>JASDDO010000010.1:411689052-416489052 GCA_030015575.1 Agapanthus africanus
AAGGGGCAAGAGGCCGAATGTTGTGATCGCCAATGCACCACAACCGAAACTTAAGATGGTGTTTGAACGACTCTCTGATACTCCAGCTGGGGGTAAGACTTCCGGTACAAAGGGCAACATCAAACGTTGCGAGCGGGCTCAGACGATGACTCCAACAAATGCTCGATCGAGCGTCTCCTATGACCTCTCTATCACTCGGTCTACGGCGTCTTCCTGAAGAGCTGAAGTCTGCCAAGTGATTGAAACAGAAAAGTTAAGGCAGAAGCGTCTCAGGTATCGAGCCAACAAGAGGGTCAGAACTCCGGCCAGGTGGAATCATGCGAGATTCCAAGAGCAGAGTCATCCTGCAATGACGACTGAATCGTCCGTAAAAATCAGCAATTCCTTTGAACCTCTGAAGTGGGTTCGGAAAAATGCCATGACCGCCAGAATCAAGAAGACAGCGGTCTGAACGTCGCTACAAAGAGACGTGTCCCGGACCTAACAAAAAAAGTATGACACTGTCTCTTCAAGAGTCTATCAGGCGCTCTGTGCTGCGCGAAAACAGCGGGGCAAAACCGAAAAGGAAGCGTCAGCACCATTCAAGAATCCGGCCAGGCCATCCGCCTTCAGTCGACTGCCCGTTACCGAAACAGGAGGGTCAACACAGCGATCCGTGAAATCAGCCGCCGATAATAAAAATACGGCTGGATATGTTATCCATACGGTCTATATGGCGGGTGGGCGCCCCAGCGACAACCTTCGCAGCAAAAGTAAGGATGGGGCCACCACATCCCAAGCCTAATCTGGCTTGAATGTGGTTGCCGCTCCCCAAGAACAGCCGTCCCCGCTGGATGATGAAAACCCTCTCGATGAGGATGATAGGTAGAAAGACCATGCAGAATCAAGCTCGGACAGCGAGGAAGAGCTGACTTTCTGCCCCAGGACCGCAGAGCAAGAGCTGCTTCAAGAGCTTCGAAAACAGCTCAAGAGCAAAGATAAAGAGATGGCCAAGCTCTATTCAAAAATTGACAACCTAACGAACGTTGTGATGCAGCTTACGGCTCAAATTGCTCGAGCGCCTCCCAATCAAGCACAAGTCGCTACTCATGAGCCGGATGATGACAATCTGAAGCGGCCAATGTCTATCCCTTCGGGTCCAAGATTGGGCGAGCCGCACGAAAGCCGGCCACATTCCGCTTCTGGGGACGCCTTAGCCCCAAATAATACTATCCCGCTAACACAAGACCGGATAATGGATTTGGTCACCAGTAAGGTTAAAACATTGGTGGACGAAGCCGAAGCTCAGAAAGAAATGGGCAGTAGTGGATGGCCATATCCTGCACAGTACGATCTGATCGAGTTCCCCAACGGTTACGTCATTCCTAAATTCGGAAAATTTGACGGGAAACGCAAATCAGCACGTCGCCCACTTTAAAGCATCGTGCGGAAATACTGGGGGCAATGATACCCTCCTTCTTCGTCAGTTTGTCAACAGCCTGACCGGTGTCGCTTTCGACTGGTACGCGAGTATACCAGACGGGTCCGTTATTACCTTTGCCCAAATGGAGTCTCTGTTTCGGCAAAGGTTCATGAGTGTCAGTGATAAAATCTCCATTGCTGACCTTATGAGGACCAAGCCGGGGAAGAATGAAAGCAACACCGACTTTATCGCCGGATGGCGTAATCTCACGGTCAAGTGCGAACCGCCGCTGGAGCAGGACCAGTCCGTCAGCCTCCTCGTTAGGAATCTCAGCAATTGGATGGTCCCGTTTTTATGTACAGCAGGCCTCAAGACATTTCAGGGGCTAACCAAGAAAGTCCAAATACTGGAACGCTCGAAGCAAGTGTCTACCCCGGACTCTCAAAGAGACAAGACTTGGAAAAGCAAGCGGGACGACAACCGTAGAAGCGGGAGTTCTAGCAGTACCAATGTCTTCAATGCATCCGACATTGAAGAAAAGTGAAGGGCGAGCGAATCCAAAACCAACCGGTCTCGAAAGCCATTGCTGGGAAGAGATGGGCCTTCTCTAGAGGAGAAAAAGAACAAGGTTTACTCTTTCAGAAGGGACAAGGTCCGCAAGATATTTAAAGATGCCTTGAATAACGCTCTACAATTGCCAGAGTCGAAAAGACCTCAAGAAGAAAAAATGACCGACAATCCCCTGTATTACCCGTACCACCGAGTAGTGAGCCATGCGATCGAGGATTGCTATATATTCAAAGACTGGGTCGAGAAGCAATACAAGGCTGGAGAGATCGAGCTGTCCAAAAGTGTGTTGGTGAACAATCAAGTTGCAACCACCAACTTTATACAGACAGAAGCTGAAACCTTCTAGGAGCAGACAGCCGAACCTGCTGCCCTGAGAAATGAAACCGACTCACCGCAACCTCCTTGGAGTAAGCACGTATCTAACAAGACGAAGAAGATGCTAAAGCTACTTCGGAAAGAGCCCAGAACGGAATGGGAAGGGCAGAAGAAGCCTACCGTACCAGCTGCCAATTCGGCTCCATCAAGCTCAAAATACAAAAAGCTCAAGAAGAAGAGAAGTACTGCTCGGCGCGAAAAAGAGTCTACAAGGAGATCGACCATTCAAAAATATATTGATTCCCTCGAAGACTATGAACAGAAGGAAAGAACTCTGATTCAATTGAAAGAGTTCTTCCCTGTAGAAGCGGCTGAGATTCTGGAGAAGTTAGAAGAAGACTCCAATGAAGAGATCCCTATAGTAACCTGCTACGCCATCCACCTGGGCAGCGACTCTGAGGAGGAGCTCTGTTTTCCCGAAGAGGACGAAGAGCTCGCCACTAAGGCTAACCAAATTCAGCTCTCCTTAGCATCTACGATGCCTTGGTTCTATCTAAAGAGCTTAGAGATGTTCTCATTCATGCTCTACAAAACCCTGAGCGGTATCAGGCTCGCTTTGCGGAAATTAATATGAAAGAAGCCCGGTACGCTCTGCATGCCGCCGCAGTCACGTTTAAGGATGAAGACTTGCTACTGGGAACGGCTGAGCATAATCGGCCGCTTTACGTGACCAGGTAAAGCGACGGAGATCGGATTAATCGCATATTGATTGATCCGGGGTCCTCAGTGAACATCATGAACTTGCGGACTCTGAAGAGTTTGTCAATGGACATCCGACACCTGTCAAGGGAAAGAATTGTTATTCAAAGCTTCAATCAAAACTGCCAGCAAGTTCTGGGGTCTATAGCTTTGCCAATCAAATTTGGCGATCTGCAAACTGAAGCTAAGATATACGTGATCGACGCTGACACGTCTTATAAAATTCTCTTGGGTCGGCCGTGGCTCCACGATTACGGCATCATTCCGTCAACTCTCCATCAATGCATGAAGTATACTAAAAATGGCGAAGAAAGACGCATTGACGGAGACATCCAGCCGTTCGGTGTGCATGAAGTCCGATATGAAGATTCTCGGTACTTCATGAACCACCAAAATGCTAAGCCACAACTGACTGAGGATAGAACGGCCCCAAGACTCAAAAGCAAATCTGTGCCGGCTGTCACTTTCAAAAGCAAAAACGCCCAAGTGCGCCCGCGTTTCGGTAGAGACACTGATGAGTTCGACGCTGGAAGTCCGTCCTTCCGTAAAACTTGCCCTCGTTTCGGTAGAGATACGGACGAATCCGATACTGAGAGCCCATCTAGCAGCAAAGTCCGCCCTCATCTTGGCAGTGACACTGAAGAGTCGGAGGAAGAGGACCTGCCGTGCAACAGCTGTGCAGATTGGACCCCCATGCAGCAAGCGAAACTACGAGAGACCTTCGAAATTGCAGAAGGGTCCCTGGACATCATAAGGGTGCCGGAATGGATGTGCAAAGAGCTCGATCCATTGTCAGTCTACTATGGACCAACTAAAAACTTTCTACGTTCCCGGGAGGAAAAGTGGACAGAGAGGCATCCTGTTTTATGGTTCAAACCCCGTTGTGCACCCGGACGATTTGTCTATCGCGTGCCTTCCCTATGAGAGAGGAATAAGGGTCGTCCTCAATCCCAGATACTATGCGCCCGAGATGCGGGAATATTTCAAAAGGTGTGGATGCCGGTTATATCAAACGGAGTCCGAAGCAAAGTTTTATGAAAGGCTATAGCATCGGCCTCAGGTCCGAGCACTCATCGATGGACGAATTCCAGATAGACGGGGCATAGGTTTCATCCAGCCTGATTCCAAGGCATGCTACATGATCCATGTTAGTGAAGCCAGCGAAAGATCAAATGATGATGACGAGCTAGACGAGCCAGAAGAAGCTCCTCAAGAGCTTGAAGACGGTGGACAAGAAACCTTTGACGAGTTAACCGAGATTGACTTAGGAACGCCCGATAATCCAAGGCCGACCTACATCAGCTCACTCTTGTCAGAGGAAATGAAAGAGAAGATAATCGCTCTGCTGCATGACTTCGTTGACTGCTTCGCGCGGACGTACAAAGAAATGCCTGGCCTTTCCCCTGAAGTGGCCATGCATAAGCTGGCTATATCTCCTGATGCTAAGCCAGTCAAACAAGCTCCTCGAAGAATGAGAAGGGAACTGGAAGAAAAGGTCATCGAGGAAACCAAGAAACTCATCGATGCCGGCTTCATCAGGGAAGAGAAATATGCGGACTGGATCGCATGCATAGTCCCAGTGAAGAAGAAAAATGGGCAGATCTGAGTTTATGTCGATTTCAGGGACCTCAACAAGGCATGTCCTAAAGACGACTTCCCGCTAACGGTCATGGAAATGATGGTCGATGACACCTCAAATTACGAGCTGTTCACCTTTATGGATGGCTCGTCTGGATATAATCAGATCAAGATGTCGCCTGAGGATGAGAAACACACAGCATTTCGAACCCCGATCGGAATATACTGCTACAAGGTGATGCCGTTCGGACTGAAGAACGCAGATGCTACATATCAAAGGGCAATGACCAATATCTTTGATGACCTAATTCATAAGGTCGTCGAATGTTATGTTGATGATCTGGTCGTCAAGACTAAAGCCAAGGCCGATCACATCCAAGATCTTAGAACCGTTCTCACCAGACTGAGGGAGTACGATCTGAAAATAAATCCTCTAAAGTGCGCTTTTGGCGTGTCATCGGGAAAATTCCTGGGCTTCATAGTCCGACATCGAGGGATTTAAGTTGACCCATCCAAGATAAAGGCCATCATGGAGATGCCCCCTCCGAAGAATCTGACGCGTCTAAGATCCTTTCAGGGCAAACTTGCGTACATACGGAGGTTTATCTCAAATTTATCGGGAAGATGTAGGCCCTTCTCAAATCTCATGAAGAAAGGAGCTTCTTTTGTCTAGGATGCCGAATGTCAAGAAGCGTTCGAAAGCATCAAACAGTACTTATTGCACCCTCTAGTGCTGGCCACTCCTGTTCCAAATAAACCGCTGATTCTCTACACTGTCGCGCTAGATGAGTCACTCGGTGTGCTCCTTGCCCAGAACAACGAGGAGGGAAAAGAGAATGCCATCTACTACCTCAGTCGAATTTTAGTCGGGGCGGAACACAACTATTCCCCGATCGAAAAGCAATGCCTGGTTCTGATATTCGCTGTGAAGAAGCTGAGGTACTATCTGCTCGCTCATTGGGTTATGCTGATGTCCAAGGTCGACCTGCTAAAACACTTAATGACCAAGGCAAGCTTAGCCGTCAGAATGGCAAGATGGGCTGTCATGCTGCTTGAGTTTGACATAGTTTATACTCCTCAGAAAGCAATAAAAGGGCAAGCCCTCGTCGATTTCCTCGCTGATCATCCTATACCAGAAGGGTCGCCGCTAAATTATGAATTACCTGATGAACAAATATTACACCTCGAGGAAGATGAGCCATGTTGGGAGCTCTACTTCGATGGAGCCTCATCAATAAGGACCTCCAGCAAATCAAGCATCCCGGAGATAAAAGCAAGGATAGGATTGGTGTTCATCACGCCATCAATGGGAACCCTATGGTGTTCTTTTGCTCTCACCGAGCCTCGCACAAACAACGAGGCTGAGTACGAGGCTCTGATAGCTGGTCTAGACTCGCCATAGAAATGGAAATCCTTCGGCTACGGGTTTACGGTGACTCCCAGCTTGTCATCAACCAAGTAAGCGGCGACTATAAGATATACAAACCCGAGTTAGCTCGGTACAGAGGCCGAGTAGTGGAACTCATGAAACGGTTCACTCACATTGAACTAATGAGAGTCCCTAGAGCGTTGAATGGAAAGGCTGACGTACTCGCTCGCTTAGCCAAGGAGCTGGCTGATCCTGACATGGACGACATTCTGATCACAGTCAGGAGATGGCAAATTCTACCCCCAGTCTCTCTACGAGAAGAGGAAAGCACGGAACAGAAGAGCAGTCCTGCCGAAGAAGCTTCGATCATCCAAGACGAGCCCGATTGGAGAGAACCCTTCATAGCGTACCTCCGATACAACAAGCTGCCCGAAGGAAAATCTGCAAGAATTCAGCTAAAGAAGAGAGCTCTCTGATACGTGTTTGTAAATGACACGCTATACCGCAGGTCATATGACCAACTCTGGCTCATATGTCTGTCATCGGCCGAAGCCCAGAAAGTCATGAAAGAAGTTCACTCGGACGTTTGCGGTGCTCACCAATCTGGCCCCAAGATGCGACTTCAAATTAAACGACTTAGGTATTACTGGCCCACCATGATACGGGATTGCGGAGAGCATGCAAAGAAATGTTATATCTGCCAAATTCACGGCGACTTCATTCACAAGCATCCAATCCGTTCCATCCAACGGTGGCGTCGTGGCCCTTCGAAGTTTGGGGCACCGACATAGTTGATCCAATTGATCCTCTGTCATCCAAAGGTCACCAGTTCATACTGGCTGCAACAGACTACTTCTCTAGATGGGCTGAAGCTGTCCCGCTAAAAGAAGTCAAGAAAGAAGATATTCTGACATTCTTCCAGCATAATATTCTATACCGCTTCGGTACGCCAAGAAGAATCATTTCTGACAACGGGCTTTCTTTCAAGAGCTTCAAAATCTCAAGGTTCGCTACTCAGCACAAGATAGACTGGAGATATTCCTCCATCTATAATCCAAGAGACAATGGGCTAGCCGAAGCCTTCAATAAGACTCTATGTAAGCTCCTGAGGAAAAATGCTTCAGCCAACACGAGAGACTGGAATCTCAAACTTCACGAGGCATTGTGGGCATATCGTACCACGCACCGTACTCCAACTCAGTCCACTCCATACTCATTGCTCTTCGGAGTGGAGGCGGTCCTCCCCCTCGAAGTCGAAGTTCCAATTTAAGAATGGTCGTTCAGCACGAGTTGACGGAGGAGGAAAACGCGCTCCTTCAGATCGAAGAGCTCGACGCCCTCGAAGAAAAGAGGCTTGCAGTACAGCAAAATCTGGAGCTGTACCGAGCTCAAATGTCACGGGCCTATGAAAAGATGACTCGTCTCCGTGCTCTCAAAAAAGGCAAATTGGTGTTGGTCCCCAAAAGACCGATCATCCCCAATCGACATGCCAAGGGAAAATTCGAGCCAAACTGGGAAGGACCATACGTCATCGAGAAAGTGTTCAATGGAGAATCCTACCAACTAATAAGTGTCGAGGGAGAAAGGCCCATGACACCCATCAATGGCCGATATCTCAAGAAATACTACGCGTGAATGCTCCAAGTCGCAGGCGAATTGAGCACACCGGCCCTACGGTCTGGATCATACATCCTGCAAAACCGTATACAATCCACGGGTGCAAATAACCTGTCACGCCCCGCTTCCCGGTGTACGGCAAAGTGGACGCGACGAGGTCCGCTACGTATATACTTAGAAGTACATACGCTAAGTGTATCTAAGCAATATAAAAGTAAATCACAAGAGACAAGAGATATAGAAATAACAGCAACTTTATTAATAACATTCTTTTGTACAATGCATGAAAAGTAAATACAACTGAAATGAAAAGCGATGCATAAACAGTGGCATAACAGGAAATGAAAATACTGAATAGAACAAGGTACAATATCTAAAGCTCGGGGTCTTCGTAAAACTGCTCCAAGTCTTCACCGGTGGGCTCGATCTCTGCTGGGTCCAAAGCACCTGACGACATTCAAAGAAGAAAGAAATAGAATGTCGTCAGCGAACAGGTCGCTCGATAAGTCCCAAAGATAAGGGAGAAATAGACAGAAAGTAAGAGAGAGAGAGTGCTTTTAATGTTGTATTATAATATTGTAATATTGTATTAACGCTGTTCTTTGTAGCCTGGTACAGATGATGCGAGTGTATACGAGGGGGTCCCACTTACACCGGGGATCTTGGTAACCTGTAGTACAAGGCTCCGTCGATAATATCACGGAAAAACGGCATGGATGTAATTACGTCTTAAGTGACCACCCCGTGCCACCTTTAACATATTCCGTACCAGTCTACCCCTTAAACCCCGTAGTGTTTTGATTGTATTGTAGTATTGTATTGTGTAAGTTGGATGACCGACCAAAACCATGATATCAGTGAACAGATTGTAACTGCATAATCAGGTAAATGGAATAACGGAATAATGGATGTATATCCATGGTTTGATTCAGTCAAGTTGTATAGATTGTTAACTGGATTCTGGGATTCATGTGTTCATATTGAGTTGGAATATTAAAGAATGTAGATTGACTTGAACCATATTCAAGTCAGAAATAATCAGACTCAAACCCGAGTCAGACCAAAAGAAATGTAAGTCGAAGTTCTATATTTGTTAGGGTCATTATTGTAATTTATAAAACTTGAGGGGGTTTTATGTAAAAATACTTTTGTATAGTTTTCAAGATACACCTCAAGGATTTATTATTCGTCTTTATAGTTATAATGAGTGTGATTTTATTTGTGTTATTTCTAGTGATAATATCCTAATTATATAAATAAAGGTATTAATTTGTAATATTGATTTAGTTGAAATTCATGGTATTTTAATGTAACTTTTAATCTTGTAATTTTTAGGAAAAGGTGGAAACTTTATCTTATAATAAAATAGGTGTTTAAATGATAAATATACATATGTTTATACAAGAATAATTTTTAATAAATATTTTATTTTCCAAAAATCTCATTTTTCTTAAATGTCGTATTTTAAACCTTTCGAGACCGAATGCTCTTTGCGGAGGTCTGAATCTCGCACTACTAAGCCCGAGGGTGCACGATAAACCTACTAACCCTAACGAGTTCCCCAAAGGTGGGTTGTAGTGGCGCTTTGCAAAGATTTAATAAATACCAATCATTTAGAAAACGGTTTTATAAAGATAAGGTATTTATTTGTAAAAGGGTGTAAATTTCCGTATTTTAGATTCTAGGGTTTCCTAAGCCAATTAACCTATTTCTAAATGGTCTAAACGATAAATCATAGAAGTCTCAAATCGCATCTTCACCGCCAATTGCGGCTAGGTAAGTGCCAGGTGAGTGGGAGGCTCTCCACTACAAGTAATGGTCCTAATTAAGTAACCACTCGCCTTAGTCACACTTGCCTAGACACCATAAAGTCAGGTTTAGATAAACGATCGATGTCCACGACATATCGTATTTTCCTTTTAAAAGATATTGTTTTAAAATTGTATATAACTTAGAACTTTTAGAAAAGGTTTTATAAGAAAAGGGTATTTAAATGTAATTTTCTTGTATTATCGTATTCTAAGTTTTGATGATATCATTTAGGGTTGTATTTGTGTGTATGTGGAGGTAGGTCATTACCTCATGATCTACTTTAAGGTATAGTAAAGTTTAGGGGTTAAATGTGATAAACTAAACATGGTGGTATTTAAGTGAAAGAATACGATATATTACAAAAGCTATCATTTCATGTGTGAAAACTTGTTCAAATTAATTTTTGAGTGATTAGTAGTCAACATGAAGATGTTTAAGCATTATGGAATTGGTGATAAGTGAGATTTGATAGAAAACCGAATCGGAAATCGGTTTGTTCCGATTTCCGTCGGGTTTGAAAAGTCGTATTTTTATGAAAGAATAGAAAGGTAGAAATGTGGGACTTACGGGTTTGGACAACACTAGAGAGTGAGGGGGAAGTAGAGGGTTTGCCGGTGCGTCGAATCGTCGTTGAGAGCTCCTAGCACGATTACCGGAATTTCGCCGTCGATTTCGTCAGCGCTTCGCCTTTCGCTCATTTTCTAACGTACCAAGTTCTCTTAGAATTTTGGGAGAGTGGACTTAGAAAAAGTGATGAGAGGGTAGAGGGTATGGGGGGTTTATATAGGGTTAGGCTAGGGTTAGGGTTTTTAATAAAAAAAATACAAAAAATCATTAAAAATCATTAAACCTAGGATTAAAAGGGATTTATTGGGCAAATGATAACCGATCCAAGCAATTAAAGTGTGCAGGAGGGTGGACCAAGTCAAGAGGAGACTTTTCTCTGTTGGTGACTCTGCCTTCCGGCCAAGTCCGACCGGCGGCGCCGGACCGAGTCGGCCGAGTCGCCGGCCGGCGGCGCCGAGTCGGGCCGAGTCAGGCCACCAGAGGCCGGGGAAACTTCGGGGGTACAATTTGGTATATTTACTTTTTGTTTTCCAGTACATATTTTGGGAGTTATGGCCTTTTGACCGTTGACTTCCAAAAGAAATTAAAACAAAATAAATACAAAAATAATGTGGGGCATGGGATTTGAACTCTGGTGGCTTGGTTCAGCAGTGCAAGGTGTTACCAATGAGCTACAAGCTCCTTCTTGTAATTATTGTGGGAAAATAACTACTTAAAGTGGTAACAGCAACACTAAATACCCCAAGTATTACTTTAATTTTAAAACAATTTTATGTACACTAAAAATAGAGTTATTTAAAAACAAAATAATTACTTATATATATATTGTGCTCAGGTTAAAATACTTCTTTATGGATTTTAAAAGAATTTTAAAAAAAATTGTATAGAAAAGTGTATAGAAAATTAGGGTTGTTACATGACCCCTATCTCTCCCAAGTTCTGCCGGTGAGACTTCTTTTAAAGTCCCACCAGCGCGGAAAAAAAACGGTATGTCCACAAGCAAAACGGACACGGATGATAACCCAAAAGGGCTCCGTGAGTAAAAACAGCAGGACTGCCGGCGAGTTTATGAAAATCCGAAAGGGCGCAGACTCGTGAAAAGAGATAAAATACACTCGCAAAGTCTTCTCGACCTTGTGAGGAGAAAATCCCTGCGTGAGATCCTTACGACTCACAAAGGAGCAACACACTTAGGGATCCCTACGATTCCTAAGGAGAACATACACCTGCGAGATCCTCTCGACTCGTAGGGAGAAAATTCTTTTATAAGACCCTTACGGCTCATAAAATTGAAAAGCCTTAGGTGATAGGGATCTAAACCTGTCTCCTGAGCCATCGCTCCCCAACGGGAAACGGCAAATGATGAGTCGCTCCTGGCATTTTGCTTCATTGTTAGCGGTGCTGATGCCGACCAAAAACCCAAATCCCAAGTTTCCCTAACGGCAAATGATGAATTGCTCCTGGCACATGTGCTTCAGTGTTAGCAATGCTGATGCCTCCCCTAACCCTAAAATTCCAAACTCTAATCCAATAGACCCCTAACACTTTAAACTGGGAACAGATGACCTCTAAAGTCTTTAAACTGGGAACAGATGACCTCTGAAGTCTTTAAACTGGGAACAGATGACCCCTTAGTCGTTAAACTGGGAACGAGGGAAATTCCCTCACGGCAAATGATGAGTCGCTCCTGGTACCATATTCCAGTGTAGCGGTGCTGATGCCAAACCAAAACCGAAATCCCCAAATCCTGTCATGACAGATGATGATTTGCTCCTGGTACCATATTCCAGTGTAGCGGTGCTGATGTCAACCCAAATCACATCAAATCAGCAAAACAACCAATGACCTCCCTAGCAGAATCAAACTCCACCTTGGAAAAAAGTCAATTTCATCCCTGACACCGCAAGAAGCGGAGCAAGTCAAATCCAGAACCGACCATCCAAGTCGCTAAAAGGGAAGAACCGACAGTCCAAGTCGCTAAAAGGGCAGCATCGACCGTCCAAGTCACTAAAAGGGTAGCATCGACCGTCTTCCAAGTCGCTAAAAGGGCAGCATCGACCGTCCAAGTCTCTAAAAGAGCAGCATCGACCATCCAAGTCGCTAAAAGGGCAGCACCGACCGTCCAAGTCGCAAAAAGGGCAGCATCGACCGTCCAAGTCGCAAAAAGGGCAGCACCGACCGTCCACGTCGCAAAAAGGGCAGCACCGACCGTCCACGTCGGTAAAATGGCAGAACCGACCGTCCAAGTCGTAAAAAGGGCAGCACCGACCGTCCACGTCGCAAAAAGGGCAGCACCGACCGTCCACGTCGGTAAAATGGCAGAACCGACCGTCCAAGTCGCAAAAAGGGCAGAACCAACCGTCCACATCACTAAAATGGCAGAACCGATAGTCCAAGTCGCAAAAATGACAGAATCGACCGTCCACGTCGCAAAAAGGGCAGCACTGACCGTCCAAGTCGCAAAAAGGGCAGAATCGACCGTCCAAGTCGCTAAAATGGCAGCATCGACCGTCCAAGTCGCAAAAAGGCCAGAATCGACCGTCCACGTCACTAAAATGGCAGAAACGACATCCATGTCATCAAAACGGTCCACGTGAAAGAAGATACATCAATTTCATGCACACGACCCGTATGTGTGGTGTGCATTTATTGATGGGGGGCAATTTGTTAGGGTAAAAATTTACACCCCGGTTGACCAAGTCAAAATCAAAGTCAACCCCAAGCCAAGTAGTCCCGAGGCCAGGTCAAGTGGGCCAATGCCCGGGGTCGAGCCCGAACATGAAGTGGCCGACCTCCCCCCTTGCCAAAGTAAAAATTTTGTAATGAATAATTTTGTTGTATTTCTTTTATTTTATAAATAAATATAAGAAAAATGGGCATAAAGCCAAATTTTTGTAAAGCCTATGGCTTATGTGCAAAAAGAAATAGCACATGAGACATGAGATAAGCAAAATGCAATTTTTGCAAAGCCCAAGGGGCTAGATGTAAAGTGTATTGCCTATAAAAGCAAAGATAATGAAATATCTCAACAACTTTTTTTCTCTCTCCAAAAAAAATGAATCCAGATCTGTGATCTTCTCCTTCCTCAAGGTTCTAAAGCCTTCTTCTTTCTTTTGAATTAAATCAAGAGTTTTACTCTTCCTTTTTCAAAACCAAATAGTTTTTCACCACAAAACCCACAAAGGAGAGCTTGGATCTTCCATTAGATCTCAAAAAGGGGAGGATTTTTTTTAAATCTCGCCCCCCTTCTCCAAGATCCAGCCAAACGACAGGAAGAAGAAGGAGACCCATCTCCAGAAACCCCACTTTGGGGAAGATCCAGGGCTCAAGGGGAGAAGCCCCTTCATCAGCTTCAAAATATCCTAGGAGTTTAACTCCTCATATACACACACACACACACACAAAATAATAAGTGTTCCTTTCTGGGAGTACAACTCCCGTTGCAGGGACCAAGTCCCTTTTGCCTCCCGAGCTCCCCGAGCGCCAGCGCTCGAAGCGCTCGCGCCCAAAGAGCTAGCGCCCGAGCGCCCACGTGCCTGGCACGTGGGGCGCTAGCACCCAAAGCACTAGCGCCTGAGCGCTCAAGGCGCTAGCGCCCGAGCGCTCAAAGTGCTAGCGCCTAAAGCGCTAGCGCCCAAGCGCCCACATGAGGCGCAGCGCCCAGAGCGCTAGCGCCCGAGCGCCCACGTACCTGGCACGTGAGGCGCAACGCCCAGAGCGCTAGCGTCCTGGCGCGCAAAGCGCTAGCGCCCGAATGCCTACGTGCCTGGCACATGAGGCGCTAGCACCCAAAGGTGCTAGCGCCTGAGCGCTTTCTCCCACGCATCCTTTGGATGCCCTTTCCCCTTATGTATGTATATATGTGTGTGTGTGTGTATGTATACATATACAAACACACACATACTCCACAACGTTGTCCCTGTTAGAAAAAAATTTCTAACGGGGCACTGCCCCGCACCCCGCAAGGGGGCTGCTGGCCCCCTTGACCCTCAGCCAGCTATCCGGGTAGCGGGACCCCCGTAAAAACTCTGCGGGGCCCCCGATATATCCAAAACCCCTTCAAAACACAACACTGCACATTGAGTTCACATGACCAGTTTAACCCGTCAATCGGAGCTTCTCTCGCTCCAAATGCGAGGGGTAATTAACGGCAGCTTAGTCCGCGGCCGCCGGAGATTCGGATCCCCACAATCAATAAACCCCAGCCTACCCTAGGCAGGGGGAATCTGTAATGCGCCTGACAAGCGCGCACATTCCCATCTCAATGGGGTGACGTAAAACACCCTACAACACCGATAAAAAATATCGCGTTGTTAGAGGTCTGACTTTATCCACCATTTAGACCCGATATGCGATACTCTTAGACGAACAGAACAGACTGTACGGAGATTGTCACAGACAAGCTCAGTAGTGGTATGGATGAGTTTACTCGTCGGCCTTCCTTTCACTCAATACCACGGCAGCCGTTACGTACAGCTAGTGTCGCTGACGTGCTTGTGGTTAAACCCACTGCCAGCATATTGACAAGTCTTTAGAGTCCCACAAAGAGGGTTTTTCTGGTTTAGGCGATGATATGATGTAGATGACGTATGTTGGTATATACAAGTGTCCGATTAAATATGTGTACAGGCTATACAGACTTTAATCGGGCGGTTGATAATACTAGCGGCTTAGGATTAAGCCGGATTATTAAATCAAGTTTTGATTTAATAATTTATATATATTTTTATATATGTATTCTAGTATTATTATTCACTATTCATTTTCTCTCTTGGCTATTCGTATTTTTATACGAATACGCGTATATGTATTTCGATACGTATACCGGGTTGTATTCCGTATTTATACGGAATATCTTCTAGAAGATGGACACCTCATTATATGATTTTCTTTTTAGAAAATCATTTTCAAATGAGGTGAAGGGTTAGGTGGCATGAGTATGGATGGAGGTATGTAGAGAAGTATGGACTTTATTAGTTTATTGAAAATGTTGTGAGATATTTTGTATGGTTGCAAAATGATTTAGGAGCCATTCTTTCTACATGCCATTTTGCTCGTCTTCATTATTTTTTTGACTTGGCTCACTCTCACTCTTTCTTGAATTGCTCATGCTCATGTTTCTTCACCTCCTCCTCCTTCTTCTTTAGTTGCTCGCTTGAGCTTTGGAAATGAGAGAGAAAAATAGTGAAAAATTCCTATATCCCCACTCTCCATTGATAGCGACCTTAGAGAGCTCATTGCTTCGCTAGGCGAAGCTAGTGCTTGGATCGTTTCCCTCAGGTAGATCATCTTCGTCAAAGGAACCGGCTTGCAAGCACGATCCGGAGCACTTGAAGAAAGCTTGAGGATGTGAGTATTTAACACATAGTAGATTGGTTTAGCTCACTTGGTTTTGTATACAAGTCTTAGCTCTTTAGTTCGATTCTTGGTTTCAGAACTTTAGCATACTAGAAACTTTTGAAATCCATGTTTTCATCTTGCAAAATTAGTTTGCTAGTGAACCTAAGTTCCCAGCACAGCCCGCTATCCAAATAGCATGACCCCAGTAAACTCTGCGAGACCCTGAAATGCCCAAAACACCCTAAAGACACACGCATACGCATACTGAACATTGAGTTCGCATGATCCGTTTGACTTGTTAATCGGAAGTTCCTTTGCTCTAAAAGCGATGGGTAATTAACGACAGCTTAGTCTGCTGCTGCCGGAGATTTGAATCCCCACGATCAATAAACCCATGCCTACCCCAGGCAAGAGGAATCTGTAATACGCCTAACAAGCAACGCGTATTCCTGTCTCAATAGGGTGACGAAAAACACTCTACAGTAATAACTAGTAAAACATATACACATGCTAAGATAAAAACAAACCAAATAGCATACTATCATATCGAGCAAGATTTTCCTGTACATACATACCCCTAGCATCCTATACAATAAAGACCTCTAGGGCATACATATCAAACAATTTTCACTTGCACTAAGACCTATTATTAGCGTATCGATTGCCCAACTCCAGCACTAAGGCTAGTTGTTGGCACATCGCATACCCAACATCTCGAAAAGTTGCTCGAACTGTGCTTAAGGGAGGGCCTTTGTGAATGGATCCGCCGTGTTCTCTTTCGTATCCACTCTCCGAATCTCGATCTCCCGGCGATCTACGATCTCCCTGATCAGGTAATACCGCCTCAAGATGTGTCTGGATCACTTATGGGACCGTGGTTTCTTTGCTAATGCGATAGCCCTATTGTTATCGCAATACAAAGGTATTGGATCAACAATAGATGGAACCACCTCAAGTTCAGCAATGAACTTCCTCATACAGACCGCTTCTTTTGCGGTATCGTTGGCAGCAATGTATTCAGCTTCCATCGTCGAGTCTGCTATGATGTCTTGTTTGGAACTCTTCCAACAGACCGCCCCTCCATTAAGGGTAAACACAAAACCCAAGACGGACTTGCTGTCATCCTTGTCACTTTAGAAACTTAAATCGGTAAAGAACTCCATCTGGAGGTCTCCATTACCATCCACCAAGAACATCTGCTTAGTCCTTCTTAGATACTTCAGAATATTCTTTACAGCTATCCAATGTTTCTCTCCTGAGTTTGACCGATACCGGCTTACTATGCTAAGTGCGTAAGCCACATCTGGTCTGGTACATAACATCGCATACATTATAGACCATACCGCCGAAGCATAGGGTATAATGCTCGTGCGAGCCTTCTCCTTATCAGTCTTGGAAGATATCTTTTTGGAGAGGGTGATTCCGCACAAGCAGGTAAATTACCACACTTGGAATTTTCCATACTAAAGCTCTTTAGTATGGTGCCTATGTATGTGGACTATGAAAGTCCCAATATTCTCTTGGATTTATCCATATAGATCTTTATCCACAAATTATATGAGGCATCACCAGGTCTTTCATAGAGAACTTTTGTGACAAGAACAGCTTGACCGATTATAGCATAGAAATATCATTACCTATCAGGAGAATGTAATCGACGTACAAGATAAGGAATACGACAGCTCTCCCTACAATCTTTTTACAGATACATGGCTCATCTATGTTTTTGATGAAGTCAAATTCCTTGACTGTTTCATCAAAACAGACGTTCCAACACCGCGATACTTGCTTTAATCCATAAATGGATTTAAGCAACTTGCACACTTTTCCGCCGCTCCCGCTGTCTACGAATCCCTCTAGCTGATCCATATAAACGCACTCTTCTAAACTTCCATTTAGAAAAGCCATTTTAACGTCCATCTGCCAGATATTATAGCCATAGAAGGCAGCAATGGCAAGTAGGATCTGAATGGATTTCAGTATAGCCACTAGAGAAAAGGTTTCGCCATAGTCCATACCTGGCCTTTGACATAAACCTTTTGCAACAAGTCTATCCTTTATAGGTTTCCATCTGTCCATCTGCACCAATCTTCTTTTTGAAGATCCACTTGCATCCAACGGGTTTTGCCCCTGAAGGAGCAACGTCCAAAGTTCATACTTTGTTAGTGTACATGGACTCTATTTCGGATCGCATAGCATCCAGCCATTTCAAAGAGTCTCTACTGGTAATGGCCTGCTTGAAACTAGTAGGATCATTTTCTTCCAAGATACAATCATCTCGATCCCTATCTATGAGAAACTGTAGATCTCTCAGGTGGATGAGAAATCCTACTAGATCTGCAGAGTGGCTGAGGTTCATCTGGTACTATCGAATCTTGTAACTCCATCAAACCTTCAGTCGTAGTTTGTGTTTCTGGAATTTCTTCTAGTTCTACCGCGTTCTTACTGGTTTCTTTTGCAAGAAACTGCCATTCTAAAAGGTTGGCGTTCCGAGAAACAATAATCTTTTGCTCCTCTACGTGGTAGAATAGATATCCATTCGAATATTTTGGATATCCCACAAACTTACACAGAACTGAACGTGCCTTAAGTTTGTCTGTGTTCTACTTTTTAACATAAGCAGGATAACCCCATATCTTAACACGTTTAAGATACAGACTCTTACCACTCCATATTTTATGGAGTTTTAGGAACGGATTTAGATGGAACTTGAGTCAATAGATATGCCACAGTATCAAGCGCATATCCTCATAACGAAAGAGGTAACTCAGTATTACTCATCATAGAGCAAACCATATCCAAAAGGGTGCGATTCTTCCGTTTTGATACACCGTTGTGATGTGGTGTATGCGGAGAAATAAGCTGAGAGAGAATACCATTCTCTTTTAAAATATCATAGAATTATGTGCTCAAGTATTCACCTCCTCGATCAGATCGTAAAACTTTAATACTTTTGTCAGTTTCGTTTTCTACTTCGTTCTTATATTTTTTGAATTTCTTAAAAGTTTCGGATTTGTGTTTCAACAATAATACATGTCCGGACCTAAAGAGATCGTCAGTGAATGTAATGAAGTATGAGAACTCACCCCTCGCATGTGTAGACATTGGAACACATACATCACTGTGTATGAGTCCTAAAAGCTCTGTAGCTATTCCTCCTTATCTCATAAACGGAGTTTTGATCATCTTTCCTTTGAGACAAGACTAGCAAGTTTCATAAGATGAAATTTCGAACGGATCCAAATATCCATCCTTATGTAACTTAGCTAGTCTTTTCTCATTGATATGACCAAGTCTACAATGCCACAAAAAGGCTTCGTTCATTCTGAACTATTCCTCTTGTGTGTATTTATATTGAAAACTGTATTTTGATTAAGAACATATATACCATTATATAATATACCTTCTGCAACCAATACCTTATTGAGGTAAATGTTCATGATATTTCTATCTAGAACAAAGTTATATCAATTTTTATCTAGTATAGAAACTGATATAATATTGTAAATTATGGAAGGTACATAGTAACACTTGTTCAAAATCATATTGTTGTCACTTGGCAACACCAGGTGATATTCACCGACGGCAACAACATCAACCTGTACTCCGTTCCCTATGCTGAGGGACACAACACCCAGTCCAATCATCCTACTTTTTCTCAATCCTTATAATAAATTATAGATATGAGATCCCGATCCGGTATCTAGTACCAGGAGATAGGGTTGACCGAAAAACAGTTCTCAATAACCAATACACCTGAAGAAAATACATTAGAATGCTTCTCCTTCATCGGGATCATGTGGAACTCCTTGCAATCCTCTTTCCCTTGCCCATACTAATGGCATTTGTCACAAGTTAGGACTGAACCGAAGTTCCCCAGCCTAATATAATAAGCCGGTTCAGTCAAGTTATACATATTATTATCTTAATTAAGTCGCGACATGATTGCTACCTGGAGAGAGAGAGAGAGAGAAAACACTTAGTGTGCGCTCTTACAATATTAGATTGGTTTTTAATTTATCTAATCAGGATGGTTCCTACTGTTTCTTCAAATTCTCCTTCAAACCTTAAAATGAGAAATAGTCGGGATCATTTACACTTTACAAGTTCGCTAACCGCTCAGCCATGCCAGTGTTGGTATTCCGAGGGAGGTTCCTCGTGCTTTCGCACGAACCTAATTAAATAACCCCGTTTCTACAGAGGCATAACCCTATTGACACCTTTCTAGACACCTAATATATTGGTTAGTTGTGAAATGAAAATCTTCCTAAAGTAATCCTACTCACAGTGGGAATCGGGACCCAACTATCATCATATAATGACTTTGATGGAAGTCACTCAAGTCACCACACTCCAGAAAATATATACACGCCTTGCAATTTTCCCTTATATTTGAAACTCCCGATATAGTTTTTACCCTTAACGGCTTATGGCCTTGACACAGTCAACATACCATAAATCGCTTGTCGCGCCCCACTTCCCGGTGTACGGCGAAGGGGACGCGACGAGGTCGCTATGTATTTACTCTGAAGTAAACACGCTAAGCGTATCTAAGCAATATAAGTAAAATGCACAAGAGACAAAGACAATAGATATAATTGAATATCAAATTTATTTATTAACATTCTTTTTACAATACATCTGAAAAGTAAATATATGGAATGGAAAGCAATGCCTAAATAGTTGCATAACAGAAATGGAAAGTACTAAAATGAGATGTACAAGTAACTAGAGCTCCGGGTCGAAAGCTAGCTGGTCCAAATCCTCGCTGGTGGGCTCGATCTCCAGTGAGTCCGAATCACCTGACTACATTCCAAAGAAGAAGAAAGATAATGTCGTTAGTGAAAAAATTGCTCGGTAAGTCCCGTAAATAGACAAGAATGGAATAGACAGAATAGAGAGTATATTGTTATAATGTTGTATTTAATGTTAACGTTGTTGTTTGTAGCTTTGTACAGAGGAGGCCAGTGTATATGAGAGGATTCTCACTAGACCAGAGACTATGGTATCAAGAGTACAAGGCTCCATAGATAATACCACGGAACAACGGCAATTGAATTCAGGTTAGGTGTCTTTATTGTTGTTGTCTCGTGCCACTTCTAACACCTTCCGTACCAATCTACCCCTTATAAACCACGCAATGTCTTGATTGTATTGATGTATTGTTTGAATTGTATATTGTATATAGATGGATGACTTGCCGAAAATATGATATCAGTAAATGGATGTAACTGGAGAATCATATAGATGAATGTATATCCATGGTTCGGTTCGGTCAATATAGATTGATTAGATTGAACAGATTGAATATATAGATTTATGGATTCATGTTGAATTGTAGTTTGATAGTTGAATCATATTCAAATCAGATTGATTATATTGAGACTCAGTCTGAGTCAGACAATTAGAAAGGAAATTGAATCCTGAATTATGTTTTGATGCTATCGGTAACTGCTGCACATGGACGGCAGGATTTGTGTCTTTTTCAAAGACAATTACCGTGTTGATAACACCATTTGTTAAGTTGTCTACCTTAAATAGGCAAGCACCCATATTTCCGGCTCCCTGAGGCTCAAGAGACTGGTCCCGCTTAAACCTATGTTTACTAGGGTTCTTATTGTAATTTAGTATAACTTGAGGGGGTTTTATGTAAAAATAATTGTATAATTTTCAAAATACACCTCAAGTATTTTATTATCGTCTTTAAAGTTTTCATTGATGTATATTTTATCAATGTGACATTTCTAGTGAATAAAACCTAATTTTATAATATATGGTATTTGTTTGTAATATTGGAATTGTATGGTATTTTCTTGTAAATGAGATGTTTTTCTTGAATTTTGGAAATGTGGAATATTATAAATATTAAAAATAGATATTTTGATATTAATTACATATATATTTATTTATTAAAAAATATAACTTTTATTTATAATAGAAATCACATTTTCTAAAGAAAATTGTATTTTAAATCTTTCGAGATCGTATGCTCCTTGCGGAGGTCTGCATCTCACTCTACTAGACCCGAGGATGTGCGATAATCCACACCATACCAAACGGGTTCCCTGAAATGGGTTATAGAGGTGCAATTGCAAAGATTTGTTAAAATACACATCTTGTAGAAAAATGTTTTTATAAGTCGGAGGTAGTTATGTGTAAAGTCGTATTTTCCCAAATCTATGTTCCCAAATTCCATCGTGCTATGTTACATATGAGTGTTGTGAGGAGGTAGGTCATTACCTCGTGAGTTTTCTAAGGTAATACGGTTTAAAAAGTTCAAGCATGTCGAAATGAAACATGAAGGTATTTTAATGTAAAAATGGAATAAAACTTGCTGCGGTTATTATTTTGATCCCAAACTTGTTCTATTATCTTCGTTAATGTTTAATGTTCATGACATAAGAGTTTGGTATTATTGTGTTTAAGAAAAAATAGAACTTTTTAAGGAAAACCGAATTGGAAGTCGGATTAACTCCGCTTCCGTCGGGTTTTAGTTTTGAATATTTTTAGAATAGAGAAAAGAGGAAGAAGTAGGGACTTACGGGTTATTAGACTAGAAGAGAGAAGGAGGAAGAGGTAGGAGGCGCCGGTGCGTCGTTTCGTTGTCGGAATCTCCTCGGATTGTCGTCGGAAGTTCGTCGGAGTTTCGCCCTTTGCTAACTCCACTTGCACACAAAAAGACTTGGGAATTTTCTTGAGAGTTTGGGCAAAGATTTGTGAGTGAGGGGAGTGATTTGAGGGGTGGTATTTATAGGAAAAATCTAGGGTTTAGGGTAGTGAAAGGGTGTGATAAAAGTTGTATTTAAAATAGATTAAATGTGTGTTTTAATTTGCACTGTAAATGTGCAGGGAAATTAAATAATACAAGGGTTATGGGGGGAGTTCAAGGGTCGCGATAGATAAAGAAAGTTAGGGTTTCGACTAAGTCGGACTGGCGGCGCCGGCCGAGTGGCGAGAGTCGCCGGCCCGAGTCGGCCGAGTCGGGCCGCATCTCCTTGCCTCGTGTCCCCGTCGCTTCGTCTTGACTCTTGGACCCGTTTGTTTATTCTATAACTTACCTTATTACGTGTAGTGCACGTGTAGACTCTTGGACTTCTAAAAGATTAAAAGAATTTAATTTTAAAAAAATGTGTGGTTGATGGGATTTGAACTCTGGTGTTTTGGTTCAGCAGTGCAAGGTCTTACCAGTGAGCTACAAGCTCCTTCTTGCTGTTCAAAAGCAAATCAAACTTATAACTTGTGCTCAGGCTCAAGTACCCCTTTATGTATTTTTGAAAAAAAATTGTACAGAAAGTTTAGGGTTGTTGATTGATCTTTATTCCGGTGTGTCGGTTTAGAAAATGAATAGAAATCACAACCAAAAATATTTGACCGCAATCAATAACGGTGTCGGTTTGTATAGTAAGTGCGGATCGTCCACAAGGATTGCGCGATTCGTTCGTATTTTGTTTTGTTTGAATCAAAAATTTAATAGAAAAAGAAAAGCGAAAACGATTCAAGATTTATATTGATGAGTTTCAAGAATCAATTATTCTAATCAAGAATCAAGAAAACGATAAACATCAAGAATCAAGTATCGATAGAATTCCAATTAATTTAGGTTTCAAGATTTGAAGTAAAGCTCGTAGTAATCGATTCGATCGTAGATGTGAAGAAGATTCAAAATTACGATTTCTTATCCATTAACAAATTGATGCTAAATCGATGTAGATTCATCGAGGATCAAGGATCTTGCGAAGAATTAGGGTTCCTCATCCTATCCTTTGTCCTTTCGATGAATCACATTCACTAGATAGCTTCTAGGAAATCAAATGATCAATTTTTGATCTCTAGATCGTGCGAAAGGAATCAAGAACGCATTCGCATCGATCTAGATCATCGATCAATCGATTTTCAAGAATTTACAATTGTTTTAAGACTTAAGAAAACGTTTAAAGATTCATCAACATCATCATTCTACGATCGTTTCGATTCCTCCACGAGCGGAGTTTTATTCAAGCATCATCACAAAGTACATATTCAAGAATCGAAATATAAGCATAATGCTCGAATTGAAATGTAAACAAGTTTAAAGAATCTTCACCTTTATTATATCAACAATTAGTTACAACTCTCAAGAACTACAAGAGGATGGAACTTTGATCGTCGATTCTAGCGTCGCTCGGCTCCTTGAGTCTTGGATCGCTTGGATCTCGTGCTCCGTTGAAGTCCAGTTCCGCTTCTAAAGGATCATTGAAGACTTGCTTGGCTTGCACTCAAAGGATCTTGAATTCTTGATCTTGATTGGGATTAGGGTTAGGGTTTTGAGGTGGTAGTTGTTGGGTTAAAGAACTAGAATGGGGGAGATTGAGATTGATTAGCTTTCAACCCTAATTTTTGAACAACCTTTTTCAAGTGAGCCTTGGGGTCTTTTTATAGGTTTCCCAAACCCTAGGTCTAGAAATTTGAATTTTGAATTTCCCTCAAAAAGTTAGTTATAGGAAGAGGCTTCTAGAAGTAGTTAGTTAGGGCTTAGCTTCTACCCTAAGTTAGGAGGTTAGGGAGAAGGTTCTAGGTCCTTAATGGAGTTTAGGTGAAGCTTGTTGTGGAAGCTTGGGGTGTTTAGTTAGGAACCCTAGGGCATGCTGATCTGGCAGAATGTTCGAGAGACATCTGGAAAATGTAGTGCCTTTTCTGAAGTGTACACACTGAGGTAAGGGTACTGGTGCAGAGAATGAGGACTGACGTGGCAGGGACGCCGCGGAACCGCGGCGCAAGGCGGCTCCGGCCGCGGTTCCGCAGCCAAGTTGATGGCTTGGGGCTTGAAACTTCATATACTGCTTTGTGTTGTCTTCAGGTGTACTTTTTGCTATGTTGAATCTCTGAATGCTTTTTAGATCATTGCCAGATTCCAAATCCTTGAGTTGGCGTCTTTTTAACAGTCTTCGTTTTGTAAATTTTGATCATTCTTCTAGGATTTCCTGCACAGACTTCGAAACACAAGTTGCGATATGCAAGAATGATGCGATGCTATGAAATACAGTCAATTTCCCTTATAGTGCCGGTTTTAAAGTATAACACATGCAATCTGATATTTGACGACTGTTTTGCTAATATGTGTTATATGAATACCGAACACTTCTAGATGAGTGCAAATGATAGGGAAATTGCCGGTTTAAATATGCAGTATTTTCGACTGATCAAATTCCCCCAAACTTATTTTCGATCGTCTCGAGCGAACTGTTTTATTAAAAAAGAGAAGGAGAAAATAAAGAAAGAGAAAAACTAACTAGCACACTTTCGTAGGCAACACGATTGCACTGAGCACGTGCAACAAGCCTTTAAACCTCTAGGTGTCTCTAGTAGGAGGAGTGTTGTCTCCTGAGGGTTTTCAGCGGATTGCACCCACAAAATCCAATAATAAAAGGAAGATTATGAAACTTACATTTAAAGACAAGAATTGTAAAAGAACGGCCTTGAAAAGTAGGGTTTCCAACTAAGCTAGCTTTTCGGTTGTCATGAGCCCTATCTTAATAGTAATGAAAAGATGTCAGAAATCACGTCCTCCCTCAATAAAACATCATCTTATTCTTCATTCCTATCTTTCTTCCAAACATAGATCATATAACCCTGCGTGTGTGTAAAGACATCCCTACACCCGGAGAATTCAATTCAAGCTATCATACTCTTGCCCATCAGCCTCGGTACTTTTTAATTAATGAATATTAGATGAGATTGCTCACACACTTTCATGCGACCGTTAATACTTCTTGAGGTACTAACCGACCGATTACTCATGTGCTTGCTTATTTGGTGTATTTTTCTCGTCTTGCACCACCTAAGGCTTAGCAGTGACTCCCAGACCAGTTGGCCTTAGGGCACTAGGTGAAGAGACACCCTCGCTATATTTTTTTATTGTTGCCTTGGCGATAACAAAACCAGTGTCCATTTTTCTCGCCATTTTTATATTTTCTTCATTTTTTTATTTCCTTCATACTTTTGGCTTTAAGACAAGAGCATTTCAAGGTATCCTCTACTATCCCGGGCTTCAAGACGTGTGTAAGTGCGAATAGCAGGGTATCAACGTTCAAAATGTTTGGCTTCCAGAATAGAAACTATTTTTCAGACTTATTTTTATCCTCAGATTAGTGACTTCCTTCATCTTACTAACCCTTGGGACAACGGCTCATAACTACTTATTACTAGTTCGTATAAGAAAACTTCTAATTTTCTTGGTTTTCTTAAATTTTTCTAATCTCATGGATGTAATTTTTTCACTATCTAATCTTTTATTATATTATTTATGTACAAAAAATATTAAATATTAAAATATTTTTATATTTTGAAAGTTTTAAATTTTTATGAGTTTTGAAATTTTTTCCAATTTTTATAGGTTTTAAAAGAAATGTTTTGTGCTATTGCAAATGATATGCAAATGATGCAAAAATAAGCACAAACCTCCCCCAAACTTGTTTTCAACAGTGTCCTCACTGTTGTCAACCGTTATATCTACAAAACCTGTAAGCCTGGGAGGAATTTATTAGTGGGGGCAACATATATAAGTGAAGATCCTCCCCCAAACTTATTCTTTTCACTCACCTCCATTCAAAAAGATGATGCAGTGATATACATGACATGGGGTGAGACGGAGGAATTTTAATCCAAATAACATGGCTCCTGTAAGAACAGGAGCTCCTCCGTGGGGTCAGTGGAAAAATACGGCTTTAGTCTATGTCCATTCACTTTGAAAAATGTGCCGTTTTTAACATTTTCTACTTCTACTGCCCCGTGCGGGTATACAGACCGCACAACAAAAAGTCCTTTCCACCGAGATCGAAGCTTACCCGCGTGAAGGTGTAGTCGTGAATCATAAAGAAGGACTTGCTGACCAGGTGAAAATGTTTTCCTCAAAATGTTTTTATCATGAAAATCCTTAGTCCTATTCTTTACTATCACAGCGTTATCATAAGCTTTATCGCGGAGTTCGCTTAGCTCATTTATTTGCAGCTTCCGAAAGTTGCAGGCTTGGTTCAGGTCAAAGTTGATTTCCTTAATAGCCCACAATGCTTTATGCTCAATCTCGACAGGTAAGTGACATGCCTTTCCAAACACTATCCTATATGGAGACATCCCTAGGCCGGTTTTAAATGCAGTTCGGAATGCCCAAAGAGCATCCGACGGTTTGGTCGACCAGTCTTTTCTATTCTTAGCAACAGTCTTCTCCAGGATTAGTTTGATCTGTCTATTTGAAATCTCAGCCTGCCCGCTCGTTTGGGGATGATAGGGTGTAGAAAGTCTGTGGTTGATTGCGTATTTCCGCATCAGAGTCTCGAAAGACCTGTTGCAGAAATGTGTCCCATTATCGCTAATGATAGCGTGTGGGTGTCCAAATCGCGAAAAGATATTCTCTTTTAAGAACTTAATGACAACTTTCCTGTCATTAGTGCGACATGGAATGGTTTCAACCCACTTTGAGACATAATCAACCGCCAGCAGCATGTACAAATTCCCAAAGGAGTTGAGAAAGGGACCCATAAAATCAGTGCCCCAAACATCGAAAATTTCAACCACTAGAATGGGTTGCTGAGGCATTTCATTTCTCTGGGAAATTCTACCCGTGTACTGACATTGTGTACAGGTTTTGCAATGCTCAAATGTGTCCTTGAACAAGGTCGGCCAATAAAATCCACATTGCAAAACCTTCTCCGCCGTCTTTTTAGGACCGAAGTGACCCCCACAGGCCTGATCATGACAAAAAGAAAGAACACTCTTTAACTCTTCTTTCGGGACACACCGGCGAATGATCTGATCAGGACAATACTTAAACAGGTATGGATCATCCCAGTAAAAGTGTTTTACTTGGGATAAAAAACGGTATTTGTCCTGTTTTGACCAATCGCTGGGTATAAGTCTCGTGGCAAGATAGTTCACAATATCCCTGAACCAAGGTTCATTGGATATGCTCAAGAGTTGTTCGTCAGGAAACGAATCATTGATCGGCAGGGTCACAGGGGAAGAAGAGATGCGTGAAAGGTGGTCGGCTACTACGTTTCACATCCTTTCTTATCTTTGATAACAAGATCAAATTCTTGTAGTAGAAGGATCCAACGTATTAGCCAACCTTTTGCATCTTTCTTCGCCAGAAGATGTTTTAAGGCGGAATGGTCAGTGTACACAACTATAGGTGAGCCAATCAAGTAAGGCCTGAATTTTTCTAATGCAAATACAACTGCCAAAAGTTCTTTTTCGGTAGTTGTATAATTGACTTGAGCATCATTCAGGGTCTTACTCGCATAGTATATCACGTGTGGTATCTTTTCAATGTGTTGTCCTAAGACTGCACCTACTGCAAAATCGGATGCATCACACATCAGCTCAAAAGGGTAGTCCCAATTTGGAGACGATAGAACGGGGGCTGTAGTGAGGGAGTGTTTGAGTGAGTCGAAAGCTGCCTCACAATCCGAGTCAAAGTGGAAGGTCGTATCCTTGTCCAGGAGAAGAGTTAAAGGTCTAGCAATTTTACTAAAATCCTTAATGAATCTCCTATAAAAGCCCGCATGGCCAAGAAAAGATCGAATATCTTTGACGCTTTTGGGATGAGGAAGGTTTTGAATGACATCTATCTTAGCTCTGTTAACCTCAATGCCTTTCTGTGAAATTACATGTCTAAGTACAATTCCTTCTTGGACCATGAAATGGCATTTTTCCCAATTCAAAGTTAAGTTCTTCTTGTTGGGGTAAAAATTTACACCCCGGTTGACCAAGTCAAAATCAAAGTCAACCCCAAGCTAAGTGAGCCCAAGCCCAGATCCAGTGGGCCCATGCCCGGGTCGAGCCCGAACCTGAAGCGGCCGGCCTCCCCCCATGCCAAGATAAAAATTTTGTAATGAATAATTTTGTTGTATTTCTTTTATTTTATTTTTGGATAAATGTAAGAAAAATAGGCATAAAGTCAAATTTTTGTAAAGCCCATGGCTTATGTGCAAAAAGAAATGGCACATGAGCCATGGGATAGGCAAAATGCCATTTTGTGAAGCCCAAGGGGCTATGTGTAAAATGTATGGCCTATAAAGGCAAGGATAATGAAATATCCCAACAACTTTTTCTCTCTCCAAAAAAAAGTTTCAGATCTGAGATCTTTCTTCCTTCTTCAAGGTTCCAAAACCTTCTTCTTTCTTTTGAATTAAATCAGAGTTCTACTCTCCTTTTTATAAAATAAATTAGTTTTTCACCACAAAACCCATCAAGGGGAACTCAGATCTTCCATTAGATCTCAAAAAAGAGTGATTTTTAAAATTCCATATCTCTTGATCTTCAAGATCCAGCCAACAGAGGAGGAAGAAGAAGAACCCATTTCCCCAACCAAAACATTTTTCTTTTTTCAGGAGTTCAACTCCACTAATTTCTCTTTCGAGAGTTTTTGGGGCTAAAAGCCCTCTTTTCCTCCAGCGCGCAGCGCTCGTGCGCAAAGCGACCACGTGCCGACACGTGGCGCGCGCGCTTGCGCACCAGCGCGATGCGCAAAGCGCCCACGTGCCGACACGTGGCGCGCGCACTTGCGCACCTACACGCTTGCGCTCCCGCGCGCAGCACTCGTGCGCAAAGCGACCACGTGCCGACACGGGGGGGGCGCGCTTGCGCACCAGCGCGATGCGCAAAGCGCCCACGTGCCGACACGTGGCACGCGCACTTGTGCACTAGCACGCTTGCGCTCCAGCGCGCAGCGCTCATGCGCAAAGCGCCCACGTGCCGACACGTGGCGCGCGCGCGCTTGCGCTCCAGCGCGCGCGCGCGCTTGCGCCTGAGCGCACAGCGCCCAAGGTGCTGCCCCACGCATCCTTTGGATGCCTTTTCCCCTTTATTCATATATATATGTATATATATACATTTGTATACAAATGTACACATACACATACTCCGCAACATTCTCCCCCTCCAAAAAATTTTAGGGCCGGGACGCTGCCCCGAACCCCGCAAGGGGGCTGCTAGCCCCCTTGACCCCCAGCCCGCTATCCGGGTAGCGGGACCCCCGTAAAAACTCTGCGTGGCTCCCGATATATCCAAAACCCCCCCCTTTCAAAACAAAACACACGCACACCGCACATTGGGTTCGCATGACCAGTTTAACCTGTTAATCGGAGATTCCCTCGCCCCAAAGGCGAGGGGTAATTAACGGCAGCTTAGTCCGCGGCTGCCGGAGATTCGGATCCCCACAATCATTAAACCCCGGCCTACCCTAGGCAGGGGGAATCTGTAGTACGCCTGACAAGCGCGCGCGTATTCCCATCTCACTGGGGTGACGAAAAACACCCTACAGGTTCTGGCACGCCCGGTGGGACCAATCTCTCCTTCCATATTTCGGGTTAAACGTTCATGCGAACTCAATCAATATAAATATCGATTGCCTATACTGAAATGATGTTCTTTTTTTTCCATGCAGCAATCAACCTTCGACGACAATGTCTCCCCAGACGAATTCAGCTTCCAACGTGACCCCGATTCCGTACGTGGTCAAGATCAACGCTCGTGTGGTTCTCCCCGCGAGCCTCAGTCGACAGTGGGAGGAACCGCCCCGCCAATTTGGTTCCGTCATCATCTACCCTGCCGGGAGCGCTCATCTGGCGGAGATCCCAGCGGAACAGGTGGCCAAGCCGGTCTCACGGGGCAAGAGGCCGAATGTCGTGATCGCCAAGGCACCACAACCGAAACTTAAGACTGTATCTGAACGATTCTCTGGTGCTCCAGCGGGGTTCAAGAACTTCGGTACAAAGGGCAAAATCAAATGTTGCGGACGAGCTCAGACGATGACTCCAACATATGCACAATCGAGCGTATCTCCAAGGCCCTCCATCGCCCGGTCTGCGGCGTCTTCCCAAAGAGCTGAAGTCTGACAGGTGCTTAGAACAGAAAAGTTAAGGCAGAAGCGGCTCAGGTATCGAGCCAACAAGAGGGCCAAGGCTTCGGCCAAATGGAATCATGTGAAGTTCCAAGTGCAGGGTTGCCCCGCGACGACGGCTGAGTCGGACGTAAGAATCAGCAATTCCTTCGAGCCTCTGAAGTGGGTTCAGAAAAATGCCATGACCGCCAGAATCAAGAAGACAGCGGTCCGAACGATTCTACAAAGAGACGTGTCCCCGCCCCAACAGAAAAAGTATGACACTGTCTCTTCAAGAGTCTATCAAGCACTCTGTGCCGCACGAAAGCAGCGGGGCAGACCCAGAAAAGAAGCGCCATCACCATTCAAGAAACTGGTTAGGCCAGCCGCCTTTAATCGACTACCAGCTACCGAAACAAGGGGGTCAAGACAGCAATCCATGAAATCAGCTGCCAATGATAGAAAGACGGCCGGATATATCGTCCATACGGTCTATATGGCAGGCGGTCGCCCCAGCGATAACCTTCGCAGCAAAAGCAAGGATGGGGCCACCACATCCCAAGCCCAATCTAGCCTGAATGTGGTTGCCGCCACCCAAGAACAGCCGCCCCCGCTAGATGAAGAAAACCCTATCGATGAGGATGATAGGCAGAAAGACCCCTCGGTCCATGCAGAGTCAAGCTCGGACAGCGAGGAAGAGCCGACTTTCCGCCCCAGGACTGCGGAGCAGGAGCTGCTTCAAGAGCTTCGAAAACAGCTCAGGAGCAAAGATAAAGAGATGGCTAAGCTCTATTCGAAGATTGATGACTTAACGAACGTGGTGATGCAGCTTACGGCTCAAATTGCTCGAGCGCCTCCCAATCAGGCACAAGCCTCTACTAATCAGCCGGGTGATGACAATCCGAGGCAGCCAATGCATGTTCCTTTGGGACCAAGACTGGTCGAGCCGCATGAAAGCCGTCCGCATTCTGCTTCTGGGGACGCCTTGGCCCCAGATAGCACCATCCCGCTAACACAGGATCGGATAATGGATTTGGTCACCAGCAAGGTTAAAACATTGGTGGCCGAAGCCGAAGCTCGGAAAGAAATCGGCAGTAGTGGGCGGCCATATCCCGCGCAGTACGATCTGATTGAGTTCCCAAGCGGCTACGTCATTCCTAAGTTCGGAAGATTTGATGGAACGGGGAATGCAAACCAGCACGTCGCCCACTTCAAAGCATCGTGCGGAAATACAGGGGGCAATGACGCGCTCCTTCTTCGTCAGTTTGTCAACAGCCTGACCGGTGTCGCTTTCGACTGGTACGCGAGCATACCAGACGGGTCCGTCATTACCTTCGCCCAAATGGAGTCTCTGTTCCGGCAAAGGTTCATGAGCGTCAGTGATAAAATCTCCATTGCCGACCTTGTGAGGACCAAGCCGGGGAAGAATGAAAGCAACACCGACTTTATCGCCCGATGGCGTAATCTCACAGTCAAGTGCGAACCGCCGCTGGAGCAGGACCAGTCCGTCAGCCTTCTCATTGGGAACCTCAGCAATTGGATGGTCCCATTCTTGTGTACAGCGGGCCTCAAGACATTTCAGGAGCTAACCAAGAAAGTCCAAATGCTAGAACGCTCGAAGCAAGAGTCCCCGCCGGACTCTCAGAGAGACAAAACCTGGAAAAGCAAGCGGGACGACAACCGTAGAAGCGGGAGTTCCAGCAGTACTAATGTCTTCAATGCCTCTGACAATGAAGAAAAGCGAAGGGCGGGCGAATCCAAAACCAACCGGTCTCGAAAGCCATTGCTGGGAGGAGATGGGCCATCCCTAGAGGAGAAGAAGAACAAGGTTTACTCTTTCAGAAGGGACAAGGTCCGTAAGATATTTAAAGATGCCTTGAACAACGGCCTACAATTGCCGGAGTCGAAAAGACCCCAAGAAGCAAAAATGACCGACAATCCTCTCTATTGCCCATACCACCGAGTAGTGAGCCATGCGATCGAGGATTGTTATATCTTTAAGGACTGGGTCGAGAAGCAGTACAAGGCGGGAGAGATCGAGCTGTCTAAAAGCGTGTTGGTGAACAATCAAGTTGCAACCGCCAACTTTATACAGACAAAAATTGAAGCCTTCTGGGAGCAAACAGCCGAACCCGCCACCCTGAGAAATGAGACCGACTCGCCGCAGCCTCCATGGAGTACGCACATATCTAATAAGACGAAGAAGATGATAAAGCTACTTCGGAAAGAACCCAGGATGGAATGGGAAGAACAAAAGAAGCCTACCAGTCCAGCTGCCAATGTGGCTCTATCAGGCTCAAAATCCAAGAAGCTCAAGAAGAAGAAAAGTGCAGCTCGGCGCGAAAAAGAGTCTGCAGGGAGATCGACCATTCAAAAATATATCGATTCCCTCGAAGAATATGAACAAAAGGAAAGAACATTGATTCAATTGAAGGAGTTCTTCCCTGTACAAGCGGCTGAAATTCTGGAGGAGTTAGAAGAAGACTCCAATAAAGAGATCCCAGTAGTGACCTGCTACGCCATCCATCTTGGCAGCGACTCCGAGGATGATCTTTGTTTTCCCGAAGAGGATGAGGAGCTCGCCACAACAACCAATCAAATCTAGCTCAGAAGCGGCAGGGCTCTACCGCCAAATCAGGGCAACGCCCCAAAAGGGAAGGAAAAACAAGTCGCTAATGAAGAAGAGGGCAGAGAACCGGCTGATGAAAACATAAGTCCTTCCTCGGTGGACTATAATGTCTTGGCACATCTCCGGAAGCTTCCGTCTCTCCTGAGCATCTACGACGCCTTGGTCCTATCTAAAGAGCTTAGAGATGTTCTCATCCATGCTCTACAAAACCCCGAGCGGTACCAGGCTCACTTTGCGGAAATTAATATGAAAGAAGCCCAGCATGCTTTGTATGCCGCCGCAGTCACATTTAAGGATGAAGACTTGCTACTGGGAACGGCTGAGCATAATCGGCCGCTTTACATGACCGGGTACAGCGACGGAGATAGAATTAATCGCATATTGATTGATCCGGGGTCCTCAGTGAACATCATGAACTTGCGAACTCTGAAGAGTTTGTCAATGGACGTCCGACACCTGTCAAGAGAAAGGATTGTCATTCAAGGCTTCAACCAAAATTGTCAGCAAGTTCTGGGGTCCATAGCTCTGCTAATCAAATTCGGGGATCTGCAAACTGAAGCTAAGATATACGTGATCGACGCCGACACGTCTTATAAGATTCTCTTGGGACGGCCATGGCTTCACGATTATGGCGTCATTCCGTCAACTCTCCATCAATGCATGAAGTATACTAAAAATGGAGAAGAAAGACGCATTGACGGAGACATCCAGCCGTTCGGTGTGCATGAAGTCCGATATGAAGATTCTCGGTACTTTACGAACCAACAAAATGCTAAGCCACAACTGACTGAGGATAGAACGGCCCCAAGACTCAAAAGCAAATCTGCGCCGGCTATCACTTTCAAAAGCAAAAATACCCAAGTGCTCCCGCATTTCGGCAGCGACACTGATGAGTCCGATGCTGGAAGCCCGTCCTTCCGCCAAACTCGCCCTCATTTCGGCAGCGATACGGACGAATCTGTTACTGAAGGCCCATCTAGCAGCAAAGTCCGCCCTCATCTTGGCAGTGACACTGAAGAGTCAGAAGAAGAGGACCTGTCGTGCAATAGCTGTGCAGATCGGCCCCCCATGCAGCAAGCGAAACTACGAGAGACCTTCGAAGTCGCTGAAGGGTCCCTGGCCATCACAAGGGTGCCGTAACGGATGTGAAAAGAGCTCGACGCATTGTCAGTCTCTACCGTGGACCAGCTGAAAACTTTCTACGTGCCCGGGAGGAAAAATGGACAGAAGGGCATCCTGTTTTACAGGTCCAACCCCGTTGTGCACCCGGACGATCTTTCTGTCGCGTGCCTTCCCTATGAGAGAGGCATAAGAGCCGTCCTCAATCCCAGATACTATGCACCCGAGATGCGGGAATACTTTAAGAAGTGCGGATGCCGGTTATATCAAACGGAGTCCGAAGCAAAGTTTTACGAAGGGCTATGGTATCCGCCCCAGGTCCGAGCACTCATCGATGGACGAATTCCAGATAGACGGGGCATAGGCTACATTCAACCTGATTCCAAAGCGTGCTACATGATCGATGTTGGTGAGGCCAGCGAAAGATCAAATGACGACGACGAGATAGCCGAGCCGGAAGAAGCTCCTCAAGAGCTCGAAGATGGCGGACAAGCAACCTTTGACGAGATAACCGAGATTGACTTAGGAACGCCCGATAATCCAAGGCCGACCTACATCAGCTCGCTCTTATCAGAGGAAATGAAAGAGCAGATAATTGCCTTGCTGCGTGAGTTCGTTGACTGCTTCGCATGGACGTACAAAGAAATGTCTGGCATTTCCCCTGAGGTAGCCGTACATAAGCTGGCTATATCTCCTGATGCTAAGCCAGTCAAACAAGCTCCTCGAAGAATGAGAAGGGAGTTGGAGGAAAAGGTCATCGAGGAAACTAAGAAGCTCATCGATGCCGGCTTCATCAGAGAAGAGAAATATGCAGACTGGATCGCATGCATAGTCCCAGTGAAGAAGAAAAATGGGCAGATCCGAGTTTGTGTCGATTTCAGGGACCTCAACAAGGCGTGTCCTAAAGACGACTTCCCGCTACCGGTCATGGAAATGATGGTCGATGACACCTCAAATTACGAGCTGTTCACCTTTATGGATGGCTCGTCTGGATATAATCAGATCAAGATGTCGCCTGAGGACGAGAAGCACACAGCATTTCGAACCCCGATCGGAATATATTGCTACAAGGTAATGCCATTCGGACTGAAGAACGCAGGTGCTACATATCAAAGGGCAATGACTAATATCTTTGATGACCGAATCCATAAAGTCGTCGAATGCTATGTTGATGATCTGGTCGTCAAGACTAAAGCCAAGGCCGATCATATCCAAGATCTTAGGACCGTTCTGACCAGGCTAAGGGAATACGATCTGAGGATGAATCCTTTAAAGTGCGCTTTTGGCGTATCATCGGGAAAATTCCTGGGCTTCATAGTTCGACATCGAGGGATTGAAGTTGACCCATCAAAGATAAAGGCCATCATGGAGATGCCCCCTCCGAAGAGTTTGACGCAGCTAAGATCTTTTCAAGGCAAGCTTGCTTATATACGGAGGTTTATCTCAAATTTATCGGGGAGATGTAGGCCCTTCTCAAAGCTCATGAAGAAAGGAGCTCCTTTTATCTGGGATGCCGAATGTCAAGCAGCGTTCGAAAGCATCAAACAATACTTGTTGCACCCTCCAGTGCCGGCTGCTCCCATTCCAAATAAACCGTTGATTCTCTACACTGCCGCGCTGGACGAGTCACTCGGTGCACTCCTTGCCCAGAATAACGAGGAGGGAAAAGAAAATGCCCTCTACTGCCTCAGTCGAACTCTAGTCGGGGCGGAACACAACTACTCCCCAATCGAAAAGCAATGCCTGGCTCTGATATTTGCTGTGAAGAAGCTGAGGCACTATCTGCTCGCTCATCGGGTTATGCTGATCTCCAAGGTCGACCCGCTTAAACACTTGATGACCAAAGCAAGCCTAGCCGGCAGGATGGCAAGATGGGATGTCATGCTACTTGAGTTTGACATAGTTTATACCCCTCAGAAAGCAGTAAAAGGGCAAGCTATTGCAGACTTTCTCGCCGCTCATCCCATACCAGAAGGGTCGCCGCTAAATTGTGAGTTACCCGATGAACAAATGCTGCACCTTGAGGAAGATGAGCCATGTTGGGAGCTCTACTTCGATGGAGCCTCGTCAATAAGGACCTCCAGTAAATCAAGCGTCCCGGAGATAAAAGCAGGGATAGGATTGGTGTTCATCACACCATCAATGGGAACCCTACGGCGTTCTTTTGCTCTCACCGAGCCTCGGACAAACAATGAAGCTGAGTATGAAGCTCTGATAGCTGGTTTGGAGCTCGCCATAGAAATGGAAATCCTTCGGCTACGAGTCTATGGTGACTCCTAACTTGTCGTCAACCAAGTAAGCGGCGACTATAAGATATACAAACCCGAGTTAGCTCGGTACAGAGGTCGAGTGGTGGAACTCATGAAACGGTTCACTCATATTGAACTAACGAGAGTCCCTAGAGCGTTGAACGGAAAGGCTGATGTACTCGCTCGCTTGGCCAAGGAGCTGGCTGATCCTGACATGGACGAAATTCTGATCACAGTCAGGAGCCGGCAAATTCTACCCCCAGTCTCTCTACGAGAAGAGGAAAGCGCGGAACAGAAGAGCAGTCCTGCGGAAGAAGCTTCGATCATCCAAGACGAGCCCGATTGGAGAGAACCCTTCATAGAGTACCTCCGATACGACAAGCTGCCCGAAGAAAAATCTGCGAGGGTTCAGCTGAAGAAAAGAGCTCTCCGATACGTGTTTGTAAATGACACGTTATACCGCAGGTCATATGACCAACTCTGGCTCAGGTGTCTGTCATTGGCCGAAGCCCAAAAGGTCATGAAAGATGTCCACTCGGGCGTTTGCGGTGCTCACCAATCTGGCCCCAAGATGCGACTTCAAATCAAACGGCTTGGGTATTACTGGCCCACCATGATACGGGATTGCGGAGAGCATGCAAAGAAATGTTATATCTGCCAAATTCACGGTGATTTTATTCACAAGCATCCCAACCCATTGCATCCTACAGTGGCGTCGTGGCCCTTCGAAGTTTGGGGCACCGACATTGTTGGCCCAATTGATCCTCCGTCATCTAAAGGTCACCGGTTCATACTGGCCTCGACAGACTACTTCTCCAGGTGGGCTGAAGCTGTCCCGCTAAAAGAAGTCAAGACAAAGGATATTCCGACATTCTTCCAGCATAATATTCTATACCGCTTCGGTACACCAAGAAGAATCATTTCTGACAACGGGCCTTCTTTCAAGAGCTTCAATGTCTCAAGGTTCGCTACTCAGCACAAGATAGACTGGAGATATTCCTCCATCTATAATCCAAGAGCCAATGGGCTAGCCGAAGCCTTCAATAAGACTCTATGCAAGCTCCTGAGGAAAAATGCTTCAGCCAACAAGAGAGACTGGAATCTCAAGCTTCACGAGGCATTGTGGGCATATCGTACCACGCACCGTACTCCAACTCAGTCCACTCCATACTCATTGCTCTTCGGAGTGGAGGCGGTCCTCCCCCTCGAAGTCGAAGTTCCAAGTTTAAGAATGGCCGTTCAGCATGAGTTGACGGAGGAGGAAAACGTGCTCCTTCGACTTGAAGAACTTGATGCCCTCGAAGAAAAGAGGCTCGTGGTGCAGCAAGATCTGGAGCTATACCGAGCCCAAATGTCACGGGCCTATGACAAGATAACCCGTCTCCGCGCTTTCAAGAAAGGTGAATTGGTGTTGGTCCTCAAAAGACCGATCATCCCCAATCGACATGCCAAGGGAAAATTCGAGCCGAACTGGGAAGGACCATACGTCATCGAGAAAGTGTTTGACGGAGGATCCTACCAACTAATAAGCGCCGAGGGAGAAAGGCCCATGCCACCCATCAATGGCCGATATCTCAAAAAATACTACACGTGAATGCTCCAAGTCGCAGGCGAATTGAGCACATCAGCCCTACGGTCTGGATCAGACATCCTGCAAAACCGTATACAATCCACGGGCGTAAATGACCCCCATTTCTCCCAAATCCTGCCAGTGAGACTACTTTTAAAGTCCCACCAGCGGCAAAAAAAAAGAAAAAAGAAGAAGAAGAAATAAACGGTATGTCCACGAGCAAAACGGGCACGGATGAAAACCCGAAAGGGCTCCGTGAGTAAAAACAGCAGGACTACCAGCGGGTCTGTGAAAACCCGAAAGGGCGCAAACTCGTGAAAAGAGATGAAATACACTCGCAAGGTCCTCTCGACTTTGTGAGGAGAAAACCCCTGCGTGAGATCCTTACGACTCACAAAGGAGCAACACACTTAGGAATCCTCACGATTCCTAAGAAGAAAATACACCTGCGGGATCCTTACGACTTGTAGGGAGAAAATGCTTTTATGGGACCCTCACGGCCCATAAAATTGAAAAGCCTTAGGTGATAGGGACCCAAACCTGCCTCCTAAGCCATCGTTCCCCAACGGAAAACGGCAAATGATGAGTCGCTCCTAGCATTTCGCTTCAGTGTTAGCGGTGCTGATGTCGACCAAAAACCCAAATCCCAAGTCCTCCCAAGGCAAATGATGAGTTGCTCCTGGCGTTATTCCAGTGCAGCAATGCTGATGCCAAACAAGATCCAAATTCCAAGTCCCCAAACGGCGAATGATGAGTCGCTCCTGGTATCATATTCCAGTGTAGCGATGCAGACGCCAACCAAATTCCAAACCCCATACCCCAACGGCGAATGATGAGTCGCTCCTGGTACCACATTCCAGTGCAGCGATGCAGACGCCAACAAATCCCTGAAATCTTTCCGGCCCTACGGTCTGGATCATACATCCTGCAAAACCGTATACAATCCACGGGCGTAAAACAATCTCAATCTCTCCTAAGTCCTACCGGTGAGACCACATTCAAAGTCCCACTAAAAAAAATATAAAAAAGGGGGGGTATGTCCACAAGCAAAATGGGCACGGAGGAAAACCCGAAAGGGCTCCGTGAGTAAAAACAGCAGGACTGCCGACGAGTTTGTGAAAACCTGAAAGGGCGCAAACTCGTGAAAAGGAGATGAAATGCACTCTCAAAGTCCTCTCGACTGTGAGAGGAGAAAATTCCCGCGTGAGATCCTTACGACTCACAAAGGAGCAACACACTTAGGAGTCCCCACGACTCCTATGGAGAAAATACACCTACGAGATCCTTTCGACTCGTAGGGAGAAAATGCTTTTATGGGACCCTCACGGCCCATAAAATTGAAAAGTCTTAGGTGATAGGGAGCTAAACCTGCTTCCTAAGCCATCAATTCTCAAATTCTCTTGGGGCAAATGATGAGTTGCTCCTGGCATTATTCCAGTGCAGCAATACAGATGCCAAACAAAAACCAAAATCCCAGAATCCTCTCAATGACAGATGAGGATTCGCTCCTGGTACCATATTCCAGTATAGCGATGCTGATGTCAACCCAAATCAAAATCAACAAGTCAACTTCCACTCCGACACCGCAGAAAGCGGAGCAAGTCAGAATCCAATCTCGACACCGCAAGAAGCGGAGCAAGTCAAGTCTACCCCTGACACTGCAAGAAGCAGAGCAAGTCAAATCAAGCACCGACCGTCCAAGTCGCTAAAAGGGCAGCACCGACCGTCCAAGTCGCAAAAAGGGCAGCATCGACCGTCCACGTCGCAAAAAGGGCAGCACCGACCGTCCAAGTCGCTAAAAGGGCAGCACCGACCGTCCACGTCGCTAAAAGGGCAGCACCGACCGTCCAAGTCGCAAAAAGGGCAGCACCGACCGTCCACGTCGCTAAAAGGGCAGCACCGACCGTCCAAGTCGCTAAAAGGGCAGCATCGACCGTCCACGTCGCTAAAAGGGCAGCAACGGCCGTCCAAGTCGTAAAAAGGGCAGCATCGACCGTCCAAGTCGCTAAAAGGGCAGCATCGACCGTCCAAGTCGCAAAAAGGGCAGTATCGACCGTCCAAATCGCAAAAATGGCAGCACCGACCGTCCAAGTCGCAAAAAGGGCAGAACCGACCGTCCACGTCGCTAAAAGGGCAGCATCGACCGTCCAAGTCGCAAAAAGGGCAGCACCGACCGTCCATGTCGCAAAAAGGGCAGAACCGACCGTCCAAGTCGCTAAAAGGGCAGCACCGACCGTCCAAGTCGCTAAAAGAGCAGCACCGACCGTCCATGTCGCTAAAAGGGCAGCACCGACCGTCCACGTCGCTAAAAGGGAAGCAACGACCGTCCAAGTTTCTAAAAGGGCAGCACCGACCGTCCAAGTCGCAAAAAGGGCAGCACAGGATTCCTGCAAAGCGGGAACCAAATCAAGTCGCCTCCACGTGAAAGAAGATCCATCAATTTCATGCACACAACCCACATATGTGGTGTGCATTTATTGATGGGGGGGCAATTTGTTGGGGTAAAAATTTACACCCCGGTTGACCAAGTCAAAATCAAAGTCAACCCCAAGCTAAGTGAGCCCAAGCCTAGATCCAGTGAGCCCATGCCCGGGTCGAGCCCGAACCTGAAGCGGCCGGCCTCCCCCCATGCCAAGATAAAAATTTTGTAATGAATAATTTTGTTGTATTTCTTTTATTTTATTTTTGGATAAATGTAAGAAAAATAGGCATAAAGTCAAATTTTTGTAAAGCCCATGGCTTATGTGCAAAAAGAAATGGCACATGAGCCATGGGATAGGCAAAATGCCATTTTGTGAAGCCCAAGGGGCTATGTGTAAAATGTATGGCCTATAAAGGCAAGGATAATGAAATATCCCAACAACTTTTTCTCTCTCCAAAAAAAAAGTTTCAGATCTGAGATCTTTCTTCCTTCTTCAAGGTTCCAAAACCTTCTTCTTTCTTTTGAATTAAATCAAGAGTTCTACTCTCCTTTTTATAAAATAAATTAGTTTTTCACCACAAAACCCATCAAGGGGAACTCAGATCTTCCATTAGATCTCAAAAATGAGTGATTTTTAAAATTCCATATCTCTTGATCTTCAAGATCCAGCCAACAGAGGAGGAAGAAGAAGAACCCATTTCCCCAACCAAAACATTTTTCTTTTTTCAGGAGTTCAACTCCACTAATTTCTCTTTCGAGAGTTTTTGGGGCTAAAAGCCCTCTTTTCCTCCAGCGCGCAGCGCTCGTACGCAAAGCGACCACGTGCCGACACGTGGCGCGCCGCTTGCGCACCAGCGCGATGCGCAAAGCGCCCACGTACCGACACGTGGCGCGCGCGCTTGCGCACCGGCACGCTTGCGCTCCCGCGCGCAGCACTCGTGCGCAAAGCGACCACGTGCCGACACGTGGCGCGCGCGCTTGCGCACCAGCGCGATGCGCAAAGCGCCCACGTGCCGACACGTGGCACGCGCACTTGCGCACCAGCACGCTTGCGCTCCAGCGCGCAGCGCTCATGCGTAAAGCGCCCACGTGCCGACACGTGGCGCGCGCGCTTGCGCTCCAACGCGCGCGCGCGCTTGCGCTCCAGCGCGCAGCGCGCTTGCGCAAAGCGCCCACGTGCCGACACGTGGCGCGCGCGCTTGCGCGCAGCGCTCATGCGCAAAGCGCCCACGTGCCGACACGTGGCTCGCGCGCTTGCGCTCCTGCGCGCAGCGCTCATGCGGAAAGCGCCCACGTGCCGACACGTGGCGCGCTTGCGCCTGAGCGCACAGCACCTAAGCGCACAGCGCCCAAGGTGTTGCCCCACGCATCCTTTGGATGCCTTTTCCCCTTTATTCATATATATATGTATATATATATATACGTTTGTATACAAATGTACACATACACATACCCCGCAACATTCTCCCCCTCCAAAAAATTTTCGGGCCGGGGCGCAGCCCCGAACCCCGCAAGGGGGCTGCTAGCCCCCTTGACCCTCAGCCCGCTATCCGGGTAGCGGGACCCCCGTAAAAACTCTGCGTGGCTCCCGATATATCCAAAACCCCCCTTTCAAAACAGAACACACGCACACCGCACATTGGGTTCGCATAACCAGTTTAACCCGTTAATCGGAGGTTCCCTCGCCCCAAAGGCGAGGGGTAATTAACGGCAGCTTAGTCCGCGGCTGCCGGAGATTCGGATCCCCACAATCATTAAACCCCGGCCTACCCTAGGCAGGGGGAATCTGTAGTACGCCTGACAAGCGCGCGCGTATTCCCATCTCACTGGGGTGACGAAAAACACCCTACACTTCTCTTTGCAACGAGTAAGAACTGCGTCAAGATTCGATAGGCAATCAGAAAAAGAGTCTCCAAAAATTGAGAAATCGTCCATAAAGATCTCCAGAAAATTCTCTACCATGTCAGAGAATATCCCCATCATACACCGCTGAAAGGTAGCGGGAGCATTGCATAACCCAAAGGGCATGCGACTGTAAGCAAAGGTACCAAAAGGACAAGTAAAAGTGGTTTTATCTTGATCCTTTTTGGCTATGGGGACCTGATTATAGCCTGAGTATCCGTCCATAAAGCAATAATACTCTCGTCCAGCTAAGCGTTCCAGCATTTGATCAATTAATGGTAGAGGAAAGTGGTCTTTCCTCGTGGCAGCATTGAGTTTTCTGTAATCAATACATACACGCCATCCAGTTTGGGCGCGTGTCTGAATCAACTCATTTGCCTCATTGGTAATAACAGTGATGCCGGATTTCTTAGGGACGACATGTATAAGACTCACCCATTGGCTATCGGAGATTGGGTATATAATACCATTATCTAGGCATTTGACGATCTCTTTCATCACCGCTTCCTTCATGACGGGATTCAACCGTCTCTGTGGTTCTCGGGTTGGTCTGGCATCATCCATCACATGTGTATGATAATCTACTATCAAGGGACTGATCCCTTTAATGTCCGCCATAGTCCAACCAAACGCCTCTCTATTAGATCTCAATACCGATAAAAGTGCATTCTCTTTCTCTGATGCTAGAGAAGCGGATATGATAACCGGTAAAGACTCCTTCTCACCTAAATAAGCATATTTAAGATGAGAAGGTAAAATTTTGAGATCTAATTTGGGCGGAGAAATGATAGAAGGTAGGATCATCGAGTGATTTTTGGAGTTACAAAGAAGCTCAGAGCCTGTGAAAGATACAGACTCGGGTGGTGATAGGTCAGGAGTGTCGGACTCAAGTGTAGGAAAAGTGTCCTCACTAAGATCATGTGCAAGATCAAACAGTGATGTGGTAGTGTCGTCGAGATCTGTAAAGCAAAGTTCCTCAGCTCCGCAACTATCGGGAGCGATCTCGTTGACAGAGCACACATCAAGAATATGAGCAGAGGGTTCTGATAGCTGACTTCCAATTTTGTAGATATTTAGTTCAATGGTCATATTTCCAAATGATAAGTTTATTGAACCATTTCTACAGTTAATAACAACGTTGGAAGTGGCAAGGAAAGGTCGACCCAAAATCACCGGAATTTGGCTCCGGGGGTTCGCTACAGGTTGTGTATCAAGTACAATGAAGTCTACAGGGAATACAAATTCCCCGACCTTTATCAACACATCCTCTAGTTCACCCCTTGGTTTGGTGATTGAACGGTCTGCCATTTGGAGAGTGCAGTGAGCAGGTTTCAACTCTCCAATCCCTACTTGCTCATAGACAGAATATGGAAGTAGGTTAACACTTGCGCCAAGGTCTAAAAGAACACGATTTATGTTTTTACCCCCAATAGAAATCGATATCGTAGGACATCCTAGGTCCTTATGTTTCTTTGGTAGCTGAGGGATAAAAGCAGTGCTAATATTATTAGACATGAAGACCTTCTTCGGCACTTGAGTCTTCCTCTTCCTAGTGCACAAGTCCTTAAGAATTTTCGCATAAGCGGGAACTTGTTGAATAGCATCTAGGAGAGGGATGTTGATGTTAACCTGTTTGAACATTTCCATAATTTTCTCCATATGAGGACTCATTTTGTTACCCCTTAACCGATTCGGGTAAGGAGCTTTCGCAATAAGCGCTGGGTCCATCATAGGAGAAGGAAGAGGGGGTAGACGTGATCCCAAAAGAGGAGTGGGGACCGTCTGTGGAGAACTAGAAGGACTATACTGAGGAGTCGAGCCTAGTGGGAAATGGAGAATAGGCCCGCGAGAAGGCGGTGGGGTAGAAGAACAAGGATCAGAAGTAGAAGTGTGTGTGTGTGAGGAAAGGTCTCAGCCGGGGTGTTATTGATAGGATTTTCAATATCATCAATTCCTTCCCCGACATGGTTGTTCAGCACTCTTTTTGATCTCAACGTTGTGACGGCATTTACATTGTAATGCCCAGGATTCGGTAGGGGTTGAGACGGAAGTTTCCCTTTTTCTCTCGCACTCATTTCGGCTTTAGTCGTGCGATTTCAGCTTCCATTGATCTGATACTCTCAGCTTGGGACGCTGAGTTTTTCTTTATCTCACTGACGGAAGATCTAGCCTCAGCCGAAACCTCTATGAAATTTGACAAGAGTGATTTCATGGTTTGAGTGAATTGAGAGAAATCGTCAGAACAGGACAACTGCATAGGATTAGACTGTGCAGGAGTGTTGACCTGGTTTTAGAAATTTTGTGACTGGTAGGGGTGCTGAGTGAGTTGAAGTGGTTGCTGTTGTGGTGGAAGAGCCCTTTGGAAATTATTTTGGCTTGGAACCGTGTTTTGAGATTGTTGTTGGTTCCAAGCAAAATTCGAGTGATTCCTCCAACCCTGATTGTACGTGGAAGAATATGGATCCTTTCTAGGTCTTTGAAATGCGGCATTTGTATGCTCGTGACCTTGAAACGCAGAGTTTAATGGACATTCTTCCGTTAAGTGAGACAGATCAGAACAGCAGCCACATACAGTTTTGGGGAGCGACATTGGGTTTAGGGAGGCTGCTGAAAATTTGTGTTCCATAGCGTCAAGCTTCTTTTGCATTGCTGCCATCTCAGCTCGAACACCTATGGACACATCAATTTGGTGTACGCTACCCCTATTCAATGGTTGGGTTCCACTCTCCCACTGTAGTGATTTTTCAGCGAACTCTTCTAAAAATTTCCAAGCTTCCCCATCATCCTTGGTCATAAAGGTGCCTTGACACATGTTTTCAAGGTTCTATTTAGTGTTTGGGTTAATGCCCTCATAAATGATTCGGCAAAGATCCCATCTCGGGATGCCGTGATGAGGACATTGAACCAGAAGATCCTTGAAACGTTCAAAGCATTTTGAAAATGGTTCAGTAGGAAGCTGGGTAAATTGATTCAGTTCGCTACGGATTCGAGCTGTCTTTTGCATTGGGTAAAATTTCTTAAGGAATGCCGCGACGAATTCTTCCCAATTCGTAATGGAGTGTGCGGTAGTGTTATATAGCCACTTCTCGGCCATATCGCACAAAGTAAATGGAAGAAGTCGTAAACGCATAGCATCCACTGAAAGTTATGGCGTACCCATCATTGCGCATACGTTTTCAAATTTTGTAATGAAAACGTAAGCGTATTCAGTCTCGAGTCCGTGGAATTTGGGTAAAAGGTTGATGTATTGGGGTTTAATTTCAAAATTATCCCCGTTGGCTGGTGGAATGGATAAGCAGGTCAAAAGAGGACCTCGCAATGGATAGCACCTCTCTTGGAGAGAGATGCGGGGTGGATTCTGCGCACCAACGGACGGCGGCAGATTAGTGGTAAAGAAATTTGATGGAGGCGGATCCATCGATGTGGGTGTGGTGGTGGGTAAAGAAGAAGTAAATGGAGAAATACCGACTTCGGAGTCGATAAAGGGTACGCAGACTAAACGGGTACTAGAATCCCGTGTCCAGCCTATCTTGCACTAAAAAGGGTTAGTACAAGTGGCAGCGTGGCTTATAATTAGGGAAAATGAATGAATGAATGCGGTGTTTGTTTTGAAAATTGGACGGATTTTTGAAAAAATGATGCGACACAACAAATGCAACACACAAAACCCTAATTGTAGGGGTCACCTAGGTCAAATCTCTAGACCGCTCCTAACTTCCAAAAGACAAGTCGCAGGATAAATCCTCCACTGAGTGTGTCGAAGGCTAGTGGTTACTTAATTAGGCCCACTACTTACATAGTGGAGAACCTCCCACTTACCTGGAACTTACCTGGCCACAGGAGAGACAAAGAGGCAGTGGAGGATTTATCCTGCGACTTGTCTTTTGGAAGTTAGGAGCGGTCTAGAGATTTGACCTAGGTGACCCCTACAATTAGGGTTTTGTGTGTTGCATTTGTTGTGTCGCATCATTTTTGAAAAAATGATGCGACACAACAAATGCAACACACAAAACCCTAATTGTAGGGGTCACCTAGGTCAAATCTCTAGACCGCTCCTAACTTCCAAAAGACAAGTCGCAGGATAAATCCTCCACTGCCTCTTTGTCTCTCCTGTGGCCAGGTAAGTTCCAGGTAAGTGGGAGGTTCTCCACTATGTAAGTAGTGGGCCTAATTAAGTAACCACTAGCCTTCGACACACTTGCCTTAAACACCACAAGAGAAACGCGGATAAGCAATGAATTACCCACGGCCTTCTTCTGTCCTAAGTGAGCGCGACGGTCCTTAGAGTCATCTCTAGATATTTTTTTAGTTAATGAGGGTCAATGCGGATGCAAGTTTTGCGATTTTCGGGGCTTAGGAAGGGTAATGAACTCCCCACCTAATCTGGATTTGGTCTTTGCCCCTTAATGTCCGTATTAATTATGCAAACAACCACAAAAATCAAAACAAGCACAATTTAATTTTGCTTTTTGCGTGGCGCTGCGATTTTTATTTTTTTTTTGCAAAGAAACCTGCACAAAATGTTAATTGGAGCAGATTTAGGAGGAGATAAGAAAGTAAGAGTTTTACAGAGCAATTTTGGTGCAACAACTCAGCAAGAGTGCCGCGGAACTGCCGCAGGAGGGAGCTACGGCCGCGGAATCGTGGTGGCGCAGTGTCTTCGCTGCACAAAAATTTCACAGAAGGCTAAGTTTCACCTCCTGAGTCCTCTGGAATTGTCTGAAAAAAATTTCACTTTCTCCACAGCTTCCAGAATTCCTCGCAATCAAATCACAACACACGTTTAGATTTTTGCGCAAATTTTGATCACAAAATTACAATGGAATAAATCTTTTAATTCAAATTTCAAATAAATAACGAATTAGTGCGCGATCCCCGGCAACGGCGCCATTTGATTGATCTTTATTCCGGTGTGTCGGTTTAGAAAATGAATAGAAATCACAACCAAAAATATTTGACCGCAATCAATAACGGTATCGGTTTGTAGCGCGTTAGTAAGTGCGGATCGTCCACAGGGATTGCGCGATTCGTTCGTATTTTGTTTTGTTTGAATCGAAAATTTAATAGAAAAAGAAAAGCGAAAACGATTCAATATTTATATTAATGAGTTTCAAGAATCAATTATTCTAATCAAGAATCAAGAAAATGATAAACATCAAGAATCAAGTATCGATAGAATTCCAATCAATTTAGGTTTCAAGATTTGAAGTAAAGCTCGTAGGAATCGATTCGATCGTAGATGTGAAGAAGATTCAAAATTCTGATTTCTTATCCATTAATAAATTGGTTCTAAATTGATGTAGATTCATCGAGGATCAAGGATCTTGCGAAGAATTAGGGTTCCTCATCCTATCCTTTGTCCTTTCGATGAATCACATTCACTAGATAGCTTCTAGGAAATCGAATGATCAATTTTTGATCTCTAGATCGTACGAAAGGAATCAAGAACGCATTCGCATCGATCTAGATCATCGATCAATCGATTTTCAAGAATTTACAATTGTTTTAAGACTTAAGAAAACGTTTAAAGATTCATCAACATCATCATTCTACGATCGTTTCGATTCCTCCACGAGCGGAGTTTTATTCTAGCATGATCACAAAGTACATATTCAAGAATCGAAATATAAGCATAATGCTCGAATTGAAATGTAAACAAGTTTAAAAAATCTTCACCTTTATTATATCAATAATTAGTTACAACTCTCAAGAACTACAAGAGGATGGAACTTTGATCGTCGATTCTAGCGTCGCTCGGCTCCTTGAGTCTTGGATCGCTTGGATCTCGTGCTCCGTTGAAGTCCGGTTCCGCTTCTAAAAGATCGTTGAAGACTTGCTTGGCTTGCACTCAAAGGATCTTGAATTCTTGATCTTGATTGGGATTAGGGTTAGGGTTTTGAGGTGGTAGTTGTTGGGTTAAAGAACTAGAATGGGGGAGATTAGAGATTGATTAGCTTTCAACCCTAATTTTTGAACAACATTTTTCAAGTGAGACTTGGGGTCTTTTTATAGGTTTCCCAAACCCTAGGTCTAGGAATTTGAATTTTGAATTTCCCTCCAAAAGTTAGTTATAGGAAGAGGCTTCTAAAAGTAGTTAGTTAGGGCTTAGCTTCTACCCTAAGCTAGGAGGTTAGGGAGAAGGTTCTAGGTCCTTAATGGAGTTTAGGTGAAGCTTGTTGTGGAAGCTTGGGGTGTTTAGTTAGGAACCCTAGGGCTTGCTGATCTGGCAGAATGTTCGAGAGACATCTGGAAAATGTAATGCCTTTCTGAAGTGTACACACTGAGGTAAGGGTACTGGTGCAGAGAATGAGGGCTGACGTGGCAGGGACGCCGCGGAACCGCGGCGCAAGGCGGCTCCGGCCGCGGTTCCGCGGCCAAGTTGATGGCTTGGGGCTTGAAACTTCATATACTGCTTTGTGTTGTCTTCAGGTGTACTTTTTGCTATGTTGAATCTCTGAATGCTTTTTAAATCATTGCCAGATTCCAAATCCTTGAGTTGGCGTCTTTTTAACAGTCTTCGTTTTGTAAATTTTGATCATTCTTCTAGGATTTCCTGCACAGACTTCGAAACACAAGTTGCGATATGCAAGAATGATGCGATGCTATGAAATACAGTCAATTTCCCTTATAGTGCCGGTTTTAAAGTCTAACACATGAAATCTGATATTTGACGACTGTTTTGCTAATATGTGTTATATGAATACCGAACACTTCTAGATGAGTGCAAATGATAGGGAAATTGCCGGTTTAAAGATGCAGTATTTTCGACTGATCAAATTCCCCCAAACTTATTTTCGATCGTCTCGAGCGAACTGTTTTATTAAAAAAGAGAAGGAGAAAATAAAGAAAGAGAAAAACTAACTAGCACACTTTCGTAGGCAACACGATTGCACTGAGCACGTGCAACAAGCCTTTAAACCTCTAGGTGTCCCTAGTAGGAGGAGTGTTGTCTCCTGAGGGTTTTCAGCGGATTGCACCCACAAAATCCAATAATAAAAGGAAGATTATGAAATTTACATTTAAAGACAAGAATTGTAAAAGAAAGGCCTTGAAAAGTAGGGTTTCCAACTAAACTAGCTTTTCGGTTGTCATGAGCCCTATCTTAATAGTCATGAAAAGATGTCAGAAATCACGTCCTCCCTCAATAAAACATCGTCTTATTCTTCATTCCTATCTTTCTTCCAAACATAGATCATATAACCCTGCGTGTGTGTAAAGACATCCCTACACCCGGAGAATTCAATTCAAGCTATCATACTCTTGCCCATCAGCCTCGCCTTTTTAATTAATGAATATTAGATGAGATTGCTCACACACTTTCATGCGACCGTTAATACTTCTTGAGGTACTAACCGACCGATTACTCATGTGCTTGCTTATTTGGTGTATTTTTCTCGTCTTGCACCACCTAAGGCTTAGCAGTGACTCCCAGACCAGTTGGCCTTAGGGCACTAGGTGAAGAGACACCCTCGCTATATTTTTTTATTGTTGCCTTGGCGATAACAAAACCAGTGTCCATTTTTCTCACCATTTTTATATTTTCTTCATTTTTTTATTTCCTTCATACTTTTGTCTTTAAGACAAGAGCATTTCAAGGTATCCTCTACTATCCCGGGCTTCAAGACGTGAGTAAGTGCGAATAGCAGGGTATCAACGCTCAAAATGTTTGGCTTCCAGAATAGAAACTATTTTTCAGACTTATTTTTATCCTCAGATTAGTGACTTCCTTCATCTTACTAACCCTTGGGACAACGGCTCATAACTACTTATTACTAGTTCGTATAAGAAAACTTCTAATTTTCTTGGTTTTCTTAAATTTTTCTAATCTCATGGATGTAATTTTTTCACTATCTAATCTTTTATTATCTTATTTATATACAAAAAATGTTAAATATTAAAATATTTTTATATTTTGAAAGTTTTAAATTTTTATGAGTTTTGAAATTTTTTTCAATTTTTATAGGTTTTAAAAGAAATGTTTTGTGCTATTGCAAATGATATGCAAATGATGCAAAAATAAGCACAAACCTCCCCCAAACTTGTTTTCAACAGTGTCCTCACTGTTGCCAACCGTTATATCTACAAAACCTGTAAGCCTGGGAGGAATTTATTAGTGGGGGCAACATATATAAGTGAAGATCCTCCCCCAAACTTATTCTTTTCACTCACATCCATTCAAAAAGATGATGCAGTGATATACATGACATGGGGTGAGACGGAGGAATTTTAATCCAAATAACATAGCTCCTGTAAGAACAGGAGCTCCTCCGTGGGGTCAGTGGAAAAATACGGCTTTAGTCTATGTCCATTCACTTTGAAAAATATGCCGTTTTTAACATTTTCTACTTCTACTGCCCCGTGGGGGTATACAGACCGCACAACAAAAGGTCCCTTCCACCGAGATCGAAGCTTACCCACGTGAAGGTGTAGTCGTGAATCATAAAGAAGGACTTGCTGACCAGGTGAAAATGTTTTCCTCAAAATGTTTTTATCATGAAAATCCTTAGTCCTATTCTTTACTATCACTGCGTTATCATAAGCTTCATCGCGGAGTTCGCTTAGCTCATTTATTTGCAGCTTCCGAAAGTTGCAGGCTTGGTTCAGGTCAAAGTTGATTTCCTTAATAGCCCACAATGCTTTATGCTCAATCTCGACAGGTAAGTGACATGCGTTCCCAAACACTATCCTATATGGAGACATCCCTAGGTCGGTTTTAAATGCAGTTCGGAATGCCCAAAGAGCATCCGTCAGTTTGGTCGACCAGTCTTTTCTATTCTTAGCAACAGTCTTCTCCAGGATTAGTTTGATCTGTCTATTTGAAATCTCAGCCTGCCCGCTCGTTTGGGGATGATAGGGTGTAGAAAGTCTGTGGTTGATTGCGTATTTCCGCATCAGAGTCTCGAAAGACCTGTTGCAGAAATGTGTCCCATTATCGCTAATGATAGCGCGTGGGTGTCCAAATCGCGAAAAGATATTCTCTTTTAAGAACTTAATGACAACTTTCCTGTCATTAGTGCGACATGGAATGGTTTCAACCCACTTTGAGACATAATCAACCGCCAGCAGCATGTACAAATTCCCAAAGGAGTTGGGAAAGGGACCCATAAAATCAATGCCCCAAACATCGAAAATTTCAACCACTAGAATGGGTTGCTGAGGCATTTCATTTCTCCGGGAAATTCTACCCGTGTACTGACATTGTGTACAGGTTTTGCAATGCTCAAATGTGTCCTTGAACAAGATCGGCCAATAAAATCCACATTGCAAAACCTTCTCCGCCGTCTTTTTAGGACCGAAGTGACCCCCACAGGCCTGATCATGACAAAAAGAAAGAACACTCTTGAACTCTTCTTTCGGGACACACCGGCGAATGATCTGATCAGGACAATACTTAAACAGGTATGGATCATCCCAGTAAAAGTGTTTTACTTGGGATAGAAAACGGTATTTGTCCTGTTTTGACCAATCGCTGGGTATAAGTCCCGTGGCAAGATAGTTCACAATATCCCTGAACCAAGGTTCATTGGATATGCTCAAGAGTTGTTCGTCAGGAAACGAATCATTGATCGGCAGGGTCACAGGGGAAGAAAAGATGCGTGAAAGGTGGTCGGCTACTACGTTTCACATCCTTTCTTATCTTTGATAACAAGATCAAATTCTTGTAGTAGAAGGATCCAACGTATTAGCCAACTTTTTGCATCTTTCTTCGCCAGAAGATGTTTTAAGGCGGAATGGTCAGTGCACACAACTATAGGTGAGCCAATCAAGTAAGGCCTGAATTTTTCTAATGCAAATACAACTGCCAAAAGTTCTTTTTCGGTAGTTGTATAATTGACTTGAGCATCATTCAGGGTCTTACTCGCATAGTATATCACGTGTGGTATCTTTTCAATGTGTATTCCTAAGACTGCACCTACTGCAAAATCGGATGCATCACACATCAGCTCAAAAGGGTAGTCCCAATTTGGAAACGATAGAACGGGGGCTATAGTGAGGGAGTGTTTGAGTAAGTCGAAAGCTGCCTCACAATCCGAGTCAAAGTGGAAGGTCGTATCCTTGTCCAGGAGAAGAGTTAAAGGTCTAGCAATTTTGCTAAAATCCTTAATGAATCTCCTATAAAAGCCCGCATGGCCAAGGAAAGATCGAATATCTTTGACGCTTTTGGGACGAGGAAGGTTTTGAATGACATCTATCTTAGCTCTGTCAACCTCAATGCCTTTCTGTGAAATTACATGTCCAAGTACAATTCCTTCTTGGACCATGAAATGGCATTTTTCCCAATTCAAAGTTAAGTTCTTCTCTTTGCAACGAGTAAGAACTGCGTCAAGATTCGATAGGCAATCAGAAAAAGAGTCTCCAAAAATCGAGAAATCGTCCATAAAGATCTCCAGAAAATTCTCTACCATGTCAGAGAATATCCCCATCATACACCGCTGAAAGATAGCGGGAGCATTGCATAACCGCATTCGCCACAAGGTCCCGGGTCTTCACCGTAAGGTTACTTAACTTACGGCAGGACGAAGACAGGACTAGCGCGAATGCAAAACATATAAACGCATTTATAGTATATCTTATCACAGGTAGATAATATTGTTGGATATGGTGCCCTCAAAGTCAATTATTAGATCGCAAGCATGTGATTGCAATGATTGAGGGAGGACCCATACCGGTAGGAAAGTTTTACTCGAGATGATAGTATTCTATCTGGTTTGTCTTTATCATTACTATTACATGTTGATTGAGCCCATAGGATTCTTGCTTGACTACCAGCATTATGATGGCGATCATATACGTGGGAGCTGGTGGTCTATAAGTGCATCCTTAAATGTCCCTAGTCGTGGGAGTTTCGAGACTGGGCATCAATACTCTAGAGTAGACTAGTGTATACCGATCGAGACCCTGACGAGGGGCGATGGCCAGGTCTCACAAGCCATTGGTGTTAGTTTGTTCACCTAAGATAGTATACAGGTGCTCATTGGGTTATGAGTACACTGGTCGGACTCGCCGGGAACCTGGTAGTTGGTATTATACTTATTGTCAGATAGCAGTTTCCAGGTGACATGTGTACAGGTTAGTCTGTCGACCTGAGATCGTCATTTGTCTCGTGTGAGTTCCCACTGTGCTTTGATTACTACCTTACCACGGCTCAAAGGAGTCGTGCAAACAGGTTTTAGTTGGGTACAGTCCCGAGCCACATGGAAGCAGTGAGCGGATCGTCGGGGATTCGTCTCTCCCGGTATTGGGGGTTGATGTCGCACAGTGCACGGGTGGCCATCACCAGAAAACCTTGGCCAAGGTAGTCGAGAATTACCGATCTAGGATCGGTAGTTTCTCTGGTGGTGATAGGCTTCATACCGACACTAAATATCACGTTATTTGGGGTCTGACTTTATCCACCGCTTAGACCCGGTATGTGATACTCATAGATGAACGGACCGGACTGTACGGATATTGTCACTGTCAGGCTCAGTAGGGTTTCAGGATGAGTTCGCTCGTCAACTTCCCTTTCGCTCAATACATGGGCAGTCGTTACATACAGCTAGTACCACTGACGTGCTTGTGGTTAAACCCACTGCCAGCGTATTGATGAGTCATTAGAGTCCCCCATAGAAAGTTTCCCTAGTTTGGGCGAAACGTTGTAGAGGCCGTATGGTTTTATGGCAGGGTTCGATCATATACGTGCACTTTTGCACGCATCATGATCGTACGGATCATACTAGTGGGCTTTGGTTTAAGCCGGATCCTAGTATTAGATTTGTTGGATTACTTTCATCTCATTGCATTCGTATTCAGTCGGAATGCGGATGCAGGTATGTATATACAGTTGAAGGGTATTCTTGTGATTCGTCACGAGTTTACAATAGAAGATGCCATTCTATTTATTATTTTAAACTTTTGGTTTAAAGTTTATTAAGTGGAAATTGTGAGTGCTAGTCATGATCAAGAGCATTAAATGTGGCATGTGTTTTATTGATGACTCATGGTGTTATTTTTTGTGCCATATCTAATCTCTTGATTGATTATTGTGTGGAAATGATGTGTGAGGAGAGAGAGGGCAGCCACATATAGTGTGGGGCTTAGTCTTGTGACTATTATGAGAGCTCTCACATTTTCATCCCAACATAATAAGCAAGCTTCTTCTTCTTCACTAGCTTTTATTGTGCTCACAACTTCTTCATCAATGGCTTCTTCTTCAACCTTCATCCATACCATCTCATGTGTTGAGAATCAATGGATCTTATGAGACAAAGTAATCACAACTATCTCTACTTCACCTTGGACATGTCGGCTAGAAAATTTCATGTTCGAGTTGCTTCGGTTAGAAGCGAGAGCCCGTATAAAGATTCCTCGGCGTGGTGCCACTTCGACGAGCGAGATCGGAGAGCGAACTTCGTTGGGGCAGCCGCGACAAGCATGGGATGGAAATTGAAGACCGAAGGACATGGATCGATCGGTATAATCTTTGAAACCCCTTTACAGTTTTGTTAGTTAACGGTTAATGGTTCAATCCGGGTATTTGGTTATGGTAGCGCCAAGTTTAGAAAAGTTTTTGTTCCGCATTTGGCCTCGGATTGACGGCCGGGACGCTGTCGTAGCACAACATGGTATCAGAGCCACGCCATTAACCCTTACTAACTTGTTCTAACATGTTTAAAATATCGATCGAACGAAATTTACAAAACCGCATTTCCATTCATGAAGTTTCTGTCGAATTTTTAAACTGGTCGAAAAATTATTTTTAGTGTGTCAGAAAATCGTGCAGGCTTTTTTAAGAACCCCAAAGAAATTTGAGAGCACGCTCTCATCATCGAACCGCGGAACCGCGGCGGAAACATCATGTTTGCCACGGTTGCGCGGCGGTATGGTGGCAACAGTACGCCATTTTTCTTCTGGGTGTCTTTCATGTGGAATTATGGTTTCTGGAATATTTTGTTTTGGCCCAGATTTGTTTGAGTGCTAGGTTTTCACTTGGGGCCCACTTCGGGAAATTTTGTCGATCGAAATTTTAAATATGATAGTCTACAGTGCTTACATTACTATCTGCGACCGTGAATGTCATTCGAGCGGTAAATCTTGTCTAATTGCTATAGCTCTTTTAGACGGGTTTGCGAACGTGACATTCACGTTGATGTTCTGTGTTGTGCTGTGATGTTGCGGATTTGTCATGGTGGATAGCTTGCGTGCAATGGTAGTGCAGTTTAGTTTTATTTGTACATTTAATATCGCGGGGCGAGCGTCCGACATGTGGACAGCCGTCGCTGCCTGTTTGTATATTATTCTTTTGGGGCACAACCGGGTTGAGATCGATGTCACCGTTGTACATATTTTCTTTTCTGTATTAAGATTACCCCGCGCTGGAGTGCACGGATAGCCGGGTTCTAGAGGGCAACGGGCCCGCATCTCATGGCTTTGAGACGGAGCGGGCTTCACTCTAGAATTAGCGGGCTATTCACCGCACGCGTAGGGGGTACAGTTTGACCCAAGTTGGGGTGCTCAAGTTATCGGATTCCGTGAAGTGCTGGGTGGTCCATTCACTTTGTTGAAGGGGGCTGCCTCGCTTCTGGTTTTGGCGGGTAACTTGCCGCACTCGTAGGAGTCTAGGTTTTCATTGCACAGGCTATCCACACGACCAGGGGAACGTCGGGTTTCACTTGCGGCTCAAGGAAACCCGGGGCTCCCAGATTATCTGTATTGTTCTGTGATGCTTATTACTTTTCTGTGATATTGCATTTATCATGCCTGGAGCGATTATTGTATATTGTTATATATATACTAGTAGATGATGTATATGTTTTGCACCCGCGCTAGTCCAGTCCCCGCTCTGTCGTTAGTTAAGTAACCTAACGGGTGATGACGGGACCCAGTGGCGAATGCGGATGGCATATACGTACATTATATTTTCGTTCTTTTGTGGTGTGATTAATTGATGGGACTACATTGATTCTTATCAATGCAAGGATAAAACAAACCTATATGATGTTGTTGGAACAATTTTCAAAAAGCTGTTATTGCAAGGACGTTCTCTTTTGTTTTGCACAGTGGTATTCGGTTATGAATATCTAGCACCTCATTCGACGAGGCAAGGGCCGAGATCCCTTCATCGGGAGTGGCCCCTTGGGCAGAAGTTTGCATCAGGGTAATAACTTCACTATAGTCGATTACTTTTTTCTTTGCACATTGGTATTCGGTTATGAATATCCAGCACCTCATTCTACGAGGAAAGAGCCAAGATCCCTTCACCGAGAGTGACCTCTTTAGCAAAGGTTTTCACTACTATATATTTATAAAAAGTTATGCGGTTCCTTCAACGATATCAAGTTCAGTAAGTTAAAGTTTTTTCGCCAAAAACCAGCCGTAGCCCTCTATCATTTCAGATTAGTATTGCTTAGTATTCGCGCTACGTTTGTCGTTGCTATTCGCCGAGGCGTAGTATGCGGTAGCTCTGTAATGCTTTTCTGTCGCATGGACATATGGATTGGTTAGGACGGTCATACGACTTTGTTGATTATTCGTCAAGAGTCGTGCGGGTGGGTTTAACGCAATCAAGATAATGACGGATTGAACTTGACTAGGACCTTTTGATTTGTTGATTATTTGTCAAAGTCACTTGGGTCTTAGGGGTAAAAACACACATCGGGAGTTTCAAACATACAGGAAACTTGCCAGGCATGCGCATACCTTCTGGAGTATGATAACGTGAGTGGATTCCATCACGTTATCATGCGATGATAGTTGGATCCCGATTCCCACTGATGAGTTGGTTTACTCCTCGGGTGATCCCGACTAATTCTTCTTTCAGGTTTGGAGGAGAATTTGAGGTTACAGTGGGAAACATCCTGATTCGATAAAGTGATTAACCATTTTGATCTAGGTTAGAGTGCACACAGAGTGTTTCTTTTCTCTCTCTCTCTCTCTCTCTCTCTCTCTTTGGCTGCGACCATGGCCCGACCCTAGACTATGACTCGGTGACCAAGTTAACCGAACTTTCTTAAAACACTGGTTTTTGGATTGTCTGAGTTGCATACATCATTGCCACTCCTTATTTTACCCTTTGCATTTCTCCATAACATCCCGTATCACTACGAACATCCACTTCCATTGGATAAATCTATCGTATGGTTATATACGAACTCGAAGGAACTTGTTCCAGTTTCGAGGATGGATTCTGGTGCTGGAGAGATTGAATAGGACTATTCAGTTGTCTTTTCCTTTTACATTCTCTCAGGTTGTGAGGGCTCCTAGGATTAGGAGAGGGTACACCTATTGCGCTTATTGGATAGTCTTCTTCCAAACCATAGGCAGGTGCCGAAAGGTAGGGAATGAAGAAAACCAATTAGCCTAAGTGTGGTGTACAGAAGGTAATGAGTAAAGACAAATAAAGAGATCAGAAAGATGGCAAAGTAAATTGCGACTGTAATCATTCACGACCAAACCACGTATTTCATCGCCGCTCCTTCTTTTACCCTTTGCATTTCTCCAGAACACCCCGTATCACTACGAACATCCACTTCCATTGGATAAATCCATCGTATGGTTAGATACGAACTCGAAGGAACTTGTTCCAGTTTCGAGGATGGATTCTGGTTCAGGAGAAATAGGAATAAGGTTTATTCAGTTGTTTTTTATATTTACCTTCTCTCAGGTTGCGAGTGCTCCTAGGATTAGGAGAGTACACCTATTATGTGTTAGGTTTACCTAGCATCCTATGAAAGGTTTGGAAGCATCACATGTCTCAAAGATTAAATTTTTAGAGTGCTAAGTGAACACACAAAGAATCAATCCTAGAAAATTAGGGTTTCATAACTTTAACAATATCACAAGCAACAAAAGCTAGGGTTTTGAGAGTACAACCTTTGTAGCTCCCTACGCTAGACTCCTTGGCCACTTGAGTGTTGGAGAAGGGTTCGCTTGAGGTCTTCTAGTGTCCACGACGATCCACCCGAAGCTCCTTTGTCCAAGCTTGCAACTTCACTTGATCAAGAGAAGAGAATGAAGCTAACACTCTAAACAAGTGGGCAAGACTTGTGTAGAATGATATTGTGGTAGCTTTTCTCACTTCAAAATCCTAACTTGGTGAGTAATTTTCTCACTAGAGAAATCTAGAGAGCAAAAGAAGAAGGAGGAAGAAGATGATGGCCTTTTTAGAACAAGAGAAAAGATAATGTCTTGTGAAAGAAAATAGAAAATATATGTATATATATTTTCCACTTCTCATCTCAAACCATGGTTAAATGATAAAGATATTATTGAATTTGAGTTAAAACATAAAAGGAAAGTTAATCCATGGTTAAAAGTAGGTGAGCATGGTTAGGTCAAAGAAGAGTGTAGAAACAAACCATGAATTATCCTTTTCTTTTTCATTTTGTTTTAAAACAAATGCAATAATAATTCATATATATAAAACCATGGTGTGAGTCTTATATTGCCACTAACTTCTATGTATATATAACCATGAAGGATGATGTATGTATGTATGTGTGTGCATGCACATCCATATGTGCATGAATCAAGAAAGAATGCATACATGCATGCATACATCCAAAAAATACAAGAAAGGATTTCTAGTGAGAAACTAATGGTTAAATGATAAATCAACACTTGATTTATCAATCCGGTCATATCGCATACGACCCAACCAAAAGCAAGCCGCCTGATTAATATACGGTATCTCATACGCGCATTTTAACCGGGTCCATGCGCATATCGTATACGCACACCACAACGTTTCGTCTGGACTAGGTAACTCCTTTGTGGGACTCTAAGACTCGTCAATACGCCGGCAGTGGGTGATGATCATATCAAGCACCCCCAAGCCGCAAGCGGTCAGCTAAACATAACGGCCACCCGGGTATTGAGCGATCAGAAGAAAACAAGCGAACCTGCTACAACTCCCGTCGAGCCAACCGGCAACACTACCGTACAGTCCGGTCTCTTCGTCAAATATGCTGCATATCGAGTCTAGGGATGGTAACGTCGACCCCAATAACTCAATAAGTCGTGCCGATGAAAGGTCTATAACAGATCGAGAAACTACTGATAACACTTATCAGTAAATCTCAGCAGCCCTGGCCAGGGACTTACTGATATAACCAGTCGAGCACAGCACAGCATCAACTCCCAATACCGGGAGAGACGAAACCCCTCCTATCGTTCATCGCCTTCATGTGTCTCGGGACTGTACCCAATGGTCACCTGTTTGCACGACTCAGTAGAGCCGTGGTAGGATGGTAATCAAAGTACAGTGGGAGAGCACACAAGACTCTATGACGATCTCGGGTCTACAGACTAACCTGCACCAGTGTCACCTGAGAACTGCTATCCGACGATAGATATAATTCCATATAGGAGTTCTCGGCGAGTCCGTCCAGTGTACCCAGTCACCACTGAGCACCCGTATACGATCTCGATGTCAAACATCGATGAATGTGGGAACATCCATTGCCCATCATATGGGTCTAGTATCATATACGCTAGTCTACTCTGGTATATCGATGCCCCGTCTCGATACACCTGCGACTAGGGACATTCTAGGATATGCTTATAAACTACTGATGTCCCACTAGTATGATCTTCATCATAATCACAGTAGTCAAGCCAATATCCTCAGGGCTTTATCAACATGTATGAATGAATAAAAGCATGATCAAATCAACATGCCAGATAAAGAAGAACCAGATAGCATACTATCATGTCGAGCAAGAATGTACACTGAATATATATATATACACATGTATAAATACATCCACTATCACATAATGGCCTTTAGGGCATACATATATCCAACATTATGCTTATTAGATAGTCTTCTTCCAAATCATAGGCTGGTGCCGAACGGTAGGGAATGAAGAAAACCATTAAGCCTGAGGGGGTGTACATAAGGTAATGAGTAAAGACAAATAAAGAGATTTCGAGAGATGGAAAAGAGATATACGGTTACATTCATGAATCAGGATAATGGAAGAGGCATTACTAGGAATACCCGGATACCCCTTCGAAACATGTTCATGTTTCAGTTTCACTGTGCATTGTTAATTGAAAACTGATTTTCCAATTAGACCCTTGCTCCAGGGAATGTATTTACCAGGTACGATTCTCACATCTGTATGGTTTTACAGATGATGAGTGGGAGTAAGTTATTGGGAATTAGGTGATTATCCTCATTATATCGGAATTCGTTATAATTGGTGATATTTGAGGAAATCGCCTGGGTTTTGCCGGACGGCAAATATTTGGTTTTGAATATCCGTTGTTATGCACCAATTTCAAACTAATATATATGTACGTTTATTTTATAAAGTGAGATATAACTTTTTGAAATTATGTCGATGACATTTACCTATATCAGTTGATGGTTAGGTAAGGAGCATTCAACAGTGGTGTAATTCTTCATAACCATGGTACAGTTTTCAAGCTACGACGCACGGGGTTTGAGTTATTCAACTCAGGGGACTTATACAAAGTATTGTATATTGTCCAGTGTCTATTAGGACAGAAGGGTTGGTCCTCGTACTATATTCTGTTTACTTTTGACTTCTCTAGTTTTTAGACAAGTGTTTCATAGAAATACAAGGTTTAAATTTTGAGAAGTTATAGGTACAAGAATAAAGTAGAGAACCATGTGTTGCAAGTATCGGGATTCTTCAAGGTAATCGAAGATGTAGATACTTATGTTAGGTATTCAGTTGATAGTAATGGTTTTGAGAAACTTGTTTCTCTTTCAGGTTACTCATAATTGGATGCACTCCTAAGTTGAGTAATGTTAATCAGCCTTTCTCCATTTAGTTGATATGCACTGGAGACAGCTGCATGATTTTGAATCTGGTTCCAATTAAATTAGTGCTTTTTGTTTCTATATTAGATATATATAGAATCAATTTATATCTTAACGATGTTAAGGTATAGGGAGTTATCCGGTTGATGCTTAAAACCAGAATCCGGATAAACTCAAGACACGTTTCTGTAATAGCTGTTTGTGGGTTAACCCGGGCTTTGACGAAGGTTAACTTTCTACCATCTGGAAGATCAATAGTGATATTTGACTCACCACAGTTTTAGTAAAATGGACTTTTTTAGAAAACAGTGGTGGGAGTATGGTAGAACTGGAAGTGATTCCAGAACCACAGACGATTACTGAAAATTTGATAAGAACCTAAAAATTCAATCAGGTTTGACATTCCATTAGCCACTCCGCAGATATGGTGGGTAACCTCAGGCACCCGAGAGGTACTCTGGTAGCCTCAAGGACGGTAATAGGGAGGTTCTTGTTTACCCAGACTGGACACTACTGTTGTTCCAGATTATGAGACCCGGCAGGAGGATAAGTATAGCGTCGTTCTAAACTAGCTATAGAAGTGCACGTGTATATGATTCTGCCAGAGGGTTGTCGTAGTCAGTGGGAGCAGCGGAAGTGTAGTGGAAAAGTAGCTTATGTCTATTTATAGACTAAAGCAGATATAGCGGAGATAGATCATCTATTTCTGATATGACAGTCATGGGCTTTGATTTCATCAGAATAGGGGATGGATCTGTTAAGAAGGTAGTAGGGTGTGATATCCTGGTATTTGGATGACATGCACATTGTAGGAAGTGAAATTCCTATACTACAATCGGTTATACTGTGGTTGTCACACAGTGGTTTCTCCACAAAGGACATGGATATTATATCAGGTGTTTTGATTACTAGATCTATGGTTTTAGATCTAGATTTGGGAAGTGTCCCAATCTGGGTACTTAGACAGTATTCTAAAGGTGTTTTAGAATGGACGACTCCTGGCATGGTGGTGTACCTGCAGGTGATGGAGTCACCCTCTCTAACGGTGTCTTACAGACTAAAGGGGAGTGGGGTGTACATGATTGGCATATCACTTGCTTAGGCAATTGAGTCAATCATGAGATGTCAAGTACCACACCAGATGTTGTTTTTGCACTAAATGCAATAAGTTGAGATATTAATCCAATCCTCGAGAAACGTTCGGAAGCAGTTTTAGAACATAAGCGGATGTTCTAGGGATTTGATAACGGCAGCCTCCTTCGGGAGACGGTTATCAGTCCAGGTTTTCAAGGTGGCCTGGTTGACAGAGTGACTGTTAGAGTTAAAGTTTTCCCTCTGACGAGGGGCAGTAGTTTGGACAGGTAGTCCAAGCAGATACTGAGGGAGGTGTAGCGCAGGCTACTGATTAAATTCAGTTGACGATACAGTCTAAGAAGTTTACTGGATTTGGAGTTCATTTGTGAACTAGGTCCCATCAGATATCCAGATATATTCTAAGATAGGTATTGCTCATTTCGGGAGATGGCTTTCTCTGTAAACTTGAGATTAAAAGAGATATAGAAAGAAACATCAGGGCGGATCCACTCACTGAGGCTATTTCTCGAACGCAATAGTTTTACAAACGAGCTTTGTGAAACTGATTAGTAGAGGAGTTGGATGTTCGGTATCACACGGGCTGTGAGTATGCGACATCGCAATAATTAGTCTTAAGTGCAAGTGGGAGATTGTTGGATATGGTGCCCTCAAAGTCAATTATTGGATCACAGACATGTGATTGCAATGATTGAGGGAGGATCCATACCGGTAGGACAGTCTTACTCGAGATGATAGTATGCTATCTGGTTTGTTTTTATCATCACTATTACATGTTGATAGAGCCCATAGGATTCTTGCTTGACTACCAGCATTATGATGGCGATCATATACGTGGGAGCTAGTGGTCTATAAGCGCATCCTTAAATGTCCCTAGTCGTGGGAGTTTCGAGACTGGGCATCGATACTCCAGAGTAGACTAGTGTATACTGATCGAGACCCCGATGAAGGGCGGTGGCCAGATCTCACAAGCCATTGGTGTTAGTTTATTCACCTAAGATAGTATACAGGTGCTCATTGGGTTATGAGTACACTGGACGAACTCACCGGGAACCTGCTAGTTGGTATTATACCTATTGTCAGATAGCAGTTTCCAGGTGACATGTGTACAGGTTAGTCTGTCGACCTGAGATCGTCATTTATCTCGTGTGAGTTCCCACTGTGCTTTGATCACTACCTTACCATGGCTCAAAGGAGTCGTGCAAACAGGTTTTAGTTAGGTACAGTCCTGAGCCACATGGAGGCAGTGAGCGGATCGTCGGGGATTCGTCTCTCCCGGTATTGGGGGTTGATGTCGCACAGTGCACGGGTGACCATCACCAGAAAACCTTGGCCAAGGTAGTCGAGAATTACCGATCTCGAATCGGTAGTTTCTCTGGTGGTGATGGGCTTCATACCGACACTAAATATCGCGTTATTTGGGGTCTGACTTTATCCACCCCCTAGACCCGGTATGCGATACTCATAGACGAACGGACCGGACTGTACGCATATTGTCACTGTCAGGCTCAGTAGAGTTTCAAGATGGGTTCGCTTGTCAGCTTCCCTTTCGCTCAATACATGGGCAGCCGTTATGTACAGCTAGTACCACTGACGTGCTTGTGGTTAAACGCACTGCCAGCGTATTGATGAGTCATTAGAGTCCCCCACAGAAAGTTTTCCTAGTTCGGGCGAAACATTGTAGAGGTCGTATGGTTTTATGGAAGGGTTCGATCATATACGTGCACTTGTGCACGCATCATGATCGGAAGAATCATACTAGTGGGCTTTGGTTTAAGCCGGATCTTAGTATTAGATTTGTTGGATTACTTTCGTCTCATTGCATTTGTATTCAGTCGGAATGCGGATGCAGGTATGTATATACAGTTGAGGGGTATTCTTGTGATCCGTCACGAGTTTACTTTAGAAGATGCCATTCTATTTATTGTTTTAAACTTTTGGTTTAAAGTTTATTAAGTGTAAATTGTGAGTGCTAGTCATGATCAAGAGCATTAAATGTGGCATGTATTTTGTTGATGACTCATGGTGTTATTTTTTATGCCATATCTAATCTCTTGATTGATTATTGTGTGGAAATGATGTGTGAGGAGAGAGAGGGCAGCCACATATAGTGTGGGGGTTGGTCTTGTGATTATTATGAGAGCTATCACATTTTCATCCCAACACAATAAGCAAGCTTCTTCTTCTTCACTATCTTTTCTTGTGCTCACAACTTCTTCATCAATGGCTTTTTCTTCAACCTCCATTCATACCATCTCATGTGTTGAGAATCAATGGATGTTATGAGACAAAGTAATCACAACTATCTTTACTTCACCTTGGACATGTCGGCTAGCAAACTTCATGTTCGAGTTGCTTCGGTTAGAAGCAGGAGCCCGTATAAAGATTCCTCGACATGGTGCTACTTCGACGAGCGAGATCAATGAGCGAACTTCGTTGAGGCAGCCGTGACAAGCATGGGACGGAGATTGAAGACCGAAGGACACGGATCGATCGATATAATCTTTGAAACCCCTTTACAGTTTTGCTAGTTAACGGTTAATGGTTCGATACGGGTATTTGGTTATGGTAGCGCCAAGTTTAGAAAAGTTTTTGTTCCGCATTTGGCCTCGGATTGACGGCCGGGACGCTTCCGTAGCCCAACAAATAATCATCACAGGCATTCGATAAACAATATGGAATAGTGGATAAAGTAGGAGCCCTGTGCTTTGTCTGAGCCACAGACGAAACACAACGTTTCCCGGTCGTGTAGATAGCCTGTACAATATCGAACCAAGACCCCTACGAGTGTGGCAAATTACCCGCTAATTCTAGAAGTGAGGTAACCCGTTCTCAATGTCATGAGTGGGCCACCCGGCGGTTCTAGAACCTAGTAACTTGAGCGCTCCTTCGTGGGTGGGTCAACCTAAACCCCTACAAGTGAGGCGAGCAACCCGAAAATTCTAGAGCGAGGCGGCCCGATCTCAAACACCATGCGACGGCTACCTACCGCACTCTAAAACCTGGCCAGTCGAGCACTTTTACACAGGTTCAACCTAGAACAAGTAATGAAAGAATATATACAATCAATGGCAGCATCGACCTCAACCTGGTCGTGTCCCAATAACACAATATACATCAAGCGGTAACGACGGCCATAATTCAGCTGCTCGTCCCGAATAAATGAATGTACATAAACTCAAAACATGTACAAACAATATCGCACGAGGGGCTATCCGTCATGATAATCCGGCTAAACCATCACATAGATATATTCAACAACAACACAAGCAAGATATGTGCAACCCCCTCTAATCGACCTATAGCAATTAGAGGACGTTTACCAACACATATACATCATCACAGATAATCAACGATGCTAAAGTTTCGATTCAAAACATTTCCGTAATGCCCATAAACAAAGGTAATAGTAACTGAAACCTGGGAAAAAAAAGTACTCAAAAATCCCAAATCCTTTAAACGAAGCCACCAAATGAAGACGGGACCAGACAGAGCCAGTCTGGCCACCCAGGTCGGCCAAATGGTATTTTTGGACGGCCAGAGCAGCTCTACTCTAGCTCGTTTTCATTTAGTGTTCATTACAAAGCACAAACTATCCTCTGCGATATTTTAAAAAAAAATCATATGCTGTTTTTTTAAATTAATAGAAACTTGGTTATCCGGATTTGAAATACGGAATATTATCGATTTCGAAATGCAAGCATTGTCTACAACTAGTTCTAGTGTTTGGGTGGCTCTGATACCATGTTGGATCGGTCAGCGCAGCGGAAGCTCGCATTGGCGCCTAAAGGTCCCTCGGCAGCTACTTTTTACGTTGTCTCCTCGCGATGGACTACAACCCGCCAGACCAATTCGCACGGGGCATCTTGGGGGTAAGAGACCGCGCTTCGCCACTACTGTCACACAATGAGAGCCCCCTATAGATTGGCATCCCTGCCTAGTAGCTATGATATTATGTAAGTAGTTGGTAGTGCTCGCACCGCTAACACGCGGCTAAGACAGAATGAATAACGAAAATTTTCAAAGCAAGCACAAGCGAATACAACCTAAAAATCGAACCAAACACTAAACTATCAATCTAAAAGTGAGCTAAACTAAAGTTTAAGAGATATAGCTACCTTTGTAGCATGTCTACGAATACGTAGATACCCTCGCTAGGCTCCTAGGTCGTCGGGAACAAACTTGCTCAACGATCCTCCTTGCCGAAGATGATCCACCTAAAAAATCAGTATTCAAGCTTTAGCTTCACTTTAAAGGAAGCAACTCAATTTCTAAACTTGCTAGGAGTAGCAATCAATTGATGTAATGTTATGAATCTCTAGGTTTCTTTCTTTCTTTTTTTACTCAACTTGGAACAAAAACTAAAGAGAAGAGAGAAGAAGATGAGAGGATAATAATGAAAAAACTCTAGCTTATCCTCACTCCTCTTCACTCTTATCTCTTTTGAGAAGTTGTGGTGGAATTGTGACTCACTTGTGTGAGTCACAAGCTCACACACTTCTCTTCTCACCCAAGAAGAGATGAAAATGTGTTTGAATACACACTCACACAGCAATACACGCATATACATATACATATACACATATACTAGTTTGTGCAATAAATACATACACCCGTATTCATATCATAATACTATTGGGTTACGGCAGCGTCCCGACCATCAATCCGTGGCCAAATGCGGAACAAAAACATTTAAAACCCGGCGCTAACGGAACCCTAATCTACAGATCGTACCATTAACCCTATACTAGTTATTAGAAAGGAGTTTAGAGAGGTTATACCAATCGATCCGTGTCCTTCGGTCTTCAACCTCTGTCCCAAGCTCCTCGCGGCTTTCTTGATCATGTTTGATCTCCGGTCTCCCCACATCAAAGAAGATCCATGTCGAGGGTTAGTAATACGGGCTTCCGCTTCAAAACCGAAGCAACCCGGGTATCTAGTTTGCTAACCTAGATAGACAAGATGAAGTAGAGAGTGTGTGTGATCACTTTGTCTCAATACACCCAAGGATTCTCAACTCATGAGAGGGTATGGGTGGAGGTTGAAGAAGATGCCATGGGTGAAGAGTGTGAGCTAAAAAAAAAGCAAGTGAAGAAAAAGGCTTAGTCTTGTGAGTTCTTTTGTTGTGAGAAAATAATAGCAGCTAAAGAAAAAACCACACTCAAGAAAATATCTGCCTCCTCACATGCTCACAACAAAATATCTCATAAGACAACAAAAACCCTAGTCATGCCCTCATGACTCACAACCATGAGTCACCAAGTACACATGCTAGAACCAAAGCCAATACTTACACTCACACTTTCCACCAAATAAACGTTTAAACCAAAATGTTTAATCTAAAAAGAAATGGCAATCTTCCAAAGTAAACTTGTAACGAATTACAAGAATACCTCTCATCCGTATATACATACCTGCATCCGTATTCCGGCTGAATACGAATACAACGAGACGAAAATAATCCAACAATATAATACTAGGATCCGGCTTAAATCAAAGTCCACTAGTATTATCCGTCCGATCATGATCCGTGCACAAGTGCACGTATATGATCGAACCCTGCCATAAAACCATACGGCCTCTACAACGTTTCGCCCGAAGCAGTGAAACCCTCTGTGTGGGACTCTAAAGACTCGTCAATACGCTGGCAGTGGGTTTAACCACAAGCACGTCAGTGGCACTAGCTGTACGTAACGGCTACCCAGGTATTGAGCGAGAAGGATGCCGACGAGCAAACTCATCCTGAAACCCTACTGAGCCTGACAGCGACAATATCTGTACAGCCGGTCCGTTCGTCTATGAGTATCGCATATCGAGTCTAGGGGGTGGATAAAGTCAGACATCTAATAACGCGACATTTAGTGTCGGTATGAAGCCTATCATCACCTGAGAAACTACCGATCCTAGATTAGTAATTCTCGACTACCTTGGCCAAGGATTTCTGATGATGGCCACCCGTGCACACCGCGACATCAACCCCCAATACCGGGAGAGACGAATCCCCTGACGATCCGCTCACTGCCTCCATGTGGCTCGGGACTGTACTCAACTAAAACCTGTTTGCATGACTCCTTTGAGCCGTGGTAGGGTAGTAATCAAAACATAGTGGGAACTCACACGAGACAAATGACGATCTCAGGTCGATAGACTAACCTGCACACATGTCACCAGGGAACTACTATCTGACAATAGGTATAATACCAACTAGCATGTTCCCGGCGAGTCCGTCCGATGTACTCATAACCCAATGAGCACCTGTATACATCTTAGGTGAACCAACTGACATCAATGGCTTGTGAGACCGGCCACCGCCCCTCATCGAGGTCTCGATCCATATACACTAGTCTACTCTTGGAGTATCGATGCCCAGTCTCGAAACTCTCACGACTAAGGACACTTTAAGGAGTGCTTATAGACCACCCAACTCTCACGTATATGATCGACATCATACTGCTGGTAGTCAAGAAAGAATCCTATGGGCTCTATCAACATGCAGTAGTGATCTGTAATGTCACCTAAACCATGTACACGATGATAAAGACAAACCAGATAGCATACTATCATCTCGAGTAAGACTGTTCTATCGGTATAGGTCATCCCTCAATCATTGCAATCGCGTGCATGCGATCCAATAATTGACTTGAGGGCACTATAGCTAACAAATACAAATACATGTATTCGTATCGAAATACAAATATCCAAATTTGTATCAAGATACAAATACCCATATTCATACAAATACCCGTATTCGTATCAAAATACAAATACCGAAAATAGAGAAAATGAGAGATATAATACTAGCTCACATATAATGTATATGTGATGATCCAACCATCTTTCAAACATGCTAGTATTATCAAAACGACTGATTAAACTACGCGTATCAAATACACGTATTTAATCGAACTCCCATACATATCAAAATACGCACATTATATCGTTTCGCTTGAGCCAGGAAACCATTTGTGTAGGACTCTAAAAACTCGACAATACACTGGCAGTAGTTACTGAATAGAATCCATAACCATAAGCATGTCAGTGACACTAGCTGTACATAACGGCTACCCAAGTATTGTCGAAAGGAAGGTCGCCAAGAACCCTTACTGAGCCTATAAGTGACATTCTCCGTACCGTCCGGTTTTTTCATCTGAGAGTGTCACATACCGAGCCTAGGGGTGGATAATGTCAGACTCCTAATAACCCGAGAAGTTGTGCCGATATGGCTCAAGACCATCCTGAGAAACTACTGATCTCACTATTAGTAAATCTCATCTGCCTTGGCAAAGGACTTATGGTGTTGGCCAACAGTACACAACGCGGTATCGACTCCCTATACTGGGATAGATGAATCCCTTCCGATCGCTCACTTCCTCCATGTGGCTCGGGACTATACCTAACTAAAACATGTTTGCATGACTCTTTAAATCCGTAGTATGGTAGTAATCTAAGTACAATGGGAACTCACACGAGACATATGATGATCTCAGGTCTAAAGACCACCATATACTCATATCACCAGAGAACTGCTATCTGACGATAGGTATAATACCATCTAGAAGTTCTCGACGGGTCCGTCCAGTGTAACGTATACCTAATGAGCACATGTATATAATCTTTGGTGTCATATACCAATGACTGTGGAACCAACCATCGCTCCTCATCGGGGTATAGAAACGTATACACTAGTCTATTCTGGAATATTGATGTCCAGTCTCAATACTCCCATGACTGGGGACATATATGGATATGCTTATGGACTACCCAGTCCTCACAAGTATGATCGTCATTATAACGCTAGTAGTCAACCAAAGATCTTACAGGCTTTATCAACATATATTAACGATATGTAATAACCAGTAAAACATACACATGTTAAAATAAAGACAAACCAAAAAACATACTATCATATCGAGCAAGATTGTCATGTACATACATACCCCTATTATCCTATACAATAAAGGTCCCTAAGGCATACATATCCAATATCATTTTCTTTTACTGATGACTTTTTAATATGCTTATTACAAGATAATGATGCATGTTCATATTTAAAACAAATTGAGCAATATTTGAAATCTTTTCCGATGACCACGGCATGGCAAAATTTAGATGAAAATGTACCAAGCCAAATTTTGTACAGCGGGTTTTTTGAAGATTCAATTCAATCCAAACCCTGGTTTTGTCCGTTCTCGTGCAATGCAACGTGTTCACATCGATTTTTAGAAGATTACCGATAGGTTTCACTATAGATCAAAGCATATCTACGTGGTAAAAATTTAGTGGCAAACCAAGGATAGAGATCCATGTTGGAACTTATGTAAGAATAAAAAATGAGGTCCAATTGAAAAAACCAAATAAAAATCCTTTTAATCGTATCGAAATTCCTTAAGCCATAACTTTGTGAAATCTTTCGAAACATGAAAACGTCATAGTAGGTGACGACGATCTAGATGGCTGATGACGAAATCCTCCGAGATCGAAAAATGTTGCTTCAAGATCTTCTTTGTATCTTGGAAATTCGGTAACCGTATGAATATTTCGCAATAATGGAATGGTTGAATGGCTCAGAAAATCTCAATATTTCTTCTTGAGAGAAAAGTATGACAGGATCGCCGTCCACCGATAAAGAGACATCCTTTCTGGCATATGAATGAACGACAAATATAGGTTTTTGTGCAGCGCTGATGCATAAGAGACCTTAAGAGAGGATGGTTGAGGGACTTTCGTTAGGGAAGGAGGTCTCTCGATGGCAGCCATAAGGCCGTCAAGATGATGGCCGGAAACCCTAGGTTTTTCCCCCTAACCACAACAACAATAAATACACTTAATCAAGCAAATCATATTTCTAAAACATATAATTGAAGAGCGTGATTAATACATTGTCGATGTGTCAACTACAAAGTTGGAGCTGAATGATTCTCTAACCTCATGCAATCAAACGTGAGTGTGGACCCTTGCACAGTATTCCCTAAATCTTACTCATGTGTTTGTCTTGTTCTAAGTTTGCAAACACAATTTGAACTTCATATTTGTTTTGATTATAAAGTGGAGAACAAATAAAAGCCCCTGGTCCCATTAACTCCTTAAAGTAAGAGTTGATTGGTTGAATGATGTGGCTGGTTCAACCGAAAAAGGATTAATAAGTGAATGAGATGTGAGTGATTGCGTTCTTTGTTTTGCAATAATCTCGTCTCCTTATCCACCTAAGTTTCACTTCCAAATGCAGTACTTTTTTTCTTTTATATGGTTAAATCTTTCATTCGTGTAGATAGAAAGTCCCTGCTATTATGAGATAACATCATGGGTGCTATTATGCAATTTTGGACATGCATCACACGTGTAAACCACGTGCAATACAGCAATATCAAAGGTTTCATGTTTTACACAAATCTCAACCGTCGATTAAAATTTTGGATGAATCTGCACTGTTCATCATAATAGCTTGTGTGCTATTGTCCTCCATAATAATAGGGACTCCGGATCCATTCTATTGTGAGAAGCTAGTATCGTTTTTGGGGTGAAAGTTTTCGTATTTTTCATTCCAAACGTTTGTAACTTATGCATGAATGGTTATAAGGGGCTTGCAGGGCCACTGTCTCGGTCCGCACACTGCAGTTATGGTCCTGCAGTGTCATTGCAGGTTCCGTCATTTCGTTTTTTAAAAAATAAAATAGTATGCGGTAACCTTCAAGCGGATTTTGAACCTTAGGTATTTTATTCAAATGGAGAAGGCTTTACCATCAAGTAATAGCTTTAGTTGTGCATGGATGGTATTAAATTTATAATTACCAAAAATTCCTTTTACTTACTTTAAAAACTCTCCATACATTTAAATTGCATAAAAAAATCCGCACTAATGTTTCATCAAAAGTTAGCGTCACGTTAGGAAGACGGAGCTAAAACTTATGTTTGAGCTATTCTCTTACTTTCTATGTATTTAGATAGGTTTTTCTCTCATAAAAAGAACCAACGTCCTTACTTGGTTGAAGATTGAGATTTAACGCATCTAAACAACCACTCTTCTTTCAAATTAGATTGCCCATGAACTCTAAATCATTAATTAAAGGGACAACGACACTCGACAAACTCATTGTTTGAGAAGGTTGAGAAAAATTAGCTGGTTTCCATGATCATTTTGAGAGATATTTGATCGAAACCGTAATCCTAAAGCCAATTTGGCTGAAAATTTAGGAATCTTGGAAAAATAAGAAAGACCGTGAAGGTTTTAAAACCCTAACCTCAGACTCACCATTGGCCTTCTAACGATGCAATGGAAGATGCCAAAAAAAAAATTCTCTTTTTGGCCTGCTAGAGGCTTTTTAATGCAATTTAAGTGTATGGGGTACTTTAAATAAATATGAAATACGGAGGAACTTTTTAGTGATTAGTGAAGTTTGAGGGGCCTTTTAGTAAAAAGCACATTTATAACAAGTTATTTTCTGCCAGGTGACTTTCTCTTTAATGTCAAAGGAGAAGGTTTTCAGATAATTTGATTTTCAAGCTTACACATGGAATAGAAATTCTTATAATTTCGAGAAAACAAATTTACAAAAACCATATCCAACTACTCAAATATTTTAAGATCGTTTAATGTAATAAATAATAAGAAATTAAAACAACAAAGTGCGCCCGCTTATGTTAGCCAAATCTTAATATTTTTTTTTATATATATTCTCTTATTACATTAACCACATGATTTTCACTTATGAAAATCGAAATACAAGATATCTTGTACCGAAAAGCCTTAAATTTCATTAAATCTCTTGTACAGTGTGAATTAAAAAATACAGGATAATTTACACGTCTAAAATCAAAACATCTCCAATGAACCAATCCCGAACAACATATCAACCATGCTAGCGAAGATCTTTTACCATATTCTCACGAAGAGCGACCGATCCCACATCACTTTCCTTTAATTCTTTTGTCTAAAATGCATTAAATCCTTCTTAATTTTATTTAATGATAGAAAACTCTCATAACCCGAAGAAAATTGCATTTCACCCCCACTAAAATTTAGCATGATTGTTTTTTTATGCGTTACATGTAACTTTCATTTCCAAAATGAGCCTCCAACCATTCATTTCCAAAGTTTCCGCCTCTCATTTTTTTCCAAAATCTTCCATTTATTTTTATATGCAAACTGTTTCTGCATTTCTTCTTCAACGAGTGAGTATGAAATCAAGAGAGTACGGATTTGGGGAAAAAACGAGGAAGAAAAGAAAATAGCGGGTTAGCGGTCAATTCCGTAAAAGAAAAAATGGCAGATGGAAATTTTAACACCGTTGAGGTTGCAGGCTAACGAGGTGGGTTTGTTTGCACTTTAGCTTATTCCTTTTTTCTGACCCTTTACACGTTTTATTATTCTCTTACAAATAATTTATTATAAGTCTTATTAATGTCAGTTGATTCCTCAGTCAAATCTATTGTTCCTCTTCTTTGACTCAGAATCCCATTTCCTCCGCCTTCGAGATTTCCTCCTCCTCCTCCTCTCTCGGCGATTCCCGTCACCTCCGCGCGCGGTCGGATATCCGCTCGTCTCACTCCCATTTCACCTCCATCTTCACCTCAAAGCGCCCGCCTTTTCTTTTTTGCCCTTTCCTCAAAATCTTTCTCCTTTTTTTACTTTTAGTTCTGTGATCTGTTGTTGGATCTAGGGAGGCGATCTCTAGGGTTAGGGTTTTGGTCGCTGGCTTCTCGGGAGATCGATTGATGAGAATCCGAGGGGGGATCTGCGACCATCATCGATGTCTATGACGATTGGTTCGAGGCTGAGGCGATCGATGCGGCCGGCGTTCTGGAGAGGTTCTGATCACATGGAATGGCTGGCAATGGGAGCAGCGATCGGGACATCGGAAAGGTATATTGTTTTTTTCTTGCTGTTGTTTGAGTTTGAAAGACAGTGATTTGAGTTGATTTGGATAATGAATGCCAGTATATATACATTATCAATAGGAAGTGCGATGTAAAATCGAAAGTGGAGATTAGCTGTACTTGTGGTGATGCAAAATTAGATGATGAATTTATAGGATACGATGAAGTTGTCTGAGGGCATTTCAATCGATTTGCTGGACAATGCAGAGCCCTTTTGATGTGTTCATGCATTGAACATACAAGAACCAGCTGCGGTGCGGTGACAGTGATCGGCCTGTTAGGGTTTGGAGTGGAGTTAGGACAACCGGAGTTTCATAAAGTTAAGTAAACTCTACTCCAAAATCCTAACCATGCCCCGTCTGGCTTTCATTCTGTAGTTTACAAAATACTCCAGTTAGCTGAATTTCAGGGTTGAGATAACCGGAGTTTAGAAGACTCCAATCCAACTTCTTCCTTTATGAACCCCAAGAAGTTAGAAGAAAACACAAATTTTGGAGTTTAGATAACTCCAAAGCCAGCCAACCCATTAAAGGTTTAATTTAGAAGTGAAGGTAGGGCCTTGCGAACTAGATTTTGCATACACTTAAATTAAACTACTTTTGCTAACTCCATACCCAACTGGAATGGGCAAATTTTTTGTGGTTTAAGGTAATCTAGGGATGGTGGAGTGGATTGTGGTAAGAGAGTTGAACAATGATTAGTGATTCACTTCCTTTCTTTTCAGAACATTTCTACTTCTTGATCCTATACTGCCAATTCTTTACTTTCTCTTGGATAATCCCGATCATTTAATGAATGAAAACATGCTTATAAGTCTTTTGGCCTTAAATATTTACCCAAACAGGAATATGCAAGAGATTTTTGTTCTTTTCCATACATTTGCTTATTCTGTGTAGTTAACAATATATATTGAGTCATATTCTGTTCCTTGCTTCATGTTTCTATAGGCACTTGTTACTTTGAAGAAAGGTGCTCATTTGCTCAAATATGGCCGTAAAGGGAAACCAAAGTTCTATCCGTTCAGACTATCTAACGTGAGTTTTCTATACACTTTGCTTCATTGAGAAAATTAGTTCATAAGATAGAGTATTTTATTTTCAAAATATTTCCTCATGTTATTAAGAATTAATGACGAGCCACATAGTCTTGTTTATAGTGTTGAAATATATTTAGTATCCAAAACTAGCTTTACAGCAATGTGAAACGACTCCAAAAATTTATGCTATATATAATCATGTTATGTGAATCACTTCTAGCTATATATTGTTAGTTAAAAACCACTTTATCTAAAAGCTTTAGTTGTGGTATTAGTGTTGTAATGGTTTAATAGGCATATTAATCAGCACTTAAATGTTTTTGGCTATAACCTCATGTAATAGTATTAAAATGACGAGTGACCACAAATTGGTCATTTGCAATACATGTGGGCAAAAGGCCATTTAACTAGCACATTTATGATGTGTATAAGTATAACCCACCACACATCCAAAAGACGATGGCCAAACTCATATCCACTTAATAAATTCTGCATCTCTCCTCCATCAACGTATATTTTTCTTTCATTTCTCATATTTTCTACACACAGGCATATTAGAGTCTATATTTGTGTAATTTTGCATGATCATCCGATTATACGGCTTATACTCCGATTACACATTATACACTAACCCAAAAAATATAGAATGATTACATGTATTACAACATTGTGCGATGCTGTGGAGCTAACTACTATATCAAGCTAACAAAAATGCTTAACACCGCTTAATTTGGTCTTTGGGTACATGGAAAGGTCTCCAATGAAAACTTGCTTGTAAATGAGAACAAATAGGGCAACTAATTATACTCTTTAAGTTGACAATGATGAGATTTGAACCCTTAACATTTTGAAAGGATGGTGCTCTGATACATGTAAAGGACCGTGTTGTCTAAAAGCGTAAGTTTTTGGGCTGTGACTATTAGCTAACTATGTATATCAAGCTAACATAACACACAACAATGTCAAAACTTTAAATTATGGAGGGCCCTTCCCCATGCATATCAATGCACTCAAACAACATCAGCATTGACATCAATCATCACATGAATAGCAAGGAGGAATTTTTTGGCTAATAATATATTCTATCAACGCTCTTTAGTATATTTTCGTTGGTACTTGGGAAAGGTGGGGGTCATGCTAAATACTATTTTTAGGCAGTATATATGGTTTTGTAAGCTTTTCAAAGTGATATGGGATGAAGAGAAATGTAAGGGGCCCAGTAATATAACAGCGGGGCATATTTTTAAATTGTTGGAAGGAATCAAAACTTCGGTTTTTGAGTCCATGTTCCTTTGTTGAATTTGTTTCTCACATTCGGTCCAAACATCCCTTTTAAAGATAAAGGGGAGTAAACGGGTGGTTTGAGTTAAAGTGTGAATATTTTACTTGTGGTTGAGATTTAAGATATACCAGGGGTAGACACCCCCCCCCCCTCACAGGGGCTATTGATCATTTCTTAATGGGTTTCTAAGTAATGTAGAAGTTGTTTCTGCGTTCCTGACGAATGGTTTGAGTAGACCACAAGTAAGGAGATATATATCAAGTACATTCTTACATTACAAAATCCACTGCAAACTGACGATTAATGTGTTTGTGGATGACTTGTCAGTGAATTTGAAATGATAGACTCTTGTTTGAGAAGTAACGTATAAAAGTCATAAAACAAATAGAAGATTGAGTTAAGTTAAAATTCTCAGACTCAATAAGATGATGCGAAGTTGTTTACTTTAATTCGTTGTTGCAGTCCACTTAACAAAAAGCAGAAAGTAAAATAAGTATCATCTACATAATTCGAAAGGAAATGACAAGAAGAAAGGGTTCTGAAAATATGCTTATAATTCATACCGAGGAATGAAATGTACCTTGATAATCATATATAGAGGTAGAAAATATTAGCACAGGAATCAAGGATCATACATATCCAATCCAAGCAAGCTAAGGATCCTTAATAGTTCATATAAAGGGGTAGAAAATATTAACATTGAAAGCTTCATGTACTGCTATTATAAAGAGTAGAAATGTCAACTCTAAGCTATCCCACATACATCCAAACACCTCCAATAGCAGCCACCAATTTCTGTGGGTCTCGCATATAGTCTCATCGTTGACCTTTTAAAAGAGACCTTGTACATATATGAAGTAATTGGGGGAAGGGTAAGAGAGGAAATCTGCAAAACAGCAGCCTAATTTCAATGACACTTATGGATTTATCTAAAATTTAGGGTGCTTGCAAAAGATTCCATCTTGTTCCCACTTTAGGAAGGTTATATATGATTGTGCCACCCTTTTGCTCCAAGTTTAAATTTGTTGATTAAGTTTCTGGGCGAGGCTACTATTGACACATAAATGGTATCAGAGCCCACAAATCACAATGTTATGTGCAAGTTGAAGTTTAGAGTTGAACAGTTTGTAAGCCAGCAGTCTAATGACTTGGAAGGTGGAATATTTACTTCTATAGCACATGATAAATTAATCGAAACGTGGTTGATAATTTTGGCACAAACGAAATCAATGTACAATGTTAAAATCTTTTGGTAAAGTAGAAAAGCGTTGGAAGTTGGATTCCTGGTTGGGTTAAGAGTAAAATATTAGACCTGCCTGAATTATTTTAGCTTACAGGTGAGGGGTGAAATTTAACTTGTAAGCACATGCAAAATTATAATAAAATTATGAAGCAGCAAAGAGAGTTGACATGAATTAGCTAATTCTGATCCATGCAAGCAGCTATACAACATCTGTGTTTGCCACTATTTGTCAGTTGACATAAAGAAACTAAAATTACAAATTTGTGTATATGCAGGTAATACAGTAAACTGATCATGTTTCTTTTAGTATCCAAGCCACTTAGTACAACTCTGTTAACCATTTCTGTTTAATTATCATGGATTATTTATCATTTACAGGATGAATCGTCTCTGATTTGGTTATCCAGTAGCAGTGAGAAGTTTTTGAAGTTAGCTTCTGTATCAAAAATCATACCAGGTCAAAGAACTGTGAGTTTAATGTCTGGGATGTCTCTTTGATTTATATGTCCATTTTGAAGAATTATGCTATATGAATTTTAAAATATTTTGTCTCTATTTTTGACTTAAAAATATTCATCCTTTTTAATTTACTCAGCCTGTTTTTCAACGACATTTACGTCCTGAGAAGGACTGCTTGTCCTTTTCCCTAATATACAACAACGGGAAGCGGTCTCTTGATCTGGTATATACACTAACTATTGAAGCTGCAAACTTATAATTCTGCTTTTTGTATCTTAGTTCTCATATGATTGTTTGTTAGATATGCAAGGATAAAGTTGAGGCATTGGTGTGGTTTGCATGCCTTGAGGCATTGATTTCTACATTTCATGGCAATCGATCAAAAATTGATGGATGGAGCAATGGGCCACAGTTTGACGTAACGATTTTATCTCGCTTCTGCTAATTTTTCATTAGTACCTGCACATTATTTTCTTTTTGTTTTTACCTGTATATCTGTGCGGGGGTGCAAACATGTTTCATTGATAACTTTGTAGTTCCATGGTGTACAAACCCAAAAAGGCCACATGAATGCATGACCAACGGGATTTGTCATGTTGCCCCTACTAAAATTCTATAATCTTACCATAATTGGCTTGATCAGAAGCAGAACGTGTCTTCATTACAGGTTTTAGAATTGAACCAGCTCTCACATTTGAACTACAAACCTCCTCGTTACCTTCCTGTATCAGTACATTTCTAAGCTGCAGGACATTCTTGGTTCTTTGATTCTCATATCAAACAACTTAATGGTATAAAACCGAAGTCAGTCCTATCATCTGAATTATGAACCTTGATAGCATATACCATACATGAGCTTGAAAGAGATCTATCTAGACTCTCCTGATTTACGATCATGCTTCCTTTTAATGGGTGACAAATTGATTTAACTGGAAGCAACCAATAAGATCTTTCACAGCTTATTTTTAAAAATATTTAATGCACATTATATGTATTTTGATGCTTGATCTCATTTTTGGCCTGTAACATTTTAATTTGAGTACTCTGTGTCAAATTTATATTTAGATGACCCATGAAACTGTTCGATGTGCATCCCATTCATTACCATGTTTGTTGATATGCTATTTCAGGATGCAAATGATTTGATCTCGAACAGTGCAAGTGACAGCTCCATCAACACCATGCTAGGATTTAGTTCTCCAGACAGCAACCCAAAGACAAGTACCCTACCTGTTATTTCTTTAGAAAGTCTTCCCCTTGTCGAAAGATCAAATGTAACAAATATGCAAGTAAAAGGACCTTCTTCCGATGTTTTTAGAGTCAGTGTCTCAAGCATCCCTAGTACTTCCAGTCATGGTTCTGCACAAGATGACTATGATGCTTTGGGTGATGTGTACATGTGGGGGGAGGTCATGAGTGACAATCCTAATTCTACGAAAGGGCATTTTAGTTCTAGAACTCATGTCCTTTTACCTAAGCCCTTGGAATCCAATTTAGTTTTGGATGCACTTAATGTAGCCTGTGGTGTTAAGCATGCTGCTCTAGTTACTAGACAAGGAGAAGTGTTTACATGGGGTGAGGAATCAGGAGGCCGCCTTGGCCATGGAGTTGAATGTGATGTAATAAACCCTAAGCTTGTCGACTCTTTATCACCCTTTAATTCTGATTTCATTGCCTGTGGAGAGTTTCATACTTGTGCTATAACTGTAGCCGGTGAATTGTTTACTTGGGGAGACGGCACTCATAATGTAGGGCTCCTCGGACATGGCACCGATGTTAGTCACTGGATACCTAAGAGGGTTTCAGGACCGCTCGAGGGTCTTCAAGTCGCCTATGTTACTTGTGGCACTTGGCATACAGCCTTGATAACTTCAAATGGGCAACTATTCACATTTGGTGATGGAACTTTTGGAGTCCTAGGCCATGGGAATAGAGAGAGAGTTTCGAGTCCTAGAGAGGTAGAGTCATTAAAAGGATTAAGGACGATTTCTGTTGCATGTGGAGTTTGGCACACTGCTGCTGTCATAGAGGTAATAGTGACTGATTCTAGCACCAGTGTTTCATCTGGAAAGTTGTTCACTTGGGGCGATGGGGACAAATATCGCCTCGGTCATGGTGATAAAGAGCCACGATTAAAACCCACTTGCGTGCCTTCGCTTATTGATTACAATTTTCACAAGGTAGCCTGTGGCCATAGCCTTACAATTGGCTTGACAACTTCAGGACAGGTTTTTACGATGGGAAGTACTGTTTATGGTCAACTTGGAAATGCTCGTCCTGATGGAAAGCTTCCATGCCTTGTTGAAGAAAAGCTAATTGGTGAATCTGTCGCAGAGGTTGCTTGTGGGTCCTACCATGTTGCGGTTTTGACATCGAGGAGTGAGGTTTGTAAACTGAGTATTCAGGCAAAAGCAATTCAAGAGGAGAGAGGTCTCTCTCTCACAATTTATTTTTAGGCTTATTTCCACATAAATACCAAATAGTTTCACCCTTTGGCAACTAATTACCAAAAACTTTTCAAACTCCAGAAAATGACCATGACTAATGATGTCATGTCATGTCAGTACTAACAACGCCCCATCACCACCATGTTAGCACCATCAACTTTCCATGTCATTCAGAAAAGGAAAAAACCATACTACCCTTCTTATTCATCCTAACCCTAATCCGCCGCCATTGCGCCGTCCTCCTCAGCCGCCATCGGCGTCACCACCTCTAGATGTTGCTAGCCTCCTCCCCTCATCTTCTTCCTCTCTCATCCCTTGCCACTTCATTCCCGCTTCTCTAGCCACCTTGCCGTCTCTCCCTCATCATCATCATCTTCCTCCTCATCTTCCTCCTTAACCCAAACCCTAACTTTAACCCTGACCTAGCCAAATCCGTTGACTTCCTCTCTCATAGCCGTCTCGACCTATCCACCTCCGCCACCTCCTTAGCCACCTCGCTCCTGGTGCCCTAGCCACCTCGATGTCTCTTCATCTCTTCTTCCCTAAACTAACCCTAACCCAAACCGAAACCCAAATCCAAACCCAAACCCTACCTTTAACCACCTCTGCCGCCCTCCTCTATCGTTGACGCTGCATGCCTCTATTGCGGTCAAGGGTGAAATTATCAATTATTTAAGATTTTAATAAAATAATTAAAATTTATTTAATGTAATCAACTATAATATTAGAAGGGTAAAATGGTCATTTTATATGCACAATTTACACCATTAAGCATTGATCGTCTTTGACCGTTAGCCATGATAGTAGTTGGAGATTTGAAAGTTTTTGGTAGGTTGTGGGCCAAAAGATGAAACCGTTTGGTAGTTTTGTGGAAATAAGCCATGTTTTAGTTAAGTAGATTTTCATTATTACATATAATACCTAGTCAAAAACCACTTCACCCAAAAACTTATATTGTTGGGTTGTGGTTAACAATGTATAACAAGCTAACACTTAACACTCTCCCTCACGTGGGCATGTGTTATGAGGAACGGTATTCAGTGGAAACTCTCGCCTTTAAAGGCAAAATAAATGGGCTAAGATGTAACCTTAAATTGACAGCGTTGAGGTTTGAACCTTGGACGTTTTGTAAGCTGATGTGCTTTGATACCATGTAATCCCAATATTGAGGCAAATGCAGCTGAAGAAGAGAGATTGGTCTCTCCCCCCACCCCCTACCCCCAGAAAAAAACAAAACAAATAACACACACAAAAAAGAAAGAGAAAATTATATTATCGACCAGTTTTTCATTGTTGCGTAGAATACCTAAGATACCTTTTCTCTCTTAACAAGGTTTACACATGGGGAAAAGGTGCAAATGGTAGATTAGGCCATGGAGATCTTGAAGATCGGAAAACACCTACACTTGTTGAAGCTTTAAAGGACCGATCCGTCAGACGAATTGCTTGTGGCTCCAATTTCACAGCTGCAATATGCCATCATAAATGGGTATCTGGTACGGACCAGTCTCAATGCTCAGCATGCAGACAAGCATTTGGGTTTACTCGAAAGAGGCACAACTGCTACAATTGTGGACTTGTTCATTGCCATTCTTGCAGTTCAAGAAAAGCTTTGAAGGCAGCATTGGCTCCTAATTCTGAAAAGCCTTATCGAGTATGTGACACCTGTTATGCTAAATTAAACAAAGTTGTAAATGCTAATCCACGCCTCTCTGGTGAAAGCAAAGAGAAATTTGACAGATCCGATGCAAAATTGTCCAAGGTCGTGTCACCGAGCAACTTAGATTTGATTAAGAATTTGGACATTAAGGATGGAAAATATGGAAAGAGAAATGATTCATTATCTTTGATTCGCCCCCCTCAAGGTCCTTCGATGGTGCAACTAAAAGATTTAGCTTTTGCTGTTATAGTCGATAGGCATCGAATTACAAGAACAGCTCACACTTCAAGAGCTGTTTCGCCTTTTTCAAGAAAACCTAGTCCTCCTCGCTCTGCAACACCGATTCCCACAATTTCTGGCCTTTCATTCAATAAAAACATTGGTGACAGTTTAAAGCAAACAAATGAGCTATTGAATCAAGAGGTTCAAAAGCTGCGCGCTCAGGTACGGTTGACATTTTTGCTTTTTTATGTCTATTCCTTCACCTTTGATTTTGGCTGTTGTAAGCCGATGCAATCATTATGTTTGTTATGGACATGGAATAGATTGATGCTTTAAGACAACGCTGTGAGCTTCAAGAGTTTGAGCTGCAGAAATCTGCAAAGAAAGCCCAAGAAGCCATGGCTTTGGCTGCTGAGGAATCTGCAAAATCCAAAGCTGCAAAAGAAGTCATAAAGTCCCTCACAGCACAGGTAATTTTTTCAGCTCACTCATCAGTAACCCTCGCATTTGTGGTTCTGGGATCATTTTAATTAAATAATTAAGACATAATTAAGAACTAATAATCTAAACACAGTTATATTTGCTGCTATCTGGGTCATTGTAAACAATTTTTTAAAATTTAATGAATGTGGATGTTTTACAATCTCTTATGAGATATTTCATCAAACAATTACGTTATGGCTAAGATGGCATCCCATAGGTTTGTAAAACATATTTAGCTCAGACAAGCATTTACATGATAACGTGGTTTCTTTTATATCTTGATTTAGTGTCTTGGTCACAATTTTGCTCAAAAAAATTTAAATTTTTCTTCTTTTTACCGTACAATGGGACTTGTTAGGTCTACTTTGGACTAGGTCAAGTAAGTGGTTTACATAGTAACATGTTATATGACTTTTGAATCTCTTTTATTGCTAATCTTATTGGAAATCATGCAAAGACAATTCTTAAATAATGCAGCTATTTGCGCAAGTATTATACGATTAAGAAGCAATTGCATCTTGTACGGATTGTGTATTAATTTACTATGATTATAGAATACCCGGCTCTCCCGAGCTGCTGCATTGCCTTCCCCTACTAGATGGGAGGAAACCAAAGCTCGCATTCTCTGTTGAGTAGCGGTTCGTGTGTGAGCGCGCGCGCGCTGATTTAGTCCAAAGTAAACCTATCTAGTAATTAATGTCTCCTTTGCCAACCACTTCTGTATCTACAGAACCCCATTCCCTGTACCCATTTCAGATATTTACAAACTTGTAGCACAGAGTGGTGAAAAACCAAAATAAAAAATTGAAATTGATTCTTCTATAATCGAACCTAAGATTGAAACATATAATATTCATACTGACAATAAGATTGAAGAGTCATTTATTATGATTTACTGGATAATGGGTGATAGGTTTACTTTGGACAACCTCCAATTAACTGTTACTTTATAACATTTATAAAAAAAAAATTATATGATATATTGCGTCTTTTTTGTCACAATTTTGACTTTAATTTTTCTTCCTTTAATTGGGCAATGGGGCTTATAGGTTTACTTCGGACTTTTGTTACGAGTGTCCATAGACCCCATACCATTGCCACGAGTTTGACAGTGCAATATTTTTCCACCCTGTTGCCATTGCCACGAGTTTGACAGTGCAATATTTTTCCACCCTGTTCTACAACGAAGCATGCCAATCTGAGCAATTTCTTTTTCTATTCTACTTGAACACTTTTCAACATGCTATGTATTATGACACTCCCAATCTCATATGTTGTGTTGTCTGCATTCAGTTAATACAACACGTACCTAACATCTTGTATACAACACAACAAGCTTCAGCGATTCATTAAATTTTTTCCCTTCCCTTTTCCAAATTTTATTATTTATATTTGGGATATTTATGAAATTTTATAGAAGTTGTGTGGTTTCTACACATTAATCAATTAAACCATTTTATTGGGTATGTGTGATGTAGCTCAAAGATATTGCGGAGAGGCTGCCCCCTAATTCCTATGAAAATGACGTGGGTAAACCAGATTACTTACCAAATGGAAACGAGCCACACTTCATACGTCACTCGAGTTTGAATGGAGAGCATCAGCCCGGTGCATATCAGATTTCTACTCAAAATTATGCTTCATTGAGTACCCACGAAAATATCAATGAATCGAGCACAACATTACAAAATCATAGGATATCCGATTCTCATAATGGTGGTAAACCCGAGGACCTTGATAGCAAAGTACCTGAGCATCTTCAAAATGGAGAGAATGGTTCAAAATCGAGAAGTCCTCCTGTTAGCAATCAAGTTGAAGCAGAATGGATTGAACAATATGAGCCTGGTGTATATATAACCCTCGTGGCTCTTCGGGATGGTACCAGAGATCTGAAAAGAGTGCGCTTCAGGTAATCAATAAGTAATCTTAATAATTAGAGGATGATATGTTAGCATGCATTGCATATGAAGTGCTGCCACTTATTCCATTGATGCATGAACTCTTAGTTTACATGATTAGGCCTTATTTGGCATTGGGGTTAAGTTTAAATAACTGGAGTTTTGTTGTATAAATCAAACCATAACTTGAAGTCCTAAATTGCACTGGTTGGCCTTGATTTTGGAGTTGGAATAACTTGAGCTATCTCATCTCAAAAATTGATATAACCAAGATTATAAAATCCGGTACAAATACATTTTCCTCAACTCCAAAAGGAATGGAAGAAAACAACCTTACTTGTGTTAGAAATATCTCCAAACAATACACCAAAGTTATATTTCAGAAGGAAAAAAGAAAAAAAAAGAAAGAAAATTCAGACCCTCGCAAACTTCAATTTATGTGACTTAAATCTTCACTTTAAAGTTAACTATGGTTATCCTAACTTGAAGCCGAAACATGACTCAACAGTTTTCAAGGTGACTTTTCCAACAAGGTTAATTACATATCACACCTTTTGTGTTTCACATTCAACTCTTATTAGTCGGATTGCCTCCGAATACAGATATCTGGATACCATCCGGATTCGGATATTTTCCGGATACAGATACGGATTTTCAGATCTGGTCGGATATGAATACCAATATATATTTAAATATTTTTCCAGATATGGATACAGTTTTAGCAAAACTATTCGGATACGAATATCCAGAAATATACGGATATGTATACGGATATCCGCAGACTAATACAAGAATATATATCATTTTAAATGATTTTTTAGGTAATAATGCTTATTGAAACCATACATTTTTCTCATTTTATATCTTATGCATTTAAAAGAATATTTTGACATTATTTCATCATTTCATTTTTCAAATATATATAAAATAGGAAAGCAATATTTATAATATATTTATTAACATATTTATTTATTCATATAATATTCTTTTGCATGTATGTTTGTCTCTATCAAATATTTTAAATCATATTAAATAAGTATTAAATGTATTGATTACATTCACATTTGTTGGGAATCGAGGGCGCAGCGGATACGTCGACAACCAACCCTTATGGATCTAAACCTAGATCTCTTTAAAACGAATAACAAAAATCATACAAATGCAAATATAACACAAGAAGAAATTTGGGAGGAAAATGGGAGAACCTTTATTAGAACTTTAAGAGAAAAAGAAAACCTTACAGATGATTACAATTAACCCTCTCTTTATGATCTCAAACGAGATCTTCCTCTCTCTATACAAGTTCTTCGTAGTTGATCGTTTTGATCCCCTATGGAGTCGTCTCTCGCCTTCCTTAAACTTTATAATCAAAACCCACTTTAAACTTTAGCCTTAAGATCATATATATAGTTCATACAATTTGAGTTACAATAAGATCCCAAAATTTACAAAATTGCCATTAGAATCTGTATTTTCGAGATAAATCTCAAACTGAAAATTCATGCGTATCTCTAAGGCGGACGTTTGAGCCTTTAAGAGGCAGACGTTTGCGTTTGCTCTGCTTGAGAAACAGAGCGTTGTCAGACATCTGAAATTATGTATTCAGACGTCTGTGGCTCCATAGCGCTTCTGGCCAGAGCGATGGCAGACGTTTGAACTCATTGCTTCAGACGTTTGCGTCTCCTCTAGAAAATCTGGACTTTATTTCTAGACGTCTGAAACTGATTGCTCTAGCCGTCTGGCTTTTATTTGGATACTTGGCTTTTATATCCTTATAGCCGTCTTGAAAACTTGGTGCTCTTCGTCTTGTATCCTTTAGGGTTACCTTAGTTCTTCCCGTTTCCCCTACCGGCTTAACTCCAAAACCTTAACTCCAAAATCTTGAAATCGCAAACTGTCACAATCTTTCCCCAAAATTACGAAACTGGTGCCGTCACAGTTTTTAACTAGAATTGCGAAACTGGTACTATCACAGTTTTTAACTAGAACCGCGAAACTGGTGCGACCCTCCTATCAAGGCCGCCCTTCCTCACATCTGAGTACTTGAATAGAAGCAAAGGTTGACTTGAACTTCTCCGTAGGAATAACCTTCATCAGCATATCCGCCGGATTCATCTTAGTATCGATTTTGATCAAATCGATCTCTTTTTTGGTCCACTCTCTTATCTTGTGATACCGTACGTCGATATGCTTAGTTCGACTGTGGTATACCTGATCTTATACCTGATTCTTCGCCAGATGAATGGTGTTTTGACTGTCAAAAAATAACGGAACCGACCCCTTATCGAATCCGAACTCACCAACTAGACCTTTTAACCACAAGGCTTCCTTAATATTTCTACTGCCGTCATGTATTTAACCTCCGTCGTTGATAGCGCCACGATATCCTGAAGTGTCGTCTTTTAACTAATTGGGGATTCTGCAACTGTATACACATAGCCTGTAAGTAATCTTCTCTTGTCTAAGTCACCAGCGTAATCTGTATTTACGTATCCTTACAACCAGCTCGATTTATCTTCTGACTTGCTTAAGAATAAACCGAGGTTTTTAGTGTCCTTTAGATACCGAAGTATCCACTTTACAACTTGCTAATGAAGCTTCCCTGAATTTGACATGTACCGGCTAACCAGACTTGCCGCATAGGATGTCTGGACGTATGCATACCATAGCGTACATTAGTGATCCCACCCTGCTTGCATATGGTACTCGAGACATCTTTATCTTCTCCTCCGCTGATTTCGGACACTCTATGGAGAATAGCTTGAAATGGCTGACGACAGGGGTACTCACCTGTCTAGAGTCTTTTATGTTGAATCTCTTCGACACTTCCTCTCTATATATTTTTTGGGATAGCCAAAGCTTTCCAGCATTCCTGTCTCGCAAAATCTCTATCTCAAGAATTTTCTTTGCTTCATCTAAATCTTTCATGTCAAATTCTGCACTCAACGAAGCTTTAAGCGTCTTTATTTCCACCATACTTTTCGCAGCGATCAACATGTCATCGACATATAGGAGTAGATATATTAAAGACCCATGCTTAAGCCGCTTCGAGTACACGCAGCTGTAATACTTATATTAAGAATAGTTAGTCTTCCTCATAAAAGAATTAAAGCGCTTGTACTATTGTTTGGGAGACTGCTTCAACCCATAAGAGACCGCTTGGGTTTACATACACGATCCTCCTTGTCGGGCTTTACAAATTCTTCAGGTTGCTTCATGAAGATTGTCGCTTCTAACTCACCATACAGAAATGCCGTTTTCACGTCCATTTACTCCAACTCTAAATCTTGAGTAGCTATTTTCGCCAACAAAACTCGAATAGACGTATACTTGACTACATGCAAGAAAATCTCGTTTTATTCAACTCCTTACTTTTGAGCAAAACCCTTCGTAACTAGCCTTGCATTGTATTGCTCATTCTCCTTTTTCTTGAATACCCACTTGCAGCCAATAGCCTTTTTGCCTTTCAGTAGTCGTGTCAATCTTCACGTACCTTTCTTTCGAAATGACTCCATCTTCTCTGTCATTGCAACAATCCATTGATCCTCTATCCTCTTGCCCACCAATGGCCTCATGATAAGAGCCTGGATCTCCGCTTTCATTTACTAAAAGCATATGCGAGCCTATTTTTGAAACCGTACTTGACTGGCGCCTCCGTATATCTTCGTGTTCTGCCCGTCCACTTCTGCATCAGTAGGCTGAAATCGTGTTTTGGTGTCCGTATCCTTATGAGTGCCAGAAAACTCCACCTTCACTGGATCATCGTCACTTAATGCTCCACCTGCCTCCTTATTATCGCCAATTACATCTTTCAACATGAATTCCTCATTGAAGATCACATCTCGGTTGGTGATCACCCTTTTGTTTTCCGGATCACATATAACCTTTAATTCCAAGTTTGAATCCCAAGAAAACACACCTTTTAGACTTTAAATCCAGCTTGGTCCTATCCTTTTGATTCACGAGCGAGTAAGCAGGACATCCAAACACTCGTAGTGAATCATAACTGACTGGCTCTTTTCTTCATATTTTTTCTGGGATCTGAAGATTTATGACCGTTGATGGAGACCTGTTGACCAAATAGCATGCATGACTCACTGTCTCTGCCCAAAAGTCCTCTGAAAGATCGAATTGCAACCACATACTTCTGGCTCTTTCTATTAGTGTCTTGTTCATGCGCTCCGCTACCCTATTCTGCTCTGGTTGTCCTGGAACAGTCCATTGCTGCTGTATGCCCCGTTCTTTACAGTAATCTGTAAATTCTTTCAAGGTGTTTTCATCTCTATTGTCTGTCCGCAAATACTTCATCGATCGTCCTTTTTGCTTCTTCATGGTCTCTTTACACTCCTTAAAACTGGAAAACACATCTGATTTTTGTTTGAGGAAGTAGCCCATACCTTCCGTGAGAAGTCAATAAAAGTGACGTAGTATACGTCACCTCTTTTTGATGCAACCGGCGATGGCCTCCATATGTCTGAATGAATGTAATCAAGAAGTCGTTCGGTCTTATGTACGGCTTGCTTGAAGCCGACCTTATGTTGCTTCACCATTGTATAATATTTACAGAAATCTAACTTGCACGAGGTAATACCTTTCAACAACTCCCTTCTGTGCAACTCACGAAGTCCTTTCTTACTCATGTCGCCCCGTTTCCCAAAATACATAAATATGGGAACGTAACAAACCCAACTATGCTATTAACGGTAAGAAAATATCCTTCCATAGTATATTACGGCTGTCAATCAGTAATCAAGAACATGAATCTAAACATTTATCTCTAAACATGTCCAATGGCCATAAGAAACGATAACAGGAAACAGTAGCGGAAGCAATATAGAACAAAGGAAACAAAGAATACCTAAACCATCAATAAAAACTAGATCAGTGGGATGTTTTTCATTAATCGGCAATCATGCCGAAGTAATCACGATCCTCCTTTGTTAAGGTCAAGTATCTGGGCCATGCAAAATCCAGACGTCAGTGCGTCATAGATATCATAACAATAGGGTAAACAATATATGATATAGTATGTCATGTGCAAGAATGAGATGCCATGAATATAAACAATAAGCAACAGTAGTATCATGTGAAGTAACAAGCAAGATATCAGTATCAATCATATCACGAGTATCTTATGGGTCCATGTCGCTAGCTTATCTATCCTACAGGTATTTGAAACCTATTAATGTAATTCTCAATATAACTCAAAAGTATATCCCGTCCACGCTTGGGAAAACGGTATATGTCAATCAATAATATTCCGTCCATGCCCGGGAAAACGGTACAAGTCAATAATCCTTTTGAGTTACAATTCAGTTACATTCATGATTTCCTCTGGTTTCAGTATATGTTCATATATCGAACTGGTTGTATACAAGTACACGTCACTGTCGCAGTTCAATCACTTTCACTGGCATACATGACACAACCAATTTATATTACTATCGCTCGAAAATGCGCTATAATGAGTATGGTGTCAATGCAAAGGATCACTATGAACTAAGGGTAGAACAGTCATGCAATATAATGTAAATGCAATAAAATACACTACTAATAATATATGGGCAGTCGGTGTCATTCAAGTTGGGAAAATCATAGTTAATTATACGTATAGAATTTGGCAAAACAATATGAAAGGCATAAATAATAGACTCAATTATCTAGACAATAAAATTGGTTTCGTACCAATTGGGGTTCTAGTTTGGGAGATACGGTTGTTTCAATACGGATGTTCGCGGCTGGAATTTCAGTTTCTGAACTGAAAGTCCATTTTTGAATGTGTTTATCAATCACTTACATTCATATTCGGTCGTCGCTACAGTTGAATAATATTTAGGATTATCTGTTAGGGTTTCAACGCAAAAGACGGATCAGTAATAGCCGTATTGTGTTTCGAGTTATGTTCAGTTTATTGTCACTACGTTTAAACTAATACGGCAGAAATTAGAGCGTACACATCGACAATTTGAAATATGTTATAAAATATCAAACATCGACGGGATTCAGTGAAATCAGTGGCATAAGAAATCTAACTTAATTTTCTACACATCGATATAGGGTTCCGCATATTTGCGCATTTAAACAGGGAGTTACAGGTGTTTAATTACATATATTAATGGAGATTTCTGTGCTGGACTGCAGTCCAGAGCCATAAATCTCTTCAGTTTGCGCTATTGAATTGACATGATATTCAGTAACCGTCTCCATATATTCATAGATTATTCAGTCTGCTTCATAACGAACCTAAGCACGCCACGATACGATTTTTGTACAATTTACTACGAATTTAATACGATGATTTAAACAATAAATTTCAGATTTCGTGTTGATTATCGGGTGTATTATTTCATATGTGAAACTACGTTAATTTGTATCCAAATTTCTATACGAAATTCATAATCAGTAAAGGAGTTTATAAATCATAAGTTTCGCCATTTTTAAATAAGTATTCGTTTATGGTTCGCATTGAACACCTATGGTAATCATTTGATTATCGATCGAAACACACGTTTCTTTTAACTAATCGAAACTAAATGTTATCCATATAAATTCTACGTGATACCAACACGGTAATAAGCCTAGTCGGGCTCCAATTTAACAGTTCCCTAGCCTAATCATTTCAGGTCATAACCAACGGTTTGTTGGCTGTTCCAAGCCCAAAAGTTTGGGTCGGGCATTTTGTCGAACATGTTATGTGCGTGTACTAAAATCAAGTTTCGATCAGTCAAACAAAGCGGGATTCGATCCCCATAAGTCCTAGGTGATTTTTTACTGGTTTTTAGACCCGATACCAAACAAACCCACAACAATTTCTCTACGAACCACAAGTTGTAGTTTTATTTCGGTATTTCGCAAAATCGATAATAATAAACGTAATGAGTCCTATGTCTATAGCATGATATACAAGTTTCTACTTGCCTGAATTATTGTCGCTGGAACGTGACGATGAGGGAGGCGAGGAGACGACGTTTACGGCGGCGACGACGACTAGAACGATAAAAGAGTCAAAGTTGTTGCTCGGCTTCGCAAGTAGGGACCTCGGCCGAGCTTTGATGGAGGCGATGGTGGCGGTTTCTGTTGTCTGGAATCGAGGAGGAGACTACGACGAGGTAACGAGGACAACGATGACAGCGACATGGAACAAGGTTGCGGATGGCTGCATGGGTTCTCAATTTGGCGTCGGATGAGATGTGGGTGGAGGAGAGGAAGGATGGTGTTTAGTGTTGGGTTGTGGCTTGGGAGCTGGTGGTGGAGTGCGGTGGTGAAGGGAGGAGGTCACAATGGCCGGGGAGGTTGTGATGAGGGATGAGATTGAGAGAGAGACTGTGTGATTGAGAGAGATGAGGAATTATTAGAATTAATAGGATTTAAAGGGGTTTAATGAGAGAATAAAGAGGATTTAATTGTGTTTAAATGGAGTTGATGGGGAGATTTTATGTTAGGAATTTGAAAAAGAAAAGGTAATAGTGGGGAGAAGAAAGGAAGAGAAAATGAGTGGGCTTTGGGCATGGGGTTGGGGTTAGTGGGTTGGGCTAGGGAAATAATTAGAAGAATTATATTTGGAATAGAGAAAATGTAGTGAAAATTATTTATTTGAATACGGATAATTTGGTACAAAAGAACTGGGTGTTACATCATACCCCCTTACAAAAAATTTCGTCCTCGAAATTAAAAGAACAAAAATAAGAAAGCAACGACACAAACAACTACTCGAAAAGATACGGAAAACGCGAACGAATATTCTCCTCACGTTCCCAGGTAGATTCTCTTGGAGAACGACCACCCCAAGGAACCCGGATCAGTGGAATGACTTTGTTCTTTAACACCTCTCTGCGATTGAGAATAGTGGTAGGTTGCTCCACATACGAAAGGTTAGTGTCCAGTGTCAACTCTGAATGATCGAGAACATGACTGTCGTCTAGAACGTAGCGTCGCAACTGAGATACATGGGAAGTGTTATGCACACCAGCTAATGATAGAGGGAAGTCAAGTTGATATGATATCTCTCCTACTCACTCAAGCACCTCGAACGGTCCAAAGAATCAGGGACTGAGTTTCACTCAACTATCAAACCTGATCACTCCCCATGTAGGTGAAATCTTCAAAAATACATGATCTCCAACTTCAAACTCTAACGATCTCCTGCTGGTATCTGCCCAACCCTTTTGTCGGTCCTAAACAGCCTTGATGTACCACCCGATCATTTGAACCTTGTCCACCGTCTGAACTATAACCTCGGGGCTCAGTAATCTCCATTCATCTACGCCGTACCAGCAAAGAGGAGATCGACACTTCCGCCTGTAAAGAGCTTTGAATGGGGCTATCTGGATGCTAGCTTGAAAGCTGTTGTTGTATGAAAACTCCACCAGATAGAGGTGATCCTCCCAAGAACCCTGAAAATCCAACATGCATGCCTTCAACGTCCTCAAGCGTCTGAATAGTACGCTTGGATTGTCCGTCCGCCTGTGGTTGGTACGTTATGTTGAACTTGAGACGAGGGCCTAAACTCTCCAACAGGCTCTTCCAGAAATGAGAAATGAACCTGGTGTCCTGATCAGATACTAGACTGACCGGTACTCCATGCAGCTTTACTATCTCCTGCATATATTTGCTGCCAGCGACTCGGTAGATTGTCCCACTCGGAAAGGTTTGAAATGTGCTGCTTTCGTGAGACAATCAACAATAACACTGATGGCGTTGTTGCCTCTTGGATTCCGTGGTGGGGCATCACGAAATCTATAGTGATGTGCTCCCATTTCCACTCAGGAATTGGAAGCAGTTGCTACAACCCAGCTGCTTGCTGATGCTCTGCTTTCACCTGCTGGCATACTAGACATCCGAAGACAAAGCGGACAATCTCTTTTCATTCCGTTTCACCAGTATTGTTGCCTCATGTTCTTATGCATCTTAGTGCCTCCCGGATGCACCGAATATGCCGAGTTGTGTGTCTCTGCTAGGACGCCTTCTCGAACATCACCTTTCGGAACACACAATCGATTGCCAAATCTCAGTGAACCATCTTTGTAAATTATGCACGTATAAATTATTACGATTTTTCTAATCCAAATGACCAGTTTCAACTCAAGCCAATCTCGACTACCGTGATCTTCTCCCGATCCACTGCTATGCCTTATGATTTGACGTGGCCCAAGAACTTTACTTCATCCAGCCATAACTAAGCTCGGATAAGTGCAAATTCGGCATCCGATCCCCCTTTCTCTAAAGTACGAAGTATATTCTTCAAATGCTCTTCGTGTTCTTGTCTATCGCTATTTAGAAAGATTTCGTCACTAGTGGACGGGGTAGAGAAAACATGGTTGTCCGTCGCACTTCAATGGCCGGGTAAGAAAGATACAAAGGTGGTTAGTTTCGATGTTCAAGATAGGACCTAAGTTCGAAGTAAAAGAACTATGGACAAGCAAAGTAGTACACAATCAAGTCAAAGAAATAAATCAAGAGTAGGATTCCAAGATACTCAAGAAGAGTACCGTATTGTAACCATGCTGCGGTATATAATTACAATCACGTAACTCCATCTAAGTATCATAAATTTTACTATCAGAGTCGATGGAATAAAACTGAAGTAAACAATAAGGAATTAATGAGATTACAAGATAGGATCAAACGAAGATAAAAGATTCACAGTTCATATAGAATTATGATAGTTCGAAAAAGGGAGAAGGAATTCAAGAAAATAGGATTCTAAAAGAACTCATGATATAAGTAAATCCTATGTACTGAAGGTTTGGCTGGAATCTGTACAGTTTTCCATGCAGAAACATCATGCTGAGGTATACCATTCTCTCTTTGATAACCTCTGTTGTTTTCTAGTTACCGTGAGGACCTGAAAGAAGGTAACCAATCCCAATGAAGTAATAAGTCTGGATCTCTTGATCAAGACTGTGTAGAAAATGCCTTACCTTATTAGCTTCTTTGGCTACCAAGGGCCCTGCAAATCGACCGAGTTGGGTTCACTCAGCCGCATGAGTATCCATACATCCGCCATTCTGTTTCAGGCTAATAAACTTCTCTTCCATTTCTTCCTTAGCAGACGGAAAGAATTTCTCCAAGAAACTTTGTGAAAAAGCCGTCCAACCGATCGACTTTGCGAAACGATTCTCTTCAACAACCCACCACTCTCGACTGCCGTAGTAGCAGTCTGTTGGGCCTTCCTCAAGCCCTCGTGTAAAGCCTCAACGTGTCGCTGGTTCTGTTCTATCTGGCGCTGCTGATTCTCCAATATGCCGCGTATGACCCCAAATAGTGCGGTATTGTAAGCCAGTTGAGCAGGTTGATTCCTTCTAACTATAACTCTATAGTCAAGCACAAATGACGATGATCATTAACGGAAACAAGATTGGAAGCAAGATTCAATAAAATAAGGAGTCAATAAACTATAGATTTAAGGATAGCAAGGCAGTAATGTGGTAAGACGTGTTCTAGTTCCGGGTTTCATGGTCAATGTATTTGGATACCATGCCCAACTACAAATTGAACCAAGCCCGACTAATCTAAACCAATGCTCTGATACCAACAAAACCTTGTCACGTCCCACTTTCCAAAATACATAAATACGAGAATCTAACAAAACCAACCATACTACCTACGGTAAGAAAATATCCTTCTATAGTCATATTACGACTGTCAATCGGTAATCAAGAACAATAATCTAAACATCTATCTCTAAACATGTCCAATATCCACAAGAAACGATACCAGGAAACAGTAGTGGAAGCAATAGAGAACAAAGGAAACAAAGAATATCAACCATCAATAAGAACTAGATCAATGGGATGCTTCTCACCGATCGACAATCCTGTCGAAATAATCACGATCCTCCTGTGCTAAGGTCAAGTATCTGGGTCATGTAAAATCCATACGTTTGTGCGTCATAGATATCATAACAATAGGGTAAACAGTATGTGATATAATATGTAATCTGCAAGAATGATGTCATGAATATAAACAATAAGCAACAACAATATCATGTGAGGTAACAAGCAAGATATTAGTATCAATCATATCACGTGTATCCTATGGGTCCATGTTGCTTGATTATCTATCCTACAGGTATTTGAAACCAATTAATATAATTCTCAACGTAACTCAAAAGTATATCCCGTCCATGCCCGGGATTACGGTACAAGTATATTCCGTCCACGCCCGGGAAAACGGTACATGTCAATAATAATATCCCGTCCACGTCGGGGAAAACGGTACATGTCAATAATAATATCCCGTCCACGTCCGGGAAAACGGTACATGTCAATCAATAATATTCCGTCCACGCTCGGGAAAACGGTACAAGTCAATAATCTTTTTGAGTTATAATTTAGTTACATTCACGATTTCCCTATTTTCCCATATTTCAGTATATGTTCATGTATCGAACTGGTTGTATATAAGTACGCATCACTATCGCTGTTTAATCACTTTCACTGGCGTACATGACAACTAATTTATATCACCATCGCTCAACAATACGCTCTAATGAATATAGTGTCAATGCAAAGTATCACTATGAACTAAAGGTACAATAGTCGTGCAATATAATGGAAATGCAATAAAATACACTACTAATAATGTATGGGCACCCGGTGTCATTCAGGTTGGGAAAATTACAGTTAATTATACGTATAGAATCTGGCAAAACAATATAAAAAACATAAATAATAGACTCAATTATCTAGACAATAAAATTGGTTTCGTACCAATTGGGTTTCTGGTTTGGAGGATACGGTTGCTTCAATACGGATGTTCGCTACTAGAATTTCAGTTTCTGAACTGAAAGACCATCTTCGAACGTGTTTTTCTATCATTTATATTCATATTTGGTCGTCTCTACAGTTGAATAGTATTTAGGGTTCAACGCAAAAAACGGATAGTAATATCCATCTTGTGTTTTGAGTTATGTTCGGTTTATTGTCACTACGTTTAAACTAATACTGCAGAAATCAGAGTGTACACATCGACAATTTGAAATATGTTATAAATATCAAACAACGACGGGATTCAGTGAAACCAGTGGCATAAGAAAGCTAACTTAATTTCCTACACATCGATATAGGGTTCCACATATTTGCATATTTAAACAAGGAGTTACAGGTGTTTAATTACATGTATTAACAGAGATTTCTATGCTAGACTGCGGTCCAGAGCCATAAATCTCTTCAGTTTGCGCTATTGAATCGATAGGATATTTAGTAACCGTCTCCATATATTCATAGATTATTCAGTCTGCTTCGTAACGAGCCTAAGCACGCCACGATACGATTTACTATGAATTTAATACGACGATTTAAACAGTAAATTTCAGATTTCATGTTGATTATCGGGTGTATTATTTCATATGTGAAACTACATTAATTTGCATCCAAATTTCTATACAATATTCATAATCAGTAAAGGAGTTTATGAATCATAAGTTTCGCCATTTTTAAATAAGTATTCGTTTTTGGTTCACATCGAACACGTAGAGTAATCATTCGATTATCGATCGAAACACATATTTCATTTAACTAATCGAACAAAATGTTATCCATATAAATTCTACGTGATACCAACACGGTAGTAAAGCCTTAGTCGGGCACCAATTTAATAGTTGCCTAGCCTAATCATGTCATGTCATAACCCGTGGTTTGTCGACGGTTCTGAGCTCAAAAATTTGGGTCGAGCATTTTGTCAAACATGTTGTGCGTGTACTAAAATCAAGTTTCGCTCAGTCAAACGAAGCAGGATTCAATACCCACAAGTCATAAATTATTCTTTACTGGGTTTTAGACCCGATACCAAACAAACCCACAACAATTTCCCTACGAACTACAAGTTGTAGGTTTATTTCGGTATCTCGCAAAATCGATAATAATAAACGTAATGAGTCATATTTCTATAGCATGATAAGAAAGTTTTCACTTGCCTAAATTGTCGTTGGATCGTGACGATGAGGGAGGCGAGGAGACGACGACGACGGCTAGAATGATGAAAGAGTCAAAGTTGTTACTCGGCTTCGCAAGCGGCGACTCTCTAGCGAGCTTTGATGGAGGCGATGGTGGCGGCTGCTGTTGTCTGGAATCGAGGAAGAGACTACAACGAGGACGGCGACGATGTGTAACGAGGTTGCAAATGGCTGCATGGGTTCAGTTTGGAGTCGTATGAGACGTGGGAGGAGGAGAGGAAGGATGGTGTTGGGTTGCGGCTTGGAAGCTGGTAGTGGAGTGAGGTGGTGAAGGAAGGAGCTCGCGGTGGCCGGAGGTCGTGGTGGCCGAAGAGGTTGTGATGAAGGGTGAGGGGGTGAGAATGAAAGAGACTGTGATTGAGGGAGAGAGATGGGGAATTATTATGATTAATAAGAATTAAAGGGGTTTAATTAGAGAATAAAGAGGATTTAATTGTGTTTAAAGGGAGTTAATGAGATTTTAATGGGGAGATTTTATGTTAGGAATTTGAAAAAGAAAAAGTAACAGTGGGTGGGGAGAAGAGTGGAAGAGAAAATGAGTGGGCTTTGGGCATGGGGTTGGGGTTAGTAGGCCAAGACGCATATACCATAACTTGTAGAAATAATTAGAAAAATTATATTTCGAATAGATAAAAATAGAAAAATGTAGGGAAAATTATTTATTAGAATACAGATAATTTGGTACAAAAGAACTAGGTGTTACAGTGGCCAAGACGCATATACCACAACTTTGCGGTATCCTCCTCCTGTTTCTCCATAGCCACATCCGCACCACCAGTCACCGAGTCACTGTGTTGCCGTCCACACGAAACAAATTCTTTTGTCGTTGTCTTTTCATGACCACTAGGGCAACCTTGACAACTTTTAGTGCTCTATCTTGATCAACGAACTTGCATTCCGCCGCATTCCATGCTCCTAGAGAAATCAAGTTATTTTTTAGTTTCGGAACAACGTTTACAAGTGTTCGCACCACACCATCAAACATGCGGACTTTGATGTTTCCTAATGCCAATCGCCTTGCACGCTATATTGTTCCCCATGAGAACACTGTTCCCTTTTGCTCCTTATATGTGTCGAACAACTCCTTCGAGCATATATGGTATGAATATCCGGAATTAAGGATCCAAGTATCAGAATCTGCCTTCACTGTATGTACAACGAGTACATCACATGGATCTTCTTCGGTTGCAATACTGGCTTGATCCGAACCCTTTGTACTTTCACCTTTACCCTTCTTCTCCAACCACCGTTTGTACTTTTGGCATTGCTTTTTAGATGCCCTGGCTGTTTGCAAAAGAAGCATGGTCCACTCTGTTGACCGGATGATTTGGATTTCCCTTTTATGCTTTTGCCTTCATCTTTATTCTTCGACCTTCTCCTTTCACCGGCAAACAACTCTGACGACTCCTCTGATGGAGTTGATTTCTTCATGATCTCATTGTTGATAAGTATCAAGGTAACGTCCTCCATATTGAGAGTCTCCTTCTCATAAAGGATCGTTGTCATCGAGTGTTCATACGAATTTGGAAGCGAAGATAGGAGCAAAAGCGTCCGGTCCTTCTCCTCTATCTCGACTTTAAGGCATAGATCGATTACCACCTTTTTGAAGTTGTTTAAGTGGTCGAGAATTGAAGTCCCTTCCTATATGCATAAACCGTAGAGTTGCTTGTTTAGGTATAGCTTGTTAGACAAAAACTGTCATGTACAAGCACTCTAACTTCAACCATAAACTTACCGCAGAAGTTTCTGACACGACGTCGTACATCACGTTTTCCGTCAGACAGCTTTATCGCGCACTGTGCCTTCTGATCTATGTTTGCCCATGCATCATTTGTCATGTCGGTAGGTTTATTACCGCCAAAAACCTTAAAAAGACCTTTTACAAGAAGTGCCTTAACCCTTCTCTGCCACATCGAGAAGCTCCCATTTCCGTTGAATTGCTCCGCCTCGAACTTGATGCTAATAATTTTGTTATTCGCCATCATTAATTCCAAAGAAAACCTTTTCTTCGGATTTTTATGAACAACTATCAAATAGAATTACAATCTAAGAAAATGGGGAGCGGATACAAGTGTCGTCACCCACCATAAATTTAAATTGCAAAACTACAGAACGTAGCTCTGATACCGGTTGTTGGGAATCGAGGGCGCAGCGGATGCGTCGACAACCAGCCCTTATGGATTTAAACCTTGATCCCTTTAAAACGAATAACAAAATTCGTATAAACACAATAATAACACAATAAGAGATTTGGAGGGGAAGGGGAGAACCTTTATTAGAACTTTTAAAAGAAAAAGAAAACTTTACAGAAGATTACAATTAACCCTCTCCTTGTGATTTCTAACGAGATCTTTCTCTCTCTACAAGTTCTCCTTAGTTGATCGTTTTGATCTTTTATGGGGTCGTCTCCCGCCTCCCTTAAACTTTATAATCAAAACCCACTTTAAACGTTAACCCGAAAATCCTATATATAGCACATACAATTTGAGTTACAATAAGATCCCAAAATTTACAAAACTGCCACTAGAATCTGTATTTTCAAGATAAATCTCGAACTGAAAATTCACGCTTATCTATAAAGCGGAGTCTGAATTTTTGAGAGGCAGACGTCTGCGCTTGCTCTGCTTGAGAAACATGGCATTGCCATACGTCTGAAATTTTGTATTCAGACAATCGTGCCTCCATGGCGTGTCTGACTAGAGCGATGGCAGATGTCTGAGCTCATTGCATCAGACGTTTGCGTCACCTCTGGAAAATCTGGACTTTATTGCCAGATGTTTGAAGCTCATTGCTCCAAACGTCTCGTCCTTCTCTGGATTTGAGCGCAATCTTGATATACAAGACATCCTTCACAACAATATCCGCTTCGTATCTATTTAAAATCTTTTTTATACCGATATCTGAGTCGTATATGTATTCGTCTCTTTAATAGCCGCATCATATTAGTATCCGATTTTATCAAATATGGATGCATTTTTATTACCGAACTATATTTGTATCCATATTTATAACCGTCACTAGAAAACAAATACTGATATGGTAATTCTAAAATCCACTCCATATCTGCTCTGGTCGCGACCCTACTTATCACCTCTCAACTAGTTTAATACCAAATAACACCCTTGGAACCGGTTTCAATATGACTTGGTGGAGAAAATTTGACTTGATTGTAGAATTGGAATGTCATGTGAATGAATCAATCACCTTCATTCTCACCCTTTGCAAGTTGAAAAAGTGGTAGAAAAAATTGCAGAAATTCAGTGTTATTTGGAATAAAATAAATTTCAGAAGACGAAGAAATTAATAGGCATATAAATAGAGGGGCAATGTGCCTGTTTCAAGAAGAGATGGCTGTATTTTGCAATTTTGCTAATAATATATATCCCTAAATCATCAACTATACAGAGTCTTGGTGCACTGTAACTTTAAAGAGTAACCAATGCCTAAATACTTTCTGTACCTAACAACAAACACATTATGCAGCCGAAGGAGATTTGGAGAGAATCAAGCTCAGACTTGGTGGTCCGAGAACCGTGAAAAGGTTTATGAGAAGTACAATGTTCGTGGGTCAGGACAAGCCCTCACCAGCACAATCCACCCAATCAGCACATAGATAACACAAAGAGTCCATGCCAACTTCTGGAGCTTATCATCTGTGAACTTATCATGATCATCACAAATACAATGGAAATATACGTAGGCTCAGCGACATAGCGAGGTATTATATTTGTATCTGTTATATAGCATTAGTCTCTTTTTCTCCCTTTTCGTGCTCTGTTGTATTTGTAGTGTATATACGATTTATGGAATATGAGATGGTAGAGGTAGATAGTTAATTTTATAAATGTACACAATATTCTTTGTTCTTTTTTTTGGGGTGGGGGTGGGCAATTGCTTATTAAATTCAAATGTTTTTTCAGGTTCACATTCTTTTTGTATATCCATTTTCACATTTTAAAGAGAAGCAGATAGACGTATTTCTAGTTCAGAAATGCGAATGTGTATCCTGTTGGAATCCTGATTAGTGCATTACCTGTTTGTGATATGCACCTTTGGTAGTTTGAAGCATGCAAGTGGATTAATATGAGTATATTTTTTAATTTTTTTCCTCTAAGAATGCAGTAATTTAAAGCAACTTTAAGCTCGTTAAAGTTTGTGATCTAAAATATGGGATAATTTCACTAAACTACCCAGAACTTCAGTACTTTCCAGTAAACTACGCCTAACTCATAAGTATTCTGAACTTTCCAATATTTTTCAGCCAACTCCTCTCATCATGAATATTCCTTTAATGATAAATGTTACATGTAAAAGCGCAACTTATTATGACTAAAATACCCATAGTAACAAATATTGTTCCATGGTTCTTAACAATTTGTTAGATTTATTTTGATATGATATTATATAATCTGACACATAGTTTTAATTTTACTCTTTCCGCAAAGTTCTTGAGGTTCTTGAAGTTTTCTAAATTTTTATTATGAAAGGGTACAATCGATAATTTACAGGTAGAATTAACACCACTAGGAAGTTGAGTGAAGTTAAAAAAGTTCGGGGTAATGTATTGAAAAACACTGAAATTTCAGCTAGTTTAGTGAAATTTACCTTCTAAAACATATAGCTTTAATGTGCTTCAGTCAAGTACGAGTGGGTTGCATCGGAATCTAGATATCCGGATAATATTTGAACCCAGATATTTCCTGGATACGGAGACGAGTATAGATGTTAGTATCCGATTGGATACACATACAGATATATATTAAAATATTTTCCGGATATGGATACGGTTTAGACAAAATTATCCGGATACATGTACAGATTTCAAATAAATGAATTCGAATACAGATTCGGATATTCACAGACAAATATAAGAAAATGTATCAAGTTTATTTCTAGTTAGTGATGCTTATTTCAACTATATATTTTTTACTTTTTTTTACACCATGTATTTAAAAGAATATTTTAACCTATTATCAATCATTTCTTTTATCAAAATATGCAAAATAGGTTAATAATGTATATAGTATATCCGTTAACATATTTATTATTTTATATAATATTTATTTGCATCCATATTTGACTTATCAAATATTTTAAACCATATTAAAGAAATATTCAATGAAATGTATTTTTTTTAGCAATTCAATTCAATGTATTGATCACATACATGTTAGTACACCGCATCCATATTTGTTTTGTCTTAAAATATTATTATACTCATCCAGTTCATATTCATAGCCGTCACTTTAATATCCATTTCATACCTATATTCAATTTTGACAAATACGAATATGACTTTTCATGACCGAACTATATCGGTAATCGTCAAAAAGAAAATTTACAAATTCATTTTACCAAAATCATCAATATTTGGCATGCTTATCCATAAGACCAGAAAATATGGCAATTTTAAAAATCGACAAAAAGCAAAAAAGAACCATGCTAAATTATTTTTTCTAGAAGACCTTCATTATTGATATGCTATATGCATCAATATTCAAATTAGTTATTGTTATATAAGAAATTTGAAATTTGAATAAGTATATCGCCATACGAACCATTCAATACTTCAAGATAAGCAGAATAATGAAACATATTGCATATTTGGATATTTTGGGGAAAAAATGATAGAAACAAATTTCAAAGATTTTATGATATAAATGCAAACATTAAAACCATATTTAAAAATCCAGCCATAAATTAAGTAATAAAACGAACCCAACTCGAACCGTCCCTATAAAATCCGATCAGATTCCAAATTCGCCTCCATTTCTATTTTCGGAAGCATCAGCTGAAATATCCTCAGGTTTCAAATCTCCCAATAAATCCTAACAGTTCATTTATAACACGTGGCACAGTCCTGTTCCTTCGGCCTCGGTACGTTACTTAAAGCCGTTGCCCCCCCGCAATCTTTGTTCATAATTCTTTCCCCCCCCCCCAAACCGTGAGATTTCGCAGCTCTCTCGCGCGCTCGCCCCTCGCGATTCTAGGGTTTCACTTTCGCGTCGTCTAGGGTTTTGGGCCGATCGCATTCGATCGCTATCGATCCGCGCCTCGTTAGGGTTTCGATTCGCCCCATCGATCTCGGATCTGCCTTGAGGTCTTTGTTCTCCTTCGTTTGATTTCTAGGGTTTCGATGAGCCAACCCTAGATTCGATCATGAGCGCGGTCGTAGCGGAGGTTTCCGATGAGCCCTCCGATCCTGACGTCATCGAGGTGGACCCCACTTGGCGCTACGTTTGTGTAAGATCCCTCGATCCTTTCTGGAGATTAATTTTCTTTTTGGGTGATTATTGATTGTTTTTGGTCTTAAAATTGTGTTCTTTTGGGGTAATTGTTGGTTTGGTAACAGTATAAGGACATACTGGGAAAAGGAGCATTCAAGACCGTGCAAGTGATATTTTGATTCTATGTAGAAATAGAAATTTTGATGATTTGCTTGTGTGAAACTTAAATTTGGATCGAAAAATATAGATACAAGGCATTTGACGAACACGATGGAATTGAGGTGGCATGGAACCAGATAAAGATCGACAATTTATTGCAAACACTAGAAAACTTGGAGAGATTGTACTCTGAGGTGCATCTCTTGAAGACTCTGAACCATGAGAATATTGTCAAGTTTTACACTTCGTGGATCGACCATGCTAACAAGTCTATTAATATCATCACTGAGTTGTTCTCTTCGGGCAGTTTGAGACAGTAAACTCGATATTCCCTTATCTTTTTTTATGTTTCTTTCTTTTTTCCCCCTTTAAATGTTGGGCATTATTTCTTTGTTGTTAGGATTAGTCACTTTGTTTCAATAATATATAGGTATCGTAAGAAACACAAGAAGGTGGACTTGAAGGCTGTGATGGGATGGGCAAGGCAAATATTGATGGGTTTGAACTATCTCCACAGTCATAAGACACCTATCATACATAGGGACTTGAAATGTGATAATATTTTCATTAATGGAAACCATGGTGAGGTGAAGATTGGAGATCTCGGGTTGGCGACTGTTATGCAACAGACTAAAGCCCGAAGTGTAATAGGTATAATGATTTTTTTTTGCTCTGATACCCTATCAACTTTTTTTTAACTGTAGATGTGTTGAAATCTGATTATTGTACATATGAAAAAGTTTCACGGTCGTTATATAGCCCAGCTGTTCACATTGCAGTTAATCTGAAAGAAGAAGTTATATTGTTTTATATTTCTGAAATTGTTTCTCATGTGTTGTAGGAACACCCGAGTTTATGGCACCCGAGCTCTACGATGAGGAATATAATGAGTTCGTTGATATATATTCCTTTGGGATGTGCATGCTACAAATGGTGACCTTTGAATACCCATATAGTGAGGGTACAAATTCCGCTCAGATATTCAAAAAAGTATCAACTGTAAGTGTAAATTTTGATACTTGAAATCTTTTATAATATAGATGGTCCTCTATCTATGTTATTTGTGGTTATTTTACCTGCGCACTATATACTAGTAATCTCATGTCCTCTTATTACTTAAAAGTTATTTTTTTTATATACAGGGGATCAAGCCAGCTGCTCTTTCAAAGGTAAAAGATCCAGAAGTGAAAGCCTTTATAGAGAAGAGTTTGGTGCCAGCTGCCCAGAGGTTGTCAGCAAAGGACCTTCTGCATGACCCTTTTCTCAAACTAGATAGGTTAAGTTCTAGCGAAAGGCCCTTTGCATTTACCTGAAATTGAGACACCCAAGGCACCCACCTCTAAATTACCTGAAATCGAGACACCCAAGGCGCCTACCTCTAAAGACTCTGAGGTCTCTAGATTAGAGCCTCCAATTATCATTGTAATTGAGAATGTCAGTGGCGATAGTCGAACCATGGAGGTCTTGAAGAAGAAGAATGATAGTGAATTTTGTCTGAGAGGGAAGAGAAAGGACGCCAACTCTGTATCTTTGGTATTTCGTATGCAAGAGGAGGATGGTAAATGAAGTTTCAATGCTGCTGCTTTTTCGTATGTGTCTTTTTTATAGATAATTTCTTTATTCATGATACTTGAATCTTTGTTTACTATATCTTTCTTGTATACGCAGAAAAAGCAAGGCATATCCATTTCTTGTTTTACCTCGACAGTGATACATCTCTTTCGGTTGCTAGCGAAATGGTTTAACAACTCGAACTTGTCAACAAGGATATAAAGTTTATCGCAGAATTAATTGATTTATTACTGGTGAACTTGATATCTGGATGGAAACCGTGTGTTCCCATTGATCATCCTGCATCTCCTGATGGGCCGCGAACACCCAATCGTGAACCAGAGGTTATGAAGATTATCACTGGTTCCAAAAGTTCAAATGAATCAGTTGAGGCTAGTTCTGGAGCTTCCTGTGCCGGTTCCATCTTGATCGAACACTCCATGCGGTTGTTAGATATTGGTGTAGACAAGCACAATAAAATTGATTATGATGAAAATTTTGAATCCTCAAGTAAGGCTGCCTCAGATGGTGACTGCTCATTCCATTCGGCATTGTCATCTGAAGGAGATAAGCCTCCTAGCGTATGCGTGGGAAAGATAAAGGACACAACATGTGCAGTTGAAAATGGAATTCACTTGGATCAGAAAGTTTTGGGGCTTGAGGTATTCAGTGATGCGCCGGCCTTTCTTGCGGTTCCAAATGATGATTCTTCATTGGCTGTGGCTGATGAAAGTGAAGACATCGATGGTCAGCTGAGGGTGGCCTGGATTTCATGGACTTGGTGTATCAACAGGTATTGAAGGACTTATCTCAGAAAAGGTTGGAGGCTATTGTGGAAGCAAAGAGAAGGGCAAAAGAGAGAAAGCAATCATTTGTTTGCTGATCGTTCCTATTTGTGGTGTTTGTTATGTACTCTGTGGGAGATTATCATGAGACACTTGCTTTGCTAATCTGCTTGCTGCTTTGCTGAGTTTTCTTAGGAGAATTTTGGTATGAAACTTAGTCAAGTCACTGGCAATCAACATTGTTTCAATTTTGTCAACTGAAATATGTGGGAGTCATTGTTTTTAGATTTGCCAGAAGGCTGGCATGATTCATAATTGATTCTAACATGTTAGCTCTAATTATTTATTGTTAGCAGAATGGATCTAGTGAATTTGCTATATCTATTTCTTTAGTTGAAGGGTTGCTATTTCTACTTTATAAATTTACTGTTGATCGATTTTGAACGTTCTAGAAAAAGCCTTTACCTCATTTTGCCTTGTGTCTTCATCATCACAGGTATCCCCCCCCCCCTACTCTCGTCTTAGTTAAAGATCATGCAGTTCCATGGAAAGGAATTTGTTTATAACTGTTGAATGTTGGTATTCTCCTTTAAGCTAGACCGGCCAAAATATTCCTTATTGACCATCACCAGATATTATGCATTTATTACCTTGCTACACACGCATTATTTTATTGGCACATTCTTTTGAGCGCGGTTTAACTGGCTGGCAGGGGTCAGCCTGTCTTTGTATTTGGATGTTTATGATGTTTAGTTGGTTGGAATTGCTTGTTTTAGGTAGATAATTTTTCATTATTTCTGGGTTATTTTGTTAATCTTGTATCTGAAGATGGTCCAAGGAACAGTGGAGGCTTTCTATTTGACATTATCGTGGTAATTTAAATGAAGAGTGACATGCATATATATGTAAGTGGAGGAAATGTTTTTGTTAAGGGCTTAGTGATACCTCCGAAGAAATCTTTATATGTAATGCTCATTGGTGATTTTCTTCTAGAGAATGATGTGTGTTTGCAGGCCCTAGTCCTGAATCCTGATGTCTTCGTGCGTGGTAATTCTGCATCCTTTTTGTATCCGACATTGTTTCTTAATGATTGGGTAGCAATTTTATCCATTGCTCGCTGAGGGCCAACATTTATAGACTCTTTATAGTAATTTTGTATTTTTATTGCTCATATAATGTCATAAAAGGTTGACTGTATCATTTTTTTCTCCCTTGTGGAAGTTTCTTTCATTTCATTGATCATCCTCATACTTTACAGGGAGTCTTTGTACTCAATCTTACTACAAGCAATGCTATTGAGGAAGAACATCTTGGTACATGCTAGGGCTTCTACATAGCCCGAAACCAAATTGCTGCAAACCTTCTGTGTTGGTGAGAGTGCAAACCATTGCATGGTTTTCATGATGTTCAATGCTAGCAATGCATGACCATGAGGTAGATATTTTTTCTATGATTTAATCTGTTTGTTTGTAAATTCACTGCATTTGTGCCTCCAAGCTGAGCAATTCCTTGAACCTTTTCCCCTTGTCACCAGTCTTAATCACTTGATTTTATGTTTCCTCGTGCTGATATCAAACAGTCGGAGGCACATACTATGCCATAATTGGACGATATACCGAAGTGGTCTTTCTGCTAATAATTCACTTGTGGGTGTTATAACTGCTATTCATGGAACCTATTGGGGGATTTTGAGCAATTACCCTTTAGTTAATGATATGCGGTAAGTATACTACTATTGTACTGAAGTCCTTATAATTTTCTTTTTCCAGCAGTGCTTCGCGTGCTATATTATTTGTTCTTCACATCTCTACTTGTTTTACAAGCAGAGGATCAGAAAGAGGAAGGAAACAAGCTAGAGGAGCATATCCATATGATCAATTCCTGTAGTGAATGTAGATATTTTTGGTCCTCCATGGGAGGATTGTGCTTATGAGATTTGCAGTGGCGCAACATTTGTTATTGCACCTTCTGCAAAAGCAGTTACTCCCTTGTTGCTGGATATTCACAAGTTTTCTTTACCCTCGGCAAGCTGAAGGTTTGTATTGGTTCTATCGAGATGCTCCTTTTTAAATCATAGGTTAACTTATCATATGACTACTGTTAATGTTATATTTTATGCGGAATCCAATGTTTGTGCATGTTCTTTTCTGCTTCTCTTTTTTCTTACAGAGAATCCATTCATTTTTTTAGATATTGCAAATGCTTGCCAAAAGCTCCACAACTTTTTGCGACATGAATACTTTCTTGCCAAAGGATCAATGTTTGTGCCTGTTTGTGTGCAATTGTTGGTATGTGTAGATTGCTTATCCATATAGCTTAAAAGCATTATTTGGTTTAGTTTTGTTAGGTAATTTTAATAGCATGATCATGTCATTGAGTGATCCAAAAAATTTGTCCATACGGGAAACAGTAAACTAGCTGCTTAGCTTTCTAACAAATCAAATAGCCCCTTCAGAACAAAATTAGTGGCGCTTTTTGGGTATGCCTGTGATGACTTTTGTACGTTTTAAGCTGTTACTTCAGCCAATTCTGCCAATAAATATCTGCCCAATATTCATTCAGTGTGCATTTGACCCTTCTATTAAGTTACGGTCTATAATCACATCAGGTATACTCAGCAGCTAGTTACCTGCAACAATAACAACAACAACTGAGCCTTTTATCCCAAGTTATCCCAAGCTATCCCAAGCATATGGGGTAGGCCACATGAACCAACATGAGAATCACGCCGGGTCCAGCACATGAATCCTCCGCCTCCACTCACTCCTATCGAACAATATACTTTCATTGAGGCCTTTGGCAACCATATTGTTGTGTATCACCGCCATTCATGTTTTCTTCGGTCTCCCTTTTGCTCTTTTGCCATCGCCCATATCGAAAGTATCTATTCGTCGAACCGGTGCTTCCATAGGTCTGCGTCGCACATGATCAAACCATCTTAGCCGGTTTTCCCACATCTTCTCCTCCACAAGTGCTACACCAACTTTTGCACGAATATTCTCATTTCGCACCTTATCTTTTCTAGTGTTACCACACATTCAACGAAGCATGCGCATCTCCGCTACGTGCATCTTCTGTGTATGATGCTTCTTAGGAGCCCAACATTCTGTACCATATAATAAGGCAGGCCGAACAACGCTCCGATAAAACTTCCCTTTCAATTTTAACGGAAAGTTACGATCACACAAAATCCCTATTGCACTCCTCCATCTCAACCAACCAGTTTGGATCCTTCGATTAACATCACTATCGATCTTCCCATCCTTTTGGATGATGGAACCTATATATCTAAACTGATCGCTCGGTGATATCTCTTGCCCTTCCTATGTTATACCAATATGGTTTTGACTTCTCTGTTTACTAAATTTGCAATGCATATATGCTGTCTTGGACCTGCTCAATCTGAACCCTCGAGATTCCAATATTTGCCTCCATTATTCCAATTTGGCATTAACCCCTGCTTTCGTTTCATTTACTAGAACAATATTATCAGCGAATAGCATACACCAAGGTACCTCATCTTGGATAGTTTTAGTAAGCTCATCCATCACAATGGTAAACAGGAATGGACTTAATGCATATCCTTGATTTAAACCAATTGTAATCGGAAAATCACTCGTTAGGCTGCCGCAAGTTCTGACATTTGGCACTACTCTATCGTTTATATCCTTGATTATGTCAATATACTTGACGGGGACCCTCTTCTTCATTATTGTCCCCCATAATACCTCTCTAGATATCTTGTCGTACGCTTTCTCTAAATCAATAAATATCATATGCAAATCACTTCTCCTATCTCGAAAACGCTTGACAAGTTGACGAAGCAAATGAATAGCATCGGTCGTCGATCGTCCAAGCATGAACCCAAACTGGTTCTATGTTATCTTAATATCCTTCCTTAGCCCGTGTTCAATCACTCTCTTCCAAAGTTTCATGGTGTGACACATAGTTTTTATTTCACGGTAGTTTGAGCAAATTTGAATGGCACCCTTGTTCTTGTAGATAGGTACAGAGATTCTTTTCCTCCATTTATTTGGTATCTTTTTTGTCTGCCAAATCTTATTAAACAGATCTGTCAGCCATTTTAACGCTTATTTCTCCTAAGTATCTCCAAATCTCGATAGAAATCCTGTCGGGACCAACCATTTTTCTTAAACTCATTCTGTTCAAACCTTCTTTAACCTCAGCTAGTTACCTGCATTATCAACAAATAAATCCTCGATTAGTTTACTTGCGATTACCAAAGTTTCTACATTTTGATATTTCATTTTAGAGTAGAATTCCGAAGTCAGGCATTATAGCTGGAGTTTTCGTTAAAGATTTATTGAATGCATCTGGTCATTGGGCTATAGGCTCTAAACCGAAGGTCTTTATTGCATTCCTGTATACCCATGAGCTTGAAGGCCTAGTCCTACTTGCAATATACTTTTTATTATATAAATATTATAATTGCTATCTTAATTGATATATTTTGGCTTATTTGTTTTATGAGACATGCCTTCAGAGCTTGCACTCAGTTGGAGGGCCGGGGGTCCATGGGTATTTCTTGACTAGATTCATTACTGCCACAACATATCATTTGGAATGCTGAAGAAGCGAGGCATGTTGTACTGTTGATATGAAGTATTGCTATATTAGCACCATTTGAAGAAAACTCTTTCACTATATTTTGGAGGCTGAAATAAGTGATAACTCATGATGACTTAACCACACCTTTGTCCTGATGTCGTCATGAGCGGTAATTCTGCATCCTGTTATATCCCACATTGATCTTTAACGATTAGGCAGTAATTTTGTCTGTTACTCGTTGTGGGATAACATTTATAGACTATTTATAGTATTTTTTTCTGTTTATTTTTGTAACACTTTGAAATTTTCGTTTGATTGTTTTGGTGATAATTAGTAGTCATGCATGTTTTTATATTTGTGTGTTCATAGGATTAATAGTTTTTATTGGTAGTGTTAGTTTATTGGGAATTTTCTTGTGTTGTGCACACTTGCATACTTAGACTTTTTCTTGTGACTTGTTAACCATTCTTTGTGTATGGTTGCAAACTTATTTTTCCCCACCATTTAATCCTTTTACAAAACCCCTTTTTATAAATTCAAATCCAAATAAAACAAGGTAGCATGGTGGTTAGGTGAAGGGTGGACTTTTGACCCCATTCTCCCCTCTCTCTCTCCCCTCTCCCTCACTTCAGAAATTCCTGCAGCTCCAGCAGCAAAACCCCTCCCATTTTCTTCATTTTGTGCTTCTCTTCACTTTCCATTGAATCCCCAAACAAAACCTTACACAAATCAATACTTTTTCATCACTAAACCTTAGGGAAAGTGAAGTTTTTGAGGTGTTTTGAAGCTAATCTGCACAACTGAGGGTAAAGCTGGAACCTTTGGTGTTCTAAAGTCATTTGAAGGTATAAAATCTCGATCCTAGCACCAAATTTTTATAACTTGCATGTTTAGTTTAAAAATATCATATTTTTGGGCCATTTTAGTGCTATTGAAGGGGTTTTTGTGTTAATATGTTAAATTTGTGTTGTTGTGGCTTGATTAGCTTGTTAATGAGTTATTAGTGTGGGATTTGACCTAGACTTGTTTCAGATTTCATCAAAATACCATAAATTCCCATTTTTGTGCAACATTGTGTGATTTTAACTTGATATGAGGCCCTGTAGGATCTGCTACTACCCGAGACTTTTCAGTATAAATCTAGATGTTACTGTAGCTTATATGGGGGGTATAGAGTGCACACACCCAACCTGGGAGCCTAATTCCCATTTGGGGCCGCCAAAAATTGCATTCTGGCCGCAATTGGCGGCCAGATAGGGGAGTTTTGGGTTGGGGTTTGGGGTGTAGGTGTCTGCTGCTTTGTGTGTTGTTTTGGCATGTATAGTTTTACAATATCTTTCCTGTATCAAAATCTGGGGTAGAATACCTATTTTCCCGTATTTTCAACCTTTCGCGACACGCGTGATACGTGTGTGTGGGTTTTGGGTTTCTACGTATCGCGACGCGTCGGAGTGATTTCAGACGCGTAACCACACGTTTTAGCGTATCGCGCACACGCGCGTTTGGTTCACGGCACGAGTTACTAGTTCGGCTTAAATGTCGCGTTTGTGTGACTTCAAGCTTACATATGATATATTGTGTAATTCTAGGTTCGCAGGCGAGTACGGCGGACGCCGCGAAGAAGGGGAAGCAGGTTGTTGGCTACACCTAGAGAGAGACTACGGTGAGTAGATTTCACATCTACGGGGATATCGCCCGCATGGCGTTCTACGTCAGGGCTGATAGGACCTTATATTGTTCCTTATATATATTGCATGTTCATGGTTACTATTTTGTACGTATTGCATTCCCTACTACACAGATATAAATTAGAATTGATAGAACACCGCACCATTTCTAACGGTCCATGTGCACGAGCACTATCCTGTATGTTACACACACACCGTTAGTAATTGATATTCATACTTGATGCATATATCACATCGGACCATTATATAGCAGCTTATCTATATGTGACTTGACATGATATTTACATTTGACGCACATATCATATCGGATCATTGACTTGTATTTTGGGTTGGATTACATGTGATTTCTGGATTTGGGAACCGTGGCTATTTCAAATATGTAATCACTTAAAAACCCGGTTCCCTTGATATGATATTTTGGTGCGTCCACCATGTGTCTTCTCGGTGCTAGAGTGATATATGAAAACCCGAATCGAGGAGGCGGTTGAGGCCGATTACGGGTACATGGTAGACCCGGTATGGTACCCCGGGGCGAGAACGGTTTCGCTGTGCAGTAGACGGTGAGCCTGGCAGAGGGATCACTACCTACCGGTGAGTGGTTGGACCTGACAGTTATCCGGAGTGTACTGATCAGAGTCTATAGATGGATGTGGGGTGATTCGTACTGCCGGGGCCGATACCGCAGACGGAGCCCGTGGGCTGACCCGGACTGACGGGGCCCAATGGATGAGGATTTGCGTGTCGATGCTGGACACGAGTATTTATGATATTTGGATGCCGATGTTGGGCACTCGGGACTCTCAGAGATGTACAGGATTCGAGGGCCGATGAGGGTGCCGGCGCCTGAGCTATTTGGGGGATCTGGATGCATTGATGGACACCGATATATATATTCCACGTTGACATTCCGTGTAGATACTATATTTCCCCTGCTCAGCATTTATTATTGTATCTCATCATGTAGTTACATTACCTGATAGAGCATTTGCTACCTCATCATGTAGTTACATTATCTGATAGAGCATTTGCTACCTCATCATGTAGTTACATTATCTGATAGAGCATTTGCTACCTCATCATGTAGTTACATTACCTGATAGAGCACTTGCATGATTATTGCACATACTGCTTATCACATATTGATATCATCTGTTGGCATATGATAGAGTAGCGCAGTACGTGCATGCTCGCGATTACCTTTATATGTTATCTCTATTCACGAGTTGGCAACTCACCCCCGTTGTGCCACAGGTTTGCAGGTTGCCCTTAGGAGTAGTCGCGGCAGGCTGATTTGCATCTTTTGACACAGATACCCCCATAGTTGGTGTACTAGCTCTTTTGCTGATAGGTGGGTTTCGTACGATATCTGTTTATCTTTCTGTATGTACATTGTTGTATCTAGTATTCTCCATCTACCATGTATGTATTTGACTTAGAGACAGTGTGAGGACGATGTTGTATTTTACTTGTATTCTGGTGTCGAGCTCGTTGTGAGCCGACTGTACTTGCAGTTTATCCTATCTGTGTTGTTCCCACTTGTGGATCTTGATCTTCACTACGGCGTCGTATACTACTATCTTGGTGATTGTTTACTTAGAGTTCTTATCATGATGTAAGTGCTTTCTTTTAAAACTTCACACTCTATACTTTCTCTGGTTTGATTTCTGGGTTTCCGGTTCCCTTAGTCACGTTACGTCTGTAGACGTTACGTGGTTAAGTGCCGGTCACGGGCCAAGTTTTGGGTCGTGACAAAGTTGGTATCAGAGCGTAGGTTTTACCTTTCGGAGTGTAGGATGACCCTGGTATGATGGAGTAGGTAGCTGCGGCAGGGTAGCGTAGCGTGTGTATGTTCCGCGGCATACTCACGACACGGTACTCCGCCTACGCGATCTTAGGACTTGTTGATATAAATCTCCTTCTTGAGTATATACATTCTCGCGATTCGATTTCCGTATCCTTATCGAATCCTATTGTTCCTTTCAGCCAATATGCCGCCAAAGACTACGAGGGCGCAGAGAGCGGCCGCGAGGGCCGAGATTCGAGTTGACTCGTCCGAGACGAGGACTGATCCGGGTAGTACACCGGTTGTGCCCGAGCAGGCTGTTCCTGCCGTGACAGATCAGATTGCTATGTTAGGGGCTGGTATGCAGGAGATACGCCAGACGATGGGGTCCAGTATGCAGGAGATGCGCCAGATGATGGGATCTCTAGTTGAGACACTTCGAGCGCAGCGACCAGAGGTAGTCCCACCCGTTGCGGAGACCGCGGTGGTACCCACAGTTCAGGCAGTTGCACCTGCGACTACAGAGGTTATTACAGTATCGCTGTCAGAATTTATAAGGCTGAAGCCTCCGGTCTTCACAGGCACCGATGTGGCCGAGGATCCACAGTCTTTCATTGATAGGATGGCGCGGATATGTCGTTCACTTAGATGCGCAGATGCGAGATGGGTTGAGTTCGCGAGCTTTCGCCTGGAAGGTCTTGCGCAGAAATGGTGCGAATCAGTCGAGAAGGGTAGAGCAGCAGGTCTTCCTCCTATGACCTTGACAGAGTTCGTGGCGCTATTCCTTGCCCGCTTTCTTCCCCTGAGTGTCAGAGATGCTAGAGCACGCAGGTTCGAGTCCTTACGCCAGACGCCAGGGATGTCAGTGGCAGAGTACGATGTGCTGTTCACCGAGCTATCCGTTTATGCTCCGTATCTAGTGGCTACCGAGGAGTTGCGAGTCAAGAGATTTGTTCGAGGCTTGCTTACCCCGCTATTCCTTGCTATCAGCGCGCAGCATTACGAGACATACGCAACAGCAGTTGATGCAGCATTATTAGTTGAGGAGCGCCTTGCTGAGACTTCGGCAGTTCCAGGGCCGAAGAGGGTTCGTGCGGATACGTCAGTGCAGAGACGGCCGTTCCGGCGTCGTGACAGGCATCTTGCAGGTAGCAGAGATTCGAGGCGAGGCCGATTGTTTAGCTCCTATCCCCGGGAAGGTCAGCGACCGTCATCGGGATGTTACCGTTGCGGGAGTTCTTATCATCGTGTGCGAGATTGTCCTGAGATACCCCGGAGTGGGGCGGCAGCACCGCATGTTACATTACCACCTTCACTACCCCAGACGGCATTGCCGATAGTACCTACTGTTACTCCGCGTCAGACGCATGCACAGAGAGGTCGTGGTCGCAGAGGATTTGTTCATAGAGGACGAGGTGGCCGAGGTAGAGGACAGCCAGCGGCCGGCAGGGGACAGTCAGTTGCAGGTGGAGGACAGGCGCGAGTTTTTGCTTTGATGCATCAGGACGCGCAGGCGTCCAATGCGGTGGTCTCAGGTATCCTTTCTGTATGTTCGGTTGATGCACACGTGTTGTTCGATCCCGGATCCACGCACTCGTACGTATCCACACACTTTGTGCCGAGTTTGGGTAGAGAGTCCGGTTTGCTTGACCAGCCGCTTGTTGTGACTACTCCTGTGGGAGAGTCGTTTGTTGCTAGGCACGTGTTCCGATCCTGTACCGTCCGTATTGGCGATAGAGAGTTGCCGGTCGATTTGATCCTTCTTGAGATGTTGGACTTCGACGTTCTTTTGGGCATGGATTGGTTAGCCACGTGCTATGCTTTTGTTGACTGCCGCGAGAAGACAGTTCGATTTTGTTTTCCTGGCGAGTCGGTTGTTGTTGTGTTGGGGGACCGTGGTGCCACCCCTCACAGTGTGATTTCTTCTGTTCGCGCTGGACAGCTTTTGCGGAAGGGATGTCAGGGATTTCTCGCATATGTTTGCGATACTAGGGCTATAGAGGTTCTTTTGGATCGGGTTCCGGTTGTTAGCGAGTTCCCTGATGTGTTCCCTGACGAGCTTCCTGGGCTACCGCCCGAGCGTGATATTTCTTTCTGCATTGATTTGGTTCCTGGCACGGGGCCTATTTCAGTACCGCCTTATCGGATGGCCCCGGTGGAACTTAGAGAGTTGAAGGGTCAGTTGCAGGACTTGCTGGATAAGGGACTTATTCGACCCAGTGTTTCTCCTTGGGGTGCTCCAGTCCTGTTCGTCAAGAAGAAGGACGGCAGCATGCGTTTGTGTATTGACTACCGCCAGCTGAACAAGGTGACAGTGCGGAATCGATATCCTTTGCCATGCATCGACGATTTGTTCGACCAGCTTCAGGGGGCAGGATACTTTTCGAGGATCGATTTGCGATCAGGCTACCATCAGCTGCGGGTTCGACAGGAGGACATTCCTAGGACAGCTTTCCGCACACGTTACGGCCATTATGAGTTTTTGGTGATGTCGTTCGGACTCACCAACGCGCCAGCAGCATTTATGGACATGATGAACCGTATTTTTCGGCCGTATCTTGATCTGTTCATTATAGTGTTTATTGACGATATCTTGGTGTATTCTCGGAGTAGAGAGGAGCACGAGCAGCACCTGCGGATTTCACTGCAGACCTTGAGGGAGCATCAGCTTTTCGCCAAATTCTCCAAGTGTGCCTTCTGGCTAGACAGCGTAGACTTCTTGGGGCACGTGATTACACGAGATAGTATATGTGTCGACCCGAGAAAGATAGAGGCAGTTCGGAGTTGGCCTAGACCCACGCCAGTGACGGAGGTTCGCAGCTTTCTAGGGTTGGCAGGTTATTACAGGCGATTTGTGCAGGACTTCTCTCGCATTGCTACACCTTTGACCGGGTTGACCCGGAAGGGGTTCACTTCGATTGGACGGAGGAGTGTGAGCACAGTTTCCAGCGGTTACGGGCTCTACTGACTACGACACCAGTGCTATCATTGCCTTCAGGATCAGGCGGATTTGTGGTCTACTGCGATGCTTCACGAGTGGGGCTGGGATGCATTTTGATGCAGCATGACAGGGTGATTGCGTATGCTTCACGGCAATTAAAGAAACATGAACAGAATTACCCTACTCATGATCTGGAGATGGCTGCCGTGGTCTTTGCACTCAAGATCTGGCGACATTATCTGTATGGAGAGTCGTGCCAGATATTCACCGACCACAAGAGCTTAAAGTACATATTTCAGCAGCGAGACTTGAACCTTAGACAGCGCCGATGGATAGAGTTAGTGAAGGACTACGATTGTGAGATCTTGTATCACCCGGGCAGGGCGAATGTAGTGGCAGATGCGTTGAGCAGGAGGCCCGGGGTAGTCTATCTTGTTTGAGCGCAGTGCAGAGGCAGTCGTCGGCAGATTGGCAGATCTTATGCGACAGCCGGGTACAGTTCGAGTTTACGCCGATCGGGGGACAGATTGCGCATGTTCGTGCACGCCCACAGTTGCTTGACCGTATACATGAGGCACAGCACAGTGATGACCGCTGTTCAGAGATCAGGACACAGATGGGACATGGCAGATTTTCCGAGTTCGTGATCGATGATCAGGGGATACTACGACTTGGAGCTAGACTGTGCGTACCAGATGCTGAGGGATTGCGGCGCGAGATTCTTGAGGATGCACATCGATCGGTATATAGTGTTCATCCCGGTTCCACCAAGATGTACCACGATATGAGAGATGTTTACTGGTGGGACGGTATGAAGATGGATATTGCAGATTTTGTGTCGAGATGCCTGACTTGTCAGCAAGTCAAGGCTGAGCACCAAAGGCCCGCGGGAGAGCTACAGCCGTTACCCATCCCGGAGTGGAAATGGGAACAGATATCTATGGATTTCATTGTGGGTCTACCCAGGACTAGTCGAGGGTATGACTCCATCTGGGTGATCGTGGATCGTTTGACGAAAGCGGCTCACTTCCTACCGGTGAAAACGACTTTCGGATTTACTCAGTATGTCCAGGTTTACATTGATCAGATTATACGACTGCACGGAGTTCCGACATGCATCGTGTCCGATAGGGGCACCCAGTTTACCAGCCAGTTATGGCAGAGGCTTCAGGAGGCTTTGGACACTCGCTTGAGTTTCAGCACAGCATTCCATCCGCAGACCGACGGACAGTCAGAGCGGACTATTCAGACTCTCGAGGACATGCTCAGAGCATGCGTTTTAGACTTCGGGGGTAGCTGGGATCATCATTTGCCCTTAGTAGAGTTCTCCTACAACAACAGTCATTTGCCCTTAGTAGAGTTCTCCTACAACAACAGCTACCAGGAGACCATTCAGATGGCACCGTTTGAGGCTCTTTATGGGAGGAGATACAGATCGCCCACCTGTTGGACGGAGCTCAGTGAGAGCAGTATCTTAGGGCCACAGATTGTGGAGGAGACGACAGCGAAGATCCAGTTGATTCGCGATAGGATGAGAGCAGCCTAGAGTAGGCAGAGATCTTATGCGGACCGTCGTCGGCGCAGACTTGAGTTTTCTGTTGGTGATCATGTTTTCTTGAGGGTCTCCTCAATGAAGGGCGTGATGAGGTTTGGAAAGAAGGGGAAGCTTAGTCCCAGATACGTGGGCCCCTTCGAGATCCTTGAGCGTATTGGTGCAGTTGTGTATCGATTAGCCCTTCCGCCCAGTTTTCCAGACGTGCATCCCGTATTTTACGTTTCGATGCTCCGCAGATATCTTCATGATCCTTCGCATGCGATTCAGCACCCGACGATCCAGCTTGAGCGCGACCTTTCCTACGCAGAGCAGCCGGTGAGGATCTTGGATCGGCAAGTGAAGAAGCTGAGGTCGAAGGAGATACCGTCCGTCAAGGTACTTTGGCGTGGATAGAGCGGCGAGGAAGTCACTTGGGAGACCGAGAGCGAGATGAGGAGGAGGTATCCCCATCTTTTTGAAGGTGCGTATAGTTAGATTTTTAAATTCGGGGACCGAATTTCTTTAAGGGGGGTAGATTGTAACACTTTGAAATTTTCGTTTGATTGTTTTGGTGATAATTAGTAGTCATGCATGTTTTTATATTTGTGTGTTCATAGGATTAATAGTTTTTATTGGTAGTGTTAGCTTATTGGGAATTTTCTTGTGTTGTGCACACTTGCATACTTAGACTTTTTCTTGTGACTTGTTAACCATTTTTTGTGTATGGTTGCAAACTTATTTTTCCCCACCATTTAATCCTTTTACAAAACCCCTTTTTATAAATTCAAATCCAAATAAAACAAGGTAGCATGGTGGTTAGGTGAAGGGTGGACTTTTGACCCCATTCTTCCCTCTCTCTCTCCCCTCTCCCTCACTTCAGAAATTCCTGCAGCTCCAGCAGCAAAACCCCTCCCATTTTCTTCATTTTGTGCTTCTCTTCACTTTCCATTGAATCCCCAAACAAAACCTTACACAAATCAATACTTTTTCATCACTAAACCTTAGGAAAAGTGAAGTTTTTGAGGTGTTTTGAAGCTAATCTGCACAACTGAGGGTAAAGCTGGAACTTTTGGTGTTCTAAAGTCATTTGAAGGTATAAAATCTCAATCCTAGCACCAAAGTTTCATAACTTGCATGTTTAGTTTAAAAATATCATATTTTTGGGCCATTTAGTGCTATTGAAGGGGGTTTTGTGTTAATATGTTAAATTTGTGTTGTTGTGGCTTGATTAGCTTGTTAATGAGTTATTAGTGTGGGATTTGACCTAGACTTGTTTCAGATTTCATCAAAATACCATAAAGTCCCATTTTTGTGCAACATTGTGTGATTTTAACTTGATATGAGGCCCTGTAGGATCTGCTACTACCCGAGACTTTTCAGTATAAATCTAGATGTTACTGTAGCTTATATGGGGGGTATAGAGTGCACACACCCAACCTGGGAGCCCAATTCCCATTTGGGGCCGCCAAAAATTGCATTCTAGCCGCAATTGGCGGCCAGATAGGGGAGTTTTGGGTTGGGGTTTGGGGTGTAGGTGTCTGCTGCTATGTGTGTTGTTTTGGCATGTATAGTTTTACAATATCTTTCCTGTATCAAAATCTGGGGTAGAATACCTATTTTCCCGTATTTTCAACCTTTCGCGACACGCGTGATACGTGTGTGTGGGTTTTGGGTTTCTACGTATAGCGACGTGTCGGAGTGATTTCAGACGCGTAACCACACGTTTTAGCGTATCGCGCACACGCGCGTTTGGTTCACGGCACGAGTTACTAGTTCGGCTTAAATGTCGCGATTGTGTGACTTCAAGCTTACATATGATATATTGTGTAATTCTAGGTTCGCAGGCGAGTACGGCGGACGCCGCGAAGAAGGGGAAACAGGTTGTTGGCTACACCTAGAGAGAGACTACGGTGAGTAGATTTCACATCTACGGGGATATCGCCCGCATGGCGTTCTACGTCAGGGCTGATAGGACCTTATAGTGTTCCTTATATATATTGCATGTTCATGGTTACTATTTTGTACGTATTGCATTCCCTACTACACAGATATAAATTAGAATTGATAGAACACCGCACCATTTCTAACGGTCCATGTGCACGAGCACTATCCTGTATGTTACACACACACCGTTAGTAATTGATATTCATACTTGATGCATATATCACATCGGACCATTATATAGCAGCTTATCTATATGTGACTTGACATGATATTTACATTTGACGCACATATCATATCGGATCATTGACTTGTATTTTGGGTTGGATTACATGTGATTTCTGGATTTGGGAACCGTGGCTATTTCAAATATGTAATCACTTAAAAACCCGGTTCCCTTGATATGATATTTCGGTGCGTCCACCATATGTCTTCTCGGTGCTAGAGTGATATATGAAAACCCGAATCGAGGAGGCGGTTGAGGCCGATTACGGGTACATGGTGGACCCGGTATGGTACCCGGGGCGAGAACGGTTTCGCTGTGCAGTAGACGGTGAGCCTGGCAGAGGGACCACTACCTACCGGTGATTGGTTGGACCTGACAGTTATCCGGAGTGTACTGATCAGAGTCTATAGATGGATGTGGGGTGATCCGTACTGCCGGGGCCGAGGGCCGATACCGCAGACGGAGCCCGTGGGCTGACCCGGACTGACGGGGCCCAATGGATAAGGATTTGCGTGTCGATGCTGGACACGAGTATTTATGATATTTGGGTGCCGATGTTGGGCACTCGGGACTCTCAGAGATGTACATGATTCGAGGGCCGATGAGGGTGCCGGCGCCTGAGCTATTTGGGGGATCTGGGTGCATTGATGGACACTGATATATATATTCCACGTTGACATTCCGTGTAGATACTATATTTCCCCTGCTCAGCATTTATTATTGTATCTCATCATGTAGTTACATTACCTGATAGAGCATTTGCTACCTCATCATGTAGTTACATTATCTGATAGAGCATTTGCTACCTCATCATGTAGTTATATTACCTGATAGAGCACTTGCATGATTATTGCACATACTGCTTATCACATATTGATATCATCTGTTGGCATATGATAGAGTAGCGCAGTACGTGCATGCTCGCGATTACCTTTATATGTTATCTCTATTCACGAGTTGGCAACTCACCCCCGTTGTGCCACAGGTTTGCAGGTTGCCCTTCGGAGTAGTCGCGGCAGGCTGCTTTGCATCTTTTGACACTGATACCCCCATAGTTAGTGTACTAGCTCTTTTGCTGATAGGTGGGTTTCGTACGATATCTGTTTATCTTTCTGTATGTACATTGTTGTATCTAGTATTCTCCATCTACCATGTATGTAATTTGACTTAGAGACAGTGTGAGGACGATGTTGTATTTTACTTGTATTCTGATCTCGAGCTCGTTGTGAGCCGACTGTACTTGCAGTTTATCCTATCTGTGTTGTTCCCACTTGTGGATCTTGATCTTCGCTACGGCGTCGTATACTACTATCTTGGTGATTGTTTACTTAGAGTTCTTATCATGATGTAAGTGCTTTCTTTTAAAACTTATCACACTCTATACTTTCTCTGGTTTGATTTCTGGGTTTCCGGTTCCCTTAGTCACGTTACGCCTGTAGACGTTACGTGGTTAAGTGCCGGTTACGGGCCAAACTTTGGGTCGTGACAATTTTAGTCATAATGTGATAAAAGGTTTTGATTATATCATTTTTTTCTCCCTTGTGGAATTTTCTTTCATTTCATTTATCCCCCTTCGAATTTACAGGAAGTCTTTGTGCTCAACCTTACTACAAGTGATGTTATTGAGGGAGGACATCTTTGGTACATGCTGGTGGTTCTATATGGCTTCGAAACAAAATTGCTGCGAGCCTTCTCTGTTGGTGAAAGAGTTAAATCATTGAACGCTTTTCATGATGTTCAAGACTAAAGCAATAGCAATGCATGACTATATGAGGTAGATATTTTTCCAATGATTTTTTATTGTCTGTGTGTGTAAACTCATTGCTTTTTGTGCCTCCAAGTTGAGCTATTCCATGAACCTTTTCCCCTTTTCTCTGGGCTTAATCGCTTGATTTCATGTCCCTGCATGTTGGTCAGTCTGTCAGAGTCACATACAATGCCACGGCTCTAATGTTATCGGTAGGCATAAAATGTGCACTGCTTTTAGTTTAGAGTTAATAGCACAAAACCCCCAATAGTTTACCCGTAAGGCACTTGTAACCCCTCAAGTGGTTTATTAGCACAAACATTCCCTCTGTTCATCAATGAAAGCCCTTAAAAACACTCAAAATCAAATATAAACTACGTGGTTCTTTCTTATTTTCTCTAGAACCTTGTTGTATTGTTTAAAGTCGATTTTGAATGTTTTTTAAGGTTTTGGTTGTAAACTGAAGGGGTTTTTGTGCTTATAAATCACTTGAGGGGGTATAACTGCCATGCATGGAACCTATTGGGCCATATTGTGCAATTTCCTTTTAGTTAATAATATACAATGAGTATACTACTAGTCTACTATTGAACCGAGGTACTTGTAATTATCTTTTTCCAGCTGTGCTGCACATGCTATAATATGTTGTTCTTCACCTCTTTACATATTTTACGAGCAGATGATCAGAAAGAGGAAGGAAACTAGCAAGAGGAGCGCAACTGAATGATCAATTCCTGTAAGTGAATGTAGTGGATATTTGGTCCTCCATGTGCCGATTGTGCTTTTGAGAATTGCAGTGGTTTAACATTTATTGTTGCATCTTCTGCAAAAGCAGTTCTCTCCCTCATTGCTGGATCTTAGCAAGTTTTCTTTAACCCTTGGTAAGCAGGAAATTTGTATTGGTTCTACCAAGGTGCTTATTAAATCTAAGGTTTATTCTTCAAAAGACTACTGCTAATATTATATTTTATGGGGTACTATGTTTGTGCATGTTCTTTGCTGCATCTTTTTTCTTGCACATGGTTCATTCCTTTTAAGTGGTCCTTTTTAGATATTGCAACAGTTGCACAACTTTTTGTGAATTGGTGGTGTTTGTATGCGATTGTTGGTATGTGTATAGTGTAGATTGCTTATCCAGATACAAAAGCATTAATTGGTTTATTTTTTATTAAGTCATTTTAATATCATGGTCAAATTATTGAGCGCTACAAAAAATTTGTCCAAACGAGAAACGAATAACTAGTCACTTAGCTTTCTAAAAAAGCAAGTAAGCCCCTTCAAAACAACAGCCATATTTTGTACATTTTGTTTTTCATTTTAGATTAGAATTCCAGAGATGGGCAATATAGCTGAAGTGCCCGTTAGAGATCTATTGAATGTATCTGGTGATTGGGCTACGGGCTCTAAATTGAAGCTCTTTATTGCATAACTGTATATCCATTTCGTTTCTTGAGCTTGAAGGCCTACCTTCTTTTTGCACTATGCTTTACTAGTATATTTACATGAGTGCATTAAAATAAAGGATGATGTTGATATCTTCATTATCTCAACTAAAAGTCTCAAAAATTTTATTTTCTTAACTAAAAGTCTTCAAGAATATTTTCAAATCTTTTGTTTATGATGCCAATATATACCCACGGCTGCAAAAAGTTGTTTATGTGGACCCATCTTTTGTTGAAGGATTTTTCTTGTTTTCTGAATTCAATTACTTGTGAGAGCGCCACATGCAACCCCTGCTCTTCTGGTACTGGTTATAATAGTAGGGAAGTCCAAGTGCACTTAAGAAAATATAATTATAAAATACTTGCTATCTTTATTGATGTAGGCTTGTTAGTTTTAATAGACATGTCTGCAGAACTTGCACTTAGTTGGATGGACATGGTCCATGGGTATCTCTTGACTAGATTCATTACGCCACAACATTTCATTCGCAATGCTGAAGAAAGTGAGGTATGTTGTATTGTTGATATGAAGTATTGCTGTATTAGCACTATTCGTAAAGGAATATACTTTTACTATATTGGGGAGGCTGAAACCGTAGTGATAACTCATGACAATTTAGTATCACAGCCAGTGGTGTAAAACTCTGGTATGGAATCACAATTCTCATATGGTTTTTACTGTTGAATGGGTCAAGCAGTAGGAGTTTCATTTTTCTTTTTTCCATCCATAAACTTGAAAAATTATGCAGTCAAGTACATTTCCTTGTTAACATGAAACTGAAATTATTCAGAATTTAATTCCCTTAGCAATAATGCCTGCTAGCTCCATTTTGTCAGTTAATCTTTAATTTTCTTTTTTCTTTTTTAAATCTCTTCGTCATGAGCCCACAGGACATGAGTGAATGTATAGTATTGATAGTATCTGAAACAATGTGTAAGCTTTGTTAGAAAGAGATCTAACCCCTTTTATTAAATCATTGTAACCTAAAACTCGTTGTAACCTAAAACTTAGTATGTCTTGCAATATAGAATAGAATAATAGAGTGTGATCCAAGATAATACCACAGCACTTGCCGCATGTAATTTGAAAATTTTCATTTTATTTATTTTTCTTTTGCAAAATGATGCTAGTTAGGTGCAATCCTAACCCATAAAGGTATTGGAGAAAGCGCTATGCCACGGTCGTTATTGTATTTCGACTCATTTGAAATTTCACAATAAATAGAACACCCTCTTGATAGGTTTCTTAAGCGTTTCACTCTACCTCTACATCTTTCCATACTCGAGCACATTCAGCACTTTACATGTGGAAATATTTTCCGATATATTTTAAAATTTCCCTTCATTTTGCGAGCGTCAGCGAGATAATAATAGCAACGCTATGTTATAAGAATCATGTTATAGTATTCTGTTACCTGTTCTCATTATTGAAAGTACATAACTGACTGAAGATCAGATGTGGGTGTATATAGAATGATCTGTTATAAGAATCATGTTATAGTATTCTGTTAACTGTTCTCGTTATTGAAAGTACATAACTGACTGAAGATCAGATGTGGGTGTATATCGAATGATCTGTCGAAGCTTGCATATTACATGCTACAAAGTGCTGCAAGCAAAAGCGTATCGGTCAATACATGCTAAAAATCAATTGAAGTTAAAAGATAATTTATCAGGCCTCTATTCAGCGTTGTTATAATGTGCTTCTCTTCTTACTCGACTCTTGTTTTTGGTTGCTGTGACATTTTTTTACTCTTTTTGTTGTTTGCTTGTACCTGTTGCAATTTCACTGTGCTACTCTGAAGAGAATTAGAATTAGAACCAAATTTCAGACGCAAAAACACAAGATATTGTTTATTTTTTAAGAGTTCGAACTTCTTACCATTGTTGATGTATATAAACTTTGTATATAAATTCTGTGCTGTAGTAGATTGGCAGTTTAAAATGATCAGGTAGGTTCCATGGCTAGTATTGAAAATTTAAGGGAATAGAACTCGATAGTTTGCAACTATTTGGAAGTGCAAATTTGTTGCTTGCTGCATTTCGCACTTGCAACAAATGTCGCAAGAAATAAACTCCAATCTTTTGTTTGGTTGATGCACCAAGGATTTGCGATAGGATTTGCAACTATTTGGGAGCGTCTTTACCGCTCGAGCTAAGTCTTTTTGGCAAGACGACTCTTCATACTGTTAGATCCTTGGTAGTACAAGGAGTTGAACTCTTACTGTATTCATTAGTAATGAAGCTCCAATTCTTAAGATATGCCAACTTGAAAGGTATATATATTTCCATAGAAACTTGGGAGAAGATGGGATCGAAAATGCGCAGTTTCATCTTCATATCTCAGAAATTAGAGTTGCTACTTTATATTTTAATTGTTTAATTGCTGCCTAATTGGTCTTGTTTATCTTTTAATGTTTTACAGCAAATGCTGCAGCCAAGTTGACTGCATCATTTGTTGCAATATTTTTTATTTTATTTTTTATATTGTTTATATCTTGATTTCCAATTCAAGTATATATGTTGCTAACCAAACATTAAAAATGGAGTAGTTTTATAACAATGTTGTATGCAACTCCAAATCCAGTCAACAAAACATCCCCTTTGCTGAAAACACGATTTCATTTGCACATATTTTTTAAATTTATTTATTTCTTCATTCTAGATTTTCAGCCATAGACTCTGCTTATTAAAAGCTACTGCTCCTCTACTTTGTCTTCTCTTGGAAGATGTTCAATGCCCTTTCTTCTTTCCTATGTACAAAACTCTCAATCTATGAATGAATTGAACGATATGAACTAATTCAATGAAATTGGATTTGTTTTATTCATATCAAGTTAACAATTTGCAAAGTGGAATGATTTTATAATTATATTAGGAGAAGCAGAAGAAGTGAATCCTAGCACAAACCACACGATTGCTGACTTGTCTCTATCACTTGGAAAAATCAACTGTCTTCGAAGTCTAAATCTTTTGGTTGAACGTAAACTTGTTTCATTGAATACAATGTGGTCTCAATCAATTGTTTCCTCCTCAAAAACTCTATATATGACCATTGAACGCTATAATTACAAGACCTTCTCAAGTTTGTTGCAATTAAAACTGTGTCCTAACCAATCAAAGCAAGAGCCCTACAGTTACGAAATTCTACATATAAATCCTTTGGTATAAGTTCGATGAGATGATGAATTTTCAAACATGAGAGCCATCTAGAAATGTCAAGAATATCAGTACCTAGAAAGGCAATTAATTCTTCTTTGTTAAATACAAAATTTAACACTAGTTCTTCAGTACCGTTTCATCAAGAAAAATGTTCGTTCTCTCCCTATCCTGAGATGTTTGGAAGACATGTGTTTCTTTAATTATGGTATTATTGTACGTTAACTCTTTTAATCTAAGAAATAATTAGAGTAAGACATATTTCTCGATATTCTAAAGAAACTAGTAATTTTGAAAAAAATATAAAGGAGTAAAAGGGAAAAACTTCTCCCTATGTCTCACAATACAAGTCTTTATTTGAAAATTATTTTTTTCTTAAATTATTTATCCTTTAAGCATATCAAGAAGCATCTTCTGTTATGTACTTTCCAAAACGTTGCCTAAGCTCTAGTATTAGTGCCCTTCAATCAAATAAATAAAGATAAACGTCCTCCCGCTACTTAATTTATTAAAGCCCGTCTTTTCCAACTCAATGTAATGCCCTTTGGGGCAGGATCTAATGAGGAAGAGGATTCTATCAAAGCATTCGATCTTGCTCAGCCAAGAAAACATAGAGTACTTATTTCACGCATGGCACGGACAAGGCAACAGATGTCATAGTAATCACTCCTCCCGTTGCCGAAAACTCAATTACCAATGCACTCCAAAATATAGAGTTTCAGGTCTAACCGTAAAATCACAGTTAATGGATAATAGCGTTTTTGACACGTTCGTTGCATGTAATTATATGTTTTTTATGAAAAATATTTTTGTTGATTTAACTACGTGCATCACACTTGTAAAATAATATTAATGTGGCATTTAATCACGTGCATTGCACATGAAACGACGATGTTTGTCTGATTTCTTTGAAAAAAATAAGGAGACGCAACACCAATCAATTTCAAAATCAAACGGCGCTTCCTATTTCCCTTTAATAATAGAGATGATCCCAAGGTTTAACATTTATGGCATTTTAGATTTTAGAAAAATCATAATTTTCTTAACAAAAACTAAAGAGTAAAAACCGGTTATTATTGTGAGGCAAATTTGGGTGAAGCTGACCAAACAGCGAATACTAATTCGACCAAATCAAACGCTGAAAGCTGGCGACATTTTCTATAATATTAAAATCCCAAAGCTTTAGAAACTTTAATAAAACAAAGAAAGAAAAATGAAGGATGCCAGGCTCGCCCGATGCCCCAAACCAACGGTCCGTAAAAGATGCGATCCCATCGGCACGTGGTCCCCACGCTCTCCCTTTGATTTCAGCGATCTCAACCTTAGGAGTTTGGACTCTCTTTGGTATGCTTGTTAGGAGGAAATCTAGGTGGCAATCCAAGATTACAATGAAATATTCCCATACTTGTATATGTGTAAAAGATATTTTCAGGAATATAGGATTATCATGATAATTAAATGACCCCGTTTCATAGTAATTCTATTCTTCCAAAACATATGTTTATCCTAGATTACCACGAAATATTGCCGCATAACATGAATGAGCCATGACCATCCGCCACCGGCCTCGCTCCCTACCTGTCGGTCGGCCCTGCCGCCTGTCGTCGGTCGTCCGCCCGCCATTCTCCACCGGCAGACCGCCGACCATCGCCGATCGTTTTCCGGACGGTCAACCGCAGATCAGAAGTTCGCCGCCGGCCGAACACCGGCTATCGCTGATCGTTCACCAGTCAGCTCGCCGCCGATCAAACGTTGGTCGACGACCGGCCGTAGTTCGTCACCGGTCGTCCGCTGGCCCGCCGCCGATAGTTAGTCGCCGGCCTCGCCGTCATCCACCGGCCCTCATTCAGCATCGCCGCCGGTTACACGCACGAGCATATATATATATATATATATATATATATATATATATTGCCGGGAATGATTAAAATGTATCAAGCATGTTAATACAAGATTTTTTGAAATTAGATAGGCGGTCATCCGATTTCCGGAAATGCGAGAATTTCCAGCCATCTTTTATAGCATGTAGCAAGGCGACGACCTACAGGGTTGATTGGTAAAGGATTTTGCTTTAGAGGCGTGGGTGCAACACAGTCTAGAGCAAGGAGCCAATGAAGCAAAAGAAATATAAAGCGTCCACGTCCACGCTATAAATAATAATAAAGCGAGAGCATTGACCAAAACTCCAACGTCTCCTCTTTTGACTCCTTCCCCACTTTCATAAGCCTAGCCAGCTCCTCCTCCTTCCCAATCTAGAAAAACAAATCGAATGAATGCGAAGAAGAGAAAGATGGCAATAACGAAGAACGAGAAGGGCATCAGCAGGGGAGGCGGTGACCACACTCAATCGGTGACAGTACCTTCCCTCTTCCGCTGCCCCATCTCCCTCGACGTCATGCGCTCCCCGGTCAGCCTATGCACCGGCGTCACCTACGACCGCTCCTCCATCCAGCGCTGGCTCGAGTCGGGCAACGCCACGTGTCCCGCCACCATGCAGCCCCTCCCCTCCACCGACCTCGTCCCCAACCTCACCCTCCACCGCCTCATCAACCTCTGGGTGGGCCCCGGCGACCTCACCCTCGCCGCACGGGCCCTCCTCGCCGATCTCCGCTCCTCCCCCTCCCCCTCCGCCGCCTCTCTCCGAAACCTCGCGGCTCTCTTCGGGAACGCCGGCGGCGACGTTGCCGACGAGTTCGAGAAGAATCGGCTCGTCGGCGACGAAGCCTGCGCCGAAACCCTTATCTCCACCCTCACCAATGCGGGCGCGGATCCGGGGGTCCTAGAAGAAGCCGCCGGCGTCATCGCCGGCGTCTTGACCTCCGATTGGATCGAGAAGGAAAACAAGCAGAGCCTCATTCGAAAGCTGGAAGCATCGATCACGCACCTGATTCGAGCCCTGAAACAGGGAAGAAACCTCGAAGCTCGAGCCAACGCCGGGATCGTCATCGACGCGCTGGTGTCGAACAGTCCGGTGGAATCTAGGGTTTCGATCGCGGAGAATCACCGAGATCTGATCCCGGAGCTCATCCGCCTCATCGACGAGTCGAGGTCGGACGTCGCCGGGATCTCCTGCCTGATTCACCTCGCCCCCGCGAGATCCGCTCGCGTCCGAATGGTGCGGCTCGGGATCGTTCCGGTGCTGACTCGGATCCTGACGGAATGCTCCAACGCGAAGGCGATGAAGCTGATGGAGATTGCCTCATCGATTCGAGAAGGGCGCGAGGCGATCTGCGAGATCGCCGACGCGGCGGTCTCGGCGATCATGAAGAGGATGATGAAGGTTGGGAGAGAGGGGACCGAGGGCGCGATCGTGATCCTGTGGAGCTTGTGCCACTTGTTTAGGGATCGGCGGGCGCAGGAGGCGGCAGCGGCGGTGGATGGGGGGATGATGACGATTCTGGTGGCGATGCAGAGCGGTTGCTCGCCGGCGGCGAGGGAGATGGCGGGAGATCTGCTGAGGGTTTTTAGGGTTAGAGGCAAAGGGTGCATTGGTGGCGGGTATAATACCAAGACGATGCATATTATGCCGTTTTGAGAATTCTTGTAAATTTTTAGAGATTTTGAATTGACAATTAGAAATAGATACAGATGAAAAGGCATTGGATTTAGATTTTACAATGATTAATGTGAATTTGGCTTTTTTCTCGTAGTGCATGATTGAATTAAGATATAATAATTGTAGCTACGGATAAACTTAACGTGTTTTAGCCGCCATCACCACAGCGAAAATTAAGGAAAAACTATTGCATGTCGGAAGTGCATGCGACAAGCTTTATGGATATAAACTTAGATTCTTTTAAAACGAATAACAAAATCTAGAACAAATGCAATTAAATAGCACAAGCGAATTTAGAAGGAAAAAGGATGAACTTTATTACAGTAAAACCTCCGTATAGGAATACTCTATATAGGAATAACCTCCCTATAGTGATAAAAAGTCCCGGTCCCGACTCGGGACCAGTTATAAATAAGAATAACCTCCACAGTGTGATATTCCATACTTTTTCCAAGTCCCGCCTGTACTAATTTACCTCTATATAGTAATAAATTGGCATTAAATTTTAAATAATTTTTTATATATATAAAAAATACATAAAATTACTTGGCTATTACAATTGAACTTAAGATTACATAAATTACTTAACTACACAATTGAACTTAAGATGACATAAAGTACTTATTCAAAGTTGTTTGGGACAATGACTTAATTTTTTGAGTTACTACCATATCCTTTAACTTGCGAGTTCGTAGTAACTCGTCACCACAATCACCTTCTTGTTGAATCCAAAACATTTCTAACTTATCCAACATGTTTGAAGCTTCTCGACATGACACCTTTTCTATTTCCACACTATCGTCTTCCGGATTATCACCTTGCGCTTCTTGCCTTATTGCCGCCATGATTTCTTTTATATATAAAACTCTACTTAAGAATAACCCCCCTATAGTAATATTTTTCCCCGGTCCCAAGGATATTACTGTATAGAGGTTTTACTGTAGAACTTTTAAGAAAATGAATTTTTTTTACAGTGAATTGCAATAACCCTCTCCTTATGATATCCAATGAGATATTCTTCTCTCTCAAAGTTCTCCTTATGATCGTATTAATCTCTTATGGAGCCTTCTCTCTTCTCCCTTAACCTTATGATCAAAACAACACTTTAAAACTTTAACCCTAACATGCTATTTATAACCCATACAAATCTGAGTTATAATAAAATCCCTATAATTAAGAATCTGCCAACAGAAACTCCATTTTCGAGATAAATCTTGAATCTGGAATTTGCTCTTATCTCAACGACAGACGTCTGAACCTATATGGGTCAGACGTCTGCCTGCAATCTGTATGTCGAGCAAAGCATTCCCAGACTTCTGACCTATAAGGGTTAGACGTCTGTCCTTCACCAAGCGTCTGGTCAGAGCATAGCCAGGCGTCTGAAGCTCTTTGTTCAGACGTCTGGGCCTCCTATGGAATTCTGGGACTTTTTTGCCAGACGTCTGAACCTCATTGCTCTAGACGTCTGGCACTTCTCTGGATTTTCGAACAGTCTCGATATACACGACATCCTTCACAACAATCTCCATTGGCTTGTATATTCTTATAGCTATTTTGAAAACTTGTTGTCCTCATCTTGTATCTTTTAGGGTTGTTTTAGTTGTTCTCATCGTTTCCCCTGCTAGCACAACTTTAAACCTTGAAACAACAAATTGTCATAATTTTTCCCCAGAATTGCGAAACTGGTACTGTCACAGTTTTTAACCAGAACTGTGAAACTGGTGTGACTCTCCTACCGAGGTCTCCCTTTATCATATTTAAGAACCTGAATAGAAACCAAAGCTGACTTGAAATTCTCCATAGGAATAACCTTCATCGGCATGTCCGTTGGGTTCATCTTAAAATCGATTTTGATCAAATTGATCTCCTTTTCGGCCTACCCCTTTATCTTGTGATACCGCACGTCGATATGTTTAGTTTGACTGTGGTATACTCGATTCTTTGCCAAGTGAATGACATTTTGACTTTCACAAAATACCGGAACCGATCCCTTATCGAATCCGAACTCGCCAACTAAACCTTTTAACCATAAGGGTTTCTTAGATACTTCCACTGCCTTCATGTATTCTGTCTCTGTCGTTGATAGCATCACGGTATTTTGAAGTGTTGACGTCCAACTTATTGGAGATTCTACAACTATATATACATAGTATGTAAGAGATCTTCTCTTGTCTAAATCACCAGCGTAATCCGCATCTACATATCCTTACAACCGGCTCGATTTATTTTCTGACCCGTGAAAGAATAAACTGAAATATTTAGTTCCTTTTAGATACCTGTAACACCCGAGCCCAATAGTACTATTCATATTACTAGTTGAGGGTTGTGATTTGCTCATTTCCAATTTTCCTGATTTTCTGGTGTTTATTGCTAAATTCTACCCGGTTAAGTCATTTTGGCACATAACAAATTTTAACTCCTAAAATGAAATTTAAGATGTCCATGTTAGCCTACTCGTCGCCACTAGTCGCGTGGTAGCGTCCGCGTGTCGAGATTCCGTTCCGTTTGGCTAAACGGGCAAGTTTGGGCGACTACGCGCGCGTGCAAGTGTCCGACTTGGGGGCATGCATTTTAATCATTAAACACCTATTTTCTAAATTTGGAACCCGCTTAAAATCTTATAATTTGAATTTGGAACATTTGGGCGCAACCCGGGCGCGATTTGGAAATGTTTCATTTCGCGCCAAAAAGGGCCCGTTTCAATTTAATATAAAACTAAAATAATTTCATACGAAATAATTCCTAACAGCATAATCCCCAAAAATCCTTCAAATTTTCCTTTCTGTTTTTGTTTCAGCCAATCACGAGCTCACAATCGAGCTCGTGGGCCCCTCTCCCATTCCCTATCTCTCTCTCTCTCTTCCCTCAATCTCTTCCTTTCTCTCTCCAATCTCCCTCTCTTCCTCTATTAATATTTCTCATGCAGCAGCCGCCCCCGACCCATCTTCGTCGCGAGAAACCCCCTCAAACCCTAACCCTGGCCTACCGCGACCTCACCGTCGATTCCCCGCGACCTTGCCGTCGCCGCCCTCGCCACCACGAGACCCCCGCGCCTTCCTCCTCCCGTTTCCCGACGACTCCCGCGCCTGCACCCAACCGCGACCTCGCCTCTACCCTCGCAGACATCACCGCCGACGTCGCCTCTCACCGTCGACGCCTCCCACGACTCCCTCTCACACCCCTCGTCGAGACCTCGTCGTCTTTTCCCTCCTCCCCTCGCCGGAACAGCAAACCCGAGCCTTCAACCTTTGCCTACCCCGCTGTTCGCCGGAGAAACGCGCCGGCGATCTCGTCGACGCCACCTCCGACCACCTCCCTTCTCCCTCGACCACCAGAGCCGACCCGCTCTCCTCCAGATCGCCGCAGCACCTTCACCTGCACACCCGAGGCCCTTCACCCTTGCTGCAGCCGCCGCCGTCGCTTCGCCGGCGATCCAGTGCCGTCGAGCCATCGTGTTTGCACCCTGTTTCTTCTCGGTGAGTTTTCCTTGTGCTTCCTCTTGGTACAATCCCTCCGCTGGTCTGTATTTTGGATGCGTAGTCTATGTTTGCTAACTTTGTTGTTTCTGTTTGCTGCCGGATCCGACCGTGCCGTCTTGGCGAACCCGACGCTACAGCGAAGCCCCCTAGTCCGTGTGATCCCGTTGACCTCTGTTGGGACTCGATCCGTGGCCCGTGCTATCTTATCGCGTTTTCTGCCGACTTTGCATCCGTGTTCCAGTTTGCAGACCGTCGAGCCAAGTATCTGAATACTTGCTTGAACATGCTTGCGTGCGAGATCTAGTCTTGCCACGCAATTTAATTCACACTATTTAATACCGTAGCTTAATGTTGGCATTTGATATCGTGTTATTGTTGTTATCTGTATAGTGGAATCGTTACAACCGTTCCTCGAAATTATTTAACCCACATCAATCCATGCTTTAACTAAATAAAATGACTGGATCATACCTGCTTGAACTGTTAAACCATTCTTGAGATAATTATCATATTTAGTATAATTTCATGTAGTTCTTAATTTATGATTGCGGATATTGCTTCACCGTGTGGCTATTGCACCCCAAAGGTGCGTAAACCGGTTAATATGAAAATACAAACATCACTGTGTTCACATAGAATAATATTGTTAGTTACTGTTCCTGTGTTGTTCATTACTCGTTACTATACCTGTTATCAGCACATACCTGATTGCATTACATATTGACCGATCTTGATACACCTGACACATGTTCTGATACACCGGACACGACACCATGTACATATCGACTCTACCTGTTGAAGGTAACCTGACCTGTTACCTGATCTCATGCCTAATGCCGATAACCCTGATCTTTCCTGCTGTCGATCCAGACAGACCTACTTTTACTTGACTTTGTGTTGGCATTAGCCCTTGACTACTGAATACCTGACCTGACATACATAGCTTGGGGGTATGGGGAAATCAAAGATGAACCTGACTTGTAACTCGACAGTTCACTACCGTTCGAGCGTACACATTCCTTTCTGTGCCTTACGGCATGTCTCGGCTGCCGCCGAGAATATTGTGGCCGTGATCCCGGTTATGTACGGGGTAATACCGAGTGTACACTTTCCTTTCTGTGCCTTACGGCATGTCTCGGTTTCAGCCGAGAATATTGTGGCCTTGATCCCGGGTATGTACGGGGTAATACCGAGTGTACACTTTCCTTTCTGTGCCTTACGGCATGTCTCGGTTTCAGCCGAGAATATTGTGGCCGTGGTCCCGGGTATGTACGGGATACTAATACTTTCCTTTCTGTGCCTTACGGCATGTCTCGGTTTCAGCCGAGAATATTGTGGCCGTGGTCCCGGGTATGTACGGGATACTAATACTTTCCTTTCTGTGCCTTACGGCATGTCTCGGTTTCAGCCGAGAATATTGTGGCCGTGGTCCCGGGTATGTACGGGATACTATTGAGTTACATCGACGATTCATCAATTGGTTTCAAAGACTATAGAGTAGAAAACCTGATAGGACAGTTTAGTCACCAGTGCACATTACCCTGCTTGTTATTTCTTATTGCTGCTTTATTCATGTTCATACTTGCATTGTTTATTACCATGTTTATGCTATATACTTGATATCATGACGCGCTGACGTCTGGGTTTTGCATGGCCCAGATTCCGTACCTTTGTCGTCGACCGAGCAGGAGTACTTCAGCCAGCAGGCTGAACTGTGAGTTCTTTAGAGTTTAGTTTATTTATGTCATTTCATTTCCAGATGTGAGCCCGCATTATGGGACATACTGTTTATTCATTGTATTGGATCATTAGCTTCCGCACTTATTGTTTATTGATTCCTGTTATTATGGATTTGGACATGTATTAGTTTAGTTTTATCTTGTTCTTGATATCCTTACAACCGTAATGTGACTGTGGATGGATACTTCCTACCCACAGGTAGCATGGTTGGCTATGTCACGTGCCCAAATCTTGCGTACTCTGGGAAGCGGGGCGTGACATGGTTTTATGGTATCAGAGCATAGGTTAATTGGGTTGATTCTTTGTAGTTGGGTATCGCACCCGATACACGAATCAGAATACCCGTGATTAGGAAACATGTCCTGCCACTTTGACCGTTTTACCATCCTTGAATCCTTCTTCCGGATCATGTCGGCATGCAAACTTACTTTGCATTGTCAAACTTGAAAACCTAACTTCTTGTTATCTCTAGGACTTAGGCGACTTGGGTGGAGTTAAGTAATTGCGGCTATGATACCGCGGCATAGCTACAATGCAGCACTCTATTTAAGTATCTTGGAGTTCTAACCTTGATTTATATATAGAATCTATCATCATGCTAATGTTGTTTGTTTTGATTTCAGGACCATGGCAGATAAGAATTTCAAGACGTATCAGAGGCGTGTGGATGAAGCCGCCATGTTAGGAGTGATACGAGGGATGTAGGAAAATCAGAAGAGGCAAACTGAGCTGATCCAGCAGCAAGCGGATTCATTTCAGGAGGGTTTGCAGGCTATGCAGCAGTCTGTAAACACCGCTGTAGCGAAGCCAGTCGACCGAGTAGGGACCGTGGCAGATTTCAGACGGTTGGGTCCTACTACTTTCACTGGCTTGGAGGAGCCGTTGCCAGCCGAGCAGTGGCTTGTGGACACGGAGAATTTACTGATTGCGGCACAGATCCCAGAAGATAAAAGAGTTGATGTGGTGCGCATTCAGCTGGTGGATTACGCCCGAGAGTGGTGGCTCGTGGAGGAGACCCGCTTGTCCAAGCCAATCAGTTGGGCGGATTTTTCCAAAAGATTTTTTGAAAAGTTCTTCCCGCGGAATGCACGGGAGGAAATGGAGGAGAGATTTATTGGGCTGAAACAAAATGGAGCAGCGGTGGATGTACACGCAGCGGAATGGACGAGACTCAGCCGTTTCGCTGGACCCTTAGTCGCCAAGGAGGCGGACAGGGCGCGAAGGTTCTTGCGCAGTTTGGATGTGGACATCCAGAGGCAGATTGTCTCCTTGGGTTTGACCACTTTCTCACAGGTTCTTACGGCAGCCAGAGAGCAACAGAGTTTATCAGGATCGAAAGGGAACCTTCACCAGACAGCAGTTGCGGCCAGGAAGCCTACATTTGTACCTAACCGAGATCATGGGCGCAAGGGTATTCCAGTGGACCGTCGAGGTGTAGCACCAATGAAGAAGCCTGTGGTCGTGGATCGAAGAAAGAGCATAAGTTGTAACTACTGCAATTTACCGGGCCACATGCAAAAGGATTGTCGAAGGAGACTGGGACTTTGTCTGGTTTGTGGAGCAGCCGATCACGCAGTGAGTGCTTGTCCGTCGAAGCTTCGCACGAGAGATGATATACAGAAGCCTCCGCAGAGACCGTTCCAAGGGCAGAAGCAGCTGACACAAGGATCCAACCAGGGTCGAGCTTTCATTTTGACAGCTGAGGAAGCCAAGGCATCAGGAGAAGCGGTTTCAGGTAATTTACTCGTTCATGGTTTTCCCGCTTTGGCATTACTTAATTTCGGAGCATCCCATTGTTTATGTCATCCAAATTTATAACTACACACTCGATCACCTGCACGACCCTGTCTAGTTTCTGGGACGTACACACTGGGAATGGGAAAATCATAGCTAGTAAGGAAGGTAGAGATTGTACAGTTGTTGTTTGCGGACGGGAGCTTTTGCAGATTTTTTGGTGATAGATACGGGCAGTTGAGGCTGTCTTGGGGATGGAGTTTCTTGGCACTTTCCACGCCCACATTGACTGTAGGGCAAGGAAGGTAATTTCCAGATTCCCGGACATCCTAAGTTTACTTTCATTGGAGAAAGCAATTCTGTCGGGCCAGTCGAGTTTAGGGCTAGGCCGACGAACAATGTTCTTGCGGCTATAGTAATGGAGAGTAATGAAGAGCCGGCAATTGTCCGCGACTTTATGGATGTGTTTGAAGATATTTCGGGCTTACCGCTGAAGCGGGACGTGGAGTTCACGTTTGACCTTAGTCCTGGTGCAGTGCCAGTATCGAAATCTTATCCGATGGTACCGGTGGAATTGGAAGAAGTTAAGGAACAAGTGGGTGAATTACTCGAGAAGGGATGGATTCGAAGCAGCAACTCACCCTGGGGAGCTTCAGTTCTCTTAGTAAAGAAGAAGGATGGCACAGGACGGATGTACATTGGCCTTCGAGACGTTGAAGCAGAAGTTGATAACCGCCCCGATTCTGACCGTACCGGATAATTCAGGAGGACTGGTGATTCATAGCGACGCATCTGGAAAGGGTTTGGGATGTGTATTAATGCAGAACGGGAAAGTCGTCGCTTACGCATCGAGACAGCTGAAGACTCATGAGAAGAACTATCCGACTCATGACTTAGAGCTTGCAGCCGTGATCTTCGCCCTGAAGATTTGGAGACACTATCTTCTGGACGAGAGAGTTGAAGTCTTTACGGATCACAAGAGTTTGAATTATGTGTTCACCCAGAAGGAGTTGAACATGAGACGACGCAGATGGTTGGAGCCGGACTGCGAACCGATTTACTGATCCATGAAGACGGTTCGTTGAGATATGGTAGCCGTGTGTGTGTGCCAAAAGGATATGTGCGTGAAGAGCTTAGGAAGGAGGCACACAGATCAGCTTACTCTGTACATCCAGGAGGGACAGAAATGTACCGAGATATTCGACAGCAATTCTGGTGGGAAGGTATGAAACGGGAAATTGCTCGCTTCGTGGCCAGGTGCTTGGTGTGACGACAAGTCAAGGCTGAACACCAAAGGGTTGCTGGTTTGTTGCAACCACTTTCGATTCCTCAGTGGAAGTGGGAACATATAACCATGGATTTCGTGACGGATTTACCGCGGAGTCCAAAGGGCAACAATGCAGTATGGGTGATTGTCGATCGGTTGACCAAGGCAGCTCACTTTATTCCTTTTCGGGTTGGTCAATCGACAGAGACTTTGGCAGAGCGGTACATGCAGGAGATTGTCAGATTGCATGGAGTACCGGTAAGCATCATGTCCGATCGGGACACTCGGTTCTTATCGCACTTTTGGAGGAGCTTACAAGAAAGTTTGGGGACTCGATTGAAGTTTAGCACAGCTTATCATCCTCAGACTGATGGACAATCAGAGAGAACGATCCAGACCCTTGAAGATATGTTGAGGGCTTGCATGTTAGACTTCAAAGGTTCTTGGGAGGATAATCTACACCTGGTGGAGTTTTCGTACAACAATAGCTTCCAAGCGACAATTCAGATGGCTCCGTTTGAAGCGTGTATGGTCGTAAGTGCCGTTCGCCGGTTTGTTGGGATGATGTTGGTGAACGAAGGTTACTAGGACCAGATTTGGTGGTACAGACAGTCGAGAAGGTGAATACAATCAGGAAGCATATGAAGGCAGCTCAAGACAGACAGAAGAGTTGGGCCGACACGTCAAGAAGACCTCTAGGGTTCGCCGTGGGTGATTTGGTATTCCTGAAGATATCACCGACTAGAGGGGTGATTCGCTTTGGAAGTCGGGGAAAGCTTAGTCCCCGATTCGTTGGACCCTTCGAGATTTTGAAGCGTGTTGGAGAGGTATCGTACCGGTTGGCGTTACTACAGTCATTAGCAGGAGTTCACGATGTGTTTCGTGTGTCTCAACTACGGAGGTATGTTCGTGATGAGACTCATGTCTTGGATCATTCGGAGTTGACTGTACGAGAGGATCTGACTTTCGAGGAGCGACCAGTTGAAATCAAGGATCGAAGAGAAAAGGTTCTTAAGAACAAGGTTATCCCTCTTGTGCTAGTTTCTTGGGGTAATCGATCGCATGGAGAATCCACTTGGGAGCGAGAAGACGAGATCCGGCAGAAATTCCCTCATCTTTTCCAGTAGTTAGTTATCTTGTATTCTTGGAATTTCGAGGACGAAATTCTTTTGTAGTTGGGTATGATGTAACACCCGAGCCCAATAGTACTATTCATATTACTAGTTGAGGGTTGTGGTTTGCTCATTTCCAATTTTCCTGATTTTCTGGTGTTTATTGCTAAATTCTACCCGGTTAAGTCATTTTGGCACATAACAAATTTTAACTCCTAAAATGAAATTTAAGATGTCCATGTTAGCCTACTCGTCGCCACTAGTCGCGTGGTAGCGTCCGCGTGTCGAGATTCCGTTCCGTTTGGCTAAACGGGCAAGTTTGGGCGACTACGCGCGCGTGCAAGTGTCCGACTTGGGGGCATGCATTTTAATCCTTAAACACCTATTTTCTAAATTTGGAACCCGCTTAAAATCTTATAATTTGAATTTGGAACATTTGGGCGCAACCCGGGCGCGATTTGGAAATGTTTCATTTCGCGCCAAAAAGGGCCCGTTTCAATTTAATATAAAACTAAAATAATTTCATACGAAATAATTCCTAACAGCATAATCCCCAAAAATCCTTCAAATTTTCCTTTCTGTTTTTGTTTCAGCCAATCACGAGCTCACAATCGAGCTCGTGGGCCCCTCTCCCATTCCCTATCTCTCTCTCTCTCTTCCCTCAATCTCTTCCTTTCTCTCTCCAATCTCCCTCTCTTCCTCTATTAATATTTCTCATGCAGCAGCCGCCCCCGACCCATCTTCGTCGCGAGAAACCCCCTCAAACCCTAACCCTGGCCTACCGCGACCTCACCGCCGATTCCCCGCGACCTTGCCGTCGCCGCCCTCGCCACCACGAGACCCCCGCGCCTTCCTCCTCCCGTTTCCCGACGACTCCCGCGCCTGCACCCAACCGCGACCTCGCCTCCACCCTCGCAGACATCACCGCCGACGTCGCCTCTCACCGTCGACGCCTCCCACGACTCCCTCTCACACCCCTCGTCGAGACCTCGTCGTCTTTTCCCTCCTCCCCTCGCCGGAACAGCAAACCCGAGCCTTCAACCTTTGCCTACCCCGCTGTTCGCCGGAGAAACGCGCCGGCGATCTCGTCGACGCCACCTCCGACCACCTCCCTTCTCCCTCGACCACCAGAGCCGACCCCCTCTCCTCCAGATCGCCGCAGCACCTTCACCTGCACACCCGAGGCCCTTCACCCTTGCTGCAGCCGCCGCCGTCGCTTCGCCGGCTATCCAGTGCCGTCGAGCCATCGTGTTTGCACCCTGTTTCTTCTCGGTGAGTTTTCCTTGTGCTTCCTCTTGGTACAATCCCTCCGCTGGTCCGTATTTTGGATGCGTAGTCTATGTTTGCTAACTTTGTTGTTTCTGTTTGCTGCCGGATCCGACCGTGCCGTCTTGGCGAACCCGACGCTACAGCGAAGCCCCCTAGTCCGTGTGATCCCGTTGACCTCTGTTGGGACTCGATCCGTGGCCCGTGCTATCTTATCGCGTTTTCTGCCGACTTTGCATCCGTGTTCCAGTTTGCAGACCGTCGAGGCAAGTATCTGAATACTTGCTTGAACATGCTTGCGTGCGAGATCTAGTCTTGCCACGCAATTTAATTCACACTATTTAATACCGTAGCTTAATGTTGGCATTTGATATCGTGTTATTGTTGTTATCTGTATAGTGGAATCGTTACAACCGTTCCTCGAAATTATTTAACCCACATCAATCCATGCTTTAACTAAATAAAACGACTGGATCATACCTGCTTGAACTGTTAAACCATTCTTGAGATAATTATCATATTTAGTATAATTTCATGTAGTTCTTAATTTATGATTGCGGATATTGCTTCACCGTGTGGCTATTGCACCCCAAAGGTGCGTAAACCGGTTAATATGAAAATACAAACATCACTGTGTTCACATAGAATAATATTGTTAGTTACTGTTCCTGTGTTGTTCATTACTCGTTACTATACCTGTTATCAGCACATACCTGATTGCATTACATATTGACCGATCTTGATACACCTGACACATGTTCTGATACACCGGACACGACACCATGTACATATCGACTCTACCTGTTGAAGGTAACCTGACCTGTTACCTGATCTCATGCCTAATGCCGATAACCCTGATCTTTCCTGCTGTCGATCCAGACAGACCTACTTTTACTTGACTTTGTGTTGGCATTAGCCCTTGACTACTGAATACCTGACCTGACATACATAGCTTGAGGGTATGGGGAAATCAAAGATGAACCTGACTTGTAACTCGACAGTTCACTACCGTTCGAGCGTACACATTCCTTTCTGTGCCTTACGGCATGTCTCGGCTGCCGCCGAGAATATTGTGGCCGTGATCCCGGGTATGTACGGGGTAATACCGAGTGTACACTTTCCTTTCTGTGCCTTACGGCATGTCTCGGTTTCAGCCGAGAATATTGTGGCCTTGATCCCGGGTATGTACGGGGTAATACCGAGTGTACACTTTCCTTTCTGTGCCTTACGGCATGTCTCGGTTTCAGCCGAGAATATTGTGGCCGTGGTCCCGGGTATGTACGGGATACTAATACTTTCCTTTCTGTGCCTTACGGCATGTCTCGGTTTCAGCCGAGAATATTGTGGCCGTGGTCCCGGGTATGTACGGGATACTAATACTTTCCTTTCTGTGCCTTACGGCATGTCTCGGTTTCAGCCGAGAATATTGTGGCCGTGGTCCCGGGTATGTACGGGATACTATTGAGTTACATCGACGATTCATCAATTGGTTTCAAAGACTATAGAGTAGAAAACCTGATAGGACAGTTTAGTCACCAGTGCACATTACCCTGCTTGTTATTTCTTATTGCTGCTTTATTCATGTTCATACTTGCATTGTTTATTACCATGTTTATGCTATATACTTGATATCATGACGCGCTGACGTCTGGGTTTTGCATGGCCCAGATTCCGTACCTTTGTCGTCGACCGAGCAGGAGTACTTCAGCCAGCAGGCTGAACTGTGAGTTCTTTAGAGTTTAGTTTATTTATGTCATTTCATTTCCAGATGTGAGCCCGCATTATGGGACATACTGTTTATTCATTGTATTGGATCATTAGCTTCCGCACTTATTGTTTATTGATTCCTGTTATTATGGATTTGGACATGTATTAGTTTAGTTTTATCTTGTTCTTGATATCCTTACAACCGTAATGTGACTGTGGATGGATACTTCCTACCCACAGGTAGCATGGTTGGCTATGTCACGTGCCCAAATCTTGCGTACTCTGGGAAGCGGGGCGTGACAATACCAAAGTATCCACTTTACAGCTTTCGAATGGAGCTTTCCTAAATTTGACATGTACCGGTTAACCAGACCTACCGCATAAGATATGTCTGGACGTGTGCATACCATAGCGTACATCAGCGATTCCACCACACTCGCATATGGTACTCGAGACATCTTTTTTTTCTCCTCTATTGATTTCGGACACTTCTTGGAGAATAGCTTGAAATGGCCGGCGATATGGGTACTAACCTGTCTTGAGTCCTTCATGTTGAATCTCTCCAACACCTGCTCATTATATCTTCTTTTGGATATGCACGGCTTTCCAACCTTCCCGTCTCAAAAAATCTCCATCCCAAAAATTTTCTTTGCTTCACCTAAATTCTTCATGTCAAATTCTACGCTCGATGAAGCTTTGAGTGACTTTATTTCCTCCATACTCTTCGCAGCGATCAACATGTCATCGACATATAGGAGTAGATATATCGACGAACCATCCTTAAGCCGCTTCGAGTATACGCCGCTGTCATACTCATATCGAGTGTAGTTAGTCTTCCTCATAAAAGAATCAAAGCGCTTGTACCGCTACTTGGGAGACTACTTCAACCCATATAGAGACCGTTTGAGTTCATATACATGATCCTCCTTTCAGGGCTCTACAAATCCTTCAGGTTGCCTCATGTAGATTGTCTATTCCAACTCACAATACAGAAATGCCGTTTTCACATCCATTTGCTCCAACTCTAAATTTTGAGCAGCTACCTTTGCTAACAAAACTCGAATAGAAGTATGCTTGACTATAGGCAAGAAAATCTCTTTGTAGTTAACCCCCTCCTTCTGAGTAAAACCCTTCGCAACTAACCGTGATTTATATTGCTCATTCTCCTTTTTCCTGAATACCCACTTGCAGCCAATAGCCCTTTTCCCTTTCGGTAGCTCAATCAGATTCCACTTACCATTCTTTCGAAGAGACTTCGTCTCCTCTGTTATCGCAACAATCTATCGATTCCCATCTTCTTGCCCAATGACCTCCTGATAAGAGCTGGGCTCTCCACTTTCAATAACTAAAACATATACGAGCATATCTTCGAAACTGTACCTGACAAGTGCTTTATGTGTACGTGATGATCTCCTTAACGCCATTGTCTGTGGGTCCTGTTGGGGTTGGTTCTCACTGTCTGTCTCCGTATTCTGCCCGTCCACCTCCACATCAATAGACTGAAATTGTGCTTCAGTGTCTGTATCCTTATGAGCGTCACAAAACTCCACCTCCACCAGATCATTGTCACCTGATACTCCATCTGCCCCCTTATTATCTCCAGCCACGTCTTTCAACATGGATTCCTCATCGAAGATCATATCTTGGCTGGTGAACGCCCTTTTGTTTTCCGAATCTCATAACTCATAACCTTTAACTCCAAGTTTGAATCCCAAGAAAACGCTCTTCTTTGAATTAGACTCCAGCTTGGTCCTATCTTTCTGATTCACGAGCGAGTAAGTAGAGCACCTAAACACTCTGTCACGCCCTGCTTTCCAAGATACACAAAAATTTGGGACGTAACTCGGTCAGCTATGCGATCTATGGTAAGGAATCATCCTTCCATAGTCACATTAAGGCTATCATGCATTAATCAAGCACAAAATAATATATGTATATCTAATTTTCACATGTCCAATGCCAGTATAATCCAAAATAGCAGAAGCAATAATAAATGATCAAATCTCAAAAAGATCCAAGGATAAATAAACGATAAATACTTTTCCCTTATGGGCTCACAACCGATCCAATAAAAGTATAATACGAGAAGTAAACTAGACCATAAATAACTAATAACCGGAGAACTCCTTAGTGCTCAGCAATCTTCTCGAAGTACTTCTTATCCTCCTGTTCTAAAGTCAAAGATCTGGGCCGTGCAAAACCCAGACGTCAGAGCGTCATACATAATATAATAAGGAATATAACCGGAAATGTGATATATTAAGCCATATACAGGAACTAGTGTTATATGAGTAAACCATAGCAATGACAATACAAGGTGATATAGCAAGCAAGATACAACAAGGCAATCATGTCATATAAAGCCTAGATGTCCATATTTCTAAGTTATCTATCCTATAAGTATTTGAAACCAATTAATTCAATCATCATCGTAAATCAATAGTATCCCGTATGTTCTCGGGACCACGGTCAAGATTCTCGAGGTTGAATCCGAGACGATATACAAATGTCATTACCATGTTTATTCGTATATGATTTTTTCCAACGGTGGCAAAGATGAATTATATATGTGTTTTCGGAACTTGATATTTTCCATGAATTTGAAAAGCCGCGGTGTGATTTATAAAACTTGCGTATGTTTTAAAATACGGTTTTCTCTTGATTTGATGATTTGGCATCCACCATGAGCTTTCTTGGTTTGATGTGATGACTATCCAAATCGAGGGAGAGGTTAACCGATTACAGATACATGGTGGACCCAGTATGACACCGAGAGGCAAGAAGTCCGTAGGGAGGTACAGAGAGCCTAGCGAGGTGATCGATACCGGAGATAGTATTAGAGTATGGCGGATATCCGGAGGATACAAAACGATACTATATTTATATCGAGAGAGGGCCGGTCTGGGAGACGGTGCCTACGATAACTGGATTTCATGTGTCAATAATAGACACAAGATTTATGATGATTTCGAGTGTCGATGATGGACACTCATTTAATGATATAGATGTTATAGATGATATATTTCCATATGATGAAGATCTTGTACATCATGTTTGTTGTGTAAGTGCACGGCAGCGCCCCGGCCGTCATTCCGAGGCCGAAATGTGGAAACGAAACTTTTCTTTAAACTTTAAAAACGGCGCTACCGCGAACTTTAAACCCGGATCGGGCCATTAACCTAATGCTAGCAAACTAGAAAATGAGAAGAAAGCTATACCGAGCGATCCGTGTCCTTCGGTCTTCGGCCTCCGTCCCGATCTCCTCGCAGAATCTCCGGTCTTCAACTCCTCGTCGGAAAGGGCACCACATCGCCGGGTTCTTTTACGGGCTCCCACCTCTGGACCGAGGCAACTCAGACACGAAGTTGGCCAGCCGACGTGTCCAAGAAATGCTGTAGGCTAAGTGTAGAATCACTTGTCTCAAGCGGGTATGAAGTTGCCATTTATGATGTGGAGGAAATATGAACTTTGGAGAGAGGTGAGGAATATTGTAGCAAGCAAAGAATGAGATGAAGAAATTTCCCACACCCAAAATGAATTTTCCCTCTCTCTCTCAAAGTGTGGCCGGCCTCTAACAAAAGGAGGAGGAAAAATCTCAAGGGGGTGAGCACAAGAGAGAGGAGGGTAACCATAAGAGAAATGAGATGATAACAAGGAAATTATATCACATCAATTTCTAAATCAACTCTGATCTCATTTAATGCTAGCCATGAGCATAAGAAAAGAATCTAATGATGCTAAGAAAACTCATGAACCCTCATATCACAATTAACCCTTCCACAATTGCTAATTTGCACATTTGCAAATTTGCCCCTCCATCAATTATCAGCCAACGAAAGGAAGAAAGGAAAACTGGCTGAAACGGAATGCAAACTGGCAATTTCAAAAAACTGATCCCGTAATAAATTACAGAAAAACCCCGCGACCGTATATACATACCCGCATTTGTATTCCGACCGAATACAAATGCAAAGAGACAAAATCTACACTGTACAATACTAGGATCCGGCTTAAACCAAAGCCCGCTAGTATTATCCGTCCGATCATGATCCATGCAATACCGCACGTATATGATCGAACCCTGCCATATCTCCATACGGACTCTACAGCGTTTCGCCCGAAACTTGAGAAACTGTCTGTGGGGGACTCTAAAGACTCGTCAATATTTTGGCTGTGGATTTAACCACTAGCACGTCAGAGGTATTAGCCATACGTAACGGGCTACCAAGTATTGACCAAAAAGAACGTCGATGAGCGAACTCATCCTGACACCCTACTGAGCCTGTCAGTGACAATATCCGTACAGTCTGGTCCGTTCGTCTATGAGCATCGCATGGCGGGCCTAGGGGGTTGGTAAAAGTCAGACCCCCAAAAGCGGTACAAGTCGTGTCGGAGTGTAGCCCAGAACACCCTGAGATATTACTGTTATGCCTACCAAAAAATTTCCTGCCTTGGCCAAGGACTTCGTGTAATGGCTCTCCTAGACACAGCGCGACCTCACCCCCAATACCGGGAGAGACGAACCCCTGCAGATCCGCTCACTGCCTCCATGTGGTTCGGGACTGTACCCAACTAAAACTTGTTTGCACGACTCCTTTGAGCCGTGGTAGGGTAGTAATCAAAGCACAGTGGGAACTCACACGAGACAAATGACGATCTCAGGTCGATGAACTAACCTGTACACATGTCACTAGGGAACTGCTATCTGACGTCAGGTATAAGACCAACTAGCATGTTTCTGGCGAGTCCTGTCCGGTGTACTCATAACCCAATGAGCACCTGTATACATCTTAGGTGAACCAACTGACACCAGTGGCCTGTGAGACCGTCCACCGCCCCTCGTCGGGGTCTCGACTGTATACACTAGTCTACTCTGGAGTATCGATGCCCTGTCTCGAAACTCTCTCGACTAGGGACCTTTTAAGGATGTGCTTATAGACCCTAGCTCCCACGTATATGATCACCATCATACTGCTGGCAGTCAAGAAAGAATCCTATGGGCTCTATCAACGTGTAATAGCGACCTGTAAGATCACCTAAAACAGTACACGATGATAAAGATAAACCAGATAGCATACTATCATCTTGAGTAAGACTGTCCTACCGGTATAGGTCCTCCCTCAATCATTGCAATCACGTGCCTGTGATCCAATAATTGACTCTGAGGGCACTATCTCCAACAATCTCCCACTTTCACTCAAGGTTAATTATTGCGATGTCGCATACTCACAGCCCGTGTGATACCGAACACCCAACTCCTCTACTAGTCAGTTTCACAAAGCTCGTTTGCGAAACTATTGCGTTCGAGGAATAGCCTCAGTGAGTGGATCCGCTCTGATGTTTCTTTCTATGTCTCTCTTTATCTCAAGTTCGCGGAGAAAGCCATCTCCCGAAATGAGCAATACCTGTATTAGAATGTGTCTGGATGTCTGATGGGACCTAATTCATAAATGAACTCCAAATCCAAACTTCTTAGACTGTATCGTGAACTGAACTTAATCAGTATTCTGCGCCATGCCTCCCTCAGTATCCGCCTGGACCACCTGTCCAAAATACTGCCCCTCGTCGGAGGGAAAACTATAACTCTGACAGCGACTCTGTCATCCAGGCCACCTTGGAAGCCTAGAATGATAACTGTCTCCCGAATGAGGCTGTTCTTATCATATCCCTAGAACATCCACTTATGTTGTAAAACTGCTTCCGAATGTTTCTCTAGAATTGGATCAATATCAACTTATTGCATCTACTGCAAAAACAACATCTGGTGTGGTACTTGACATCTCATGATTGACTCAATTGCCTAAGCAAGTGATCTGTCAATCATGCACATCCCTCTCCCCTTTAGTTTGTAAGACACCTTTAGAGAGGGTGACTCCATTACTTGCAGGTATACCACCGTGCCAGGAGTCGTCCATTCTAAAACACCTTTAGAATGCTGTCTAAGTACTCAAATTGGGAAACTACCCAAATCTAAATCTAAAACCATAGATCCAGTAACCAGAATGTCAGATATTATATCTATATCCTATATGGAGAAACCACTGTGTGACAACCAAAGTATAACCGATCGTAGTATAGGAATTTCACTTCCTACTCTGTGTATGTCATCCAAATACCAGGACATCACATCCTACTACCTTCTTAACAGATCCATCCCCTATTCTGATGAAGTCAAACCTATGACTGTCACATCAGAAATAGATGATCTATCTCCGCTATATCTGCTTTAGTCCATAAATAGACATAAACTACTTATCCACCAATGCTTCCGCTGCTCCCACTGACTACGACAACCCTCTGGCAGAATCATATACACGTGCACTTCTAAAGCTTGTTTAGAAAGACGCTATACTCATCCTCCTGCCGGGTCTCATAGTCTAGAACAACAGCAATGGCAAGTCTGGGCAAACAAGAACCTCCCTGTCACCGTCTTTGAGCATACCGGAGTACCTCTCGGGTGCCTGAGGTTACCCACCATATCTGCGGAGTGGCCAATGGAATGTCAGACCAGATTGAATCTTTAGGTTCCTATCAAATTTTCAGTAATCGTTTGCGGTTCTGGAATCACTTCCAGTTCTACCATACTCCCACTACTGTTTTCTGAAAAAATCCATTTTACTAAAACTGTGGCGAGTCAAGAACAATATCACTATTGATCTTCCAGATGGTAGAAAGTCAATCCTCGTCATAGCCCGGTCAACCCACAAACAACCATTACGGAAACGTGCCTTGAGTTATCCGGAGTCTGGTTTTAAGCATAAGCTGGATAACTCCCCGTACCTTAACATCGTTAAGATATGAACCGTTCTATATCCAATACAGAAACAGAGGCACTGATTTCATTAGGACCAGATTCAAATCATACAGCTGTCTCCAGTGCATGTCAACTAAATGGAGAGAGGCCGATCAGCATTACTCAACTTAGGAGTGCTTCCAATTATGAGTAACCTGAAAGAGAAGCAAGTTCTCTTAATCATTACTATTAACTGAATACCATACACAAGTATCTATATCTTCGATCGCCTTGAAGAATCCCGATACTTGCAACACCTGGTTCTCTACTTTATTCATATACCTATAACTTCTCAAAACTTGGACCTTGTGTTTCTATGAAACACTTGTCAAAAAACTAGAGAAGTCATAAGTAAACCGAATATAGTACGAGGACCAATCCCTCTGTCCTAATGGACACTGGACAACATACAATACTCTGTACAAGTCCCCTGAGTTTAATAACTCATTCCCCGTATGTCGTAGGTTGAAAACTGTACTTATGGTTAAGAAGAATTACACCGCTGTTTAATGCTCCTTACCTAACCATCAACTGATACAGGTAAATGTCATAGACATAATTTCAAAAGGTATATCTCACTCTATGAAAATAGACGTACATATATATCAATTTGAAATTGGTGCATAACAACGGATATTCAAAACCAAATATTTGCCGTCCGGCAAACAACCCAGGCGACTTCCTCAAATATCACCAATTAAAGCGAATCTCGATATAATGAGGATGATCATCCAATTCCCAATAACTTCCACTCAACATTTGTAAAACCATACAGATGTGAGAATCATTCCTGGTAAATACATACCCTGGAGCAAGTGTCTAATTGGGAAATCAGTTTTCTATTAACAATACACAGTGAAACTGAAACATAGATATGTTTCGAAAGGGTATCCGGGTGTTCCTAGTAATGCCTCTTCTATTATCCAGATTCACAACTGTAACCGTACATTTCTTTTCCATCTCTCCAAATCCCTATATATGTCTTTAGTCATTACCTTCTGTACACCCCCTCTAGGCTTAAATAGTTTTCTTCCTTCCCTACCGTTCGGCACCAGCCTATGGTTTGGAAGAAGACTATCCAATAAGCATAATGGGTGTACTGTCCTAATCCTAGGAACACTCGCAACCCGAGAGAAGGTAAAGATAAAAGACACCTGAATAAACCTTATTCCTATTTCTCCTGAACCAGAATCCATCCCCGAACTGGAACAAGTTCCTTTCGAGTTCGTATATAACCATACGATGGAGTATCCAAATAACTGTGGATCTTCGTAGTGATACGGAGTGTTTTGGCGAAATACAAAGGTGATATAGGATTGGCGAAGAAATATTTGGTTTGGTCGTGAATAGCAGTCGTGAATAGCAGTCGCAATTTACTTTGCCCTCTTACTAATCCCTTTATTTGTCTTAACTTATTACCTTCTGTACACCACGCTTAGGCTAATCGGCTTTCTTCATTCCCTACCGTTCGGCACCAGCCTAAGCTTTGGAAGAAGACTTTCCAATAGGCGCAACGGGTGTACTGTCCCCTAATCCAAGGAGCACTCACAACCTGAGAGAAGGTAAAGAGGAAAAGACAACTGAATAGTCCTATTTGTTTTCTCCAGAACCGGAAACCATCCTCGAATAAATTCCTTCGAGTTCGTATATAACCATACTATGGTTTTATCCAATGGAAGTGGACGTTCGTAGTAATACGGGGTGTTCTGGAGAAAAGGGTAAAAGTAGGAATGGCAATGAGGTATGCAACTCTGACAATCCAAAAGCCAGTGTTTAAGAAGGTTCGGTCAACTTGGTCACTGAGTCATAGTCTAAGGTTGGGTCATGGTCACTGCCAAAGAGAGAGAGAAAAGAAACACCATGCGTGCACTCTAACCTAGATCAGAATGGTTATCACTTTATCTAATCAGGAAACCTCCCACTGTAACCTCAAATTCTCCTCCAAACCTAAAAGAAGAATTAGTCAGGATCACCCGAGGAGTAAACCAACTCATCAGTGGGAATCGGGATCCAACTATCATCACATGATAATGTGATGGAATCCACTCACGTTATCACACTCCAGAAGGTATGCGCATATCTGACAAGTTTCAGTTTCTTTAGAAACTCCCGATGTGATTTTTACCCCATGCTCTTATGACCTTGACTTTGACCAACAAATCATAAGTAACATGTCAAGTTCTACCCGTCATTATCCAGGTTGATTTGAACCCCACCCATACCTACCCTTGACTTTGGCCATCAAGGCAGTACGACTGTCCCAAACCAACGCATCTATTAATGCTGCAGAAAAGTAACAAATAGCTACCATACACCATGCCTTGACTTTGGCCAACAAACATAGCATGAATACTACATGCTACCCGTCTGAAATGACGGAGGGCTACGAATGGTTTTTGGCGAAAAACCTTTAACGTAATGAACTTGATATCGTTGAAGGAACCGGATAGCTTTTATAAAAATATAGTGACGAAAACCTTTGCTAAAGAGGTCACTCCCGGTGAAGGGATCTCGGCTCTTTCCCCGTAGAATGAGGTGCAGAATATTCCATCTGAATACCACGATGCAAAGCAAAAGTAATCGACTATAGCGAAGTTATTGCCCTGACGCAAACTTCTGTCCAAGGGGTCATTCCCGGTGAATGGATCTCGGCCCTTGCCTCGTCGACTGAGGTGCTGGATATTCATAACCGAATACCACTGTGCAAAACAAAAGAGAACGCCCTTACAATAATAGCTTTTTGAAAAATTGTTCCAACAACATCAAATAGGTTTGTTTAGCTTGCATTGATCCGAATCAACGCAGTCCCATCAATTGATCGCACCACAAAAGAACGAAAATAATGATGTGCGTATATACCATCCGCATTCGCCACTGGGTCCCGTCATCACCCGTTAGGTTACTTAACTAACGACAGAGCGGGGACTGGACTAGCGCGGATGCAAAACATATACAACATCTACTAGTATATATATCAATATATAATATTCGCTCAAGGCGTGATAAAATGCAACATCACAGAAATGTAACCAGCATCACAGAACAATACAGATATCTGGGATCCCCGGGTTTCATAGAGCCGCTACTGAAACCCGACGTTCCCCTGGTCGTGTGGATAGTCTGTGCAATGAAATTCTAGACCTCTACGGGCGTGGCAAGTTACCCGCCAAAACCTAAAGCGAGGCAGCCCCCTTCAGCAACGTGAATGGACCACCCAGCACTTCACGGAATCCGGTAACTTGGGCACTCCTCCTTGGGTCAACCTATACCCCCTATGAGTGCGGCGAATAGCCCGCCAATTCTAGAGTAAAGCCCCCTTTGTCTCAACGCCATGAGATGCGGGCTTGTTGCCCTCTAGAATCCGGCTATCCGTGCACCCCTTCGCGGGGTAATCCTAGTACAGAAAGTAAAAAATATACAATGGGTACATCGACCTGTCGGGACCTGCAAAGTGCCACACGGAGCAAAGTGCCACACGGAACAAAGTGCCACGCCAAGTGTCGTGTTCAGTGGGCGGGGGCCACCTCTTGAATCCGTGGGGGCCACCTCTTGAGTCCGTGGGACCCACTGTAGAACAATGGGGACTCTTCGGAATACATTCCGAAAGGGGGCAGATCTGTACTATAAATGGAATGATACTACTCTTCAATACAGAGGCGCCTTTTAAGTGAACCGGAACTACTGGAGCTTGAGAACTCCGTAGTTAAGCGTGCTCGGGCCAGGGAAGTCTTGAGATGAGTGACTTCCTGGGAAGTGGCCCCTGGTCGGGTCCGGTTTGCCCCAAAGGACAAAACCGTGCGGTTTCAGCCAGAGCGGACAATACTCTCTGTATTGGAGGTGGGTCATGACAGAATGGTATCAGAGCCGGTTCCTCAATAGTAGGTCTGTGGTTCGAGGACGAACCATTGTTCAAAGGTGGGGAGAATGTCGGGACCCGGTTCTTGCTCACGGAGCAAAGTGCCACACAGAACAAAGTGCCACGCCAAGTGTCGTGTTAAGTGGGCGGGGGCCACCTCTTGAATCCGTGGGGGCCACCTCTTGAGTCCGTGGGACCCACTGTAGAACAATGGGGACTCTTCGGAATACATTCCGAAAGGGGGCAGATCTGTACTATAAATAGAATGATACTACTCTTCAATACAGAGGCGCCTTTTAAGTGAACCGGAACTACAGGAGCTTGAGAACTCCGTAGTTAAGCGTGCTCGGGCCAGGGAAGTCTTGGGATGGGTGACCTCCTGGGAAGTGGCCCCTGGTCGGGTCCGGTTTGCCCCAAAGGACAAAACCGTGCGGCTTCAGCCAGAGCGGACAATACTCTCTGTATTGGAGGTGGGTCATGACAGGACCTCAGCCCGGCCGTGTCCCAAAAGAATAATATACAAACAGGCAGTAACGGCAGTCCACATGTCGGACGCTCGCCCCGCAATATCAAATGTACATAAACAACCAATCTGTACTACCATTGCATCCAGGCTATCCCCACGACAAATCCGCAACATCACAGCACAATACAGAACATCAACGTGAATGTCACGTTCGTAAATCCGTCTAAAAGGGCTATAGCAGTTAGACAGGATTTACCGATCAAGTGACATTCACGGTCGCAGATATAATGTAAATACTGTGAACTAACATGTTTAGAATTTTCGATCGACTAAATTTACCGAAGTGGGCCCCAAGCACAACTGCAGCACTCAAAATAAATCTGGGCCCAAAACGAATATTCCAAAAATCCCAATTTCAATTCAGAAAGCCACTGTAGAAATTTGGTACGGAGTTGACACATTCCTGCCGCGGAACCGTGGCCAGAACAGGGGTTTGGCCGCTGTTCCGCGGTCCTACTATAGGATCACTGTACCAAATTTTTACAGAAGCTTTAAAATTGCCTGCACGAATTTCTGCAACACTCAAATTAATTTTTCGAGCACAAAAAATTTCGACAGAAAACTGGAGTTGAAAATGGGTTTTTCAGAAAATCTGTTCAATCGAACTTGTAAACACGTTAGAGCAAGCTAGACTAGGTTAATGGCGTGGCTTTGATACCAATGTAAGTGCACGGAAGCGCCCCGGTTGTCATTCCGAGACCGAAATGCGGAAACAAAACTTTTCTTTAAACTTTAAAAATGGCGCTACCGCGAACTTTAAACCCGGATCGGGCCATTAACCTAATGCTAGCAAACTAGAAAATGGGAAGAAAGCTATACCGAGCGATCCGTGTCCTTCGGTCTTCGGCCTCCGTCTCGATCTCCTCGCGGAATCTCCGGTCTTCACCTTCTCGTCGGAAATGGCACCACATCGCCGGGTTCTTTTACGGGCTCCCACCTCTGGACCGAGGCAACTCGGGCACGAAGTTGGCGAGCCGACGTGTCCAAGAAATGCTGTAGGCTAAGTGTAGAATCACTTGTCTCAAGCGGGTATGAAGTTGCCATTTATGATGTGGAGGAAATATGAACTTTGGAGAGAGGTGAGGAATATTGTAGCAAGCAAAGAATGAGATGAAGAAATTTCCCTCACCCAAAATGAATTTTCCCTCTCTCTCTCTCAAAGTGTGGCCGGCCTCAAACAAAAAGAGGAGGAAAAATCTCAAGGAGGGTGAGCACAAGAGAAAGGAGGGTAACCATAAGAGAAATGAGATGATAACAAGGAAATTATATCACATCAATTTCTAAATCAACTCCCATCTCATTTAATGCTAGCCATGAGCATAAGAAAAGAATCTAATGATGCTAAGAAAACTCATGAACCCTCATATCACAATTAACCCCTCCACAATTACTAATTTGCACATTTGCAAATTAGCCCCTCCATCAATTATCAGCCAACGAAAGGAAGAAAGGAAAACTGGCTGAAACGGAATGCAAACTGGCAACTTCAAAAAACTGATCCCGTAATTAATTACAGGAAAACCCCGCGACCGTATATACATACCCGCATTTGTATTCCGACCGAATACAAATGCAAAGAGACAAAATCTACACTGTACAATACTAGGATCCGGCTTAAACCAAAGCCCGCTAGTATTATCTGTCCAATCATGATCCGTGCAATACCGCACATATATGATCGAACCCTACCATATCTCCATACGGCCTCTACAGCGTTTCGCCCGAAACTTGAGAAACTGTCTGTGGGGGACTCTAAAGACTCGTCAATACTTTGGCTGTGGATTTAACCACTAGCACGTCAGAGGTATTATCCATACGTAACGGGCTACCAAGTATTGACCAAAAGGGACGTCGATGAGCGAACTCATCCTGACACCCTACTGAGCCTGTCAGTGACAATATCCGTACAGTCCGGTCCGTTCGTCTATGAGCATCGCATGGCGGGCCTAGGGGGTGGTAAAAGTCAGACCCCCAAAAGCGGTACAAGTCGTGTCGGAGTATAGCCCAGAACACCCTGAGATATTACTGGAATGCCTACCAGTAAATCTCCTGCCTTGGCCAAGGATTTCGTGTAATGGCTCTCCTAGACACAGCGCGACCTCACCCCCAATACCGGGAGAGACGAACCCCTGCAGATCCGCTCACTACCTCCATGTGACTCGGGACTGTACCCAACTAAAACCTGTTTGCACGACTCTTTTGAGCCGTGGTAGGGTAGTAATCAAAGCACAGTAGGAACTCACACGAGATAAATGACGATCTCGGGTCGATGAACTAACCTGTACACATGTCACCAGGGAACTGCTATCTGACGTCAGGTATAAGACCAATTAGCATGTTCCCGGCGAGTCCTGTCCGGTATACTCATAACCCAATGAGCACCTGTATACATCTTAGGTGAACCAACTGACACCAGTGGCCTGTGAGACCGTCCACCACCCCTCGTCGGGGTCTCGACTGTATACACTAGTCTACTCTGGAGTATCGATGCCCTGTCTCGAAACTCCCTCGACTAGGGACCTTTTAAGGATGTGCTTATAGACCCCAGCTCCCACGTATATGATCGCCATCATACTGCTGGTAGTCAAGCAAGAATCCTAGGGGCTCTATCAATGTGTAATAGCGACCTGTAAGGTCACCTAAAACAGTACATGATGATAAAGATAAACCAGATTGCATACTATCATCTTGAGTAAGACTGTCCTACCGGTATAGGTCATCCCTCAATCATTACAATCACGTGCCTGTGATCCAATAATTGACTCTGAGGGCACTATCTCCAACATGTTGTGGACAATCCAATATGACGCGCTTTTGGATACTAATGTGATATATAGATATATATGTACTCGTTATCACATAGTATGATAGTATTATACTTTATGACCTAGATCGTTATGCATTTCAATTTCTATCTTGTGATATATTTTTATTCATTGAGTTGGCAACTCACCCCTGTTGTGTCATAGTTTCTTGCAGTACTGACCTCTCAGATCAGTAGCGGCTTGCTAGCACACTTTTTTTCGGATGATTGCTTTTGGTAGATGGGTAACATGGTTATATCGTAACCACCTTTTGTATATGTACACTTTATTGGATCTAGTTAAAACTCCATCGACCAAAACTTGTATATTTATGACTTAGAAGCGAGACTTAGATGTTTATATATTTGGGTATCGTACTTGTGTGGAGTCGACTTGATATTGGGTTTGTTATATTTATGTTTCTCTTGTTATCCTTCGCCTTGAGCGTCGTATATTACTGCGTGATTGCTCCACCGTTTGGGGTGGAAGCTAGTTCCCGTCGGGGACGCTTATTATATATTATGCTTGTATGTGGTTTTATTCAAAATTTATAAAGAAGGTACTGCACGATTTTTAAATGAAAAATGTTTTCAATTAATCTTTACTTATACTTTCAGAATAAACTTGATTTCATTTAGTAACCTTTTTCAAAACTTCACCTGTGTTATTCTTTTGAAAAAAAGCTTTAGTTTCTGGTTTTTTTCTTACTTGGGTTACAGTGGGGTCCTATAGATTTCACGTGATTCAAGTGCCAATCACGTGCCTTTTATGGGCCGTGACAGCGTTCATTTAGAAGAAGCCAAATAAAGATTTTAATTTTTAAAGGAACATGACTTTTCCAAATGATGTTGTAATAGTCAAACTTAATATTAGAAGAGTTGAGTACTTGGTAAGCAGAATTAACAATATAATTGCCATGACTAGAATGCATCCAAACAAAGTCATCATTATTGTCTTTAATAAATTTATATGAGATAAGCAGTTAAGGAGTTCAATAGCTTATCCTGATTTTATGAAGATAAGACCTTATTGAATACAGATTTCCAGATCCATGTATCATCCTTGTAGTAGCCCTGGATTGAAATTATTGCCTTTTTATTCCAAGCTAAAGCATACAAATCAGGGAAAGATTCTACAAGTAAGGTATTAGCCCAATTATCTGTCCAAAACTCAATATCGATCCCATTGCCAACCTTCCAAACAAAATTGCCATAGAACCAATCAAAGGACTAAGAAACACATTTCCAAAAAGTAGAGGAGTGAATATTTCCGATACATCTGTCTTTATACTTGTAATTTGTAAATGGAAGCTAAAACTTTCATAGAATAAGTTTTGGATTTGTTGAGTTTCCACAACTATTTACATAATAAAGCGGTGTTGAAGTTCATCATATTCTTAATTCCCAAACCCCCTTTTCTTTTATCAGTGCAAACTTTTTTCTGGTTAACTACTGGTATCCTTTAGAGATACTATTTGTGCCCCTCCACAAAAAAGAAGCCCTGATAGAATCAATTTTTTTAATCACCCACTTAGGTATTTGGAAAAAATACATATAATATAAAGGGAGTGATGATAGCACAACATTAATGATAACAAGTCTTCCTCCTAGTGATAGAAATTTGCCTTTCAAACATGCCAGCTAAAACTTCATTTTAGAGATAAGCAGCTGCCATTTTTTTTATCTAATCTACCATATTTTAAAGGCAAATCCATGTAAGTATTGGGTAGTGAGTCAAGCTTACAATCAAGAATGTTAGCCAATGAACCCAGAGAAGAGTTGCAACCAAAATAGAAAATAGAGCTTTTTGGAAATTTATTTTCAATCCAGAAATATCTGCAAAGATATATAATATGAGCTTCAAATTTAAAACTTCCTGAGCATTGGCATTACAAAAGATGATGGTATCATCAGCAAATTGAATGGAGGGAATGTTTTTCAGCTCTCTTTTAAGCTTAGAAATAGAGAGGAAGCCCTGATCCTTGGCTAAATGAAGCATTCTAGCAAGACCTTCAGCTACAAGATTAAACAAGAGAGGGCAAAGTGGATCCCCTTACTTAAGTCCTCTTTTGCATTTGATGATCTTATCCAGAATCCCATTGGCCAAGACCTGAGAACTAGAAAAGTTAAAAATATCATAAATCCATTGAATCCATTTAGGACCAAAATCCCTTGCTTTCAGAAGATTGAGAATATAACCCCAATTGATTGAATCAAAAGCTTTTTGGACAAGTATCAGTAAAATAGTTTCATTTTTGGATCTAAAACAAACATTAACTAACTCATGGGCTATTGAAAAATAATCCAGAGTAGACTTTTCTTTCATAAAAGAAAATTGAGTTTCACTTAAAATATCAGGCAAAACCTTTTGCCTTTTCCAGTTTGTTAGTAAGGACTTTAGTAAAGACTTTGAAAATACCATTTAACAAACTGATAGGCCTAAAATCTTTAGCTTGTTGGGCACCCTCTGTTTTAGGTATTAGGACAATAATAGCGTAGTTTATTCTACCCACATCATAAGAACCTTGGAAAATAGATTTAAAAAAATTGAAGGGCTCATCCTTAATCAAAACCCAAATTTTTTGATAAAGAAAAATAGGGTAAACATCTGGCCAGGAGCCTAATCAGCCCCTAATCCAAAGAAAGCACTATGAATTTCATCCAAAGTGAAAGGATAGTCAAGATGCAAAATATTTATGCTATTATCATCAGAGAATTTTTTTTTGGAGGTTATAATTGATGGAAAAATTAGAAGCGGTGCCCAACAAATCCGAATAAAACCTGAAAAACTCATCATAAATCTCAGAATTGTCACTGGTAAGCTTACCATCAACATTTAAAGCATAAATGAAATTATTGCTTTTATGAAAGTTAGCAGTTTTATGAAAAAACCGGTGTTTGAATCTTCCTCCCGAAGCCAATGTATTATGGACCTTTGTTTCCATTAAATTCCCTCGTTATAAGCAATGTTTGTTAATAGACAAGAATATTAACTCCTTTGTTTTTATCAAGCTTAGAAATATACAAAAGAATTTTCTGTTTTCTATTTGAAAGACTACCAAAGACTTGGATTTGGAGTTCCTACTATGCAAATAAAATAGCACACATGCTATTATGCAATAATAGCCACACATCACACGTGTAAAGCACATGCAATACACCAACTGATGATGCTCTTGGCGATCTCCAAGATCAGGACACGTGGCAGATGACGTGTCCCAGAACTCAGAAGAAAGGGCCCATAGGGGCCGACCAGGCCACCCCTGTACCCGACCTGCAAGCACAAGCTGGCTCTCCTCAGAGTTCCCTGGAAATTGGCCTCCTCGGCCTTTCAGCTCGTCCCGAGCTGCCACAGGACCAAGACTCCTCGGTCCTCTCGCTCGTCCCTGAGCTCCCCGCCGAGGCCATCTTCCTCGGTCCTCCGACCGACCAACTCCACCACTCACAGGCGTAACCGCCGCTCCGCGAATCTCGCCATGCGCAGATTCTCCGCCCGCAACATCCCACGTTCCATGCCATCACGATCCCCATTAATGGGTGATCCGCTCTTTACGCGGGCGTGATATCGAGAGCGTAACTGCCGGCGAGATTCTCGCGCCTGCTGCTGCGTGCTGTCACCACTATATAAACCCCCATCACAGAGGGGTCAAGTAAGCCATTTTTTACTCCACTTAGCCATTACTCTGATCGGATCTCGTGCTAACTTGATCGTCGGAGGGTCCTCGGTGGTACCAAACCACCCCGGGACTTTTTTGCAGGTACTCGGCGCTAAATTTCTCAAATCATCAATCTCCTCAAAACCCATTGAGACCCACACGCAACAGGAGATCACCTCCAAAATCCACCGGGAGATCGATGAATGACAACATCTGAAGGAGACCCGAAAAGGACCTCCATCAGTTGGCGCCGTCTGTGGGAAACTAAACTCCACAAAAAACAAAGTTGGCCTTCCGATCTCCATCCACATGGCCAGCGACCACCCTGAAGATCCAGGTACCAGCCGTCGCCTCCCCCTCACCGGAGGCGCGGATGAACCTTCCCCAGCGATCATCATCAATGCCCTCGCCACCCGAATAGATCGGCTACAGTCCCTAGTGGAGGTGCTCGTCCGCGTCCAAACGGCTGGGCCTGGGCCCCAGATCGCCGCTCTTTCGCCTCCTGAAGGCTCTGCCCTCATCGGCACGGCTGACCACCGGCAGGCTACGACTCTTGGCCACAGATCTCACGGGCCGATACTTCCTGAGGCCCGCTGGGCACCCCACGGCTCCACACCAAGGTCCGCCGCCAGAGCGCCTTGCCTAGAGCCTCCTCGCGACCCTTACCCCCCTGAGGAGATGTCGGTCACCTCGTCTGTCCATAGGCATGATCGACACCCCCCTCGACGGGGTCGCACAGAAGGGGCTCGCCACGACGGCCCGAGGCCACCTCGCCCGGGGATCTAAGGAACCTCATCGAGAGGAACCGGGGCCGCGCCCAGACGCAGGTCTCCCGCAGAAGAGGCCAGGGATCACAAGGCGCCGAATCCTCGGGGTACCACGGCCGACTCGACGCCCTCGAGAAGAAGATCGAGGGCATGTGCCGGGAAGGTCGCCTCTCGGGCGACGGGGCTAAATACACCGCCGACTCGCTCACCAAGTCGTTCACCGAGGGACTTCTCGCTGTCCACATCTCCTCGCGCAACAAGCCCCCGAAGGTCTCTCTGTTCGACGGGAAAACCGACCCAAAAGACCATTTTGATGCTTTCACCGTGGGGATGAGCTTCCAGGACCATTCCGACACCGCCCAGTGCAGGGCCTTCCCAGCCACCCTCATCCGCGTAGGTCGGGACTGGTTCCGAGGGCTCGAGCCTCGCTCAATCTCGACCTTCGACGAGCTGGCTACTCAGTTCCTTGGCCACTTCGTCGGGAACCGTCGGTAGAAGCGCACGGTCTACTACCTCTTCACAATTAAGAGCGGGGACAAGGAGACGTTCAAGGCTTACATCACCCGCTTCTACAACGCCCTCCTCGAGGTCCCCGAGCACCGGGATGAGACCATTATCACGGCGCTTAGATCTGGTCTTAGGCACAAGGAGTGGTTGCGCTCCTTTGCGTTGGCACAGCCTAAGACCATGGCCGAGGTCAAAGCGTGGACCGAGCGCAAGGTTCAGCTGGAGTCCGAGGTGAACGTGAACCTCCCCCGAACAGAATGGTCCGACCAGAAGAAGAGGGCTCGGGAAGAGAGGCCGGAGCGTCAGTAGCCCTATCACCCGAAGTTCCAGGAGTACACCCCGCTCAACATCTCCCTCACAGTATAACTAGAGGAGGCCCAGGGTGAGGGGTTCTTTAAGTTCCCTCCAATCCCGCGTTAGGCCTCGAAGCGAACCCGGGGCCCTTACTGCGCCTTCCACCGGACTCTGGGCCACGCCACGGAGGATTGTAAGTAACTCCGGGACTATATCGAGGAGCTCATCCGATCGAGGCACCTCGCCGCTTACTTGAGGGACAAACGACAAGCCGACCGTGAGCAGGAGCAGTGTCCCCCTCCCGCCGAGCTGACCATCGGCCAGATCATGCTCGTTTCGGCAGATGACCAGTCCGGCGCTCAGGGAGCCTCATACCCGGTGCCGAGCACAGAAACCAACAAGCCCCCAGGGAGATCGGGCCGCGCTAATAAGGTCATCTATTAGCATGTACTTTTATTTTAGGGCAATGTAAACTCTTCCTAGGGTCTGTTGTTAATTTAATAAAGATCAATGGAACATTGCGAAAAAGAAGGAAAGATCTTATTTATTCAAAAAAGGTATTATGGGCTCCTCAGCCATACATACAAAAAAAAGAAAATTACAACAGCGGGGGAAGGGGGTGCAGAGAGCATTGCTCATGTTACTCAGTAAAGATCTCCGCCAGCCGAGGCCTCGCGAGATCCAACCTCTGCCCTCGGTTCCCCCCGCGCGCGTCGACCCTGAGCCTCAATTCGTAGCACTCACGGACGAGTGCCACCGAGCGAGCTAACCGACTTGCGGAGATCAAGCCGAAGCGCCTCAGAGACCGCAGCTTGCCCACGGCCTCGTCATAGAGCTGCTCGGACAAGGGGTTGTAAATCCCCGGCGACGCCCTCCAGATGGAGTACATCAGCAGCTGCAGCAGGGAGGAGCGTCGAGGGAGCAACCGGCCGAAATGGTCTTCGATACTCCCATAGACCAATTGCACCGTGTCCTCGGTGCAGTTCTAGTCATCGAGGTATACGTTTTCGAAGTGGATGATTTCGGGGATGGTAAAGGGGAAGTCTTGCATTCTCAACGATCTATTTACGAAGAAAGGAAGGACCAGTGCTCCTTCAGCCTTATATATCCCACTGCGCCCCAATGGAACTCAACGGTCGCCCGCTCTCACCCAAAAAGTCGCTGCCACGCGGCGATCGTCGAGCCTTCTCTGGCGGAATCGGAACGACGCGACCCTGGCGCTTCGCCACCCCCCCAAATTCAATGCACATGCTATGCGCATGTTCGCCGCGACCGTTCCTGTTCCCCATACCTGCAACTGCATGGTCGGGCGAAATCTCGTGAAGGATCAGCCGAGTAGCTACCCTGCTCGGTTATCCCTGGCCGGTGGCTTCCCCACTCACAACGCCAGGGATCAAAGCCCTCGCCAAGAGGCGACCGCGCAGCTTCACTTCTCGGTTATCCTTAGCAGGCCTCCTAAGGCCCCTCCAATGCTAAGGATCAAAGTCTTCCGTAGAGGCAGCCGAGCGGCTTCTCTACTCGGCTATCCCTGGCCGGTAGCTTCCCTACTCGTAACGGCGGGGATCAAAGCCCTCGCTAAGAGGAAAACGCGCAGCTTCACTGCCCGGTTATCCTTAGCAGGCCTCCTAAGGCCCCTCCAACGCTAAGGATCCAAGCCCTCCTTAGAGGCAGCCCAGCAGCTACCCTGCTCGGCTATCCCCGGGTGGTAGCTTCCTACCACGACCGACAAGGATCAAAAGCTCTCCCAAAGGCAGTCGAGCCCGAGGGTCCCTCGCTCGGCTATCCTTCAGGACAAAAGCCCTCGCCAAGAGGCACCGGGCAGTAACCCTGCCCGGCCAAGGGTCCTTGGTAGGCTTCTTACATCCCCTCCCGCGCTAAGGACCAAAGTCCTCCCAGAGGCAGTCGAGTCCTTGCTCGGCTATCCCCGGCTGGTAGCTTCCTACCACAACCTACAGGAATCAAAGTCCTCGCCAAGAAGCACTGGACAGTAACCCTGCTCGGTCCCCATCCTGAAGGATCAAAGCCCTCGCAAGAGGCAACTGAGCAGCTACCCTGCTCGGCCATCTCCGGCTGGTATCTCCCCACCCATGACGCCAGGGATCGAAGCCCTCGCAAGAGGCATCCGAGCGGCTACCCCGCTCGGTCATCCCAGGCTGGTAGTTGCTTACCCACGACGCCAGAGATCAAAGCCCTCGTCCAGAAGCAACTGCGATGCTTCACTGCCCATTCATCCTTAGTGGGCTTCTTACAGCCCCTCTAACGCTAAGGATCAAAGTCCTCCTTAGAGACAGCTCAGCAGCTACCCTGCTCGGCTATCTCCAGCTGGTGGTTTCCTACCCATGATGCCAGGGATTGAAGCCCACGCAAGAGGCATCCGAGCGGCTACCCCGCTCGGTCATCCCAGGCTGGTAGTTTCCTACCCACGATGCCAGAGATCAAAGCCCTCGCCAAGAGGCAACCGCGCAGCTTCACTGTCCGGTCATCCTTAGTGGGCTTCTTATAACCCCTCCAACGCTAAGGATCCAAAGTCCTTCCAGAGGCAGTCGAGCCCGACCCTCGTTCGACCATCCCCAGCTAGTGGTCGTTGCTCCCAACGTCAGAAGTCAAAGGCCCTCGCCAAGGGGCAACCGAGCAGCTTCCCATTCATGCTCAGCACAAATACGGCGGACAGCCCTCTGTCCATCACATGCAGAGGATTCGAGGCCCCAACAAGGGGCATCAGGTCTATCCAAGTCTGAGCGATCCCCCATCGACTTCGGGGCCATAGAGATGCCTCCTTCTCAGCAGCGCTTGGCACGCTTGGCAAGTGATCAAAATCAACGCGACGAACAATCACTAGACAGATAGCCGACCTGACATGGAAGCCCAACAGTGCAAGCGGAGATATTTTACGAGCATTCTTCATAAACAAGGAGATAAAGTGCAAACCGATGAAACCAAAGAAAAATGTTTTATTACCAAAGGCAAAGTCTTTACAAAGGGTATTTTGGGCTCCCCAGCCTTACAAACTGCCCGGAGGCTTACAAAAATTCCAGAAGTAACAAAATAAAAGGAGGAGGAAGACGTGGGCTTTAGGCCTCGGGGCCGGGCGCAACCTCAGGGTCCTCGATATCCACCTCGAGATGAGCAGGGTCCTCGGCGACCTCCTCGTCAGGAATCTCTTCCCCCTGCTCATCAGCGTCCGCGAGGGGGTATTCGACCCGGAGCTTTTCGTCGGCGAACTCCGGCATCCGGGCCTTAACGGCGTCGAGGGCCTTATGCCAGATGCGGGTTGTGGCCACGGCCAGGTCATCATAGAAGTCCTTCGACTTCTTGTAGCCATCCACCGCCTTCGCCGCTCTCAGGTTGGCCAACTTCACCGCTCTCAGGTCGGCTGACTTCGCCGCCTCGGCCGCCGCCCCCATCTCCTTTCGGAGGGTCCTTGCCGTCTTCTTCAGGTTGCCGACGAGCACCTGAGCGTCCTCAAGCTTGGCCTCGGCAGCCACGGCGGCCTCGCGGTACCGGGCAACCTCCCGTTTCCCGGCCTCCACCTCGCCCTCCAGGGCGGCAACCCTCGCTATCACCGTCTCCAGCTCCTGCTTGGAGCTCTCTTCCAGCAAGGCAAGCTGGCCCGCAGCCTTCATCGCCGGGGCTATCACCTCGGCCTCCATGCGCAGGGCAAGGGCGACGTGCTGGAGAACCTGAAAAATGGAAAGAGGTCAGAAAGACAAAGGAGGCACCGAATTTCACAAACAACTGAGCACTAACCTGCACGGAATCCTGGACGATGGACGCCATCTGAGACCAGAAGATCCCTCCGGGGATCCAACCTCCTGTCGACTACTCTATGTCGTGCAGCAGGCTATCCGTGACTGATAGCCCCGAGGGCACCGTGAACTAGAGGCCCCCCTCCTCCACCATGATCGGTGAGGGCGGGCCTCGGGAAGACCTCTTAAGTGGCTCCGATGGGGAGCCAATCTCCTCCTCCGAGGCGGGGTCCTCCAGAATTCGAGCCCGCTTTCGGCCCGGCGCTCTGCTAGGCCCCGGAACGGGATCCTCCCCCGAACGCTCCCAGCCTTCGTGACCTTCCTCAGCTGGCGCATGGAGGCTCGGAGCTCGTCCATATCCATGGGTCCTGTACAAAACCAAATGCAAAGAAGTCAGCGACACAAGCAATATAAGAGCCAAAAAGCAAGCCTAACTTACCGACGAACTCGACGGAGCTGAGCCTGGCCCAACTCAGGACCCTCTCAGATAGCAGCACGTCGAATCGGGGGATGGGCTCCCACGATGCCACTCTCACCGCGGCGGGGTCATTGGACTGGTTCGCCGGCAAGCATTTTTCCCTCGACCTCTTGGTAGGCACGGGCCAGTCCTCACCCTCGGGAGGGGAAACGAAGAAGAAATTTTTCTTCCAGTCGTGAATGGAAGAAGGCAAAGCCACAACCTCTGTCCCGGATGCGCCCCCCTGTCGCTTTCTAAAAGAGAGATAGACCCACCTCAAGCCGCCCGCTCGACCCCCAGGATGATTTTTGAAAACGAGGGAAGAATCGAGGAGGGAAAGGCTGAAAGGAACCGCCTGTAACTTTAGATGGATCAGGAACCCGAGGAGAATCCTCCATGAGTTCGGCACTAACTGGCTAGGGGCTAACCCGAAGAAGTTCAGCGCTTCGACGACCTCGAGTGAGAAAGGCAGGCGCATTCCATCCTAAAAAGCTTCCAAGTACAGGGCGATCTTCCTACCCCGTACTTGGTCTGCCCTCTCTCCCTCCTTGGCCAGACGAAGCGTATAACGTGAGGGGATGTGGAAGCGAGCCCGAGCATTGGCGAGCTCGTCCTCATGCCTCACCCAACACGAGGCGCCGGGGGCAGCATCTACCGCCTCCTCCGTAGGGGCTGCCCCCGCCGCACGATCCCGAGAAGAGGGTCCGATCCCTACTCCCCTAGAAGACTCAGGCTCAACTAAAGGGTCCTTAGAACCTACTCCTACGACATCTACGGATCCCCAGAAAGAAGACATATAATCTGAAGAAGATGGGTCCTCGGGAAACGAAAGTGGGGGAAAGAAGGCGAGCGCCGAGCAGTCAAGACTTAGAAGAAAGGAAATATGAAAGAGTAGGGGCCCTGGAATGGACCCCACCTCTACCTATCACCACAAACGACCTTATCCAACGGCGTCCTTCATCTCCCGCCAAAATGCCTCCTCGCGTCCAACGGCTCCGATTGCTCCACTTGTCGTTCCCACAATGGACCGCACCCCATCAGACGCCGCAGGTCTGCACACGTCGCGGCAGCCAACCGACGCTTGATACGTGGACCGTCGCTTCAGTGGCGGGATACACGAACCGGCGCACCTTTCTTAAATGCAGAGATCTCACTTTGATTCGCTGGCAGAAAAGACAGTTGACAGACCGGGGACACGTCCCGACGAAACCTTAGAAGGGAGCTTGCCCCGGGCGGCCCGGCAGTCCACACCTGACCCGACCCGCTAGCTGGTCGGGACAAGAGTGGGGGGCTAATGATGATACTCAATATTGACGATCTCCAAGATCAGGACACGTAGCTGATGACATGTCCCAGAACTCAGAAGAAAGGGCCCATAGGGGCCGACCAGGCCACCCCTGTACCCGACCTGCAAGCACAAGTTGGCTCTCCTCAGAGGCCCCTGGGAATTAGCCTCCTCGGCCTCTCAGCTCGTCCCGAGCTGCCACAGGACCAGGACTCCTCGGCCCTCTCGCTCGTCCCCGAGCTCCCCAGCCGAGGCCATCTTCCTCGGTCCTCCGACCGACCAACTCCACCACTCACAGACGTAACCGCCGCTCCGCGAATCTCGCCATGCGCAGATTCTCCACCAGCAATATCCCACGTTCCACGCCACACGATCCCCATTAATGGACGATCCGCTCTTTACGCGGGCGTGACGTCGGGAACATAACTGTCGGCGAGATTGTCGCGCCTGCTGCTGCGTGCTGCCGCCACTATATAAACCTCCATCACAGAGGGGTCAAGTAAGCCATTTTTTACTCCACTTAGCCATTACTCTGCTCGGATCTCGTGCTAACTTGATCGTCGGAGGGTCCTCGGCGGTACCAAACCATCCCGAGACTTCTTTGCAGGTACTCGGCGCTAAACTCTTCAAATCATCATTCTCCTCAAAACCTATTGAGACCCACACGCAACAGAAGATCACCTCCAAAATCCACCGGGAGATCGACGGAAGACAATATCTGAAGGAGACCCGAAAAGGACCTCCATCACCAACACTAAAGGCTCCTTTGTTTTACACAAATCTCGACCGTTGATTTGATTTTTGGATGAATCTGAACCGTTGAATTTTATAGTATGGATGCGATTTTCTTCAAAATAGCAGGATTCCGAATCCCAAAGACTTTGCTATTCCTTTTCTTTAAAAAAACACCTCTTAAAAACCTAAGTTTGTGTACAAAAGTTGATAAAGGATCACCCGCCTGTAAGAAGACCATTGAGCTACAACCATGTCATGAAATTGCCCACTTGGAGCCACACTTTTTCAAATATGAAATTTTTATTATGAGCTTGATAAGAATTAGAGTATAAATTCACAGGACAATGATCAGAGCAAGCATTAGGCAAAGTATATTGGTTAAAATGAAAACCCAATAAACCCCAATCATGAGAAAGCATGAATCATTCAAGCCTAACATAAGCATAAACAGTGTCATTGCTCCAAGTAAAATTCCTGCCAGGTAAAGGCAAATCATCAAAAAGTCCAAATCTTTAGCAAAAGCAACAAAATCAGAAGTCCTAACATTATGTGAACGAATACCAATTCCTTCATTCAAAATTAAGGTAGCATTAAAATCTCCAGATAAAATCCATGGTGCAGAACACAACAACCTAGTACTTCTGATCTCATAATAACAGGCTTGTTTATGAAGATTATGACAAGGAGCATAAAATGAAGTAAACACAAACTTGAATTTATCAGCAAGCAATGTAAGTTCCAAAGTCATAGTAGGATTCTCAATCCAAGAATTAGAACAGACAAATTTCGTACTGTCGAAACCCACAAGTATACCCCCAGGCCACTTTGTCCAGTTGCATTCAACTGGAACCATGTATCCAGTTGAGTATCCTCAGGACTTAAAAAGAGACGATGAGAAGAAGAGGCAATTTTAGATTCTTACAAGGCAAAACCCAAACTACATCTAGAGAATTATTTAATGAACTTATTGCTTGGTCTCAGTTTGAGTCCTAATTTTATTTGACAGCCTTTTAACAACCTTCATCTGACTATTTCTTTGTTACTGTTTCAGCTTGTTTGGTCTTCACCGGATCTATTAATTTATTTTGTATACCCTCTTAATTAAACATAATGAAGCAAGAAAGTGCTTCTCATCATGCAACCACTGTTAGCTGCCATTTTTATCTTCACCATTACAGGTTTTCATACTCTTAGGGTTTAATTTGTTTTGTTTTTTTCAAAATTCAAAGAGACTGTAATATTCTTAATTTATAGAAAAAAATTTAAAAGAAAACGGAATCTCATGTGCCACGAGAGAAAGTTTCTTCCTAAGGTGTCGAAAAAAGTCAACACTATCAATTTTTTTGACGATCGGCCTCGACCGTTTTCATCTTCATATTGAAAGATGTGGATACGCCAAATTTGATGAGAGTCCAACACATTTTCACTATTGATGTAGTGGGCGCAAAATTAACGGTTTTCCGATAGCATAACATTTTTAGCATTTTTACATCACAAAATCAATGGTGAAATTATGTTGGACTCATCAAATTTGAGGTATCCACATCTTGCATGATGAAAATGAAGGTGGCGGATGCGGTCGTCGAAAAAATTGATGGAGTGTTGATATTTTTCGAACGCCATAGGAGGAAACTTACTCCTGCGGCATGTGAGATTCCGTTTTCTGAATAACACTTGGTTCAAAAGCAAGAAAAGTTTTAAGAAATATGCATGCATAAAATAAGCATAGTGTAAATAGTTTATTAAATAGTGATTAAAATTGTAATGAGATTCCGTTTTCTGAATAACACTTGGTTCAAAAGCAAGAAAAGTTTTAAGAAATATGCATGCATAAAATAAGCATAGCTTAAATAGTTTAGTAAATAGTGATTAAAATTGTAAGCCTAAACTCAAAGGTCATACTAGATTATGGTAAATTAAACAAAAAAAAGTCCTTAACTATCACGCATTTTACTAAACTGCCTTAAATTACCTTAAACTAAGATTTTGAAGAGTTTTTTCCACCAAGAGGCCTTAACTTATAATGGTTGTATCAGATGTCAATAAGTTTGGTAGAACATGCGTCTCTCTGTATTTTGGGGGGGGGGGTTTAAAATTTGATAGGATTATTTGCTATTTGACAACTGGACGTAACATTATACAGTGTTGAACAAATTAATTTACCCAGAAGATCTGAACCATTTATTTTAACCGTTGCTTTTAAGTAGTGGTTAAAATAGACGGTTCAGATTTAACCACTACTTAAAAAATATGTTAAATATCCAACCGCTACATAAAGTGGCAGTTCATATTATATAAAAGAGGAAACCGTCCCAACAGTTTTAGCGGTTTAGAATTTTGAAATCGAAATTGAATGATTTTTGCTATGATTTGAACTGCGATTCTTATTGGTTATTCTCTTGATCTTTGGATCGATTTCATAAGGTAAATTAATTACTTTAATTACTATAGGTCTTGTTAATTGTTTATGGTTTTTTGTTAGGATTTTCATATGTAAATTAGGCGTTTTTTCAAATGATTTGAATTTTGATTGTTGCTAGGTATTCTATTGTTTCTTAGATCGATTTTATAACATAAATTAATTAGTTCTATTGTTTCTTCGTCTGTTTCCACTACTATTACTTCTTCTTCTTTTAATTTAGGGATAGTGCACTCATAGACTAGATTAATAGACATGATGGCGTATGTAAATATAGAAATAAAAAATATACTATAACCATTTTGACCTTGACTTTGACTCGGTCAACCGGGGTGCAAATTTTGACCCCAACAAAGTGCCCCCCATCAATAAATGCACACCGCACATTTGAGTTGTGTGCATGAAATTGATGGATCTTGAAGCTGGACTTCGAGGTGGAACATCATTCCAGGGGCGGAGCATCCCTCGGGGTGCATGATTCCCGGGGATCGGAGCATCATTCTGATTTGCGGAGCATAATTCCAAAGTCGGAGTATCATTCCGAAGAGTCGGAGCATAATTCCAGGGATTGGAGCATCATTCCTGAAGGGCGGAGCATGATTCCAGAGATCGGAGCATCATTCCGAAGAGCGGAGCATGATTCCAGGGATCGGAGCATCATTCCGAAGGGCAGAGCATGATTCCAGGGATCGGAGCATCATTCCGAAGGGGATTCCAGGGATCGGAGCATCATTCCGAAGGGCAGAGCATCATTCCGAAGGGCAGAGCATGATTCCAGGGTTCGGAGCATCATTCCGAAGGGCGGAGCATGATTCTAGGGGACGGAGCATCATTCCGAAGCGCGGAGCATGATTCCAGGGTTCGGAGTATCATTCCGAAGGGCGGAGCATGATTCCAGGGTTCGGAGCATCATTCCGAAGAGCAGAGCATAATTCCAGGGATCGGAGCATCATTCCGAAGGGCGGAGCATCATTCCAGGGTTCAGAGCATCATTCCGAAGGGTGGCAGACATTCTGACCGAAGCATAATTTCGATGCAGAGGTTGATTCCCAGGCGAAGCATAATTCCGACAGGGAAGGCAAATACTCCGAGTCGAAGCTTGATTTCGACACAGGGTACATTCTGAGACGAAGCATGATTTCGACACAGAGCTTGTTAGTCAACTTGATTCCGAGGTCGACCTTAATTCCGATGGGGAGGCAGGTACACCGAGGCGAAGCATGATTTCGGCACGGGGTGCACATTCTGAAACGAAGCATAATTCCGACGCAGAGCTTGCTGGTTGACTTGATTCCGAGGTCGAACTTAATTCCGACGGGGAGGCGAGTACATCGAGGCGAAGCATGATTTCGGCACGGGGTGCACATTCTGAGACGAAGCATGATTCCGATGCAGAGCTTGCTGGTTGACTTGATTCCGAGGCGGAACATAATTCCGACGATGAGGTCGTTGGTTGATTCCGAGCCGAAGCATAATTCCGACAGGGAACGCAGATACACTGATGCGAAGCTTGATTTTGACATGGGGTACACTCTGAGACAAAGTATGACTCCGACGCAGAGCTGGTTTATTGATTTGATTCCGAGGCGGAGCATAATTCCGGCAGGGAAGGTAGATATCCCGAGGTGAAGCATGATTTCGACACGGGGTAAATTCTGGGACGGAGCATGATTCCGCCGCAGAGGTTGTTGGTTTGATTTGATTTGGGTTGACATCAGCATCGCTATACTGGACTATGGTATCAGAAGCAAATCATCATTTGCTATGAGAGGATTTGGGAATTGGTTTTGGTTTGGCATCTGCATTGCTGCACAATGCCAGGAGCAACTCATCATTCGCCCCGGGAGGATTTGGAAATTGGTGGCTTAGGAGACAGGTTTAAATCCGTATCACCTAAGGCTTTTCAATTTTATGGGCCGTAAGGGTCCCATAAAAGTATTTTCTCCCTACGAGTTGAAAGGATCCCGTATGTGTATTTTCTTCTAAGGAGTCGTGGGGACTCCCAAGTGTGTTGCTCCTTTGTGAGTCATAAGGATCTCACGCGGGAATTTTCTCTTCACAAAGTCGAGAGGACTTTGCCAGTGCATTTCATCTCTTTTTCACGAGTTAGCGCCCTTTCGGGTTTTCACAAACTCGCCGGCAGTCCTGCTGTTTTTACTCATGGAGCCCTTTCGGGTTTTCATCCGTCCCATTTTGCTTGTGAACATACCCTTTTTTTGAATCTTCATCGCCGGTGGGACTTTGAATGTGGTCTCGCCGGTAGGACTTGGGAGAGATTGGGATCATTTTACGCTCGTGGATAGTATACGGTTTTGCAAGTTGTGTGATCCAGACCGTAGGGCCGGAAAAATTTTAGGACTTTGTTGGCGTCTGCATTGCTGCACTGGAATATGGTACCAGGAACGACTCATCATTCGCCATTTGGGGATTTGGATTTTGGCCGACGTCTGCATCGCTGCACTGGAATATGGTACCAGGAGCGACTCATCATTCGCCATTGCCTATTGGGAAGCGATGGCTTAGGAGACAGGTTTAGATCCCTATCACCTAAGGCTTTTCAATTTTATGGGCCGTAAAGATCCCATAAAAGCATTTTCTCCCTACGAGTCGTAAGGATCCCGTATGTGCATTTTCTCCTTAGGAGTCATAAGGACCCCCAAGTGTGTTTTCCCTTTGTGAGTCGTAAGGATCCCACGAAGGTTTTTCATCCTCATGTATCGTGAGGACACATAAGTGGGTCTTCCCAATGGACCATAATTCCAAGGGCGGAGACCGGCCGCTGGACTGGTGATTGCGGTGGGGCATGAGTATGATGAGAATTATTTGAGCCCGTGGATTGTATACGGTAGTCAATTTGGGGACTGGCCGTAGGGCTGGAAGAATTTTTGTGAAATTGGATTTTGGTTGGCGTCTGCATCGTTGCACTGGAATATGGTACCAGGAGCGACTCATCATTCGCCGTTTTTTTATCACCGCGATTGCTCTATCATTTCATCTTTTCTTATCGGAAAGTCACGATTTCCCTATCATTTCGGCTATTTATTCGCAGTTGCCCCATCATTTCAGCTGTTTATTTTCATCTTTATTTTTACTCGCTGATTTTTATTGCGAGTTGCCCTATCATTTCGGCTTTTTATTATTTTTTGTTTTATTTACACATTTTTACATTCCCAGTTTAACGACTTAGAGGTCGATTATTCCCAGTTTAATGATATGGTGGTCAGCTGTTTTCAGAGATAGGCAGATGTCTGAGAGAATCGGTTTCACGAAGGACTTCGGTCTCCGTTTGTATGAAATTGGCGGTCGCGGCTTGAATGTTTGTTAACACGCCTTTGGACAGTTCTATCTCTCCTGCCTTGTATTGCTTTTCGACCCAATCTTTGAAGACGAAGCAGTCCTCAATGGCATGACCTATCACTCTGTGATAGGGGCAGTATTTGAGGTCGTCGGTCATATTCGCATCCTGGGGTCTTTTTGACTCTGGCAGTTGTAGACCGTTCTTCAGGGCGTTTTTGAATATTTTACGGATTTTGTCCCTTCTGAAGGAATAGACCTTATCTAGCTTCTCTTTGAGTGGAGATTCTCCTCCCTCTCAGAACACTGGCTTCCGAGGCTGGTTGGTATTAGGCCCGCTCAACCCTTGCTTATTTCGGTTAGCCGAAGTGTTGAAAGATTCAGAATCATCGGAGTTTCCGCCTTCGCGATTATCGTCCTTTTGGTTTCTCCAGGACCTACTGTTATTTTGGGAATCCGAGGAGGACTCCTGCTTTGAGCGCTCCAGCATCTAAACTTTCCTGGTCAGCTCTTGGAATGTTTTGAGACCCGCGGTGCATAGAAACGGGTCCATCTAATTGTTGAGATTTCCGACAAGGAGACTGACAGATTGGTCATGTTCTATCGGCGGTTCACATTTGATGGAGAGATTGCGCCATCGGGTTATAAAATTTGTGCTGCTTTCGTTGTTCTTTGGTTTGGTCCTTACGAGCTCGGCAATGGTGATCTTATCGCTGACGCTCATGAACCTCTGCCGAAACAGAGACTCCATTTGGACGAAAGTAGTAACGGAGCCATCCGGTATGCTCGCGTACCAGTCGAAAGTAACATCGGTCAAGCTATTAACGAACTGGCGGAGGAGAAGCGCATCGTTGCCCCCAGTATTCCCGCATGAGGCTTTAAAGTGGGCAATGTGCTGATTCGCATTTCCTGTCCCATCGAATCTTCCAAATTTAGGGATGACATAGCCTCTAGGAAATTCTACCAGATCATATTGAGCAGGATATGGTCTCCCGCTACTGCTAACATCTTTTTGCGCTTCAGTTTCGGCTACCAATGTTTTGACTCTGTTGGCAACCAAATCCATGATTGGATCTTGAGTTAGCAGGCTACTGTCATCGGTAGCCAAGATGTTCCCCGAGATAGGATGCGACTGATTTTCATGCGGTCCGCCCACCTTTGGATTTGAGGGAACGGGCGTCGGCTGTTTCGGGACACCGTTTCCCAGTTCATGAGAGCCCTGCGCCTGATTGGGCGGCTAAGAGGCAAGTTGGGCCGTGAGCTGTAAGACGACGTTTGTCAAGTCATCAATTTTTGAGTAGAGCTTGGCCATCTCCTTGTCTTTGCTTCTGAGTTGTTTTCGGAGCTCTTGGAGAAGGTGCTGCTCTGCGTTCTTGGGACGGAAGATTGGCTCATCTTCTCTTTCCGAGCCCGACTCCTCATGGACCGAAAGGTCTTTCTGCCTATCATCCCCATCAAGAGGGTTTTCATCACCCAGCAGAGGCGGCTGTTCTTGGGAAACGGCTACCACATTTGAGCCAGATTGGATTTGAGATGTGGTGGCCCCGTCCTTGCTTTTGCTGCGCGTGCCCACCATGTAGACAGTGTGGACCACATATCCAGCCATTTCCTCATCTTCGGCGGGGTAACCCTGTTCTTCGAACCTCATGAGGTTCAGCCTAGCAGGAGCCCTAGCCCTTTGGTTGGCTGTATATCTGAGCCTTTTCTGCCTTAGCTTCTCAATTTTAAAGGCTTGGAGGGCATCTGTTTCCTGGGAAGCCACCGTGAGTCGATTAGCGGGGAGTTTAGAGAAAACACCCGATCGAGCAGTTGTCAGGGGCACCGCCGGAGCTTGCTCGAGACGCCTTGTTGCTTTGTTGGTGTTGATGGCCTTGCCCCCAGCTGGGGCCAAGGAGAGTCGTTCAAACACCGACTTGCGTTTGGGTTGGGGCACCCTCGAGATCACCACATTTGGTCTCCTGCCTTTCGAGACCGGTCTGTCTGTTGCTGGAGCTTGAGGAGCTGAAATGGCATTAGCTGGCACGAATAGAATAGATCCGAACTGTACCAGCGGCTCCTCCCATTATCGCCCAAGACTGGCCGGGAGGACCGTCCTGGAGTCCATCTTCATCGTGTATGAGATAGGTGCTGAGTTCATCTTTGGAGACATTGTTGAGAAGTGATTGCTTGAAAACGTACATGAAAGAGCATTATTTTAGTATAAATATAGATATGTATATTGATTGAGTTCGCATGAACATTTAACCCGAAATATAGGAGGAAAGATTTGTCCCACCAGGTGTGCCAGAATCTGTAGGGTGTTTTTCGTCACCCCATTGAGATGGGAATACGCGTGCGCTTGTCAGGCGTACTACAGATCCCCATGCCTAGGGTAGGAAGGGGTTTATTGATTATAGGGATCCGAATCTCCGGCAGCCGCGGACTAAGCTGCCGTTAATTACCCCTCGCCTTTGGAGCGAGGGAACCATCGATTGACGGGTTAAACTGGTCATACGAACTCAATGTGCAGTGTACTTGTGTTTTGTTTTGGAGGGGGCTTGGATATATCGGGAGCCATGCAGAGTTTTTACGGGGGTCCCGCTACCCGGATAGCGGGCTGGGGGTCAAGGGGGCTAGCAGCCCCTTGCGGGGTGCGGGGCAGCGCCCCGGCCCAAATTTTTTTGAGAAGGACAGTGTTGTAGAGTATGTGTGTGTATATGTATGTATATATATATATATGAAAAAGGGAAAGGGCATCCATAGGATGCGTGGGGGCCAGCGCCTCGCGTGTCTAACACGCGAGCGCTGGGCGCTTAGGTGCTGGCGCACCACGTGCCCGGCACGTGGGCGCTGGGCGCTTGAGCGCCAGGCGCCCGAGCACTGGCGCACCACGTGCCCGCACCAGGCGCCCGAGCGCTGGCGCACCACGTGCCCAGCACGTGGGCGCTGGGCGCTCGAGCGCTGGCGCACCACATGCCCGGCACGTGGGCGCTCGAAGCGCTCGGGCACCGGCGAGGAAAAGGGGGCTTTTAGTCCCAGAAATAAGATTTAAAATCCCAAAAGAGGATTTAGAGTGGAGTTAAACTCCTAAGATATTTTGGAGTTGATGAAAGGGGTTCTTCTTTGGAGCCCTGGGTCTTCCCCCAAAATGGGGTTTTCGGAGATGGGCCTCCTTCTTCCTCCTCTGTTGGCAGGATCATGAAGATCAAGAGATGTGAGATTTTAAAAATCTCTTCTTGTTGAGATCTGATGGAAGATCTAAGCTCCCCTTTGTGGGTTTTGTGGTGAAAAACTATTTAGTTTTGGAAAAGGAAGAGTAAAACTCTTGATTTAATTCAAAAGAAAGAATAAGGTTTAGAACCTTCAGAAAGGGGAAAGAGGCACAAACCCTAGATTTTGAGGGGAATGAAAAAAATCTCCTAGATATTTTCATCATGTTGCCTTATATAGGCTTACATATTTACATGTAGCTCCTTGGGCTTTACAAAATGGCATTTTGCCCATCCCATGGCGCATGTGCCATTTCTTTTTGCACATAAACCATGGGCTTTACAAAAAATTTGGCTTTATGCCCATTTTGCATACATTCATGCATAAAAAATTACATAAAAATTATTTATTACATGATCTATATTTTGGCATGGAGGAGGCTGGCCGCGGGCTCGACTTGGGCATGGGCCCGTTTGACTTGGGCTTGGACCCACCTGGTTTGGGGTTGACCTAGACTTTGACTCGGTCAACCGGGATGCAAATTTTGACCCCAACACCAGTTGCATCCCGACAACGTGACCGCGACAACCAAAGAAACCTCTGCGATGACACCCATCCCCTCCGATCCTTCGCCGTCGTCGTCCTCGCCTTCACCGCTCAAACTCACCTCCCTTCACGTCGTCGATCTCGTCGCCGCAACCTCATCACCGCAACCTCTACACCACTATATCCCTCTCCCAAGCTCAGTCCCTAAACCAATCGAGCCTCAACTCGAGCCCCTACACCACCACTGCACCAACTACTACCATCACCGACCCCTTTGTAACCTCCTCACGCCACTCGGCCTCCCCTTGCAACCATCACCTGCAACCCAAGCCAAGACCCACTTTGCACGTGAGCTCCTCCTCCACTCCAAACAGCCGAGCCCTTGCCTCCAACCTCACCGCTATCGACCAACTCCGTAGCCGACCCCTCCTCGCCCGCGACTACCGCATTCTTGCTATCGCTGTTCCTGCCAGTAGCTAAAGCCATGCAGTGTATGGACGAGCCAGCGTCCTGATCGTGCCGCGCTCGGGACGTTGCTGCTGCCAGCCTCCGTGCCACCGCGTACCCAGACGTGTCGCACCCCGTGCCCGCATCCGTGCCACATCATACCCAATCCCCGTACCACGTCGTGCCAGCCCCCGTGCCACGTCGTGCCCGATCCCGGGTATGCGCCGTGCCGCTCCTGCACCACGCCCCGAGTCCAAACCGTGCTCGGTACCGTGCCGCGCCGTGTCATGCACTGAGCCAGAACCATGCCCACTACCGTGTCATACTCGCATCATTACCGTGCCTAGTACCGGATCTCCACGCATCGCGCTCGCGCCATGCGCCGTGTCCAGCATCGCATCGTCTCGTGTGTCGAGACGAAGTCCGCAAGCGGTGTCGCTTCTATATCAGCGACCGAAGACAAGTGGAAACCCCCTTCACTCGCAAATCATAATACTATAATTTATATAAATTATATCATATTGCTACATAATTAGAGATATATACGTGCGTGTATTATCGTGCGTAGATATATTAATTCCATTATAGTGATAAGTTTAATTGAACACATATAGCTCAAGTCATTTTGTCTGGTCATATTGGATCGGACCCACTTTGGGTTTATTGATCGTATGAATATAACTTAGATTTCTTATGAATTAATCGGGTTAGATTGTCACTTGTATACACCAGTCAAGGGTTCAATGTGAAAACCAAATCTAATATGGCAAAACTCATGATGTTTAGACCCTAATACTGTTAACAAACGCTGGGTACAAATTTGGTGGCAAGTCGACGCCATTTCCACACATAAGTGACGCCCTAACCTTAATACCGAAACCTATAATTTATCGAACACTTGACACTGTAAAATTCATAATTAATTCTAGAAAAATCCAATCGCAGTGTTCTCATGTTCGTTGCGAAGGGTACTGCATAATAATTAACCTGACATGTAGATTTAATATTAGATATATCCTCTGAATATCGAAATCAAGGAACTTACCTAACCTTGGACCGCAGAACAGTGCAGGAACTTACCTCTTGACCTGAATTTGTACCCATGAAACCTTAATTTTTAATTGTGATAGTGTGTGGAGTCAATTACCTATGCATATACAATGGTTTCATCTTTCCAATGGTACCAGTTTTACTAAATTCCAGTATCTTTTTGTATTTAAATCATATTTTAAACGGATGACACGTACGGAAGATTTCTGTCATTTCAGCTCGCACCCTTCATCGGTAATTCGATCATAAATCCTAAACCAAAATGAATATTGTTGATCCGTCTCCTGTTCTGTAAATTTAAGTCATAACCCTACAATTAATTGAACAGTAGCGTCGCCTAATTATACCCTCAACTGGGAGTGAAATGTGTTACGAAACGGACTTCCTGTTCAGAAATTGGATTTCCAGCAGTAAACACTTAAAATGAAATGACCATAACTAGCGAACCTGAAAACCGATTGTCGCAAAACCAATTTTGATGGACAGATAATTAAACTTACTGCATACCCCTTTTACATTGCTTTGCTAAATTCTGCACGTGTGAATTATAGTAAATTTTGCAAGTGGTATGACACTGGCTGCTATGTTTTATTCGTATTATAATTACTTGCATTCTCATCATATCATGTAGTGGTTATACCCTCATTGAATAGTGGTCAGATACATTGATAACCTAGTGACCGTGATACATTACCCAGTGATAAATATTAGTGATTGGATTGTGGCAAGTACGTTAGTGTATAAGCGTGATTGAATAGTGAAAGTGACACATACTTGTACACAATCAGCGGAACCAGTTAAATTATTGCATTGTCGACGCTTATGTAACATATATAGGTGTAACCATAACTGGAATGGGACGATTATGGAAACACTTATATTAGTGTCATAGGTAAGATATCGAGTACTGTTAATTTAATTTGGATACCGGTCGATACATGCTTGATGGAGACCCTGTCTCCAGTTCTCGCATAGACTTGTCATTGCTGGATTGCATAGCTCACTAGGTTTTTTAAAATTGTATACTTGAGGCCCCAAAAATCCTAGTTAGGGTGCTATAGAACCCAGCAGGGGTATCAGAGCCAGGCTATAGCATTAGGCGTTGTTTGGGCGAAGTTAGAAGTTCGAACGAACTCCGAATACCCGAAATTTACCCTTCTCTGAAATTTTTCCAAAAGTTGGAATTTTTCATGTTAAAAATACTCTAAAAATCATGCAGGTAATTACATGGACCCACCTGAAGAACGAGTCCCTAACTCGTCTAAGTGACCGCGGAACCGCGGCCAAAACATGGTTTTGGCGGCGGTTCCGCGGCACCACTTGAGAGGCTTGGGACGGGCCTTCAGTTGCCGGTCCATGGGTACTGTGGTATAGTTCTGGGTATTTTTTAAAACTCCTCTCAAGTGTTGAGCTCTTTGGAAAATTTTGGGTGTTTGTTAATTCGATCGAAAAGTTTAACATCGTCTAGCTATCTGTGATTGTGATACAATATTTGGAATCTACAAAATTTAGTTTTGTGAAAACTAATTAGAATTTTATAAATCTAGCAAGTTAGTCTCATTTGATCGGTTGCCACGAAATTTTGATGAGGATCAAAAAGTCCGTCGCAATTACGTAGTGTACACGGATACTCGCCGGGTAACCTTACTAGATAGCCACGCCCCATAGCCCCGACCAAGTGACTGTAGGAGAACCCCGTCGCCAAAAGCATCCGTTCGGGTGCTCGCGGCCGCGGTGTTCCGCCTAAATGCACTTCGTCGACGGCATCGGGGGTGCGTCCGTCTACTAAAGTTTCCGACGAGCATTCGATCAGGTTGTCGGGAATCTTGTTGAATTACCCGACTGGTTATTGAAAAGTGTTTTCAATGTCGAGATTAAAATGCGGGGTTTATAATTGTTAGGCATGCGATGTCTAAGGAATTCATTTGGTTAGGCATGAAATCCAAAGTATGTGATACATTGGGTTTATAATGTCTAAGGTGGTTGCGGATTCCAATTGTTGTAGTTTTCACTTTCTTTTCTGCGACCGTAAGTGTAATATGCGGTGTATCGCCGGTTTCGTTGCTATATGTCAACGACAATTAGGATACACATATTTACTTATGTTGATGACATGTGATGTTATGTGTTGCTGGGATATGTTATATTGGATCGTCGTGTTTGAATAGCAGAGTTTTTTTTTATGTGAGATGAGAGTTTTTCATTTTCATTCATGTAAAAGCTTGTATGTAATATTCTTTTATTAGGGCACTTCCGGGTTGAGGATGATGTCACCATCTGATGTATATTATTTACTTTTCCGCATTACGATAGACCCAAGACGGGGAGCACAAGTAACCGGGTTCTAGGGTCCATTGGGAGACCATCTCGAGGAGTCGAGACCGGGTCTCCTAACTCTAGAATTGGTAGGGTTGCTTGCCGCTCTCATAGGGGTCTAGGAATATGGGTTTGGCTATTCATCGCGACCGTGGAATCCGCGTTTTTTATTGGCTTAATTAAAACACAGAATTTCTAGTATATCCAATATTTCATATATGTTCTTCTGCTGCTAATATTCTGTGATGTGATCACTTGATATTCTGAGACGAATCCTTATATTGTATATATATGATATATAATAAATATTGATGCTTTCGTTTCTTCTGTGATGCTTAGGATGCATAAATGATAGGGCTTCATTAATGAGATTAATGAAAGAAAAAGAAACCTAAAGATGTTGTAAAAACTTGTTTTAAAAAAGACTGGTAGCTCTAGTTCTTGTTTTGCATAGCGGTATTCCTTGTAGAATATCCAGCACCTTATTCGATAAGGAAAAAACCGATATCCCTTCACCGAGAGTGACCACTTTAGCGAAACTGGCAGATGCTGCAACCCGCTCGGTTTGTCTTTTGATTGCTTCTATAATTTTTGCTTTGCATAGTGGTATTTGTGAAATATCCTGCACCTTATTCGATAAGGAAAGAGCCGAGATCTCTTCACCGGGAGTGATCTCTTTAGCAAAACTAGTAAAAGCCTCAAAAACACTCCTTTTTAAAATTCACTCGATTCTACAACGAGATCAATTTCATTACACAAAAGGTTTTCTTAAAAACCTGTCGTAGCCCTCCGTCATTTTAGATAAGTACTACTTAGTATTCGTGCTACGGTAGTTTGGCCTGCGTCAAGGCGTAGTATGCAGTAGCTAACTAGTGCTTATCTGCTGCATACGATGTGATTAGATTAGGGTATTCGTGCGGCGTTGTTTGGCCTACATCAAGGGTCGTACGGGTGGGTTTAATTCAATCTTGAAATGTACGGGTTGAACTTGACTAGCGGACTATGGGTTGTTTGGCCTGCGTCAAGGTCAGAGGACGGTAGGGGCAGAATATTATCGGGAATTTCAAGAGTTGAAATTTGTAATGAGATTGCATACATGTTTCCTGATTTAAAATCAGGAAAGCTTCTGGGAAAAGCTTCAGAAGAGGGTCACGTGCTTACACGTGACCAGCGGTCACATGTTGACACGTGACACCTAAGCGCATCATCAAGGAAAGTTCAGTTTCCTGACTACATTGAAGAAAAGGGGCTTCAGAAAGAGTCACGTGTTCCCACGTGACCAGGGTCACGTGTCGAAACGTGACATTTAAATGCAAGCGGCAAAGACACAACGGTTCCCTGATCGAATCAAGAAAAAGGCTTCAGAAGAGGTCACGTGCTCACACGTGACCAGTTGCCACGTGGTGGCACGTGACAGCTAAACAGAGAACAGAAAGCAAAGCGCAGAAAGAAAGAGGAAGGCTCGTTCCAAGAGAGTCACGTGTCCACACGTGACCATGGGTCACGTGGTCACACGTGACCGGCTTTCAAAGCCCGTTTTGTTAACAGAATTAAATTCTGAAGGAGAATCAAATCTTCCCAAAGGAAAGTGATTATCTGGAGCAGATCGAATTAAAAATTCAGAGATGATTGAATACCATCTATCTATGGGAAAATCTCGAGTTTGGAAAGATTTCCCCTTTAAATCTAACCGAAATAACAAAGGAGAATCCCAGGAATTTGAAATCCAATGGTAAATAAAATTCACCTAATAATCCAAAGGTCAAAAACGAATGATGGATGCAAATCAAATCTTTTAATGAAGATTCATCAAAAACTAATTGATTCGGCTGCTTCTCCTATAAATAGGAGCCAAGAGACACAAAAAAGAGATATATACGCAGAGGAGAAAAAAGGAGAGAGCCTTGATACTTTGAGGAATTTGGAGCTTCTGCAAAAGAAAACCCTAGGTAAGAAAGGGAAGGCTTCTTGAAAGAAGGAGAATTTAATTCTCAACAGAGTTTAACTCTGATGATATAAAAACAGAAGAACATATTTCTTCTCTCTTTGATAGAGGATCTGCAAAGTGCACATCTCCCCTTTAGGTTGAGAATTTAATTCTCAATGGATTGAGATCCTGCCATGCAGATCCAAAATATAGAGAGAGAATGGAAACACGAGAATTTAATTCTCACAGAACCATAGGAATTTAATTCCTTTAAGATAAAAGTGGGGCTTGACCCTGTGTTATGGGAATTTAATTCCTTCAGAACAGAGAGAAACAGGGTTTAACCCTAATTAAGAACTTAGTTCTGTTGAAACAACGGGAATTTAATTCCCTTAATCATAATTTAACAGGGAATGGAAGTTTTAATTCCTTAAAAAGCTTTTATTAGGGTTTAACCCTATTCAGTTCTTCACATATACGAGGAATTTAATTCCTACAGAAGATTCAGAGTTCAACTCTACTCCAGAATATAAGTCTTCAAAAGGAAGTAGGAATTTAATTCCTCTGAAATTTAAAGCTCGAGGAATTTAATTCCTGAAAAAAGATTAACAGAGCCTCTAAACAACATACATGAAGGCAGGGTCACGTGCCACCACGTGACCCCCTCAAAAGATCTACAGAAAGCCCTTTGAGGCAGTCCCCCACGTGACCCACGTGACCCTTGACAGAAGCTCTAACACATAAGCATATGAATGCCCGTCACGTAATGGCACGTGATGCTCTGAAAGATGCGATAATCTCAGCAGAATGAATGAAGAGAGGGCGCTCTCACGTGTTGCCACGTGACCCCTTTTGCCTTAGTGTTTAACACTAAATTGGAACTCTCGAATCCAGTATTGAAACACTGTTGGGCCTTAGTGTTCAACACCAATCAAAGAACTTTATTTGCAGTGTTCAACACTGACTACCTTAGTGTTTAACACTAAGTTGAGAGCTCTGTTGCCGATGCTTGATACTGATCTGTTTTAGTGTTTAACACTAATTTGAAAGCCCTGTTGCTGGTGTTTGACACCAATTATCTTTAGTGCTAAACACTAATTTGTCAATCTCATTCCCAGTGTTCAACACTGATTGCTCTGTAGTGTTTAACACTAGGCTTTGGCCCAATTGGCCAAGTGGATAGAGGCAAAGCCTCTCCCTCAATGGGCCAACAAGAAGTCAATATTCCAGACATGATAGGACTTAGCCCAAGCTGGCCATAAGTCCTCAATTTGTGATTAACTGGGCCAATGGGCTCATAATATAATTAATGGGTCTTGATCCCAAATTGGGCCAAGGACTATTTAATCCATCCCGGTTCTAGGGTACATCTCTTCACTCCTTTGATACTTGGCATTGTAATCCCTCAATGTCTTCAAAGAGGTGACGGGTCCCGACGACCACACATCGATATGGACTGTGGGGTCCTTAAACCCATGTCTAATGCAAAATTCCTGGTCACGTGGAACGCGGATAACGTCACTCTTTGACCCCGCGGAAAACGCCCAGAGCGGAGCCTAGTCCTCGTCGAGCACGGCAGTGAACCCGTGTGAAGCATCTAGTGCAAAATTCCTGGTTACGTGGAACGCGGATAACGTCACTCTTTGACCCCGCGGAAAACGCCCAGAGCGGAGCCTGGTCCTCGCCAAGCACGGCAGTGAACCCGTGTGAAGCATCCAGAGCACATACCGGACTGTGAAGTCCTTAAATCCACGGACTATGAGGTCCTTAACCTTGACCGAGATGTCCTAAAACTACCCATGGACCGCAATATCCTTAAACTACCCATGGACCGCAATGTCCTTAAACTACCCACGGACCGCAATATCCTTAAACTAGAACAATAGAGCCCCGCATGCTCCTTTGCCGGATCTAAACGGTCCCGTTTAAGTTGATCTTAGCCTCAAAGATGGCTAACGTATCCTTAAACCTTCAAACAGACTGGACTATGAATCCCCCCAATTAACTCTGGCTCGAGGGTACATCTCTGAACTCTTCTGACATCCGTCGTTGTAATCCTTCAACGTCGTCAGAGAGGTGATGGGTCCCGACGGCCACACATATACGATGGACCACTATGTCCCTAAACTGGAACAATGGAGCCTAAAACACTCCCTTGTCGGATCTAAATGATCCCGTTAAGTTGATCTTAGTCTCAACATTAGACTAACGTATCCTTAACAAACGTTTGAGTTGATCTTAGCCTCAAATATGGCTAACGTATCCTCAAACCAAAACCCCCAAACCCAAATCTAAGATAACACGGATTTGGACTAGTCCACGCCCTACGGGCGACGACATAACTCAGTCTCCGTAAACAATCCACGGGCAACAAAACATAAAATAAACACACACGACACGAAGTGACCATCTGGAGAAGGAGAAAGTTGTTATCGCGATGCGGTAGCGTAATTAACTGCAGGGGCTTGCGCCTGCAGGGAAGAGCGTCTCCACAATCAAAAACCCCTCCACGAGGGGGAATCTGACGAAGTCTGCTACATCGGCCGCATCCGTCTAAGCCTCCGATGCACGGTGCCATAGATCAACTTGGCATCTTCGGAGAGGTGGACGGATAGCACCAATTAGCATCTGCCCCGAATCTCAGGCGAGACATTCCATGTCTCGGCCGCCGTTCGGAGGGGAACAGATTCTGGCACGCCCGGTGGGACCTTTTCCTCTTTCCACTCCACACTTCGTGTGTCGTGATTCGCGAACCAATCGCGGTTCGCTAATGGTTGCCCTTGGGTTTCAAGATACTAAGAATTGGCGTCTTGCTTATTGCAGAAAGCAAAGGATCGATGGCTTCTACTTCTGCGAAATCCTCCAACTGCTCAGACTGCAATTGCGGCCAACGCTTTACCTCGCCAGGAGGTATAGCCTATGGACCCCAAGCTGCTTCGTTGTTCACAATGCCGGTGGACCAAGTGACTCAAGCCACTACCGGATTGTTCTTCGGGACTATACTCCCATTATCAAGCTTCGCGGCGCCGGTACTGACAAAGGAAGCTCTCAAGAAGTCGGTCTTTAATCGTCTTACCCCTGCCGTGGCTCCTCTCAACGAGTCGCCCAACGTCAACGCCTCGGTCTTCTCTAGATTGGGCCAGAAATCCTGCGAACTCATCATAGGGCCTACAATCTCAGAGGAGGCTGCTTCTAAGAAAGTGGTCGCTCCTGCCCCCGAAATCGCCAAGGCGGCTTCTCCGGCCAAAAAGTCGGTCTTTACAAGATTGACGGCTTCAGCTCCCGCTCCTGCTACCCAAAGGACATCGGTCTTTGATAGGCTAACACCAACAGCAACCCCCCACCCACGCAGGGTGAAAGACGAAACCATTCTTACCGCTGACCCAACACCGTCCGCTCGACACGCTCGACGTCGCCATTGGCGCCGAGTAAGGAAGGCTGGGGGCAACTCCCCCTCCGGGTTGACTCCATCAGCCCCGATGGCAGAAGTTAATGCTACTGTTCCAACTGGGAACAGCTTCGAAATGCTAAATAAGGTGCGAAGAAATTCTCCTACTGCAGTGCTGAAGAGGTCTCCTCCCCCATTAAAAAGGGTTGCGGAAATAAAACCAGAACAGCCCCAATCTCCTCAACGGCTGTCTTCCAAAATCTATAAGGTTTGGCGGCAGGCCCGAGACTCGATCATCGATCCAAACTCCTCGGGCCAGCACAAGAAGCTGAAAATCCAACCGGAAGCTGGTCACCAGGCTAAACCCCGAAAGGCTGTCTGGGCGCCCACCTCAACGGCCCCCTCAACCTCCACTGCTCACAAAAGGAGGAAGCCAGAGAAGATCCCCCAGCCCGCCACGACAGCTAAAAGCATTGAGCCCAGACGCCCTAAGTCTGGGGGCATGATGGTCCACACCGTATACATGGCCTCTGGAAAGGAGGAGAGCCGCACTTCTACAGGCCACCGACCACTTACCCGATCCGTGAAGAAAGCCCAGGAGCAGCAACAAAAGCTTCAGGAAATGATGAATGCTATGGCCGCACTTACCGGGCCAAAAGAAAGCCCAGAAACGTCCTCGGATGCGCGCCAGGAGGAAGAAACCGACGCTGAATTCCTTCGCCGGATACTAGAGAAAAAGGACAAAGAGGCTGCTGAACAAGCGGCCAACATACAACGTATGGGCCTTCTCTTCCAAGATATGATAGGAATGATGATCCAACAGGACTTGCCCGCCGAGGATCCCCCAATCGTTCTTGAAGACGACCGAGGAGAAACGTCAAACCCACCACCGGCCCTCTCAACGGCCAAGGACGAGGCAATCTCTAAGGCCGACTTGGCTGACTACATAGCCCAGCAAATCCGGGTTCATCATGCGACTGAGGCAGCTGGTCAAGTCGTAAAAACGGGGCGGCCGTATCCGAGCTGGTACGACCAAATCAAATACCCGCAGGGTTATACGATACCAAAATTCCATGTGTATAAGGGGACTGGCAACCCCCATCAACATGTCGCCCAGTTCCGGGCCCTCTGCGGTAACACCGGCGGTGATGATAAACTGTTGCTCCGCCAGTTCGTAGGCAGCTTATCAGAAACAGCGTTCGAATGGTATTCGGAACTCCCGAACGATTCTATCAAAACATTCGCTGAGATGGAGCTGCTGTTTACTCAGCGATTCGCAAGTGCCAGCGAACGCACTCCAATAACTGCATTGATTAACGCCAGGGTTAAACCAGGCGAAACCTGGGTCCAGTATGCTATACGCTGGCGGAATTTATGGTCGAGATGCGAGCAACGCATTGAGGAAGCACCCGCAGTGGGCATGTTCGTGGGAACCCAAGACCCCCACGCAACTATCTCCCAGTTTATGATGTTATTTAAGCCAACCACATTCCAGGCTTTAATCGACAAGTTGGCTCAGATGGACCAGATGGGTCATAGACCACCTCCCCCGAAGTCGGAACCTCGGAATGACAAGGGTAAAGGAAGGGCAACGTTCGTCGCGAATGCCCAACAGCAACCTAACGCCCCGAAACCGGCATATCAACTGGAAGAAAGACGCCGGTATTATAATGAGAAGATGAAACGTCCCTACTCGTTCCCACGAGACAAGACGAAACGGTTATTCGAGCTGGCAATACGCAACAGACTTATAAACCTATCAAATCCAAGACGACCGCCGCAACCCACCGAGGTGAATAACCCTAGCTATTGCCCTTACCATCAAACGGTAAGTCATCCGATTGAAGATTGCTTCGTCTTCAAAGGATGGATTGAGGATCAATACCTCCAGGGGAAGTTTGTACTATCCGAAAAGTGGAAGGTGAACCCACCACAACCGCATACTCCTAAGAAAGCAGAGGTACCGGGGGCAACCTGTTTCTTTATTGAAGAAGCTCCATGGAACAGTCGTGCTATCAACTAAAACTAAAAGAATGCTGAGAGACCTTCATGCGTGCCCTGCGATCGAATGGAAGGACCCTCTTGAACCTCAGATTATCGGAGAAATGTCGAAGCCCCGCCCAACTACGAAGACTAGCGATAAGGGCCCAAATACTCACGCCCAATCGTCAAAATCTTCGAAGAAAAAGAAGAAATCCAAGAAGCCCGTGAAGCTTGGAAACGAGCACACGAACTTGCAGAAGCAAATCGACGCGCTGGAAGAATACAATCAAAAGGCGCGAACTCCTGTCACACTGCAAGAGTTCCTCAACCACATCTTTCAAGACAAAGATGATGGAGAGAGCTCGTCGGATGAATCCGAAGGATATGTGGCGAGTTGTAACGTAATCTCCCACTCGTTTGCCGATGATGGGAAAACTCCTGGCACTAAGAAGCTGGAGGCAGAGCCTGAACCAGAGCGTGTGTGGCCAACAAATGAAATGATCAATGCCTTTCTAGACGAGATTCGTCTAAAGAGTAAAGCGGATCAGGAGCGTGAGATGGCAACGTCAGAAGGAACCAAAGGCGGGCGACTGAACGAAAGAGTTGAACTACCCCTGCCAGAGCGAAAGGCATCCGAAGTAGACAAGAAGATATTCAAGACGAGGAAAAGGTTTGCCAAAGCCATGTCAATGGGAATGAAGCTACCACCCTCGGAAGGAAACACGCACGATGGGGTGGAGAGGCACCCTGATTATTGCGCATATCATCGGAAAATTTCACACCCCACGGAGGAGTGCGACGCCTTTAAGATATGGTGGCAAGGATATGTTGCTCGTCGGCAACATGTTAAGCGTATGAAACGCAAGATCCGTCGGGAGCGAAGAAGTACTGTCGATGGGCACAACAGAACTACTGGCAACTGTTATATGGCTCACGCCGAGGGGTCACAAGTTCTCACCTTTGGGAGCGACTCTGATGAAGAAATGGCTCTGGGCCCTCTCTTTAAAAAAGCCGTTTTAGGGAAAGAGGAGAAATCGGAGGCCTGCGAGAACATTCAGCTGCGCAATCGCACACTCCCAGAAAAGAATCTCGGGCCCGTGAGTAGAAAAGATAAGGGAAAGGAAAAGGTCACTGAAGATATCACTTTAGATGACCAAGTCATGAAAGAACTGGCTGCCAAAGACCCTCCTAGGAGGAGTAAAGTGGACTATAACATCCTCGCGCACCTAAGGAAGCTACCTTCTCAGCTTAGTATTCTTGACGCCCTCCTATTATCAAAAGAAGCGCGAGACTCACTAATTAAGGCGTTACAAGAACCTGAGCAATTCCAAGCCTTCCTCGCCACTGAAAAGATGAAGGATGAACTGGAGGAAGTGCATACAGCCGATATCACTTTCGGTGATGAAGGCCTCCTTCTCGGGACGTGCGACCATAACCGTCCCCTATATGTCGTCGGATACTGCCATGATATCAAGATAGGCAAGATCCTGGTGGATAATGGATCCTCCGTCAATCTCCTTAATGTTCCGGTGTTGAAGGAAATCTGCATGAGTGTGCAACATCTCGCTCGTGACAAAATTACTATCTCCGGTTTCGATTCACAATCGTCACGGACTCTCGGATCTGTGATACTAACATTACGCTTTGGACTTCTCGTCACAGACATCAAATTCCATGCCATCGATGCCAAGACCTGCTACAACGCCTTGCTCGGTCGTCCTTGGCTACACGAGTACAACATCATCCCTTCTACGCAACACCAGTGTATGAAGTACTTTAAAGATGGTTTCGAGTACACCGTAACAGGAGAGTTAAACCCATTTTCCGTGAACGAAGTCTGCAAACACGAAGACGCGAAGTACTTTTTGCCAGATTTCGAGGATACAGAAAGGTGTCGCAACCCGGAGAACAAAGCCGCCGCCACCATCCCTGTTTTCGGGAGCGATACCGAAGAAGAGGAAGATATAGTTTATGCGGGGCCATCTCAACGCAACAACCTGGGGACGCCTGCCCCCATGTTGGTCTTCGGAAGTGATTCAGAAGATGAAGTTAATGCCGTATTCTCCAATCGGCTGTCAATACAAGCACCCCTCGGCGATGACCATAGTTTGCAGATCACCATGGTACCGCGAGAACACTACAAGGATCTCGACACGCTCCAAGCTCACAATATGCAGGACCTGCAAATATTTTACATCCCTCCCAGGCAAAGGGGTGAGAAGGTGATCCTATTCTACCGATCCTCAGAGTCGAAAATAGAGAAAGAGATCTGGCATGGCGCGGATGCTACATTCGACAGGTTCCAACCCATCCGTCTGCCCAGATACTATACAAATGGATTAAAGAAGCTATTGAAGCGCCAAGGAGTACCCTTAAAACAGACTGTTCGGCAGACTCGGTTCTACAACAAGATTTGGGATGTCCCTGGGACTCAACGCAAATTGCCCAACGGGAAAATGGAAACACTTGGGCTTGGATACGCGAGGGCCGGAAAACGGGAACGGGCTCACAGCAGCTACACTATATATACCTTTGATGAAGAAGAGGACGCCATGTCAGGAGATGCCAACCCCTCATCAAAACTAGACCCCGCGATTGAAGCACCGAGTCCATCGTTTGAAGAACGAACGGACAAGCCTATCAGGAAAATGGGTCAGAAAGCTCAGGAAGACCACAACCGCGAAATGGCCATCTACGAGAAGGCCAGGACGCAACGTCTATTTCAACAGGCTCCAAAAGACAAAGATGCTCATCTTTGTCAACCCGTTGTGCGAAAGGCCCGATGCGAAGACGGAAATAAATTAAGAAGTGGGAAGAGGAGCCGACAACAACGACGCAGGATTAGAGGGTTACGGGTACTGCGCGGCTCGGATTCGTCCCTCATGGAGAAGATGAGTCGAGCGTACTCTTTCCCCCGAGACAAGACGAAGAAGTTACTCAAGCTCGCTTTAAAACATCAAACTTCCAGAGTCTAGACACCCTGAGCAAGCTAACAAGACTTCTCGTTCGAGCTATTGCTCTTATCACCAAGCCATAGGACATCCTACCGAAGACTGCTTCACCTTCAAGAACTGGGTCGAGGACCAGTACCAACGGGGCAGATTCTCTTTATCCAACAGCTGGAAGGTAACGCCGCCACAAAAGCATGAACCCAAGGCCGCAAGAGCAAAACCGGATCCACCTCATTCCTGGGAGCGGATTCGCACCTGTTATACGATTACGATATTAAAAGAAGAGCGCGAGAATATGGATGACTTTCCCCAGTGCTTTGAGAACAGCGATGACGAGGTGATCTCAGAATTTCCGCCAGCTCCGAAAGAACTGGAAGATGGTATACATACTACGGCGGATAACCTCAGGAAGATTGAGTTGGGATCGGCAGATGACCTGCGACCGACATTTGTCAGCGAGCTACTCTCTGAAGAAAGGGTGGCCGCGTTAAAGAACGTGCTTCTACGGCATAAAGACTGCTTCGCGTGGAACTACTCTGAGATGCCAGGATTAGATCCGGAGGTTGCTGTGCATAAATTAGCAATATCCCCAGATATCAAGCCAGTCAAGCAAGCGCCAAGAAGGATGCGACACGAGCTTGAGATGAGCATCAACGCCGAAGTCAAGAAGCTGATCGATTCTGGATTTATCCAAGAAGTCCAATATCCCGATTGGATCGCCAATATCGTCCCGGTAATGAAAAAGAATGGGACGGTACGCATATGCGTGGATTTCAGGGATCTCAATAAAGCCTGTCCAAAGGATGATTTCCCAGTACCGGTAACCGAGCTGATGATAGATAACACGTCCACTCACGAGGTTTTCTCCTTTATGGACGGTTCGTTAGGATACAATCAGATAAAGATGCATCCCGAAGACCAGAAGCACACCGCTTTCCGGACCCCTTTGGGTATATTCTGCTACAGGGTTATGCCCTTTGGTTTAAAGAACGCTGGCGCTACCTATCAAAGGGCCATGACAAAGATCTTCGACGACCTCATACATGACGTCGTCGAGTGCTATATCGATGACCTCGTAGTAAAGAGCATGTCATACGAAGAGCATTTAAACCATTTGGAGACTGTATTTCAACGCCTTCGGCAATATAATTTGAAAATGAATCCCCTCAAATGCGCGTTTGGAGTCTCCTCGGGCAAATTCCTGGGATTCATCGTTCGACACCGAGGTATCGAAATAGATCCCTCAAAGATTAAAGCGATCATAGAAATGCCTCCGCCAAGAACCCTCAAACAGTTGCGGTCTCTCCAGGGGAAGCTCGCATACATCGGGCGATTTATCGCCAATCTTTCAGGCAAATGCCGTCCTTACAGCCACCTGATGAAAAAGGGAACTCCATTCGTTTGGGATCACAAATGCCAAGGTGCACTAGACGAGATCAAGCAGTACCTGCAGAACCCTCCGGTGTTGGCCGCGCCGGTCAAGGGAAAACCCCTCATTCTTTATACAACCGCCCTCGAAGGTTCCTTGGGCGCATTATGGGCGCAAGAGAACGATCAGGGAAAAGAGAGAGCACTCTACTACTTAAGTCGAGTTCTACTGGGGGCAGAAAGCAACTACTCTCCCATTGAAAAACATTGCTTGGCGTTAATCTTCGCGATAACAAAGCTCAGGCACTATGCGTTGGCGCATGAAGTCCGTCTCATTTCAAAAGTGGATCCCCTTAAATACTTGATGTCAAAAGCCATATTGACGGGACGACTCGCTAAATGGGCCCTACTCTTGATGGAGTTCTCGGTAACGTATCAACCTCTCAAGGTAGTGAAAGGCCAGGCCATTGCCGATTTCCTCGCTGAGCACCCGATACCGGCCGATTCTCCTTTGAACTGTGATTTGCCGGACGAGCATGCATTTGATGCGATTGGCGGCGGTAGCACCCGATGGGAACTCTATTTCGATGGAGCGTCCTCCGTAAAGAAACAGAAACAAGGTATCCCAATGATCAAATCGGGGATAGGCCTCGTCTTTGCAACTCCACAAGGAGGGATAATGCGCTTCGCCTTCTCCTTAACAGAGCCGAGGACAAACAATGAAGCTGAATACGAAGCTCTGATAGCAGGCCTCGAAATCGCCATCGACCTGGGAATTGAACACCTCCTTATATACGGGGATTCTCAACTGGTTGTTAGTCAAGTAAATGGTGATTACCAAACGTGCAAACCGGAGTTGGTAAAGTACGGCGAAAAGGTGCAACAACTATTGACCCAAATTCCCTCCTATACTTTGGAGAATATACCGCGCGCGGAAAACAGTAAAGCAGACGCGTTAGCCAAACTTGCTAAAGAACTGGCGGACGAAAACCTCGATGATGTAAGAATCGTAGTACAAAGCCGTCGAGTGCTTGCCCCGGCAGAAATACCTCCGGAATTATATAAAGAGAAGGGAGCGACTGAGCAGACGACCCTGCAAATAAAAGACCATGAGAAGGCCGAGGACTGGAGGGAAGTCTTCATAGACTACTTTAAGTCCCACCTAATGCCCAAAGATACATCCTCAAGGCATCAACTCATGAAACGAGCTTTATCTTTCGTCTTCGTCAACGATGCTCTATACAAGAGGTCATTCGATTCTCTGTGGCTGAGATGCCTAGGACCTGACGAAGCGAGAAGGGTCGTCCAAGAAGTTCATGACGGACTCTGCGGTTCCCACCAAGCAGGCCCTAAGATGAAGTTGAAGATAAAACGGATGGGTTACTACTGGCCCACGATGATCCAGGACTGCCTTGAGTATGCGAAGCAATGCCACTCGTGCCAGATTCATGGAGACTTTATCCACCAACATCCGAATCCACTACACCCAACGGTGGCTAGTTGGCCATTCGAAATGTGGGGGACTGACATAGTCGGCCCCATCGAGCCAGCATCATCCCGGGGACATCGTTTTATCCTGGCGACGACTGATTACTTCTCCAAATGGGCAGAAGCAATACCACTGAGGGAAGTGAAGACGGAGAATATCCTCCATTTCTTCAAGACGCACGTTATCTATCGGTTCGGAACCCCACGGCGGATTATCTCCGATAACGGGCCAGCCTACAGAAGCCATAAGATTAGCCGCTTCGCGCAGCAGCACAATATAGACTGGAGATATTCTTCAGTTTACAACCCACGAGCTAACGGTCTAGCCGAGGCTTTCAATAAGACCTTGACGAAGATCATAAAAAAGACCGTTTCCCGGAATAAGAGAGACTGGCACGAGAGGCTGCAAGAGGCCCTTTGGGCTTATCGAACTACATTCAAGACGGCCACGAACACAACGCCGTACGCGTTGGTATTTGGGACGGAAGCAGTACTCCCCCTCGAGATAAAGTTACCCTCTCTGCGAGTGGCAGTCCACCACGAGCTGACGGACGAAGAAAATGCTCACCTTCGGCTTGAGGAGCTTGATTCCCTCGACGAAACCCGGCTCATAGCGCAACAACATCTAGAAGCCTACAAAGCAAAGATGACGCGCTGGTACGAAAGATTGACCAGGCCGAGGACATTCCGCCAAGGCTAACTCGTGCTAGTGGTCAAGAGACCTATGATCCCCAATCGTGCCAAGCGGGGGAAATTTGAGCCAAACTACGAAGGTCCTTACATCATAGACAAGGTCTACCAGGGTGGATCCTATCTACTCATGGACATGCACGGTGAAAGACCTTTCAGGCCAATAAACGGCCGTTTCTTAAAGAAATACTACGCTTAATGAGCCATAGCCTGGGTCAATAATAGATGACGACGACTATGTCCGCTCGCTATCTTCCTAGGCTCAGACTTTGCAAGCAGCGGCTGACCCTCCCATATCGACGGACCGAAACATCCTTAAACTAACGACGGACCGAAAACGTCCTTAAACTAACAACGGACCGAAACGTCCTTAAACTATCGACGGACCGAAACGTCCTTAAACTATCGACGGACCGAAATGTCCTTAAACTAACGACAGACCGAAACGTCCCTAAACTACTACCGCGGCATCCTTAGACTGACGAAAAAAAAAGAGAGAGAAAAAGAATAAAAAACGGTGTGTCCACAAGCAAAATGGGCACGGATGAAAACCCGAAAGGGCTCCGTGAGTAAAAACAGCAGGACTACCGGCGAGTGTTTGCGAAAACCCGAAAGGGCGCAACCTCGTTAAAAGACACTTATAGGGTCCTCTCGACCTTGTAAGGAGAAACCACCTGCGTGAGATCCTTACGACTCATAAAGGAGCAACACACTTAGGGATCCTCATGATTCCTAAGGAGAAAAATACACTTACGAGATCCTCACGACTCGTAAGAAGAACTCTCTTATGGGACCCTCACGGCTCATGAGATTTGAAAGTCTTAAGTTACAGAAACCTAAACCTGTTCTTAAGAAAATCCTCCACAACCTTCGATGTTGCCCTACAAGAGGCTCGATACTAACCCTTGTATACAATCCACGGGCGCGAATAAACATTTCCCCAGCAAAGTCCAACCCTTGTAGGTCCTCTTGACCTATAAGGAGAAAGCCCTCTTGTAGGATCCTTATGACTTACAGAGGAGCGCACACTTAGGAATCCTCACGATCCCTAAGGAGAAAATACACCTGCAAGATCCTCACGACTTGTAGGGAGAAATACCTTTGTGAGGCCCTTACGGCTCATGAAGTCAAAGCCTTGGTCGGCAGGACCCTTAACCCTGTTTGCTGAGCCACCTTTGTTCGTCATCGACAAAGGCAAATGAGGATTCGCTACTGGCAATATTCTAGTTGTAGCGGTGCTGATGCCGAAATCGGTGCCTAAAATCCAGGCTTGCAGCGAAAAAGCTAGCAAGCCACACATGCCTACAAAATAGCCGAAATGATGGGGCAACTTGCAATAAAAAACAGCAAGTAAAAATGAAGGCATGAAAAATAGCCGAAATGATGGGGCAACTCGCAATAAAAAGCAGCGAGCAGAAAATAAATAAATAGCCGAAATGATTGGGCACCGCGAAAAATAGCCGAAATGATGGGGCAATCGCGACCTTCGCGATATAAAAGCTGAAATGATAGAGCATCGCGGAAAAAGAAATAAAATAAAAGTGAAATCCTCGCCCTACAGGTGATGTTACATCTACCTCTGTATACAATCCAGGGGCGCAAACAAAGAAGGGATCATACTCCTTCCCCAGGTTTCATCATAAGGAGAAGCCAAATCTCGACGGTTCACAGATAGCCTAGAGATCATCTCGACGTCCGTCTCATGGCAGCAGACACAACATCAAGCGAAACGGAATAGCGGCAACCCCCAGTTCCATGGCTCGGCGATACATATTACCAAGAGTCAAACCTCCATCCCGTGAAATGCGGATACAATCAACAAAATTCCTGGTCACGTGGAACACGGATAACGTCACTCTTTGACCCCGTGGAAAACGTCCAGAGCGGATCCTGGTCCTCGCAGAACACGGCAGTAAACCCGTGCGAAGCATCCAGAGCGGAGCCTAGTCCTCGCCTAACGCGGCAGTGAACCCGTGTGAAGCATCTAGTGCAAAATTCCTGGTCACGTGGAATGCGGATAATGTCACTCTTTGACCCTGTGGAAAACGTCCAGAGCGGATCCTGGTCCTCGCAGAACACGGCAGTGAACCCGTGCGAAGCATCCAGAGCGGAGCCTAGTCCTCGCCTAACGCGGCAGTGAACCCGTGTGAAGCATCTAGTGCAAAATTCCTGGTCACGTGGAACGCGGATAATGTCACTCTTTGACCCCGTGGAAAACGTCCAGAGCGGATCCTGGTCCTAGCAGAGCACGGCAGTGAACCCGTGTGATGCATCCAGAGCGGATCCTGGTCCTCGCAGAGCACGGCAGTGAACCCGTGTGAAGCATCTAGAGCGGAGCCTAGTCCTCGCCGAGCATGGCAGTGAACCCGTGTGAAGCATCTAGTACAAAATTCCTGGTTACGTAGAATGCGGATAATGTCACTCTTTGACCCCGTGGAAAACATCCAGAGCGGATCCTGGTCCTCGCAGAGCACGGCAGTGAACCCGTGTGAAGCATCCAGAGCGGAGCCTAGTCTCGCCTAACGCGGCAGTGAACCCGTGTGAAGCATCTAGCGCAAAATTCCTGGTTACGTGGAACGCGGATAATGTCACTCTTTGACCCCGTGGAAAACGTCCAGAGCGGATCATGGTCCTCGCCAAGCACGGCAGTGAACCCGTGTGAAGCATCCAGAGCGGAGCCTGGTCCTCGCCAAGCACGGCAGTGAACCCGTGTGAAGCATCCAGAGAAAATACCGGACTGTGGAGTCCTTAAAATCCACGGACTATGACGTCCTTAACCTCGACCGTGATGTCTTAAAACTAACGATCAACCACCACGATTCCCTACGGATTCTGTCTTGGTTTAAGGGTACATCTCTTCACTCCTTTGATACCTGGCGTTGTAATTCCTCAACGTCTTCAAAGAGGTGGCGGGTCCCTGCAACCAAACACCGGACTGTGGAGTCCCTAAATCCACGGACTATGAGGTCCTTAACCTTGACCGTGATGTCTTAAAACTAACATCGGACTGTGGAGTCCCTAAATCCACGGACTATGAGGTCCTTAACCTTGACCGTGATGTCTGAAAACTAACATCGGACTGTGGAGTCCCTAAATCCACGGACTATGAGGTCCTTAACCTTGACCGCGATGTCTTAAAACTAACATCGGACTGTGGAGTCCTTAAATCCACGGACTATGAGGTCCTTAACCTTGACCGCGACGTCTTTAAACTACAATACCTGGAGAAACCCCTGACTCCGTAAAACACGGACAAGGGCGACCACATCCAGCACTTACAAGTCCTTACGACCTGTAAGGAAGAAAAATTTCTCTTGTGAGATCCTTGCGACTCTCAAGGGAAAACCCGCTTAAGAATCCTCACGATTCTTAAGAAGAACTTACACCTATGGGATCCTCTCGACCTGTAGGGAGAAAAACTCTTTATGAGACCCTCGTGGCTCATAAAATGCAAAGGTCTTAGGAAGCAGATCTTAACCCTGAACCCTGAGCCATCACTGTCCTGCAAGGAGATCAAGATATAGTATCCGCAGAATGCATTCAATAAAAAGGGGACATATCATTGAGAGGAAAATTGTATCTTTTTATTCATAAACCAAAATGGATACAAAGTACAATTTATGAAAGAAACAAAAAAGAAAGGATACTCTCATCCATGAGTATGTACAAAAAAAAGGAAAAAAAAGAGATACAAGTCCTCAAGCCGGCGGGCGGTGCAATAATTTTACCAGCTCATCATTCTGTTGTTGAGCCACGGCTTCATGACGCAAGATCTCCAGAAGACGAGCCTCCGCCTGAGCTTGCTGAGCCTGATAAGAAGCAAGCCGAGCCTCGAGCTCTTTCTCGGTGGCTTTATGAGCCTTGACCCTCTCACGAGTAAACGTGGCAGCTTTATCGAGAGCCACCACCTCTTTTATGGACTCCTGAAGCACCCGCCAGAGTTCGTATGCTTTGTTGGCCTTGACTTTGAGGCTGGCATGAAGCTCGCTCAGCGCCTTAGAAGCCAGCTCCCTCTCCGAGAACTTGCGGCCAAGCCTCTTCTCGCATGACGTCATGTTGGCCGCACATCGTGCTATCAGACCCCGCAACTCCGCTTTTGCAGCCACGGCTTCCGAGGAGAGGCGAGAACATTCGAGAGCGTACAAGCAGGCCTCCACCTTTCTGCAGAACTCCACCCAGACCTGCACCACCTCCTCGCTATGATAAGTGGCGAGAAAAGGAAGAGAGCCGTTAACTTCAGCGGCAAACGCTTCGGCTGTAGTCGCACTACCAGCGCGGAGCTCCTCGACGAAAGAAGATAGAGAGACAAGGCTCAATTGGGCCAAGCGTTCTGAAGCCCGCAAAGCATAGGGGCCGGGCGGCATCACAATGCGTGATTCCAAAGCCATGGAGACTGGCAGGGCTGTTCAAATTTGGCGAATGTTAGTAAAACTTTTAAACGCAGAATGAATGGGACTATAATAAAATGTCACTCACCGACAGTCATGCAAGTAGGAGCTGAAGGTTCCCCTGGCCCTTCGACGACCTCAACCTCATCGTCGGCTTCTAAAACTATAAGAGACATCAACGTCATTTCGCAAAATAGTAACAATGCTATGGTAAAAAAAATGGCGAATGACACAAACCTTGCCCAGAGGAAAGGACAATACGCTGAGGGGAGATCGCCTACGGAGCTGCCATCTCCAATAAACGCTGAAATGACTGGCGAGGCGACAGATCCGCGATCGTGGCTGCCAAGCCGCGCAATTCTGCGAAAGATAAAAGAGTTCAGACTATGAAGGGGTTGCTAGATTAAAACGCAGAGGGATACCTTCAACACTCCTCCCATTCTGAGCCGGGGGGATAGCAGCTTCAACGGTCTCCGCCGTGACCTCAGGCTCCAACAAAGGGAGAGTAGTCCCGACTACCTCGCTTCCAGCCTTTGGGCTGCCCTCAGTAAGAGCCATTGGGGCGGCGGCCTCCAAGGGAGCCTCCCCCAAAGGAGCAAGCACTCCCTGATCAACAACCGCCGCTGGAGGTTCTATCATGAGAGGAGCAGCCTCATCAGCCCTCTCCACATCCGGCAAAGCTTCATTAAGAATTTCGGCGGGCTTTAGCTTTAATGGGCCAGTAGGGAGCTCCCCCAGCGTCGAAGATTCTGCACGATTCAAACAAAAATAATGATACATACCCACGAGCATAAATAATCGAAAAGACTACAAAAGAAGCACAACGTACCTATACGCAAAGAAGCCCTCAATATGGCTTCTTCATGCCGCTTCTCCTTCTCAAGGAAGTGAGCTCGCCGGGGTTTAAGGGTAGATTCATGACCGCCGGTCCATAAAGAAAGCGCATCAGCGGCGTCTTCTGAAGCGGCCTGCTTCAAAGCCCTTTCCCCCCATTCCTCCAAAGGGCCGATAAATCGCCGCCGAATCCACGAAGGGTCTTCGTAAAAAATTACAGCGGGATAAGACTTCTTCGGAACCTTGGCGTTATGGGACGCGTCTTTTGAACGCCGTATGGCCTCAGCCAACTGTGCAGCCTCCTCATCAGCCGAACTCGGGAAGAGAAGTCCAGCGTTTGACTCTTGCAAGGCCAATGGTTCGTCTTCAAGGATAGGCTCAGACTCCACCACAGAATCAAGCGGGGTGGTAGCCGCTTTCCTCCGCCGTTTAGACCCAGAGCCGGTCGCTGAGGACGACCGCTTCCTCCCTCGCGAAGCCTTAGGGCGGCGCTGGCCCACATCGCCCTCAGCACCTTCATCCCTGTTACTCTCGCTCGGTGCCACAACCGAGGACGACATCGCCATTGTCGACGCCACGGGGGGCGATGCCGCCACCGGCAGAAGTGCTACTACTGGGGCCCGTCTACCCCGCGATCGGGAACCCAAGGGCATACCAGCTGTCGGAGTAAGGTCGACCCCTGACTCCCCCGGAATAAGGGCGGTGCCAATCTCCCTCAAAGGGAAGCGGACCGGAACCCTCGGTCGCAGCTTAGCTCCCGAGACCTGAGGAGGGGCATCGTGACCAAGAAGAACCCTTCTCTCTTCAGCAATAATTGGGGTGATCCGATGAAGATACCAGCCCGTAAATGCACCTACGCATCGGGGCATGTACTCGGCTTCAGGGACCATGAAATGAGAGCCGGTGTTCAGCCTCATGAAATGATGAGCGGCATCGCGAACAGCATCGAGCGAAGGGATCGGGGCGACTATAAAAGCCTCAAAAGGAACACCCTGGTCGTATCCAAGCTGCCGGGCAAATCGATACGGATTGTACCGCATAAAAAGAGCTGCACTGTCCTGGCGAAACACCAAGTAGCCCAGTCTAATTGTATACAAATGCGTGGCCTCCCAGGGCTTCAGAGAAGGCGCGTTGTCTTTCGACTGGTCCTAGAGTTGTTGAACGGGACCCGAGGGACCAGACAAAACTCGATCATTAAAAACCAACCCTCCGGCGGTGGCATGAGGAGAAATCAGCACCCGAATAGCCCCAAATTGAGTTGGGTCGGCAGCAGAAGCACCCACCAGTCGCATAAGACGCGGGAAGGGATAGGCGTCGTAAAAGGCGGGCCTCTGATGCATAGCAAAAGACCCCAACACATGCATTTCGATCCACGACGTGAAATAATGAAGCGAAAAGTTCACTACGTCCACGCCAGGCGTAGAGGTATTAGCTGCGGTGCCCAATCCGTTATAGAGGTGCGCCAAGGCCGGGATGCCGATAGCCAACCGCATCCCCTCGGCAATACGATGAGCCGGGTAGATTACCGAGGCTCTCATGAAGCGGCGATGCATGGGGATAACGAACCAACTAAGCCAGACACTAACAAACCCCACAAAGAACGTCTCCTCATCCATGCCTGGGGTAGCAATGGATTCAAAAGAGATCGGCGATATAATAGGGATGTAATACTGAGGTAGATCTGATTCGTTGGTCGGCAACCTCTTCGGACCGAACCCAAAGGGGTCCCCAATGTTGGCAAACTTCGGGGCTGTCTTCGATAAGGCGCCCTCACGAAGGAAACGAGCAATGAAGCTCTTGAAAGTGACACCCTGCTCCTCGGACTCGGTGAATAATCGGTCGAAGATGCCTAGGGCCTTAATTAAACTGGGGCGCTTGTGGCGAACAGCATTCTCAGCAGACAAGCCGTCAACTGGGGCGGGCTCGGGTTCAAAAACGTACTCGTCAGGAGGCAACAACTCCTCATACAGATTACCCCTTATCGGCAACCCCGAGATATCATAAAATTCGGCCAGAGAAATCGAAACCTCGCGATCTCCCAGAATGAAAGTATTAGTGGGAAGATTCTACTGGTTCAAAAACGCCTTGACCCACCAGACATGCGGGGACTTGTAATGGAATAGTGACGCGTATATGGCCTGATAAAGCCCGACTTTCTGCAACCGCGCCCGATGGGCAGAAAGGATGTAGCGAGCACAGAGAAGGTAGCCCGTAGGATGCCTAGGAGTGAGCCCTATCTTATAAATTTGCCCCCACGGGTGGGCCTCACCCTGGCAGATACGCCGTCCCAAGATGTCTATGGCCGGGATCGGATGGTTCGGAATGCCGGTCGTCGAAGGCTCCAGCCTCCCCGTTGGAGTACAGTTGGGCATTTCCACAGCAAAAGCTGTCCTTGGAGGATCCATCGGTAAAAATGGGAAAGTGGGCTCCGTCGGCACCGAGCAAAGAAAGCTCCGGCGACCCTGAATAATCTGATTGTACCAAGGTCCCCATTGAAGAAGGTTGGTACAGTTCGGGTCATGGGCCCGAATCATCGCCATCGCTTCCTCATCAGACGGCTACTGAGGAAAAGCAGCCTCTGAGCGAGAAAAGGGAAAGCGCGGAACAGAAGCCATCGCACCTGAAATCCAATAAAGGAAGACCGTTAGAAGAAAAGTCAGCAACGTATATTCATGCATAAACATGAAGACTAGTTAAAGAAAGCAACAGCAGAGTTTTCTGGGGTCATTAGCTACAAAACATATGGGTCCTACAGAATCCAGATGACGGCTCATTAATAATGAGGCCAAATCGTTACAATAAAACAAAGGGAATATCCTCAAAGAATGATGACCATGCACATCCCCCCCCAACAGAAGCTGTCTCGGGCTCTACAATGAATCCAGCAAAATCAAAGGAATTAAATTCCCACCAAAAGACATCATTACAAAGCCCCCATTTCATTAATTGCAGAAGAACAACCTCGGGCCAAGAGACCCCAGGAAGCCTCCGTGTGAAGAAATCAAGCCCTTCATTGGAATTAAATTTCTTATTAAGAAAAGGGAATTAAATTCCCAGAAACATTTTTGATGGAATTAAATTCCATGGGATTGAAACGCCATCATCATCTCCCCAAAGATCATCTAAACCCTAAGAGATCTACAGTTTGAAGGTTAAGCGGTTTCATGTTCTTATGGAAAATATGAAGGAAAAAGGGTAAAAACCTTTGTTTTGGATTTAAAATCCAGAGAAATGTGAAGGTCCATCGTTGTCCAAGAACATTACCTGAGAAAAAGGATTCTTTTCGAACAAGAGTTAAACTCTGAAGATTGCTTCAAGACAGAGAACTAAGCTCTGAAAGCGAGAATTAAATTCTCAAGGAAGAAGTTCTCAAAAGAAGAAGAAGATGAGCAAAGTGAAGGCTCCTATGAAGAGACAGAGGTATTTATAGAAGGCAATGGAAACGTTTCATCTCCCCAGATCCCTAGAGGAATCCAACGGTCACAAGAGGTGACAGCGTTGCACTCACGTGCAGACATGTGAGAACAACGCTGTGGGGGCATTTGTTTCCTGATTTAAAATCAGGAAAGCTTCTGGGAAAAGCTTCAGAAGAGGGTCACGTGCTTACACGTGACCAGCGGTCACATGTTGACACGTGACACCTAAGCGCATCATCAAGAGAAGTTCAGTTTCCTGACTACATTGAAGAAAAGGGGCTTCAGAAAGAGTCACGTGTTCCCACGTGACCAGGGTCACGTGTCGAAACGTGACATTTAAATGCAAGCGGCAAAGACACAACGGTTCCCTGATCGAATCAAGAAAAAGGCTTCAGAAGAGGTCACGTGCTCACACGTGACCAGTTGTCACGTGGTGGCACGTGACAGCTAAACAGAGAACAGAAAGCAAAGCGCAGAAAGAAAGAGGAAGGCTCGTTCCAAGAGAGTCACGTGTCCACACGTGACCATGGGTCATGTGGTCACACGTGACCGGCTTTCAAAGCCCGTTTTGTTAACAGAATTAAATTCTGAAGGAGAATCAAATCTTCCCAAAGGAAAGTGATTATCTGGAGCAGATCGAATTAAAGATTCAGAGATGATTGAATACCATCTATCTATGGGAAAATCTCGAGTTTGGAAAGATTTCCCCTTTAAATCTAACCGAAATAACAAAGGAGAATCCCGGGGATTTGAAATCCAATGGTGAATAAAATTCACCTAATAATCCAAAGGTCAAAAACGAATGATGGATGCAAATCAAATCTTTTAATGAAGATTCATCAAAAACTAATTGATTCGGCTGCTTCTCTTATAAATAGGAGCTAAGAGACACAAAAAAGAGATATATACGTAGAGGGAGAAAAAAGGAGAGAGCCTTGATACTTTGAGGAATTTGGAGCTTCTGCAAAAGAAAACCCTAGGTAAGAAAGGGAAGGCTTCTTGAAAGAAGGAGAATTTAATTCTCAACAGAGTTTAACTCTGATGATATAAAAACAGAAGAACATATTTCTTCTCTCTTTGATAGAGGATCTGCAAAGTGCACATCTCCCCTTTAGGTTGAGAATTTAATTCTCAATGGGTTGAGATCCTGCCATGCAGATCCAAAACATAGAGAGAGAATGGAAACATGAGAATTTAATTCTCACAGAACCATAGGAATTTAATTCCTTTAAGATAAAAGTGGGGCTTGACCCTGTGTTATGGGAATTTAATTCCTTCAGAACAGAGAGAAACAGGGTTTAACCCTAATTAAGAACTTAGTTCTGTTGAAACAACGGGAATTTAATTCCCTTAATCATAATTTAACAGGGAATGGAAGTTTAATTCCTTAAAAAGCTTTTATTAGGGTTTAACCCTATTCGGTTCTTTACATATACGAGGAATTTAATTCCTATAGAAGATTCAGAGTTCAACTCTACTCCAGAATATAAGTCTTCAAAAGGAAGTAGGAATTTAATTCCTCTGAAATTTAAAGCTCGAGGAATTTAATTCCTGAAAAAAGATTAACAGAGCCTCTAAACAACATACATGAAGGCAGGGTCACGTGCCACCACGTGACCCCCTCAAAAGATCTACAGAAAGCCCTTTGAGGCAGTCCCCCACGTGACCCACGTGACCCTTGACAGAAGCTCTAACACATAAGCATATGAATGCCCGTCACGTGATGGCACGTGATGCTCTGAAAGATGCGATAATCTCAGCAGAATGAATGAAGAGAGGGCGCTCTCACGTGTTGCCACGTGACCCCTTTTGCCTTAGTGTTTAACACTAAATTGGAACTCTCGAATCCAGTATTGAAACACTGTTGGGCCTTAGTGTTCAACACCAATCAAAGAACTTTATTTGCAGTGTTCAACACTGACTACCTTAGTGTTTAACACTAAGTTGAGAGCTCTGTTGCCGATGCTTGATACTGATCTGTTTTTGTGTTTAACACTAATTTGAAAGCCCTGTTGCTGGTGTTTGACACCAATTATCTTTAGTGCTAAACACTAATTTGTCAATCTCATTCCCAGTGTTCAACACTGATTGCTCTGTAGTGTTTAACACTAGGCTTTGGCCCAATTGGCCAAGTGGATGGAGGCAAAGCCTCTCCCTCAATGGGCCAACAAGAAGTCAATATTCCAGACATGATAGGACTTAGCCCAAGCTGGCCATAAGTCCTCAATTTGTGATTAACTGGGCCAATGGGCTCATAATATAATTAATGGGTCTTGATCCCAAATTGGGCCAAGGACTATTTAATCCATCCCGGTTCTAGGGTACATCTCTTCACTCCTTTGATACTTGGCATTGTAATCCCTCAATGTCTTCAAAGAGGTGACGGGTCCCGACGACCACACATCGATATGGACTGTGGGGTCCTTAAACCCATGTCTAATGCAAAATTCCTGGTCACGTGGAACGCGGATAACGTCACTCTTTGACCCCGCGGAAAACGCCCAGAGCGGAGCCTAGTCCTCGCCGAGCACGGCAGTGAACCCGTGTGAAGCATCTAGTGCAAAATTCCTGGTTACGTGGAATGCGGATAACGTCACTCTTTGATCCCGTGGAAAACGCCCAGAGTGGAGCCTGGTCCTCGCCAAGCACGGCAGTGAACCCGTGTGAAGCATCCAGAGCACATACCGGACTGTGGAGTCCTTAAATCCACGGACTATGAGGTCTTTAACCTTGACCGAGATATCTTAAAACTACCCATGGATCGCAATGTCCTTAAACTACCCATGGACCGCAATGTCCTTAAACTACCCACGGAACGCAATGTCGTTAAACTAGAACAATAGAGCCCCGCATGCTCCTTTGCCGGATCTAAACGGTCCCGTTTAAGTTGATCTTAGCCTCAAAGATAGCTAACGTATCCTTAAACCTTCAAACAGACTGGACTATGAATCCCCCCAATTAACTCTGGCTCGAGGGTACATCTCTGAACTCCTCTGACATCCGTCGTTGTAATCCTTCAACGTCGTCAGAGAGGTGATGGGTCCCGACGGCCACACATATACGATGGACCACTATGTCCCTAAACTGGAACAATGGAGCCTAAAACACTCCCTTGTCGGATCTAAATGATCCCGTTAAGTTGATCTTAGTCTCAACATTAGACTAACGTATCCTTAACAAACGTTTGAGTTGATCTTAGCCTCAAATATGGCTAACGTATCCTCAAACCAAAACCTCCAAACCCAAATCTAAGATAACACGGATTTGGACTAGTCCACGCCCTACGGGCGACGACATAACTCAGTCTCCGTAAACAATCCACGGGCAACAAAATATAAAATAAACACACACGACACGAAGTGACCATCTGGAAAAGGAGAAAGTTGTTATCGCGATGCGGTAGCGTAATTAACTGCAGGGGCTTGCGCCTGCAGGGAAGAGCGTCCCCACAATCAAAAACCCCTCCACGAGGGGGAATCTGACGAAGTCTGCTACATCGGCCGCATCCGTCTAAGCCTCCGATGCACGGTGCCATAGATCAACTTGGCATCTTCGGAGAGGTGGACGGATAGCACCAATTAGCATCTGCCCCGAATCTCAGGCGAGACAGTCCATGTCTCGGCCGCCGTTCGGAGGGGAACAATACCTTCTATGAGATAGTTGGATCCCGATACCCACTGCGAGTAAGAGTTACTCCTTGAAGAGTTTTACACATTACAATTAGCCGATCAAGTAGGTTTCTAGAAAGGTGTTAACGGGGTTACGCCCCTGGGAAAATGAGGTTTATTTTAATTAGGTCCGTGCGAAAGCACGGGGAACCTCCTTCAAAGTACCGACACTGTCTGGCCGAAAGATTGGCGAACTTGTAGGGTGTAATTAATCCCGGCTAGTCTTACCTTTTAGGGTTTGAAGGAAGATTTGATAAAAACAGTAGGAGCCATCCTGATTAGATAAACTAATAACCAATCTGATCTTGCAAGAGCGCACACAGAGTGTTTTCTTCTCTCTCTCCTGGTAGCAACCATGTCACGCTTTAATCAAGATAATAATATGGATGCATTGACCGAACCTGCTTATTATACTGAGCTGGGGAACGTTAGTTCCGCTCCAATTTATAATTGTTATAAGTCCGAGCAGGAAATAGGGGAATATCCGGATTCCCATGATACCCAATTGAAAAATAAGCATGTTGATGCATATTCTTCGGGTGTGTTCGTTACCGAGAACTGTTTCTCAGTATCCTCTACGTCCTAGGTATGAGATACCGGATCAGGATCCCACAAATATAATCTGTTACATGGACTACAGACAGGTAGAGAACTGAGAATAGGTGATATGTCTCAAAGTGTTAGAGAATGGTGCAAATGTTGCAACCAAATCATTTAGCAAATATCACCTTGTATTAATACATTGATTCTGAACGAATGTTATTTCATACCGAACCTGATATACAACATTACATCGGGTTTTTTAATGAGTTAAAGAAAGATGTAATTCTGTATTAGAGGATAATATTGTGAACATTTTCCTGAATCAAGAGTTGATTATATCAGGCACGTTATGAAATTTCATATATGTTCTAAATCAAACTACAGTTCAAAGTATCTAGAACACACACAAGAGCAGTAGTTCAGAAATGAACGAATCCTTCTTGGGGCATTGTAGACTAGGTCATATCAATGCGACACGACCAGCTAAGTTACATAAGGATGAATATGAGAATCTGTTCGAATGTTTCATCTTATGCTACTTGTCAGTCTTGTCTCAAAGGTAAAATGACTTATACTCTATTTACTGGAAACAGAGAAAGAGTTATTGAACTCTTGGGACGGATACATGATGATGTATACGGTCATATGTCTACAAATGCCAAGGTTGGTTCTTCGTACTTCATTATATTCACTGATCTTCTCTCAGGATTCGGACATATGTTCCTGTTGAAACACAAGTCTGAAACTTTTAAGAAATTCAAGGAATATAAGTTTGAAGTTGAGAACCAAATGGGTAGAAGTATTAAAGTCCTACGATGTGATCAAGAAGGAGAATACTTGGGAATGGAGTTCCTGGATTATTTAAAAGAGAATGTGGTTCTCTCAGCTTACTCCTTCGAGTACACCACAGCACAATAGTGTATCAGAGCGGAGGTATCACATTCTATGAGATATGGTGCGCTCTATGATGAGTACTGCTGAGTTTCTTGTTTCCTTTTGGAATTATGCACTTGAGAAGCTGCATACCTATTGAATGGGGTTCCATCCAAATCAGTGCCTACCACTCTATATGAGATATGGAATAGGAAGAGACCGTGTCTTAAACGAGTTAAGATATCGGGTTGTCCGGCCTATATTGAAAGGCAGAATCCGGACAAGCTCGAGGAAAAGTCAGTTCTGTATAAGTTTGTTGGATATCCCGAACATTCGTAAGGGAATATCTTCTACCACACTGAGGTGCAAAATGTATTTTGTTTATCAGCATGCCACCTTTTTAGAAAATGAATTTCTTGTGAAGAAATTAGTGGTCATGAGGTAGAACTGGAAGGAGTTCCAGCTAGACAAACTAACAGCTGATAATTTGGTGAAACCAAAGAATCCAATAGTCTCCAACGAACCACAGCCACTCCACAAATCTGGTAGGATTTCTCATCCACTTGAGAGATACTACGGTCTTCTCGGTGACAGTGGGAGCGATGAATGCATCATGGTAGATGATGGCCCAACTAGGTTCAGACAGGCCATTATAAGTGGAGACTTTGTGAAATGACTGGATGCTATGCCATCAAAGATGGAATCCTTGTACACCAACAAAGTATGACTTGGAATGTTGCACCCGAAGGGGTAAAACCCATCAGGAGCAAATGGATCTTGAGAAGATTCTTGGTGTAAATGGAAAAGTTGAGACTTTCAAAGCTATGCTTAAGTCCATCAGGATCAATGCGTGTATCGCGGAGTTGGAACATCTGTTTTGATGTAGCAGTCAAGGAGTTTGACTTCATCAAAAAGGTAGATGAACCTTGTATATACAAGAAGATTGTAGAGAGTAAGATTGTCTTCCACGTATTGTACGTAGATGACATACTCTTGATAGGAGATGGTTTCTTATACTACACTTGGTCAAGCTCCTCTTATCACGAGGATTCTCCATGGAAGATCTGGATGATACCTACTACATCTTATGGATTATGATCTATAGTGATAGATCTAAGTAAATGTTGGGAGTTTCCCAAATCCAGGTACATTAACACTATACTAAAAGGGTTTAGTATGGAGGATTCTAAGTATGGCGGTTCGTCCACTTACTCAGGAATCACTCTCTCCAAAAAGATGTCTTCCAAGACTGATTTGGAGAGAGCTCACGTGCAAGGGATACCCTATACTTCGGCAGTAGGCTCTATCATGTGTGTGATGTTATGTACCAGACCAAATGTAGCTAACTCACTAGATATAGTGATCAGGAATCAATCGGATCTTGGGAGAATCACTGGACATCTGTGGAGGACATTCTTAAGTACTTGAGAAGCACTAAAGAGATATTCTTGGGGTTTTGGTAATGGTGAACTCCAGTAGGAGTCCTTACCAATTCGATCTTCTATAGTGATAAGGTCGACTGAAAGTCAGTCACAGGCATTATCTTTACCCTCAGAGGAAAGACGGTATGTTGGAAGAGTTCCAAGCTAGATACTGTGGCATAGTAGACGATAAAGGATGAATACATCGTTACCAACAATACTACCAAAGTGGCTGTCTGGACATTTCTTGGTCATGAGATGAACATGGTTCCTACCATTGAGCGTCCAATGACTGTTATTGTGACAACAATGGAGTTGTGGATTTGGCCTAGGAACGCAGGTCCTATCAACGATCCAGACATATTCTGAGGACGGTATCACCTGATCAGGAAGATGGCTGATCTCTAAGGGATCGAGGTTAGGAGAGTTACGCAAAGGATAACACAGCGGATCCACTCACAAAGGCCTTTCCCTAAAGAGACTTCTATAGGACGTTGAGTATGAGATACTGCAACAAATGGCCTTAGTGCAAGTGGGAGATTGTTAGTTATATGTATGCCCTAGAGGCCATAACTGTACATGTGATGTATATTGTAGTGGATGCTTGGACATATATTGGGAGGACTTTCTTGCTCGACATGATAGTATGCTATTTGGTTGCTCTTTATATTAACATGTACACTTATTGTCTCTCTATTACATGTTGATAAAGCCCTTAGGATGAGTACTTAACTACCAGGATTATGATGCGGATCATACTAGTGGGGCAGAGGTAGTCGGCAAGTACATCCTTGAAATGTTCCTAGTCGTAGGAGTATCGAGACAGGGCATCGATACTCCAGAGTAGACTAGCGTATACGCTTCTTGACCCATATGATAGGCGATGGATGATCCCATATCCATTGGTGTTTTACATCAGAGAAGGTATACGGGTGCTCAGTGGAGACTGGGTATACTGGACGGACTCGCCGAGAACTCCTAGATGGTATTATACCTATCGTCAGATAGCAGTTCTCTAGTGACACTGGTACAGGTTAGTCTGTCGACCCGAGATCATCATAGAGTCTTGTGTGATTCCCACTATGCTTTGATTTCCACCTTACCACTTTCAAGAGATCGTGCAAAACGATGGTTTTTGGGTACAGTCCCGAGTCACATGGAGGCAATGAGCGATAGGAGGGGATTCGTCTCTCCCGGTATTGGGGGTTGATGTTGCGCTATGCTCGATTGGCCATAACAAGAAATCTCTGGCCAGGGTTGCTGAGATTTACTGGTAAGTGTTATCATTAGTTTCTCGAACCGTTATGGACCTTGCATCGGTATGACTTATCAGGCTATTGGGGTCTGACGTTATACCATCCCCAGGCTGTGATATGTGACATATTTGATGAAGAGACCGGACTGCACGGTAGTGTTACTGGTTGGATTCGCAGGAGTATGAGCATGCTTGCTTGTTGATTTTCTGATCGCTCAATACCCGGGTGGCCGTTACGTTTAGCAGACCACTTGCGGCTTGTGGGTGTTTGATATGATCATCACCTACTGCCGGCGTATTGACGAGTCTTTAGAGTCGTACACAGAGGTTTCCTGGTTCATGCGAAACGAAGTAGGAACACATATATGATATGTGCTGGACCGAGATTAATGCACGTATGTGATACCGTATTCTATTCTCGCGATATGTGATATCGGTCGGTTATATGTGATATAGCCAGGTTATCGGATTAAGTGTTGATTCGATAAGATATTACATTTGATATTAGCCAGTTGTATGTGATATAGCCGGATTATTAAATCAAGTGTTGATTTGATAATTTAATGTATAATTATATATTTGATATATTAAATTACATTAACTAATATTAGCTCACTTAAACATTTCTTTTTCTCACTTGTGTGCATATAGTATATATGTGATATATATTAATGTACATTATTTTGTGTCATGCTTGATGCCACATGCCACATGGGTGTATGAGACTCACACCATGCTTATGTTAATGTTAGGTTTTATTTATTTGAAGTTAATCAAAATTAGTTAGTAATTAGTCATATGGTTGAAGCTTGTGGAGCCATTGACCAAGTCCACTAATTTTGTTTTACTTGTAGATATTTATTAACCTAACCATTAATGTTAGCCATGGTTAAATCTCTACATGAGTTAGTGTATGACACTAACTCACCCATGGTTGCTATTCTCACCTCATGAGTTTCATTTCTCATCTTCACTTCATCTTCTTCTTCCTCATGGAAAAAGCTTGCTAGCTTTTGAAATGGTGGTGAAATATTGTGAAGATGAGAAATAAAACTCATGAGGTGAGAATAACAACCATGGGTGAGTTAGTGTTATACACTAACTCATGTAGAGATTAAACCATGGTTAACATTAATGGTTAGCTTAATAGATATCTATAAGTAAAACAAAATTAGTGGACTTTGTCAATGGTTCCATAAGCTTCTACAAGCTTCAACCATGTAACTAATTACCAACTAATTTTGATTAACTTTAAATAAATAAAACCTAACATTAACATAAGCATGGTGTGAATCTCATACATCCATATGGCATGTGGCATCAAGCATGACACAAAATAATGTACATTAATATATATCGCATATTTACTATATGCACACAAGTAAGAAAAAGAAATGTTTAAGTGATCTAATATTAGTTAATGTAAGTTAATATATCAAATATATAATTATACATTAAATTATCAAATCAACACTTGATTTAATAATCCGGCTATATCATATACAACTGGCTAATATCAAATGTAATATCTTATCGAATCAACACTTGATCCGATAACCCGGCTATATCACATATAACCGACCGATATCACATATCGCGAGAATAGAATGTGATATCACATACGTGCATTAATCTCGGTCCAGCACATATCACATATGTGCTTCCTACTTCGTTTCGCATGAACCAGGAAACCTCTGTATAGGACTCTAAAGACCCGTCAATACACCGGCAGTAGGTGATGATCATATCAAACATCCACAAGCCGCAAGCGGTTTGGTAAACGTAACGTCCACCCGGGTATTAAGCAATCAGAAGATCAACAAGCAAGCCTGCTCATACTCCTGCGAATCCAACCAGGAACACTACCGTGCAGTCCGGTCTCTTCATCAAATATGTCACATATCACAGCCTGGGGATGGTATAACGTCAGACCCCAATAGCCTGATAAGTCATGCCGATGCAAGGTCCATAACGGTTCGAGAAACTAATGATAACACTTACCAGTAAATCTCAGCAACCCTGGCCAGAGATTTCTTGTTATGGCAAATCGAACATAGCGCAACATCAACCCCCAATACCGGGAAAGACGAATCCCCTCCTATCGCTCATTGCCTCCATGTGACTCGGGACTGTACCCAAAAACCATCGTTTTGCACGATCTCTTGAAAGTGGTAAGGTGGAAATCAAAGCATAGTGGGAATCACACAAGACTCTATGATGATCTCGGGTCGACAGACTAACCTGTACCAGTGTCACTAGAGAACTGCTATCTGACGATAGGTATAATACCATCTAGGAGTTCTCGGCGAGTCCGTCCAGTATACCCAGTCTCCACTGAGCACCCGTATACCTTCTCTGATGTAAAACACCAATGGATATGGGATCATCCATCGCCCATCATATGGGTCAAGAAGCGTATACGCTAGTCTACTCTGAAGTATCGATGCCCTGTCTCGATACTCCCACGACTAGGAACATTTTAAGGATGTACTTGCCGACTACCTCTGCCCCACTAGTATGATCCGCATCATTATCCTGGTAGTCAAGTACTCATCCTAAGGGCTTTATCAACATGTAATAGAGAGACAATAAGTGTACATGTTAAGATAAAGAGTAACCAGATAGCATACTATCATGTCGAGCAAGAAAGTCCTCCCTATATATATCAAAGCATCCACTACAATATACATCACATGTACAGTAATGGCCTATAGGGCGTACATATAACTAACATTCATGGAGCGACTAGTATTTGGGTTCATGGTCGGTGTTTGATGTAGACTGCGGGTGTGGAGTAGTTTGAGTGTGAGTTCGATCAACGGAATCTCGGGAGTCCAACTGCTGGCGTATACAGCGATTTCGGGAGTCATATGGGTGATATTACTGATTATTAGCGAGCGTGATTCGGGCCCGTGTTCCCTTGCCCCTGGGGCCTACCCTTGGGTTGGGGATACTCCTGCGGTGGTTAACGCTCGCACTTGGACTGACGATAGGTTTAGCGACCTGGACAGTGAGACTTAGAGACTAATAGGTTTAATGATATGGACATGCATTGATTACTGATTCGATATACCTGCTTTACTGTTTACCTGCACCGATTATTTCATGCTCGCGTCATCGTTTTATATTTACTGCTTCATGTTCATCATCATTGCACATGTTTACATATGTTTATATATATATATATATATATATATATATATATATATATTGCTATTGTGTCACTCTGACGACCTGAGTATGCATGCTCAGAGTGAGAAGTGGACTTAGCTCGGATCAAGATCGGTCGTACCTCGAGGACATCGCGGACATCTAGATCATCGACGCCAGCGCTATCTTTCCCTTGATCTCTATCTGGTATATCTTTTATCTGTTGATAGAAGTAGTAGCTGCATTTCACATTACATGTTCATTGATTACTGATTACCACGTAATGCTAGAAGCCGAAGTGTGACTACAGCAGGATATTTCCTCGACCGTAGGAGCATGGCTGACCTTGTCACCCCTTGTATTCCGTAATTTGGGAAGTGGGGCGTAACATGGTTTTGTTGGTATCAGAGCCAGGTTTAGATTGGGATTACAGTTTCCGAGTAGGGCTTAACAATTTAAGTAGCCCATTCAGTCTAGATTGTAAACTTGTTATCCTTGACTAGAATCTCTACAGTTTGTCAAGCGACATTTTGACTCCATCCGCTAGAGTTTTGGGTGACTTAGTAGAGTTATGTGACTATAACTATGAACTGCAGCATAGTTATAAGGCAGCACTCTACTTGAGTGATTTAGAGTTCTACATTTGATTTCCATTCGTTTGAGTTCCACCTCACCACATATTCTTGCTATGTTGTCAATTCTATATCTTATTCTGATTCTTATACCTTATATCTTATACCTTATGTCGTCCTAAAATTTGTTGTTTCAGGACCATAGCTTCCAACAACTCTCCATCCTCCTTCATTACCCAGAGTCAGACCGTCGAGGTTTTGGATGTACTTCAAGGTTTGTTGGAAGCCCAGGAGCGAACAAACGATCTCTTAGCTGAAAGACTAAGAAGGCAAATGGCTCAGGCACCAGCGGGAGTTCCCAATCGTAAGGGAATCCCTATTAAGAAAAAGGGTAGTGTGCAGATGAAGTGCCCATTTGTTCCTCAGCAATAGAAGCAGCGGAGAGCCCAACGTTGTGGTTATTGTAAAAGGCCAAAACACTTTCAAAGGGACTGTCGTAGGGCTAAAGGGTAGTGCTTGATCTGTGGATCCGACGAACATCATGTCAATAGTTGCCCTAGAAGGAAGGAGCTGTAAGGTGGAGATTTTTCAACGCCCTCCAAATCTGTAACATTTCAGAAAAATATAAAATATTATTTTTGGAATTTAATATTAAAATAATATTTTTCCCGAAAACTGCCCGATTTGCGAAATTGGGGTTTTCGAAAAAAGGTATAAATATATACCAATAATTGTGAAATAAAATTAAAATAATTTATTCATTTAAAAATATACTTAAAGGATTTGGCATTTTTCAAAATTTATTATATGCAGTTTGGATAAAAACCCGATTAGTGCACTGCTAATCGCGATTAAGACAAATCCGTGTTTCTACAGTCTTCATGGTTAGTGCACCATGACATGTTTTATTTGGTTACATATTCATTTGTGTTGTTTTATGTTATGGTTTTGTTATGGTGAGAAAAGAAAAGAAAATGAAAAGGTGTCATGATGACTTGAGGAGAGAGAGTGGGGACATAATGATGATAGGAGACCATGCTTGGAGAGAGAGAGTGAGAATAATTGAGAGAGGGGGGACTGCCTCATATCATTTCTCCACCATTTTCTTCTCCTTCTTCCTCGTCTCCCTCCACCTTCAACCTCAAAAATCTATCTCCAAACCTTTCTCAAAATCCTATACCCCTTTCACAAAAAATAATCACCTCTTCATCCTCTGCCCAATGAACCAAGCAAAGTGGGATTTTGACAACTTTGGGACTTCTAGGGTGTTACTTGGGTGTAACCATGAGGTATATCTCTTTTCATTTAGTGTAGTTTTGATTTCCTAGCATTTTGTTTAAATTTAGAATTCGTTTAGTGATGGATTGGAGATACTTGGAAATTCAAGAGAGGGTTTGGTGACTTGTGGACTTGTGAGCTGTAGTGAGGGTGTGCAAAACCCTAGAAATCCAATTCTGGACCTAGAACAGAGACCATAAACCTAGATTGTGTCCATATCAGTTTTGTGTTGAATTGTGAGCTTACTGTGAATCTGGAGCAACCCGGGGAATTTTTAAGGAAAGCAAACAACTCCAGGGACCAAATTAGAGTACTAGGAGACCACCTTGACGAGACGAAGCCCAGAGGAGGACGGAATTCCTAGCCTTGTGGCCGGCCAGTTTGGGTGGGTTGGTGCCAGGCTTATTCCAGTAGCTCATACACTCCCTGTAAAACACCCTATACTTGTTTGTTTAGCTTTATTTGACCTGAGTCAAAATCTGGGAGCACTTTAGTGAGATTTTTGGGTATGTTTTCCGTATTTGAAATGATGAGTTTTGATATTTGGTTTTGTAATTGGTTGTTGGATGGTTGTATATCAACGACTAAGGGTAATTTGTTGGTTTTGCATATGTGGGCTATAGGTTCTAACCTATAGGCGATCCGTGTGCCGTTTTGGATTCCGGACTAGATTTTAATAGCGATTACGGTTGTATATCATTGTAGGTACCTTCGCGTGGATTCCGAGGCAACGGAGCGCGGCATCATCGACTTCGGCAATCGAGGATCAAGGTGAGTAGATCTATATTTACGGGGGAAATCAGGTGGATGGCATATAGCACCCCCGCAAACTTTGATGGAAACCGATTTATATATATAGATTATAATTAATGAAACCTTTAATAGAAGACTATAGATAGAGTAAAAAGGTAGTTAGAGAGCCATATTAGAAACTAAGGATAGTTAGAAGTGATATGATACGACTAGTATGTGATGACGGGATTTGAGGATGATATTTGATGATATTGCCGTTTAGGGTACTATAAGACTAGATAGTCGACGTAGATGTGTCATCCGAACCATACCTATTTCCAAACTGAAAAATCGTATGCATCTTTTAAACAGATACCTTGAGGGACGTTACGGATTTTCAAATGATAACTTTTCTTTAAAAACACCGTAGCCCCTATTTTCAAAACTACGATTCGCATCTTTCAAAAACTGTTTGTATGGTTCGGGTGTGTATATTAGATTAGATACGTATGCTTATAGTAAAGGTGGAATGTATTTGTAAATTTGACTTGATGTGGGATATAAATGCGATGAAAAGAATATATGACGTGATATGATGATTTGATGATATGTTGGTATACGGATGCGAGTCGATTGAGATGATTTATACCCTGCCGGTCCCCTGATATGAGATTGTTGCGGATGTGACCTGGGACATAGGTATATAGAGATATTTATATATGTTGTGAATCGTGAGTGATAGCCGTACAAGACGTTAGGTCCGTACCCTCCCCGTCTTATGGGTTGATAGGATCCCTGATAGCTTAATGCCGACGTACGATGATTTTCCATACCTGATGAGTTTGACTTGATGTTTGATCCATACCCTTGACTAGAGGATGCCGCACGATGGATTATACCGTATGCGATATTGTGAGGCCGGATGCCGATTGATAGATTCACCGACTCGATCATGTTAGATATGTATACCTTATAGCTTTTAGCTGACGATTTACCTTATGATGCATTCATGTTATTCGCATTGCATTACTTATACCTGTGCTAGTATACTTACACCATTATCGATGATGCGTATGTTACACGTACACAGATTTTCCGGCTCACACACTGCATCATCGATAATTGCCATGTCACTACACAGTAGGGTTGCTACATCATGATATGCATATTGCACACTCATACTTGCGTATATATCCACTTATACATCCATATTGACGTACATACATATTGTACGTCCATACTTGCGCACATACATATTGTACACTCATACTTGCGTATATACCACTTGTACATCCATATTGGCGCATATACATATTGTACACTCATACATGCGTATATACCACTTGTACATCCATATTGGCGCATATACATATTGTACACTCATACATGTGTATATACAACTTGTACATCCATATTGGCGCATATACATATTGTACACTCATACATGCGTATATACCACTTGTACATCCATAGTTGCGCACATACACATTGTACACTCATACTTGCGTATATACCACTTATGCATCCATACCTACATACATACTTATTGCACATACATAGATAATACTGGCTTGGTTTTGAAAAATTGGGGACCGCATGAGATATTTTCAAAACTAAATCCATTTAAAAGAGCGGTTTTCCCTCGTTATGTGCATATTCCTGTTCCATGTTGCACGATATACGGATATGCTTACATTTCTGTTATATGTTGCATACATCATGCTTTACGCTTTTACGCATTGAGATATATTGTTCTCATGAGATTTCTGAATTTGAGAACCGTGGCTATTTCAAAAGAAAGTATGTACTGTTTTAAAAAATCGGTTTCTCTTGATTTGATATTTCAGTGCGTCCCTCATGCGTTTTCTTGGTTCTGAGACATGTGACATGTGAAACCCGATTCGAGGAGCTGGATGAGGCCGATTGCGGGTACATGGTGGACCCGGTATGGTACCCCGGGGCGAGAACGGATTGCTGTGCAGTAGACGGTGAGCCTGGAAGAGGGACTACTACCTACCGGTGATAGTATTTGGACTCGGTGGATATCCGGAGGATACCGACCGGAGTCGAGAGATGAGATGGGCCGATCCGGACTGACAGAGTCCGAGATATATGAGGATTTACGTGTCGATGCTGGACACAGGTTTCATGATTTTTTCGAGTGTCGATGTTGGACACTCAGGTTCCATGATTTTGAGGTGTCGCGAGGGACACCCGTTGATTTATATCCTCATACTTTCATGCATACAGACATTGATTATATGGTTGGACGAGATCCACATGCATACATACATTGATTATATGGTTGGACGAGATCCACATGCATACATACATTGATTATATTATTGGATTATATCCGCATACTTATAGGTATTGATTACATTGTTGGCACACATACAGATACGGTCACCCTAAATATCATAGTATTACCTTTATGATATAGTTGACCTAGGAGTCGTTTATTCGATTTCTACTTGTAGATGTTTTTCTATTCACGAGTTGGCAACTCACCCCTATTGTGCCACAATTTTTGCAGGTTGACCGCACGGATCAGTAGCGGCATCGCTGGCACATAGCTACTTTTGGGTGGTTTGCTTGGTAGGTGGGACATTTGTATCGTACCCACTCTTGTATCTATATTTCATATTGTATCTAGTTAACTCCATCAAATCAAAATTAGTAATTGTATAAGTAATGAGACATAGAGAGATTGTGGTTGCGAGACTCAGAGCGATGGGTATTCCTCTACTTGTGGTTTGATGTCTTGCTTATTTCTTTATCCTTTTTGGTGAGCTTCTCCGTTGGGCGTCGTATACTTATATTTATGTTTTGCGTGGTTGTGGATCCGCCGATTGGCGAAGAGCTAGCTCCCGCTTGAGGATGCCTTATCATTATCTTGTATATGTGGTTTGGGATCAAAATATACAAAGGAGGTGCTGCACAAATTTTTAAAAGACGAAACATGTTTTCAAACTAGTAAATTTCATTTGTTTATTTCATGTTCCTTTCCTATGCATTTAAGAAAATTTGATTTCATTATACATTTATTTCAAAACTGCACCTCTTTTATTTTCTTAAAAAGGTTTAGATTTCTGGGTTTCAGCTTACTTGAATTACGTTACGTTTTTAGACGTTGCGTGATTTAAGTGCTGGTCACGAGCTAATATTTCGGTCGTGACAAAATCTGTTTGGGCGACTTACTTGATCTCGTACTTTAATTTCGAGGGCGGCACGGACCCAACACAAGATTCAGATTCACCTTTCCTGCTTTCAATAAAGATATTGTTACTCTATTTAGTAGATGTTTCCTTTCGTTTAAAATCTTGTATCCGTTTAACTCCTTGATTTGAACGCAATAAAATTGTAAATTTTGATTAAGTACTTTTATTTTGTTCTTTTACTCTAAGTACTCCTCTATTTTTAAGTTTTTCAATAGTTCTAATGTACGCTGCATATTTTATTTTTTTATGAATTTTTCCTACTGATATTTTCATACTATCGTTATTTTATTATGTAGTTCTAATTTTCATGCCCTTTTTTTCAATTTTTATCTGCTTAATTACAGGATGTCACCTCGAGTTATTTGCTACCTTACATTTTCTTTAACGTTTTATTGCTTAATATAGTATTATCATTTATATCCATTTAGGGTGTTGGCGTTCTTCTGTTTAACTCTCAAAATTTATATTATTATCGGTTTTGGTTTTTCCTTAAAATGAGTTGCATCTTGATTTTCTATATAGTATTCCCTTTTCTTTTATTCTCATTTATGCTAACTTTTTTTTGGGCTTTTTTATATCTTTCACTATATGTTTTCTTATTACTCCTTGTTGTACTTACTTGCTCCTATAAGGTCTTTCTCCTTCTTTTACAATATTTGATTTCCATATCACTTCATCGATTTTCTTCTCTAACTTATTTATGACCACTATGTTTTAGAAAATTTTATTACTGTGTTTTGGAATATGTATTATGATTATCGTATCATTATATTTACGACCGTTTATCTGGTCTTCAATACTCTGTATGCTTAAGATCTTCTATTACTTATTTTTTTCCTAAATATTTTGCGAGTTGTTTTCAATACTTCCTTTATACGAATATATATTGAGTTAGATATTCTTTTATCTATATTTTTCCATATTGCTAATGTTCTCATCAAATTTAAGGTTCTATCCTTTTCCGTTTTACATCTAGTGATATTGCTATATATATTGAATGCATTTTGTTTCGTAAATTACTACCAATTAAGATTATTTTCCTTGTCATCGCTTTTAGTTTACGTTTCACTTTTATTGCTTCCATGACAAACTCATTTATTTTATTTTTGCGTTCTCTTTTATCCCGTTCTTTGTATATATATATTTTATACACTCTTCTCTAATGAGTACTCCCAAATGATTTTTAGCTACTTTAGTTCCTTAGGGCCTATTAAACGTTCTTTCATTGTTGATTATTATTTTCTTTTGTGTATTTGTATATAGTTCATTACTATTAAATCGTTACGTCCTTATTCTTACATATATTCCTTTCAACTACACTATTATTTTTGTATAAATATTTGATTCTATCTAGTAGCTTTTGCGTAAATCATTATATGCTAGTGTTTGATTTTTCTAACTGCTTCTCACTTGACTTTTATAGCTTATTATTTATTTTAATTTCGAGGACGAAATTTTCTTTAAGGGTGGTATAATGTAATACCCGGTATCTTGTACACATAAGTTCTGTATATGTTTTTTTTTAAACTTCATTTCCTATATTTTTCCAATTATTTTCCCTATATTTCTCCTAATTCATCTTCCATTAAATCTTAATTATTTTTCCACCCTTATTTTAATCTCCAAATTAAATTTTATATAAATCCTTCGAAATTCTGTTTATCTTTCTTTTCCTTCTGAACCCAGCCCACAGCCCATTCCCCAACCTACCCTACCCGAACCCGAACCCGAACCCGAACCCGACCCGTAACCTTCTTCTTCTCCCACCCCTTCTCTTTCCCGCCTTCCCCGCGCTGAGCCCCACGAGACCCGCTCCCCCTCCGCGACGTCCGCAACGCTCCCCACGACCCGAGCCCCCTATGACCTCGTCCTCACCCCATGTCTTCATCCTCCCTCGCGTCCCCCTAAACTCCCACTCTCCTTTCCCGACTCCCCCTGCACACCCGACCCCTTCTTCTTCCTGCACCGAGCAAACTTTCAACTGCACACCTCACCGCCGGACCTAGCCTCATCATCGACCACTTCCTTGTAAGTCGATGTCGTGTACCCCACGTGTTCGTAGGGAGGCATAAATTGCAAAAAATTATTTTTACGGGCTTCGCAACACTGACTAGAACCAAGGATCGATCATAAACCCTAGCTAGCAAACTACTTAAGGTTTAACTACTCGGATGAATGTTATACCTCATAGTATGATGTCCTTCGGGTCTTCTCGCTGTCCTCCTCATCATCGTAGGCTCCGAGGATCGAAACGGATCAAACCTTCCTTGTCAGCTTCCTCGAGTCAAAGATGATTCACCCGAGAGTCTATAGTCCAAGCTCCAACCTCAAATTCGAGGTAACGAGGGCAACTAGCTTGCTAAACTAGATGTCCTAGGTGATGTAGAGAAAGAAGATGGAGTGTTTTGTCTCTTGGAACCCTAAGTTTCTCAACACATGAGAGCTTTTAGGGTTTAAAGGAAGAAGAAGAAGACTTGAAGAAAATGAGAGTGAAGTGTGAACATGGAAATAGCTTGGCTGTCCACTTGATATAAAATGAAGAATATTAGATATTTTATGAGATAAATCTCACAATAAAATATCTTCAAACCTTCACAAATATCTTGTGGTGATTCATGACCATGAGTCACCAAGTAGCCATGGAATAAAACCCTAATAGGTGTCCCCCTTCTAGAAGCCAATCCTGAGGAATTACGAGAATGCCCCTCATCCGTATATACATACTCGCATCCGTATTCCGAAGAAAAAGAATACTAAGAGACGAAACAATCCATCAATATAATACTAGGATCCGGCTTAAACCAAAGCCCACTAGTATTATCCGCCCGATCATCATACATGCACAAGTGCACGTACGTGATCGAAGCTCTGCCGTAAAAACCATACGGCCTCTACACCTTTTGCCCGGTACAGAGAAACTCTCTATATGAAACACTAAAGACTTGACACTACGCTGGCAGTGGGTTTAACCACAAGCCGCAAGCGGTACTAGCTACACGTAACGGCTACCCAGGTATGTGTCGATAAGAAGGCCGATGAGCTAACTCATCCGAACTCCTACTGAGCCTGTATGTAACAATCTCCATACAGTCCGGTCTGTTCGTCTAAGAGTATCACAAATCGGGCCTAGGGGCGGTAATCGTCCGACCCTTAATAGCGCAATAAGTCATGTCGGAGTGTAGTCCAAAACACCCTGAGAAACTACTGGAATACCTACCAGTAAATCTCGCTTGCCTTGGCCAAGGACTTTGTGTAATGGCCTTTCGAACACAACGCGATATCAACCCCCAATATCCGGAGAGACGAATCCTATCTAATCACAATTGCCTCCAAGTGCTTCGGGACTGCACCCGACTACTACTTGTTTGCATAACTCCTTTGAGCCGTAGTAGGGTAGTAATCAAAGTACAGTGGGAACACACTCGAGGCGAAGTAGCAGTGTCAAGTCGACGGACTAAGCTGTACTCATGTCACCTGGGAACTGCTACCCGAAGATAAGTATAATACCCACTAGCAATTCCCGACGAGTCCTGTCCAGTGTACTCATAACCTAATGAGCACCTGCATACTATCTCCAGTACGACGTACTAATAGCTGTGGGACAGACCATCTCCCCTGCTGAGATGAGAAGCGTATACACTAGTCTACTGTGGAGCATCGATGCCCCGTCTCGATAATCCTACGACTATGGAACTGTATAGGATGTGCTTATAGATTACCCAGCCCCCACTAGTGTGACTGCCATCACAACGCTGGTAATCAAGCAAAGATCCTAAGTGCTCTACCAATATGTATAAGCGATATGCTAAGAAAACACATGCACATATTGAGGTAGTAACAAACCAGGTAGCATACTACCATTTTGAGTAAGACTGTTACTATATCCGTGTATATCCCAAGCTCCTATTAAGTAATATGCAATCCAGTATGATGCAATAATGGCCTCTAGGGCATATGTCACTAACAGTCTCCCACTTGCACTAAGGCCATATACTGGCATATCGTAGACCGAAGATCTCGAATAGCCTCTCTAACACTGTCTGAGAGATGGCCTCTGTGAGTGGATCTGCGGTGTTGTTCTCCGTATCTACTCTCCTCACCTCGATCCCCTGATCGGGTGGTACCGCCTCAAGATATGTCTGAATCTCTGATGGGACCTGGGTTCCTTGCCTAAAGTTATAGCGCTTTATATTGTCACAATACTAAAGTATTAGACCAACAACGCAAGGAACCACCTGAAGTTCAATTAATAACTTCCTCATCCAGACTGCCTCTTTTGCGGCGTTTTATGCAGCGAACTACTCCGTTTTTATCATCGAGTCTGCAACGGTGTCCTGCTCAGAGCTCTTCCAACAGATCGCCACTGCACTTAGGGTAAAGCCATAACCTGACATGGACTTGGAGTCATTCTTATCACTCTGGAAGCTGGAATTAGCAAAGGCCTCGATCTGGAGGACCTTTTCCGCCATATACCAAGAACATCTCCTTAGACCTTCTCAGGTACTTGAAAATGTTCTTTACTGCTTCCCAGTGCTTCTCCACTGGGTTTGACCGATACCGGCTTACTACGCTCAGTGCGTAAGCTACATCTAGTCTGGTACACAACATCGCATACATTATAGAGCCTACCGCAGAAGCGTAGGGTATAGATGTGATGCGAGCCCTTTCCAAATCAATCTTTGGAGACATCTCTTTGGAGAGGGTGATTCCGTGACAAGTCGGTAGACTACCGTGCTTAGAATCATCCATACTAAATATTTTCAGTATGGTGTTGTTGTACCTTGACTGTGAAAAGTCCCACCATCCTCTTTGATCTATCATGATAGATCTAGATCCCCAGAATGTAGTTGGTATCACCCAGGTTTTTCATGGAGAACCTCTGTGACAAGAATCCTTTGACTAATTGTAGCATAGAAATATCATTTACTATCAAAAGAATGTCATCCACATACTCAACGAGAAATTCCACAGTTCTTGCTACAATCTAACTATAAATGCATGGTTCATCTGAATTTTTGATAAAGTTGAATTCTTTCATTGTCTCAATAAAAACAGATGTTCCAACTCCGTGATACCAGCTTTAGTCCATAAATAGACTTAAGCAACTTGCACACTGTTCCGCTGCTCCCACTCTGATTGAAAACCCTCTGGCTAATCCATATGGACGCATTCTTCCAAATTACCATTTAAAAAACCCGTCTCTACGTCCATCTGCCGGATCTCAAAATCTTGGAAGGCAGCAATGGCAAGAAGGATCCAAATGGATTTGAGCATAGACACTGGAGAAAAGATTTCATTATGGTCCAAACCAGGCCTTTGACGAAAACCTTTTGCAAAAAATCTAGCCTTATAGGTTTCAACCTATCCATCTACACCAATCTTCTTTCTGAAGATCCATTTGCAGCCTACGGGTTTTACCCTTTCTGGAGCAATGTTCAAAGTGCATACTTTGTTGGTGTACATGGACTCCATTTCGGTCCATATTGCATCCAGCCATTTTACCGAGTCTCTGCTCTGAATGGCTTGCTGGAAGCTAGTTGGCTCATCATCGTCAATGATGCAATCCCCTTGATCCCAGTCTATGAGAAAACCATAGTATCTTTCGGGCGGATGAGACAGCCTACTAGTTCTGCGGAGTGGCACGAGAATGTCCGGTTCTTCTGAAACCTCTGGTTCTACCAAGCTTTCAGTAATAGCTTGTGATTCTGGAATTTCTTCCAGTTCTATTGCGCTCCCACTTTTCTGATTTTCTAAAAATTCAGATTCCAAGAAGTGGGCATGACGAGAAACAAAGACCTTTTGTTCCTCTGCGCAATAGAAATAATACCCTCTGAAGTTCTTTGGGTATCCCACAAACTTACATAGTACTAAGCGTGCCTTGAGCTTGTCCGTATGCTGCTTTTTTACAAAAGCTGGACATCCCATGTCTTAAGGTACTTAAGATAGGGTTTCTTCCCACTCCACATCTGATATGATGTGGTAAGTACTGACTTAGTAGAAGCCTTATTCAGAAGATATGCAGCTGATTCTAGTGCATAACCCCAGAAAAATCGCGGCAACTCAGCTTTACTCATCATGGAACGAACTATATCCAATAGGGTTCGGTTCCGTCTCTCCGATACATCGTTGTGTTGTGGCGTGTATGGAGGAGTAAGCTAAAATAGAATTTCATTCTCTTTTAAGTAATCCAGGAACTCGGCAATTAAGTATTCACCACATCGATCAGATCTCAGTGTCTTGATACTTTTGCCTGTTTGTTTTTCCATTTCATTCTTATATTCCCGGAATTTTTCAAAATGTTCGGATTTATGCTTTCACAAGAAGACATGTCCTAACCTAGAGAAATTATCCGTAAAAGTAATGAAATAGGAATAACCACTTCGTGCATCTGTAGATATTGGATTACACACGTCGCTGTGTATGAGTCCAAGAGCTCGCTCGCTCTTACTCCGTGTCCAGTGAATGGAATCTTTGTCATCTTTCCTATGAGACAAGATTGGCAAGTTGCATAAGACTGATATTCGAACATATCCAAATATTCCTCTCTATGTAACTTCGACAACCGTGTTTCATTGATGTGACCCTGTCTACAATGCCATAAGAAAATTTTATTTAATTCTTGAGACTTTCTTTTAAGTGTGTTCTGGACATTTGAAAACCTGAGCTTGATTCAATATATAATGTCCTCTAGTGTATCTAACCCAATCAAACTTTGATTTAGATGGATGTGAACCACATCGCTTACATACTAGACTTGGTACACACAAACAGTTACGTAGAATCAATATCTGCCAACTTATCAATTTTATGTGATATACCCTACGGATACAGCGTCCATGCTCATTCCGTTAGCAACCCTGAGAGTCATATCACCAGCCCTGATAACTCTACGGTTTCTCAAAGCCTGTAATGAATTACAGATATGAGATACTGATCTGTTATCTTGTACCCAGCAAGTAGAGTTAATTGACAGACTGTTTTCAATCACAAACACTCCCGAAGTCGAAGCCACAACATGCTTTGGATTCTGAATTCTGGCTTTCAAAGCCCTGCAATCCCTTCTACCAATGCCCTTTCCCGTGACAATAGGAACATCCCACCTTCCCTACTGTTAGCCCCGAAACTTTTGCCCTTCCCTATCCCTCTATCTTACTGACACCGTCTATCGGCTTTGTGGAGATCTTCTTCTTCTCACCCTTGGCATCCGCCTTAGATCCAGAAGAGGAAAATTCCTCAATAAGCAGAGCGGGTGTCTCCCTAGTTTCCTTCAGGGTGCCATCAACTGGAAGTATAACTTTCTTCCCCTGGGCGTGAGTAGGAGGTAGGGACTGTAGAATCAAGTCAGTACATGACTCGTTCTCCAACGTGGTCTCCAGATCCGTGAGCTTTTTAATATAGTTAATCATTGTAGGGACGTGGTCCCCTACAGATGACCCGACAACCAACCTCGCTTGAAGCAATTCTTTCGAGGTCTTATATCTTGCGATACGAGATTGCTCTCCATATAAAACATTGTTATGGAGGAAGATGGAAACTAAGTCCATCTTCTCATGCTACCTCTGGTATGTTAGTTATATGTATGTCCTAGAGGCCATTACTGTACATACGATATATATTGTAGTGGATGCTTGGACATATATAGAGAGGACTTTATTGCTCGACATGATAGTACGCTATCTGGTTACTCTTTATCTTAACATGTACTCTGATTGTCTCTATGTTACATGTTGATAAAGCCCTTAGGATGAGTACTTGACTACCAGGACTATGATGCGAATCATACTAGTGAGGACAGTGTAGTCGCCAAGTACATCCTTCAAATGTTCCTAGTCGTGAGAGTACCGAGATAGGGCATCGATACTCCAGAGTAGACTAGCGTATGCGCTTCTTGACCCATATGATAGGCGATGGATGATTTCATATCCATTGGTGTTTGACATCAGAGAAGGTATACGGGTGCTCAGTGGAGACTGGGTACACTGGACGGACTCGCCGAGGACTCCCAGATGGTATAATACCTCACGTTAGATGGCAGTTCTCTGGTGACACTGGTACAGGTTAGTCTGTAGACCTAAGATCGTCATAGAGTCTTGTGTGATTCCCACTGTGCTTTGATTTCCATCATACCACGTCCAAGAGGGCGTGCAAAAAGGTGGCTTTTAGGTACAGTCCCGAATCACATGGAGGCAATGAGCGATAGGAGGGGATTCGTCTCTCCCAGTATAGGGAGTTGATGTTGCGCTGTGTTCGATTGGCTATAACTGGAAATCCCTGGCCAGGGTTGCTGAGATTTACTGGTAAGTGTTATCAGTAGTTTCTCGAACTGTTATAGACCTCATATCGACACGACTTATTAAGCTACTGGGGTCTGACGTTTACCACCCCTAGGCGAGATATGCGACATATCAGACGAAGAGACCGGACTATACGGGAGTGTTACCGACTGGATTCACAGGAGAATGTACAGGCTTGCTTGTTGATCTTCTGAGCACTCAATACCTGGGTGGCTGTTACGTTTAGCTGACCCCTTGCAACTTGTGGGTGTTTGATATGATCATCACCTACTGCCAGCGTATTGACGATTCTTTAGAGTCCTACACAGAGGTTTCTTGGCTCAGGCAAAACGGAGTAGGAGCACATATGTGATATGTGCGGGACCGAGAACAATACGTGTATGTGATACCGTACTAGATTCTCGTGATATGAGATATCGGCCGGGTATATATGATATAGCCGGGTCATCGGATCAAGTGTTGATTCGATGAATTGATACAAATTATATTAGTCGGTTATTTATAAAATAGCCGGATTATCGGATCAAGTGTTGATTCGATAATTTAATGTATAATTAAATATTTGATATATTAAATTACATTAACTAATATAAGCTCACTTAAAGATTCTTTTTCTCACTCGGGTAATACATTGATATATATGCGATTTATGTTAATTGTATTATTTTATTTTGTTACAATAAATATTGTATATGTGATATATAATATTGTAATATGTTATGGTTATAAATGCAACATGATTTGTGGAGTTTAATTGTGGTTAGGGTTTGGATTAGGGTTAAGCAAGCATGAAGCTTTCAAGAAGCTTCTTGAAGCTTTGACCTTGACTTGGATATTTTGTGATATTTGCTTAACCCAACCCAACCCTTTAACCCTAGTTATGTCTCTACAATGGTTAGCCTTCTCATTATCTACCATGGTTGCATTTCTAACCACACACTAGAGTTTCATTATTCATCACAAAAGGATTCTTCTTCTTCTTCCTTGAGTTCTTGATGGAAAAGCTTACTAGCTTTTTCATTAGTGATGAAAATGAGTGAGTTAATGAAAAAAAATGAGAGCTAAAATCCTACTTCATCATCCTAATCTATCTTAGCCATTTAGATTAGGGTGTTCACTTCATTTAGTGAGTAAGAGCTTGTGTTATAGAAACTTCAAGGTAGATCATCTTAGTTATCGAAGATCGGAAGCAAGCTTGCATCTTTCTCTTCGTGGAGCCTCTCAAGAGTCCGGAACTTGATGATCGCAGCAAAGGGACCACAATACGGAGCTTATGAAGTGAAGGACCGGACTACAAAGGTTATAATCCCGAACTCTTAGATGTTAAAGTGTTTAACATGCTTTGTTTCGCCTAATCTCTAGTCTAAGATCTTGGTTTAGGGTTGTTCGGCACGGCTAAATTTTAAATTGGGCATGGTTGATGCCTTATAGACCCTTGTGCGTGTGCCTAGTAACCCTACAGTGGTATCAGAGCCAAGCTAGAGCTTTAGGCGAAGTCCTGGCGAAGTTTAAAGTCCGATCGAACTCCGAATACCCGGTTTATATCCTTTTCTGGAAATTTTTCAAAAAGGTTGATTTTTTCATATTAAAAATACTCAAAAAAATCAGCAGGGAATTACTGTGAAACACGTGCCTTCAACACTATTAAAGCGCCACGGAACCGTGGCCGTACCAGGCTTGCGCGGCGGTTCCGCGGCCAAACAATAGAATCATGACACGTGTTTACACAGTAATGTCCGTAGGTGTTTCCTCATATTTCTGGGTATTTTTAATTATACTCAAGTGTTGAGTTTTCTGGGATGTATTGGGAGCTCGTTGATTCGATCGGAAAGTTTAACTTCGTTTATTGTTTTTCCGGATAATTTTAGAACCTGTTAAAAAGTTCGAACGGATATCAATAACTCACTTTTTCCCCTGTCGGAAATTTGTTCAAAAGTTGGATTTTTCCTCGAGTTTGAAACTTCCGGAAAATCATGCATGTAACGCGGTGGACCCTCTAGAAGAACACAAACCTTAACTCGATTATGTAACCGTCTGAACCGCCTCTAAACCTTAGGGTTTGGGGCAGTACGGCGTTGCCACATGTGAGGCGTTGGCTTGACCCTTCTACGGTTGGACCATTGGTACTGTGGCATGTGATGGATACTTTTTGAACTCCGCTCAAGTGTTGAGCTATTTGGGAAATCTTGGGTGTTTGATTATTCGATCGGAAAGTTTAACATTGTCTATTTATCTGGAATGTGATACAATATTTGGAATCCACAAGTAGTTATAATATAATTAATTTGAATGTTATAAATCTAGCAGTTCAGTCTCAGATGATCGGTTGCCACGGAATTTTGATGTGATCAAAAGTCCGTCGCAATCACGTAGCGTACGCGGATACTCGCCGGGTAAACTTAATAGACAGCCACGCCCCAAAGCCCCGACCAAGTGACTGTAGGAGAACCCCGTCGCCCAAAGCATCCGTTCGGGTGCTCGCGGCAGTGGTGTTCCGCCTTAGTGCACTTCGTCGACGGCATCGGGGGTGCGGCCGTCTACTAAAGTTTGCGACGAGCATTCGATCAGAATGTTGGGAATCTTGTTGAATTGCCGGACTTGATATTGAAAAGAGTTTTCGATAATGAGACTAAAATGCGGGGTTTATAATTGTTAGGCATGCGATGTCTAAGGAATTCATTTGGTTAGGCATGCGATGTCTAAGGAGTTTGCGGATTCCAACTGTTGTAGTTTTACACTTTCTTTTCTGTGACCGTAAGCGTAGTATGTGGTGTATCGCCGGCTTCGTTACTATACATCAACGACAATCGGGATACGCATACTTGCTTACGTTGATGATATGAGATATTATGAGTTGTTGTGATATGTTGTATTGGATCGTCGTGTTCTGAATAGCCGGGGGTTTTATATGAGATGAGAGTTTTTCTTTTTCATTCATGTAAAATTCATTTATATGTAATATTCTTTTATTGGGGCACTTCCGGGCTGAGGATGATTTCACCATTGTATATTATTTACTTTTCCGCATTAGGTAGACCCAAGGCGGGGAGCACAAGTAACCGGGTTCTAGGGTCTAGTGGGAGACCATCTCGAGGAGTCGAGACCGGGTCTCCTAACCCTAGAATTGGCAGTGTTGCTTTCCGCTCTCGTAGGGGTCTAGGGATGTGGGTTGGCTATTCATCGCGACCGTGGAATCCGTGTTTTATACAGGCTCGTACTAAAACACAGACCTTTTGTATATCCAATATTTCATATATGTTTCTTCTGCTGTAATGTTCTGTGATGAGATCATATTACTGCCTGAGACGAATGTTTATATTATATATATGAGATATATGTTATATTGCAGATTTCGTTTCAAATGTGATACTTCTGAAGCATAATAAAATGGGACTTCATTAATGAGATTAATGAAAATAAAAGAAACCTAAAGATGTTGTAGAAACTTGTTTAAAAACTAGTAGCTCTAGTTTTTGCTTTGCATACCGGTGTTCCTTGTAGAACATCCAGCACCTTATTCGATAAGGAAAGAGCCGAGATCCCTTCACCGGGAGTGACCTCTTTAGCGAAACTAGCAGATGCTGCAAACTCGGTTTGTCTTTTGATTGTTTCTATAGTTTTTGCTTTGCATAGTGATATTTGTGAAATATCCTGCACCTTATTCGATAAGGAAAGAGCCGACGATCCCTTCACCGGGAGTAACCTCTTTAGCAAAACTAGAAAAGGCCTAAAAAACATTCCATTCAAAATGACTCGATTCTACAACGATATCAAGTTCATTACGCAAAGGGCTTTCTTAAAAACCTGCGTAGCCCTCCGTCATTTCAGATATGTACTACTTAGTATTCGTGCTGCGGTAGTTTTCCCTTCGTCAAGGCGTGGTGTACGGTAGCTAACTAGTGTTTATCTGCTAGCATACGATGCGATTGGATTAGGGTATTCGTACGGCGTAGTTTGGCCTCCGTCAAGGGTCATGCGGGTGGGTTTAATTCAATCAGGAAATGACGGGTTGAACTTGACTAGCGGACTATGGGTAGTTTGGCCCCCGTCAAGGTCATAGGACGCTAGGGGTAAAATATTATTGGGAATTTCAAGTGTTGAAATTTGCAATGAGATTGCATACCTTCTATGAGATAGTTGGATCCCGATACCCGCTGCGAGTAAGAGTTACTCCTGGGAGAGTTTTACACATTACAATTAGCCGATCAAGTAGGTGTCTAGAAAGGTGTTAACGGGGTTACGCCCCTGGAAAAACGAGGTTTATTTTAATTAGGTCCGTGCAAAAGCATGGGGAACCTCCTTCAAAGTACCGGTACTGGCCTGGCTGAAAGATTGGCGAACTTGTAGGGTGTAACTAATCCCGGCTAGTCTTTCCTTTTAGGGTTTGAAGGAAGATTTGACTAAAACAGTGGGAGACATTCTGATTAGATAAATTGATAACCAATCTAATCTTTTAAAAGCGCACGCTGAGTGTTTTCTTCTCTCTCTCTCCTGGTTGCGACTATGTCACGCCTTAATCAAGATAATAATACGGATGTATTGACCGAACCCGCTTGTTATACTGTGCTAAGGAACGTTGGTCCCGCTCCAACTTATAATTGTTATAAGACAGAGCAGGAAATTGGGGATTACCAGAATTCCCGTGCCGCCCAAACGAAGAAAGTGCATGCTGATGCATCTTCTTCGGGTGTATTCATTACAGAGAACCGTTTCTCAATATCCTTTACGTCCTGGGTATGTGATACCGGATCAGGATCCCGCAAATGTAATCTGTTACATGGGCTACAGAAAGGTAGAGGACTGAGATTGGGTGATAAGTTTCATGAGATAGAAACGATGCAAGTGTTCTAGCCAAGTCTGTTAGTAGTTATCACCCTGTATTAACAAATACATTGATTCTGAACGAATGTTATTAGATACCGAACCTGATATACAACATCATATCAGTCTCTTTATTAGTAAAGAAGGATATGATTTTGTATTGTTGGATAATGTTTTGAACATTTCCTATATCAAGAGTTGATCAGTTCAGGCACGTTATCTAAAAGTATAGACGTTCTAAATCAAATTACAGTTCTTAGTATACAAAACACACACAAGAGGAATAGTTCAGAAATGAACGAATCCTTCTTGAGGCATTGTAGACTGGGTCATATCAATGCGACCCGACTAGCTAAGTTACATTTAGATGCATATTTAAATCAGTTTAAATTTACATCTTGTGAAACTTTCCGGTCATGTCACAAAGATAGGATGACCACAGCTCCATTTATTGGAAACAGAGAAAGAGTTAGTGAACTCTTGGGATTGATACATGCTGATATATGAAGGTCCCTTGTCTACACATGCCAAGACTGGTTCTTTGTACTTCATTACATTCACTGATGATCTCTTAAGATTCAGACATATGTTCCTGTTGAAACACAAGTCTGAAACTTTTAAGATAATCACAGAATATAAGTTAGAAGTAGAGAACCAAAAACGGGTATAAGTATTATGTCCTTTGATGAGATCAGGGAGGAGAATACTTGAGCACGGAGATTCCTGGACTATTCTAAAGGAGAGTGAGATTCTCTCTCAGCATTACTCCTCCGTATACACCATGGCACGACGGTGTATCGGGGCGGAGCAATCGCACCCTATTTGATATGGTGCGCTCTATGATGAGTACTACTGAGTTTCCTATTTCCTTTTGGGAGTTATGCACTTGTGAAGCTGCATACCTATTGAATAGGGTTCCAATCAAATCAGTTGCCTACCACTTCATATGTGATATGGAATGGGAAACGCCCATATCGTAAGTAAGTTAAGATTTGGGGTTGTCCGGCCTATGTCTGAAAAGCAAAATCCGGACAAGCTCGAGGCAAAGTCAGTTCTGTGGAAGTTTGTTGGATATCCCAAGCATTCGCAAGGGAATATCTTCTACCAAACCGAGAAACAAAAGATGTTTTGTTTCTCAGCATGCCACCTTTGTGAAAAGGAATTTCTTGTGAAGACATTATTGGTCATGAGGTAGAACTGGAAAGAGTTCCAGCTATACAAACTGCAGCTGATGATTTGGTAGAACCAAAGGATTCAATAGTTTCCAACGAACCTCAGCCTCTCCGCCGATATGGTAGGGTTCCTCATCCACCTGAGAGATACTTCGGTTTCTCTATGACAGTGGGAGCGAGGATTGTATCATGAGATGATGACCCAACTAGTTTCGAGCTGGCCATCAGGAGTGGGACTCTTTAAGAATGGCTGGATGCTTAGCGATCTGAGATGGAATCCTTATACACCGACAAAGTATGGACTTTGGTTGCTTTATCAGAAGGGTTAAATCCCCATCAGGAGCAAGTATATCTTGAGAAGATTACTTGGTGTACATGGAAAAGTTGAGACTTTCAAAGCTATGCTTAAGTCCATCCAGATCCTACTTGCCACGGCTACATACCATGACTACGATATCTGGCGGTTGGGTGTCATGACTGCTTTTCTAAATGATGATTTAGAAGAGAGCGTCTATAAGTACACAGCCAGAGGGCTTCGTAGACAGTGGGAGAAGCGGAAACGTTAGCAAGATGTTTTATGTGATAAATCAGGCATCGCGGAGTTGGAACATCTGTTTTGATGTGGTAGTCAAAGAGTTTGACTTCATCAAAATGGTAGATGAATCTTGTATATACAAAAAGGTAGTAGGGAGTATGGTGGTGATCCTCGTAGAGTACGTGGATGACATACTCTTGATAGGGAAGGAGTTTCCTATGCTACACTCGGTCAATCTCCGCTTATCACAAGGATTCTCCATATAGGATCAAAGCGATACCACCTGAATCCTGGGTTTTGGATCTATGAGATAGATCTAATTGGATGTTAGGATTCTCACTAGGTGTAATGAGATGGTATCAATCGATCCTGGGGAGAATCACTGGAAAGGTTCCAGGGTGATAAGGACGACGGAATGTCAGTCGCAGGCATTGTCTTTACCCTCAGTGGAGGGACGGTATTGTTAGAGATAGTGCCCTCAGAGTCAATTATTGGATCACAGGCACGTGATTGCAATGATTGAGTGAGGACCTATCCCGGTAGGACAGTCTTACTCGAGATGATAGTATGCTATCTGGTTTACCTTTATTATCGTGTACTGCTTTAGGTGACCATACAGGTCACTATTGCACGTTGATAGAGCCCCTAGGATTCTTGCTTGACTGCCAGCAGTATGAGAGCGATCATATACGTGGGAGCTGGTAGTCTATAAGCACATCCTTAAAAGGTCCCTAGTCGTGGGAGTTTCGAGACAGGGCATCGATACTCCAGAGTAGACTAGTGTATATAGTCGAGACCCCGACGAGGGGCGGTGGCCGGTCTCACAAGCCACTGGTGTCAGTTGGATCACCTAAGATGTATACAGGTGCTCATTGGGTTATGAGTACACCGGACAGGACTCGCCGGGAACATACTAGTTGGTCTTATACCTGACGTCAGATAGCAGTTCCCTGGTGACATGTGTACAGGTTAGTTCATCGACCTAAGGATCGTCATTTGTCTCGTGTGAGTTCCCACTGTACTTTGATTACTACCCTACCACGCTCAAAGGAGACGTGCAAACAGGTTTTAGTTGGGTACAGTCCCGAGCCACATGGAGGCAGTGAGCGGATCTTCAGGGGTTCGTCTCTCCCGGTATTGGGGGTAAGGTCGCGCTGTGTCTAGGAGAGCCATTACACGAAGCCCTCGGCCGAGGCAGGAGATTTACTGGTAGGTATTCCAGTAGTATCTCAGGGTGTTCTGGGCTACACTCCGACACGACTTGTACCGCTTTTGGGGGTCTGACTTTTACCAACCCCCTAGGCCCGCCATGCGATGCTCATAGACGAACGGACCGGACTGTACGGATATTGTCACTGACAGGCTCAGTAGGGTGTCAGGATGAGTTCGCTCATCGATGTCCCTTTTGGTTAATAGCTGGTGGCCCGTCACGTATGGCTAATACCTCTGACGTGCTAGTGGTTAAATCCACAGCCATAGTATTGACGAGTCTTAAGAGTCCACCACACATACAGTTACTCAAGTTTCGGGCGAAACGCTGTAGAGGCCGTATGGAGATATGGCAGGGTTCGATCAGATACGTGCGGTATTGCACGGATCAGGATCGGACGGTTAGTACTAGAGGCCGTATGGATATATGGCAGGGTTCGATCAGATACGTGCGGTATTGCACGGATCAGGATCGAACGGATATTACTTGCCGGCTTTGGTTTAAGCCGGATCCTAGTATAGTACAGTGTAGATTTTGTCTCATTGCATTTGTATTCGGTCAGAATACAGATGCGGGTGTGTATACACAGTATCGGGGTTTTCCTGTAATTTATTACGGGACCAGTTTTCTGGAGTTGCCAGTTTGCTTTCCGTTTCGGCCATATTTCTTTGTATCTTTCATTGGCCGAAGATTGGTGGAGGAGGGCTTATTTGCATTTGTGCAAATAAGCATTTGTGGAGGGTGTTCTTTGCATTTTCTTGTGTCATGATGGTTGCACCATCATTTGACTTGCTCACTTCATGATGGTGCATCATTGCATGACTTTTGGTTGTTATGATGATAGTTAGAGTGTGAGATTGGTTTTGTGATCATTGTTGATTATCACCATCCTCTTGCATTATTCTTATGACTTATCTCTTGGGATTATTCCTCACTCACTCAACTCTCACTCTCTATCTCCTCCCAAAGCCATGGCCGGCCAAGCTTAATGAGGGCTGTCCAAAATTTGATATGTGGGATTTTGTTCTCTTTTGGCTTTAGAAAAATCCCACAACACCATCTCCAAAAGCTTATATCATTTCCTCCACCATATGGCAACTCCATGAACCCCAAAATGAGACATGGTTCTACACTATGTTCTACAGCAAATCTTGGGCACGTCGACTCGCCAGCTTCATGCCCGAGTTGCCTCGGTATAGAGGTGGGAGCCTGTAAAAGAAGCCGGCGACGTGGTGCCTTTCCAGCGAGGAGGTGGAGACCGGAGATTCCGCGGGAGATCGGGATGACGACGAGAAGACCGGAGGACTCGGATCACTCGGTATATCTCTCTTCCCCATCTTATAGTTAGCTAAGACTAGTTTAATGGCATGATCCGGGTTTATAGTGCGCGGTGGTGCCGGTTTGAAAAGTTAAAGTAATTCACCGCTTCCGCATTCCGACGTCGGATTGACAGCCGGGGCGCCGCCGTGCACTTACAGTGGTATCAGAGCCTCGCCATTAACCTAGTCTAGCTTTGTCTAATGTGTTTTACACTTCCGATCGAACAAATGTTCCGAAAACCCAATAACACATGCATCAGTTTTCTGTCGATTTTTTCCTGCCTCGAAATTTTTTTCAGATTGTTGAATAGTGATGTACTGGAAGTTCTAAGCATTCTGTAGAAATTCGATACAGTAACTCGACAATGGGAGCGTGGAACCGCGGCCAAACCCCCCTTTGCGTCGCGGTTCCGCCGCACAATGATGTCCTTGCCGTATCAAATTTCTGCAGTTGCTTTCTGGGTTATAAATAGGGTTTTTGGAATATTAATTTTGGGCCCAGAATTTCTTGATGTGCTAAGGTAGTACTTGGGGCCCACTTGTTAAAATTTGATCGATCGGATATTTTAAACACATTAGTTCACAGTATTTACATTATATCTGCGACCGTGAATGTCACTTGATCGGTAAATCCCGTCTAACTGCTATAGCCCGGTTAGACGGATTTGTGAACGTGACATTCACGTTGATGTTATGTGTTATGCTGTGATGCTGCGGATTGGTCATGGGGGATAGCCTGGATGCAATGCTAGTACAGTTTTTGTTGTATTATGTACATTTGATATTGCGGGGCGAGCGTCCGACATGTGGACTGCCGTCACTGCCTGTTTGTATTATTATTTTGGGGCACGACCAGGTTGCGGTCGATGTACCCGTTGAATGTATATTTTACTTTCTGTACTAAGATTACCCCACGGAGGGGTGCACGGATAGCCGGGTTCTAGAGGGCAACGGGCACGCATCTCATGGCATTGAGACGGAGGGGGCTTCACTCTAGAATTGGCGGGCTATTCGCCGCACTCGTAGGGGGTACAGGTTGACCCAGGAGGGGTGCCCAAGTTACCGGATTCCATGAAGTGCTGGGTGGTCCATTCACGGTGCTGAAGGGGGCTGCCTCGCTTCAGGTTTTGGCGGGTAACTTGCCGCGCCCGTAGGGGTCTAGGATTTCATTGCACAGGCTATCCACACGACCAGGAGAACGTCGGGTTTCAGTAGTGGCTCTGTGAAACCCGGGGATCCCAAATATCTATATTGTTCTGTGATGTTGTACATTTATGTGATGTTGCATTTTATCACGCCTTGAGCGAATATAATATATTGGTATATATATTAGTAGATGTTGTATATGTTTTGCATCCGCGCTAGTCCAGTCCCCGCTCTGTCGTTAGTTAGCTAACCTAACGGGTAATGACGGGACCCAGTGGCGAATGCGGATGGCATATATGTACATCAGTATATTTTCGTTCTTTTTGGTATGATCAATTGATGGGACTGCGTTGATTCGGATCAATGCAAGTTAAAAACAAACCTAATCTGATGTTGTTGGAACACTTTTCAAAAAGCTGTTATTGCAAGGACGTTCTCTTTTGTTTAGCATCGTGGTATTCAGTTGGAATATCCTGCTCCTCAGTCGACGAGGCAAGGGCCGAGATCCCTTCACCGGGAGTAACCCCTTGGACAGAAGTTTGCGTCAGGGCATTAACTTCACTATAGCCGATTACTTTTGCTTTGCATCGTGGTATTCAGTTGGAATATCCTGCACCTCATTCTACGGGGAAAGAGCCGAGATCCCTTCACCGGGAGTGACCTCTTTAGCAATGGTTTTCGTCACTATATTTTTAAAAAGCTATCCGTTCCTTCAATGATATCAAGTTCACTACGTTAAAGGTTTTCGCCAGAAACCATTCGTAGCCCTCCGTCGTTTCATATGGATAGTCAATAGTATTCAAGCTGTGTTTGTTGGCCAAAGTCAAGACACAGTGTTTGGTAGCTGTTGGTTATTCATATGCAGCATAGATAGATGCGTTGGTTTGGAACAGTCGTACTGCCTTATTGGCCAAAGTCAAGGGTAGGTACGGGTGGATTCAAATCAACCTGGAGAATGACGGGTAGAACTTGACATGTGGCTTATGATTTGTTGGCCAAAGTCAAGGTCATAAGAGCATGGGGTAAAAATCACATCGGGGGTTTCTAAAGAAACTGAAACTTGCCAGATATGCGCATACCTTCTGGAGTGTGACACCGTGAGCGGATTCCGTCACGTTATCATGCGATGATAGTTGGATCCCGATTCCCACTGATGAGTTGGTTTACTCCTCGGGTGATCCCGACTAATTCTTCTTTCAGGTTTGGAGGAGAATTTGACGGTACAATGGGAGGTTTCCAGATTAGATAAATTAGTAACCATTCTGATCTAGGTTAGAGTGCACGCTGAGTGTTTCTTTTCTCTCTCTCTTTGGCAGCGACCATTGACCCAACCCTAAGACTATGACTCGGTGACCAAGTTGACCGAACCTTCTTAAACACTGGCTTTTGGATTGTCAGAGTTGCAAACCTCATTGCCACTCCTACTTTTACCCTTTTCTCCAGGACACCCCATATTACTACGAACGTCCACTTCCATTGGACAAAACCATCGTATGGTTAGATACGAACTCGAAGGAATTTATTCGAGGATGGTTTCTGGTTCTGGAGAAAACGAATAGGACTATTCAGTTGTCTTTTCCTTTTACCTTCTCTCAAGTTGCGAGTACTCCTTGGTTTAGGAGATAGTACACCTATTACGCAAATTGGATAGTCTTCTTCCAAACCTTAGGCTGGTGCCGAACGGTGGGGGATAAAGAAAACCAATTAGCATAACGATGGTGCGCAGAAGGTATTAAGTTAAGACAAAGCAAGGGATTAGTGAGAGGGCAAAGTAAACTGCGACTGATATTCATGACCAGACCAAGTATTTCTTCGCCAATCCTAAATCACCTTTGTATTTCTCCAGAACACTCCGTATCACTACGAAGATCCACAGTTTATTGGATACTCCATCGTGTGGTTATATACGAACTCGAAAGGAATTTGTTCCAGTTCGGGGATGGATTCCGGTTCAGGAGAAATAGGAATAAGGTTTATTCGGTTGTCTTTTATCTTCACCTTCTCTCGCATTGCAAGTGTTCCTAGGATTAGGACAGTACAACCATTATGCTTATTGGATAGTCTTCTTCCAAACCATAGGCTGGTGCCGAACAGAAGGGAAGGAAGAAAACCATTTGTCCTAAAGGGGTGTACAGAAGGTAATGACTAAAGACATAGAAAGGGATTTGGAAAGATGGCAAAGAATTACACGGTTACAGTTGTGAATCGGGATAATGGAAGAGGCATTACTAAGAATACCGGGATACCCCATCGAAACATTTCAATGTTTCAGTTTCACTGTGTACTGTTAATAGAAAACTGATTTCCCAATCAGATCTTGCTCCAGGGTATGTATTTATCAGGTATGATTCTCACATCTGTATGGTTTTACAGATGATGAGTGGGAGTAAGTTATTGGGAATTAGGTGATCTTCCTCATTATATCGGAATTCGTTGTAATTGGTGATATTTGAGGAAATCGCCTGGGTTGTTTGCCGGTCGGTAAATATTTGGTTTTGAATATCCGTTGTTGTGCACCAATTTCAAATTGATATATCTGTACATCTATTTTCATAGAGTGAGATATACCTTTTTGATATTATGTCTATGACATTTACCTATATCAGTGGATGGTTAGGTAAGGAGCATGAAACAGCGGTGTAATTCTTCTTAACCATAAGTACAGTTTTCAACCTACGACACACAGTGAATGAGTTATCAGACTCAAGGGACTTATACAGAGTATTGTATGTTGTCCAGGGTCCATCAGGATAGAGGGGTTGGTCCTCATACTATATTCGGTTTACTTATGACTTCTCTAGTTTTTAGACAGGTGTTTCGTGGAAACATAGGGTCCGAATTTTGAGAAGTCATAGGTACTTGAATAAAGTAGAGAACCAGGTATTGCAAGTATCGGGATTCTTCAAAGTGATCGAAAATATAGATACTTGTGTATGGTATTCAGTTGATAGTAATGACTAAGAGAACTTGCTTCTCTTTCAGGTTACTCATAATTGGAAGCATTCCTAAGTTGAGTAACGTTGATCGGCCTCTTTCCATTTAGTTGACATGCACTGGAGACAGCTGCATGATTTGAATCTGGTTCAATTAAATCAGTGCCTCTATTTCTATATTGGATATAGTACAGTTCATATCTTAACATTGTTAATGTACGGGGAGTTGTCCGGCTTATGATTAAAACCAGACACTGGACAACTCAAGGCACGTTTCTGTAATGGCTGTTTGTGGGTTGACCCAGGCTATGACGAGGGTTGACTTTCTACCATCTGGAAGATCAATAGTGATATTGTTCTAGACTCGCCACAGTTTTAATAAAAATGGATTTTTTCAGAAAACAGTAGTGGGAGTATGGTAGAACTGGAAGTGATTCCAGAACCACAAACGATTACTGAAGATTTGATAGGAACCTAAAGATTCAATCTGGTTTGACATTCCATTGGCCACTCCGCAGATAAGGTGGGTAATATCAGGCACCCGAGAGGTACTCCGGTAACCTCAAGGACGGTGACAGGGGAGTTCTTGTTTACCCACACTTGCCATTGTTGTTGTTCCAGACTGTGAGACCCGGCAGGAGGATGAGTATAGCGTCGTTCTAAACTTGCTTTAGAAGTATACGTTTATATGACTCTGCCAGAGGGTTGTCGTAGTCAGTGGGAGCAGCGGAAGCATTGGTGGACAGGTGGCTTATGTCTATTTATAGACTAAAGCAGATGTAGCGGAGAAAGATCATCTATTTCTGACGTGACAGTCATAGGCTTGACTTCGTCTGAATAGGGGATAGATCTGTTGAGAATGTAGTAAGGTGTGATGTCATGGTATTTGGATGACATACACAGAGTAGGAAGTGATATTCCTATACTACGATCGGTTATACTTTGGTCAACACACAGTGGTTTCTCCACATGGGACTTGGACATTATATCAGACATACTGGTTACTAGATCTATGGTTTTAGATCTAGATTTGGGTGGTTTCCCAATCAGGATACTTAGACAGTATTCTAAGAGTATTTAGAATGGACAACTCCTGGCACGGTAGTGTACCTGCAGGTAATGGAGTCACCCTCTCTAAAGGTGTCTTACAGACTAAAGGGGAGAGGGATGTGCATGACTGGCAGATCACTTGCTCAGGCAATTGAGTCAATCATGAGATGTCAAGTACCACACCAGATGTTGTTTTTGCACTAGATGCAATAAGTTGACATTGATCCAATCCTGGAGAAACAGTCGGAAGCAGTTTTAGAACATAAGTGGATGTTCTAGGGATATGATAACGACAGCCTCATGCGGGATACAGTTATCATTCCAGGCTTCCAAGGTGACCTGGACGACAAGGAGGTTGTCAGAGTTATAGTTTTTCCTTCTGACGAGGGGCAGTATGTTGGACAGGTGGTCCAAGGCAATACTGAGAGAGGCATGGCGCAGGATACTGATTAAGTTCAGTTGACGATACAGTCTAAGAAGTTTGGATTTGGAATTCATTTATGAGCTAGGTCCCATCAGACATCCAGACACATTCTAAGACAGGTATTGCTCATTTCGGGAGATGACTTTCTCCGCGAACATGAGATATAGAGAGATATAGAAAGAAACATCAAAGCGGATTCACTCACTGAGGCTATTCCTCGAACGCAATAGTTTCGCAAACGAGCTTTGTGAGACTGACTAGTAGAGGAGTTGGGTGTTCGGTATCACACGGGCTGTGAGTATGCGACATCGCAATAATTAGCCTTGAGTGCAAGTGGGAGATTGTTGGAGATAGTGCCCTCAGAGTCAATTATTGGATCACAGGCACGTGATTGCAATGATTGAGGGAGGACCTATCCCGGTAGGACAGTCTTACTCGAGATGATAGTATGCTATCTGGTTTACCTTTATCATCGTGTACTGCTTTAGGTGACCTTACAGGTCACTATTGCACGTTGATAGAGCCCCTAGGATTCTTGCTTGACTGCCAGCAGTATGAGGGCGATCATATACGTGGGAGCTGGTAGTCTATAAGCACATCCTTAAAAGGTCCCTAGTCGTGAGAGTTTCGAGACAGGGCATCGATACTCCAGAGTAGACTAGTGTATATAGTCGAGACCCCGACGAGGGGCGGTGGCCGGTCTCACAAGCCACTGGTGTCAGTTGGATCACCTAAGATGTATACAGGTGCTCATTGGGTTATGAGTACACCGGACAGGACTCGCCGGGAACATGCTAGTTGGTCTTATACCTGACGTCAGATAACAGTTCCCTGGTGACATGTGTACAGGTTAGTTCATCGACCTGAGGATCGTCATTTGTCTCGTGTGAGTTCCCACTATACTTTGATTACTACCCTACCACGCTCAAAGGAGACGTGCAAACAGGTTTTAGTTGGGTACAGTCCCGAGCCACATGGAGGCAGTGAGCGGATCTTCAGGGGTTCGTCTCTCCCGGTATTGGGGGTGAGGTCGCGCTGTGTCTAGGAGAGCCATTACACGAAGCCCTCGGCCGAGGCAGGAGATTTACTGGTAGGTATTCCAGTAGTATCTCAGGGTGTTCTGGGCTACACTCCGACACAACTTGTACCGCTTTTGGGGGTCTGACTTTTACCAACCCCCTAGGCCCGCCATGCGATGCTCATAGACGAACGGACCGGACTGTACGGATATTGTCACTGACAGGCTCAGTAGGGTGTCAGGATGAGTTCGCTCATCGATGTCCCTTTTGGTTAATAGCTGGTGGCCCGTCACATATGGCTAATACCTCTGACGTGCTAGTGGTTAAATCCACAGCCATAGTATTGACGAGTCTTTAGAGTCCACCACACATACAGTTACTCAAGTTTCGGGCGAAACGCTGTAGAGGCCGTATGGAGATATGGCAGGGTTCGATCAGATACGTGCGGTATTGAACGGATCAGGATCGAACGGTTAGTACTAGAGGCCGTATGGATATATGGCAGGGTTCGATCAGATACGTGCGGTATTGCACGGATCAGGATCGAACGGATATTACTAGCCGACTTTGGTTTAAGCCGGATCCTAGTATAGTACAGTATAGATTTTGTCTCATTGCATTTGTATTCGGTCAGAATACAGATACGGGCGTGTATACACAGTATCAGAGTTTTCCTGTAATTTATTACGGGACCGGTTTTCTGGAGTTGCCAGTTTGCTTTCCGTTTCGGCCATATTTCTTTGTATCTTTCATTGGCCGAAAATTGGTGGAGGAGGGCTTATTTGCATTTGTGCAAATAAGCATTTGTGGAGGGTGTTCTTTGCATTTTCTTGTGTCATGATGGTTGCACCATCATTTGACTTGCTCACTTCATGATGGTGCATCATTGCATGACTTTTGGTTGTTATGATGATAGTTGGAGTGTGAGGTTGGTTTTGTGATCATTGTTGATTATCACCATCCTCTTGCATTATTCTTATGACTTATCTCTTGGGATTATTCCTTACTCACTCAACTCTCATTCTCTATCTCCTCCCAAAGCCATGGCCGGCCAAGCTTAATGAGGGCTGTCCAAAATTTGATATGTGGGATTTTGTTCTCTTTTGGCTTTGGAAAAATCCCACAACACCATCTCCAAAAGCATATATCATTTCCTCCGCCATATGGCAACTCCATGAACCCCAAAATGAGACATGGTTCTACACTATGTTCTACAGCAAATCTTGGGCATGTCGACTCGCCAGCTTCGTGCCCGAGTTGCCTCGGTATAGAGGTGGGAGCCCGTAAAAGAAGCCGGCGACGTGGTGCCTTTCCGGCGAGGAGGTGGAGACCGGAGATTCCGCGGGAGATCGGGACGACGACGAGAAGACCGGAGGACTCGGATCACTCGGTATATCTCTCTTCCCTATCTTATAGTTAGCTAGGGCTAGTTTAATGGCATGATCCGGGTTTATAGTGCGCGGTGGTGCCGGTTTGAAAAGTTAAAGTAATTCACCGCTTCCGCATTCCGGCGTCGGATTGACGGCCGGGGCGCCGCCGTGCACTTACAGGTATGTTGGAAGAGTTCCTAGCTAGATACTGTAACTTACTAGACGATTAAAGGCAAGATACATCGTTACCAAGGATGCTACCAAAGAGGCAGTCTGGATATATATAAGTTCATGAGATGAACTTCGTTCCTGCCATTGTGTGACAATGGAGTTGTGGCTTTAGCCAAGGAACCTCCGTCCCATCTGAAATCCAGATATAAATCTTAGGCTGTATCACCTGATCATGGAGATGGTTGATCTCCAGGAAGATCGAGGTTAGGAGAGTAGACACAGAGGACAACAGCGCGGATCCACTCACAAAGGCCTTTTTCCCAGTAGAGACTTTTTATGGGATGGTTGAGTATGAGATACTTCAACCACAGCTAATTGTTGGGTATGTGATTCCACAACAGATGGCCCTAGTGCAAGTGGGAGATTGTTAGTTATATGTATGCCTTAGAGGCCATTACTGTACATACGATGTATATTGTAGTGGATGCTTGGACATATATAGGGAGGACTTTCTTGCTCGACATGATAGTACGCTATCTAGTTCCTCTTTATCTTAACATGTACTCTGATTGTCTCTATGTTACATGTTGATAAAGCCCTTAGGATGAGTACTTGACTACCAGGACTATGATGCGGATCATACTAGTGAGGACAGTGTAGTCGCCAAGTACATCCTTCAAATGTTCCTAGTCGTGGGAGTACCGAGACAGGGCATCGATACTCCAGAGTAGACTAGCGTATGCGCTTCTTGACCCATATGATGGGCGATGGATGATCTCATATCCATTGGTGTTTGACATCAGAGAAGGTATATGGGTGCTCAATGTAGACTGGGTACACTGGACGGACTCGCCGAGAACTCCCAGATGGTATTATACCTCACGTCAGATGGCAGTTCTCTGGTGACACTGGTACAGGTTAGTCTGTAGACCCAAGATCGTCATAGAGTCTTGTGTGATTCCCACTGTGCTTTGATTTCCATCATACCACGTCCAAGAGGGAGTGCAAAAAGGTGGCTTTTGGGTACAGTCCCGAATCATATGGAGGCAATGAGCGATAGGAGGGGATTCGTCTCTCCCGGTATAGGGAGTTGATGTTGCGCTGTGTTCGATTGGCTATAACTGGAAATCCCTGGCCATGGTTGCTGAGATTTACTGGTAAGTGTTATCAGTAGTTTCTCGAACTGTTATAGACCTCATATCGACACGACTTATCAAGCTACTGGGGTCTCACGTTTACCACCCCTAGACGAGATATGCGACATATCAGACGAAGAGACCGGACTGTACGGGAGTGTTACTGACTGGATTCACAGGAGAATGTACATGCTTGCTTGTTGATCTTCTGAGCGCTCAATACCTGGGTGGCTGTTACGTTTAGCTGACCGCTTGCAGCTTATGGGTGTTTGATATGATCATCACCTACTTCCAGCGTATTGACGATTCTTTAGAGTCCTGCACAGAGGTTTCTTAGCTCAGGCAAAACGGAGTAGGAGCACATATGTGATATGTGCGGGACCGAGAACAATACGTGTATATGATACCGTACTAGATTCTCGCGATATGAGATATCGGCCGGGTATATGTGATATAGCTGGGTCATCGGATCAAGTGTTGATTCGATGAATTGATACAGATTATATTAGTTGGTTATTTATGAAATAGCCGGATTATCGGATCAAGTGTTGATTCGATAATTTAATGTATAATTAAATATTTGATATATTAAATTACATTAACTAATATAAGCTCACTAAAAGATTCTTTTTCTCACTCGGGTAATACATTGATATATATGCGATATATGTTAATTTTATTTTGTTACAATAAATATTGTATATGTGATATATAATATTATAACATGTTATGGTTATAAATGCAACATGATTTGTGGAGTTTAATTGTGGTTAGGGTTTGGATTAGGGTTAAGCAAGCATGAAGCTTTCAAGAAGCTTCTTGAAGTTTTGACTTTGACTTGGATATTTTGTGATATTTTGTGATATTTGCTTAACCCAACTCAACCCTTTAACCCTAGTTATGTCTCTATAATGGTTAGCCTTCTCATTATCTACCATGGTTGCATTTCTAACCACACACTAGAGTTTCATTATTCATCACAAAAGGATTCTTCTTCTTCCTTGAGCTCTTGATGGAAAAGCTTACTAGTTTTTTCATTAGTGATGAAAATGAGTGTGTTAATGAAAACAAATGAGAGCTAAAATCCTACTTCATCATCCTAATCTATCTTAGCCATTTAGATTAGGGTGTTCACTTCATTTAGTGAGTGAGAACTTGTGTTATAGAAACTTCAAGGTAGATCATCTTAGTTATCGAAGATCGGAAGCAAGCTTGCATCTTTCTCTTCGTGGAGCCTCTCAAGAGTCCGGAACTTGATGATCGCAGCAAAAGGACCACAACACGGAGCTTATGAAGTGAAGGACCGGACTACAAAGGTTGTAATCCCGAACTCTTAGATGTTAAAGTGTTTAACATGCCTTGTTTCGCCTAATCTCTAGTCTAAGATCTTGGTTTAGGGTTGTTCGGCACGGCTAAATTTTAAATCGTGCATGGTTGATGCCTTATAGACCCTTATACGTGTGCCTAGTAACCCTACATGGTATACACCATCTATTTAGGCTAATACGAGGCACTTGGCATTCGCACAATCTTTTTCCCTTGTCATACAGATATCAACATCCGCGGCGGTGGAAACTGGACCTGGGACGGCGGGGGCTTTGAGTAGTAATGAGGTGGTCCATCTTGTCATAGGTAATGAACATCTGTACAAACCTTTGCCAGTCACTATAGTATAACTCAGTCATTTTATTATCTATCTGTAACCTAATATGGTCACCTGGTCGCTGCAATTAGAAGAGAGAAGAAAACACTCAGCATGATACTCTTGTAAGTTTAGATGGTTTTTAATTTATCTAAACAGGATGGATCCCACTGTTTCTCGAATCCTTCCTCAAACCATAAAAGAAGAATTAGTCAGAATTAATCTCACCGTACAATACTTGCTTAACCGTTCGGCCAGACTAGTGTCGGTACTTCGAGAGAGGTTTTACGACGCTTTCACGAAGTTCCTTAATTAAATAACCTCTTTTCCCTGGAGGCGTAGCCCCGCTAACACTGTTCTAGACACCTACTTGGTTTATAGCATTGATCATTAAGTGAAGAATCTCCCGAGGAGTAGCGGATACTCACGGTAGGATCGGGATCCAAATATCATTGTGTGATAATCCTGAAGGAATCCTACCAACATTATCACACTCCAAATGGTATGCAGGACTAGCAAATTTCAGTTTCCTTAGAAACTCCCGATGTGGATTTTTGCCTCATGCTCTTATGATCATGATGAAGGTCAACAAATCATAAGTCACATGTCAAGTTCTATCCATCATTGTCCAGGTTAATTTGAACCCACCCATATATACCCTTGACGAAGGCCAACAAAGTAGTACGACTGTCCCAAACCAACGCATCTATCTATGCTACATATAAATACCCAGAAGCTATCAATCACTATGCCTTGACGAAGGCCAACAAATATAGCTTGAATACTACTGAACATTCATATGAAATGACGGAAGGCTACGAATGGTTTTGGCAAAACCGTGAACGTAGTGAACTTGATATAATCGAAGGAACCTGATAGCTTTGAAAAGGAGTGGTTTAAGCTCCGTATTTAAAAGTCTTCTGTTTTAAAATAACCGAGTGGTTTTTAAAATTTGTTCCAACGATTTAGCTTTGGTTTATTTGCTTTGAAATAATGTAATGCAGTCCCATCATTTACACCTTCATCACAGGAAAAGACGAAAATACAACGTCCACTTATGCCATCCGCATTCGCCACTGGGCCCCGTCTAACACCGTTAGGTTACTTAACTAACGCCAGAGCGGGGGATGGAGTAGCGTGGATGCAAAACATAAGCAATGTCTATTATATAGCATATATATATAATAACCATTCATCTGACGCAATAATAGGCATTCCAGATCACAGATGAACATATTGGATATATTAGGAATTCCGCGTTTCGTTTAAGCCTGTAACGAAAGACAGATTCCACGGTCGTGATGAATAGACAAACACCACCCTAGACCCCTACGGGTGCGGCAAACTACCCGCCAAATATCCGAAGTGAAGCAACCTGCATCAGCAAAGTGAGTAGGCCACTCAGCACTTCAAAGTACCCGGTAGTTTGTGCACCCCACCTTGGGTCTATCTTAGGAGCAAAAACAGAAAAAAAAAATAATACAATGGTGGCTACAACTTCAACTCGGATGTGCCCCGCAAAAATAATATTACATCACATTACAAATTTTACATCGAATGAAATAATGAAAACCCTCATCTTACATCCCCGGCTATTCATCCACGACGATCCAACAAGTTCATATACACAAACTAACATAACATCATCACAGATATGTGCAACCCTGACTAATCGACGTATAGTAATTAGTCGACGTTTTCAAACACATATACACATCACAAAGCTTGTAAAGTAATCGCGACATTAGAATTTCGCACGCAATTATCAAACTTAACCAATTTTCCAAAACTTGAAAATCCAGTGAGCTAAAGTTCCAAAAACGACCGTTTTAAGCCAATTCGGAAGTCTGAATCAAAACGAAACACGTCCGAACCGTCACGGAGAGTTAGAGTATGAAATTAACTTCAAGTTGGGGTCCTAGAGGGGGTACCCCACCCCCGAGGCCACCACGAGGTGGCCAGGGGGTGAGGCAGACCCGAAACTGCCAAAGGTAGGGCAGTTTCGGGTCCTCACCGCCAAGACCACCTTGTAGTGGTCTTGGGGAGTGGGCCCAGCCATTCGTTCCCCCTCGGGGGGTCACTTAGGTATGCACGCTTCACCCCGCGTCTTTTTGGTTCAAACCGTGAGCCCGCGGGGTGTGCAAACAACTCAAAACATCATTTTTGGAAACTGTTTTTATCGACAGTTTTTGCGTGACAAAACGGCGGATTTCTAACGTCGCTACAAGCTATATAAGCTTTATGAGAGGCTCTGATACCACTGTAAGTCGATGTCGCACACCCCACTTGTTCGCGGGGAGGTGTAAATTGCAAAAAATGATTTTTACGGACTTCGCAACACCGACTAGAACCAAGGATCGATCATAAACCCTAGCTAGCAAACTACTTGAGGTTTAACTACTCAGATGAATGTTATACCTCAGAGTATCGTGTCCTTAGGGTCTTCTCGTTGTCCTTCTCATCATCGTAGGCTCTGAGGATCGAAATGGATCAAAGCTTCATCGTCGGCTTCCTCGAGTCAAAGACGATCCACCCGAAAGTCTATAGTTCGAGCTCCAACCTCAAATCTGAGGTAACTAGAGCAACTAGCTTGCTAAACTAGATGTACTAGTTGATGTAGAGAAAGAAGATGGAGTGGTTTGTCTCTTGGAACCCTAGAATTCTCAACACATGAGAGCTTTTAGGGTTTAGAGGAGGAAGAAGAAGACTTGAAGAAAATGAGAGTGAAGTGCGAACTTGGAAATAGCTTGGTTGTCCACTTGAGATAGAATGAAGAATATTAGATATTTTATAAGATAAATCTCACAATAAAATATCTTCAAACCTTCACAAATATCTTATGGTGACTCATGACCATGAGTCACCAAGTAGCCATGCTAGGTTCAATGCTCAAATCCACCTCATTTCCTCCACCCATTTTGTTTAATCCAAAAAGAATAAAACCCTGATAGGTGTCCCCCTTCTAGAAGTCAATCCCGAGGAATTATGAGAATGCCCATCATCTGTATATACATACCCGCATCCATATTCCGAAGAAAACGAATACTAAGAGACGAAACAATCCATCAATATAATACTAGGATCCGGCTTAAACCAAAGCCCGCTAGTATTATCCGCACGATCATCATACATACACAAGTGCATGTACGTGATCGAAACCCTGCCGTAAAAACCATACGGCCTCTACACCTTTTGCCCAGTGCAGGAAAACTCTCTTTGTGGGACACTGAAGACTCGACACTACGCTGGCAGTAGGTTTAACCACAAGCTGCAAGCGGTACTAGCTGCACGTAACGGCTATCCAGGTATGTGTCGATAAAAAGGCCGATGAGCTAACTCATCCGAACTCCTACTGAGCCTGTATGTGACAATCTCCGTACAGTCCGGTCTGTTCATCTAAGAGTATCGCATATCGGGCCTAAGGGGAGGTAATCGTCAGACCCCTAATAGCGCAATAAGTCGTGTCGGAGCGTAGCCCAAAACACCCTGAGAAACTACTGAAATACCTACCAGTAAATCTCGCTTGTCTTGGCCAAGGACTTTATGTAATGGCCTTCCGAACACAGCGCGATATCAACCCCAAATACCGGGAGAGACGAATCTTATCTAACCGCCACTACCTCCAAGTGCTTCGGGACTGCACCCAACTACTACCTGTTTGCAAGACTCCTTTAAGCCGTGTTCAGTCGAAAATATCGTGCATTTGATATGACATTTTCCTTACTATTTTTATATAATAAAATGTGTTTATTATAAATATGACACATATGAGAGTTTATCTGTAAAAATACTATTTTCATATGTTTATATATTATAATTGACATTATGAAGGAAAATATAAGCATATAATATCTATATAATATTTATTCCATTTAAATATTAAATATCCTTAACCAATTTTCTTAAACTATAATATCATATCAAATGGTTAGGATAATATCTCAATAATCCCAAATATTACTAACATTATTCATTGAGATATTATGTAAGGTTTAGTTCAGGTCAGGAGATCGAGATGTGAGATGTCGGGAATCAAAAATCTGCCGATAAAGTTAGATAAAATCGAAGAATCAATACTGGCAGAGATTCAGGAAATATTATCAAATTCCAGATATTCAGAAGATCTCCATGTGTCACATTGAAGCAACCCCAGAAAACTGAAACCAATATCTCACCAAACGGCCGCGGATCCACGGCCGAACCATGCCAAACGCGGCGGATCCGTGGCCGAGTCAATGATTCAGGGTGTGGGATTTTGTGGTTTGGATCTTAACAACACCTGATTCTTGGGATCTTTTTTTTCTGGTTTTGGTGCTAGATAAAGGACCGAGGGCTAAACGTAGAAATCATCAAACCGACGAGATCACGAAGTTCAAGACGGCTCAAGAATCCAGGTTGATCATCAGCTGTTCATCTACCTCCTTAAGAAGAGATCGAGAAGCAAACTAAGGTTTTGTAATCACTTTCTAAAGGAACAAAGTGTAATTGATCAAGTTGATTAATAAAAGTAGTTGTTTTATTCTTATTGCATTTTATTTTCTTCATGATCTCTATCCGTTCTTTTATCTCCATCATGCACGAGTAATATTCCGCTTGTTAGGGTTCGTAGGATTAGGATAGATCAATAGATGATTAAAATCCTTTAACTCTTTTTACGTCCTATAAAGTTTATAAACTTTACCAAAAGAATCGTTAACATTCTAATCGGGCGCGCTATCAATTCATTGATATTCACGACCACGATTAGAGATTAGATTAACAATTGTTTTGGTAAAGGCTGGACAAGAATAGAGATCCATGTCAAGATAGGGGTTAAGAGTGGGAACCCTATTCCCTCCAGAAACCCTAATCTACATGCATCACTGTCGATCTAGTTTTAAATCTATTAAAGGATAAAAGGAGTAATCTTTAATTAATCATCCATGACTACTAAATCTTAACGAACCTTACAAGCCCCCTTCTAATATAAAACCTACATCCGTCATTAATCTAGTTTTATATCCTATATCCGTGATTGACGTAGATCTAGAATCTACAACCATTCTTCACTATTAATTATTCTTCCTCATTTCCTAATCAATACGCCTAAAATAAGATTAAAAGATTCAATGTTTTCCTGAGGACGACCCGTACTCATCTCGGTCTAGCTACACGCGACACCGTTATTGATTTCGGTTACTGCACACTTATAAAACATCATCAATCAAATGGCGTCGTTGCCGGGGATACGTGCGTAATATTTTTTTCTTACTATTCGTGTTGAATTCTTATTCGATCCATATCATAAATAAACAAAACAGCAAATTGTATATTTAACGATTATTGTGTGAATTTTGCAAGGTGATCTGGAGTCACGGACTTGAGGGAACAGAGATTCAGAGACATTCATCAAGATCTAGAGGACCAAGGGAGGCCACGTAGCAAAAATCTTCACAAGATCTCCTGATTCGGCGGCAGAACCGCGGCAAAAAGAGCTATTCGGCGGCGGAACCGCGGTGTAATTGGGGGATCTTGCTTCCCAACTTCTCTGGTAACTTTCTTATCTCCTTCTCTCTCCTCTGAAAAATCCAATAATATATTTTTCTGCAGAATTCTTTGCAAAATATCGCCGCTTAAAAAAAAGATCTTTTTGCGTGTTTTGTAATTGGTTTGTGCATATTTTAATACGGATATTAAGGGGCAAAGACCAAATTCAGATTAGGTGAGGATTTCATCACCCTTCTGAAGCCCCACAAATCACAAAACGAGCATCCGCATTACCTTACATTAATTAAAAAATATCTAGACCAAGACTCTAAGAACCGTCGCGTTCAATAAGGACAGAGAAAGGTCGTGGGTAATCAATCGCTTATCTGCATTACTTTTGTGGTGTATAGGTAAGTGTGTCTAAGGCAGGTGGTTTATTTAATTAGGCCCGCTATTTTCGGTGATTCGTATAACGGATAGCTCCCACTTACCTGGCACTTATCTGGCCACAAGAGTGATAAAGAGGTGATAGAGGATTGATCATGCGGCTTGTCCTTTGGAAGTCTAGGAGCAGTTTAGAGACTTGATCTAGGTAACCTTAGTTCGAGGGTTGTGTGTGCATTTTTTTTGTGGTTTGTCTCACGTCCGACATTTTTCAAAACAAATCAATTTTTAAGTTCTCACACGCTGCCACGTGCGCTAAACCCGCTTAGTGCATGCTTGGCTGGACACGGGATTCTAATGCACGTCTTGTCCGCGTTTCTGCTATCGACTCTGAAATCGGTACTTCTTCATTTTCTTTTTCCCCTCCACCCACCACATCGACCGAGATGGACGGTTCTCTATCAGAGTATAACACCACCCTGCCACAACCAGTCGGTGCGCAGAATCCACCGTGTATTTCTCTCCAAGAGAGATGATATCCTATACGCGGTCCCCTTCCTACCTGTTTATCTATTCCACCAGCCAATGGGGATAATTTTGAAATTAAACCCCGCTTCATCAACATATTGCCCAAATTTCACGGGCTCAAGTCTGAAGACGCATATGTTTTTATCACTAAATTCGAAAACGTATACGCAATGATGGGTACATCACAACTTTCTGTGGATACTATGCACTTACGTCTTCTCCCTTTCACTTTATACGATTTAGCAGAAAAATGGTTTTATAACACTGCCGCACACTCTATTACTAATTGGGATGAATTCTTGATAGCATTCCTTAAGAAATTTTACCCCGATCATAAGACCGCCCGTGTTCGGAGCGAAATCAACCAGTTTACCCAGCTTCCCAATGAACCATTTTGGAAGTGCTTTGAACAGTTTAAGGATCTGGTTGTCCAATGTCCTCATCATGGAATACATAGATGGGATCTATGCCGATTTATATATGAGGGCATTACTCCAGCGACAAAGCAGATGCTTGAAACCATGTGTCAATGCAATTTCATGTCCAAAGACGATGATGAAGCTTGGAAATTTCTGGAAGATCTCGCTGAACACACTTTGCAGTGGGAAAGCGTTAGACCATCATTGAGGGGAGGTATCCATCAGCTCGATATTTCCATAGAAGTAAAAGCTGAAATGGCAGCAATACAAAAGAAACTCGATGCTATGGAGAACAAATTCTCATCAATCACCCTAAACCAGGTTACACTTCCCAAGACCGTATGTGGTTGCTGTTCCGATCCATCACATCTGATGGAAGAATGTCCTTCAAATGCACCGTTTCAAGGTCAAGAACACACTAATGCTACTTTTCAGCAGCGACCTAGAAACGATCCTTATTCTTCCACGTACAATCAGGGATGGAGGAATCATCCTAATTTCGCTTGGAACCAAAACCAAACCCAAAATCAAAACCAGTTCCAAAGCAATTATCAAAGACCTACTCCACAGCAGCAGCAACCAAACCCACAGAGTCAGCACCCCTTTCATTCGCAACCTTTTCAAAATCCGGCCAACAATTCTACACCTTATAATAATTCTTTACAAACGGCCGGTAACGAAAACTCATCTACACTCAAACGAAGCGTGGATATGTTTATTAAACATTCCATGCAATCAACGGATGAAATAAAGTCTTCTATCCAATCATTAACACAGACCACCACCTCCCATGGTGAAAGTATAAAATCGATAGAGGCACAACTTGCACAAATAAATGCTGCGATGAGTGCGAGAGAAAAAAGGAAACTTCCATCTCAACTTATACCTAATCCTGGCCACTCATAAAGTTATAATGTGAGTGCTGTTACCACATTGAGATCAGGAAGAGTGCTGGATAACCAAGTGGGTGAACACGTTGATGTTGATGATATTAATGAAACCCCGTCTTATACTTCTTCTCCTATTTCGTCTAGTCCACCACCTTCTTTCGAACCTATTCTCCGTTTTCCCCAAGGCTCGAACACTCAGCCCACTTTCTCGAGTCAGCCTAAAAAAATCCCAACTCCAATTCTGGGATCCATTCCATCCCCATAATCCTCTCCAATATTGGACCCAACCCTTATTGATAAAGCACCTTATCCAAACAGGTTAATGGGCAACAGACCAAGTCCACAAATGGAGAAGATTGTGGAAATTTTTAAGCAAGTTAATATAAACATTCCTCTCCTAGATGCTATTCAACAAGTTCCTTCTTATGCAAAAATTCTAAAGGACTTGTGCGCTAGGAAGAGAAAAACTCAAGTGCCTAAAAAAGTTTTCGTAGCGAGTAATGTAAGCACTGCTTTTACCCAACAACTGCCTAAGAAACGAAAGGACCCCGGAAGTCCTACTATAGCTATTTTTATTGGGGGTAAAGATATCAATCATGCTCTACTCGATTTAGGCGCTAGTGTTAACTTGCTTCCGTATTCTGTGTATGAGCAATTAGGAATCGGAGAGTTAAAACCGGCGCACTGCACTTTTCAGATGGCCGATCGATCTATCACCCAATCTAGGGGTGAGCTAGAGGATGTGTTAATCAAAGTCGGGGAATTTATATTCCCTATGGACTTTATCGTTATAGATACACAGCCTGTAGCGAACCCACGAAACCAAATTCCGGTGATTTTAGGTTGATCTTTTCTTGCGACTTCCAATGCAATAATCAATTGTCGAAACGACTCTATGACCCTATCCTTCAGGAAGATGTCAATTGAGCTTAACATTTACAAGTTGGGAAGTGAACCCTCTGAACCTATGCTCAAGTATTATCTGTCGAAGCGATAAATTTCGACAGCAGGGAATTTGAACAGCTTCACGATTTTGATCTTGATTCCTCTAGTACGTTGTTGTTTGACCCTGCTATTTGTTATACACATATGGACACTTCTATCAAGCTGTCCGGGTCAACATCTAATGCTGAATATGAACTTTTTATGGAGTCCGAGTACCATCGCGTTCTTTCCGATGAGATTATTATTCGGGATATCGATGAAAGGTTTGAAGAAATTTTCGCAGAAGAACTCGTATTCTTAGAAAACATGGGTGTTGTGATGAATCAACTTCACCACAAAAAAGTTGAACCACCACCCCTTCTTCTTATCAATAACAATAATGCGAGTAATCCACCATCACTGTTTCGTCTCTATAAACCGAGACATAAACACGTTCTATTCTACCTCTTATCCCCTCCCCATTTCTTCACGTTGACAGGTGACATATTCTTCTACCAACCAGTGCGTTATATCGATAAAATATTTGAATGGTTGGTGTTGACTTTTGGTCTTTGTAAAGATTTGTATAGACCAATAACTTTAGCCCCCCTCATAATTTTAAATGTTTAATACGATTTTACTCAAGTTTGAGGGGAGGGATATATTTTGGCTCTTGAAAGAAATTTTTTACAAAATTGTGAGCCAAAAAAAAGTTTGGGGGAGGATTTCACTTTCATTATTTTTTGTCCTCGTTACTAACTTTTCCTCCCAAGTCTACAGTTTTTTTTAAGCTTGACAGATGACATCAGTGAGGACACTGCTACAAACAGGATTGGGGGAGGTTTATGCTTATTCACGTATTACTTTGCATTATACTATATATAAGCACAAAAAAAATTGATAATAAAAGTTTGAAAGTGAAAATTTACATATGAAAAATAGGAATATTTTAAGAAAAGCAAGAAAGTTAGATATTTTCTTAAACGAAACTAGTAATAAGTGGTTATGAGCCGTTGTCCTAAGGGTTAGTAAGATAAAGGAACTTACTAATCTGAGGATAAAAATAAATCTGAAAAATAGTCCTTATTCTTGAGGCCAAATATCTAAATGTTGATACCCTACTATACGCACTTACACACATCTTAAAACTTGGGATAGTAGAGAATATCTTGAAATGCTCTTGTCTAAAAGACTTAGTATGAAGAAAATATATATATATATATATATATAAGTGGTGGAAAAAAATGAACACTGATTTTGTAATTGCTTAAGACAGCATAAAAAAATATAGCGAGAGTGCTTTATCACCTAGTGCTTTAGACCAACTGGTTTGGGAGCCACTGCTAAGCCTTAGGTGTTGCGAAACGAGGAATTACGCCTAAATGCGCGAGCACATTTTGTAATCGGTCGGTTAGTACCTCAAGAAGTATTAACGGTCGCATGAAAAATGTGTGAGCAATTTTATCGAAAATATTCACCAATTATAAGGTACTTTGGAAGATGGACAAGAGTATGATAGCTTGAATTGAATTCTCTAAGTGTAGAGATGTCTTTTACACACACGTAGGAGTATATGATCAATGTTTGGAAGAAAGATAGGAAGGAAGACTAAAGGCGATGTTTTATTGAGGGATGATGTGATTTCTAACATTTTTTCACGACCATTAAGACAGGGCTCATAGCATCTGAAAAGCAGGTATAGTTGGAAAATCTTATTTTCAAGTTCTTTCTTTTATAAGTTCTCATCTTTATATGTAATTTTCACCATCTTTTTTTTATTATAGGATTCTGTGGGTGCAATCCGCTGAAAACTCTCAGAAGACAACACTCCTCCTACTAGGGACACCTATAGGTGTAACGGCTTGTTGCACGTGCTCAGTGCAATCGTGTTTCCTACGAAAGTATGCTACTTAGGTTTTTCTTTTTCTTTTTCTCCTTCTCTTAAATAACTAGTTTGCTCGGGACGATCAAAGTTAAGTTTGGGGGTATTTGTTCAGTCGAAAATATCGTGCATTTGATATGATATTTTCTTTACTATTTTTATATAATAAAAGATGTTTATTACAAATATAACACATATGAGGGTTTATCTGTAAAAATACCATTTTCATATGTTTATATATTATAATTAAAATTATGAAGGAAAATATAAGCATATAATATCTATATAATATTAAGTCCATTTAAATAACAAATATACTTAACCAATTTTCTTAAACTATAATATCATATCAAATGGTTAGGATAATATCTCAATAATCCTAAATATTACTAACATTATTCATTGAGATATTGTGCAAGGTTTAGTTCATGTCAGGAGATCGAGATGTGAGATGTCGGGAATCAAAAATCTGCTGATAAAATTAGATAAAATCGAAGAATCAATACTGGCAGAGACTAAGGAAATATTATCAAATTCCAGATATCCAGAAGATCTCCATGTGTCATATTGAAGCAACTCCAGAAAACTGAAGCCGATATCTCACCAAACGGCCGCGGATCCGCGGCCGAACCATGCCAAACGCGGCGGATCCGCGGCCGAGTCAACGATTCATGGTGTGGGATTTTATGGTTTGGATCTCAACAACAACACCTGATTCTTGGGATCTTTTGTTTCTGGTTTTGGTGCTATATAAAGGACCGAGGGCTAAACCTAGAAATCATCAAATCGACGAGATCACGAAGTCCAAGACGGCTCAAGAATCCAGGTTGATCATCAGCTATTCATCTACCTCCTTAAGAAGAGATCGAGAAGCAAACTAGGGTTTTGTAATCACTTTCTAAAGAAACAAAGTGTAATTAATATAGCGAGAGTGCTTTATCACCTAGTGCTTTAGACCAACTGGTTTGGGAGCCACTGCTAAGCCTTAGGTGTTGCGAAACGAGGAATTACGCCTAAATGCGCGAGCACATTTTGTAATCGGTCGGTTAGTACCTCAAGAAGTATTAACGGTCGCATGAAAAATGTGTGAGCAATTTTATCGAAAATATTCACCAATTATAAGGTAGTTTGGAAGATGGACAAGAGTATGATAGCTTGAATTGAATTCTCTAAGTGTAGAGATGTCTTTTACACACACGTAGGAGTATATGATCAATGTTTGGAAGAAAGATAGGCAGGAAGACTAAAGGCGATGTTTTATTGAGGGATGATGTGATTTCTAACATTTTTTCACGACCATTAAGACAGGGCTCATAGCATCTGAAAAGCAGGTATAGTTGGAAACTCTTATTTTCAAGTTCTTTCTTTTATAAGTTCTCATCTTTATATGTAATTTTCACCATCTTTTTTTTATTATAGGATTCTGTGGGTGCAATCCGCTGAAAACCCTCAGAAGACAACACTCCTCCTATTAGGGACACCTATAGGTGTAACGGCTTGTTGCACGTGCTCAATGCAATCGTGTTTCCTACGAAAGTATGCTACTTAGGTTTTTCTTTTTCTTTTTCTCCTTCTCTTAAATAACTAGTTTGCTCGGGACGATCAAAGTTAAGTTTGGGGGTATTTGTTCAGTCGAAAATATCGTGCATTTGATATGACATTTTCTTTACTATTTTTATATAATAAAAGGTGTTTATTACAAATATAACACATATGAGGGTTTATCTGTAAAAATACTATTTTCATATGTTTATATATTATAATTAAAATTATGAAGGAAAATATAAGCATATAATATATATATAATATTAAGTCCATTTAAATAACAAATATACTTAACCAATTTTCTTAAACTATAATATCATATCAAATGGTTAGGATAATATCTCAATAATCCTAAATATTACTAACATTATTCATTGAGATATTGTGCAAGGTTTAGTTCATGTCAGGAGATCGAGATGTGAGATGTCGGGAATCAAAAATCTGCTGATAAAATTAGATAAAATCGAAGAATCAATACTGGCAGAGACTAAGGAAATATTATCAAATTTCAGATATCCAGAAGATCTCCATGTGTCACATTGAAGCAACTCCAGAAAACTGAAGCCGATATCTCACCAAACGGCCGCGGATCCGCGGCCGAACCATGCCAAACGCGGAGGATCCACGGCCGAGTCAACGATTCATGGTGTGGGATTTTATGGTTTGGATCTCAACAACAACACCTGATTCTTGGGATCTTTTGTTTCTGGTTTTGGTGCTATATAAAGGACCGATGGCTAAACCTAGAAATCATCAAACCGACGAGATCACGAAGTCCAAGACGGCTCAAGAATCCAGGTTGATCATCAGCTATTCATCTACCTCCTTAAGAAGAGATCGAGAAGCAAACTAGGGTTTTATAATCACTTTCTAAAGAAACAAAGTGTAATTAATCAATTTGATTAATAAAGGTAGTTGTTTTATTCTTATTGCATTTTATTTACTTCATGATCTCTATCCGTTCTTCTATCTCCATCATGCGCGAGTAATTCTCCGCTTGTTAGGATTCGTAGGATTATGGTAGATCAATAAATGATTAAAATCCTTTAACTCCTTTTACGTCTTATAAAGTCTATAAACTTTACCAAAAGAATCGTTAACATCCTAATCGGACGCGCTATCAATTCATTGATATTCACAACCACGATTAGAGATTAGATTAACAATTGTTTTGATAAAAGCTATACATGAATGAAGATTCATGTCAAGATAGGGGTTAAGAGTGGGAACCCTATTCCCTCCAGAAACCCTAATCTACATGCATCACTGTCGATCTAGTTTTAAATCTATTAAAGGATAAAAGGAGTGATCTTTAATTAATCATCCTAACTACTAAATCTTAACGAACTCTACAAGCCCCCTTCTAATATAAAACCTACATCCATAGTTAATCTAGATCTATATCCTACATCCGTGATTGACGTAGATCTAGAATCTACAACCATTCTTCACTATTCATTATTCTTCCTTCTTTCCTAATCAATACGCCTAAAGTAAGATTAAAAGATTCAAAGTTTCTCTGAGGACGACCCATACTCATCTCGGTCTAGCTACACGCGACACCGTTATTGATTGCGGTTACTACACACTTATAAAACATCATCAATCATGCCGTGGTAAGGTAGTAATCAAAGTACAGCAGGAACACACTCGAGGCGAAGTAGCAGTGTCAAGTCGACGGACTAAGCTGTACTCATGTCACCTGGTAACTGCTACCCGACGATAGGTATAATACCTACCAGCAGTTCCCGAAGAGTCCTGTCCAGTGTACTCATAACCTAATGAGCACCCGAATACTATCTCCAGTACAACGTACTAATGGCTGTAGGACAGACCATCTCCCCTGTAGGATGAGAAGCGTATACACTAGTCTACTATGGAGTATCGATGCCCCGTCTTGATAATCCTACGACTAGGGACCTGTATAGGATGTGCTTATAGATTACCCAACCCCCACTAGTGTGACTGTCATCACAACGCTGGTAATCAAGCAAAGATCCTAAGGGATTGATTGGCACACTTTTGGTGTGTCGTGTTTTAAAATTCTAAAGTTAACCGCAATCAGGACGGCGTCGCGTGTAGCTAGCCGCGATGAGTACGGGTCGTCCGCAGGGAGACGGTGCGTTCTATGTTCTTGTTATCACGAGTTAAGCGCGCAGGTCGGAATGGTTTGTTTCTAACCTATGTGTATATATGCAAAGTATAAATTATAGGTTAGTGTAAGTTAGTGAATTCCGTACTCAATCTTTTGTGCCGAACTTGACTATTGAAGCTAGAGCAATCGGCAACAACGTGGATTAGGGTGCTTAAGCACAGTATTAGTGAAATCCAGCTTATTGACCCTTGTCCGTCCGTTCTTGTCGCTTGGCTTTCGCCTCCGGCCAAACCAAACGCAACCAGTCGCGGTTAGAGATCACCAATACCTTGGTAGGGTAGGGTGCCTAACGGAGCGCTTGCGTAGGGTTTGGGTGGAGTTCAATTGGAAATATCGGGCAAAATAAATGAGAAACGAAAACCTTAACTTACAATTTCATTCTTTTTCCTAACAACACAATTATTCACAAACATCAAAACAACAAAAAGAAAGAGCAAATGAAAAGATAAAAGAAAAGAATAAACAACATTGCAAGAAAGTAAATGGCATGAATAAAATTGCAAGTAAGTAAGAGATAGAAATATTAAGAACCCAAAGTGAAAAATGAAAGTTTTATTATGTCCAAGTGATACAACCTTAAGTTCAATAACCAAAACTTAAACTTACAAGCTCAATGAAGAGCTTGCAAGATCAAGAGAAGGCAAGGAGCTCAAGGGAAACTAGCTATGTACAAGAACAAAAAGAAAAGAAAAACAAAAATGTATGAAGTATTGGACAAAAAGTATACAAAGTATGACTCATTTCCCTTGCTCACTGATCTGCCTTTTATAGGCACAAAAAAAGATTAAACAAGTAATAAAAATGAGTTGATGTGACTGCAAGGGAAGGCCAGACAAAAATTTAGGACATTTGGACATGGTGGGGCCGGTGAGTCGGGCATTTGAGGGATGTCGCCGGTTTTTTGTTGGACATTAGGGCTCGTGCTTGTTGTGTGATGTTGTGTGCTCTCCACAATTTTACTAATATTGTTTGATTTCTTTGTAGAAGCCTGGGTTGAACTCAGGCATTTGGAGGAAAACATTATGCTTTATATCACATCACACCTTTTACATTTATCATTCTTGTCCCCCTTGTATGCCCACCATGTGCCATGGCAGCCCCCACCTAGGCCCAAGTGCCAAAGAGTTGTATGCACACTTTCTATGTGTTGGACCAAAATTGTGTACACTTTATTTGTTGCAAAATAACTCTTTGGATATCGATCGGTTTGCAGTTCCGGTTGCAGTGTCAGCTCACAAACGTTATATCCGTGATTTTGAGTGTGTTTCCAATAGTGTGTCACGGATACCTGTAATCTGTAATTACTGAGCAGACACTAGTTAATAGTACCGATCTATAACAAAACAGATAATGAATGAGTGGTATTGAAATGCAGTTTTCTGTGATAAAAAAAATACCCCCAAACTTATCTTTTGCTCGTCCTGAGCAAAACAAAAATCCTAGCATCACTTTCGCAGGGAACGCGATTGCACTGAGCTCGTGTAACAAGCCGTTAAACCTCTAGGTATCCCTAGTAGGAGTAGTGTTGTCTCCTGAGGGTTTTCAACGGATTACACCGACAAAATCTCGTCAAGTTAGTTTCATAAGTTAACTTTGATTCTATTCCTACAGTATAATATCTAGATTAGAAATTCTATCATCCAAAATTAGAAATATTCAACCCTTATGTTTCACGCCTCTAATTTATTCAACCTCAGATCCTATACGTTTTACAGTTTAGAAAGATCTCGGTTTCTCTTGAGTTTTCCTTCTAAAGCGCGGTCTTCAATCCGGAATTTTTATCAATTTTACGGAAAACATAAGTCTTATTCTTTATTCCCATCTTTCCTCCCAATATCGATCGTATACCCCTACGTGTGTGTAAAATTTCACCCTTACACTTAAGATTTCAATTCAAGTTATTGCACACTTGCGCTAATGCCTAATACTACTTCTTTTCATTTAATGATGGACGGTTTTGCTCATACATCTTTCATGCGATTATTAATGCTTCTTGAGGCACTAACAGCCGATTACTAAATGTGTGAGCTTAAAGCGTAAATAGAAGTTTTCGGATCTTGACTTTATTTATTTTCTTTTCTTTTTTCTTTATTTTTCTTTTTCAAGACCGGATATATTTTTTAATGATGCTCTTTTGGTGGTTAGCTTTAAATACCGTTTTTTCTTTCATACTAGGTTTTCAGGCAGAGTATTTCTAGGTATTCTCTACTATCCCAAGTTTCAAGGTGCGTGTATGTGCAGTTTGTAGGGTATATACTTTCTAAATTTGGACTTAAGAATAGAAACTATTTTTCAGACTTATCCTTCGGTAAATCTTTCAATACTTTCCCTTCATCTTGACTTAACTCAAGAACTGAACTCAAGATTACCTACTTCTATAAAAAAAATTGCAAGGACGCATAATTACCAAGGTTAAACAGAATGAGAGTTATTTTTAGGGTTTTCAATTCCTAGGCCTAGGATTTAGTTATTTCTAACATATCTACTAAACTTTCGGAATAAAAATCTTAATTACCCTATTAGCTAACTCGACGACAAAGTTTTTATATTTTTGTAAAAAAATTCGATTTTTATGGGTTTTTAAATATGTATGCAAATGCAGAATATATAAATGAATGCGAAGGTAGAAAGCTTACCGAGTACACCCCCAAACTTAAACTTGACAGTGCCCTCACTGTCAGGCTACACCAAGAGGGTAAAAAATTTAGGCGCCCCCCTGTTTTTTTTTTGTTTTTTTCTTCTTATATACAAAATAAAAAGCAAACCAAAAATATATATACATAAAAAGGTCCCTCCCCAACTTAAGTGAAACAGTGTTTCCACTGTTTAAGCGGTGAAGTTCAGGATTAGGTGGGAAAGAACAGTATCAATCTATATAAGGCCTTACACAGGCCAAAAGTTAGCACCAACCATTCAAAAAATTTATCGCTATAATGTGCAGGTTGGTGAAAGAATGCGGAGAGGAAAGAAATGGAGAATACGCGAGACCGTATGGGAATAGAAGTGGGATACGGTCTCGGTATATGAGGAGAAGAATGGCGGAAGGGAAAAAGAAATGGAGTACGAACTTGAGGGTGAAAATGGAGTGAATAAATTAGTACAATTTGTGATGACTTGTCACGTCCCGCTTCCCAGTATACGGGCAGAGGATGCGACTGGCCGCTACGTATTTACTCAGAAGTAAATACGCTAAGCGTAACTAAGCAATATAAAAGAAATGTACACAAGAGACAATTGTAATGAAACAACAACTTTATTTATTAATATCCTTTTGTACAATTCATGGAAAAGTAAATACATCTAAATGAAAGCAATGCCTAAACAGAGGCATAACAGAAATGAAAAGTACTGAAATAAAAATGTGTACAATGAAGCTAGAGCTCTGGGTCGTAGGCAAGCTGATCCAAGTCCTCGCTAGTAGGCTCGATCTCCTGGGTGTCCAGATCACCTGACAATATTCCAAAGAAGAAAGAGAAGGAATGTCGTCAGTGAACAATCGCTCGGTAAGTCCCAAAGGTAAGGGAGAAATAGAATAGACAGAGAGAGAAAGTAGCTTTTAAAGTTGTATTATATTGTATTAGTGTTAACGCTGTTGTTTGTAGCATGGTACAGAAGAATGCTAGTGTATACGAGAGGAGTCTCTATATGCCAGAGACTAGAGGCACGTGTAGTACAAGGAACCGTTTATGCCACGGTACAACAGCAACGGAAATACAGGTTAGGTGTCTTAAATCTTACGGTCTCGTGCCACTTCTAACACCTTCCGTACCAATCTACCCCTTAAACCCCGCGATATCTTGTTTGTATTGTTTGTATTACAACTTGTATTGTCTTGTAATATAGATTGTATAATTGGATGCCTTGCCGAAACCATGATATCAGTAAATGGATGTAACTAGAGAATCATGTAAATGGAAGCATATCCATGGTTTGGTTCGGTCAATATAGATTGAATAGTTTGATCCGATTGATTATATGGATTCATGGATTCATATTGAATTGTAATATTATAGATTGTACTTGAATCATGTTCAAGTCAGATTATTATAATGAGACTCAGTCTGAGTCAGAACAATTAGAAAAGAAATCGAAGTCCTGAATTAGGTTTTGATGTTATCGGTAACCGCTGCACATGGGCGGCAGGATTTGTGTCTTTTTCAAAGACGATTACCGTGTTGATAACACCGTTGTTAAGTTTTCTACCTTAAATAGGCAATCACCCACTTCTCCGGCTCCCTGAGGCTCAAGAGATTGGTCCCGCTTAAACCTATATTTACTAGGGTCCTTAGGGTAATTTATAGAACTTGAAGGGGTTTTATATAAAAAAAAATTGTATAATTTTCAAAATACACCCCAAGTATTTAATTATCGTCTTTAGAGTTGTCATAGATGTAGATTTTATATTTGTGATATTTCTAGTGAAAATAACATAATTTCATAATATAGGGTATTTAATTGTAATATTGAACTTGTATGGAATTCATGGTATTTTAATATAAAGTGATTCTTTTGATTTAGAAAGGTTGGAATATTTATATCATATCAAAAATAGGTATTTTGATAATACATATATATATATTATATAAAATAATTTAAATTTATTATTTTCTAGAAATCTCATTTTCTTAAGATATTCGTATTTTAAATCTCTCGAGATCGAATGCTCCTAGTGGAGGTCTGCATCTTACACTACTAAGCCCATGGATGTGCGATAATCCGCACCATCCCAGTCGGGTTTCCCAAAATGGGTTGTAGCGGAGCTTTGCAAAGATTTATAAAAATACGTAATCTTGTAGAAAACGGTTTTAAAAACTAGTGGTATTTATATGTAAAGTTTCGTTTCCCGTATTCTATATTCCCGAAAGGTATTATGGTATGTTGCATATGTGTGTTGTGAAGAGGTAGGTCATTATCTCGTGATCTAATTAAAGGTATAGCAAATTTAATGATGTTTTAAAGTAGAAAGTAAACTACATGGTATTTTAGTGAAAAAGAGCGGTAAAAGTTACAAAATGAAATATATTGCCATGAAACTTGCTCAACATGTTTGTTAATGATTAATAGTCAACATGTAAGGGTTTGGTATGTTTGTATTTAAGAAAAGGTTGGATTTTTAGAAAGAACTGAATCGGAAATCGGATTAACTCCGATTCTGTCGGGTTTTAGAAATACGTGTTTTTAGAATAGTAAGGTGAAAAGGGAGAAGAGACTTAATTGCTGTTAGGTTAGAGAAGAGGGAGAGGAGGAAGTAAGATTCACCGGTGCGTCGTTTCGTCGCCGGAAACTCCTAGGCTCGTCGTCGGAATTTCGTGGAAGTTTCGCCCTTTGCTAACTCCAAATGCACACTAAAATTCTATAGAGTTTTCTTGAGAGTTTGGACAGGATTGTAAGTGAGGGGGGTGTTTAGGGGTGGTATTTATAGGGTAATCTAGGGTTTAGGGTAGATGAAAGGCTGTGAAGAAAAAAATGTATTAAATTGTATTAAAAATTGGTTTAATGGGATTTTAAAGAGCTCTGTTAAATTTCAGAAAATTTAAAGTGTACAGGGGAGTTAAGAAGACCAAAAGACAGAACTTTTGTGTTGGACAATCGGCGATCCGGCCGAGTTCGGCCGGCGGCGGCGGGCCGAGTCGGCCGAGTCGCCGGCCGATTCTGGCCGGTTCCGGGGTGCCACGTGTACCTCGTCATATGGTGAAGCTCCTGGGTCAGTTTGTTTTGTATGCGACGTTTGGTTTTTACGAGTTATGCACGTGTAGACTCTTGGACTTCTAAAAATCTAAAAGAAAATAATATTAAAAATAATGTGGGGATGGGATTTGAACTCTGGTGCTTTGGTTCAGCAGTGCAAGATCTTACCAATGAGCTACAAGATCCTTCTTGCTATTAAAAAGCAAAACAATTACTTATAGTACTCAAAGTAAATGCAAATACCCCAAGTATACATTAACTTTTAAACAAATTTTTGTACACTAAAATTGGAGTTGTTACAGTCTACCCTCCTTACAAAAATTTCGTCCTCGAAATTTACAAATTTTATTTTAAGGACTAGTTTACAAAGAGGTGAGGATATGTTGCACGCATCTCATCTTCCCTTTCCGATATTGATTCTCCTGGAGTTTCTTTTCTCCATATCACCTGAACCAAGTTGACTTCCTTGTTCCGAAGTGACTTAACTTTTCTATCCAGGATCTCCACAGGTTGTTGCTCACAAGATAAGTCGGGTTGTACAGTGAGCTCGGAATGATCGAGAATGTGGCTGGGGTCACTCACATACCTTCTGAGTTGGGATATGTTGAACACATTATGTACTCCTTCCAATGAAGGTGGAAGTGCCAAGCGGTATGCCACTTCACCGACTCGTTAGATTATGTCGAACGGTCCAATGTATCTTGGACTTAGCTTACCCCGTCTTCCAAATCGAATCACTCCGCGGTTTGGAGATATCTTTAAGAACACGTGATCTTCTGGCTGGAACTCCAAGTGACGTCGCTTTGCATCAGCCCAGTGGTTCTATTGATCTTGGGCTATGTGCATCTTTTCTCTGATAGTATGAACCACATCAACAGTTGTTGCTATCATCTCAGGTCCAAGAAGTTCCCTATCTCCGATGCCGTCCCAACTTAATGACGATCGATACTTCCTTCCATATAGCGCTGCAAAAGGTGCCATTCCTATGGTTACTTGGTAGCTGTTGTTGTATGAAAACTCCACAAGATGTAGGTGATCTTCCCACGATCCTCCGAAGTCTAACATACACGCTCTGAGCATATCCTCCAAGATCTAAATAGTTCGCTCAGACTGACCATCTGTTTGTGGATGATAAGCCGTGCTGAAGTTCAGACTTGTTCCCAAGCTTGCTTGCAGACTCTGCCAAAATTGTGATCGGAACCTGGTGTCACAATCGGAGACAATGCAGACCGGTACTCCATGAAGTCTCACAATTTCCTATATGAGTTCATGTGTATCAGAGATAGTACATGTTTTAAGAGTTTAAATCTTAAGTAGATTCTTACATCCATGTACTTCTTTGCTAATGTCTCAGTTGATTGGCCAACTCGAAATGGGATGAAATGAGCCGACTTTGTGAGTCGATCCACAATGACCCATATCGCATCGTTACCCTTTGTCTACGACAAAGAGCAGTCACAAAATCCATTGTGATGTGTTGCCGCTTCCATTCCGGGATTGGTAACGGTTGAAGTAGTCCAGTTGTCCTGTGATGTTCAGCCTTTACTTGCTGACACACCAAGCATTTAGCGACGCTTCTGGATACTTCACGCTTCATTTCATGCCACCAGTAATTCTGATGTAGATCTTTGTACATCTTTGTACCTCCAGGGTGTACTGAGTAGGGAGAGCTGTGAGCTTCTTTCATTAACTCTTCCCGAACAGGACCTTTTGGTGCACATAATCTGTTGTCGTATCTCAAAGATCCGTCTTCATGGATGATGAAGTCTGTTCTGAGTCCATTCTCCACTTGTTCTCTAATCTTTTGCAACTTAGCATCACTTACTTGAGCTGCTTTGATCTGATTAACAATGGTAGATTGAACTTGTAAATTCATCAAACTTGCAGCGTTACCTGGCATGACCACTTCAATCTCCATCTGATACAAGTCCTGTTGTAGCTTCCACTGAGCGATAAGATGCATTGCTAATGATTGGCGACTAAGAGCATCTGGAACCGTATTCACCTTCCCTGGGTGATATTGCAGGTTGATGTCAAAGTCCGCCATGAGTTCTAACCATCGTCTTTGCCGCATATTCAACTCCTTCTGAGTAAACACATATTTCAAGCTCTTGTGATCTGTGTATATGTTCACTCGTTCACCAAGAAGATAATGGCGCCAAATCTTAAGTGCAAAGATAACGGCTTCCAATTCTAAATCATGCGTCGGATAATTGCGCTCATGAGTCTTCAGTTGTCTTGAAGCATAAGTCACAACCTTACCGTGCTGATGTAGAACACATCTTAATCCCTTACCGGTTGTATCACAATGCACTTCGAAACCTCCAGACTGGTCCGGTAGAACGAGAATAGGCACTGATGTCAACCTTGACTTGAGTTCTACGAAAGCCTGTTCGCATACTTCTGACCACACAAATTCTTCATCTTTACGTGTGAGCTTGGTCAGGGGTGTTGTTATCTTAGAAAAGCCTTCAATGAACCTTCTGTAATATCCAGCCAGACCTAGGAAACTTCGAATGTCCTTCACTGACTTTGGTGTCGGCCATTCGCTTACTGCTGAAACTTTCGCTGGATCCACAGAGATTTTTTCGCCTGATACGATATGTCCAAGAAAACCAACTTGATCTAGCCAAAACTCGCACTTGCTGTACTTGGCATATAATTGATGTTGTCGTAGAGTTTCCAGGACAATTCGTAGGTGCTCGGCATGTTCTTTCCGACTCTTAGAATACACCAGGATGTCGTCGATGAAGATGACAACAAACCTGTCTAAGTACTCCCGGAAAACTTGAATCATTGGGTTCATGAATATTGCTGGTGCGTTGGTCACTCCAAATGGCATCATTAGAAATTCGTAATGACCATAGCGAGTTCTGAAAGCCGTTTTATGAATATCAGCTTTTTTGACCTTCACCTGATGATAACCTGAACAAAGATCTAATTTAAAGAAAACACAAGATCCACTTAGCTGATCGAATAGATCGTCGATGCGCGGAAGTGGATACTTGTTCTTTATAGTGACTTCGTTCAAGGCTCTATAATCGATGCACATTCTGTATGAACCTTCCTTCTTCTTCACAAGTCGTACAGGTGATCCCCAACTTGAAGTGCTGGGACGAATCCATCCTTTCACCAATAATTCGTCCAACTATGTTCGGACTTCCTTCAAACATTCCGGACTTAATCGATAAGGTGCTTTGATCACCGGTTGTGCTCCTAGTACTAAATCAATGTTGAATTCAAGAACTCGATCGGGAGGCAAACCTGATATATCGTCAGGAAACACATCATCGAACTCTCGAACCACTTCTGGCCTTGATTCTTCCTCCGCTTGAGTTGCTGCAATCACTGCTTCCCTTGGCGTTGCTTTGTATGTACTTGGCTCCAGGGTACGGTCTCCACTTTTAAAATAGAAGACTGGATGTTCTGGAATCTCAAATACTACCCTCCTTTGATGTCAGTCGATGGTAGCATAAAAGGTTCCGAGCCAATCCATACCTAGAACCACATCGAAGTTCGGTATGTCCAGCACTTTGAAGTCAGCGTAGAATTCTCTGCTGCAGACGACTACTGGACACAAGTTGTATCCCATTGTTGCCTTTAAAACGCCATTTCCTGAACTGACATTCCAGCTGGATACAAGCGGTATGACTGGAATCGCATGAGTTCTGACGAACCGTTGGGACATAAAGCAGTGAGATGCTCCAGTATCGAAGAGTTTTAGTGCAGGAAGTGAGGCTGCTAGGATTGTACCTAAGGTATGTGGGATATGTTTTAGGTATAGGAAAATTTGTGGATAGGTATTAAGACTGAAAGAAAAGTTTGAGAAGAAAAGGGTTACCAGTGATAACTTGGTCAGTGGCCTCAGCTTCTTCTACGGTCATCGTGAAAGCCTGTCGCCGTGGTACATTCCTCCTGTCCTGGGGAGCATTCCTCGGAACATTCCATTGAGCTTGATGGAACTGACGAGGAGGAGGTGCGGTTTGTGGTCCTCTAGGTGGTGGAGCAGGGAGAGCGGGTCTTAGAGCAGGTGCCTGAAGGGCTGGTCTCTGCTAGTAAGTGATCCTTGGCCTAGGTGCAACATATAGATTTTTTCTTTTGGGACAAGACTCAATACCATAAGTAGCTGAGCCGCAGCCTAAGCAAAGACGGTTGGCTCGCCGGCAGTCTTGCAACATATGCCCATTTCTCTTACAGTAGTTACAAAAGGATGGGCTAGGACGGTTGTTCGGTACTCCCGGTCTACTTGGCAAAAAAGGTGGTCTTATCGAAACTCCTCCTGTCATCTGGTTGACAGGGCGCTTAACTCCTGCAGATTGAGGTCTGTCCCTTGCCTTTACCATTTCCTCATAACGGCGGGCAGCTTTCAGAGCCGATTCATGAGTCGGAAAATCTCCTGTGGCCAGTGCAGCTTGGATCTCCGTATCCAAACCTTGTTGAAATCGACGGGCTATGATCTCATTCGTCGGTATCAGGTGTACCGCAAATCTGTTAAAGGGTTGTATTAGCTGTGTAGTATGTGATATTTTAAAAAAATTGAATTTATTGAGACATATCTTACCGACCGAGTATGGTGAACTTAGCATCATATTCATCTACTGACTCGGTCCACATCGAACCTTGTTACAGATGGATGAACTGTTGTTCCATGTCGAACCTGGCAATCTCAGGGAAGTACTTAGCGTCAAACAAGTCACGGAATTTCTTCCATTCGATGGGTTGTTCAAGACGGCTTTCTTCCGCCTTCCACCAATTCCGTGCATTGTCCGTGAGTTGCAGTTTCGCAACACGGACCCAAGCTCCCTCTGGCACTTGTGCCGCTGCCAGATCATTTTCGATACTCTGAGCCCATTCCTCAGCTTCCATTGAGCTTTCCTTTCCTGAGAACTGTTTGGGGGTGCAAAGCCCTGAATTGCTTCACCCCAGGTGCTTCTGCCTCGGGATGGTTCATTAAAAGAGCAGTCTGTTGCTGCTGTCCCTCTAGGAGGTTGCGGATTGCCTCCAGCAGAACCGTCTGCTCGTTGATCGGAGCAGGGATGGCAGGTGTGATTGGTAGTGGTGGTGGAGTGTTGTTGAAGTTGGTGCTGGTGTTGTTTAGCTCCTTCTTGCAATTAAAAAGCTAAACAATTACTTATAGTACTTACAGTAAATGCAAATACCCCAAGTATACATTAACTTTTAAACAAATTTTTGTACACTAAAATTGGAGTTGTTACATGACCGATGTGTAAAAAGCGATTGTACTAATCTATTAACCCATCGAGAAATGGGGTCAAATCCCTCAAGATTCGTGAGAAAACATGTGTAGACCGAACTTGGTAAACCAGACATAGGAAATGAAAGTGATACGGTGTCTTGCAAGGTCGGAACGATGGAAAGAATGGAGGGAAGTGATCGAGGAAGGGTATCAGTTAAAGGTTCAGGAGGGTATACACAGTCAGTGAAAGGGACATGATGAATTGGAAAATCCGACTTATCAAGTAAAACTGGTTCATCCTCAATACGATCCTCAAAATTCTCCTCAAAATTTAGCTCATCCATGCATTCATCATCAATTTCCAGACGCAAATGGGGTTCGAGAAAAACAGTTAATGACTCGGGATGATATCCACATGGAAGTGAAAGGACATGATGAATTGGTGAGAAAAACTCATCCAAAGCTGTGGGTTCATCATCCAAAATATTTCCAGCGTCAATATCCTTAATCAAGTGAAAATCAATTTTCTCAGACACCCCTTCAAAAGCATGGATTTCAATCAATTCAGGTTCTAGAGTGGAGGTGTAGAGGTCAAAAGGTTTAAGATTGGTTTCACTTGGAATGGACCCTTCACAATCGGGTAAATCAAACACTATAAAATCGCGCAACTCATTAAACGTTCTATCTTCAATAGGTGCATCATTTGGGACATTCGATAGAATTTCAAGACCGGAGTTGTGGAATTCAACTTAGAACGGGTAGATTTGATTTGGAAGGGTATACCGCTCACTCTCACGACTCAATTCCTCAATCTGTCCTACCGCCTCATCATACATTGGAAAATTTGGAGCTAGTTGAAAACTAGCTACCGGTTCGTTAGGTTGTATGAGGGCGGCCATGGACGCATTCAAATCCATCATCTGTTTGTACGATACTACCCGAAAGTCTTCCAATGACTGTTCCAGACTAGACATGGGTTGTGAATGGGTTTCAGTAAAATATTCAAAGTTGTTTTGATACTGAAAACTCCCAAATGGCTATTCAGAAGCAATGTCTAGGGAAGGTGTAAAAGTCGGGTAGGATTGATAGGAATTGAATAGTTGGACAGGATGATGATCAACGTTATGATAAGAAAGCGGTTGGAACTGTTGATCAAAAGAATTTGAAGTGGTGAAAGGAGTGAAAGATCGGCTACGAGATTGTTCAATACGTTCAGCAATAGACATAGGTCTTGGAGTTACAACATGACTCTCAAAAGGGGTATCAACGTAAGAAGGTGGGATAGGTTGAAACGGTTGATACAAAGTGGATTGCGTAGTCCAGTTGTTTGTCCTAGACGCGTCTATCCGATCTTTCAAAGAAATTTTGGGCATGGAGGGATCGTTCAAAATTCGGCCAAAGCAAGAACCGTAAGAAGTAATGTCTGGTTGTGGGTACCAAAGTTCGGCAAGCGTTTTTCTAGGTGGGGTGCCCATGATATAAAGAGAAGAGGAAAAAGAATGTGGGTTTTTTGTTAGTTATTAACAAAAGGATGAAATATAAACACACAAAAAATAATCACGACACAAAATACCACACACCTAATCTGTCACGCCCCGCTTCCCAAAATACGGAATACGAGGGGTTGACAAGGCCAGCCATGCTCCTACGGTCAAGGATACCTCCTGCCGTAGTCACACTCCGGCTTCTAGATTTACATGGTAATCAGTAAATAATGCGCAGGCAATGAGAAATGCAGTAATTGAAATGAAACAATGTAAAGAACTGACCTGATGGGAAACAAAAGGGTATAACCCTGGATAGCTAATCAAGATGTCCGTGATGTACGTCTAGTCCCGATCCAGGCTAAATCCTCTCCTCACGCTGAGCATGCATACTCAGGTCGTCAGAGCGACACAATAGAAATATAATATATAAAACCAAGTCAAAACTATAACAGTGATAATAAATATATATAACAGTAACTCAATGACGGTATAGGCATGAACATGCAGTAATCAATGCAGTGGAACAGTAAAAGCAGTAAAATAATATGCCAAGTAGGTCAACACAGTAAGTATGTATCACAATGCTATCATCTCTATCGGTCTCTAAGTCTCAATGTACAGGTCACTAAGCCTATCGTCAGTCCAAGTGTGAGAGTCAACCATTCGCGAGTGTCCTCCACCCAAAGGTAGGACCTAAGGGCAAGGGACCACGGGCCCAACATGTAACTCACGGTAATAATCATGTACCCTGTAAATCTCCATATATCTCCATATATATAAGCCGGCAAGGGACTCCCGAGATTCTGTTGAACTCACACTCAAACTACCCCACACCCCGTGGTCTACATCAAACGCTAACCATAACCTCAAATACCAATCGGTCTGTGACAAGTCTGCGTGAGAACTGGAGGCAGGACCTCCATCAAGCACGTCCCGACCAATACCTAAGGTAAATGGCAGTGTCTGGTGCCTTATCTGTGACACCCATGCAAAAGCTTCCATAAATGTCCCATACCGCTTATAGTCACACGTACACGCGTCTCACAGACGTCGACAATGCAATAGAATAATAAGGTTCACTGATTGTGTACAAGTACGTATCACTTTCACTTATTCACTTATGCACGAACACTAACGTACTTGTCACAATCATCACTAATAGCTAACACTGGGTAATGCACATGATCACTAGGTTATCAATGCAGTGACATAGGTATGATATGATCCGTAAACAGTATGTAAAGCATGATTAGGATGTCATGAATTACTAAACTACTACTTGCGATATTTATCACAAATCAAACGTGTACAGTTTAGCGAAATGGTAAATGGGGAATAAATAGTATGATTGATTATCTAACCAGCGAATTTGGTTTCACGGCAATCGGGTTTCAAGATCATTAGTTATGGCCATTTCATTTTAAGCGTTCACGGCTGGAAATCCGGTTTCAGAATCAGAAGTCCGTTTCACAACGCATTTTAATCCCAGTTGGGATCAGAATTTAGCGACTCTACAGTTGAATAAAATCTAGGGTTTTCAGTAAGGTTTTCAACGCAATAGACGTATTCTCAATCGCGTCTGTACGTCAGGAGATATACACTGTTCAATACTAGTATGTCAATTCTGATTCTGTTGAGACTGTTATACGGCCCTATCTATTAAATTACAGATTAAATAACAAACGATAACGAAACAGAATGAAACCACTTGTGTTGTCTAGCTAACAGATTCATATTTCATAAACAGCAGAGTTCCTCAACCTACGAGTTAAGGAAACAGGGTGGTACCCATTACGGAACAGTAAACAACAACTAGAGTCGCTCTGGACTGCAGTCCAGAGTCGCACTCCGATCCAAATATTGTCACAGTTTAAGTACAGAAATATTTAGAAACTTGCATAGGGTTATAATTCGTCGAGTCGGATTCGATTTGAGCCCTTAAACACATCATTCCAGTATGTAAATAATTTATGGTGATTTTAACCGTTTTCAGGCACAAGAAAATTCCAGTTTTATGAGTAAACTTGGGGGTAGTGGTTTTAGTCGTTAATAGTCGTATTTTCCAGCGAAATTTGTACAAGGTATTCATCACTACAAGGGCCAATATAAACAATCCAGTTCCGTCAAATTAGATAAGTATTCTCATTGGGATCACGTATCGAACAGGTACGTCATATAATTTATCAGGAAAAGTAACTACGGAATCTATACAATTTTAGTTTGTAACAACATAATTTAGCATGTAGCAAGTAGAGAACTTGCCTGGAGACGCACGGCAGCGAAGTACAGTACGGGCGCGCGACGAACTGGCACGGCGACGGCAGCGGCTCCGGGTGAGCTCGGGTCTGTTCTCAGGCAGTGGGGCTCGTCGGCGTCGTCGGGGTGTCTGCGGTGGTCGAAGCTCTTGATGGCGGGGCTGTAGTGGGTTTGGGTGGCCGGTGATGGGTCGGCAACGGTTGTGGCTCGAGTTGGGTGAGAGAGAGATCGAGAGAGAGAGAGAGAGAAATGTAGAGAGAGAGAGATTGTAGAGAACAGAGAGAGATAGAGTAGAGGAAGAGAGAGTGTAGAGAGGGATTGAGAGATTGAGAGAGATTAGAGGTAGCGACGATGATGATGATGACGACGTAGGGTGTCGATGCGGCGGTATCGGTGAGAGGAGGCTCGCCGGCGAAAGGCGGGTGGGGGTCGAGATGGGTGCAGGGAGCTCGGTGTGTGCAGGGCGTTCTGTGGAGGCTGAAGGAGGGAGCTTGGGTTTTGATGAGGTAAGCTCTGGTGAGGGGGTGCAGGTGAGGGTGCTCGGGGAAGGAGGTGGCCGGTGATCGGAGTTGTAGAGGGTGTTGATGGTGGGTTATGAGAGGTGCCGGCGGCGATGAGTGCAAAGGTGGTCGGTTTCGGGTGATGGTGGAGGGAGAGAGAAGGTGGAAAGAATGAAGGTGAGGAGGAGGCGAGCGACAGTGAGGGGACGAGGGAGCGGCGTGGGTTCTAGAGAAGGAGCGAGAAGAGGATGAGTATGGGAGAAAACGAGAGAGAGAACGTGAGGGTGAGCGAGATAGGGACGACGAGGGTTGCGCGTCGTGGGTGTAACGGCGCTCGAGCGTGGCCGACAATAGCATGGGCGTGGGCGGAGGAGGCGGCGTGGGTTACAGCGAAAGAACGGGTCGCGAGCGGGGGAAATTGAAAGTAGCCGTTGGGGGAGATGGGGGTGTAGAAGTGGGTCGGGTTTGAGTTGAAGCGGGCGTGGGTTATGGGAGAGTGGGCTGAGCCGCGGTTAGGAATTAAAAAAATGAATAATGGAGTTCTGGGCTCGGGCTGAAGGAGTTGGGTAATTAAGAAAATTGAGGAGAAAAAGAGAATGGGCCGGTCTTGAAAATAAAATAAAAGAAACATTAAAAGAATGTGAAAAGGAGGCCGGCAGTTGGGCTAGGAAAAGAGTTTTATAAATGGGAAAATCCTTTGGGCTAGGAAAAGTTTGGGTTTGATTTTAATTTTGTTGGGCTGAGAAAATAGTGAAAAGAGAGAAGGAAAGATTTGGGTTTTAATAAAATAAATTAAGTTATTAAAAGAATGGGCTGATTTTAGAAGGCAAAATATACATATAGAGATTGGTTTTGGGTTGGGTTTTAAAGCGAAAGGGTTAGGATGTTTAAATACTTAAAATAATTATAAATACAAATACGTAAATTTGTAAGTAACCCCTATTGCATAAAATACGGCTATTGGTGTATATAAAGGAACCGGGTATTACATCATACCACCCTTACAAAAATTTCGTCCTCGAAATTTAAAGAAACGACAAGCTAAAAATAATGAGCGAAAGCTACTATATCGCAAACTAACACATGATGATTTACTTGAAATAGGCGGATGAAGAAATTTGAAGGTATATACTATATAAGAATAACATACACAAGGGTAGTTCTAAATAAGTAATAGGCAGGAACAATTATGAGAGCATACTATACCTATACGAGAATATAAATAACAATAACGAACAATAATATTCGAGGCATGCTTGATAAAATCGAAACTCAAATATATGCACATATAAGTATATCAAAAGTACCACATCAGAAATAATAAGTATAAGGCACAACTATTTATAATAGTAACCATAGGCACAACACCCGAAAATAAAGTAATGATAATAAAGTAGTGAAAGATTTGTCGGTAGGTTAAAACATTTTAGGATAATGTATCGATCAAATAGTTTTAAAATAACTTAGAAAACTCATATAGTGAAAATAAGAAACATGGAAAAAAAATATGCGCGGTGTAAAGTTGCGCTACTGAAAATGAGAATAATAATAATGTACTTAAAATACATAAAACGGAGTAATCAATAACACGCACTCTTTGATAAATACAAAATAATGAAAACTAAATTTTCGAATAACAGTGTCCCTAAATATATTTAGGGTAACAGGAAAAATATATATAAGGCTAGCTAGGGTAGGAATTACAAGGAAGTGTGGCTCATTCAGAAGGTCGGAGGGTGGCGGCTTTAGGCTGAAGGTCAAGGAGATTGGGATCGGGTCAGTACAGGAAGTAGAGGTGAGCAACAAAGGACTACAAGGGGAAAGTATGGAGAGGATACGGTCGGTACATCATATGAATCAAAAATTTGAAGGGTTAGCGAACTCGGAAATTTCACTATAAATTTCTCCTCTCAGAAGGATTTCAAACGAGGCATATACGAAGGATGAAAGGTGGCCCATTCCAAAGATCAGGGTGCGGTACTTGTTAGTCTAAGTGAGGGTTAAAACAATGTAAGGAGTAGGGATGGACAGATCTCAGTAGGAAAATAATTGTATAGAAGAAATAGTCAAGCATCAAGTGAACTAAGAAGATCGAAAGATTAGCGAACTCAGCAATTTATTTCATTCCAGAAGATTTTAAACAAAGCATTCTCAAAAACGAAATATGGCCCTAACTATACACAGATTTATTTGGCCAGAGAAGACAACATCTAAAAGAAATCCCGTCAGTCGCGGTTGTGGAGATTCAGCAGGTTGCGGTAGGCTCGCGCGCTCAGGTAGGGACGTCCATTTCCATACCGCCTCGCAGGGACCGCCATTGGGAGTTCTTCCACAGCAGGGTCTTGTCCTTCTGGTCCTTCTTCCTCGGCTGGAGCTTCTTCATCGAGGTCTGATTCCATGGGATTCTCTTCTTCTGGATTCTCTTCCATGGGATTTTCCTTCACTGGATTTTCTTCTATCGGGTCTTCCTCGGGATCTTCCTCTATCGGGTTCTCTTCAGGGTCTCCTTCCTCTTCGTCGGAATCGCCTATCATGTCAAACTCTGGGGCGGATGCTCCTTCGTCCTCTGAATCGCTGTTTCCGAAAACGACCTGGAGATCGTTGATCTCATCGTCAGAACTCATCAGCGTGCGGTCTAAGGAAACGCATGACTGTGCATCCTCATCTAGATGCGGCGCTGCTCCACGGTGGGCCATGGCCTGAAAAGTAAGAGTCATAATTAGACAATGGAATACATCAAGAAAATGGATAAGGGTACGGAGTATGGGAAAAATATGCGGTGGGCAGGAACCGAAAATCAGAATTAAAATGCTGTGGTAAAGAATAGTATAAATAAGGGGAAAGCAATAGAATGTTACACATGCTACGATTCAAAGTTTTTATTGCATTCAACTAAATGTTCGACGGATACAAGATTTCAAACGAAAGAAATATCTATAAGAGGATGACAACATTACTACTGAAAGTAGAAAACATGAAAATTCTTCTTTGACTACTAGATCGCTGCATTCTCGTCAGGCGAGTTGAATCCTGGGCTGGGTCCGCCTTATCCTCGAGGTTCGAACTACGCAATAATCATCACTTGGCAGAAGTGGAGAGTGTGGATGAGTCTCCTCCTTGTAGCTCCTTCCTTTTTGGGCAACCGTTGATAAGATGTTCGCTGGATCCGCAAATCAAACATTTCCTTTGTGCGCGGCGACAATCCCTCTGAAGATGTCCTGGCCTCTTACAGTACCCACAACATGGGGTCTTCTGCTCCTTCTGTCGCGGGGAAACAAATTGGCGCTTCATCTTCTTCTCTTTTCCTCGTCTAACAGGGATCCCTTTAGAATTTGAGACTCCCGCTGGTGCCTGATTCACCTAACTTCTCAGTCCTTCAGCTAACAATTCGTTCGTTGCAGTACACTCAGAATCTCAATAGTCTGATTCTGGGGAGTGGAGATAGAGGAAGAGTCGTTGGAAGACATGATCCTGAAACAATAATTTTGAGGACGATATAAGGCACAAGCTATAAGAATCAAAATGTAATATGGATTGGACAAAGATTCAAGAATATCAGATCTGATGAAATTCATTACAAGTGGAAAATCAACTGTATGACTCTAAGTCACTTAAACAGAGTATGGTAGTGTAATCGTGATGTAGTTCACAATTATAACCACGAAACTTTGCCAAGTCACCAGAAACCCTAGCGAATGGATAGCAGAATATTCGATGTGAATATGGGTCAAGAATGACTAGTTTACAACCTAGACCGATGGATGTCTTAGATTGCCAAGCTATACACGGAAAACCGCAATCCCAATCGAAGCAAAACCTGGCTCTGATACCAACTAAACCATGTCACGTCCCGCTTCCCAAAATACGGAATACGAGGGGTTGACAAGGCCAGCCATGCTCCTACGGTCAAGGATACCTCCTGCCGTAGTCACACTCCGGCTTCTAGCTTTACATGGTAATCAGTAAATAATGCGCAGGCAATGAGAAATGCAGTAACTGAAACGAAACAATATAAAGAACTGACCAGATGGGAAACAAAAGGGTATAACCCTGGATAGCTAATCAAGATGTCCGTGATGTACGTCTAGTCCCGATCCAGGCTAAATCCTCTCCTCACGCTGAGCATGCATACTCAGGTCGTCAGAGCGACACAATAGCAATATAATATATAAAACCAAGTGAAAACTCTAACAGTGATAATAAATATATATAACAGTAACTCAATGACAGTATAGGCATGAACATGCAGTAATCAATGCAGTGGAACAGTAAAAGCAGTAAAATAATATGCCAAGTAGGTCAACACAGTAAGTATGTATCACAATGCTATCATCTCTATCGGTCTCTAAGTCTCAATGTACAGGTCACTAAGCCTATCGTCAGTCCAAGTGTGAGAGTCAACCACTCGCGAGTGTCCTCCACCCAAGGGTAGGACCCAAGGGCAAGGGACCACGGGCCCAACATGTAACTCACGGTAATAATCATGTACCCTGTAAATCTCCATATATCTCCATATATATAAGCCGGCAAGGGACTCCCGAGATTCTGTTGAACTCACACTCAAACTACCTCACACCCCGTGGTCTACATCAAACGCTAACCATAACCTCAAATACCAATCGGTCTGTGACAAGTCTGCGCGAGAACTGGAGGCAGGACCTCCATCAAGCACGTCCCGACCAATACCTAAGGTAAATGGCAGTGTCTGGTGTCTTATCTGTGACACCCATGCAAGAGCTTCCATAAATGTCTCATACCACTTATAGTCATACGTACACGCGTCTCACAGACGTCGACAATGCAATAGAATAATAAGGTTCACTGATTGTGTACAAGTACGTATCACTTTCACTTATTCACTTATGCACGAACACTAACGTACTTGTCACAATCATCATTAATACCTAACACTGGGTAATGCACATGATCACTAGGTTATCAATGCAATGACATAGGTATGATATGATCCGTAAACAGTATGTAAAGCATGATTAGGATGTCATGAATTACTAAACTACTACTTGCCATATTTATTATAAATCAAATGTGTACAGTTTAGCGAAATGGTAAATGGGGAATAAATAGTATGATTGATTATCTAACCAGCGAATTTGGTTTCACGGCAATCGGGTTTCAGGATCATTAGTTATGGCCATTTCATTTTAAGCGTTCACGGCTGGAAATCCGATTTCAGAATCAGAAGTCCGTTTCGCAACGCATTTTAATCCCAGTTGGGATCAGAATTTAGCGACACTACAGTTGAATAAAATCTAGGGTTTTCAGTAAGGTTTTCAACTCAATATACGGATTCTCAATCGCGTCTGTACGTCAGGAGATATACACTGTTCAATACTAGTATGTCAATTCTGATTCTGTTGAGACTGTTATACGTCCCTATCTATTAAATTACAGATTAAATAACAAACGATAACGAAACAGAATGAAACCACTTTTGTTTTCTAGATAACAGATTCATCTTTCATAAACAGCAGAGTTCCGCAACCTACGAGTTAAGGAAACAGGGTGGTACCCATTACGGAACAGTAAACAACAACTAGAGTCGCTCTGGACTGCAGTCCAGAGTCGCACTCCGATCCAAATATTGTCACAGTTTAAGTACAGAAATATTTAGAAACTTGCATAGGGTTATAATTCGTCGAGTCGGATTCGATTTGAGCCCTTAAACACATCATTCCAGTATGTAAATAATTTATGGTGATTTTAACCGTTTTCAGGCACAAGAAAATTCCAGTTTTATGAGTAAACTTGGGGGTAGTGGTTTTAGTCGTTAATAGTCGTATTTTCCAGCGAAATTTGTACAAGGTATTCATCACTACAAGGGCCAATATAAACAATCCAGTTCCGTCAAATTAGATAAGTATTCTCATTGGGATCACGTATCGAACAGGTACGTCATATAATTTATCAGGAAAAGTAACTACGGAATCTATACAATTTTAGTTTGTAACAACATAATTTAGCATGTAGCAAGTAGAGAACTTGCCTGGAGACGCACGGCAGCGAAGTACAGTACGGGCGCGCGACGAACTGGCACGGCGACGGCAGCGGCTCCGGGTGAGCTCGGGTCTGTTCTCAGGCAGTGGGGCTCGTCGGCATCATCGGGGTGTCTGCGGTGGTCGAAGCTCTTGATGGCGGGGTTGTAGTAGGTTTGGGTGGCTGGTGATGGGTCGGCAACGGTTGTGGCTCGAGTTGGGTGAGAGAGAGATCAAGAGAGAGAGAGAGAGAAATGTAGAGAGAAAGAGAGATTGTAGAGAACAGAGAGAGATAGAGTAGAGGAAAAGAGAGTGTAGAGAGGGGTTGAGAGATTGAGAGAGATTAGAGGTGGCGACGATGATGATGATGACGACGTAGGGTGTCGACGCGGCGGTATCGGTGAGAGGAGGCTCGCCGGCGAAAGGCGGGTGGGGGTCGAGATGGGTGCAGGGAGCTCGGTGTGTGCAGGAGGTTCTGTGGAGGCTGAAGGAGGGAGCTTGGGTTTTGATGAGGTAAGCTCTGGTGAGGGGGTGCAGGTGAGGGTGCTCGGGGAAGGAGGTGGCTGGTGATCGGAGTTGTAGAGGGTGTTGATGGTGGGTTCTGAGAGGTGCCGGCGGCGATGAGTGCAAAGGTGGTCGGTTGCGGGTGATGGTGGAGGGAGAGAGAAGGTGGAAAGAATGAAGGTGAGGAGGAGGCGAGCGACGGTGAGGTGATGAGGGAGCGGCGTGGGTTCTAGAGAAGGAGCGAGAAGAGGATGAGTATGGGAGAAAACGAGAGAGAGAACGTGAGGGTGAGCGAGATAGGGACGACGAGGGTTGCGCGTCGTGGGTGTAACGGCGCTCGAGCGTGGCCGACAATAGCACGGGCGTGGGCGGAGGAGGCGGCGTGGGTTATGGCGAAAGAACGGGTCGCGAGCGGGGGAAATTGAAAGTAGCCGTTGGGGGAGATGGGGGTGTAGAAGCGGGTCGGGTTTGAGTTGAAGCGGGCGTGGGTTATGGGAGAGTGGGCTGGGCCCCTGGTTAAGAATTAAAAAAATGAATAATGGAGTTCTGGGCTCGGGCTGAAGGAGTTGGGTAATTAAGAAAATTGAGGAGAAAAAGAGAGTGGGCCGGTCTTGAAAATAAAATAAAAGAAACATTAAAAGAATGTGAAAAGGAGGCCGGCAGTTGGGCTAGGAAAAGAGTTTTATAAATGGGAAAATCCTTTGGGCTGGGAAAAGTTTGTGTTTGATTTTAATTTTGTTGGGCTGAGGAAATAGTGAAAAGAGAGAAGGAAAGATTTGGGAAATAAATTAAGTTATTAAAAGAATGGGCTGATTTTAGGAGGAAAAATATACATATAGAGATTGGTTTTGGGTTGGGTTTTAAAGCGAAAGGGTTAGGATGTTTAAATACTTAAAATAATTATAAATACAAATAGGTAAATTTGTAAGTAACCCCTATTGCATAAAATACGGCTATTTGTGTATATAAAGGAACCGGGTATTACATAATCGGTCTAGGGTTCACCTAGGTCAACTAGACCTACTCAAGAACTTGATTGTCGAAGTAAAACCGTGTCGAGAAACGAGCTCAAGATATACTGATCACGAGGTCAGGTAAGTGCAGAGATAAGGGGAGGTTTTCCAACGCTTTGGAGAAGGTCCTTAATTAGATAACCCTTTCTCTTTTGGCGGTTTCGCCGTGAACACTTTCCTAGACACCCCGTGAACGATATACCGTTAAACGGTGTTCTAAACACAATTAACTTCTCCTGATGAGCGCGAAGTCCTTAAAGACTTAAACTCTAGTTTCTTTTAAAATTTGTACGGGTAAACGTTATGCTCAATTTCGTGATTTGTGGGTCACGGAAAAGGTGATGAAATCCTTTACCGTATGTTGTGGGGGTTCATTTGCCCTTAAGTCCGTATTAATGGATTTAATGCTTAAATCAATGAAAAGGTTGTTAAAAACCTAAAAAAAATCGATTTTTATGTTTAGGCACGGCACTGCAACAAATACGGGTTAGTCAATTTTAGCGTTTGATAGTGAACTTGCAAAGAATCCTGCAAACATAGTATATTGGATGTATCGGATTTGAAAAGAAGGTGTTAGTAAAGTACGTACCGAAAAAATTTCGGGTTAAGAAACCCTCGTTGAAGTGAATCCGGCTAGATTGAAAAGTTCGCTTGCGCGGGTCAAACTACCCAGATCTTTGGCACTGTACTTCGCAATCACCTTAACCTTGAATTTACACTTTGCTCCACACGATCGCAGTTCGCAAATCCGTCAAAATCTATAAATGTCGGAAAATGGATTTTAGTGCGAAAAAGCGATATGAATGCCCAAACTCTTGCATACACAAAATTATAAAAATCAAGCAATAAAATTGAGACAAAATTAGAACACTGGAGCACAGGGAAAAAATTGGAAGCAAAAGGGGATGAAACGGCCAGCGGCGCCGGAATTTTTGGGCAAGTCATCGAGCTCCTTGTGGTAGATAGGCTCCAAATTTCTTCTGGTGTCTCTGTGTTCTACTAGTGTCTCAATGGTATTGTTTAACTTTTCTGTTTAGTTCCAAAGTGCTTGCAGGTCAAAAATCCAGAGAACAAAAAAAAGTTAGATATGTTAATTTTTGTTTTGGTTTTGAAATTTTTTGATTTTTTGTTTGTTTTTTAAGAATGATGTTAGAGATATAAATAAGATGTACAGAGATTAATCCGAAATAACAAGAATAAAAACGTTACCGTCTCCCCGGCAACGGCGCCATTTGATTAGCACGCTTTTGGCGTGTCGCATTTTAAAGTTCTAAAGTTAACCACAATCAGGACGGCGTCATGTGTAGCTAGCCGCGATGAGTACGGGTCGTCCGCAGGAAGACAATGCGTTCTACATTCTTGTTATCACGAATTAAGCGCGCGGGTTGGAATGGTTTGTTTCTAACCTATGTGTATATATGCAAAAGTATAAGTTGTTAGGATTAGATAGGTTAGTGTAAGTTAGTGAATTCCGTACTCAATCCTTTTTGCCGAACTTGACTATTGAAGCTAAAGCAATCGGCAACAACGTGGATTAGGGTGCTTAAGCACGGTATTAGTGAAATCCGGCTTATTGACCCTTATCCGTCCGTTCTTGTCCCTTGGCTTTCGCCTCCGGCCAAACCGAACACAACCGGTCGCGGTTAGGGATCACCGATACCTTAGAAGGATAGGATGCCTAACGGAGCGCTTGTGTAGGGTTTGGATGGAGTTCAATTGGAAATATCGGGCAAAATAAATGAGAAACGAAAACCTTAACTTACAATTCCATTCTTTTTCCTAACAACACCATTATTCACAAACATCAAAAAAACAAAAAGAAAGAGCAAATGAAAAGATAAAAGAAAAGAATAAAGAACATTGCAAGAAAGTAAATGGCATGAATATAAAAGAGCAAGTAAGTAAATGGCATGAATAAAATTGCAAGTAAGTAAGAGATAGAAATACTAAAAAAGTGCAAAATGAAAGTTTTATTATGTCCAAGTGATACAATCTTGAATTCAATAACCAAAACTTAAACTTACAAGCTCAATAAAGAGGTTGCAAGATCAAGAAAAGGCAAGAAGCTCAAAGGAAACTAGCTATGTATAAGAACAAAAAGAAAAGAGAAACAAAAATGTATGAAGTATTGGACAAAAAGTATACAAAGTATGACCCCTTTCCCTTGCTCACTGATCTGCCTTTTATAGGCACAAAGGAAGATTAAACAAAAATTAAAAATGAGTTGATGTGACTGCAAGGGAAGGCCAGACAAAAATTTGGGACATTTGGACATGGTGGGGCCGGCGAGATCGGGCACTTGAGGGATGTCGCCGGTTTTTTGTTGGACATTGGGGCTCGTGCTTGTTGTGTGATGTTGTGTGCTCTCCACAATTCTATTGGTATTGCCTGATTTCTTTGTAGAAGCCTGGGTTGAACTCAGGGATTTTGGGGGAAACATTATACTTTATATCACATCACGCCTTTTGCATTTATCATTCTTGTCCCCCTTGTGTGCCCACCATATGCCATGGCAGCCCTCACCTAGGCCTAAGAGCCAAAGAGTTGTGTGCACACTTTCTATGTGTTGGACCAAAATTGTGTACACTTTATTTGTTGCAAAATAACTCTTTGGATATCGATCGGTTTGCAGTTCTGGTTGCAGTGTCGGCTTACAAACGTTATATCCATGATTTTGAATGTATTTCCAATATTATGTCATGGATACCTGCAATCTGTAATTACTGAGCAGACACTGATTAATAGTACCGATCTATAACAAAACAGATAATAAATGGGTGGTATTGAAATGCAGTTTTCTGTTATAAACAAGGCTCTACCAATATGTATAAGCGATATGATAAAAAAAACACATGCACATATTGAGGTAGAAACAAACCGGGTATAATACTACCATTTTGAGCAAGACTGTTACTATATCCGTGTATATCCCAAGCCCCCATTAAGTAATATACAATCCAGTATAATACAATAATGGCATTTAGGGCATATATCACTAACACTCCTCATCCTCGCGACCACCCTCTCCTCAACCCACATCTCTCCTCCCACTTGCATCCCGACAACATGACCGTGACAACCCAAGAAACCTCCGCGACGACACCCATCCCCTCCGATCCTTCGTCATCGTCGTCCTCGCCTCTACCGCTCGAACTCACCTCTTCACGCCTTCGACCTCGTCGCCGCAACCTCGTCACCGCAATCTCCCTCTCCTGAGCTCAGTCCCTAAACCAACCGAGCCTCCACTCGAGCCCCTTCACCACCACTGCACCAACTACCACCATCACCGACCCCTTTGCAACCTCCTCATGCCGCTGGCCACCACCTCCATCCCTCGTCGTCAACGCCACCAACCGCCGTCCTCCCCTTGCAACCATCACCTGCAACCCAAGCCAAGACCCACTTTGCACACGAGCTCTTCCTCCACTCCAAACAGCCGAGACCCTGTCTCCAACCTCACCGCTGTCGACCAGCTCCGTAGCCGACCCCTCCTCACTGGCGACTACCACGTTCTTGCCATCGCTGCGCCTGCCAGTGGCCAAAGCCTTGCAATGTGTGGATGAGCCCGCATCCTGATCGTGCCGCGCTCAGGACGTTGTTGCTGCCAGCCTCCGTGCCACCGCGTACCCAGACGTGTCGCGCCCCATGCCCGTCTCCGTGCCACATCGTATCCAGCCCCCGTGCCACACCTTGCCCAATCCAGTGCACGCGTCGTGCCGCTCCTGCACCACGCCCCGAGTCCAGACCGTGCTCGGTACCGTGTCGTGCCGTGTCACGCACCGAGCCAGGACCACATCCACTACTATGTCACACTCGCATCGTCACCGTGCCTAGTACAGGATCTCCACGCATTGCGCTCGCGCTACGTGCCGTGTCCAGCATCGCATCGTCTCGTGTGTCGAGACGAATTCCGCAAGCGATGTCGCTTCTATATCAGCGACCGAAGGCAAGTGGAAACCCCCTTCACTCGCAAATCATGCTACTATAATTTATATAAATTATATCATATTGCTACTAAATTAGAGGTATATACGTGCGTGTGTTATTGTGCGTAGATATATCAATTCCATTATAGTGATAAGTTTAATTGAACACATATAACTCAAGTCATCGTGTTTGGTCATATTGGATCGGACCTACCTTGGGTTTATTGATCGTATGAATATAATTTAGATTTCTCATGAATTAATCGGGTTAGATTGTTACTTGTATACACCAGTCAAGGGTTCATGTGAAAACCAAATCTAATATGGAGAAACTCATGATGTTTAGACCCTAATATTGTTAACAAACGCCGGGTACAAATTTAGTGGCAAGTCGACGCCATATCCACTCATAAGTGACGCCCTAACCTTAATACCGAAATCTACAATTTACCGAACACTTGACACTGTAAAATTCATAATTAATTCTAGAAAAATCCAATCGCAGTTTTCTCGGGTTCGTTGCGAAGGGTACTGCGTAATAATTAACCCGACATGTATCTTTACTATTATATATATCCTCTAAATATCGAAAGCAAGGAACTTACCTGACCTTGGACCGCAGTCCAGTGCAGGAACTTACCCCTTGACCTGCATTTGTACCCCTGAAACCTTAATTTAAACCTTAATTTTTAATTGTGATAGTGTGCGGAGTCAATTACCTCTGCGTATACAATGGTTTAATCTTTCCAATGGTACCAGTTTTACTAAATTCCAATATCTTTTGGTATTTAAATCATATTTTAAACGGGACACGTACGACATATTTCTGTCATTTCAGCTCGCACCCTTCATCAATAATTCGATCATAACTCCTAAACAAAAATGAATATTGTTGATCCGTTTCCTGTTCTGTAAATTTAAGTCATAACCCTACAATTAGTTGAACAGTAGCGTCACCTAATTATGCCCCCAACTGGGAGTGAAACGTGTTACGAAACGGAATTCCAGTTCAGAAATTGGATTTCCAACAGTAAACACTTAAAATGAAATGACCATAACTAGCGAACCTGAAAACCGATTGTCACGAAACCAATTTTGATGGACAGATAATTAAACTTACTGCGTACCCTTTTATATTGTTTTGCTAAATTCTGCACGTGTGAATTATAGTAAATTTTGCAAGTTGTATAACACCGGCTGCTATGTTTTATTCGTATTATAATTACTTGCATTCTCATCATATCATGTAGTGGTTATACCCTCATTGATAGTGGTCATGTACATTGATAACCTAGTGACCGTGATACATTACCCAGTGATAAATATTAGTGATTGAATTGTGACAAGTACGTTAGTGTATAAGCGTGATTGAATAGTGAAAGTGACACGTACTTGTACACATTCAGCGGAACCAGTTAAATTATTGCATTGTTGACGCCTATGTGACATATATAGGTGTAACCATAATTGAAATGGAACGGTTATGGAAGCACTTATATTAGTGTCATAGGTAAGATATCGAGTACTGTCCATTTATCTTGGATAACAGTCGAGACATTCTTGATGGAGACCCTGTCTCCAGTTCTCGCGTAGACTTGTCATGGAGCGACTAGTATTTGAGTTCATGGTCGGTGTTTGATGTAGACCACGGATGTGGGGTAGTTTGAGTGTGAATTCGATCAACAGAATCTAGGGAGTCCCACTGCCGGCATATACAGCAATTTCGGGAGTCATATGGGTGATATTACTGATTATTAGCGAGCGTGATTCGGGCCCGTATTCCCTTGTCTCTAGGGCCTACTCTTGGGTTGAGGATAGTCCTGCGGTGGTTGACGCTCACACTTGAACTGACGATAAGTGAGAAGTGGACTTAGCTCGGATCAGGATCAGTCATACCTCGAGGATATCGCGGACATCTAGATCATCGACGTCAACGCTATCTTTCCTTTGATCTCTATCTGGTATATCTTTTATCTGTTGATAGAAGTAGTGACAGCATTTTTTATTACATGTGCATTGATTACTGATTACCACGTAATGCTAGAAGCCGAAATGTGACTACAACAGGATATTTTCTCGATCGTAGGAGTATGACTGGCCTTGTCACCTCTTGTATTCTATATTTTAGGAAGCGGGACGTGACAAATAGGTTAAATAAAAACCGCTAGATTTAACCGCTAGTTTAAGTAGCGGTTAACTATAAACGATTCTGATTTGTTGTATAATTTTTTTTATCCAAAGTTGATATTAACCGCTACTTTAAGTAGGGGTTAAATAACAACCGGTAGATATTAACCGTTTTTTTAAGAAACGGTTAATTTTGAACGCTCCTGATTTATTGAATAAATTTTTTATGCAACGATTGTATCCGGACCGAACCCATTTGAATGGGAATGCTCATTACTTTCCAAGCATTGACTTTGAAACATGATGGGTAGATATTTTTGGATTTATATATTTATCTTTTTTATGAATATTGATGGTAAATGAGAAAGTTATTTAAAACTTTCAACTCAAAATCTACCGCCCACTTGTTTAAGTTATTGGGTCGGTATGAAAAGCGGGGTAGGTATAAACTAAGTATCCTAATGTGTAATGTCTCATGGAGTACGAAGTAGCAAATTAATTAATCTAGAGCAGTCATGAAGTTGATGCAGATCGTCATCCTATTGAGATAGGATTGTACGTAGCCTCTCAGACGTATACCGATTCCCTCTAACTAAGACAGATAGTGGTTTATTGAATGTGGGGATTCTAATATTCAGAATTCGCGGATAAAACTGCCGTTTATTACCTCTCATCTTGAGACAAAGGAACGTCCGATTAACGGGTTATATGGGACATGCGAACTTAATGTGCACTATACGCGTGTTGTATTTTAAAAAACAATTTAATAATGCTTAGGGTATATCGGAGGCCTCGCAGAATTTACAAGGGTCCCGCTACCCGGAGAGCGAGTCAGGGGTCAAGGGTCTAGCTGCACCCTTGCGAGTTGCGAGAGAAACTGTTTTGAGCATGTCGGAGCATGTGCTCCCGAGGTTTGGTGCAAGCGCTCCTGAGATTTGACGCAAGCGTTCTTAGGATTGGCACTACGCCACGTGTTTTGCACATTGTGCAATGGAGCTGGCGTTCCGGGTGCGGCGCAAGTTCCCATGCACTTGGCGGTGCGCCACATGCTTTGTACGTGTGCAATGGAGCTTGCGCTCCCAGTACGGCGGTTGAGTCCATGAGGGTTTCCCATTGGGAAAAGTCCGGAGGTTTTCCTTTTGATGGAGTAATCCTAAACTTTTCTTATTTGGTCTAAAAATGTGCTCTTGATTTTTCAAATCTTTGGGTATGATTCTTGAATAATAAAAAAATGTTTTTTTTCTCTTTTCCAAGACTTGGGTCTTACCAAAATGGGATTTTTGAAGATGAGCTCTATTTCTTTTTCCTTCTCTCTTTTTAGATCTTGAGAAGGAAGAAGAAGAGATGTAAAAATCTCACATTTTTTAGATTTAATAGAAAATTCACTCTCTTTTCAATGGGTTTATGGCTAAAATTTATTTAGTTTTGGAAAAAGAGAGGTTTTCTTCTTGATTTAATTGAAAAAATGAAGTAGAAGAAGAACCTTCAGGAGAGAGAGAGAGGAGGCTCAAAACACAAAAATGATCTGGGAAATGAAGTTGGTATTAATTTTCATCATATGTTTGTCTTACATAGGTTTTACATTTTTTGACCTCCAACAATTGATATTTATTAATAGAAATTTAAAAATACTATGGGCATATTATTAGCCGAATAGCCAGTCTCCTTCATTTGAACCTGGATTAACTAGAGCATAAGAAGGCTTGCAAAAAGATCGAATGACAACCTAACTCGTTAACCTAATTGAAATGTCCTTTTAAAATATTCAAAATAACCTCGCATAAAATCTGGGTATATCTCACCGCCTGCCAGCAAAAGCTTTATGAGCAATTGTATCTAGTCTAGTTAAGTAATATATATATATGAGAATAATGGAGGAAAGATGCCATAGGAGGGAATTTCCTCCTATGGTGTCGAAAAAATACAACATCCATCGTGTTTTACGACGATCAGAACCCATCATTTTCATCATTATTATCTAAGATATGGATATACCAAATTTCATGTGATTCTATAACTTTTTCACCATTGCATTAGTGGGTTCAAAACCAACGGTTTAACGACAATAGAACTTTTTACATTGCTAATCAACGTTGAAAAAGTTGTAGAATCGCATGAAATTTGGTATGCCCACATCTTAGATGATAACAATGAAGATGATGGGTTCCGATCATCGGAAAACACGACGAGGGTGTATATTTTCGACGCCATAGGAGAAAATTCCCTCCTATGACCTCTTTGCTCCATTATTCTCTCTCTCTCTCTCTAATAATAATAATAATAATAATAATAATAATGGAGAAAATGTGAGGGAATTTCCGTCTATGGCATCGAAAAAATACACACTCCACCGTTTTTTCCAACGATCGGCATATATCATCTTCATCTTCATCATCTAAGATGTGGATACACCAAATTTTATGCGATTCTATCACCTTTCACCATTGATTTAGTGGGTGTGAAACTAACGGTTTAGCGACAATAGAACTTTTTACATTGCTAATCCAACGGTGAAAAGTTGAAGAATCACATGAAATTTGGTGTATGCTCATCTTAGATGATAAAAATGATGATGATGAATGCCGATCGTTGAATAAAATGTTGGAAGGTGTATTTTTTCAACGCCGCCTAACGAAAATCCCTCATATGGCCTATTTTCCCCATTATTCTCATATGTGTATATATACGTGTGTGTGCGTGTGTGTGTGTGTTTTTTTTTAATTAGGATTTAATGGAAATTCCATTAAAGGGTGAGCAATTTTGAGCTTGCCTACTGCCTACGGGGAATTTCCTTCTTCCAAGACAAGTTTAAATACCTCCGAGTTGTGAACTATGTCAAACTGATTCACTTGAAACTATGGAACATCTTTTTCGGGGCCGCATAAATGGAAGGAATTTCTAGAAATCTTGTCAGCCGAGATGGACATTCAGATTGACACGGTCGGATATCAAGATACGGTAACGACATTTCAGAAAGGAGGTGTTACAACTTTGAACGTACGACTAATCACTAGGTTGGCTGTTGCGGCTTAGATGTGGTGGAAGTTCAGAACAACTTTACGTTTTCAAGCGGTGGATGATTCATAATATTTTAGAGAACTACGAGAGCGTTTGTCGTCAAGACTCACTTGACGTTGGACGATTTAGTTCCGATTGATGTGTGTTTCGTCTCCTGAGAATGGCCGCACCATTCAAACCAATATCGCGCTAGCGCCGGTCTGCAAGGTATGTTTGCTTATTTTACTTATTGAGGAGCTATCTTGATGTCTCCTGACCCTTTGTATTTTGAACGTACTTTGTATTGGGATGGGATGGAATTAGAAACAAAAAAAAATGAGCTTTGCCTAATTTGTCTCAAAAACTTGATTTTAGGAGAGTGCTATTATTGCATAGCGATAAAACTTTCTTGTAGTCGTTCAACTACAGTTTATTAACTGTTGTCGAGTGAGACATTAAAATTTTAATTTCCAAACAAACGGGGAAGGAAAAAGAAGATCTTTCTTCATACTCTATTCACACCTTTTGCTGCATGTACAGAGTAAAATATTGTGAAATTTATTTTTTTAACTACCAGATATGTCTCTACGATACTTTGCTAGGTATTAATTATCTTCATGAAATACCTTATGTACCAGCAGTGAGTTGGCTGATACAGAAGGAAGAAGACCAGGTATAACAGGAACTCCAATGTCCGGTCCATATAGCATCTGACATCCAGACGCTTTTCAGGGAAAGTTATAGACCGTAGGAAAAGTATTGCTCTTGTATTCATTCTCATGATCATGTACAATGTAACACATGCAAGGATCTTTGAAGGGAAAGGAAACAGAAGAAGTGCAAATAATAATGACATGTCTAAATAAACCTCTTTTTATATGTCAAGAAATTCTTTAGGATACATACTATTTAGTTGTACGGAAAATGGGACAAGAAAACGACAAAGGACAAAAAGGAAACTAGGGCCAATGCTCAGGGTACCCTACCTAATATCTTCAATGTTTCTCCTTGCGTGTTGATTCAAAGGACCAAAAGGAAACTAGAGCTTAGAGTTAGATAGCCATTAATGGGCTAGGATATAAGTTATAGGTCAATGAAACTTGTACCATAAGTCTAGGTTGTCTAAGAACAACGTAATTTGTGAGATTTATGGATTAAAATATTCCAACGTTGGAAAACATATGAGAAGTGCATGGATGTAAAATATAAAATGGGTCAAACCTTCTTACGGCTTGAGTTTTATTGGATGGAGCCCATCTATGTTAAAAGAGAGAGCAGCCTACATGCCTATGAGGGAGAGCGATCCACATGTCTCTGAAAAGACTGGCCTCTACATGTGTCATTACACCTCTGAGAGAGAGCCGTTTACATGCCTCTGAAAGACGCCTCTACATTTGTTGTACTATCCACGTGCAACGTCTTCATGTTGCACGTGAAGAAGAAGGTTGAGATTTGTAGACCCAGACCGGAAAAAATAAGAGAAGTGCATGGGTATAAAGCATTAGATGGGCCAAACCTCCATAAGCATTGAGTTTTATTGGATGGAGCCCGTCCATGTTAAAAGCATGTGTATACTCATATAAATATAAATATAAAATTCCCTTCGCACCCCTCGTCCATGAATATATATAAATTCAATAATAATGTTTCAAGAAATTTGCTCATTTACTCATGCACGCACACTCGTATGTTCTATCTTTCTTCCAGTCCACTGCATATATCTATCATGACACATTAGTTAAACTCGTACACGCATTAAACTCACATACACACATGAATGAGTATAAAAGTGATTATAAGAAAACACAAGATATTGCATTGCAGATATGAGAAAAATAAGAAATGTAAGCAACCGCATGTCTCTTTTGTGATGACATAGAGTTTGACCATCGATTGTCGACAAGAATGGTCTCAATTTTGCTATCTACAATTTTCTTAGGCGGAATAACAGGGTGCAGTTCACTGAACTTTTAATGCGATTATATTACATAATTATTTTTCTCTTGAAAGAGAATACATTACATAATTATGTACGTTATGTTTGCTAGAAAAGATAATGTTTGGAGCATCCACTCTAATTTCTTTGGCAATTAAACTACAGATATCCTCCTAAAGGCCCAATACTTCAAAATGGTGAAAGTGGAGCCCAATATAGATGAAGCTATAAATAAGCCCATACTATGGCCCAATATGAATTTGGCCCAAAGCTGATCGAGTCAATACAAATGGGTTCTGTAGCCCATCTTTTATATTTTTGCGAAATGGTTTTTATTTTTTTCTGTTATTATTGTTTTTTTTCTTTTATACCTTGTCGTGTTATATTTATATAGAGTAAAAGGGGCCTGAGTTCACACGCACCAGTTGGACCCACGCCTTCTTGTTCCCTCCATTCACGAGAGATGTGATGAGGGGACCGCAGGCCCTTAGTTCACTTATATATGTACATTCTAATTTTTGTATTCGTATATACCTCTTGAAATCTTTATAGAATTTATAACAAAACGTCTTTCATCAATATTTGCTTAAACGCCGCCTTTTCAAGTTGCAATAATAAACTTTACTTGGTCTATTCAGTATAAAATTGGAAAACAAATGTTATTTACAATTTTTTAATTTCTTTAATCATTTTCAGTAATTATATATGATTAAAATACATATTATCAAACTTCAAGAAATACAATTTTTTTAAGGAGAAATATGGAAATATCAAAGTTCAGAGGTGGCATATGAAAATACAAAGGTTGGGACCATGAAATAAGTAAATAACAAAGTTTGGGGAGTGAGGTATTAAAAAAACCATTCTTTGATTTTGATCATGGGCATTTATCGAAATAAACGGTAAGACGTCAGATGCAGACACAGTAGAAGGAACTTTTCTAAAATTTATGTTCTTACTCAGGCTATAGCTATCCACAGTTTATTGCCGACTTAAAGTTGTCATCTTCTAGCGCGCTTTTCAATCCCTTAGCTATTGTGCTAGCGGCGGGCAACAAGTCTTTTTTAATTATTCTAATATTATCATCATTCATCTTCCGTTGCTCCAAAGTTATAACGAGCATCGATGAATGTATATTATAACGATCATGACGGTACAAGTCAAGTCAACTATTTTCCTCAACAAATTGCGTTCAAAATTATGCCACTCAGAAAGGAAGGTTATCTCTTAACCTCATGGATCCGACCTTATATGACTTTAAGAAACCAGTCGCACAATCTCATTCAAAAACGTTTCATTTACGATCATCAAAAGAAACAGATTTATGCATTTTTGACATTAAACTTTGATCTAAAATGCTGCTAAATCATGATCAGACGATTGACCACAGCTATAGATTTTTCAACTCTAAGATACCAAGACATGCTAGATTAGTTTAGACTCTATTCCCAAAATCTATACTCACCTTTTATAACTGTTAGCTTTTTGTCAAGCCTTATAATCCAAAATGAAACATAACATATATAATCCCATTGCTAAACAAATATTAAGTTTCATCAATAAGAAAAAATAAATTAGAAGGAACTAAGCATTTTTCCATAACATAAAATCATAGGACCCTTAAGATTGTCTGAGAAAAGGGCTGTTTGTGGGCCCAACATCACGATTTATGAGACAAGAGGCCATGATTTTGGACATGGCACATTAGTCCCCCACCACCAACCCCCCCTTATGTTCTGTTCTCCACTCTCTCCACAGAAAAAAAAAAATATATATATATATATATATATTAGAGAACTTTATACAATCTCTGCTTAACTAAGCAAATATCATATCTTAGTCCCATTCAAGTACTCACTTTCTTAGTCTCCATCTTTTTTTAATTGAAAGAAATCTATTATGCTAATAAATTAATCATTGTAATAGTTACCATCATGAAACCCAAATATTTACATCTCACCCAATTGAAGATATGAACATTTGTGGCCATCAATGTTGCTTCATGTTTTATGTTATTGTTATTTTGAGTAGGGATATATTTTAGTTACATCTGTATTGTACCACTGACACCTAATATCCATTTACCGTCTATATAGCATCCTGCGGTTAAAGAAAATGTACCCTTTCGACTTATTAATGTTTAACTTTTTTGGATCTTTTTGTTATAGTCGGCTTTATAGATTATATTTATAGCAACAGCTAATTGAGAAGCTATATCATTTTTACATGATGATCTGAAATATATTATTTGTAGTTGCTATATTTGAGTAATGTGCTCGGTTATGGCATTAATGAACATAGATTCAAGATATATTTAAGAAATGCTAATAAATAAATAAATAAATAAATTATTAAAACACAAGGGGGCCCATTGGGAAATTTTCCTTAGAGGTGATTTAGTAAAAGTCAAATGCTTCATGAATGTGGCTCAAATCCCACATTAAGTCGTTGATCAACAACCATTCCCACCAACATTCATGTGACTAGAGATTGTTTGAGTGCTTCCCTATATAAACATCTTCAACTATCGCATCACAAACATCAAAATTATAACATCAATTAAACATCACTCTTTGACATGTCAAAATGCTAGCACCTAAATAAGGCAAAGAAGGATTGGATTGTCCAATCACACCTTCAAGTCTACCACCTGTAATTTTTACCACCTATAATTTTTACCTCATTTGGTCCCTTCTCTAAATTCTTCCATGGGATTCTCAACTTAATGTAAAATTTTAAACTTAATTAAGGCATGTAATGATGCCAATACCCTAACAATCTTTTTCAGACCAATGCAAAATGGGAAATACTTGGCACGTCACATGAAGCATTAAAGACAAATCCATTTTTACCCATTCTTATGCAACATCACAAAATTAAAAAATCACATCCAATTACAAAAATCCAAGAGACAAGCACTCCTGTTTTGGGCTTTGAAAGAGAGAAACAGGTTCAAATTCCTTAGTCGGCCATTAAACTCTCATGTGGGCCCACCCATTCACCAAACCATAAAACACAAATCCCTCTCCTTTTCTTATTAACCCTACCCTTTTGCCTTTTGCCTTCTCACTTGCATCTCAAGCTCTTCATACAAACCAACCACTTTATTTTTCATTTCCTTTTGTTATTTAGGTCAATTTCTATAGCCTTAACCTCTATAGTTTGGCCAAATGGGTAAGTTCACAAGGCTCTCAATTGTGACATGTTTGGTTCTTGTTCTGTTGGTCTCATTTTGTGATGGCTCAAGAACCATGCAAAGCTTTAAGGGGAAGAATAATGGAGGAAGGAGAAGTCCAAGCTATTTCTTGGGGGTTTTGTCTAGAGCGATGCCGATACCGCCTTCGGGGCCATCGAGGCAACACAACTCACTTAGTTTTGAGAGTAGAGGGTTGCCTTGATTGCCATTGGTGAAGATGATGCTAATTTGTACACTAATGTGCATGGTGCAACTTCTTTTGGGGTACAATTTTTTGGTTGCTTTTGGCTTTTCTTTCCTTCCTTTTGGGGGAGTTTGAGAGTTGAGGAGGGTCTTAATTCTTTCTCTCATTTTTATGCTTTTGGTTAGATATTAGAGAGAAATGATTGAAGACTTTTGAGGGAGAGAGAAGCAACATATGGGTTTGTGTAGCCCATGGGGTGACTTTATTACCTTTTAAAAAAATATTTCTTTTGTGGGTGGGGGCAAGAAAATTAGGGTCTTGCAATTTTATGTACATAAATTAAAGGAGAATGGTGCATATTTATGTAGATGTCAAGCATAACGCTCATTGACATTAATCTTGATATAATCTGGTACAAGCTTAATTAGTGAAAATCGAGCTCTTTGATTAGGTTAATATGCGCGCATGCTTTGATTAATTTCCTTGTATCTTGATATATAACACATTCTAAGCTAATTTACATTTTCTCATAATGGTTTTTTAATTTTCCTCCTTTTCTTTCTGTCAATTTTCTTGAATTAAAGCTTTTGGAATTGAAAGGTGATGGTTAATTGTGATTATGTTGTCTATGACTAAGAATTAGACCCCTCAAGTTCTTTGCTCTCTTTTTTGCTTCTATGTTATTTCTCCTGGTCTAAATCATTTTTGCTTGTCCACTCTAGATGCCTATATTACTAAACCAGGGAAAAACATCAACATAATAATAATAAAAAAGAATAAAATTAAAGGCAACAACTATTATGTATCTGCAAAATTTGATATATTACAATCATTTGCATCAAAATTAGCGATGCGGTACCAATGTGAACTTACAATTTATAACCAGACGCGATGATGCACATAAGTGGGAGCTCCTTAGATCATGACACGTAGTAGGAGACGTGTCCTGATGCACACGGAAACAGGGCGAGGACTGCACATTAGAAGCGTCCTCCAGGCTATCTTCCTGGGCTTGGGCCCGACCTTCGAGAATTCCCTGAAGAGTGATGTTTCGACCAATGGCTCACCTCTGAGTCCCCCTGCACGCTGAGCTTTCTCAGCCCTCCCAGCTCGTCTCCGAGCTGTCACAACACCGAACTTCCTCGGCCTCCAGCTCGCCTCCGAGCCTCCCTCCGAGCTAAGATTCCTCGGTTCTATTGGATGACTCAGAACGCGGATCACAGCCGTCTCCACCACGGTTCCGTGAATCTCGCCAAACGCGAGATATCCGCCGTCCTACGATCCCGTGTTCCACGCCGCCGCATCCCCCATTAACGAGCGTATCCCGTCATTAATGGGGGATGCCGCCATTCTCGCGCGCACAACGCCAGGGGCGTAACGGCCAGCGAGAATCTCGCATCTGCTAGCCCATAACCGCCGCTATATAAACCCCTCTCCGGACGACTCAGGTAAGGCAATTCTCATCCAATGGGCCGCTGCTCTACCCAAATACCTCGACTAACTTGATCGTTGGAGGGTCCACGGTGGTGCAACCACCCCGGGACTTCTTTGCATGTAGCTCGGCTTCACACCAAACCAAACCTATTGAGATCCATACGCCTCAGGAGACAAATCTCAAATCCAATATCAGTTGTTCGCCAATGCTGTCGGCAGATCATCGGAAGACAATATCTGAAGGAGATCCTGAGCTCCATCAGCTGGCGCCGTTTGTGGGAAACTCAAAAATACCACTCATCGAAAGTTGATCTTTCGATCTCGAGCTAACGGCGAGTGATCATCGCGACGATCCCAGCACAAGCCGCCGTCCTCCCCACAACGGGGACGCGGATGGATCCTCTCCTCCCCGTAACGCCTTTCACGTCCTTTCTGCACGGATCAACAGGCTCGCGTCCATCGTGGATGCCCCTTATCCGTGTCCAAACAGCTGGACAAGCACCCAGGTCGTTGTTCCCCCACCTCGGGACCGTGACCTCCGCAGATGGGGAGACGACACTGCCCACGCCAACACGACGGAACAACGCTTCGCTATTTCCGGCGGCCACAGATCCCCGTGGCGACGAATTCAATGACCCGCTGGGCACCTCACAGCTCCTCGCCGAGGTCTCACGCAAGATCACCCCGTCTCGAGGCCCATCGCGCTTCTGTCCCTCCCGAGGAGGTGTTGGTCAGCTCGTCTGCTCCCAGGCATGGCCGGCGCCCTCTCGATAGGGTCGCGCTGACGACACTCACCACGGTAGCTCGAGGACGACCTCACCAGGGGGCCTGAGGAACCATATAGAACAGAACCGGAACCGCGGTCAGGCGCAGGCCGCCAGCGGGAGGGGCCATAACTCCGAGTACGCCGAATCCTCGGGATACCACGACTGCCTCGATGCCCTCGAAAAAAAGATCGAAGGCATACATCGGGGGAATCGTCCTTCAAGCGAGGGGGCCAGGTATGCCGTCGACTCACTTACGAAGCCCTTCACTGAAGAACTGCTCGCTGCCCGCGTTTCCTCCAGGAACAAGCCTCCAAAGGTAGCCCTCTTCGACAGAAATTCCGACCCGAAAGACCACCTAGACACGTTCACGGCGGGGATGACGTTCCAGGACAACTCCGGCACCATCCAATGCCGAGCGTTCTCCGCCACTCACTTCCGCGCCGGACAAGATTGGTTCTGAGGGCTCACGCCACGCTCCATCTCTACCTTTGATGAGCTGGCCACCCATTTCGTCGGGCATTTCATCGGGAACAGATGACAGAAGCGGACCATCGATTACCTCTTCACTATAAAGAGCGGGTGTTTACCAAATAAGAGCAAGGCTCTGTTCAAATTCCAAGACGGGAAACGAAGCAGCGCTTCTGTTTCCCCCAATCAGAGCAAAGCTCTGCCTTGAAATTAAAGTTAAAATAAGTGAAGCAACGCTTCAGCTGACTTGCGCTCTGCGCTGCGCGACACGTGTCAGCGCAATTTAATTTATTGTTTACCCAATAAGAGCAAGGCTCTGTTCAAATTCCAAGACAGGAAACGAAGCAACGCTTCTGTTTCTCCCAATCAGAGCAAAGCTCTGTCTTGAAATTAAAGTTAAAATAATTGAAGCAACGCTTCAGCTGACTTGCGCTCTGCGCTGCGCGACACGTGTCAGCGCAGGTACGCTAGCGTAGATGCGCTGCGCTCTGCACCGCGCGACACATGTCAACGCAGTTGCGCTGCGCTATGCGCTGCGTGACACGTGTCAAGCGTAAGTGCGCTTGCGCCAGCTGTGCCAGCATTTAAACAGAAAAATTCTGGAAAGATCTTTCTAATCTTATTAAAATAATAAGATTCTCTTCTGTAAAACAGGAGCCCTTAGATCAAAGATCCAACGGTGGGGAAAAATCCCTAAATCACTCAGAGAAAGATCTCTTTAACTGATTTAACAAATCAATTGGCACTATATAAAGGCCCCTAGACTCCAAGTCTAAAACACATTGACACAGAGAACTACTCTAAAAAAAATTTGAGAAGAGCTCAGAGAAAGAAAAGGTAAAAACCTTTAAATAAAAGAAGAATTTCTTCTAAAAGAGATCAATGATCTAAGAACAAGATCAAGATCTTGGATAAAAAAATAATAATAATAATAAAGAAGAAGTAATTTACTTCTGTATAAAAGAATTGCCTTTTGATGAACCACTAGTTCTCTGAAACAAGAAAAACTTGTTTTCTTTGATCTAAATTTGATCAAAATATTAAACAGTGCCTTGCACTTTTGAAATTTGCACTGTTGCGCTCCTTGGATTGGCGCAAGCCACTAGAGAGCGCCACGTGTCAGCCCCAGAACAAACTGCGCTACGCGCTTCTAAAACAGAGCACTGCTCTCATAAATTGGCGCAAGTCATCAGAGCACGCCACGTGTCAGCAGCGCGCTAGCGCAGCGCACTGCGCTAACAGACTTGCGCTCACCAGAGCGCGACACGTGTCACCTCCACATGCGCCGGCGCCTTGCGCTCTTTAATTGGCGCAAAGCGTCTGACAAGCCACGTGGCGCACTGTCAGAACAATAAATGCTTTGCATTATTAAAGAAGGGACATCGCCCAATTAAAAGGCCTAACAGGCCTAATAAAAAATGCAATGCATTATTAAAAAGGGGCAGAGCCCAAATAAAGGTCTAACAGACCAATTTAGATGATGTGCATCATTTAAAAATGGCAGAGCCCATTCAAAGGCTTAACAGGCCGAATGTGAATAAATGTTAGACATTTTTTAACTGGACTTAACCCAATATTGGCCATATGTCCTCAAATTAAATTGAACTGAGCACAACTGCTCTCTCAAGTCAATTTACACCCGGTTCAAGGGTACATCTCTGAACTCCTCTGATATTTGTCGTTGTAATTCTTCAACGTCGTTAGAGAGGTGACGGGTCCCGATAACCACACATCAATATGGACTGTGGGGTCCTTAAACTCATGGACTGACGCGTCCTTAAACTCATGGACTAATGCGTTCTTAAACTAACATTTGTCCCCAAAACGGAAATGATGGACCACTATGTCCCTAAACTGGAACAATAGAGCCCAAACACTCTTTTGTCGGATCTAAACGATCCCGTTAAGTTGATCTTAGTCTCAAACTGGACTAACGTATCCTTACCAAATGTTTAAGTTGATCTTAGCCTCAAATACGGCTAACGTATCCTTAAACCAAAACCCCAAACCCAAATCTAAGAAAATACGGATTTGGACTAATCCACGTCCTACGGGCGACGACATAAATTAGTCTCCGTATACAATCCACGGGCAACCACAAACAAAACAAACACCCACGACATGAAGTGAAATTCTGGAGAGGGAGAAAGTTATTACCGCGATGCGGTAGCGTAATTAACTGCAGGGGCTTACGCCTGCAGGGAAGAGCGTCCCCATAATAAAAAACCCCTCAAGCGAGGGGGAATCTAACAAAGTCTGCTACATCGGCTGCATCCGTCTAAACCTCCGATACACGGTGCCATAAATCAACTTGACATCTTCGGAGAGGTGGACGGATAGCACCAATTAGCATCTGCCCCGAATCTCAAGCAAGACATCCATGTCTCCGCCGCGTCATTCGGAGGAGAACAGATTCTGGCACGCCCGGTGGGACATCTTCCTCTTTCCACTCCACACTTCGTGTGTCGTGTTCGCGAACAAATCGCGATTTGCTGTGGTTGCCTGTGGATTCGAGGTACTAAGATTTGGTGTCTTGCTCCGTACAGAGAGCAGAAGATCAATGGCTTCAAACTGCACTACCTGCAACTGCAACTCTCACTTCGTCCTTGCTGGAGGAGTGACTTATGGGCCCCAAGCGGCCTCCTTTTTCAAGATGCCAGTGGAGCAGGTAACTCAAGCCACCGCTGGACTATTCTTCGGGACCATGCTCCCACCGATGAGCTTCAATGCCCCAATGACATCGCAAGAAGCTCCAAAGAAGCCGGTCTTTGATCGACTTACCACTGTCGCGACCCCTCTCAACGGGTCGCCCAACTTCAATACCTCAGTTTTCAACAGACTGGGCCAGAACGTCTACAAGCCCGCGATACCCGAAGCTGCCATCCCAAAGCGGATAGCCATCCCGGCTCAAGCGGACGAAATCATTGAAAAGGCTTCTCCTTCTAAGAAGTCAGTTTTTACAAGGCTGCCCATTCCGGTTTCTGCTCCAGGCGAGGTCCTCAAAGCTGCTTCCCCTGCCCAGAGAGGGCATGATGAAGTCACCCTTATAACTGAAACAACTCCATCCGCACGACACGCTCGATGTCGTCACTGGCACCGAGTGAGGAAGGCTGAGGGCAACTCCCCCTCTGGGATAACTTTGCCAGCTCCGATGGTGGGGATCGATGCTGCTGTTCCAACCGAGAACAGCTTTGAACTGCTCAACAAGGTGTGCAGAAACTCTCCTACTGCAGTGCTGAAGAGAACTCCTTCACCTGTGGAGAATACTCCAGAGAAGAAGCTGGAGCAGCCCCCTCAACGGTTGTCCTCTAAAATTTACAAGGTCTGGCGTCAAGTTCAAGACTCCGTAATGGATCAAGACTATCTCCGCTGACAGAAAAAGATGAAGGTTCGCTAGGAGAATGATTATTCCGTTAAGCCACAAAAAGCAACAGCTACTTGGGTGCCCACTACAACGGCCCCCTCAACTTCTATCACTCAAAAAAGAAGGAGGCCGGGGAAGATCCCTGCGTTTTTGGCAATTTGCACTGAATCTAAACGCCCCAAGTCTGGGGGCATGGTGGTGCATACCGTTTATATGGCATCTGGGAAAGAGGACAGCCGCGCTGCGACGGGTCAGCGACCGCTCACCCGATCCGTGACGAAAGCTCAAGAACAGCAGCAGAAGCTTCAGGAGATGATGACTGCGATGGCCGCACTTACTGGGCCAAAAGAAAGCTCGGAGGTATCATCAGAACAGCGGCACGAACAGGAAACTGACGCTGACTTCTTACGCAGAGTCCTCGAAAAGAAGGATAGAGAAGAAGCAGAACAAGCTGCCAACATAAAACAAATCGCGCTTCTCTTCCAAGACATGGTAGGGATGATGCTACAGCCGGACCCTCCAGCTGAAGACCCTCCGATCATTATTGAAGACGATAGAGAGGAGACATCTAATCCTCCTCCGGCTCTTTCAGCAGCCAAGGAAGAAACCATTTCCAAGGCCGCACTGGATGACTATATAGCTCAGCAAATACGAGCCCATCAGGCGAGTGAAGCGGCTGGGTAAATTGTTAAAACTGGACGACCCTATCTGAGCTGGTATGACCAAATCAGTTACCCGCCGGGATACACGATCCCTAAGTTCCACGTATATAAAGGGACAGGGAATCCCCATCAGCATGTCGCTCAATTCAGGGCTCTTTGTCGCAACACTGGAGGTGACGACAAACTGCTGCTCCGCCAATTCATCGGCAGTTTAGCAGAAATAGCCTTTGAATGGTATTCGGAGCTACCTAACGATTCTGTCAAAACATTTGCGGAGATGGAGCTACTGTTTACACAAAGATTCGCAAGCGCTAGTGAACGCACCCTAATAACAGCACTGATTATTGCCAGGATAAGGCCAGGCGAGACGTGGGTTCAGTACGCGACACGATGGCGGAATCTATGGTCGAAATGCGAACAGCGCATCGAAGAAGCACCTGCGGTAGGCATGTTCGTGGGCACCCTAGACCCTCATGCAACCGTTTCATAGTTCATGATGTTCTTTAAACCGACCACGTTCCAGGCTTTAATTGATAAGCTTGCCCAGTTGGATCAAATGGGTCACAGACCGTCTCCTCCGAAGCCGGAATCCCGAAACGACAAGGGTAAAGGGAAAGTGACCTTCACTGCGAACACCCAACAGCAGCCCAAACTGGAAGAGAGACGGCGGTATTATAATGAGAAAATGAAGCGCCTTACTCATTACCGCGGGATAAAACGAAAAGGTTGTTCGAGCTAGCGATGCGCAATAGGCTTATCTATCTCCCGAATCCAAGGAGACATCCGCAACCCAGCGAGGTGAATAATCCCAATTATTGCCCTTGCCACCAAACGGTAAGTCACCCGATCGAGGATTGCTTCGTCTTTAAGGGATAGATTGAAGACCAATACCTACAGGGCAAGTTTGCGCTGTCTGAAAAGTGGAAAGTAAACCCACCACAGCCGCACACTCCAAAGAAGACGGACACGCCGGGGGCAACTTGCTCTTTTATTGAAGAAGCTCCATGGGAGGTCGTGCTTTCCGCCAAAACCAAAAAGATGCTGAATAATCTCCAGACATGCCCGGCGATCAGGTGGAAGAACTCGTCAGAACCTGAGATCATCGAAGGGATGCTGAAACCGCGTCCAACTCCAAGGATTGGTGGGGATAGCCAAAGTGTTCACACCCAGCCGTCGAAATCTTCGAAAAAGAAGAAGAGATCCAAAAAGCCCGTGAAGCCTGGTGACAAGCGCACGGACCTGCAGAAACAAATCGACGCACTGGAAGAGTACAACCAGAAAGCGCGAACCCCAATCACGCTCCAAGAGTTTCTCAGCCACGTCCTTGAAGACGGAGATGATGGAGAAGACTCATCAGATGGATCTGAGAATTACGTGGCAAGTTGTCATGTGATCTCTCACTCGTCGATAGATGATAAAGAAGCTCCTTGCACCGAGAAACCGAGGGGGGGTCCTGAAACAGAACTTCTGTGGCCGTCAGACGAGATGATCGATGCCTTCCTGAATGAGATTCGTCTGAAAAGTAAAGTCAATCAGGAGCGTGAGATGGCTATATTGGAAGGAGCCAAACGCCGGCGACTAGACGAAAGAGTCGAGGCACTCCCGTCAAATCAAGAGACATGCGCTGCTGATAAAAACAAATTCAAGACGAGGAAAAGGTTTGCTAAAGCCATATCAATGGGAATGAAGTTACCACCCTCTGAAGAAAACACTCTCGGTGGAATAGAGATGCATCCTAATTACTGCTTATATCATCAGAAGATCGCACATCCTACTGAAGACTGCGACTCCTTTAAGTGTTGGTGGAAAGGGTATGTCGCTCATAGGCAACACGTCAACAGAACAAAGCGGGAAGCTCGTAGACAGCGAAAAAACACGACAGATGAGCATAAAAGAGTTGCCGGCAATTGTCATAGGGATGATCCCGGGGGATCACGAGTTCTCACCTTCGGGGGCGACTCCGACGAAAAAGTAGCCTTCGGCCCTCTCTTCAAGGAATCCATCTCTAAAGAATTGCGAGAACATTCAGCCGTGCAATTGCGCGATACCCGGAGAGAATCTCGGACCCACAAACAACGGAGCGAACAAAAAGGATAAAGGAAAGGAAAAAACGGCCTTCGTCGCCAACACTCAACAACAACCGAGTGGCCCTAGACCGGTTGTTCGCCAAAACAACAAGCGACAACCCCTCTATGAGAGGTTGAAACGTCCTTACTCGTTTCCCCAGGATGAAACAAGGAGGCTGTTCGAAGTGGCAGTGCACAACAGGCTTATCACTCTACCGGAGCCGAAACACCAGCTACAACTGAATGATGTCAACAATCCTAATTACTGCCCCTACCATCGAGCAGTAAGTCATCCGATCGAAGATTGCTTCGTCTTCAAAAACTGGGTTGAAAACCAATACCAACAGGGTAAGTTCGCGCTGTCCGAAAACTGGAAGATGAACCCGCCACAACCACATGCCCCTAAAATGCTGGACATGCCGGGGGCATCGTGCTCATTCATAAGGAAAGCCCCATAGACCGAAAAATCAGTAAACTAGAGATTCGCCTCAAATACGGCGACGGTGGACCACTATGTCCTAAAACTGGCGTCGGACCGAAACGTCCCTAAACTAACGACGGACCGCAATGTCCTAAAACTTGCAAATGACCGAAACGTCGTTAAACTACTACCAACCCGCGGCACTCCCAGGCTGACGTGGTAAAAAAAAATAAAAACAAATAAAAACGGTATGTCCATAAACAAAATGGGCACGGATGAAAACCCGAAAGGGCTTCGTGAGTAAAAACAGCAGGGCTACCGGTGAGTGTTTGTGAAAACCTGAAAGGGCGCAACCTCGTTAGAAAAAAGAATAAAAAGGATAAAAAAAAAAAGACGGTATGTCCATAAGCAAAATGGGCACGGATGAAAACCCGAAAGGGCTCCGTGAATAAAAACAGCAGGACTACCGGCGAGTGTTTGTGAAAACCCGAAAGGGCTCAACCTCGTTAAAAGACACTTACAGGGTCCTCTCGGCCTTGTAAGGAGAAACCACCCGCGTGAGATCCTTACGACTCACAAGGGAGCAACACACTTAGGGATCCTCACGATTCCTAAGGAGAATTACACTTGCGAGATCCTCTCGACTCGCAAGGAGAACTCTATTATGAGACCCTCACGGCTCATAAGATTTGAAAGTCTCAAGTTACAGAGACCCGAACATGTTCTTAAGCAACTCCCACAACCTTCGATAATGCCCTACAAGTGGCTCAATACTGACCCTTGTATACAATCCACGGGCGCGAATAAACATTTCCCTAACCAAGACCCATCCGTGGTTAGGGATATGTCCATATGGTGAACGACCCTTGTAAGTCCTCTCGACTTATAAGGAGAAAACCCTTTTGTAAGATCCTTACGACTTACAGGGGAACATGCACTTAGGAATCCTCCCGATCCCTAAGGAGAAAACACACCTACGAGATCCTCACGACTTGTAGGGAGAAATACCTTTGTGAGACCCTTACGGCTTATGAAGTCAAAAGCCTTAGTCGACGGGATCCTAACCCTGTTCGCTAAGCCACCTTTGTTCGACATCGACAGAGGCAAATGATGATTCGCTCCTGGCAATATCCCAGTTGTAGCGATGCTGATGCCTAAAACGGTATCAAATCCCAAGCCCTTTCAGGGCAAATGATGATTCGCTCCTGGCATTATTCCAGTTGTAGCGATGTTGATGCTGAGATTGGCGTCAGATTCCAAGTTCCACACCCGCGATAAAAAAAACAGCGAGCCATACGCGCATACGAAATAGCCGAAATGATGGGGCAACTTGCAATAAAAAGCAGCAAGTAAAAATGTATGCATGCAAAATAGCCGAAATGATTGGGCAACTCGCAATAAAAAGCAGCGAGTGAAAATAAAATAAATAGCCGAAATGATTGGGCACCGCGAAAAATAGCCGAAATGATTGGGCGATCGCGACCTTCGCGATATAAAAGTTGAAATGATAGAGCATCGCGGAAATAAAAAAAATAATGAAAGAATGAAACTTTTTGCCCTACAGGAGATATCACAGCAATCCCTGTATACAATTCAGGGGCACAAACACAGAAGGAAACACATCTTCCCTCCCCATGCTCCATCAGAAAACGGAGCCAAGTCTTGACGGCAACTCATATAAAACCTGAAAGACAATCGGAGATCATCCCGCACTAGTGCGGAATGGTCACCACCTCGACGTTCGTCTCAATACAGCAGACAAGATGTCACGACAGCGTTCTTCCTCCAACAGGATTCGAACGTGACAAAGCAAACGAAGCGAAGGCCAAATTCCGAGCTTCAGGGTCTTGACGGTAACTTATATAAAACCTGAAAGACAATCGGAGATCATCTCACACCAGCGCGGAGTAGTCACCACCTCGACGTTCGTCTCAATACAGCAGACGAGATGTCACCCCAGCGTTCTTCCTCTATCAGGATTCAGACGCGATAATCAAACAACGGAGCCACGGAAAAATCCCTAGTTCCAAACCTCGACGGTTCACCAACAACCTAGAGACAACCGCAGCGTTCATCTAGATACAGCAGACACAACGCCAAAAACAAATGAAGCAAAAGCCAAATTCCTAGCTTCAGGGTCTTGACGGCAAGTCATATAAAGCCTGAAAGACAATCGGAGATCATCTCGCACCAGCGCGGAGTGGTCACCACCTCGACGGTCATCTCGACACAGCAGGCGCAATGCCAGCAAACGAAGCGAATGCCAAATTCCTAGCTTCAGGGTCTTAACGGCAAGTCATATAAAGCCTGAAAGACAATCGGAGATCATCTCGCACCAGTGCGGAGTGGTCACCACCTCGACGTTCGTCTCGACACAGCAGACGCAACATCACCAAAAGGAGCCACGGCAAAATCCCTAGTTCCAAACCTCGACGGTTCACCAACAACCTAGAGACAACCGCGACATTCGTCTCGATATAGAGGACGCAATGCCAGCAAACAAAGCAAAGGCCAAATTCCTAGCTTCAGGGTCTTAACGGAAAGTCATATAAAGCCTGAAAGACTATCGGAGATCATCCCACACCAGCGCGGAGTGGTTATGACTCATCGGGGCTCTCCAAAATGAGCCTAACCTCAAGTAAAAAGCGGCATGGCAAAATTCCTAACGCTTGCTCTTCCGACGGTCAAACTGCCTAGGAGGATTGCTTGAAGACGTCTTGGCCAGCCCCCGAAGGGATCAGAGACACGACAGTCGCAAGGCTACTCAAACAGCAAGATTGCCTATCGACGAATACATCAGCCAACACGACGGTACGACGGACAAAACCCTAAGTACCACAGACCCTAACGGACCTCTGTCGTAAAGAGCAGAGGTTAACTGTGACGTTAGGATATTCTTGCGAGAAATGCTCGATTCGTCTCGACTCGTGAGGAAATTGGTGTCTTTGCGAGAAATGCTCGATTCGTCTCGATTAGTGAGGAAAAGCCTTAGATAGCAGGGATTAAAAAACCTGTTTCCTAAACACTGGGGTCCTGTAAGTCGGTCCAAAACGGACTCTTGCATACTATTCACGGACCACACTCTCCAAGGTCGAATCTCGACAAGGAGGGAAACAACTGCTTACGAGTCCTCTCGACTTGTAAGAGGAAAAATTCTCTAGTGAGATCCTTACGACTCTCAAGAGAAAACGCACTTAGGAGTCCTCACGACTCCTAAGGAGAAAACACATCTACGAGATCCTCTCGATCCGTAGGGAGAAAAGTCTTTGTGAGACCCTCACGGCTCATAAAGTTGAAAAACCTTAGGTAGCAGACCTGAACCTGCTTCCTAAGCCATCACTAATCCCCGAAGTATTCATGATGGAATGTTCTATATCACCTACGGGCTACGCTTACTTAAGGAATATGCCAACAACAAAGCAGAAAATGGAAGGAAGGAGGCAAAAGATTTGTCATTCATACTTGGAAAATTCTTACAATTATAAAGAAATAAACAAAGACATTATCCAAATGATTACAATGGCAAAACCTCAAATCCCGGACATGGGTTGAGGAACTCGAAAGTGACCTTGTCCAAAACTTTCTAAGCCTGGCGAACCATCCTAGTGTGCTTCCTTTCACGAGCACGGGCACCGGGATCTCCACTGATGTCCTCCACCCTCCGATAGGCAGCAAGAATGGCGGACTGTTGGAAGGCCTGGTGCAAGAGATCGACAAGATTGTCTCGCCGTCTCTTCGAGATTAGGTTCATCAGGCCCACCGAGTGCACCTTATCCTCGGCGACGTCCAATGCCCCAAGTGGCACACCAGTACAGAACAAGGGAAGCGTTTCCCAGATTGCTCCCACGATAAGCTTCAAGAGAGAGGAACGCCGGGAAAGCAGTTGACCATTGTATGCGTCGCAGCGACTCATGATTTCAGCACACTCGGCGTTGGTGAACTCTCGATTCTGAGAACGGCCGAGTCGGCGGATGTCCCCGTAAGAGATAATCTCGTCGAGATCGTACATGTGGGCGTCCATTGTTTCTGTAAAATAGAATCAACAAAATTATCAGAAAGACTGATTAAGCAAAACGATATAATTCATCGAAGAATAAAATGCCATTTTTAAACTCCAAGATCCATAAAAAAACTCCTAAGAGTTCTTCTGTATGATTTGGAAGAAGCAAAGCTCCATTGATGAATTAAGAAAATACAAGGAAAATCTTTTAAAGAGCACAGCTTTATAATGGAACCCTAATAGGGTTCTCTTTAGTACTCTTTAGATCCCTTTAGACCTATAGAGCAAAGCTCTGCTAAGTGAAACTCTAAATGGGTTTTCTTTAGATCAGGGATCTATTGAGAGCAAGACTCTTAAAATTAATTTAATCTAATCTAATTTTTACCTAAAAATTCTCTAGATTTTGAACTCTTAAAAGTGCTTAAACAAAAGAGCAAGGCTCTGAATGAAAATCCTTATGAAGAGATGCAAAATCATCTAAGAGAGCAAAGGTCCTATTTATAGGCATTAAGAGAGCCGTTTCAACTTCCAAAAGTTGGCGCAACGGTTGGAATTCTGCCACCGCTGCGCTCACGTTTGGGACCACGTAAGCGCAACGGTGGGGGGCATTTGTTTACCCAATAAGAGCAAGGCTGTGTTCAAATTCCAAGACGGGAAACGAACCAACGCTTCTGTTTCCCCCAATCAGAGCAAAGCTCTGCCTTGAAATTAAAGTTAAAATAATTGAAGCAACGCTTCAGCTGACTTGCGCTCTGCGCTGCGCGACACATGTCAGCGCAGGTAAGCTAGCGCAGTTGCGCTGCACTCTACGCTGCGCGAAACGTGTCAGCGCGGTTTAATTTATTGTTAACCCAATAAGAGCAAGGCTCTGTTCAAATTCCAAGACGGGAAATGAAGCAACGCTTCTGTTTCCCCTAATCAGAGCAAAGCTCTTCCTTGAAATTAAAGTTAAAATAATTGAAGCAACGCTTCAGCTGACTTGCGCTCTGCGCTGCGCGACACATGTCAGCGCAGGTAAGCTAGAGCAGTTGCGCTGCACTCTACGCTGCGCGAAACGTGTCAGCGCAGTTTAATTTATTGTTTACCCAATAAGAGCAAGGCTCTGTTCAAATTCCAAGGCGGGAAACGAAGCAACGCTTCTGTTTCCCCTAATCAGAGCAAAGCTCTTTCTTGAAATTAAAGTTAAAATAATTGAAGCAACGCTTCAGCTGACTTGCGCTCTGCGCTGCGCGACACGTGTCAGCGCAGTTGCGCTGCGCTCTGCGCTGCGCGACACGTATCAAGCGCAGTTGCGCTTGCACCAGCTGTGCCAGCATTTAAACAGAAAAATTCTGGAAAGATCTTTCTAATCTTATTAAAACAATAAGATTCTCTTCTATAAAACAGGAGCCCTTGGATCAAAGATCCAACGGTGGGGAAAAATCCCTAAATCACTCAGAGAAAAATCTCTTTAACTGATTTAACAAATCAATTGGCACTATATAAAGGCCCCTAGACTCCAAGTCTAAAACACATTGACACAGAGAACTACTCTAAAAAAAATTTGAGAAGAGCTCAGAGAAAGAAAAGGTAAAAACCTTTAAATAAAAGAAGAATTTCTTCTAAAAGAGATCAATGATCTAAGAACAAGATCAAGATCTTGGATAAAAAAAATAATAATAATAAAAAAGAAGAAGTAATTTACTTCTGTATAAAAGAATTGCCTTTTGATGAACCACTAGTTCTCTGAAAACAAGAAAAACTTATTTTCTTTGATCTAAATTTGATCAAAATATTAAACAGTGCCTTGCACTTTTGAAATTTGCACTGTTGCGCTCCTTGGATTGGCGCAAGCCACTAGAGAGCGCCACGTGTCAGCCCCAGAACAAACTGCGCTATGCGCTTCTAAAACAGAGCACTGCTCTCATAAATTGGCGCAAGTCATCAGAGCGCGCCACGTGTCAGCAGCGCGCTGGCGCAGCGCACTGCGCTAACAGATTTGCGCTCACCAGAGCGCGACACGTGTCACCTTCACATGCGCTGGCGCCTTGCGCTCTTTAATTGGTGCAAAGCGCCTGACAAGCCACGTGGCGCACTGTCAGAACAATAAATGCTTTGCATTATTAAAGAAGGGACAGAGCCCAATTAAAAGGCCTAACAGGCCTAATAAAAAATGCAATGCATTATTAAAAAGGGGCAGAGCCCAAATAAAGGTCTAACAGACCAATTTAGATGATGTGTATCATTTAAAAAGGGCAGAGCCCAATCAAAGGCTTAACAGGCCGAATGTGAATAAATGTTAGACATTTTCTAACTGGACTTAACCCAATATTGGCCGTAAGTCATCAAATTAAATTGAACTGAGCACAACTGCTCTCTCAAGTCAATTTACACCCGGTTCAAGGGTACATCTCTGAACTCCTCTGATATTTGTCGTTGTAATTCTTCAACGTCGTCAAACAGGTGACGGGTCCCGATAACCACACATCAATATGGACTGTGGGGTCCTTAAACTCATGGACTGACGCGTCCTTAAACTCATGGACTAATGCGTCCTTAAACTAACATTTGTCCCCAAAACGGGAATGATGGACCACTATGTCCCTAAACTGGAACAATAGAGCCCAAACGCTCTTTTGTCGGATCTAAACGATCCCGTTAAGTTGATCTTAGTCTCAAACTGGACTAATGTATCCTTAACAAACGTTTAAGTTGATCTTAGCCTCAAATACGGCTAACGTATCCTTAAACCAAAACCCCAAACCCAAACCCAAATCTAAGAAAATACGGATTTGGACTAATCCACGTCCTACGGGCGACGACATAAATTAGTCTCCGTATACAATCCATGGGCAATCACAAACAAAACAAACACCCACGACACGAAGTGAAATTCTGGAGAAGGAGAAAGTTGTTACCGCGATGCGGTAGCGTAATTAACTGCAGGGGCTTGCGCCTGTAGGGAAAAGCGTCCCCACAATTAAAAACCCCTCAAGCGAGAGGAAATCTGACGAAGTCTGCTACATCGGCCGCATCTGTCTAAACCTCCGATACACGGTGCCATAAATCAACTTGGCATCTTCGGAGAGGTGGACGGATAGCACCAATTAGCATCTGCCCCGAATCTTAGGCAAGACGTCCATGTCTCCGCCGCGTCATTCGGAGGGAAACAGCGGGGACAAGGAATCCTTCAAAGGATACATCATCCTCTTCTACAACGCTCTTCTTAAGGTCCCAGAGCATCGGAACGAGACTGTCATCTCAGCCTTTAGGTCTGGTCATAGGAACAAGGATTCGCTCCGCTCCTTTGCATTAGCGCAACCTAAGACCATGGCCGAAGTAAAGGTCTGGACCGAGCGAGAAATCCAGCTCGAGTATGAGGTAAATGCGAACCTACCCTGGAGCGACCAGGCCGATCAAAAGAAGAGGGGTAGAGAAGAGAAGAAGATTGACCGGCCAAAGTCGTACTCCCCGAAGTTCCAGGAATATACCCCGCTCAACATCTTCCAGACAGAGCTATTGGAGGAAGCAAAAGGCGAGCGATTTTTCAAACTCCCTCCGGTCACCAATAGGGCGGCCAAACAGACACGAGGCCTTTACTGCGCCTTCTACAGGTCGCAGGGATACCCCACCGAGAACCGAAAACAGCTCCGCGACTACATCGAGGAGTTAATTCGCTCGGGGCACCTGGCAAAGTACTTGCGGGAAAAGCAACAAGCAGACCGAGAGCAAGAGAACCATCCCCCTCCCGGTGAATTGACGATCGACCAAATCATGGTCATGTCAACGGGAATGCACCTGGAACCGGCGGGCTTCGACACCTCCTGCTGGTCGAGGGGACTAGCGGCCAGCCCTGAAAGAAGAGCAAAGCAGCCAAGCCCATCACCTTCACCGATGAGGACCTCCACGGGATATCCTTACCCCACAACGACCCTTCGGTGATTACAACACGGGTCCACCGCTATGAGATTCAAAGGATACTGGTCGACTCGGGGAGCTCGGCAGATATCCTTTTCTACGACTGCTTTTTACATATGGGGCTCAGCCCATCAGACCTGAGGCCGACCACCCAAATTTTGTCGGGGTTTACTAACCACTCCATCCTGATAGAAGGAGTGGTCACCCTCCTACTTAACATCAGGGAGGCAGGCCGTACGCAAACCGTACCAGTGGAGTTCATCGTCGCTAGATTCCATCGACCTACAATATCCTCCTGGGACGCCCGACGCTAAACTCCCTTCGGGCCCAGATCTTGACCTACCACCCCGCGATCAAGTTTCCACTCGACCAAGGCGGAATAGGCCGGACCTACGGGAACCAGCAAAAAGGAAAGATTTTCTTCACAGCGACATCTATGCCCGAGGAACGAAGCGACGACCCTGAAAGCACGGGTGATTTCCGGGGTCCTTGGATACTCGGGACGAACAAAAAAATCCGACGGACCCCGGTGGAGCCGCTAACAAAGGTCCCCCTCGTCGAATGGGACAATGAGCGAACCGTCCAAATCGGGTCACTCTTAACGGGGGCCCGGCGCGACGACATGATCCACTTCCTCAGAGGGAACTCGGACGTGTTCACTTGGGCGCCCGCCGACATGCCCGGGATCGTCCCTAAAGTAATATTACATAAGCTCGGGTCGACCCGACGGTCCGACCCGTCAGGCAGAAGAAACGAAGCTTTGCTCCGATCAAACAAAAGGCGATCGAGGACGAAGTTGACAGGTTGCCCGCAGCCAACTTCATTCGAAACGTGGCCTACTCAGAATGATTGGCGAATGTGGTAATAGTTAAAAAGGCGAGCAGGAAATGGCGCATGTGCGTCGACTTCACAGATCTCAACAAGGCCTGCCCGAAAGACAACTATCCCCTCCCTCGGATAGATCAGCTCGTCGACAGTTCGGCAGACCATGAGTTACTCAGCTTCATGGATGCTATCTCTGGATACAACCAGATCCGTATGAATCCGACAGATGAAGAGCTCACCGCATTCACAACGGACTGGGGGGTATACTGCTATAAAGTTATGCCCTTCGGCTTCAAAAACGCCGAGGCTACATACCAGCGCTTGGTCAACAGAATGTTCAAACCACATATCGGGAGGAACATGGAGGTTTACGTCGACGACATGCTCGTTAAATCGACCTCGTCAGACGAGCATGCCTAAGATCTTAGCGAGACTTTGGATATCCTCCGCAAATACAAAATGAAGCTGAATCCCGCCATGTGCGCGTTCGGGGTCACTAGTGGAAAGTTCATCGGATTCATGGTTACCCACCTAGGAATCGAGGCTAACCCGGAGAAAATCAGCGCCATCCTCAACATGGCCGCGCCAAAGACCAACGTCAAAATCATGCGGCTCACGAGGAGAGTATCCGCTCTGAGTCGCTTTATGTCAAGGTCCGGGGAAAAGTGCCTCCCATTCTTCAAAGACCTGAGGAAGATCCCAAGGTTCGAATGGTCGGAGGAGTGTCAGATCGTTTTCGAGCAACTGAAAGTGCACCTGGCAACTCCCCCACTGCTCACCCGACCGATTGAGGGAGACAAGCTATCACTGTATCTAGCAGTGTCCGATCAGGCTGCTAGCTCGGTGCTTGTCCGAGAAGCCGAAGGAGTCCAAAAGCAGGTCTACTACATAAGCCACGTCTTTAAGGACGTGGAAACAAGGTACCCGGCCATAGAAAGATCGTCTTTGCGCTTATCATGACCTCAAGGAAACTACGGCACTACTTCCAGGCACACACCATCCTCGTTCTCACCGAGCGTCCTTTAGGGGCCATTCTCGCTTCCCTCGAGTCTTCTGGTCGTTTGGAGAAGTGGAGGTAGGAGTTGTCTCAATTCGACATCAAGTATCATCCAAGGCAGGCTATCAAAGCATAAGTCCTGGCCGATTTTATTGTCGAATGAACTATCCCCAGTAAGGAGGCAGTGTCAGTGCCGGCCTCCGGGTCTCAACCTTCGATCGAAGAGAGGACCGACTCCGTCCCCAATTGGGTCCTTTACGTCGATGGATCATAAACCGAGGATGGCCGTGGCGCCGGCCTCTTCATTCGTGGCCCGAACGAGGCAGAGATGGAGTATTCTTTGAAACTCGAGTTCAAGGCCTCAAACAACGCCGCGGAGTACGAGGCCTTGCTAGCTGGACTACGAATCGCCTCCGGAGTGGGGCTGAAGACGATCCGAATCCACAGTGACTCCGCCCTGGTCGTAGGCCAGGTGACTGGCCATTTCGAGGCACGGAAGCCTCTAATGGTGAAATATTTAGCCGAGGTAAGAAGACTATGAAAAGACTTCGACGAGTTCAAGTAGAGCAGATCCCCCGGCACCTAAACGCCCAGGCCGACGCTCTGAGCAAACTAGCTTCCTCCTATACGGCCAACAACAAGAGAAATATCCTTTTCGAGGTCTTGCCACGGTCCAGCATGGAAGACAGAGCGACGTCACTTCAAGTTTACACTGCCCGGGAAGAAGACCGGGATTGGAGGAAGTCCCTCATGGAATTCCTGAAGGATGGTACGCTCCCAGAAGAACGAAGGGAAGTCCGCCGCCTCCGAGCCAAAGCCTGCCATTTTGTTTGGAGCAGCGAAAACCTCTACAAGAAATCCTTCACTCAACCTCTGCTTCGGTGCGTCGACCCCCACGAGGCCGACTACGTCTTCCGTGAGGTTCACGAAGGGGTCGGCGAAACACATCAAGGGGTCCGCACCTTAGTCTAGAAGACGCTACTCCAAGGATACTATTAGCCGACCATCCATCAGGATGCTCAGAAGCTCGTCAGAAGGTGCAAGAGCTGCCAACTCCATGGCAGCATACACCGTCTTCTGGCTACCAAGCTAACTGCCCTGACCTCCCCATAGCCGTTTGCCTAGTGGGGAATTGACATAATAGGCCAACTCCCTACTGGTACGGGCGGGCACAAATACATCCTCGTCATGGTGGACTACTTCACGAAGTGGATCGAGGCCCTCCCCATCAGAAAACCGGACGCAACGACAAAGTTAAAGGATTTTGCAGCGAATACCATATACTGATGAAGTTTGCCACAGTCGTCCATCCCCAGTGCAACGGGCAGGCCGAAGTTGCTAACCGGGACGTCATTCGATGTCTTCAAGCTTGCCTGGAAGGACGGCAGGGCAGTTGGATCGACGAATTACCCCGGGTTTTATGGGCCTTGCGCACATCGAAGAAGACCCTCACTGGAGAAACCCCCTTCAGCCTCTGCTACGGCACCGAGGCGATGGTCCTAGCAGAGATTGGGCTGCCCAGTTACAGGGTCGAGCACTTCGACGACGAAGCAAACACCTCGGCCCTCCGAACTAATTTGGACATCTTGTTGGAGAAACGGGACCGGGCACAGATCAAAACTGCCGCTTATCAACAGCAAACTGCTCGCTACTACAACGCACGAGTTAAGCATCGCGCCTTCAAGACCGGAGATATGGTCCTAAGGCGGAACGAGTTCGTTGACTAAGGCAAGTTGCACAAGTTTTCCCCAAAGTGGGACGTCCCATTCCTCGTCTCCGAAATATTACCTGGCGGGGCCTATCGCTTGTAAGACGCGGTGGGTCGCAAATTTCTACGGCCCTACAACGCCGAGAAGCTCAAGTTATACCTTTGAAAATTGTTTCTATGAATATATGTTTCTTCTTTGCCAAAGCGTTGTAAATTTTTCTAAGTCTTTTGAATTAGAAGAAATTCCTCCTATGTGTTTCCCTCTTCCTCGATTCAAAGGTCACAGAGTTCGTTTTATGAAAATACTCCAACGCACCCAGTGCAGGGATGTTCAGCACGACAGCAAGGTTTCGGGAGGCATCGTCCATGCCAATTTCAAAAATTTGCCATGCTACATAACCCTAACTTAGAATCTTAACTAGAGATTTAGACGAATCAAGCAAGCAAACAACTTTACATACAAAGTGAACAAGGAATACAACCTTTGTAGACCGGTCCTTCACTTCAATAGTTCCGTGTAGTAGTCCCTTCTCTCCAAGTAGTGAACTCCTGGACTCTTGAAAAGCTCCACAAGATGAACGGAACAAGCTTGCTTGAAGTCTTCGAGGCCGAAGATGATCTGCGTCGAGAAGACATCAACCCAAGCTACCTCTTCACTAAATTAGGGTTTATTGAAGCAAGCACTCTAAACTAAATGGCTAAACTAGTAGAGGATGATGAAGTATGAATTTTGCTCACTTTGGATTTATTTTTCTCACAATATTTCTTCACCATTTTGAAAAACTAGAAAGTTTTCTCATGAGGAAGAAAAAGATGAAGTGGAGATGAGAATGAAACTCATGAGGTGAGAATAGCAACCATGGGTGAGTTTGTATCATATACTAACTCATGTAGAGACTAAACTATGGCTAAGAATAATGGTTAGGTTAATATATATCTTAAGTAAAACAAATCAGTGGACTAAGTCAATGGACACAACAAGCTTCTCCAAGCTTCTAGCCATGATAAAATTTCCATCAATTTTGAATTACTTGGATAAATAAAAACCCTAATATTATCTTAAGTATAGTGTAAGTCTCATACACCCATGAAACATGTGGCATCAAGCATGACACAAAATAATGTACATTAATATATATCACATATATACTATATGCACACAAGTGAGAAAAAGAAATGTTTAAGTGAGCTAATATTAGTTAATGTAATTCAATATATCAAATATATAATTATACATTAAATTATTAAATCAACACTTGATTTAATAATCCGGCTATATCACATACAACCGGCTAATATCATATGTAACAATCTATCAAATCAATACTTGATCCGATAACCCGGCTATATCACATATAACTGTCCGATATCACATATCGCGAAAATAGAATGCGGTATCACATACGCGCATTTATCTCGGTCCCGCACATATCACATATGTGCTCCTACTTCGTTTCGCTTGAGCCAGGAAACCTCTGTGTAGGACTCTAAAGACTCGTCAATACGCCGGCAGTAGGTGGTGATCATATCAGTCACCCACAAGCCGCAAGCGGTCTGCCAAACATAACGGCCACCTGGGTATTGAGTGATCAGAAGATCAACAAGCAAGCCTCTTCATATTCCTGCGAATCCAATCAGTAACACCACCGTACAGTCCGGTCTCTTCGTCTGATATGTCGCATATCACAGCCTGGGGTGGTATAACGTCAGACCCCAATAGCCTGATAAGTCATGCCGATGCAAGGTCCATAACGGTTCGAGAAACTACTGATAATACTTACCAGTAGATCTCAGCAATCCTGGCCAGGGATTTCCTGTTATGGCCAATCGAGCATTGCGCAACATCAACCCCCAATACCGGGAGAGTCGAAATCCCCTCCTATCGCTCATTGCCTCCATGTGACTCGGGACTATACCCAAAAACCACCGTTTTGTACGATCTCTTGAACGTGGTAAGGTGGAAATCAAAGTACAGTGGGAATCACACAAGACTCTATGACGATCTCGGGTCGACAGACTAACCTGTACCAGTGTCACCAGAGAACTGCTATCTGACGATAGGTATAATACCATCTATGAGTTCTCGGCGAGTCCGTCCAGTGTACTCATTCTCCACTGAGCACCCATATACCATCTCTGATGTCAAACACCAATGAATATAGGATCATCCATCGCCCATCATATGGGTCGAGAAGCGTATACGCTGGTCTACTCTGGAATATCGATGCTCTGTCTCGATACTCCCACGACTAGGAACAATTGAAGGATATACTTATCGACTACCTCTGCCACACTAGTATAATCTCCATCATAATTCCGGTAGTCAAGTACTCATCCGAAGGGCTTTATCAACATGTAATAGAGAGGCAATAAGTGTACATGTTAAGATAAAGTGTAACCAGATAGCATACTATCATGTCGAGTAAGAAAGTCCTCCCTATATATGTCCAAGTATACAGTACAATATACATGGCATGTACAGTAATGGCCTCTAGGACATACACGTAACTAACAATCTCTCACTTGCACTAAGGACATTTGTTGTAGTATCTCATACTCAACGTCCTATAGAAGTCTCTCTAGAGAAAGCCTTTTGTGAGTGGATCCGCCGTGTTATCTTTCGCGTCAACTCTCCTTACGTCGATCCCTTGGAGATCAACCATCTCCCTGATTAGGTGATATTGTCCTCAGAATATGTCTGGATTGCTGATGGGACCTGCGTTCCTAGGCCAAAACCACAACTCCATTGTTGTCTCAATAACGGTTATTGGACGCTCAATGGTAGGAACCATGTTCATCTCATGAACAAGAATTATCCAGACATCTACTTTGGTAGCATCGTTGGTAGCGATGTATCTAGCCTTTATCGTCTATTTTGCCACGGTATATAGCTTGGAACTCTTCCAAGATACCGTCCCTCTACTGAGGGTAAAGACAAAGCATGCGACTGACTTTCAGTCGACGTTATCACTCTGGAAGCCTGAACCAAGAACATTCTTTTAGTGCTTCTCAAGTACTTAAGAATGTCCTCCACAGCTTTCCAGTGATTCTCTCAAGATCCGATTGATTCCTGATCACTACAGCTAGTGATTTAGCTACATCTGGTCTAGTACATAATATCGCATACATGATAGAGCCTACTGCCGAAGCATAGGGTATCCCTTGCAGTGAGCTCTCTCCAAATCAGTCTTGGAAAACATCTTTTTGGAGAGAGTGATTCCTCAGTAAGTGGGAGAACTACCACGCTTAGAATCTTCCATACTAAACCCCTTTAGTACGGTGTTATTGTACCTGGATTTGGGACACTCCCAACATCTACTTAGATCTATCACTATAGATCATAAACTACAAGATGTAGTAGGTATCATCCAGATCTTCTATGGAGAATCCTTGTGATAAGAGGAGCTTGACCGAATGTACTATAGGAAACCATTTCCTATCAAGAGTATGTTATCTACGTATAATACGTAGAAGAAAACCTTACGCTCTACAACCTTCTTATATATACAAGGTTCATCTACCTTTTTGATGAAGTCAAACTCTTTGACTGCCACTTCAAAACAGATGTTCCAATTCCGCGGTACTCGCATTAATCCTGATGGACTTAAGCATAGCTTTGAAAGTCTCAACTTTTCTATCTACACCAAGAATCTTCTCAAGATCGACTTGCTCCCGATGGGTTTTACCCCTTTAGGTGCAACAATCAAAGGTGCAACAATCAAAGTCACACTTTGTTGGTGTACATGGATTCCATTTTTGATTGCATAGCATCCAGCCATTTCACAAAGTCTCCACTTGTGATTACCTGCCTGAACCCAGTTGGGCCATCATCTACCATGATGCAATTCTCGCTCCCACTGTCACCGAGAAAGACCGTAGTATCTCTCAAGTGGATGAAGAACCCTACCAGATTCGCGGAGAGGCTGAGGTTCGTTGGAGACTATCGAATCCTTTTATTTCACCAAATCATCAGCTGTTAGTTTGTCTAGCTGGAACTCCTTCCAGTTCTACCTCATGTCCACAAATTTCTTTACAAGAAATTCCTTTTCTATAAAGGTGGCATACTGAGAAACAAAACACATTTTGTTCCTCTGATAGGTCGAAGATATTCCCTCGGAAATGTTTGGGATATCCAACAAACTTACAGAACTGACCTTGCCTCGAGCTTGTTCGGATTTTGTTTTTGAACATAGGCTGGACAATCCATATCTTAACTCGTTTAAGACACGGTCTCTTCCCATTCTATATCTCATATGGAGTGGTAGGCACTGATTTGGATGGAACCTCATTCAATAGGTATGCAGCTTCTCAAATGCATAACTCCAAAAGGAAACAGGTAACTCAGCAATACTCATAATAGAGCGCGCCATATCTCATAGGGTGCGATACCTCCACCCCGATACACCGTTGTGCTGTAGTGTATACGAAGGAGTAAGCTGAGAGAGAATCTCATTCTCCTTATTGAAACTCCAGGAACTCCATGCGCAAGTATTCTCCTCCTCGATCACATTGTAGGACTTTAATACTTCTACCCGTTTGTTCTCAATTTCAAGCTTATATTCCTTGAATTTCTCAAAAGTTTCAGAGTTGTGTTTCAACAGGAACATATATCCGAATCTCGAGAGATGATCAGTGAATATAATGAAGTACGAAAAACCAACCCTGGCATTGGTAGATATAGGACCGTATACATCATCATGTATCCGTCCCAAGCGTTCAGTAACCCTTTCTCTGTTTCCAGTAAACGAAGAATTGGTCATTTTACCTTTGAGACAAGACTGAAAAGTATCATCTTGATCAGTGAATATAATGAAGTACGAAAAACCAACCCTGGCATTGGTAGATATAGGACCGTATACATCAACATGTATCCGTCCCAAGCGTTCAGTAACCCTTTCTCTGTTTCCAGTAAACGAAGAATTGGTCATTTTACCTTTGAGACAAGACTGAAAAGTATCATAAGATGAAAATTTGAACAGATTCTCATATTCATCCTTATGTAACTTAGCTGGACGTGTCGCATTGATATGACCTAGTCTACAATGCCACAAGAAGGATTTGTTCATTTCTGAACTATTTCTCTTGTGTGTGTTCTACATACTTTGAACTGTGGTTTGATTTAGAACATATATGCCATTTCATAACGTGCCTGATCCAATCAACTCTTGATTAAGGAAAATGTTCACAATATTATCCTGCAATACAAAATTATATCCTTCTTTAACTTAATAAAGAAACTGATGTAATGTCATATATCAGGTTCGGTATCTAATGACATTTGTTCAGAATCAATGTATTTACCATTTGGTAATACAAGGTGATATCTGCCAACACATATGGCTGCAACAATTTCACCATTCTCTACACTTAGAGACATATCACCCTATCCCAGTTCTCTACCATTCTGTAGCCCATGTAACATATTACATATGCGGGATCATAATCCGGTATCACATACCCAGGACGTAGAGGATACTGAGAAACAGTTCTCGGTAATGAACACACCCGAAGAAAATACATCAGCATGCACTTTTTTCGATTGGGTCGCGTGGAAATCCGAATATTCCCCTATGTCCTGCTCGGACTTATAGCAATTATAAGATTGAGCGGAACCAACGTTCCCAAGCTCAGTATAATAAGCAGGTTCGGTCAAAACATTCATATTATTATCTCGATTAAGACATGTTACGGTCGTTACCAGGAGAGAGAGAGAGAGAGAAAAAACACTCAGCGTATGCTCTTACAAGATCAGATTTGTTATTATTTTATCTAATCAGGATGGCTCCCACTGTTTTTATCAAATCTTTCTTCAAACCCTAAAAGGTAAGACTAGCCGGGATTAATTACACCCTACAAGTTCGTCAATCTTTCGGCCAGGTTAGTGTCGGTACTTTGAGGGAGGTTCCCCGTGCTTTCGCACGGACCTAATTAAAATAAATCTCGTTTTCCCAGGGGCGTAACCCCGTTAACACCTTTCTAGACACCTACTTGATCGGCTAATTGTAATGTGCAAAACTCTCTCAGGAGTAACTCTTACTCGTAGTGGGTATCGGGATCCAACTATCTCATAGAAGGTATGCAATCTCATTGCAAATTTCAACACTTGAAATTCCCGATAATAGTTTTTACCCCTAACGTCCTATGACCTTGACGGAGGCCAAACTACCCATAGGGCGCTAGTCAAGTTCAACCCGTACATTTCATGATTGAATCAAACCCACCCGCACGACCCTTGACGGAGGTCAAACAACGCCGTATGAATACCTTAATCAAATCGCATCTCATACTACAGATAGGTACTAATCAGCTACCATACACTACGCCTTGACGGAGGCCAAACTACCGTAGCACGAATACTAAATATTACTTATCTGAAATGTCGGAGGGCTACGACAGGTTTTTAAGAAAACCTTTTGCGTAATGAACTTGATATCGTTTTAGAATCGAGTGATTTTGAAAAGGAGTGTTTTTTAGGCTTTTGCTAGTTTTGCTAAAGAGGTCAATTCCGGTGAAGGGATCTCGGCTCTTTCCTCATCGAATGAGATGCTGGATATTTCATAAATACCACTATGCAATGCATGAACTAAAAAAGCAATCAAAAGACAAAACCGAGTGGGTTGTAGTATCTGCCAGTTTCGCTAAAGAGGTCACTCCCAGTGAAGCGATCTCGGCTCTTTCCTTATCGAATAAGGTGCTGGATATTCTACAAGGAATACCACTATGCAAAGCAAGAACTAGAGCTACCAGTTTTTAAAACAAGATTCTACAATATCTTTAGGTTTCTTTTATTTCATTAATCTCATTAATGAAGTCCCATCAATTATGCTTCCTAAGTATCACAGAAGAAACGAAAGCAGCAATATTTATTATATATCATATATATAATATAAGCATTCGTCTCAGAATATCAAGTGATCACATCATAGAATATCAGCAGCAGAAGAACACATATGAAATATTGGATATACTAGGAATTCCGTGTTTTAATTAAGCCAATAAAAAACGCGGATTCCACGGTCATGATGGATAGCCAAACCCACATCCCTAGACTCCTACGATAGCAGTAAGCAACCCTATCAATTCTAGAGTTAGGAGACCCGGACTCGACTCCTCGAGATGGTCTCCCACTGGACCTTAGAACCCGGTTACTTGTGCTCCCCGCCTTTGTAACAACCCCAAACTTTCTGTACAATTTTTTTTCAAAAATACAGAATGGGATACTTGAGCCTGAGCATAAATTATAAGTTTGATTTGCTTTTGAACAGCAAGAAGGAGCTTGTAGCTCATTGGTAAGACCTTGCACTGCTGAACCAAAGCACCATAGTTCAAATTCCATCAACCACACATTCTTTTTAATTAAATTCTTTTAATTTTTTAGAAGCCCAAGAGTCTACACGTGCACTACACATAATAGGATAAGTTACAGAATAAACAAACGTGACCACGAGGCTAGACCAAGCGTTAGGGACACGCGGCATCAAGACGCGCCCCGAATCGCCCAACTCGGGCCGGCGACTCGGTTGACTCGGCCGGCGTCGCCGGTCCAACTCGATCTGATCCCACTTTTTCTTGAATCCCCTGCACCCTTTGGACTACCCTACTCCCCCTGCACTGTTTAAATTCTCTGCAATTAACCAGAGAATTAAAATACCCCATTTTAATCCTTTTTAATGCCAATTTAAATACAATTTTTATTACACCCTTTCACTACCTTAAACCCTAGATTTTCCTATAAATACCACCCCTCAAATCACCCCCCCCCTCACTCACAAATCCTTGCCCAAACTCTCAAGAAAATTCCCAAGACTTTTTGTGTGCAAGTGGAGTTAGCAAAGAGCGAAATTCCGACGAACTTCCGACGACGATCCGAAGAGATTCCGACGACGAAACGACGCACCGGCACCTCCTATCTCTTCCTCCTTCTCTCTTCTAGTCAACTAACTTGTTAGTCACTACTTCTTCCTTTTTTCTCTATTCTAAAAACATTCAAAACTAAAACCCGGTGGAAGCGGAGTTAGTCCGACTTCCGATTCGGTTTTCTTTAAAAACTATAATTTTTCTTAATCAAGATACCTTCATATCATAACATATTGTTCATTAAACATTAATAAACATCTTTAACAAGTTTCATCACAAAAGATTATTATATGCATCTTTTATCGCAATTTTATATTAAAATACCTTCATATTTCATTTCGACATGCTTGAACTTTAACAACCGTATTACCTTAGAAAACTCACGAGGTAATGACCTACCTCCTTACAACATAAATATCTAACATAGCACGATGAAATTTGGGAACATAGATTTGGGAAAAATACGACTTTACACATAACTACCTCCAACTTATAAAAACATTTTTCTACAAGATGTGTATTTTAACAAATCTTTGCATTGCACCTCTACAACCTATTTCGGGGAACCCGTTCTGGATGGTGCTGATTATCGCAAATCCTTGGGCTTAGTAGAGTGAGATGAAGACCTCCGCAATGAGCATATGATCTCGAAAGATTTAAAATACAATTTTCTTTAGAAAATGTGATTTCTATTATAAATAAAACTTATATTTTTAATAAATATATATATATGTAATTAATATCAAAATATCTATTTTTTAATATTTATAATATTCCACATTTCCAAAATTCAAGAAAAATATCTCATTTACAAGAAAATACCATACAAATCCAATATTACAAATAAATACCATATATTATGAAATTAGGTTTTATTCGCTAGAAATGTCACATTGATAAAATATACATCCATGAAAACTCTAAAAACGATAATAAAATACTTGAGGTGTATTTTGAATAGATAACAAAGCTATTTTACATAAAAACCTCTCGAGTTATACTAAATTACAATAAGGACCCTAGTAAATATAGGTTTAAGCGGAACCAGTCTCTTGAGCCTCAGGGAGTCGGAGATATGGGTGCTTGTCTATTTAAGGTATACAACTTAACAAACGGTGTTATCAACACGGTAATTGTCTTTGAAAAATACACAAATCCTGCCGTCCATATGCAGCAGTTACCGATAGCACCAAAACATAATTCAAGATTCAATTTCTTTTATAATTGTCCGACTCAGACTGAGTCTCAATATAATCAATCTGACTTGAATATGATTCAAGTATCAAACTACAATTCAACAAGAATTCATGAATCTATATATTCAATCTGTTCAATCTAATCAATCTATATTGACTGAACCGAACCGAACCATGGATATATTCCATTTACATGTTCATCTATTATATCCGTTCCATTACTGATATCATGGTTTCGGCAAGTCATCCGTCTATACAATTATAATACAAGACAATACAATGCAAACAATACAATCAAGACATCGCGGGGTTTAAGGGGTAGACTGGTACGGAAGGTGTTAAAAGTGGCATGAGACTGTAACCATAATACACCTAATCTGAATTCAATTGCCGTTGTACCGTGGCTGAACGGTTCCTTGTACTCCTTATACCTTAGTCCACAGGGAAAGTTGGACTCCTCTCGTATACACTGGCCTCTTCTGTACCAAACTACAAACAACTACGTTAACATAACAAACAACATTATAATAGTTAAACTCTCTCTCTATCTATTCTACTCATCCTTCCTTTTTGGGACTTACCGAGCTATTTGTTCGCTGACGACATTATCTTTCTTTTCTTTGGAATGTCGTCAGGTGATTCAGACCTTCAGGAGATCGAGCCCACCTTCGAGGACTTGGATCAGCTATCCTTCGACCCGGAGCTCTAGTTCGTTGTACACATTTATATTATGTATTTTTCATTTCTGTTATGCCACTGTTTAGGCATTGCTTTTCATTCCATGTATTTACTTTTCAGATGTATTGTAAAAAGAATGTTAATAAATAAAGTTGATGTTCAATTATATCCATTGACATTGTCTCTTATGCATTTTACTTATATTGCTTAGATACGCTTAGCGTGTTTATTTCAGAGTAAATACGTAGCGGTCTCGTCACGTGCTCTACCCGTATACTGGGAAGCGGGGCGGGACGGCCTTGGGTCTATCCTAATGCGGAAAAGTAAATAATATACATCAATGGTGATATCATCCTCAACCCGGAAGTGGCCCAATAAAAGAATATTACATACAATTTTTTATATGAATGAAAATGAAAAACTCTCATCTCATATAAAAAAACCCGGCTATTCAAAACACGACGATCCAATATAACATATCACAGCAACACATAATATCACATATCATCAACGTAAGTAAATATGTGTATCCCAATTGTCGTTGACGTATAGCAATGAAACCAGCGATACACCACATATTACACTTACGGTCGCAGAAAAGAAAGTGAAAAACTACAACAATTGGAATCCGCAACCACCTTAGACATCATAAACCCAATGTATCACATACTTTGGATTTCATGCCCAACCAAATAAATTCCTTAGACATCACATGCCTAACAATTATAAACCCCACATTTTAGTCTCGATATTGAAAACACTTTCCAATAACTAGTCGGGTAATTCAATAAGATTCCTGATAATCTGATCGAATGCTCGTCGGAAACTTTAGTAGACGGCCGCACCCCCGATGCCGTCGACGAAGTGCACTAAGGCGGAACACCGCGGCCGCGAGCACCAGAACGGATCCTTTTGGCGACGGGGTTCTCCTACAGTCACTTGATCGCGGCTATGGGGCGTGGCTATCTAGTAAGGTTACCCGGCGAGTATCCGCGTACGCTACGTGATTGCGACGGACTTTTGATCCATATCAAAATTCCGTGGCAACCGATCAAATGAGACTAAACTGCTAGATTTATAAAATTCAAACTAGTTATCATGGATTCCAAATATTGTATCACAATCACAGATAGCTAGACAATGTTAAACTTTTCGATCGAATCAACAAACACCTAAAATTTCCCAAAGAGCTCAACACTTGAGCGGAGTTTAAAAAGTACCCAGAACATTCCACAGCACTTATGGACCAGCCGTAGAAGGCTCAACCCTTGTCTCACCTATGACGCCGCGGAACTATCACAAACCCTAGGTTTTGGTGGCGGTTCCGATGGTCACAGAATCGAGTTAGGATTTCGTTCTTCTAGTGAGTCCACAGAATCACCTGCATGATTTTCTGAAGATTTTAAATATGAAAAAATCCAACTCCTGGAAAATTTCCAGCAAAAGGAAAAATGGGTTATTGATATACGTTCGAACTTTTTAACGTCGTCTAAATAACCCGAAACGATATTAGAATTATGAATACGAAACACTACGAATTGCCTTTGCACAAAAATAACATCACAGGCAATTTTAGCAAAAACAAGCGACACTTGAAACACTAAAACCCAGAGACTGGAACACAGCAGAAAATTGAAGCCAAAACACCCTAATAAAACCGGCCTGCTGGGAAATTATTGCTTTGTGGCCGGCCAAAATCCGGTGGGGAGGGTCAAAATTTCTACTGTGTTCATGTTACATCTCATATAACATTCTGCAGTTGCTTAAAAAAATTTTAGAGGCCATTTAAAAATCGACAGAAACTAGATTTCATTGTTTCAAGTTTCGGAGTAGTTTCGGTTTCGTAATCTAACAAATATCGTCTAATTCTCTAGCTTGGTTCTGATACCACTGCAAGGATGTTCAGCACGACAACAAGATTTCGGGAGGCATCGTCCATGCCAATTTCAAAAAATTTCCTTGCTACATAACCCTAACCTAGAATCTTAACTATAGATTTAGACGAATCAAGCATGCAAACAACTTTACATACAAAGTGAACAAGGAATACAACCTTTGTAGACCGGTCCTTCACTTCAATAGCTCTGTGTAGTAGTCCCTTCGCTCCAAGTAATAAACTCCCGGACTCTAGAAAAGCTCCACAAGATGAACGGAACAAGCTTGCTTGAAGTCTTCGAGGTCGAAGATGATCTATGTCGAGGAGATACCAACCCAAGCTACCTCTTCACTAAATTAGGGTTTAGTGAAGCAAACACCCTAAACTAAATGACTAATCTAGTAGAGGATGATGAAGTAGGAATTTTGCACACTTTGGATTTATTTTTCTCACAATATTTCTTCACGTTTTTGAAAAGATAGAAAGCTTTCTCATGAGGAAGAAGAAGATGAAGTGAAGATGAGAATGAAACTCATGAGGTGAGAATAGCAACCATGGGTAAGTTTGTATCATATACTAACTCATGTAAAGACTAAACTATGGCTAAGGATAATGGTTAGGTTAATAAATATCTTAAGTAAAACAAATTAGTGGACTAAGTCAATGGACACAACAAGCTTCTCCAAGCTTCTAACCATGACAAAATTTCCATCAATTTTGAATTACTTGGATAAATAAAAACCCTAATATTATCTTAATTATAGTGTAAGTCTCATACACCCATGAAGCATGTGGCATCAAGCATGACATAAAATAATGTACATTAATATATATCACATATATACTATATGCACACAAGTGAGAAAAAGAAATGTTTAAGTGAGCTAGTATTAGTTAATGTAATTCAATATATCAAATATATAATTATACATTAAATTATTAAATCAACACCTGATTTAATAATCCGGCTATATCACATACAACCGGTTAATATCAAATGTAACAACCTATCGAATCAACACTTGATCCGATAACCCGGCTATATCACATATAACCGTCCGATATCACATATCACGAGAATAGAATGCGGTATCACATACGCGCATTAATCTCGGACCCGCAAATATCATATATGTGCTCCTACTTCGTTTCGCTTGAGCCAGGAAAATTCTGTGTAGGACTCTAAAGACTCGTCAATACGCCGGCAGTAGGTGGTGATCATATTAGTCACCCACAAGCCGCAAGCGGTCTGCTAAACGTAACGACCACCCGGGTATTGAGTGATCAGAAGATCAACAAGCAAGCCTGCTCATACTCCTGCGAATCCAATCAGTAACACTACCGTACAGTCCGATCTCTTCGTCTGATATGTCACATATCACAGCCTGGGGGTGGTATAACGTCAGACCCCAATAGCCTGATAAGTCATGCCGATGCAAGGTCCATAACGGCTCGAGAAACTACTGATAGCACTTACAAGTAGATCTCAGTAACCCTGACCAGGGATTTCCTGTTATGGCCAATCGAGCATTGCACAACATCAACCCCCAATACCGGGAGAGACGAATCCCCTCCTATCGCTCATTGCCTCCATGTGACTCGGGACTGTACCCAAAAACCACCGTTTTGCACGATCTCTTGAACGTAGTAAGATGGAAATCAAAGCACAGTGAGAATCATACAAGACTCTATGACGATCTCGGGTCGACAGACTAAGCTGTACCAGTGTCACCAGAGAACTGCTATCTGACGATATGTATAATACCATCTAGGAGTTCTCGGCGAGTCCGTCCAGTGTACCCATTCTCCACTGAGTACCCGTATACCATCTCTGATGTCAAACACCAATGGATATAGGATCATCCATCGCCCATCATATGGGCCGAGAAGCGTATACGCTGGTCTACTCTGGAATATCGATGCCCTGTCTCGATACTCCCACGACTAGGAACAATTGAAGGATGTACTTACCGACTACCTATGCCCTACTAGTATGATCTCCATCATAATCTCGGTAGTCAAGTACTCATCCTAAGGGCTTTATCAACATGTAATTGAGAGACAATAAGTGTACATGTTAAGATAAAGTACAACCAGATAGCATACTATCATGTTGAGCAAGAAAGTCCTCCCTATATATGTCCAAACATCCACTACAATATACATGGCATGTACAGTAATGGCCTCGAGGGCATACACATAACTAACACCCAGAAGATAAAAAGGAAGCAATAATATGTCGCAAAAAGAGAACTTTATTTATCAAAGGTATTGTGGGCTCCTCAGCCTTACAAAAAAATTAAAATTACAACATAGGGGGTACGGGGTCAAGGTAGCACTGCTGGTGGTACTCTGTGGAGATCTCCACTAGCTGAGCCCTGGCCTCTTCAGCCCGTTCCCGGCGATGCTGCCCACGTACCCGGGACGCCACGGAAGCACCGGGCCCCCCATCTGCCGAGCAGGGGCCTGCGATCTGCTTCTTTTGGAAGCGCTCCAAAATAAGGACCAAAGATCGGTCGTGCCTGTTCTTAGAGATGAGGTCGAGGACATAGATCATACGCATCTTGTCGAGCGCTTCATCCAGCAGCTCCTCGGAGAGGGGGTTGTACAGCCCCGGGGACCTCCTCCAAATTGTGTACATCAGCAATTGGAGGAGGGACGACCGACGAGGAAGTAGACGGCCGAAGTGGTCCTCGATGCGCTGGACCACGCCCCGGTAAATCTCCTCGGAAACGGACTGGTCGTATAGGTAGACTTCATCGGAAGTTACGATCTCTTCAATCGCGTAGATACGCCCAGCCATCTCAGAAAAGCGATGCTGAAAGAAACCCGTCTCCTCCTCTATTTATAGCCTCAACAGAATCCCCCAAGGGTCCAAATTTTCGCGCGCGTGGGCGCAAATCCTGGGATTTTCTCGGCTCATCCAATACCGAACCGCCACAGGGCGGGCATCCCGTATTTCTCGGCCAACCGAAATCGGAACGACGCGGATCTTGGAACGTCTCTCCTCACCTATGCGTTTCTGCCACGTGTCGCCCGCGGCGGTCACTCTTCCAGATTTTCACACGTCGAGGGAGGTCGGGCGACGCCTCGCAAAACTGAGCAGCTTCCCTACCCGGTCCATCCTTGGATGGTAGTTTACTACCCACCGACGCCAAGGATCAAAGTCCTCCTCAAGAGGCCACCGAGCAGTTTCCCTGCCCGGTCCATCCCTGACTGGTAGTTTACTACCAACTGACGCCTAGAATCAAAGCCCTCCTCAAGAGGCCACCGAGCAGCTTCCCTGCTCAGTCCATCCTTAGTGGGTAACTTCTTACCCATCTATGCTAAGGATCAAAGCCCTCCTCAAGAGGCCACCGAGCAGCTTCCCTACTCGGTCCATCCTTAGTGGGTAACTTCTTATCCATCTACGCTAAGTGTAAGTTTACGGTTGCGCCTCGGCCATCAATCCGAGGCCAAAATGCGGAAACAAAAACTTTTCATAAACTTGAAACTGGCGCTAACGCAGACTTTAATCCCGGATCGAACCATTAACATTAAACTAGCAATCTTAAGAGGGTTAGAAAAGCTATACCGATCAATCCGTGTCCTTCGGTCTTTAGTCACCGTCTTTAGCTCCTTACGGCATCTCCGATCTCGCTCGGTCTCCGGTCTCCTCGTCGGAAAGGGAACCACATCTATGAATCCTTTTACGAGCTCCCGCTTCGAACCGAAGCAACTCGGACACGAAGTTTGCTAGCCGACATGTCCAAGGTGAAGTAGAGAATGTGTGTGATAATTTTGTCATTTGACACTCTAGGATTCTCAACACATGAGATGGTTAGAGTGGAGGTAGAAGATGATGGCATGGTGGATGTTGTGAGCAAGAAGAAGAAAGAAAAGAGAAGAGGCTTTTCTTTTGTTAATGTGTTATTGTGTTGAGATGAAGAATAATGAGAGCGCTAGAATAAATCAAGAGCAATCCCAAGCCTAACATGGTTGCCCCCTCTCTCTCCAAGTATCATATCAATACAATAATCAATCATAAAATGAGACATTTGCACAAATAATGATACCATGAGTCACTAGATTGCATATGCCACATTTAATGCACCTCATGATGAATTCCACTCACAATTTCCACAAGCAAACATTAATCCAAATGTTTGCAAGAATAAAAAAAAGGCATCATCTAAAGTAATCTCGTGACGGATCACAAGAATACCCCTCACCGGTATATACATACCTGCATCCGTATTCTGACTGAATGCAAATGCGATGAGACTAAAGTAATCCAACAAATCTAATACTAGGATCCGGCTTAAACCAAAGTCCACTAGTATGATCCGTCCGATCATGATCCGTGCACTACTGTACGTATATGATCGAACCCTGCCATAATATCATACGGCCTCAACAACGTTTCACCCGAAACTTGAGAAACTGTCCGTGGGGGACTCTAAAGACTCGTCAATACACTGGCTGTGGATTTAACCACTAGCACGTCAGTGGTACTAGCCGTACGTAACGGGCTACCAGGTATTGACCAAAAGGGAGACCGATGAGCGAACTCATCCTGACACCCTACTGAGCCTATCAATGACAATATCCGTACAGTCCGGTCCGTCCGTCTATGAGTATCGCATGTCGGGCCTAGGGGGTTGGTAAAAGTCAGACCCCCAAAAACGGTACAAGTCGTGTCGGAGTGTAGCCCAGAACACCCTGAGATACTACTGGAATACCTACCAGTAAATCTCCTGCCTTGGCCAAGGACTTCGTGTAATGGCTCTCCTAGACACAGCGCGATCTCACCCCCAATACTGGGAGAGACGAAACCCCAGCTGATCCGCTCACTGCCTCCATGTGGCTCGGGACTGTACCCAACTAAAACCTGTTTGCACGACTCCTTTGAGCCGTGGTAGGGTAGTAATCAAAGCACAATAGGAACTCACACGAGACAAATGACAATCTCAGGTCGATAGACTAACCTGTACACATGTCACCAGGGAACTGCTATCTGACGTCAGGTATAATACCAACTAGTATGTTCCCGGCGAGTCCTGTCCGGTGTACTCATAACCCAATGAGCACCTGTATACAACATAGGTGATCCAACTGACACCAATGGCTTGTGAGACCGGCCACCGCCCCTCGTCGGGGTCTCGACTGTATACACTTGTCTACTAATGGAGTGTCAATGCCCAGTCTCGAAACTCCCACGACTAGGGACCACTTTAAGGATGTGCTTATAGACCACCCAACTCTCACGTATATGATCGCCATCATACTGCTGGTAGTCAAGCTGTAGGGTTCCTAGGCACTCTTGTGAAGGTTCATAAGGCATCAAACATGCCCGGATTAAATTTTAGACATGCCGAACAACCCAAAGCCGGGATCTTTGCTAGATTATTAGGGTTTTATATGCAAGATGATAACTTTTATCTAAGTGTGAGGGATTACAACCTTTGTAGTCCGCTCCTTCACTTCACAAGCTCCGAGTAGAAGTCCCTTTGCCGCGATCCACGATCTCCCGGACTCATGAGAGGCTCCACGACTCGAACGATCCATTCTAGCTTGTCGTAATCCAAATCTCCGATGATCTACGTCGAGGTTTCGAAGAACTCAAGCTATCTCACTCTAAAGAAGTGAACACACTAATTCCATGGGCTAGATGAGATGAGTATGAGAGAGTAGTAATTTAGCTATCCTTTTATATCATTTTCTCATAATCTTTCATCACTTAAGGATTTTCAAGAGAGCTTTTCTTGAAGAAGGAAGAAGATGATAATGGAAAATATAATCATAAGCTTAAAACCTTTTGTGATGAATAGAAAGAATTATATGATTGATTTGTAAACCATGGTCAAGGATGATAGGATAAGAATGAGTAGAGAATCAACTAGGGTTAGGGTTTGGTTAGGTTAAAAAGAATGTGTCATCTTAAATATCTTAAGTATGACAAAATAAAATGCTTCTAGAAGCAACTTGAAGCAACTAAACCAAATCAAACCCTAACCTCAATTAATCATCCTTAAACATGTTTAACAATTAATCATATCATGTCACAATAATATATATCATATATATATTATATATTTGCAACAAAAGAAAATAATACAATTAACATATATCGCATATATATCAATGTATCATCCACTGAGAAAATGAAATAATAAAGTAAGCCAATATTAGTTAATATAATAATATATCATATATATTATTATATATTAAATCATCGAATCAACACTTGATCCGACGATCCGGCTATATCGAATATAACCGGCTAATATATCATGTACCGATTCATCGAATCAACACTTGATCCGATGACCCGATTCATATCCATAAATCGCGAGAATCTAATACGGTATCCCATATCGCATTATTCTCGCTCCTGCGCATATCACATATGTGCCACTACTCTGTTTCGCCTGAGCCAAGAAACCTCTGTGTAGGACTCTAAAGAATCGTCAATACGCCGGTAGCAGGTGATGATCATATCAAACACCCACAAGCTGCAAGCGGTCAGCTAAACGTAACAGCCACCCAGGTATTGAGCGATCAGAAGATCAACAAGCTAGCCTGTGCGTTCTCCTGTGAATCCAACCAGTAACACTCCCGTACAGTCCGGTCTGTTCGTCTGATATGTCGCATATCAAGTCTAGGGGTGGTATACGTCAGACCCCAGTAACCGATAAGTCGTGTCGATGTATGGCTCATAACGGGTCGAGAAACTACTAGTAACACTTACCAGTAAATCTCTATATCAGCCCTGGCCAGGGACTTCCAGTTATAGCCAATCGAACACAGCACAACATCAACTCCCTATACCGGGAGAGACGAATCCCCTCCTATCGCTCATTGCCTCCATGTGATTCGGGACTGTACCCAAAAGCCACCGTTTTGCACGCCCTCTTGGACGTGGTAAGGTGGAAATCAAAGCACAGTGGGAATCACACAAGACTCTATGACGATCTCGGGTCTTCAGACTACCCTGTACTTGTGTCACCGGAGAACTGCCATCTGATGTGTGGTATATCACCATCTGGGAGTTCTCGGCGAGTCCATCCAGTGTACCCAGTCTCCACTGAGCACCCGTACACCATCTCTGATGTCTAACACCGATGGATATGGGATCATCCATCGCCCATCATATGGGTCAAGATGCGTATACGCTAGTCTACTCTGGTGTATCGATGCCCTGTCTCGATATACCCTCGACTAGGAACAGTTATAGGATGTACTCATCGACTACCGTGGCCCCACTAGTATGATCTCATCATAGTCCCAGTAGTCGAGTACAGATCCTAAGGGCTTTATCAACATGTGAGAGTAAAACAGTAAACCAATACAAGTCAACATGTTAAGATAAAGTGAAACCAAATAGCATACTATCATGACGAGCAAGAAAGTCTTCTCTATATATAACCAAGCATCCATTATAATATACATCAAATGTACAACAATGGCCTCTAGGGCATATACATAACTAACAATCTCCCACTTGCACTAAGGCCAGCTGCTGTAGTATCTCATACCTAGCATCCCGAATAATCTCTCAAACTGTATCTGGGGAATAGCCTTCGTGAATGGATCCGCAGTGTTGTCCTTCGTATCTACTCTCCTGACCTCGATCTCCCGGCGATCAACTATCTCCCTGATCAGGTGATACCGCCTCAGAATATGTCTGGACTTCTGATGGGACCTGGGTTCCTTGGCCAAAGCCACAGCTCCATTGTTATCGCAATACAGAGGTATTGGATGCTCAATGGATGGAACCACACCAAGTTCACTAATGAACTTCTTGATCCAGACAGCCTCTTTGGCAGCATCGTTGGCAGCGATGTATTCAGCCTCCATTGTTGAGTCTGCAACGGTATCCTGTTTGGAACTCTTCCAACATACCGCCCCTCCATTGAGGGTAAAGACAAAACCCGAATGCGACTTAGAGTCGTCCTTATCACTTTGGAAGCTGGAATCGGTAAAGGACTCCACCTGGAGTTCTCCGTTACCATACACCAAGAACATCTCCTTAGTCCTTCGTAAGTACTTGAGAATGTTCTTCACTGCTGTCCAATGACTCTCTCCAGGATCTGCTTAATACCGACTCACTACACTTAGGGAGTATGCTACATCGGGTCTGGTACATAGCATCGCATACATGATAGAGCCTACTGCCGAAGCATAGGGTATCCCTTGCATGCGAGCTCTCTCCAAATCAGTCTTGGGAGACATCTCTTTGGAGAGAGTGAGTCCAGAGATCGTGGGTTGGTTCCCACGCTTGGATTCTTCCATACTAAACCTCTTTAGTATGGTGTCAATATACCTGGATTGGGACAATCCCAGTATCCTTTTAGATCTATCTCTATAGATCATGATTCCCAATATGCAAGAGGCATAACCTAGATCTTTCATTGAGAATCTCTATGATAAGAAGAGCTTGACTGATTGCAGCATAGGAATATCATTTCCTATCAAGAGTATGTCATCCACGTACAATACGAGGAAGACTACCTTACCCTCTGCTACCTTCTTATAGATACAAGGTTCATCTATATTTTTGATGAAGTCAAACTCTTTGACTACAACATCAAAACAGATGTTCCAACTCCGCGATGCTTGCTTTAACCCATAAATGGATTTAAGCAGCTTGCACACCTTTCCGCTGCTCCCACTATCTACGAAGCCCTCTGGCTGAGTCATGTACACGCACTCTTCTAAATCACCGTTTAGAAAGGCGGTCTTAACATCCATTTGCCAGATTTCGTAGTCATGGTATGCAGCAATGGCAAGTAAGATCCGGATGGACTTAAGCATAGCCACTGGAGAAAAGGTTTCGTCATAATCCACACCTGGACGTTGACGAAAACCTTTTGCTACAAGTCTAGCTTTGAAAGTCTCAACTTTTCCATCTACACCAAATTTCTTTTTAAAAATCCACTTGCTCCCAATGGGTTTTACCCCTTCAGGAGCATTTTCTAAAATCCATACTTTATTGGTGTACATGGATTCCATCTCAGATCGCATTGCATCCAGCCATTTCACAGAGTCAGTACTTGTGATGGCCTGCTCGAAACAAGTTGGTTCATCATCATCCATGATGCAATCCTCGCTTCCACCATCAATGAGAAAACCGTAGTATCTCTCAAGTGGATGAGAAACCCTACTAGATCGGCGGAAAGGCTGGGGTTCGTCGGGTACTACTGAATCCTCTGGTTCAACCAAGTCTTTTGTTATAGTTTGTGTTGCTGGAACCTCTTCCAGTTCTACCTCAATACTACTATTCTGTTTCATAAGAAAACCTTTTTCTAAGAAAGTAGCATGTCGAGAAACAAACACCTTTTGTTCCTCGGGGTGGTAGAAGATATACCCTTGTGAATTTCTGGGATATCCTACAAACTTACATAAGACTGATCTTGCCTCGAGTTTGTCCGGATTTTGTCTTTTGACATAGGCCGGACAACCCCATATCTTAATATAATTAAGATGTGGTCTCTTCCCTTTCCATATCTCATATGGAGTGGTAGGCACAGATTTGGTAGGAACTCTATTCAATAGGTCTATGGCTGTCTCAAGCGCATACCCCCAGAAGGAAATAGGTAACTCAGCTGTACTCATCATCGAGCGCACCATATCTAATAGGGTGCGATTCCTCCGCTCAGATACACCGTTGTGCTGTGGTGTATAAGGAGGAGTACGCTGAGAGAGAATCCCATTCTCTTTTAGATAATCTAGGAATTCACCGCTTAAGTATTCACCTCCTCGATCAGATCGAAGAATCTTAATACTTTTGCCCGTTTGGTTCTCTACTTCGTGTTTATATTCTCTGAATTTCTCAAGAGCTTCAGACTTGTGTTTCATCAGGAATACATGTCCGAATCTAGAGAGATCGTCAGTGAACGTAATGAAGTAGGAAGAACCGTTCCTGGCATGCGTAGACATGGGACCGCATACATCACTATGTACCAGTCCTAAGAGTTCGGTAACTCTTTCTCCGTGTCCACTAAACGGAGCTTTGGTCATTTTTCCTTTGAGACATGAATGGCAAGTATCATAAGATGATAATTCGAACGGATTCAAATAACCATCTCTATGTAACTTAGCCAGTCGTGTCGCATTGATATGACCAAGTCTACAATGCCACAAGAAGGATTCGTTCATATCTGAACTTTTCCTCTTGTGTGTGTTTTGTATATTTAGGACTGTATTCTGATTTAGAATGAATATGTCATTATGTAACGAGCCTGATGTAATCAACTTTTGATCTAGGAATATGTTCATAACATTATCCTGTACTACAAAATTATATCCCTCTTTACTCAATAAAGAAACTGATATAATGTTGCACATCATGTTCGGTATATAATAGCACTCATTTAGAATCAGTGTATTACGACTTGGTAATACAAGGTGATATTCGCCAACTGCTTTGGCTACAATACTTGCACCGTTCCCTACTTGAACGGAATGATCACCTTTTCCCAGTTCTCTACCTTTACATAGCCCATGTAACTGTTTACATATGTGGGATCCTGATCCGGTATTTAATACCCAGGACGTAGGGTGAACTGAGAAACAGTTCTCAATAACTAACACACCTGAAGAAGATGCATCAACATGCATGTTCTTTTGGGCGGCGTGAGAATCTAGATATTCTCCTGTTTCCTGTTCAGTCTTATAACTCTTATAAGAAAGAATGGGTCTAACGTTCCCTTGCTCAGTACAATAATTAGGTTCAGTCAATACATCCATATTATTATCTTGATTATGGCCTGAAATGGTCGCTACCTGGAGAGAGAGAGAAGAAAACACTTTAGCGTATGCTCTTGCAAGATTAGATTGGTTATTATCTTATCTAATCAGGATGTCTCTCACTGTTTTTATCAAATCTACCTTAAAACCCTAAAAGGTAAGATTAGCCGGGATTAATTACACCCTACAATTTCGTCAATCTTTCAGCCAGATCAGTGTCGGTACTTTGAGGGAGGTTCCCCGTGCTTTCGCACGGACCTAATTAGTAAACCTCGTTTTCCCAGAGGCGTAACCTCGTTAACACTTTTCTAGACACCTACTTGAATGACTAATTGTCCTGTATAAAACTCTCCCAGGAGTAACTCTTACTCGCAGTGGGTATCGGGATCCAACTATCTCATAGGAGGTATGCAATCTCATTGCAAATTTCAACACTTGAAATTCCCGATAATGCTTTTACCCCTAGTGTGCTATGACCTTGACGCATGCCAAACAACCCATAGTCCACTAGTCAAGTTCAACCCGTACATTTCGTGATTGAATTAAACCCACCCGTACGACCCTTGACGCATGCCAAACAACGCCGCACGAATACCCTAATCCAATCGCATCTCATGCTGCAGATAAGTAATAATCAGCTACCGTACGCTACGCCTTGACGCATGCCAAACTACCGTAGCACGAATACTAAATATTACTTATCTGAAATGACGGAGGGCTACGCAGGTTTTTCAGAAAAACCCTGAGCGTAATGAACTTGATATCGTCGTAGAATCATGTAGTTTTTGAAAAGGAGTGTTTTTGAGGCTTTTCTTAGTTTCGCTAAAGGGGTCACTCCCGGTGAAGGGATCGTCGGCCCTTTCCTCATCGAATAAGGTGCAGGATATATCATATATACCGCTGTGCAAAGCAAAACACTTAAAGCAATCAAAAGACAAACCGCGTTTTGTAGCATCTGCCAGTTTCGCTAAAGGAGTCACTCCCGGTGAAGGGATCTCGGTCCTTTCCTCATCGAATAAGGTGCAGGATATATCGTATATATCACTGTGCAAAGCAAAACTGTAGCTACCCCTTTTATTAAGTTTTGATTCTACAACATCTTTAGGTTTCTTTTCTTTTATTAATCTCATTAATAAAAATCCCATCAGCTTATGCTTCCTAAGCATCACAGAAGAAACGAAAGCAGTAATATTTATATATCAGCATATATATATAGTATAAGCATTCGTCTCAGGCAGTAATATGATCTCATCACAGAACATTGCAGCAGAAGAACATATATGAAATATTGGATATACTAGGACGTCCGTGTTTTCAATACGAGCCTGTATAAAACACGGATTCCACGGTCGCGACGAATAGCCAAACCCACATCCCAAGACCCCTACGAGAGCGGCAAGTAACTCTGCCAATTCTAGGGTTAGGAGACCCGGTCTCGACTCCTCGAGATGGCCTCCCACTGGACCCTAGAACCCGGTTACTTGTGCTCCCCTTCTTGGGTCTACCTAATGCGGAAAAGTAAATAATATACACTGGTGACAGCAACCGCATCCTGGAAGTGCCCCAAATAAAAGAATATTACATTACAAATGAATTTTACATGAATGAAAATAAAAACCCTCATCTCACATAAAACCCCTGGCTATTCTGATCGCGACGATCCAATATAACATATCATAGCAACACATAATATCTTATATCATCAACGTAAGCAAGTATGCGTATCCCGATTGTCGTTGATGTATAGCAACGAAGCCGGCGATACACCACATACTACGCTTACGGTCACAGAAAAGAAAGTGTAAAACTACAATATTTGGAATCCACAATCACTTTAGACATCGTAAATCCGAAATATCACATACTTCGTATTTCATGCCTAACTCTATGAATTCCACATATTGTATCACATTCCAGATAAATATACGGTATTAAACTATTTGAACAGATAATCAAACACCCAAAATTTCCCGAAATGCTCAACTCTTGAGCGGAGTTCAAATAATCCCAGAATATGTCACAGTACCAGTGATCCAGCCATAGAAGGGCCAAGCCAACGCCTCACATGTGGCACGCCGTACTGCCCCAAACCCGAAGGTTCAAAAGGCAGTTCAAGACGGTCACATAATCGAGTTAAGGTTTGTTGTCTTCTAGAGGGTCCACCGCTTAACTTGTACAATTTTCCGAAAGATTTAAACCCAATAAAAATTCAACGCTTGAAAGTTTGCCGTGCCGGAATAAAGTGGGTTAATGATATCCGTTCAACTAGTTTAACAGTTTTTAAATATCCGGAAAGAAATACGAATTTAAATATTCCGATCGAATGTACGATTACAAAATAAACCCCATATTTTATAAACACCTGAGACAGATTAAAAATATCCAGAACCATCAGCAAGTACCTACGGTCATTACCATCAAATCCACGTGTCCTGATCTTACTGTTCCGCCGCGGAAGCGCCGCACAAGCCATGCTTGCGCCGCGCTTCCGCCGCAGTTTGGTGGAATTAGAGGGTCGGGTTTTATGGTAATTCTTACAATTCCCTGCTGATTTTTTTTACATATTTTTAATTCAGAAAAATCCCAAAATTTAAAAAATTTCCAGAGAGGGGTCATTTTGCGTCGTTTCGGGTTCGATCGGAGTTTTAACTTCGTAAACACATCGCCTAATGCTCTAGCTAGGCTCTGATACCACTGTAGGGTTCCTAAGCACTCTTGTGAAGGTTCATAAGGCATCAAACATGCCCGGATTAAATTTTAGACGTGCCGAACTACCCAAAGCCGGGATCTTTGCTAGATTATTAGGGTTTTATATGCAAGATGATAACTTTTATCTAAGTGTGAGGGATTACAACCTTTGTAGTCCGCTCCTTCACTTCACAAGCTCCGAGTAGAAGTCCCTTTGCCGCGATCCACGATCTCCCGGACTCATGAGAGGCTCCACGACTCGAACGATCCATTCTAGCTTGTCGTAATCCAAATCTCCGATGATCTACGTCGAGGTTTCGAAGAACTCAAGCTATCTCACTCTAAAGAAATGAACACACTAATCCCATGGGCTAGATGAGATGAGTATGAGAGAGTAGTAATTTAGCTATCCTTTTATATCATTTTCTCATAATCTTTCATCACTTAAGGATTTTCAAGAGAGCTTTTCTTGAAGAAGGAAGAAGATGATAATGGAAAATATAATCATAAGCTTAAAACCTTTTGTGATGAATAGAAAGAATTATATGATTGATTTGTAAACCATGGTCAAGGATGATAGGATAAGAATGAGTAGAGAATCAACTAGGGTTAGGGTTTGGTTAGGTTAAAAAGAATGTGTCATCTTAAATATCTTAAGTATGACAAAATAAAATGCTTCTAGAAGCAACTTGAAGCAACTAAACCAAATCAAACCCTAACCTCAATTAATCATCCTTAAACATGTTTAACAATTAATCATATCATGTCATAATAATATATATCATATATATATTATATATTTGCAACAAAAGAAAATAATACAATTAACATATATCGCATATATATCAATGTATCATCCACTGAGAAAATGAAATAATAAAGTAAGCCAATATTAGTTAATATAATAATATATCATATATATTATTATATATTAAATCATCGAATCAACACTTGATCCGACAATCCGGCTATATCGAATATAACCGGCTAATATATCATGTACCGATTCATCGAATCAACACTTGATCCGATGACCCGATTCATATCCATAAATCGCGAGAATCTAATACGGTATCCCATATCGCATTATTCTCGCTCCTGCGCATATCACATATGTGCCACTACTCTGTTTCGCCTGAGCCAAGAAACCTCTGTGTAGGACTCTAAAGAATCGTCAATACGCCGGTAGCAGGTGATGATCATATCAAACACCCACAAGCTGCAAGCGGTCAGCTAAACGTAACAGCCACCCAGGTATTGAGCGATCAGAAGATCAACAAGCTAGCCTGTGCGTTCTCCTGTGAATCCAACCAGTAACACTCCCGTACAGTCCGGTCTGTTCGTCTGATATGTCGCATATCAAGTCTAGGGGTGGTATACGTCAGACCCCAGTAACCGATAAGTCGTGTCGATGTATGGCTCATAACGGGTCGAGAAACTACTAGTAACACTTACCAGTAAATCTCTATATCAGCCCTGGCCAGGGACTTCCAGTTATAGCCAATCGAACACAGCACAACATCAACTCCCTATACCGGGAGAGACGAATCCCCTCCTATCGCTCATTGCCTCCATGTGATTCGGGACTGTACCCAAAAGCCACCGTTTTGCACGCCCTCTTGGACGTGGTAAGGTGGAAATCAAAGCACAGTGGGAATCACACAAGACTCTATGACGATCTCGGGTCTTCAGACTACCCTGTACCTGTGTCACCGGAGAACTGCCATCTGACGTGTGGTATATCACCATCTGGGAGTTCTCGGCGAGTCCATCCAGTGTACCCAGTCTCCACTGAGCACCCGTACACCATCTCTGATGTCTAACACCGATGGATATGGGATCATCCATCGCCCATCATATGGGTCAAGATGCGTATACGCTAGTCTACTCTGGTGTATCGATGCCCTGTCTCGATATACCCTCGACTAGGAACAGTTATAGGATGTACTCATCGACTACCGCGGCCCCACTAGTATGATCTCATCATAGTCCCAGTAGTCGAGTACAGATCCTAAGGGCTTTATCAACATGTGAGAGTAAAACAGTAAACCAATACAAGTCAACATGTTAAGATAAAGTGAAACCAAATAGCATACTATCATGACGAGCAAGAAAGTCTTCGCTATATATAACCAAGCATCCATTATAATATACATCAAATGTACAACAATGGCCTCTAGGGCATATACATAACTAACACAAGCAAGAATCCTAAGGGCTCTATCAACGTGTAATAGTGATCTGTAAGGTCATCTAAAGCATGTACATGATGATACAGATAATCCAAATAGCATACTATCATCTTGAGTAAGACTGTCCTACCGGCATAGGTCATCCCTCAATCATTGCAATCACGTGCCTACGATCCAATAATTGACTTTGAGGGCACTATATCCAACAATCTCCCACTTGCACTCAAGGCTAATTATTGCGATGTCGCATACTCACAGCCCGTGTGATACCGAACACACAACTCCTCTACTGATCAGTCTCACAAAGCCCGTTTGCGAAACTATTGCGTTCGAGGAATAGCCTCAGTGAGTGGATCCGCCCTGATGTTTCTTTCTATGTCTCTCTTTATCTCAAGTTCGCGGAGAAAGCCATCTCCCGAAATGAGCAATACCTGTCTTAGAATATGTATGGATATCTGATGGGACCTAGTTCATAAATGAAATCCAAATCGAAACTTCTTAGACTGTATCGTAAACTGAATTTAATCAGTACCATACGCCATGCCTCCCTCAGTATCCGCTTGGACCACCTGTCCAAACTACTGCCCCTCGTTAGAGGGAAAGCTATAACTCTGACAGTCACTCTGTCATCCAGGTCACCTTGGAAGCCTGGAATGATAACCGTCTCCTGAATGAGGCTGTCGTTATCATATCCCTAGAACATCCACTTATGTTCTAACACTGCTTCCGAATGTTTCTCCAGGATTGGATTAATATCAACTTATTGCAGCTAGTGCAAAAACAACATCTGGTGTGGTATTTGACATCTCATGATCGACTCAATTGCCTAAGCAAGTAATATGCCAATCATGCACATCCCTCTTCCTTTTAGTCTGTAAGACACCTTTAGAGAGGGTGACTCCATCACCTACAGGTATACTACCGTGCCAGGAGTCGTCCATTCTAAAACACCTTTAGAATGCTGTCTAAGTACCCGGATTGGGAAACTACTCAAATTTAGATCTAAAACCATAGATCTAGTAACCAGAATGTCTGATATAATATCCATATCCTATGTGGAGAAACCACTGTGTGACAATCAAAGTATAATCGATCGTAGTATAGGAATATCACTTCCTACTCTGTGTATGTCATCCAAATACCAGGACATCACACCCTACTACCTTCTTAACAGATCCATCCCCTATTCTGATGAAGTCAAATCTATGACTATCACATCAGAAATAGATGATCTATCTCCGCTATATCTGCTTTAGTCTATAAATAGACATAAGCTACTTGTCCACTATGCTTCCGCTGCTCCTACTGACTACGACAACCCTCTGGCAGAGTCATATACATGTGCACTTCTAAAGCTAGTTTAGAACGACGCTATACTCATCCTCCTGCCGGGTCTCATAGCCTGGAACAACAGTAGTGCCAAGTCTGGGTAAACAAGAACCTCCCTGTCACCGTCTTTGAGCATGTCAAAATACCTCTCGAGTGCCTGAGCTTACCCACCATATCTGCGGAGTGGCCAATGGAATGTCAAACCTGATTGAATCTTTAGGTTCTATTAAATTTTCAGTAATCGTTTGCGGTTCTGGAATCACTTCCAGTTCTACCATACTCCCACTACTATTTTCTGAAAAAAATCCATTTTACTAAAACTGTGGCGAGTCAAGAACAATATCACTATTGATCTTCCAGATGGTAGAAAGTCAACCCTCGTCATAGCCCGGGTTAACCCACAAACAGCCATTACAGAAACACGCCTTGAGTTATCCAAAGTCTGGTTTTAAGCATAAGCCGGACAACTGCCCGTAACTTAACATTGTTAAGATATGAACTATTCTATATCCAATATAGAAACAGAGGCACTGATTTAATTGGAACCAGATTCAAATCATGCAGCTGTCTCCAGTGCATGTCAACTAAATGGAGAGAGACCGATCAGCATTACTCAACTTAGGAATACATCCAGATATGAGTAACCTGAAAGAGAAGCAAGTTCTCATAATCATTACTATCAACTGAATACCATACACAAGTATCTACATCTTCGATCACCTTGAAGAATCCTGATACTTGCAATACCTGGTACTCTACTTTATTCATATACCTATAACTTCTCAAACTTAGATCTTGTATTTCTACGAAACACATGTCTAAGAGCTAGAGAAGTCACAAGTAAACAGAATATAGTACGAGTACCAATCCCTCTGTCCTAATGGACACTGGACAACATACAATACTCTGTATAAGTCCCCTGAGTTTAATAACTCATTCCCTGTGTGTCGTAGGTTGAAAACTGTACTTATGGTTAAGAAGAATTACACCGCTGTTTAATGCTCCTTACCTAACCATCCACTGATATAGGTAAATGTCATGGATATAATTTCAAAAAGTTATATCTCACTTTATAAAAATAAATGTACAGATATATCAATTTGAAATTGGTGCATAACAACGGATATTCAAAACCAAATATTTGCCGTCCGGCAAACAACCCAGGCGATTTCCTCAAATATCACCAATTATAACGAATCCCGATATAATGAGGATGATCACCCAATTCCCAATAATTTACTCCCACTCATTATCTGTAAAACCATACAGATGTGAGAATCATACCTGGTAAATACATACCTTGGAGTAAGGGCTTATAGGGAAATCAGTTTTCTTTTAACAATACACAGTGAAACTGAAACATGAAAATATTTCGTAAGGGTATCCGGGTATTCCTAGTAATGCCTCTTCCATTATCAGATTCACAACTGTAACCGTATATTTCTTTACCATCTCTCCAGATTTCTTTATTTGTCTTTAGTCGTTACCTTCTGTACACCCTCTTAGGCTAAATGGTTTTCTTCCTTCCTTACCGTTCGACACTAGCCTATGGTTTGGAAGAAGACTATCCAATAAGCGTAATAGGTGTACTCTCCTAATCCTAGGAGCACTCGCAACGCGAGAGAAGGTAAAGATAAAAAAACAACTGAATAAACCTTAATCCTATTTCTCCTGAACCAGAATCCATCCCCGAACTGGAAAAAGTTCCTTCGAGTTCGTATATAACCATAAGATGGATTATCCAAATAAACTGTAGATCTTCGTAGTGATACGGAGTGCTATGGAGAAACACAATGGTGAAATAGGAGTGGCGATGAAATACTCGGTTTGGTCGTGAATAGCAGTCGCAATTTACTTTGCCCTCCTTCTAATCCCTTTATTTGTCTTTACTTATTACCTTCTGTACACCTTACTTAGGCTAATCGGTTTTCTTCATTCCCTACCTTTCGGCACCTGCCTATGGTTTGGATGAAGACTATCCAATTAGCGTAATAGGTGTACCGTCCTAATCCAAGGAGCACTCGCAACCTGAGAGAAGGTAAAAGGAAAAGACAACTGAATAGTCCTATTCATTTTCTTCAGAACCGGAAACCATCCTCGAATCTGGAACAAGTTCCTTCGAGTTCGTATATAACCATACGATGGTTTTATCCAATGTAAGTGGATGTTCGTAGTGATAAGAAATGTTCCGGAGAAAAGGGGTAAAAGTAGGAGTGGCAATGAGTTATGCAACTCAGACAATCCAAAAGCCAGTGTTTTAAAAAGGTTCGGTTAACTTGGTCACTGAGTCATAGTCTAGGGTCGTGCCATGGTCGCTGCCAAAGAAAGAGAGAAAAGAAACACTCTGCGTGCACTCTAACCCAGATCAGAATAGTTATCAGTTTATCTAATCAGGAAACCTCCCACTGTATCCTCAAATTCTCCTCCAAACCTGAAAGAAGAATTAGTCGGGATCACCCGAGGAGTAAACTAACTCATCAGTGGGAATCGGGATCCAACTATCATCGCATGATAACGTGATGGAATCCACTCACGTTATCATACTCCAGAAGGTATGCGCATATCTAGCAAGTTTCAATTTCTTTAGAAACTCCCGATGTGTTTTTTACCCCATGCTCTTATGACCTTGACGAAGGCCAACATATCATAAGTCACATGTCAAGTTCTACCCATCATTATCCAGGTTAATTTGAACCCACCTGTACATACCCTTGACGAAGGCCAAAATAGTAGTACGACTGTCCCAAACCAACGCATCTATCTATGCAGCAGAAAAGTAACAAATAGCTACCATACACTATGCCTTGACGAAGGCCAACAAACATAGCATGAATACTAAGTGCTACCTGTCTGAAATGACGGAGGGCTACGAATGGTTTTTGGCGAAAAACCTTTAACGTAATGAACTTGATATCGTTGAAGGAACGAGATAGCTTTTTATAAATATAGTGGCGAAAACCTTTGCTAAAGAGGTCACTCCCGGTGAAGGGATCTCGGCTCTTTCCCCGTAGAATGAGGTGCAGGATATTCCAACTGAATACCGCGATGCAAAACAAAAAGTAATCGACTATAGTGAAGTTATTACCCTGACGCAAAATTCTGCCCAAGGGGTCACTCCCGGTGAAGGGATCTTGGCCCTTGCCTCGTTGACCGAGGTGCTGGATATTCATAACCGAATACCACTGTGCAAAACAAAAGAGAACGTCCTTGTAATAACAGCTTTTTGAAAAATTATTCCAACAACATCAAACATGTTTATTTAGCTTGCAATGATCCGAATCAATGCAGTCCCATCAATTGATCACACCAATAAAGAACGAAAATATGATGTACGTATATGCCATCCGCATTCGCCACTGGGTCCCGTCATCACCCGTTAGGTTACTTAACTAACGACAGAGCGGGGACTGGACTAGCGCGGATGTAAAACATATACAACATCTACTAGTATATATATATCAATATATAATAATCGCTCATGGCGTGATAAATGCAACATCACATAAATGTAATAAACATCACAGAACAATACAGATAATCTGGGATCCCCGGGTTTCTTTCGAGCCGCAAGTGAAACCCGACGTTCCTCTGGTCGTGTGGATAGCCTGCGCAATGAAATCCTAGACCCCTACGGGCGCGACAAGTTACCCGCCAAAACCTGAAGCGAGGCAGCCCCCTTCAACAAAGTGAATGGACCACCCAGCACTTCACGGAATCGGGTAACTTGAGCACCCCTCCTTAGGTCAACCTATACCCCCTACGAGTACGGCGAATAGCCTGCCAATTCTAGAGTGAAGCCGCCTCCATCTCAAAGCCATGAGATGCGGGCCTGTTGCCCTTTAGAACCCGGCTATCCGTGCACCCCACCACGGGGTAATCCTAGTACAGAAAATAAAATATGTACAACGGGTACATCGACCTCAACCTGGTCGTGCCCCAAAAGAATAATATATAAACAGGAAGTGAAGGCATTCCACATGTCAGACGCTCGTCCCGCAATATCAAATGTACAAATTTATCCAAACTGTACGACTATTGCATCCAGGCTATCCACCACGACAAATCCGCATCACAGCATAACACAGAACATCAACGTGAATGTCACGTTCGCAAATCCGTCTAAAAGGGCTATAGCGATTAGAAAAGATTTACCGATTAAATGACATTCACGGTCGCAGATATAATGTAATGCACTGTAAACTTTAAACAATATTATAAAATATCGAATCCGAAATAGCCCCCCGAATAGCCCAGAAAAATTGATAAAACCATATCCAAATTGGGCCGAACAAACAATACCACTGCACCAACTACCCAGAGACCAGAGAGCAGCCCAAATACGAAGCCCAATATCAACATATAGGCCGGCTTGGCCGGAAAATTATGGTAGGTGGCCGGTTTTTTTCCGAGGGCTTGAGCTCGTATGTGGCCAGTGGTCATCTGGTAGGCTCATTAGTCTTCTGCACATGTTTGAAAATTTTTCTGAACACTTTTAAAATTAACAGAGACTTGGACAGCAGTGGCAGTGTTTGGGTTTAGTTTCGTTTTCAATAGATTAACATTGTTTAAAACGAGCAAGCTAAGGTTAATGGCGTGGCTCTGATACCATGTAAGTCTACGGTAGCGCCCCGGCTATCAATCCGAGGCCAAAATGCGGAAACAAAAACTTTTCATAAACTTGAAACTGGCGCTAACGCAGACTTTAATCCCGGATCGAACCATTAACATTAAACTAGCAATCTTAAGAGGGTTAGAAAAGCTATACCGATCGATCCGTGTCCTTCGGTCTTTAGTCACCGTCTTTAGCTCCTTACGGCATCTCCGATCTCGCTCGGTCTCCGGTCACCTCGTCGGAAAGGGAACTACATCTATGAATCCTTTTACGAGCTCCCGCTTCGAACCGAAGCAACTCGGACACGAAGTTTGTTAGCCGACATGTCCAAGGTGAAGTAGAGAATGTATGTGATAATTTTGTCTCTTGACACTCTAGGATTCTCAACACATGAGATGGTTAGAGTGGAGGTAGAAGATGATGGCATGGTGGATGTTGTGAGCAAGAAGAAGAAAGAAAAGAGAAGAGGCTTTTCTTTTGTTAATGTGTTATTGTGTTGAGATGAAGAATAATGAGAGTGCTAGAATAAATCAAGAGCAACCCCAAGCCTAACATGGCTGCCCTCTCTCTCTCGAAGCATCATATCAACACAATAATCAATCATAAAATGTGACACTTGCACAAATAATGATACCATGAGTCACTAGATTGCATATGCCACATTTAATGCACCTCATGATGAATTCCACTCACAATTTCCACAAGCAAACATTAATCCAAATGTTTGCAAGAATAAAAAAATGGCATCATCTAAAGTAATCTCGTGACGAATCACAAGAATACCCCTCACCTGTATATACATACCTGCATCCGCATTCTGACTGAATGCAAATGCGATGAGACTAAAGTAATCCAACAAATCTAATACTAGGATCCGGCTTAAACCAAAGCCCACTTGTATGATCTGTCCGATCATGATCCGTGCACTACTGCACGTATATGATCGAACCCTGCCATAATATCATACGGCCTCTACAACGTTTCACCCGAAACTTGAGAAACTTTCTGTGGGGGACTCTAAAGACTCGTCAATACACTGGCTGTGGATTTAACCACTAGCACGTCAGTGGTACTAGCCGTACGTAACGGGCTACCAGGTATTGACCAAAAGGGAGACCGATGAGCGAACTCATCCTGACACCCAACTGAGCCTGTCAATGACAATATCCGTACAGTCCGGTCCGTTCGTCTATGAGTATCGCATGTCGGGCCTAGGGGGTTGGTAAAAGTCAGACCCCCAAAAGCTGTACAAGTCGTGTCGGAGGTAGCCCAGAACACCCTGAGATACTACTGGAATACCTACCGGTAAATCTCCTGCCTTGGCCAAGGACTTCGTGTAATGGCTCTCCTAGACACAGCGCGATCTCACCCCCAATACTGGGAGAGACGAAACCCCAGCTGATCCGCTCACTGCCTCCATGTGGCTCGGGACTGTACCCAACTAAAACCTGTTTGCACGACTCCTTTGAGCCGTGGTAGGGTAGTAATCAAAGCACAGTAGGAACTCACACGAGACAAATGACGATCTCAGTTCGATAGACTAACCTGTACACATGTCACCAGAGAACTGCTATCTGACGTCAGGTATAATACCAACTAGCATGTTCCCGGCGAGTCCTGTCCAGTGTACTCATAACCCAATGAGCACCTGTATACATCTTAGGTGATCCAACTGACACCAATGGCTTGTGAGACCGGCCACCGCCCCTCGTCGGGGTCTCGACTGTATACACTAGTCTACTAATGGAGTGTCGATGCCCAGTCTCGAAACTCCCACAATTAGGGACCACTTTAAGGATGTGCTTATAGACTACCTAACTCTCACGTATATGATCGCCATCATACTGCTGGTAGTCAAGCAAGAATCCTAAGGGTTTTATCAACATGTAATAGTGATCTGTAAGGTCACCTAAAGCATGTACACGATGATACAGATAAACCAGATAGCATACTATCATCTTGAGTAAGACTGTCCTACCGGCATAGGTCCTCCCTCAATCATTGCAATCATGTGTCTGCGATCCAATAATTGACTTTGAGGACACTATATCCAACACTAAGGATCAAAGCCCTTCTCAAGAGGCCACCGAGCAGCTTCCCGGCTCGGTCCATCTTTAGCTGGTAACTTCTTGCCCATCTACGCTAAGGATCAAAGCCCTCCTCAAGAGGCCACCGAGCAGCTTCCCTGCTCGGTCCATCCCTGGATGGTAGTTTACTACCCACCGATGCCAAGGATCAATGCCCTCATCAAAAAGCCACCGAGCAGCTTCCCTGCCCGGTCCTTTCCTGGCTGGTAGTTTACTACCCACCGACGCCAAGGATCAAAGTCCTCCTCAAGAGGCAACCGAGCAGCTCCACTACTCGGTCCATCCTTAGTGGGTAACTTCTTACCCATCTGCGCTAAGGATCAAAGCCCTTCTCAAGAGGCCACCAAGCAGCTCCCTTGCTCGGTCCATCCTTAGTGGGCAATTTCCTACCCATCTGTACTAAGGATCGGAAGCCCTCAACCTCGGCAAACGCCGACCAATCCGGACTAGGCTCTTGTCTAATTCGTCCTAAAAGAAGTGGTTTCCAGTCTAACTCGGGGGAATAAGCAAATCCATACCTTCCTACTCGAAGGAGCCAACCGACGTACCTTAAGTGAGCGATCGCCATCTCGACTTCGGGGCCATAAGGACATCGACCTTACACCGGCCTGTATACACTTAGACAAATAATTGGACTTCAATCGACGTGTGATCGCCAACTAAAGGACCGGTCGCCGACCTAGCATGTGGCTCGTCAGGCGAGGAAAACACTAACAGGCTCACATAAATGAAAACATTGCCACACAAAAATTTTCAAAATGGCTGTATTCACAACTCGGTAGTCTTTACAAAGGTATTATAGGCTCCCCAGCCTTACAAAATTGCCCGAAAGCTTACAAAATTCCAAAACAAAAAAAGATAAGGTAGAAAGGCTCAGGCCTCGGGACCGGGGAGGACCTCGATATGCTCCGTGCCAGCATCGGTAGTCGGGGTGGCGGCTTTAGGGTCGGCGCCCCCAACAGGAGCTTCGGCACTGGGAGCCGGGGTGATCGCCTTATCCCCAACGCTCCTACCGGGAGCCTTCCCCCCGGCGGCACTTCCAGCGGCATCCCTCTACGTCTCATCCTCGAGGGGGTACTCGAGCCGGAGCCCGCCGTCAGGAAACTCCGACATCAACACCTTGACGACATCGAGAGCCTGATGCTAGACGAGGGTCGAGGCGTCAGCAAGGTCGGTGTAGAATTGATCCGACGTCTTGTAGCTCTCCACCGCCTTTGCGGCCCGGAGGTCGACACGCTTCATCCCTTCCTTCGCCGCCTCATTCTCCCTCTTAAGGGTGTCTCGCGTCTTCTTCAGATGAGCACCCTGGCCTCCTCTAACTTAGCCTCGACGACCTTGTTGGACTCCTTCAAAATTCGGATGGACTCCCTGCAGTTGGAGTTCACCCCCTTCTCTGCGGTCACCCGATCTTCGAGGACGGCGATCCTCTCCCTCACCTGACACAGCTCCCGGCTCAGGCTCTCCTCCCGTGAGGAAGACTCACCCGCTATCTGCATTGCCGGGGCAATTTTCTCGTGCTCCATGTTGGCGACGAGTGTGCAGTGTTGGAGGACCTGAGGAAAACAAAAGGAGGGGTTAAAAAGTATCCGATCTGACAAACAAAAGAGGCTTAATGGAAACCCGAACGGGAGGCGGACACTGACCTGCACAGCTTCCTGAGCTATGGCCGCGATTTGGGCCTTGAGGGTCCCCCATGGGATTTTGCCCCCGGCTGATCGTTCTATCTCCGAGAGCAAGCTCTCGGAGACAGAAAGCCCTGAGGGCATGTCGAAACAAACGTCCCCTCCTGCAAGAAGATCGGGGAAGACGGAGGTCGGGATACCGTCCTTTTGTGCCGCTTGAGGGGGGCCTCGAGGGGGGGTCGGCTTCATCCGCCACCTCCAAAATTCGGGGTTCCAACTCCCGAGCATGTTTACGGCTCTCCCCGCGGCTGGTCTCCTGAGCCCGGGGCGTGGTGGAACGCCTAGACGATGCGGCCGCCGACGGGGCCGGGCTTGGTGCTGTCAGTGTATATGCCCTAGGGGCCATTATTGTATCATACTTGTATGTATATTACTTAATGGAAGCTTGGGATATTCACAGTTGTATATACAGTCTTGCTAAAAATGGTAGTATGCTACTTGGTTTGTGTCTAATTTAATATGTGCATATGTTTATTGTAACGTATCACTTATACATATTAGTAGAGCCTATAGGATCTTTGCTTGATTACCAGCGTTGTGATGGCAGTCACACTAGTGGGGGCTGGGTAGTCTATAAGCAACATCCTATACTTGTCCCTAGTCGTAGGATTATCAAGACAGGGCATCGATATTCCGGAGTAGACTAAGTGTGTACGCTTCTCATCCCAGTTGGGGAGATGGTCTGTCCCACAGCCATCAGTACGTCGTACTGGAGATAGTATACAGGTGCTCGTTAGGTTACGGTACACCGGACAGGACTCGCAGGGGAACTGATTGGTTAGTATTATACCCATCGTCAGTTAACAGTTCCCAGGTGACATGAGTACAGCATAGTCCGCAGACTTGACACTGCTACTTCGCCTCGAGTGTGTCCCACTGTTCTTAGATTGCTACCCTACCACGGCTCAAAGGAGTCGTGCAAACAGGTAGCAGTTGGGTGCAGTCCCGAGCACTTGGAAGCAGTGGCGGTTAGACAGGATTCGTCTCTCCCGGTATTGGGAGTTGATATCGCGCTGTGTCAGAGAGCCATTACGCAAAGTCCCTGGCCAGGGCAAGCGAGATTTACTGGTAGGTTCTAGTAGTTTTCTCAGGGTGTAATGGACTACGCTCCGACATGACTTATACCGCTATTAGGGGACTGACGCTTGCCGCCCCCTAGGCTCGATATGCGATAGTCTTAGACGAACAAACCGGACTGTACGGAGATTGTCACATCAGGATCAGTAGGAGTTCGGATGGTTTTCCTCATCGGCCTTCTTATCGACATCTACCTGGGGACCGTTACGTACAGCTAGTGCCGCTTGCGGCCTGTGGTTAAACCCACTGCCAGCGTAGTGTCGAGTCTTTAGAGTCCCACACAGAGAGTTTCCCTGCTCCAGGCGAAACGATATAGAGGTCGTATGGTTTTACGACAAGGGTTCGGACGCATACGTGTGTTTACGCACGTACGACGTTCGGACAGTTTTTACTAGCCGGCTTTGGTTAAAGCCAGATTCTAGTATCAGGTTATTGGATTTATACAGTCTAAAGTTTTTCCGTGTTTTCACGGATTGGAGGGGCGTTCTCGTAATTTTCCGGGAAGCTTCTAGAAGCATGGTGACTTGGGGGTTAAGGTGGCATAAGTATTTATTGCTTAATGACTCATTTGTATGATTCATCCATGGAGTTAATGCTTCATTTATGAAGCTAATGACTCATGAGATGAATCACACAAGGTGAATGCATCAACCATGATGATTAATCATATATATTATTTATTTGATAAATTGTTATGGTTGATATATTCTAATGAGTTCATTTTTCAATATCATTCTCATTATCACCTTCTCTCTCCTCAAGCTCTCTCATTCTTGAAACCCTAACCCTAACTTCTCATGTGTTGAGATCAAGGGTTAGCTAGACTAATACATCCATAACCTCACTCTATATCCCCTAGGTAGCTTAGATTAGCACTTTGAGCAACCTAGTTATCTCAAGTTAGAGATAAAGCTTGGCGTAGGAGCTCTCGGGTGGATCGTCTTTGACTCGAGGAGGCCGTTGAGGTGCCGATGTTCTAAGGAGCCTACGAGGAGTGGAGGACCGCGATGAAGATCCGAAGGACAAGTAACGTGAGGTATAACTTCGAATCCGAGTAGTTTAACCTTTCGTAGTTTGCTAGTAACGGTTTAGAAACGATTCATGCGCTCAAGTCCGTGTTACGAAACTTTGATAATCGTTTTTCATATATTCCGCCTCCCCGCAAGTTCGTGGGGTGTGTGACATGGACTTACAGTGGTATCAGAGACAACTAAACCATTACTAGCTTGTTAGCAACTGATTAAAACTTCGATTGTCAGAAAACGCGAAAACAAAACCCCGGAAATCCCAAGTTTCTGTTAATTTTAAACATGTCTAAAAAACTATTTGATATGCCTTAAAATTCACGGCAGGGAAATATAAGAATACTGGGAAAATACGAAGTTCCAACTCGGTTTTATGGCCGCGGATCCGCGGCAATAGAGTGCTTGTGCCGCGGATCCGCCGCCGAGTCAACTCCGAATTGACTCGGATTTGCTCTGTTATTCATGTTTTCTGGTGTTTTGGTTTCCTGCATGTTCTGTTTCTACCCAGGTTACTTCAGTGCAGGTTTGCTTTTGGGGTAGACACAGATAAAGGTAGTCGATCGATGTTCTAAACTAATTGCTAATCGGGTTATTATCTGTAATGTTTAATGTGTTCGTAAACCTCCCCTAACTGCTAGTATGTCGGTTGGCAGGGGGTTGCACATTCCTGTAATGTTTATTGTTTGTGTATATGGACTTGATTGGAGTGTTGTGATGATTAGCCGGGGTTTGAGATGGGTTTAACGTTCATTCATTCGATGTAAATATAATATGATGTAATATTCTTTTGCGGGGCACATCCAGGTTGCGGTTGTAGCCACCATTGTATTATTTCTTTTTTACTGTTTTTGCTCCTAGGACAGACCCAAGGTGGGGTGCACAAACTACCGGGTACTTTGAAGTGTTTAGTGGCCTACTCACTTTGTTGAGGGAGACCGCTTCACTTCGGGTACTTGGCGGGTAGTTTGCCGTACCCGTAGGGGTCTAGGGTGGGGTAATGGCTATTCATCACAACTGTGTAATCCGTCTTTTATTGCAGGCTCAAAGCAAATGCGGATTGCTAGTATATCCAATAAAGTTCATTAGTGATCTGGAATGCTTATTATTGCGTCTGACGAATGTACAATATCTATATATGATAGCTATTAGACATCACTTATGTTTTACACTCGCGCTAGCCTAGCCCCCGCTCTGTCGTTAGTTAAGTAACCTAACGAGTGATGACGGGACCCCATGGCAAATGCGGATGGCATAAGAGGACGTGGTATTTTCGTTGTTTTCTGCAATGATAAGATAAATGATGGGACACATTATTATAATGCAAAGAAAATAAACCATAGTTTAATCGTTGGAACAAATTTAAAAGAAACCACTCGGTTATTTTAAAAGATCAGAATTTTTTAAATTACGGAGCTTTAACCACTCCTTTTAAAAAGTATCAGGTTCCTTCGATTATATCAAGTTCACTACGTTCACGGTTTTGCCAAAACCATTCGTAGCCCTCCGTCATTTCATTTGGGTATTCAGTAGTATTCAAGCTATGTATATTTGGCCCTTAGTCAAAACATAGTGTTTGGTAGCTGCTGGGGTATTCATTTGTTGCATAGATAGATGCGTTGGTTTGGGACAGTCGTATTACTTTTCTTGGCCCTTAGTCAAGAGTATATACGGGTGGGTTCAAATTAACCTGGATAATGACGGGTAGAACTTGACATGTGACTTATGACATATTTGGCCCTTAGTCAAAGTCATAAGAGCATGGGGCAAAAATCCATATCGGGAATTTCTAAAGAAACTGAAATTTGCAGAGAGATGCATACCATTTTGGAGTTTGATGAATGTTGGTAGGATTCCTTCAACATTATCATACGATGATATTTTGGATCCCGATCCTACTGTGAGTATATACTACTTATCAGGAGATTCGTCACTTAACGATCAATGCTATAAACCAAGTAGGTGTCTAGAAAGGTGTCAGCGGGGCTACGCCCCCAGAGAAAAGAGGTTATTTAATTAAGGAACTTCGCGAAAGCGTTGGAAAACCTCCCTCGAAGTATCGACACTGACCTGGCTGAACGGTTAAGCAAGAATTGTACGGTGAGAATAGTCCTGGCTAATTCTTCTTTTATGGTTTGAGGAGGGATTCGAGAAACAGTGAGAGCCATCCTGTTTAGATAAATTAAAAACCACTCTAAACTTGCAAGAGCATCATGCTAATAGTATTTTCTTCTCTCTCTCTTAATTGCAACGACCTTGTGACTATGACTAGGTTACATCTAGATAACAAATTGACTGGATCTGACTTATATGACTGGCAAAGGTCTGTCCAGATGTCCATTACATATGACAAGCTGGACCACCCTATTACTATTCAAGATCCCGCCGTCCCAGGTCCAGTTTCCACTGCCACGGATATGGATATCCGTCTGACAAGGGAAAAGGATAAAGCGAAAGCCAAGTGCCTCGTGTTAGCTTCAGTTGATGGTGTAAACCAGAAGCAGCACGAGAAGATGGACTATGTTTCCATCTTTCTCCATAACAAAGATTTACATGGAGAGCAATCTCATATCGCAAGATATGAGACCTCGACCGAATTAATTCAAGCAAGGTTGGCCGTCGGGTCATCTGTAGGGGACAACGTCCTTACAATGACTAGCTATATTGATGAGCTCCAGGACCTGCAGACCACGTTGGGAAACGGGTCAGATACTGACTTGATTCTACAGTCTCTACCTTCTACCCTGAAGGAAACCAGGGAAGTAGAAGGAAAGAGAAGGGCAAAAGTTTCGGGACTGGATATAGTAAAAGAGGGACGTTCCTATTGTTATGGGATTGGGCATAGGCAGAAAGATTGCAGGGCTTTTGAAGCCAGTTCCCAGGATACGAAGCATGTTGTGGCTTCAGCCTCAAGTGTGTTTGTAATTGAAGACTGTATGTCAATAAACTCTACTTCCTGGATACTAGATACCGGAGCAGGATCTCATATCTGTAATTCATTACATGCTTTGAGAAACAGTAGAGTTATAAAGGTAGGTGATTGGTCTCTCAGAGTTGCAAACGGAATGACAGTGAACGCTGAATCCATGGGAGAATATCGCCTAGGTTTGACAAGTGGGCATATATTGATTTTACGTAACTGTTTATATGTACCTAGTATGACTTGTAATATCATATCAGTGTCCTCACTTTCGAGAGAGGGATATGATTTTACATTCGTAAGCGGTATAGTTAACATCCACCTAAATCAAGTTCTGATTGGGTCCGGTACATTAGATAACGGTATATATGTATTAAGTCAAGCTCAGGTTTTCAATGTCCAGAACACTCTTAAAAGAAAGTCTCCAGAGATAAATCAGGCTTTCTTATGGCATTGTAGACTAGGTCACATCAATGAGAGAAGGTTGACTAAGTTACATAGAGAAGGATATTTGAATCCGTTCGAATATCAATCTTATGCTACTTGTGAATCTTGTCTCAAAGGAAAGATGACAAAGACTCCACTCACTGGACACGGAGTAAGAGCAAGCGAGCTCTTAGGACTCGTACACAGTGATGTGTGCGGTCCAATGTCTACACATGCACGAGGTGGTTATTCCTACTTCATTACTTTTACGGATGATTTCTCTAGGCATGGATATGTCTTCTTAATGAAGCATAAATCCGAGGCCTTTGAGAAATTCCAAGAATACAAGAATGAAGTGGAAAACCAAACAGGCAAGAGTATAAAGACATTGAGATCTGATCGAGGTGGTGAATACTTAAGTGCCGAGTCCCTGGGTTACTTAAAAGAGAATGGAATTCTCTCTCAGCTTACTCCTCCATACACACCACAACATAACGGTGTATCGGAAAGGAGGAATCGAACCCTATTGGATATGGTTCGTTCCATGATAAGTAACGCTGAGTTACCGCGATCATTCTGGGGATATGAACTAGAATCAGCTGTATATCTTTTGAACCAGGTTCCCACCAAGACTGTGCCTACCACACCATATCAGATGTGGAGTGGGAAGAAACCCTATCTTCAGTATCTAAAGATTTGGGGGTGTCCGGCTTATGTTAAAAAGCAGCATGCGGACAAACTCGAGGCACGATCAGTACTATGTAAGTTTGTGGGATATCCAAAGAACTCCAGGGGATATCTATTCTATTACGCAGAGGAACAAAAGGTTTTTGTTTCTCGTAATACCCATTTTCTAGAATATCAGATTTTAGAAAAGGAAACTAGTGGGAGCGAAATAGAACTGGAAGAAATTCCAGAAGCACAAACTACTACTGAAAGTTTGGTAGAACCAGAAGTTCAAGAAGAACAGGATATCCCGATGCCACTCCGCAGAAGTAGTAGGCAATCTCATCCGTCCGAGAGATACTACGGTTTTCTCATAGACGGGGATAGAGAGGATTGCACTATTGACTATGATGAGCCTACTAGCTTCCAGCAAGCCATTCAGAGCGGTGACTCAGTAAAATGGCAGGATGCAATGCGGACCGAAATGGAGTCCATGTACACTAACAAAGTATGGACTTTGGACATTGCTCCAGATGGGATAAAACCCGTCGGATGCAAATGGATCTTCAAAAAGAAGATTGGTGTAGATAGACAGGTTGAAACCTATAAGGCTAGACTTGTTGCAAAGGGTTTCCGTCAAAGACCTGGTTTGGACTATGACGAAACCTTTTCTCCAGTGGCTTAAATCCATTCGGGTCCTTCTTGCTATTGCTGCCTTCCACGATTATGAAATCTGGCAGATGGACGTAAAGACGGCCTTTCTAAATGGTAATTTGGAAGAGAGCGTCTATATGGATCAGCCAGAGGGATTCATTCAGAGTGGGAGCAGCGGTAAAGTATGCAAGCTGCTTAAGTCCATTTATGGACTAAAGCAGGCATCGCGGAGTTGGAACATCTGTTTTGATGATGCTGTCAAAGAATTCGACTTTATCAAAAATCCAGATGAACCTTGCATATACAGTAAGATTGTAGGGAGAGCTGTAGTATTCCTCGTCTTGTACGTGGATGACATTCTCCTAATAGGAAATGATATTCTTATGTTACAGTCAGTCAAAAGATTCTTGTCACAGAAATTCTCCATGAAAGACCTGGGTGATGCCACCTACATTCTGGGGATCCGGATCTATCGTGATAGATCAAAGAGGATGTTGGGATTTTCACAGTCCAGGTACATAGACACCATAGTGAAGAGATTCAGTATGGATGATTTTAAACGCGGTACCCTACCGGCTTGTCACGGAATCACCTTCTCCAAAGAGATGTCTCCCAAGACTGATTTGGAAAGGGATCGCATGTCGATTATACCCTACGCTTCTGCGGTAGGCTCTATAATGTATGCGATATTATGTACCAGACCAGATGTAGCATACGCATTGAGCGTTGTAAGCCGGTATCAGGCAAACCCAGGGGAGAAGCACTGGATAGCAGTAAAAAACATTCTCAAGTACCTGAGGAGGACTAAGGAGATGTTCTTGGTGTATGGCGGAAAAGACCTCCAGATGGAGGCCTTTGCCGACTCCGGCTTCCAGAGTGACAAGGATGACTCCAAATCCATGTCGGGTTATGTCTTTACCCTCAATGGAGGGGCGGTCTGTTGGAAGAGTTCCAAGCAGGAGACCGTTACTGACTCGACAATGGAAGCGGAGTACATAGCTGCTTGCGATGCCACAAAAGAAGCTGTCTGGATGAAGAAGTTCCTCACAGAACTTCAGGTAGTTCCTACCAGTGTTGATCCAATACCTCTGTATTGTGACAACAACGGCGCTATAACTTTAGCGAAGGAACCCAGGTCCCATCAGAAGTCCAGACACATCTTAAGGCGGTATCACCTGATCAGGGAGATCGTAGATCGCCGGGAGATCGTAGATCGCCGGGAGATCGAGGTGAAGAGAGTAGAGACAGAGAATAAAATTGCTGATCCATTCACAAAGGCCCTTCCTCAGATGCAGTTCGAGAGGCTATTCGAGATGATAGGTCTACGATATGCCAGCTCATGGCCCTAGTGCAAGTGGGAGATTGTTAGTGTATATGCCCTAGGGGCCATTATTGTATCATACTTGTATGTATATTACTTAATGGATGCTTGGGATATTCACAGTTGTATATACAGTCTTGCTAAAAATGGTAGTATGCTACTTGGTTTGTGTCTACTTTAATATGTGCATATGTTTATTGTAACGTATCACTTATACATATTAGTAGAGCCTATAGGATCTTTGCTTGATTACCAGTGTTGTGATGGCAGTCACACTAGTGGGGGCTGGGTAGTCTATAAGCAACATCCTATACTTGTCCCTAGTCGTGGGATTATCGAGACAGGACATCGATATTCCAGAGTAGACTAAGTGTGTACGCTTCTCATCCCAGTTGGGGAGATGGTCTGTCCCACAGCCATCAGTACGTCGTACTGGAGATAGTATACAGGTGCTCGTTAGGTTACGGGTACACCGGACAGGACTCGCAGGGGAACTGATTAGTTAGTATTATACCCATCGTCAGTTAACAGTTCCCAGGTGACATGAGTACAGCATAGTCCGCAGACTTGACACTGCTACTTCGCCTCGAGTGTGTCCCACTGTTCTTAGATTGCTACCCTACCACGGCTCAAAGGAGTCGTGCAAACAGGTAGCAGTTGGGTGCAGTCCCGAGCACTTGGAGGCAGTGGCGGTTAGACAGGATTCGTCTCTCCCGGTATTGGGAGTTGATATCGCGCTGTGTCAGAGAGCCATTACGCAAAGTCCGTGGCCAGGGCAAGCGAGATTTACTGGTAGGTTCCAGTAGTTTTCTCAGGGTGTAATGGGCTACGCTCCGACACGACTTATACCGCTATTAGGGGACTGACGCTTGCCGCCCCCTAGGCTCGATATGCGATAGTCTTAGACGAACAAACCGGACTGTACGGAGATTGTCACATCAGGATCAGTAGGAGTTCGGATGGTTTTCCTCATCGGCCTTCTTATCGACATCTACCTGGGGACCGTTACGTACAGCTAGTGCCGCTTGCGGTCTGTGGTTAAACCCACTGCCAGCGTAGTGTCGAGTCTTTAGAGTCCCATACAGAGAGTTTCCCTGCTCCAGGTGAAACGATATAGAGGTCGTATGGTTTTACGACAAGGGTTCGGACGCATACGTGTGTTTACGCACGTACGACGTTCGGACAGTTTTTACTAGCCGGCTTTGGTTAAAGCCAGATTCTAGTATCAGGTTATTGGATTTATACAGTCTAAAGTTTTTCCGTATTTTCACGGATTGGAGGGGCGCTCTCATAATTTTCCGGGAAGCTTCTAGAAGCATGGTGACTTGGGGGTTAAGGTGGCATAAACATTTATTGCTTAATGACTCATTTGTATGATTCATCCATGGAGTTAATGCTTCATTTATGAAGCTAATGACTAATGATATGAATCACACAAGGTGAATGCATCAACCATGATGATTAATCATATATATTATTTATTTGATAAATTCTTATGGTTGATATATTCTAATGAGTTCATTTTTCAATATTATTCTCATCATCACCTTCTCTCTCCTCAAGCTCTCTCATTCTTGAAACCCTAACCCTAACCTCTCATGTGTTGAGATCAAGGGTTAGCTAGACTAATACATCCATAACCTCACTTTATATCCCCTAGGTAGCTTAGATTAGCACTTTGAGCAACCTAGTTATCTCAAGTTAGAGATAAAGCTTGGCGTAGGAGCTCTCGGGTGGATCGTCTTTGACTCGAGGAGGCCGTTGAGGTGCCGATGTTCCAAGGAGCCTACGAGGAGTGGAGGACCGCGATGAAGACCCGAAGGACAAGTAACGTGGGGTATAACTTCGAATCCGAGTAATTTAACCTTTCGTAGTTTGCTAGTAACGGTTTAGAAACGATTCATGCGCTCAAGTCCGTGTTACGAAGCTTTGATAATCGTTTTTCATATATTCCGCCTTCCCGCAAGTTCATAGGGTGCGTGACATGGACTTACAGGTGCGGGGCGCGACGAGCCGGCGCCTCCGTCCTTCCTCCCATTTTTGTCGGCCATGGCAGCCAGGAATTTGGATCGGTCCATCGGTTCTGCAAAAAAGGAAAATACACAATGGGAGTTAGTGGCGCCGAAAAGAACTGAAGAAAAATATGCACGTCTAAACAGGTCGCCTAGGCTCCTAACTTACCTATGAATTGAGCAGGGCTGAGCCCGGCCCAACTAAAGCCTGCTCGGAAAGCAAAACATCGGCCGTTGGATATGCTCCCACGTCGACACAGCCCTCGCTTCGGGAGAGGACGACCGCCTCACCCGCGGGCAATCGGCCCTGTGCCACTGAACAGGCACATGCCAATCCTCACCCTCGGGTGGCCCGACAAATAGGAACTTCTCCTTCCATTCGTGTATGGAAGAAGGAACTGCTACGACCCCCGACCCGGCCGTCCCTCCCCCATGTTTTCTAAATGAGACATATACCCAGCTCGGCTCGTCCTTACGGGTGCCGGGATGATTTTTATAGCAAAGGGAGGAAAGGAGAAAGGTCAAGCTAAAGGGGATTTCTTCGAGTCTCGGCCGGACTAGGAACCCGAGGAGATCCTCCACGAGTTCGAAACTAGCTGGCCCGGAGCTAGTTCAAAACAATGCAGCGCGGCGCTAACTTCGGGGGAGAAGGGCAGACGCATTCCTACCCAAAAGGCATCCAGGTACAAGGCGGTCTCCTTTCCCCGCACCTAGTCCGCCCTCTCTCCCTCCCCAGCCAAGCGAAGCGAATAGCTAAGGGGAATGTGGAAGCGAGCCCGAATTGTGGTGAGCTCGTCCACATTCCTCAGGATGGAGGGCGCGTCGCGAGCACTCCTGATACGCGCTTTCGGGACCGTCCCCGTCGCACGACCATAGGAAGCACGGGTAACCTTAACTCCCCAGGGGGAATCCGACTCGGATGGGGCAGAGGAAGAAGCAGCGGAAGACTCTCTGGACTCTACCTTGACTATCTCGACAGACTCCTCAGAGGAAGACATCTAACCTGAGTCAAAGAAGGAGTCCTCCGAGGAAAGAGCGCGAGAGATCCGACCTAGAGGAAAGAACGCCGAGCTAACTCTCGCAGCGATGGAGAAATGATAGCGAAGTGTGGACCCTGGGGGAATCCCATATCTATTTATAGCATTTGGCAAACGCATCCAACAGCGCAGATCGTTTCCTGCCAAATCAGCGCTTCGTGCTCGACGGCTGTCAACGTCCCACGTGTCGCACAACCATTGGACGCGTCCCTTCGAGCACAGAGGACAGCGGCGACCCATCATGTCAGCCAACCCTCGTCGGACGCGTGGCATGGTGCCTCAACGAACGTACGTTCGAATTGGCGCCCCCTCTTTAATGCACGATCTTCTCTCTGATCCGCTGACATCATCAAAAGATACGCCTACTTGTCTCGGGAATCCATGCCGACGAGATCTTCAACTATGAACTGAGACCGGTGACCGATTGAATCACTCTCGACCTGACCCATAAATAGGTCGGGACGAGAGTGGAGGGCTAATGATGATGCTCATAAGTGGGAGCTCCCCAGATCATGACACGTGGCAGGAGATATGTCCCAATGCACACAGAAACAAGGCGAGGACTGCACATTGGAGGCGTCCCCCGAGTTATCTTCTCGGGCTTGGACCCGACCTTCGAGGATTCCCTGAAGAGTCATGTTTCGACCAATGGCTCACCTCCGAGCCCCCTGCACGCTGAGCTTCCTCAGCCCTCCCAGCTCGTCTCCGAGCTGTCACAGCACCGAACTTCCTCGGCCTCCCGCTCGCCTCCGAGCCTCCCGCCGAGCTAAGATTCTTCGGTTCTATTGGGCGACCCAGAATGCGGATCACAGCCGTCTCCGCCACGGCTCCGCGAATCTCGCCAAACGCGAGATATCTGCCGCCCCACGATCCCGCGTTCCACGCCGTCGCATCCCCCTATTAACGAGCGTATCTCGTCATTAATGGGGGATCCCGCCATTCTCGCGGGCGCAACGCCAGGGGCGTAACGGCCGGCGAGAATCTCGCGCCCGCTAGCCCATGGCTGCTGCTATATAAACCCCTCTCCGGACTACTCAGCTAAGGCAATTCTCATCCAATAGGCCGCTACTCTACCTAAATATCTCGACTAACTTGATCGTCGGAGGGTCCACAATGGTGCAACCATCCCGGGACTTCTTTGCAGGTAGCTCGACTTCACATCAAACCAAAGCCATTGAGATCCACACGTCTCAGGAAACAGTCCTCAAACCCAATATTAGTCGTTCGCCAACGTTGTCGGCAAATCGTCGGAAAGACAACATCTGAAGGAGATCCTAAGCTCCATCAAGACGGTTCAGATATATAACGCTACCCATCATTGAATCCAATTGCTTCCATGCTTAGGTTAAAGCTAATTCTCGACCATCAAAATTATAATATTTGTCAACCAAGATCTCAGCAGCAAAACAAATTATTAGATGAAGATCCCGAAACAAAAAAAGATGATTGTTTATTATAATCTTAAATAGACTCTTTTTTTTGGTGAGTGTATCAATTAGGGTTTTTTTTTGAAATAATATTATTTTAAAAATATATTATTAAAATTAGGGGGTTGAAATTAAAATTATCAAAATGGGGTGGTTTGCTACCCCACCCCCCACCCCCAGAATAGGGGGCGGGTTCCCGGAACCCGCCCCCTATACAAATGTATAGGGGCCAGGTTCATACAAATGTATAGAGGGCGGGTTCCCGGAACCCGCCCCATTTTTTTTTTAATTTTTTTAATTATTTTTAAATTATTAATTATTAATTATTAATTATATAATAATAATTATAAATATAATTTTAATTCTGATTTTAATTATAATTATAATTATATAATGATAATTATAATTATTTTAAAAATTGTTTAAAAATAAATAAATGAAAATAAATCTGAAAAAAATATTAAAATTTCATTATATCAATGTTTTTTACAGAATGAATCCGTCAAATTTACAATGTAAAAAAATCCTATCTGTTTGTAAAATGTAAATACTATATCGACGGTCAAATTTATAATAACAAAATGAATCCGTCAAATTTATAATACAAAAAAATCTGAGTGCACTTGTCACGATCCTGAAGGTCCCGCCCCTGATGCATGTCCTGGATATCTGGTCCTATAATGGCCTGGTTGTTTGCATAAGCTACATCTGGCTTGCCTTTGCTGAGGATCAGCATCCATTGTCATTCGATCTCGACGCACCTTAGGTCTTCCGGGCCTTATATTTTTTTCCGGCGGTAATACAGTCGGTGTTTGTCTGTTGGCAGTATAATAGTGCCAATAGCGACTGTCCGGTATAGGATGAAATTTTGGATCGTATGCGCCTTGGTAATTGGAAACTGTATAGTAATGGGAAGCAAAATTGTAATGTGAGGTATGCATGCTGCTCGCAGCAGCAATTGCGTGGGCACAAGGTAAATGTTGTTGCTGGAAAAGACCGCATGTACACGAAGAGAACCCTTCATCTCTAAAGTTCACGGTATATTGATTCCCATTACCGCCCGTTACCTGAAACTCCGCCGTGTCAAACCTTTCGGATCTGTAGTATTGTGCTCTGCGCTCTCTTTTCCGAAAGATATCTTCGTAATACGCGGTGAGCGGAGTGTCCATCGCCAAGGACTTTTCTCTTCTGTGCACAAAATAAGTATTCATCCGGAAAAAGGTTCGAACAATCAACCCCTGTATCGGTAAGCCTCTAACCCCTTTAAGGACCCCGTTGAAGCTTTCAGACATATTAGTCGTCATTAGGAGATATCTGCACCCATCATCATGTGCTTGTGACCACATGCGTACTGGATACTCATCTAACCACGCTTTCGCGGCTTGACTCATCTCCCCAATTTTCGTCAGTATATGTCGTGAACATTAGGGTCGGGCATTTCACCGGCTCTGTACATAAGTTTATGTAGATCCGAATTTTTAAATTTTCGATCAAAATTTTGCCTAAAGTGTCGTAGGCAAAACCTATGTGGGGTCGTCGGAAAAACAGATCTCATTGCAGTTAGTATTCCCGGATGTCTATCAGATATGATGCATAAATCCGTTCTATGAAGAACAGATGGGATATTTTTGAGGTGACGGAAAAACCATGACCAGGATGATGTATTTTCACCCTCGACAATAGAAAATCCCAACGGAAATATACCGTTATTAGCATCAACACCTGTAGCAATTAACATGCAGCCTCTGTACTTACCGTATAGATACGTACCATCAACGCACAATACCGGCCGACAGTATGTGAAACCAGCCGCACATGGACCAAAGCACCAGAAAATTCTTTGAAACCTGACAGAGCCCTCGACGTCTGTTTCTGTGGTTTTTAACCGGTATACGGTCCCCGGATTTGATGCTTTCATGGCTTCCATAAAAGGGACTAGTGAGTTGTACGAGCTTTCCCAGTCCCCGAATATCTTGCACAAAACCTTTCTACGAGCATCCCATGCCTTCACATACGAAATCTGAATTTTATGCTCTCCGCTAACTAAGAGCCATATCTCTCGGGGAGTCATCGCCATATCTGTACGGATCAGTGGCATGATTAGCGAGCAAATGTAAGATGAAGTGCAATTCCGGTGATCCTGTAACATAATAGAATTGATGCAAGTGTGTTCTTGGTTGTATTTCGTGACCTTCCAAGCCTTGGCTCTTTTGGAACAACATGCATGCAATCTCCACTGACATTCAGGAGCTTTCGTACATACCACAGTATAGTACGTCTTATTTGACTCTTCGGTTTTAAATGTAACGTTTTGCTGAATGGACCACGACTTCAGCTTACAAATAAGATCTCCTTTTTCCTGAAACAAATCCCCGACGTTGATGCAATCTTCGCTTGCTGCTGTCGCGTCCAAATAGGGTGCCATATTTACTTCTGCCACGGCTAAGTCTACCCAACCATCATCTTCCAGCGGATCGAGGCCGGGATCTTCTAGTTCGACAAAATCGTTATTCGCAACCATACCATCAAAGAATGCTACCTCATTCAATCCAGCAGTATATTCCACGCTATCCTCCCCCTGATGACCTTCACCGATTTCATCATCATCACTGCCACACATATCAATATCATCCGTAGCAACATAAGTCTCGGGTGCAATATATGATGGTTGTGGTCGGTGTAATATGGATGGTTCGGGGTGAGAAGACCGGAAAGATGTGGACAGACATGCTTGGAATGCGCTACTTGGATCGTGTTGGAATGATGCGGAGGTGTGGGGAAATCCGCGTTTAGTATATAAATTGTTATTATAATATTATTCCTTAATATTTTCGTAACTAAATCATCACTTGTTTCAGATTTATTTACCTGTGGAAGGCTGTGTATGGTAATCCTTGCTGTTCTTCTGGGGTGCATGTAACTGCAGCAGTCGACTAGGAGAACCTGGATTTATGGATTTTATTAAATGTTTGAATATTAGTATCTAGGTATTACTAAAATGTTTAAATATGGGTTTATAAAATGTTTACCCATGAGTTTGAAGGTTTGAATAATGTTGTGTATAGTCATATCCACCGGCACTGATGGTATCATCGTTGACCATGTGACCGTACCCCCAGAAACTATCTCCAGCATTACCATCAAAATTACCCGTTGGAGGGGCATCTGATACTTCCAATTGCTCCTTCTGAACCAAAAGTTCAAAAGAATTCTGGGTGCTTGAGAGACCGAAATCTATCATCGAAGATATTGATGCATCGTCTATAATTTCAACCAATGCATTTCCACTGAACATAGGCCATATACAACTTAACTTAACCCTAGTTTCACGGGGATCGTATTTCGTAATTTTGAACACCTTAGTCTCTAGTTTATCATAAGTCGTTGATGCTTCCAATTGCATGATTCGTGCGGACCCGCCCATATACTCGGGACCTTGTGCACTTGTGATAACCTGGCCATCGTATTTACATACAACAAATATACTTGATAAAACCCTCGACAAATCTCTGCTCCAGTGCATTTCAATGGAGAATCAACCACTCGACAAATCTCTGCTTGTGCATCAAAACGAACACAGATCGTTCAATATATTACACGGGGAGGAAATATTCTAAACTTAGTTAATTTTTTTTAATTACACCTTTCATTTAATTCTAATAGTTGAAAATAACATTATTTAATTTTGCAGGATGGAGATAATCTCACCGTCGTCACCCATAGCTCAGACAAATGGATAGTTAGCGACCAACGAATAAACCATCGGCTTAGACGGGACGGATTTTATGAAGCGTCGTTGATTCGTCATATCCAAATCGACCACGCCCTCGTCACCTCTCTGGTTGAGCGCTGGAGAAAAGAGACCCACACCTTTCATCTAAGATGGGGTGAGGCCACAATCACACTCCAGGATATTGGCCTCTCACTCGGTTTACGGGTCAATGGGCTTGGGTTGGTCGGAGGAAAAATTGTTGGTCCAGATACCGACCACCCATACTGGGATACATATGCCGAGTCTGTTCTCGGACAGGTAAACAATTTCATTCTGATTCCCCTCTTTAGTGTACCTATTTTATGTTGTACATTATTTCTAGCTTTAATATTTAAAAAAATGCTAATATCAGGCACCAGGAGGCCACAGTAAGGGGTATAAAATCAGTTTAAACTGGCTAAGAGATACATTTAGTAATATCCATGATGAAGCCACCGATGAAGTTTTGGATAGACATGCACGTGCCTATATTCTGTACATGATCGGTTCTTGGTTGATGCCGGACCAATCAGCAACACATGTTCATCCCTTATACCTTGGCTTCCTAACGGATTTTGACGTGTGTGGCCAATATGCTTGGGGAGCAGGGGTCCTGGCCTTTCTTTATAAGGAGCTCGATAAGGCATGTGCTCCTATGAAGAATAAAATTTGTGGATGCATTACATTGCTTCAGGTAAATTCTTTATTTTTCACAGCTAGAATTTTGCAAAATTGCAATATTGGTTTCCTCTCTTATAATCTGAAACTTTATTTATAGATCTGGTCATGGGAGCATATGTATATAGGAAGACCGGAGAATGTAAAAATAACTGGCTTGGATATCCCCGGAAAGCCGCTCGGCTGTTGGTGGAATGGGAAGAAAGCGTATAAGGCTCCCCGTCGAGTACTTAAGTACTATAGAGATGAGTTGGATCGCATGGAGGCGGCTCAGGTAACCATAACTTAGGTAATTAAATTTTTTTTACAATTTTGAAATACCTTAATCATAATTTTTTTACTATGTTATTTGAGCAGTTCCTATGGATGCCTTATACAGCAGATCGTCTACAACGCTTACCCGGCATCTGTCTCGAAGGAGAGCCGGTTTGGCGGGCTCGATGCCCACTCCTCTGCATTAATATGGTTGTCATGCACCTCCCGGATAGGATGTTGCGACAGTTTGATAGATCGCAGCATATTCCTGTCCCGCCGCCTTCGCCTATGACAATAGAGGGAGACATGCGAGGAGGAAAGACGGAGCGTGATTGGAGGGAGCTTCATCATCAATATTTGCTGAGATGGGAGGATAGGCAGCGTAGTATTGCCTTACAGCAAATAGGTGACCACACAGCCACCGACGCTACCAAAGCATATCTACAGTGGTATAAGCATGTCACCATACGATATCTTTCTGCTCCCCCCCAACAACTTCCCAAACATCTCGCGGTACGAGCCTAGAGGCCATATGGAACGAGATTTGGTAAGTTGAATTCTTTATATCATATTACTTTTTAACATCCGGCGGTATGAGTCAATACTTATTTCTTATTTCTAATGTAACGACAGACTCGTGGGTTGCATATCGTACAAACAATGGTGCAGGAACCATACCCGACTGATGCTGGTCCGGCATCTCAGGCGCGATTTTCAAATGTAGACGATTTAATTGATGGTGTATTCGGTTCATACGGTATTTCTCAACATTTATCGCCGGCACCGGAGCCGCAGTATCAGCCGGCACCGGAGCCGCAGTATGAACCGGCACCGCAGCCGCAGTATGACCCGGCACCAGAGCCGCAGCATCACGGAGATCCAGCGCAGCAGGATCGGTGGTTGGGATCACCATACCGTCAGCAGCAATCCTGGCATACCGGACATGCGCAACAACACCAGTCTTGGGGGTCAGGTTTTGCAGAACAGCCTTCTTGGGGGTCGGGTTTTGCGCAACAACAGCACCCTTGGGGGTCAGGATTTGCGCAGCCATGGGGCCAAGGTTTTGTGCAACATCAGCCGCATGAAACCGGGATAGGTTCTTCGCTGCAACTGCCCAGTTAGGACACGGATTTAGCGTCCTACGCAGAGTTGTTGGGAGGAAGCATACATCCGACACCTGTCCCACATTCAGGTTCAGGATTTGCGGATCAACAGCCTGTCTAAGACGCTGCTGAAGACGAAGCTGAAGCAGAACCCGAACCCGAAGCAGAAGAGCAGACGCCGACGCCGTCGCCGCCATCTACCCAAGAAACAGGTGGTTCCTCCAGTCATCTCAGGAGGCATAGGCTTATGTCAAGCCTCCTCGGATTTCATAAGGGAAAAGGAAAAGGAAAAAGATAGTATTTAAATTTTACAAACATATAGGATTTTTTAACATTGAAAATTTGACGGATTCATTTTGATATTATAAATTTGACCGTCGAGATAGAAATCGGATAGGATATTTTGGTATTGTAAATTTTGACGGATTCATTCTGTAAAACACATTGATATAGTGAAATTTTATTATTTAATTTAAATATTTTTTTCGTTTATTTACTTTTATTTACTTTTAAAGAATTATAATTATAATTATAATTATAATATTAATCATATTATAATTAAAATTATATTTATAATTATATAATTATAATTATATTTATATAAAAAATAATTTAAAAAAAAATATGGGACGGGTTCTGGGAACCCGCCCCCTATACAAATGTATAGGGGGCGGGTTCTGGAAACCCGCCCTCTATACAATTCTGGGGGGTGGGTGGGGCAGCAAACCACCCCATTTTGATAATTTTAATTTCAACCCCCTATTTTAATAATATATTTTTAAAATAATATTATTTCAAAAAAAAAAACTATCAATTACAAGTTGTGGTAATTGTGAATGCATCAAAATCAATGATATTTAGATGCAAACAAGCTGTGACATGTTGGTCCTTCCATTCCTAAAAGAATTTGAACTCTTTTGAAGTCCTGTCTAAGTTTTGAGTCACTATAGATGTATGGTGCAATAGGGATTCATAGTACTAGGAAATTAAAAGGGCAGAGAGAGAGAGACCGGAGAGATTTTGTAGGGCTTCGATGTAATAGATGGGTGCATTGCTTCCGTACTACAGTGGTGGTTTCATGTAGATCGATTAGACTAGTTATGTGACCCCTGTACGTACATAGTGGGGTCCACATATCTGCAGGGGGCTTGATCTGGGACCCACCATGTCCTTAGTACGTGTCGTTTAGCTAGAGGGGCATGGGGTGTGGGCCCCACGTTACAAAGGCAGGGTACATTTCTTAAAGTGTGCAGCCTTGAATCTCTTGCTAGGGTTTTGATTTTGGGTGCAAATGAAGTGCACCGTGGGCTCGTGTGGGAGAGTTCAGGTGAATAATTACCTTTTTCACTCTTTGGAATGTACAGCGTCTTCTATGATCTGGGCAAAGGAGCAAGCTTCTTTATAGATTGATTGACATGCATGATTTGGTGAAGAACTTCTATGCAAGGGCTTGTATGGTGCAAGCCCTTGCATAGCCCTTAGATGGGCTCCCCCCACATGCAAGGGGAGCTCATCCAAGGGCCCAAGAGGGGCTTGCACCATGCAAGCCCTTCTAGGGTAGTTTTTTCCCATGGTTTGTATCTGTATCAAGGTGTCTAGTGGGCGGGGCCGCCCCGCTCGGCCCGAACGACACGTGGCGGGCACGGGTTGGCCCCGGGCCGGGCCAGCCGTTGGCAGCTCAACGGCCCGGCCCGGGTCGGCCAAATTCAATTTGGCCTGAGGGGATTGGAATGGGGGCCGATCAAATTCTTGGGATGGGGTTTTTTTGAATGCGGATTGGTTTTTTAATAAAAGGAGGAAATTTGAATTAAAGTAGGATTATAAAATTATCTAAAACCTCTTATTCAAAATTATACATTTCTATAGCTCTAATCCAAAACTCTATAAATACCTATCTACACTTCTCATTCTTCTCACTATCCACAACAACAAAATTTTCAATCTACCGATCATTTTCTTTAATTTCTGAGAAATTTAATGTTAAAATTGGAATCACGCAATTTTCATTTCCACAGTCTCAATCTTCACTTCAATTTCACTAATTTGATTTTGCTATTTGGTTCAGGGTTTTTTTGTAGATTATATATTTTTCTTGTATATTTTTTATCATCTCTCTTTCTCTGTTGCTAATATTTTTAATCAAGAATGCCAGGTTCATCTTCACAAGGTAACACGGGTGTTTTATCTTCACGGAGACGTTCATTTCAAATCGATATGGATTCACAAGAGAGATAGAGATTAACCAATATGCTGCAAATTAATTTTGATTGTTATTCTCCTAATTATGAATATTCTAATTATGAGATCGCTACTGCGTCACAAAGTAATGTCCCTGAAGAAATTCCTGCTTCTACCGTTCTTGAAGCAAGAGCTTCTGCTCCTAAAGATAAAAGAGTTAAATCTTCTGATGTTTGGAAATATTTTATAGTACAAACAGTTGTAGGTAAAGACGAGCGGACCGTTAGCACTCTTTCCTAAGCTGATTTTATTTATGCCACTTCAGGTGGAACCATCAATCTATTTAATCAAATATGAAAATGTTGATTCTCGGTAGACGAGTCTAAGTATGCCGTCTAACTCTTTAACCAGTTTTTCTTATTCGCAAGATATTAATAGAAAGAGAATTTGCAAAAAACATCATACAAGCTGAACAACATTTTGATTTTGCAGAAAACGAAAAATTTGATAGATTGGTAAAAAATGCATATAATCCAGCATTTCAAAGAGTACCCGAACAACACTTAGAAGCGATGTTTTAAAAAAAAATTATGATGGTAAAGCTAATTTGATTGATATTTTTGCAAATTTTACGAGTAAAATTGCATTAATTTCTGATTTTTGGACTATAAAATGGGGTATGGGTTATATTTGTGTTACTGCAAATTTCATTGATAATGATTGGTTTTTATATAAAAGAATTATTGGTTTTTAAAAAATGGAGCATTCACATAGTGGAAATAATATAAGTAATTATATTTTGACTACTGTACATGAATATAATATTTAAAATAAAATATTTTCTGTTAGTTTTGATAATACAATTAATAATAATTCTGCAATAACAATTTTAAAAAATAATTTAAATGTTGTTTTGAATGGAGAATTATTTCATCAATGATGTGTATGCAATATTTGTTAGTTGTATGTATGCCCTATATGCCATTATTGTACATGATTGTATATTATATTGGATGCTTGGACATATATAGAGAGGACTTTCTTGCTCGACATGATACTATGTTATCTGGTTTCTCTTTGTCTTAACATGTAGACTTGTATTGTGATAATGTCTTGCTCTCACATGTTGATAAAGTCCTTAGGATGTGTACTTGACTATCAGGACTATGATGGAGATCATACTAGTGGGGCCAGGGTAGTCCATAAGTTCATCCTTTAATTGTTCCTAGTCGAGAGTGTATCGAGACGGGGTATCGATATTCCAGAGTAGACTAGCGTATACGCTTCTTTACCCATATGATGGGCGATGGATGATCCCATATCCATTGGTTTTTGACATCAAAGATGGTATATGTGTAACAACCCTGAACTTCCTGTACAACTTTCTGTACAAATTTTTCAAAAATACAGAAAATGGTACTTTTGCATGAGCACAAATTATAAATTTGTTTTGCTTTTTAATAGCAATAAAGAGCTTGTAACTCATTGGTAAGACCTTGCACTACTGAACCAAAGCACCATAGTTCAAATCTCATCAGCCACATTATTTTTTATATTGATTTCTTTAAATCATTATAGAAGCTCAAGAGTCTACACGTGCTAAACCCGTAAAACCAAAAGTCACATATAAAACAAACTGGCCCAGGGGGTAGACCTATCGACGAGGGACACGTGGCCCCTAGACCCGGCCTGACTCGGCCGGATCGGGCCGGCGGCGCGGCTGACTCGGCCGGCGCCGCCGGGTTGACTCGGTTGAATCCGAGTTGACCCTTCATGAAACTTGTGTCTCTTTGCCTTCTTGAAACCCCTGTACACTTTAAATACCCTGCATATTTACAGAGTCAATAAAAACACCTATTTACTCTATTTTAAATACAATTTTTAATACAATTTTCATACAACCTTTCATCTACCCTTAAACCCTAGATTATCCTATAAATACCACACCTAAACACACCCCCTTCACTTACAAACTCTACCTAAATTCTCAAGAAAACTCTCAAGAAATTTTGTGTACAAGTGGAGTTAGCGAAGGGCGAAGCTCCGGCGAACTTCCGACGACGACTCTAGGAGCTCCCGGTGACGGAACGACGCACCGGAACCCACTTCCACTCCCCATTCCTCTTTTCTAAGCTAAATTCCTGTAAGTCTCCCTCCCCCTTCTCTATTCTACTTAAACCTAGTATTCCTAAAACCCGACGGAAGCGGGGTTAATCCGACTTCAGATTCGGTTTTCTTTAAAAAGTATAATTTTCATTAAACATAACCATTCTAAACTCTTACATCTTTACTAGTAATCATTAACAAAATATCATGAACAAGTTTCATAGCAAAATATTTTATATTGCAATTTGTATCATACTTTTTCAGTAAAATACCATGTAGTTTAGTTTGACATTAAACATCATATTTCTTGCTATACCTTTAAATAGATCATGAAGTAATGACCTACCTCCTCACAACACTCATATGCAACATAGAACGATACCTTTCGGGAATATAGAATACTGGAATACGAATTTACAATTAAATACATTTTACTATTAAAACCTTTTTCTATAAAATTATGTATTTTATCTACAACCCATTTTGGGGAATCCGTTCGGGATGGTGCGGATTATCGCACATCCTCGGGCTTAGTATTACGAGATGCAGACCTCCGCAAAGAGTATTCGGTCTCGAAAGATTTAAAAATACAAATATCTTAAGAAAATATGATTTTTAGATAAATAATAAATTTAATTATTTTATAAATATTTATATATGTATTATCAAAATATCTATTTTTGATATATTATAAATATTCCAACTTTTCTAAATAAAAAAGAATCACTTTACATAAAAATACCATGCAATTCTATACAAGTTCAATTCTTTACAATTAAATACCATGTATTATGAAATTAGGTTTTATTCGCTAGAAATGTCACAATGATAAAATTTACATTTATGAAAACTTTAAAGACGATGATAAAATACTTGAGGTGTATTTTGAAAACTATACAAATTATTTTTACATAAAACCCCCCTCAAATTTTATAAATTACAATAAGGACCCTAGTAAATATAGGTTTAAGCGAAACCAGTCTCTTGAGCCTCAGGGAGCCGGAGATATGGGTGCTTGCCTATTTAAGGTAAACAACTTAACAAACGGTGTTATCAATATGGTAATCGTCTTTGGAAAAGACATAAATATTGCCTCCCATGTGCAGCGGTTACCGATAACACTAAAACCTAATTCAGGATTCAATTTTTTTTCTAATTGTCTGACTCAGACTGAGTCTCATTATAAATAAGCTGACTTGAATATGATTCAAGTACAAACTACAATTCAATATGAATTCATGAATATATATATTCAATCTATTCAATCTGTATTGACCGAACCGAATCATGGATATACTTCCATTTACATGATTCTCCAGTTACATCCATTTACTGATATCATGGTTTCGGCAAGTCTTCCATTTACAACACAATTCATCCATCTATATATAATATATAATTCAAACAATACAACAATACAAATAAGACATCGCGGGGTTTAAAGGGGTAGACTGATACAAAATATGTTAAAGGTGGCACGAGGTGGTCACTTAAGACATAATTATATCCACGCCGTTGTTCCGTGGTATTATCGACGGAGCCTTGTATTCCATTTGCCTTTAGTCTCTGGCATATAGAGACTCCTCTTGTATACACTGGCCTCTTCTGTACCAAGCTACAAACAACAACGTTAACAATATAATATAAATTTAAAAGCTACATTCTCTCTCTGTCTATTCTACTTCTCCATGATTCTTGGAACATATCGAGCGATTGTTCATTGACGACAATCCTTCTCTTTATTCTTTGGAATGTTGTCAGGTGATTCGGACCATCATGAGATCGAGCCTACCAGCGAGGACTTGGATCAGCTAGCCTACGACCCAGAGCTTTAGATTCATTATACACATTTCATTTCGGTACCTTTCATTTCTGTTATGCAATTGTTTAGGCATTGCTTTCATTCAGATGTATTTACTTTTCCATGCATTGTACAGAAAGAATGTTAATAAATAAAGTTGGTGTTCATCTATATCTTATCTCTTGTGTACATTACTTTTTATATTGCTTAGATATGCTTAGCGTGTTTACTTCAGAGTAAATACGTAGCGGTCTCGTCGCGTCCTCTGCCCGTATACTGGGAAGCGGGGAGTGACAATACGGGTGCTCAGTGGAGACTTGGTACACTGAACAGGACTCGCCGAGAATTCCTAGATGGTATTATACCTCACGTCAGATAACAGTTCTCTGGTAACACAGGTACAGGTTAGTCTGTAGACCCGAGATCGTCATAGAGACTTGTGCGATTCCCACCGTGCTTTGATTTCCACCTTACCACGTTCAAGAGAACGTGCAAAAAGGTGGTTTTTGGGTACAGTCCCGAGTCACATGGAGGCAATGAGCGATAGGAGGGGTTTCGTCTCTCCCGGTATTGGGGGTTGTTGCGCTGTGCTCGATTGGCTATAATAGGAAGTCCCTGGCCAGGGCTGATATGGAGATTTACTGGTAAGTGTTATCAATAGTTTCTCGACCCGTTATGAGCCTCATATCGGCACGACTTATCAAGTTATTGGGGTCAGACGTTTACCACCCTTAGACTCGATAAGCGACATATTAGACGAAGAGACCGAACTGTACGGTAGTGTTACTTATTTGATTCACAGGAGTATGAGCAGGCTTACTTATTGATCTTTTGATCGCTCAATATCCGGATAGCCGTTACATGCAGCTAGTACTGCTGATGGTTTGTGGGTGACTGATATGATCATCACCTACTGCCGGCGTATTGACGAATCTTTAGAGTCATACACAGAGGTTTCCTGGCTCAGGCGAAACGAAGTAGGAGCACATATGTGATATGTGCGGGACCGAGATTAATACGTCTATGTGATACCGTATTCTATTCTCGCGATATTTGATATTAGTCGGTTATATGTGATATAACCGGATTATTAAATCAAGTGTTGATTTAATAATTTAATGTACAAATATATATTTGATATATTAACATACATTAATTAATATTAGCACACTTAAGCATTTCTTTTTCTTACTTGTGCACATTTAATATATATGTGATATATATTATTGTGTCATGCTTGTTACTACATGCTACATGGGGGTATAAGACTCACACCATGACATGGATAATTAAGGGTGTTTATTTATTTAAGGTAAATCAAAATTAGTTGAAAATTAGCACATGGTTGAAGCTTGTGGAAGCTTGTGGAACCATTGACTTAGTCCACTAATTTTGTTTTATTTAAAATATTTATTAACCCAACCATTATGTTTAGCCATGGTTAAGTCTCTACAAGAGTTAGTATGAGATATTATCTCACCCATGGTTGCTATTCTCACTCATAACATTCTCTACTTCATCTTCTTTTCATCTCCAAGAGCTCTCTAGATTTTGAGGAGGTGAAGAAAATTAGTGAGAAAAATATTTCTAAAGTGAGCAAAAATCCTACTTCATCAACCTACACTAGATTAACCATTTAGTTTAAGTTGTTTGCTTCACTAATTCCCAATTAGAGAAAAGGTAGTTTGAGTTGGAGATCCCTCGTCGTAGATCATTTTCGGCCTCGAAGACTTCAAGCAAGCTTGTTCCTTTCGCCTAGTGGAGCCTAACGTGAGTCCAGGAGACCGCTACTTGCAGCGAAGGGACTACCACACGGAGTATTTAAAGTGAAGAACCGGTCTACAAAGGTTGTATTTCTCATTCACTTAGTGTAATGTTTGATTACATGCATGCTTACCTTAATTCCTCTAGTTAGATCTTTGGTTTGGGTTACTTAGCATACTAAATTTTTTAAATTGGCATGGTTGATGCCTTCCGAAACCCAGTAGTCATGCTAGAGACCCCTAGAGTGGTATCAGAGCTAAGCTAGAGAATTAGACTATATTAGTAGAATTACGAAACCAAAACAACTCCGAAACCTCGAAACAAAACCCCAGTTTCTGTCGATTTTTTCAGAGCCTCTAAATTTTTTTAAACAAGTGCAGAATGTTATATGAGATTAACATGAACACGAGACAAAAACGAACCCTTTTAGCCGGATTTGACCCGGTGAAACAAGCCAAATAACCGACCTGGCCGGTCTTGGTTAGGTGTTTGCGCTTCGTTTTTTGTTTGGTGCTCTGGTTTCTGGGGTTTGGTGTTTCAGGTATTGTTTGTTTTTGCTAAAGATTGCATGTGATGTTATCTTTCTGTAAAGGCAATTCAGAGTGTTTCGTATTCGTAATTTTAAAATCGTTTCGAGTTTTTTTATTTATGGTCTTGACGACGTTAAAAAGTTGAACAAATATCAATAACCCAATTTTTACCCATCTCTGGAAATTTTCCAAAAGTTGGAATATTTTGGGTTTAAAAATCTTTAGAAAATCATGCAAGTAATTCTATGGACCCTCTAAAAGAACGATACCCAAACGTGACTTTTTGACCGTGGAACCGCGGTCAAACCCTAGGGTTTGCGGCAGTTCCGCGGCGCTATGAGTGAGGCATGGGTCGGCCCTTCTACGGTTGGTCCATAGGTGCTGTGGCATGTTCTGGGTATTTTTTAAACTGTGCTCAAGTGTTGAGCTCTCTGGGAAATTTTAGGTGATTCGATCGAAATGTTTAATATCTTCTAGCTATCTGTGAATTGTGATACAATATTTGGAATCCACAATATTTAGTTTTGTGAAAACTAATTTGAATTTTATAGATCTAGCAATTTAGTCTCATATGATCGGTTGCCACGGGGTTTTTGATATGGATCAAAACTCTGTTGCAATCACGTAGTGTACGCGGATACTCGCCGGATAACATTACTAGATAGCCACTCCCCATAGCCCCGACCAAGTGACATTAGGAGAACCCCATTGCCTAAAGCATCCGTCCAGGTGCTCGCGGCCGCGGTGATCCGCCTAAGTGCACTTCTTCGACGGTATCGGGGGTGCGGCCGTCTACTAATGTTTCTGACGAGCATTCGATCAGCTTGTCGGGAATCTTGTTGAATTGCCCGACTTGTTATTGAAAAGTTTTTCAATATCGAGACTAAAATGTGGGGTTTATAATTGTTTGGCATGCGATGTCTAAGGAATTCATTTGGTTAGGCATGAAATCCGAAGTATGTGATATTTCGGGTTTATGATGTCTAAGTTAGTTGCAGATTCCAATTGTTGTAGTTTTCATTTTCTTTTCTGCAACCGTAAGTGTAATATGTGGTGTATCGCCGGTTTCGTTGCTATATGTCAAAGACAATTAGGATACGCATATTTATTTACGTTGATGACATGTGATGTTATGTGTTGCTTGTATATGTTATATTGGATCGTCGTGTTTGAATAGCCGGGGGGTTTTGCGTGAGATGAGAGTTTTTCATTTTCATTCATGTAAAAACTTGTATGTAATATTCTTTTATAGGGGCACTTCCGGGTTGAGGATGTTGTCACCATTGATGTATATTATTTACTTTTCCGCATTAGGATAGACCCAATGAGGGGAGCACAAGTGATCGGGTTCTAGAGTCCAGTGGGAGACCATCTCGAGGAGTCGAGTTCGGGTCTCCTAACTCTAGAATCGGTAGGGTTTCTTGCCGCTCTCGTAGGGGTCTAGGGATGTGGGTTTGGCTATTCATCGCGACCGTGGAATCCGTGTTTTTTACTGGCTTAATTTAAGATACGGAATTCCCAGTATATCCAATATTTCATATGTGGACTTCTGCTGCTGATATTCTGTGATATGATCACTTTATATGATGAGACGAATGTTGTTATTATATATATGATATATAATAAACGTTGTTTATGTTTTGCACCCGCGCTAGTCCCGTCCCGCTATGTCGTTAGTTAAGTAACTTAACGGTGTATAACGGGACACTGTGGCGAATGCAGATGGCATAAGCGTACGTTGTATTTTCGTTTCTTCTGTGATGCTTAGGAAGCATAAATGTTGGGACTTCATTAATGAGATTAATGAAAAGGAAAGAAACTTAAAGATATTGTAGAATCAAATTTTCAAAGATGGTAGCTCTACTTCTTGCTTTGTATAGTAGTGTTCCTTGATGAACATCCAGTACCTCATTCGATGAGGAAAGAGCCTAGATCTCTTCACCGGGAGTGATCTCTTTAGCAATAGCTAGCAGATGCTACCCCCACTCGGTTTATTTTGAAAAACTTGATTTAAAAGCAGAGCTTAAACCACTCCTTTTCAAAATCACTCGATTCTACAACGATATCAAGTTCATTACGCAAAAGGTTTTCTTAAAAACTTGTCATAGCCCTCCATCATTTCGGATAAGTGCTACTTAGTATTCGTTCTACATTTGTTGACCTCCGTCAAGACGTAGTGTGCAGTAGCTGATTAGTGCTTATCTACTGCATATGATGCGATTAGATTAGGGTAGTCGTACGGCCTTATTGACCTCCGTCAAGAGTCGTGCGGGTGGGTTTAATTCAATCATGAAATGTACGGATTGAACTTGACTAGCAGCCTATGGTTTGTTGACCTCCGTCAAGGTCATAGGATGCTAGGTGTAAAATATTATCGGGAATTTCAAGTGTTGAAATTTGCAATGAGATTGCATACCTTCTATGAGATAGTTGGATCCCGATACCCACTGCGAGTAAGAGTTACTCCTGGGAGAGTTTTACACATCACAATTAGCCGATCAAGTAGGTGTCTAGAAAGGTGTTGATGGGGTTACACCCCTGGGAAAACGAGGTTTATTTTAATTAGGTCTGTGCGAAAAAACGGGGAACCTCCCTCAAAGTACTGACACTGGCCTGGCTGAAAGATTGGTGAACTTGTAGGGTGTAATTAATCCCGGCTAGTCTTACCTTTTAGGGTTTGAAGAAAGATTTGATGAAAATAGTGGGAGCCATCATGATTAGATAAGATAATAACCAATCTAATCTTGCAAGAGCATACGCTAAGTGTTTTCTTCTCTCTCTCTCTCCAGGTAGCGACCATGTCACGCTTTAATCAAGATAATAATATGGATGTATTGACCGAACCTGCTTATTATACTGAGCCGGGGAACGTTGGTTCTGCTCTATCTTATAATCGTTATAGGTCTGAGCAGGAAATAGGGGATTATCCGGATTCCCACGCCACCCAAACGAGGAATGAGCATGCTGATGCATCTTCTTCGGGTGTGTTTGTTACCGAGAACTATTTCTCAGTACACTCTACGTCCTGGGTATTAGATACCGGATCGGGATCTCACATATGTAATATGTTACATGGGCTAAGGAAGGGTAGAGAACTGGGAATAGGTGATCATTCTATAAGAGTAGAGAATGGTGCAAATGTTGCAGCCAGAGCAGTTGGTGAATATCACCTTGTATTGCCAAATGGTAATAAATTGATTCTGAATGAATGTTATTACATACCGAACCTGATATACAATATTATATCAGTTTCTTTATTAAGTAAAGAAGGATACAATTTTGTATTGCAGGATAATGTTATGAACATTTTTCTGAATCAAAAGTTGATTGGATCAGGCTCAATAAGTAATGGCATATACGTTCTAAATCAAAGCACGGTTCTTAGCGTACAAAACACACACAAGAGGAAGAGTTTAGAAATGAACGAATCCTTCTTGTGGTATTGTAGACTATGTCATATCAATGCGAAACGACTAGCTAAGTTACATAAGAATATATATTTGAATCCGTTCGAATTTTCATCTTATGAAACTGGCCAGTCATGTCTCAAAGGCAAGATGACCAAAACTCCGTTTACTAGACACGGAGAAAGAGCTGCGGAACTCTTGGGACTGATATATAGTGATGTATGCGGTCCCATGTCTACACATGTCAGGGATGGTTCCTCATATTTCATTACATTCACTGACGATCTCTCAAGATTCGGACATGTGTTCTTGTTGAAACAAAAGTATGAAACTTTTGAGAAATTCAAAGAATATAAGCATGAAGTTGAGAACCAGACGGGTAAAAATATTAAAATCCTACGATCTGATCGGGGAGGAGAATACTTGAGCACGGAATTCCGTGACTATCTAAAAGAGAATGAGATTCTCTCTCAGCTTACTCCTCCGTATACTGTTAGTGTTTATGCCCTAGAAGGCCATTACTGTATCATACTAGTTTGTATATTACTTAATGGAAGCTTGGGATATTCACATGTATATAACAGTCTTGCTAAACATGGTAGTATGCTACTTGGTTTTTCTATCTTAATATGTGAGTGTACGTATTGATAGAGCTCTTAGGATCTTGCTTGACTACCAGCGTTGTGATGGCAGTCACACTAGTGGGGGCTGGGTAGTCTACAAGCACATCCTTATTCAGGTCCCTAGTCGTTGGATTATCGAAACAGGGCATCGATACTCCGGAGTAGACTAGTGTGTACGCTTCTCATCCCAGTTGGGGAGATGGTCTATCCCACAGCCGTCAGTACGTCGTACTGGAGATAGTATACAGGTACTCGTTAGGTTACGGGTACACCGGACAGGACTCACAGGGAACTGTTGGTTGGTTTTATACCAGTCGTCAGTGAACAGTTCCCAGGTGACATGAGTACAGCATAGTCCGCAGACTTGACACTGCTACTTCGCCTCGAGTGTGTCCCACTGTTCTTAGATTGCTACCCTACCACGGCTCAAAGGAGTCGTGCAAACAGGTAGCAGTTGGGTGCAGTCCCGAGCACTTGGAGGCAGTGGCGGTTAGACAGGATTCGTCCCTCCCGGTATTGGGAGTAGATATCGCGCTGTGTCAGAGAGCCATTACGCAAAGTCCCTGGCCAGGGCAAGCGAGATTTGCTGGTAGGTTCCAGTAGTTTCTCAGGGTGTAATGGGCTTCCCTCCGACACGACTTATACCGCTATTAGGGGACTGACGCTTGCCGCCCCTAGGCAGGATATGCGATAGTCTTGGACGAACGGACCGGACTGTATGGAGATTGTCACATCAGACTCAGTAGGAGTTCGGATGGGTTTTCTCATCGGCCTTCTTATCGACAACTACCTGGGGACCGTTACGTACAGCTAGTGCCGCTTGCGGTCTGTGGTTAAACCCACTGCCAGCGTAGTAGTCGAGTCTCTAGAGTCCCACACAGAGAGTTTCCTATTCCAGGCGAAACGATATAGAGGTCGTATGGTTTTACGACAAGGGTTCGGACGCATACGTGCGTTTACGCACGTACGACTTTCGGACAGTTTTTACCAGTCGGCTTTGGTTTAAGCCAGTTACTGGTATCCGGTTATTGGATTTTTACAGTCTAAAGTTTTTCCGTATTTTTGCGGAAAGGAGGGGCGTTCTCGTAATTGTGCGGGAAGCTTCTAGAAGGTGGTGACTAAGGAGGTTAAGGTGGCATATGAAATGATTGTGATTAATGAGTCACCTTGATGATTCATAGATGTCTTTTGTCATTATAATGAATCATCACTAGATATTATCAAGCATGGTTGCTAAATTCTTTTCTTATTCTTTTCTTGATAAAAGAAATGCTTGATATATATCTTCTTGACTCACTATTCTCATATCATTATTATCATCATCTTCTCTCTCCTCAAGCTCTCCCTTTTCAAAAGACTAATCCTCCCCTCTCATGAGTTGAGTACAAGGGTTAGTAAGACTAATTAATCCATAACCTTCTCTACACCTAGCTTCTTTGATTAGCACTTAGAGAAGTTTAGTTGCCTCAAGTTTAGAGGCTAAGCTTGGAGTATAGCTCTCGGGTGGATCGTCTACTACAAAGAGAAGGCCGAGGAGGACAAGGAGATCGTAAAGACGAAGGAGTTGGTTCATTAGGTATAATCCCTAAACACAGTAGTTTAGAAACACTTTGTGTTTGGTTATTTATAGTTTAGCTTCGATTCAAGCGGTTAGTCGATGTTTGTTCACTAAACAAGTTCGTTTTTGAAAATTCCGCCTCCCCACAAGTATTGGGGTGTAGTACATCGACTTACAGTGGTATCAAAGCCTCGCTAAACAATAAATAACTTAATTACAAATTTGTACGAATTTCGAACGGAAAAACGAAGCCGGAAAACCCTAAAAACATCAAGTTTCTGTCGATTTTAAAATGATGTCCAAAAATTTTTCAGGGAAGTTCAGAAAGCTTGAAAAGACACCAGAAGAACACCCAAGAAATTTGGGATCCTGAATCGGCAACGCGGCCGCGGAACCGCGGCGGATCGCACCGATCCGCCGCGCTTCCGCCGCCGAGTTGCCGAGTCAGGAACCCAAATTTCCTGTGTTGCTTCTCTGTGGTATTTGGGATTTTCTGGAATATTTAATATTTGCTCAGGTTTCAGTTTTACAGAGCAGTATTGGAGCAATATTAATGGTGTTTAATCAATCGAAATTGTACAGTATTTGCATATTGGATTATATCTGTGATTGTATAATGTGTTCGTAAACCTCCCCTAACTGCTAGTATGTCAGTTGGCAGGGGGTTGCACATTTCTGAAATGGTTATATCTGTTTGTGCATATAAACTGTATTGGACTGTTGTGGTGTATAGCCGGGGTTTTGAAATGGGTTATTATTTAATTCATTTGTTGTAAATGTAATTTGTTGTAATATTATTTTGCGGGGCACATCCAGGTTGCGGTTGTTGCCACCGTTGTATTATTTCATTTTACTGTTTTTGCTCCTAGGACAGATCCAAGGTGGGGTACACAAACTGCCGGGCGGGTAGTTTGCCGTACCCGTAGGGATCTTGGGTGGGGTAACGGCTATTCATCACAACTGTGTAATCTGTCTTTTCTTGCAGGCTCAAAAGAAATACAGATTGCTTGCAAATCCAATAAAGTTTATCTGTGTTCTGGAATGTATATCATTACGTCAGACGAATGTAAAATATCTATATATATTGTAGCTATTTTAGACGTCACTTATGTTTTACACCCGCGCTAGCCCAGTCCCCGCTCTGTCGTTAGTTAAGTAACCTAACGAGTGATGACGGGACCCAGTAGCGAATGCAGGTGGCATAAGAGGACGTCATATTTTCGTTGTTTTCTGCAATGATAGGTTAATGATGGGACGCATTATCTATAATGCAAAGAAAAATAAACCAAAGTTTTAATCGTTGGAACAATTTAAAAGAAACCACTCGGTTAATTTTAAAAACAGATATTTTTAAATGCGGAGCTTTAACCACTCCTTTTAAAAGCTATCAGGTTCCTTCGGTTATATCAAGTTCACTACGTTCACGGTTTCGCCAAAACCATTCGTAGCCCTCCGTCATTTCATCTGGGTATTCAGTAGTATTCAAGCTATGTATTTTGACCTAACGCCAAGGCATAGTGTTTGGTAGCTGCTGGATATTCATTTGTTGCATAGATAGATGAGTTAGTTTGGGACAGTCGTATTATCATTTTGGCCGAACGTCAAGAATATATACGGATGGGTTCAAATTAACAAGATAATGATGGGTAGAACTTGACATGTGACTTATGACATTTTGACCTAACGCCAAGGTCATAAGAGCATGGGGCAGAAACTTATATCGGGAATTTCTAAAGAAACTGAAATTTGCAAGGAGATGCATACCATTTTGAGTTTGATGAATGTTGGTAGCATTCCTACAACATTATCAGACGATGATATTTGGATCCCGATCCTACTGTAAGTATATGCTACTTATCAGGATATTCGTCACTTAACGATCAATGCTATAAACCTAGTAGGTGTCCAGAAAAGTGTCAGCGGGGTTACGCCCCCATAGAAAAGAGGTTATTTAATTAAGGAACTTCGCGAAAGCGTTGGAAAACCTCCTTCGAAGTATCGACACCAGCCTGGCTGAACGGTTAAGCAAGTATTGTACGGTGAAAATAGTCCTGGCTAATTCTTCTTTTATGGTTTGAGGAAGGATTCGAGAAACAGTGGGAGCCATCCAGTTTAGATAAACTAAAAACCACTCTAAACTTGCAAGAGCATCATGCTAAAGAGTTTTCTTCTCTCTCTCCTAATTGCAGCGACCCTGAAAATGACTGGACTTAAGTTACTTTTAGAGAAAAATATACTGACAGGGCCAAACTATAAAGATTGGCTGCGGAATGTCAAAATGGCTTTGACCTATGACAAACTGGGGTACATCCTCACCGCTACGGCACCTGCTGTCCCTGGTCCCAAATCCAGCAATGCGGATAAGGAAATCCGCAAAACCTGGAATTTAGATTGCGCGAAAGCCAAGTGCATCGTGCTTGCCTCGATGAACAATGAACATCAGAGGAGGCATGAGGATATGGACCTTGATGGCATATTTCTCCATACAAAGGAACTTTATGGAGAGCAATCTCGTATAGCAAGATACGAGACCTCTAAGAACTTGTTTCGAGCGAGGTTGGTTGTCGGGTCATCGGTAGGAGAACATGTACTAAAGATGATCGGCTATATATATGAGCTCGCAGACCTTGGGACGACTTTGGATAATGAGCTCTATACAGACCTTATTCTCCAGTCCCTTCCTCACACCTACGCCCAGTTTATCCTGAACTTCAATATTCAAAGAAAAGAAGTTGAACTTCCGGAACTCCTGAACATGTTAAGGAGTGCAGAGGGCACCTTGAAGAATTCAAGGGAAACACCCGCTATGTTTGTTGGCGGTACATCTTCTTCCGGGTCCAAGGCAAGGGCCAAAGGAAGGAAGAAGAAGGCCGCACCCAGACCTAGAGGAGGTGTTAGTAAGATGGGAGGGAAGGGAAAGAAAAAGTTTGCGGTACCGGTAGTTGGCCAGGATGAGTGCTTCCATTGTCACAGGAAAGGGCACTGGAAGAAGGATTGCAAAGAGTGGAACGCCAAGAACCAGGAACCGAAGCAAGCTGTGGCTTCGACTTCAGGTGTGTTTGTAATTGAGAATTGTCTGTCGATCAACTCTACTTCCTGGGTATTGGATACCGGATCAGGATCTCATATTTGCAATTCATTGCAGGTACTGAGAAACCGTAGAGTGCTGAAGGAAGGTGATATGACCCTAAAGGTTGCTAACGGAGCTAGCGTGGGAGCTGCGTCCGTCGGGGATTATCACCTAGGATTGACGAGTGGACACATTTTGGTTTTACATAACTGTTATTTTGTACCAAGCTTAACGTGTAATATCATATCAGTTTCCTTGTTATCAAATAAAGGTTATGATTTCACGTTTGTAAGAGATGTTGTCAACATCCACCTTAATCATGGTTTGATTGGGTCCGGTACACTAAATAGCGGTATATATGTTTTAAACCAACTCCAAATTTTCAATGTCCAGAACACACTAAAAAGAAAGTCTCCAGATTTAAATAAAGCTTTCTTATGGCATTGTAGACTGGGTCACATCAATGAGAGAAGGTTGACTAAGTTGCATAGAGAAGGATATTTGGACTCGTTCGAATATCAAACTTATGACACTTGTCAATCTTGTCTCAAAGGAAAGATGACAAAGACTCCATTTACTGGACAAGGAGTAAGAGCGAGCGAGCTCTTAGGACTCATACACAGCGATGTATGCGGTCCAATGTCTACACATGCAAGAGGTGGTTTTTCCTATTTCATTACTTTCACGGATGATTACTCAAGATACGGATTCATTTATCTGATGAAACATAAATCCGAGGCTTTTGAGAAATTCCGAGAGTATAAGAATGAAGTAGAAAACCAAACCGGCAAAAGTATCAAGACACTTAGATCTGATCGAGGTGGTGAATACTTGAGTGCCGAGTTCTTAGGTTACCTAAAAGAGAAAGGAATTCTCTCTCAGCTTACTCCTCCGTACACTCCACAGCATAACGGTGTATCGGAGAGACGGAATCGAACCCTATTGGATATGGTACGATCCATGATGAGTAATGCTGAGTTACCGCGATCTTTCTGGGGTCATGCGCTAGAATCAGCGGCATATCTTTTGAACATGGTACCTACCAAGACTGTGCCTACCACTCCATATCAGATGTGGAGCGGGAAGAAACCCCATCTACAGTATATAAAGATTTGGGGATGTCCAGCTTTTGTTAAAAAGCAGCATGTGGACAAGCTCGAGGCACGATCAGTAAAGTGTAAGTTTGTGGGATATCCAAAGCACTCCAGGGGATATCTATTCTATTACGCAGAGGAACAAAAAGTATTTGTTTCTCGTAATGCCCATTTTCTAGAACATCAGTTTTTAGAAAAGGAATCAAGTGGGAGCGAAATAGAACTGGAAGAAATTCCAGAACCACAAACTGCTACTGAAAGTTTGGTAGAACCGGAAATTCAAGAAGAACAGGACATTCCCGCACCCCTCCGCAGGAGTAGTAGGCCGTCTCATCCGCCTGAGAGATACTACGGTTTTCTCATAGATGGGGATAGAGAGGATTGCATCATAGATGATGATGAACCTACTGACTTCCAGCAGGCCATCCAGAGCGGCGACTCGGTACGATGGCTAGATGCAATGCGGACCGAAATGGAGTCCATGTACACCAACAAAGTATGGACTTTGGACTTTGCTCCAGATGGGGTAAAACCCATAGGATGCAAATGGATCTTCAAGAAAAAGATTGGTGTAGATGGACAGGTGGAAACCTATAAGGCTAGACTTGTTGCAAAGGGTTTTCGTCAAAGACCTGGTTTGAACTATGACGAAACTTTTTCTCCAGTGGCTATGCTCAAATCCATTCGGGTCCTTCTTACCATTGCTGCCTTCCATGATTATGAAATCTGGCAGATGGACGTAAAGACGGCTTTTCTGAATGGAAATTTAGAAGAGAGCGTCTATATGGATCAGCCAGAGGGTTTCAATCAGAGTTGGAGCAGCGGGAAAGTATGCAAGCTGCTTAAGTCCATTTATGGACTAAAGCAGGCATCGCGGAGTTGGAACATCTGTTTTGATGAGACAGTCAAAGAATATGACTTTATCAAAAATCCAGTTGAACCGTACATATATAGTAAAGTTGTAGCCAGAAGTGTTGTATTCCTCGTCTTGTACGTGGATGACATTCTATTGATAGGAAATGACATTCCTATGCTACAATCTGTCAAAGGATTCTTGTCACACAGGTTCTCCATGAAAGACCTGGGTGATGCCTCTTACATTCTGGGGATCCGGATCTATCGTGATAGATCCAAGAGGATGTTGGGACTTTCGCAGTCCAGGTATATCGACACTGTACTGAAAAGATTCAGTATGGAAGATTCTAAGCGCGGTAATCTACCGGCTTGTCACGGAATCACCCTCTCCAAAGAGATGTCTCCCAAGACTGATTTGGAAAGGGAACGCATGTCTATTATACCCTACGCTTCTGCGGTAGGCTCTATAATGTATGCGATGTTGTGTACCAGACCAGATGTAGCTTACGCACTAAGCGTGGTGAGCCGGTATCAGTCAGACCCAGGGGAGAAACACTGGATAGCAGTAAAGAACATTCTCAAGTACCTGAGGAGGACTAAGGAGATGTTCTTGGATTACGGCGGAAAAGACCTCAGGTTGGAGGCCTTTGCTGATTCCGGCTTCCAGAGTGATAAGGACGATTCCAAGTCCATGTCGGGTTATGTCTTTACCCTCAATGGAGGGACGGTGTGCTGGAAGAGCTCCAAGCAGGACACCGTTGCTGACTCGACGATGGAAGCGGAGTATATAGCTGCTTGCGATGCCGCAAAAGAAGCAGTCTGGATGAAGAAGTTCCTAACAGAACTTCAGGTGGTTCCTACCATAGTTGATCCAATACCTCTGTATTGCGACAACAACGGAGCTATATCTTTAGCGAAGGAACCAAGGTCCCATCAGAAGTCCAGACACATCTTGAGGCGGTATCACCTGATCAGGGAGATCATTGATCGTCAGGAGATCGAGGTTCGAAGAGTTGCTTCAGAAGAGAACATTGCTGATCCATTCACGAAGGCCCTACCTCAGATTCAGTTCGAGAGGCTACTCGAGATCATTGGTCTTCGATATGCCAGTACATGGCCCTAGTGCAAGTGGGAGATTGTTAGTGTTTATGCCCTAGAAGGCCATTACTGTATCATACTAGTTTGTATATTACTTAATGGAAGCTTGGGATATTCACATGTATATAACAGTCTTGCTAAACATGGTAGTATGCTACTTGGTTTTTCTATCTTAATATGTGAGTGTACGTATTGATAGAGCTCTTAGGATCTTGCTTGACTACCAGCGTTATGATGGCAGTCACACTAGTGGGGGCTGGGTAGTCTACAAGCACATCCTTATTCAGGTCCCTAGTCGTTGGATTATTGAGACAGGGCATCGATACTCCGGAGTAGACTAGTGTGTACGCTTCTCATCCCAGTTGGGGAGATGGTCTGTCCCACAGCCGTCAGTACGTCGTACTGGAGATAGTATACAGGTACTCGTTAGGTTACGGGTACACCGGACAGGACTCACAGGAAACTGTTGGTTGGTTTTATACCAGTCGTCAGTGAACAGTTCCCAGGTGACATGAGTACAGCATAGTCCGCAGACTTGACACTGCTACTTCGCCTCGAGTGTGTCCCACTGTTCTTAGATTGCTACCCTACCACGGCTCAAAGGAGTCGTGCAAACAGGTAGCAGTTGGGTGCAGTCCCGAGCACTTGGAGGCAGTGGCGGTTAGACAGGATTCGTCCCTCCCGGTATTGGGAGTAGATATCGCGCTGTGTCAGAGAGCCATTACGCAAAGTCCCTGGCCAGGGCAAGCGAGATTTGCTGGTAGGTTCCAGTAATTTCTCAGGGTGTAATGGGCTTCCCTCCGACACGACTTATACCACTATTAGGGGACTGACGCTTGCCGCCCCCTAGGCAGGATATGCGATAGTCTTGGACGAACGGACCGGACTGTATGGAGATTGTCACATCAGACTCAGTAGGAGTTCGGATGGGTTTTCTCATCGGCCTTCTTATCGACAACTACCTGGGGACCGTTACGTACAGCTAGTGCCGCTTGCGGTCTGTGGTTAAACCCACTGCCAGCGTAGTAGTCGAGTCTCTAGAGTCCCACACAGAGAGTTTCCTATTCCAGGCGAAACGATATAGAGGTCGTATGGTTTTACGACAAGGGTTCGGACGCATACGTGCGTTTACGCACGTACGACTTTCGGACAGTTTTTACCAGTCGGCTTTGGTTTAAGCCAGTTACTGGTATCCGGTTATTGGATTTTTACAGTCTAAAGTTTTTCCGTATTTTTTCGGAAAGGAGGGGCGTTCTCGTAATTGTGCGGGAAGCTTCTAGAAGGTGGTGACTAAGGAGGTTAAGGTGGCATATGAAATGATTGTGATTAGTGAGTCACCTTGATGATTCATAGATGTCTTTTGTCATTATAATGAATCATCACTAGATATTATCTAGCATGGTTGCTAAATTCTTTTCTTATTCTTTTCTTGATAAAAGAAATGCTTGATATATATCTTCTTGACTCACTATTCTCATATCATTATTATCATCATCTTCTCTCTCCTCAAGCTCTCCCTCTTCAAAAGACTAATCCTCCCCTCTCATGAGTTGAGTACAAGGGTTAGTAAGACTAATTAATCCATAACCCTCTCTATATTACACCTAGCTTCTTTGATTAGCACTTAGAGAAGTTTAGTTGCCTCAAGTTTAGAGGCTAAGCTTGGAGTATAGCTCTCGGATGGATCGTCTACTACAAAGAGAAGGCCGAGGTGGACAAGGAGATCGTAAAGACGAAGGAGTTGGTTCATTAGGTATAATCCCTAAACACAGTAGTTTAGAAACACTTTGTGTTTGGTTATTTATAGTTTAGCTTCGATTCAAGCGGTTAGTCGATGTTTGTTCACTAAACAAGTTCGTTTTTGAAAATTCCGCCTCCCCACAAGTATTGGGGTGTAGTACATCGACTTACATATACACCACAGCACAACGGTATATCGGAGCGGAGAAATCACACCCTATTAGATATGGTGCGCTCTATGATGAGCACCGCTGAGTTACCTATTTCCTTTTGGGATTATGCGCTTGAGACAACATCATACCTATTGAATATAGTTCCAACCAAATTAGTGCCTACCACTCTATATGAGATATGGGAAGGGAAGAGACCATATCTTAATTTTGTTAAGATGTGGGGTTGCCCGGCTTATGTTAAAAAGAAAAATCCGGACAAGCTCGAGGCAATGTCAGTTCTGTGCAAGTTTGTAAGATATCCCAAATATTCGCGAGGACATATCTTCTACCATCCTGAGGAACAAAAGATGTTTGTTTCTCATCATGCCACCTTTTTCGAAAAGGAATTTCTTATGAAAGAAATTTGTGGCAAAGAGATAGAACTGGAAGAAGTTCCAGCTATACAAACTACGACAGAAGATTTGGTAGAACCAGTGGATTCGATAGTCCCCAACGAACATCGGCCTCTCCGCCGACCTAGTAGGGTTTCTCATCCACCTGAGAGATACTACGGTTTTCTCATTGATAGTGGGAGCGAGCATTGCATCATGGAAGATGATGACCCAACTAGCTTCGAGCAGGCCATCACGAGTGGGGACTCTGTGTAATGGATGGATGCAATGCGGTCTGAGATGGAATCCATGTACACCAACAAAGTATGGACTTTAGAAGTTGCTCTTGAAGGGGTAAAACCCATTGGGAGCAAATTGATCTTTAAGAAGAAATTTGGTGTAGATGGAAAAGTTGAGACTTTCAAAGCTAGACTTGTTGCAAAAGGTTTTCTTCAACGACTAGGTGTGGATTATGATGAAACCTTTTCTCCAGTGGCTATGCTTAAGTCCATCCGGATCCTACTTACCATCGCTGCATTCCATGACTACGGAATCTGGCAGATGGATGTTAAGACCACCTTTCTGAATGGTGATTTAGAAGAGAGAGTGTACATGACTCAGCCAGAGGGCTTCATGGACAGTGGGAGCAGCGGAAAGGTGTGCAAGCTTCTTAAATCAATCTACGGGTTAAACCAGGCATCGCGGAGTTGGAACTTCTCTTTTGATGTGGCGGTCAAAGAGTTTGATTTCGTCAAAAACGTAGATGAATCTTGTATATACAAGAAGGTGGCAGAGAGTAAGGTCATCTTCCTCGTATTGTACGTGGATGGCATACTCTTGATAGGAAATAATGTTCCTATGTTGCACTCGGTCAAGCTCTTCTTATCACAAAAATTCTCCTTGAAGGATCTGGGTGATGCCTCCTACATCCTAGAGATTAAGATCTATAGAGATAGGTATAAACGGATACAGGGATTGTCCCAATCCAGATGCATTGACACCATACTGAAGAGGTTTAGTATGGAGGATTCCAAGCATGGGAATTTACCCACGATCTCAGGAATCACTCTCTCCAAAGAGATGTCTCCCAAGACTGATTTGGAGAGAGCTCGCATGTAAGGGATACCCTATGCTTCGGCAGTAGGCTATATCATGTACGCGATGTTAAGTACCCGACCGGATGTAGCGTGCGTACTGGGTGTTGTAAGCAGGTATCAATCAGATCCTGGGAAGAATCACTGGACAGCTGTGAAGAACATTTTTAAGTACTTGAGAAGGACTAAAGAAATGTTCTTGGAGTATGGTAATAGTGAACTTCAAGTGGAGTCCTTCACCGACTCGAGCTTCCAGAGTGATAAGGACGGCTCTAAGTCAGTCTCGGGTTTTGTCTTCACTCTCAATGGAGGGGCGGTTTGTTGGAAGAGTTCCAAGCAAGAAACCGTGGCAGACTCGACGATGGAGGCTGAATACATCGCTGCCAACGATGCTGCCAATGAGGCTGTCTGGATGAAGAAGTTCATAACCGAACTTGGTGTGGTTCCTTCCATCGAACATCTTATACCTTCGTATTGTGATAACAATGGAGCAGTGGTTTTGGCCAAGGAACTCAGGTCCCATCAGCGATCCAGGCATATTCTGAGGCAGTATCACCTGATCCGGGAGATAGTTGATCGCCGGGAGATCGAGGTCAGGAGAGTTGAAACGAATAATAACACGGCGGATCCACTCACGAAGGCCATACCCCAGATATAATTTGAGAGGCTCTTCGGGATGTTGGGTATGAGATACTACAACAACTGGCCTTAGTGAAAGTGGGAGATTGTTAGGTGTATGTATGCCTTAGAGGCCATTATTGTACATGATTGTATATTGTAGTGGAGGCTTGGACATATATAGAGAGGGCTTTCTTGCTCGACATGATAGTATGCTATCTGGTTGCTCTTTGTCTAAACATGTAGACTTGTATTGTGATACTGTTTTGCTCTCACATGTTGATAAAGCCCTTAGGATGTGTACTGGACTACCAGGACTATGATGGAGATCATACTATCGGGGCTAGAGTAGTCCATAAGTTCATCCTTTAATTGTTCCTAGTCGAGGGTGTATCGAGACGGGGCATCGATATTCTAGAGTAGACTAGCGTATACGCTTCTTGACCCATATGATGGACGATAGATGATCCCATATCCATTGGTGTTTGACATCAAAGATGGTATACGGGTGCTCAGTGGAGACTGGGTACATTGAACAGGACTCGCCGAGAACTCCTAGATGGTATTATATCTCACGTCAGATAGCAGTTCTCTGATGACACAGGTACATGTTAGTCTGTAGATCCGAGATCGTCATAGAGTCTTGTGCGATTCCCACTGTGCTTTGATTTCCACCTTACCACGTTCAAGAGAACGTGCAAAATGGTGATTTTTGGGTACAGTCCCGAGTCACATGGAGGCAATGAGCGATAGGAGGGGTTTCGTCTTTCCCGGTATTGGGGGTTGATGTTGCGCTGTGCTCGATTGGCTATAACAGGAAGTCCCTGGCCAGGGCTGATATGGAGATTTACTGGTAAGTGTTATTAGTAGTTTCTCGACCCGTTATGAGCCTCATATCGGCACGACTTATCAAGTTATTGGGGTCTGACGTTTACCACCCCTAGACTCGATATGCGACATATTAGACGAAGAGACCGGACTGTACGGTAGTGTTACTTATTGGATTCACAGGAGTATGAGCAGGCTTGCTTGTTGATCTTCTGATCGCTCAATACCCGGGTAGCCGTTACGTGCAGCTAGTACCGCTGACGGCTTGTGGGTGACTGATATGATCATCACCTACTGCCGGCGTATTGACGAGTCTTTAGAGTCCTACACAGAGCTTTCCTGGCTCAGGAGAAATGAAGTAGGAGCACATATGTGATATGTGCGGGACCGAGATTAATACGTGTATGTGATACCGTATTCTATTCTCGCGATATGTGATATTAGTCGGTTATATGAGATATAGCCGGATTATTAAATCATGTGTTGATTTAATAATTTAATGTATAAATATATATTTGATATATTAATATACATTAACTAATATTATCCCACTTAAGCATTTCTTTTTCTCACTTGTGCACATTTAATATATATGTGATATATATTATTGTGTCATTCTTGTTACTAAATGCTAGATGGGTGTATGAGACTCACACCATGACATGAATAATTAAGGGTGTTTATTTATTTAAGGTAAATCAAAATTAGTTGGAAATTAGCATATGGTTGAAGCTTGTGGAACCAATGACTTTGTCCACTAATTTTGTTTTACTTAAGATATTTATTAACCCAACCATTATCTTTAGCCATGGTTAAGTCTCTACAAAAGTTAGTATGAGATATTATCTCACCCATGGTTGCTATTCTCACCCATAACATTCTCCACTTCATCTCCAAGAGCTCTATAGGTTTTGAGGAGGTGAAGAAAATTAGTGAGAAAAATATTTATAAAGTGAGCAAAAATCCTACTTCATTAACCTACACTAGATTAGCCATTTAGTTTAGATTGTTTGCTTCACTAATTCACAATTAGAGAAAAGGTAGCTTGAGTTGGATATTTCTCGACGTAGATCATCTTCGGCCTCGAAGACTTCAAGCAATCTTGTTCCTTTCACCTAGTGGAGCCTAGCGAGAGTCCGGGAGACCACTACTTGCAGCGAAGAGACTACTACACGAAGCTTTTGAAGTGAAGGACCAGTCTACAAAGGTTGTATTTCTCATTCACTTAGTGTAATGTTTGATTACATGCATGCTTACCCTAATTCCTCTAGTTAGATCCTTTGTTTGGGTTACTTAGCACACTAAATTTTTTAAATTGGCATGCTTGATGCCCTCCGAAACCCAGTAGTCGTGCTAGAGAACCCTATAATATTTTAAATTTAATTATGCATAATGGTCTTACTATAATTGATTCTCATTTAGTGAAACATAAAATTGCAATGATATTTATTGAAACTTCTGAACCCCGAAAATAATTTTTTAAGCAAACTTGTACCTACTTAAATTTAAAATTTAGTTTTTTCAAATTCAACATTCCAACTAGGTGGAATTCCACCTATGAGATGTTGAAATGTGTTTTAAAATATCGGGAGCCCATTACTTTATTTTATGAGGAACAAATGCCCAATAATAATTTAGAGGATTATGATTGGTTTGTTTGTGAATATATTTTAAAATTTTTAGAAATATTTCACACTGCAACTAAATGTTTATCTGTTGTTTATTATCCTACTACATGTTTAGCAATATTACAGTTATTTTACGTTAGTAAAATTATTAATGAGCACATAATTGACCCTGAAAGTGCATTTGCTGGAATGTTATATAGCATACTTACTAAATCGAATAAATATCGACGAAAAGTTCCTGCATTGTTTTATTTAGCTTCTATTTTTTATCCTAGATTTAAAAAAGATAATTTATTTTCTTTATTAGATAGATACCATGAAAACTTAGGTACTGATATAGGAGATTATAAAAATGATTTATATTCTTATTTGGATGAATTGTATGCCATATATGATGTACATTATGGTCAAAACAGAACTTCTTTTTTATCTTCCTCTTCACAGCAAACTTCCAAAAAAAGAATATTTCAGTTTTTGCAGCAGAAAAAACAAAGAACAACCGTCTCTACTTTTTCTACTTATAATGAGGGTATAATGTATTTGCAAACCGATTTCAGTAATTTTCTCACTGTGGATCAAATAGATAATCTTGATATTTTGAACTGGTGGAAAATACACGGACACATATATCCTGTGTTTTCTGCCATGGCTCGTGATTTACTAACAACTCATGTGTCTATAGTAGTTTCGGAGTCTTCTTTTAGTGCAGTTAACAGGGTTTTGAGCAACAAGAAAGTGAGGCTGTCGGATGACGCATTAGAGATCGTGGTGTGCTAAAAATATTGGTTCGATGCTGTAACGACTCTGAATTTACTGTACGGAATTTTCCAGTTTAATGTACAGAAAATGAGTTATACAGCATGAATTTGAGTTATAATTAAATGTTGTTAAATAACAGCAAGAATCAACTAGTAGCTCACTAATAAAGCCTTTGCACTGCTGCGACGTAACCCCTGTATTCGATCCCCATCAGACACATTATTTTTCTGATTTTGCTTTTTAACTTTTTGGAAGCCCAAAAGTTTACACGTGCAATACACATAAAAATGAAAAGTCAGAAAAATCAAGCATGTGCAAAAGGGTTTAATCACAGAGTTGTACACGTGGCACAAATCCAGAGGCACGAAGCCCTAGATCGGCCGGCGGAAATGCCATAATGGCCGGCACCGACGGTTCAACCGTGGCCAATGAGGCCCGGGCTTTGCACACTTGACTCTTCCCCTACCCCTAACTCCCATGCACTGTTTGATTTCTCTGCAATCAAACAAAAACCCTTTATTTCACCATTTATCAACTTTTTAATGCATTTTAATTCACCATTTTAATTTTAAAACCCTAATTTTACACTATAAATACCACCCCACGTTTTAGCTCTGCATCATTATGAAATTTCTAGCCAAAACTCTAAAAAATTCTCTATGTACAAGTGGAGTAAAGAGGAGTTAGCAAGCGGTCAGCTTTCGGTGAAGGATCGAACCAATTTCGGAGCTCCCGCGACGCCACGACAACAACCCTATCTTCTTATACCTTTTCTTAACCTAACTAAGTTGTAAGTCCCTCCTAAACTTCTTTTCTTTTCATTGAATTTATCTTTTTATAAAAATCGGTAAAAGTGGAGTTAATACCGATATCACTTTTTCCAACTCCTATAACTCCAATTCCTATTATCTTTTGGTCAATTTTTTTATAAAATACTTGTAATCTTAAACCCTAATATTTAGAATCAAAATTTTATCAAAATTCTCATGTGAAATAACAATAGTAACCCTTTTTCATTTAATTACCATGAACCTTAAATATCACCTCTTTTAGTTTTTATTACAAACATACCTTTAGAAAAACTTTACGAGGTAACGATCTGCCTCTCACATACACATTTGGTTTCATAACACGATACTTTTTGAATGTATTTTTCATTGCGAAGAAATTATTACAAGAAAATACCACTTACTATAAAAAACGGATTTCTTTTAAATTGTATTTTAAATTCCTTTGCGATTATACGTCTACAACCCTCTTTAGAAGACCCGCTATTGGATGGTGCAGATTATCGTATATTCTTAGGCTAGTAGAGAGATGTAGACCTCCTCACGGAGCATTCGGTCTCGAAAGGTTTTAAATACGGTTTTTAAGAAAAACAAAATTTTCTAATCAAATAAAATTAAATTAATTTTTTTAATAATTATATAAAATTATAAATCTATATATTTTCAAAATATAATAAACTTACATTTTTTATAAATGAAAGAATTACAAGTTTCACTAAAATACCATCAAGATACCAACAAAAGCCAAGTTTTACAATAAAATATCATGAACTTTCCAGGCTAAGCAATTATCACTAAAATACCTCAAATCTTTAAAATTCATATCTATGAAAAGCCTAAATAATATAAATAAATACTCGAGGTTTATTTTGAACTTTTATTAAAAATATTTTTCATAAAACCCCCTCGAGTTATATAAATAATATTTAAGGATTTTAGTAAATATAGGTTTAAGCGGGATCAATTCTCTTGAGCTCCAAGGAGCCGGAGAAAGTGAGTGCTCGCCTATTTAAGGTAGAAAACTTAACGGAGTTATCAATGATAATTGTCTTGGAAAAATACACAAATCCTGCCGTTCATGTGCAGCAGTTACCGATAACTCCCGAACCTAATTCAGGATCTAAATCAGTTATAAGTGTTTGATTCAAGTCTAAGTCTAACTCAAATCTGAATCCAAACTCAAATCAGAGTCTAATTCAAATATGAATCCAAAAACTAATGTGAATACTTGAACTTGAATCCGAATACTTGAATTCAAACATCAATATCAAACATGAATACTTGACTTTACTTGACCGAACCATGATTATAACTTGACATGACTACTTGAATACATGATTACATCCGGAACCTGACTACTTGAAAAAGTTATATTCATGCTTTCGGCAAGACCTGTAAATATAACTCTACACAATACATCACGCAGGGATAACGGGTAGATTGGTACGGAACGTAATGTATTAACATGGCATGAGATGGTCACTTAAAAGACACCTACATGAACTCTCGTGCCGTTGTCCCGTGGGTTTTGATGGGGCCTTGTACTACATGTTACCATAGTCCACAGAGTAAGATGGACTCCTCTCGTATACACAAATACCTTCTGTACCAAGCTACAAACAACTACGTTAGAATAACAATCATATACTTGTACAACTTAACAGTTTCTTTTAACATTACTTTTTCTATTCCATTCCTTCTTTTGGGACTTACCGAGCACTAGTTCGCTGATGATATTCCTGTCTATTTCTTTCTTTAGAATGTTCGTCAGGAGGACCGGACTCTCAGGAGATCGAGCCTAGCCAGGATGAATTGAAGCAGCTCACCGCTCAGCCGGACTACTAGCTCATCTTTTACTTATTTTATTTCGTATGCCACTGTTTAGGCGCTGCTTATTTCATTGTATCTTTTCTTTTCAAAAACAGTTGTATGTAAAGATGAATGTAAATAAAGGTTGCTGTTTATTTTATATCACTTGTCATTCTTGTGCATTATATATATTGCTTAATTACGCTTAACGTATTTATTTCTTAGTAAATACGTTACGGCCCGCCACATCACCGTTTCCGTACACTGGGAAGCGGGGCGTGGCAGGTTTTGTTGGTGGCCCCATGCAGTTCAGTTCTGCATGAAGTCCTAAGTAATATATATCCCAAGAATTATAAGAATCAGCAACTACACATTCCTTACATTTCTAATTCCTTGAATCTATCCTAACCTTTCTTTTTCTATCAAGGTCATGGATTCACCGAACAACACCAGCACGAACGTCAATGGCAACACCCCACCACCTACTCTACCACCACCACATACTGTTGCAGCTCTCATCAACGAGCAAACGGTACTGCTCGAGACGATCAAGAGCCTTTTGGAGGGTCAGCAGCAGCAGACTGCTATCCTCATGTACCACCCAGAAATCGAAGCATCCGGAGTCAAGCAATTCTGGTTACTGCACTCGAAACATTTCTCAGGAAAAGAGAGCCCACTGGAGGTGGAAGAATGGGCCCAGTCAATATAAGATGACCTGACAGCAGCACAAGTGCCAGAGATTGTTTGGGTGAGAGTTGCGAAGCTGCAACTAACAGACAACGCCAGAGTCTGGTGGAAGGCTGAAGAAAGCCGTCTCGCCCAACTGATTGAATGTAAGACGTTTCACGATATGTTCGATGCGAAGTACTTCCCTGAGACTTCCCGTTTTGACATGGAGCAGCAGTTCATCCACTTACAACAAGGCTCGATGTAGAGCAAGTCCGTCGATGAATACGATACTGAGTTTTCAATGTTTAGCAGGTAAGATATTGTCTCAAATTCAAATTCCTGATATCATTTATTACACTGCTAACACAAGACCGTAACAGGTTCTTGACACACCTGATTCCTACCGCTGAGATCCGGGCACGAAGATTTCAGCAAGGGTTGGACCCGGAAATCCAAGCTGTACTCGCTACAGGGGATTTCCCAACCTATGGGCTTGCTTTGAAGGCTGCCCGACGCTATGAGGCAGTCGTGAAGAAGAAGGGGAGACCGCAGATTGCCGGTGTGAAATTCCCTGCCATACAGATGGCAGGAGGAGCCTCTTACAGGACAACTTTTGCACCGGGGAGACCAGGAGGAATATTTAACCGGCCCAGTCCAAACTTTTTGTAACAACTCCAATTTTTGTATACCAAAATTTGATTTAAAATTGAAGTATACTTGGAGTATTAATGTTGCTGATAACACTTTAAGTATCTATCTCTTTACAATAATTACAAGAAAGAGCTTGTAGCTCATTGGTAATACCTTGCACTGCTGAACTAAGCCACCAGAGATCGAATCCCATACCCCACATTATTTTTATTATTGATTTTTTAAAAAACCTTTAGAATACCAAGAGTTTACACGTGCATATCTCACAAAAACCCCACTACACCCAAAGATGTAACACTTGCAGAGGGTAGATGGACCGTCGGGGGAAATCCAGGTCACCGGACTCGGTCGGGAATCGGCCAACTCGGCCTTGACTCGGCCGACTCAGTGATCCGACCGAGTCACGGCCGAGTCACCCCCTTTTAGGCCGATTCCGGCAAGGGTCACAACATGAAAGTTGTGTCTTTTGGTATTCCCTACTCACCTGAAAAGTTTTAGCCCAATCCCACTTCCAGAGATCTTTAAAACCCCCAATTACTCCACTTTTAATACATTTTATCACATTTTTATTTTTTAACTTTTCATCTACCCTAACCCTAACCCTAGCCTAGCCCTATATAAAGGCCCCTACCCTCTACCTTTTCCCCTCACAACTCTAAGCATACTCTCTAAAACTCTTGAGAACTTGGTGCAAAGAGCGAGAAGCGAAGCGCTGCCGAAACCGACGACGGATTCCGGCGACCGGATCAAGACCGACGTGACGTTTCCAACGAATCGGCAACCACCACACCTTTTAGAACGCTTAGCTTGTCCAAACCCGTAAGTCCCAACCTTCTATCTTTCTTTTCTATATTTGCAAAATACGACTTTTTGAAACCCGACGGAAATCGGACAAACCGATTTCCGATTCGGTTTTTCTTAAAAATTCCACTTGTCACCTAATACATATTATCAACCCTCTTGCATGTTGACTATTAATCACCCTTAAATCAAATTTAATTGTACTTTTCCACACGAAATGATAAGTTCTTTAGAAAACCGTATTTCTTGCATAAAAATACCATCAAGTTAAATTTTAATGTTCTATTTAGATACCCCACTCCTAATCATGTTTATTTTGATAACAAAACTTGTTTCATTCAATTTGGATGAAATTTCACACATGAAATGATAACGTTTATGAATACCGTATTCTTGCACCTTAATACCCTTAAGTTTAACATAGTTTATTTCACCTTGAAACTTCACCAAAATTTAATATAAGTCACGGGGTAATGACCTACCCTTACACGCACTCATTATAACCCTAATTGATAAATAACAAAAATACAGAATACGATATTATAGGACTTTTTCACTAAAATACCATAACCTTTATAACTTTTAGTTTAACCCTTAAATTGTAAACTTTTCTAAATAAAACTTATATAAAATGAAAGCACGATTGGTCATGGACATCGATCGTTTATCTAAACTGTCTTGTGGGTCTAGGCAAGTGTGTCTAAGGCTAGTGGTTTTTAATTAGGCCCACGACTGTGGTTCCTTCCCACTTACCTGGCACTTACCTGGCTGCATTCGACGGTGAAGAGGCGATTTGAGGCTTCTAATGACTCATCGTTTAGACCATAGAATATAGGTTAGATGGTCTAGGAAACCCTAACAACTAAAATATGGAGAACCATATACTTTTACAAATAAATACCCTATATTTAGAAAATCTTTTCCCTAAATTAAAAGTATTTATAAAACCTGAGCAAAGTGCCATTACAACCCATTCGTGGGGAACCTGTTAGGGATAGCACGGTTCATCGTGCATCCGCAGGCTAGTAGTGCGAGATTCAGACCTCCGCAAGGAGCATTCGGTCTCGAAAGGTTTAAATACAATATTTAAGGAAAGTAATATTTTTTGTAAATAAAATATTCATTTAAAAATCATTTAAGTGTTTTATCATATATAATTATCATTTAAACACTTATTTTGTTATAATATCAAGTTTCCACTTTTTCCTAAAAATCATAGATTAAAAGTTACATTAAAATACCACGAATTTCAAATAAACAATTAATACTTTTATTAGGATATATTCACTAGAATAACACAAATAAAATTCACATCCATTACAATAATAAAGACGATTATTAAATACTTGAGGTATATTTTGAAAACTATACAAAAGTACTTTTTACATAAAACCCCCTCAAGTTTCACAAATTACAATAAGGCCCCTAGCTAATATTGAACTTCAAATTATCTTTCTTTTAGTCTGACTAGGGTTAGAGTCTGACTAATTCTGACTTGAATATAATTCAAGTCAACCTATATTTCAATCATATTCCAACACAACTTGAAATCATGAATCCCTGAATACAGTTAACAATATATTCATTTTTGACTGAATCAAACCATGGATATTCATTCCATTATCCTGATATTCCATTTACCTGATTATACAGTTGCAACATGTTTACTGATATCATGGTTTTGGTCAGTCACTCAATTTACATATTCCATTACTACAACACTGTTAAAACATTACGGGGTTTAAAGGGGTAGATTGGTACGGAAGATGTTAAAAGTGGAATGAGGTGGTCAGATTAAGACACCTAACATGAATACTGTTGCTGGTGTACCGTGGCATAACGGTTCCTTGTACTCTCCGTTTGCACTGATCTCTAGCATATAGAGATCCCCCTCGTATACACTGGCATTCTTCTGTACCAAGCTACAAACAACTGCGTTAAACAATATTCCATAATATTCTACAACATAATACTCTAGAAAATACTGTTACTCTGCCATTCTCACTCCACTTTTCTTTGGGACTTACCGAGCGACCTGTTCGCTGACGACATTCTATTTCTTTCTTCTTTGAATGTCGTCAGGTGCGTTGGACCAAGTTGAGACCGAGCCAACAACTGAAGATTTGGAGCAGTTCCAAGAAGATCCAGAGCTCTAGACTTTGTACTTGTTCTTTCCAGTATTTCCTTTTATTATTATGCCACTGTTTAGGCATTGCTTTCTTTTTTCATTCCAGTTGTATTTTCATTTCATGCATTGTATAAAGAATGTTATTAATAAAAGTTGTTGTTATCTCAATCTCATTTGTCTCTTGTGATTATTTTATATTGCTTAGTTACGCTTAGCGTATGTACTTCTGAGTACATACGTAGCGGGCCTCGTCACGACCACTTCGCCGTACATTGGGAAGCGGGGCGTGACAGGTTTTGTTGGTGGCCCATGCAGGTCAGAGCTGTATGAATCCCTATCATGCAGTTCTGGTCTGCGTGAACAACCTAAGCAATGTAACACAAGAAACAACAACTAAAACATTCTTTACAATTCATGTTATTTGAATTTTACAAGTCTTTATTCCTTGAATCTTATCATTTCATGTATTTGAATCTGTCCTAATCCAAATTTTTCTTCAGGATTATGGATTCCCCAAACAATTCCCCGAACAACACCAGCACCAATGCCAACAACACCCCTTCAGCACTACCTCTCACTCCAGTTGTTCCCGCACCATCCACTGAGCAAACCATGCTTTTCGATGCGATCCGCAGTCTGCTAGAGGGACATCAACAACTTCTGAGTCGTCCTGAGACAGATGCACCGGGAATCAAACAGTTCAGAGCGTTGCACCCGAAGCAATTCTCGGGAAAAGGGAGCCCTCTCGAAGCAGAAGAATGGGCGCAAAGTATTGAAGATGATCTGGCAGCAGCTCAAGTGCCAGATAATGCCTGGGTCCGTGTAGCGAAGCTACAGCTCACGGATAACGCTCGAAATTGGTGGAAGGCGGAAGAGACCCGTCTAGCCCAGCCGATTGAATGGAAAACATTTCGCGAGAAGTTCGACGCGAAATATTTCCCTGTGACCGCCAGGTTCGCTATGGAACAGCAATTTATTCACCTACAACAAGTATCTATGTGGGAGAAATCTGTAGATGAGTATGATGCTGAGTTTACTATGTTGAGCCGGTAAGATCTGTCACAGTAGTTCAATTTTTTTAATATCACCTACTACACAGCTAACACAACCTTTAAACAGATTCGCGGCACACCTGATACCGACGGACGAGATCAGAGCCCGTCGTTTTCAGCAAGGTTTGGACACCGAAATCAAGGCTGCTCTAGCCACCGGGAAGTTTTTGACTCACGAGGAAGCCCTGGAAGCTGCCCGCAGTTATGAGGCAGTGATAAAAGAGAGGGGAAGACCTCACTCTGTAGGAGTCAAGCGTCCTGCCAACCAGATGGCAGGTGGAGCCACGTCCAGACCATCCTTCGTGCCGAGGCGTCCCGGAGTACCAACTCATCACCCTAGCCCAGCCTTTTGCACCTACTGTAAGAGAAAGGGACATATGATGAAGGATTGCCGTCGAGCCAACCGCCTTTGCTTGATCTGCGGTTCAGCCACTCATGACATTGGATCCTGTCCTCAAAGGCAGAACTCAGTTGCTGCAACCCGGCCAGCTAACAACTATCAGCAGCGACCAGCTCTTCCAGCACTTGCTACCAGACTTGCACTACCTGCACCACCTAGAGGACCACAAGCTGCACCACCTCCTCGACAGTTCCATCAAGCCCAAAGGAACGTTCAGAGGAATGCTCCTCAGGCCAGGAGGAATGTGCCGAAGCGCCAGGCTTTCATGATGTCTGTTGAAGAAGCTGAGGCCACTGGCCAAGTCATTACTGGTAAATTTCCTTCCTAAATTTATCTCCTAGTTTTGGTTACCTACACACTTTCCCTATACCTAAAACCTATCCCATATACCTTAGGTACAATTCTAGTAGCTTCACTACCTGCACTTGCACTGTTTGATACTGGAGCATCCCACTGCTTTATGTCGCAACGGTTTGTCCGAACCCATGCGATTCCAGTCTCACCGCTCGTATCCTGCTGGAACGTCAGTTCCGGAAATGGTGTTCTAAAGGCAACTATGGGATACAGCATGTGTCCGGTCATCGTCTGCAGTCGAGAATCTTACGCTGACTTCAAAGTACTGGACATACCGAACTTTGATGTGGTTCTAGGAATGGACTGGCTTGGAACCTTTTATGCTACCATCGACTGTCGCCAAAGGAGGGTAGTATTTGAGATTCCAGATCATCCGATCTTTTACTTTAAGAGTGGAGACCGTACATTGGAGCCAAGCACTTACAAAGCAAAGCCAAGGGAAGCAATAGTTGCGGCAGCTCATGCAGAAGAAGAAGCAAGACCGGAGGTAGTTCGAGAGTTCGATGACGTATTCCCTGACGATATATCAGGTTTGCCTCTTGATCGAGCTCTTGAATTTAGCATTGACTTAGTACCAGGAGCACAACCAGTAATCAAAGCACCCTATAGACTAAGTCCGGAAGGATTGAAGGAAGTACGAACACAGTTGGACGAATTACTGGCGAAAGGATGGATTCGTCCCAGCACTTCAAGTTGGGGAGCACCTGTACTGTTGGTGAAGAAGAAGGAAGGTTCATATAGAATGTGCATTGACTATAGAGCCTTGAACGAAGTTACTATTAAGAACAAGTATCCACTTCCGCGCATCGACGACTTATTCGATCAGCTAAGTGGATCTTGTGTCTTCTCTAAACTAGATCTTCGTTCAGGTTATCATCAAGTGAAGGTCAAGGAAGCTGATATTCACAAAACAGCTTTCAGAACTCGCTATGGACATTACGAATTTCTAGTAATGCCATTTGGAGTGACCAATGCACCAGCAATTTTCATGAATCTTATGAACCAAGTCTTCCGGGAGTATTTAGACAGGTTCGTTGTCATCTTCATCGACGACATCCTGGTATATTCTAAGAACCGGAAAGAGCATGCGGAGCACTTACGAATTGTCCTGGAAACTCTTCGACAACATAAGCTTTATGCCAAATACAGCAAGTGCGAGTTTTGGTTAAAACAAGTTGGTTTCCTTGGACACATCGTATCAGGAGAAGGAATTTCTGTGGATCCAACAAAAGTCTCAGCAGTCAGCGAATGGCCTACACCAAAGTCTGTGAAGGATATTCGGAGTTTCTTGGGTTTAGCTGGATATTACAGAAGATTCATTGAAGGCTTTTCGAAAATAGCAACACCCCTGACCAAGCTCACACGAAAAGATGAAGAATTTGTGTGGTCAGAAGCATGCGAGCAAGCTTTTGTAGAACTCAAGTCGAGGCTGACGTCTGCACCTATTCTTGTATTACCGGATCAATCGGGAGGATTCGAAGTACATTGCGATGCATCCGGTAAAGGATTAGGATGTGTTCTACATCAGCACGGTAAGGTTGTGGCTTATGCTTCAAGACAACTGAAGACTCATGAGCGCAATTACCCGACGCATGATCTAGAGTTGGCAGCCGTTATTTTTGCTCTTAAAATTTGGCGCCACTACTTACTTGGTGAACGAGTGAACATCTACACAGATCATAAAAGTCTGAAGTATGTGTTTACCCAGAAGGAGTTGAATATGCGGCAGAGAAGATGGTTAGAACTTATGGCGGACTTCGACATCAATTTGCAATATCATCCAGGAAAGGTGAACGTAGTACCTGATGCTCTTAGTCGCCAACCATTAGCAATGAATCTCACTGCCCAGTGGAAGCTTCAGCAAGACCTACATCAGATGGAGATCGAACTAGTCATGCCAGGTGATGTTTCAAATTTGATGAATCTACAAGTTCAATCAACCATTGTCAATCAGATCAAAGCAGCTCAAGCCAGCGATGCTAAGTTGCAAAAGATCAGAGAACAAGTGGAGAATGGACTCAGAACAGATTTCATCATCCATGAAGACGGATCTTTGAGATACGGCAGCAGATTGTGTGTACCAAAGGGTCCTGTTCGGGAAGAGTTAATGAAAGAAGCTCACAGCTCTCCCTATTCAGTACATCCTGGAGGTACCAAAATGTACAAAGATCTACGTCAGAATTATTGGTGGCATGGAATGAAGCGTGAAGTAGCCAGGAGTGTCGCAAAATGTTTGGTGTGTCAGCAGGTAAAGGCTGAACATCATAGGACAGCTGGACTACTTCAACCGTTACCAATCCCAGAATGGAAGTGGCAGCACATCACGATGGACTTTGTAACTGCTCTTCCTCGCAGCACAAAAGGTAACGATGCGATTTGGGTCATTGTGGATCGACTCACAAAGTCGGCTCACTTCATCCCATTTCGAGTTGGCCAATCAACTGAGACATTAGCGAAGAAGTACATGGAGGTAATAATCTAATTTAGATTTAAACAAAATTCTTCATAATGTACTATCTCTGATACCCATGAACTCAAACAGGAAATTGTGAGACTTCATGGAGTACCAGTCTGCATTATCTCCGATCGCGACAATGCAGACTGGTTCCGATCGCGATACTAGGTTCCGATCGCAATTTTGGCAAAGTCTGCAAGCTAGCTTGGGAACAAGTCTGAACTTCAGCACGGCTTATCATCCACAAACAGATGGTCAGTCGGAACGAACTATTCAGATCTTGGAGGATATGCTCAGAGCATGTATGCTCGACTTCAAAGGATCGTGGGAAGATCACTTGCATCTTGTGGAGTTCGCGTACAACAACAGCTACCAAGCAAGCATAGGAATGGCACCTTTTGCAGCATTATATGGAAGGAAGTGTCGATCGCCATTAAGTTGGGACGACATCGGAGATAGGGAACTCCTTGGACCAGAGATGATAGTAGCGACCGTGGATGTGGTTCGTACTATCAGAGAAAGAATGCGCATAGCCCAAGATAGACAGAAACATTGGGCTGATGCAAAGAGACGACACTTGGAGTTCCAGCCAGGAGACCATGTATTCTTGAAGATATCTCCGAACCGCGGAGTGATCAGATTTGGAAGACGGGGAAAGTTGAGTCCGAGATACATTGGACCGTTCGATATACTCGAACGAGTCGGTGAAGTGGCATACCGATTAGCGCTTCCACCCTCATTGGAAGGAGTGCATAACGTGTTCCACATATCCCAACTCAGAAGGTATGTGAGTGACCCCAGCCATGTACTTGATCATTCAGAGCTCACGATACAGCCCGATTTGTCTTGTGAGCAGCAACCTGTGGAGATCCTGGACAGCAAAGTGAAGACACTTCGGAACAAAGAAGTTAATTTGGTCCGGGTAATGTGGAGAAAAGACACTCCAGGAGAATCCACGTGGGAAAGGGAAGATGAGATGCGTGCAAGATATCCGCACCTTTTTTTTTAAATTAGTCCTTAAATAAAAGTTGTAAATTTCGAGGACGAAATTTTTGTAAGGAGGGTAGATTGTAACAACTCCAATTTTTGTATACCAAAATTTGATTTAAAATTGAAGTATACTTGGAGTATTAATGTTGCTGATAACACTTTAAGTATCTATCTCTTTACAATAATTACAAGAAAGAGCTTGTAGCTCATTGGTAATACCTTGCACTGCTGAACTAAGCCACCAGAGATCGAATCCCATACCCCACATTATTTTTATTATTGATTTTTTAAAAAACCTTTAGAATACCAAGAGTTTACACGTGCATATCTCACAAAAACCCCACTACACCCAAAGATGTAACACTTGCAGAGGGTAGATGGACCGTCGGGGGAAATCCAGGTCACCGGACTCGGTCGGGAATCGGCCAACTCGGCCTTGACTCGGCCGACTCAGTGATCCGACCGAGTCACGGCCGAGTCACCCCCTTTTAGGCCGATTCCGGCAAGGGTCACAACATGAAAGTTGTGTCTTTTGGTATTCCCTACTCACCTGAAAAGTTTTAGCCCAATCCCACTTCCAGAGATCTTTAAAACCCCCAATTACTCCACTTTTAATACATTTTATCACATTTTTATTTTTTAACTTTTCATCTACCCTAACCCTAACCCTAGCCTAGCCCTATATAAAGGCCCCTACCCTCTACCTTTTCCCCTCACAACTCTAAGCATACTCTCTAAAACTCTTGAGAACTTGGTGCAAAGAGCGAGAAGCGAAGCGCTGCCGAAACCGACGACGGATTCCGGCGACCGGATCAAGACCGACGTGACGTTTCCAACGAATCGGCAACCACCACACCTTTTAGAACGCTTAGCTTGTCCAAACCCGTAAGTCCCAACCTTCTATCTTTCTTTTCTATATTTGCAAAATACGACTTTTTGAAACCCGACGGAAATCGGACAAACCGATTTCCGATTCGGTTTTTCTTAAAAATTCCACTTGTCACCTAATACATATTATCAACCCTCTTGCATGTTGACTATTAATCACCCTTAAATCAAATTTAATTATACTTTTCCACACGAAATGATAAGTTCTTTAGAAAACCGTATTTCTTGCATAAAAATACCATCAAGTTAAATTTTAATGTTCTATTTAGATACCCCACTCCTAATCATGTTTATTTTGATAACAAAACTTGTTTCATTCAATTTGGATGAAATTTCACACATGAAATGATAACGTTTATGAATACCGTATTCTTGCACCTTAATACCCTTAAGTTTAACATAGCTTATTTCACCTTGAAACTTCACCAAAATTTAATATAAGTCACGGGGTAATGACCTACCCTTACACACACTCATTATAACCCTAATTGATAAATAACAAAAATACAGAATACGATATTATAGGACTTTTTCACTAAAATACCATAACCTTTATAACTTTTAGTTTAACCCTTAAATTGTAAACTTTTCTAAATAAAACTTATATAAAATGAAAGCACGATTGGTCATGGACATCGATCGTTTATCTAAACTGTCTTGTGGGTCTATGCAAGTGTGTCTAAGGCTAGTGGTTTTTAATTAGGCCCACGACTGTGGTTCCTTCCCACTTACCTGGCACTTACCTGGCTGCATTCGACGGTGAAGAGGCGATTTGAGGCTTCTAATGACTCATCGTTTAGACCATAGAATATAGGTTAGATGGTCTAGGAAACCCTAACAACTAAAATATGGAGAACCATATACTTTTACAAATAAATACCCTATATTTAGAAAATCTTTTCCCTAAATTAAAAGTATTTATAAAACCTGAGCAAAGTGCCATTACAACCCATTCGTGGGGAACCTGTTAGGGATAGCACGGTTCATCGTGCATCCGCAGGCTAGTAGTGCGAGATTCAGACCTCCGCAAGGAGCATTCGGTCTCGAAAGGTTTAAATACAATATTTAAGGAAAGTAATATTTTTTGTAAATAAAATATTCATTTAAAAATCATTTAAGTGTTTTATTATATATAATTATCATTTAAACACTTATTTTGTTATAATATCAAGTTTCCACTTTTTCCTAAAAATCATAGATTAAAAGTTACATTAAAATACCACGAATTTCAAATAAACAATTAATACTTTTATTAGGATATATTCACTAGAATAACACAAATAAAATTCACATCCATTACAATAATAAAGACGATTATTAAATACTTGAGGTATATTTTGAAAACTATACAAAAGTACTTTTTACATAAAACCCCCTCAAGTTTCACAAATTACAATAAGGCCCCTAGCTAATATTGAACTTCAAATTATCTTTCTTTTAGTCTGACTAGGGTTAGAGTCTGACTAATTCTGACTTGAATATAATTCAAGTCAACCTATATTTCAATCATATTCCAACACAACTTGAAATCATGAATCCCTGAATACAGTTAACAATATATTCATTTTTGACTGAATCAAACCATGGATATTCATTCCATTATCCTGATATTCCATTTACCTGATTATACAGTTGCAACATATTTACTGATATCATGGTTTTGGTCAGTCACTCAATTTACATATTCCATTACTACAACACTGTTAAAACATTACGGGGTTTAAAGGGGTAGATTGGTACGGAAGATGTTAAAAGTGGAATGAGGTGGTCAGATTAAGACACCTAACATGAATACTGTTGCTGTTGTACCGTGGCATAACGGTTCCTTGTACTCTCCGTTTGCACTGATCTCTAGCATATAGAGATCCCTCTCGTATACACTGGCATTCTTCTGTACCAAGCTACAAACAACTGCGTTAAACAATATTCCATAATATTCTACAACATAATACTCTAGAAAATACTGTTACTCTGCCATTCTCACTCCACTTTTCTTTGGGACTTACCGAGCGACCTGTTCGCTGACGACATTCTATTTCTTTCTTCTTTGAATGTCGTCAGGTGCGTTGGACCAAGTTGAGACCGAGCCAACAACTGAAGATTTGGAGCAGTTCCAAGAAGATCCAGAGCTCTAGACTTTGTACTTGTTCTTTCCAGTATTTCCTTTTATTATTATGCCACTGTTTAGGCATTGCTTTCTTTTTTCATTCCAGTTGTATTTTCATTTCATGCATTGTATAAAGAATGTTATTAATAAAAGTTGCTGTTATCTCAATCTCATTTGTCTTTTGTGATTATTTTATATTGCTTAGTTACGCTTAGCGTATGTACTTCTGAGTACATACGTAGCGGGCCTCGTCACGACCACTTCGCCGTACATTGGGAAGCGGGGCGTGACACTTTTGCTTCTACTGCAAGAGAAATGGACACCTGGCGAAAGACCGCAGACATGCAAATGGCTTGTGTTTAGTTTGTGGCGCATCCACTCACGCCATAGGAGCATGTCCATATCGACTCAACCCAGCTCCGGCACCTAGACCCGCAAACACAGTTCCGTAGAGGCTAGCTATTCAGGCTCCTGCATCTCGTCTAGCTCTTCCTGCAGCACCTCCACATGGACCTCCCGCACAGCCTCCTCGTCAATTCCACCAGGTACAGAGAAACGTGCCTCAAGGGCAGAGAAACATGCCCCAAAGACAGAGGAATGTGCCTCCAGCACGGAGGAATGTACCCCGACGTCAGGCTGTCACAATGACGGTTGAGGAAGCTGAAGCCACTGGCCAAGTAATCATTGGTAATTCCTAATCCTTTCATCTTTTCAATCCTTGTATACCTCTATATTTCTCCTGTATCTAAAACCAACCTCACACAACTTTGGTACTATACTAGTAGCCACCCTTCTTGCACTCGCACTGTTCGACACTGGAGCGTCACACTGCTTCATGTTGCAACGATTCGTGAGAACGCATGCGATTCCCGTGAAGCCACTCATTTTAAGCTGGAATGTCTGTTCCGGGAGTGGAGTATTAAAAGCAACTATGGGATTTGATCAGTGTCCAGTTGTAGTTTGCGAACGAGAATTTTACTCGAATTTCAAAGTACTAGACATCCTAAATTTCGATGTTGTGTTGGGAATAGACTGGCTGTGAGTTTTCTATACTACGATTGACTGTCGTCAAAGGAGAGTAGTATTTGAGATACCAGATCATCCAGTCTTCTATTTCAAGAGTGGAGACAGAATGTTGGAGCCAGGAATCTTTCGTGCTAAACCAAAGAATGCAGAAGTGTTTACCCTACTTGCGGTAGAAGAAAAGCCATAGGTAGTTCGAGAGTTCGATGATGTGTTCCCTGAAGATATAATAGGTTTGCCTCCTATTTGAGCTCTTGAATTCACTATTGACTTAATACCCGGTGCGCAATCTGTATTCAAAGCTCCGTATTGGTTAAGTCCAGAAGAATTGAAGGAGATCCGCACTCAGTTAGACGAACTCCTGAAGAAAGGTTAGATTCGTCCCAGGACTTCAGGTTGGGGATCTCCAGTTTTACTCGTGAAGAAAAAAAGGGTTCATACAGGATGTGTATAGATTACCGAGCTCTGAATGAAGTGACGATCAAGAACAAGTATCCATTACCACGCATCGATGATCTGTTCGATCAGCTAAGTGGGTCTTGTGTATTCTCAAAGCTAGACCTTCGTTCGGGTTATCATCAGGTGAAGGTCAAAGAGTCTGACATTCCGAAATCGGCGTTCAGGACTCGCTATGGTCATTATGAATATCTCGTAATGCCATTTAGAGTGACCAATGCACCTGCTATATTCATGAATCTGATAAACCACATTTTCCGAGGGTACTTAGATAGGTTCGTTGTCATCTCCATCGACGATATCCTGGTGTATTCAAAGAATCAGAAAGAACACGTCGAGAATTTACCGATTGTCCTGGAGATATTGCGACATCATCAGCTCTATGCTAAGTATAACAAGTGTGAATTTTGGCTAGATCAAGTCGGATTTCTCGGACATATCGTTTCAGGCGAAGGAATCTCAGTAGATCCAGGTAAGGTGTCAGCTGTTAGAGAATGGCCAACTGTCACGTCCCGCTTCCCAGAGTACGCAAGATTGGGCACGTGACATAGCCAACCATGCTACCTGTGGGTAGGAAGTATCCATCCACAGTCACATTACGGTTGTAAGGATATCAAGAACAGGATAATAAGCTAGACTAATACGTGTCCAAATCCATAATAACAAGAATCAATAAACAATAAGTGCGGAAGCTAATGATCCAATACAATGAATAAACAGTACGTCCCATAATGCGGGCTCACATCTGGAAATGAAATGAAATAAATAAACTAAACCCTAAGGAACTCACAGTTCAGCCTGCTGGCTGAAGTACTCCTGCTCGGTCGTCGATGGTGGTAAGGAATCTGGGCCATGCAAAACCCAGACGTCAGCGCGTCATGACATCAAATATATAGTATGAACATGGTAATAAGCAATGCAAGTATGAACATGAAATAAGCAGTACTAAGAAATAACAGAGCAGGGTAATGTGCAATGGTGACTAAACTGTCCTATCAGGTTTCTACTCTATAGTCTTTGAAACCAATTGATGAATCGTCGTTGTAACTCAATAGTATCCCGTGCGTGCCCGGGACCACGGTCAAAGCCCTCGGGGCTGAATCCGAGACGTGCCGCTAAGCAGTAAAAGGTAGTAGGATGGACGAGTGATGTCAGCATCAACACTCCGGAGCTGGCCAAGCCCGTAAGACTGATCAGAACAATGTATCGAACTGTTGAGTTACAAGTCGGTTTCACCTTTGATTTCCCCATACCCCCAAGCTATGTATGTCAGGTCAGGTATTCAGTAGTCAAGGACTAATGCCAACACAAAATCCGGTAAGAGTAGGTCTGTCTGGATAGACAGCAGGGATGGTCGGGTTTGTCGGCATTAGGCATGGAATCATGAAACAAGTAATGTCATGGTACAGCAGGATGAGTCGGTATGTATGTAAATGTCATGGGTAGCAGGGTCAGGCCAATATGTAGTGCAATCGGGTAAGTGCTTACAACAGGTATACAATCAATAATGAACAGCAGCAGGTAACAGTAATCAACCATAATATTCCATGTAACCACAGTGATGTTTGTATTCTCTTATTAACAGGTTCAAGCACCTTTAGGGTGCAATAATCACAGTGTAGCGTAATACTAATAACAACAGGCAATAAAGATATAAGTGTGCGACTATTAACCTCTAAATAGTAAAATGATTAGCAGGTAGTTGTTATAAAGGTTAGGTGGCAAAATACGATTTAGGTGGCAGTATTATAATATACATCGTATTTCATCCAATGAGATAAGTAGCAATACTAGTTAATATAGCAAGTTTGTGAGTCAAGCATTTAATTTGTTTAACATAGCATGTAGCAAGAAATCTTGCCTCGGCGGTTTCGCAAACCGGGAAAACGGATGTAGCGTCGGCGGGAAAACATGCGACGGACGCACGGCACACGGAAAGAGTCCAAACAACGCACGAAGGGAACATACGGGTCAATAGTCCCTGCTGGGTCGTCGGGAAACATCGACGTCGAGCCCGGCACGACAATCCAAGAGAACAGAATCCAACATATTTTCCTCTCTCCTCAACTCCAGCAAGAAAATGTTTTATTACTGGAACTGGTATAATATACCCAATATTTCCTGCACCTGCTAAGTTCTGAAAAGTTACTCCTGCAACCTGGTCCCCCATGATTGCAGGCCCTCCGCTGTTCCCAGGGTTGATAGCAGCATCTATTTGTATCGCCATGAGCTGGCTCGCACCATGAACGTACTGTGTTGGCTCGACCCTTGAGACAATCCCTTTAGTAACTGAAATGTTATCCTCGCCTTGGGGGTACCCAACAATGGCAACTGCTTCCTGTAAGAATGGAATATCACCAAGCTCCAAAAATTCATCCCCTTCCAAAATTCTTCGTTCTCAACAGTAAGAAGAGCCAAATCACACTCATGGCCTGTAGCTTGAACTTCTGCTCTGTACTTGGTAGGTGAACCATGCTTTCTAACAAGAACAAAGGTATGATCAGCTACCACATGAGCATTGGTTACAATCCGTCGTCCAGTAAGCACGAATCCAGAACCCATGTTCTCCCTCTGAGATTTATTCTGCCACGGGAGGAGGGAATGGGGTAGCGGCTGCGACGAGGGCGAGGAGGCGAGGCTGGCGGTGATGTTTGCGTCGGCTTTGGTGCTGCGGCGGCGACGGTCACGGAGGCAAGGCTAGGGTTGCGATGGGTTCTTTCTTGCGATGATTGTTCTGAAGGAGGGATGGCAACGGTAAGGTGAGAAGGAGGTCAGGGCGCACGAGAAGGTGGTGCCGGCGGGGGCTGCGGTGGACGAAGCTCGGGCAGCGACGACGACGAGGCTCGGTGGGTTGCAGGTGCACGGGAAAAATGGCGAAGTCGTGGTCGAGACGAGGAGGCGCGGGCGAGGGTGGCGACGGCGAGGTCGCGGGGAGGTCGGCGGCGCGGTCGCGAGGAGCTAGGGTTAGGGTTTCGTGGGTTGTTCGCGATCGAGAGGAGGGAGGAGGCGGCTGCATGAGGGAATTAGAATATAAATAGGAAGGGAGAGAGAGAGATTGGTTAGAGAGAGAGGGAGATAGAGAATAGAGAGAGAGAGACAGAGAGAGAGAGAGGCGGTTGAAAAAGGGGGGCCCACGAGAGATGGAGCCTCCCGATTGGCTGGCGGAAAAGATTTGAATTAAGGAAATATATTTTCTTAAGGGATTCTGAATGTTTGTTAACAGAAGTATATATAAAACGAAAATATTATAAGGTTTAGATTATAAAATTAAATTGGGATTTTGGCGCTAAATGAAACATTTCCAAATCGCGCCCGGGTTGCGCCCAAATGTTCCAAATTCAAATTATAGGATTTTATACGGGTTCCAAATTTTGAAAAGAGGTGTTTAATGATTAAAATTCATGCCCCCAAGTCGTACACTCGTACGCGTGCGTAGTCGTCCAAACTTGCCCGTTTAGCCAAACGGGACGGAATCTCGACACGCGGACGCTACCACGCGACTAGTGGCGACGAGTAGTCCAACATGGATACTTTTAATTTCATTTTAGGAGTTAAAATTTGTTATGTGCCAAAATGACTTAACCAGTTAAAATTTAGCAATAAACGCCAGAAAATCAGGATAATTGGAAAAGAGCAGTATATAACACTCAACTAGTAATATAAATAGTATTATTGGGCTCGGGTGTTACATCATACCCAACTACAAAAGAATTTCGTCCTCGAAATTCCAAGAATACAAGATAGTTAACTACTGGAAAAGGTGAGGGAATTTCTGCAGGATCTCGTCTTCTCGCTCCCAAGTGGATTCTTCATGCGATCGATTACCCCAAGAAACTAGCACAAGAGGGATAACCTTGTTCTTAAGAACCTTTTCTCTTCGATCCTTGATTTCAATTGGTCGCTCTTCAAAAGTTAGGTCCTCCCATACGGTCAACTCCGAATTATCCAAGACATGAGTCTCATCACGAACATACCTCCGTAGTTGAGACACATGAAACACATCGTGAACTCCTGCTAATGACTGTGGTAACGCCGAACGGTACGATACCTCTCCAACACGCTCCAATATCTCGAAGGGTCCAACGAATCGGGGACTAAGCTTTTCCCGACTTCCAAAGCGAATCACCCCTCTAGTCGGTGATATCTTCAGGAATACCAAATCACCCACGGCGAACTCTAGAGGTCCTCTTGACGTGTCAGCCCAACCTTTCTGTCTGTCTTGAGCTGCCTTCATATGCTTCCTGATGGTATTCACCTTCTCGACTGTCTGTACCACCAAATCTGGTCCTAGTAACCTTCGTTCACCAACATCATCCCAGCAAACCGGCGAACGGCACTTACGACCATACAACGCTTCAAACGGAGCCATCTGAATAGTCGCTTGTAAACTATTGTTGTAAGAAAACTCCACCAACTGTAGGTGATCCTCCCAAGAACCCTTGAAGTCCAACATGCATGCCCTCAACATATCTTCAAGAGTTTGGATCGTTCTCTCCGATTGTCCATCAGTTTGAGGATGATAAGCTGTGCTAAACTTCAATCGAGTCCCCAAACCTTCTTGTAAACTCCTCCAAAAGTGCGACAAGAACCGAGTGTCCCGATCGGACACGATGCTTACCGGTACTCCATGCAATCTGACAATCTCCTGCATGTACCGCTCTGCCAAAGTCTCTGTCGATTGACCAACCCGAAAAGGAATAAAGTGAGCTGCCTTGGTCAACCGATCGACAATCACCCATACTGCATTGTTGCCCTTTGGACTCCGCGGTAAAGCTGTCACGAAATCCATGGTTATATGTTCCCACTTCCACTGAGGAATCGGAAGTGGTTGCAACAAACCAGCAACCCTTTGGTGTTCAGCCTTGACTTGCTGACACACCAAGCACTTAGCCACGAAGCGAGCAATTTCCCGTTTCATACCTTCCCACCAGAAGTGCTGTCGAAAATCTCGGTACATTTTTGTCCCTCCTGGATGTACAGAGTAAGCTGAACTGTGTGCCTCCTTCATGAGCTCTTCACGCACATCTCCTTTTGGCACACACACACGGCTACCATATCTCAACGAACCGTCTTCGTGGATCAGTAAATCGGTTCGTAGTCCGGCTTCAACCTGCTCTCGAAAATTTTGCAGTCTAGGATCCTGCGATTGCGCCACTTTAATCTTCTCAACTAAGGATGACTGTACTTGCAACTGCATCAACTGTCCTGTAGCATGCGGTAGCACAACCTCCAAGTCAATTCTCTGAAAATCCGCAATGATCTCTCTCTGTGCAGTCAATATCTGAATTGCTGGTAACCGGCTCAGCGCATCCGGCACGACGTTGACCTTTCCCGGATGGTACTTAAGATCGAGGTCATAGTCGGCCATCAGCTCCAACCATCTGCGTTGCCTCATGTTCAACTCCTTCTGAGTGAACACATATTTCAAACTCTTGTGATCTGTAAAGACTTCAACTCTCTCGCCCAAAAGGTAGTGTCTCCAAATCTTCAGGGCGAAGATCACGGCTGCAAGCTCTAAGTCATGAGTCGGATAGTTCTTCTCATGAGTCTTCAGTTGTCTCGATGCGTAAGCGACGACTTTCCCATTCTGCATTAAAACACATCCCAATCCTTTTCCAGATGCGTCGCTGTGAATCACCAGTCCTCCTGAATTATCCGGTACGGTCAGGATCGGGGCGGTTATCAACTTCTGCTTCAACGTCTCGAAGGCCAATGCACATCCATCCGTCCAAACAAACGGTACCTCCTTACGCGTAAGCTTGGTTAACGGCTCAGCTACCCGAGCGAAGTTCTCCACAAATCTTCTGTAGTAACCGGCGAGTCCAAGGAAACTTCTTATCTCCGCAACATTCTTTGGAATAGGCCAATCTCGAACTGCTGCAATCTTTTCGGGATCGACGGCGATTCCATCGCCCGACACGACATGCCCCAGAAACTTCACTTCCTCCAGCCAGAATTCACACTTACTCATCTTCGCAAATAACTTCTCTTGTCTCAGCGTTTGCAGTGTGACCCTTAAGTGCTCAGCATGCTCCTCCGGACTCTTCGAGTATACCAGAATATCGTCAATGAATACCACAATAAACTGGTCCAAGAACGGTGAAAAGATCCTGTTCATCAAATCCATAAATATTGTCGGCGCATTAGTCACTCCGAAGGGCATCACTAGATACTCGAAATGTCCATATCGAGTTCGAATCGCCGTCTTGCAAATGTCTTCTGCTTTTACTCGGACCTGATGATATCCTGATCGCAAATCCAGTTTCGAGAATACCCTCGCGCCACTAAGCTGCTCAAAAGTTCTCCAATGCGAGGGATCGGGTACTTGTTCTTAATAGTCACCCGGTTCAATTCTCGATATTCAATGCACATCCTTCTCGTGCCATCCTTCTTATTTACTAACAGAACTGGAGTTTCCCATGGTGAGTTGCTGCTTCGAATCCATCCCTTCTCAAGTAATTCGCCAACTTGCTTCTTAACTTCTTCCAATTCCACTGGCGCCATCTGATAATAAGATTTTGATACTGGCGCTGCACCAGGAATAAGGTCAATCGCGAACTCCACATCTCGCTTTGGCGGTAAGCCCGAAATATCTTCAAATACGTCCATAAAATCGCGAACAACTGCCGGCTCTTCATTACTATCAACTTCCATAGCTGCAAGAACACTGTTTGTCGGCCTAGCCCTAAACTCGACTGGCCCGACAGAACTGCTTCCTTACCGCAACCGCTGTCTACATTGTTGGCCACGAAAGGTCCAGCAAGACTACTGAGTCTCGTCCATTCTGCAGCATGTGCGTCCACAGCCGTTCCATTCTGCCTTAGTCCGATGAACTTCTCTTCCATTTCCTCCCGTGCAGTCCGCGGGAAGCATTTCTCCAGGAACTTTTAGAGAAAACAGCCCAACTGATTGGCTTGGGCAGGCGGGTCTCCTCCACAAGCCATCACTCTCGGCGTAACCACTAGCTGAATGCGCACTACATCAACTCCTTTGTCCTCTGGAATCTGTGCCGCAATCAGCAAATTCTCCGTGTCACTAGCCACTGCTCGGCTGGCACGGCTCCTCCAAACCAGTGAAAGTAGTAGGACCCACACGTCTGAACTCTGCCACGGTCCCTACTCGGTCAACTGGTCTAGTTCCAATCTTGTTCACAGACTGCTGAACGATCTGCAAACCTTCCTGAAACGAGTCCGCTTGCTGCTGGATCAGCTCGGGCTGTTTCTTTGATTTCCAGCATTCCTCTTATCACTCCAAGCATGGCGGCTTCGTTCACACGCCTCTGGTACGTCTTCAACTTCTTACCTGTCATAATCCTGAACTCAAAACACCCAATATTAGCATGATGATAGATTCTGAATATGGATCAAGGCTAGAACTCCAAGATACTTAAATAGAGTGCTGCATTGTGGCTATGCCGCGGTATCATAGCCGCAATTACTTAACTCCACCCAAGTCGCCTAAGTCCTTGAGATAACAAGAAGTTAAGTTTTCGAGTAGACAATGCAAAGTAAGTTTGCATGCCGACATGATCCGGAAGAATGATTCAAGGATGGTAAAATGGTCAAGGTGGCAGGACATGTTTCCTAATCACGGGTATTATGATTCGTGTATCGGGTGCAATACCCAACTACAAAGAATCAACCCAATTAACCTGTGGCTCTGATACCAAAAGAACCATGTCACGCCCCGCTTCCCAGAGTACGCAAGATTGGGCACGTGACATAGCCAACCATGCTACCTGTGGGTAGGAAGTATCCATCCACAGTCACATTACGGTCGTAAGGATATCAAGAACAGGATAATAAGCTAGACTAATACGTGTCCAAATCCATAATAATAAGAATCAATAAACAATAAGTGCGGAAGCTAATGATCCAATACAATGAATAAACAGTACGTCCCATAATGCGGGCTCACATCTGGAAATGAAATGAAATAAATAAACTAAACCCTAAGGAACTCACAGTTCAGCCTGCTGGCTGAAGTACTCCTGCTCGGTCGTCGATGGTGGTAAGGAATCTGGGCCATGCAAAACCCAGACGTCAGCGCGTCATGACATCAAATATATAGTATGAACATGGTAATAAGCAATGCAAGTATGAACATGAAATAAGCAGTACTAAGAAATAACAGAGCAGGGTAATGTGCAATGGTGACTAAACTGTCCTATCAGGTTTCTACTCTATTGTCTTTGAAACCAATTGATGAATCGTCGATGTAACTCAATAGTATCCCGTGCGTGCCCGGGACCACGGTCAAAGCCCTCGGGGCTGAATCCGAGACGTGCCGCTAAGCAGTAAAAGGTAGTAGGATGGACGAGTGATGTCAGCATCAACACTCCGGAGCTGGCCAAGCCCGTAAGACTGATCAGAACAATGTATCGAACTGTTGAGTTACAAGTCGGTTTCACCTTTGATTTCCCCATACCCCCAAGCTATGTATGTCAGGTCAGGTATTCAGTAGTCAAGGACTAATGCCAACACAAAATCCGGTAAGAGTAGGTCTGTCTGGATAGACAGCAGGGATGGTCGGGTTTGTCGGCATTAGGCATGGAATCATGAAACAAGTAATGTCATGGTACAGCAGGATGAGTCGGTATGTATGTAAATGTCATGGGTAGCAGGGTCAGGCCAATATGTAGTGCAATCGGGTAAGTGCTTACAACAGGTATACAATCAATAATGAACAGCAGCAGGTAACAGTAATCAACCAGAATATTCCATGTAACCACAGTGATGTTTGTATTCTCTTATTAACAGGTTCAAGCACCTTTAGGGTGCAATAATCACAGTGTAGCGTAATACTAATAACAGCAGGCAATAAAGATATTAGTGTGCGACTATTAACCTCTAAATAGTAAAATGATTAGCAGGTAGTTGTTATAAAGGTTAGGTGGCAAAATACGATTTAGGTGGCAGTATTATAATATACATCGTATTTCATCCAATGAGATAAGTAGCAATACTAGTTAATATAGCAAGTTTGTGAGTCAAGCATTTAATTTGTTTAACATAGCATGTAGCAAGAAATCTTGCCTCGGCGGTTTCGCAAACCGGGAAAACGGATGTAGCGTCGGCGGGAAAACATGCGACGGACGCACGGCACACGGAAAGAGTCCAAACAACGCACGAAGGGAACATACGGGTCAATGGTCCCTGCTGGGTCGTCGGGAAACATCGACGTCGAGCCCGGCACGACAATCCAAGAGAACAGAATCCAACATATTTTCCTCTCTCCTCAACTCCAGCAAGAAAATGTTTTATTACTGGAACTGGTATAATATACCCAATATTTCCTGCACCTGCTAAGTTCTGAAAAGTTACTCCTGCAACCTGGTCCCCCATGATTGCAGGCCCTCCGCTGTTCCCAGGGTTGATAGCAGCATCTATTTGTATCGCCATGAGCTAGCTCGCACCATGAACGTACTGTGTTGGCTCGACCCTTGAGACAATCCCTTTAGTAACTGAAATGTTATCCTCGCCTTGGGGGTACCCAACAATGGCAACTGCTTCCTGTAAGAATGGAATATCACCAAGCTCCAAAAATTCATCCCCTTCCAAAATTCTTCGTTCTCAACAGTAAGAAGAGCCAAATCACACTCATGGCCTGTAGCTTGAACTTCTGCTCTGTACTTGGTAGGTGAACCATGCTTTCTAACAAGAACAAAGGTATGATCAGCTACCACATGAGCATTGGTTACAATCCGTCGTCCAGTAAGCACGAATCCAGAACCCATGTTCTCCCTCTGAGATTTATTCTGCCACGGGAGGAGGGAATGGGGTAGCAGCTGCGACGAGGGCGAGGAGGCGAGGCTGGCGGTGATGTTTGCGTCGGCTTTGGTGCTGCGGCGGCGACGGTCACGGAGGCAAGGTTAGGGTTGCGATGGGTTCTTTCTCGCGATGATTGTTCTGAAGGAGGGATGGCAACGGTAAGGTGAGAAGGAGGTCAGGGCGCACGAGAAGGTGGTGCCGGCGGGGGCTGCGGTGGACGAAGCTCGGGCAGCGACGACGACGAGGCTCGGTGGGTTGCAGGTGCACGGGAAAAATGGCGAGGTCGTGGTCGAGACGAGGAGGCGCGGGCGAGGGTGGCGACGGCGAGGTCGCGGGGAGGTCGGCGGCGCGGTCGCGAGGAGCTAGGGTTAGGGTTTCGTGGGTTGTTCGCGATCGAGAGGAGGGAGGAGGCGGCTGCATGAGGGAATTAGAATATAAATAGGAAAGGAGAGAGAGAGATTGGTTAGAGAGAGAGGGAGATAGAGAATAGAGAGAGAGAGAGACAGAGAGAGAGAGGCTGTTGAAAAAGGGGGGGCCCACGAGAGATGGAGCCTCCCGATTGGCTGGCGGAAAAGATTTGAATTAAGGAAATATATTTTCTTAAGGGATTCTGAATGTTTGTTAACAGAAGTATATATAAAACGAAAATATTATAAGGTTTAGATTATAAAATTAAATTGGGATTTTGACGCTAAATGAAACATTTCCAAATCGCGCCCGGGTTGCGCCAAAATGTTCCAAATTCAAATTATAGGATTTTAAGCGGGTTCCAAATTTTGAAAAGAGGTGTTTAATGATTAAAATGCATGCCCCCAAGTCGTACACTCGTACGCGTGCGTAGTCGTCCAAACTTGCCCGTTTAGCCAAACGGGACGGAATCTCGACACGCGGACGCTACCACGCGACTAGTGGCGACGAGTAGGCCAACATGGATACTTTTAATTTCATTTTAGGAGTTAAAATTTGTTATGTGCCAAAATGACTTAACCAGTTAAAATTTAGCAATAAACGCCAGAAAATCAGGATAATTGGAAAAGAGCAGTATATAACCCTCAACTAGTAATATAAATAGTATTATTGGGCTCGGGTGTTACATCATACCCAACTACAAAAGAATTTCGTCCTCGAAATTCCAAGAATACAAGATAGTTAACTACTGGAAAAGGTGAGAGAATTTCTGCCGGATCTCGTCTTCTCGCTCCCAAGTGGATTCTCCATGCGATCGATTACCCCAAGAAACTAGCACAAGAGGGATAACCTTGTTCTTAAGAACCTTTTCTCTTCGATCCTTGATTTCAATTGGTCGCTCTTCAAAAGTTAGGTCCTCCCATACGGTCAACTCCGAATGATCCAAGACATGAGTCTCATCACGAACATACCTCCGTAGTTGAGACACATGAAACACATCGTGAACTCCTGCTAATGACTGTGGTAACGCCGAACGGTACGATACCTCTCCAACACGCTCCAATATCTCGAAGGGTCCAACGAATCGGGGACTAAGCTTTTCCCGACTTCCAAAGCGAATCACCCCTCTAGTCGGTGATATCTTCAGGAATACCAAATCACCCACGGCGAACTCTAGAGGTCCTCTTGACGTGTCAGCCCAACCTTTCTGTCTGTCTTGAGCTGCCTTCATATGCTTCCTGATGGTATTCACCTTCTCGACTGTCTGTACCACCAAATCTGGTCCTAGTAACCTTCGTTCACCAACATCATCCCAGCAAACCGGCGAACGGCACTTACGACCATACAACGCTTCAAACGGAGCCATCTGAATAGTCGCTTGTAAACTATTGTTGTAAGAAAACTCCACCAACTGTAGGTGATCCTCCCAAGAACCCTTGAAGTCCAACATGCATGCCCTCAACATATCTTCAAGAGTTTGGATCGTTCTCTCCGATTGTCCATCAGTTTGAGGATGATAAGCTGTGCTAAACTTCAATCGAGTCCCCAAACCTTCTTGTAAACTCCTCCAAAAGTGCGACAAGAACCGAGTGTCCCGATCGGACACGATGCTTACCGGTACTCCATGCAATCTGACAATCTCCTGCATGTACCGCTCTGCCAAAGTCTCTGTCGATTGACCAACCCGAAAAGGAATAAAGTGAGCTGCCTTGGTCAACCGATCGACAATCACCCATACTGCATTGTTGCCCTTTAGACTCCGCGGTAAAGCTGTCACGAAATCCATGGTTATATGTTCCCACTTCCACTGAGGAATCGGAAGTGGTTGCAACAAACCAGCAACCCTTTGGTGTTCAGCCTTGACTTGCTGACACACCAAGCACTTAGCCACGAAGCGAGCAATTTCCCGTTTCATACCTTCCCACCAGAAGTGCTGTCGAAAATCTCGGTACATTTTTGTCCCTCCTGGATGTACAGAGTAAGCTGAACTGTGTGCCTCCTTCATGAGCTCTTCACGCACATCTCCTTTTGGCACACACACACGGCTACCATATCTCAACGAACCGTCTTCGTGGATCAGTAAATCGGTTCGTAGTCCGGCTTCAACCTGCTCTCGAAAATTTTGCAGTCTAGGATCCTGCGATTGCGCCACTTTAATCTTCTCAACTAAGGACGACTGTACTTGCAACTGCATCAACTGTCCTGTAGCATGCGGTAGCACAACCTCCAAGTCAATTCTCTGAAAATCCGCAATGATCTCTCTCTGTGCAGTCAATATCTGAATTGCTGGTAACCGGCTCAGTGCATCCGGCACGACGTTGACCTTTCCCGGATGGTACTTAAGATCGAGGTCATAGTCGGCCATCAGCTCCAACCATCTGCGTTGCCTCATGTTCAACTCCTTCTGAGTGAACACATATTTCAAACTCTTGTGATCTGTAAAGACTTCAACTCTCTCGCCCAAAAGGTAGTGTCTCCAAATCTTCAGGGCGAAGATCACGGCTGCAAGCTCTAAGTCATGAGTCGGATAATTCTTCTCATGAGTCTTCAGTTGTCTCGATGCGTAAGCGACGACTTTCCTATTCTGCATTAAAACACATCCCAATCCTTTTCCAGATGCGTCGCTGTGAATCACCAGTCCTCCTGAATTATCCGGTACGGTCAGGATCGGGGCGGTTATCAACTTCTGCTTCAACGTCTCGAAGGCCAATGCACATCCATCCGTCCAAACAAACGGTACCTCCTTACGCGTAAGCTTGGTTAACGGCTCAGCTACCCGAGCGAAGTTCTCCACAAATCTTCTGTAGTAACCGGCGAGTCCAAGGAAACTTCTTATCTCCGCAACATTCTTTGGAATAGGCCAATCTCGAACTGCTGCAATCTTTTCGGGATCGACGGCGATTCCATCGCCCGACACGACATGCCCCAGAAACTTCACTTCCTCCAGCCAGAATTCACACTTACTCATCTTCGCAAATAACTTCTCTTGTCTCAGCGTTTGCAGTGTGACCCTTAAGTGCTCAGCATGCTCCTCCGGACTCTTCGAGTATACCAGAATATCGTCAATGAATACCACAATAAACTGGTCCAAGAACGGTGAAAAAATCCTGTTCATCAAATCCATAAATATTGTCGGCGCATTAGTCACTCCGAAGGGCATCACTAGATACTCGAAATGTCCATATCGAGTTCGAAACGCCGTCTTGCAAATGTCTTCTGCTTTTACTCGGACCTGATGATATCCTGATCGCAAATCCAGTTTCGAGAATACCCTCGCGCCACTAAGCTGCTCAAAAGTTCTCCAATGCGAGGGATCGGGTACTTGTTCTTAATAGTCACCCGGTTCAATTCTCGATATTCAATGCACATCCTTCTCGTGCCATCCTTCTTCTTTACTAACAGAACTGGAGTTTCCCATGGTGAGTTGCTGCTTCGAATCCATCCCTTCTCAAGTAATTCGCCAACTTGCTTCTTAACTTCTTCCAATTCCACTGGCGCCATCTGATAATAAGATTTTGATACTGGCGCTGCACCAGGAATAAGGTCAATCGCGAACTCCACATCTCGCTTTGGCGGTAAGCCCGAAATATCTTCAAATACGTCCATAAAATCGCGAACAACTGCCGGTTCTTCATTACTATCAACTTCCATAGCTGTAAGAACACTGTTTGTCGGCCTAGCCCTAAACTCGACTGGCCCGACAGAACTGCTTCCTTACCGCAACCGCTGTCTACATTGTTGGCCACGAAAGGTCCAGCAAGACTACTGAGTCTCGTCCATTCTTCAGCATGTGCGTCCACAGCCGTTCCATTCTGCCTTAGTCCGATGAACTTCTCTTCCATTTCCTCCCGTGCAGTCCGCGGGAAGCATTTCTCCAGGAACTTTTAGAGAAAACAGCCCAACTGATTGGCTTGGGCAGGCGGGTCTCCTCCACAAGCCATCACTCTCGGCGTAACCACTAGCTGAATGCGCACTACATCAACTCCTTTGTCCTCTGGAATCTGTGCAGCAATCAGCAAATTCTCCGTGTCACTAGCCACTGCTCGGCTGGCACGGCTCCTCCAAACCAGTGAAAGTAGTAGGACCCACACGTCTGAACTCTGCCACGGTCCCTACTCGGTCAACTGGTCTAGTTCCAATCTTGTTCACAGACTGCTGAACGATCTGCAAACCTTCCTGAAACGAGTCCGCTTGCTGCTGGATCAGCTCGGGCTGTTTCTTTGATTTCCAGCATTCCTCTTATCACTCCAAGCATGGCGGCTTCGTTCACACGCCTCTGGTACGTCTTCAACTTCTTACCTGTCATAATCCTGAACTCAAAACACCCAATATTAGCATGATGATAGATTCTGAATATGGATCAAGGCTAGAACTCCAAGATACTTAAATAGAGTGCTGCATTGTGGCTATGCCGCGGTATCATAGCCGCAATTACTTAACTCCACCCAAGTCGCCTATGTCCTAGAGATAACAAGAAGTTAAGTTTTCGAGTAGACAATGCAAAGTAAGTTTGCATGCCGACATGATCCGGAAGAATGATTCAAGGATGGTAAAATGGTCAAGGTGGCAGGACATGTTTCCTAATCACGGGTATTATGATTCGTGTATCGGGTGCAATACCCAACTACAAAGAATCAACCCAATTAACCTGTGGCTCTGATACCAAAAGAACCATGTCACGCCCCGCTTCCCAGAGTACGCAAGATTGGGCACGTGACATAGCCAACCATGCTACCTGTGGGTAGGAAGTATCCATCCACAGTCACATTACGGTCGTAAGGATATCAAGAACAGGATAATAAGCTAGACTAATACGTGTCCAAATCCATAATAACAAGAATCAATAAACAATAAGTGCGGAAGCTAATGATCCAATACAATGAATAAACAGTACGTCCCATAATGCGGGCTCACATCTGGAAATGAAATGAAATAAATAAACTAAACCCTAAGGAACTCACAGTTCAGCCTGCTGGCTGAAGTACTCCTGCTCGGTCGTCGATGGTGGTAAGGAATCTGGGCCATGCAAAACCCAGACGTCGGCGCGTCATGACATCAAATATATAGTATGAACATGGTAATAAGCAATGCAAGTATGAACATGAAATAAGCAGTACTAAGAAATAACAGAGCAGGGTAATGTGCAATGGTGACTAAACTGTCCTATCAGGTTTCTACTCTATTGTCTTTGAAACCAATTGATGAATCGTCGATGTAACTCAATAGTATCCCGTGCGTGCCCGGGACCACGGTCAAAGCCCTCGGGGCTGAATCCGAGACGTGCCGCTAAGCAGTAAAAGGTAGTGGGATGGACGAGTGATGTCAGCATCAACACTCCGGAGCTGGCCAAGCCCGTAAGACTGATCAGAACAATGTATCGAACTGTTGAGTTACAAGTCGGTTTCACCTTTGATTTCCCCATACCCCCAAGCTATGTATGTCAGGTCAGGTATTCAGTAGTCAAGGACTAATGCCAACACAAAATCCGGTAAGAGTAGGTCTGTCTGGATAGACAACAGGGATGGTCGGGTTTGTCGGCATTAGGCATGGAATCATGAAACAAGTAATGTCATGGTACAGCAGGATGAGTCGGTATGTATGTAAATGTCATGGGTAGCAGGGTCAGGCCAATATGTAGTGCAATCGGGTAAGTGCTTACAACAGGTATACAATCAATAATGAACAGCAGCAGGTAACAGTAATCAACCAGAATATTCCATGTAACCACAGTGATGTTTGTATTCTCTTATTAACAGGTTCAAGCACCTTTAGGGTGCAATAATCACAGTGTAGCGTAATACTAATAACAGCAGGCAATAAAGATATAAGTGTGCGACTATTAACCTCTAAATAGTAAAATGATTAGCAGGTAGTTGTTATAAAGGTTAGGTGGCAAAATACGATTTAGGTGGCAGTATTATAATATACATCGTATTTCATCCAATGAGATAAGTAGCAATACTAGTTAATATAGCAAGTTTGTGAGTCAAGCATTTAATTTGTTTAACATAGCATGTAGCAAGAAATCTTGCCTCGGCGGTTTCGCAAACCGGGAAAACGGATGTAGCGTCGGCGGGAAAACATGCGACGGACGCACGGCACACGGAAAGAGTCCAAACAACGCACGAAGGGAACATACGGGTCAATGGTCCCTGCTGGGTCGTCGGGAAACATCGACGTCGAGCCCGGCACGACAATCCAAGAGAACAGAATCCAACATATTTTCCTCTCTCCTCAACTCCAGCAAGAAAATGTTTTATTACTGGAACTGGTATAATATACCCAATATTTCCTGCACCTGCTAAGTTCTGAAAAGTTACTCCTGCAACCTGGTCCCCCATGATTGCAGGCCCTCCGCTGTTCCCAGGGTTGATAGCAGCATCTATTTGTATCGCCATGAGCTGGCTCGCACCATGAACGTACTGTGTTGGCTCGACCCTTGAGACAATCCCTTTAGTAACTGAAATGTTATCCTCGCCTTGGGGGTACCCAACAATGGCAACTGCTTCCTGTAAGAATGGAATATCACCAAGCTCCAAAAATTCATCCCCTTCCAAAATTCTTCGTTCTCAACAGTAAGAAGAGCCAAATCACACTCATGGCCTGTAGCTTGAACTTCTGCTCTGTACTTGGTAGGTGAACCATGCTTTCTAACAAGAACAAAGGTATGATCAGCTACCACATGAGCATTGGTTACAATCCGTCGTCCAGTAAGCACGAATCCAGAACCCATGTTCTCCCTCTGAGATTTATTCTGCCACGGGAGGAGGGAATGGGGTAGCGGCTGCGACGAGGGCGAGGAGGCGAGGCTGGCGGTGATGTTTGCGTCGGCTTTGGTGCTGCGGCGGCGACGGTCACGGAGGCAAGGCTAGGGTTGCGATGGGTTCTTTCTCGCGATGATTGTTCTGAAGGAAGGATGGCAACGGTAAGGTGAGAAGGAGGTCAGGGCGCACGAGAAGGTGGTGCCGGCGGGGGCTGCGGTGGACGAAGCTCGGGCAGCGACGACGACGAGGCTCGGTGGGTTGCAGGTGCACGGGAAAAATGGCGAGGTCGTGGTCGAGACGAGGAGGCGCGGGCGAGGGTGGCGACGGCGAGGTCGCGGGGAGGTCGGCGGCGCGGTCGCGAGGAGCTAGGGTTAGGGTTTCGTGGGTTGTTCGCGATCGAGAGGAGGGAGGAGGCGGCTGCACGAGGGAATTAGAATATAAATAGGAAGGGAGAGAGAGAGATTGGTTAGAGAGAGAGGGAGATATAGAATAGAGAGAGAGAGAGACAGAGAGAGAGAGGCGGTTGAAAAAGGGGGGGCCCACGAAAGATGGAGCCTCCCGATTGGCTGGCGGAAAAGATTTGAATTAAGGAAATATATTTTCTTAAGGGATTCTGAATGTTTGTTAACAGAAGTATATATAAAACGAAAATATTATAAGGTTTAGATTATAAAATTAAATTGGGATTTTGGCGCTAAATGAAACATTTCCAAATCGCGCCCGGGTTGCGCCCAAATGTTCCAAATTCAAATTATAGGATTTTAAGCGGGTTCCAAATTTTGAAAAGAGGTGTTTAATCATTAAAATGCATGCCCCCAAGTCGTACACTCGTACGCGTGCGTAGTCGTCCAAACTTGCCCGTTTAGCCAAACGGGACGGAATCTCGACATGCGGACGCTACCACGCGACTAGTAGCGACGAGTAGGCCAACATGGATACTTTTAATTTCATTTTAGGAGTTAAAATTTGTTATGTGCCAAAATGACTTAACCAGTTAAAATTTAGCAATAAACGCCAGAAAATCAGGATAATTGGAAAAGAGCAGTATATAACCCTCAACTAGTAATATAAATAGTATTATTGGGCTCGGGTGTTACACCAACACTAAATATGGTGAAATATATACGAAGTTTCTTGGGATTAGCTGGATACTACCGAAGATTCATTGAAGGCTTTTCGAAGATTGCAGCACCCCTGACCAAGCTCACACGTAAAGATGAAGCATTCGTGTGGTCAGAAGCATGTGAAAACGTTTTTGTAGAACTCAAGTCAAGATTAACTTCAGTTCATATCCTTGTAATACCGGATCAATTTGGAGGATTCGTCGTACATTGTGATGCGTCCGGTAAGGGATTAAGATGTGTTCTACATCAGCATGGAAAAGTTGTGGCTTTTGCGTCGAGATAGCTGAAAGTTCATGAGCGCAACTATCCAACACATGATCTGGAGTTAGCAGCCGTTATCTTTGCACTTAAGATTTGGCGCCACTATCTTTTGGGTGAACGAGTGGATATATACAAAGGCCACAACAGTCTGAAATATGTATTTACTCAGAAGGAACTAAATATGCGGCAGAGAAGATGGCTAGAACTCATGGTGGATTTCGACATCAACCTACAGTATAATTCCAGGAAGGTGAATATAGTTCCTGATGCATTTAGCCGCTAGCCATTAGCAATGAATCTCACCGCTCAGTGGAAGCTATAGCAGGAATTGCACGGATTGGCAATCGAAGTAGTTATGCCAGGTAATGCTTCGTATTTGATGAACTTACAAATCCAGTCCACTCTTGTCAATCAGATCAAAGCAGCTCAAGCAAATGATGACAAGTTACAAAAAATCTGAGAACAAGTAGAAAGTGGACTTCAAACTGACTTCATCATTCACGAAGATGGATCCTTGCGATATGGAAGTCGATTATGTATACCAAACGGCTCAGTTCGAGAAGAGTTGATGAAAGAAACTCACAGCTTTTCTTATTCTGTACACCCCAGTGGTACAAAAATATACAAGGATCTACGGCAACACTACTGGTAGCATGAAATGAGGCACGAAGTAGCCAGAAGCGTAGCCAAGTGTTTGGTGTGTCAGCAAGTAAAGGCCGGACATCACAGAACTACTGGTCTACTTCAGCCATTACCAATTCCAGAATGGAAATAGCAGCACATTAGCATGGACTTCGTGACTGCCCTTTCTCGCAGCACGAAGGGTAATGACGCAGTATGCGTTATTGTGGATCGACTTACCAAGTCGGCTCACTTTATTCCCTTTCGAGTTGGCCAATCTACCGAGACGTTAGCAAAGAAGTACACGGAGGTAAGCATGAATCTAAAGTAAGATTTAACCTCGAGATGTACTATTTTTGATACCCATGAAACCCATGCAGGAGATTGTGAGATTACATGGAGTACCAGTTTGCATCGTCTCTGATCGTGATACCAGATTCTGATCACAGTTTTGGCAAAGTCTGCAAGCTAGCTTAGGAACGAGTCTGAACTTCAGCACGGCTTACCATCTACAAACAGACGGACAGTCCGGGCAAACAATTCAAATTCTGGAGGACATGCTAAGAGCTTGTATGTTAGACTTCAGAGGTTCGTGGGAAGCTCACTTACACCTTGTAGAGTTTTCATACAACAACAGCTATCAGGCAAGTATTGGGATGACACCATTCGCAGCACTCTATGGATGGAAGTATTTTTCACTACTAATTTGGGACGACATCGGAGATCATGAACTCCTTGGGCCAGAGATGATCGTGGCAACTGTAGACGTAGTTCGCACGATCAGGGAAAGAATGCGCATAGCCTAAGACCGATAGAAACATTGGACAGATGCAAAGCGCCGACATCTGGAGTTCCAACCTGGAGAACATGTTTTCTTAAAGATTTCTTCAAACCGAGAAGTGATCCGCTTTGGCAAGAGGGGTAAGCTCAGTCCCAGATACATAGGACCGTTCGATATTCTCGAACGAGTCGGAGAAGTGGCATACCGTTTAGCACTACCTCCTCATTGGAAGGAGTGCACAACGTGTTCCACATATCTCAGCTACGAAGATATGTGAGCGACCCCAGCCACATTCTTGATCACTCAGAGCTCACAGTCCAGACTGACCTGACTTGCGAGCAACAACCAGTTGAGATCCTGGATCGAAAGGTGAAGACATTACGGAACAAGGAAGTAAACTTGGTTCGAGTGATGTGGAGAAAAGATTCACCGGGAGAATGAACTTGGGAACGAGAAGAAGACACGCGTGCAAGATATCACTTATTTGTAAATTAGTCCCTATGTAAATGTAAATTTCGAGAACAAAATTTTTATAAGAAGAGTAGAATATAACGAATCTGAATTTACTGTATGGAATTTTCCAGTTTAATATATAGAAAATGAGTTATACAGACTGAGTTTGAGTTATAAGTAAATTTTGTTAAATAACAGTAAGAACCAACTTGTAGCTCACTGGTAAAGCCTTTGCACTGCAGTGATGTAGCCCCTGTATTCGATCCCCATCAGACACATTATTTTTCTGAATTTTCTTTTTATCTTTTTGGAAGCCCAAAAGTTTACATGTGCAATGCACATAAAAATGAAAATTTAGAAAAATCAAACATGTGCAAAAGGGTTTAAACACTGAGTTGTACATGTGGCACAAATCCAGAAGTACGAAGCCCTAGATCGGCCGGCGGAAATGCCATAATGGCCGGCACCGACGGTTCAACCGTGGTCAATGAGGCTTGGGCTTTGCACACTTGACTCTTCCCCTACCCCTAACTTCCCTGCACTGTTTGATTTCCCTGTAATCAAACAGAGACCCTCCATTTCATCATTTATCATCTTTTTAATGCATTTTAATTCACCATTTTAATTCCAAAACCCTAATTCTACACTATAAATACCACTCCACACTTTGGCTCGGTATCATTCTGAAATTTCTAGCCAAAACTCTAAAAAATTCTCTTACTACAAGTGGAGTAAAGAGTAGTTAGCAAGCGGTCAACTTCCGGCGAAGGATCGAAACTATTCCGGAGATCCCAATACGCCACGACGACAACCTTTCTTCTTATACCTTTTCTTAACATAATTAAGTTGTAAGTCCCTCCTAAACTTATTTTCTCTTCATTGAATTTATCTTTTTATAAAAATCGGTAAAAACGGAGTTAAAACCGATATCACTTTTTCCAACTCCTATAACTCCAATTCCTATTATCTTTTGATCAAACAAATTTTATACAATACTTGTAATCTTAAACCCTAATATTTAGAATCAAAATTTCATCAAAATTCTCATGTGACATAACAATAGTAATCCTTTTTTATTTAAATACCATGAACCTTAAATATCACTTGTTTTAGTTTTTGTTACAAACATACTTTTAGGAAAACTTCACGAGGTAATGAACCACCTCTCACCTACACACTTGGTTTCATAGAACGATACTCTTTGAATGTATTTTTCGTTGCGAAGATATTATTATAAGAAAATACCACTTACTATAAAAACCAGATTTTTTTAAATTGTATTTTAAATTCCTTTGTGATTATTCTTCTACAACCCTTTTTAGGGGATCCGCTATTGGATGGTGTGGATTATCGCACATTCTTAGGCTACTAGAGCGAGATGCAGACCTCCTCACGGAGTATTCGGCCTCGAAAGATTTTAAATACGGTTTTTAAGAAAAACGAATTTTTCTAATTAAATAAAATTAAATTTTTCAATAATTATATAAAATTATAAATCTATATATTTTCAAAATATAATAAACTTACATTTTTTTAAAATGAAAGAATTACAAGTTTTACTAAAATACCATCAAGATACCAACAAAAGACAAGTTTTACAATAAAATATCACGAACTTTCTAAGCTAAGCAATTATCACTAAAATACCTTAAATCCTTAAAATTCATATCCATGAAAAGCCTAAATAATATAAATAAATACTCAAGATTTATTTTGAAATTTTATTAAAAATATTTTTCATAAAACCCCTTCGAGTTATATAAAACAATATTTAAGGATTTTAGTAAATATAGGTTTAAGCGGGATCAATTCTCTTGAGCCCCAGGAAGCCGGAGAAAGTGAATGCTTACCCATTTAAGGTAGAAAATTCAACGGAGTTATCAATAGTAATTGTCTTAGATAAAGACACAAATCTTGCCATCCATGTGCAGCAGTTACCGATGACTCCCGAACCTAATTCAGGATCTAAATTTGTTACAAGTGTCTGACTAAAGTCTGAGTCTAACTCAAACCTGAATCCAAACTCAAATCAGAGTCCAATTCAAATATGAATCCAAAGTCTAATATGAATACTAACCTGAATACTTGAATTCAAACATCAATACCAAACATGAATACTTGACTTGACTTGACTGAACCATGATTATAACTTGACATGACTACTTGAATACATGATTACATCCTGAACCTGACTACTTGAACAAGTTGTATCCATGGTTTCGACAAGATTTGTAAATATAACTCTACACAATACATCACGCGGGGATAACGGGGTAGATTGGTACGGAACGTATTAACGTGGTACGAGATGGTCACTTAAAAGACACCTACATGAACTCTCGTGCCGTTGTCCCATGGGTTTTGACGGGGCCTTGTACTACACGTTACCATAGACCACGGGGTAAGATGGACTACTCTCGTTTACACAAATACTTTATGTATCAAGCTACAAACAACTACGTTAGAATAACAATCATATACTTGTACAACTTTACAGTTTCTTTTAACATTACTTGTTCTATTCCATTCCTTTTTTTGGGACATACCGAGCGCTAGTTTGCTGACGACATTCATGTCTATTTCTTTCTTTGGAATGTTCGTCAGGAGGACCGGACTCTCAGGAGATCGAGCCTAACCAGGAGGACTTGGAGCAGCTCACCGCTCAGCCGGATTACTAGCTCATCTTTTACTTATTTTATTTTGTATGCCACTGTTTAGGCGCTGTTTATTTCATTGTATCTTTCTTTTTTAAAAACAGTTGTATGTAAAGATGAATGTAAATAAAGTTTGTTGTTTATTTTATATCACTTGTCATTCTTGTGCATTATATATATACTGCTTAATTACGCTTAACGTATTTATTTCTTAGTAAATACATTGCGGCTCTCCACGTCACCGTTTCCGTACACTGCGAAACGGGGCATGACAGATGCAGAAGTTAGACAACAACACGTTAAGAGTATTGAAGATTCCGAAAGACCGATAGAAGATAACTAGTTAGTTTTTTTATTGAATTGTATTTTTAATTTTTTAGGCAATTGTATAAGGCGTAAGGTTTGCCAATTTATGCCCCCCCTCAAAATATTTTTTAATTAATAAAATATCTATGTCTTCCTCGGGATTTACACGAATTTCGAGTTAAAAAATTTCCATTTTTTTTAATATAAATTAATATTTACTTTAAATTTTTTTTTAAAAAAATCAAAATTTTAAAATGGGCCGACCCGTTTTGGCCGGCCAGACCCAAGCCGGGCCACTGGATGGGCTAGGTTCGGGTTTGTGGGCCTAAGCCCGGCTCGAAGCCCGGTCAACCCGGGCTAGGCCTGGCCCGATAGACACCCTGATATCTTGATATCTGTACAAGGGGAGTGACGGATGTCGGATCTCGTCAAGATGTTACCTTTCGTAGATCTGCTGCAAGCGACGATGGACGGCTGAGATAGAGTTGGAGGTTGCCTCGTGAAGTGTGTGGATCTTAATAGGTTTGAGGTGGTTGAGGTCGAGCTATCTGCATGGATGTCCCGGGGTGGTTGTACCACCGAGGAATCTCCGACGATCAAGTTAGACCGGATATTTGAGAAGAGTAACAGCCTAGTGAGGAAAAAATGACTTACTTGAATCGCCTGAAAGAGGGGTTTATATACCCAGCAGCGAATGGCAGGCGGGCGCGAGAATCACGTCGGCCGTTACGCCCCCGGCGTGACGCCCGCGTGATAGGCGGGATCCCGCATTAATGACAAGACAGGCTCGTTAATGGGGGATCGTGATGGCGTGGAACGTGGGACGTGGCCGGCGGATATCTTGTGCATTGAGAGTTCGCGGAGGCATGGCGGAGGTGCCTGCGACTGGTGCTGCTGGTCGGTCAATAGGACCGAGGAAGATGAGCTCGGCGGGTGGCTCGGGAATGAGCGGGAGGCCGAGGCATCTTGGTTCTGCGGTAGCCCGGAGACAATCCAAGAGGGCCGAGGAGGCCAATTGTGCAGGGGGCTCGGAGGAGAGCCAACAATTGTTTTTAGGGCGGGCATAGGAGTGGTGTGGTCGGTCACAGAAGGTCGGCCACGTCCATGGGCCGTAGACCCGGGGTATTCTACCGACGTACCGTTCCTCGTCCTTTCTTACTAGCTTCGGGACACGTCATCTGCCACGTGTCACGATCTGGGAAATCGACGATATCGAGCATCATCATTAGCCCCCCACTCTCGTCCCGACCTATTCACAGGTCGGGTCGAGAGTGGTCTGTCGGGTCCCCGAGGTGAGCTCCTTTTCGAAGATATTGTAAGTGCGCATTCCCGGGCAATCAGCTGTATTTTCTTGATGACGTCAGCGGATCAGGGGCCAGATCTTGCATTAAAGAGGATGCACAGGATCGTGCGTACGTTCGCCGAAGCGACTGCCCACGTGCCTTACGCTGGTTGGCTGATGCGACGGGCCGCAGATTTCCCGTTTTCGACGGGGTACGACCAATGCGTGCGCGACAGGTGGAGCGATGGGGGCCGTCGAATGCGATGAGTCATTTCGGCGGGAGATGACTGTCCTAGTTGGATGTGCACGCCGGCGGCAATAAATAGAGGTGGGGTCCCCATCAAGGCCCATACTTCTTCATAATTTCCTCGTCTTGAGTCTCGTTAGCTCAGCGCTCTCCTTCTTAGGTCGGGATATCTGCGTTTTGCTCTTCCGAGAATTCATCCCCTCCATCAGGTTAGATGTCTTCTTGTGAAGAGTCCGTAGAAATAGATCGGGTAGAGTCTAGGGAGCCCCTGTAGATTCTTCTTCTTCTGCTTCTGCTTCCACTGAGTCGGAGTCCTTTCGGGAAGTTAGGGTCAGATCCTCTTCTCGGGGTCGCGCGACGGGGGCGGTTCCCAGAGCGGAGGTCGTGGATGCCCCTGGTGTGTCGTCCACGCTGAGGTATGAGGATGAGCTCGCCACCACTCGGGCTCGTTTCCACATTCCTCTCGGCTATATACTACGTTTGGTCAAGGAAGAGGAGAGGGCAGATCAGGTATGGGGTAAGGAGATTGCCATGTACCTGGAAGCCTTTTAGGCCGGAATGCGCCTGCCCTTCTCTCCCAAGGTTGTTAGAGCGCTGAATCATTTTGGGCTGGCCCCGGGTTAGCTAGTGCCGAACTCCTGGAGTATTCTCCTTGGGTTCCTGCTCCATTTGAAGTTGCACATGATCCCCTTCAGGCTGAGCACCCTTGCCTCTTCTCTCTGTTACAAAAGTCACCTCATCACTCGCGTGGGCGAGTCAAGGTGGGTATACATCTCCTTTAGAAAACAACGGGGAAGTGCTGCCGGGTTGGGGGTTGTCATGGTACCTTCTTCCATCCATGATTGGAAGAAGAAGTTTTCTTTGTTGGGCCGTCCGAGGGTGAGGACTGGCCCGTGCCTACCCAGTGGTCTAGGGATAGTTGCCGGCGGGAGAGTCAGTCGAACGATCTCGACGTGACTAAAGTGGCGGAGTGAGAGCCCATTCCCTGGGCTGACGTGTTGCTTTCTGAGAAGGCCTTTAGTTGGGCTGGGCTCAGCCCCACCCAGTTCACGGGTAAGTTGGGAGTTTACAGGCGATCTGTTAGACTTGCGTTTATTTTTATTTGCATTGCTGACGCCACTGTACCTTGTCTTGTGCAGAACCCATGGACGTGAGCAAATTCCGAGCGGCCATGCATGAGCAGAAGAAGGGATCGAAGGATGGAGGTGCCAACTCCTCCCGTCCGACGTCGGCCCCAGCTCTCCCGGCAGCTGCTCCACCTAGGCATTCTAGTGCGGCCCGTGTCCCGGAATCCAGCCAGGCCTCGAGCCAAAAGCTGGTTCGGGAACAAGAGGCCCGGGCTTCGTAGATAGAGACTGGCTCCCCGGCGTCGTCCCTCAAGAGGTTTCACCGGACGGTTCCGCGCACCCGGGCCTCCCCGATCTTGGTGGACGAGGGGAACCTCCGCTTTGAGGTGCCCTCCGTGCTCTCCATTGCTGAAAGCCTGCTGACAGAGATGGAGAGGTCGGTCGGGGGAAAAATCCCTCGGGGGACTCTCAGGACGCAATTGGCGGCCATCGCCCAAGAGGCCATGCAGGTTAGTGCTCGCACCCCACTTGGGTTTTCATTCAGCAATTTATTTATTCATGAGATTGGGTGCCTCCCTTTCCTTTTTGACCCTCTTTTGATTTCTTCAGGTCCTCCAGCACGTCGCCCTCATCGTCCAAATGGAGGACGAGGAAATTGCCCCGGCGATGCGGGCCGCGGGCAAGTTCTCCTCGCTGGAGGAGAGCTCAAAGTTGGAGCTGGAGGCGGCGATGGCGAGGGTCGCCGCCCTTGAGGACGAGGTGGTGGCCGGGAAGCAGGAGGTTGCCAGGTGCCGTGAGGCCGTCCGGGCCGCCGAGGCCAAGCTTCAGGACTCCAAGGTGCTCGTCGACACCCTGAAGAAGTCAGCGAGCTCCCTCCGGAAGGAGTGCGAGGCTGCGATGGAGGGGATGAAGCGAGCCAAACTCAGAGCGTCGAAGGCGGTGGAGAACTATAAGAAGTCGGACTATTTTTACACCGACCTAGCTGCAGCTTCTACCCTCATCTGGCACGATGCCCTCGACGCCGTCAAGGCTCGAATGCCGGAGTTCTCTGATTAAGAGCTCCGGGACGAATATCCTCGCGGGGATGACGCGTAGGGGAATGCCCCTGGAAGCGCAGCCGAGGGAGATGCCCCCGACGAGGGCGACGCCGAGGCTCCTGCGATGGGCGCAGATCCTCAAGACAAAGCCCCGTTCATGGTAGACACAGAGCTCCTCGGGGTTGCGCCCGGCCCTGAGACCTGAAACCCCTCGTCTTCTTATATCTTTTTTTTTGCTTCAGGTATCCTGTAAACCTCCGGGCGTTTTTGTAAGGCCGGGGGGCCAATAATACCTTTGTAAAGACTTTTGAATGAAGCATTTTTTGCGGTGTTTGGCGTAGTTTTTCCTTTTTCTTGTTGTTAAATCTCTGTTTGCACGGAGCTGAGCTTAGATAATTTCACTTGGCGACCGCACGTCGAGTTGAATTTAACCATTTCGCTAATTGGCTAAGTGTGCAAAGACCGGTACGAGGTCGGTGTCTTAGTGGCCCCGAAGTCGACGTGGGGGGTCGTGTAGTGAATATTCGTTGGGGTTATCCTCTAAGAATGGACCGAGCAGTGAAGCTTCTTGGTTGCCTCTCGGTGATGGCTTAGATACCTGGCTTCGTGGGGTAGTAAACGACCAGCCAGCATAACCGAGCAGGGTAACTGCTCGGTTGCCTCTTGGTGAGGGCTTCGATCCTTAGCGCGGGAAGGGCCGTAAGAGGCCTGCTAAGGCTGGACCGAGCAGTGAAGCTGCTCAGTTGCCTCTTGGAGAGGGCTTGGATTCTTAAGGAATGTTTCCCCCAATCAGAGTAAAGCTCTGTTCAAATTCCAAGACTGGAAATGAAGCGACGCTTCTGCGTCCCCAAATTAGAGCAAAGCTTTGTTAAAATTCCAAGACTGGAAATGAAGTGACGCTTCTGCTTCCCCCAATCAGAGCGAAGCTCTGTTTAGAAATCTAAGAGTCAAAAATTGATGCAACGCTTCAAATCCTACGCTCTGCGCTGCGCGCCACGTGTCTGACACAGGCGCGCTGGCGCAGTTGCGCTGCTCGCCACGTGTCTGACACAGGCGCGCTGGCGCAGTTGCGCTGCGTGCCACGTGTCGAGCGCGAGTGCGCTAGCACAAGGTGCACTGCGTGCCACGTGTCAAAACAAGAATACGCTAGCGCTAGCGCAATTGCGCTGCGCACCCCAAATTAGAGCAAAGCTCTGTTTCTAAGATTGGAAAGCGAAGCAACGCTTCATGATTATGCAGCGCATAAACATCTTACAGAGGAATAACAAAGAATTAAAAAACAAAAGAACACTTAACAGATAATAAAATACTAAATTAAAACATCTTTTTATTATTATTGTTTATTATTACATTTAAAAAAGATCACCAAACAAGGGATCAGTGGCACAAGGGTGAACAAAACAATAAACAAAATTTTCTAACTCCCTCGCCGCCTTCTCCAGCACATCAAAACGACGATTTTCACGAGGAGTGGCTCCCCACTGATTGGCGCCGTGTTCATCCGCAAAAGCAGACATGATAGCCCGCCGGGTTCTTATTTGGCTCAACAGGTGAACCGAGCAATCTTTCAGAGCCTGAGTAATTAGGCACGCCTCATGGAAACACTCGAGCTTTTCTTCAGCCGCATCGAGCATCGCCAGGGTCATCTCCACTGGGTGAGGGGGGATGTCATCAAGCACGGCAAAAAGAATCATCCGGAGCCAGATGGATCCCATTGGAAGAGGGGACCCCTTACGGATCACAAGTTCATACTTTACCGCATCACACTCGGCATCCGTGAGAGAAGGATCCACCAAGCGCGCAACAAACTGAGGAACAATATCCTCAATGGGCACTTCCCACGGCTGTCTAGAAGTATGGGGGCGGTTACAAGCCATAGTTGAGAAAGTTCTTTGGGGATGAGAAAAGGAAGAAGCTTTGCTTCGAGTTATAAAGACGAAGCACATAAAATTTTGTGCACAATGGAACTATTTCTAAAATTGGGATGTGAAAGATTCTCGGGAATATAAGTTTGACTTAAAAGGAAGGTGAAAAGACACCTCTGTTGAAGCAACGCTTCAGATCCAGCACTCTGCTGAAGCAACGCTTCAGACCCAGCGCTCTGCTCGCTGCGCGCCACGTGTCAAGCACGGGTGCGCTAGCGCAGTTGCGCTGCGTGCCACGTATCCAACGTAGGTGCGCCAGCGCTGGAACTAAAATTCCCACCGTTGGATCAAAGGATCTAATAATAATGATAAATCATTAATTAACTAGAATTAAATTCTATTAAGGAAAGATTTCTCAAAATCTTTCCAAACAACAAGATTGCGCTTTAAGCACCGCTGGATCAACGATCCAATGGTAAATAATGAATTACAAAAAAAAAACAGAACAAATTCTGCATGGAAAGATTTTCCAATATTATTAAAACAAGAAGATTACATTCTGTAAAACGGAAGCCTTAGGATCAAAGATCCAATGGTGGGGAAACATCCCCAAATCAATCAGAGAAAGATCCCTTTAACTGATTTAACAAATCAATTGGCCTTATATAAAGGCCCCAAGACTTCAAGTCTACATAGACAGAAGGCGATAGAAAAAAAACTCTCTGCAAACTTTGAGAAGAATTCAAAAGGAAAAGAAAGGTAAAGAACTGACTTCTTGAAAAACGGAGATGAAACATCTCGTAAAAAAAAGAAGAATCCTCTTCTAAAAAGATCTTAGATCTATAAAAAAGACCGAGATCTTTGATTAAACATAAAGGATTAAAAGATCCAATCCTTAAAATAAAGAAGTACTTTACTTCATTCACGGATCTTTTGATCTATAAAGGCATAGCCTTTTGATAAGAACAAGAACTTTTGTTCTTGGATCTTGAGGCAAAGCCTCCTTAGAAGAACATAAAATTTGTTCTGTGATCTTGAAATCGATCAGATGCGCTTTACGCTATTGAAAAGTGCCTTGCACTCATGAACTGCGCCCTTGCACTCATTGGACCGGCGCACAGCGCCAAAACATGCCACGCGTCAACCACAGACATAGTTTGCGCTTTGCGCTTCTGAAATAGAGCACTGCGCTCTTGGGCTGGCGCTCAGCGCCGAGCGCGCCACGTGTCCTTCACTGGCGCACCCATAAACTGGCGCAGCGCACTCATAAATCAAAAGCGCAATGCGCTAACAAACTAGCGCTAAGCGACACGTGTCCTCCTCATGTGCGCTAACCAACAGAAGCGCAATGCGCTCTTTAAATGGCGCAAAGCGCCTGATACGCCACGTGGCGCACTGTCAGGACACACTCTGTCCCGATGAATTCTATGCATTCAATGAAGACAAAAATGTCAGAGCCCACTGCTTGGCATTATTGGAAAGGGCCGAGCCCAAATAAAGGCTTAATAATAGCCAACACAGAAATAAAATGTTAAAACATTTTTTAACCGGACTTAGCACAATTCTGGCCATAAGTCCTCAATTTAAATTGAACTGAGCACAACTGCTCTCCCAATCAATTTACACCCGGTTCGAGGGTACATCTCTTTACTCCTCTGACATCTGTCGTTGTAATCCTTCAATGTCGTCAGAGAGGTGACGGGTCCCGACGACCACACATTACTACGGACTGTGGGGTCCTTAAACTCATGGACTATGATATCCTTAACCTCGACCGTGATGTCTTACAACTAACATCGGACTGTGGAGTCCTTAAATCCACGGACTATGATGTCTTTAACCTTGACCGCGATGTCTTAAAACTAACATCGGACTGTGGATCCTTAAATCTACGGACTATGATGTCCTTAATCTCGACCGTGATGTCTTAAAACTAATGTCGGACTGTGGAGTCCTTAAATCCACGGACTATGATGTCCTTAACCTCGACCGCGATGTCTTAAAACTAACACCGGACTGTGAGGTCCTTAAACTCATGGACTATGATGTCCTTAACCTTGACCGCAATGTCTTAAAACTAACATTGGACCGTAATGTCCTTAAACTAATTATCGACCGCAATATCATTAAACTAAACAATAGAGCCTAATTGATCTTTTGTTGGATCTAAACGATCCCGTTAAGTTGATCTTAGTCTAAAATTAGGCTAACGTGTCCTTAACAAACGTTTAAGTTGATCTTAGCCTCAAATAAGGCTAACGTATCCTTAAACACAACCCCCCCAAACCCAAATCTAAGAAAGATACGGATTTGGACTAATCCACGTCCTACAGGCGACATCATAACTTAGTCTCCGTATACAATCCACGGGCAACCGAACACAAAACAAACGCCCACGACACGAAGTGACCATCTGGAGAAGGAGAAAGTTGTTACCGCGATGCGGTAGCGTAATTAACTGCAGGGGCTTGCGCCTGCAAGGAAGAGCATCTCCACAATAAAAAACCTCTCAAACGAGGGGGAATCTGACGAAGTCTGCTACATCGGCCGCATCCGTTTAAACCTTCGATACATGGTACCATAAATCAACTTGGCATCTTCGGAGAGGTGGACGGATAGCACCAATTATCATCTGCCCCGAATTTCAGGCAAGACGGACCTGCGCGGTCGCGTCTCCGGGGAACAGATTCTGGCACGCCCGGTAGGACCTTTTCCTCTTTCCACTCCACACTTCGTGTGTCGTGTTCGCGAACCAATCGCGGTTTGCCAATGGTTGCCCTTGGGTTTTGAGTTACTAAGATTTGGTTTCTTGCTTGGCGCAGAAAGCAAAACAGCAATGGCATCTACTTGCGTAAAGTGTTCCACATGCAACTGCAACTCGCGTCCTGCCTCGACTGGGGGCATAGCCTACGGGCCCCAAGTGGCTTCCCTGTTCATGATGCCCGTGGAACAGGTCACTCAAGCCACTACAGGGTTGTTTTTCGGGACCATGCTCCCGCCAACAAGCTTCAGCACTCCTTTACCAACACCGGAAGCTCCCAAGAAGTCGTCTTTGATCGGCTTACAGCTACTGCAGCCCCTCTCAACGGGTCGTCCAGCACCGACGCTTCGGTCTTCTCCAGATTGGGCCAAAGTTCAGGTGGGTCCATGATGAAGCCTGCACCTCAAGAAAAGGTTATTCCGAAGAGAGAAACCAACCCTGCACCTGAAGTCGTCAAGGCGTCTTCTCCTGCCAAGGGGTCGGTCTTTACAAGACTGACTGTCCCAACTCCCACTCCCGCTCCTGTTACTCAAAGGACATCAATCTTCAACAGGCTGACACCAACAACAATCCCTCACTTGAATAGGGGGCAAAACAAAGCCATCCCCGTCACCGAGCCAACTCCATCAGCTCGACACGCTCGACGTCGCCACTAGCGCCGAGTAAGGAAGGCCGGGAGCAACTCCCCTTCTGGGCTAACTCCACCAGCCCCAACGGTGGAAATCAATGCTGCTGTTCCAACCGGGAACAACTTCGAGCTGCTGAATAAGGTGCGCAGGAATTCTCCCACCGCCGTACTGAAAAGATCTCCTCCTCCGGTGGAGAATGTTGTGGAAGCAAAGCCAGGATAGTCCCTCAGTGGCTGTCCTCCAAGATCTACAAAGTCTGGTGGCAGGCTCGGAACTCAGCAATTGATCAAGATTACCCTCGCCGACAGAAAAGGGCGAAGGTTCAACGAAAAGAAAGCCATCATGCCAAGCCACGAAAAGCCATATGGGTGCCCACTGCGACGACCCCCTCAACTTCGACCGCTCATAAGAGGAGAAGGCCGGAGAAGATCCCCATGCCTGCGACAAATGTCAAAGGCACTGAGCCCAAACGCCCTAAGTCTGGGGGCATGGTGGTGCATACCATCTACATGGCATCCGGAAAAGAGGACAGCCGTGCTTCTATGGGCCACCGACCACTCACCCGATCCATCACAAGAGCTCAGGAACAGCAACAGCAGAAGCTTCAGGAGATGCTGACTGCAATGGCCGCACTCACCGGACCAAAAGAAAGCCCGGAGGCGTCATCAGAGCAGCGTTATGAACCAGAAACTGATGCTGACTTCCTTCGCAGTGTCCTTGAAAAGAAGGAAAAAGAAGCCGCAGAGCAAGCGGCTAAGATAAAGAGAATGGCACTTTTATTCCAAGACATGGTCGGGATGATGATACAGCCGGATCCTCCAGTCGAAGACCCTCCGATCATTATTGAAGACGACAAAGGGGAGACGTCGAACCCTCCTCCGGCTCTTTCAGCAGCCAAAGAGGAAATTATTTCCAAGGCTGCCCTGGATGATTATATTGCTCAGCAAATACGAGTTCACCAGGCAAATGAAGCGGCTGGACAAGTTGTTAAAACTGGGCGACCGTATCCAGGCTGGTATGACAAGATAAAATACCCGCCGGGATACACGATCCCCAAATTCCATGTGTACAAGGGGACGGGCAATCCCTACCAGCACGTCGTCCAGTTCAGAGCTCTGTGCGGCAACACCGGGGGTGATGATAAGCTTTTGCTCCGCCAATTCGTCGGTAGCTTATCGGAGACGGCGTTTGAGTGGTACTCCGAACTTCCAAACGACTCCGTCAAAACTTTCGTAGAGATGGAGTTGTTATTCACCCAGCGATTCGCGAGCGCTAGTGAACGCACTCCAATAACGGCATTGATCAATGCAAGGGTGAAGTCGGGCGAGACGTGGGTTCAGTACGCAATCCGATGGCAAAATCTATGGTCAAAGTGCGAATAGCGCATCGAAGAAGCACCGGCAGTGGGCATGTTCATGGGCACCTTAGACCCTCATGCAACTATTTCACAGTTCATGATGTTCTTCAAACCGACCACATTCCAGGCTTTAATCGACAAACTAGCCCAGATGGATCAGATGGGTCACAGACCGTCTCCTCCGAAACCGGAACTGCGGAACGAAAAGGGTAAAGGGAAGGCGACCTTCGTTGCGAACACCCAACAGCAGCCCAGTGCTCCAAGACTAGCGGATCAATTGGAGGAGAGACGGCGCTATTACAATGAGAAAATGAAGCGCCCTTACTCATTCCCGCAGGATAAAACGAAGAGGTTGTTCGAGCTGGCGGTGCGCAACAGGCTCATCAATCTGCCGAATCCAAGGCGACCACCGCAACCCAGCGAAATGAATAATCCCAATTATTGCCCTTACCACCAAACGGTAAGCCATCCAATCGAGAATTGCTTCGTCTTTAAGGGATGGATCGAGGATCAGTACCAACAGGGCAAGTTCGTGCTGTCCGAAAAGTGGAAAGTGAGCCCACCACAACCGCACACTCCTAAGAGGATTGACACACCGGGGGCAACATGCTCTTTTGTTGAAGAAGCTCCATAGGAGGTCGTGCTTTCAGCCAAAGCCAAAAGGATGCTGAATGATCTCCAGACATGCCCGGCGATTAGGTGGAAGAATCCGCTGGAACCCCAGATCATCAAAGGGATGCTGAAGCCGCGCCCAACTCCAAAGATTGGTGGTGACAGCCAAAGTGTTCACACCCAGCAGTCGAAATCTTCGAAAAAGAAGAAGAAATCCAAGAAGCCCGTGAAGCCTGGTGACAAACGCACGGACTTACAGAAGCAGATTGACGTGCTGGAAGAGTATAACCAGAAGGTGCGGACTCCAATCACGCTCCAAGAGTTCCTCAGCCACGTTCTTGAAGATGGAGATGATGGAGAAGAATCGTCGGATGGATCTGAGGATTACATAGCAAGTTGCCATGTGATCTCTCATTCATCGCTAGACAATGAAGAAGCTCCCTGCACAAAGGGACTGGAGGCAGGTCCCGAGCCGGAACTTCTATGGCCGTCAGATGAAATGATCGACGCCTTCCTGAATGAGATTCATCTGAAAAGTAAAGCCAATCGGGAGCGTGAGATGGCCATATTTGAAAGAGCCAAACACCGGCGACTGGACGAAAGAGTCGAGGCACTCCCGCCGAATCAAAGAACATCCGTCGTGGATAAAAACAAGTTCAAGACGAGGAAAATGTTTGCTAAAGCCATATTAATGGGAATGAAGCTACCGCCCTCCTAAGGAAACACGCCAGGTGAAGCAGAGATGCATCCTAGCTACTGCTCATATCATCGAAAGGTTTCGCACCCCATCGAAGAATGCGACGCTTTTAGAAGATGGTGGCAGGGATATGTTGCTCACCGGCAACATTTTAAGCGGATGAAACGCAAAACTCGTCGGGAGCAGAGAAGTACGACCGAGGGGCATAAAAGAACTACCGGTAACTATCGCACGGTCAACGCCGGAGGATCGCAGGTTCTCACCTTTGGGAGTGACTCTGACGAGGAAATGGCTCTTGGCCCTCTCTTTAAAGAATCCACCTTGGGGAAGGAGGAAGAACCGAAGGCCTGCGAAAATATTCAGCTGCGCAACCGTACGCTTCCAGAAAAGAATCTCGGACCTACGAATAGAAGAGATGAAGGAAAAGAAAAGGTCTCTGAGGATATCGCCCTATATGACCAAGTCATGAAAGAACTGACAGCCAAGGACCCTCCAAAGAAAAGTAAGGTGGACTACAATGTTCTAGCGCACTTGAGGAAGCTACCCTCGCAGCTCAGCATTCTCGACACTCTTTTACTATCAAGAGAAGCAAGGGAGTCATTGATCAAGGCGCTACAAGAGCCAGAGCAATTCCAAGCTTTCCTCGCCGAAGAGAAGATGAAAGACGAGCTAGAAGAAGTACACACAGCCGATATTACCTTCGGCGATGAAGATCTCCTCCTTGGGACGTACGAGCACAACCGTCCCCTCTATGTCTCAGGGTACTGCCACGATATAAAGATAGGCAAAATACCGGTCGACAATGGGTCTTCCGTCAATCTTCTCAACGTGAGAGTATTGAAGGAAATCTGCATGAGCGTCCAGCATCTCGCTCGTGATAAAATCACCATCTCCGGTTTTGACTCCCACTTATCGCGAACTCTCGAGTCTGTGATATTGACATTACGATTCGGGCTACTTGTCACGGATATTAAATTTCATGTCATTGACGCCAAAACATGCTATAACGCTTTGCTCGACCGGCCTTGGTTATACGAGTACAATATCATCCATTCTACACAACATCAGTGTATGAAATACTTTAAGGATGGTCTCGAGTATACCGTAATAGGAGAGCTGAATCCATTCTCCCTAAACGAAGTCCGCAAGTACGAAGATGCAAAATACTTTTTGCCAGATTTCGAGGACACGGAGAGATGTCACAAACCGGAGAACAAAGCTATCACCACCATTCCGGTCTTCGGGAGTGATACTGAGGAAGAGGAAGAGATGGTTTATTCAAGCCCACCCCAATACAACAAGCCAGGACCGTCCGCTCCCATGTTAATCTTTGGCAGTGACTCGGAAGATGAGGTCCATGTTATATTCTCCGCTCGGCCTTCAATACAAACGTTCGCTGATGAAGAGCAAAGTTTGCAAGTTGCCATGGTTCCGCCCAAACATCATAAAGAACTAGACGCGCTTGATATCTACAGTGTGGAAGAGTTGCATACGTTCTATGTCCCTCCCAGGCGGGAAGGCAAAAAGGCGATCCTATTCTACCGCTCCGGGGAAACCAAAGTGGAGAAAGAAATCTGGCACGACGCGGATTCTACACTTGACAGGCTCCAGCCCATCCGTCTGCCTAAATGTTACACGGAAGGCTTGAAAAGGCTATTGAAGCACCAAGGGATACCCTTCAAACAGACCGCTCGAAAAGCTAAGTTCTATGACAGGATCTGGAACGTTCCCGGAACTCAGCGCAAGTTGCCCAACGGGAGAATGGAAGCAATCGGGCTTGGATATGTTCGGTCCAAGAAACGGGAGCTACTCCACGACTGCTATGTCGTACATGACTTTGATGAAGAAGGAGATGCTCAATGGGAGAGTGCTAACCCTGAACCGGAAAGAGCCCCCGATGTGAAAATGCTCAGTCCGTCGTTCGAAGAACAAATGGACAAGCTTATAAGGGAAGCTGGTCAAAAAGTTCGAGACGACCATAATCGCGAAATGACCATCGACGAGAAAGCCAGGACACAACACCTTCTTCAACAGGCTGCGAAAGATGAAAATGCCCTTCCCTGTCAACCTGTTGTACAAAAGGCTCGACACAGAGGCAGAAACAAGTCAAAGAGCGGAAAAGGCGTTCGACAGCGACAAAGCGGGACCAAGAAGTCACGCGATCGGGAATCGAGCGGATTTTTCCCTTATGAAGAAGATGAGTCGAGCATACTCTTTTCCTCAAGACAAGACAAAGAAGATACCTGATCTTGCCATAAGACATCAAATGCTTACACTTCCGGAGTCCAAACACCCCGAGCAAACAGGCGAAGTCTCTCACCCGTTAGCCTTCATATGTGCTGCGCATGTGTAGCTTCCTATTTCACACGTTAGCCTTCATATGCGCACGTATATAAGTGCGCATGTGATTAAGTGCGCACTTGATATTGATGCGCACATGCCTTTAGCCATTTTGTTATAAGTCCACACTTGATATTAAAGCACACTTAACTAGGTGCGAATAATAAATCTGTGCAAGATTGATGATGAAGATCAGGCTCTTTTCATGTTGTGTTAGTTAACACCCTCATATAAGCATTTTCATGATACCATAGTTTATGGTAGAGATACGATCTCAATCAAGGATGTCAAGGGAATTTGATGAACAAAGAGAAGATCGACAAAGAGTTGACTTCTACCGAAACGGATGGTTCGTCGTCTAGTTTATATATTTGAGGGTGTGAAGAGAAGAGAGATTCAGAAGCAAATAGAAAGAAGTCAAGATCGAAATCCAAGGCTAAGAACGTGACCTACAATTATTGTAAGAAGAAATGGCACTTCAAGTTCGATTGCTACAAGTTGCAGAATAAGCAAAAGCAGAAAAACATATCAAAAGAGTCTTCGGTTGAGGCGGGTATAGCGGAAGGAGAAGGAGATTTTCTTATGGTACTCGAAAACACACATCGATCTAAAAACGAGTGGATCATGAATTCGTCTTGTTCTTACCACATGTATTCCAATAGGTTTTGCTTACAACCTATGATTACATTGATGGTGGAGTGGTTTTGATGGGCAACAATAGTTCGTGTTGAGCTATTAGTAGGGGGTAATCCAAATCAAGATATTTGACGGTGTTGTGAGAGCATTGGCGGAAGTCAGGCACGTACCTGATTTGAAGAAAAATCTCATCTCTTTGGGTGCACTCGACGATAAGGGTTACATGTTTTCTGCGGAAGATGGAGTTTTGAAGGTAACCAAACCCTCTCTTGTTGTGATGAAGGGCTTGAAGAAAGGGTCCATATATTCATTGCAGGGTTCGACGACTTTTGGATTGACGGTTATTTTATCATCCAAATCTATGATGGATTTAGAAACTATTAGATTTTGGCACATGAGGCTCGAGCATATGAGTAAGAGAGATATGACCGAGTTGTCAAAGCAGAGTCTACTTGATGGGAAGAGTACGACGAAACTGGGGTTTTGTGAACATTGCGTCTTTGGGAAGCAAAAACGTGTTACCTTCAGTTCGGCGGTACACAACACGAAAGGTACTCTAGATTATATCCAGTCGGATCTTTGAGGACCCTTTCCGGTTGCTTCTAAAATAAGCAGTGCTAAGTATCTGCTTACCTTCATTGATAATTTTTCGAGAAAGCTTTGGATCTACTTCTTGAATCTCAAAAGCTTACTACGTTCAAGCAATGGAAGACGTCGCTTGAAAAGCAGATAGGGAAGCAGATCAAGAGACTGAGGACAAACAACGGGTTAGAGTTTTGCGGTGGAGATTTCAATGATTTATGCAAAAATGAAGGATAGTTTGGCATCATGTCGTTGTCTATACACCATAACAGACTGGAGTCGCAGAACAGATGAACCAGATTATTTTTGAGAAAGTGTGGTGCATGTTGTCTAATGCACAGCTCGGCAAGGAATTTTGGGCAGAAGCGGTAAACACGGCATGCTATTGTGTATCGGTCACCTCATACGACGTTATATAGTAAGACACCGGAGTAGGTATAGTCAGGGAAACACGCCGATTATTCAACACTTAAGGTGTTTGGTTGCCCCGCTTATGCACATTGTTGTAAAGCAAGTTGGATCCTCGAGCGAAAAAGTGCATATTTCTTGGTTATACTACCGGCGTTAAAGGTTATAGATTGTGGTGTTCGGATCCTAAGTTGCCTAAATATATGATTAGTAGAGATGTGAATTTTCTATGTTGAAACCGAACAATAAGGAATCTCCAGTTGTAGACGATTCAAAGAAGGACGAGCCGAGAGTTGATATTGTAGTCGGTGAAAGCTCGGAATCGCTGGAGAACTCTCCTTCACCATCATCTAAAGAAGCTCATGATGAGCAGTCCTAAGATGGGGAGTATTTTCTTACTTGTAACCGACAAAGAAAGAACATTAGACCGCCACAAAGATATGGCTACAATGATCTCGTGGTGTATGCATTGTCTGTTGCAGAGACAGTTGATAGTAGCGAACCGACAAACTATAAAGAAGCCATCTCATCCGATGAGTCAGATCGTTGGTTAGTCGCTATGAATAAATAGATTAAGTCACTTTACAAAAACCAGATTTGGAAGCTCGTGAAGCCCAAAAGAGGAAAGAAAGTAGTTGGTTGCAATTGAGTTTTCAAGAAGAAAGAAGGTGACTAAAGGACGGTTAATACAAGATATAAGGCACGGTTGGTAGCTAAAGGCTATTCGCAGGTTCGGGGAGTTGATTTCAATGAAGTAATTTCTCCGGTCATTAAACACACCTCTATACGTATCTTGCTCGGTTTGGTAGCTATGCAACATTTGGAGCTCGAGCAGCTCGATTTGAAAACAGCATTCTTGCATGGTGATTTGGTAGAGAAGATCTACATGTGTCACGCCCCGCTTCCCGGTGTACGGGAAGGGAACGCGGCGAGGCCCGCTATGTATTTACTCAGAAGTAAACACGCTACGCGTATCTAAGCAATATAAATTAAATGTACATAAGAAAAAATTGAACAACAACTTTTATTTATTAACAATTCTTTACAAGTACAACTGGAAATGTAAATACATGAATAGAAAGCAATGCCTAAACAATGGCATAACTGAAATGAAAAGTATGTACAAGTATCTAAAGCTCCGGGTCAAAGGCTAACTGCTCTAAATGTTCAGTACTGGGCTCGATCTCCAATGAGTCCGAATCACCTGACAACATTCCAAAGAAAGAAGAAAGGAATGTCGTCAGCGAATAATCGCTCGGTAAGTCCCAAAGATGAGTAGAGATAGAATAGACAGAAAGAGTATAACTAGTAATGTTTGATTATAATGTTAACACAGTTGTTTGTAGCTTGGTACAAAATATACCAGTGTATACGAGAGGAGTCCCACTATCCGAAGACTAAGGTATACGGAGCACAAGGAACCGTTCAGCCACGATACAACGGCAATGGATATTCATGTTAGGTGTATTATGGTTACAGTATCGTTCCACTTCTAACACATTTCGTACAAATCTACCCCTTTAAAACCTCGCAATGTCTTTTGTATTGATTGTATTGTTTCGTTATATAGATGGATGACTTGTCGAAACCATGATATTAGTAAACAGAATGGATATAAATGGATAGTCATGTAAACGGAGTATATCCATGGTTCGGTTCGGTCAATAGATTGATATAGATTGAATAGACGGATTCATGTTCAATTGTAGTTTATACTTGAATCGTATTCAAGTCAGATTAATTGTATATTTGCCCGTGACTCGAACTGAGTCAGACTTTTAAACAAAATTGAAGTCCTGATTGTTTTGGAGTTATCGGTAACTGCTACACATGGACGGCAGGATTTATGTCTTTTTCCAAGACAATTACCGTATGATAACACCGTTGTTAAATTGTCTACATTAGATAGGCAAGCACCCACTTTCTCCGGCTCCCCGAGACTCAAGAGAACCGGTCCCGCTTAAACCTATATTTACTAGGGTCCTTATTGTAATTTAGTATTACTTGAGGGGGTTTTATGTAAAAATAGTTTAATATATTTTCAAAATACACCTCAAGTATTTAATTATCGTTTTTAGGGTTTTTATAGATGTATATTTTATAAAAGTGAAATTTCTAGTGAGTAGAACCTAGTTTTCATTGTATATGGTATTTTATTGAAATATTGGAATTGTATTGTATTGAAATGGTACTTTCATGTAATTGTGATTCCTTTGAGTTAGAAAATATGGAATATTTGTATTATATATTTAAAATAGATCTTTTGATAATATTCATATATATATATATATATATATATTTAATAAAAATAAATTTTATTTATTTTGTAGAAATCTTATTTTCTTAAAAATAGCATTAAAATTTCCATCGAGATCGAATACTCTTTGCGGAGGTCTGCATCTCGCTCTACTAGGCCCAAGGACGTGAGATAACCTGCACCATCCCGATCGGGGTTCCCCAAAATAGGTTGTAGAGGCGTAATTGTAAGGAATTAGATAACACTCTTTTTTTTTAAAAAACGGTTTTGTAAGTTTAGGGTATTTATTCGTAGAAGCGTATTTTCCATAATCTAGAATTTCAAAGTCCATCCAATATGTGTGTTGTGATGAGGTAGGTCCTTACCTCGTGAGTTTTCTAAAGGTAATACGGTTAAAAGTGGATAAAAATATCGTTTGTAAACATGATGGTATTTTAATGTAAAAGTGATATAAAAATTGCAACATGAATTATTTTGAGATGAAATTTGTTTTAATATATTTATTTATGTTTGTTAAATATTATATGAGAGTATGGTATTTTATGGTTTAAGAAAAAATGGAATTTTTAAAGAAAAACGAATTGGAAGTCGGAATAACTCCGCTTCCGACGAGTTTGAAAAAGAGAAGTTTTTAGTATGGCAAAAGAGATGGGGAGAGGGGACTTACTAGCTATTAAGGTAGAGGGGAGAAGGGGGAAGAGTAAGGAAGCGTCGGGGCGTCGTTTCGTCGCCGGAATCTCCTCGAAACGTCTTTAGAATATTGCCCTTTGCTAACTCCACTTGTACAACTATACGGACTTGAGAATTTTTGAGAGTTTTTGTAATGAAATTCTGAGTGAGGAGGGGTGAAATGGAGTGTAGTATTTATAGAGAAAATTAAGGTTTTGAGGGTTAAAGAATGCAATAAAAATATGCATTAAAAATGGATTAAAGAGTGATTTATTATTCTCTGGATAAATTCAGAGAATTCAAGCAGTATGAGGGAAGTGGGGTAGGCCAACAGGTGCAAGGGGCAAAAAATGGGGACCATCCCCTACGGACGGCCCGACGGTACCGGTCCAAGCAAGCATCTCGCCGGCCATTTTCCGGTGGTGGGGTTGGATCTTTGGCCACATGTCCGTATCGCTTCATATACCCCAGTGCACATGTTTGATTGTTCTGTAACTCTTCATTTCACGTATAGTGCACGTGTAAACCCTTGGGCTTCTAAAAGATTAAAAGAAAAATTAATAAAAAGATAATGTGGCTGGGGGGATTTGATCACAGGGGCTACATCACAGCAGTGCAAGGCTTTACCAATGAGCTACAAGTGTTTTCTTGCTATTCAAAAGCAAATCAAATACTTATAGTGTACACAGGATTGCAAATACTCTATTTGTACTTTAACTTTTAAATAAATTTTCTGTACATTGAAATTGGAGTTGTTACGACATGCAACAACCCAGGGTTTTTGAAGTTGAAGGCAAAGAATGACATATTTGTTTGCTAAAGGAGTCTCTCTATGATTTTAAGCAGTCACCTAGACGTTGGTATAAGAAGTTTTACTCCTTCATGATAAAAATTAGGTCTATGAGAAATAAGGGCGACAGTTGTGTTTATTCGAAGAAGCTCGCCGAAGGTTCTTTTATATACTTATTGGTTTATGTTGATGATATGTTGATAGCAATAAGGTATATGGTTGATATTCAGAATTTGAAGGAACGGTTGAAAGACAAGTTTGAGACCAAGAATTTGGAAGCGGCCTAGAAAATACTTGGTATGGAGATAAGACCAAGAAAATACTTAGTATGGAGATAAGATTGCAAATGAGGAAAGATTTACTTATCTCAACAGCGATATATTGAGAAAATTTTGGAGCGTTTCGGCATGGCAGCCGCTAAATCTGTAAGTACTCCATTGGCAACTCATTTTAAACTTTCAGCTCGTTCATCACCGCAAACAGAGAATGAGTTAAGTATATATCGAATGTTCTGTATTCGAGTGCGGTGGGTAGTATTATGTATGCAATGGGTTTTGCACGACCCGACATTTCACATGTTGTTGGTGTAGTCAGTCGCTATATGGCATCTCCAGATAAAGGCCATTAGCAAGTTGTGAAATGGATTTTACATTATCTACGAGGTATGTCTGACATGGGGTTGGTGTTTGGGAGGAACAACGACAATTTGGTTGGATTCTGTGATTCTGATTATGCGGATGATCCTTACAGACAACGATCGATCGCCGGTTGTGTATTCTCTTTGGGAGGATGTGCCATTAGTTGGCGTGTTTTATTACAGTCTACGGTTACGTTGTCTACGACGAAGGCGGAGTATAAGGCCATTGTTGCGGCCGTTAAGGAAGCGGTCTGGTTGAAAGGACTATTTTCGGAACTTGATATTCAAAGAATATACCATAATAGTTTAATGTGATATCCAAAGTGAGATTCACTTGATGAAATATCAGATGCATATTGATGTGAGGTACTGGTTTATTCAAGAAGTCATTGAAAAAGAAGAGATTATTGTGAGAAAGGTTAGCACAACGGATAATCCGACCGACATGATGACGAAGTCTCTTTCAGTTGTGAAGTTTAAGCATTGCTTGAACTTTATTTAAGTGTGTTGCTCTCATTTAAGCTCTTGAGGGGTTTTGTAGTGAAGGTGGAGCTACTATTAATTTTATGAAGCATTGTTATTGGGAATGCGAGGCAAGGTGGAGATTTATTGTGTATTGCCTCCCATTCAATCCCTATAGATTTCTCATTGATCCGGCGTTGTCAAGTTTCAAAGTTATCTATAAGGCGAGAGGAAAAACGTCTAGAGCTAAACCTTCAGACGTCTGTCAAGTCTCTGTATGCGCAAGCATACATTTATCAGACATCTAACCTTATCTGTCCACACGTCTGCGAGCTCTCTTCCCTTTTGAAGACGTGAAGGCCGGACATCTGAACATCCTTGTACAGACGTTTGGGTATACTCTATGGATTTGAAGACACTTGGGCAAACTTCTGTCCATTCTTTCTGCAGACGTTTATCGTGTTCTGGATAGGATGTTTTCCTTATTTAGGAAATTAGTTATTTGGGAATATCTTTTGTATGATATATATATTAACCCTAGATCTGAGATGCCATTGTGATATTTGAGAGAACCATCTTGTTGTTTAAGAGAGCTAGGGTTATTTGAGAGATTTATATTCGTCCGCCGATTTGTACTCCTCCACTTTTGGTTATTAATAAAGTTTCTTCTTTACCTATTTGGTTTTGTGCTTAGTACTCTTATTTTCTATTTGCTTTAAACTTATTTTTGCTACTTCTCTATATCGTTTGTTTTTTCTTCGTGATCGTCTTGTCGCAACACATCTTTATCGAATTGCCACGGTCGGCCTAAAATAATATGACAAGAATCCATGTCTACAATATCAATAAACAGTATCATGATAACTCTTACCGATGGAGAAGGATATTCGGAAAACTTCAGAAACCACCATGGTGTGGCCTTGCTGGATCCCTCCAATTTTTTATGGCGCCGGATGCTTTTCTTTGACTAAATTCATCTTCTCCACCATCGCCTTTGAAATAATGTTCCCGGTGCAACCATTATCAATGATAATATCGCATAGCTGATTCTGAACGTTGCATCGAGTTCGGAAAGACGTTGTGGCATTGAGGTAGTTCTTCAACTTTCGGCACAAGCAATAATCGTCGGACAACACAAACTAGTGGCTCACCGTCTTCTTCAGGATACACATCCTTCTCGACATAGGCTTCTTCATCATCGTGCTCTACGATATTAGCACTCTGCTGCATGGGGAATCGGTTAGAGTAGTGGATTGGTTAACCGCATCTGTAGTGCTTGTTTCCTCTGGGTTTGGCATAAGGATTGTTGTTGACAAGTGTAGGAACTTTCGGTGCAGTTTTAGGGGTCGACGATTTGGCAATGTTCTTTCCTTTGTTGAGTGAGCGTGGATTTGGCAATCGTTGTTCAGAATTCCAAGAGTTTCATGTAGCTAGATTCCTCATATGGCTTCGGTGCATAGGAGACTTTGACTTCTCAATATGTTGCTCGGCTCGCTCGACTAAGCTGACGGCTTCATTAAGCGAATAGATATTCTGGAGATAAAGACGATCATAGATGTCTTGTTTGAGACCTCCAAGATATCGAGTCACTAATTGATGGTCAGTCTCGACTATATTGTTATGAGAGCAAAGCCGATAGAACTCTTCGGTGTACTCAGATACAAGTCGATCACCTTGCGAGCGGTCTCGATAAGCACAGTAAAGTACTTGCTCATAGTTGGGTGGAAGGAAGTGGGCATGCAAGAGTCGTTTCATTTTGTGCCACTCCCGAAAGGGAGGCTTGCCTTCGTGTACACGAGAGAACTCAAGTTGCTCCCACCATGCCGAGGCACCACATTTAAGTCGGTAAGTGACAAGTTTCACTTTGCAATCCTCAGCAATCTCCATGTACTCAAAGAAATGCTCGACCTAGGCCAGCTAGTCATGGAAATCTTCAATATGCGGACGTCCTGTCACGCCCCGCTTCCCAGTGTACGGCGAAGGAGACGCGACGAGGTGCGCTACGTATATACTCAGAAGTACATACGCTAAGCGTATCTAAGCAATATAAAATAAGTACACAAGAGACAAGAAATAAAAAGAACAACAACTTTTATTTATTAACATTCTTTGTACAATACATGAAGGAAATACAACTGAAATAAAAAGATGCCTAAACAGTGGCATAACAGGAAATGAAAAGTACAGAGAGGAAAAGTGTACAATGAAACTAAAGTGTAGGGTCTTCAGCAAACTGCTCCAAGTCTTCTTGCGATGGGATCTCCGCCGGGTCCAAACCACCTGACGACATTCAAAAAAGAAAGAAATAGAATGTCGTCAGCGAACAGGTCGCTCGGTAAGTCCCAAAGATAGGGGAGAAATAGAAAAAGAGTAGAAGAGAGAGAGAGAGTAGGTTTTAATGTTGTTTTGTATTGTTGTAATGTTGTATTAACGCTGTAGTTTGTAGTTTGGTACAGAAGAATGCCAGTGTATACGAGAGGGGTCTCTATATGCTAGAGACCAGGGCAAACGGAATATAGAGTACAAGGCTCCGTTAGAAGGCCCGGAACAACGGCAATTGGATTCATGTTATGTGTCTTAAATCTGACCATCTCGTGCCACTTTTAACATCTTCCGTACCAATCTACCCCTTAAACCCTGCGATGTCTTGTTTGTATTGTTATCTTGTAAATTGTATTGATTGCATGATTGATTGACTGACTGACCAAAACCATGATATCAGGAAACGGTTATAACCGTAGAGTCATGTAAATGGAATACTGAGAATCATGTAAAAGGATTATGTATATCCATGGTTCGGTTCAGTTAAGTTGTATAAATTGATAATTGTATTCATGGATTCATGTGTTCATATTGAATTGGAATCTTGTAGATTATAGATTGACTTGAATCATATTCAAGTCAGATTAATCAGACTCAAACCCGAGTCAGACAATCAGGAATGTGAATCGAAGTCTTAAAATTGCCAGGGTCCTTAGGGTAATTTATAAAACTTGAGGGGGTTTTATGTAAAAATACTTTTATATACTTTTCAAAATACACCTCAAGTATTCATTATTCGTCTTTAGAGTTGTAATGAGGGTGGATTTTATATTGTGATATTTCTAGTGAAAATATCCTAGTTTTATAAATAAGGTATTTATCTGTAATATTGATTTATTTGAAGTTCGTGGTATTTTAGTGTAAAATTTATTCTTGTGATTTTTTTAGGAAAAGGTGGAAAATTTATATTATAATAAAATAGATATTTAAATGATAAATATACATATATTTATACAAAAATAATTTTAATAAATATTTTATATTCCAAAAATCTCATTTTCTTAAGATGTCGTATTTTAAACCTTTCGAGACCGAATGCTCCTTGCGGAGGTCTGAATCTCGCACTACTAGCCCGAGGGTGCGCGATAAACCGCACGATCCCGAACGGGTTCCCCAAACATGGGTTGTAGCGGCGCTTTGCAAAGATTGTAAAATACTAATCCTTTAGAAAACGGTTTTATAAAGTAAATGATATTTATTTGCAAAGTGTAATTTTCCGTATTTTAGATTCTAGGATTTCCTAAGCCAACTAGCCTATGTCTAAATGGTCTAAACGACAAGTCGTTAGAAGCCTCAAATCGTCTCTTCACCGTCAATTATGGCCAGGTAAGTACAAGTGAGGAACGAGGGATCCGCTCACGAATCGTGAGACGGGCCTTTTAAAGTTGCCTAAGCCCACTTGCCCAGCCTAGACACCACAAAGTCAGGTTTAGATAAACGATTGATGTCCACAACTTATCGTGTTTTCCTAATGATAGGTATTAAAAAGTGTATCAAAGTTAAACTTTTAGAATTGATTTTATTAAGAATGTGGTATTTAAATGAAAGTATTGTTTTTATCGTATTCTAAGTTTTTGATGATATCGCTTAGGGTTGTATTTGCGTGTGTGTGGAGGTAGGTCATTACCTTGTGCTCTACTTTAAATGTATAGCAAGTTAAGGGGTTAAATGTGAAATTGAAACATTGTGGTATTAAAGTGAAAAAAAATACGATAAACTAGAAAGGCTATCATTTCATGTGAGAAAACTTGTTCAAATTGATGTTTAAAAGTTTAATAGTCAAGATAAAGATGTTTAGGCATGAATGTATTGGTTAGAAGTGAAATTTTATAGAAAACCGAGTCGGAAATCGGATTTGTTCCGATTCCGTCGGGTTTCGTAATTTCGTACTTTAGAGAAATAGAAAGGGGGATAGAATGGGACTTACGGGTTTCGATCTATACTAAGGAGTGAGGGGGGACTAAATGAGTTGCCGAGGCATTGCTTCGTCGCCGGTTGTTTCAAAAAACGTCGCCGGAATTCCCGCCGGAATTTCGTCGGAGCTTCGCCGCGAACTTGTTTTCAAAGTACACACTCTTGGAAAATTTTGAGAGAGTGAGCTTAGGATTTTGGGGGTGAGAGGGTAGTGTGTAGGGTTGGTATTTATAGGGTTAGGGTAGATGAAAAGTTAAAAATAAAAATGTGATAAAATGTAATAAAAATGTATTAAAAGTGGAGTAATTGGGGTTTTTTAAGAGCTCTGGAAGTGGTCCGAGGCTGAAATTTTGCAGGTGCATAGGGAATATGAAAAGACACAACTTTCATGTTATGGCCATCGCCGGAATCGGCCGAATCGGGGGTGACTCGGTCGGAGCACTGAGTCGGCCGAGTCGAGGCCGAGTTGGCCGATTCCGGGCCGAGTCCGGCGGCCAGGATTCCCCCTGACGGTTCATCTAACTCATGGAAGTGTTACATCTTTGGGTGTAGTGGGGTTTTTGTGAGATATGCATGTGTAAACTCTTGGTATTCTAAAGGTTTTTAAAAAATCAATATTAAAAATAATGTGGGGTGTGGGATTTGAACTCTGGTGGCTTAGTTCAGCAGTGCAAGATATTACCAATGAGCTACAAGCTCCTTCTTGTAATTATTGTGGGAAAATAATTACTTAAAGTGGTAACAGCAATATTAAATACCCCAAGTATACTTTAATTTTAAAACAATTTTATGTACACTAAAAATGGAGTTACTTAAAAACAAAATAATTACATATATATTGTGCCCAGGTTAAAATACTCCTTTATGGATTTTGAAAAAAATTAATTTAAAAATTTGTATAGGAAAAATGTGTATAAGAAAATTAGGGTTATTACACGTCCGTTGAATGATGAAAGGTCCATTTTCATTTTGAACTTTCCGCCGTTGTTGTAGTCATCTCGGAATTGACAATCATCTTGGTTGTAAAGCCTTGGCCAGCGATCGCGGGGTTCACAGTTAAGGACTTCATCTTCATCGAAGTCGCTATCGAGATCATTGGGAGGTGTGTCGTCTCGGTTTCATTGTGTGAAATCTTGTTGTTAGTAGCCGGCGGTGTGACGAAGTTCAACCCTTACTATGTTGTGTGAGCGTATCTCATCATGCTTATGTCGGTGATGGAGATTTTCGGTTGGCCTTTTAAGATCCTTTGATGATTCGCCGAAGCGATATCGGATGGTTTTCATCATCTCTCCCATTTGTTGGATGAGATCTTGCATGTTGGTGTTGATAGTGTTTAAGTCGCCAAAAAGAGCGTCGAATTCTTCATGGATGACGAGTTGGATATCGTGTAGGCGATTGGTGCTCTAGTACCAACTGACGCGGTAGTGGAGATGTGTAGCAAAGGATCAAAACCGCCAAGAATACGAGTGGAGCGGAAGGGATAACTGGACAACCGATCGTAAAACGATCGATGCCGCAAAGTTTAGGAGGAGTCGACTGAACGAACACGTGCGAGGGGTATAAAGGGGCAGAGATCTTTCAGAGAAGTTGTCGGAGCAAGAATCTGCGAAGGATGGGTCGGATGGGTAAACAGTCGAATTCTCAATACAAGAGTAACACTCTTAGATATTCCCTCCGTCCTTTTTTACTTGACGTTTAGATGAATGCACATCGATTAAGAAAATATTATCACTTTCTTAATATCAGTAATTAATCTACTGCCATATCACAACTAAAAAATCATATCATTTCTGTACTCAACTATTTTGGAAAATATTAATAATATAGAATCATCACTAGTAATTTTCTAGACTATTTTTGGTACTGTATCATTTATTGATATCTTTATCATTAATAATTTTCTGGTTATTCTAAAACGTCAAGTAAGGTGGGACATTTTTTTCCTCTCTAAAATATCAAGTAAAAAGAGACGGATGGAGTAAAAAATAATTTGTTTATTTCATAATTTGATTTTAATGCATAGAAAATGATGGTCTTTTATAGGCTTTACAATAGGTAGGTTTCATGAACTATACAATGGGAAAACAATAAATGAAAGTGATGTTCAAACTTCTAAATATAAATGTTGATACTATGAACTAAAAATAATAAATGATAATCGAGGATGTTAATACAACAAAACAATATTAATGGTTTAAACATTCTCAATTAATGCTCTTGCATATTTGGGCATAATATTTGTTTTTAACCCTTGTTTTTTTTTCCCCATTACTCTGTGCTTAGCTGTGGCCTTTTTGGGGTACAGCTAGAACCATTAACTGAAGTTGTTTTGAATACATCAGCATACAACATAATTTTTCTGCTCCTTAAAGCTGCACTGATTGTTTATATTCTACTTGCTTTATGGTGCTATTTCCCATACACAACCTTTCATGTGCTAATAAGTATCAAAGATATATTTACTGGTTTTTGTTTGTGCTGTGTTTGTAGGCAAAGATGCCATCAACATAACACTGGATGGATGGAAAAATGGTTGAAATTCGATTTCAGATACCTCCATGATTGATGCTGCTTTTATCTGTTGCTGCCAAGTTCTACTCCTATTTGCCTGTGAAAGTTTTCTTCTTTATCTCTTTTTTTTTTCTTGTTGTATTTTGTTCTTCTCCTGCTTTATTCTGGTGGTTGTAATTTTCTCTTTTCTTTTGTCTTTTCTTTTTTGGGGTTCCTTTGTGCACGATCTTCTTGCTCATGTACTTTTACAGAATTATTTTTGTTTTGGATGTTCTTTGAGTTTTTTAATATAACTTTCATATTCTGCTTTTTCAGTCAAAAAATTTATTTTAAAAAAAAACATCTGAAAATTATGTATGTGTGAAAAAATCGGTAGGCTGACATGGTTGAGTAGGTTGTGGGCCGAAGTCCATGATTTTATACAATATTAATATTTGTATCGAATTCATATATTGTATATGCACTCGAAGAGATTTAAGTCTAGATGGTTTCGATACCATCTTAAAGGTGAACTGTACATACGACATGAAGTTGTTCATGAGGTTTAAGTGAAACATTTTTGTATTGTAATTTGTTTCTATTCACTTAAACTTTTACAATGTAGAATAAATATAAAAGAAAGCTAGTATATAAGACTATTTATTTTTCTTTTTTAATAGTTTTCCACTCAAATGTGATCTAGCTTTACTTGAGAGGTCATTTTCGAAACCGATCAAAATGGGTCGAACTACTCTCTGGACTTGAAAAGCAATAGAAAAAACTACCTAAGCAAAAAGATCTAGCGAAAAATTCTATAAATCCAAAAAAGTTATAGATTTAAATCCTTATAATACAACCAACCACCTTTTACTTTTTAATATTCTTATATTACCCTTATCGACTTCTAGCAGATAACTGTTACATTTAGCAGTTAAACTGCTATACTTAATATATAACTGCTGTATTTATCAGATGCAGTATTTTACATAACTGCTACACTTAGCAGATGACTGCTATATTTATCAAATGTAGCAGTGTACAGACTAAATGTAGAACTTTACCTGCTAAACGTAGCAGTCATCGGCCAGAAGTTGATAAAGATAATATGAGAATATTACAATGTAAAAAGCGGTTAATCATACTATAGAGATTTAAACCTATAATTTTTTGGATTTATGGGCTTTTTCATTAGATTTTTTTGCCTTGGAAGTTTTTCCTATTGATTTTCAAGCCTAGCGAGTTAGACCCATTTTTCCCTTAAAAAAATTGTCACGCCCCGCTTCCCAGTGGACGGAAACGGTGACGTGGCAAGCCCGCGGTATATTTATTCAGAGAAAGTCATTCCCTAAATAAATATACCGAGCGTATTGAAACAATAATACACAATACAAGAATAAATTGAGACCGTAAAAATTTTCAATAAATATTTTTATTTACATTCAACTTCCAATATTTACAAATACAAGAGTTTATACTGGAAAGTAAATACAATAAGAAAAATGCCTAAACAAGTGGCATGTATAAACTGAAGAAAAATGAAACTGAGCTAGACTTGAGTAGCTATCTGGTCGTAGTTTTCCTCTGTGGCTTCAACTTCCTCTGTCTCGATAGTATCTGACGAACATTCCAAGAGAAGAAAAGTGAGTGGAATGCTCGTCAACGAATTAGCGCTCGGTAAGTCTCAAAGATAGATAAGAGTAAAGAAAATGACAAGTGTAGAATATATATGACGAGTAAGAATATATGTTCATGGGTAAGTATATACTATAGGTCTCTATATGGTTACTATATTAACGTTAAGTTACTAGTGTGAATTTCAACGCAGTCGTAAAGTATTCATGAGCTCAAGAGTGAGGCCCCAGGAGTAAGGAAACACGGGCCAATTTCATGTGTTAGTATTGGAGCTCTAGGCTATGGATGAGTCAACCCGACTGATATTCGAGTAAAATAAAAAAAGAGCTTAATACGGGACTCGTGAACCTCCGTTGGATTCACACAAGAAACTATCCCAAGCACCTCGTGTATATATTGATTTGATTGATTGATTGGCATGTCTTGATCAAAACCATAGATTGCAAAGGTGTAGAATGTATTCGAGTGAGTCGAATAATATGCGAGTTATGTCAATTACAATCTTGGTTCGAGTCAAGTTGGTTCGAATAGTTTGATTTCGAGTTCATATTCAAGTTCAAGTTCAACTTTAGATTCGAGTTTCAAGTTTGATTTCGAGTTTAGATTCGAGTTCATGTCTTTTCATGTGCATTGATGTAAATTGTTAAAAATCTTATGTTCGGAAGATATCGGCAACTGCTGCACATGGACGGCAGGATTTATGTCTTTTTTCAAGACAATTGTCATTTGATAACTCCGTTAAGTTGTTTAACCTGAATAGACAATCACTCACTTTCTCCGGCTCCCTGAAGCTCAAGAGAATTGATCCCGCTTAAACCTATATTAATTTAGAGTCCTTAAAATATTGCTTGTATATCTCGAGGGTTTTTTTATAAAAATATATATTAATTTGGTTTAAAGGTAAATTTCGAGGGTGATTTATAATATTTAGGGTTTTCATGAATATGTATTTTAATTGTTGTGGTCTTTTGGTGATAAAACCTAGCTTTTTGAAAGTTTATGGTATTTTTATGAAAACTGCTATTTTTGTAAACTTGGTGGTATTTTATTAACAATTTTAAATCTTTCTATTTTAAAAAAAATATAACTTCATAATTTTCTTTTATTGAAAATACGGATTTATGATTTTTATATAATTTTCAAAAATTAGTTTTGTTTAGAAAAGTCACGTTTCATAAAAACCGTAATTTTATTCCTTTCGAGACCAAATACTCCGTGAGAAGTTCTGCATCTCGCTCTACTGTCCCAAGGATGTACGATAATCTGCACCATCCATTAACGGGTCTCTTAACGAGGATTATAGAGGTGTATTTGCCAAGGATTCGAAATACCGATTTTAAAAAACCCATTTTGAAATGATGTGGTATTTTAATGAAAATGTTCTTTTATTTTGAATTACCCATATGCTTAGAATACCGTGCTATGAAAGCATAGTGTGCGTGTGGGGTAGGTCATTACCCCGTGAAGGTTCTAGGGTTTGGGTATACTAGATATCGAAAAGAGGTGACACTAAATTTCATGGTATTTTAATGAAAAAGTTCATTATATGTTGGTTTCATATGAAAATTTTGTTAAATCTAAAAACTAAATGATGTGAATAAGGTTAGGATTAGTGTAGCATGTTAGTTTGATCTCGTCTGCTTATCACATGACTTACAATTGTTAAAAAGAAAACTATATTGGAGATAACTCCTCTTTTATCGGTTTGTTTTAAAAAAATGAATTGAGATGGAAGAAAAGGAGAGAAAAGAGACTTACGGTTTTTAGAAGGTTAAGAAGAGATTGAAGAAGCTCTCGGGGTCATGATTTCGTCGGAGATACTCCGGTTGTCGAGTTTAGCTTGCTACTCCACTTGGGATGCTTAACTACACTTGGCACTGAGAGAGTTTGAGAGAATTTTTGCTAAAATTTCATAATGGTGGAGATCTATGGCATGTGGTGGTATTTATAGTGGAGAATTAGGGTTTGGGAATTAAAAATGTGGATTAAAATGCATTAAAAATATGTTAAATGGTGAATTGAAGAGTTTCTGTTTGATTGCAGGAAAATCAAACAGTGCAGGAGAGTTAAGGGGAGTCGAAGGGACAGGTGTGCAAAGCACGGAGACGATTGGAGGCATTAGGACTGTCGGTGCTGGCCTTATGGGCAAAACGGGCGGTCGGATCTTGAGGCCTTACCTCGAGATTCGTGTCACGTGTCAATTTGGGTATGCACGCCTCATTGCGCCTGTTTAATTTTTCTGAAACTTTTCATTTCTCTATGTATTGCACATGTAACTCTTGGGCTTCCAAAAATTAAAAATAAAAAAACTAAAAATAATTGGGTCTGATGGAAATCGAACACACATGCTACGTCACAGCAGTGCAGGGGCTTTACCAGTGAGTTACAAGCTTGTTCTTGCTTTTATTTAACAAAAATAACTTTTAACTCTTACACGGGATGTAATACTCCTTTCTGTATAATAACAAGAAAATTCTGTATAATGATTTCAGAGTCGTTACATCCTACCCTCCTTATAAAAATTTCGTCCTCGAAATTTACAATTACATAGGGACTAATTTTTAAAAATTTAAGGGTATCGTGTACGCATATTTTCTTCTCTTTCCCAAGTTGATTCTCCTGGCGAATTCTTTTCTCCACATTACTCGGACTAAGTTTACTTCCTTGTTCCGTAATATTTTCACCTTTCGATCCAGAATCTCAACTGGTTGTTGCTCGCAGATTAAGTCAGTTTGTACCGTGAACTCTGAGTGATCAAGTATGTGGCTGGGGTCGCTCATCGTAGTTGGGATATGTAGAACATATAGTGCACTCGTTCCAATAGGGTGGTAGTGCTAAACGGTATGCCACTTCTCCAACTCGTTCGTGTATGTCGAACGGTCCTATGTATCTTGGACTTAGCTTATCTCTCTTGCTAAAACGTATCACTCCTCTGTTTGGAGATATCTTCAAGAATATATGTACTCCGGGTTGAAATTCCAAGTGTCGACGCTTTGCATCTGCCCAATGCTTCTGTCGGTTTTGGGCTATTCACATCCTTTCCCTGATCGTGCGAACCACTTCCACAGTTGTCACGATCATCTCTGGTCCAAAGAGTTCACGATCTCCAACATCGTCCCAACTCAACGGGGAACGGCATTTTCGTCGTAGAGTGATGCGAATGGTGCCATCCCAAAGCTTGCCTGATAGCTGTTGTTGTATGAAAACTCCACAAGGTGTAGATGATCTTCCTACGAACCTCCAAAATCTAACATATAGGCTCTTAGCATGTCTTCCAGAATCTGAATTGTTCGCTCGGACTGTCCGTCCGTTTATGGATGCTACGCGATGCTGAAATTAAGACTCGTTCCTAGGCTAGTTTGCAGACTCTGCCAAAACTGTGATCGGAATTTTGTATCACGATCGGAATTTTGTATCACGATCGCAGATTAAGTCAGTTTGTACTGTGAGCTCCGAGTGATCAAGTATGTGGCTGGGGTCGCTCATCGTAGTTGGGATATGTAGAACATATTGTGCACTCGTTCCAATAGGGTGGTAGTGCTAAACGGTATGCCACTTCTCCAACTCGTTCGGGTATGTCGAACGGTCCTATGTATCTTGGACTTAGCTTATCTCTCTTGCCAAAATGTATCACTCCTCTGTTTGGAGATATCTTCAAGAATATATGTACTCCGGGTTGAAATTCCAAGTGTCGACGCTTTGTATCTGCCCAATGCTTCTGTCGGTTTTGGGCTATTCACATCCTTTCCCTGATCGTGTGAACCACTTCCACAGTTATTACGATCATCTCTGGTCCAAGGAGTTCACGATCTCCAACATCATCCCAACTCAACGGGGAACGACATTTTCGTCGTAGAGTGATGCGAATGGTGCCATCCCAAAGCTTGCCTGATAGCTGTTGTTGTATGAAAACTCCACAAGGTGTAGATGATCTTCCTACGAACCTCCAAAATCTAACATACAGGCTCTTAGCATGTCTTCCAGAATCTGAATTGTTCGCTCGGACTGTCCGTCCGTTTATGGATGCTACGCGATGCTGAAATTAAGACTCGTTCCTAAGCTAGTTTGCAGACTCTGCCAAAACTGTGATCGAAATTTTGTATCACGATCAGAGACGATGCAAACAGGTACTCCATGTAATCTCATGATCTCCTACATGAGTTTATGGGTATCAAATATGGTACATTTTGAAGGTTTAAATCTTATTTTAGATTTATGCTCACCTCCATGTACTTCTTTGCTAACGTCTCGGTTGACTGGCCAATTCGAAATGGAATAAAGTGAGCCGACTTGATGAGTCGGTCCACAATAATCCAAATTGCGTTGTTACTCTTCGTGCTACGAGAAAAGGCAGTCACAAAGTCCATGGTGATGTGCTGCCATTTCTATTCTGGGATTGGTAACGGCTGAAATAGACCAGCAGTTCTGTGATGTTTAGCCTTCACTTGCCGACACACCAAACACTTGGCTACGCTCCTTACTACTTTGCGCTTCATTCCATGTCACCAGTAGTATTGTCATAGATCCTTATACATCTTTGTGCCACCGGGGTGTATAGAATAAGGTGAGATATGAGTTTCTTTCATCAACTCTTCTCGAACAGGTCCGATTGGCATGCATAAACGACTTCCATATTGCAAGGATCCATCTTCGTGGATGATGAAATCAGTTCGTAGTCCACTTTCTACTTGTTCTCGGATCTTTTGTAGCTTGGTATCATTTGCTTGAGCTACCTTGATCTGATTTACAAGAGTGGATTGGATTTGTAAGTTCATCAAAGATGAAGCGTTACCTGGCACAACTACTTCAATCTCCAATCCATGCAATTCTTGCTGTAGTCTCCACTGAGCGGTGAGATTCATTACTAATGGCTGGCGACTAAGTGAATCAGGAACTACGTTCACCTTTCCAGGATGATACTATAGGTTGATGTCGAAGTCCGCCATGAGTTCTAACCATCTTCTCTGCCGGATGTTGAGTTCCTTCTAAGTAAATACATACTTCAGACTTTTGTGGTCAGTGTATATATCCACTCGTTCTCCCAACAGATAGTGGCGCCTAATCTTGAATGCGAAGATGACGGCTGCCAATTCTAGATCATGAGTTGCATAGTTGCGTTTATGGACCTTTAACTGTCTTAATACAAAGGCTACAACTTTTCCATGCTAGTGTAGAACACATCCTAATCTTTTACCGGACCCATCACAATGCACAACGAATCCGCCAGATTGATCCGGTATTACGAGGATATGAGCATAGGTTAGTCTTGACTTGAGTTCTATAAAAGTCTTTTCACATACTTTTGACCATACGAATGCTTCGTCTTACATGTGAGCTTGGTCAGGGGTGCTGCGATCTTTGAGAATACTCCGATGAATCATCGATAGTATCCTGCTAAACCTAAGAAACTTCATATATCTTTCACCGTCTTTGGTGTCGGCCACTCGCTGATAGCTGACACCTTAGCTGGATCCACAGAGATTCCTTCGTCTGAAACAAGATGTCTGAGAAATCCGACTTGATCTAACCAAAATTCACACTTGCTGTACTTGGTGTAAAACTGATGTTGTCGCAATTTCTTCAGGACAATCCGTAAGTGCTCAGCGGGTTTTTTCTTATTCTTTGAATACACCAGGATGTCCTTGATGAATATAACAACAAACATGTCTAAGTACTCTCGGAAAACTTGGTTTATTAGGTTCATAAAGATGGCAGGTGCATTGGTCACAACAAATGGCATTACAAGATATTTATAATGACCATAACGAGTCCTAAATGCCGTCTTCGGAATGTCGGACTCCTTGACCTTCACCTGATGGTATTCCGAATAAAGATCTAGCTTTGAAAAGACACAAGACCTACTTAACTGATCGAAAAGGTCATCGATGCGCGCTAGTGGATACTTGTTCTTAATTGTCACTTCGTTCAGAGCTCGATAATCCACACTCATCCTGTAAGAACCTTCCTTCTTCTTCACCAGTAGCACCAGAGATCCCCAGCTCAAAGTACTGGGACGAATCCAAACTTGCTTCAGTAGTTCGTCCAACTATATGTGAATCTCCTTCAATCCCTTCGGACTTAACTGGTACAGAGCTTTTATTACTGGTTGTTTGCCGGGTTGTAAATCAATACTGAATTCAAGAGCTCGATCGGGAGGCAAACCTGATATATTTTCCGGGAATACATTCTCGAACTCTCAAACTACCTCTGGTTTCGATTCTTCCACTTGCAATACTGTAATCTCTACCTTCTTTGGTTTTGCTCGGTAGATACTAGGCTCCAAGGTTCGGTCTCTACTCTTGAAATAAAACACTAGGTGATCTGGTATTTCGAACACTATCTTTCTTTGGCGACAGTCGATGGTAGCGAAGAAAGTTCTCAGCCAATCCGTTCCCAAGACTACATCGAAATTTGGTATGTCCAGCACCTTAAAGTCCGCATAAGATTCTCGACTGCAGACAACCACTGGACACAGATCGTATCCCAAAGTTGCTTTTAGAACGCCGTTCCCTAAACTAACGTTCCAGCTGGATACGAGCGGTTTAACTGGGATTGCATGAGTTCAGATGAACCGTTGCGATATAAAGCAGTGTGATGCTCCAGTGTCGAAGAGCGCAAGTGCAGGTAGGGAGGCTACTAAGATGGTACATAAGTCGTGTGGGATAGGTTTATATGCCTATGAATTGAAAGGACATGAAAGAGAATAGGGAAGGGATTTACCAGTGATAACCTGACCTGTAGGTTCGGCCTCTTCGACCGACATAGTGAATGCTTGGCGTCACGGCACTTTCTTCTATGCCTGGTTAAACACTCGGCGTTGGGGTTGAGTGGTCTGAGTGCGGAGAGCTGGAGTTGGTAGAGCTAACCGGGTAGGAGGAGCTTGGATCGCCGGTCTAGCTGGAGGGTTGTTGGGTCCTCGGTTCTAGAGGCATGCTCCAATGGCGTGAGTAGAAGACCCATAGATCAGGTATAAGTTGTTCGCCCTACTACAGTTCTTCACAAGATGCCCTGTTCTTTTGCAGTAGATGCAAAAGTCTGGCCTGTTGTTGGCGGACGAACCTACTGGCCTCCGAGTTGGTCCATTAAAAACTGGCCTGGAAGAGGGCCTCCCCTGTGATCTGGTGCACAGGGCGTTTCACACAGGTAGTCTGTGGCCTGCCCTTCTTCTTCACAACTGCCTCATAGCATCGGGCTGCCTTCAAAACAAGTTCATGGGTTGGGAAATCCCCTGTAGCGAGTGCAGCTTGGATTTCAGGATCCGATCCTTACTGAAATCGTCGTGTCCGGATCTCAGCAGTGGGAATAAGATGTGCAGCGAACCTGTTATGACCTTGTGTTAATAGTGTAGTGAGTAAGATCAGAAATTGAATTTGAGACAATGTCTTACCTGCTGAGTATGGTAAACTCAGTATCAAATTCATCCACCGACTTGACCCATATCGAGCCTTACTGTAAATGGATGAATTGCTGCTCTATGTCAAAGCGGGCAGTCTCCGGAAAGTACTTAGTATCGAAGAGCTCTCGGAATGTTCTCCATTCTATCAGTTGTGTGGGACGGCTCTCTTCAGCCTTCCACCAGACTCTGGCGTTATCGGTCAGTTGCAACTTAGCAACTCTCATTTAGGCAATATCTGGCACTTAAGCTGTTGCCAGGTCATCCTCGATTGTTTGATCCCATTCTTCTGCCTCATGACTCTCTTTACCCGAGAAGTTCTTTGGGTGTCGTGCCCGCAACTGCTTAACTCTGGATGCCTCGGTTTCGGGGCGGTGCATGAGGATAGCAGTCTGCTGCTGCTGAACCTCCAATAGGCTCTTGATAGCCTCAAGAAGTACCGTTTGCTCATTGTTAGGAGCTGCAGTAGTAAGTGGTGGTGGTAGAGTAGGCGACAGAGTATTGCCGTTGACGTTTGCGCTGGGATTGTTCGGAGACTCCGTCACCTTAATATACAAGATAGGTTAGGATAAATTCAAGAATTTGAAATGCAAGGAATATAAATATTTGTTGAACTCATTAATTCTTGTGGTATATTGTTTATGAATTCATGCAGAACTGACCCAGTATGGGCCACCAATAAAACCTGTAAAGCCCTGCTTCCCAGTAGACGGAAACGGTGACGTGGCAAGCCCACGGTATATTTATCCAGAGAAGGTCATTCCCTACATAAATATACTAAGCATATTGAAAAAATAATACGCAATGCAAGAATAAATTAAGACTGTAAAAATTTTCAACAAAATATCTTTATTTACATTCAACTTTTAATATTTACAAATACAAGAGTTTATACTGGAAAGTAAATACAATAAGAAAAATGTCTAAACAAGTGGCATACATAAACTAAAGAAAAATGAAGCTGGGCTAGCTCTGAGTAGCTATTTGGTCGTAGTCCTCCTTTATAGTTTCAACTTCCTCCATCTCGATAGTATCTAACGAACATTCCAAGAGAAGAAAATTGGGTGAAATGCCCGTCAGCGAACTAGCACTTGGTAAGTCCCAAAAATAGGTAAGAGTAAAGAAAATGACAAGTGTAGAATATATATAGCGAGTAAGAGTATATGTTCATAGGTAAGTATATACTATATGTTTCTATATGGTCACTATGTTAACGTTAAATTTCAAGTGTGAATGTCAACGCGATCGTAAAAGTATTCACGAGCTCAAGAGTGGGGACGCAGGAGTAAGGAAATACGAGCTCATTTCATGTGTTAGTATCGGGGCTCTAGGCTGTGGATGAGTCAACCCGACCGATATTCGAGTAAAATAAAAAAGAAGTTAATACGGGACTTCTGCAGCTCCGTTGGATTCACACAAGAAACTATCCCAAGCACCTCGTATATAATACATTATAACTGGTTAATATATTTAATTGATTTGATTGATTGACATGTTTTGATCGAAACCATAGATTGCAAAAGGTGTAGAATTTATTCGAGTGAGTTGAGTAATATACGAGTCATGTCAATTGCAATCATGGTTCGAGTCAAGTTGGTTCGAGTAGTTTTAGTTCGAGTTCATAGTTGAGTTTTGATTCGAGTTCAAGTTCAACTTTAGATTCGAGTTTCGAGTTTGGGGTTTGATTTCGAGTTTAGATTCGAGTTCATGTCTTTTCATGTGAATTAATGTAAATTGTTAAAAATCTTATGTTCGGGAGATATCGGCAACTGCTGCACATGGACGACAGGATTTGTGTTTTTTTTAAGACAATTGCCATTTGATAACTCTGTTAAGTTGTCTAATCTGAATAGGCAAGCACTCACTTTCTCCGGCTTCCTGAGGCTCAAGAGAATTGATCCCGCTTAAACCTATATTAATCTAGAGTTCTTAAAATATTGTTTGCATATCTCAAGAGGGTTTTATGAAAAATATATATTAATTTGGTTTAAAGGAAAACCTCAAGGGTGATTTATAATATTTAAGGTTTTCATGAACATGTATTTTAATTGTTGTGGTGTTTTGGTGATAAAACCTAGCTTTTTGAAAGCTTGTGATATTTTTATGAAAACTACTACTTTTGGAAACTTGGTGGTATTTTATTAACAATTTTAAATCTTTTTTTTAAAAAATAAATATAGCTTCTTAATTTGTTTTTATCGAAAATATGGATTTATGATTTTTATATAATTTTTCAGAAAATAGTTTTGTTTAGAAAAGTCGCGTTTCTTAAAAACCGTATTTTTATTCCTTTCGAGACCGAATACTCCGGGAGGAGTTCTGCATCTCGCTCTACTGTCCCAAAAATGTGTGATAATCCACACCATCCATTAGCGGGTCACCTAACGAGAGTTGTAGAGGTGTATTTACCAAGAATTCGAAATACCGATTTAAAAAAACCCGTTTTGAAACGGTGTGGTATTTTAATGAAAAAGATTTTTTATTTTGAATTACGCATATGCTTAGAATACCGTGCTATGAAAGCATAGTGTGCGTGTGGAGTGGGTCATTGCCCCGTGAAGTTCTAGAGTTTGGGTATATTAAATATCGAAAATAGGTTACACTAAAATTCATGGTATTTTAATGAAAAATTTCATTATATGTTGATTTCATACGAAAATTTTGTTAAATCTAAAAACTAAATGATGTGAATAAGGTTAGGATTAGTATAGCATGTTAGTTTGATCTCGTTTGCTTATCACATGACTTACAATTGTTAAAAAGAAAACTATATCGGAGACAACTCATCTTTGTCGGTTTGTTTTAAAAATACGAATTGAGATGAAAGAAAAGGAGAGAAGAGGGACTTACGGTTTTTAGAAAGTTAAGAAGAGATTGAAAAATCTCTCAGAGTCGTGGTTTCGTTGGAGATACTCCGGACGTCGAGTTTGGCTTGCAACTCCACTTGGGGTGTTTAACTCCATTTGGCACTTAAAGAGTTTGAGAGAATTTTTTCTAGAATTTCAGAATGGGAGAGGGCTATGGCATGGAATGGTATTTATAGTGAAGAGTTAGGCTTTGGGAATTAAAAATGTGGATTAAAATGCATTAAAAAGATATTAAATGGTGAATTGAAAAGTATCTGTTTGATTGCGAAAATCAAACAGTGCAAGAGAGTTAAGAGGAGTCGAAGGGACAAGTGTGCAAAGCGTGAAGACGATTGGAGGCATTGTAAATCCCCGTTTCCTGCAATGAGAATCTTTCTATATTTTTCCCAAGCCCCCGAATGTTATCCCATTTTTCCTGTATCATTATTTTGTGTGAAGGTCAGTGCGTAAGTTGTAGTAATTGTTTTTCTAAACCAATTAAAGATAAAGCACAAAATTTAAAATATATATATATATATATATATATATATATATATATATATATATATATTAACCCAAATCCCACAGCCCAAAACAAATTAATTTTTATTAACATTAAATCCCCGGCTCACTCCTTTTCCCCCCTAATAAATTAATTAACTTCTTTCCCGGCCCGACCCAGCAGCCCGCGCCTTCACTGACCCGACCCGACCTGCTTTTAACCTCTCTTCTTCCCCCTCGTTACAATTTCCCCGCTCACTTTTCTTCACCCCCACGTCGCCCCTCGCGCCCACGTCTCCGCGCCGTTGCCTCACGAACCGCGACCTCGACCACGACTCCCTCGAGTTCCTCAACCTCTTATCGTCTCCCCTTACTCCTCACTCCCTCTCACTCTCCAACTCACTCCTCTCCTTTCTCAGAAAACCCAACTTTGAACCCACTGCAGCAGCTCGACCCTCACCGACGACGACGACTACAACCCCTCATCCTTCCTCCCTCGCTCTCTTTTCTCAATCAACAGAGCCCCCACACTACTCCACCCTCTTCAACCGCCACCGCAGAACCCCCTGCACACCCAACTCACTCGCACCCGACCACAGCAACCCCCTGCACCTCGACGCCGGCGAGCCTCCACTGCACTCAAACCGCCTCAGTCGACACCCCTTCAACCTCAACATCATCATCAGTATCACCTCCAAGCCCAAGCCCCACTGCCCCATCTCTCTCTCCAAAACCATAACCAAACCCTCACTATGAGCTTGGGCCCCACTGCTGCCATTAGCCGGAGTGACACCGCCGACCATCGTTGACCCCAGCGCACTCGCAGAGATCCACTGCACCACTCTTCGCCCCCGGTGATCGTGAGACATCTCCGGGCAACTCCGACGACGAACCCGAAACGCGAGCCGAGGCCGCGAACCCTAGCCGCGCTGTTCGTCGCACGTTCGTGCCATTGCCGCTGCCGTGTATCGCCAAAGTGTCTCCAGGCAAGTACCCTACATACTACATGCTAGTTTATTTCCGTTACAAAACAAAACCGTATTAATTCCATGCTTATGATTCATGAAAACTTATAAGGCAAAAGTGTTTGATGCAAGATCCAAATGAAAACCTTCATTTAATTTGACGGAACTCGATTGCATATTCTGGCCCGTGTGGCAATGAGCACTGTGTAGAAATTTTACTGGAAAATACAATTGTTAATGGCTTAAACGAACATCCCCAATTACACCCGTTAGAACTGGGTATTTCCCGCACCTGAAACTTGTTTAAATCACCATTAATTGTGTACATATTGAAATGATGCGTCCGAAGGCTCAAATCGAAAACGACTCGGCGACCTATAACCCTATGTAAGTTCTTAATTGTTTCTGTATTGAAATTATGACGATAATTGGTTCGGAGAGCGGCTCTGGACTGCAGTCCAGAGCAGCTCTGGTGGTTGTTTTATGTCTCATGACGCTTACCCCTTCGCTACCTGAACTTGTTTGTTGCAGAATCCTATATTTTATTGAAGATCAATATGTTAGATAAATAAATCAAGTGATTTTACCCCGTTATATCATCGTTTATTATTTTAACTGCAATTTAAAAGAGCAGGACGCATAGCAGTCCCAAACAGAAACAGAATTGATACACTAGTGTTGAACAGCGCATAACTTCTGACGTACAGATGCGATTGAGAAACCGTCTATTGCATTGAAAACCCTACCGAAAACCCTAATTTTTATTTAACTGTAGCATCGCTAAATTCTGATCCCAACTGGGTGAAGATCGTGTCGCGAAACGGACGTTCAGTTCAGAAACTGAATTTCCTGCAGCGAGCACTTAAATTGAAACGGCTGTAACTTGAATACCAGAAACCCGATTGTACTGAAACCAATTTTGCTGAACTGCCGGTAGAGTTTACTTGTTATCGTATTTGTATCATTTCACTGAATTCTGAACATATGAATTACTGCAATTTTTGTAAGTTTATGACGTGCATGGTTCATAATACACATGACTTGTTAACTGCATAGATATACATACCTTACCCAATTGCCATATACATAATGTTAGTGCGCGTTATTATTCAGTGAATATTGTATTATCGTGCGTGAATGATATTGGTTTAGGAGTGTCAAGTACGCCAATGGAAAAATGAATGATTCGTTACAGTGATTAATACAGTGAACAGTGACAAAACCGTGCTATTGGTGTATACTTGTACACGACTAAATCATAATCATTAGTGTAAACCTGGGGAAAAAGGGTAAATCGAAGTGGAAAGAGCATCGTATTTAATGGGACCGTGTTTAAGAGGATGATCATTCGAACAGTGATTCTTATATATATTAGGTAGGATCTAGCGATCCGGCTGACAAGGTTATGTCCCGGGCGTGTGGGCCGTTGTCTCTGGTATGTACGAGACTCCTGTTAAACATGATCCTCCTTTCCACTATACGATTTCAAACATGACCTAGAGACTGATAGGGACACAGATCATACTTTGCATCATTTAGTGACATAGCGATTATCAGCATTTTACTTTCACTGCTATTATCGTATTTGCATGTTTCATGTCATTAATATAAAAATTGCTATTACGTCGCTCTGACGACCTGAGTGTGCATGCTCAGACCTCGAGGAAGAACCAGCGCAGGAGTCGGATTTACCTTTCGAGCTGACGGAGATCTAGTCTGGAGTACCCTTTTTCTTCATTTCTGTTTCCCTAGAGATCTTGTATTCGAACTCGGTTAGTAGTTCTTTCCTGTTTATTTGTGAATTGTGAACAATGAAAATTCGATGTAATAATTTGTTGATGTATTTCCTTTACTGCTGTGCTTTGTTTACTGATTACCATGTAATGCTAGAAGCCGAAGTGTGACTACGGCGGGATTATTCCTTGACTGTAGGAGTATGGCTGGCCTAGTCATCCCTCGTTTTCCCTATTTTGGGAAGCGGGGCGTGACATGGTTTTGTTGGTATCAGAGCCAGGTTTAGTAACAAGGGATAACATTAACTACACTATATTACATTATTTTCGCTTCACTCTTCCAGCGATATAACGTCCCCGAACGACCACTCCTCGGACTCAAGTTCTCAGGATCGCACGGAAAGAATACTTAGTGCATTGACCACTCTCGCAGAAGCTCAGGAGAGGAAGACGGACTTACTCGCCGAGAGACTCAGGGCTATTACCGCTGCAGGGGGACCCTCCGCACTCATTACCGCCCCCGAGGGCACTGCCCCACCAGCTTACTCTGCCAGGGCTGGCACCGTATCAGATTTCCGGAGGTTACATCCAGCAGCATTTACAGGGCTAGCCGAGCCACTCGAGGCCGAGCAATGGCTAGTGAATACGGAGAACTTACTGACAGACGCCAGGGTACCGGATGAAGATAGGGTGAATGTGATAAAGATCCAGTTAGAAGATGAAGCCCGTACTTGGTGGACAGTTAAAGAAAGCAGGCTAGAGAGGCCAATTGAATGGATTAAATTCAAGGAGTGCTTCCTGGACCACTATTTCCCTTCTACCGCCAAGGTAGAGATGGAAGAAAGATTCATTCTACTGAAGCAGAATGGCCGCCCCGTGGACGTATATGCGGCAGAGTTCAACCGTCTGAGCCGATTTTCTCCATACATGGTCGCTTCAGAGGCTACCAGGGCCAGACGCTTCTTGTAGGGACTTGATTTCGAGCTGCAGCAGTTGATCGCATCACTGGAGTTGCAGACTTTTGCACAGGTACTCAACGCGGCGAGAATTCAAGAGCAATTGATCAACAAGTTCAGGAAGCTCCCAGTCGTTCCAGCACGTACCCATGCACCTTCTCGAGGTGCCATACCAGTTCACAGGCCTGGAACGACTCAGATGAAGCGCCCATTTGTGCCCCAGCATCGCCCCCAAAGACAGAACGTAGTTTGTGGCTACTGCAATAGAGATGGGCATACCCAGAAGGACTGTCGCCGCGCCAAGGGACAGTGCTTAATTTGCGAATCCAGTCAGCACAGGATTAGCGGTTTCCCCGAGCGAGCAGAGATACAGGGAGGTTCTGGACAGCAGCACCAGAGGCCACAGGAACAGAGGCAACCCTATACAGGTCGCGGTCAGGGACGGGCTTTGACCTTGACCGCCAAGCAGGCAGAGGCTTCAGGGGAAGTTGTTACAGGTACTCTACTCGCACATTCCTTGCCAGCTAGAGTACTATTTGATTCTGGAGCATCACTCTGTTTCATATCTGAGCATTTCATTGATACACACTCCATACCACATGAACCACTAACCAAGGGCTGAGAGATACATACGGGTAATGGCGTGATAGTATCTAGTCGAGAATGTAGATCATGTCTGGTTGTAGTGTGTGGCAGGGAATTCTATGCGAATTTCCTTTTGATCGGGACAGGCAGTTACGACGTAATTCTCGGGATGGATTGGATGAGTACCTTCCATGCAGTTATTGATTGCCGAGCAAGGAACATGATCTTCCACATCCCCAATCACCCGGAGTTTATTTTCGAAGGCGGGAGTGAATCTTTGGCGCCAGCCAAGTATAGAGCCAAGCCAAAAGAGCTGACAGCTATGGAGATTGATGAGAGTGCAGCCCCAGAGATTGTTCGGGACTTTCTGGACGTGTTTCCTGAAGATTTACCAGGTCTACCACCTCCACACGTCTTGGAGTTCTCGATCGATTTGACTTCAGGTACAACACCAGTTTCCAAGGCCCCATACAGAATGGCACCGGTTGAACTGGAAGAATTGAAGATGCAAATTGAAGAACTCTTGGAGAAGGGATTTATTCGGCCGAGTGTTTCACCGTGGGGTGCCTGTTAGTGAAGAAGAAGGATGGATCACTGCGGATGTGTATAGATTATCGGGAGCTGAACAAAGTCACCATAAAGAATAAGTACCCAATTCCTCACATCGACGACTTATTCGATCAGTTAAGTGGGCCAAGGTATTTTCGAAGTTGGATCTCCGTTCTGGATATCATCAGATCAGAGTAGCAGCCGAGGATATATGCAAGACGGCTTTCAGGACCCGATACGGACACTATGAGTTCCTCGTGATGCCGTTCGGTGTTACCAATGCTCCAGCGATATTCATGGACTTGATGAACAGGGTATTTGCAAAGTACTTGGACACGTTTGTCGTGGTATTTATCGATGACATACTTGTCTACTCGAAGACCCGGGAGGAGCATGTCGAGCATTTGTGCACGGTTCTACAAATTCTTCGGGAAGAGAAGCTGTATGCGAAATTGAGCAAGTGTGAATTCTGGCTCAACAAGGTTCAGTTCTTAGGACACATTGTTTGGGGTGAAGGCATCTCGGTGGACCCGGCAAAGATAGAATCTGTAAGAGATTGGCCAACGCCGAAGTTTGTGGCCGAGATCAGAAGCTTTCTGGGATTGGCAGGTTATTATCGGTGGTTCGTCCAAGACTTCTCAAGAATCGCTGAACCGTTGACGAGGCTGACGCGGAAGGATGTACCATTTGCGTGGACAGAGGAGTGTACTCAGGCATTTGACGCGCTGAAGCATAAGTTAACCACGGCGCCCATTCTTACAGTACCAGATGATTCCGGTGGTTTGGTGATACATAGTGACGCCTCAGGGAAGGGATTAGGCTGTGTCCTGATGCAGCACGGACGAGTGGTTGCTTACGCCTCTCGACAGCTGAGAAATCACGAGAAGAACTATCCTACGCATGACTTGGAGTTAGCTGCAGTAGTCTTTGCGTTGAAAATTTGGAGGCACTATCTATTGGGAGAGAAGGTGGAGGTGTACACAGATCATAAAAGTCTGAAGTACGTCTTCACTCAGAAGGAACTAAACATGAGGCAGCGCCGATGGCTAGAGCTGATGGCGGATTACGACTTGGACCTTCAGTATCACCCGGGGAAAGTAAATGTTGTACCAGATGCGTTCAGTCGCAAGCCAGCGGTCATGATGTTGACCAATCAGAGGAGCATTATTAAGGACTTTCAGAAACTCGAGCTTGAAGTCGTCACACCGAGCGCACTCAGTCAATTTTGGCAAGTACAGGTGCAGTCTTCCCTGGTGGATCGCATCAAGGCTGCACAAGCGGATGATCCTCGATTGCAAAAGTTCAGAACTCAAGTAAAAGCCGGGCTGAGAACGGACTTAATCATACATGAGGACGGTTCTCTGAGATTCGGTAGCAGACTCTGCGTACCCAAAGGAGATGTTCGAGAGGAAGTACTGGCTGAGGCGCATAGTTCAGTTTATTTTGTGCATCCGGGAGGTACAAAGATGTATCGGGATCTAAAGCAGCATTTTTGGTGGAACGGGATGAAGCGAGAAATTGCACGGTTCGTATCCAGATGCTTGGTCTGCCAGCAGGTGAAGGCGGAACATCAGAGGACGGCAGGATTGTTACAACTGCTTCCGATACCAGAATAGAAGTGGGAGCACATTACCATGGATTTCGTGACGGCCTTACCACGGAGCCCTAGAGGCAACAACGCCATTTGGGTTATCGTCGACCGCCTTACGAAAGCTGCACACTTCCTACCTTTCCGAGTGGGACAGTCGACAGAGTCACTGGCAAAAAGATACATTCAGGAGATAGTGCGACTTCACGGTGTTCCAGTTAGCATTGTGTCAGATTTAGACACCAGATTCGTGTCGCACTTTTGGAGGAGCTTACAGGAGAGTTTGGGTATCCGCCTCAAGTTCAGCACAGCTTATCACCCGCAGACGGACGGACAATCCGAGCGTACGATTCAGACGCTCAAGGATATGTTGAGGGCCTATATGTTGGATTTTCAGGGTTCCTGGGAAGACCATCTGCATCTAGTCGAATTTTCTTATAACAACAGTTATCAGGCTAGCATCTAGATAGCTCCTTTCGAAGCACTCTACGGGCGGAAGTGTCGATCCCCAATGTGTTGGGATGATGTGAGAGAACGAAGATTACTGGGTCCCGAGCTCATTATTCGGACAGTCGACAAGGTCCAAATGATCAGGCAGCGTATTAAGATGGCTCAGGATCGACAGAAGAGTTGGGCAGATACCAGCATGAGGGCACTAGAATTTGAAGTCGGAGATCATGTGTTCCAGAAGATTTCCCCTACCTGTGGAGTTATCAGGTTCGGAGGTCGGGGAAAACTCAGTCCTCATTTCATCGGACCTTTTGAGGTGTTAGAGCGAGTAGGAGAGGTGGCCTACCGACTTGCCTTGCCTCCATCGCTAGCTGGTGTGCACAATACCTTTCACGTGTCACAGTTACGGCGTTATGTTTGGGATGAGAGCCACGTTCTGGACTATTCGGAGCTAGTCTTCGGTACTGTAACACCCGAGCCCAATGCTACTGTTTTCAGTTACTGTTTGAGCATAATATGGTACTCATTTCATTTAACTTGGTTGTTTGTTGCTTACTGTAAAATTTACCCGGCAAAGTCATTTCTACATATAACAAATTTTGGCATCTAAAATAAAATTGAAAATATTCATCTTGGCCTACTTGACACCCCTAGCCTCGTGGTAGCGTCCGTGCATTGTGTTCTCGTCCCGTTCAGTGAAACGGGCGAGTTTGGACGGCTACGCGCGCGTACATGTGTCTGTTTTGGGGGTATGCTTTTTAATCATAAAACACTTAATTTTAAAATTTAGATCCCGCTTAAAATCCTATTATTTCAATTTCAAATTTTTGGACTAGACCCGGGCGCGATTTGAAAATATTTTATCTGGCGCCGAAATCCCAAATTTTAATATTATTAAAACCATCGCATATATTTTTCTAACTAACATGATATCTTACTGTTCATTACCTATCTTTTAAATCTTTAAATTAACCTATATATATATCCTACTGTTCCTTAAAATGTTTTGAATGTTTAATTAATATTTATCCCTAACTAACGATTCCCCTTTAGCCAATCGCGTTCCTTTTAATTCCGTGGGCCCCCACCTGCAGCTCTCTCTCTCTCTTGCTTTCACTTCTCTCTCTCTCTATCTCTCCACTTTCTCTCTCTCCCTCTTCTCTCCCTCTCGCTCTCTCTCTCTCTCCACTTTCTCTCTCTCTCTCTCATATATTCACTCGTACTTCTCATTATCATTCTTTCTCTTCTTGCTTCATGTCTCGTTTCTCATTTTTTTTTAACTGTTCTTTTGTTGCCAGAATTCCGTCGTGCCGGTGACGCTTCTCGACGTTCCAGCGATGTACCCCGACCCGTGCGGTTCCTTTGTTCGTCGTTTGGGTTCATTCCGTGAACCGTGCGCCCGTCGCGAGTTTTCCCCGCCGACGGTTAACGTTCCGTTTTCCCGATTCGCGACCCATCGAGGCAAGTTAATCTTGCAACATGCTATATAATTCATTTTATACCTATTTAAATAAATACCATACCTATAGTTTAAATCTAGTGCCCCATGTTTAATTTTATAACGTTTCGATGTTCCGTTTGCATCCGTTTATATCATATTAAATCTAGATCATGAAAACTTATCTTGTGACATACTAGATTACATTATACTGCATCCATATCAATTAAAATATACATCGTCGTAATATTTCTTATTATTATCTTTAATTAGTTTATAATCTGCATTTTATGATATTATATATTTAAAATAGTATAGTTTACACATGAAACGTCGTTGAAAAAGCGGATACGACAAATCTGAAATTTACTGTACATCATACTTTATAAAATTCATTATAAATCATATAAAAATCATTAGTATACGTTCTTTAGTTCGTTACGAAGCTTACTCAGAATACTATAAATCTATGAAATATTTACTTGCAAAATAAATTGTTTAAATAACGTAAAATGCAAATGAAAATGTCTCCAAACTTCTGTCCAGGGAAATTTCAGCAGCAAACTTTCAACTTCGAATATTCATAACTTTTTGTAGGGACAACCTGAGATGCTTATACTTATAAAATTGAAAACCTTATTGAATTATCTTTGTTTTGGTATAAAACACGTCCCTTTTGGAGAACGTTTGTTATTTTTAAGTTATTTTACAAATTAGAGTGACGCTGAATTTCTGAACGGAACTTTCTTGTGCGTGGTTAATCAATACCACTTTTATAGTTATTAATCGCTTTGAATATGCTATCCATATTAATATTATTATATCAATATTTATATCACATATTGCTTAGTTGTACATCCCACATTACCATTTTATAGTTTTATAACTTTTCGGATACCCGTTTGCATCTATCGCATTTAAGATACATATAATTGCATCCATAGATCACATTACTACATAATAATGTGATATTAACACTCCATGTTTAATAAATTGCATCATAATTAATATTGGAACTATAAATGTAACCCTAATCGATAACTGTGCATCCATATCCTTGAAATTATATCTATTTGCATATCATATTACATGTTCCAGTTTATTGTTCTGATAGTACTCATGCTTGTTTATTTATACACATGCTTATGCTAGTTTGATTATGAGTACCCACATGACATCTTGTGCTTCCTGACATGACCTGTTACACTTCCTACTTGACATGACATGGTACCGTACACTCTTGACATGACATGACACCTTTATACATTACCTGGCTTGACCTGATGTACCATGGCTTTACCTGTTACCTGATCTTGTGTCTAATGCCAACAAACATAACATGTAGTCCTCATGGACCGTTCCTGTTGTCTATCCAGACAAACCTGCTTTTACCTGATCCTGTGTTGGCATTAGTTCTTGACTACTGAATACCTGACTTGACATACATAACTTGGGGGTATGGGGAAATCAAATGTGAAACCTGACTTGTAACTCAACAGTTCGATACCTGTTCTGATCAGTCTTACGGGCTAGGCCAGCCCCGGAGTGATGATGCTGACATCACTCGCCCATCCTGATACCTGTTACTGCCTAGCGGCACGTCTCGGATTCAGCCCCGAGGGTCTTGACCGTGGTCCCGGGCATGCACGGGATACTATTGAGTTACATCGATGATTCATCAATTGATTTCAAAGACTTTAGAATAGAAAACCTGATAGAACAGTTTAGTTTACCCACTGCACGCTACCCTGTACTGGTATGATTCATATTATTGTTATTCTTGATGTATTCATGTTTATATTACATTGTCTGCTACACTGTTCATATTATATTACTTGATGACATGACGCGCTGACGTCTGGGTTTTGCATGGCCCAGATTCCGTACCGCTGTTGCAGTCCGAGCAGGAGTACTTCAGCCAGCAGGCTGAGCTGTGAGTTCAGTAGTAGTTAGTTTTATTTCCTGCATTTATTTCCTGATGTGAGCCCGCATTATGGGACACACCTTTCAGTTATTTGTATTGGATCATTTGCTTCCGCATTTATTTATTATTGACTCCTGGATTATGGACATGTTTTAGATAGTTTTATCTTGTTCTTGATATCTCTACAGCCGTAATGTGACTGTGGATGGATACTTCCTACCCACAGGTAGCATGGTTGGCTATGTCACATGCCCAATCTAGCGTACTCTGGGAAGAGGGGCGTGACATGGTTCTTTTGGTATCAGAGCCATAGGATAGTCGGGTTGATTCTTTTGTATTTGGGTATTGTACCCAATACACGAATCAGAATACCCGTGTTTAGGAAACATGTCCTGCCACCTTGACCGTTTTACCATTCTTGAATCACATTCTTCCTGATTATATCTTTTACGATGTGCAAACTTCCTTTGCATATCGATTCGAAAACCTGATTCCTTGTTATCTCTAGGACTTAGGCGACTTGGATGGAGTTATGTAATTGTGGCTATGATACCGCGGCATAGTTACAATGCGATACTCTATTTAAGTATCTTGGAGTTCTAGCCTTGATCTATATTCAAAATCTATCATCATGCTAATGTTGGGTATTTTGAGTTCAGGATTATGGCCGGTAAGAAATTGAAGACATACCAGAGGCGTGTGGACGAAGCCGCCGTACTTGGAGTGATAAGAGAAATGCTGGAGAATCAAAGAAATAGACCGAGCTGATCCAGCAGCAAGCGGACTCGTTTCGGGAAGGTTTGCAGATCGTTCAGCAGTCTGTGAACAATGTTGGAGCTAGACCAGTTGACCGAGTAGGGACCGTAGCAGATTTCAGGCGGTTGGGTCCGTCTACATTTACTGGTTTAAAGGAGCCGTTGCCAGTGGAGCAGTGGCTAGTTGACACAGAGAACTTGCTTTTTGCGGCACAGATTCCAAATGACAAAAAAATTGTTGTGGTACGCATTCAGCTAGTGGACTACGCCCGAAAATGGTGGTTTGTTGAGAAGACCCGCTTGCCCAAGCTGATCAAGTGGGCGGATTTTTCTAAGAGTTTCCTGGAGAAGTTCTTCCCGCGGACTGCACGGGAGGAAATGGAAGAGAAGTTCATCAGACTAAAGCAGAAGGGAGCACCCGTAGATGTGCATGTAGCAGAATGGACGAGACTCAGTAGTTTCGCTGGACCTTTAGTTGCCAACGATGCAGACAGGGCACGGAGGTTCATGCGCAGACTGGACGTGGACATCCAGAGGCAGATTGTCTCCCTGGGTTTGACCACTTTCTCACAAATACTTGCAGCAGCCAAGAGCAGCAGAGTTTATCTGGGATGAAAGGGAGTTTGCAGCAGACAGCAGTTGCGTTAAGGAAGCAGTTCGGTCGGGCCGGTCTTGTTTAGGGCTAGGCCGACAAACAATATTCTTGCATCAATGGAAGTGATGAAAGTAAAGAGCCGGCTGTTGTTCGTGATTCTATGGACGTGTTTGAAGATATATCGGGTTTACCACCGAGGAGAGATGTGGAGTTCGCAATTGATCTTATTCCTGGTGCAGCGCCAGTATCTAAAGCGTATTATCCAATGGCGCCAGTAGAGTTGGAAGAAGTAAAGAAACAGGTTGCTGAATTGCTTGAAAAGGGTTGGATTCGAAGCAGTAACTCGCCTTGGGGAGCTCCAGTTCTTCTAGTAAAGAAGAAGGATGGCACAAGAAGTATGTGCATCGACTATCGAGAATTAAACCGGGTGGCTATCAAGAACAAGTACCCGATCCCTCGCATTGGAGAACTTTTTGAGCAGCTTAGTGGCGCGAGGGTATTCTCGAAGCTGGATTTACGATCCGGATATCATCAGGTCCGAGTGAAAACAGAAGATATTTGCAAGACGGCATTCCGAACTCGGTATGGACATTACGAGTACTTAGTGATGCCCTTCGGAGTAACGAATGCGCCGGCAGTATTCATGGACTTGATGAACAGAATCTTTTCACCGTTCTTGGATCAGTTCATTGTGGTATTCATTGACGATATTCTGGTTTACTCGAAGAGTTTTGAAGAGCATGCTGAGCATTTGAAGATCGCACTGCAGACGTTGAGACAGGAGAAATTGTATGGGAAGATGAGTAAGTGCGAGTTTTAGCTGGAGGAAGTAAGGTTTTTGGGGCATGTTGTGTCTGGCGATGGCATTGCCGTCGATCCAGAAAAGATTGCAGCAGTTCGAGATTGGCCTATCCCAAAGAATATTGCTGAGATAAGAAGTTTCCTTAGATTAGCCGGATACTACAGGAGATTTGTGGAGAACTTTGCTCGTCTGGCAGAGCCGTTGACCAAGCTTACGCGCAACGAGGTACCTTTTGTATGGGCGGATAAGTGTGCGTTAGCTTTCGAGACGTTGAAGCAGAAGTTGATAACCACCCCTATTCTGACCGTGCCAGACATTTCCAGAGGATTGGTGATTCACAGCGACGCATCTGGGAAAGGATTGGGATGTGTTTTGATGCAGCATGGGAAGGTTGTAGCATACGCATCGAGACAGTTGAAGACCCATGAGAAGAATTATCCAACTCATGACTTGGAGCTTGCGGCTGTGATTTTCGCTTTGAAGATTTGGAGACACTACCTTTTGGGCGAAAGAGTCGGAGTTTTTACAGATCATAAGAGCTTGAAGTATGTGCTCATACAGAAGGAGCTTAACATGAGGCAGCGTAGATGGTTGGAGCTGATGGCTGACTACGATCTTGATCTTAAGTACCATCCGGGGAAGGTTAATGTTGTGCCGGATGCGCTTAGTCGGTTACCGGTAATTCAGGTGTTAACTATGCAGAAGGAGATCATCGCAGATTTTCGAAGATTTGACTTGGAGGTTGTGCTACCGCGTTCTACGGGACAGTTGTTGCAGCTGCAAGTACATTCGTTTTTGATCGAGAATATTAAAGCAGCTCAATCGCAGGATCCTAGACTGCAAAAGTTTCGAGAGCAGTTTGAAGCCGGGCTACGAACAGATTTATTGATCCACGAAGATGATTCGTTGAGGTATGGTAGCCGTTTGTGTGTGCCAAAAGGTGATGTTCGTGAAGAGCTTATGAAGGAGGCACACAGTTCAGCTTATTCTGTACATCCAGGAGGCACAAAGATGTACCGAGATATTCGACAGCATTTCTGGTGGGAGGGCATGAAGCGGGAGATTGCTCGCTTGGTGGCAAAGTGCTTGGTGTGTCAGCAAGTTAAGGCTGAACATCAAAGGGTTGCTGGTTTATTGCAACCACTTCCAATTCCTCAGTGGAAGTGGGAACATATAACCATGGATTTCGTGACGGCTTTACCGCGGAGTCCAAAAGGCAACAATGCAGTATGGGTAATTGTTGACCGATTGACCAAGGCAGCTCACTTTATTCCTTTTCGGGTTGGTCAATCAACAGAGACTTTGGCAGAGCGGTACATGCAGGAGATTGTAAGATTGCATGGAGTACCGGTGAGTATCGTGTCCGATCGGGACACTCGGTTCTTATCACACTTCTGAAGGAGTTTACAGGAAAGTTTGGGGACTCGATTGAAGTTTAGCACAGCTTATCATCCTCAAACTGATGGTCAGTCGGAGAGAACGATCCAAACTCTTGAGGATATGTTGAGAGCATACATGTTGGACTTCAAAGGGTCTTGGGAGGATCATCTACTTTTGGTGGAGTTGTCTTACAACAACAGTTTTCAGGCAACTATTCAGATGGCTCCATTTGAAGCTTTGTAAGGTCGTAAATGCCGTTCACCTGTTTGTTGGGACGATGTCGGTGAACGAAGATTATTGGGACCAGATTTGGTTGTGCAGACAGTTGAGAAGGTTAACCCTATCAGAAATCATATGAAGGCAGCACAGGACCGACAGAAGAGTTGGGCAGATACGTCAAGAAGACCTCTAGAGTTCACCGTGGGTGATTGGTATTCTTGAAGATATCACCGACTAGAGGGGTGATTCGTTTTGGAAGTCGAGGAAAGCTTAGTCCTCGATTCGTTGGACCCTTGAGATCGTGGAGCGTGTTGGTGAGGTAGCGTATCGTTTGACGTTACCGCAGTCCTTGGCAAATGTGCACGATGTGTTTCACGTATCTCAACTCCGTAAGTATGTTCGAGAAGAAACACACGTTTTGGATCATTCGGAGCTAACAGTACGAGAAGACTTGACTTTTGAGGAGCGACCGATTGAAATCGTGGATCGAAGGGAAAATGTTCTTAAAAACAAGGTTATCCCCCTTGTGCTTGTTTCTTGGGGTAATCACTCTCATGGAGAGTCCACTTGGCAACGAGAAGATGAAATCCGGCAGAACTTTCCTCACCTTTTCTTATAGTTATCTAACTTTGTATTCTTGGAATTTCGAGGACGAAATTCTTTTTGTAGTTGGGTATAATGTAACACCCGAGCCCAATGCTACTGTTTTCAGTTACTGTTTGAGCATAATGTGGTACTCATTTCATTTAACTTGCTTGTTTGTTGCTTACTGTAAAATTTACCCGGCAAAGTCATTTCTACATATAACAAATTTTGGTATCTAAAGTAAAATTGAAAATATTCATCTTGGCCTACTTGACACCCCTAGCCTCGTGGTAGCGTCCGTGCATTGTGTTCTCGTCCCGTTCAGTGAAACGGGCGAGTTTGGACGGCTACGCGCGCGTACATGTGTCCGTTTTGGGGGTATGCTTTTTAATCATAAAACACTTAATTTTAAAATTTGGATCCCGCTTAAAATCCTATTATTTCAATTTCAAATTTTTGGACTCGACCCGGACGCGATTTGGAAATGTTTTATTTGGCGCCGAAATCCCAAATTTTAATATTATTAAAACCATCGTATATATTTTTCTAACTAACCTGATATCTTACTGTTCATTACCTATCTTTTAAATCTTTAAATTAACCTATATATATATATCCTACTGTTCCTTAAAATGTTTTGAATCTTTAATTAATATTTATCCCTAACTAACGATTCCCCTTTAGCCAATCGCGTTCCTTTTAATTCCGTGGGCCCCCACCTGCAGCTCTCTCTCTCTCTCTCTTGCTTTCACTTCTCTCTCTCTCTATCTCTCCACTTTCTCTCTCTCCCTCTTCTCTCCCTCTCGCTCTCTCACTCCTTTTTCTCTCTCTCTCTCTCTCATATATTCTCTCGTACTTCTCTTTATCATTCTTTCTCTTCTTGCTTCATGTCTCGTTTCTCATTTTTTTTAACTGTTCTTTTGTTGCCGGAATTCCGTCGTGCCGGTGACGCTTCTCGACGTTCCAGCGATATACCCCGACCCGTGTGGTTCCTTTGTTCGTCGTTTGGGTTCATTCCGTGAACCGTGCGCCCGTCGCGAGTTTTCCCCGCCGACGGTTAACGTTCCGTTTTCCCGATTCGCGACCCATCGAGGCAAGTTAATCTTGCTACATGCTATATAATTCATTTTATACCTATTTAAATAAATACCATACCTATAGTTTAAATCTAGTGCCCCATGTTTAATTTTATAACGTTTCGATGTTCCGTTTGCATCCGTTTATATCATATTAAATCTAGATCATGAAAACTTATCTTGTGACATACTAGATTACATTATACTGCATCCATATCAATTAAAATATACATCGTCGTAATATTTCTTATTATTATCTTTAATTAGTTTATAATCTGCATTTTATGATATTATATATTTAAAATATTATAGTTTACACATGAAACGTCGTTGAAAAAGCGGATACGACAAATCTGAAATTTACTGTACACCTTACCTTATAAAATTCATTATAAATCATAGAAAAATCATTAGTATACGTTCTTTAGTTCGTTATGAAGCTAACTCAGAATACTATAAATCTATGAAATATTTACTTGCTAAATAAATTGTTTAAATAACGTAAAATGCAAATGAAAATGTCTCCAAACTGCTGTCCAGGGAAATTCCAGCAGCAAACTTTCAACTTCAAATATTCATAACTTTTTGTAGGGACAACCTGAGATGCTTATAATTATAAAACTGAAAACCTTATTGAATTATCTTTGTTTTGGTATAAGACACGTCCCTTTTGGAGAACGTTTGTTATTTTTAAGCTATTTTACAAATTAGAGTGACGCTGAATTTCTGAACGGAACTTTCTTGTGCGTGGTTAATCAATACCACTTTTATAGTTATTAATCTCTTTGAATATGCTATCCATATTAATATTATTATATCAATATTTATATCACATATTGCTTAGTTGTATATCCCACATTACCATTTTATATTTTTATAACTTTTCGGATACCCGTTTGCATCCATCGCATTTAAGATACATATATTGCATCCATAGATCACATTACTACATAATAATGTGATATTAACACTCCATGTTTAATAAATTGCATTCAAATTAATATTGGAACTATAAATGTAACCCTAATCGATAATTGTGCATCCATATTCTTGAAATTATATCTATTTGCATATCATATTACATGTTCCAGTTTATTGTTCTGATAGTACTCATGCTTGTTTATTTATACACATGCTTATGTTAGTTTGATTATGAGCACCCACATGACATCTTGTGCTTCCTGACATGACCTGTTACACTTTCTACTTGACATGACATGGTACCGTACACTCTTGACATGACATGACACCTTTATACATTACCTGGCTTGACCTGATGTACCATGGCTTTACATGTTACCTGATCTTGTGTCTAATGCCAACAAACATAACATGTAGTTCTCATGGACCGTTCCTGTTGTCTATCCAGACAAACCTGCTTTTACCTGATCCTGTGTTGGCATTAGTTCTTGACTACTGAATACCTGACTTGACATACATAACTTGGGGGTATGGGGAAATCAAAGGTGAAACCTGACTTGTAACTCAACAGTTCGATACCTGTTCTGATCAGTCTTACGGGCTAGGCCAGCCCCGGAGTGATGATGCTGACATCACTCGCCCATTCTGCTACCTGTTACTGCCTAGCGGCACGTCTCGGATTCAGCCCCGAGGGTCTTGACCGTGGTCCCGGGCATGCACGGGATACTATTGAGTTACATCGATGATTCATCAATTGATTTCAAAGACTTTAGAATAGAAAACCTGATAGAACAGTTTAGTTTATCCACTGCACGCTACCCTGTACTGGTATGATTCATATTATTGTTATTCTTGATCTATTCATGTTTATATTTCATTGTCTGCTACAATGTTCATATTATATTACTTGATGACATGACGCGCTGACGTCTGGGTTTTGCATGGCCCAGATTCCGTACCGCTGTTGCAGTCCGAGCAGGAGTACTTCAGCCAGCAGGCTGAGCTGTGAGTTCAGTAGTAGTTAGTTTTATTTCCTGCATTTATTTCCTGATGTGAGCCCGCATTATGGGACACACCTTTCAGTTATTTGTATTGGATCATTTGCTTCCGCATTTATTTATTATTGACTCGTGGATTATGGACATGTTTTAGATAGTTTTATCTTGTTCTTGATATATCTACAGCCGTAATGTGACTGTGGATGGATACTTCCTACCCACAGGTAGCATGGTTGGCTATGACACGTGCCCAATCTAGCGTACTCTGGGAAGCGGGGCGTGACAGGTACCGATCTATCATACGAGGAGCAGCCCACCACCATTCTCGACCGCAGGGAGAAAGTGCTGAAGAACAAGGTCATTCCGTTAGTCCGAGTGTCTTGGGCGGTCGTTCCCCAGGAGAATCTACCTGGGAGAGAGAGGAAGATATCCGTACACGTTTTCCACATCTCTTTGTTTAGTACTTTGTTTCTTTGTATTCTTGTTAAATTTCGATGACGAAATTTTTGTAAAGGGGGTATGATATAAATCCCCGTTTCCTTCAATGAGAATCTTTCTATATTTTTCCCAAGCCCTCGAATGTTATCCCATTTTTCCCGTATCATTATTTTGTGTGAAGGTCAGTGCGTAAGTTGTAGTAATTGTTTTTCTAAACCAATTAAAAATCAAAACCCAAAATTTAAATATATATATATATATATATATATATATATATATATATATATATATATATATATTAACCCAAATCCCACAGCCCAAAACAAATTAATTTTTATTAACATTAAATCCCCGGCCCACTCCTTTTTCCCTCTAATAAATTAATTAACTTCTTTCCCGGCCCGGCCCGGCAGCCCGCGCCTTCACTGACCCGACCCGGCCCACTTTTAACCCCTCTTCTTCCCCCTCGTTACAATTTCCCCGCTCACTTTTCTTCACCCCCACGTCGCCCCTCGCGCCCACGTCTCCGCGCCGTTGCCCCACGACCCGCGACCTCGACCACGACTCCCTCGAGTTCCTCAACCTCTTCTCGTCTCCCCTTACTCCTCACTCCCTCTCACTCTCCAACTCACTCCTCTTCTCTCTCAGAAAACCCAACTTCGAACCCACTGCAGCCGCTCGATCCTCACCGACGATGACGATGACTACAACCCCTCATCCTTCCTCCCTCGCTCTCTTTTCTCAATCAACAGAGCCCCCACACTACTCCACCCTCTTCAACCGCCACCGCAGAACCCCCTGCACACCCAATTCACTCGCATCCGACCACAGCCACCGCCTGCACCTTGACGCCGGCGAGCCTCCACTGCACCCGAACCGCCTCAGTCGACACCCTTTCAACCTCAACATCATCATCAGTATCACCTCCAAGCCCAAGCCCCACTGCCCCCTCTCTCTCTCCAAAACCATAACCAAACCCTCACTACGAGCTTGGACCCCGCTGCTGCCATTCGCCGGAGCGACACTGCCGACCATCGTTGACCCCAGCGCACTCGCAGAGATCCACAGCACCACTCTCCCCCGGTGATCGCGAGACATCTCCGGGCAACTCCGACGACGAACCCGAAACGCGAGCCGAGGCCACGAACCCTAGCCGCGTCGTTCGTCGTGCGTTCGTGCCGTTGCCGCTGCCGTGCATCGCCAAAGCGTCTCCAAGCAAGTACCCTACTTACTACATGCTAGTTTATTTCCGTTACAAAACAAAACCGTATTAATTCCATGCTTTTGATTCATGAAAACTTATAAGGCAAAAGTGTTTGATGCAAGATCCAAATGAAAACCTTCATTTAATTTGACGGAACTCGATTGCATATTCTGGACCGTGTGGCAATGAGCACTGTGTAGAAATTTTACTGGAAAATACAATTGGCTTAAACGAACATCCCCAATTACACCCGTTAGAACTGGGAGTTTCCCGCACCTGAAACTTGTTTAAATCACCATTAATTGTGTACATATTGAAATGATACGTCCGAGGGCTCAAATCGAAGCCGACTCGGCGAACTATAATCCTATGCAAGTTCTTAATTGTTTCTGTACTGAAATTATGACGAGAATTGGTTCGGAGAGCGGCTCTGGACTGCAGTCCAGAGCAGCTCTGGTGGTTGTTTTATGTCTCATGATGCTTACCCCTTCGCTGCCTGAACTTGTTTGTTACGGAACCCTGCATTTTATTGAAGATAAATCTGTTAGATAAATAACGCAAGTGATTTAACCCCGTTATATCGTCGTTTATTATTTTAACTGCAATTTAAAAGAACAGGACGCATAGCAGTCCCAAACAGAAACAGAATTGATACACTAGTGTTGAACAGCTCATAACTTCTGACGTACAGATACGATTGATAAACCGTCTGTTGCATTGAAAACCCTACTGAAAACCCTAATTTTCATTTAACTGTAGCATCGCTAAATTCTGATCCCAACTGGGTGAAGATCATGTCGCGAAACGGACGTTCAGTTCAGAAACTGAATTTCCTGCAGCGAGCACTTAAATTGAAACGGCTGTAACTTGAATACCAGAAACCCGATTGTACTGAAACCAATTTTGCTGAACTGCCGGTAGAGTTTACTTGTTATTGTATTTATACCATTTCACTGAATTCTGAACATATGAATTACTGTAATTTTTGTAAGTTTATGACGTGCATGTTGGTTCATAATACACATGACTTGTTAACAGCATAGATATACATACCTTATCCAATTGCCATATACATAATGTTAGTGCGCGTTATTATTCAGTGAACATTGCATTATCGTGCGTGAATGATATTGGTTTAGGTGTGTCAAGTACGCCAATAGAAAAGTGAATGAATCTTGACAGTGATTAATACAGTGAACAATGACAAAACCGTGCTATTGGTGTATACTTGTACACGACTAAATCATAATCATTAGTGTAAACCTGGGGAAAAAGGAAAAATCGAAGTGGAAAGAGCATCGTATTTAGCGGGACCGTGTTTTAGAGGATGATCATTCGAACAGTGATTCTTATATATATTAGGTAGGATCTAGCGATCCGGCTGACAGGGTTATGTTCCGGACGTGTGGGCCGTTGTCTCGGGTATGTACGAGACTCCTGTTAAATATGATCCTCCTTTCCACTATACGATTTCAAACATGATCTAGAGACTGATAGGGACACAGATCATACTTTGCATCATTTAGTGACATAGCGATTATCAGCATTTTACTTTCACTGCTATTATCGTATTTGCATATTTCATGTCATTAATATAAAAATTGCTATTACGTCGCTCTGACGACCTGAGTGTGCATGCTCAGACCTCGAGGAAGAACCAGCGCAGGAGTCGGATTTATCTTTCGAGCTGACGGAGAACCAGCGCAGGAGTCAGATATACAGGCTACGTCACAGCATTGCAGGGGTTTTACCATTGAGCTACAGGCTTGTTCTTACTTTTATTTAACTAAAATAACTTTTTACTTTTACACATGCTGTAATACTACTTTCTATATAATAATAAGAAAATTATGTACAGTGATTTCAGAGTCGTTACAAAAATGCCACTAGGCGTGCTCCTCGCACTCGTCTACAACCTCCATATTGCCTCATCAAACATACAAATGTATCAGCGAGGAAATTGGAACAGCATCTTAAGCCAGCAAGGCGGAACCAAAGACATGAAGGATGGAGGATTAACGATGAAATTATTGAAACCCAAACACATCTCAGCCACATCGAAGCCCCAGCAAATTCACTCGGAACAAAAAACACTTGCAATCCGTGTCACTGCAAACAAACGAGACTTTCTATCAAATCGACGCCAAACTCACCAAAACGACTAGGGCATAGCTGAGCGCCTTCACTAGGGCTTCAACCCCTTCCCAAACTCTCTCTCATACACAAACAACATCATGTAAACCCAATGCACAATTTGATGGGCTACCATCTTTGAAAGATTCTATCTTGTGTCGTCTCTATATATCTGATCATAAAAGAGAAAGAGATAAAATCTTAGAGCCCAACAAACTGTCTGGATGCTGCCGGAAATCATCTATTTTCCTCTCTCCTACCGGCGCGTAATGAAATTTTTTCCACCTTCTCTAAACACCCCCACACAATTTGATTGGTTGGCCTCCTATAGAAGTGGGAACTAATTAATCTGTTGGTTAAAAACTAGCTTTGATAGCTTCACCTTATTTATTTATTATATAAGTTGATATGTTGTTAGCTCAGATAGCAGATTATGAAAATTAATAAGAGGATAACTAGAGCTTTTAAAAATTTCACAAACAGATCAAAATCATTTCAAATTTTCATTTTTTGAATTTTACAAAAGCTCAAACCAATTATTAATCATTAATGTATCATTGTGTCTTTAAACCATTCCATTTAGATTTACATGTGGCATTTAAACTTGCATCCAATTAACATTCCAATTCATATAAATTAACATCTTAATGACCTTATTAATTTCAATCATTAAAATTAAGAATATACAGATACAATCATATCTCAACTAATTTGTTCAGATTAAGTTCTAAATATACTATTGATCTATGTATTTCCAAATGTGCTTTAATATGCATAATGTCAATTTTAATTATCATGCAAAATCTTTTAAGACTCATAAACTTTTCGATCCCCGGAATGCGAACATGGTTCCGTCTATGTTTCCAATTGCTTGCCTGAGCCTACCATTATACATAATCAAACTTTCAATTTCCGCTTTATAATTATACATAAGTATCTTTATATGAGAAAACGGGTTATCAGCACAAGCTGATAAAAATCCGTCAGCTTCCATTAAAATGATCCAATCCGACCATCGATCTTGATGATCTCCTCCGTCCATCTTCTTGCAAATATGAAGTGATTGTGGTGTATAAAACTGAGTTAATTTGAAGCTTTTCATGTGCTAGATCAAAGGGTTTCCAAAATAAATGATTTTTAAAGAACACCAAAATAATTTCATAAATCAGATAAATCGGTAACACTTGATCCAATATGTTAACTATTTCAAATCGAACAATTTTTACACATAGATTAGTTCACGTGTTGAACAAGATGGACGCAGCGGGTCATCAATTCGACGGTGTGATTGAGAGATATTTTAGACGAAATCTTATATTAATCTATTTGTTTGGTAAAAGTTTGCTCAAGATTTCTCAGTTCATATATCCGTGATTGATACGATAGAGCAACGATTTCGCAAGTTTCTTACATCTCATGATACTATCCATTGTGTGTTGAGAAATATCTGTCCAATTATTGTGACATGGAAGATATGGAGAGCTCGATGTGCGTATCGTTTTGGTAATATACCACTTAATGTTAACTCAACAATTAGCAAAGTAGAGTTTCTTATGCGATGGATTCTTCAAAATCATAGCTGATGGAGGTGTAAAAAATATAAGAAAAGTAATATTGGTTGGATGGTTGACTCCTGTTGACATTGGGTATAGTTGAATACAGATGGTGCTTTCAAAGGGAATCCAGGAAGATTTGGTGTAGGAGGTTTATTTCGAAATCATCGTTCGTTGTTCTTATTGGCCTTTGCACATAGACTTGAAGATGGAACAAATAATTTAGGTGTTAGCAAAATATTATTATTTTCATTAAGGTATGTCGTGTTGTTGTGATATAGAAAATTGATTTGGATTGCAAGATTTTGGTTGATATTCTAAATATAAAAAAATCATGTGTTCGTGAAGGCTAGAGGAACTGGTGGAGGAGATTATTAGTTTACTTTTGGTGTTCGAGGTGCGGATCTCTTATATCTTTCGAGAAGCAAATAAGCCGGCAGAGTATAATATTGGTTGCGAAAATAATAATACTATTTTGTTTCATGATTTTCAGTCTCTACCTGAGAGTTGAAAAGTATTTGTAACTTGGATAGATGAGGAGTCCCTTATTTTTTCGGATTTAAGAGATTTGATGATATGAAATAAAACTTTCTTTAAAAGAAATATATAAGCCTTAAAAAAACATGCATGTGCCATTGTTGAGTCTACATCCTTGATCCACAAATAGGTTCATTTCATATCATTCATCTAAATTCCATAACCCAATTTTCTTCCCTTTCTAATGTAACAACAATGAGTACACCAATGCAAACCAGTCTCGTATACCTATTGTAGATGTCATAATAGGAACGACTTTTTTGCTGGTTGTATAATTTGATGTACTTCATAAGTATTGCTATAAGAGGAAGTTAACCAATGGAGTGACATTTCACATGGGCATTAGCTCAATGTACGTATGCCAAACATCCAATAGAAATGGACCATTAGTGGTAAAAGATAATGTTGCCATCCTTGGGAGATTGAGACTCATTGCACTAATAATTTTTTGAAGTTTCTCTCCTCTATAACCTTAGCCATGTGAAAGGCTGCTCCAAAAGTCAGTGACAAATGCAACTCAATAGGAAATCTCTCTCTCTCTCTCTCTCTCTCTCTCTCTCTCTCAATTGCTTATTTATTCCTCGGTCTTTGACAATTGTTTGAAAGTTTTAATTGTTGATAGGGACTTATATTAATCATGTGACTTTGGAGAGAAATTGGTAGCTCTTTATCGAGGCAGGTGGGCCTTACCAAAATCCACATTATTTATTGCACCTTTGCTGGGATATATAGGTGAGAAAAAGGAAGAAGAAAATGGTTTCTAAAAATTAGCTATTATTAATTGAGTTTTCTTACCTAACAATGACTAGGACAAGGGGGAAAAGATAGCTAGATAGAGATAAGAGTACTTGACAATTGCGACATAAAGATTACACGTTTACGGTATCGGCATGTTGTTGGGTATCTAAATGGCGCCCGATAGTGGCTTCATTTAAGTATTGTTAGAGCTCTCTTCTTCTATACAAAATCTCGAATCTACGATGAGACTCAAAAGAATATATTTATATTCTAATATATCCTTGCTTGAGCTTTTTCCGCAGCGGTATTTTCAATTTAAACTAATCCACATTCAATTCGCGTCCCGAAAAAATCGGTTTTCTCTAATATCATGGTAAATGTTTCGGAGGAATCAGTTTGCTCTAATATCACGTCAAGCGTCCCTTCCATCATATCAAAACTTCAAACTTATAAAGAAAGTTGATGGAAAATATTTAATATTCCAGCGGGTATAATATAAGAATAAAGGAGAGGGAAGATTGATAGAAAGGTTCAGCATCCTGAAGGTCATCATATTTCCTATACCAAGCGCAACGTGAAGGTGTTCATATTGTTCTCTATTTTTTAATTTTGTTTTGTGTAATATATTAATCAGAAATCGGATAAAATGTTTTTGGAAACTTTGCAATTGTTACAAATTAAAGACCTTGGTTCAAGGCCTACGAGCAGTGTCCGGATAATTCCTTGGGCCCAAAAGGCCATATTCTCTGGCCTTGTCTCGAGAAATTGTACTTTGATTTATTCTGCAGTCTTAAATGCAGGAAAACAGGATACCCCATAAACTTTTTGAAAACCTCCACTTTGCCCTCCTAAAGTCAGTTGTGCTTAACTTTCCAGTCAAAACTATTTTAGACCAAAAACCCTGAAAAAACTTCCTCCTCTTAGGGTTAGGATTTTTCCGCTCAAAATAATCTTGATCCCGTCACTCCCGGGGGTTTGGATTTGTGTTAGCATCACGATCGTCGGAGGGGACGGGTCGCGGTTGCCGGAGGGGGCGGTCGCCGGAGACGGTGATGATGATGAGAGATAAAGGAGAATTATATATTTTTCCCTTTGTCCTTTCTTTAGGGGCACTTTGCTCCGAAATTGGTTGTATGCATGACATGTGAGCTTTAAAATATCTTTCCACTTTCATATAATATCTAACCAGTTGCATGCAATATCTAAACATTTGCCAGTAATATCTAAGTATTACATGTAACGTCTAAGAAATTGCATGAGTTGCCTATAATTTCCAAGCATCGCCCAGGGAAAAGAGTGGTATTTTTGCAATTGTATTTAAAATAGAATACATACAAGGGTTTAGACGGGCCGTGGGCTTTTTGACAGTTTACCCTTGTTTGACTAAAAAATTTAGTCCCCTTTTGATACATGCACACAGTATTTTAAATTTCATGCTTTAATGCAATTAAAGACCTATTTGTATGGAAGAGTGTAATTAGATAAAATTAAGGGCGGCAGTAGCAATTAAGTTATTAAGGGCTGGGTTTAATGATAAATAACAATAAATTAATCAATAAAATGTGCAATGTTTAGGGATATATAGCTCTTAATGGGATTTAATGATAATCAATAAAAATGAGCAAATGTGTTTAGGCAATACCTGCTATTTCCTTTCAGGCTATATGGGCCTTCATGGCCCACATTAAATGCTCATTAAATAACAACAGGTGGTGTCCCTTATTTTCCCGTTAGAACAAAAAAACCCTGAAAGTACTCGCCGCTCGCAAAATGCAGTACCATTTTGCTTCCACATTCAAAGTTTCTATACCATCTCTTTGAATCCCTAATTCATTCCTATAAATGGGGAGGGTAGACAACAAATCAGACTATCATCACCGCCAGCAGTCATCTAGGTATGTTAAATTTCAGCGAAAATTGTTTTTCAAAAATCTTGTAAGGATTTTTTAGATTTATATATATATAAACATTGTTATTGTTAATGTTCTCCCTATGGCTATTTATTTTTAGCTATGATTCATTCCTGAAATTAAATTTGGATAGCAAATGAAATCAGAATTTTTTTTAGAATTATGTGATGCCCTAAATTTGTTAATGATGTTGGTATTTACTGTTTCAGGTCCTTCCTTCGCCAAAATCTATTGCGGTTGGTTGAGGCCATTTGCAGCCACGGGGGGTTGTGGTATGTTTACTACTGTTTGATTCTATTCTTGATCGTTGTTTTTTTTAGTAATTAGTAATTGATAGTTAATAATTGGTAATTGATTTTAGTGATTTTGATTTCTTCTGTTTTTTGCCATTTTAAATTTTGCTCCATTGTATGCTTTCTCTATTAAGGTTCTTGTTATGCTAATTCAAAATAGTTTTTTAAAAGCAATTTGTTTGATTTAAACTGGAATTTGGTGGATATGTTGGTTATTGAGTCTAGATCTTGGAAAGAGGAACGATGTGATGGGCAATAATTTTACAGAATGAGATTAAATATTAAAATGTTTTGATACTATAGGAGATGGTGATGTGAAAAGGTATTTTAGAAAATGTTCAGATTACGTATTCAGAATGGAAAAACATACTTGAAGTTTAATCTATGGTTTGAAAAACTGTTGTGTATACCCGTCTTAGAGAATGTTTAAATTCGGTATTTAAAACGGAAATACATATTTGAAGTTATAGTGGCTTGGATATGATTTGTGAGATTATATTTTGGTGGATCCATATAAACTTTCCAAATGTTAACGACTAACTGATGTTAGGCAAACTGTTTGGTGAAAATAATACGGTAAGTATGAAACTGTAGTTATGGTGTATTTTAAATTTTGTTTGGATGAAAAACATGAAGGAAAAAGGGTTTACAAGATAACCATTTTACCTTTTCTTAAGACTCTACAACGGTTTATGCATCTAAGAAACAGCTCATGTAGAACATGAACAGATGATAGATGTGACTATGAACGTACTCAAAACATTTTTTGAAATCACTCAAAAAAAATTCTTATATATTCCTATTTGTATTAACTCATGTAGAATATATATATATATATATATATATATATATATATATATATATATATATATATATATAACCAAGCTCGTATATTTTATACAGACCATACTGACCCATTTTGACATTTTCAATTACCACTACAAGAAGGAAGGATGTAAGTTCTTTATATATTTATTCTACATTTTATAAATTTGTAGCGAATTAAAAATAAATTTTTTAAAATTATTAACGATTACAAAATATTTGCTTGTTATGAAGGCCTCCAAAAAATATAATAACCGGAACCAAACAAACAACTCGAAAATCAACCGGTGGTCTATGTCCATCGATAAGTAAGGCAATGTCTAAGCCCAAACTGGCAAATTTGAGTACCGTTTCATTGCCTTCCATTCATCCATCTGCTGCTGCACCATCTGATACAGATTATGTTAACTCTCGATCATATTTACATCAGAGACTTGAAAGTGTTATAAGCATGCTCGAAAGTACCTATAGAGGGAGCATAATATTAGCTGTTCCTTTGATGTGGAGAAATTATTCTACTATTTATGTGTTTTAGTATTTGCACGAAAATTATTTAATTCATATTGTCTATATTTTAGATTACTTATTACTGTTTCTTATTAATTGCATTATTTTCAATCTAATTTTATGATCAATGTCGTGTTAGGAGGAAAATTGCTCAAGAGAGAGAGGTGAATGGAAGAACCATTATGAGAAAGTAAATGTTAATTTGAAGGAAATGCAAAGGAAATCACATTAAACGGTACTTCTTGGTGATGACCCATCATTTTCCCTTGATCAATTGGTATCCATTTAATTGCTCTGTTACTTTACTTTGATGCAGGGTTTTTTCTCAGCACCAATATTTATCATTTGAAAGCATGATCGTCAAAAACCATGAAAAGGGCTTAAGATTAACATACGCATGAAGCGCACTTGCATCATATTTTAATAAAGAGGACAGTGCGTTGGAAAATTTGATAATCTGTAATCATGTTACAACGAGATGAAAGAATATGGTTGCGCCATAAAACTTAAAGTTAATATTTTGAGACTGTTATGTTGAGAATTAAAACACCCCACTCATTATTATTATTATTCAATGTTAGACTTTCATCATACATATTCCTTTCAGAATCATTATCTTGTCTGAGTTAAAATGCAGAAAGATCATACTGCACTCATCTTTTTTCTTTCGTTCTTTCTTTTTTCTTTTGCACTAGCCCTTAAGTCTTTTTTCTTTTGCACTAGCCCTTAAGCCATAACCTAAACACAGACCACACACAATACACCCACGCACACCACAACACACACATGCACCCATGGGACCCACGAATTTGCCCCAAAAATGCTAATTTGTGGCCATTTTCCTTCTTCAAGTTTATTATATATTATGCAGCGTGTGTGTGTGTGAGAGAGAGAGAGGGAGGGAGGGAGGGAGGGAGAGAGAGAGAGAGGCAACCATAGCTTTAGGTGTCCCTGTGTGTTTTTAAATTCCACATGAGAGCTTTATGAAATTTGTATCATTGAATTTCATAATTTACATCATAGTTTATTCTTTACTGCTATGCTTATTTATGTTACTGGAATATATTTTGACAGCTGACTAAATGAAGTAAATTTGTTTGAAGTGAGATAATAATGTCTAAATGATTTTGGTTTGGTATATGAACGGTTCCATTTACAACCTGTTTAAATACAAGACGATAACAGATATTGTAATGCAACTTTTGTTGCAAATTAGCTTATTTTGGAGGAGTATGGGCTAGCATTTGTTGGTATGAATTCTCAAAAGCATGAAATAGGAAACAACAAAAGTTTTCATACCCTATCCCTTTCCCTTTGCTTAGCTAAACCTATGCAAATATATCAATTCCCTTTCCCTCTACCTAGCTAAACCTATGCGAATATATCAATTCATGTTCTAGCTTTTTAACTCGATGACTCCTCAATTTATTGTCATGTAAGAAGCTAGCCAATCTCTTCAAAAGATAAAGTAGCCACAAACTCACAAAAAGAGAACTCATGGAATTGACTTCTCAAACTTGGATTGGATATGGCTTTTGAGTGGATGAAATGGGTGCTTGGTTCTATTACTAAGAAACCAACTTGAAATGTCTTCTTCTGGTCTCTTTTTTCCCCTTGCCAACAACAAGAGCTCCTTTTTCTTATATATGAAAACAACAACGGCTCTGAAAACAATGGGTCAAATAGTATGCATGAGAAGGAGCATCATGAAAATAACAATGGAGAAGATAATTGGTAGTTTTGGTCGTCTTATTGTAACTTTATAGTTTTGATACGGTACCGTTGAAGTCGGTTCATGAAGATATATGATTGATTAAAGAAATTTCTTATTGGTGATGAGTGGCAAAGATAATGAGGTATATATAGAGAGAGGGGAGGTTTTTTTTTATGAAACGGCACCTTATTCTCAGAAATGAGATATCGTCTTGAAATATGCTCTATTTTTATTTATTTATTAAAGATTCTATTTGCAATGGCATATATTGACAAAACACAGGATCGATTTAGTTCCGTACGAACATCCATAAAATTATTATACCTATGGATGACAAGTGCAAACAAATTTTTTATTATGAAATAATATTTTATATTTGAAAGAAGATAGGGAACCACGTACGTGGCACGTGTGTAATGACCGTTATTTTCATATAGTAAATAAAAGCTATTTTATTTTTGGGACAAAATATTTCTTCATGGTGATTTAATGTTAATAGTTTCCATTAAAAGAAATTTTAAAATTTATATTGAAGGAAATGAATACTCAAAGGTATTTGTATTTTTAGAAATATTTAACATAATTTCTGTAAAGAGAAAATGATTTATAAATGATTTCTTTTTTTGAAAAGAAAAGAAATGGAAATTTAGATTTCATTTGTTAGAGGAAAAGAATTTAAATATGATTTCTAAAATTTTCAAAGATTTTCTAAGTTTAATTTAAAGATAGACTTCGAGAGAAAGGAATTATTTTTGAAGTGAAAAGTATTAGATATTACTAAGTATTTGCTTGGAATTTCTCCGAGATATTTTTCATAATTTTTCGATAATTAAAAGTATTTTTAATCAAAATTTTTGAAAGAAAATCGATTTTAAAAACGGTTTTAGAAAAAAAAACATTTTAAACCAAGCCCAGACCAAGGCTCGGCCCAGGCCTACGAGCCCGACCCGCCTCGTGCTGGCGCTAGCATGCGTTGACGTGTGGGCCCCCACCTACGTGCTTGTGCGAGCACATGCATGCGCGTGCAAGTGCGAAGCAGCGGCATGCGACCACGTGGCCACATCCTGGCCGTCCACACTGCGATCCAACGGCCAGGATCGAGCGGAGGGGACAGAGGCGTGCGATTGTGGGCGGTTGTCAGCACCATGTCGACTCAGGTTAGGGTTTACAAAACCCTATAAATAGCCCTCATTCTTTTTGGTTTTCTCCCATTCCACTCGTCACAAAAATCCAAGAAAAACACCTACTTCTTCATCTATGCGACGCCGATGCAACGGCGCTTCCGGATCAACCAGAAAAAATCTGAGGAGGAAGGTACTCGCATTTTTGTATGACTCGACGTATACCGACATCCCGACCTTTAAGGAACCGACATCCCGACCTTTAAGGAAGGATCTCCGCTCTTCTTGTCTTGTTCTCGTCGTCTTCTTTGAACATATTCTAGCTTAATCTGTAACATTTCCAAAATAATAAAATATTATTTTTAGGAATTTTTATGATTTAATATTATTTTATTGATTATTTTAATATTAAATTAATAATTAAATGCAAATAAATGGGGAAAAATTATGAAAAATTATGGAAAATTCTAAAATGGGTTATTTATTGGAATTATGCCATTTTTAAGTGTTTGTGATCATTTATATGCTAATTTAGCGCTAATCGCGATTAAACGTCGCTAATCGGATTTTTGGCTTTTTGTGCAAAATTGCGCACATATCATTTTTGGACTTTTGTTACATTTTTCTACCATGTTACTTTGGGGATACTATTGGTGTGAGAAGGATTTGGATAAGGGGAAAAGAAAAGAAATAGAAAAAAGTAAGTAATGAGTGAGAGATGGAGACCAAGTCAACCCCACCTTTTTGAACCATGCCTCCATCATTTCCCCCATCTCTTTTCTCTCTCCCCTCTTCCTCTAGAGCTGCTGCCCTCCCTCTCCCTCACTCACCCTCTTCTTGAAACCCTAGATCCATCAAGAAAACAATGCCAAAACCCTAAACTCCCTTCATAAATATTAGTCCCCATCTTATCCTCTACAAGATGAACCGAGCAAAGTAGGATTTTGATGACCTTGGGAAGTTGGTGCTGTCTATGGAGGAACAAGTGAGGTATAACTCTTTCTTTAGTTTAGTTTTGGCTCGATGTCGTGTTTTTGTGTTGTTTTGAGACATGGATGACCTGCTGTGACCCCGAGCCCATACTGGGAAAACAAACAGTGTTAGAATGTTGTGCAGGTAGCCCTAATAGACCACCCAGAACCCCACACCCTACCCACCTGTTTTGGCCGGCGGCCAATGAAGGAATGGCCGGCGACGCCGGCCCAATAGAGGAGCTAGGGTTTGGTTTCTTGTATGGAGTCATCTGGTGATACTTAGGGTAGTTTGGTCCTACTTAAATTTTGAGTACTGACTGTTAATGGAATCTGGAGGCTGTGGTGAGAAATTGCTTGACCCGGGTGACGTAATCCCTGACCTGAACCATATACATGAGCCTTGGCAGGAACTCAGGATTTACACCATATCAGCTTTGTGACTTTTAGTGTGCCTATGAGGAATCTGGAACATACTGGGGTATTTTCAGATAAAATAAGTGATACCAGGGACCCACATTAGACCCTAGGAGGCCACCCTAGGGATATGAGCACCCAATTCCTCAAGTGGGCCGGCGAGGCCGGGCTTTAGGGGTATGTGGCCGGCCCCTCTGTGATGAAAAGTGTCCATGTTGCTTCTGTACCTCATTTACACCCTGCATAGCACCCTGGACTTGTTTATTTAGTTAGATTTGACCCGAGGTGAAATCTGGGATCATTTTCTTGGGTTGCTGCTTTGAAATGTGTTTTGGTTTTCCGCATTTCGATTTCCAGATTGTGGTATTTGTGTGTTACCTCGATCGTGTGACGTTTATACGACTATATCGAGTGATTCCGGGTTGTTTTGCAAAGGCTAACCGTAGGTTCTAACCTATAAGCCTTTTTGCGTATCGTATTGGTTTTAGCGCGTCGTTTCAAGTTTGATTTGGTTTTGATGCGATGCGATACGTGTGATATGTGTAGGTACACCGCGACGATCCGAGGCGATGCAGAGGATGACGGTGACATCGACACCGACGCGCAAGATACAGGTGAGTAGATTTATATCTACGGGGAGAAGTCGGGTGGATGGCGTATAGCACCCCCGCAGTCCGTGGTGTTGTATACGAATACGTATACACACGTATATTTATTATGTGTGGATAGAATCATTGATAGAATTAATGATATTATTGATGATAAGAATGCTGGTGTAGTACAGTGCGAACCCTAGGGTAGAGATTGCACCCACACATATACTTACACACATTCTTGCATTCATTCTTATTTGGTAATGATACGTGGGTTTGAGGTGTCACTTGATATGAGGCCGTGAGATCGGCGGTGTGACACAGTCGCCTTTTGAGGTGCGATATGATAGTTTAGCGGGCCTTTGGACATATGCTTTACCCGCATTCATATTCTTATAGATGGTATCGATTTGTACTAGACTTACAGTAGTACCCCAGAGGTGTGATCTGACGATAGTGATACCTGATGTGTGATGAGATAGTGTGACTTTGACCCCTACCCAGCTATTGGGATGCCGTACGACGATTTACCGTACGAGCCGATATTGATGATAGATCCGCACTCATGACTTGAGGATATCTTACGATATGGTATTGAGGCGAGATCGCCGACTATCATATCTATACTTATATATATTGACTCAGATTAGGTGGTTTCATACCTCTCTTGTCTAGATTTCTCAGTGGACATTGGACTAGACCGAGTCATACCTTTTTCAAAACTAACGAATCGGGAATATTTTAAAGATAAGCAGAAGGGTTATACGGATATTTTCAAATGATGCATCTTTTCTTAAAACACCGTAGACCTTACTTTACCAAAAGCCCTGATTCGTCTTATTTCAAAAGGCAAGGTTGCATGACATATCCATTGGGACAGGTTCTGTGTTTTGCGTTGATTATTCATTTCCGCATATTCCTGCTATCTGCATTGCATCGCTTGTATTGCTGTGATATTCAGTCATGCTGCTAGGGCACCAGCACCATTATCGATGATGCATATGTTCCACGTACACTTGTTGCCGGCTCACACACTCATGATCGATAATTGCAATGTCACTACACTGTAGTACTATTGCTTTCAGTATATGATCCTTGCATGACCTGATGATGCACATACCTTCCTTTACATGTGGCATACTTCATGCTTGATTTTACGCATTGAGATATGTGGTTGCTATGATATTTCTGGATTTGGGAACCGAAGATGTTTTAAAAAAGAGAATATATCATTACTTTAAAAACCCGGTTCCCTTGATATGATATTTCAGTGCGTCCACCATGTGTTTTCTCGGTGCTGAGAGCGACATGTGACACCCGAATCGAGGCGCGGATGAGCCGATTGCGGGTACATGGTGGACCCGGTATGGTTCCCCTCGGCAAGATGATCGATGAGCTTTGCCGATTGAGCCTGGAGGCGGGCGAGTACCTACCGGTGATTGGTTGGACCTGGCGGTCGTCCGGAGGATACCGACCAGAGTGGACAGATGGTTTGGGCATACTGCCGGGGCCGCGGGCCGATCCGGACTGACGGAGCCCGATATGTGAGGATTTACGTGCCGATGCTGGGCACAACTTTCATGATGTTTTCGGGTGTCGATGCTGGGCACCCTGGTTCCATGATATTGATGTGTCGCGAGGGACACGGGTGGATTATATCCTCATATTTTCCCATGCACTTGATTTATGATATTTACATGCATGGTGGTTATCGTCAGTGGGTGACGAGGGGACGGGATCCACGTGTGTGTGCAGATTTGATTACATTGATTATACCTCATATTCATGACATGCTATTACCTGAGGCACTAGCACGAGCACTTGGCATTACATTCATGTATAGAGATTATATTGCCAATTTAGCATGTTTCAGCTTTATTCATATTGAGGTTTATTTATATCTGATCGTATTGACCTAGGATGGGTCATGCATTCGATCTCTGCTTGTAGATATCTTTCTATTCACGAGTTGGCAACTCACCCCCGTTGTGCCCCAGTTCTTGCAGGTTTTTGCCGTACAGATTCCATAGCGGCATTTCTGGCACACTGCTTCCTTTGGGTGACTTGCTTGGTTAGGTGGGTTCTTTTGTATCAGAACCGCTATTGTATTTGTATTTATTCATTGTATCTAGAATTGTCCATCAACCAAAACTTGTATATTCTTTCAGACTTAGAGACAGTGTTGTATTCTTTCGACCTTAGAGTCGCGCTAGTAGTATTGCGGTTTTCTGGCTGTTTTGAGTTTTCTTTTCAGTTTGATCCTCGCCCTTGGCGTTGTATATTATTATTACTTGCGTGGTTGTGACCGTCGATTGACGAAGAGCTAGCTCCCGCTTGGGGATGCCTTTATCATTGCATATATTATTACCCTTGTTGTACCCTATTCGGGGCCAGTTTTACAAGAGAAACTCTGCCGAAATTTTTAGAAAAGACTGTACGGTTTTTAAAATTCATATTCGGCTTAGTTATTTAAAAACTCGATTTTTAAACATGTTTTCCTTACCTTTTAAAACCAGTTTCTTTACTTATTCCCAAAAATGGTTTTAGATTTCTGGGTTTTTGGCTTACTTGGATCATATGGAGTCCTGTAGACTTCATAGGATTCAAGGGCCAGTCACGTGCTCTTTCGGGTCGTGACAAAGTTGGTATCAGAGCGCTAGGTTGACCTTGGTTCGAGTCTAAGTTTGACTATGTGGAGCCTAGGGAGTTAGTTATATACGGAACTTAGGCTTGACCTTACGGAACTTAGACTTGGTCGAGGGGGTGTAAACCCGAACTTTCGTCGTGTAGGATGACCCTTGGTTGATGGAATAGATGACTAAAGTAGAGTGACGTACCGTTGGTATGTTCCGCGGCATACTTACGACACGCCACTCCGCTTAAGGAACCTTAGGATGTGCATACTTTCGAGATCAGTGATTCTCTTCATATCCTGGATTATACATCCATTTGAGATCCCCGATTTTATTAGTTTCATGATCATACCTTCATTGATGTTGTTCCTTCCTATGATCATGTAGCCACTCTGGATCTGTTGTTTCCCTTCTTGCCACTGGTGTGCTCTCTTGATACTCGATTGAGGTTCCTGTCACCATGTTTGAGCGCAGTTTGGGCTGCTGCTAGGGTTACGGCCGGTGTGAGCTCGTTGGTACGAGGGCCGACCATTGTGTTTTCTGGTGACATGAGAACGTCTCGAGTTGGTATTGTGGATTGTGACCTCTAGTAGAGGCGAGTGCTTGGTCTTGCACCGGATGATCGGGTCATTGCTAGAGCTGCCAGTTGAGAGAGGACTGTTGATGTACAGCATACCTCAGAGATTGTGATGTCGCCTACCGTGCGGACAGATGGACCAGCTGTTGCTGAGATTGTCAGGATGTTGCTTTTGCAGCTTACGAGCTGAGATTGCCGGAGCTTTCAGGTAGACATGCGACAGATGATAGCTAGTCTACCCGATTTGATAGACGAAGGTGATTCGTCCGATTTTTGCGCCGGAGTGGGCCCAGTTGAGTTGAAGATTTCCAGGTGGAGAGTCTTACTCAGATCTAGAGCAGACCGATTCAGAGAAGACCGCTTATGTATCGCCTTTTCTGAGGGATTGAGGCGTTGTTCGGCGTACAGGCGTATGAACCAGTTGTTGCTGCGAATGATGAGATATCGCCCAGGTGATTGGAGCTACTGCAGCATGAGCATATTCTTGAGATATGATGGTGTGTCGCTAGTCACCGAGGATGAATGACTAGGACGTGTGGTGAGTTCGCTTACCCCGATGCGAGGTCATCAGGCGCATTGATTCCAGCTAGAGGCGACTTCACGCAGATTCGTTGAGAGTCGATTGAGACGATCGAATGTCAGGAGCCTATTTTCCAAGTTTAAAGTATACGGAAAGACATGCAGGTGATTCTATGGACCCTCTAGAAGAATGAAACCCTAACTCGACTTAATGACCGTGTGAAAGCCTTTGAACCTTCGGGTTTGCGGCAGTTCCTCGGCGCCATTAGTGAGGCTTGGGTTTGCCCTTCTACGGCTGGACCACCGACGCTGTGGCATGTACTCAATACTATTAGACTGTACCCGAGATGTGAGCTCTTGGGGGATTATGAGGTTCTGACGAGTCGATCGGATGGTTCGACATCTTTCGGATATCGTGATGGGACACTATTTGGGAGACTCCAGATGTGAGCATAGCCGTCGGAGCGCAGTTCGTGTAGCCACGACGAGTTGAGTCCGAATCAGTCGATAATTGAGCAAGGTGGAGTAAAGAGTTCGCACGAAATTTCGGTGAGATGACGTCCTACTTTGCTGACATCAGAGATGTGACGTGCACGCTGAGGACGTGTTCGGCTAGATATCTTCTACTGAGTGAGGAAGATACCGAGTTCGTGATTTCGAGTCCGTGTGAGGGACTTCGGATGGACCGTAACCAGAGGCTCGTGTGTGACACTGATGAGCTGTCATTACCTTTCGTCGAGACCAGAGGCCTGATATGCTTACAGAAGCGTAGGGAAGCGACCAATTCCCGAGGAAATGCTGTGCTGAGGACACAGATGTCCATTGGACGAGAAGAGACTATGTGAGAGTACCAACCTCCGTACACCTCGGCATAGGCAAGATCGGCAGAGACTTTGAGCAGGATTCCTTCCAGGACATTGCCGCAATGATGTTTGCACCCAGGATCGGATATGTGATGTGCATTCAGAGAGCCGGAGGCCGACGCCAGTGATACATTGCTTTACAAGCGGTCGTGAGGATTGACCGAGAGGTGACAAGGAAGTGCCAGAACGGAATCGTTCCTGTCAGCACTCCTGACCGGGCCGGTGAGCCGATGGATTGCGAGATTGGTAATCTATAGGGAAGATCAGGAACCAGAGGCAGAGGATGCCAGCCACGAGCAAGAGGCAAGTGGAGAACTTGCGCCGCTAGAATTGGATGTACCAGCACCTTCTCGACTTCGAGGAAGGATATACCGACGACAGTATTTATGATTTGTGATTTTGTGATTCGACTATCATGTATCTGTCAGTTTGGGATTTCGGTATTTTGGCGATCCGTTTTCGTGATTTGATTTTTGATGGCCGAGTTCTATGATTTCTGTTTTAGTGCACCATGGTTGCACTTATGGGGCATTTATACCTGGCGCATCATTGTTGTTCTTGAGGTATTGATTGTGATTTCATGCCTATTATATGCCGGTGATTTGATTTATGCTTCCAGCATAGTTTTCATGCATTTTGGTGTTATGATTTGATTTGTGCACGCTGATGCACATGGTTGTGAGATTTTCCTTTGCGGTACACTTGATTTTGGTTTGAGCCGCATTATATCGTTGATTTTGACCCTGATATTGATGGTTGACTTTTGCACTCCGTGCTTTTGATGTGACTTACGCATGTTCGGCGTTGCTGTTGGATTTCGTGATTCCGTGCATGTTGAGTGCGCAGGGTTAGATTTTCATTCGTGCACGATGGATGCACCGATTTGGATTTTTGCGCATGTGGGGCGCATGTTTTGAGATACGATTTTGGTGCACACCCGATGCACTAAATCGAGATTTCTTCGTGCATGTCAGATGCACCGGATTTGTGGCTGTCCGGCACATACGTTGCCTACGACAGATGCTTCGTGCACACCCGTTGCACCTAGATGCTGTTTTGTGCACCTGTTTAGCACATATATGGATTTTTGATTTCCGTGCGCACCAGACGCACAAGATTGTGTTATGTGCATTTTTGGGGTTTATTCCTTTTGGAGTAGTACTTTTATGATGTTGGATTTTGCTTTCATACTGAGCAGGACTAGTCAGTGGACGGTACCTGGATATACTTTTGCATGCATTGATAGTTTGAAGGGATTTCCAAGGAGCGAGCTATAGTCTCGATATATATATACTTACGTGTCCGGTATGACACGAAATGTTTTAAAACAAGGAAACTCTTCTAAATTGTTTTCAAAACGGCGGAACGTGTTTGGTAAACGAAGGATATATATATACATATATAGTTTTTCTTATGAAAAACGTCCGCCACTGTGCAGTGTTATGTGCATCATGCAGCGGTTTTTAAGGATTTGACATTGTGTTTTTACCTTGACTCCGATGATCGCGGGATGCTTGATGGAGCGTTGTTTTTGAGTTATCTGCTCATTTCCCATGCGCATGCATTGCGCTGTGACGTTTTATGTGTTGATGATTTCGGAGCTCCGACGACTTAGGATTTGTATCGAAATGTTTTAGTACTTGGGGGTTTTAAATTTAAATTCGGGGACCGAATTTCTTTAAGGGGGGGTAGATTGTAACATTTCCAAAATAATAAAATATTATTTTTAGGAATTTTTATGATTTAATATTATTTTATTGATTATTTTAATATTAAATTAATAATTAAATGCAAATAAATGGGGAAAAATTATGAAAAATTATGGAAAATTCTAAAATGGGTTATTTATTGGAATTATGCCATTTTTAAGTGTTTGTGATCATTTATATGCTAATTTAGCGCTAATCGCGATTAAACGTCGCTAATCGGATTTTTGGCTTTTTGTGCAAAATTGCGCACATATCATTTTTGGACTTGTGTTACATTTTTCTACCATGTTACTTTGGGGATACTATTGGTGTGAGAAGGATTTGGATAAGGGGAAAAGAAAAGAAATAGAAAAAAGTAAGTAATGAGTGAGAGATGGAGACCAAGTCAACCCCACCTTTTTGAACCATGCCTCCATCATTTCCCCCATCTCTTTTCTCTCTCCCCTCTTCCTCTAGAGCTGCTACCCTCCCTCTCCCTCACTCACCCTCTTCTTGAAACCCTAGATCCATCAAGAAAACAATGCCAAAACCCCAAACTCCCTTCATAAATATTAGTCCCCATCTTATCCTCTACAAGATGAACCGAGCAAAGTAGGATTTTGATGACCTTGGGAAGTTGGTGCTGCCTATGGAGGAACAAGTGAGGTATAACTCTTTCTTTAGTTTAGTTTTGGCTCGATGTCGTGTTTTTGTGTTGTTTTGAGACATGGATGACCTGCTGTGACCCCGAGCCCATACTGGGAAAACAAACAGTGTTAGAATGTTGTGCAGGTAGCCCTAATAGACCACCCAGAACCCCACACCCTACCCACCTGTTTTGGCCGGCGGCCAATGAAGGAATGGCCGGCGACGCCGGCCCAATAGAGGAGCTAGGGTTTGGTTTCTTGTATGGAGTCATATGGTGATACTTAGGGTAGTTTGGTCCTACTTAAATTTTGAGTACTGACTGTTAATGGAATCTGGAGGCTGTGGTGAGAAATTGCTTGACCCGGGTGACGTAATCCCTGACCTGAACCATATACATGAGCCTTGGCAGGAACTCAGGATTTACACCATATCAGCTTTGTGACTTTTAGTGTGCCTATGAGGAATCTGGAACATACTGGGGTATTTTCAGATAAAATAAGTGATACCAGGGACCCACATTAGACCCTAGGAGGCCACCCTAGGGATATGAGCACCCAATTCCTCAAGTGGGCCGGCGAGGCCGGGCTTTAGGGGTATGTGGCCGGCCCCTCTGTGATGAAAAGTGTCCATGTTGCTTCTGTACCTCATTTACACCCTGCATAGCACCCTGGACTTGTTTATTTAGTTAGATTTGACCCGAGGTGAAATCTGGGATCATTTTCTTGGGTTGCTGCTTTGAAATGTGTTTTGGTTTTCCGCATTTCGATTTCCAGATTGTGGTATTTGTGTGTTACCTCGATCGTGTGACGTTTATACGACTATATCGAGTGATTCCGGGTTGTTTTGCAAAGGCTAACCGTAGGTTCTAACCTATAAGCCTTTTTGCGTATCGTATTGGTTTTAGCGCGTCGTTTCAAGTTTGATTTGGTTTTGATGCGATGCGATACGTGTGATATGTGTAGGTACACCGCGACGATCCGAGGCGATGCAGAGGATGACGGTGACATCGACACCGACGCGCAAGATACAGGTGAGTAGATTTATATCTACGGGGAGAAGTCGGGTGGATGGCGTATAGCACCCCCGCAGTCCGTGGTGTTGTATACGAATACGTATACACACGTATATTTATTATGTGTGGATAGAATCATTGATAGAATTAATGATATTATTGATGATAAGAATGCTGGTGTAGTACAGTGCGAACCCTAGGGTAGAGATTGCACCCACACATATACTTACACACATTCTTGCATTCATTCTTATTTGGTAATGATACGTGGGTTTGAGGTGTCACTTGATATGAGGCCGTGAGATCGGCGGTGTGACACAGTCGCCTTTTGAGGTGCGATATGATAGTTTAGCGGGCCTTTGGACATATGCTTTACCCGCATTCATATTCTTATAGATGGTATCGATTTGTACTAGACTTACAGTAGTACCCCAGAGGTGTGATCTGACGATAGTGATACCTGATGTGTGATGAGATAGTGTGACTTTGACCCCTACCCAGCTATTGGGATGCCGTACGACGATTTACCGTACGAGCCGATATTGATGATAGATCCGCACTCATGACTTGAGGATATCTTACGATATGGTATTGAGGCGAGATCGCCGACTATCATATCTATACTTATATATATTGACTCAGATTAGGTGGTTTCATACCTCTCCTGTCTAGATTTCTCAGTGGACATTGGACTAGACCGAGTCATACCTTTTTCAAAACTAACGAATCGGGAATATTTTAAAGATAAGCAGAAGGGTTATACGGATATTTTCAAATGATGCATCTTTTCTTAAAACACCGTATACCTTACTTTACCAAAAGCCCTGATTCGTCTTATTTCAAAAGGTAAGGTTGCATGACATATCCATTGGGACAGGTTCTGTGTTTTGCGTTGATTATTCATTTCCGCATATTCCTGCTATCTGCTTTGCATCGCTTGTATTGCTGTGATATTCAGTCATGCTGCTAGGGCACCAGCACCATTATCGATGATGCATATGTTCCACGTACACTTGTTGCCGGCTCACACACTCATCATCGATAATTGCCATGTCACTACACTGTAGTACTATTGCTTTCAGTATATGATCCTTGCATGACCTGATGATGTACATACCTTCCTTTACATGTGGCATACTTCATGCTTGATTTTACGCATTGAGATATGTGGTTGCTATGATATTTCTGGATTTGGGAACCGAAGATGTTTTAAAAAAGAGAATATATCATTACTTTAAAAACCCGGTTCCCTTGATATGATATTTCAGTGCGTCCACTATGTGTTTTCTCGGTGCTGAGAGCGACATGTGACACCCGAATCGAGGCGCGGATGAGCCGATTGCGGGTACATGGTGGACCCGGTATGGTTCCCCTCGGCAAGATGATCGATGAGCTTTGACGATTGAGCCTGGAGGCGGGCGAGTACCTACCGGTGATTGGTTGGACCTGGCGGTCGTCCGGAGGATACCGACCAGAATGGACAGATGGTTTGGGCATACTGCCGGGGCGCGGGCCGATCCGGACTGACGGAGCCCGATATGTGAGGATTTACGTGCCGATGCTGGGCACAGCTTTCATGATGTTTTCGGGTGTCGATGCTGGGCACCCTGGTTCCATGATATTGATGTGTCGCGAGGGACACGGGTGGATTATATCCTCATATTTTCCCATGCACTTGATTTATGATATTTACATGCATGGCGGTTATCGTCAGTGGGTGACGAGGGGACGGGATCCACGTGTGTGTGCAGATTTGATTACATTGATTATACCTCATATTCATGACATGCTATTACCTGAGGCACTAGCACGAGCACTTGGCATTACATTCATGTATAGAGATTATATTGCCAGTTTAGCATGTTTCAGCTTTATTCATATTGAGGTTTATTTATATCTGATCGTATTGACCTAGGATGGGTCATGCATTCGATCTCTGCTTGTAGATATCTTTCTATTCACGAGTTGGCAACTCACCCCCGTTGTGCCCCAGTTCTTGCAGGTTTTTGCCGTACAGATTCCATAGCGGCATTTCTGGCACACTGCTTCCTTTGGGTGACTTGCTTGGTTAGGTGGGTTCTTTTGTATCAGAACCGCTATTGTATTTGTATTTATTCATTGTATCTAGAATTGTCCATCAACCAAAACTTGTATATTCTTTCAGACTTAGAGACAGTGTTGTATTCTTTCGACCTTAGAGTCGAACTAGTAGTATTGCGGTTTTCTGGCTGTTTTGAGTTTTCTTTTCAGTTTGATCCTCGCCCTTGGCGTTGTATATTATTATTACTTGCGTGGTTGTGACCGTCGATTGACGAAGAGCTAGCTCCCGCTTGGGGATGCCTTTATCATTGCATATATTATTACCCTTGTTGTACCCCATTCGGGGCCAGTTTTACAAGAGAAACTCTGCCGAAATTTTTAGAAAAGACTGTACGGTTTTTAAAATTCATATTCGGCTTAGTTATTTAAAAACTCGATTTTTAAACATGTTTTCCTTACCTTTTAAAACCAGTTTCTTTACTTATTCCCAAAAATGGTTTTAGATTTCTGGGCTTTTGGCTTACTTGGATCAGATGGAGTCCTGTAGACTTCATAGGATTCAAGGGCCAGTCACGTGCTCTTTCGGGTCGTGACATAATCCAAACCTAAAATATAATTATAGTTACCGTACATGTTGTTTGTTAAATCTTAGTTTAATACAATCGATCCGAATGACGTTTACATTTCGACTTGTAGTTTGGATTACACCTATGATAGTACCTTACATTTTTATGGCCAAGATAATGACCTATCCTAACCCTTTTTAATGTTGGACTCTCAAATGCAAAAATGCAAAAATATAAACATGCCGTTGTGTTGCCCGTTTCCATTTTAATATAAACGCCAACTTACAGCCGAAATCTAAATAAAAGTTTTATCACTTTTTTTTTCCATATAAACCCCTTTCAATATTAGACTCGTGAACTCTGCCACGCCGTTATGCTGCCCATTTGTAAAGTTATAAAATACCAGATATAAGCCGAAGTATTGCCGAAATTGTAAATGAACATTTTGTCGCTAAAATACTCTAAGTGTACATAATGAACATTTTCCCATTTTCATATAACTTTCATCACCGGAAGTCCTTAACATGTTTTATTACTTAAATTGTGTTACTACTACATGTTTTGCATCATATAAACTTTTCCCGAGTAGTTACTCGTTATTTATCGGAATTTTGCTAGTTAATATCGATTAGATTACTTTTAAAAATACTAGATATTTAGTGTCTAGGGGGTGGATAAAGTCAGACCCCTAATAACTTGATATTTAGTGTCGGTATGAAACCTATCACCACCTGAGAAACTACCGATCCTAGATCAATAATTCTCGACTACCTTGGCCAAGGATTTCTGGTGATGGCTACCTGTGCACACCGTGACATCAACCCCCAATACCGGGAGAGACGAATCCCCTGACGATCCGCTCACTGCCTCCATGTGGCTCGGGACTGTACCCAACTAAAACCTTTTTGCATGACTTCTTTGAGCCGTGGTTGGGTAGTAATCAAAGCACAGTGGGAACTCACACGAGAAAAATAACGATCTCAGGTCGATAGACTAACCTGTACACATGTCACCAGGGAATTGCTATCTGACAATAGGTATAATACCAACTAGCATGTTCCCGGCGAGTCCGTCCGGTGTACTCATAACCTAATGAGCACCTGTATACATCTTAGGTGAACCAACTGACACCAATGGCTTGTGAGACCGGCCACCACCCCTCGTCGGGATCTCGATCCGTATACACTAGTCTACTCATGGAGTATCGATGCCCAGTCTCGAAACTCCCATGACTAGGGAAACTTTAAGTATGTGCTTATGGACCACCCAACTCTCATGTATATGATCGCCATCATACTGCTGGTAGTCAAGCAAGAATTCTATGTGCTCTATCAATATGTAATGTCACCAGAAGCATGTACACGATGATAAAGACAAACCAGATAACATACTATCATCTAGAGTAAGACTGTTCTACCGGTATAGGTCCTCCCTCAATCATTGCAATCACGTGCCTACGATCCAATAATTGACTTGAGGGCACTATAGCCAACAATCTCCCCTTGCACTTAAGGCTAATTATTGCGATGTCGCATACTCACAGCCCGTGTGATACCGAACACCCAATTACTCTACTAATCAGTTTCACAAAGCTCGTTTGTAAAACTATTGCGTTCGAGAAATAGCCTCAGTGGGTGGATCCGCTCCAATATTTTTTTCTATGTCTCTCTTTATCTCAAGTTCGCGGAGAAAGCTATCTCCCGAAATGAGCAATACCAGTCTTAGAATATGTCTGGATATCTGATGGGACCCAGTTCACAAATGAACTCCAAATCCAGTAAACTTCTTAGACTGTATTGTCAACTGAATTTAATCAGTATCCTGCGCCATGCCTTCCTCAGTATCCGCTTGGACCACCTGTCCAAACTACTGCCCTTCGTCAAGAGGGAAAACTATAACTCTGACAGTCACTCTGTCATCCAAGTCACCTTGGAAGCCTGGAATGATAACCGTCTCCCGAAGGAGGCCGTCGTTATTAAATCCCTAGAACATCCACTCATGTTCATAAACTGCTTCCGAATGTATCTCTAGGATTGGATTAATATATCAACTTATTGCATCTAGTGCAAAAACAACATCTGGTGTGGTACTTGACATCTCATGATTGACTTAATTGCCTAAGCGAGTGATATACCAATCATGCACATCTCTCTCCCCTTTAGTCTGTAAGACACCTTTAGAGAGGGTGACTCCATCACCTGCAGGTACATCACCATGCCAGGAGTCGTCCATTCTAAAACACCTTTAGAATACTGTCTAAGTACCCAGGTTGGAAAACTACCTAAATCTAGATCTAAAACCATAGATCTAGTAACCAGAATATCTGATATTACATCCATATCTTATGTGGAGAAACCAATGTGTGACAACCACAGTATAACCGATAGTAGTATAGGAATATCACTTCCTACAATGTGTATGTCATCCAAATACCAAGACATCACACCCTACTACCTTCTTAACAGATCCATCTCCTATTCTGATGAAGTGAAAACCCATGACTGTCACATCAAAAATAGACGATCTATCTCCGCTATATCTGCTTTAGTCTATAAATAGACACAAGCGGCTTGTCCACTATGCTTCCGCTGCTCCCACTGACTACAACAATCCTCTGGCAGAGTCATATACAGGTGCACTTCTAAAGCTAGTTTAGAACGACACTATACTTATCCTCCTGCTGGGTCTCATAGTCTAGAACAGCAGTAATGGTAAGTCTAGATAAACAAGAACCTCCTTGTCACCATATTTGAGGATACTGAAGTACCTCTCGGACGCCTAAGCTTACCCAACATATCTGCGGAGTGGCTAATGGAATATCAAACCCGATTGAGTCTTTAGGTTCTATTAAATTTTCAGTAATCGTTTGTGGTTATGGAATCACTTCTAGTTCTACCATATTCCTACTTATGTTTTCTGAAAAACTCCATTTTACTTAAATTGTGGCGAGTCAAGAACAATATCACTATTGATCTTCCAGATGGTAGAAAGTTAACCCTTGTCATAGCCCGGGATAACCCACAAACTGCCATTACAGAAATGTGCCTTGAGTATGTCCAGAGTCTGGTTTTAAGCATAAGCCGGACAACTCCACATATCTTAACATCGTTAAAATATGAGCCATTCTATATATAATATAGAAACAGAGGCACTGATTTAATTGGAACCAGATTCAAATCATGCAGCTGTCTCCAGTGCATGTCAACTAAATGGAGAGAGGCCGATCATCATTACTCAACTTAGGAGTGCATCCAGATATCAGTAACATGAAAGAGAAGCAAGTTCTAAAAATCATTACTATCAACTGAATACCAAATACAAGTATCTACATCTTCGATCACCTTGAAGAATCCTGATACTTGCAACACATGGTTCTCTACTTTATTCTTATACCTATAACTTCTCAAAACTTTGACCTTGTATTTCTATGAAACACATGTCTAAAACTGGAGAAGTCACAAGTAAACAGAATATGGTACGAACACCAACCCCTCTGTCCTAATGGACACTGGACAACATACAATACTTTGTATAAGTCCCTTGAGTTGAATAACTCAAACTCTGTGCGTCGTAGGTTGAAAACTGTACTTATGGTTAAGAAGAATTACACCGTTGTTTAATACTCCTTACCTAACCATCAACTGATATAGGTAAATGTCATGGACATAATTTCAAAAAGTTATATCTCACTTTATGAAATAAACGTACAGATATATCAGTTTGAAATTGATGCATATCAACGGATATTCAAAACCAAATATTTGCAATCCGGCAAAAACCCAGGCGATTTCCTCAAATATCACCAATTACAACGAATTCCGATATAATGAGGATATAATCACCTAATTCCCAATATATTACCCCCATTCATCATCTGTAAAAACCATACAGATGTAAGAATCAAGTCTGGTAAATACACACCCTGGAGTGGGAAATCAGTTTTTAATTAACAACGCATAGTGAAACTGAAATATTAAAATGTTTCGAAGAGGTATCCGGGTATTCCTAGTAATGCCTCTTCCATTATATAGATTCATGACTGTAACCGTATATTTCTTTGCCATCTCTCCAAATCCCTTTATTTGTCTTTTCTTATTACCTTCTGTACATCATCCTTAGGCTAAATGGTTTTCTTCCTTCCTTACTGTTTGGCACCAGCCTTTGGTTTGGAAGAAGACTATCCAATAAGCGTAATAGGTGTACTCTCCTAATCCTAGGAGTACTCGCAACCTGAGAGAAGATAAAGATTAAAGACAGCTGAATAATCCTTATTCTATTTCTCCTGAACCAGAATCCATCCTCGAACTGGAACAAGTTCCTTCGAGTTCGTATGTAACTATACGACGGATTATCCAATAACTGTGGATCTTCGTAGTGACACGGGGTGTTCTGGAGAAATACAAAGGTGAAGTAGGAGTGGCGATGAAATACGTGGTTTGGTCGTGAATGATAGCAGTCGCAATTTACTTTGCCCTCTTTCTAATCCATTTATTTGTCTTTACTTATTACCTCTTGTACACCACACTTAGGCTATTTGGTTTTCTTCTTTCCCTACCTTTCGGCACCTGCCTATGGTTTGGAAGAAGACTATCCAATAAGCGCAATATGTGTACTCTCTCCTAATTTTAGGAGCCCTCATAATCTGAGAGAAGGTAAAAGGAAAAGACAACGGAATAGTCCTATTCATTTTCTCCAGAACCGGAAACCATCCTCGAATCTAAAACAAGTTTCTTCGAGTTCGTATGTACCTATACGATGGTCATATCCAATAAGTGTGGATCTTCATAGTGATACAGAATGTTCCAGAGAAAAGTAAAGGGTAAAAGAAGGAGTGGCAATGATGTATGCAACTTTGACAATCCAAAAGCCAGTATTTTAAGAAAGTTCGGTTAACTTGGTTACTGAGTTATAGTCTAGGGTCGGGAGATGGTCGCTGCCAAAAAGAGAGAAAAGAAACACTCTGCGTGCACTCTAACCTAGATCAAAATGGTTAATCACTTTATCTAATCAGGATGTCTCCCACTGTATCCTCAAATTCTCCTCCAAACCTGAAAGAAGAATTAGTCGGGATCATCTAAAATCACCTGAGGAGTAAACCAACTCATCAGTGGGTATCAGGATCCAACTATCATCGCATGATAACCTAATAGAATCCACTCACTTTATCACACTCCAGAAGGTATGCGCATGCCTGGCAAGTTTCATGTATGTTTGAAACTCCCGATGTGATTTTTACCCCCAAGCGGCTTATGACCTTGACAGAGGTCAACATATCATAAGTCGCAAGTCAAGTTCAACCCGTCATTGTGCTGGATTAACTTAGACCCACCCGCACGTGCCCTTGACAGAGGTCAAAATGACCGTGCGACTGTCCTAACTAATCGCATATCTATACAACAAACAAGCATTACCCAGCTACCAAGCACTGTACCTTGACAGAGGTCAACATACACAGCATGAATACTAAGTAATACCTGTAAGAAATGACGGAGGGCCACGGCTGGATTTTGGCGAAAAACCTTTAACGTAATGAAATTGATATCGTTGAAGGAATCCAAGTGGTTTTACAAATATATAGTGGCAAAAACTTTTGCTAAAGAGGTCACTCCCGATGAAAGGATCTCGGCTCTTTCCTCGTCGAATGGGATGCAGGATATTCCAAACTGAATACCATGATGCAAAGAAAAAGAATAAACTATAGTAAAGTTATTACGTTGATGCCAAGTTTTACTCAAGGGGTCACTCCCGATGAAGGGATCTCGGCCCTTGCCTCGTCGAATGAGGTGCTGGATATTCATAACCGAATACCACTGTGCAAAGCAAAAAGAAACGTCTGTAATGTCAGTTTTTAAAAACTTGGTTCCAACAACATCAAATATAGGTTTGTTTTATCCTTTCATTGATCAAAATCAACGCAGTCCCATCAATTAATCACACCAGAAAAGAACAAAAATATGATGTACATATATGCCATCCGCATTCGCCACTGGGTCCCGTCATCACTCGTTAGGTTACTTAACTAACGACAGAGCGGGGACTGGACTAGCGCGGGTACAAAACATATACACCATCCACTAGTATATATTTAACAATATATAATAATCGCTCCAGGATTGATAAATGCAACATCACAGATAAGCAATAAGCATCACCAAACAAAACAGATAATCTGGGAGCCCCGGGTTTCCTTTGAGCCGCAAGTGAAACCCGACGTTCCCCTGGTCGTGTGGATAGCCTGTGCAATGAAAACATAGACCCCTACGAGCGCGGAAAGTTACCCACCAAAACCAGAAGCGAGGAAGCCCCCTTCAGCAAAGTGAATGGGCCACCCAGCACTTCACAGAATCCGGTAACTTGAGCATCCCACCTTGGGACAACCAGTACCCCCTACGAGTGCGGAGAATAGCCCGCCAATTCTAGAGTGAAGCCCCCTCCGTCTCAACGCCATGAGATGCGGGTCCGTTGCCCTCCAGAACCCGGCTATCCGTGCACTCCACCGCGGGGTAATCCTAATACCGAAAAGAAAATATGTACATCGGTGACATCGACCTCAACCCGGTTGTGCCCCAAATAAATACTATACAAACAGGCAGTGACAACAGTCCACATGTTGGACGCTCGCCGCGCGATATCAAATGTACAAATGAAACTAAACTGTATTAACATTGCACGCAAGCTATCCACCACGATGAATCCGCAACAAACACAGCACAACACAGAACATCAATGTGAATGTCACATTCTCAAACCCGTCTAAAAGAACTATAGCAATTAGACAAGTTTTACTGGTCTAATGGCATTCACGGTCGCAAATAGAAATGTATGTACTGTAAACTTTAAACAATGTTAGAAATATCGACTTTGAAATAACCCCGAATAGCCCCCAAACAACTAGATAAAACCATATCCAAACCGGGCTAAACTAGCAATACCCTTGAACAAACATTCCAGAGACCAAACCACACCAAAATATGAAACCCAAAATCCTCTACAGGGCCGGCCAGCTCGGTTTTTGTAGCTATGTGCTCGGCAAAAAATAGGTGAAAGTGGTTCGTGTTTGGGGTGCAGCCTAGTGGTCACTTAACTAGTCTTCTGCAGTTGCTAAAATATTTTTAGAAGACACTTTAAAAATCGACAGTAACTGGAATGCATCGGGTATTTTTTGGGGTTGTTTCGGTTTCGATACTTTAACATTGTCTAAACTAACTAGTATGCGGTTAATGGGTTGGCTCTGATACCATGTTCGGCTACGGCAGCGCCCCAGCCATCTATCCGTGACCAAATGCGGAACAAAAATTTACAAAACTGGCGCAACCACAACCAATTACCCGGATCGAACCATTAACCCTATACTAGTTATCATAAAGGAGATTAGAGAGGTTATACCGATCGATCTGTGTCCTTCGGTCTACAACCTCTGTCCTAAGCTCGTCGCGGCTGCCTCGAATAAGTTCTCTCTCCGGTCTCCCTCGTCGAAGATGATCTACGTCGAGGATTCTTGACACGAGCTCCTGCTTCAAAACCGAAGCAAGTCGAGCATCCAGTTTGCTAGCCTAGATGCACAAGATGAAGTAGAGAGAATGTGTGATCATTTTGTCTCAATACATCCATGGATTCTCAACTCATGAGAGGGTATGGATAGAGGTGAAGAAGAATCCATGTGAAGTGAAGAGAGTGAACTCAAGACTTGGCATGTGAAGAAAAATAGCAACCCATGAAAAGGAAATGAAGTGCCTTTTGTTTTTGGTGTTGTGAGATATTTGAGTGTGTAGCAACAAAAGAAAAATCATCTCACCAAAATATCTCACAAATCCAATAAAATAAAGCATGGTTCAATAGTGTCACCATGAGTCACCACTTGAGCCATGCCATCATTAAATGCCCCATGCCAAGACTTAACCTCACACTTTACACCACAACATAATATTAAACATTTATAAGACCCTAAGTGTTTAATACAAGTTAAAGAAATGGCATCTTCAAAAAGTAATATTGTAACGATTACAAGAATACCCATCATCTGTATATACATACCTGCATCCGTATTCCGACTGAATACGAATACAACGAGACGAAAATAATCCAACAATATAATACTAGGATCCGGCTTAAACCAAAGCCCACTAGTATTATCCGTCCGATCATGATCCGTGCACAAGTGCACGTATATGATCGAACCCTGCCATAAAACCATACGGCCTCTACAACGTTTCTCCCGAACCAAGGAAACCTTATGTATGGGACTCTAAAGACTCGTCAATACGCTGGCAGTGGGTTTAACCACAAGCACGTTAGTGGCACTAGCTGTACGTAACGGCTGCCCAGGTATTGAGCGAAAGGGAGGCCGACGAGCGAATTTATCCTGAAACCCTAATGATCCTGACAGTGACAATATCTGTACAGTCCGGTCCGTTCGTCTATGAGTATCGCATATCGAGTCTAGGGGGTGGATAAAGTCAGACCCCTAATAACTTGATATTAGTGTCGGTATGAAACCTATCACCATCTGAGAAACTACCGATCCTAGATCGATAATTCTCGACTACCTTGGCCAAGGATTTCTGGTGATGGCCACCCGTGCACACCGTGACATCAACCCCCAATACCGGGAGAGACGAATCCCCTGACGATCCGCTCACTGCCTCCATATGGCTCGGGACTGTACCCAATTAAAACCTGTTTGCACGACTCCTTTGAGGCGTGGTTGGGTAGTAATCAAAGCATAGTGGGAACTCACACGAGACAAATGACGATCTCAGGTCGATAGACTAACCTGTACACATGTCACCAGGGAACTGCTATCTAACAATAGTTATAATACCAACTAGCATGTTGTCATGCCCCGCTTCCCAGAGTACGCTAAATTGGGCAAGTGACATAGCCAACCATGCTACCTGTGGGTAGGAAGTATCCATGCACAGTCGCATTACGGTTGTAGAGATATCAAGAACAAAATATAACAATCTAATACATGTCCATAAGCCAAGATAACATGAGTCAAGAATAATAAAAGTGCGGAAGCGAAAGATCCAATACAAAATAACTGGAATGTATGTCCCATAATGCGGGCTCACATCAGGAAATAAATGCAGTAAATAAAGAGCTAACTACTAGCGACACCTCACAGCTCAGCCTGCTGGCTGAAGTACTCCTGCTCGGTCTGCAGCAGCGGTACAGAATCTGGGCCATGCAAAACTCAGACGTCTGCGCGTCATGTCATCAAGTAATAAAATATAACAGGGTAACAGGCAATGCAATATACATATGAATGAAAAGCAGGTGTAACGGTATTATGAATCAGGGCAGTGAAGGGTAGTGTGCAGTGAGTACACTAAACTGTTCTATTGGGTTTTCTACTCTAAAGTCTTTGAATCAATTTGATGAATCATCGGTGTAACTCAATAGTATCCCGTGCATACCAGGGACCACGGTCAAGATTCTCGGGCTGAATCCGAGACATGCCGCTAGGCACTAAAACAGGAAATATGTACAGATGAATGATGTCAGCAGCATCATCCTAAGGCTGGCCTAGCCTCTAAAACTGATCAGTAAAGGTAGTACACTGTCAAGATACAAGTCAGGTTTCATCATTGATTTCCCCATACCCCCAAGTTATATGTGTGTGTCAAGTCAGGTATTCAGTAATCAAGTACTAATGCCAACACAGGATCATGTAAGAGCAGGTTTGTCTGGACAGACAACAGGAACGGTCCGTGAGGACTACATGTCAGGTTTGTTGGCATTAGACACAAGATCAGGTAACGGGTCGATCCATGGTACAACAGGTCAAGTCAAGTGGTGTACGGTACCATGTCGGGTCAATCGATATGTGTGTAGCAAGTCAGGCCAGGGTGTAAAAGATAACATGTGGGTGCTCATAAACAGCTAGCATAATCATGGTTATAAGTAATCAAGTATGGTTATCAACAACATAATCTAAGCAATGAATTAAGCAATAAAGCAGATTCAATTAATTAGCAGTACAGTTAATAGTTGTGGTTCAGAGACGGTTTCAACATTATATGAATACAGGATGACATTCATGGCCGTTAAATCATGTTAACCAATATTAAGAATTTCCAGGGATGCAATGATCTATAAATAGATTCACTGGATGAAGTTACAGCTAAAACTGGTTTAAATGCGCACAAGTGTCCGATGGATTAAACCATAGAAAGATATCATAGGCTATGTCAAAAATGTGATTAAACATATGATTGTGGTTATGAGATTTAACATTTAAATGTGATCATGTATGCAATGGTTACCTTTCACGTTCTAGATCTAAATAATATAAACCGATGCAAACGGAACATCGAAATGATATAAAATGATGCATGGGGTACTATGTTTAAACTACAGGTATTAGAATATGTATAAACTGATTTAAATAGCATGTAGCAAGATTAACTTGCCTCGACGGGTCGCGAAATGGAAAACGGAACGTTACGCGTCGGCGGGGAAAATCACGATGTGCGCACGGTTTACGGAATGAACCCAAACGACGAACAGTGGAGTCACACGGGTCAGGGGTCCTCGCTGGGTCGTCGGGAAACGTCGCCGGCCCACCGGATTCCGGCAAGACAGAAACAGTGAGAACAAGAAAAGCAACAATTTTAACAAGAAAGAAAGGCCAGCAAGAACAGAATGGATGAGGAATGAGAGTACAATGGCGTACAGGGTTTGCAGAGGAGTGCTGTGGCGGCGGCGAGACCGACCGTGATGAGGTCGACGGAACTCCGACGATCACCAAAGGCTATTCCAAGGAACAACCAAAAAAAAATTTTAACAGAAGAAGAAAAACATTATGGGAAGAAGAAGAGAAGAATGAAAGGGAGAAGGAGCGCTTACCGGAGTTGTGCACGACGCCAGGGACCCAAGGACGAGTCGCCGATGGCCCAGTTACGGCGATGCCAAAAAGTGCAGGGGTGCAGGGGGTGCTCGGCGTGAGTGCAGGTGATCGGGGAAGAGGAAAGAAGAAGACTAAGATGGAGAGGAGGAGGAGATGGTCGATGAGGAAACGACGGCGAGTCACCGGCGAAGTTGGGCTTGCGGGTGGTGGCAGCAAACGGCCTCGTCAGGTGTAGTGGGTCTTCGGGAACGCTGGAAGGAAGAAAGGAGAGCAAAGAGGTGGAGAGGGCTGTCACGAGGGTGAGACGGAGGTGGAGACGACGAGGTAGGGTTAGTGGAGACAAGGAGGCGAAGGTTGGTTTAAGGTTTGAGTATGGGTTTTAGAGAAAGGAAACGGGAACGAAGAAAATATAAGGAGGGGGAGAGAGAGAGAGATACTTGGGGAGGAGAGAGAGAAAGATTGAGAGAGATAGAGAGACGAGAGAGAGAGAGAGAGAGATCGAGAGGAGAGAGAAAGATTTGAGGAGAAAGAAACTTGGCTCCTAGCGCCAGAGAGAGAGAGAGAGAAGAGAGAGAAAGAGAAGGAGAAAGGAGAGAGGGAGAGAGAGTGTGGGGCCCGGGGTTAAAAATGAATTGTTGTGATTGGTTCGTGGGTTTAAAACGGTTAGGGAAAAATTTTATGAAAGATTTCCCAATCTTTCATAAGCTGGAACAGTGGGGAACAAAAATCTTCAGTATAGAAATAATATTAGAATAATTTTATGGGTTTAAAATTTTGATAACAGGTAAATACTTTGGCTGATTAAAAATACTTAGAAAAAGGGATTTGGAGAAAATACAAAATATTTCAGAATTGCGCTCGGGTCGGGTCCAAAAATTTGAATTCGAAAAATGAAAATTATTGGCGGGTTCCAAAAATTAATATGATGGATTTTATAATTAAAAAGCATATCCCCAAGAACGGACGCACGTACGTGCGCGTAGCCGTCTAAACACATCCGTTTCACTGAACGGGACGAGAACACGATGCAAGGACGCTACCACAGGGTTAGGAGTGTCGAGCAGGCCATGTCAATTATTTTTAGTTTATTTTAGATGACTTAAATTGTCATACGCCAAAAATGTAATGTCGGGGTAATCTATAACTAATAACTGCCAAAACACGATAAATGGAATAAGTATCACAACAACACATACGGTAACCGAAATTTGTAGAACTGGACTCGGTTGTTACACATGTTCCCGGCGAGTCCGTCCGGTGTACTCATAACCCAATGAGCACCTGTATACATTTTAGGTGAACCAACTGACACCAATGGCTTGTAAGACCAGCCACCGCCCCTCGTCAGGGTCTCGATCCATATACACTAGTCTACTCATGGAGTATCGATGCCCAGTCTCGAAACTCTCATGGCTAGGGACACTTTAAGGATATGCTTATAGATCACCCAACTCTCACGTATATGATCGCCATCATACTGCTGGTAGTCAAGCAAGAATCCTATGGGCTCTATCAATATGTAATAGTGATATATAATGTCACCTGAAGCATGTACACGATGATAAAGAGAAAACATATAGCATACTATCTTCTCGAGTAAGACTGTTCTACCGGTATAAGTCCTCCCTCAATCATTGCAATCACGTGCCTGCGATCCGTGCCTCCGAATATCGACGCTCCGCGCAACCGTACCTACTTCCTTGCAATCGGTAAATCAAGTCTCTAGCACACTGAGTTCTCTCAAAGGCCTAAAACATCGAAGCTCTCCTTTCTCTTTGTTGCTCCGCAAATCGCAAAAGGGACGCCGGTAGATCAACTTGCTTTCCTATTCACGTTTTCGGTCTCGGTTCTTCAAACCGAACATCTTCATCATCTTTCGTTCATACGAACGGGATCGGGTAAGTCCCTTCACTTTTCGTTCCCCTCTTTCTTTTACTCTTGTAAATCATGCTCTTTTGGTAAATCATAAGTCCCCCTTGATCTCTCCTTTGTTCATATTCTCATTATCGACATAAAGTATTTTAGAAAAACTAAATTTCAATTTTAAGCTATTGTTACAAACTTGACATATCCTTTATCATGATGTCATCCATATACGCGATGTCACATATAAATGTTCATGAATTTGAAATAGATAGGTCATTATTAAAATGACACTATAATGAAATATGACTGTTAAATACCATATTCTTCCATGTTGCTCAATATCATTTCTTGTGACTTATTAATCATACTTAGCGCATGGGGTAATGAGCTACCCCACACGCACACCTTGAAACCATAACACGAATTCTATGTTATCACATTTTCTTAAAGAATTGAATTACGCAAAAATACCTTCAAGTTATATAAAGTCGAATTTAAATCTATAATTTTTATCTTTTACAAATACACCTCTACAAACCTCGTTAAGGGACCCGTTTATGGATGGTGCAGATTATCGCATATCATAAGGATAGTAGAGTGAGATGCAGAACTCCTTACGGAGAATTCAGTCTCGAAAGAAATAAAATACGGTTTTAAAGAAAATACGAAAATTTTAAAATAAATTGAAAATAACTTAAAACATATATTCATAATTTCAAAGAAAAACAAATTTTTGAAAATTAGATTAATACTCTAAAATGAAAAGATTAAAGTTTTTAAGAGCTTCAAGTTTTCAAAAGATAGATTTTTCATAAAAATAACATAAACTTTTAAAAGATAGGTTTTATCACTAAAAAACATCTAAATCTAAAATACAATTTTTATAAAAACTCTTGATATTCGAATTAACACGTTTTTATCAAAAATACCCTCAAGCTTTATTTTTAAAACATTTTACATAAAACCCCCTTGAGAAAAGTAAACATGTAAGTATACATAATAAACAACTTGAATAAATATATAAAAACCTTAAATTAATCATAAATCAAGTGGTATCAAATCTCTTGAGCCTCGGGGAGCCGGAGAAAGTGGGTGCTTGCATCTTTAGCTTAGATAACATTACAAATTAAAAAAATTATCAATGGAAATCATCTTGGAAAAAGACACAAATCATGCCATCCATGTGCAGTGGTTGCCCGATTATTCCCAAACTCAAAATCTTCAAAAAATAATTTTTTTAATAAGATATGATTATAACTTTAAATTGAATCATAAATCGACTTGAATTCTAATCTAACTTGAACTCGAATTTAAGCTTAAACTTAAATACAAACTTGACTTAAACCTACACCCGAACTTGACCTGAACTCGAATTTGATTTGAACCTGAACTATATACTTGAACTTGATACGTACACATGACATGACTTGTACTGAACCTTCATGCTTGATCCAACTTGACACGAACCATAAATACAATTGACATGACTTGCACTCGACATGACTATATGATTCTTGACATGAACTCAATATTGAAAACTTGATATTATACATCACCTTTTATATTCATGGATTTGATCAAGACTGGTAATTTTAATCATAGACTAATATACGCGGGGTGTTGGGATAGTTAGAGTATGAATCTAACGAAATCTCATAAGTCCCATACTTATATCACGAAATTACAAATTCATGAATTTACGAATGAGGGCCCGTGATTCCTTGTCCCTGGATTACAGTTTATTGGGTTAGAGAACACTCCTGAAATACGTTGGCATTCACAATTAAACTCACGTTAGTTAGATTACCTTTTAGCCACTTCTGTAGAACACATTGACAGTATTCCTCATGTTCACGACACCTTCACTACACGGCCATGCTATACTTGTTTATGCTTATGTTATATTTCCATGCTTACATAGTTTTCTTTAATATTGTTATGTTATAATTGTTTCATTCTATCCATATTATATCACATTACACTTTGTATTTCATTTATATACATCACCAATCCTTTTTGGGGACTTACAGAGCGAAAATTCGCTGACGGGCATTCCACCAATCTTTCTTTCTTTCTTGGAATATCCGTCAGATAATCTAGAGACTAAGGAGGTGGAACCGACTTTAGAGAACTACCCGTAGTTTGAAAACCTGGTCGACTACTAGTCTTTCAGCAGTTATTTCTTTTCATTCCAGTATGCCACTATTTAGATACTTTCATTGCACTTTTCTTTTAAGTTATCTTGTATCAATGTAAACTTTATAAAGTTGGGAATGTAAATATATAAAGTGTTGGATTTTATTATCACTTGTCTATTCTTGTCAATATTATACTGCCTACTTTACGCTTAGCGTATTTGTTGCTAGAGAAGATCTTCTCGAAATAAATACGTCGCAGAGCTCGTTACATTTCCTGCTCCCGTCTTTTGGGAAGCGGGGCATGACATGGACAAAGGACATTATCAAAAAGAAAGGGTTTTTGGGGTGATTGCAGTGCTGTGTTACCGATATGAGAAATTTTCAAACCTGAACCATCACCTATGTTGATCTCATCGGACCACCATAATCGGTGTAGCTGTGAAGATTCCCAACATCGGACGTAACGTTATGAGAAGCAGCGGTGTCTAATATCCAGGAGGAGGGAGCGGTTGGTATTTGAGTTGTTTGCCACAAGTTCAAAGAGCGTCTGCGCCGAGTGTTGCGGTGAATTGGTTTGCACTGCGTTCTCAAGAAGAAAGCGAGCGAGTTGATGACAATTTTTGGTGTTGTGATCGGGGCGCTTGGAGAAGTTGCAGTAGGAGTTGGAGTGGGGCGAGTTGTTGTGTACACCGGAGTATTGGTTGTTGTTGTTGCGAGCAAAATTGTTGTTGTTGTTGTTGCGATTGTAGGAGACGCTTCCATGCTGTTGTGGAGGGCAATAGGAGAAGCGATTGAGTTGGTTGGTAAGTTGGTGGTTGCGAAAGAGATGCACCCGAATAGCAGCATCGAATTCTTTGAATTTGCAGCATCGACCTCTATGAGTTTGTTATAAAGCTCGTCAAAGGTGATGTCATTATCACGAACTCGAATAGCAGCATTGACTTCTTTAAATTCAGGTTTAAGGCCAGCGAGGATGTGAAGAACAAGGTCATCTTCGGGAAGAGGGTGGTGTTAGTGATATGTATGCCGTAGAGGCCATTATTGTATGATATAGTGGATGCTTGGACATATATATGGAGGACTTTCTTGCTCGACATGATAGTATGCTATCTGGTTGCCTTTATCTTAACATGTTTACTGGTATTATTATATTGTCTCTCATATACATGTTGATAAGGCCCTTAGGATGTTGGCTTGACTACCAGTACTATGATGCGAATCATACTACTGGGACCTGGGTAGTCCACAATCACATCCTTCAATTGTTCCAAGACGAGGGAATATCGAGACAGGGCATCGATATTCCAGAGTAGAATAGTGTGTACGTTTCTTGACCCTGTATGGGGGCAATGATTGATCCCATATCCATTGGTGTTTGACATCAAAGATTGTACACAGGTGTTCATTAGAGAATGAGTACACCAAACAGGACTCGCCGAGAACTCCTAGATGGTACTATACCTATCGTCAGATAGCAGTTCTCTGGTGACACTGGTACAGGTTAGTCTGTAGACTCAAGATCGTCATAGAGTCTTGTGTGGTTCCCACTATGCTTTGATTTCCTCCCTACCACGGCTCTTCATATCAGAATTTTGCACTTTTATACCGCCCATTCTTGATCGCATTGCTTATAGGTAGGTACTCTTGATCCGTGTTTACTAAATAATTGCAGGTTACAGGTTCTCAGCTCTAAACAATAAAAATCAAGAATAGTCGCGACAAATTCAGGACAACTGCCAACAACAGATAAAAATACGTGTCTCCGCTCACCATCCGTCATATACAACAACAACAACAACAACAACTGAGCCTTTTATCCCAAGCATATGGGGTAGGCTACGCTCACCATCCGTCATATGTCGCCTACTAATTCGAGGGACAAAATGGCAATCAAAGGTCATTCATACACAAATCACAAGGAGGTAGCACAAGAACCAAGTTTATAACGCGGAGCTTAAGAAGATCAAGGCTAAAGTCCACATTCTTTTTCATCTTTTTGGACTGTTGAGAATCTGAGAGAAGAATGAAGAGATTCCGAGAAACCAAGTGTACTAAACAGAGAAGAACAACAACATGGAAAACCCCAGAAAAAGCGACACAGAAATTCACCCAAAGGGCCGCGGAACTGCGGCCAATGTGGCACTTATGCGGCGGTTCCGCGACCGAGTTGACTCGGAGACAGGATATTTTCAGGGTATTTTTGTAATTGTGTAAGGGCTCAGATTTTAGCCCTAGGGTTCTTGTATCTGCCTATAAATAGCCCAGTTTCAAGCCAAGTAAAGGATGCTTTTCTTGTAATAGGATTTAGGATAATAATTTGTAACTTCCTCTTCCTCTTCATCTATTCTCCATTGATATTGTAGTGAGTTTTTGAGTGAATGATGAATAAAGAAGAGTTCTTTTAACATGCATGTCTTATAATTGAGTTCTTATATTTTGCTTGTAATTTTATTTGTTAAAATAGTTGTTGTTATTTGTTTGTTTGTTTGTTTTCTTTTTCTCTTTTCCTTTATCCTTACAACAATGATACTTAAGTGTGATCCTTGCCTAAGTGAGGTCCCAAATAGCTAGTTGTGATTCTCTATCCCATTTCTTTCTATCTTCTTTCTTTGTTTTATTTTCTTTTTCTTTTTAATGGGTGAGTAGTTTCTCACTTGTTAGGGTAGGATAAGGGAAGTTTGAGAGAAGGAAATCTCTCTCACTCTTTTCTTTGCCCAACATCTTGATTCGGACTCCCGTCAATTGAACCACAATCCGCTCCCTACGGCACCCTATCCTACATGGTAGCGGTGACACCCCAGTGAGACCGGTTGTGGTTGAATTAATCGGAGGTTACGGCTAAGAGCCAAGAACGGACGGACAAGGACCAAAAGGAAGGAACTATGCGTTGGAAAGCCTAGCTTATACTCGCAAGTTTCCTTTCTAGTCGTGCTAATCCCCGTTGTTGCCGATTACCGTAACATCGATATTAAGAGTGGTAACGAAAGAAGTGAGCGACTCCTAACTCAAACTAACCTAATCCTAACCCTAACAAGCTCTTTTTATACATAGTTAGCACATAGTTAATCTTAAACAAACCAGGACAATTTGGACTTAACTCGTTAAAACACTAAGAAAAAGATTCCTATCTCTCCGTGGACCGACCCGTACTCATCCGTCTAGCTACCAAGAGAAACCGTCTTGATTGCGGTAATTAAAACTAAGCACACCAAATCTCTACCAATCAAATGGCGCCGTTACCGAGGAGACGGTAGTTTATTTCTTTGTGTCATTTCGGGTTAATTTGTGAATATATATAACCAAAAAAACCCTGTAAAAACCATCTTGTTATTTTTTATTCTTTTTTGTGCAAGTGTGCAGAATAGGAAGAAGATCAAGTTCAGTGCCAAAGTCGTGAGATGTTAGACCCATATCTCGCGGCTACACCGCGGCGGATCAAAACGGAACCACGGTTAACTGTACAATTCTGGAGAAAATTCAGTGACCAACTCAAGATTCAGGGGCTCTAACTAAGGAGAGGAGATTACAATTAGCTCAGTGAAGAATTTTTAAGCTCTAACTCATCCAGAACACCGTGGAAGCGCGGCGGAAGTATAGGTTTGACCGCGGAACCACGGTCAATCTGTCATATCATTACCCAAAATCTTCTGTGAGTATTCCACTCCTCTTTTCACCCCCTCTGAACTCCACTGAACTATTCTTTCTGCAGCATTCTTTGCGCAAACTCTCTTCCCCTCTCCAATAAAATTGTTTTTTGTGCAGGATTCTTTGCGCCGCCGCCAAATAAAAATTTTGTGCAAGTGTTTTAGATTTTTGTTTGTTACTGTTTTACATAAATAATACGGACTTTAAGGGGCTATAACACCAATTCAGATTGGGTGGGGATTTCATCACCCTTCCTAATACCCAAAAAATCACTAAAAGCATACACATTACCCTTGAGCTTAATAAAAAATATCTAGACTCAGCCAACTAAGGACTGTCGTGCTCAGTAGGACAGAGGAAGGTTGTGGGCATTCGGTCGCTTTTCTAAACTTGACTTTGTGGTGCCTAGGCTAGACAAGTGAGGAGGTAATTTTAAAAGGCCCGTCTCACGGTGATTCGTGACCGGAACCCTCCTTACCTCACTTGTGCTTACCTGGCCACAATTGGCAGTGAAGAGACGATTTGAGGGTTATCTCACAACTTGTCACTTTGGAATAGTTAGGAGTAGTCTAGTGGACTTTGAAGACCATACCTCTGGGTATGATTGTGCATGTTGTGACTGTGATTGTTTGAAGTTGTGTCATAAATCTGTATATATAGTTTGCAAAACTCTTTCTAAAAAAACAACAAAACAAAAACTTTTATAAAAACTTGCCCTTCGTCACCAGAATTCCATTTCACCCACCTTTCATCAACATTTCTCCATTGACGTTTTCTTACCCTCACATTCTACGCTTTGACTATACTAAATTCGTTTAGTGTATGTCCGGTTGGACTCAGTACACTAGTGCCTGCCTAGTCCACGTTACGTTAGTCGCTACCGACTACGCAATCGACTCCGACGTCGAAACTCCCTCCACGCCTCTTTCACCCTTACCTTTGCCGGCCGACTCCGACGTTGACCATAATTATGTTCATACATCTTCACCTTCACCTTCACCATCACTAAATTCTTCTTCCGAGATGTCAGGATTTCCTCCTAACATCCCTTTATCTCCCCAGGACTAATTCCACCTCCATTGGGTGCGAATAATCCACAACCACCTCCTGTTGAAGCGCCACAGCGAATCGCGCTTCAGGATCATTTCTATCCTACCCGCGCTGCACTTCCAACTTGTCTTTCACTTCCACTGGCCAGTGGGGATAATTTTGAAATTAAGCCCCACTTCATCAACATGTTGCCCAAATTTCACGCGCTTGAATCCGAAAATGCCTACATCTTCATCAATAAGTTCCAGAACGTTTGTGCGATGATGAAGACAACCCAACCGTCTGATGATGCTATACGGCTACGAGTCATTCCTTTCACTCTGTGTGACCTTACTGAAAAGTGGCCGTATAGCACCGCATATCATTCGATAACAAGTTGGGACGAGTTTGTAAAAGCGTTTCTTAAAAATTTTTACCCAAATCATAAGACCGCACGGATCCGAAACGAAATAAATCAATTCACCCAGCTTCCAATCGAACCTTTTTGGAAGTGCTTTGACCGGCACAAGGACCTCCTTATTCAGTGTCCTCATCACGGTATGGAGAAATGACAACTTTGCCAAACTTTATATGAGGGCCTGAATCCAGCAACTAAGCAGTTGCTGGAGACCATTTGTCAAGGCCACTTCCTATCCAAATCTGACGAGGAAGCTTGGCAATTATTCGATGATCTTGCGAAACAGACGCTTCAATGGGAGAGCACCAGACCGAACACTTCCTACTCTTCTTCTACTTCTTCCGGTCTTTCTAGGGCAGGAGTTCATCAACTTGACATCTCAATTGCAATGAAGGCCGAAATGGCTGCAATCACACGGAAACTGGAAGCAATTGAGAGCAAATTTTCATCTCTTTCTCCAGCCCCTGTTCCTCCCCCTCGTACCTTTGCGCTTGTTGTTCGGATCCATCTCATTTGACCGAAGAGTGTCCTTATAATCCACCATCTCAAGGAAAAGATCAGGTTAATGCTGCATTTCAGCAAAGACTAAGAAACGATCCATACTCTTCCACATACAATCCCGGTTGGAGGAACCACCCCAATTTCGCTTGGAATCAGAACCAACATCAATTCCAAGGCTGCAACAACTTCCAGAGGCCTCCTCCTCCTCAACAACAAGCTCAGCAACAAACTCAACAACAATTTCAGCAGCCATTCCAATCCCAACCTTTTCAAAATCCGACAAACAACTTTGTATCCTACAACAATTCTTTTCCTCAAAACAACTTTGTTCCGTCAAACAACGATAAGGTTTCCTCGCTAGAACGGAGTCTGGAGGCATTTGTAAAGCAATCGACTCAATCCACCGCCAACATCCAGTCTTTTATTCAGTCTCTGGTGCAACACACTGCTGCACACGGGTAAAGCATCAAGACCATCGAAGCCTAGATTGCACAGCTGAACGCGGCTTTAAGCGAGCGAGAGAAAGGGAAGCTTCCATCTCAACCACTCCCAAATCCTGGTCACCCACATAATGTACATGTTGCTCTTGAACAACATAACCATAATATGAGTGCCGTGACTACATTGAGATCTGGAAGGATGCTATACAACAACATTGGCACACGGATAGATGATGACACCCCGGCCGTTTCTTCTACTCCTTCTTCTTCGTCTTCTTCTTCTGAGCCTATTCTCCATTCTTCAAAAGGCTCTTCTTCTTCAATCGCTGCTTCGAACGGATCCACATCTCACTGCACTCAAACTCCAGTTTTGGGCTCCGTTCCAACTCCACAATCTCTTCCATAAGAATTGGGCTCAACCAATTTCAAAAATGTTCCATTTCCAAACCGGTTGAGGTCCAATAAACAAAATCCATAAATGAAGAAGATTCTGGAGTTGTTCAAACAGGTTAACATCAACATTCCCCTTTTAGATGCAGTCCAACAAGTCCCCTCATATGCAAAAAGCTTGAAGGACTTGTGTACTAAGAAGAGGAAATCTCAGGTACCCAAGAAGGTTTTCCTATCTAGTAACGTGAGTGATGCTCTTACCCAAAATTTGCCACAAAAACAGAAGGACCCCGGCTGTCTTAAGATTTCAATAACCATTGGGGATAAGAATATCAACCGCTCTCTTTTGGATATTGGTGCCAGTGTTAACCTATTTCCGTATTCTGTGTATGAGCAACTAGGTGTAGGAGAGCTAAAACCCACACACTGTACTCTTCAAATGGCCGACCGATCTATCACCCATCCTAGAGGTGAGCTAGAGGATGTGTTAATAAAGGTTGGGGACTTCATTGTTTTAGACACACGACCTGTAGCTAACCCCCAGAATCAAATTCCGGTGATACTTGGACGCCTATTCCTTGCAACCTCAAATGCTGTGATCAATTGTCGAAATGGTTCAATGAACCCATCCTTTGGCAACATGACAATTGAACTCAACATTTTTAGGTTAGGAAATCAGCCATCCGAACCAAGTGCTCATATACTAGATGTTTGTTCCATCCAGGAGATCGCCCTAGAGGACTGTGAATTTGAGGGATTCTTATTTGATCACAGTAATCTTGACGCCACTAGTGCATTCCTTTTTGAACCTGCTGCTGCTTCCGCTCCCGACAATGATTACGAGTGCTTCACGTTTTCGAACGATCTTGGCTTGTCGCCACCCGAGTTTGAATCTTTCGAATTTTCGGATGCGTTAGTTGAACCATCCAACTCGGTCGCATACACTCACTTTGAGCCTCTGTTGGAATCTTTTGAGTTTGAGACATTTTCGCCAATCTTTCCTTCAGTCGTTTCACCTCCGACGCTCGTACTCAAGCCTCTTCCGTCTCACCTCAAGTATGCTTACTTAGGTGAGAACGAGACCCTCCCTGTCATCATCTCGGCTTCTCTAGCTCTGGAGCAAGAAAAAGCCCTTCTCACGGTCTTGCAATCTAATCGGCAAGTTTTCGGCTGGACGATGGCGGACATCAAGGGGATTAGTCCCCTGATCGTTGAACATCACATTCACCTGATGGATGATGCCAAACCAGCTAGGGATCCACAGAGGCGGTTAAATCAAGTCATGAAGGAGGCTGTGAAATAGGAAATCGTTAAATGTCTAGATAGTGGTATCATTTACCCTATCTCAGACAGCCAGTGGGTCAGTCCTATACACGTTGTCCCTAAGAAGTCGGACATTACGGTCATCACAAACGAGGCGAATGAGTTGATCTCTACTCGCACCCAGACAGAATGGCGAGTATGCATTGATTATCAAAAACTCAACGCCGCAACGCGGAAGGATCACTTTCCGCTACCATTCATTGACCAAATGCTCGAAAGATTAGCTGGACATGAGTACTACTGTTTTTTGGACGGCTACTCAGGCTATAACCAGATTCCCATCGCCGAGAAAGACCAGGACAAAACCACGTTCACTTGTCCTTTCGGCACGTTTGCATATCGTCGCATGCCCTTTGGGCTATACAATGCTCCCGCTACCTTTCAGCGGTGTATGATGGGAATTTTCTCTGACATGGTTGAGAAATTTTTGAAGATATTCATGGATGATTTCTCCATCTTTGGCGATTCTTTCGACAAGTGTCTGTAACATCTTGACGCTGTCCTTACCCGATGTTAGGATAAAAGCCTCACTTTAAACTGGGAAAAATGCCACTTCATGGTACGCGAAGGTATTGTCCTAGGACATATCATTTTGCAAAATTGTATTGAGGTTGACAAAGCAAAGATTGAAGTCATTTCTAATCTCCCTCCTCCAAGATGCGTCAGAGGTATCCGAGCTTTCTTTAGCCACGCCGGTTTTTACAGACGGTTTATCAAGGACTTCAGCAAGATTGCTAGACCCTTGACTCTTCTTCTAGCTAAGGATACCACATTCGACTTCGGCTCGAGCTGTTTGACTGCTTTCGAATCACTAAAAAGCCCACTCACCTCTACTCCCGTTCTTTCTTCACCTGACTGGACGTATCCCTTTGAGATTATGTGTGATGCATCCGACTTTGCTATTGGTGCGGTCCTAGGACAACACATCGATAAAATGCCGCACGTAATCTACCACGCAAGCCGGACACTGAATGACGCCCAAATGAATTACACAACAACCGAGAAAGAGTTCTTGGCTATTGTGTTTGCTTTAGAGAAATTCATGCCTTATTTGATCGGCTCTCCAGTCATTATCTACACCGATCATTCAGCTCGGCGACATCTTTTTGCGAAAAAGGATGCAAAATCTCGGTTAATACGTTGGATTCTCTTACTTCAAGAATTTGACCTTGTCATTAAGGACAAAAGAGGATGTGAAAACGTAGTAGCCGACCATCTGTCACGACTTCCTTCTTCGCCGACGCTTTCTTTCCCAATTAACGATGTTTTTCCTGATGAACAACTCTTGACAGTATCGTGCAAACCCTTGTTCGCAGATATTGTGAACTATTTGGCGACAGGACTAATACCGAATGAATGGTCAAGTCAGGACAGACTTAGATTTTTATCCCAAGTAAAACACTTTTACTGGGACGAACCCTACCTGTTCAAGTACTGTCCAGACCAAATTATTCGTCAGTGTGTTCCTGATAATGAGTTCAAGAGTGTGCTGTCGTTTTGCCACGATCAAGCATGTGGCGTATTTTGGCCCAAGAAAGACAGCTGAGAAAGCCTTGCAGTGTGGCTTTTACTGGCCACAACTCTTCAAAGATGCCCATAATTACTGCAAGACTTGCTCCCAGTGCCAACACTTGGGCCGGATTTCCAGGAGAAACGAGATGCCGCTCCAACCAATCTTAGTTGTTGAGGTTTTCGATATTTGGGGAATTGATTTCATGGGGCCATTTCCCAGCTCTTTTGGGAACCTATATATTCTCTTAGCTGTTGATTATGTCTCTAAATGGGTCAAGGCAGTGCCAAGCCGGACGAACGACAACAAGGTTGTCGTTAGATTCCTTAAAGAAAACATTTTTTTCCGGTTTGGGCACCTCCGCGTGATCATTAGCGACAATGGGACACATTTCTGTAATAGGACTTTTGAGGCCTTGATGCGGAAATGCTCTATTAATCATAAGCTATCCACGCACTACCACCCCCAAATATGCGGGTAAGCCGAAGTTTCAAATCGGCAAATCAAGCAGATTTTGGAGAAAACGGTTTCCAAGAACCGTAAAGATTGGTCGTTGATACTAACTGATGCCCTTTGGGCATTTTGAACTGCGTACAAGACTGATCTTGGAATGTCTCCCTATCGGCTTGTGTATGGAAATACTTGCCACCTTCCTGTGGAAATCGAGCATCGCGCATTTTGGGCGATGAAAGAGCTGAATCTAAACATTGAAGATGCGGGAAGCTATCGGAAGCTGCAACTTAACGAACTGAACGAGCTTCGGGATGAAGCTTATAAGAATGTGGTTGTTATAAAGAACCGAACAAATGTGTTTCATGATAAGCACCTTACGCACAAAACCTTCACGCCTGGACAACAGGTACTTCTTTACGACACTCGACTCCATTTCCATCCCGGTAAGGTTCGATCTCGCTGGAAAAGACTTTGTGCGGAGTGTGTACCCGCACGGCACGGTGAATTTGTAGAATCCAGAGGACGGTTCACTATTCAAGACACAGAGTAAAACCGTTCCTCACCGCAGAACCATCGGAAGAGCTCCTGATGTTGCAGGAGCCGGTTTACATTGACTAATTTTTCTCTGTTTACCACCAAACTTCGGTTATCCAGCCATAAACAGTGGAAACACTGTTTCAAATAAGTTTGGGGGTATGTATATACCATCTTGTATATATATAATGGATATTCTTGTCCGGTGCATATCCATTTCGTTTTTTTTGTGTGTCGGGATATTTCTTGCCTGGTGAAATTCCCATTTGCAATAAAATAAAAAAAGAGAAAAAATATATATAAATAAAAAAATAAAAAAAAGAGAAAAAAAAGAAGGTGGTGCTTTTGTAAATATTCAGAACTATCTATAAAAAATATAAATAGAAAAAATAAAAAATAAATTTTTTTTCACAAAATAATCTTTTGGGAAGACTTTTGTACAAATAGACCCCTTTTTGTTAACTGTCCCTATAAATACACCCTCTCTCTTTTTCTGCATTTCCCAAGCCTCCACTCAAACCAACACAGAAAACCCTAGCCGCCACTGAAGATTCCACCAGTGATCGCCCCTACCCGCCGCGGAACCGCCGCCGAAGGCCCTATCCACCGCCGATTCGCCGCCGTCCAAAAGCTTCTCCCTTTGAAATTTTCAGAGGAGGTTTGAATTTTTCATCTCCCCTCTTTAGATTTAACAGTTCTGCATTTTCTGTCCATGGCTCCTACTTTTCAATTTGAAAGAGATTTCTCCTAATTATTTACCCATGACGTTTATGGTAGCTACTTTGGTGATGAGATCCGGAAACGCGGATGGAATTTCCTGTTGTATAATCATCCAAACGCGATCGCGATTCCGGATCTCGTTGCGCGTTTCTTTGAGAGTATGGAGGAGGGTTTTTTAGCTAAATACGGGTTTATACGCTTGTTGTGGGGGGATCGGGGAATTGTTATAGATAGGAACTTCATTCACGAAGTCACTTTGATACCTCGTATCCCCGCACACGATCAACCTCTTCGCTTTGAGGATTACATGCCGTTAATGGGCGATGATTGTTCTAGGGAACCTAGGAAGGGCATTCAAGCTTGAACGCTGTATGCGAACATATTAACCGTGTGCCGTTGGGCACAAAACAACATCTTTGGAAGTTCGCATAACACCACCTTTTTCACCCCATCCCTACACATTGTACACACATTAATGATGAAGAATCCTAGCTATGACATGTGCACTGTGCTTTTACACTCGGTTGGCGCTGGCAAGGGGGCAGCCAATTACCCATGCCCAATATTAATGACACAATAGTGTCACCATTTCCTTTCTGTTGAAGAATTCGATGCTTTTATGCATGGTGGGGTTCCCATTCGACCCCTTCTTGAGGGTTTCTCCACATCATACACGAAACTTCATGGGTTATAGTCGCGCACCGAGTCGGCCAAAGATGTGATGGCGAAGACGCCCAGCTCGAGCTCCACAGCGAGCGATGAAGAGCTAACCCCCGCCGCGCAAGCACGCTTGCTACGACGTACCCATAGGGGGGTAGAGAGAGTGTTGGGGATACTGACAAATTTTGATCCGTGTTTGATGAGTCTTGAACAGGGAATGTCTACCCTGCTGGCACGAGAGGAGAGAGCAAGATCGAGGGGTGTGGGGGAAACAGGAGTGAAGCAGGAACGAGTGATGCCGCGTCTAGGAGACGCCGTAGGCAGCAGTGAGGGCACTGCTGTAAGTCTGTTTGGGGGTGGGGTTTTGTTGTAAATAGTTATCCTTGCATTCTGCATCTGCACGTTTTTTTATGTAAATATTTGTTCTTTTTCTTTGCATGTTTAAATTCCGCATCACATTTTTTTTGCATCGCATTATTATCCTAAAAATAAAAAAAATAAAAAAATAAAAAAAAATGAAAAATTTCAATATTGGCCATTTTTGACTCAAGTTCGACATGACGGTTGACTTGTTAGAAAAAACTAAATTCTAAAATTAGTAAATTGAAAACCCTAAGAATAAGCTTCCTTGAAGTATAACTGTAGAAAATATACGTCCTTACTGTTTATTTAGAAATAAACAATTTTGAGTTCAGTTCTTGGGCTAACTTGAAATGAGTGAAGAGTATTGAAAGCTCTATTTGAAGAGTAAGTCCGAAAAATAATTCTGAATCATAAGTCCAAATTCTGAAAATATATACCCTACAAATCGCACATACACACACCTTGAAACTTAGGATAGTAGAGAATACTTAGAAATACTCTTGCCTGAAAGCCAAGTATGAAAGAAAAAACGGTATTTAAAGCTAACCACCAAAAGAGTATCATTGAAAAATATATCCGGTCTTGAAATAAATAAAAAAGAAAAGAAAAGAAAAGAAAAGAAAAGAAAAAAAGTAAACACAATACCTGGAAACTGCTATTTATGCTTTAATGCTCACACATTCAGTAATCGGCTGATTAATGCCTCAGGAAGCTGTAATAGTCGCATGAAAGATGTGTGAGCAAATCCGTCCACCATTAATAAAGAAGTAGTGCTAGGTATTAAGGCAAGGGTATTATAGCTTGAATTCAATTTCCAAGTGTAGGGGTGACATTTACACACACGTACGGGTATATGATCGGAGTTTGGAGGAGAGATAGGAATGAAAAATAGGGCTTATATTTTCAATAGAGATGAAAAAAATTCCGGATTTGAGATTGCGTTAGAAGGAAAATTCAAGAGATGCTGAGATCTTTATAAACTGGCAAAACGTATAGGATCTTAAGTTAATGAAAAGGAAGTGTGAAGAATAAGGGATGCTGATTTCTAATTTAAAGATGATAGAGTTTCTTGCTAGAATGCTGAACTGTAGGATTAGAGTCGACGACCAATTTGATCGAATTTTGTCGGTAGTATCCACTGAAAACCCCCATGAAACAAAACTCCTCCTCTAGGGCAACCTAGAGGTTTAATGGCTTGTTGCACGAGCTCAGTGTAATCGCGTTCCCTGCGAAAGTGAGGTTAGGACTTTTTGTGAATAAAATGGCTTTGCTCGGGATGAGCAAAAGATAAGTTTGGGGGTATTTGTTCATATCAGAATTTTGCACTTTTATACCGTCCATTCTTGATCGCATTGCATATAGATAGGTACTCTTGATCCGTGTTTGCTAAATAATTGCAGGTTACAGGTTCTCATCTCTAAACAATAAAAATCAAGAATAGTCACGACAAATTCAGGACAATTGCTAACAATAGATAAAAATACGTGTCTCCGCTCACCATCCGTCATATGCCGCCTACCAGTTCGAGGGACAAAATGGCAATCAAAGGTCATTCATGCACAAAACACAAGGAGGTAGCACAAGAACCAAGTTTATAACGCGGAGCTCAAGAAGATCAAGGCAAAAGTCCACATTCTTTTTCATCTTTTTGGACTGTTGAGAATCTGGGAGAAGAATGAAGAGATTCTGATAAACTAAGTGTACTAAACAGAGAAGAACAACAACATAGAAAACCCCAGAAAAAACAACACAGCAATTCACCCAAAATAGCCGCGGAACCGCGGCCAATGTGGCACTTATGTGGCGGTTCCGCGGCCGAGTTGACTCGGAGACAGGAGATATTTTTAGGGTATTTTTGTAATTGTGTAAGGGCTCAGATTTTAGCCCTAGGGTTTCTTGTATCTGCCTATAAATAGCCCAGTTTCAAGCCAAGTAAAGGATGCTTTTCTTGTATTAGGATTTTGGATAATAATTTGTAACTTCCTCTTCCTCTTCCTCTATTCTCCATTGATATTGTAGTGAGCTTTTGAGTGAATGATGAATAAAGAAGAGTTCTTTTAACATGCATGTCTTATAATTGAGTTCTTATATTTTGCTTGTAATTTTATTTGTTAAAGTAGTTGTTGTTATTTGTTTGTTTGTTTGTTTTCTTTTTCTCTTTTCCTTTATCCTTACAACAATGATGCTTAAGTGTGATCCTTGCCTAAGTAAGGTCCCAAATAGCTAGTTGTGATTCTCTAACTTATTTCTTTTTATCTTCTTTCTTTGTTTTATTTTCTTTTTCTTTTTAATGGGTAAGTAGTTTTTCACTTGTTAGGATAGGATAAGGGAAGTTTGAGAGAAGGAAATCTCTCTCACTTTTTTCTTTGCCCAACATCTTGATTCGGACTCCCGTCAATTGAACCACAATCCGCTCCCTACGGAACCATATCCTATATGATAGCGGTGACACCCTAGTGAGCCGGTTGTGGTTGAATTGACCGGAGGTTACGGCTAAGAGCCAAGAACGGACGGACAAGGACCAAAAGGAAGGAACTATGCGTTGGAAAGCCTAGCTTATACTCGCAAGTTTCCTTCCTAGTCGTGCTAATCTCCGTTATTGCCGATTACCGTAACATCGATATTAAGAGTGGCAACGAAAGAAGTGAGCGACTCCTAACTCAAACTAGCCTAATCCTAACCCTAACAAGCTCTTTTTATACATAGTTAGCATATAGTTAATCTTAAACAAACCAGGACAATTTGGACTTAACTCGTTAAAACACTAAGAAAAAGATTCCCATCTCTCCGTGGACCGACCCGTACTCATCCGGCTAGCTACCAAGCGAAACCGTCTTGATTACGGTAATTTTACCCGTCGTCTCCTCCTCCTTCCTGAGCTCGCCCTCCTCGTCGTCATCGCCCTAGACCTCATCATCCTTGTCGCCATCGCCTAAATCCCCCCCTAAATTTTCACCTCGTCGCCATCGCCTTTATCTTCCTCGTCGCCGTCGCCCTAGCCCTCCTCCTTATCGCCGTCGCCCTCCCCCTTCCCCGACCTCCCGTCGTCGATGCTTGTTCTCGGTCTCCTCCTCGCCGCTACAGCAGCGACCCTCCACCTTCTTCTCTTCACCGCCGCCTCCCTCCTAACTTGTTCAATTTGCCGGTTAGTTTCAGCAATTTTAATTTTAATTTTCCTAAAATTTTGTTGTTAATTTCTTCAATTTTAGGGATTTAATTGTTAATTTTTAATAAATTTTTGGTGGTGGTGTTGTTGATATCTAATAATTATTAAAAATTATTATAATTTTGTTGTTAGGGTTAAGGCCTGATTAAGGCTGGGTTGGATTAACTAGGGTTAGGGTTATGATTAGGGTTAATGGTTAGGGGGTTAATTAGGGCCGGGTTAGGGTTAATTAGGGTTAGGATTAATGGTTAGGGTTAGGTTTAAGGTTAGGGTTGTGGTTAGGGTTAGTGTTAATAGTTAGGGTTGGGTTTAGGTGTTGGAGATAGTGCCCTCAGAGTCAATTATTGGATCACAGGCACGTGATTGCAATGATTGAGGGAGGACCTATCCCGGTAGGACAGTCTTACTCGAGATGATAGTATGCTATCTGGTTTATCTTTATCATCGTGTACTGCTTTAGGTGACCTGACATGTCGCTATTACACGTTGATAGAGCCCCTAGGATTCTTGCTTGACTGCCAGCAGTATGATGGCGATCATATACGTGAGAGCTGGTGGTCTATAAGCACATCCTTAAAAGGTCCCTAGTCGTTGGAGTTTCGAGACAGGGCATCGATTCTCCAGAGTAGACTAGTGTATACAGTCGAGACCCCGACGAGGGGCGGTGGCCGGTCTCACAAGCCACTGGTGTCAGTTGGTTCACCTAAGATGTATACAGGTGCTCATTGGGTTATGAGTACACCGGACAGGACTCGCCGGGAACATGCTAGTTGGTCTTATACCTGACGTCAGATAGCAGTTCCCTGGTGACATGTGTACAGGTTAGTTCATTGACCCGGGGATCGTCATTTGTCTCGTGTGAGTTCCCACTGTACTTTGATTACTACCCTATCACGGCTCAAAGGAGTCGTGCAAACAGGTTTTAGTTGGGTACAGTCCCGAGCCACATGGAGGCAGTGAGCGGATCTTCAGGGGTTCGTCTCTCCCGGTATTGGGAGTGAGGTCGCGCTGTGTCTAGGAGAGCCATTACGCAAAGCCCTCGGCCGAGGCAGGAGATTTACTGGTAGGTATTCCAGTAGTATCTCAGGGCGTTCTGGGCTACACTCCGACACGACTTGTACCGCTTTTGGGGGTCTGACTTTTACCAACCCCCTAGGCCCGCCATGCGATACTCATAGACGAACGGACCGGACTGTACGGATATTGTCACTGACAGGCTCAGTTTGGTGTCGGGGTGAGCTTCCTCATCGACGTCCCTTTTGGTCAATAGCTGGTGGCCCGTCACGTATTGGCTTATACCTCTGACGTGCTAGTGGTTAAATCCACAGCCATAGTATTGACGAGTCTTTAGAGTCCACCACACTTACAGTTACTCAAGTTTCGGGCGAAACGCTGTAGAGGCCGTATGGAGATATGGCAGGGTCCGATCAGATACGTGCGGTATTGCACGGATCAGGATCGGACAGCTTTGTACTAGTGGCCGTATGGTTATATGGCAGCGTTCGATCAGATACGTGCGGTATTGCACGGATCAGGATCGGACGGATATTACTAGCCGGCTTTGGTTTAAGTCGGTCCTAGTTTAGTACAGTGTAGATTTTGTTTCTTTGCATTTGTATCCGGTCGGAATACAGATGCGGGTGTGTATGCACAGTATCGGGGTTTTCCTGTAATTTATTACGGGACCAGTTTTCTGGAGTTGCCAGTTTGCATTCCGTTCCGGCCGGTTTTCCTTTGTTCTTTCCCGGCCGGACTTTTCTGATGGAGGGGGTAATTTGCAGTTTTGCAAATTACATTTGGTGGAGGTTTTATTTGTAAAAGTATTTATCATGAAAGCATCTTTTATATTCCTTTCTTTTCTATCATCATTTCTTGAAAAGGTGATTAGGATTGATTTTAAGCTTGATGTGAGTTTGTGATGATGGTGTTAGGATATGGTCACCCTCTCCTTTTTCCTACACTCACCTCCCTTCATGTTTATGTGTTCATATTGTTTCCTCCACCATTCTTCTTCTCACTTGATGGATGATAAGTTTTTCATGAGAGGAAAAAGAAAGAGAGAAGAAGAAGAAGAGAGCTTCATCTTGAGAGTTTCATCCATGATCTCATTTTCTTGCTAGAAAAATGCAAGCACCATTTTTCTATTCTTGATTCCTCCATCACCATGGCAACAAACCCCAAAGAGACATACCCTCTACACTACACATTCTACAGCATATCTTGAGCATGTCGAGTTGCCGGCTTCATGCGCGAGTTGCCTCGGTATTGAGGCGGGAGCCCGTAAAAGAAGAAGGCGATGTGGTGCCCTTTCCGGCGAGGAGGCGACGATGTGGAGGCAACACTTTCCGCGGGAGATCGGGACGATGGAGATGAAGACCGGAGGACTCGGATCAGTCGGTATACTTCTCACCCTATCTCTTGAATGCTAGCTTTAGGTTAATGGTAAACGATCCGGGTTTTCTTTGTCCGCGGTAGCGCCGGTTTCCGAGTAAGGAAAATTTTTATTCCGCATTTTGGCCTCGAGCAAGAGGCCGGGGCGCTGCCGTGGCGCAACATGGTATCAGAGACACGCCATTAACCTTGCCTAGCTTGTTCTAATGTGTTTTGCATTTCCGATCGACCGAAATCCCAAAAACCACATTTTCCTTTGCATCAATTTTCTGTTGGAATTTTTTGGTGTCTAAAAATTTTTCAGGTTGTAAAATATTGATGTACTCGAAAATCTAAGAGCTCTGTAAAAATTCGACGAAGTAACTCCACAGTGGGAGCGCGGAACCGCCGCGAAAACCCCCTTCCCGCCGCCCTTCCGCCGCGCACTGTGGAGATCACTTCACCAATTTTTTACAGAGGCCTTCTGGGCTTAAAATATGGGTTTTGGAATATTAAAATTGGGCCCAGGATTTCTGTGAGTGCTACAGTTTTGATTGGGGGCCCACTTGTTAATTTTTGATCGATCGGATATTTTAAACACATTATTTCACAATATTTACATTATATCTGCGACCGTGAATGTCACTCGATCGGTAAATCCGGTCTAACTGCTATAGCCCGGTTAGACGGATTTGCGAACGTGACTTTCATGTTGATGTTCTATGTTTATGCTGTGTTGTTGCGGATCGGTCGTGGGGGATAGCCTGGATGCAATGCTAGTACAGTTTTTTTGTATTATGTACATTTGATATTGCGGGGCGAGCGTCCAACATGTGGACTGCCGTCACTGCCTGTTTGTATTATTCTTTTGGGGCACGACCTGGTTGCGGTCGATGTACCCGGTGTATGTATATTTTACTTTCTGTACTAGGATTACCCCGCGGTGGAGTGCATGGATAGCCGGGTTCTAGAGGGCAACGGGCCCGCATCTCATGGCATTGAGACGGAGGGGGCCTCACTCTAGGATTGGCGGGCTATTCGCCGCACTCATAGGGGGTACAGGTTGACCCAGGAGGGGTGCCCAAGTTACCGGATTCCGTGAAGTGCTGGGTGGTCCATTCACGGTGCTGAAGGGGGCTGCCTCGCTTCAGGTTTTGGCGGGTGACTTGCCGCGCCCGTAGGGGTCTAGGATTTCATTGCACAGGCTATCCACACGACCAGGGGAACGTCGGGTTTCAGCAGCGGCTCTGTGAAACCCGGGGTTTCCAGATATCTGTATTGTTCTGTGATGCTGTACATTTCTGTGATGTTGCATTCTTATCACGCCTTGAGCGAATATAATATATTGGTATATATATTAGTAGATGTTGTATATGTTTTACATCCGCGCTAGTCCAGTCCCCGCTCTGTCGTTAGTTAGCTAACCTAACGGGTAATGACGGGACCCAGTGGCAAATGCGGATGGCATATACGTACATCAGTATATTTTCGTTCTTTGTGGTGTGATCTTTTGATGGGACTGCATTGATTCGGATCAATGCAAGATAAACAAACCTAATCTGATGTTGTTGGAACATTTTTCAAAAAGCTGCTAATGCAAGGACGTTCACTTTTGTTTTGCATCGTGGTATTCATTTGGAATATCCTGCTCCTCAGTCGACGAGGCAAGGGCCGAGATCCCTTCACCGGGAGTGACCCCTTGGACAGAAGTTTGCGTCAGGGCATTAACTTCACTATAGCCGATTACTTTTGCTTTGCATCGTGGTATTCATTTGGAATATCCTGCACCTCATTCTACGGGGAAAGAGCCGAGATCCCTTCACCGGGAGTGACCTCTTTAGTAAAGGTTTTCGTCACTATATTTTTATAAAAGGCTATGCAGTTCCTTCAACGATATCAAGTTCATTACGTTAAAGGTTTTTCGCCAAAAACCATTCGTAGCCCTCCGTCATTTCTTATGAGTATTATTTAGTATTCGTGCTGCGTTTGTCTCCGTCAAGGCGTAGTGTACGGTAGCTAAGTGGTGCTTGTTTGTTGCATAAGTGGGATTGGTTAGGACAGTCGTGCGGCCTTGTTGACTCCGTCAAGGGCACGTACGGGTGGGTTTAATGCAATCCAGATAATGACGGGTTGAACTTGACTAGGACTCTTTGATTTGTTGACTCCGTCAAGGTCACTTGAGTCCTAGGGGTAAAAACACACATCGGGAGTTTCAAAAGAACTGAAACTTGCCAGGCATGCGCATACCTTCTGGAGTATGGTGGCGTGAGTGGATTCCGTCACGTTATCATGCGATGATAGTTGGATCCCGATTCCCACTGATGAGTTGGTTTACTCCTCGGGTGATCCCGACTAATTCTTCTTTCAGGTTTGGAGGAGAATTTGAGGTACAGTGGGAGGTTTCCAGATTAGAAAAAGTAATAACCATTCTGATCTAGGTTAGAGTGCACACTGAGTGTTTCTTTTCTCTCTCTCTTTGGCAGCGACCATTGACCCGACCCTGGACTTTGACTCAGTGACCAAGTTGACCGAACCTACTTAACACTGGCTTTTGGATTGTCAGAGTTGCAGACCTCATTGCCACTCCTACTTTTACCCTTTTCTCCAGGACACCCCGTATTACTACGAACGTCCACTTCCATTGGACAAAACCATCGTATGGTTAGATACGAACTCGAAGGACTTCGAGGATGGTTTCTGGTTCTGGAGAAAACGGATAGGACTATTCAGTTGTCTTTTCTTTTCACCTTCTCTCAGGTTGCGAGTACTCCTTGGTTTAGGAGATAGTACACCTATTACGCAAATTGGATAGTCTTCTTCCAAACCTTAGGCTGGTGCCGACCGGTAGGGAATGAAGAAAACCAATTAGCATAACGGTGGTGTGCAGAAGGTATTAAGTTAAGACAAAGCAAGGGATTAGTAGGAGGGCAAAGTAAATTGCGACTGATATTCACGACCAAAACAAGTATTTCTTCGCCAATCCTAAATCACCTTTGTATTTCTCCAGGACACTCCGTGTCACTACGAAGATCCACAGTTTATTGGATACTCCATCGTATGGTTATATACGAACTCGAAAGGAACTTGTTCCAGTTCGGGGATGGATTCTGGTTCAGGAGAAATAGGAATAAAGTACATTCAGGTGTCTTTTATCTTCACCTCCTCTCGCATTGCGAGTGTTCCTAGGATTGGGACAGTACACCCATTATGCTTATTGGATAGTCTTCTTCCAAACCATAGGCTGGTGCCGAACGGTAGGGAAGGAAGAAAACCATTTGGCCTAATGGGGTGTACAGAAGGTAATGACTAAAGACATAGAAAGGGATTTGGAGAAGTGGCAAAGAATTATACGGTTACAGTTGTGAATCTGGATGATGGAAGAGGCATTACTAGGAATACCATGATACCCCGACGAAACATTTCAATGTTTCAGTTTCACTGTGTACTGTTAATGGAAAACTGATTTCCCATTTAGACACTTGCTCCAGGGTATGTATTTACCAGGTATGATTCTCACATCTGTATGGTTTTACAGATGCTGAGTGGGAGTAAGTTATTGGGAATAGGGTGATCATCCTCATTATATCGGGATTCGTTGTAATCGGTGATATTTAAGGAAGTCACCTGGGTTGTTTGCCGGACGGCAAATATTTGGTTTTGAATATCCGCTGTTATGCACCAATTTCAAATCGATATATCTGTACGTCTATTTTCATAGAGTGGGATATACTTTTTGAAATTATGTCAGTGACCTTTACCTATATCAGTGGATGGTTAGGTAAGGAGCATTAAACAGCGGTGTAATTCTTCTTAACCATAAGTACAGTTTTCAACCTACGACGCACAGTGAAAGAGTTGTTAGACTCAGCGGACTTATACAGAGTATTGTATGTTGTCCAGTGTCCATTAGGACAGAGAGGTTGGTCCTCATACTATATTCTGTTTACTTTTAACTTCTCTAGTTCTTAGACATGTGTTTCGTGGAAACACAGGGTCTAAGTTTTGAGGAGTTATAGGTATTTGAATAGAGTAGAGAACCAGGTATAGCAAGTATCGGGATTCTTCAAAGTGATCGAAGATGTAGATACTTGTGTATGGTATTCAGTTGATAGTAATGATAAAGAGAAATTGCTTCTCTTTCAGGTTACTCATAATTGGAAGCATTCCTAAGTTGAGTAACGCTGATCGGCCTCCTTCCATTTAGTTGACATGCACTGGAGACAGCTGCATGATTTGAATCTGGTTAAATTGAATCAGTGCCTCTGGTTCTATATTGGATATAGAACAGTTCATATCTTGACATTGTTAAGGTACGGGGAGTTGTCCGGCTTATGATTAAAACCAGACACCGGACAACTCAAGGCACGTTTCTGTAATGGCTGTTTGTGGGTTGACCCAGGCTATGACGAGGGTTGACTTTCTACCATCTGGATGAACAATAGCAATATTGTTCTAGACTCGCCACAGTTTTAATAAAAATGGATTTTTTCAGAAAAACAGTAGTGGGAGTATGGTAGAACTGGAAGTGATTCCAGAACCGCAAACGATTACTGAAGATTTAATAAGGAACCTAAAGATTCAATCTGATTTGACATTCCATTGGCCACTCCGCAGATAAGGTGGGTAACTTCAGGCACCCGAGAGGTACTCCGGTAGCCTCAAGGACGGTGACAGGGAAGTTCTTGTTTACCCACACTTGCCATTGTTGTTGTTCCAGGCTGCGAGACCCGGCAGGAGGATGAGTATAGCGTCGTTCTAAACTAGTTTTAGAAGTGCGCGTCTATATGACTCTGGCAGAGGGTTGTCGTAGTCAGTGGGAGCAGCGGAAGCATTGGTGGACATCAGGCTTATGTCTATTTATAGACTAAAGCAGATGTAGCGGAGACAGATCATCTATTTCTGATGTGACAGTCATAGGTTTGACGTCATCAGAATAGGGGATGGATCTATTGAGAAGGTAGTAGGGTGTGATATCCTGGTATTTGGATGACATACACAGAGTAGGAAAAGAAACTCCTATACTACGATTGGTTATAGTTTGGTCGTCACACAGTGGTTTCTCCACACAGGACTTGGATATTATATCAGACATTCTGGTTACTAGATCTATGGTTTTAGATCTAGATTTGGGTGGTTTCCCAATCTGGGTATCTTGACAGCATTCTATGAGTATTTAGAATGGACGACTCCTGACACGGTAGTGTACCTGCAGTTGATGGAGTCACCCTCTCTAAAGGTGTCTTATAGACTAAATAGGAGAGGGATACTCATGATTGGCAGATCACTTGCTTAGGCAATTGAGTCAAGCATGAGATGTCAAGTACCACACCAGATGTTGTTCTTGCAGTAGACGCAATAAGTTGATATTAATCCAATCCTGGAGAAACAGTCGGAAGCAGTTTTTGAACATAAGTGGATGTTCTAGGGATATGATAACGACAGCCTCATTTGGGAGACAGTTATCATTCCAGGCTTCCAAGGTGACATGGACGACAAGGAGGTTGTCAGAGTTATAGTTTTCCTTCTGACGAGGGGCAGTATTTTGGACAGGTGGTCCAAGGCAATACTGAGGGTGTCATGGCGCAGGATACTGATTAAGTTCAGTTGACGATACAGTCTAAAAGGTTTGGATTTGGAGTTCATTTATGAGCTAGGTCCCATCAGACATCCAGACATATTCTAAGACAGGTATTGCTCATTTCGGGAGATGGTTTTCTCCGCGAACTTGAGATATAGAGAGACATAGAAAGAAACATCTGAGCGGATCCACTCACTGAGGCTATTCCTCGAACGCAATAGTTTCACAAACGAGCTTTGTGAGACTGACTAGTAGAGGAGTTGGGTGTTCGGTATCACACGGGCTGTGAGTATGCGACATCGCAATAATTAGCCTTGAGTGCAAGTGGGAGATTGTTGGAGATAGTGCCCTCAGAGTCAATTATTGGATCACAGGCACGTGATTGCAATGATTGAGGGAGGACCTATCCCGGTAGGACAGTCTTACTCGAGATGATAGTATGCTATCTGGTTTATCTTTATCATCGTGTACTGCTTTAGGTGACCTGACATGTCGCTATTACACGTTGATAGAGCCCCTAGGATTCTTGCTTGACTGCCAGCAGTATGATGGCGATCATATACGTGAGAGCTGGTGGTCTATAAGCACATCCTTAAAAGGTCCCTAGTCGTTGGAGTTTCGAGACAGGGCATCGATTCTCCAGAGTAGACTAGTGTATACAGTCGAGACCCCGACGAGGGGCGGTGGCCGGTCTCACAAGCCACTGGTGTCAGTTGGTTCACCTAAGATGTATACAGGTGCTCATTGGGTTATGAGTACACCGGACAGGACTCGCCGGGAACATGCTAGTTGGTCTTATACCTGACGTCAGATAGCAGTTCCCTGGTGACATGTGTACAGGTTAGTTCATTGACCTGGGGATCGTCATTTGTCTCGTGTGAGTTCCCACTGTACTTTGATTACTACCCTACCACGGCTCAAAGGAGTCGTGCAAACAGGTTTTAGTTGGGTACAGTCCCGAGCCACATGGAGGCAGTGAGCGGATCTTCAGGGGTTCGTCTCTCCCGGTATTGGGAGTGAGGTCGCGCTGTGTCTAGGAGAGCCATTACGCAAAGCCCTCGGCCGAGGCAGGAGATTTACTGGTAGGTATTCCAGTAGTATCTCAGGGCGTTCTGGGCTACACTCCGACACGACTTGTACCGCTTTTGGGGGTCTGACTTTTACCAACCCCCTAGGCCCGCCATGCGATACTCATAGACGAACGGACCGGACTGTACGGATATTGTCACTGACAGGCTCAGTTGGGTGTCGGGGTGAGCTTCCTCATCGACGTCCCTTTTGGTCAATAGCTGGTGGCCCGTCACGTATTGGCTTATACCTCTGACGTGCTAGTGGTTAAATCCACAGCCATAGTATTGACGAGTCTTTAGAGTCCACCACACTTACAGTTACTCAAGTTTCGGGCGAAACGCTGTAGAGGCCGTATGGAGATATGGCAGGGTCCGATCAGATACGTGCGGTATTGCACGGATCAGGATCGGACAGCTTTGTACTAGTGGCCGTATGGTTATATGGCAGCGTTCGATCAGATACGTGCGGTATTGCACGGATCAGGATCGGACGGATATTACTAGCCGGCTTTGGTTTAAGTCGGTCCTAGTTTAGTACAGTGTAGATTTTGTCTCTTTGCATTTGTATCCGGTCGGAATACAGATGCGGGTGTGTATGCACAGTATCGGGGTTTTCCTGTAATTTATTACGGGACCAGTTTTCTGGAGTTGCCAGTTTGCATTCCGTTCCGGCCGGTTTTCCTTTGTTCTTTCCCGGCCGGACTTTTCTGATGGAGGGGGTAATTTGCAGTTTTGCAAATTACATTTGGTGGAGGTTTTATTTGTAAAAGTATTTATCATGAAAGCATCTTTTATATTCCTTTCTTTTCTATCATCATTTCTTGAAAAGGTGATTAGGATTGATTTTAAGCTTGATGTGAGTTTGTGATGATGGTGTTAGGATATGGTCACCCTCTCCTTTTTCCTACACTCACCTCCCTTCATGTTTATGTGTTCATATTGTTTCCTCCACCATTCTTCTTCTCACTTGATGGATGATAAGTTTTTCATGAGAGGAAAAAGAAAGAGAGAAGAAGAAGAAGAGAGCTTCATCTTGAGAGTTTCATCCATGATCTCATTTTCTTGCTAGAAAAATGCAAGCACCATTTTTCTATTCTTGATTCCTCCATCACCATGGCAACAAACCCCAAAGAGACATACCCTCTACACTACATATTCTACAGCATATCTTGAGCATGTCGAGTTGCCGGCTTCATGCGCGAGTTGCCTCAGTATTGAGGCGGGAGCCCGTAAAAGAAGAAGGCGATGTGGTGCCCTTTCCGGCGAGGAGACGACGATGTGGAGGCAACACTTTCCGCGGGAGATCGGGACGATGGAGATGAAGACCGGAGGACTCGGATCAGTCGGTATACTTCTCACCCTATCTCTTGAATGCTAGCTTTAGGTTAATGGTAAACGATCCGGGTTTTCTTTGTCCGCGGTAGCGCCGGTTTCCGAGTAAGGAAAATTTTTATTCCGCATTTTGGCCTCGAGCAAGAGGCCGGGGCGCTGCCGTGGCGCAACATTAGGGTTGTGGTTGTGGTTAGGGTTAGTGGTTAATGATTAGGGTTGGGTTAGGGTTCGGGTTAGGGTTAATGATTAGGGTTAGGGTTAAGGTATTTTTGTGTAATTTAGCAAACCAACAATAGTTAAGGGTACTTTAGCAAATTGTGTGTATGTGTGTGTCTGTGTGTACACGCACATGCAGACACATGCACACATAGAAATAAGGCCAAAACTTAATTCATCATCATTCTCCTCTATATTGAACTCTTGTTAAATCCTATCCCAACCCCAATAAATTCAAAAATCTTATATTTGATTAAGAAAACCCTTGACTTTAAAAAAACTTTACCCTAAACTAAAAATTTTGAACCCTTGTAATTGAAATAAATGTAAGACCAATTGAAGTTAAATCTTACACTAAATGTATGTATGATACTCGAAGATAATATGAAACTTTCATATTCTCATCGATAGTCATATGTGAAAATCAAAACCTGACTTAGTCTCCATCTATCGGTTAACATACGTTCGATATTCGTCGTGACATAGAACTATATGAAGGTTGTTAAATATTGGACGGTATCGCTCGGTGCTAACAATCGTCGAGTAGTCTATATGATGAGAAGATTCTATCACGCCCTGCTTCCCAATAGACGGAAACGGTGATGTGGCGAGGCCCGCGACGTATTTATTTCGAGAAGGGTATTTCCCGGAATAAATACGCTAAGCGTAAAAGAAGCAATATAAATGACAAGAAACTTAACATGAGACTTATATTTTCAACAACTATATTTATATTCAATTTGATTCATTTACAATACATGATTTCAACTGAAAGAAAATACAAGAATGTAAATACCTAAACATGTGGCACGCATAAACTGAGAAAAAGATAACTAATCTAGGCCTGGGTCGTGTTCGATCCGTGCTCTTCCTCGGTAGTGTCCACTTCCTCCGTCTCCACGATATCTGACGAACATTCCAAGAAAACAAAGTAGGATGGAATGCCCGTCAGTGAACTTTCGTTCAGTATGTTCCCAATAAATGAAGTGAAATATAAAGTGTAATGAATAAAGAAAAATGTATATCATGAACAACTGCTTATGAAGTATGATTTGTCGGCATGTCGTTTATTATAAACCTGGCAAGTTTATTTAGCACGCAGTTATAACATGGCCGTGTAGTGTAGATACAATGAACATAAAGTGATTGTAAGTGTCTTAACGGTCTCTACTTGGGTATACTAATTTAACGTAAGTTCAAGAGTGAATGTCAATCAATCTCAAGAGTGTTCTCGAACCCAACAGGCTGTAATCCAGGGATAAGGAATCACGGGCCCAAATCAAGTGTTAGAAACGGGACTTCAACCTAGTGTTGAAGTATTCCAAACTCAACAGGCTGTAATCCAGGAGCAAGGAAACACGGGCCCTCATGATAGCTTTCTTGTGTTAGTAGACATGGATTCATGATCTAGCGGGACTCCTGAGATTTCGTTGGATTCACGTATGAACTACCCCACCCCCACCCCCCGTGTATTCTATGTTACAGTTAAGATTACCAGCCTTGCTCGAATCCATGAATACATCAAGTTGCAAGATTACGTTGATGTCAATATCATGTATTCATGTCAATTATTCTTGTATTCATGGTTCGAGTCATGTCAGTTTCATTAGCAACCATGGTGTTCCGGTATTCATGTTAAATGCAAGTTAAGTTGTAACCCTGGTTCAGTCAAGGTCGGTCATGTTTGATATTATTGTTTGAATTCAATTATTCATGTTCATGATCAAGTATTCGTGTTTAATATTGGATTCATGTTTAGATTAGACTCTGACTGAGTCATACACTTGTAACTTATTTAGAGCTTGAATTAGGTTCAAGAGTTATCGGTAACTGCTGCACGTGGACGGCAGGATTTGTGTCTTTTTCCAAGACAATTACCATTGATAACTCCATTAAGTTTTCTACCTTAAATAGGCAAGCACTCACTTTCTCCGGCTCCCTGGGGCTCAAGAGAATTGATCCCGCTTAAACCTATATTTACTAAAATCCTTAAATATTGTTTTATATAACTCGAGGGGGTTTTATGAAAATAATTTTTAATATAGTTTCAAAATAACTTCGAGAAGTTATTTATATTATTTAGGGTTTCTATGAATATGAATTTTAAAGATTTGAAGTATTTTAGTGATAAATACATAGCGTGGAAAGTTCATGGTATTTTATTGTAAAACTTGTATTTTGTTGGTATCTTGATGGTATTTTGGTGAAACTTGTGATCCTTTCATAAAAAAATATAAGATTATTATATTTTGAATATATATGGATTTGTACTTTTTATATAATTATTAAAAATTAAATTTTATTTAAGTAGAAAAATATGTTTTTTTCTTAAAAACCGTATTTAAAACCTTTCGAGACCGAATGCTCTGTGAGGAGCTCTGCATCTTGCTCTACTAGCCCAAGGATGTGCGATGATCCGCACCATCCAATAGAGGGTCCCCTAAAGAGGGTTTTAGAGGCATATTTGCAAAGGAATTTAAAATAAAATTTAAAAGAAATCCGGTTTTATAGTAAATGGTATTTTCTTGTAATACTGTATTCGTAACAAAAATTCATACAAGGATATATCGTGCTATGGAACCATGTGTGTATGTGAGGGGTAGGTTGTTACCTCGTGATGTTTTCTAAGGGTATGTTTTAACAAAATACGAAAAGATGTGTTATCTAAAGTTCATGATATTTTAATGAAAAGGTTAAATTGTGATTGTTTTACAAAAGATTCTCGGATAAAATTTATTCTAGACATGAGTATTAAGATTATAAGTGAAGCAGTACAATTTGTGTAATCGAAAGGTAAAGGAAAATGGAATTATATGCTTTAGAAAAAGGAATATAGATAATAACTCCACTTTTTACCGATTTTAATTAAAAAGAAATTCAAGGAATAGAAAGGAAGATTGAGACGGACTTACGATTTAGGAAGCTTAAAGAAAGGTGTAGGAAGAGAGGGTTGTCATCGCGGGGTCGCCGGAATATTTTTCAAGCCCTATTCAAACAAAAAGTATTTGCTTTGATTCTTCGCCGGAAGTTGACTGCTTGCTAACTCCTCTTCTACTCCACTTGTACTTAAGAAATTTTGATAATTTTGGCTAGAATTTTCAGAATGATGAAGGGATAGGGCATGGGGTAGTATTTATAGTGTAGAATTATGGTTTTGGAATTAAAATGATGAATTAAAATGCATTAAAATGGTGATAAATTGGGAATTGAAGGGTCTCTGTTTGATTGCAGAGCAATCAAACAGTGCAAGGGAGTTAAAGGAAGGGGAAGGGTTGTGTGTGCAAAGCCCGAGTCTCATAGGGCTCGAGCCAACCGTCGGTGCCATAACCCAATATCCGCCAGTCGTTTGTGTGTTTTGGGTCTCAGGATTCTTGCCACGTGTATTTGTCTGTATTTAAACCCTTGTGCACATGTTTGATTTCTCTGTCTTTTTGTTCTTATGTGTATTGCACGTGTAAAATTTTGGGCTTCCAAAAAGTTTAAAAGAAAATCAGGAAAAAACAATGTGCCTGATGGGATTCGAACACGGGGGCTACATCACAGCAGTGCAAGTGCTTTACCAGTGAGTTACAAGTTGTTTCTTGCTGTTCTTAAACAAAATAAACTTATAGCTCAATCTCAGCCTGTATAACTCATTTCTGTACATTAAACTGGAAAATTCCATACAGTAAATTCTGAGTCATTACAGATTCAATTGTATGATAGCTGATAGATTTGTCCAGTGTTGACAATAGGAATGTATAAAGCAAACACCTGCATTCACTTGGGTTTTCATTCGTTTCGAGTTATTTTGTCGGTACTTTTCCGCTGGTTCTCCGTGTACATTATATGTTCATTTCAACGTTGTTTCACAGTATTGAAATGATTATCTATTCTATTACAGTGTACTCGGAGAACAGCGGGGAGGTGCTGCCGAAATTTACTCGAAACTGATGAAAACACAAGCAAATGGGTGTCTGTTCTATACATTCTTAATGGGATAGAAGCCTTACCCCTGACTGCCGAAACACACATATACAACACGAATACACAACAAACGCACACACAAAACACATACACACTAACAACCCTACACCTAAGTGAAATCATAAATTGAAACACACATACACAGAATACAACTCATACTTGGGTATCTTCAAATCTAATTTTGTTAATCGATAATTTATTCTTTTCAACGACAAACTTACCTCTATAGATTTTCTTCTTTGTTAGTAACCATCTCGTTCTTATATTTCTCAATATAATCACCATAACCTACAATTTATATGTTATACAGTCTAACATGGCCCATGAATACATCAGAGTTAAGGACTGGTTGTACAAGGATTGGCAACAATGCATACAATCTAAGTTTATCGCAGGAGTTGCTGCTTTCATTGAATTTGCACGCGCACATAATAAGATCGTGTTAGAGAAGATTCTATATCTGTGCGATAGATGTGGGAATAAGTTCTGGCAGAAGGTAGAAATCGTAGAGCTTCACATCGTTAAACATGGTTTCACTAGACATTATACAACTTGGCTATATTACGGGAAAGACAAGAAGAAGACGGTAATGCGGTAGAAGAAGAAGGAGAAAACGGTAATATGGAAGAAGAAGAAGAAGACGATAACTTCTTTCTAGGAGAAGAAATGGAGGATATGGTAGAGGCTACCCTTAGTGATAGTATTCCTACCGAAGATGACATTCCTTCCGGTCAAGGACAGCGTGCGGATAAGTATGAAAAGTTCATGAATGATGCTAGAAGTCCAATTTATGAGAATGTAAAGTATTCCACCCTATCATGGTTCGTCCAAAATTTTCAGATTAAGTACCTAAATGGATGGAGCAACAAGTCATTTACGATGCTTCTGAAATTCCTGAAAGATTCTATACCCCCGGAAAATAACGTGCCCGACAGCTGGTACGAAACCCAGAAGACGATGTCTAATTTGGGTCTGTAGTGTGAGAAGATTCATGCATGTCCCAAAGATTACGTGTTGTACCAGAAACAGAATTCAGATTTGAAAGAGTGTCCAACATGCGGAGAGGCCAGGTATAAACGGAAAGAATCTGATAAGAAGCCCGATATACCTATCAAGATAGCATGATACTTTCCCATAACACAGAGGCTGCAGAGGCTATTCAGATGCAAGAAAATAGCCGAGGCAATGATTTGGCATCACCGTGCTGCTCCAAGCGAAGATGAAAAAATGAGTCATCCAAGAGATTCACCGGTATAGAATGATTCCGATAGGAGGCACCAAATATTCAGTAGTGATCCTCGCAATGTCAGGCTCGTACTGGCTAATGATGGCTTCTACCCATTCAACTATATGGCTGGAAACCACAGTACATGGCCCGTTATAATGATAGTTTATAATTTGTCGCCTGGGTTGGCTATGGATCAATTCTACTTTATGATGCCTCTTCTTATTGATGGACCAAACTCACTGGGAAAAAATATCGACATCTATCTCCGACCTCTGATCGATGAATTAAAATATTTATTCATTGATGGTATAGAGACTTACGATGCAAACACAGATACAACCTTCACAATGCGTGCGGTAGAGGACAGCCGGATACCGGTAGAGGACAGGTTTGAGTTTTTGCGTTGAATCCTCAGGATGCGCAGGCGTCAAATGCAGTTGTGACAGGTACTCTTCCAGTGTGTTCTTTCGATGCGCGCATATTGTTCGACCCAGGATCTACGCACTCGTATGTTTCCACACACTTCGTACCGAGGTTGGGCTGAGATTCTTCCTTATTAGATCATCCGCTTGTCGTGATTACTCCTGTTGGCGAGTCTTTTATTGCGCGACATGTGTTTCGGTCGTGTGATGTTCGTATTGGAGATAGAGATTCGTCCGTCGATTTGATCTTTCTTGATATGTTGGACTTTGATGTTCTCCTCGGCATGGACTGGTTAGCTACTTGCTATGCGTTTGTGGACTACCATGAGAAGGCAGTTAGATTCTGTTTCCCGGGTGAGTCAGTTCTTTTTGTGCAGGGGGACCGTAGTGCCGCCCCTCACAGTTTGATTTCTGCCCTTTGCGCTAGTCGGCTCTTCAGGAAAGGATATCATGGATTCTTAGCCTTTATTCGTGATACTGGAGCCACAGCAGATCCGTTGGACCACGTCCCTATTATGAGAGAGTTTCCGGATGTATTTCCTGATGAGTTACCTGGATTGCCGCTAGAGTACGATGTCGAGTTTTGCATCGATTTGATCCCCGGCACGGGGGCTATTTCTATACCGCTTTATCGGATGGCCCCGGCGGAGCATAAAGAGCTTAAAGATCAGTTGCAAGAGTTGCTAGACACGGGACTTATTCATCCGAGTGTGAAGCTCATGTTCTGTTCGTCAAGAAGAAGGACGACAGTATGAGACTGTGCATTGATTATCGTCAATTGAACCGAGTTACGGAGTGGAATAGGTATCCTTTACCTCACATTGACGATTTGTTTGATCAGCTACAGGGTGCAGGACATTTTTCCATGATTGATTTGAGGTCGGGTTATCATCAGTTGCGGGTCCGGAATGATGACATTCCAAAGACTGCTTTTCGTACGCGCTACAGGCATTATGAGTTCTTGGTGATGTCGATCGGGCACACCAATGCCCCAGCAGCGTTCATGGATTTGATGAACCGGATTTTCAGGCCGTTCCTCGACCAATTCATTATTGTGTTTATTGATGACATTCTGGTCTACTCCAGAAGTCGAGAGGAGCATGAGCAACACTTGAGGATCACTTTGCAGACATTGAGAGAGCACCGGTTGTTTGCTAAATTCTCAAAGTGTGCCTTCTGGCTTGATAGTGTTGACTTCTTGGGTCATGTGGTTACGGGAGACGGTATATGAGTGGACCCGAAGAAGATCGAGGCCGTACAGCTTTGGCCCAGACTTGTATCAATGACAGAGGTCCGTAGCTTCATGGGATTAGCCGGTTATTACCGCCGTTTCGTGCAGAATTTCTCGAGTATCGCTGCACCGTTGACCGGACTGACCCAGAAGGGAGTTCCTCTTCTTTTTACTGACGACTGCACCAGTTCTATCTTTGCTTTCTGGATCAGGCGGCTATATCATTTATTGTGATGCTTCCCGAGTGGGGATAGGTTGCGTGTTGATGAAGCATAACAGATTTATCACTTATGCTTCTCTGTAGTTGAAGAAGCACGATCAGAACTATCCCACTTATGATCTTGAGATGGCCGATGTGGTCTTTGCGCTCAAGATTTGGAGACACTACTTGTATGGAGAGTCGTGTCAGATCTTCATGGACCACAAGAACTTGAAGTACATCTTCCAGTAGCGGGATCTGAATTTGAGGCAGCGCCGTTGGATGGAGCTTGTGAAGGATTATGATTGTGAAATCCTTTATCATCCGGGCAAGGCAAATGTGGTAGTTGATGCTTTGAGTCGTAGGCCCGGAGGTAGCTTATTTCATTTGAGCGCAGTTCAGAGACAATCTTCTACAGATTGGCAGAACTTGTGAGATAGTAGAGTACAGTTCGGGTTCACTTCTGCTGGAGGCCAGCTTGCTCATATCCGCGCCCGTCCACTTCTACTTGATCGTATCTGTGAGGCGCAGCCCGGCGATGCTCGTTTGTTCGAGATCTTGGAGTAGGTTAGGTAGGGTAGAGATTCAGAGTTTGTGATTGATGACCAGGGTGTGCTACGTTTTGGGACTCGCTTATATGCACCAGATTCCGAGGGGCTGAGACGTGAGATCCTAGAGTAGGCACATCAGTCAGCATACAGTGTTCATCCAGGTTCCACCAAGATGTATCGTGATTTGAGAGATATCTACTGGTGGGAAGGGATGAAGAGAGATGTTTCGGACTTCGTTTCGAGGTGCCTGACTTACCAGCAGGTCAAGGCTGAGCATCAGAGAACGGAAGGAGAGTTGCAGCCTTTGCCCATTCCGGAGTGGAAATGGGAGCAGATCTCTATGGATTTCATTATGGTTCTACCCAGATCCAGTCGAGGGTATGACTCTATTTGGGTGATTGTTAACCGGTTGATGAAAGCAGCTCACTTCCTTCCAGTGAAGACCACTTTCAGATTTGCTCAGTATGCTCAGCTGTACATTGATGAGATTGTACGTTTGCACGGCATTCCTACATGCGTTGAATCCGACAGAGGCACCCAGTTTACCAGCCGTCTTTGGCAGAAACTCCAGGAAGCTTTGAGTACCTGATTGAGTTTTAGCACCGCTTTCCATCCGCAGACCGATGGTCAGTCAGAGCGGACTATACAGACTCTCGAGAATATGCTTCAAGCGTGCGCGCTTGATTTTGGTGGCAGTTGGGATCGTCACATGCCTTTGATAGTGTTCTCCTACAATAACAGATTTCAGGAGACGATTCAGATGGCACCTTTTAAGGCCTTGTATGGAAGAAAGTGTCGATCGCCAGTATGTTGGACCGAACTCAGCGAGAGTAGGATTTTGGGACCACATCTAGTTCAGGAGACTACGGAGAAGATCTAGTTGATCCTGGATAGCATGAGAGCAGCCCAGTGCAGGCAGAAGTCTTATGCCGACCGTCTTCGTCGCATACTTGAGTTCGCAGTAGGTGATAATGTATTCCTACGGATTTCTCCGATGAAAAGTGTGATGAGATTTGGGAAGAAAGGGAAGCTTAGCCCCAGATTTGTAGGTCCTTTTGAGATCCTTGAGCGAGTTGTTACCGTTGCCTATCGTTTAGCATTTCCGCCCAGTTTTCTAGGTGTTCACCCCGTATTTCATGTATCGATACTTCGCAAGTACCTTCATGACCCTTCTCACATGATTCAGCACCAGGCCATCCAACTGGAGCGCGATCATTTTTTCACCGAGCAGACAGTAGTTTTTTTGGATCGGCAGGTGAAGAAATTTCGGTCAAAGGTCTTGCCGTCAGTGAAGGTTCTGTGGCATGGCCCAAGTAGCGAAGAGGTCATATGGGAAGCCGAGAGCGAGATGCGGAAGAAATTTCTTCATCTCTTCAAAGGTACGCATAGTAAGATTTTTAAATTCGGGGACCGAATTTCTTTAAGGGGGGAGATTGTAACACCTTAGAATGCGATTAGAGTTAATTAGGCGATATAATGCGGGTTTTCAATAAAATTTAACCAATAATTATTTTCACATATTGTATTATTATTAATTAATATTTTATTTAATTAATTTTGTACTTGCACACACATGTGCATGCTAATCTAGGGTTAAGGATGTATTAACCATGCTTTGTTAGCCATGTCACCTTAACATATTGTTATGTCATCTTATATATATGTATGTGTGTGTGTGTGTGTGTGTGTGTGTGTGTATTTTAATTATCAAAAGGGTTTTATTTTAAAAATAAGAGAAAAGGGAAAAGAGTTGAAAATGGAGGCATGATGGCATGGGAGACAAGCATGGGGGGCATTAAATGAAGTGAGAGAAAGAGCATGTCTCAACCCTCATCTCTCAACCTCACCCTCTCACCCTCTCATTATATCCTCACAACACTCACTCTCTCAATTCTTTTCTCCTTCTTCTTCACAAAAAGAAAAATCATCTCTTGAAAAGATTTTCTTCACTAACCCTAAGCTTAAACCAACATCAAACCCCACTAAACTTGCTTAAGCCCTCTTGTGATGTCTTGGAGCTTGATGGCTAGGGTTTCATCCATGTATTAGTGAGGTATTGATGTTAAACTCTTTGTTAGGCACTAGGGAAAGTTTGTGTGTTAATTAGTTTCAGTTAAATACCTTAATGTTATAGTATTGTGCAATATATCATATTTTCATTTAGTTAGGGTTTTGTCTTGATCTGCTATTGTTATGGTGATCAATAATTATATCTAACAATACAGTAGATTAATGTTAGAGCCTTGTGTTTACCTTAGAAACCCGGACCCAACCCTTCATCTTTCGACCAGCGAGAATCGCAATTTGCTTAGCGCCGCCGGTTTTTCAGAGGAATTGGGTGTTAGGTTTTTGTAGGTAGCTCTCTGTGGGTCATGTAGGATATTTGGTATACTTTGGTTTTCCTATATAATCTGTAGACTAAATCTGGTACCGTTTAGCTATAATTCTTACGTTTCGACTAAGTGCGATGCGGATTATCTGAATTTTGTTAAGTGTTTCATACGTTTTACAGCCGTAGGTTTGGGTTAGGATGCCTCTGCATACGTTTGCTCGCTAAGCTAACACTTTGTAGCTTGTGGGAGTCGTTTCGTTGGTTTGTTGTTGTTTTCGTGTGTTATCAGAAAGTTTGCTAATTTTCACTTGTTATGGTTTGTGTGATGCTAGGATCATTTGCGAAGACTTCGGACGCTGCTAGGAAGGGGAAAGAGGTGATCGGATTCACCTAACTTGAGATCGTCTGGTGAGTAGATTTAACATCTACGGGGGAATCTCCTGTATGGCGTTAAGCGTCGATGGCTAGATTCAGTGATATAACCTTATGCTTATATATACATTGTGATTGTGCATGATTATCATATTGTGTGTCCTATTACCTGCTACATTGACATGGTATTAATTGGACACTGCAACATTACTAACGGTTCATGTTGCACTGGCACTGATTTATATGCCACGCGCACACCGTTGGTAATTGCCATGACACGCTCACTATAGAATTTGTTATGGATAAATATATTGTACCGCATTCATTATTAACAGTTAGACATTGATTCTTGTTCTAGTACGCATTATGAATTGCATCATACATACATACATGCATACATACATACGTTGCTATAGCAATATATATATACTCTCATACGATATTTTATTTCGATTTCGTGGATTTGGGAAACCGCAAGATACCTTTTGAAACTTGAAATATCTAAAAAGTGCGGGTTTCCCTTGATATGATAAATTGTGTCCACCATGAGTTTTCTCGGTTTTGAGCTATTTCGAATACCCGATTCGAGGAGGTGGACGAGCCGTCTGCGGGTACATGGTGGACCCAATAAGGTACCCCAGGACAAGAAGCTCGAGATGTAGATGATGAGCCTGGAAGGGGGAGTACTACCAACCAGTGATTGTATGGAAACTCGACGGATATCCGGATGATACCGTTCGGAGTTATGAGATGAGATGGATATGAGGGCCGATCAGAGCGACGGCGCCTGAGATATTGGGATTTGGGGTGTCGTTGATGGACACCGGATTTCTATGATGATGATTCATTGATGAGGATTATGTTTTATCCCACACTCAGGATTTATTATGGCATGCACTGTTTCATGTAGTTGTTGTACCCAGATGGTGTACCTTGATCATGATTTTGTAGCATATCCATACTATTATACTTATGCCATCAGATTGCATATTTCGGATTATCGCTTTTCGTGCATGCTTGCGATTATCTGTACGATGTTATTTACTATTCATGAGTTGGCAACTCACCCCCGTTGTGCCACAGTGTTTTGCAGCGTTGACCCTCAGTGTAATCGCGGCAGGGCTCTTTATTGCATCTACTTCTGCGGATACCGCTACTGTTGGTCTTGATTTTAGTGTAGGTGGGTTTTGCGAGTATTCATATGATTCCATTGTATATATTATTTTGTATCTAGTACTCTCCATCTACCACTTATATGTATTTGACTTAAAGACGAGACTGTGGGGTTCGATATTGTATTTTTTTGTGACTCTGGGTGTCGTGCTCGTGTGAGCTGGCTTTTATTTCATGTTGTGATGGTGTTTTACCTTTTATTATGCTGTTTTCACTTTTTACTCGCTTTTTCTTCGCTATGGCGTCGTATTTATACCTGTTGTGGTTGTGTTCCACCATTAGGCGTGAGTTGCTCCCGTTTGTGGTGCCTTTTATTTATTCAATGTTTGTACCCGTTTGGGGCTAGTTTTTACAAAGGAGGTGCTGCCGAAATTTATAAGAAAACAAATTTAAGTTTGAGATTTTTAACTTGAGATTTTAAATGTTTTAACTAATGTTTTATCACTCTATCTTTTGATGGTTTAGATTTTTGGGTTTTCCGCTTACTTGATTTGCGTTACGCCTTTAGACGTTGCGCGATTCAAGTGCCGGTCGCGTTCCTAATTTGGGTTGTGACAAAGTTGATATCAAAGAATTAGGTTTTACCTTTCGGAGTGTAGGATGACCATTGGTATAATGGAGTAGGTAGCTTAAGCAGAATGATGTAGCATGTGTATATTCCGTGGCATACTTACGACACGGTACTACGCCTAAGTGACCTTAGGACATATTTGCTTGTAATTCCTTTCTTGATTCCATGTATCCTTATGATTTGATTTCTATGTCCTTATCGAATCCTATTTCCTTGTTCCAGCTACTATACCGCCAAAGACTACGAGGGCACAGAGAGCTATCGCTAGAGCTGAGGTCAGGGCAGGCTCGTCGGAGATGAGGAATGACCAGGGCGGTACGTCTATTCTTCAGGAGCAGATTGATCCATCTTCTCCAGGACGTATTGCTAGGATAGAGGCCAATGTTCAGGACCTACATCAGATGATTGGATCTTTGGTAGAGGACAGTCGAGCACAGAGATCAGAGGTTGTTCCACCTACTACGGGGACCATGATTGTACCTACTGCTCAGACCGTCGTACCTACCGCTACAGAGACTATCGCCGTATCCTTATCGGAGTTTATGAGGCTGAAACCTCCGGTTTTCACTGGCACCGACGCAGCGGAGGATCCACAGTTGTTCCTCGACCGGATGGCCAGGATCTGTCGTTCCTTGAGATGTTCCGATGTAAGATCGGTCGAGCTTGCTAGTTTCCGTCTGGGAGGTCTTGCCCAAACTTGGTGCGAGTCTTTGTAGAGGGGTCGAGCTGCAGGTCTTCCTCCTATGACCTGGGATGAGTTCACTATGATTTTTCTTGCTCGTTTTCTTCCGCAGAGAGTCAGGGATGCCCGAGCTCGCAGCTTTGAGTTGTTGTGCTAGACTCCGGATATGATAGTGGCAGAGTATGATATTCAGTTCACCCAGCTATCCGTATATGCTCCATATCTGGAGGATACTGAAGAGAAGAGCGTCAATAGATTCGTACGAGGTCTTGTGACCCAGTTATTCTTCTCTGTTTGCGCCCAGCACTTTGATACGTATACAGCCGCGGTGGACGCAGCCCTACTGGTAGAGGAGCATATTTCCGAGACTTCGATCGTTCCAGGGCCAAAGCGGATTCGTACCGGTGTATCAGATCAGAGGAAGCTAGGTAGACGCCATGACAGATTCTTTCCAGGTGATGGTGGTAGCAAAGGCTTGAGACGAGGCCAGTTATATGGCTCTTACCCATAGGGTCAGCAGCCGTCGTCGGGATGTTTTCGGTGTGGGAGTCGGTATCACCGCATCAGAGATTGTACTGAGATATGCCAGGGCGAGGCAGCAGTTCCACATGTTACTTTACCACCTTCTCTACCTCAGAGAGCATTGCCTCTTACGCCCGTTGTTGCTTTACGTCAGACCTATGCCCAGAGAGGCCATGGTCGTAGTGGTTTTGTTCAGAGGGGACGAGGTGGCAGAGGCAGAGAACAGCCGGATACCGTAAAGGATATGTCCGAGTTTTTGCGTTGACTCTTCAGGATGCGCAGGCGTCGAATGCAGTTGTGACAGGTACTCTTCCAGTATGTTCTTTCGATGCGCGCATATTGTTTGACCCAGGATCTATGCACTCGTATGTTTCCACACACTTCGTACCAAGGTTGGGAAGAGATTCTTCCTTGTTAGATAGGCCGCTTATCATGATTGCTCCTGTTGGTGAGTCTTTTGTTGCGCGACATGTGTTTCGGTCGTATGTCGTTCGTATTGGAGATAGAGATTCGTCCGTCGATTTGATTCTTCTTGATATGTTGGACTTTGACGTTCTTCTCGGCACGGATTGGTTAGCTACTTGCTATGCGTCTGTGGACTGCCGTGAGAAGACAGTTAGATTCTGTTTCCAGGGAGAGTCGGTTCTTGTTGTGCAGGGGGGCCTTAGTGCCACCCCTCATAGTTTAATTTCTGCCCTTTGCGCTAGTCGGCTCTTGAGGAAAGGATATCAAGGATTCTTAGCCTTTATTCGTGATAATGGAGCCACAGCAGATCCGTTGTACCAGGTCCCTATTGTGAGAGAGTTTCCGGACGTATTTCCTGATGAGTTATCTGGATTGCCGCCAGAGCGCGATATCGAGTTTTGCATTGATTTGATCCCCGGCACGGGGCCTATTTCTATACCGCCTTATCGGATGGCCCCGGCGGAGCTTAAAGATCAATTGCAAGAGTTGCTGGACAGGTGACTTATTCATCCGAGTGTTTCGTCTTGGGAAGCACTTATTCTGTTCATCAAGAAGAAGGATGACAGTATGAGACTGTGCATTGATTATCGTCAATTGAACCGAGTTACGGTGCGGAATATATATCCTTTACCTCGCAATGACGATTTGTTTGATCAGCTCCAGGGTGCGGGGCATTTTTCCAAGATTGATTTGAGGTCGGGTTATCATTGCTGGGTTCGCTTAGCACCCCCGCCATGTTTCGGCACGCATCAAGTATGCTATTTCAAAAAATCTGGGGTGCCGAGCGAGCCCGATCAAGGATCTAACTAGAGAATTAGAGTTTTATATGCATGCAAACAAACTTTACACTAAGTGAAATATGAATACAACCTTTATAGACTGGTCCTTCACTTCTAAAGCTCCGTGCAGTAGTCCCTTAGCTCCAAGTAGTGGTGTCCCAGACTCTTCTTAGGCTCCACTAGACGAAAGGAACGAGCTTGCTCAGGGATCTTCGAGGCCGAAGATGATCTACGTTGAAGAATCTCTAACTCAAGCTACCTCTTCACTAATTGATGAATTAGTGAAGCAAACAACCTATATTAAATGGCTAGTTTGGTATAGATTGATGAAGTAGGAATTTTGCTTACTTTAGAATTATTTTTCTCGTTTTCTTTTTCTCCTCACTCAAAAGCTAGAAAGCAAAGAAGATGAAGAAGAAGCTTAATTGATCAACCATGGGTGAAGAAAATATCACAATGATATTTGTAGAGACTTAACCATGGCTAAAAATAATGGTTGGGTTAATAAATATCTAGAGTAAAACAAAATTAGTGGACTAAGTCAAGATTTCTACATGCTTCCACAAGCATCTTAAACCATGCTAATTTCCACCTAATTTTGATTTTTCCCGTAATAATTAATCGCCCAAATTATCTTTAGTTAGGTATAAGTCTCATACACCCAAGTCTAATGTATCATCAAGCATGACACAAAATAAATACATTAATATATATCACATATATATTTAAATGTATTAGTAGAAAAGAAATTTTTAAGTGAGCTAATATTAGTTAATATATATTAATATATCAAATATATATAATTATATATTAAATTATTAAATCAACACTTGATTTAATAATCCGGCTATATCACATACAACCGACTAATATCATTTGCATGTATATCAAATATACATAAAAAATTATTGAATCAACACTTGATTCAATAATCCGGTTATATCACATATAACCTATATCGAGAGATTAGAATACTGTATCACATACAAGTATCAATCTCGGTCCCGCACATATCACATATGTGCCCTACTTCGTTTTGCTTGAGCCAGGAAACCTCTGTGCAGGACTGTAAAGACTCGTCACTACGCCAGCAGTAGGTGATGATCATATCAGTCACCCACAAGCCGTCAGCGGTACTAGCTGGACGTAACGGCTACCCAGCTATTGAGCGATCAGAAGATCAACAAGCAAGCTTGTCCATACTCCCGTGAATCCGGTAAGTAACACTACCGTACAGTTCGGTCTCTTCGTCTGATATATCGCATATCGAGTCTGTGGTTGGTAAACGTCAGACCCCAATAACTTGATAAGTCATGCCGATGTGAGACTCATAACGGGTCGAGAAACTACTGATAACACTTACCAGTAAATCTCAGCATCAGCCTTGGCCAGGGACTTCCTGTTATGGCCAATTGAGCATAGCGCAATATCAACCCCTAATACCGGGAGAGACGAAACCCCTCCTATCGCTCATTGCCTCCATATGACTCGGGACTTACCCAAAAACCATCTGTTTGCACGCTCTCTTGAACGTGGTGGGAGGAAATCAAAGCACAGTAGAAATCACACAAGACACGATGACGATCTTGGGTCTACAGACTAACCTGTACTGGTGTCACCAGAGAACTACTATCTGACGTTACGGTGTACCCATTCTCCAATGAACACCTGTATAATACCATCTAGGAGTTCTCGGCGAGTCCTGTTCGGTGTACCCATTCTCCAATGAACACCTGTGTACAATCTTCGATGTCAAACACCAATGGTTGTGGGATCACCCATCGTCCCATACAGGGTCAAGAAATGTACACACTAGTCTATTCTGGAATATCGATGCCCTATTTCGATACTCCCACGACTAGGAACAATTAAAGGATGAACTTGTGGACTACCCTGGCCCCACTAGTATGATCTGCATCATAATCCTGGTAGTCAAGTATACATCATAAAGGTTTTACCAACATGTGAGAGCAAGACAGTATCACAATACTAGTCTACATGTTAAGATAAAGAGCAACCAGATAGCATACTATTATGTCGAGCAAGAAAGTTCTCTCTATATATGTCCAAGCATCCATTATAATATACAATCATGTACAATAATAGCCTCTAAGGCATACATACAACTAACAATCTCCCATATGCACTAAGGCTGGTTGTTGTAGTATCTCATACCCAACGTCCCTAAATCTCTCAAATTGTATCTGGGGGGATGGCTTTTGTGAGTGGATCCGCTGTGTTATTCTTCATGTCAACTCTCCTGACCTTGATCTCCCGGAGATCAACTATCTCCCTAATCAGGTGATACCGGCTAAGAATATGTCTGGATCAATGAAGGAACCGGGGTTCCTAGGCCAAAGCCACAGCTCCATTGTTATCACAATACACAAGTATTGGATGCTTAATAGTAGGAACCATACCAAGTTCATCTCATGAACTTGTTCATCCAGACAGCCTCTTTGGCAGCATCGTTGGTAGCGATGTATTTAGCCTTCATCGTCGAGTCTGCTACAGTATCTAGCTTGGAACTCTTCCAACATACCATCCCTCCACTGAGGGTAAAGACAAAACCCGAGACTGTCTTACAGTTGACCTTATCACTCTGAAAGCTCGAATCGGTAAAAGGGCTCTATCTGGAGTTCACCGTTACCATATACCAAGAACATTTATATAGTCCTTCTCAAGTACTTAAGAATGTTCTTCGCAGCTGTCCAGTGTTTCTCCCCCGAATGTAAGAGGCATCACCCAAATCCTTCATGGAGAACTATTGTGATAAGAAGAGTTTGACCGAGTGTAGTATAGGAACATCATTTCCTATCAAGAGTATGTTATCCACGAACAATACGAGGAAGACAACCTTACTCTCTACAACCTTCTTGTATATACAAGATTCATCTACCTTTTTGATGAATTCAAACTCTTTGACTGCCACATCAAAACAGATGTTCCAACTCCGTGATGCATGCTTTAATCCGTAGATTAATGTAAGCAGTTTGCACACCTTTCCGCCGCTCCCACTGTCCATGAAGCCCTCTGGCTGTGTCATGTACACGCTCTCTTCTAAATCACCATTTAGAAAAGCGACATTGACATCCATCTACCATATTTCATAGTCATGGTATGAAGCGATGGCAAGTAGGATCCGGATGGACTTAAGCATAGCCACTGGAGAAAAAGTTTCATCATAATCCACACCTGGTCGTTGACGAAAACCTTTTGCTATAAGTATAGCTTTGAAAGTCTCAACTTTTCCGTCTACATCAAGTTTCTTCTTAAAGGTCCATTTGCTCCCAATGGGTTTTACCCCTTCAGGAGCAACTTCCAAAGTCCATACTTTGTTGGTGTACATGAATTCCATCTCAGATCGCATTGCATGCAGCCATTTCATAGAGTCCCCACTCGTGATGGCCTGCTCGAAACTAGTAGGGTCATCATCTTCCATGATGCAATCCTCGCTCCCACCGTCTCCGAGAAAACCGTAGTATCTCTCAGGTGGATGAGGAACCCTACTAGATCTCCGGAGTGGCTGAGGTTCGTTGGAGTCTATTGAATCCTCCGGTTCTACCAAATCATCAGCTGTAGTTTGTGTAGCTGGAACTTCTTCCAGTTCTTCCTCATTACCACTAATTTATTTCACAAGAAATTCCTTTTCTAAAAAAAGGTGGTATTCCGAGAAACAAAACACATTTTGTTCCTCAGTGTAGTAGAAGATATACCCTCTCGAATGCTTGGGACATCCTACAAACTTGCATAGAACCGATCTTTCCTCGAGCTTGTCCGGATTTTTCTTTTTAACAAAGGCCGGACAACCCCATATCTTAACTCGTTTAAGAGATGGTCTCTTCCCATTCCATATCTCATATGGAGTGGTAGGCACTGATTTGGTTGGAACTCTATTCAATAGGTATGTATCTTCTCAAGCGCATAACCCCAAAAGGAAATAGGCAACTCAGCAGTACTCACCATAGAGCGCACCATATCTAATAGGGTGCGGTTCCTCCATTCCGATACACCATTGTGCTGTGTTATATAAGGAGGAGTAAGCAGAGAGAGAATCCCATTCTCTTTTAAATAATCCAAGAACTCCGTACTCAAGTATTCTCCTCCCTGATCCGATCGAAGAATTTTAATACTTCTACCTATTTGGTTCTCTACTTCGCACTTATATTCCTTGAATTTCTCAAAACCTTCAGATTTGTATTTCAACAGGAACACATGTCTGAATCATAAGAGATCATCGGTGAATGTGATAAAGTACGCGGAACCATTCCTGGCATGTGTAAACGTAGGACCGCATACATCACTATGTATCAGTCCTAAGAGTTTTGTAGCTCTTTCTCCGTTTCCAGTAAACGGAGTTTTGGTCATTTTACCTTTAAGACATGACTGGCAAGTTTCATAAGATGTAAATTCGAACGGATTCAAATATGCATTCTTATGTAACTTATCTAGTCGTGTCGCATAGATATGACCTAGTCTACAATACCACAAGAAAGATTCATTCATTTCCGAACTTTTCCTCTTGTGTGTATTCTTTACGTTAAGAACTGTATTCTGATTTAGAACGTATATAACGTACCAAATCCAATCAGCACTTGATTTAGGAAAATGTTCATAACATTTTTCTCTACTACAAAATTATATCCTCTTTATCAAATAAAGAAATTGATATTAAATTGCACAACATAGATGGTACGTAATAACAGTCGTTCAAAATCAATATATTCCCATTTGGTAATACAAGGTGATATTCACCAACCGCTTTGGCTGCAACATTTGCACCATTCCTTACTTTTAGAGAATGATTACCTATTCCCAGTTCTCTAGCTCTCTTAAGCCTCTGTAACATATTACATATGTGGGATCCTGATCCGGTATCTAATACCCAGGACGTAGAGTGTACTAAGAAACAATTCTCGGTAACGAACACACCCAAAGAAAATGCATCAACATACTCATTCCTCGTTTGAGTCGCATGGGAATCCGGATATACCCCTATTTCCTGCTCAGACTTATAACAGTTATAAGGTAGAGTGGAACCAGCGTTCCCCAGCTCAGTATAATAAGCAGGTTCGGTCAAGACATCAATATTATTATCTTGATTAAGGCATGTCATGGTCGCTATCTGGAGAGAGAGAGAAGAAAACACTTAGCGTATGCTCTTGCAAGATTAGATTGGTTATTATCTTATCTAATCAGGATGGCTCCCACTATTTTTATCAAATCTTCCTTCAAACCCTAAAAAGTAAGACTATCCGGGATTAATTACACCCTACAAGTTCGCTAATCTTTCGGCCAGACCAGTGTCGGTACTTTCAGGGAGGTTCCCCGTGCTGTCGCACGGACCTAATTAAAATAAACCTCATTTTCCGAGAGGCATAAGTCCGTTGACACCTTTCTAGACACCTACTTATTGGCTAATTGTAAAGTGCAAAACTCTCCCAAGAGTAACTCTTAGTCGTGTTAGTTGTATGTATGCCCTAGAGGCCAGTATTGTACAGATGATGTATATTATATTGGATGCTTGGACATATATAGAGATGACTTTCTTGCTCGATATGATAGTATGCTATCTGGTTACTCTTTATCTTAACATGTATACTAGTCTCTTTAAACTGTCTTATAGTTACATGTTGGTAAAGCCCTTAGGATGTGTATTTGACTACCTGGACTATGATGCAGATCATATTAATGGGGACATGGTAGTCCATAAGTACATCCTTCATGGTCCCTAGTCGTGGGTGTATCGAGACGGGGCATCGATATACCAGTGTAGACTAGCGTATACGCTTCTCGACCCATGAGATGGGCGATGGATGATCCCATATCCATTGGTGTTTGACATCAGAGATGGTATACGGGTGCTCAGTGGAGACTGGGTACACTGGACGAACTCGCCGAGAACTCCCAGATGGTATTATACCTCACGTCAGATGGCAGTTCTCAAGTGACACTTGTGCAGGTTAGTCTGTAGACCCGAGATCGTCATAGAGTCTTATGTGATTCCCACTGTGCTTTGATCTCCACCTTACCATGTCCATGAGGGCGTGCAAAACGGTGGTCTTTGGGTACAGTCCCGAGTCACATGGAGGCAATGAGCGATAGGAGGGGTTTCGTCTCTCCCGGTATTGGGGGTTGATGTTGCGCAGTGCTCGATTGGCCGTAACAGGGAAGTCCTTGGCCAGGGCTGATCAGAGATTTGCTGGTAAGTGTTACCAGTAGTTTCTCGACCCGTTATGAGCCTCACATCGGCACGACTTATCGGTTATTGGGGTCTGACGTTTACCACCCCTAGACTTGATATGCGACATATCAGACGAACAGACCGGACTGTACGGTAAGTGTTACTGGTTGGATTCACAGGAGTGTGAGCGGGCTAGCTCGTCGATCTTCTGATCGCTCAATACCCGGATGACCGTTACGTTTAGCAGACCGCTTGCGGCTTGTGGGTGCTTGATATGATCATCATCTGCTACCGGCGTATTGACGAGTCTTTAGAGTCCTACACAGAGGTTTCCTGGCTCAAGCGAAACGAAATAGGAGCGCATATGAGATATGTGCAGGACCGAGAATAATGCGTGTATGTGATACCGTATTCCATTCCCGCGATGGATGTTTCGATTGGTTATATGCGATATAACCTAGTTATCGAATCATTGATTCGATAAATCGATACATTGCATACTAGTCGGTTATGTGCGACATGACCGGATCGTTAAATCTACTGTTGATTTAATGATTTAATGTATAATTATATATTTGATATATTACTTTGCATTAACTAGTATTGGTTCACTTTAAATGGATTTTCTCACTTGATGTGCAAGTTGTATATGTGATATACTTTTATGCACATGTTTGTATCATGTTTGATGATACTTGCTCATTTGGTAAAGTGTAAAGAATTAAACCTTGGTTAAGAAAGTGGTTAGGGTTTTTATTTATTCATTCCTTTTTCTTTTTAATTTGGATTAAAAAGAAATGGCAAAAGAAAACAAAAGGGTTGCTTTCATTCTTGAAGCTTGTTGAAGCTTCATGAAGCTTTGACCAAAGTGACCACTTTGTCTTCATGCTTAACCCTAACCATTCTTATAACCTTAGTCAATTCTCTACACCTAACCATGGTTCACATTATGATAAGTTTTCATTTTCTTTTTCATTTGATTAACTTATCATATTCTTTCTTCTTCTTCATCATCTTCTTCTTCAAGAAAAGCTTAAGTCCATCAATGGCAACTTGAGCAAAAGTGAGAGAAATCCAATTCTAAAGTGAACCCACCTCCTATTTCTTCACCCTCTACCTCTTGCCAAGTAGTATAGGGTGTTTTCTTCACAAGTTTCACAACTTGGTGAAGTTGGAGCTTGAACTTGTGATGCCTCGACGTAGATCATCTTCGGCACGAAGCCGACGACCTAGTCCGCCCATTTCTCCGATGAAGCCGACGATTGAGTTCGGGATTCAAGATGGACAGCGAGAGGACGCCTACGTGGAGCTAAGGAAGTGGAGAACCGTATCTACAAAGGTTGTAGCCTCTCTCCTTTAGTTAAGTTGTTAACTAGTTTCGTTTTTCGCCTAAATTTCTAGTCGACGATCCGTATTAGGGTTTCGCGGCACTCATAAAATTTTAAATTGGCATGGTTGATGCCTTGTGAGACCTCTATAGTGTGCCTAGGAACCCTACAGTGGTATCAGAGCCTAGCTAGAGCCTTAGGCGAAGTCCAGACGACGTTTGAAGTCCGATCGAACCAAAACACTAACCCGAAAACGGCTCTCTGTACATTTTTTAAAAACTCGGTTTTTTCCAAATTAAAAATATGCAGAAAATTCAGCAGGACTTTCTAAGAATTACTGTGAAACACGATCACCCAATTCCTCAAAAGCGCGGCGGAACCGCGGCAGAAGCCTGGCTTCTGCGGCGGTTCCGCGGCCGTATGATGACGTCACCCACCCAATTTGGCACAGTAACTTCTTTTATTCAGTGCTGAGTTCTCTGGGAATTTTTAATATTTATTCAAGGGTTGAGTTTTCTGGGTTGTATTGGGATATCGTCGATTCGATCGGATTATCAAGCTTTGTCTATGTGGTTTTCCGGATAAATTTGGAATATGTTAAAAGTTTCGACCGGATGCAAATACCCAATCTTTCCCCTGCCGGGAAATTTCCAATTGTTGGACTTTTCCTTAGTTTAAAGACGTTCTAAGTAGTGCAAGTAACACGATGGTCCCTCTAGAAGACAACAAACCTTAACTCGATTATGTGACCGTCTTGAACCGCCCTTTGAACCTTCGGGTTTGGGGCAGTACGGCGTGCCACATGTGAGGCGTTGGCTTGACCCTTCTACGGCTGGACCGTTGGTACTGAGGCATGAAGTGAATGTCTTTGAACTTATTTCATGTGTTGATCGGTTTCGGGAAAACTTGGATGTTCCAATGTTCGATCGGAAAGTTTAATATTTTCTATTTATCCGGAATGGGATACAATAATTGGAATTCACAAACAGTTATGAGATAACTGAATGAATGTTATAAATCTAGCAGTTTAGTCCCACATGATATTGAAAAGAGTTTTCGATAATGAGACTAAAATGCGGGATTTATAGCTGTTAGGCATGTGATGTCTAAGTATTTCATTTGATTAGGCATGCGATGTCTAAAGAAGTTGCGGATTCCAATTGTTGTAGTTTTATACTTTTTTTTTCTGTGACCGTAAGTGTAATATGTGATATCGCCGGTTTCGTTGCTATATGTCAACGACAATTGGGATGCGCATATTTACTTACGTTGATGACATATGATGTTATGTGTTGCTGGATATGTTATATTGGATAGTCGTGTTCAAATAGCCGGGGTTTTTTATGTGAGATGAGTGTTTTTCATTTTCATTCATATAAAAACTTGTATGTAATATTCTTTTATTGGGGCACTTCCAGGTAGCGGAAGTTGTTACCCTTTGTATATTATTTACTTTTCCGCATTAGGATAGACCCAAGGAGGGGAGCACAAGTAACCGGGTTCTAGGGTCCAGTGGGAGACCATCTCGAGGAGTCGAGTCCGGTTCTCCTAACCCTAGAATTGGTAGGGTTGCTTGCCGCTCTCGTAGGGGTCTAGGGGTGTGGGATTGGCTATTCATCACAACCGTGGAATCCGTGTTTTATACTGGCTCGTATTGAAAGCACGAACGTCCTAGTATATCCAATATTTCATATGATATTTTCTGCTGCGATATCTGTGATGTTCTGTGATAGATACTTTATATAGTATATATGATATATTATATAGACGTTACTTATGTTTTGCACCCGTACTAGCCCTGCCCTGCTCTGTCGTTAGTTACCTAACCTAATGGTGCACGAGGGGACATCGAGGCGAATGCGGATGGCATAAGTGTACGTCGTATTTATCTGTGATGTTTAGGTGACTTAAATGATGGGACTTCATTAATGTGATTAATGAAAGAAAAGAAACCTAAGATGTTGGAGAATCAAATTCTAAACAAAACAGGTAGCTACAGTTCTTGCTTTGCATAGCGGTATATATGATATACCCTGCACCTTATTCGATGAGGAAAGGACCGAGATCCCTTCACCGGGAGTGACTCCTTTAGCAATAACTGGCAGATGCTGCACACTCGGTTTGCTTTTGATTGCTTTTGACTTTTGCTTTGCACAGTGATATATATGATATATCCAGCACCTCATTCGACGAGGAAAGGCCCGACGATCCCTTCACCGGGAGTGACCCCTTTAGCAAAATCTAGAAAAGCCTCAAAATCACTCCATTTCAAAACTTCATTTGATTATACAACGATATCAAGTTCATTACGCAATAGGTTTTCAGAAAAACCTGTCGTAGCCCTCCGTCATTTCAGATAAAAACTGTTTAGTATTCGTGCTGCGTTTGTTGGCCTTTGTCAAGGCGTAGTGTACGGTAGCTGAATAGTGCTTATCTGCTTATGCATATGATGCAGATTGTTTCAGGGTAGTCGTAAGACCTTGTTGGCCTTTGTCAAGGGACGTGCGGGTGGGTTTGATTCAATCAAGAAATGACGGGTTGAACTTGACTAGCATCCTGTGATTTGTTGGCCTTTGTCAAGGTCATAGGACACTAGGGGCAAAATATTATCGGGAATTTCAAGTGTTGAAATTTGCAATGAGATTGCATGCCTTCTATGAGATAGTTGGATCCCGATACCCACTGTGAGTAAGAGTTACTCCTGGGAGAGTTTTGCACATTACAATTAGCCGATCAAGTAGGTGTCTAGAAAGGTGTCAACGGGGTTACGCCTCTGGGAAAACGAGGTTTACTTTAATTAGGTTCGTGCGAAAGCACGGGGGACCTCCCTCAAAGTACCGACACTGGCCTGGCTGAAAGATCGACGAAGTTGTAGGGTGTAATTAATCCCGGATAGTCTTTCCTTTTAGGGTTTGAAGGAAGATTTGATAAAAACCAGTGGGAGCCATCCTGATTAGATAAGATAATAACCAATCTGATCTTGCACGAGCATACGCTAAAGTGTTTTCTTCTCTCTCTCTCCAGGTAGCGACCATGTCATGCCCTAATAAAGATAATAATATGGATGTATTGACCGAACCCGTATGTTATACTGTGCTGGGGAACGTTGGTTCCGTTCTTTCTTATAAGAGTTATAGGAATGAACAGGATATAGGGGAATACCAGGATTCCCATGCCACCCGAATGAAGAAAGTACATGTTGATGTATTTTCTTCGGGTTTGTTCGTTACAGAGAACTGTTTCTCCATTTGCTCCATGTCCTGGGTATTAGATACCGGGTCAGGATCCCATATATGTAATCAGTTACATGGGCTCAGGAAAGGTAGAGAACTTGGAGAAGGTGATAAAGACATTAGAGTTTGAAATGGTGCAATTGTTGCAGCTAAGACTGTCGGGGAATATCACCTTGAATTACCAACTGGTAATACATTGGTTCTGAACGAATGCTATTACATGCCGAACCTGATATGCAACATTATATCGGTTTCTTTATTGAGTAAAGAGGGATATAATTTTGTATTACAGGACAATGTTATGAACATTTTCCGTAACCAAAAGTTGGTTGGATCAGGCACGTTGTGCAATGGCATTTATGTTCTAAATCAATCAACAGTTCTGAGCATAACAAACACACACAAGAGGAAGAGTTCAGAACTGAACGAATCCTTCTTGTGGCATTGTAGACTGGGTCACATCAATGCGACACGACTGACTAAGTTGCATAAGGATGGATATTTAAATCCGTTTGAATTTTCATCTTATGACACTTGACAGTCATGTCTCAAAGGCAAGATGACCAAAACTCCATTTACGGGACACGGAGAAAGAGTTACCGAACTCTTGGGACTGATACATAGTGATGTATGCGGTCCCTTGTCTACACATGCCAGGGATGGTTCTTCGTACTTCATTACATTCACTGACGATCTCTCTAGATTCGGATATGTGTTCCTGATGAAACACAAATCAGAAGCTTTTGAGAAATTTAGAGAATATAAACAAGAAGTCGAAAACCAAACCGGAAAAAGTATTAAAGTCCTTCGATCTGATCGAGGAGGTGAATACTTGAGCATTGAATTCCTGGACTTCCTAAAAGAGAATGGGATTCTCTCTCAGCTGACTCCTCCATATACACCACAGCACAACGGTGTATCAGAACGGAGGAACCGCACCCTATTAGATATGGTGCGCTCTATGATGAGCACAGCTGAGTTACCTATTTCATTCTGGGGATATGCGCTGGAAACAACAGCATACCTATTGAATCAAGTTCCATCTAAATCTGTACCTACCACACCATATGAGATATGGAGTGGGAAGAGACCATGTCTTAAACGAGTTAAGATATGGGGTTGCCCGGCCTATGTCAAAAGGAAAAATCCGGACAAACTCGAGGCACGGTCAGTTCTATGCAAGTTTGTGGGATATCCCAAACATTCACATGGATATCTTTTCTACCATACAGAGGAACAAAAAGTGTTTGTTTCTCGACATGCCACCTTTTTGGAAAAGGAATTTCTTGCAAAAGAAATTAGTGGCGATAAGGTAGAACTGGAAGAAATTCCGGCTACACAAACTCAAACTGAAGATTTAGTGGAACCAGAGGATTTAGTAGCTCCCAACGAACCTCAGCCTCTCCGCCGATCTAGTAGGGTTCCTCGCCAACCTGAGAGATACTACGGTTTTCTCATGGATGGTGGGAGCGAGGATTGCATCATGGAGGATGATGACCCAACTAGCTTCGAGCAGGCCATCACGAGTAGGGACTCAGTGAAATGGTTGGATGCTATGCGGTCCGAGATGGAATCCATGTACACCAACAAAGTATGGACTTTGGTAGTTGCTCCTGAAGGGGTAAAACCCATTAGGAGCAAGTGGATATTCAAGAAAAAAACTTGGTGTAGATGGGAAAGTGGAGAGTTTCAAAGCTAGACTTGTTGCAAAAGGTTTTCGTCAAAGACCAGGTGTGGACTATGACGAAACCTTTTCTCCAGTGGCTATGCTTAAATCCATCCGGATCATGCTTGCCATTGCTGCATATCATGACTACGAAATCTGGCAAATGGATGTTAAGACCGCCTTTCTAAACGGTGATTTAGAAGAGTGCGTGTACATGACTCAGCCAGAGGGCTTCGTAGACAGTGGGAGCAGCGGGAAGGTGTGCAAGCTGCTTAAATCCATTTATGGATTAAAGCAAGCATCGCGGAGTTGGAACATCTGCTTTGACGTCGTTATCAAAGAGTTTGATTTCGTCAAAAACCCAGATGAACCTTGTATTTACAAGAAGGTAGCAGAGAGTAAGGTTGTCTTCCTCGTATTGTACGTGGACGACATACTCTTGATAGGAAATGATATTCCTATGCTGCAATCGGTCATGCTCTTCTTATCACAAAGATTCTCAATGAAAGATCTTGGTGATGCCTCTAGCATATTAGGGATTAGGATCTATAGAGATAGATCCAAACGGATATTAGGATTGTCCCAATCCAGGTATATTGACACCATACTAAAGAGGTTTAGTATGGAAGAATCCAAGCGTGGGAACTTGTCCACGATCTCTGGAGTCACTCTCTCCAAAGAGATGTCTCCCAAGACTGATTTGGAGAGAGCTCGCATGCAAGGGATACCCTATGCTTCGGCTGTAGGCTCTATCATGTATGCGATGCTATGTACCATACCCGATGTAGCATACTCACTAAGTATAGTGAGCAGGTATCAAGCTGATCCTGGAGAGAGTCACTGGACAGCTGTGAAGAGCATTCTCAAGTACTTACGAAGGACTAAAGAGATGCTCTTGGTGTATGGTAACGGAGAACTCCAAGTGGAGTCCTTTACCGATTCGAGCTTCCAGAGTGATAAGGACGACTCTAAGTCGCAGTCGGGATTTGTCTTTACCCTTTACGGAGGGGCGGTTAGCTGGAAGAGTTCCAAGCAGGAAACCGTGGCAGACTCGACGATGGAGGCTGAATACATCGCTGCCAACGATGCTGCCAAAGAGGCTGTCTGGATCAAGAAGTTCATTACTGAACTTGGAGTGGTTCCATCCATTGAGCATCCAATACCTCTGTATTGCGATAACAATGGAGCGGTGGCTTTGGCCAAGGAACCTAGGTCCCATCAGCGATCCAGGCATATTCTGAGGCGGTATCACCTGATCCGGGAGATAGTTGATCGCCGGGAGATCGAGGTCAGGAGGGTTGACACGAAGAACAACACGGCGGATCCACTCATGAAGGCCATTCCCCAGATACAGTTTGAGAGACTCTTCGGGATGCTCGGTATGCGATACTATAGCAGCTGGCCTTAGTGCAAGTGGGAGATTGTTAGTTGTATGTATGCTCTAGAGGCCAGTATTGTACAGATGATGTATATTATATTGGATGCTTGGACATATATAGAGATGACTTTCTTGCTCGATATGATAGTATGCTATCTGGTTACTCTTTATCTTAACATGTATACTAGTCTCTTTAAACTGTCTTATAGTTACATGTTGATAAAGCCCTTAGGATGTGTACTTGACTACCTGGACTATGATGCAGATCATATTAGTGGGGACATGGTAGTCCATAAGTACATCCTGTAAGTCGATGTAGTACACCCCAGTAATTATGGGGGGGGCGGAATTTTCAAAAACGATCAAGTTTAAAGAACGAACATCGAATAACCGCTTAAATCGAAGCTAAACAAATAATAACCGAACACATAGCTATACTAAACTATAGTGTTAAGGGATTATACCTATCGAAACTAGTCCTTCGTCTTTGTGTCCTCCTTTGTTCTCCTCGACCTTCTCTAGGTAGTAGACGATCCACCCGAGAGCAAAACACCAAGCTACACCTCTAACTTGAGGTAACTAATCAACTTTGATTGCTAATCAAAGATGAAAGGATGATATAGAGTAAAGGTAATGGATGCTTAAGTCTAACTAAACCTTTGATCTCAACACATGAGGATTAAGGATTAGTATCTTGAAGATGAGAGCTTGAGGAAAGAGAATATGAGATAAGATAATGAGAAGAGAGAGAGTGTATCATAATATATTATGAAGCATTTTCAATAATGAGAAAAGAATAAAGAGTGATGATAAATCATGCTTCATAAAATATCTAGTGGTGATTCATTAGCATGAGTCATTAAGCAATAAATGTGCATTAATGAAATGAATGAATCACCACCATGACACACAACCTCATCCAAAGTAACCTCCTTAGTCACATCTTCTAGAAGCTTCTCGTACAATTACGAGAACGCCCTTCCAATCCGCAAAAATACGGAAAAACTTTAAACTGTAAAAATCCAATAACCGGATACCAGTAACTGGCTTAAACCAAAGCCGACTGGTAAAAACTGTCCGAAAGTCGTACGTGCGTAAACGCACGTATGCGTCCGAACCCTTTGTCGCAAAACCATGCAACCTTTATATCGTTTCGCCTGGAGTAGGAAACTCTCTGTGTGGGACTCTAGAGACTCGACTACTACGCTGGCAGTGGGTTTAACCACAGACCGCAAGCGGCACTAGCTGTACGTAACGGTCCCCAGGTAGTTGTCGATAAGAAGGCCGATGAGAAAACCCATCCGAACTCCTACTGAGTCTGATGTGACAATCTCCATACAGTCCGGTCCGTTCGTCCAAGACTATCGCATATCGGGCCTAGGGGGGCGGCAAGCGTCAGTCCCCTAATAGCGGTATAAGTCGTGTCGGAGGGAAGCCCATTACACCCTGAGAAACTACTAGAACCTACCAGCAAATCTCGCTTGCCCTGGCCAGGGACTTTGCGTAATGGCTCTCTGACACAGCACGACATCTACTCCCAATACCGGGAGGGACGAATCCTGTCTAACCGCCACTGCCTCCAAGTGCTCGGGACTGCACCCAACTGCTACCTGTTTGCATGACTCCTTTGAGCCGTGGTAGGGTAGCAATCTAAGAACAGTGGGACACACTCGAGGCGAAGTAGCAGTGTCAAGTCTGCGGACTACGCTGTACTCATGTCACCTGGGAACTGTTCACTGACGACTGGTATCAAACCAACCAACAGTTCCCTGTGAGTCCTGTCCGGTATACCCGTAACCTAACGAGCACCTGTATACTATCTCCAGTACGACGTACTGACGGCTGTGGGACAGACCATCTCCCCAACTGGGATGAGAAGCGTACACACCAGTCTACTCCGGAGTATCGATGCTCTGTCTCGATAATCCAACGACCAGGGACCTGAATAAGGATGTGCTTGTAGACTACCCAGCCCCCACTAGTGTGACTGCCATCACAACGCTGGTAGACAAGCAAGATCCTAAGAGCTCTATCAATACGTACACTAACATATTAAGATAGAAAAACCAAGTAGCATACTACCATGTTTAGCAAGACTGTTATATACATGTGAATATCCCAAGCTTCCATTAAGTAATATACAAGCTAGTATGATACAGTAATGGCCTTCTAGGGCATAAACACTAACAATCTCCCACTTGCACTAGGGCCATGTACTGGCGTATCGAAGACCGATGATCTCGAGTAGCCGCTCGAACTGAATCTGAGGAAGGGCCTTTGTGAATGGATCAGCAATGTTCTCTTCTGAAGCAACTCTCCGAACCTCGATCTCCTGACGATCAATGATCTCCCTGATCAGGTGATACCGCCTCAAGATGTGTCTGGATTTCTGATGGGACCTTGGTTCCTTCGCTAAAGCTATAGCTCCGTTGTTGTCGCAATACAGAGGTATTGGATCAACTATGGTAGGAACCACCTGAAGTTCTGTTAGGAACTTCTTCATCCAGACTGCTTCTTTTGCGGCATCGCAAGCAGCTATATACTCCGCTTCCATCGTCGAGTCAGCAACGGTGTCCTGCTTGGAGCTCTTCCAGCACACCGCCCCTCCATTGAGGGTAAACACATAACCCGACATGGACTTGGAATCGTCCTTATCACTCTGGAAGCCGGAATCAGCAAAGGCCTCCAACCTGAGGTCTTTTCCGCCGTAAACCAAGAACATCTCCTTAGTCCTCCTCAGGTACTTGAGAATGTTCTTTACTGCTATCCAGTGTTTTTCCCCTGGGTCTGACTGATACCGGCTTACCACGCTCAGTGCGTAAGCTACATCTGGTCTGGTACACAACATCGCATACATTATAGAGCCTACCGCAGAAGCGTAGGGTATAATAGACATGCGTTCCCTTTCCAAATCAGTCTTGGGAGAAATCTCTTTAGAGAGGGTGATTCCGTGACAAGCCGGTAGATTACCGCGCTTAGAATCTTCCATACTGAATCTTTTCAGTACAATGTCGATATACCTGGACTGTGAAAGTCCCAACATCCTCTTGGATCTATCACGATAGATCCGGATCCCCAGAATGTAAGAGGCATCACCCAGGTCTTTCATGGAGAACCGGTGTGACAAGAATCCTTTGACAGATTGTAGCATAGGAATGTCATTTCCTATCAATAGAATGTCATCCACGTACAAGACGAGGAATACGACACTTCTGGCCACAACTTTACTATATATGCACGGTTCATCTGGATTTTTGATAAAGTCATATTCTTTGACTGTCTCATCAAAACAGATGTTCCAACTCCGCGATGCCTGCTTTAGTCCGTAAATGGACTTAAGCAGCTTGCATACTTTCCCGCTGCTCCCACTCTGATTGAAACCCTCTGGCTGATCCATATAGACGCTCTCTTCTAAATTTCCATTCAGAAAAGCCGTCTTTACGTCCATCTGCCAGATTTCATAATCATGGAAGGCAGCAATAGCAAGAAGGACCCGAATGGATTTGAGCATAGCCACTGGAGAAAAAGTTTCGTCATAGTCCAAACCAGGTCTTTGACGAAAACCCTTTGCAACAAGTCTAGCCATATAGGTTTCCACCTGTCCATCTACACCAATCTTTTTCTTGAAGATCCATTTGCATCCTATGGGTTTTACCCCATCTGGAGCAAAGTCCAAAGTCCATACTTTGTTGGTGTACATGGACTCCATTTCGGTCCGCATTGCATCTAGCCATCGTACCGAGTCGCCGCTCTGGATGGCCTGCTGGAAGTCAGTAGGTTCATCATCATCTATGATGCAATCCTCTCTATCCCCGTCAATGAGAAAACCGTAGTATCTCTCAGGCGGATGAGACGGCCTACTACTCCTGCGGAGGGGTGCGGGAATGTTCTGTTCTTCTTGAACCTCTGGTTCTACCAAACTTTCAGTAGCAGCTTGTGGTTCTGGAATTTCTTCCAGTTCTATTTCGCTCCCATTTATATCCTTTTCTAAAACTTGTTGTTCTAGAAAATGGGCATTACGAGAAACAAAAACCTTTTGTTCCTCTGCGTAATAGAAGCAATATCCCTTGGAGTTCTTTGGATATCCTACAAGCATACATTTTACCGATCGTGCCTCGAGCTTGTCCACAAACTGCTTTTTGACAAAAGCTGGACATCCCCAAATCCTTATATACTGAAGATAGGGTTTCTTCCCACTCCACATCTGATATGGTGTGGTAGGCACAGTTTTGGTTGGAACTCTGTTCAAAATATATGCCGCTGATTCTAGCGCATATCCCCAGAAAGATCGCGGTAACTCAGCATTACTCATCATGGATCGTACCATATCCAATAGGGTTCGATTCCGTCTCTCCGATACACCGTTGTGCTGTGGAGTGTATGGAGGAGTAAGCTGAGAGAGAATTCCTTTCTCTTTTAGGTAACCTAGGAACTCGGCACTTAAGTATTCTCCACCTCGATCAGATCTCAGTGTCTTAATACTTTTGCCTGTTTGGTTTTCCGCTTCACTCTTGAATTCCAGGAATTTCTCAAAGGCCTCTGATTTATGCTTCATTAAGAAAACATATCCATACCTAGAGAAATCATCTGTAAAAGTAATGAAGTAGGAATAACCACCTCTTGCATATGTAGACATTGGACCACATACATCACTGTGTATGAGTCCTAAGAGCTCGCTCGCTCTTACTCCTTGTCCAGTAAATGGAGCCTTTGTCATCTTTCCTTTGAGACAAGATTGACAAGTGTCATAAGTTTGATATTCGAACGTGTCCAAATATCCTTCTCTATGCAACTTAGTCAACCTTCTCTCATTGATGTGACCCAGTCTACAATGCCATAAGAAAGCTTTATTCAAATCTGGAGACTTTCTTTTTAGTGTGTTCTGGATGTTGAAAATTTGGAGTTGGTTTAAAACATATATGCCGTTATTTAGAGTACCGGACCCAATCAAACCATGATTAAGGTGGATGTTGACAACATCTCTTACAAACGTGAAATCATAACCTTTATTTGATAACAAGGAAACTGATATGATATTACACGTTAAGCTGGGTACAAAATAACAGTTATGTAAAACCAAAATGTGTCCACTCGTCAATCCTAGGTGATAATCCCCGACGGACGCAGCTCCCACGCTAGCTCCGTTAGCAACCCTGAGGATCATATCACCTTCCTTCAGCACTCTACGGTTTCTCAGTGCCTGCAATGAATTGCAAATATGAGATCCTGATCCGGTATCCAATACCCAGGAAGTAGAGTTGATCGACAGACAATTCTCAATTACAAACACACCTGAAGTCGAAGCCACAGCTTGCTTCGGTTCCTGGTTCTTGGCGTTCCACGCCTTGCAATCCTTCTTCCAGTGCCCTTTCCTGTAACAATGGAAGCACTCATCCTGACCAACTATCGGTACTGCTTTCTTTTTCTTTCCCTTCCCTCCCACCTTACTAACACCTCCTCTAGGTCTGGGTGCGGCCTTCTTCTTCCTTCCTTTGGCCCTAGCCTTGGACCCGGAAGAAGATGAACCGCCAACAAACATAGCGGGTGTTTCCCTTGATGTCTTCAAGGTGCCCTCTGCACTCCTTAACATGTTCAGGAGTTCCGGAAGTTCAACTTCTTTTCTTTGAAGGTTGAAGTTCAGGATAAACTGGGCGTAGGTGTGAGGAAGGGACTGGAGAATAAGGTCTGTATAGAGCTCATTATCCAGAGTCGTCCCAAGGTCTGCGAGCTCTTCAATATAGCTGATCATCTGTAGGACATGTTCACCTACCGATGACCCGGCAGCCAACCTCGCTCGAAACAAGTTCTTTGAGGTCTCGTATCTTGCTATACGAGATTGCTCTCCATAAAGTTCCTTTGTATGGAGAAATATGCCATCAAGGTCCATATCCTCGTGCCTCCTCTGATGTTCATTGTTCATCGAGGCAAGCACGATGCACTTGGCTCTCGCGCAATCTAAATCCCAGGTTTTGCGGATTTCCTTATCCGCATTGCTGGATTTGGGACCAGGGACAGCAGGTGCCGTAGCGGTGAGGACGTACCCCAGTTTGTCATAGGTCAAAGCCATCTTGACATTCCGCAGCCAATCTTTATAGTTTGGCCCTGTCAGTATATTTTTCTCTAAAAGTAACTTAAGTCCAGTCATTTTCAGGGTCGCTGCAATTAGGAGAGAGAGAAGAAAACTCTTTAGCATGATGCTCTTGCAAGTTTAGAGTGGTTTTTAGTTTATCTAAACTGGATGGCTCCCACTGTTTTTCGAATCCTTCCTCAAACCATAAAAGAAGAATTAGCCAAGACTATTCTCACCGTACAATACTTGCTTAACCGTTCAGCCAGGCCGGTGTCGATACTTTGAGGGAGGTTTTCCAACGCTTTCGCGAAGTTCCTTAATTAAATAACCTCTTTTCTCTAGGGGCGTAACCCCGCTGACACTTTTCTGGACACCTACTAGGTTTATAGCATTGATCGTTAAGTGACGAATATCCTGATAAGTAGCATATACTCACAGTAGGATCGGGATCCAAATATCATCGTCTGATAATGTTGTAGGAATGCTACCAACATTCATCAAACTCAAAATGGTATGCATCTCTTTGCAAATTTCAGTTTCTTTAGAAATTCCCGATATGGATTTTTGCCCCATGCTCTTATGACCTTGGCGTTGGTCAAAATGTCATAAGTCACATGTCAAGTTCTACCCATCATTATCTTGTTAATTTGAACCCATCCGTATATATCCCTGACGTTGGCCAAATGATAATACGACTGTCTCAAATCAACTCATCTATCTATGCAACAAATGAATACCCAGCAGCTACCAAACACTATGCCATGGCGTTGGCCAAAACTGCATAGCTTGAATACTACTGAATACCCAAATGAAATGACGGAGGGCTACGACTGGTTTTGGCGAAACCGTGAACGTAGTGAACTTGATATAACCGAAGGAACCTGATAGCTTTTATAAGGAGTGGTTAAATCTCCGCATTTAAAAAATATCTGTTTTTAAAAATAACCGAGTGGTTTCTTTTAAATTGTTCCAACGATTAAAACTTTGGTTTATTTTACTTTGCATTATAGATAATGCGTCCCATCATTAACCTATCATTGCAGAAAACAACGAAAATACAACGTCCTCTTATGCCATCCGCATTCGCCACGGGGTCCCGTCATCACCCGTTAGGTTACTTAACTAACGACAGAGCGGGGGCTGGGCTAGCGCGGGTGTAAAACATAAGTGGCGTCTAAATAGCTATCATAAATATAGATATTTTACATTCGTCTGACGCAATGATATTCATTCCAGAACACAGATAAACAATATTGGATTTGCAAGTAATCTGTATTTCTTTTGAGCCTGCAAGAAAAGACAGATTACACAGTTGTGATGAATAGCCGTTACCCCACCCTCGACCCCTACGGGTACGGCAAACTACCCACCCGGTAGTCTGTGTACCCCACCTTGGGTCAGTCCTAGGAGCAAAAACAGTAAAATGAAATAATACAACGGTGGCTACAACCGCAACCTGGAAGTGCCCCGCGAAAATAATATTACAACAAATTACATTTACAACAAATGAATTAAACAATAACCCATTGCTAACCCCGGCTATACACCACAACAGTCCAATACAGTTTATATGCACAAACAGATATAACCATTTCAGAAATGTGCAACCCCCTGCCAACCGACATACTAGCAGTTGGGGGAGGTTTACGAACACATTAAACAATCACAGATATAATCCAATATGCAAATACTGTACAATTTCGATCGAATAAACAACATCAATATTGCTCCAAAATCTGCTCTGTTAAACAGTAACCTGAGCAAATATTAAATATTCCAGAAAACACTAAATATCACAGGGGACCCACACAAAAAATTTGGGATCATAACTCGGCAACTCGGCGGCGGAACCGCGGCGAATCGGTGGGATCCGCCGCGCTTCCGCGGCGCTTTAGCCGAGTCATGGGACCAATTTTCTTGGGTGTTCTCCTGGACCCATGTCAAGCTTTCTGAACATCCCTGAAAAATTTTTGGACATCATTTTGGATTCGACAGAAACTGATTTTTATTAGTGTTTTCCGGCTTCGTTTTTCCGTTCGAAATTCGTACAAATTTGCAATCAAGTTATTTATTGTTTAGCGAGGCTCTGATACCACTGTAAGTCGATGTAGTACACCCCAGTAACTATGGGGAGGCGGAATTTTCAAAAACGATCAAGTTTAAAGAACGAACATCGACTAACCGCTTAAATCGAAGCTAAACAAATAATAACCGAACACATAGCTATACTAAACTATAGTGTTAAGGGATTATACCTATCGAAACTAGTCCTTCGTCTTTGTGTCCTCCTTTGTTCTCCTCGACCTTCTCTAGGTAGTAGACGATCCACCCGAGAGCAAAACACCAAGCTACACCTCTAACTTGAGGTAACTAATCAACTTTGATTGCTAATCAAAGATGAAAGGATGATATAGAGTAAAGGTAATGGATGCTTAAGTCTAACTAAACCTTTGATCTCAACACATGAGGATTAAGGATTAGTATCTTGAAGATGAGAGCTTGAGGAGAGAGAATATGAGATAAGATAATGAGAAGAGAGAGAGTGTATCATAATATATTATGAAGCATTTTCAATAATGAGAAAAGAATAAAGAGTGATGATAAATCATGCTTCATATAATATCTAGTGGTGATTCATTAGCATGAGTCATTAAGCAATAAATGTGCATTAATGAAATGAATGAATCACCACCATGACACACAACCTCATCCAAAGTAACCTCCTTAGTCACATCTTCTAGAAGCTTCTCGTACAATTACGAGAACGCCCTTCCAATCCGCAAAAATACGGAAAAACTTTAAACTGTAAAAATCCAATAACCGGATACCAGTAACTGGCTTAAACCAAAGCCGACTGGTAAAAACTGTCCGAAAGTCGTACGTGCGTAAACGCACGTATGCGTCCGAACCCTTTGTCGCAAAACCATGCAACCTTTATATCGTTTCGCCTGGAGTAGGAAACTCTCTGTGTGGGACTCTAGAGACTCGACTACTACGCTGGCAGTGGGTTTAACCACAGACCGCAAGCGGCACTAGCTGTACGTAACGGTCCCCAGGTAGTTGTCGATAAGAAGGCCGATGAGAAAACCCATCCGAACTCCTACTGAGTCTGATGTGACAATCTCCATACAGTCCGGTCCGTTCGTCCAAGACTATCGCATATCGGGCCTAGGGGGGCGGCAAGCGTCAGTCCCCTAATAGCGGTATAAGTCGTGTCGGAGGGAAGCCCATTACACCCTGAGAAACTACTGGAACCTACCAGCAAATCTCGCTTGCCCTGGCCAGGGACTTTGCGTAATGGCTCTCTGACACAGCACGATATCTACTCCCAATACCGGGAGGGACGAATCCTGTCTAACCGCCACTGCCTCCAAGTGCTCGGGACTGCACCCAACTGCTACCTGTTTGCACGACTCCTTTGAGCCGTGGTAGGGTAGCAATCTAAGAACAGTGGGACACACTCGAGGCGAAGTAGCAGTGTCAAGTCCGCGGACTACGCTGTACTCATGTCACCTGGGAACTGTTCACTGACGACTGGTATCAAACCAACCAACAGTTCCCTGTGAGTCCTGTCCGGTGTACCCGTAACCTAACGAGCACCTGTATACTATCTCCAGTACGACGTACTGACGGCTGTGGGACAGACCATCTCCCCAACTGGGATGAGAAGCGTACACACCAGTCTACTCCGGAGTATCGATGCTCTGTCTCGATAATCCAACGACCAGGGACCTGAATAAGGATGTGCTTGTAGACTACCCAGCCCCCACTAGTGTGACTGCCATCACAACGCTGGTAGACAAGCAAGATCCTAAGAGCTCTATCAATACGTACACTCACATATTAAGATAGAAAAACCAAGTAGCATACTACCATGTTTAGCAAGACTGTTATATACATGTGAATATCCCAAGCTTCCATTAAGTAATATACAAGCTAGTATGATACAGTAATGGCCTTCTAGGGCATAAACACTAACACATCCTTCATGGTCCCTAGTCGTGGGTGTATCGAGACGGGACATCGATATACCAGTGTAGACTAGCGTATACGCTTCTCGACCCATGAGATGGGCGATGGATGATCCCATATCCATTGGTGTTTGACATCAGAGATGGTATACGGGTGCTCAGTGGAGACTGGTACACTGGACGGACTCGCCGAGAACTCCCAGATGGTATTATACCTCACGTCAGATGGCAGTTCTCAGGTGACACTTGTGCAGGTTAGTCTGTAGACCCGAGATCGTCATAGAGTCTTGTGTGATTCCCACTGTGCTTTGATCTCCACCTTACCATGTCCATGAGGGCATGCAAAACGGTGGTCTTTGGGTACAGTCCCGAGTCACATGGAGGCAATGAGCGATAGGAGGGGTTTCGTCTCTCCCGGTATTGGGGGTTGATGTTGCGCAGTGCTCGATTGGCTGTAACAGGGATGTCCCTGGCCAGGGCTGATCAGAGATTTGCTGGTAAGTGTTACCAGTAGTTTCTCGACCCGTTATGAGCCTCACATCGGCACGACTTATCGGTTATTGGGGTCTGACGTTTACCACCCCTAGACTTGATATGCGACATATCAGACGAACAGACCGGACTGTACGGTAAGTGTTACTGGTTGGATTCACAGGAGTGTGAGTGGGCTAGCTCGTCGATCTTCTGATCGCTCAATACCCGGATGGCCGTTACGTTTAGCAGACTGCTTGCGGCTTGTGGGTGCTTGATATGATCATCATCTGCTACCGGCGTATTGACGAGTCTTTAGAGTCCTACACAGAGGTTTCCTGGCTCAAGCGAAACGAAATAGGAGCGCATATGAGATATGTGCAGGACCGAGAATAATGCGTGTATGTGATACCGTATTCCATTCTCGCGATGGATGTTTGGATTGGTTATATGCGATATAACCTAGTTATCGAATCATTGATTCGATAAATCGATACATTGCATACTAGTCGGTTATGTGCGACATGACCGGATCGTTAAATCAACTGTTGATTTAATGATTTAATGTATAATTATATATTTGATATATTAATTTGCATTAACTAGTATTGGTTCACTTTAAATGGATTTTCTCACTTGATGTGCAAGTTGTATATGTGATATACTTTTATGCACATGTTTGTATCATGTTTGATGATACTTGCTCATTTGGTAAAGTGTAAAGAATTAAACCTTGGTTAAGAAAGTGGTTAGGGTTTTTATTTATTCATTCCTTTTTCTTTTTAATTTGGATTAAAAAGAAATGGCAAAAGAAAACAAAAGGGTTGCTTTCATTCTTGAAGCTTGTTGAAGCTTCATGAAGCTTTGACCAAAGTGACCACTTTGTCTTCATGCTTAACCCTAACCATTCTTATAACCTTAGTCAATTCTCTACACCTAACCATGGTTCACATTATGATAAGTTTTCATTTTCTTTTTCATTTGATTAACTTATCATATTCTTTCTTCTTCTTCATCATCTTCTTCTTCAAGAAAAGCTTAAGTCCATCAATGGCAACTTGAGCAAAAGTGAGAGAAATCCAATTCTAAAGTGAACCCACCTCCTATTTCTTCACCCTCTACCTCTTGCCAAGTAGTATAGGGTGTTTTCTTCACAAGTTTCACAACTTGGTGAAGTTGGAGCTTGAACTTGTGATGCCTCGACGTAGATCATCTTCGGCACGAAGCCGACGACCTAGTCCGCCCATTTCTCCGATGAAGCCGACGATTGAGTTCGGGATTCAAGATGGACAGCGAGAGGACGCCTACGTGGAGCTAAGGAAGTGGAGAACCGGATCTACAAAGGTTGTAGCCTCTCTCCTTTAGTTAAGTTGTTAACTAGTTTCGTTTTTCGCCTAAATTTCTAGTCGACGATCCGTATTAGGGTTTCGCGGCACTCATAAAATTTTAAATTGGCATGGTTGATGCCTTGTGAGACCTCTATAGTGTGCCTAGGAACCCTACAACTCGCAGTGGGTATCGGGATCCAACTATCTCAGAGAATGTATGCAATCTCATTGCAAATTTCAACACGTGAAATTCCTAATAATATTTTGGCCCTAGCGTCCTATGACCTTGACGGAGGCTAACAAACCATAAGCTGCTAGTCAAGTTCAACCCGTACATTTCATGATTGAATTAAACTCACCCGCACGACCCTTGATGGAGGCCAACAAAATCGCACGACTACCCTGCTGGGTTTCCTAGGGCGGCCGCTGGGTTTCGGAAGGCATCGACCATGCCGTTTTTAAAAATTTGGCGTGCTAAAGAACCTTAACCTAGAATCTTAACTAGAGAATTAGACGAAACTAGAATGTAAATATCTTTACATCTAACTGAACAAGTAATACAACCTTTGTAGACCGGTCCTTCACTTCAATAGCTCCGTATAGTAGTCCATTCGCGCCAAGTAGTGAACTCCCGGACTCTAGAAAGGCTCCACAAGATGAAATGAACAAGCTTGCTTGAAGTCTTCGAGGCTGAAGATGATCTACATCGAGGAGACACCAACCCAAGCTATCTGTTCACTTATATGGAATTAGTGAAGCAAACACCCTAAATTAAATGGCTAGTTTAGTAGAGGATGATGAAGTAGAATTTTTGCTCAATTTAGAATTAATTTTCTCATTCATTTTCCCCACCTCCCATAAAGCTAGTGAGCTTGAGGAAGGAGATGAAGAAAAGCAACCATGGAAAAAGTCAAGTGTAGAATGAATTAAGTGGTGAGAATAGAAACCATGGGTAAGATAATATCTCATACTAACTCATGTAGAGACTTAACCATGGCTTGGGATAATGGTTGGGTTAATAAATATCTTCAAGTAAAACAAAATTAGTGGACTTGGTCAATGGTTCCACAAACATCCACAAGTTTCAACTATGTGACAATTTCCAACTAATTTGATTTAATTTAAATAAATAAAACCTTACATTATTATAAGTATGGTGTGAGTCCCATACACCCATGTAGCATGTTGCAACATGCATGACACAATAATATATATTACATATATATTAAGTGCACACATAAGTGAGAAAAAGAAATGTGTAAGTGAGCTAATATTAGTTAATGTAAATTAATATATCAAATATATAATTATACATTAAATTATTAAATCAACACTTGATTTAATAATCCGGCTATATCACATATAACCGATTAATATCATTGTTCCCCTCCGAACGGCGGCCGACGACGCGATGACGTCTTGGCCTGTGGTTCGGGGCAGATGCTATTTGGTTTTATCCGTCCACCTCTCCGAATATGCCAAGTTGATTTATGGCACCGTGTATCGGAGGTTTAGACGGATGCGGCCGATGTAGCAGACTTCGTCAGATTCCCCCTCGCTCGAGGGGTTTTTGATTGTGGGGACGCTCTTCCCTGCAGGCGCAAGCCCCTGCAGTTAATTACGCTACCGCATCGCGGTAACAACTTTCTCCTTCTCCAGAATTTCACTTCGTGTCGTGGGTGTTTGTTTTGTTTGTGGTTGCACGTGGATTGTATACGGAGACTGAGTAATGTCGTCGCCCGTAGGACGTGGATTAGTCCAAATCCGTATTTACTTAGATTTGGGTTTGATGTTTTTAGTTTAAGGATGCATTAGTCGCGTTGCGGCTAAGATCAACTTAAACGTTCGTTAAGGATACGTTAGTCCAGTTTGAGACTAAGATCAACTTAACGGGATCGTTTAGATCCGACAAAAGAGCGTTTGGGCTCTATTGTTCCAGTTTAGAGACATAGTGGTCCAACATTAGTTTAAGGACGTTTCGGTCCGATATTAGTTTAAGGACGCATAAGTCCATGAGTTTAAGGACCCCACAGTCCGTATCAATGTGTGGTTGTCAGGACCCGTCACCTCTCTGACGACGTTGAAGGATTACAACGACAAATATCAGAGGAGTTCAGAGATGTACCCTTGAACCAAAGTTGGTTGAGAGATCTATAGTCCAATTTGGGACTAAAGTTTGTTTGAAGGTTTGATTTAAGGACACTTTAGCCATATTTGAGGCTAAGATCAACTTAATAGTTTGTTAAGGATACGTTGGTCCAATTTAAGACTAAGATCAACTTAACGGGATCGTTTAGATCCGACAAAAGAGCGTTTGGGCTCTATTGTTCCAATTTAGGGACATGGGGGTCCATGTTCCAGTTTAGGGACATGGTGGTCCATATTCCAGTTTAAGGACGTGGTGGTCCGATATTAGTTTAGGGACGTTTCGGTCTGATATTAGTTTAGGGACGTTCCGGTCCGATATTAGTTTAAGGACGTTTCGGTCCACGAGTTTAAGGACCCCGCAGTCCATATAGTATGTGGTCGTTGGGACCCGTCACCTCTCTGACGTCATTGAAGGATTACAACGACAGATGTCAGAGTAGTTCGGAGATGTACCCTCGAACCGGTAGTAAATTGATTTAAGAGAGCAATCTTGCTCAGTCAATTTAATTTAAGGACTTACGACCAAAATTGGGCTAAGTCCAATTGAAAATGTTCAACATTTTATTTGCTTTTGCTTTGCATTTCTTTTTTTTAATTTTTATTTGGGCTTTGCCCAGAAAGGATGCAGAGCATCAATTTGTTTTGGGCTCTGCCCTTTATAAATGATGCAGAGCATCAATTTGTTTTGGGCTCTGCCTTTTATAAATGATGCAGAGCATCAATTTGTTTTGGGGCTCTGCCTTTTATTACTTTGCAATTTATTTAGGCCTGTTAGGTCTTTTTGACTTGGGTCTGGCCCTTTAAGTAATGCACTGCATTTGTGCAAAGCACTAAGGATCTTTTTAGATTCAAAACAGAAGTGCAAAGCACTTTTTGATCCCTTGATCTAAACAAGTTTTTCCTTGTTTCAGAGAACCAAAGGTTCATAACAAGTGCAAGGCACTATTTTTATTTTTATTTTATTTGTTTATTTATTTATTGAAGATCCATAATCTTGTTCTTAGATCGCTGATCTGTTCATAAGAGAAATTTCTCTTCTTTCAAAGGTTTTTACCTTTTTTATTCTTGAGGAGTTCTTCAGAGTCCTCTTTCTCTCTTTTTTCAAAATGTTCCCTCTTTTGAAATGAGGTCTGGGGTCCTTTTTATAGTGCTCACAAATTAGTTAAATTTGTTACAGAGATCTTTTTCTGAGTGATTTGGGGAATTTTCCCCACCGTTGGATCTTTGATCCAAAGGCCCCTGCTTTACAGAAGAAAATCTTCTTGTTTTAACAAGAACAGAAAAGATTTATTCTGTTTTGCGCAACTCCCCCAGCGCGTGACACGTGTCGCGCTGCGCAGCGCTTGCACAGCTGTGCTTGCGCAACTGCGCAGACACGTGTCGCGCAGCTCAGTGCTTGCGCAACTGTGCTTGCACAGTTGTGTTTGCGCAACTGCGCAGACACGTGTCGCGCAGCGCAGCGCTTGCGCAGTTGTGCTTGCGCAACAGCGCAGACACGTGTCGCGCAGCGCAGCACTTGCGCAACTGAACGTTGCTTCTTTTACTTTTTGTTTTTTAAGAGAGCCTTGCTCTGATTGGGTGCGCTGCTTTGGGCGCTGCGCTGATGCGTCTGCGCCTGACACGTGGCGCATTGCGCACAGCGCAAAGAATCTGAAGCGTTGCTTCATTTATTAAAGTTTAAATTTTCAAATCAAAGCTTTGCTCTGATTGGGGGAAGATGAAGCGTTGCTTCATCTCCCGCCTTGGAATTTGAACAGAGCTTTGCTCTGATTGGGGTAAACAAATGCCCCCCCACCGTTGCGCTTACGTGGCCTCCAAACGCAAGCGCAACGGTGACAGAATCCCAACCGTCGCGGCAGCTTTTGGAAGTTGGAAGGGAACTTGGTGCCTATAAATAGGACCTTTGGTCCTTCACAGATGATCATCATCTCCAAAAATTTTATTTTCAGAACCTCAGAGCCCTGCTCTTGTTTTTAAGAACTCTTAGATTTTCTTTAAAAGGAACTATTTAGGTAAGAATTAGTCTTGAATTAAATCAATTTTAATTAATAGAGCCTTGCTCTTATAAATCTTTGATCTAAAGAAACCCTTCTGGGGTTTCACCAATAGAGCCTTACTCTCAAGAATCTGTTTCAAGGTTTCTTGACCCATGAACAGAACCTTGCATCTTTGTCAAAACATAGATCTCTTTGATCTAAAAATGATGAACTTTTAAGAGTTTGAATATGAATAATGAAAATTAAAAATGGAGTTTTGTATTTTAATGGACTATATCATCTTTTAATAATAGTGATCTCAGAATCTTGGGGGACTTCTTTAAATTTCCCTTATTAGGATTTTTATAGTCACTCCTGTTCGTAGAGCATTGCTCTCGAGGAGTTTAACTGTCTGTGCTCGTTTTTTAACAAGAATTCGCTTAATCAGTCGGTCTGCTAATTCTGTTGATCTTCTTTCACAGGAACAATGGACGCCCATATGTATGCTCTTAACGAGATCATCTCTTACGGGGACATCCGCCGACTTGGCCGCTCTCAGAATCGAGAGTTCACAAACGCGGAGTGTGCTGAAATTATGAGCCGCTTCGACGCATACAATGGTCCACTGCTCCCCCGGCGTTCCTCCCTCCTTAAGCTTATCGTGGGAGCCATCTGGGAAGCGCTTCCCCTATTCTGTTCCGGCGTGCCGCTTAGGGCGTTGGATGCCGCTGAGGACAAGGTGCACTCGGTGTACCTATTGAACTTTATCTCGAAGAGACGGCGAGACAGTCTTATCGATCTCTTACACGAGGTCTTTCAACAGTCTGCCATACTCGCTGCTTATCGGAGGGTGGAAGACATCAGGGGGGACCCTGACGCTTGTGCTCGCGAAAGAAAGCACACTAGGATGGTCCGCGAGGCCTGGAAAGTCATAGATAGGGTCGCTTTTGAATTCCTCAATCCATGTCCTGGGTCCGAGGTTATTCCCTTGTAATAATGTTTTTCGTTTATTGCTTTTATGATTGTAAGAACTTCTGGCAATATTAATGAAGATTTTTGTTTTTCCTAGCCTGCCTTATCTTTTGTTCTGAGTCTTTTGCTTATGCATGAATGAATGTGTCTCGAACGCTTGATCAAATGTAAATCGGATACTCTTTCTGTTACTCTCTTCTTTCCCTTATTATCAGCATGCTATCTGGATAAACATAATCGGCAGATAACTTGACTTCTCCAAGAGATAGCGATGGCTTAGGCCGCAGGTTCAGATCTGCTGCCTAAGACTTTTCAACTCCATGAGCCGTGAGGGTCTCATAGAGACTTTTCTCCCTACGGATCGAGAGGATCTCGTAGGTGGTTTTTTCTCCTTAGGAATCGTGAGGATTCCTAAGTGTGGTTTTCGCTTATAAGTCGTAAGGATCCTATAAGAGATTTTTCCCTCTTACGAGTCGAGAGGACTTGTAAGCGGTTGTTCCCCTCCTTGTAGAAGTTCGACGTTGGAGAGTGAGACCCGTGGATGGTATGCAAGAGACCGTTTTGGGCCAACTTGCGGGGTCCCAATGCTTAGGAAACAGGCTTCTTTTATGCCCACTGCCTAAGGCTTTATCTCACGAGTCGAGCCGTCTCGACAATTTTTCACAAGTCGAGACGAATCGAACGTTTCTCGCAAGAACATCTTAACGTCGCATTTAACCTCTGCTCTTTACGACAGAAGCCCGTTAAAGTTGGTGGTACTTAGGGTTTTGGCCATCGTACCGTCGCATAAGCTGATATAGTCCTCGATAGGCAATCGTGCTGTTCGAGTAGCCCTGCGACTGCCGTGTCTCTGATCCCTTCGGGGGCTGGACAAGACGTCTTCAAGCAATCCTCCTTGGCAGTTTGACCGTCGGAAGAGCAAGCGTTAGGAATTTTCCATGTCTCTTTTTACTTGAGGTTAGGCTTATTTTGGTGAGCCCCGATGAGTCATAACCACTCCGCGCTGGTGTGGGGATGATCTCCGATAGTCTTTCGGGCTTTATGTGAGTTGCCGTCAAGACCCTGAAGCTAGGAATTTGGCCTTTGCTCCGTTTGCTGGCATTGCGTCTGCTGTATCGAGACGAATGTTGCGGTGGGAACTAGGGATTTTGCCGTGGTTCCGTTTGTTTGATGACGTTGCGTCTGCTGTGTCGAGACGAACGTTGGGGTGACATCTCGTCTGCTGTATCGAGACGGACGTCGAGGTTGTCTCTAGGTTACTGGTGAACCGCCGAGGTTTGGAACTAGGGATTTTGGCGTGGCTCCATTCGTTTGATGACGTTGCGTCTGAAGTGTCGAGACGAACGTTGGGGTGACATCTCGTCTACTGTATCGAGACGGACGTCGAGGTTGTCTCTAGGTTGCTGGTGAACCGTCGAGGTTTGGAACTAGGGATTTTGCCGTGGCTCCATTCGTTTAATGACGTTGCGTCTGCTGTGTCGAGACGAACGTTGGGGTGACATCTCGTCTGCTGTATTGAGACGGACGTCGAGGTGGTGACCATTCTGTGCTGGTGCGAGATGATCTCCGATTGTCTTTCCGGTTTTATATGAGTTACCGTCAAGACGTCGAAGCTAGGAATGTGGCCTTCGCTTCGTTTGCTTTGGTGTGTCCAAATCCTGTTGGAGGAAGAATGCTGGGGTTGACATTTCGTCTGCTGTATCGATACGAACGTCAAGGTGGTGACCACTCTGTGCTGGTGCGAGATGATCTCCGATTGTCTTTCCGGTTTTATGTGAGTTACCGTAAAGACGTTGAAGCTAGGAATGTGGTCTTCGCTTCGTTTGCTTTGTCACGTCCGAATCCCTGTTGGAGGAAGAATGCTGGGGTTGACATTTCGTCTGCTGTATCGAGACGAACGTCAAGGTGGTGACCACTCCATGTGAGATGATCTCCGGTGGTCTTTCAGGCCTTATATGACTTGCCGTTAAGACCTTGAAGCTAGAAATTTGGCCTTCGCTTCATTTGCTCACACTGCGTCTGGTGTATTGAGACGAATGCTGAGGTGGAGCTGGGATTTTGCCGTCACTCCGCTTGTTTCGACCATGGGGTCTTTTGTTAACTTTGCATGTACACCCTGCTGGACTGCGAAGGAACGCCGTTGTTGACATTGCGTCTGCTGTAACGAGACGAATGTTAAGGTGGAGTTGGGATTTTGCCGTTACTCCGCTTTGTTTCGACCGTGAGGTCTTTTGTTGACGTTGCATCTGCCTCCAGCTAGACTGCGGAGGAACGCTGTTGTTGACATTGCGTCTACTGTATCGAGACGAATGCTGAGGTGAAGCTGGGATTTTGCCATCGCTCCGCTTGTTTCGACCGTGAGGTCTTTTGTTAACTTTGCATGTACACCCTGCTGGACTGCGAAGGAAAGCCGTTGTTGACATTGCGTCTGCTGTAACGAGACGAATGCTAAGGTGGAGTTGGGATTTTGCCATCGCTCCGCTTTGTTTCGACCGTGAGGTCTTTTATTGACGTCATGTCTGCATCTAGTTGGAGTGAGGAGAAACGCCGTTGGTGATCTCTAAGTTGTCGATGTTGACGTCGAGACCCTGAAGCTCGGGATCTTCGTTTGCTTTATTTGTTGACATCGTGTCTGTAATATTGCGACAAATGTCAAAATGGTCTCTAGGTTGTCTATGAACCGTCGAGATTTGGCTTCGCTTTCTGATGGAGCCTGTTGGGAAGGTACGGTTCCCTCTTTATCTGTGCCCCTGAATTGTATACAGGGATCGATGCGATTTCACCTGTAGGGCAAAAAGTTTCATTCTTTCATTTTTTTTATTCTTTCCGCGATGCTCTATCATTTCAGCTTTTATATCGCGAAGGTCGCGATTGCCCAATCATTTCGGCTATTTTTCGCGGTGCCCAATCATTTCGGCTGTTTACTTTATTTTTACTCGCTGCTTTTTATTGCGAGTTGCCCAATCATTTCGGCTATTTCACATGCATATATTTTACTTGCTGCTTTTTATTGCAAGTTGCCCCATCATTTCGGCTATTTCGTATGCATGTGCGGCTTACTGGCTTTTCACCGTAAACCTGAAATTAGACACCAATTTCGGCATCAGCACCGTTAGAACTGGGATATGGCCAGGAGCGAATCATCACCTGCCTTTGTCGATGTCAAACAAAGGTGGCTCAGCGACCAGGGTTAAGGTCTTGTCGGCTAAGGCTTTTGACTTCATGAGCCGTAAGGGTCTCACAAAGGTATTTCTCCCTACAAGTCGTGAGGATCTTGTAGGTGTATTTTCTCCTTAGGAATCATGAGGGTTCCTAAGTATTTTGTTCCTCTGTAAGTCGTAAGGATCCTACAGGAGGGTTTTCTCCTTGTAAGTCGAGAGGATTTACAAGGGTTGTTCACCATGCAAACATATCCCTAGTCTCGGATGGGACTCGGTTAGAGAAATGTTTATTCGCGCCCGTGGATTGTATACAAGGACCAATATAAGACCACTTGTAGGGCAATGTCGAAAGTTATGGGGGTTGCTTAAGCACAGGTTTAGGTCTCTGTAACTTAAGACTTTCAAATCTTACGAGCCGTGAGGGTCCCATAAGAGCCTTCTCCTCACGAGTCGTGAGGATCTCGCAAGTGTATTTTCTCCTTAGGAATCGTGGGGATTCCTAAGTGTGTTGTTCCCTTGTGAGTCGTAAGGATCTCACGCGGGTGGTTTCTCCTTATAGGGTCGAGAGGCCCCTATAAGTGTTTCTTAACGAGGTTGCGCCCTTTCGGGTTTTCACAAACACTCGCCGGTAGTCCTGCTGTTTTTACTCACGGAGCCCTCTCGGGTTTTCATCCGTGCCCGTTTTTCTTATGGACATACCGTTTTTTTTCTTTTATTCTTTTTATTTTCTTCTTCTTTTTTTTTACGAGGCCGCGCCCTTTCGGGTTTTCACGAACACTCGCCGGTAGTCGTGCTGTTTTTACTCACGGAGCCCTTTCGGGTTTTCATCCGTGCCCTTTTTGCTTATGGACATACCGATTTTTTTTATTTTATATTTTTTTTATTTTTATTTTTTTTATCTCGTCAGCCTAAGGATGCTGCGGTATTAGTTTAAAGACGTTTCGGTTTGCTATTAGTTTAAGGACGTCTCGGTCCGCTATTAGTTTAAGGACATTTCGGTCCATTGTCGCCGTATTTGAGGCGAATATCTGGTTTATTGACTTTTTGGTCTATGAGTCCTTCTCCATGAATGAACATGATGCCCCCGGTGTATCCATCTTCTTCGGAGCGTGCGGTTGTGGCGGACTCACCTTCCAGTTCTCAGACATCGCAAACTTGCCCTGTTGGTATTGGTCTTCTACCCAGTTTTTGAAGACGTAGCAGTCTTCGATCAGGTGACCTACTGTTTGGTGGTAAGGGCAATAATTAGGATTATTAACATCGCCTGGCCGCAACGGACGTTTTGGACCCGGCAGATTGATGAGTCTGTCGCACACTGCTAGCTCGAACAGTCCCCTTGTTTTATCTTGCGGAAACGAGTAAGGACGTTTCAACTTTTCCTGGAGGGGTTGCCGCTTGTTGCTTTGGCAAGCAACCGGTCTAGGGTCACCTGATTTTTGTTGAGCGCTGGCGACGAGGGCCTTTTTTCTTTTTCTTTTATCCTTTTAGTTCGCTCCGTTGTTTGCGGGGTCGGGATTTTTTCCGAGTAGCGTGCGATTGCATGGCTGAACATTCTCGCAGCTCCTCAATTCCTTCATTTTTGAAATAGATTCCCTGAGGGAAGGGTTGGGGGTAGCTTCTTCGTCAGAGTCGCTTCCAAAGGTGATAATTTGCGATACCTTAGAGTCGGCCGTATGACAATCGTCGGCGGCTCTTTTGCGCTCATCTATCACATTTTTCTGATGTCTACGAGCTTCACATTTTGTCCTGTCGAAGTGTTGCTTTTGAGCGACATACCCTTGCCACCAACAGTTAAAAGATTCGCAGTCTTCGGTAGGATGTATGATCTTCTGATGATATAAACAGAAGTTAGGATGCATCTCTACCTCAGCGAGAGTATTTTCTTCAGAGGGCGGTAGCTTTATTCCTACTGATAAAGCTTTGGCGAACCTTTTCCTCATCTTGAATTTGTTTTTATCCGCAGTGGATGGCTTTTGATTTGACGGGAATGCCTTGGCTCTTTCCAGTATGGCCATTTCATGCTCTTGATTGGCTTTTGCTTTCAGACGAATTTCATTTAGGAAGACATCGATCAGCTCGTCTGATGGCTGTAGAATTTCCGGTTCGGGGTTCACCATTGGTTTCTCGGCGCAAGAAGCTTCTTCATCATCTGCCAGTGAGTGAGAAATCACATGACAAGTCGCTACGTAGTCTTCAGATTCATCTGATGAGTTTTCTCCATCGTTTTCATCCTTGACTAAAGAACAAGCTGCCCCCGGCGTGTCCGTCTTCTTTGGAGAGTGCGGCTGTGGTGGGTTTACCTTCCAGTTTTCTGACAGCGCGAACTTGCCTTGTAGGTACTGATCCTCGATCCATCCCTTAAAGACAAAACAATCTTTGATCGGGTGACTTACCGTTTGGTGGTAAGGGCAGTAATCGGGATTATTGAGATCCCCTGGTCGCAACGGACGTTTTGGATTCGGCAGACTAATGAGTCTGTTGCGCGCTGCCAGCTCGAACAGTCTTCTCGTTTTATTCTACGGAAACGAGTAAGGACGTCCTAGCCTCTCTTCGAGGGATGGGCGTGGGCGCACGTTGTTTTGGCGAACGACCGGCTTTGAGTTGTTCGACTATTGCTGAGCATTGGCGACGACGATCGCTCTCTCTTTTCCTTTCTCATTTCGGGAATCTGGTTTTGGAGGAGACGGTCCATGGCTCATCTGGTCCATTTGGGCTAATTTGTCGATCAGGGCCTGGAAGGTGGTCGGCCTGAAGAACATCATGAATTGCGAGATGGTCGCCTGCGGATCGAGAGTGCCCACAAACATGCCTACCGCAGGTGCCTCTTCTATGCGTTGTTTGCATTTTGACCATAGGTTCCGCCATCGTGTTGCGTATTGGACCCACGTTTCGCCTGGCTTTATCCTGGCATTTATCAGTGCTGTTATCGGGGTGCGTTCACTAGCACTCGCGAATCTTTGCGTGAACAGTAACTCTATCTCCGCAAATGTTTTAACAGAGTCATTAGGTAGCTCCGAATACCATTCAAAGGCTATTTCTGCTAAGCTGCCGACGAATTGGCGAAGCAACAGTTTGTCATCGCCTCCAGTGTTGCCGCATAAGGCCCTGAATTGAGTGACATGCTGATGCGGATTCCCTGTCCCTTTATATACGTGAAATTTAGGGATCGTATATCCCGGCGGGTAACTGATTTGGTCATACCAGCCCGGATAGGGTCGTCCAGTTCTAACAATTTGCCCAGCCGCTTCACTCGCCTGATGAGCTCGTATTTGCTGAGCTATATAGTCGTCAAGCGCGGCCTTGGAAATGGTTTCTTCCTTGGCTGCTGAAAGAGCCGGAGGAGGATCAGATGTTTCCCCTCCATCATCTTCAACAATGATTGGAGGGTCTTCAGCTGGAGGGTCCGGCTGTGACGTCATCCTTACCATATCTTGGAAGAGGAGCGTCATTTTCTTTATGCTGGCTGCTTGTTCCGCAGCCTCTTTATCCTTTTTCTTTAATATCCGGCGAAGAAACTCAGCGTCAGTTTCTTGTTCTTGACGCTCATCCGAGAACGTTTCAGAGCTTTCTTTTGGCCCAGTGAGTGCAGCCATTGTAGTCATCATTTCCTGAAGCTTTTGTTGTTGCTCCTGGGCTTTCGTTACGGATCGGATGAGCGGTCGGTGGCCCGTAGAAGTGCGGCTTTCCTCCTTTCCAAAAGCCATATAAACAGTGTGCACCACCATACCCCCAGACTTGGGGCGTTTGTGTTCGGTGTCTTTGCGATTTGCCGAAGACACAGGGGCTTTTTGCGGCCTCCTTTTTTGAGTGATTGGAGTTAAGGGAGCCGTTGTAGTGGGAACCCAAGTAGCTTTTGCTTTTTGTGGTTTGACAGAGTAATCCTTCCCCTGCCGAACCTTCATCTTTTTCTGTCGTCGGAGGCAGTCTTGATCGATCACCGACTCTTGGACCTGTCGCCAGACTTTGTAAATTTTAGAGGACAGCCGTTGAGGGGGCTGCTCTAGGTTTTTCTCTGGAGTATTCTCCACAGGTGAAGGAGTTCGTTTCAACATCGCAGTAGGAGAGTTTCTGCGCACCGTATTCAGCAATTCAAAGCTGTTCCTGGTTGGAACAGCAGCATCGATCTCCACCGTTGGAGCTGGAGGAGTGAATCCAGAGGGGGAATTGGCCCCGGCCTTCCTCACTCGGCGCCAGTGGCGACGTCGAGCATGTCGTGCTGATGGAGTTGTTTCAGCTATAGGGGTGACCTCATCATGCCCCCTGTGTTGGTCAGAATCTGCTGGTACCAGCCTTTTAAAAACCGACGTCCGTTGAACGGGGACGGCCAACCTGTCAAAAGCGGACTTCCGAGCAGGGGAAGCAACCTTGGTGATTTCGCATGAAACTGGAGTAGGGAAAGCTAACCGCTTCGGGATAACGCCTTCTGGTATTGCAGGCTTCTTCATGGGCCCATTGGAGCTCTGACCTAGCCTGTTAAAAAACGAGGCAGTGGAGTTGGATGACCCGTTGAGAGGGGTCGCAGCAGTGGTAAGTCGATCGAAGACCGACTTCTTTGGGGCTTCTTGCAGCGTCATTAGGGCATTGAAGCTCATTGATGGGAGCATGGTCCCAAAGAACAGCCCAGTGGTGGCCTGAGTTACCTGTTCCACCGGCATAGCGAAGATGGAGGCCGCCTGAGGCCCATAAGTCATTCCTCCGGACGGGATGGAGCGAGAGTTGCAGTTGCAGGTAGTGCAGTTTGAAGCCATTGATCTTCTGTTTTCTGCACGGAGCAAGACACCAAATCTTAGTACCTCGAATCCATAGGCAACCACAGCAAACCGCGATTCGTTCGCGAACACGACATACGAAGTGTGGAGTGGAAAGAGGAAAAGGTCCCACCGGGCGTGCCAGAATCTGTTCCCCTCCGAACGGCGGCCGAGACGCGAGGACGTCTTGGCCTGAGGTTCGGGGCAGATACTATTTGGTTTTATCCGTCCACCTCTCCGAAGATGCCAAGTTGATTTATGGCACCGTGTATCGGAGGTTTAGACGGATGCGGCCGATGTAGCAGACTTCGTCAGATTCCCCCTCGCTCGAGGGGTTTTTGATTGTGGGGATGCTCTTCCCTGCAGGCGCAAGCCCCTGCAGTTAATTACGCTACCGCATCGCGGTAACAACTTTCTCCTTCTCCAGAATTTCACTTCGTGTCGTGGGTGTTTGTTTTGTTTGTGGTTGCCCGTGGATTGTATAGGGAGACTGAGTAATGTCGTCACCCGTAGGACGTGGATTAGTCCAAATCCGTATTTACTTAGATTTGGGTTTGATGTTTTTAGTTTAAGGATGCATTAGTCGCGTTGCGGCTAAGATCAACTTAAACGTTCGTTAAGGATACGTTAGTCCAGTTTGAGACTAAGATCAACTTAACGGGATCGTTTAGATCCGACAAAAGAGCGTTTGGGCTCTATTGTTCCAGTTTAGGGACATAGTGGTCCAACATTAGTTTAAGGACGTTTCGGTCCGATATTAGTTTAAGGACGCATAAGTCCATGAGTTTAAGGACCCCACAGTCCGTATTAATGTGTGGTTGTCAGGACCCGTCACCTCTCTGACGACGTTGAAGGATTACAACGACAAATATCAGAGGAGTTCAGAGATGTACCCTTGAACCAAAGTTGGTTGAGAGATCTATAGTCCAATTTGGGACTAAAGTTTGTTTGAAGGTTTGATTTAAGGACACGTTAGCCATATTTGAGGCTAAGATCAACTTAATCGTTTGTTAAGGATACGTTAGTCCAATTTGATACTAAGATCAACTTAACGGGATCGTTTAGATCCGACAAAAGAGCGTTTGGGCTCTATTGTTCCAGTTTAGGGACATGGTGGTCCATGTTCCAGTTTAAGGACGTGGTGGTCCGATATTAGTTTAGGGACGTTTCGGTCCGATATTAGTTTAGGGACGTTTCGGTCCGATATTAGTTTAAGGACGTTCCGGTCCGATATTAGTTTAAGGACGTTTCGGTCCACGAGTTTAAGGACCCCGCAGTCCATATAGTATGTGGTCGTTGGGACCCGTCACCTCTCTGACGTCATTGAAGGATTACAACGACAGGTGTCAGAGGAGTTCGGAGATGTACCCTCGAACCGGTAGTAAATTGATTTAAGAGAGCAATCTTGCTCAGTCAATTTAATTTAAGGACTTACGGCCAAAATTGGGCTAAGTCCAATTGAAAATGTTCAACATTTTATTTGCTTTTGCATTGCATTTCTTTTTTCTTTTTTTTTATTTGGGCTTTGCCCAGAAAGGATGCAGAGCATCAATTTGTTTTGGGCTCTGCCCTTTATAAATGATGCAGAGCATCAATTTGTTTTGGGCTCTGCCTTTTATAAATGATGCAGAGCATCAATTTGTTTTGGGGCTCTGCCTTTTATTGCTTTGCAATTTATTTAGGCTTGTTAGGTCTTTTTGACTTGGGCCTGGCCCTTTAAGTAATGCACTGCATTTGTGCAAAGCACTAAGGATCTTTTTAGATTCAAAACAGAAGTGCAAAGCACTTTTTGATCCCTTGATCTAAACAAATTTTTCCTTGTTTCAGAGAACCAAAGGTTCATAACAAGTGCAAGGCACTATTTTTATTTTTATTTTATTTATTTATTTATTTATTGAAGATCCATAATCTTGTTCTTAGATCGCTGATCTGTTCATAAGAGAAATTTCTCTTCTTTCAAAGGTTTTTATCTTTTTTATTCTTGAGGAGTTCTTCAGAGTCCTCTTTCTCTCTTTTTTCAAAATGTTCCCTCTTTTGAAATGAGGTCTGGGGTCCTTTATATAGTGCTCACAAATTAGTTAAATTTGTTACAGAGATCTTTTTCTGAGTGATTTGGGGAATTTTCCCCACCGTTGGATCTTTGATCCAAAGGCCCCTGCTTTACAGAAGAAAATCTTCTTGTTTTAACAAGAACAGAAAAGATTTATTTTGTTTTGCTCAACTCCCCCAGCGCGTGACACGTGTCGCGCAGCGCAGCGCTTGCGCAGCTGTGCTTGCGCAACTGCGCAGACACGTGTCGCGCAGCGCAGCGCTTGCGCAACTGTGCTTACGCAGTTGTGCTTGCGCAACTGCGCAGACACGTGTCGCGCAGCGCAGCGCTTGCGCAACTGTGTCTGCGCAACTGCGCAGACATGTGTCGCGCAGCGCATCGCTTGCGCAACAGCGCAGACACGTGTCGCGCAGCGCAGCGCTTGCGCAACTGAACGTTGCTTCTTTTACTTTTTGTTTTAAGAGAGCCTTGCTCTGATTGGGTGCGCTGCTTTGGGCGCTGCGCTGATGCGTCTGCGCCTGACACGTGGCGCATTGTGCACAGCGCAAAGAATCTGAAGCGTTGCTTCATTTATTAAAGTTTAAATTTTCAAAGCAAATCTTTGCTCTGGTTGGGGGAAGATGAAGCGTTGCTTCATCTCCCACCTTGGAATTTGAACAGAGCTTTGCTCTGATTGGGGTAAACAATCATATGTATCAACTTATCGAATCAACACTTGATCCGATAACCCGGCTATATCATATATAACCGACCGATATCATATATCACAAGAATAGAATACGGTATCACATACACGTATTAATCTCTGTCCCGCACATATCACATATGTGCTCCTACTTCGTTTCGCTTGAGCCGGAAAACCTCTGTGTAGGACTCTAAAGACTCATCAATACGCCGGCAGTAGGTGGTGATCATATCAGTCACCCACAAGTCGCAAGAGGTCTGCTAAACGTAACGGCCACCACGGTATTGAGCGATCAGAATATCAACAAGCAAGGCTGCTGATACTCCTGCGAATCCAATAAGTAACACTACCGTACAGTCCGGTCTCTTCGTCTGATATGTTGCATATCACAGCCTGGGGGTGGTAATCTTCAGACCCCAATAGCCAGATAAGTCATGCCGATGTGAGGCCCATAACGGTTTGAGAAACTACTGATAACACTTACCAGTAGATCTCAGCAACCCTGGCCAGGGATTTTGTTCCCTCATGGGAATTAAATAAAATACAGATACAGCAGCAAGGAAAACCCCCAAATAGGGCATCACGTGCTTACACGTGACTCGGCATCACGTGCCCACACATGACCAGGTCTCACGTGCAGACATGTGACCTTTTACAGGCAAAGCCTGTAGGCACTGAATAAAATAAACAAATGCTTAATCAGTGACATCACGTGCCCACACGTGACCAGGTCTCACGTGCAGACACGTGACCCTTTACAGGCAAAGCCCGTATGCGCTGAATAAAATAAATAAACAATTGAAAATACTCAATCAGTGGCATCACGCGCCCGCAAGTGATTGGGCCTCACGTGCAGACACATGATCATTTACAGGCAAAGCCTGCAGGCACTAAATAAAATAAATAATTGCAAATGCTTAATCAGTAGGGTCACGTGCCAACACGTGATTGGCTCTTAAACCCTCTGAAACAATAGAATTAAATTCTAATTTAATGCTTTATCAAATAGGGTCACGTGCCAACATGTGATAAACTCCTAAACCATCTGAACTAATAGAATTAAGTTCTAATTAAAAGGAATCAAAAGCCTTAATTGGAAGAATATTTCCCTAGATCTTTCCAAATAAAAAAGATTGTGCTCTGTAAAGTGGAGCACCGTTGGATTAAAAATCCAATGGTGATTAAAAATCACCAATTTATAGAAAGATTCTATATAAGGAAAGATTTTCCTAAAATCTGCCAGGAACAACAAATAAAATATCTTGGTGAATAAAATTCACCGAGCGATCTAAAAGATCATGTTGGTTAAAAAATCAATCAAAATCTTTCAATGAAAAATTGACTGAATAAACTGATTCTTTTCTTTCTCTTATAAATAAAAAAGAGAATTTAATTGTCCAGAGAGAAAAGAAGATCTCTTCAGAAAAGAAATAAACCCTAGGTAAGAGAGGGAAGAGATCATTCTATAAGCTCCCACAAAACAAAAAGAGAATTTAATTCTCAAACTAAGAGTTTAACTCTTCTGAATAAGAACTTAGTTCTTCCTTTGGTTGAAGATCTGCAGAAGCAGATCTCCCCATAAGTTGAGAATTTAATTCTCATCGGGAAGATTCTGCCATGCAGATCTAAAACCTAAGGGATGACATAAGTTCAGAGAATTTTATTCTCCCACAAAGCACATAGGAATTTAATTCCTCCAACAAAGATAGGGTTTAACCCTTAATATAAGAACTTAGTTCTTCTTCAGGGTAATAGATCTGCAGAAGCAGATCTTCCTATATGTTGAGAATTTAATTCTCATCGGGGAGATTCTGCCATGCAGATCCAAAACTTAGAGGGAGAATTGAGTTTAAAGAATTTAATTCTTTCAAACATATAGGAATTTAATTTCTCTAAATAAAATTAGGGTTTAACCCTATAAGAAGAATTTAATTCTTGAATAAGGAATTTATCTCTCCATGCACGTAAAAAGATCAAGTACCCAACATGATCACGTGGCAACACTTGACCCTCCCCTCCAATGACAAAAAGAGAACAAATAAGATTAGGTCATATGCTCCCACGTGACCCTTGAATAGTCTTCTCAAAATAAAAAAGGGCAGAATCGATATTGGGTGACTCACGTGTCCCCACGTGACCCCTGACAAACACCTCTTTAAAAAAGAGAAGATGGAAAAAGCTGAAGGATTAATATCCAACGCATGGGCACCCTCACGTAACCCCTAGCAAATCCTAATAATATCCAGTGCATGGGTACCCATCATGTGCTCACACGTGATAGCCATAAAGATTAAGTGTTTAACACTTATTTGAATATTCTGAGAATAAAATAAGGGAAGTCTGGCCCAATACTCAAGCGCCTCACATGACCCCATGTGAGCGCTTCTTTTTTTAGTGTTTAACACTATTTTGTGCGCTGCATCCTTTTAAGCGCATCACGTGGGAGCACGTGATAGACGAGTATACTCTAGTGTTTAACACTATATCCAAGCCAATCTTAGCCTAAACTAGCTAAGTTTTCCAGAGGCAAGATCTCCTGAAACTAAACTCCAACCATACTCTTGACATTCAAAATAATTCCAAGAACCCTTTCAATCAACTTTGGTTCGAGGGTACATCTCTTCGCACCTCTGATATATATCGTTATAATTCTTCAACGTATTCAGAGTGGTGGTGGGTCCCAATGGCCAATAACTATCTGGTGCATTTCCAAACCCATGCTTGCATCTGAACTTGGACCACAATGTCCCTAAACTAAACAACAGAGCCCAAATGCTCTTTTGTTGGATCTAAATGATTCTGTTAAGTAGATCTTAGTCTAAAATTAGACTAGCGTATCCTTAACAAACATTTAAGTTGATCTTAATCTCAAACGAGATTAACGATCCTTAAATCAATCCAATTACAGATCTCCCAACCAATATTGGTTCAAGGGTAGATCTCTTCACTCCTCTGATATTTGTCGTTGTAATCCTTCAACGCCTTCAGAGAGGTGACGGGTCCGACAACCAGACATTCCAAGGACTGTGGGGTCTTTAAACTCATGGACTATGATTTACTTAACCTCGGACTGTGGGATCCTTAAACTCATGGACTATGATGTCCTTAACCTTGGACTGTGGGGTTCTTAAACCCATGGACTATGATGTTCTTAACCTTGGACTGTGGGGTCCTTAAACCCACGGACTATGATGTCCTTAACCTTGGACTGCAATGTCCCTAAACTAAACAATAGAGCCCAAATGCTCTTTTGTTGGATCTAAATGATCCTGTTAAGTTGATCTTAGTCTAAAATTAGACTAACGTATCCTTAACAAATGGTTAAGTTGATCTTAGTCTAAAATTAGACTAACGTATCCTTAACAAACGTTTAAGTTGATCTTAGTCTCAAATGAGAATAACGATCCTTAAACCCAACCCAAACCCAAATCTAAGAAGATACGGATTTGGACTAATCCACGCCCTACAGGTGACAACACAAATTAGTCTCCGTATACAATCCACGGGCAACCGAACATAAAACAAACACACACGATACGAAGTGACCATTTGGAGAAGGAGAAAGTGGTTACCGCGATGCGGTAGCGTAATTAACTGCAGGGGCTTGCTCATGCAGGGAAGAGCGTCTCCACAATCAAAAAACCCCTCAACGAGGGGGAATTTGACGAAGTCTGCTACCTCGGCCGCATCCGTTTAAACCTTCGATACATGGTGTCATAAATCAACTTGGCATCTTCGGAGAGGTGGACGGATAGCACCAAATAGCATCTGCCCTCGAAATTCAGGCCGGACGTTCCAACGTCCCGGTCGCGTCTTTCGGCGGAGAACAGATTCTGGCACGCCCGGTGAGACCTTTCCTCTTTCCACTCCACACTTCGTGTGTCGTGTTCGCTAACGAATCGCGGTTTAATATGGTTTCCCTTGGGTTCGAGGTACTAAGATTTGGTCTTGCTCCATGCAGAAAAATAGAAGATCAAATGGCTTTCAACTGCACAAGCTGCAACAACGGCAATAACTCTCACTCCGTCCCTGCGGGAGGAGTGACCTACGGGCCTCAGGCGGCCTCCGTTTTTACAATGCCGGTGGACCAGCTGACGCAAGCCACCACAGGGCTATTCTTTGGGACCATGCTCCCACCCATAAGCTTCAACACACCACTGCCATCATAAGAAACTAAGAAGAAGTCGGTCTTTGATCTGCTCACAACTACTGCGGCCCCTCTTAACGGGTCGCCCAAACCAAGTGCCTCAGTCTTTAACAGATTGGGCCGAAGCTCGAATGGACCTGTGAAGAAGCCCGCGATACCGGAAGGGGTTATCCCGAAGAGGATAGCCATTCCTGCTCCTGAAGTTGCCAAAGCGGCTTCCCCTTCTAAGGAGTCGGTCTTTGCAAGATTGACTGTTGCGGCTCCCGCTCCAAACAAAGTCACCAAGACTGCTCCTCCTGCTCGAAAGTCTACCTTCGACAGGTTGGCTATCCCCGCTCAGTGGACATCCGTTTTCAATAGGCTGGCGCTAATAACAGCACCTGACCAGAACAAGGGGCATGATGAAGCCACTCCCACAGCTGAGCCAACACCATCTGCAAGACATGCTCTACGTCGCCACTGGCGCCGAGTGAGAAAAGCAGGAGGCAGTTCCCCCTCTAGATTTACTCCGCCGACTCCAACAGTGGAAATTGATGCTGTTGTTCCGACTGCGAACAGCTTTGAACTACTTAGGAGGGTACGCAAAAACTCTCCGACTACTGTGTTAAAAAGATCTCCTCAACCAATAGAGAATGCCACAAAGGCGAAGCTAGAGTAGCCCCCTCAGCAGCTGTCCTCTAAAATTTATAAAGTTTGTCGACAGGTCTAGGACTCCATGATAGATCAAGATTATCTCCGCCGATAGAAAAAGATGAAGGTTTGGCAAGAAGATGACCACCCTGTCAAGCCACAGAAGGCGACGGCTACTTGGGTGCCCACTGCAACGCCCCTCTCAACTTCGACTGCTCACAAGAGGAGAAGGCTGGGGAAAATCCCGGTGTCTGCGACGAATCGCAAGAACACTGAATCTAAATGCCCCAAGTCTAGGGGCATGGTGGTACATACTGTCTATATGGCATCCGGGAAAGAGGATAGCCGTATCACTACGGGCCATCGACCACTCACCAGATCCATAACAAAGGCCCAGGAGCAACAACAGAAGCTCCAGGAAATGTTGACGCAAATGACCGTACTCACAGGGCCAAAAGAAAGCCCAGAAACTATAAGTGCACGGCGGCGCCCCGGTCGTCCATCCGACGCCGGAAACGCGGAAACGAAAAAATATGCAAACTAGCAAACCGGCACTACCGTGCACTTTTATCCTGGATCGGGCCATTAACCTAGCAACTAGCAAAGTAAAAGATGGGTAGAGAAGTGTACCAAGCGATCCGTGTCCTTCGGTCTTCGTCTCCACTCCGATCTCCCGCGGAATCTCCGTCCGTCATGTCCTCGTCGGAAAGGGCACCAAGTAGCCGAATACTTTTACGGGCTCCTACCTCTGGACCAAGGAAACTCGGGCGTGAAGTTGGCTAGCCGACGCGTCCAAGATTTACTGTAGACTAGTGTGGTAGGCTATGTCTCTTGAGGGTTATTGGAAGTTGCCATGGTGGAGGTGGAGAAAGAACTTTGGAGAGACTTGTAAACTTTGATACAAAATGAGAATGAGAATAATTTCCATACCACAAATGAAAAACCTCATTCTCCCTTAAGAAATGTGGCCGGCCCCTCTTGATTAGAATGGTGGAAAAAGGAACCATGGAATAATCTCAAAACAAGAGAAGAAAAGGTATATTAATCAAAATGAAAATGGTCACACATATCTAATCCAAATCAACTCCAAATCTTTTCCATTTCTAATCTCATAAATGCAAGTGATGAGATTAAAATGGAATCTCATGATTATGAAGGAACAAATGCAAGAAACCCCTCCACTAATAAGTTATTTGCAAACTGCAAATAACCCCCTCCAACGATAAAGTCCGGCCGTGAAGGAACAAAGGAAAACCGGCCGGAACGGAATGCAAACTGGCAACTTCAGAAAACTGATCACGTAATAAATTACAGAAAAACCCCTCTACTGCATATACATGCCCTCATTTGTATTCCCACTGAACACAAATGCAAAGAGACAAAACTACACTGTCTAATACTAGGATCCGGCTTAAGCCAAAGCCGGCTAGTAAAATCCGTCCGATCACGATCCGTGCAATACCGCACGTATCTGATCGAACCCTGCCATATCTCCATACGGCCTCTACAGCGTTTCCCCCGAAACCTGAGTAACTGTGTGTGGTGGACTCTAAAGACTCGTCAATACTATGGCTGTGGATTTAACCACTAGCACGTCAGAGGTATTAGCCATACGTGACGGGCCACCAGCTATTGACTAAAAGGGTCGTCGATGAGCGAACCCATCCTGACACCCTACTGAGCCTGTCAGTGACAATATCCGTACAGTCCGGTCCGTTCATCTATGAGCATCGCATGGCGGGCCTAGGGGGTTGGTAAAAGTCAGACCCCCAAAAGCGGTACAAGTCGTGTCGGAGTGTAGCCCAGAACACCCTGAGATACTACTGGAATACCTACCTGTAAATCTCCTGCCTTGGCCAAGGACTTTTCATGTTCTGGCTCTCCTAGACACAGCGCGACCTCACCCCCAATACCGGGAGAGACGAACCCCTGCAGATCCGCTCACTGCCTCCATGTGGCTCGGGACTGTACCCAACTAATACCTGTTTGCACGTCTCCTTTGAGCATGGTAGGGCAGTAATCAAAGCACAGTGGGAACTCACACGAGAAAAATGACGATCTCAGGTCGATGAACTAACCTGTACACATGTCACCAGGGAACTGCTATCTGACATCAGGTATAATCCCAACTAGCAGGTTCCCGGCGAGTCCTGTCCGGTGTACTCATAACCCAATGAGCACCTGTATACATCTTAGGTGAACCAACTGACACCAGTGGCTTGTGAGACCGGCCACCGCCCCTCGTCGGGATCTCGAATGTATACACTAGTCTACTCTGGAGTATCGATGCCCTGTCTCGAAACTCCCACGACTAGGGACCTTTTAAGGATGTGCTTATAGACTCCAGCTCTCACGTATATGATCGCCCTCATACTGCTGGTAGTCAAGCAAGAATCCTAGGGGCTCTATCAACGTGTAATAGCGACTCGTAAGGTCACCTAAAGCAGTACACGATGATAAAGATAAACCAGATACCATACTATCATCTCGAGTAAGACTGTCCTACCGGCATAGGTCCTCCCTCAATCATTGCAATCACGTGCCTGTGATCCAATAATTGACTTTGAGGGCACTATATCCAACAATCTCCCACTTGCACTCAAGGCTAATTATTGCGATGTCGCATACTCACAGCCCGTGTGATACCGAACACCCAACTCCTCTACTAGTCAGTCTCACAAAGCTCGTTTGCGAAACTATTGCGTTCGAGGAATAGCCTCAGTGAGTGGATCCGCTCTGATGTTTCTTTCTATGTCTCTCTCTATCTCAAGTTCGCGGAGAAAGCCATCTCCCGAAATGAGCAATACCTGTCTTAGAATGTGTTTGGATATCTGATGGGACCTAGCTCATAAATGAACTCCAAATCCAAACTTCTTAGACTGTATCGTCAACTGAACTTAATCAGTATCCTGCGTCATACCTTCCCTCAGTATCCACCTGGACCATCTGTCCAAAATACTGCCCCTCGTCCGAGGGAAAACTATAACTCTGACAGCCACTCTGCCATCCATGTCACCTTGGAAGCCTGGAATGATAACCGTCTCCTAAAGGAGGCTGTTGTTATCATATCCCTAGAACATCCACTTATGTTCTAAAACTGCTTCCGAATGTTTCCTCAGGATTGGATCAATATCAACTTATTGCATCTACTGCAAGAACAACATCTGGTGTGGTACTTGACATCTCATGATCAACTCAATTGCCTAAGCAAGTGATCTGCCAATCATGCGCGTCCCTCTCCCCTTTAGTCTGTAAGACCCCTTTAGACACCTTTAGAGAGGGTGACTCCATTACTTGCAGGAATACTACCGTGCCAGGAGTCGTCCATTCTAGATACTCATAGAATGCTGTCAAGGTACCCAGATTAGGAAACCACCCAAATCTAGATCTAAAACCATAGATCTAGTAACCAGAATGTCTAATATAATATCCAAGTCCTATGTGGAGAAATCACTGTGTGACGACTAAAGTATAACCCTCGTCATAGCCTGGGTCAACCCACAAACAGCCATTACAGAAACGTGCCTTGAGTTATCCAGAGTCTGGTTTTAAGCATAAGCCGGACAACTCCCCGTACCTTAACATCGTTAAGATATGAACTGTTCTATATCCAATATAAAAACAGAGGCACTGATTTAATTGAACCAGATTCAAATCATGCAACTGCCACCAGTGCATGTCAACTAAATGGAATGAGGCCGATCAGCGTTACTCAACTTAAGAATACTTCCAATTATGAGTAACCTGAAAGAGAAACAAGTTCTCTTAAATATTACTATCAACTGAATACCATACACAAGTATCTACATCTTCGATCACCTTGAAGAATCCCGATACTTGCAATACCTGGTTCTCTACTTTATTCTTATACCTGTAACTTCTCAAAACTTGGACCTTGTATTTCTACAAAACACATGTTTAAGAACTAGAGAAGTCATAAGTAAACAGAATATAGTACGAGGACCAACCCCTCTGTCCTAATGGACATTGGACAATATACAACACTCTGTACAAGTCCCCTGAGTCTAATAACTCATTCACTGTGTGTCGTAGGTTGAAAACTGTATTTATGGTTAAGAAGAATTACACCGCTGTTCAATGCTCCTTACCTAACCATCCACTGATATAGGTAAATGTCATAGACATAATTTCAAAAAGGTATATCTCACTCTATAAAAATAGACGTACAGATATATCAATTTGAAATTGGTGCATCACAACGGATATTCAAAACCAAATATTTACCGACCGGCAAACAACCCAGGTGACTTCCTCAAATATCACCAATTACAACGAATCCCGATATAATGAGGATGACCACCTAATTCCCAATAACTTACTCCCACTCATCATCTGTAAAACCATACAGATGTGAGAATCATACCTGGTAAATACATACCCTGGAGCAAGTGTCTAATTGAGAAATCAGTTTTCTTTTAACAGTACACAGTGAAACTGAAACATTGAAATGTCGATGGGGTATCCTGGTATTCATAGTAATTCCTCTTCAATTATTCAGATTCACAACTGTAACCGTATAATTCTTTGCCACTTCTCCAAATCCCTTTATATGTATTTAGTCATTACCTTCTGCACACCCCTTTAGGCCAAATGGTTTTCTTCCTTCCCTACCGTTCGGCACCAGCCTATGGTTTGGAAGAAGACTATCCAATAAGCATAACGGGTGTACTGCCCTAATCCTAGGAGCACTCGCAACGCGAGAAAAGGTGAAGATAAAAGACAACCGAATGAACTTTATTCCTATTTCTCCTGAACCAGGATCCATCCCCGAACTGGAACAAGTTCCTTTCGAGTTCGTATATAACCATACGATGGATTATCCAATAAACTTGGGATCTTCGTAGTGATACGGAGTATCATGGAGAAATACAAAGGTGATTTAGTATTGGCGAAGAAATACTTGGTTTGGTCGTGAATAGCAGTCGCAATTTACTTTGCCCTCTTACTAATCCCTTGCTTTGTCTTAACTTAATACCTTATGTCCACCGTTTAGGCTAATTGGCTTTCTTCATTCCCTACCGTTCGGCACCAACTATCCAATTTGCGTAATAGGTGCACTATCTCCTAAACCAAGGAGTACTCGCAACCTGAGAGAAGGTAAAAGGAAAAGACAACTGAATAGTCCTATTCGTTTTCTCCAGAACCGGAAACCATCCTCGAATTCCTTCGAGTTCGTATATAACCATACGATGGTTTTGTCCAATGGAAGTGGACGTTCATAGTAATACGGGGTGTCCTGGAGAAAAGGGTAAAAGTAGGAGTGGCAATGAGGTCTGCAACTCTGACAATCCAAAAGCCAGTGTTAAGAAGGTTCGGTCAACTTGGTCACTGAGTCACAGTCTAGGGTCGGGTCAATGGTCGCTGCCAAAGAGAGAGAGAAAAGAAACACTCAGCGTGCACTCTAACCTAGATCAGAATGGTTATCACTTTTTCTAATCTGGAAACCTCCCACTGTAACGTCAAATTCTTCCCCAAACCTGAAAGAAGAATTAGTCGGGATCACCCTAGGAGTAAACCAACTCATCAGTGGGAATCGGGATCCAACTATCATCGCATGATAGCGTGACGGAATCCGCTCACGTTATTACACTCCAGAAGGTATGCGCATATCTGGAAAGTTTCAGTTTCTTTAGAAACTCCCGATGTGGATTTTTGTCCCATGCTCTTATGACCTTGACGAAGGCCAACAAATCATAAGTCACATGTCAAGTTCTACCCGTCATTGTCCAGGTTAATATGAACCCACCCGTACAAGCCCTTGACGAAGGCCAACAAGGCTATACGACTGTCCCAAACCATCGCATCTATCTATGCAACAGAAAGGTAACGAGCAGCTACCATACACTATGCCTTGATGAAGGCCAACAAACATAGCATGAATACTACGTGCTACCCGTATGAAATGACGGAGGGCTACGAATGGTTTCTGGCGAAAACCTTTAACGTAATGAACTTGATATTGTTGAAGAAACCGGATAGCTTTTAAAAATATAGTGACCAAAACCTTTGCTAAAGAGGTCATTCTCGGTGAAGGGATCTCGGCTCTTTCCCCGTAGAATGAGGTGCAGGATATTCCAAATGAATACCACGATGCAAAGCAAAAGTAATCGGCTATAGTGAAGTTATTGCCCTGACGCAAACTTCTGTCCAAGGGGTCACTCCCGGTGAAGGGATCTCGGCCCTTGCCTCGTCGACTGAGGAGCAGGATATTCCAACTGAATACCACTGTGCAAAACAAAAGTGAACGTCCGTGCAATAACAGCTTTTTGAAAAAGTGTTCCAACAACATCAGAATAGGTTTGTTTATCTTGCATTGATCCGAATCAACGCAGTCCCATCAATTGATCACACCACAAAAGAACGAAAATAATGATGTACGTATATGCCATCCGCATTCGCCACTGGGTCCCGTCATCACCCGTTAGGTTACTTAACTAACGAAAGAGCGGGGACTGGACTAGCGCGGATGCAAAACATATACAACATCTACTAGTATATATATAATATATAATTTTCGCTCAAGGCGTGATAAAATGCAACATCACAGAAATGTACAGCATCACAGAACAATACAGATATCTGGGATCCCCGGGTTTCGCAGAGCCGCTACTGAAACCCGACGTTCCCCTGGTCGTGTGGATAGCCTGCACAATGAAAATCCTAGACCTCTACGGGCGCGACAAGTTACCCGCCAAAACCTGAAGCGAGGCAGCCCCCTTCAGCAACGTGAATGGACCACCCAGCACTTCACGGAATCCGGTAACTTGGGCACCCCTCCTGGGTCAACCTATACCCCCTACGAGTCGGCGAATAGCCCGCCAATTTTAAAGTAAAGCCCCCTCCGTCTCAACGCCATGAGATGCGGGCTTGTTGCCCTCTAGAATCCGGCTATCCGTGAACCCCTCCGCGGGTTAATCCTAGTACAGAAATTAAAATATACATACAACGGGTACATCGACCTCGACCCGGTCGTGCCCCAAAAGACTAATACAAACAGGCAGCGACGGCAGTCCACATGTCGGACGCTCGCCCCGCAATAACAAATGTACATAATACAACAAAACTATACTAATACTGCAACCAGGCTATCCCTACGACCGATCCGCAACAACACAGCACAATCACAGAACATCAACGTGAATGTCACGTTCGCAAATCCGTCTAACCGGGCTATAGCAGTTAGACAGGATTTACCGATCAAGTGACATTCACGGTCGCAGATATAATGTAAATACTGTGAACTAATATGTTTAAAATATCCGATCGATCAAAAATTACCAAAGTGGGCCCCAAACACTACTGTAGCACTTACAGAAAATCTGGGCCCAAACAGATCATTCCAAAAACCCCATTTTGAACTCAGGAGCTCTCTGCAAAAATTTGGTCAAATGAACAGTCAAAAGCGCGGCGGAACCGCGGCCCAAGCATGAGTTTGGCCGCGGTTCCGCGGTGGTATAGTGAGTTCAGGCGACCAACTTTTTACAGAATGCTTAGAATTCCCTGCACATCATTCTGAAACAACCTGAAAAATTTTTAGACTCCAAAAAAATTTCGACAGAAACTGTGCAACTTGAAATCGGGTTTTCGGGATTTTTGTTTGATCGAGTTCTAAACATACTAGAGCAAGCTAGGCATGGTTAATGGAGTCGCTCTGATTCCAATGTAAGTCCACGGCAGCGCCCCGGCCGTCGATCCGACGCCGGAAACGCGGAAACGAAAAACTTTGCAAACTAGCAAACCGGCACCACCGCGCACTTTTATCCCGGATCGGGCCATTAACCTGCAACTAGCAAAGTAAAAGATGGGTAGAGAAGTATACCAAGCGATCCGTGTCCTTCGGTCTTCGTCTCCACTCCGATCTCCCGCGGAATCTCCGTCCGTCACGTCCTCGTCGGAAAGGGCACCACGTAGCCGAATACTTTTACGGGCTCCAACCTCTAGACCGAGGCAACTCGGACGCGAAGTTGGCTAGCCGACGCGTCCAAGATTTGTTGTAGACTAGTGTGGTAGGCTATATGTCTTGAGGGTTATTGGAAGTTGCCATGGTGGAGGTGGAGAAAGAACTTTGGAGAGACTTGTGAACTTTGATACAAAATGAGAATGAGAATAATTTACATACCACAAATTAAAAACCTCATTCTCCCTTAAGAAATGTGGCCGGCCCCTCTTGATTAGAATGGTGGAAAAAGGAACCATGGAATAATCTCAAAACAAGAGAAGAAAAGGTATATTAATCAAAATGAAAATGGTCACACATATCTAATCCAAATCAACTCCAAATCTTTTCCATTTCTAATCTCATAAATGCAAGTGATGAGATTAAAATGGAATCTCATGATTATGAAGGAACAAATGCAAGAAACCCCTCCACTAATAAGTTATTTGCAAACTGCAAATAACCCCCTCCAACGATAAAGTCCGTCCGTGAAGGAACAAAGGAAAACCGGCCGGAACGGAATGCAAACTGGCAACTTCAGAAAACTGATCCCGTAATAAATTACAGGAAAACCCCTCTACTGCATATACATGTCTGCATTTGTATTCCCACTGAACACAAATGCAAAGAGACAAAACTACACTGACTAATACTAGGATCCGGCTTAAGCCAAAGCCGGCTAGTAAAATCCGTCCGATCACGATCCGTGCAATACCACACGTATCTGATCGAACCCTGCCATATCTCCATACGGCCTCTACAGCGTTTCGCCCAAAACCTGAGTAACTGTGTGTGGTGGACTCTAAAGACTCGTCAATACTATGGCTGTGGATTTAGCCACTAGCACGTCAGAGGTATTAGCCATACGTGAAGGGCCGCCAGCTATTGACTAAAAGGGACGTCGATGAGCGAACTCATCCTGACACTCTACTGAGCCTGTCAGTGACAATATCCGTACAGTCCGGTCCGTTCGTCTATGAGCATCGCATGGCGGGCCTAGGGGGTTGGTAAAAGTCAGACCCCCAAAAGCGGTACAAGTCGTGTCGGAGTGTAGCCCAGAACACCCTGAGATACTACTGGAATACCTACCAGTAAATCTTCTGCCTTGGCCAAGGACTTTTCATGTTCTGGCTCTCCTAGACACAGCGCGACCTCACCCCCAATACCGGGAGAGACGAACCCCTGCAGATCCTCTCACTGCCTCCATGTGGCTCGGGACTGTACCCAACTAAAACCTGTTTGCACGTCTCCTTTGAGCGTGGTAGGGTAGTAATCAAAGCACAGTAGGAACTCACACGAGACAAATGACGATCTCAGGTCGATGAACTAACCTGTACACATGTCACCAGGGAACTGCTATCTGACATCAGGTATAATCCCTACTAGCAGGTTCCCGGCGAGTCCTGTCCGGTGTACTCATAACCCAATGAGCACCTGTATACATCTTAGGTGAACCAACTGACACCAGCGGCTTGTGAGACCGGCCACCACCCTTCGTCGGGGTCTCGACTGTATACACTAGTCTACTCTGGAGTATCGATGCCCTGTCTCGAAACTCCCACGACCAGGGACCTTTTAAAGATGTGCTTATAGACTCCAGCTCTCACGTATATGATCGCCCTCATACTGCTGGTAGTCAAGCAAGAATCCTAGGGGCTCTATCAACGTGTAATAGCGACTCGTAAGGTCACCTAAAGCAGTACACGATGATAAAGATAAACCAGATAGCATACTATCATCTCGAGTAAGACTGTCCTACCGGCATAGGTCCTCCCTCAATCATTGCAATCACGTGCCTGTGATCCAATAATTGACTCTAAGGGCACTATATCCAACAGAAACGTCGTCGGAGCAACGTCAAGAACATGAAACTGATGCTGAGTTCCTCCGCAGAATCCTCAAAAAGAAGGACAAAGAGGCAACGGAACAAGCTTCCAACATAAAACGAATGACATTCTTATTCCAAGACATGGTCGGGATGATGTTACAGCCGGATCCTCCAGCTGAAGATCCTCCGATTATCCTCGAAGACGACCGAGCGGAGACGTCAAACCCTCTTCCGGCTTGTTCTGCAGCTAAAGAGGAGACCATCTCAAAAGCCGCCCTGGATGATTACATTGCTTAACAGATACGAGTTCATCAGGCGAATGAAGCGGCTGGGTAAATTGTTAAGACAGGACGACCCTACCCGGGTTGGTACGACCAAATAAAATACCCGCCGGGATACACGATCCCCAAATTCCATGTATATAAGGGAACGGGTAATCCACACCAGCACGTTTCTCAATTCAGGGCTCTGTGTGGCAACACTGGAGGGGATGACAAACTATTGTTTCGCCAATTTGTTGGCAGTTTGTCAGAGACAGCGTTTGAATGGTACTCCGAGCTCCCGAACGACTCCGTTAAGACATTTGCAGAAATGGAGTTACTGTTCACGCAGAGGTTCGCAAGCGCTAGCGAGCGCACCCCGATCACCGCACTAATTAACGCCAGAGTAAAGCTAGGAAAAACATGGGTGCAGTACGCGATAGGGTGGCGGAATTTATGGTCGAAGTGCGAGCAGCGCATTGAAGAAGCGCCTGCGGTAGGCATGTTCGTGGGGACCCTTGATCCTCAGGCAACCATCTCCCAATTCATGATTTTCTTTAAGCTGACCACTTTTCGAGCCCTGATCGACAAGCTAACCCAGATGGATCAGATGGGCCACAGGCCGTCTTCCTAAAAAACGGAACTTCGAAATGAAAAGGGTAAAGGAAAAGTGACCTTCGTTGCCAACACTCAACAACAACCAAGTAACCTGAGACCGGTTGTTCGCCAAAGAAATAAGCCGCGATCCCTTGATGAGAAGTTGAGACGTCCTTACTCATTCCCCCAGGATAAAACAAGGAGACTGTTCGAACTGGCAATGCGCAACGGGCTTATCACTCTGCCGGATCCAAGACACCCACCGCAACCTGGTGACGTCAACCATCCTAACTATTGTCCCTACCATAGAGTAGTGGGTCACCAAATCGAAGAATGCTACGTCCTCAAACATTGGGTTGAAGACCAGCATCAACAGGGCAAGTTCGCGCTGTCCAAAAACTGGAAAGTGAACCCGCCACAACCACATACTCCTAAAAAGACGGACATGCCGGGGGAATCGTGCTCATTCATAGAGAAAGCCCCATGGACCGAAAAGTCCGTAAAATAGAAATTCGCCTCAAATATAGCAACGACGGACCGACATGTCCTAAAACTAACAATGGACCAAAACGTCCCAAAACTAACGATTGACCGAAACGTCTTTAAACTACTACAAACCCGCGGTGTCCCCAGGCTAACGTGGTAAAAAAAACGGTACGTCCATAAGCGAGATGGGCACGGATGAAAACCCGGAAGGTCTCTGTGAGTAAAAACAGCAGGGCTACCGGCGGGTTTTGTGAAAACCCGAAAGGGGCAATCTCGTTAAAAGACACTTGCAAGGGCCTCTCGACCTTGTGAGAAGAAAATGCCTGCGTGAGATCCTTACGACTCATAAGGGAGCAACACACTTAGGGATCCCCACGATTCCTAAGGAGAAATTACACTTATGAGATCCTCACGACTCGTAAGGAGAATTCCCCTTTGAGACCCTCACGGCTCATAGGATTCAAAAGCCTTAAGTTATAGGGATCTGAACCTGTTCTTAAGCCATCACAATCCCCAGATTGCCCTACAAGCGGTTCAATGCTGACCCTTGTATACAATCCACGGGCACAAATAAACATTTCCCTAACAAAGTCCCACCAGTGACTAAGGATATGCTCGCACGGTGAACAACCCTTGTAAGTCCTCTCGACTTATAAAGAGAAAATACTCTTGTAAGATCCTTACGACTTATAAGAGAACACACACTTAGGAATCCTCACGATTCCTAAGGAGAAAACGCATCTACGAGATCCTCACGACTCGTAGGAAGAAATACCTTTATGAGTCCCTTACGGCTCATGAAGTCAAAAAGCCTTAGTCAACAGGATCCTAACCCTGTTTTCTAAGCCACCTTTATTTCGATATCGACATAAGCAAATGATGATTCGCTCCTGGCAATGTCCCAGTTGTAGCGATGCTGATGCCTAAATCGGTATCAAATCCCAAACTCGCAGCGAAAAGTCAGCGAGCCAAAAATGCATATGAAATAGCCGAAATGATGGGGCAACTTGCAACAAAATCAGCAAGTAAAAATGTATGCATACAAAAACAGCCGAAATGATTGGGCACCGTGAAAAATAGCCGAAATGATTTGGCAATCGCGAATTTCGCGATACAAAAAGCTGAAATGATAGAGCATTGCAGAAAGAAAACAAAAATACATATAAAATAAAACTTTTGCCCTGCAGGTGAGGTCATATTGACCCCTGTATACAATCCATGGGCACAAACAAGAAGGGAACCATATCGTCCCACCAGGCTTCGTCGAAGTGAAGCAAAATCTCGACGGTTCATAAACAACCTAGAGACAATCTCGACATTCGTCGCAATATTGCAGACACAATGTCAACAAACGAAGCGAAGGAAGATCCTTAGCTTCAGGGTCTCGACGTCAACATCGACAACTTAGAGATCAACACCGGCGTTCTTCCTCCCTCCAACCAGATGCAGACGTGATGTCAATATCCGACCTCAGAGTCGCAATGAAGCGAAGCCATGGCAAAGTCCCTAGTTCTAAATCTCAATGGCCACATCTACGGCCCGAAGACCAACAACGGTGTGCCTCCTCATTCTAGCAGGACACGGATGCTACACCATCAATCGGAGCCACGGCAAAGTACCCAGTTCCAAGACTCTACGGTTCACAGACAACCTGGAGTCATCCAATGACCCCGTCTCGGAATTAAGTCAACTCAAAAACCTCGATTCAGGAAAATCAGTGTCCTTGACGAGAGCATCTGGATTCACGTCAACCCGCAGAGAAATCAGTGTCTTTGTAGGAATACCTCGATTCGTCTAAACTCCGAGGAAATCAGTTTCCTTGGCAAAAACCTCGATCCAGGGAAATCAACGTCCTTGACGAGAGCATCTCGATTCACGTCGACCCGCAAGGAAATCAGTGTCTTTGCAGGAATACCTCGTTTCGTCTCAACTCCGAGGAAATCGGTATCCTTGGCAAAAATCTCGATTCAGGGAAATCAACGTCCTTGACGAGAGCATCTCAATTCACGTCGACCCACAGGGAAATCAATGTCTTTGCAGGAATACCTCGATTCATCTCGACCCTAGGGAAATCAGCATCCTTGGCAAAAACCTCAATTCAGGGAAATCGACGTCCTTGACGAGAGCATCTCGATTCGCGTCGACCCGCAGAGAAATCAGTGTCTTTGCAGGAATACCTCGATTCGCCTCAACTCCGAGGAAATCAGTGTCCTTGGCAAAAAACTTGATTTAGGGAAATCAGCGTCCTTGACAAGAGCATCTCGATTCGCGTCGACCCGCAGAGAAATCAGTGTCTTTGCAGGAATACCTCGATTCGTCTCAACTCCGAGGAAATCAGTGTCCTTGGCGAAAATCTCGATTCAGGGAAATCAACGTCCTTGACGGGAGCATCTCGATTCGCGTCGACCCTCAGAGAAATTAGTGTCTTTGCAGGAATACCTCGATTCATCTCAACCCCAGGGAAATCAGTGTCCTTGGCCAAAACCTCGATTCAGGAAAATCAGCGTTCTTGACGAGAGCATATCGATTTGCGTCGACCCGCAGAGAAATCAGTGTCTTTGCAGGAATACCTCGATCCGTCTCAACTCCGAGGAAATCAACGTCCTTGGCAAAAATCTCGATCAGCGTCCTTGACGAGAACATCTCGATTTGCGTCAACCCGCAGAGAAATCAGTGTCTTTGCAGGAATATAAGACATCAGCAAAACGGAGCCATGGCAGAGTCCTTAGTTCCAAGTCTCGACGGCCACAAAACAACCTAGAGACCACATTGACGTCCGTCTCAGTAAAGCAGACAAGATGTCACCCCAGCGTTCTTCCTCCAGCAGGATTCAGACGCGACAACGGAGCCACGGCAAAGTTCCTAGTTCTAAACCTCGACGGTTCACCAACAACCTAAAGACAACCGTGACATTCGTCTCGATACAGCAGACGCAATGCCAGCAATGAAGCAAAGGCAATATTCCTAGCTTCATGGTCTTGACGGTAACTCATATAAAACCTGAAAGACCATCGAAGATCATCCCACACCAGCGTGGAGTGATCACCACCGTGATATTCATCTCGATACAGTAGACGCAATGCCAGCAAATGAAGCAAAGGCAATATTCCTAGATTCAGGGTCTTGACGGCAACTCATATAAAACCTGAAAGACTATCGGAGATCATCCCACACCAGTGCGTTGTGATCACCACCGTGACATTTGTCTCGATACAGCAGACGCAATGCTAGCAAATGAAGCAAAGGAAATATTCCTAGCTTCAGGGTCTTGACGGCAACTCATATAAAACCTGAAGGACTATTGGAGATCATCCTACACCAGCGCGGAGTGGTCACCACCTCGACGTTTGTCTCGATACAGCAGACGAGATGTCACCGCAGCGTCCTTCCTCCAGCAGGATTCAGACGCGATAATCAAACAACGGAGCCACGACAAAGTCCCTAGTTCCAAACCTCGACGGTTCACCAACAACTAGAGACAACCGCGACATTCATCTCAATACAGCAGACGCAATGCCAGCAAACGAAGCGAAGGCAATATTCCTAGCTTCATGGTCTTGACGGCAACTCATATAAAACCTGAAAGACTATCGGAGATCATCCCACACCAGCGCGGAGTGGTCATGACTCATCGGGGCTCCCAAACTGAGCCTAACCTTAAGTAAAAAGCGACATGGAATATCCCTAACGCTTGTTCTTTCGACGGTAATACTACCTGGAAGATTGCTTGAAGATGTCTTGTCCAGCCCCTGAAGGGATTAGAGACACGACAGTTGCAAGGCTACTCGAACAGCAAAATTGCCTATCGAGGAATACATCAGCCAACGCAATGGTACGACAGACACAATCCTAGTACCATAGACCCGAACAGACCTCTGTCGTATAGAGCAGAGGTTAACTATGACGTTAGGACATCCTTGCGAGAACTTCTCGATTCGTCTCGTAAGGCAAAGCCTTAGGCAATGGGGATTAAAAAACATGTTTCCTAAACGCTGGGGCCCTACAAGTCGGTTCAAGATGGACTCTTGCATACTATTCACGGGTCACACTCTCCAAAGTCGAACATAGACAAAGAGGAAAAAAACCACTTATGAGTCCTCTCGACTTGTTGGCGGGAAAATTCTCTTGTGAGATCCTTACGACTCTCAAATGAAAACGCACTTAAGAATCCTCACGATTCCTAAGGAGAAAATATACCTACGAGATCCTCTCGACTCGTAGGGAGAAAAATCTTTTTGAGATCCTCATGACTCATAAAGTTGGAAAGTCTTAGGCAGCAAACCTGAACCTGCTTCCTAAGCCATCGATACCCTGCAAGAAGGCTAGGACGAAATATTCTCTACGCTTGCCAGAGTAACATAGCGACAATACAGCAAAGAGGAAAAATGACAGAGAGAGACAAGAAAAATATGTCTTTTATTCATGAATCAAAATGAATACAAATTACAATCTATGAAAGAATCAAGAAAAATACTCTCATTCAGGAATATGTACAAAAGAAGAATAAAAGGAAAAATATACAATTTTTCAATCTGGCGGACAATGTAACAGATTTGTCAGTTCATCCTTTTCCGCTGGGCCTAGGCTTCATAATTTGTTATCGCTACGAGATGGGCCTCCGCTTGAGACTGTTGGGCCTGACACGAGGCAAGACAACTTTCAAGCTCATGTTCGGTAACTTTGTGGGCTTCAACCATCTCGTGAGTAAAAAAGGACGGCTTTATCAATAGCTACCACCTCCCTGATAGCTTCTTGAAGCACCCGCCAGAGTTCATACGCACGAGGGGTCTTAGTCGTAAGTTCATCTTGAAGTTCCCCCGGTGCATTTGAAGCCAGCTCCATCTCTGAAAATTTTTGGTTGAGCCTCTTCTCACATGACAGCATATTTATGGCGCACCGTTCAACCAGCCCCCACAAGCTCGCCTTTGCAACCACAACCTTTGAAGGAAGGCGCATGCATTCAAGACTGTGTAAACAAGCCTCCACCCGACGACAGTATCCGATCCAAAAGATGCACAAACCGTGTGCTATGTAAGGCAATAAGGAGGATCCTTTGTATGCTCCTCATCAAGCATGCATTTTGCAAACATACGCCCGCTTAAGTAGAGATGATATCTAAAATGTGTTGACAACGCAACATTAGTGCTCACATTTAAAGGAAATTCCTAGGGATAAAGTATAAAGCTCGTGTATATAGGAGGGGTGCATGTATGAATATATGATGAGCATGCAACAATCAATAATAAGAGAAATACATCGAGTTAAGGCATACTACTCTATAGGGAAAAGATCATCAAACATGGGATCAGAGATACAAGGGTTAACAAAACAAAATACAAAATTCTCCAGTTCCCTCTCTGCCTTCTCCAACACGTCGAAATGACGATTTTCGCGAGGAGTTGCACCTCATCGTTTAGCGCCATGCTCATCAGCAAAAGAGGACAAGACAGCCCGCCGGGCTCTTGTATGACCCAGTAGATGGATCGAGCAATTCTTCAGAGCTCGAGTAATCAAGCGTGCCTCATAAAAACACTTGATCCTGTCCTCCGCCGTATCACGAGTTTCCAGGGTCATCTCTGCCGGATGAGGAGGAATATCGGCAAGTACGGACGAAAAGATCATCCGCAGCCAAATAGAACCCATAGGAAGGGGAGAACCCCTACGAATTGAGAGTTCGTACATCACCGCGTCACATTCGGCATCAGTGAGAAGATGGTCCACTAGCCGCGCAGCAAAATGAGGAATCGTCTCCTCGATGGGCACCTCCCTTGGTTGCCGACGAGCGTGGAGGCGGTTGCAAGCCATAACACTTGATCGGTTTCTCAAAGATGATCACCTTAAGGTCTTAATGGGTTTTTCTTTGAAGAGAGAAAGAAAGGCACGACTTCGGTTTATAAAGGGGAGCATTCAATGCTATGCACAGAAAATGTTGTGCATGGTGGAACTATTCCCAAGAACCGGAAAATGGGAGAACGTTGGAAATGAAAAGAGGTGACTCGTTGAAATCAATGCAAGAAAAATAAACGACCGATCAAGCAGTGCGTCACGTGCCAAACACATGAGCACCAACAACAGCGTGACAAAGCTTAATAAAGATCGCATGTAAACATAAAAAAGGAGAAGATGAAGGAGTGGAGGCGCTGCTGAAGAGACCCTTGCATTTATAAGACATGATGGGAAATGGTTCATCTTCCCTGTTCCCTAGACAGATCCAACAGCCACAAGAGTTACAGCGTTGCACTCACATGCAAACACGTGAGAACAACGTTGTGGGGGCATTTGTTCCCTTATGGGAATTAAATAAAATACAGATACAACAGCAAGAAAAACCCCCAAATGGGGCATCACGTGCTCACACGTGACCGGGCATCACGTGCCCACACGTGACCGGGTCTCACGTGCAGACACGTGACCTTTTACATGCAAAGCATGTAGGCATTGAATAAAATAAACAAATGCTTAGTCAATGGCATCACGTGCCCACACGTGACTAGGTCTCATGTGCAGACACGTGACCTTTTGCAGGCAAAGTCTGTGCACGCTGAATAAAATAAATAAACAATTGAAAATACTCAATCAGTGGCATCACGTGCCTGCACGTGACTGGGCCTCACGTGCAGACACGTGACCATTTACAGGCAAAGCCTGTAGGCACTAAATAAAATAAATAATTGGAAATGCTTAATCAGTAGAGTCACGTGCCAACACGTGATAGGCTCTTAAACCCTCTGAAACAATAGAATTAAATTCTAATTTAATGCTTTATTAAATGGGGTCACGTGCCAACACGTGATAAACTCCTAAACCATCTGAACTAATAGAATTATGTTCTAATTAAAAGGAATCAAAAGTCTTAATTGGAAGAATATTTCCCTAGATCTTTCCAAACAAAAAAGATTGCGCTCTGTAAAGTGGAGCACCGTTGGATTAAAAATCCAATGGTGATTAAAAATCACCAATTTATAGAAAGATTTTATACAAGGAAAGATTTTCCTAAAATTTGCAAGGAACAACAAATAAAATATCTTGGTGAATATAATTCACCGAGTGATCTAAAAGATCATGTTGTTTACAAAATCAATCAAAATCTTTCAATGGAAGATTGACTAAACAAACTGATTCTTTTCTTTCTCCTAAAATTAGGAGCCAAAGATAGAAGAGGAAAAAAAGAGAGGAGAGAGACAACAACAGAGAGAGAATACAAAAAAAAAGAATTTAATTCTCCAGAAAGAAAAGAAGATCTCTTTAGAAAAGAAATAAACCCTAGGTAAGAGAGGGAAAAAGATCATTCTATAAGCTCCCACAAAACAAAAAGAGAATTTAATACTCAAACTAAGAGTTTAACTCTTCTGAATAAGAACTTAGTTATTTCTTTGGTTGAAAATTTGCAGAAGCAGATCTCCCCATAAGTTGAGAATTTAATTCTCATCGGGGGGATTCTACCATGCAGATCTAAAACCTAAGGGGGGACCTAAGTTCAGAGAATTTTATTCTCCCACAAAGCACATAGGAATTTAATTTCTCCAACAAAGATAGGTTTTATCCCTTAATATAAGAACTTAGTTCTTCTTCATGGTAATAGATCTGCAGAATCAGATATCCCCATAAGTTGAGAATTTAATTCTCATCGGGGAGATTATGCCATGCAGATCCAAAACTTAGAAGGAGAATTGAGTTTAAAGAATTTAATTCTTTCGAACATATAGGAATTTAATTCCTCTAAATAAAATTAGGGTTTAACCCTATAAGAAGAATTTAATTCTCGAATAAGGAATTTATCTCTCCATGCACGTAAAAAGATCAAGTACCCAATATGATCACGTGGCAACACGTGACCCTCCCTTCCAATGACCAAAAGAGAACAAATAAGATTAGGCCACGTGCTCCTACGTGACCATTGATTAGACTTCTCAAAATAAAAAGGGCAGAATCGATTTTGGGTGACTCATGTGTCCCCACATGACCCCCGACAAACACCTCTTTAAAAAAGAGAAGATGGAAAAAGTTTAACACTATATCCAAGCCAATCTTAGCCTAAACTAGCTAAGTTTTCCAGAGGCAAGATCTCCTGAAACTGAACTCCAACCATACTCTTGACATTCAAAATAATTCCCAGAACCCTTTCAATCAACTTTGGTTCAAGGGTACATCTCTTCACACCTCTGATACAAGTCGTTGTAATTCTTCAACGTCTTCAGAGAGGTGGTGGGTGCCAATGGCCAATAACTATCTGGTGCATTTCCAAACCCATGCTTGCATCTGAACTTGGATTGCAATGTCCCTAACCTAAAAAACAGAGCCCAAATGCTCTTTTGTTGGATCTAACTGATCCTGTTAAGTAGATCTTAGTCTAAAATTAGACTAGCGTATCCTTAACAAACATTTAAGTTGATCTTAATTTCAAACGAGATTAACGATCCTTAAATCAATCCAATTACAGATCCCCCAACCAATATTGGTTCAAGGGTACATCTCTTCACTCCTCTGATATTTGTCGTTGTAATCCTTCAACGTCTTTAGAGAGGTGATGGGTCCCGACAACCAGACATTCCACGGACTGTGCGGTCCTTAAACTCATGGACTATGATGTCTTTAACCTCGGACTGTGGGGTCCTTAAACGCATGGACGATGATGTCCTTAACCTTGGACCGTGGGGTCCTTAAACCCATGGACTATGATGTCCTTAAGCTTAGACTAAGGGGTCCTTAAACCCATGGACTTTGATGTCCTTAACCTTAGACTATAAGTACACGGCAGTGCCCCGACCATTTAACAGACGCCAAATGCAGAACAAAAACTTTTTGACTGGCGCTATCGTATACTATAACCCGGATCTGCCATTAAAGCTAAACTAACAAACTACAAAGTGGGTAGAAATGTTATACCGAACGATCTGAGTCTTTCGGTCTTCAAACATCATCCCACGTTTTGTTGCGGCTGCTCCGATCTCCTGAATCTCCAGTCTCCTCGTCCAGGTGGCACCACGTCGACGGATCTTTAAACGGGCTCCCGCCTCTGAACCGAGGCAACTCGATCATCAAGTTTGCTAAAAGAGATGACCAAGATTGATGTAGAGAATGAGTAGAACACTTTGTCTCGTTACGTTCAAGGTTATGGACGAACGGTTAATGAAGTTGCCTTTTGGATCGGGTAAATGAGAAATGAGCATATGAAATTTCATGAAGCAAATTATCATAATCTTTTTTCCAAAAAATGAATCCCTCTATCATTCTCACAAGGGGCCAGCCAATATAGAGGTGGGGGGGTGAGTGTAGGAGGGGGGAGGGTAACCTTAAGCTAAAAGATCAAGAAGAAAAATCTTAGTCAAAACCAAAAACCCATTAATGCAATGAATGACTCATCTCACCTAGTCATCCATTCTTTAATGCAAACAATGATTCATTAACCTAGTCACCATCCAAGAACCTTCCACACTCATGACTCACCTCATGACTCACCCAAAAGAAGAAAAGATAAATCCGTATTAAACCGAATGTTTAATACGGCTGATAGGAAACTGGAAACTGGCAACTTCCAAAAGCGATCCTGAAACGAATTTCAGGATAACCCCGTAATGGTATAAACATACCCGCATTTGTATTACGACCGAATACAAATGCAACTGAGACAAAGATATTATATCTACACAGTATAATACTCGGATCCGGCTTAAACCAAAGCCTACCAGTATTATCTGCCCGAAATATGACACGTGCGTAAACGCACGTGCATTTTCCGAACCCTGCCATAAAACCATACGACCTCTACAACGTTTCGCCCGAATTTTGGAAACTGTCTGTGGGGGACTCTAATGACTCATCAACACACTGGCACTGGGTATAACCACTAGCACGTCAGAAGTACAAGCTGTATGTAACGGTTGCCTATGTATTGATTGGAAGGGAAGCTGACGAGCGAACTCATCCAGAAACCCTACTGAGCCTAACAGTGACAATATACATACAGTCTGGTCCGTTCGTCTATGAGTATTGCATATCGGCCTAGGGGGCTGGAAACGTCAGACCCCCATTAGCGGTATAAGTCGTGTCATAGAGTAGCCCAGAACACCCTGAGATACTACTGGAGTACCTACCAGTAAATCTCCTGCCTCAGCCGAGGGCTTTGTGTAATGGCTCTTCTATACACAGCGCGATCTCACCCCCAATACCGGGAGAGACGAATCCCCTGCCGATCCGCTCACTTGCCTCCATGTGGCTCGGGACTGTACCCAAAAAAGACTTGTTTGCACGACTCCTTTGAGACGTGGTAGGGTAGAAATCAAAGCACAGTGGGAACTCACACGAGACAAATTACGACCTCAGGTCGATGAACTAACCTGTACACATGTCACCAGGGAACTGCTATCTGACGCTAGGTATAATACCAACTAGCAAGTTCCCGGCGTGTCCTGTCCGGTGTACTCATAACCCAATGAGCACCTGTATACATCTTAGGTGAACCAACTAACACCAATGGCTTGTGAGACCGGCCACCGCCCCTCGTCGGGGTCTCGACTGTATACACTAGTCTACTATGGAGTATCGATGCCCTGTCTCGAAACTCCCACGACTAGGGACACTTTAAGGATGTGCTTACAGACCGCAGCTCCTACGTATATGATCGCCATCATACTGTTGGCAGTCAAGCAAGAATCCTATGGGCTCTATCAACATGCAATAGCGAACTAGAGCATGTATACGATGATAAAGACAAACCAGATAGCATACTATCATCTCGAGCAAGACTGTCATATCGGTATAGGTCCTCCCTCAATCATTGTAATCACGTACCTGCGATCCAATAATTGTCTTAGAGGGCACTATATCCAACAATCTCCCACTTGCACTTAAGGCTAATTATTGCGATGTCGCATACTCACAGCCCGTGTGATACCGAACACCCAACTCCTCTACTAATCAGTTTCACAAAGCTCGTTTGTAAAACTATTGTGTTCGAGAAACAGCCTCAGTGAGTGGATCCGCCCTGAAGTTTCTTTCTATGTCTCTCTTAATCTAAAGTTCGCGGAGAAAGACATCTTCCGAATTGAGTAATACCTGTCTTAGAATATGTCTGGATATTTGATGGGACCTAGTTCATAAATGAAATCCAAATCCAAACTTCTTAGACTGTATCGATGACTGAACCTAATCAGTATCCAGCACCATGCCTCCCACAGTATCCTCTTGGACCAACTGTCCATAATATTGTCCCTCGTCAGAGGGAAAACTATAACTCTGACAATCACTCTGTCATCCATGTCACCTTTGAAGCCTGGAATGATAACCGTCTCCCGAAGGAGGCTGCCGTCATCAAATCCATAGAACATTCACTTATGTTCTAAAACTGCTTCCTTATGTTTCTTCAGGATTGGATTAATATAAACTTATCACATCTAGTGCAAAAACAATATCTGGTGTGGTACTTGACATCTCACGATTGACTCAATTGCCTAAGCAAGTGATCTGCCAATCATGCACATCCCTCTCCCCTTTAGTCTGTAAGACAGCTTTAGAGAGGGTGACTCCATCACCTGCAGGTACACCACCATGGCAGGAGTCATCTATTCTAAATACCTTTAGAATACTGTCAAAGTACCCACATTGGGAAACTATCCAAATCTTGATCTAAAATCATAGATCTAGAAACCAGAATGTCTAATATTATATCCATATCCTTTGAGGAGAAACAACTGTGTGACGACCAAAGTACAACCGATTGTAGTATAAGAATTTTACTTCCTACTCTGTGTATGTCATCCAAATACCAGGACATCACACCCTACTACCTTCTCAACAGATCCATCCCCTATTCTGATGAAGTCAAATCCATGACTGTCACATCAAAAATAGATGATCTATCTCCGCTATATATTTTCTCAAGCCTATAAATAGACATAAGCTGCTTGCCCACTATGCTTCCGCTGCTCACACTGACTACGACAACCCTCTGGCAGAATAATATATACGTCCACTTCTAAAGCTAGTTTAGAACGACGCTATACTTAACCTCCTGCCAGGTCTCACAGCCTGGAACAACAGTAGTGTCAAGTCTGGATAAACAAGAACCTCCCTGTCACCGTCCTTAAGGCTACCGGAGTACCTCTCAGGTGTCTGAGGTTACCAACCATATCTGCTGAGTGGCTATTGGAATGTCAAACCCGATTGAATATATAGGTCCTATTAAATTTTCCGTAATCGTTTGCGGTTCTGGAATCACTTCCAGTTCTACCATACTCCCACTACTGTTTTCTGAAAAAATCCATTTTACTAAAACTGTGGCGAATCAAGAACAATATCACTATTGATCTTCCAGATGGTAGAAAGTCAACCCTCGTCAAAGCCAGGGTCAACCCACAAACTGCCATTACAGAAATGTGCCTTGAGTTATCCAGAGTCTGGTTTTAAGCATAAGCTGGACAACTCTCCGTACCTTAACATCGTTAAGATATGAACCATTCTATATCCAATATAGAAACTTTGGCACTTATTTAATTGGAACCAGATTCAAATCATGTGGCTGTCTCCAGTGCATATCAACTTAATGGAGAGAGGCTAATCAGCATTACTCAACTTAGGAATACATCCAATTATGAGTAACCTGAAAGAGAAACAAGTTTCTCAAAACCATTACTATCATCTGAATACCAATCACAAGAATCTACATCTTCGATCTCTTTGAAGAATCCCGATACTTGTGACACCTGGTTCTCTACTTTATTCTTATACCCACAACTTCTCAAAACTTAGACCTTGTATTTCTACGAAACACTTGTCTAAGTTCTAGAGAAGTCATAAGTAAACAGAACATAGTACGAGGACCAACCCCTTTGTCCTGACGGACTCTGGACAACATACAATACTCTGTATAAGTCTGCTGAGTCGAATAACTCAAAACCTGTGCATCGTAGGTTGAAAACTGTACTTATGGTTAAGAACTACTCCGTTGTTCAATGCTCCTTACCTAATCGTCAACTGATATAGGTAAATGTCACAGAAATAATTTCAAAAAGTTATATCTCACTTTATAAAAATAAACATACAGATATATCATTTTGAAATTGGTAAACAACAACGGATATTCAAAACCAAATACATGCCGACTGGCATAAACTCAGGCGACTTCCTCAAATATCACCAATTACAACAAATTCTGATATAATGAAGATGATCACCTTATTCCCAATAACCTACTCCAACTCATCATCTGTAAAACCATACGGATGTGAGAATCATACTTGGTAAATACATACCCTAGAGTAAGTATCTAATCGGAAAAACGGTTTTCCTTTAACAATGCATAGTGTAACCGAAACATGAAAATGTTTCGAAGGGGTATCCTGGTATTCCTAGTAATGTCTCTTCCATAATCCAATTCATGACTTTAACCGTATATTTCTTTGCCATCTCTCCAAATCCCTTTATCTGTATTTATTCATTTCCTTCTGTACATCATCGTTAGGCTAAGTGGTTTTCTTCCTTCCCTACCGTTCGGCACCAGCCTATGATTTAGAAGAAGACTATCCAGTAAGCATAATAGGTGTACTCTCCTAATCCTAGGAGTACTCGCAACTTGAGAGAAGGTGATGATAAAAGACAACTGAATAATACCTTATTCTATTTCTCCCGAACTGGGGAAAAAAGCAAAGGTGAAATAGGAGTGGCGATGAAGTACGCGGTTTGATCGTGAATGATAACAGTCGCAATTTACTTTACCCTCTTTCTAATCCCTTTATTTTGTCTTTAGTTATTACCTTCTGTACACCCTACTTAGGCTAATTGGTTTTCTTCATTCCCTACCTTTCGGCACCTGCCTATAGTTTGGAATAAAACTATCCAATAAGCGTAATAGGTGTACTCTCCTAAACCAAGGAGCCATCGCAACCTGAGAGAAGGTGATAATAAAAAACAATTGAATAAAACAATTCAATTTCTCCTGAACCTGGATCCATCCTCGAAGTAGTCCCTCCGAGTTCGTATATAACCATACGATGGATCTATCCAATGTAAGTGGATGTCCGTAGTAATACGGGGTGTTCTGAGAAATACAAAGGGTAAAAGAAGGAGCGACAATGACTTATGCAACTTTAGACAATCCAAAAGCCAGTATTAAGAAGGTTCGGTCAACTTGGTCACTGAGTCATAGTCTAGGGTCGGTCAAAGGTCGCTGCCAAAGAGAGAGAGAGAAAAGAAACACTCTGCGTGCACTCTAACCTAGATCAGAATGGTTATCACTTTATCTAATCAGGAAACCTCCCACTGTAATCTCAAATTCTCCTCCAAACCTGAAAGAAGAATTAGTCGGGATCACCCGAAGAGTAAACTAACTCATCAGTGGGAATCGGGATCCAACTCTCATCGCATGATAACTCGATTGAAGCCACTCAAGTTATCACACTCCAGAATGTATGCGTATGCCTGGCAAGTTTCCTGTATGTTTGAAACTCCCGATTTGATTTTTGCCCCATGCTCTTATGACCTGGACGAAAGCCAACAAATCATAAGTCACATGTTAAGTTCTGCCCGTCATTATCCAGGTTAATTTAAACCCACCCGTACATACCCTTGACGAAAGCCAACAAGGTAATACGACTGTCCCACACCAACACATCTATCTATGCTACAAATGAATACCCCAGCAGCTACCAAACACTATGCCTTGACGAAAGCCAACAAACATAGCTTGAATACTACTAACCATCCATAAGATACGACGGAGGGCTACGGCTGGTTTTTGGCGAAAAACCTTTAACGTAATGAACTTGATCTCGTTGAAGGAACCTGATAGCTTTTTATTAAGATATAGGGGCGAAAAACCTTTTGCTAAAGAGGTCACTCCTGGTGAAGGGATCTCGGCTCTTTCCTCGTGGAATGCGGTGCAGGATATTCCAACTGAATACCGCGATGCAAAGCAACTTGTAATCGACTATAATGAAGTTATTACCCTGACGCAAACTTCTGTCCAAGGGGTCTCTCCCGGTGAAGGGATATCAGCCCTTGCCTCGTCGAATGAGGTGCAGGATATTCTAACTGAATATCGCTATGCATAATAAAAGGAAACGTCTTTGTAATAACACCTTTTAAAATTGGTTCCAACAATATCAAATATAGGTTTGTTTTATCCTTGCATTGATAAAAATCAATGCAGTCCCATCAATTAATCACACCAGAAAAGAACGAAAAATAAAATGTACGTATATGCCATCCGCATTCGCTACTGGGTCCCGTCATCACCCGTTAGGTTACTTAACTAACGACAGAGCGGGGACTGGACTAGCGCGGGTGTAAAACATATACAACATCTAATAGTATATATACCAATATACAATAATCGCTCCAGGCGTGATAATATGAAACATTATAGAAAAGTAATAAGCATCACAGAACAATACAGATAATCTGGGATCCCCGGGTTTTACAGAGCCGCTACTGAAACCCGACGTTCCCCTGGTCGTTTGGATAGCCTGTGCAATGAAACCTAGACCCCTACGGGTGCGGCAAGTTACCCGCCAAAACCTGAAGAGAGGCAGCCCCTACAGCATAGTGACTGGACCACCCGACACTTCATGGAATCCGGTAACTTGAGCACCCCTCCTTGGGTCAACCTGTACCCCTACAAGTGCGGCGAATAGTCTGCCAATTCTAGAGTGAGGCCCCTCCGCCTCTCAAAGCCATGAGATACGGACCCGTTACCCTCCAGAACCCGGCTATCCGTGCACTCCATCGCGGGGTAAACCTAGTACAGAAATGAAAAATATGTACAACGGGTACATCGACCTCAGCCCGGTCGTGCCCCAAAAGAATATTATACAAACAGGCAGTGACGGCAGTCCATATGTTGGACGCTCGCCCCGCAATATCAAATGTACAAATAAATCCAAATTGCACTACCATTGCACACTGCTATCCACCACGACAAATCCGCAACATCAAAGCACAACACAGAACATCAACGCGAATGTCACGTTCGCAAACCCGTCTAAAAGAACTATAGCAATTAGACGCAATTTACCGCTCAAATGACATTCCCGGTCGGAGATATAATATAAGTACTGCAAACTAACACGTTTAAATTTCGATCGACAAAATATCCCAAAGTGGGCTCCACAAACATCTGGTGTACAGTAATAAAATCTGGGCCCAAAAGAAATATACCAAAAACCACAATTTCACATGAAGAACTTACTGGAAAAATTTGGTCCACTGTTGCAACATACTGGCCGCGGTTCCTCGGTCAAACCCTAGCTTTGACCGCGGATCCACGGCGGTACTGTGGTAACACGTGCCCAAATTTCACCATAATTCTTCAAAAACCCTGCTCAATTTTCTGTGATATGCAAAATAATTTTTAGACCTGGTTTAAAATCGACAGAAACATTGAACAGAAAAATTGTAGTTTTTGAAATTCGTTTCGATCGATGTTTTAAACCCGTTAGCACAAATTAGTATAGCTTAATGGTGAGGCTCTGATACCACTGTAAGTACACGGCAGCGCCCCGGCCTTCTAACAGACGCCAAATGCGGAACAAAAACTTTTTGACTGGCGCTATCGTATACTATAACCCGGATCTGCCATTAAAGCTAAACTAACAAACTACAAAGTGGGTAGAAATGTTATACCGAACGATCCGAGTCCTTCGGTCTTCAAACATCATCCCACGCTTTGTTGTGGCTGCTCCGATCTCCTGAATCTCCAGTCTCCTCGTCCAGGTGGCACCACGTCGACGGATCTTTATACGGGCTCCCGCCTCTGTACCGAGGCAACTCGATCATCAAGTTTGCTAAAAGAGATGACCAAGATTGATGTAGAGAATAAGTAGAACATTTTGTCTCGTTACGTCCAAGGCTATGGACGAACGGTTAATGAAGTTCCCTTTCGGATCGGGTAAATGAGAAATGAGCATATGAAATTTCATGAAGCAAATTATCATAATCTTTTTTCCAAAAAATGAATCCCTCTATCATTCTCACAAGGGGCCGGCCAATATGGAGATGGGGGGGTGAGTGTAGGAGGGGGGAGGGTAACCTTAAGCTAAAAGATCAAGAAGAAAAATCTTAGTCAAAATCAAAAACCCATTAATGAAATGAATGACTCATCTAACCTAGTCATCCTTTCATTAATGCAAAAAAAAGATTCATTAACCTAGTCACCATCCAAGAACCTTCCACACTCATGACTCACCTCATGACTCACCCAAAAGAAGAAAAGATAAATCCGCATTAAACCGAATGTTTAATACGGCTGATAGAAAACTGGAAACTGGCAACTTCCAAAAGCGATCCTGAAACGAATTTCAGGATAACCCCGTAATGGTATAAACATACCCGCATTTGTATTACGACCGAATACAAATGCAACTGAGACAAAGATATTATATCTACACAGTATAATACTCGGACCCGGCTTAAACCAAAGCCTACCAGTATTATCTGCCCGAAATATGACACGTGCGTAAACGCACGTGCATTTTCCGAACCCTGCCATAAAACCATACGGCCTCTACAACGTTTCGCCCGAATTTTGGAAACTGTCTGTGGGGGACTCTAATGACTCATCAACACACTGGCACTGGGTATAACCACTAGCACGTCAGAAGTACAAGCTGTATGTAACGGTTGCCTATGTATTGATTGGAAGGGAAGCTGACGAGCGAACTCATCCAGAAACCCTACTGAGCCTAACAGTGACAATATACATACAGTCCGGTCCGTTCGTCTATGAGTATCGCATATCGGCCTAGGGGGTTGGAAATGTCAGACCCCCATTAGCGGTATAAGTCGTGTCATAGAGTAGCCCAGAACACCCTGAGATACTACTGGAGTACCTACCAGTAAATCTCCTGCCTCGGCCGAGAGCTTTGTGTAATGGCTCTCCTAGACACAGCGCGATCTCACCCCCAATACCGGGAGAGACGAATCCCCTGCCGATCCGCTCACTTGCCTCCATGTGGCTCGGGACTGTACCCAAAAAAGGCCTGTTTGCACGACTCCTTTGAGCCGTGGTAGGGTAGAAATCAAAGCACAGTGGGAACTCACACGAGACAAATTACGACCTCAGGTCGATGAACTAACCTGTACACATGTCACCAGGGAACTGCTATCTGACGCTAGGTATAATACCAACTAGCAGGTTCCCGGCGAGTCCTGTTCGGTGTACTCATAACCCAATGAGCACCTGTATACATCTTAGGTGAACCAACTAACACCAATGGCTTGTGAGATCGGCCACCGCCCCTCGTCGGGGTCTCGACTGTATACACTAGTCTACTCTGGAGTATCGATGCCCTGTCTCGAAACTCCCAAGACTAGGGACACTTTAAGGATGTGCTTACAGACCCCAGCTCCCACATATATGATCGCCATCATACTGCTGGCAGTCAAGCAAGAATCCTATGGGCTCTATCAACATGCAATTGCGAACTAAAGCATGTATACGATGATAAAGACAAACCAGATAACATACTATCATTTCGAGCAAGACTGTCATATCGGTATAGGTCCTCCCTCAATCATTGTAATCACGTACCTGCGATCCAATAATTGACTTAGAGGGCACTATATCCAACATAGACTGTGGGGTCCTTAAACCCACGGACTATGATGTCCTTAACCATTGACCGCAATGTCCCTAAACTAAACAATAGAGCCCAAATGCTCTTTTGTTGGATCTAAATAATCCTATTAAGTCGATCTTAGTCTAAAATTAGACCAACGTATCCTTAACAAATGGTTAAGTTGATCTTAGTCTAAAATTAGACTAACGTATCCTTAACAAACGTTTAAGTTGATCTTAGTCTCAAATGAGAGTAACGATCCTTAAACCCAACCCAAACCTAAATCTAAGAAGATACGGATTTAGACTATTCCACGCCCTACGGGCGACAACACAAATTAGTCTCCGTATACAATCCACGGGCAACCGAACATAAAACAAACACACACGATACGAAGTGACCATCTGGAGAAGGAGAAAGTGGTTACCGCGATACGGTAGCATAATTAACTGCAGGGGCTTGCGCCTGCAGGGAAGAGTGTCCCCACAATTAAAAAACCCCTCAACGAGGGGGAATCTGACGAAGTCTGCAGCATCGGCCACATTCGTTTAAACCTTCGATACATGGTGTCATAAATCAATTTGGCATATTCGGAGAGGTGGACGGATAGCACCAAATAGCATCTATCCTCAAAATTCAGGCTGGACGTCCCAACATCCCGGTCGCGTCTTTCGGCAGAGAACAGATTTCTTGTTATGACCAATCGAGCATAGCACAACATCAACCCCCAATACCGGGAGAGACGAAATCCACTCCTATCGCTCATTGCCTCCATGTGACTCAGAACTGTACCCAAAAACCACCGTTTTGCAAGATCTCTTGAACGTGGTAAGGTGGAAATCAAAGCACAGTGGGAATCATACAAGACTCTATGACGATCTCGGGTCGACAGACTGACCTGTACTAGTGTCACCAGAGAACTGCTATCTGACGATAGGTATAATACCATCTAGGAGTTCTCGGCGAGTCCGTTCAGTATACCCAGTCTCCACTGAGTACCCGTATACCATCTCTGATGTCAAACACCAATGGATATGGGATCATCCATCGCCCATCACATGGGTCGAGAAGCGTATACGCCAGTCTACTATGGAATATCGATGCCCCGTCTTGATACTCCCATGAATAGGAACAATTGAAGGATGTACTTACCGACTACCCTTGCCCCGCTAGTGTGATATGCACCATAATCCTGGTAGTCAAGTACTCATCCTAAGGACTTTATCAACATGTAATAGAGAAACAATAAGTGTACATATTAAGATAAAGAGCAACCAGATAGCATACTATCATGTCGAGCAAGAAAGTCCTCCTTATATATGTCCAAGCATCCATTATAATATAAATCACATGTATAATAATGACCTCTAAGGCATACATATAACTAACAATCTCCCACTTGCACTAAGGCTATTTGTTGTAGTATCTTATACTCAACGCCCCATAAAAGTCTCTCTAGGGAAAGGCCTCTGTGAGTGGATCCGCGGTGTTATCCTTCACGTGAACTCTCATTTACCTTAATCCCTTGGAGATCAACCATCTCCCTGATTAGGTGATATTGTCCTCAGAATATATCTGGATCGCTGATGGGACCGGCGTTCATAGGCCAAAGCTACAACTCCATTATTGTCACAATAACAGTTATTGGACGCTCAATGGTAGAAACCATGTTCATCTCATGAACAATAATTATCCAGACATCCACTTTGGTAGCATCGTTGGTAGCGATGTATTCAGCCTTTATCGTGTAGTATGCCACGGTATCTAGCTTGGAACTCTTCCAACATACCGTCCCTCCACTGAGGGTAAAGACAAAGCCCGAGACTGACTTTCAATCGACCTTATCACTCTGGAAGCATGAATTGGTAAAGGACTCCCACTGGAGTTCACCGTTACCAAACCCCAAGAACATTTCTTAAGTGCTTCTCAAGTACTTAAGAATGTCCTTTACAGCTGTCCAGTGATTCTCCCAAGATCTGATTGATTCCTTATCACTACACCTAGTGAGTTAGCTACATCTGGTCTGGTACATAGCATTGCATACATGATAGAGCCTGCTGCCGAAGTATAGGGTATCCCTTGCATGCGAGCTCTCTCCAAATCAGTCTTGGAAGACATCTTTTTGGAGAGAGTGATTCCTGAGTAAGTGAACGAACCACCACGCTTAGAATCTTCCATACTAAACCCCTTTAGTACGGTGTTAATGTACCTGGATTTGGGACACTCCCAACATCCACTTAGATCTATCACCATAGATAATAATCCACAAGATGTAGTAGGTATCATCCAGATCTTCCTTAGAGAATCCTCATGATAAGAGGAGCTTGACCGAGTGTAGCATAGGAAACCATTTCCTATCAAGAGTATGTCATCTACGTACAATACGTGAAAGACAGCCTTACTCTCTACAGCCTTCTTTGTATATACAAGGTTCATTTACCTTTTTGATACAGTCAAACTCTTTGACTGCCACATCAAAACAGATGTTCCAACTCCGCTATGCGTGCTTTAATCTTGATGGACTTAAGCATAGCTTTGAAAGTCTTAACTTTTCCATTTATACCAAGAATCTTCTCAAGATCCATTTGCTCCTGATGGGTTTTACCCCTTCAGGTGCAACATTCAAAGTCATACTTTGTTGGTGTACATGGATTCCATCTTTGATCGCATAGCATCCAGCCATTTCACAGAGTCCCCACTTGTGATGACCGGCCTGAACCTGATTGGGTCATCATCTATCATGATGCAATCCTCGCTCCCACCGTCACCGAGGAAACCGTAGTATCTCTCAGGTGGATGAGGAACCCTACCAGATTCACGGAGAGGCTGAGGTTCGTCGGAGACTATTGAACCCTTTGGTTTCACTAAATAATCTGCTGTTAGTTTGTTTAGCTGGAACTACTTCTAGTTCTACCTCATGACCACTGATTTCTTCATAAGAAATTCCTTTTCTGAAAAGGTGGCATGCTGAGAAACAAAACACCTTTTGCACCTCAGTTTGGTAGAAGATATACCCTCGCAAATGTTCGGGATATCCTACAAACTTACAGAACTGACCTTGCCTCGAGCTTGTCCGGATTTTGTTTTTCAACATAGGCCGAACAACCCCATATCTTAACTCGTTTAAGACATGGTCTCTTCCTATACCATATCTCATATGGAGTTGTAGGCACTGATTTGGTTGGAACCCTATTCAATAGGTATGCAGCTTCTCAAGTGCATAACCCCAAAAGGAAACAGGCAACTCAGCAGTACTCATCATAGAGCGCACCAAATCTCATAGGGTGCAATACCTCTGCCCCGATACACCATTGTGCTGTGGTGTACTTGGAGGAGTAGGCTGAGAGAGAATCCTATTCTCTTTTAAATAATCCAGGAATTCCGTGCTCAAGTATTATCCTCCTCGATTTCATCGAATGACTTAATACTTCTACCCGTATGGTTCTCAACTTCAAGCTTATATTCCTTGAATTTCTTAAAAGTTTCAGACTTGTGTTTCAACAGGAACATATGTCCGAATCTTGTATTCTAGTTCCGGTTCCGCCAAGAGAGCGAAGTGCACGATAGTGTAGTTTTTGCCCTTTTGAGTTTCCGGTTCCGGCAAGAGAGCGAAGCGAACGATCCTTTGAGGGTCAATGAATATAATAAAGTACAAAGAACCAACCCTGGCATGTGTAGACATAGGACCGTATATATCACCATGTATTAGTCCCTAGAGTTTAGTAACTCTATCTCTGTTTCCATTAAATGGAGTATTGGTCATTTTACGTTTGAGACAAGGCTGACAAGTATCATAAGATGATCGAACGGATTCAAATATCCATCCCTATGTAACTTAGCTTGTTGTGTTGCATTGATATGACCTAGTCTACAATACCACAAGAAGGATTCGTTCATTTCTAAACTACTCCTCATGTATGTGTTCTATATACTTTGAACTGTAGTTTGATTTAGAACGTATATGCTATTACATAACGTGCCTGATCCAATCAACTCTTGATTAAGGAAAATGTTCACAACATTATCCTACAATACAAAATTATATACTTCTTTAACTTAATAAAGAAACTGATGTAATGTTGTATATCAGGTTCGGTATGTAATAACATTTGTTCAGAATCAATATATTTACCACTTGGTAATACAAAGTGATATTTGCCAACTGATTTGGCTGATACAGTTGCACCATTCACTAAAACTTAGAGACATATCAACCAATCCCAGTTCTCTACCTTTCTGTAGCCCATGTAACAAATTACATATATGGGATCCCGTTCCGGTATCTCATACCTAGGACGTAAAGTGTACTGAGAAATAGTTCTCGGTAACGAATACCCCCGAAGAATATGCATCAACATGCTCATTCTTAGAATGGGTGGTATGGTAATCCTGGTATTCCCCTATTTCCTACTCAGACTTATAACAATTATAAGATGGAGCGGAACCAACGTTCCCTAACTCGGTATAATAAGCAGGTTCGGTCAATGCATCCATATTATTACCTGGATTAAAGCGTGGTATGGTCGCTACCTGGAGAGAGAGAGAAGAAAACACTCAGCATATGCTCTTGCAAGATCAGATTGGTTATTATTTTATCTAATCAGGATGGCTCCCGCTGTTTTTATCAAATCTTCCTTCAAACCCTAAAAGGTAAGACTAGCCGGGATTAATTACACCCTACAAGTTCGCCAATTTTTCGTCCAAGCTAGTGTCGGTAATTTGAGGGAGGTTCCCCGTGCTTTCCCAGGGGCGTAACCCCGTTAACACATTTCTAGACACCTACTTGATCGGCAAATTGTAATGTGCAAAACTCTCCCAAGAGTAACTCTTACTCGCAGTGGGTATCGGGATCCAACTATCTAATAGAAGGTATGCAATCTCATTGCAAATTTCAACACTTGAAATTCCCGATAATATTTTACCCTTAGCGTCCTATGACCTTGACAGAGGTCAACAAACCATAGTGGGCTAGTCAAGTTCAACCTGTCATTTCATGATTGAATTAAACCCACCCGCACGACCCTTGACAGAGGTCAACAAGGTCGTAAGACTACCCTAATCCAATCGCATCACATGCTTTGTAGATAAGCACTAATCAGCTACCGCACACTACGCCTTGACAGAGGTCAACAAACGCAGCACGAATACTAAATAGTCCTTATCTGAAATGACGGAGGGCTACGACAGGTTTTTAAGAAAACCCTTTGCGTAATGAACTTGATATCGTTGTAGAATTGAGTGATTTTGAAAAGGAATTTTTTTAAGGTTTTTACTAGTTTTGCTAAAGAGGTCACTCCCGGTGAAGGGATCTCGGCTCTTTCTTCATCGAATGAGGTGCTGGATATTTCACAAATACCACTATATAAAGCATGAACTAAAAAGCAATCAAAAGACAAAACCGAGTGGGTTGTAGCATCTGCTAGTTTCGCTAAAGAGGTCACTCCTGGTGAAAGGATCTTGGCTCTTTCCTCATCGAATGAGGTGCTGTATATTCTACAAGGAATACTGCTATGCAAAGTAAGAAGTAGAGCTACCAGTTTTAAAACAATATTTTACAACATCTTTAGCTTTCTTTTCTTTCATTAATCTCATTAATGAAGTCCCATCAATTATGCTTCCTAAGCATCACAGAAGAAACGAAAGCAGCAATATTTATTATATATCATATATATATATATAATATAAGCATTCGTCTCATCATATAAAGTGATCACATCACAGAATATCAACAGCAGAAGAACATATATGAAATATTGGATATACTAGGAATTCCGTGTTTTATTTAAGCCAGCAAAAAACACGGATTCCACTGTCGTGATGAATAGCCAAACCCACATCCCTAGACCCCTATAAGAGCGACAAGCAACACTACCAATTCTAGAGTTAGGATACCCGGACTCGACTCCTCGAGATGGTCTCCCACTGGACTCCAGAACCCGGTTACTTGTGCTCTCCACCTTGGGTCTATCTTAATGCGAAAAAGTAAATAATATAAATCAATGGTGACATCATCCTCAACCCGGAAGTGCCCCAATAAAAGAATATTACATACAAGTTTTTACATGAATGAAAATGAAATAACTCTCATCTCACATAAAAAAAACCGGCTATTCAAAACACGACGATCCAATATAACATATCACAGCAACACATAACATCACATGTTATCAACGTAAGTAAATATGCGTATCCCAATTGTCGTTGACATATAGCAATGAAACCGGCGATACACCACATATTACACTTACGGTCGTAGAAAAGAAAGTGAAAACTACAACAATTGTAATCCGCAACCACCTTAGACATCATAAACCCAATGTATCTCATACATTGGATTTCATGCCTAACCAAATGAATTCCTTAGACATCGCATGCCTAAAAATTATAAACCCCGCATTGTAGTCTCGATATTGAAAACGCTTTTCAATAACCAGTCGAGTAATTCAACAAGATGTAAGTCCGCGGCGGCGTCCCGGCCGTCGATCCGACGCTGGAAACGCGGAAACAAAAACTTTGCAAACTAGAAAACCGGCACCACCGCGCACTTATATCCCGGATCGAGCCATTAACCTAGCTACTAGCAAACTAGAAAAGAGTAGAGAAGCTATACCAAGCGATCCATGTTCTTCGGTCTTCGTCTCCACTCCGATCTCCCGCGGAAACTCCGTCCGTCACCTCCTCGTCGAAAAGGGCACCACGTAGCCGGATTCTTTTATGGGCTCCCACCTCTGGACCGAGGCAACTCGGGCGCGAAGTTGGCTAGCCGACGCGACTAAGATTTACTGTAGATGTAGTGTAGAAAAGCCTTGTCTCATTTGGGATTTAGTTGCCTTTGATATGGAGGGAAGAATAACTTTGGAGAGATGAGCAATGTAATTTTTTAACAAGCAAAAATGAGAACCACACCAAAATGAAATTTCCTCTCATCTCTCCCCTCTTGCCCAAGTGGCCGGCCTCAATGATAGAATGGTGGAGAGGTTCAAAAGGAATCTTAATCAAGAGAAGAAAAAGAGAATAAACAATATAGAAATGGTCACACCAAAATCTAATCCAAATCCCTTCACATAACAATCACCATAAATGCAAGTGATGAGATAAAAATGGAATCTCATCATTATGCTACCATTTTACAAAGGACCCCCTCCACAAAAACTAATTTGCACAATTGCAAATTAGCCCCTCCATCGGAAAATCCGGCCGGGAAGGAACAAAGAAAAACCGGTCGGAACGGAATGCAAACTGGCAACCTCAGAAAACTGATCCCGTAATAAATTACAGGAAAACCCCGCTACTGCATATACATGCCCGCATTAGTATTCCCACTGAATACAAATGCAAAGAGATAAAATCTACACTATCAAATACTAGGATTCGGCTTAAGCCAAAGCCGGCTAGTAAAAACCGTCCGATCATGATCCGTTCAATACCGCCCGTATCTGATCAAACCCTGCCATATCTCCATACGGCCCCTACAGCGTTTCGCCCGAAACCTGAGTAACTGTGTGTGGTGGACTCTAAAGACTCGTCAATACTATGGCTGTGGATTTAACCACCACCACGTCAGAGATATTAGCCATACGTGATGGGCCACCAGCTATTGACCAAAAAGGACGTCGATGAGCGAACTCAACCTGACACCCTACTGAGCCTGTCAGTGACAATATCCGTATAGTCCGGTACGATCGTCTATGAGCATCGTATGGCGGGCCTAGAGGGTTGGTAAAAGTCAGACCCCCAATAGCGGTACAAGTCGTGTCGGAGTGTAGCCCAGAACACCCTGAGATACTACTGGAATACATACCAGCAAATCTCCTGCCTTGGCCAAGGACTTTTCATGTTCAGGCTCTCCTAAACACAGCACGACCTCACCCCCAATACCGGGAGAGACGAACCCCTGCAGATCCGCTCACTGCCTCCATGTGGCTCGGGACTGTACCCAACTAAAACCTGTTTGCACGTCTCCTTTGAGCATGGTAGGGTAGTAATCAAAGCATAGTGGGAACTCACACGAGACAAATGACGATCTCAGGTCGATGAACTAACCTGTACACATGTCACCAGGGAACTGCTATCTGACATCAGGTATAATCCCAACTAGCAGGTTCCCGGCGAGTCCTGTCCGGTGTACTCATAACCCAATGAGCACCTGTATACATCTTATGTGAACCAACTGACACCAGTGGCTTGTGAGACCGGCCACCACCCCTCGTCGGGGTTTCGACTGTATACACTAGTCTACTCTGGAGAATCGACGCCCTGTCTCGAAACTCCCACGACTAGGGACCTTTTAAGGTTGTGCTTATAGACTCCAGCTCTCATGTATATGATCGCCCTCATACTGCTGGTAGTCAAGCAAGAATCCTAGGGGCTCTATCAACGTGTAATAGTGACTCGTAAGGTCACCTAAAGCAGTACACGATGATAAAGATAAACCAGATAGCATACTATCATCTTGAGTAAGACTGTCCTACTGGGACATGTCCTCCCTCAATCATTGCAATCACGTGCCTGTGATCCAATAATTGACTCTGAGGGCACTATCTCCAACAATCTCCCACTTGCACTGAAGGCTAATTATTGCGATGTCGCATACTCACAGCCCGTATGATACCGAACACCCAACTCCTCTACTAGACAATCTCACAAAGCTCGTTTGCGAAAACTATTGCGTTCGAGGAATAGCCTCAGAGAGTGGATCCGCTGTGGTGTTTCTTTCTATGTCTCTCTTTATCTCAAGTTCGTGGAGAAAACCATCTCCCGAAATAAGCAATACCTGTCTTAGAATATGTCTGGATGTATGATGGGACCTAGCTCATAAATGAACTCCAAATCCAAACTTCTTAGACTGTATCGTCAACTGAACTTAATCAGTATCCTGCGCCATGCCTTCCCTCAGTATCCACCTGGGCCACCTGTCCAAAATACTGCCCCTCGTCAGAGGGAAAACTATAACTCTGACAGCCACTCTACCATCCAGGTCACCTTGGAAGCCTGGAATGATAACTGTCTCCCGAAGGAGAATGTTGTTATCATATCCCTAGAACATCAACTTATGTTCTAAAACTGCTTCCGACTGTTTCTCCAGGATTGGATCAATATCAACTTATTATATCTACTGCAAGAACAACATCTGGTGTGATACTTGACATCTCATGATTGACTCAATTGCCTAAGCAAGTGATCTGCCAATCATGCACATCCCTCTCCCCTTTAGTCTGTAAGACACCTTTAGAGAGGGTGACTCCATTACCTGCAGGTACACCACCATGCCAGGATTCGTCCATTCTAAATACTCATAGAATGCTGTCTAAGTACCCAGATTGGAAAACCACCCAAATCTAGATCTAAAACCATAGATCTAGTGACCAGAATGTTTGATATAATATCCAAGTCCCATGTGGAGAAACCACTGTGTGACAACCAAAGTATAACCGATCGTAGTATAGGAACATCACTTCCTACTCTGTGTATGTCATCATATACCAGGACATCACACCCTTCTACCTTCTTAATAGATCCATCCCCTATTCTGATGAAGTCAAACCTATGACTGTCACATCAGAAATAGATGATCTATCTCCGCTATATCTTTTTAGTCTATAAATAGACATAAGCCCCCTGTCTTCCGCTGCTTCCGCTGCTCCCACTGACTACGATAACCCTCTGGCAGAGTCATATACACGTGCACTTCTAAAGCTAGTTTAGAAAGACGCCATACTCATCCTCCTGCCGGGTCTCACAGTCTGGAGCAACAGCAAAGGAAAGTCTGGGTAAATAAGAACCTCCCTGCCACCGTCCTTGAGCATACCGAAGTACCTCTCGAGCGTCTGAGGTTACCCACCATATCTGCGGAGTGGCAAATGGAATATCAAACCAGATTGAATCTTTAGGTTCTTATCAAATCTTCAGTAATCGTTTGCGGTTCTGGAATCACTTCCAGTTCTACCATACTCCCACTACTGTTTTCTGAAAAAATCCATTTTTATTAAAACTGTGGAGAGTCAAGAACAATATCACTATTGATCTTCCAGATGGTAGAATGTCAACCCTCGTCATAGCCTGGGTCAACCCACAAACAGCCATTACAGAAACGTGCCTTGAGTTGTCCAGTGTCTGGTTTTAAGCATAAGCCGGACAACTCCCCGTATCTTAACAAGGTCAAGATATGAACTGTTCTATATCCAATACAGAAACAGAGGCACTGATTTAATTGAACCAGATTCGAATCATGCAGCTGTCTCCAGTGCATGTCAACTAAATGGAAGGAGGCCGATCATCGTTACTCAACTTAGGAATGTTTCCAATTATAAGTAACCTGAAAGAGAAGCAAGTTCTCTTAACCATTACTTTCAACTGAATACCATATACAAGTATCTACAACTTCGATCACTTTGAAGAATCCCGATACTTGCAATATCTGGTTCTCTACTTTATTCTTATACCTATAACTTCTCAAAACTTCGACCTTGTGTTTCTACGAAACACCTGTCTAAGAACTAGAGAAGTTATAAGTAAACCGAATATAGTACGAGGACCAACCCCTCTGTCGTAATGGACACTGGACAATATACAATACTCTGTATAAGTCCCCTGAGTCTAGTGACTCATTCACTGTGTGTCGTAGGTTGAAAACTGTACTATGGTTATGAAGAGTTACACCGCTGTTCAATGCTCCTTACTTAACCATCCACTGATATAGGAAAATGTCATGGACATAATCTCAAAAGGTATATCTCACTCTATGAAAATAGACGTACAGATATATTAATTTGAAATTGGTGCATAACAACGGATATTCAAAACCAAATATTTGCCAATCGGCAAACAACCCAGGTGACTTCCTCAAATATCACCAATTGCAACAAATCCCGATATAATGAGGATGATCACCTAATTCCCAATAACTTACTCCCACTCATCATCTATAAAATCATACAGATGTGAGAATCATACCTGGTAAATACATACCCTGGAGCAAGTGTCTAATTGGGAAATCAGTTTTCCTTTAACAGTACATAGTGAACCTGAAACATTGAAATGTTTCGATGGGGTATCCTGGTATTCTTAGTAATGCCTCTTCCATTATCCAGATTCACAACTGTAACCGTATAATTCTTTTCCATCTCTCCAAATCCCTTTATATGTCTTTATTCATTACCTTCTGCACACCCCTTTAGGCCAAATGGTTTTCTTCCTTCCATACCGTTCGGCACCAGCCTATGGTTTGGAAGAAGACTATCCAATAAGCATAATGGGTGTACTGTCCTGATCCTAGGAGCACTCGCAATGCGAGAGAAGGTGAAGATAAAAGACAACAGAATGAACCTTATTCCTATTTCTCCTGAACCAGGATTCATCCCCGAACTGGAACAAGTTCCTTTCGAGTTCGTATATAACCATACGATGGATTATCCAATAAACTGGGATCTTCGTAGTGATACGGAGTGTCCTGGAGAAATACAAAGGTGATTTAGGATTGGCGAAGAAATACTTGGTTTGGTCGTGAATAGCAGTCGCAATTTACTTTGCCCTCTTCCTAATCCCTTTCTTTGTCTTAACTTAATACCTTCTGCACACCATCGTTATGCTAATTGGTTTTCTTCATTCCCTACCGTTCAGCACCAGCCTAAGGTTTGGAAGAAGACTATCCAATTTGCGTAATAGGTGTACTACTCCTAAACCAAGGAGTACTCGCAACCTAAGAGAAGGTAAAAGGAAAAGACAACTGAATAATTCTATTCGTCTTCTCCAGAACCAGAAACCATCCTCGAATTCCTTCGAGTTCGTATATAACCATACGATGGTTTTGTCCAATGGAAGTGGACGTTCGTAGTAATACGGGGTGTCCTCGAGAAAAGGGTAACAGTAGGAGTGGCAATGAGGTTTGCAACTCTGACAATCCAAAAGCCAGTGTTAAGAAGGTTCGGCCAACTTGGTCACTGAGTCATAGTCTAAGGTCGGGTCAATGGTCGCTGCCAAAGAGAGAGAGAAAAGAAACACTCAGCGTGCACTCTAACCTAGATCAGAATGGTTATCACTTTATCTAATCTGGAAACCTTCCACTGTAACGTCAAATTCTTCCCCAAACCTGAAAGAAGAATTAGCCGGGATCACCCGAGGAGTAAACCAACTCATCAGTGAGAATCGGGATCCAACTATCATCGCATGATAACGTGACGGAATCCGCTCACGCTATCACACTCCAGAAGGTATGCGCATATCTGGCAAGTTTCAGTTTCTTTAGAAACCCCCGATGTGATTTTTTCCCCATGCTCTTATGACCTTGACTTTGGCCAACATATCATAAGTCACATGTCAAGTTCTACCCGTCATTATCCAGGTTAATTTGAACCCACCCGTACAAGCCCTTGACTTTGGCCAACAAGGCTATGCGACTGTCCTAAACCAACGCATCTATCTATGCTGCATATGAATACCCAACAGCTACCAAACACTGTGCCTTGACTTTGGCCAACATACACAGCTTGAATACTATTGACTATCCATATGAAATGACGGAGGGCTACGAATGGTTTCTGGCGAAAACCTTTAACGTAATGAACTTGATATCGTTGAAGGAACTGATAGCTTTTTAGAAAAATATAGTGACGAAAACCATTGCTAAAGAGGTCACTCCCGGTGAAGGGATCTCGGCTCTTTCCCCGTAGAATGAGGTGCAGGATATTCCAACCGAATACCACGATGCAAAGCAAAAGTAATCAGCTATAGTGAAGTTATTACCCTGACGCAAACTTTTGTCCAAGGGGTCACTCCCGGTGAAGGGATCTCGGCCCTTGCCTCGTCGACTGAGGAGCAGGATATTCCAACTGAATACCACGATGCAAAACAAAAGAGAACGCCCTTGCAATAACAGCTTTTTGAAAAATGTTCCAACAACATCAGAATAGGTTTGTTTATCTTGCATTGATCCGAATCAACGCAGTCCCATCAATTGATCACACCAATAAAGAACGAAAATAATGATGTACGTATATGCCATCCGCATTCGCCACTGGGTCTCGTCATCACCCGTTAGGTTACTTAACTAACGACAGAGCGGGGACTGGACTAGCGCGGATGCAAAACATATACAACATCTACTAGTATATATACAATATAAAATTTTCGCTCAAGGCGTGATAAAATGCAACATCACAGAAAAATACAGATATCTGGGATCCCCGGATTTCATAGAGCCGCTACTGAAACCCGACGTTCCCCTGGTCGTGTGGATAGCCTGTGCAATGAAAACCTAGACCCCTACGGGCGCGGCAAGTTACCCGCCAAAACCTGAAGCGAGGCAGCCCCCTTCAACAACGTGAATGGACCACCCAGCACTTCACGGAATCCGGTAACATGGGCACCCCTCCTGGGTCAACCTATACCCCCTACGAGTGCGGCGAATAGCCCGCCAATTCTAGAGTAAAGCCCCCTCCGTCTCAATGCCATGAGATGCGGGTCTGTTGCCCTCTAGAACCTGGCTATCCGTGCACCCCTCCACGGGGTAATCCTAATACAGAAAGTAAAATATACATACAATGGGTACATCGACCTCGACCCGGTCGTGCCCCAAAAGAATAATACAAACAGGCAGTGACGGCAGTCCACATGTCGGACGCTCGCCTCGCAATATCAAATGTATATATAAAATAAAACTGTACTAACATTTCATCCAGGCTATCCCTACGACCAATCCGCAACAACACAGCACAATCACAGAACATCAATGTGAATGTCAAGTTCGCAAATCCGTCTAACCGGGCTATAGCAGTTAGACAGGATTTACCGATCAAATGACATTCACGGTCGCAGATATAATGTAAATACTGTGAACTAATATGTTTAAAATATCCGATAGAACAAATTCACCAAAGTGGGCCCCAAGCACTACTGTAGCACTTACAGAAAATCTGGGCCCAAAAATAATATCCCAAAACCCCTATTTCCAAGTCTAAAGCCCTCTTGAAAATTTTGGCACGCTGAACAGTTAAAAGAGCGGCGGAACCACGGCCCAAGCATGGGTTTGACAGCGGTTCAGCGGCGTTATGGTGAGATCTCACGACCAAATTTTCACAGATTACTTAGATTTCCATACACAGTATTCTGCAACAACCTGAAAAATTTTTGGAGCTAAAAAAAATTCGACAGAAACCAGTGCACTGAAAATACGGTTTTTGCGATTTTTGTTCGATCGGGTTTTAAACATACTAGAGCATGCTAGGCATGGTTAATGGCGTATCTCTGATACCAATGTAAGTGCACGGCGGCGTCCCGGCCGTCGATCTGACGCCGGAAACGAAAACTTTGCGAAACTAGTAAACCGGCACCACCGCGCACTTTTAACCCGGATCGGGCCATTAACCTAGCTACTAGCAAACTAGAAAAGAGTAGAGAAGCTATACCAAGCGATCCGTGTCTTTCGGTATTCGTCTCCACTCCGATCTCCCGCAGAAACTCCGTCCGTCACCTCCTCGTCGAAAAGGGCACCACGTAGCCGGATTCTTTTACGGGCTCCCACCTCTGGACCGAGACAACTCGGTCGCGAAGTTGGCTAGCCGACACGACCAAGATTTGCTGTAGATGTAGTGTAGAAAAGCCTTGTCTCATTTAGGATTTAGTTGCCTTTGATATGGAGGGAAGAATAACTTTGGAGAGATGAGCAATGTAATTTTTTAACAAGAAAAAATGAGAACCACACCAAAATGAAATTTCCTCTCATCTCTCCCCTCTTGCCCAAGTGACCGGCCTCAATGATAGAATGGTGGAGAGGTTCAAAAGGAATCTTAATCAAGAGAAGAAAAAGAGAATAAACAATATAGAAATGGTCACACCAAAATATAATCCAAATCCCTTCACATAACAATCACCATAAATGCAAGTGATGAGATAAAAATGGAATCTCATCATTATGCTACCATTTTACAAAGGACCCCCTCCACAAAAATTAATTTTCACAATTGCAAATTAGCCCCTCGATCGGAAAATCCGGCCGGGAAGGAACAAAGAAAAACCGGTCGGAACGGAATTCAAACTGGCAACCTCAGAAAACTGATCCCGTAATAAATTACAGGAAAACCCCGCTACTGCATATACATGCCCGCATTAGTATTCCCACTGAACATAAATACAAAGAGACAAAATCTACACTATCAAATACTAGGATCCGGCTTAAGCCAAAGCCGGCTAGTAAAAACCGTCCGATCATGATCCGTGCAATACCGCACGTATCTGATCGAACCCTGCCATATCTCCATACGACCCCTACAGCGTTTCGCCCGAAACCTGAGTAACTGTGTGTGGTGGACTCTAAAGACTCGTCAATACTATGGCTGTGGATTTAACCACTAGCACGTCAGAGGTATTAGCCATACGTGACGGGCCACCAGCTATTGACCAAAAGGGACGTCGATGAGCGAACTCATCCTGACACCCTACTGAGTCTGTCAGTGACAATATCCATACAGTCCGGTCCGTTCGTCTATGAGCATCGCATGGCGGGCCTAGGGGGTGGTAAAAGTCAGACCCCCAATAGCGGTACAAGTCGTGTCGGAGTGTAGCCCAGAACACCCTGAGATACTACTGGAATACCTACCAGCAAATCTCCTGCCTTGGCCAAGGACTTTTCATGTTCTGGCTCTCCTAGACACAGCGCGACCTCACCCCTAATACCGGGAGAGACGAACCCCTGCAGATCCGCTCACTGCCTCCATGTGGCTCGGGACTGTACCCAACTAAAACCTGTTTGCACGTCTCCTTTGAGCGTGGTAGCGTAGTAATCAAAGCACAGTGGGAACTCACACGAGACAAATGATGATCTCAGGTCGATGAACTAACCTGTACACATGTTACCAGGGAACTGCTATCTGACATCAGGTATAATCCCAACTAGCAGGTTCCCGGCGAGTCCTGTCCGGTGTACTCATAACCCAATGAGCACCTGTATACATCTTAGGTGAACCAACTGACACCAGTGGCTTGTGAGACCGGCCACCGCCCCTCGTCGGGGTCTCGACTGTATACACTAGTCTACTCTGGAGAATCGATGCCCTGTCTCGAAACTCCCACGACTAGGGACCTTTTAAGGATGTGCTTATAGACTCCAGCTCTCACGTATATGATCGCCCTCATACTGCTGGTAGTCAAGAAAGAATCCTAGGGGCTCTATCAACGTGTAATAGCGACTCGTAAGGTCACCTAAAGCAGTACACGATGATAAAGATAAACCAGATAGCATACTATCATCTTGAGTAAGACTGTCCTACTGGGATAGGTCCTCCCTCAATCATTGCAATCACGTGCCTGTGATCCAATAATTGACTCTGAGGGCACTATCTCCAACACAAGATTCCCGACAACCTGATCGAATGCTCATCGAAAAATTTTGTAGACAGCTGCACCCCTGATGCCGTCAACGAAGTGCACTTAGGCGGAACACCGCGGCCGAGAGCACCCGAACGGATGCTTTTGGGATGGGGTTCTCCTACAGTCACTTGGTCATGGCTATGGGGTGTGGCTATCTAGTAAGGTTACCCAGCGAGTATCCGTGTACGCTACGTGATTGCAATGGACTTTTGATCCACATAAAAATCCCGTGGCAACCGATCAAATGAGACTGAGTTGCTAGATTTATAAAATTCAAATTAGTTTTCATAAAACTAAATATTGTGGATTTCAAGTATTGTATCACAATCACAGATAGCTAAACGATGTTAAACTTTTCGATCGAATCAAAAAACACCCAAAATTTCGCAAAGAGCTCAACAATTGAGCGGAGTTTAAAAAATACCCAGAACATGCCACAACACTTATGGACCAACCGTATAAGGGTCAACCCTTACCTCACCTATGGCGCTGCGGAACTATCACAAACCCTAGGGTTTGGTGGCGGTTCCGACGGTCACAGAATCGAGTTAGGGTTTCGTTCTTCTAGAGGGTCCATAGAAAACACCTGCATGATTTTTTGAAGATTTTAAACTTGGAAAAATCCAACTCTTGGAAAATTTCCAGCGAGGGAAAAAATGGGTTATTGATATCCGTTCGAACTTTTTATCGTCGTCTAAATAACTCGAAACGATGCTATAATTACGACTACGAAACACACAGAATTGCTTTTACAGAAAGATAACATCACATGCAATCTTAGCAAAAACAAGCTTCCAAAACCGTCCAGGCCGGATTTTCATCACATGTCGCCGGCCAAAATCCGGCGAGCGGGGTTCAAATTTCTATAGTGTTCATGTTACATCTCATATAACATTCTGCAATTGCTTAAAAAAATTTAGACACCTTAAAAATCAGTATTCTTCAAGGTGATCGAAGATGTAGATACTTGTGTATGGTATTCAGTTGATAGTAATGATTAAGAGAACTTGCTTCTCTTTCAGGTTACTCATAATTGGATGCATTCCTAAGTTGAGTAATGCTGATCGGCCTCTCTCCATTTAGTTGACATGCACTGGAGACAGCTGCATGATTTGAATCTGGTTCCAATTAAATCAGTGCCTCTGTTTCTGTATTGGATATAGAACAGTTCATATCTTGACATTGTTAAGGTACGGGGAGTTGTCCGGCTTATGCTTAAAACCAGACTCTGGATAACTCAAGGCACGTTTCTGTAATGGCTGTTTGTGGGTTGACCCGGGTTATGACGAAGGTTGATTTTCTGCCTTCTGGAAGATCAATAGTGATATTGTTCTTGACTCGCCACAGTTTTAGTAAAATGGATTTTTTTCAGAAAACAGTAGTGGGAATATGGTAGAACTTGAAGTGATTCCAGAACCGCAAACGATTACTAAAAATTTGATAAGAACCTAAAGATTCAATCTGGCTTGACGTTCCATTGGCCACTCCGCAGATATAGTGGGTAACCTCAGGCACTCGAGAGGTACTTCAGTATGCTCAAAGACGGTGACAGGGAGGTTCTTATTTACCCAGACTTGCCATTGCTGTTGTTCCAGACTGTGAGACCTGGCAGGAGGATGAGTATAGCGTCGTTCTAAATTAGCTTTAGAAGTGTACGTATATATGACTCTGCCAGAGGGTTGTCGTGGTCAGTGGGAGCAGCGGAAGCATTGGTGGATAAGTAGCTTATGTCTATTTATGGACTAAAGCAGATATAGCGGAGATAGATCATCTATTTCTGATGTGACAGTCATAGGTTTGACTTCATCAGAATAAGGGATGGATCTGTTAAGAAGGTAGTAGGGTGTGATGTCCTGGTATTTGGATGACATACACAGAGTAGGAAGTGAAACTCCTATACTACGATCGGTTATACTTTGGTTGTCACACATTGGTTTCTCAACATAGGATATGGATATTAATATCAGACATTCTGGTTACTAGATCTATGGTTTTAGATCTAGATTTGGGTAGTTTCCCAATCTGGGTACTTAGACAGCATTCTAAAGGTATTTAGAATGGACGACTCCTGGCATGGTAATGTACCTGCAGGTGATGGAGTCACCCCCTCTAAAGGTGTCTTATAGACTAAAGGGGAGAGGGATGTGCATGATTGGCAGATCACTTGCTTAGGCAATTGAGTCAATCATGAGATGTCAAGTACCACACCAGATGTTGTTTTTGCACGAGATGCAATATGTTATGATATTAATCCAATCTTGGAGAAACATTCGGAAGCAGTTTTAGAACATAAGTGGATGTTCTAGGGATATGATAACAACAGCCTCTTTTAAGGAGACAGTTATCATTTCAAGCTTCCAAGGTGACCTGGATGACAGAGTGGCTGTAAGAGTTATAGTTTTTCCCTCTGACGAGGGGCAGTATTTTGGACAGGTGGTCCAAGCGGATACTGAGGGAGGCATGGTGCATGATACTGATTGGTTTTAGTTGACGATACAGTCTAAGAAATTTGGATTTGGAGTTCATTTATGAGCTAGGTCCTATCAGATATCCAGACATATTCTAAGACATGTATTGCTCATTTTGGGAGATGGCTTTCTCCGCGATCTTAAGATAAAGAGAGACATATAAAGAAACATCAGGGCGGATCCACTAGCTGAGGCTATTCCTCGAACGCATTAGTTTCGCAAACGGGTTTTGTGAGACTGATTAGTAGAGGAGTTGGGTGTTCGGTATCACACGGGTTGTGAGTATGCGACATCGCAATAATTAGCCTTGAGTGCAAGTGGGAGATTGTTGGATATAGTGCCCTCAGAGTCAATTATTGGATCACAGGCACGTGATTGCAATCATTGAGGGAGGACCTATACCGGTAGGACGATATTACTCGAGAGGTTTGTATACTATCTGGTTTGTCTTTATCATCGTGTACTGCTTTAGGTGACCTTACAGGTCACTATTGCGCGTTGATAGAGCCCTTAGGATTCTTGCTTGACGGCCAGCAGTATGATGGCGATCATATACATGGGAGCTGGGGTCTATAAGCATATCCTTAAAAGGTCCCTAGTCGTGGGAGTTTTCGAGACAGGGTATCGATACTCCAGAGTAGACTAGTGTATACAGTCGTGACCCCGACGAGGGGCGGTGGCCGGTCTCACAAGCCACTGGTGTCAGTTGGTTCACCTAAGATGTATACAGGTGCTCATTGGGTTATGAGTACACCGGACAGGACTCGCCGGGAACATGCTAGTTGGTATTATACCTGACGTCAGATAGCAGTTCCCTGGTGACATGTGTATAGGTTAGTTCATCGACCTGAGATCGTCATTTGTCTCATGTGAGTTCCCACTGTACTTTGATTACTACCCTACCATGGCTCAAAAGAGTCGTGCAAACAGGTTTTAGTTAGGTACAGTCCTGAGCCACATGGAGGCAGTGAGCGCATCGGCAGGGGTTCGTCTCTCCCGGTATTGAGGGTGAGATCGCGCTGTGTCTAGGAGAGCCATTACACGAAGTCCTTGGTCAAGGCATAAGATTTACTGGTAGTTATTCCAGTAGTATCTTAAGGTGTTCTGGGATACACTCCGACACGACTTGTACCGCTTTGGGGGGTCTGACTTTTACCAACCCCCTAGGCCCGACATGCGATGCTCATAGACGAACGGACCGGACTGTACGGATATTGTCACTGACAGGCTCAGTAGGGTATCAGGATGAGTTCGCTCATCGACTTCCCTTTTGGTTAATACCTGGTAGCCCGTTACGTACGGCTAATACCTCTGACGTGCTAGTGGTTAAATCTACAGCCAAAGTATTGACGAGTCATTAGAGTCCCCCACAGACAGTTTCTCAAGTTTCGGGCGAAACGCTGTAGAGGCCGTATGGATTTATGGCAGGGTTCGAACGTACGCGTGCACTTGTGCACGTGTTATGGTTCGGACGGATAATACTAGCGGGCTTTGGTTTAAGCCGGATCCTAGTATTATACAGTGTAGATTTTGTCTCATTGCATTTGTATTCGGTCGGAATACAAATACGGGTATGTATATACAGTCGCGGGGTTTTCCTGTAATTTATTACGGGATCGCTTTTTTTGAAGTTGCCAGTTTGCATTCCGTTTCGGCCATTTTCCTTTCTTTCTTTCTTGGCAGAAATTCCTTTGATGGGAGGGGCTTATTTGCAAAAGTGGAAATTAGTATTGGAGGTTTTTTTTTGTGGTGGCTTGTTCTCCACTTGCTCATGATGCTTCATGAGGGTTCTTGATGAGAATGATTTTTTTTGTTCATCATTACTTGCTTTTTGGAGATGGGATGGTGATGTAACTTTGGTGTGACATTCTTCATGATGACCACTCATTTTTCCTCCCTTGCATTATTCTTTTTCCCTCTCTCCTTTTAGCATGGCCGGCCACTAGTGGGAGGGGGCTGTCCAAATTTTTGGGGTGGGTTTTTCATCTCATTTGCTTACACAAAAACCCTTAGCTCATCTCCAAAGTTCATCCTCCACCTCCACATCTAAATGGCAACTTCTAACAACCCCTCGAGACATAGCGTTCTACACTCAGTCTACAGAAATCTTGGACACGTCGGCTTGCCAACTTCGTGTTCGAGTTGCCTCGGTTCAGATGTGGGAGCCCGTAAAAAGACTTCTCGATGTGGTGCCCTTCCGACGAGGAGACCGGAGATCAGTGATGTCGTGAGGAGCTTGGGATGGTGGCCGAAGACTGAAGCACACGGATCGCTCGGTATAGCTCTCTACCCTTTCTCCAGTTTGCTAGTAATAGGTTAATGGCCCGATCCAGGTTTATAGTCCGCGGTAGCGCCAGTTTCTAGTTTTAAGAAAAGTTTTTGTTTCCGTATTTTGGCCTTGGACAGACGGCCGGGGCGCTACCGTACACTTACAATAATAGCCTCTAGGGCATACATATAACTAACATACCCTAATCCAATCGCATCATATGCTGCAGATAATCACTAGTTAGCTACCGCACACTATGCCTTGACGGAGTCTAACAAACGTAGCACGAATACTAAGTAGTACTTATCTGAAATGATGAAGAGCTACGACAGGTTTTTAAGAAAACCTTTTGCGTAATGAACTTGATTTCGTTATAGAATCGAGTGATTTTGAAAAGGAGTGGTTTAAGCTCGGCCTTTTAAAATCAAGTTTTTCAAAATAAACCGAGTGGGTGTAGCATCTTCTAGCTTTTGCTAAAGTGGTCACTCCCGGTGAAGCGATCTAGGCTCTTTCCTCATCGAATGCGGTGCTGGATATTCATCAAGGAATACCACTATGCAAAGCAAGAACTAGAGCTACTAGTTTTGAAAATTTGATTCCATAATATCATTAGGTTTCTTTCCTTTTCGTTAATCTCATTAATGAAATCCCATCATTTATGCTTCCTAAGCATCACAGATAAAGAAACGAAAATACAACGTACACTTATGACATCCGCATTCGCTATGGGGTCCCGTCTTGCATCGTTAGGTTAGTTAACTAACGGCAAAGTGGGGGAAGGACTAGCGCGGATGCAAAATATAAGCAGCGTTTATTATATATATATATATAATATAATACATTCTTCTCACGCAGTTATATGATCTCATCACAGAACATTGCAGCAGAAATCAACATATGAAATATTGGATATACTAGGAGGACCGTGTTTTAAATTAAGCTAGTAAAAAACACGAATTTCATGGTCGTAATGAATAGCCAAACCCATATCCCTAGACCCCTACGAGAGCGGCAAGTAACCCTACCAATTCTAGAGTTAGGAGACCCGGTCTCGACTCCTCAAGATGGTCTCCTACTGAACTCTAAAATCCGGTTACTTATGCTCCCCGCCTTGGGTCTATCCTAATGCGGAAAAGTAAATAATATACATCAATGGTAACATCATCCTCAACCCGGATGTGTCCCAATAAAAAATATTACATACAAATTTTTACATGAATGAAAATGAAAAACTCTCATTTCACACAAAAACCCTCGGCTATTCAAACCTGACGATCCAATATAACATATCACAGCAACACATAAAATCACATGTCATCAATGTAAGTAAATATGCGTATCACAATTGCCGTTGACGTATAGCAACGAAACCGGCGCTACACCACATATTACACTTACGGTCGCAGAAAAAAAATGAAAATTACAATAATTAGAATCCGCAACCACCTTCGACATCATAAATCTGAAATATCACATACTTCGGATTTCATGCCTAACCGTATAAATTCCATAGACATCATAAACCCGGAATATCACATATTCCGAATTTCATGCCTAACGTTATAAACCCGGCATTTTAGTCTCAAATTGAAAACACTTTACAATAACGAGTCGGGCAATTCAACAAGATTCCCAACAAATGATCGAATGCTCGTCGCAAACATTAATAGACGACCGCACCCCTGATGCCGTCAACGAAGCAAACTCAGGCAGAACACCGCATCCATGATCACCCGTACGGATGCTTTTGGCTACGGGGTCCTCCTACAGTCACTTGGTCGGGGCTATAGGGCGTAGCTATCTAGTAGTGTTACCCGGCGAGCGTTCGCGTACTATATGAGATTGCGACGGAGTTTTGATCTGAATCAAAACCCCACGAAAACCGATCAAAAGAGACTAAATTGCTAGATTTGCAAAATACTAATTGGTTTTCACAAAACTAATTATTGTGGATTCTAAATATTGTATCACAAAGCACAGATATCTAGACGATGTTAAACATTTCGATCGATTTATCAAACACTTAAAATTCCCAAAGACCTCAACACTTGAGTCACTGTTAAAAATACCCAAAGAGTGCCCCAAGTACCTACGGACCAACACAAGAAAGCACGCTCTCTACCTCACCAACGGAGCCGCGGAACCGCCACCAAAAGCATGTTTTGGCCGCGCTTCCGCGATCGTTTGGTCGAGTTAGGCCGTCTTTTTTCTTGGGGATCCATAGAAAACCCTGCACAATTTGCTAAATATTTTTAATATGAAAAATTCCACCATTTGAAAAATTTTCCAGAGAGTGGGTATTTCGGGTTTCGAAAAGTCGATCGAACATTTTAACTTCGTCTAGACTACTCCTAATACTCTAGCTTGGCTCTGATACCACTGCTGGGTTCGCTTAGCACCCCCTCCATGTTTCGGCACGCATCATGTATGCTATTTCAAAAAATATAGGGTGCCGAGCGAGCCCGACCAAGGATCTAACTGGAGAATTAGGTTTTATATGCATGTAAACAAACTTTACACTAAGTGAAATAGGAATACAACCTTTGTAGACCGGTCCTTCACTTCTAAAGCTCCGTGTAGTAGTCCCTTAGCTCCAAGTATTGGTGTCCCGGACTCTTCTTAGGCTCCACTAGGTGAAAGGAACGAGCTTGCTCAAGGATCTTCGAGGCCGAAAATGATCTACGTCGAAGAATCTCTAACTCAAGCTACCTCTCTAATTGATGAATTAGTGAAGCAAATAACCTATACTAAATGGCTAGTTTGGTATAGATTGATGAAGTAGGAATTTTGCTCACTATAGAATTATTTTTCTCTTTTTCTTTTTCTCCCCACTCAAAAGCTAGAAAGCAAAGAAGATGAAGAAGAAGCTCAAGTGATCAACCATGGGTGAAGAAAATATCACAATGATATTTGTAGATACTTAACCTTAGCTAAAGATAATGATTGGGTTAATAAATATCTAGAGTAAAACAAAATTAGTGGACTAAGTCAAGGTTTCTACATGCTTCCACAAGCATCTTAAACCATGCTAATTTCCACCTAATTTTGATTTTTCCCTTAATAATTAATCACCCAAATTATCTTTAGTTAGGTATGAGTCTCATACACCCAAGTCCAATGTATCATCAAGCATGACACAAAATAAATACATTAATATATATCACATATATATATTTAAATGTATCAGTAGAAAAGAAATTCTTAGTTAATATATATTAATATATCAAATATATATATATATATATATATATATATATATATTAAATTATTAAATCAACGCTTGATTTAATAATCCGGCTATATCACATACAACTGAATAATTTCATTTACATGTATATCAAATATACATATAACAAATTATTGAATCAACACTTAATTCAATAATCCGGTTATTTCACATAGAACCTATATCGCGAGATTAGAATACTGTATCACATACAAGTATCAATCTCGATCCCGCACATATCTCATATGTGCCCTACTTCGTTTCGCTTGAGCCAGGAAACCTCTGCGTAGGACTTCAAAGACTCGTCAATACGCCGGCAGTAGGTGATGATCATATCAGTCGCCCATAAGCCGTCAGCGGTACTAACTGGACGTAACGGCTACCCAGTTATTGAGCGATCAGAAGATCAACAAGCAAGCTTGTCCATACTCCCGTGAATCCAGTAAGTAACACTACCGTACAGTCCGGTATCTTCGTCTGATATGTCGCATATCGAGTCTGAGGGTGGTAAACGTCAGACCCCAATAAATTGATAAGTCATGCTGATATGAGGCTCATAACGGGTCGAGAAACTACTGATAACACTTACCAGTAAATCTCGGCATCAGCCATGCCCAGGGACTTCCTGTTATGGCCAATCGAGCATAGCGCAACATCAACCCCCAATACCGGGAGAGACGAAACCCCTCCTATCGCTCATTGCCTCCATATGACTCGGGACTGTACCCAAAAACCACATGTTTTCACGCTCCCTTGAACATGGTAGAGAGGAAATCAAAGCACAGTAGGAATCACACAAGACACTATGACGATCTCGGGTCTACAGACTAATCTGTACCAGTGTCACCAGAGAACTGCTATCTAAAGTTAGGTATAATGCCATCTAGGAGTTCTCGGCGAGTCCTGTTCGGTGTACCGATTCTCCAATGAGCACCTGTGTTCAATCTTCGATGTCAAACACTAATGGTTGTGGGATCAACCATCGCCCCATACAGGGTCAAGAAACGTACACACTAGTCTACTCTGGAATATCAATGCCCTGTCTCGATACTCCGACTACTAGGAACAATTAAAGGATGAACTTGTGGACTGCCCTGGCCCCACTAGTATGATCTGCATCATAATCCTGGTAGTCAAGTATACATCTTAAGGGCTTTATCAACATGTGAAATCAAGACAGTATCACAATACTAGTCTACATGTTAAGATAAAGAGCAACTAGATAGCATACTATAATGTCGAGCAAGAAAGTCCTCTCAATATATGTTCAAGCATCCATTATAATATACAATCATGTACAATAATGGCCTCTAAAGCGTACATACAACTAACAATTATCAGTTGCGGGTCCAGAATGATGACATTCCGAAGACTGCTTTTCGTACGCGCTACGGGCATTATAAGTTCTTGGTGATGTCGTTCGGGCTCACCAATGCCCCAGTAACGTTCATGGACTTGATGAACCGAATTTTCAGGTCGTTCCTTGACCAGTTCATTATTGTGTTTATTGATGACATTCTGGTCTACTCCAGAAGTCGAGAGGAGTATGAGCAGCACTTGAGGATCACTTTGCAGACATTGAGAGAGCACCAGTTGTTTGCTAAATTCTCGAAGTGTGCCTTCTGGCTTGATAATGTTGACTTCTTGGGTCATGTAGTTACGGGAGACGGTATACGAGTGGACCCGAAAAAGATCGAGGCCGTACAGTTTTGGCATAGACCTGTATCTGTAACAACCCTAACTTTCTGTACTGAATTTTTCCAAAATACAGAAAGGGACAGCTAAGCTTGAACACGAGTTATAAGTTTGTTTTTCTTTTGAACAGAAAAAGGAGCTCGTAGCTCACTGGTAAGGCCTTGCACTACTGTTACAAAACACCAGAGTTCAAATTCTATCAGCCACATTATCTTTTTGTTTTATTTTCTTTTAATCCTTTTAGAAGCCCAAGAGTTTGCACGTGCACTGCACTTAAACTGAAGAGTCACACTTTAAACAAACACATACACTGAAGAATACCAAACGACCCCAACACTTTGCACCAAACCCGACCCACACCCGACGGTAAAGATCCGGCGACAAGTTCAAAAAGGCCGGCACCGCCGGTCATACCCATCCCTAATTCTCCCAATTCTTTTCTCTGCAACCCTTAGCCTATCCCACTTCCTTTCACACTACTTGTTTTCCCTGCATTCACACAGAGAATTTAAACCACCCATTTAAACCCTTCAAATTCCATTTTAATGCAAAATTTTAATACATTATTCATTCCCCCTAAACCCTAGATTGCCCTATAAATACCTACCCGATCTTACACCCCTCTCACTCAGAATTCTCTTGAAAAATCATATCAAAATCCCAAGTCTTTTAGTGTAAAAGTGGAGTTAGTAAAGTGCGAAACTCCGACGAAATTCCGGCGACGATACGAGGAGATTCCGGTGACGAATCGATGCCCCGAAGCCTTCTTTAGGACCCCCTCTCTCTCCTCTAGTTCAACAAGCCAGTAAGTTCCATTTCCCCTCTCATCTTTCACTTTAAAAAGTTTCATTTATAAAACCCGACGGAAGCTGAGTTAGTCCGACTTCCGATTCGGTTTTATTTTTAAAAACTACACTTTTCTTTAACAAGATAAAACCATATTCTCATATGTTGATTAATAAACATTAAAAAACTCAATAAAATAAGTTTCACATCAAAATAATCATTTTTGTGACATTTATCGCATTTTTACATAAAAATACCACAAACTATTCATTTCGACATTATAACATTTATTTCTTGCTATTAGATAGTTCACGAGGTAATGACCTACCTCATCACAACACACATCTCTATCATAGCACGATTGATTTTGGGACAATAGAATACGGGAAATACGACTTTACAAATAAATACCCTAAACTTACAAAACCGTTTTCTATAAAAAGACGTTTTAAACATTTCCATGCAATTACGCCTCTACAACCCATTTTGGGAACCCCGTTCGGGATGGTGAGGATTATCGCACATCCTCAGACTTAGTAGAGCGAGATGCAGACCTCCGCAAGGAGCATTCGATCTCGATGGAATTTTATACATTTTTCTTTAGAAAATGAGATTTCTACAAGAAAATAAATAAATTATTTTAATTTAATACCTATAAATTTATTATAAAAATATCTATTTTAATTATATAAATATTCCAAGTTTTCTAAAACCAAAGAAATCACAATTACAAGAAAATACCATTCAAATACAACACAAGTACAATATTTCAAGATAATACCATATACTATGGAAACTAGGTTCTATTTACTAAAAATTACATAATTGTAAAATACACATCTATGAAAACCCTAAAGACGATAATTAAATACAGAGGTGTATTTTGAAATTATACCAAAACTATTTTTACATAAAACCCCTCATGTTATACTAAATTACAATAAGGACCCTAGTAAACATAAGTTTAAGCGGGACCGGTCTCTTGAGCCTCAGGGAGCCGAAGATATGGGTGCTTGCCTATCTAAGGTAGACAATCTAACAAACGGTGTTATCAATACGGTAATTGTCTTGGAAAAGACACAAATCCTGCCGTCCATGTGCAGCAGTTACCGATAACATCAAAACCGAATTCAGGACTTCAATTTCTTTTCTAATTGACTGACTCAGACTGAGTCTCAATCTAATCAATCTGACTTGAATGAGATTCAAGTATAAAACTACAATTCAACATGAATCCATGAATCCATATATTCAAGCTATAACAATCTATACCACTTAACCGAACCGAACCATGGATATACTCCATCTATATGTTCATCCATTATATCCGTTCCATTTACTGATATCATGGTTTCGGCAAGTCATTCATCTATACAATTTATAATACAAGACAAGACAAGACAATCCATACCATCAATATAATCAATACATAAACACTACGGGGTTATAAAGGGGTAGACTGGTACGGAACATGTTAAAGGTCGCACGAGGTGGTCACTTAAGACGTAATTACATCCATGCTATTGTTCTGTGGTATTATCGACGGAGCCTTGTACTACGGGTTACCAAAGCCTCCGGTATAAGTGGGACTCCTCTCGTATACACTGGCATTTCTGTACCAAGCTACCAACAACTGTGCTAACATTATAATAAAACCTTATAAAACTATACTCTCTCTCTGTCTATTCTACTTCTCCCTCATCTTTGGGACTTACCGAGCGATTGTTCGCCGACGACATTCCTTTTCTTCTTTCTTTGGAATATTGTCAGGAGGACCCGACGCTGAGAAGTACGAGACTAGTCAGGAGCATTTGGAGTAGGCCCCTGAGTAGTACACCGAAGACCCAGAGCTGTAGCCAGTTGTACTTATTCCATTTTCATTTCTGTTATGCCATTGTTTCGGCATTGCTTTCAGTACATGTATTTTCATTTCAGTTGTATTGTAAAAAGAATGTTAATAAATAAAGTTGATGTTCATTTACATTTTGTCTCTTGTGTACAATTTATTTTATATTGCTTAGATACGCTTAGCGTGTTTACTTCTGAGTAAATATGTAGCGGGCCCGTCTCGTCCTCTGCCCATACACTGGGAAGCGGGGCGTGACAGTATCAGTGACAGAGGTCCGCAGCTTCATGGGCTTAGCCGGTTATTACCTCCATTTCGTACAGAATTTCTCGAGTATCGCTACACCGTTGATCGGACTGACCCAGAAGGGAGATCCTTTTCTTTGGACTGAATCATGCGAGCAGAGTTTTCAGCAGTTCAAGACTCGTTTGACGACTGCACCAGTTCTATCTTTGCCTTCTGGATCAGGCGGCTGTGCCTTTTATTGTGATGCTTCTCGAGTGGGGCTAGGCTGCATGTTGATGCGGCATGATAGAGTTATCGCTTATGCTTCTTGGCAATTGAAGAAGCACGAGCAGAACTATCCCACTCATGATCTTGAGATGGCCACGGTGGTCTTTGCGCTTAAAATTTGGAGACACTACTTGTACGGAGAGTCGTGTCAGATCTTCACGAACCACAAGAGCTTGAAGTACATTTTCCAGCAGCGGGATCTGAATTTGAGGCGGCGCCGTTGGATGGAGCTTGTGAAGGATTATGATTGTGAAATCCTTTATCACCAGGGCAAGGCGAATGTGGTAGCTGATATTTTGAGTCGTAGGCCCGGAGGTAGCTTGTTCCATTTGAGCGCAGTTCAGAGACAGTCTTCTACAGATTGGTAGATCTTGTATGATAGTAGAGTACAGTTCGAGTTCACTTCTGCTGGAGGGCAGCTTGCTCATGTACGTGCCCGTCCACTTCTACTTGATCGTATCCGTGAGGGGCAGCCCGACGATGCCTATTTTTCCGAGATCTTGGAGCAGGTTCGCCAGAATAGAGATTCGGAGTTTGTGATTGATGACCAGGGTATGCTACGTTTTGGGACTCGTTTATGTGTACCAGACTCCGAGGGGCTAAGACCTGAGATCCTAGAGCAGGCACATCAGTCAGCATATAGTGTTCATCCAGGTTCCACAAAGATGTATCGTGATTTGAGAGATATCTACTGGTGGGAAGGGATGAAGAGGGATGTTTCGAACTTTATTTCGAGGTGCCTGACTTGCCAGCAGGCTTAGGCTGAGCTTCAGAGACCGGCAGGAGAGTTGCAGCCTTTGCCTATTTCGGAGTGGAAATGGGAGTAGATCTCCATAGATTTCGTTATGGGTCTAACCAGGTCCAGTCGAGAGTATGACTCTATTTGGGTGATTGTTGACCAGTTAACGAAAGTGTCTCACTTCCTTCCAGTGCAGACCAATTTCGGATTTGCTCAGTATGCTCAGTTGTACATTGATGAAATTGTGAGTTTGCACGGCGTTCCTACATACATTGTATCCGATAGAGGCACCCAGTTTACTGGCCGTCTTTGGCAGAAACTCCTGGAAGCTTTGGGTACCCGATTGAGTTTTAGCACAGCTTTCCATCCGCAAACCGATGGTCAGTCAGAGCGGACTATACAGACTCTCGAGAATATGCTTTGAGCGTGCGTGTTTGATTTTGGTGTCAGTTGGGATCGTCACTTGCCTTTGATAGAGTTCTTTTACAATAACATTTTTCAGGAGATGGTTCAGATGGAACCTTTTGAGGCCTTGTATGGAAGAAAGTGTCGATCGCCAGTCTGTCATACCGAAATCAGCAAGAGTAGGATTTTGGGACCACAGCTGGTTTAGGAGACTACGGAGAATATCTAGTTTATCCAGGACAGGATTAGAGCAACCCAGTGCAGGCAGAAGTCTTATGCCGACCATCGTCATCGCAGACTTAAGTTCGCAGTGGGTGATAATGTATTCTGACAGATTTCTCCGATGAAAGGTGTGATGAGATTTGGGAAGAAAAGGAAGATTAGCCCTAAATTTGTGGGTCCTTTTGAGATCCTTGAGCGAGTTGGTACCGTTGCCTATCGTTTGGCATTTCCGCCCAGTTTTCTGAATGTTCACCTCGTATTTCATGTATCGATACTTCGCAAGTACCTTCATGACGATTCTCACATGATTCAGCACAAGACCATCCAGTTGGAGCACGATATTTCTTTCACCGAGCAACAGGTAGTTATTTTGGATCGGCAGGTGAAGAAATTTTGGTCAAAGGTCTTGCCGTCAGTGAAGGTTCTGTGGCGTGGCCCAAGTAGCGAAGAGGTCATATGGGAAGCCGAGACCGAGATGCGAAAGAAATTTCATCATCTCTTCAAATGTACGCATGGTAAGATTTTTAAATTCGGGGACCGAATTTCTTTAAAGGGGGAAGATTGTAACACCTTAGAATGTGATTAGAGTTAATTAGGCAATATAATGTGGGTTTTTAATAAAATTTAACCAATAATTATTTTCATATATTTTATTATTATTAATTAATATTTTATTTAATTATTTTTGTACTTGCACATACATGTGCATGCTAATCTAGGGTTAAGAATGTATTAACCATGCTTTGTTAGCCATGGCACCTTAACATATTGTTATGTCATCTTATATATATGTATATATATCTATTTTAATTATCAAAAGGGTTTTATTTTAAAAGTAAGAGAAAAGGGAAAAGAGTTGAAAATGGAGGCATGATGGCATGGGAGACAAGCATGGGGAAATTAAATGAAGTGAGAGAAAGAGTATGGTTCAACCCTCATCTCTCACCCTCACCCTCCCACTCTCTCATTTTATCCTCACAACACTCACCCTCTCAATTCTTTTCTCCTTCTTCTTCACAAAAAGATAAATCATCTCTTGAAAAGATTTTCTTCACTAACCCTAAGCCTAAACAAACATCAAACCCCACTAAACCCTTCACCAAGCTTGCTTAAGCCCTCTTGTGATGTCTTGGAGCTTGTTGGCTAGGGTTTCTTCCAAGTCTTTATGAGGTATTGATGTTAAACTCTTTGTTAGGCTCTAGGAAAGGTTTGTGTGTTAATTAGTTTCAGTTAAATACCTTAATGTTATAGTTTTGTGCAATATATCGTATTTTTGTTTAGTTAGGGTTCTGTCTTGATCTGCTATTGTTATGTTGATTTATAATTAAATCTAACAATACAGTAGATTCATGTTAGAGCCTTGTGTATACCTAGAAACCCGGACCCAACCCTTCATCTTTCAATGGCGAGAATTGCAATTTGCCCGGCGCCGCCAATTTTTCAGAGGAATTGGGTGTTAGGTTTTTGTGAGTAGCTCTCTGTGGGTCATGTAGGGTATTTGGTATACTTTGTTTTTCCTATATAATCTGTAGACTAAATTTGGGACCGTTTAGCTATAATTCTTGTGTTTTGACTAAGTGTGATGCGGATTTATCCGACTTTTGTTAAGTGTTTCGTACGTTTTACAGCCGTTGGTTTGGGTTAGGATGCCGCTGCACACGTTTGCCCGCTAAGCTAACACTTGGTAGCTTATGGGAGTTGTTTCATTGGTTTGTCGTTGTTTCCGTGTGTTATCGGAAAGTTTGCTAATTTTCACTTGTTATGGTTTGTGTGATGCTAAGATCTTTTACGGAGACTTCGGACGCTGCTAGGAAGGAGAAAGAGGTGATTGGATTCATCTAGCTTGAGATCGTCGGGTGAGTAGATTTAACATCTACGGGGGAATCGCCTGTATGGCGTTAAGCGTCGATGGCTAGATTCAGTGATATAACCTTATGCTTATATATACATTGTGATTGTGTGTGATTATCATATTGCACATCATATTACCTGTTGTACATTGACATAGTATTAATTGGACACTGCACCATTACTAACGGTTCATGTTGCACTGGCACTGATTTATATGCCACATGCACACCGTTGGTAGTTGCCATAACACGCTCACTATAGAATTTGCCATGGATAAATATATTGTACCGTATTCATTATTAACAGTTAGACTTTGATTCTTGTTCTAGTAAGCATTATGAATTGCATCATACATACATACATGTATACATGCATGCATTGCTATAGTAATGTATATATATATACTCTCATATGATATTTTATTTCGATTTCGTGGATTTGGGAAACCGCAAGATACATTTTGAAACTTGAAATATTTAAAAGGTGCACTTTTCCCTTGATATGATAAATTGTGTCCACTATGAGTTTTCTCGGTTTTGAGCTATTTCGAGTACCTGATTCGAGGAGGTGGATGAGCCGTCTATGGGTATATGGTGGACCCGGTAAGATACACCGGGACAAGAAGCTTGAGATGTAGATGATGAGCATGGCACGGGGAGTACCACCTACCGGTGATTGTTCCATTATAAAAAAAAGGATGAGGGAAAGTTCCCCACTAAAACAGCCCCACGTGTTTAACACGTGAGTGCCTATATGCAACGCATATAGGCACTGCAATTAAAACAATTGCTAGGCTAAAACAGCCCCACGTGTTTAACACGTGAGTACCTATATGCAACGCATATATGCACTGCAATTAAAAAAATTGCTAGGCTAAAACAGCCCCACATGATTAACACGTGAGGGCACTTCCCTACGTAGAATTAAAATTCTACTCAACAAGGAACCGTTGGATCAAAGATCTAATGATGATTAAGCATAGAATTAAATTGAAGTTTTAAATGAGAAATAATATTTTCTGTTAAACAGAAAGTTGACGGATCAAATATCCCGTAAGTTGGAAAATATTTTTCATACCTTTCTAAACAAAGAAAGACTGTGCTCCGTTAAACCAAATACCCTTAGATTAAAAATCCAACGGTGATTAAAAAGACACCAATCTACAGAATAAATTATGTATGGGAAAATATTTTCCTAATCTTGTTTAAGAAACAAGAAAATATGTTCTGTAATACAGAAACCCTTGGATCAAAGATCCAACAGCGGGTAAAACCCCCAAATCAATTAGAGTCTCTCAATGAGAGATTTCCTAAAACTAATTAACAAATTTCTCTCCACTATATAAAGAACCCAAGACTTCAAGTTCAAAAAAAGTAAAAAAGAAAAAAAAAAGAGAGAGACGACTGCAAAGAGAGAGAGAACTCCCTAGAAACTTAAAGAATATACAGTGAGAGAATTTAATTCTCAAAAGAAAAGACGTATTCCCTTGAAACCCTAGGTAAAGAAAAAAAACAAAAGACTGTTCTTTGCATCTTTAAGGGTTTAACCCTTCGTAGAAGAACTTGGTTCTTCCTCTGGTTGAGATCTGCGGAAGCAGATCTCCCCACAAGTTGAGAATTTAATTCTCATCAGGGAGATTCTGTCATGCAGATTAAAGTCTAGAGAAAAGAACAGAGTTCAAAGAGTTTAACTCTTACAGAAAAAAACAAAAAAACATATGGGAATTTAATTCCTCTGAAACTAGGGTTTAACCGTACAAAAGAATATAATTCTTGCAAAGAACAAAGGGAGAACTTGATTCCTCAGAATCACAGAAGAACAACCTGGTGATTCGTTAGTGTTTAACACTATAACAAGACCTCACGTGTTTTCCACGTGAGTGTTTCTAATGAACAAAAGAAAACGGCTGAGACTGCCTCACGTGTTTCCTACGCGGGTGTTTAAAAGAGAAGCAAGGAACACTTCTTAGGACATTCACGTGTTTTGCACGCTACCCTCAATCAAGTGCTTAGCACTTCTGTGAAAGGAAGAGGAAATAAGAAAAGAGGGCATTGCTCCCATTTGGGGTGTCTCACGTGTTTTACACGTGAGCGCTACAGGAACTAAGTGTTTAGCACTTACATAAAGGGAGAGGCAATAAAGCTAACGGCCAGAACCCAACTTTGGGGCGCCTCACGTGTTTCACACGTGAGTGCCACAAGAATCAAGTGCTCAACCCTTATATAAAAGAGAGAAATAATTAGGCAGTACCCATATTTGAGCGCTTTACGTGTGTCACGTGAGCGTCACACAACCTTAGTGTTTAACACTAATCAGGTGCACCACGTGAGCGCCACAGAAATTTAGTGTTTAACACTACTCCAGTGCCCACATAGATTGTACGTGAGCATTTTATGCCTCAGCATTTAGCACAGTTGGGTAATTATAGAGACCCAAATCTAACCCAAATTGACTAATTTCTTCCAAAGTCAAAACCCCTCTGTGTTCATCATTCCCTAAATTGATCTTAGTCCCAAACATAACTAATGATCTTTCAAATGATGATATCCAAAATAAGGTTCATCCCACATCCCCTAAGTTAATCTTAGTCTCCAAAAATGACTAATGATTATTAGATGATCCACCACGATCTTTTCCTTCCGACACGGGAATTGGTTCAAGGGTACATCTCTCCACACCTCTGATACATGTCGTTGTAATATTTCAACGTCTTCAGAGAGGTGGCAGATCCCGAAAACCAACGACTCTTCGGTGCACTTTCCAAACTGACGTGCACACCCCAGATCAAACCACACCCCAAGATGGGTGTCTCCCATATCATCGTTGCTCATCCCGACACGTAATAAATACACATGCGCGCAAGATGATCTACGGACCGAAACGACCTTAAACTAAACTCTACGGACCGAAACGTCCTTAAACTAACAACGGGTCATAACGTCCTTAAACTAAAACGATGGAGCCCAAATGCTCTTTTGTTGGATCTGAATGATCCTAAAACCCCGTTAAGTAGATCTTAGTCTCAAATTAGACTAACGTATCCTTAACTAAAATTTAGGTTGATCTTAATCTCAAACGAGATTAACGATACATAAATCAACTCAAACCCAAATCTAAGATATACGGGTTTGGACTAATCCACGCCCTACGGGCGACAACATAAATTAGTCTACGTATACAATCCACAGGCAACAAAAAATAAAACAAACACACACGACATGAAGTGAACCTCTGGAGCAGGAGAAAGTGGTTATCGCGATGCGGTAACGTAATTAACTGCAGGGGCTTGCGCCTGTAGGGAAGAGCGTCCCCACAATCAAAAAAACCCTCGCAAACGAGGGGGAATCTGATGAAGTCTTCTACAACGGCCGCATCCGTACAAACCTCCGATACACGGTGCCATAAATCAACTTGGCATCTTCGGAGAAGTGGATGAATAAATCCAAATAGCATCTGCCCCCAAAATTCAGGCCAGACGTCCTAACGTCCCGGTCGCATCGTTCGGCGGTGAACAGATCTAGCAAGCCCGGTGGGACCCTTTCCTCTTTTCACTCTACACTTTGTGTGTCGTGTTCGCGAACAAATCACGGTTTTCTATGGTCGCCCCTGGATTCGAGGTACTAAGATTTGGTGTCTTGCTCCTGTGCAGAGAAAAGAAGATCAATGGCATCCAAGTGTACCTGCAACAGCAACTCCCGCTCCGTCCCCACTGGAGGAGTGACATACGGGCCAAATGCGGCCTGCAACTTTTCAATGCCAGTGGAACAAGTGACTCAGGCCACCACTGTATTGTTCTTCGGTACTATGCTCCCGCCAGTAAGCTCCAGCACCCCAGTGCCTTCACAGAAAGCTCCAAAGAGGTCGGTCTTCGATCGACTTGTAACTACCACGGCCCCTCTCAACGGGTCGTCCAAGTCTGCCACCTCAGTATTCAACAGGTTGAGCCAAAGCTCAAGTGGGCTCGCAAAGAGGCTCGCAATACCTGAAGGGGTTATCGCGAAATGGATAGCCATTCCAACTCATTATATGGGAGAAGTCATCAAAAGAGCTTCCCCTACCAAAAAGTCGGCCTTCGAAAGATTGGTCGTTCCATCTCAACGGATGTCAGTCTTCAACAGACTGGCACCAGCAGTAGCTCTTCACCAAAGCAGGGGGCATGACGAAGCCGCTTCCATGACTAAGGTGATCCCATCTGCAAGACATGCTCGACATCTCCACTGGCGCCGGATGAGAAGTGCTGGGGGCAACTCCCCCTCTGGACTTATTCCTCCAGCTCCAACGGTGGAAGTTGATGTTGCTGTTCCAACCGGGAACAGCTTTGAACAGCTAAGGAGGGTGCGCAAGAACTCCCAAACCGCGGTGTTGAAGAAATCTCCACTCCCTGCTGAAAATATGACGCAGGCGAAGCCGGAGCAGCCCCCTCAGCGGCTTTCCTCCTAAATCCATAAGGTCTGGTGGAAAGTCCAAGATTCTGTGATCAACAAGAACTACTCTCGTCAACCGAAGAAAATGAAGGTTCGACAAGAGGAAAATCATCCCTCCAGCATACAGTGAGGGACTTCTTTCATGAAGGCGCCTGTTATAATGGCTCCTTCAACTTCGACTTCTCACAAAAAGAGAAGGCCGGAGAACCTCCCACCGTCGGCGGCAAATCCCAAAGGTGATGGATCCAAATGCCCTAAGTCTGGGGGCATGATCGTGCACACAGTATACATGGCTTCCGGAAAAGAGGAGGGTCGTGCTTCCGTGAGTCATCGACCATAAACTCGGTCATTGACAAAGGTTTAGGAGCAACAACAAAAGCTCCAGGAGATGCTAACGAAAATGGCAGCACTCACCGGACAAAATGAAAGCCCGGAAGAAGCGTCTGAACAGCGCCAGGAGCAGGAGACCAATACGGAGTTCCTGTGAAGGATGCTAGAAAGAAAGGACAAGGAGGCCGCGAAACAGGCTGCTAATATAAAACAGATAGGGCTCCTGTTCCAAGACATGGTTGGGATGATGATCCAGCCAGAACCTCCAGCTGAAGACCCGCCGATAATTATTGAGGGCGACCGAGGGGAAACATCAAACCCTCTTCCAGCTTTATCATCGGGCAGGGAGGAAACGATCTCCAAAGCTGCCCTCGATGACTATATAGCTCAGCAAATACGAGCTCATCATGCAAACGAAGCGGCTGGCCAAGTCGTCAGAACCGAGCGACCGTACCCTGGCGGGTATGACCAAATCAAGTACCCGCCAGGATATACAATCCCAAAATTCCATGTGTACAAAGGGACAGGAAATCCACACCAGCATGTCGCTCAGTTCATAGCTTTATGCGGCAATACTGGAGGCGGCGACAAACTACTGCTTCACCGGTTCGTTAGCAGCTTGTCGGAGACGGCATTTGAATGGTACTCAGAACTCCCAAATGACTCCGTCAAAACATTCACAGAAATGGAGCTGCTATTCACACAGTGGTTCGCAAGCGCAAGCGAACGCACTCTGATCACGGCATTAATCAATGCCAGAGTGAAGGCAGGGGAGACCTGGGTTCAATACGCAATCCGATGGCGGAACCTATGGTCAAAATGCGAACAACGCATAGAAGAAGCTCCTGCCGTGGGCATGTTCGTAGGGACCCTCGATCCCCGGCAACTGTATCCCAGTTTATGATGTTCTTCAAGCCGACCACCTTCTAGGGTTTGATCGACAAGCTGGACCAAATGGACCAGATGGGCCACGGGCCTTCCTCTTAAAAAACGGACCCTCAGAATGTAAAGGTCAAAGGGAAAGCGGCCTTTGTTTCCAACACTCAACAACAGCCGAACAACGAGAAACCGGCTGCTCGCCAAGGCAACGCGCGGCCGCGCCAATCTCTAGAAGAGAAGCTAGGACGTGCTTACTCGTTCCCCCGTGATAAAACAAGGAGATTGTTCGAACTGGCCATGCACAACAAACTCATCACACTGCCGGATCCGAGACGTCCACCGCAGCCCGGTAACGTCAACAACCCCAACTACTGCTCCTATCACAGAATGGTGAGCCATCCCATTGAGAATTGCTACATCTTCAAGAACTGGGTCCAGGACCAGTACCGTCAAGGGAAATTCGTCTTGCTTTCCAAGAGCTGGAAGGTGAATTCGCCACAGAAGCACGTTCCTAAAAAGGTGGATACGCCGGAGGCATCATACTCATTTGTGGAAGTGGCTCCATGGGAGATTGTCCTTTCAGCAAAAACCATAAGGATGCTGAAGGAACTTCAAGCATGTCTGGCGATCAGGTGGAAAAGCCCGCTGGAGCCCGAGATCATTAAGGGGATGCTGAAACTGCGTCCCACCCCGAAAACTACTAACGATGGACAAAACACCCAGGTCAAGCCTTCAAAGTCTTCGAAGGGAAAGAAGAAGACCAAGAAGCCCGCGCAACATGACAATAAGTGCACGGACCTGCAAAAGTACATCGACGCATTGGAGGAGTACAACCAGAAGGCGCGGACCCCAGTCACCCTCGAAGAGTTTCTCAACTATATACTTGAGAACGGAGATAGTGATGATGATAAGGGAAATGGCTCATCGGGAGAAACCGAAGATTATGTAGCAAGTTGCTACATGGTTTCTTATTCGTCATCAAATGGCGAAGAAGCTCCCTTGGTGTCGGAAAGCAACGCAGAGGAATTGGGGGCAGGATCGGCGCCAAAATTCCTGGAACTGTTAGAAGACCCAATTAACAGGCTGCTAAACGAAGCTTTTCAAAATAGCAGAGCTGACCGAGAATGTGAAACGACCATATACAAAAAGGCCAAGCATTGGAGTCAGGATGAAGAAGACGCAACGTGAAAGAGTCATAAAGTACTCCAACCAGAGCGAAGCAGTGTCACTCGTGCCAAATTCACGGGGACTTCACTCACAAGCATCCAAATCCGCTACACCCAACAGTTGTCTAGTTGGCCGTTCGAAATGTGGGGAACCGATATAATTGGGCCCATCGACCCAACGTCATCCAAAGGACATCGGTTCATGTTGGCAACAACCGATTACTTCTCTAAGTGGGCAGAGGCAGTACCGCTAAAGGAAGTGAAGACGGCGAACATCCTCCATTTCTTCAGGACACATGTCATCTACCGGTTCGGTACTCCATAACGGATTATCTCAGATAATGGGCCGTCCTACAGAAGCCATAAGATCAGCCGCTTCGCACAGCAGCATAATATAGACTAGAAATACTCTTTAGTCTATAATCCCCGAGCTAACGGTCTTGCTGAGAATTTCAATAAGATATTGACAAAGATCATAAAGAAAACGGTGTCCAGAAATAAAAAGGACCGGCACGAGAGACTGCATGAAGCTATCTGGGCGTATCGAACCACATTCAAAACGGCTACAAATACAACGCCATTCGCGTTGGTATTCAGCACTGAAGCAGTACTTCCCTTAGAGATAGAACTACCCTCTCTATGAGTAGCGATTCAATACGAGCTGACGGATGAAGAAAATGCCCATCTTCGGCTTGAGGAGCTCGATGCCCTCGATGAAACTCGTCTCACGGCGTAGCAAAACCTGAAAGCTTACAAAGTAAGGATGACGCGCTCATACGAAAGACTAACTAGACCGAGAACATTCCGCCAAGGCGAACTTTTGTTAGTCTTAAAAAGACCTGTGATCCCCAACCGTGCAAAGCGGGGGAAATTCAAGCCGAACTACGAGGGTCCATACATCGTAGATAAGGTCTACCAAGGTGGGGCCTACTTGCTCATGGATATGCATGGAAAAAGACCCGTACGGCAAATAAACGGCCAGTTCCTTAAGAAATACTACGCTTGATAGGTCGCGACTCAGGTTAATGATAGATGACGACGCTCGTGTTTGCTCGTTGTCACCCTGAGTCAAGACTCTGTAAGTAGTATCCGGCAAAACGTTGCCTCCAAAATGGCGACAATGGACTGAGATGTCCTTAAACTAACTACGGACCGAGGTGTCCCTAAATTAACAATGGACCGTAATGTCCTTAAACTAATACGTCGCCTCAAGCACGGCGATAATGGAATTCAAGTCCACAAGTCCCAACGGTAAGGACTGCAACTCAAGTCCCGCTGGCTACACAGCTACCCCGGTGGTGAAGTTTCCCTAAGTGCCATTGGCAAACAGATGGATAAAAAAACAGTACGTCCACAAGCGAAGTGGGCACGGATGAAAACCCAAAAGGGCGCCATGAGTAAAAACAGCAGGGCTACCGACGAGCTTGTGAAAACCTGAAAGGGCGCAATCTCGTTGTTAAAAGAAAAGAAAAACAGTACGTTTACAAGCGAAATGGGCACGGATGAAAACCCGAAAGTGCGCCGTGAGTAAAAACAGCAGGGCTACCGGCGAGCTTGTGAAAATCCAACATGGCGCAATCTCGTAAAATTTTCACTTACGAGATCCTCTCGACTCATAAGGAGAACTCCCTATGTGAGACCCTCACGACTCATAGGATTCAAAGTCTTAAGTTACAGTGATCCAAACCTGTCCTTAAGCCGTCATACTCCCTAAGTTTCCCTACAGGTGGTACAATGATGGCCCTTGTATACAATCCACGAGCACAAATAAATGTTTCCCCCACCAAGTCCCACCAATGACGAGGAATGTCCTCATGTAGTGAATGACACTTATAAGTCCTCTCGACTTATAAGGAGAAAACACTTTTGTAAGATCCTTACGACTTGCAAGAGAAAAATCACTTAGGAGTCCTCACGACTTCTAGGGAGAACCTACACCTAAGGGATCCTCTTGAATCGTAGGGAGAAAACCCTTTATGAGACCCTTACGGCTCATAAAGTCAAAATCCTTAGTCGACAGGATCCTAACCCTGTCTAATAAGCCACCTTTATTCAAATCAGCAAAGGCAAATGATGATTCGCTCCTGACAATATTCCAGTGGTAGCGATGCTGATGCCTGAACATGTGTCAATTTTTAAGTCCTTTCATGGCAAATGATGATTCACTCCTGGCAATATTCCAGTCGCAGCGGTGCTGATGCCAAGATTGGTATCAGATCTCAAGTTCCATACTCATGACAAAAATCAGCGAGCAAAAAAATGCATATAAAATAGCCGAAATGATGGGGCAACTCACAATAAAAATCAGCGAGCAAAATATATGCATATAAAAACAGCCGAAATGTTTGGGCAACTCGCAATAAAAAAACAGCGAGTAAAAAGAAAAGAATAGCCGAAATGATTGGGCACCGTGATGAAAAAGCCGAAATGATTGGGCAATCGCGACTTCATGATATAAAAAGCTGAAATGATAGAGCGTCGCAGGAAGAAATAAAAAAATGAATGAAACTTTTGCCCTACATGTGAGTCCACATCAACCCCTGTATACAATTCATGGGTACAAACGAAAAGGGAACCACATTTTCCCACCAGACCCTGTCAAAGGGATAGCCAAGTCTCAATGGTTCATGAACAACCTAGAGACCATCTCAATACTCATCTAGCTACTGCACACATAGTGTCACCAACGACGTTTCTTCTCACTCCAACAGGATGCAGATGCAACGTCAACAAAATGGAGCCATGGCAAAATCTCTATTTCCAAATCTCGACGGTTCACAGACAGCCTAGAGATCAACAACGACATTTCTTCTCACTCCAACAGGATGCAGACGCAACGTCAACAAAATGGAGCCATGGCAAAGTCCCTAGTTCCAAATCTCAACGGTTCACAGATAACCTAGAGATCAACAACAGCGTTTCTTCTCACTTCAACAGGATGCAGATGCAACGTCAACAAAACGGAGCCATGGCAAAGTCCCTAGTTCGAAATCTCGACGGTTCACAGACAGCCTAGAGATCAATAACGGCGTTTCTTCTCACTCCAACAGGATGCAGACGCTACATCAATAAAACAGAGCAATGGAAAAGTCCCTAGTTCCAAATCTCAACGGTTCACAGACAGTTTGGAGATCAACAACGGAGTTTCTTCTCACTCCAACAGGATGCAGATGCGACGTCAACAAGAGACCCCCAGGGTCAATAAAACGGAGCCATGGCAAAGTCCCTAGTTCCAAATCTCGACGGTGCACAGACAACCTAGAGACCACCTCGACATTCATCTCAATACAGCAGACGCAACGTCAACAAAGCGGAGCCACGGCAAAGTCCCTAGTTCCAAGCCTCGACGGTTCACAAACAACCTAGAGATCACCTCAACATTCGTCTCATTACAGCAGACGCGGTGTTAGCAAAGGAAGCGAAGGCCAAATTCCTAGCTTCAGGGTCTTGACGGCAACTCAAATAAAACCTGAAAGACTATCGGAGATCATCCTACACCAGCGCAGAGTGGTTATGACTCATTGGGGCTCCCAAACTGAGCCTAACCTCAAGTAAAAAGCGTTATGGAAAATTCCTAACGTTTGCTCTTCCGACGGTAATATGACCTAAGGAGATTACTTGAAGATGTCTTGTCCAGCCCCCGAAGGGATCAGAGACACGACAGTCGTGGGGCTACTCGAACAGCAGCATAAAGTCTGCATATCGGGGAATGCGTCAGCCAACGTGACGGTATGACGAACAAAACCCTAGTACCACAGACCCTAACGGACCTCTGTCGTAAAGAGCAGGGGTTAACTGTGACGTTAGGACAGGTTTTCCTATGAGCCCAAGGGAGGTAAACTAAACAAACTCTGAAATGAGTTCATAAACTAGAGACTCCGAAATGAGTTCATAAACTAGAGACTCTGAAATGAGTGAAAAAACTACAAACTCCGCAATGAGTATATAAACTACTTTATGCCAAGTCAAGACAGCAAAAGAAGGAAAAGCACTTGTATGAAATGAAATATGTGTTTATTCATGAATCAAAATGAATACAAGATACTCTTATTTATGAATGGATACAAAAAGAAGAAGAAAGGGAATATACAACGACAAAAATGTTTCAAGTCGGCGGACGATTCAACAGGCCAGCCAGTTCGTCGTTCTTCCGCTGGACTTCGCCTTCAAGCTCCACCAGTGCTGCAAGACGAGTCCTTGCCTGGGTCTGTTGATTCTGGTATGAAGCGAACCGACTCTCAAGCTCCTTCTCGGCAACCTTATGGGCTTCAACAATTTCATGGGTAAAAATAACGGCTTTGTCAAGAGCCACCACCTCTGTAATGTCTTCTTGAAGTACCCGCCAAATTTCGTAAGCACGGGTGGTCTTGGCAGTAAGCTGAGCCTGAAGTTCCCCCAAAGCATTTAAAACCAACTCCCTCTCTGAAAACTTCTGGTTGAGCCTCTTCTTGCATGACTGAAGGTTGGTTGCACACCGTTCGATCCATCCTCGGAGGTTCGTTTTTACAATTAAGCTGTCAGAGAGAAGGCGTATGCATTCAAGCCCATGTAGGCAAGCCTCCACTCGGCGACAGTACTCAACCCAGGCATGCACCAATGCTTCGTCATGATAGGTGGCAAGAACCAATAGTGAAGTGTTGGCCTCGACAGCAAATTCTTCGGCCGTGACAGAAGTACCGGTACGAAGATCTTCTATGAGTGCCGCCAAGGAATAAATGCTCTGTTTCGCCATCCTTTCAGACGCACGTCGCGCATATGGGCCTGGTGGCATAGGGATCCGAGACTAATGGAGTAAGGGCTGGCAAAGCTGTAAAGATTCAGGATCGGTCAATTGTGTTTCCAAACATAGAGTAAACAGAACGATGCCAAGGATAAAACATCACTTACCCACAGTCATGCAAGGTGGGTTTGAAAGATTCCTGGGTCCATCAAGAATCTCTACTTCGTCATCAGCCTCCAGAACTGTGGTTTATAATAAAGGGTTTATCAGCACCATCAAGGAAATATAAAACCAAAAGGGCAAATCATACCAACCTTGGCCTGAGGAAAAAACTATGCTTTGTGGAGGGATTGCTTGTGGGGCAGCCATGTCGAGCAAGCGCTGGAAAGTTTTTCTCGGAGAGAGATCAACGATAGAAGCCGCCAATTCCCGTAATTCTAAAGGAAAGAAAGGGTCAGATGACAGAAGGGTCATTAAACAAAATGTATATGTACATGAGATTACCTTCAATGCTTCGCTCGCCCTGAGCTGGGGGAATGGCAGCCTCAGCAGTCTCCTCCACACCTTCAGGTGCATCACTGGAGATATTCGTAAAACCTATGGCCGGCATGGTAGTCTCCAATAAGGGGACAAAAGACGCCACTGGAGGCTCCAAGGCAGGGATGACGGCTTCAATAATCTCCTCTATACTCTCCGGTACATCATTAAGGATGTCCATGGGATCCATGGCCGATGACGTCAGCTCTGCTAAGGGAGCAGACATGGAGGAGACACCAGCCACCACCGGAAGCTCCACAGTAAGGGTTGCAGCTTCAGTAATCTCCTCTACACCCGCCGGTGCGTCATAGAAGATGTTCACGGAATCTGCAACCATGACCTGATCCGGACTCAAACCCGCTTCCGCTGCAGAAGTCCCTGCAAAGATCACGCAAAAATAAGAGGACATAAAAGTAATACAAATCACTAGCCAAAGGAAGAACGCGAAAAGCACGCATACCAATACGCCAAGGAGCTTGAACTATGGCTTTTACGGGCCTTCATTCTTTTCTCATTAAATACGCTCGCCGGGCTTCAAGAGAAAATGAATGACTACCTGTTTTTAGTGCAAGCTAGTCCTCGGATGCATCTGAGATGGGCTGTTTAAGGGCTCGTTCTTCTTCCATTAACAGAGGACCTATGTGCACCCTCCGTAATGATGGTTTGACGTCGTGGAATGCAATGGGGGGTAAGCTTTTTTCGGAGCGCACACGTTCTCAGTCACATCTTGAGAACGCCTTAAAGCCTCGGCGAATTGCGCAGCCTCCTCGGCAGATGACCCAGGATAGATAAGACCGGCGTCTGACTCCTCCATAGCTATCGGTTCATCCTGAATAAATGGCTCGGACTCAAGCAGAGCGTCGAGTAGGTCGGTAACTGACTGGTTTGAAAAAGTGTTTGTTGTGTAACCGCAATCAATAACGGTGTCGCGTGTAGCTAGACCGAGATGAGTACGGGTCGTCCTCAGGGAAACGTTGAACCTTTTATTCTTACTTTAGACGTGTTGAGAAAGAGAGAGGAAGAAATAAGAATGGTTGTAGGTTCTAGATCTATGTTAAACACGGATGCAAAATATAGATCTAGATTAATTATAGTTGTAGGTTTAATATAAAAAGGGGGCTTGTAGGGTTCGTTAGGATTTATAGTTATGGATGATTAATTAAAGATGACTCTTTTTATTCTTTCATAGATTTAAAACTAGAACGACAGTGATGCATGTAGATTAGGGTTTCTGGAGGGAAAAGGGTTCCCACTCTTAACCCCTATCTCGACATGGAACTCCGTTCATATCTAGCTTTTACCAAAACAATTATTAATCTAATCTATAATCGCGGTCGAGACTAACAATAATTTGGTAGCGCGCCCAATTAGGATGTTAATGATTCTTTTGGTAAAGTTTATAAACTTTATAGGACGTAAAAAAAGTTTAAGGATCTTCATCATCCATTAATCTACCCTAATCCTACGAACCCTAACAAGCGGAGAATTACTCGCGCATGTTGGGAAAAGAAGAGATGGAGAGGGGAATCATATTAAAACTATAAAGAAATAGAATAAGAGAAAGAACTACTTTTATTAATCAACAAAATTCATTTACACTTTGTTCCCTTAGAAAATGATTACAAAATGCTAGTTTGATTCTCGATCTCTTCTAAGAAGGTAGACGAACAGTTGATGATCAGCCTAGACGCGTGAGCCTGTCTTGGACTTCATGATCTTTTCAGCTTGATGATTTTTCCAAGAGGCTCTCGGTCCTTATTTATAGTCCCAGAGCCAGAACCCTAGCTTCCTAATTTGGAAGCGAGTAGTTATGATCCAAACAGAAAAATTTCATCTCCCAATTCATCTGGCACGCGGAGGATCCGCGGCCAATAGGTGGGTTTGGCCGCGGATCCACGGCCTTATAGGAGGATCATTTGATTTGGTCTTCTGGGCTTTCATCTTCATAACACGTGGCGATCTTTGGAATTTCTGGAAACTAAAAATCTTTTCTTCGTTACTGCCAGACATGATTTCTTCGTTTGCTTTCTTAATTAAACAGGTTTGCTCTAACAACTTTGATTCTCTTGATTTTAGTCCTGAAAATTCTGCACAACAACTCAACAAATAATATTAGTAGAGTTTGTTTTATTGAGATATTAATTTCACCATTAAGATTTGGTCAATGGTATTTATGCTTACATTGTCCTACCAAATGTTAATTATAATATATAAACACATGAAAATAGTATTTTTACAGATAAACCCTCATATGTATCATATATTATAATAAACACATTTTCTAATATAGAAATAGTAAGAAAAATGTCATATTAAATGTGCAGTTTTATCAACTGAACAAATACCCCCAAAATTATCTATGATCATCCCGAGCAAACTAGTTTATTCAAGAGAAGGAGAAAAAGAAAGGAGAAAACTAAGCACACTTTCGTAGGCAACACGATTGCACTGAGCACATGCAACAAGCCGTTAAACCTCTAGGTATCCCTAGTAGGAGGAGTGTTGTCTCCTGAGGGTTTTCAGCAGATTGTACCCACAAAATCCTATAATAAAAGAGAGATGGTGAAATTTACATATAAAGATAAGAACCATAAAAGAAATACTTTGAAAATTTAGAGTTTCCAACTACACTAGCTTTTCAGTTGTCATGAGCCCTATCTTAATAGTCATGAAAAGATGTTAGAAATCACATCATCCCTCAATAAAACATCGTCTTTATTCTTCATTCCTACATTTCATCTAAATATCGATCATATACCCCTACGTGTGTGTATAGAACATCCCTACACTCGGAGAATTCAATTCCTATCATACTCTTGTCCATCTACCGCAGTACTTTTTACTTTGATGAATATTTGGTTGGATTTGCTCGCACATTTTTCATGCGACCGTTAATACTTCTTGAGGTACTAACCGACCGATTACTCATGTGCTTGCTGATTAGGTGTATTAGTATTTTCCTCGTCTTGCACCACCTAAGGCTTAGCAGTGGCTCCCAGACCAGTTGGTCTAAGGCACTAGGTGATGAAGCACCCTCGCTATATTTTTTTTATTGCTGCCTTGGTGATAACAAAACCAGTGTTCATTTTTGTCCACCATTTTATCTTTTATTCATTTTTTTACTTCCTTCATACTTTGGCTTTTAGACAAGAGCATTTCAAGGTATTCTCTACTATCCCAAGTTTCAAGACGTGTGTAAGTGCGTATAGTAGGGTATCAACATTCAAATGTTTGGCTTCCAGAATATGAACTATTTTTCAGACTTATATTTATCCCCAGATTAGTGACTTCTTTCATCTTACTAATCCTTGGGACAACAGCTCATAACTACTTATTACTAGTTCGTTTAAGAAAATTCTAATTTTCTTGGTTTTCTTAAATTTTTCTAATCTTTTAGATGTAATTTTTCACTATCTACTCTTTTGTTATAAAAAAAAAATTGAATGCCCAGTGTCAAAGATAATTCAGTGAATACAAACCCCCCCAAACCTGTTTTCAGCAGTGTCCTTACTGATGTTGTCTTTTGAGAGCATGGACCTGTATACTTAGGGAGAGACAAAAGGGATAAAATAATAGCTAAATGAAAACTACCCCCAAACTTGTTCTTTGGCACGCACAGATATTCAGTTAAGTCTATTTTCACTCACCTCCATTCTTAAAATGAGCAAATGTTACCAAAACATGGAGGTGAGACGGAGGAAATTCAGTTCTGATAAAGCGGCTCCTGTAAAAACAGGAGCTCCTCCGCTGGGTCAGCAGAGAAATACGGTTTTAATCTATGCCCATTTACTTTAAAAATTGAACCGTTTTTCAAATTTTCAACTTCTACTGCCCCGTGCGGGTGTATATACCGCACCACAAAAGGTCCTTTCCAACGAGATTTAAGCTTACCCGGATGAAGATGGAGACGGGAATCGTAAAGAAGGACTTGTTGCCCTGATGTGAAGGTTTTTCTAAAATGGTTTTTATCGTGGAACACTTTAGTCCTGTTCTTTACTATCACCGCATTATCGTAAGCTTCATTGCGGAGTTCGCTTAGCTTATTCAATTGCAGCTTCCGATAGCTGCTCGCATGATCAAAATCGAAATTAAGCTCTTTAATAGCCCACATTGCTTTATGTTTGATCTCGACAGGAAGGTGGCATGCCTTCCCAAACACAAGGCGGTATGGAGACATACCAAGATCAGTCTTATAAGCGGTGCGAAATGCCCAAAGAACATCCGTCAATTTGGTTGACCAATCTTTACGGTTTTTAGAAACCGTCTTCTCCAAAATTTGTTTGATCTGCCTATTTGAGATCTCAGCTTGCCCGCTTGTTTGGGGATGATAGGGCGTAGAAAGCTTGTGAGTGATTGAATATTTCCGCATCAAGGCCTCGAAAGACCGATTACAGAAATGTGTCCCGTTGTCGCTAATTATAGCGTGGGGGTGTCCGAATCGCGAAAATATATTTTCTTTAAGGAACTTAATGAAAACTTTGTTGTCATCAGTGCGACACGGTATTGCTTCTACCCATTTCGAGACATAATCAACCGCTAACAAGATATATAAATTCCCAAAAGAATTGGGAAAAGGGCCCATAAAATCGATACCTCAAATATCGAATATTTCCACAACCAATATAGGTTGGAGCGGCATCTCATTTCTTCGTGAAATCCGACCTAAATGCTGACATCACGGACAAGTTTTGCAATGTTCATATGCATCTTTAAATAATGTTGGCCAATAAAAGCCACATTGCAAAACTTTCTCCGCCGTTTTTCGAGGACCAAAATGACCGCCGCATGCCTGATCATGACAAAATGATAACACACACTTGAATTCATCATTAGGGACACACCTATGAATGATTTGATCGGAACAATACTTAAACAGATAAGGTTCATCCCAGTAAAAGTTTTTTACTTGGGATAGAAATCGAAGCTTGTCTTGTTTCAACCAATCGCTGGGAATAAGTCCCGTCGCAAGATAGTTCACAATATCCACGAACCAAGGTTCGTAGGATACAGTCAAGAGCTGTTCGTCAGGAAATGAGTCATTTATCGGCACGGTCAAAGTTGGTGAAGAAGTGATGCGTGAAAGATGGTCGGCTACAACGTTTTCACATCCACTCTTGTCTCGGATGACAAGATCAAATTCTTGTAACAATAGGATCCAACGTATTAGCCTGGCCTTAGCATCCTTCTTCGATAAAAGATGTCGTAGGGTGGAGTGATCAGTGTAAACCACTATTGGCGAGCCAATCAAGTAGGGCCTGAATTTCTCTAATGCAAATACAACTGCCAAGAGTTCTTTCTCGGTAGTTGTGTAATTTATTTGTGCATCATTCAAGGTTCTACTTGCATAGTAAATTACATGTGGCATCTTATCAATGTGTTGTCCTAAGACCGCACCAATAGCAAAATCTGATGCATCACACATAAGCTCGAACGGGTGGTTCCATTTGTTAGTGTATATGCCCTAGAGGCCATTACTGTATCATATTAGTTTGTATATTACTTAATGGAAGCTTGGGATATTCACAGTTGTATATACAATCTTGCTCAAAATGGTAGTATGCTACTTGGTTTGTATCTACTTTAATGTGTACATGTGTTTCTTTTAGCATATTATCTATACACATTAGTAGAGCCCTTAGGATCTTTGCTTGATTACCAGCGTTGTGATGGCAGTCACACTCGTGGGGGCTGGGTAATCCACAAGCACATCCTTATACATGTCCCTAGTCGTGGGATTATCGAGACAGGGCATCGATACTCCGGAGTAGACTAGAGTATGCGCTTCTCATCCCAGTGCGGGAGGCGGTCTATCCCACAGCTGTCAGTACGTCGTACTTGAGATAGTATGCGGGTGCTCGTTAGGTTACGAGTATACTGGACAGGACTCGTTGGGAACTGATTGGTTGGTACTATACCTATCGTCAGTTATCAGTTCCCAGGTGACATGAGTACAGCTTAGTCTGCTGACTTGACATTGTCACTTCGCCTCAAGTGTGTTCTCACTGTACTTTGACAGCTACCCTACCACGGCTCAAAGGAGTCGTGCAAACAGGTAGTAGTTGGGTGCAGTCCCGAAGCACTTGGAGGCAGTGACGGTTAGACAGGATTCGTCTCTCCCGGTATTGGGGGTTAACATCGCGCTGTGTCTAGGAGAGCCATTACACGAGTAGTCCCTGGCCAGGGCAAGTGAGATATACTGGTAGGTTTCCAGTGTTATCTCAGGGTGTTCTGGGCTTCACTCCGACACGACTTGTACCGCTATTAGGGGACTGATGTTTACCGCCCCCCAAGGCCCGCCATGCGATGTATCAGACGAACAAACTGGACTGTACGGAGACTGTCACATTCAGGCTCAGTAGGAGTTCACATGGGGTTCACCTCGTCAGTCTTCTTATCGGCATCTACCTGGGGACCGTTACGTACAGTTAGTGCCGCTTGCGGTCTGTGGTTAAACCCACTGCCAGCGTAGTGTCGAGTCTTTAGAGTCCCACACAGAGAGTTATTCGCCTTTTGGCAAAATGAGTAGAGGTCGCATGGTTTTGCGACAGGGTCCGTTCATATCCGCGCACTTGTGCACGTTTGTTGTCCGGACAGCTTATACTAGCGGGCTTTGGTTTAAGCCGGATCCTAGTATATGATCTGGGATTGGTTTTATCTCTTTGTGTTCGTGTTCCTCGGAACATGAACGCGGGTGTGTATGCACAGTTGATTGAGGCGGAGGAAGAGGTTTTTCATTGGGATTTTGGAACGGGTGTGTATGCACAGTTGACAGTCGTCTTTTTCCAAACCCTAATGATCTTATGATTTATCAATTAATAATATTAATTAAATGAAATTGTGTCATGGTTGGGCTTGTTAACTTGTTGACCAAGGTAGATTAGTTGACTAGGTTTGAAACTTTGACCATCATCATTACCTTTTTAGATGCTCTTTGATCTTTGCAAAATCATTTATGGTGATATGATAATGGTCTATTCAAACTAACCATCACCTTTTCATTTTTGGATTAATATTATTATTTGAAAATCACATATATTTTGTTATGGTTGTAAAACCATTTCATTCCATCATATTCACTCTCTCTCCTCTTCTTCCTCTTCCTCAAGCTCTCCCCTCTCATGTGTTGAGAAACACTTGAGCTTGATAAAAACCACTCCAAAACAATCTCTACTCTCATCTAAGGTTCTAGGATTAGCACTTCTAGCACCTTAGTCACTTCTAGCTTGAAGTTGAAGCCAAAGGTTGAGGCTCTCGGGTGGATCCTTCTTTGACGAGAGAAGACGACAAGGAGACCACTTCCGTTCACTACAAGGAGCAAGGAGAGAAGGACATAAAGCCCTAGGTATAACATCTTTTCCGAGTAGCTAACTCTCTTTAGCTTGGTAGCTAGTTTTGTTTAGAAAAGATCCCGACTTTTGTTAGTCCATGTTGCCTAGTGCGCTAAAAATTTGATTTTTATACCGTTTCCGCCTCCCCGAAAGAACCGGGGTTGGCAACGTGGACTTACAGTGGTATCAGAGCCTAACTAAACATAAACTAGCTAGGTAGTAAAAGTGTATGGAAGTTTGATCGGAAAAATCGCAAAACCAAAATATACAAAACCCCAAGTTTCTGTTGAAATTTTTTCTGCTCAAAATAAAATAAATCTTACGTCAAAAATCATCTCAGGGTTTTGTTAAGAAACTCACCAAACCCGGTCCAGTGAATCGTTCAAAGCGCCGCGGTTCCGCGGCAATAGCAAGCTATTGCCGCGCAACCGCGGCCGAGTTGACTCGGTTCTGGGTCGAGTTTGGTGCAGTGTTCTTCTGACATGGTTTTGGGATTTTTAAGATGGTTTATTTGTGCCCAGGTTTTCCAGAAAAGAAATTTGTTTTTGGGGGCCTATAAATCCGTATTTTTGATTGAACTTCACTACACTTTGACTAATGGGTTATATCTGTGATGTTTATATGTATTGAACGTCGGCTAATCGCTATATGTCGATTAGTGGGGGTTGTACATATCTGTGATCTGTGTTTGATGATGGTATGTGTATATGAATGTGTTGGATTGTCGCGGGTGAATAGCCGGGGGTTTTGTGAGATGAGAGTTTTCTTTTCTTTCAATTCATGTAATATGTAAATTGATGTAATATTATTTGTATGGCCGCACAACCGGGTCGGGGTTGTAGCCGTCATTGTATAATTCTTTTTACTGTTTTTTCTCCTAGGATAGACCCATGGAGGGGTGCACAAACTACCGGGTATCTCGAAGTGCCGAGTGGCCTACTCACGGAGTTGAGGGAGGTTGCTTCGCTTCGGGTACTTGGCGGGTAGTTTGCCGCACCCGTAGGGGTCTTGGGTGGGGTACTGGCTATTCACCGCGACCGTGTAATCCGCTTTTCGTTGCAGGCTCGAACGGATTGTGGATTCCTAGTATATCCAATGTATTCATCTGTGATCTGTAATGTCTATCATTGCTATATATTTATATATAATAACTATTTAGGCGTTGCTTATGTTTTACAGCCGCGCTAGCCCAGCCCCCGCTCTGTCGTTAGTTAAGTAACCTAACGGGTGATGACGGGGCCCCGTGGCGAATGCGAATGGCATAAGCGTACGTCATATTTTGGTTGTTTTCTGCAATGGTAGGATTAAATGATGGGACACATTAAAAGAACTAATGCAAGAAAAATAAACCATGTAAAAGTCGTTGGAACACTTTAAAAACCACTCGGTTCTTTTCAAAAACTAACTTTTAAATGCGGAGATTGAGTCACTCCTTTTAAAAGCTATCTCGTTCCATCGATTATATCAAGTTCACTACGTTCACGGTTTAGCCAAAACCATTCGTAGCCCTCCGTCATTTCACATAAATAGTCAATAGTATTCAAGCTATGTTTGTTGGCCAAAGTCAAGGCATAGTGATTGGTAGCTACTGGATATTCATGTGTAGCATAGATAGATGCGTTGATTTGGAACAGTCGTACTGCTTTGTTGGCCAAAGTCAAGGGTAGGTACGGTTGGGTTCAAATTAACCTGGATAATGACGGGTAGAACTTGACATGTGACTTATGATTTGTTGGCCAAAGTCAAGGTCATAAGAGCATGGGGCAAAAATCACATCGGGAGTTTCATAAGTACTGAAACTTGCTAGCACTGCATACCATTTGGAGTGTGATGATTCTGGTAGGATTCCTTCAGTTTTGTCACGCAATGATATTTGGATCCCGATCCTACTGTGAGTATATGGTACTCCTCGGGAAATTTCTCACTAAACGATCAATGCTATAAACCTAGTAGGTGTCTAGAAAGGTGTTAGCGGGGCTACGCCCCCAGGGAAAAGAGGTTCTTAAATTAAGGAACTTCGCGAAAGCGTTGGAAAACCTCCCTCGAAGTACCGACACTAGCCTGGCTGAACGGTTAAGCAAGTATTGTGCGGTGGGATTGATCCCGACTAATTCTTCCTTTATGGTTTGAGAAGGGATTCGAGAGACAGTGGGAGCCATCCTGTTTAGACAAACTAAAAACCACTCTAAACTTGCAAGAGCATCATGCTGAGTGTTTCTTTTCTCTCTCCTAATTGCAGCGACCATTCAAGATGACCGGACTTAAGTTATTACTAGATAAAAACATACTGACAGGGCCAAACTACAAAGATTGGCTCAGGAATGTCAAGATGGCAATCACTTATGATAAGTTGGGGTATCTTCTTACCACCAAAGCTCCCCCTGTCCCAGGTCCCAAAACCAGTATTGTGGATAGGGAAATCTATAAGACCTGGGAACTAGACTGCACGGAGGCCAAGTGCCTCGTGCTTGCCTCTATGGACAATGAACATCAGAGGAGGCATGAGAATATGGACCTTGAATCCATATTTCTCCATACAAAAGAACTGTATGGAGAGCAATCTCGTATCGCAAGATACGAAGTGTCGAAGAAGCTATTTTCGGCAAGATTGGCCGTCGGATCATCGGTAGCGGAACACGTGCTTAAGATGATTGGCTACATTGAGGAGCTCGTGGACCTTGGGACCACGTTGGAGAATGAACTCTATACAGACTTGATTCTCCAGTCCCTTCCTTCCACTTACGCCCAGTTCATCCTAAACTTCAACATGCAAGGAAAGGAGGTTGAACTTTCCGAGCTTCTGAACATGCTGAGGACTGCTGAGGGCACCCTACAAAAGGGTAGGGAGACATCCACTTTGTTTGTAGGAGGATCTTCCTCTTCTAAGTCCAAGGCGAAAGCCAAGGGAAAGAAGAAGAAAGCCCCCGCCAAACCAAGGGGCGGTGTCAGTAAAGTGGATACGAAGGGAAAGACAAAAGCAACAAAGGTAGCGGGGAAGCTTGTGGGGAAAGAAGAATGCTTTTACTGTCATAAGAGTGGACACTAGAAAAAGGATTGCAGGGCTTGGAAAGCCAGGACACAGGATCTGAAGCAGGTTGCGGCTTCAGCTTCAGGTGTGTATGTTATTAAAAACTGTCTATCAATAAACTCTACTTCCTGGGTATTGGATTCCGGATCAGGATCTCATATCTGTAATTCTTTGCAGGCGTTGAGAAAGCGTAGGTTTTTGAAAGCAGGTGACATGACCCTCAGAGTTGCAAACGGAGCTAGCATGGATGCTGAGGCCGTGGGGGACTATCACCTGGGTTTGTCAGATGGACATTTTTTGGTTTAGCGTGGTTGTTATTTTGTACCAAATGCAACTTGTAATATCATTTCTGTATCTTTATTATCTAAAGAAGGTTATGAATTTGCGTTTGTAAGTAATGTTGTGAACATTCACCTTAATCAAGTTCTGATTGGGTCAGGTACATTAAGCAACGGTATATACGTATTAAACTAACCATAGATTTTCAACATCCAGAATACACACAAAAGAAAGTCTCCCGATATCAATCAGGCTTTCTTATGGCATTGTAGACTAGGTCACATCAATGAGAGAAGGTTGACTAAGTTACATACAGAAGGATATTTGGATCCGTTCGAATATCAATCTTATGCAACTTGTCAATCCTGTCTCAAAGGAAAGATGACAAAGACTCCGTTCACTGGACATGGAGAAAGAGCGAGCGAGCTCTTGGGACTCGTACACAGCGACGTGTGCGGTCCAATGTCTACGCATGCACGAAGCGGTTTTTCTTACTTCATTACTTTTACGGATGACTTTTCAAGGTACGGATATGTCTTCTTAATGAAACATAAATCCGAAGCCTTTGAAAAATTCCAGGAATATAAGAATAAAGTAGAAAAACAAACAGGAAAAAGTATCAAGACACTGAGATCTGATCGAGGTGGTGAATACTTGAGTGCCGAGTTCCTGAATTACTTAAAAGAGAATGGAATTCTCTCTCAGCTTACTCCTCCATACACTCCGCAACATAACGGTGTATCGGAGAGACGGAACCGAATCCTATTGGATATGGTACGGTCCATGATGAGTAACGCTGAGTTACCGCGATCATTCTGGGGATATGCGCTAGAATCAGCTGCATACCTTTTGAACCGAGTTCCTACTAAGACTGTGCCTACTAGACCATATCAGATGTGGTGTGGGAAGAGACCCTATCTTAATCACATTAAGACATGGGGATGTCCAACTTTTGTAAAAAAGCAGCATGCGGACAAACTCGAGGCACGCTCAGTACAGTGTAAGTTTGTGGGATATCCAAAGAACTCCAAGGGATATTTCTTCTATTGCGAAGAGGAACAAAAGGTTTTTATTTCTCGTCATGCCTACTTCTTGGAAACTGAGTTTTTAGAAAATCAGATAAGTGGGAGCGCAGTAGAACTGGAAGAAATTCCATAGCTACAAGTTATTACTGAAAGCTTAGTAGAACCAGAGGGTTCAAAAGATCAGGACATTCCTACGCCGCTCCGCAGGAGTAGTAGGCAGTCTCATCCGCCCGATAGATACTACGGTTTTCTCATAAACGGGGATAGAGAGGACTGCATCATTGATAGTGATGAGCCTACTAGCTTCCAGCAAGCCATTCAGAGCATTGACTCGGTAAAATGGCTGGATGCAATGCGGACCGAAATGGAGTCCATGTACACCAACAAGGTATGGACGTTGGACATTGCTCCAGATGGGGTAAAACCCGTAGGATGCAAGTGGATCTTCAAAAGGAAGATTGGTGTAAATGGACAGGTTGAGACCTATAAGGCTAGACTGGTTGCAAAGGGTTTTCGTCAAAGACCTGGTTTGGACTATGATGAAACCTTTTCTCCAGTGGCTATGCTGAAATCCATTCGGATCCTTCTTGCCATTGCTGCTTTCCACGATTATGAGATTTGGCAGATGGATGTAAAGACCGCTTTTCTAAATGGAAATTTAGAGGAGTGCGTCTATATGGACCAACCAGAGGGTTTCATTCAGAGTAGGAGCAGCGGAAAGGTGTGCAAGTTGCTTAAGTCCATCTATGGACTAAAGCAGGCATCGCGGAGTTGGAACATCTGTTTTGATGAGACGGTCAAAGAATTTGGCTTTATCAAAAATCCAGATGAACCATGCATCTATAGTAGATTTGTAGCAAGAACTGTCGTATTCCTCGTTTTGTACGTGGATGACATTCTGTTGATAGGAAATGACATTCCTATGCTACAATCTGTCAAGGGGTTCTTGTCACACAGGTTCTCCATGAAAGACCTGGGTGATGCCTCTTACATTGTGGGGATCCGGATCTATCGTGATAGATCCAAGAGGATATTAGGACTTTCGCAGTCCAGGTACATCGACACCATACTGAAAAGATTCAGTATGGAAGATTCCAAGCGCGGTAATCTACTGGCTTGTCACGGGATCACCCTCTCCAAAGAGATGTCTCCCAAGACTGATTTGGAAATGGATCGCATGTCTATTATACCCTAAGCTTCTGCGGTAGGCTCTATAATGTATGCGATGTTGTGTACCAGACCAGATGTGGCTTATGCACTGAGTGTAGTAAGCAGGTATCATTCAAACCCTGGGGAGAAACACTGGATAGCGGTAAAGAACATTCTCAAGTACCTGAGAAGGACTAAGGAGATGTTCTTGGTGTATGGAGGAAAAGACCTCTAGATCGAGGCCTTTGTTGACTCCAGCTTCCAGAGTGACAAGGATGATTCCAAGTCCATGTCGGGCTTTGTCTTTACCCTCAATGGAGGGGCGGTGTGTTGGAAGAGCTCCAAACAGGAAACCGTTGCAGACTCGACTATGGAAGCGGAATACATCGCTGCATCTGATGCCGCAAAAGAAGCCGTCTGGATGAGGAAGTTCTTGAAAGAACATCAGGTGATTCCGTCCATTGTTGATCCAATACCTCTGTATTGCGACAACAACGGGGCTATAGCTTTAGCGAAGGAACCCAGGTCCCATCAGAAATCCAGACACATCTTGAGGCGGTATCACCTGATCAGGGAGATCGTGGATCGCCAGGTGATCGAGGTTCGGAGGGTTGCTTCAGAAGATAACACTGCAAATCCATTCACGAAGGCCTTACCCCAGACTCAGTTTGAGCGGCTGATCGAGATGATAGGTCTTCAATACGCCAGTACATGGCCTTAGTGCAAGTGGGAGATTGTTAGTGTATATGCCCTAGAGGCCATTACTGTATCATACTAGTTTGTATATTACTTAATGGAAGCTTGGGATATTCACAGTTGTATATACAATCTTGCTCAAAATGGTAGTATGCTACTTGGTTTGTATCTACTTTAATGTGTACATGTGTTTCTTTTAGCATATTATCTATACACATTAGTAGAGCCCTTAGGATCTTTGCTTGATTACCAGCGTTGTGATGGCAGTCACACTCGTGGGGGCTGGGTAATCTACAAGCACATCCTTATATACGTCCCTAGTTGTGGGATTATCGAGACAGGGCATCGATACTCCGGAGTAGACTAGCATATGCGCTTCTCATCCCAGTGCGGGAGGCGGTCTGTCCCACAGCCGTCAGTACGTCGTACTTGAGATACTATGAGGGTGCTCGTTAGGTTACGAGTACACTGAACAGGACTCGTTGGGAACTGATTGGTTGGTACTATACCTATCGTCAGTTATCAGTTCCCAGGTGACATGAGTACAGCTTAGTCCGCTGACTTGACACTGTCACTTCGCCTCAAGTGTGTTCCCACTGTACTTTGACTGCTACCCTACCACAGCTCAAAGGAGTCGTGCAAACAGGTAGTAGTTGGGTGCAGTCCCGAAGCACTTTGAGGCAGTGACGGTTAGACAGGATTCGTCTCTCCCGGTATTGGGGGTTAACATCGCGTTGTGTCTAGGAGAGCCATTACACGAGTAGTCCCTGGCCAGGGCAAGCGAGATATACTGGTAGGTTTCCAGTGTTATCTCAGGGTGTTCTGGGCTTCACTCCGACACGACTTGTACCGCTATTAGGGGACTGACTTTTACCGCCCCCCTAGGCCCGCCATGCGATGTATCAGACGAATAGACCGGACTGTACGGAGATTGTCACATTCAGGCTCAGTAGGAGTTCAGATGGGGTTCACCTCGTCAGTCTTCTTATCGGCATCTACCTGGGGACCGTTACGTACAGCTAGTGCCTCTTGTGGTCTGTGGTTAAACCTACTACCAGCGTAGTGTCGAGTCTTTAGAGTCCCACACAGAGAGCTATTCGCCTTTTGGCAAAATGAGTAGAGGTCGCATGGTTTTGCGACAGGGTCCGTTCACATCCGCGCACTTGTGCACGTTTGTTATCCGGACAGCTTATACTAGCGGGCTTTGGTTTAAACCGGATCCTAGTATATGATCTGGGATTGGTTTTATCTCTTTGTGTTCGTGTTCCTCGGAACAGTATGCACAGTTGATTGAGGCGGAGGAAGAGGTTTTTCATTTGGGTTTTGGAACGGGTGTGTATGCACAGTTGACAGTCGTCTTTTTCCAAACCCTAATGATCTTGTGATTTATCAATTAATAATATTAATTAAATGAAATTGTGTCATGGTTGGGCTTGTTGACTTGTTGACCAAGGTTGACTAGTTGACTAGGTTTGAAACTTTGACCATCATCATTACCTTTTTAGATGCTCTTTGATCTTTGCAAAATCATTTATGGTGATATGATAATGGTCTATTCAAATTAACCATCACCTTTTCATTTTTGGATTAATATTATTATTTGAAAATCACATATATTTTGTTATGGTTGTAAAACCATTTCATTCTATCATATTCACTCTCTCTCCTCTTCTTCCTCTTCCTCAAGCTCTCCCCTCTCATGTGTTGAGAAACACTTGAGCTTGATAAAAACCACTCTAAAACAATCTCTACTCTCATCTAAGGTTCTAGGATTAGCACTTCTAGCACCGTAGTCACTTCTAGCTTGAAGTTGAAGCCAAAGGTTGAGGCTCTCGGGTGGATCCTTCTTTGACGAGAGAAGACAACAAGGAGACCACTTCCGTTCACTACAAGGAGCAAGGAGAGAAGGACATAAAGCCCTAGGTATAACATCTTTTCCGAGTAGCTAACTCTCTTTAGCTTGGTAGCTAGTTTTGTTTAGAAAAGATCCCGACTTTTGTTAGTCCATGTTGCCTAGTGCGCTAAAAATTTGATTTTTATACCGTTTCCGCCTCCCCGAAAGAACCGGGGTTGGCAACGTGGACTTACACTAATCCGGAGATGATAGAACGGGGGCTGTAGTGAGCGATCCTTTAAGCGATTCAAAACCAACCTCACAATCCGAATCGAAGTGAAATGTAGTATCCTTGGCCAATAGAAGAGTTAAGGGTCTAGCAATTTTGCTAAAGTCCTTAATGAATCTTCTATAAAATCCTGCATGACCAAGGAAGGATCGTATATCTTTGACGCATTTGGGACGAGGGAGGTTATGAATGACATCAATTTTAGCTCTGTCAACCTCAATGCATTTTCTTGAAATTATATGTCCAAGGACAATACCTTCTTGGACCATAAAATGGCATTTTTCCCAATTCAAAGTTAAGTTCTTATCCTTACAGCGGGTAAGAACCGCGTCAAGATTACGAAGGCAGTCCTCAAAGGAGTCCCCAAAAATAGAGAAATCATCCATAAAAATTTCCAGAAAATTCTCTACCATATCTGAGAATATCCCCATCATACACCGCTGAAATATAGCGGGAGCGTTGAATAACCCAAAGGGCATGCGTCTATAAGCAAAAGTACCGAAAGGACAAGTAAATGTGGTCTTATCTTGATCCTTTTCGGCGATGGGGACCTGGTTATAGCCAGAGTATCTGTCCAAGAAACAATAGTATTCGTGTCCAGCTAATCGTTCTAACATCTGGTCAATAAAAGGTAGAGGGAAGTGATCTTTCCTCGTCGCGGTATTGAGTTTTCTGTAATCAATACATACGCGCCACCCAGTTTGGGTGCGTGTTTGGATTAACTCATTAGCCTCATTAGTTATGACCGTGATGCCAGACTTTTTAGGGACCACATGAATAGGACTTACCCATTGGCTATCGGATATGGGGTAAATTATACCACTATCAAGACACTTGACGATTTCTTTCTTTACCGCCTCCTTCATAACGGGATTTAACCGTCTTTGTATGTCTCGGGTTGGTTTGGTTTCATCCATCAGATGTATATAATGTTCAACAATTAAGAGACTAATCCCTTTGATGTCAGCCATTGTCCAACCAAATGCTTGCTGATTGATCTCAAAGAATATTTATAACCGCAATCAAGAACGGCTTCGCTTGGTAGCTAGCCGGTGAGTACGGGTCGGTCCACAGGGATTTTGTGAATTTCCTAATTGCTCTAACGAGTTAATTCCGATTGGTGTCGGATTGATTAAATCTTAAAAAACTAAATTAATCTAGATCTAAATCTTGCTAGGGTTAGGTTTAGGTTAAGTTTGGAAATGCAAAGATTTCCTCACCGCTTTCTATACCCAAATTAAGATCTATTAGGTGTTATGGTAATTATTAATAAAGGGGATTAGTACCATCGGGAAGAAACGGTGTTCCTTCCTCTAGGTTCTTGTCCTTCCTTTCCTAATCCTTACCCTAACATCCATGGAAGACACGCTTAACCGGGCCTTTATACTACGGTATCATTGCTACCTCATGGGATAGGGTGCCGTAGGGAGCGGTGTGTGCATGTATGCATGGAGTCCTATAAAAATGTGTGATGGGCAAGAAAGGGGTGAGAGATCTTCATCTCTCAAGCCTTCCCCAAATCTAACCCTAACAAGCGAGGAGACTACTCGCTCATTAGGGAATTGAAGAACATATCTAAACTATCTATCTAGGGCAAGGAATTAAAGATCTAACTAGGGCAGATAAGAAATTACCTAGGACAGATAATAAAATTAACTAGGTCAAATAAAAAGAACTACTTAAAAATTGATGCACTCTTCATTCATTGGAGAAATTACAGATCTGAATTTTTAGGTATAAAATTAGGCTCAAGAAGAGACATAGCTCAAAAGAGGTATTAGGGTCTCTATTTATAGATTCATAGAAAACCCTAGGTTTACAATCGCCGCATGTCTGCTATTACAAAAATACCCCCTAAGAAAAAGACCTATTCAACGCATCGACGCTCCTCTGGAATTTCGCACCGACAATTGGGCCACGTGGCCGCGGATCCGCGGCCAAAGCCCAAGTTTGGCCGCGCTTCCGCGGCCGTATGTGGGGCTTGGATGCTGAAATTCTCTGGGAATCTTCTGGTTGGCTTTGTCTTCTGCTTTCCATAGTTTGTTCTTCAGAATGTCTTTTGGTTCTCTTCCAGATCTCCACAGTGAATAATTGTAGTGGACTTTTACCGTTACTTCGTGACGAAGTCTTGAACCTTGCGCTGCCTTTGTACCTTGTGAACTTATTTATTGCTCTTCGTTTATTCTCCAAAATGTAGGCTTGATCAAGATTCTTCCATTTGTTGGTCGTAGTCTCACTTTTGTATCGTCTTTTGTCTTTTTCACTGCTTTTATTCCGAGAACCTGTAACCTGCAACTATGTAGCAGACATGGGTCAAAAGCACATGTTTATTTGTAAAATGCATAAGAATGGGGAATATAATAATGCAAAATTATGGTATGAACACTTGCCGATTCGATCTCAACATTGCCAAAAGTGCGTTCTCTTGTTCTAAAGCTAGAGAAGCAGATATAATCACTGGCAAAGTCTCATTCTCACCTAAATATGCATATTTAAGGTGAGAAGGAAGCGGTTTGAGATCAAGTATTGGCGGAGAGACAATAGAAGGTGGGGTAAGGGAATGATATTCGGACTTCCCAAGAGGTTCAAAACTGGCATAGGATATTGACTCGGAAAGTGCTACTAACTTTTGCGATGAGTCAACGGATTCAAACTCTGGGACGGACTCATTGAACATATCCTCACTATGAAGTTGTGCAAGATCAAACGATGTCTCACTAGTGTTGTCGAGATCATCAAAGCAAAGTTCCTCATCCATGCAGCTTTCGGGAGCTATCTCGTGGATGGAACAAACATCAAGTAAATGAGCAGAAGATTCTGATGGTTGACTTCCTAGCTTGTAAATGTTAAGCTCAATTGCCATTTTCCCGAAGGATAAGTTCATAGAACCGTTACGACAATTAATTACAGCTTTAGAAGTTGCTAGGAAGGGTCGACCAAGTATCACCGGGATTTGATTGCGTGGGTTTGCCACAGGCTGTGTGTCTAAAACAATAAAGTCCACAGGGAATATGAATTCCCTGACTTTAATTAACACATCCTCTAATTCACCCAGTGGTTTGGTGATTGATCGGTCTGCCATCTGGAGAGTACAGTGGGCGGGTTTCAACTCTCCAATCCCTAACTGCTCGTATACTGAATAAGGAAGCAAGTTAACGCTAGCGCCAAGGTCGAGTAAACCACGATTAATATTTTTACCTCCAATAGAAATAGAGATGGTAGGTCAGCCAGGGTCCTTACGTTTCTTTGGTATTTGCTGGGTAAAAGCTGTGCTAACATTCCTCGTCATGAAAACTTTTTAGGCACTTGAGTTTTTCTCTTCCTAGTGCACAAGTCTTTAAGCATTCTTGCATAAGATGGGACTTGTTGAATAGCATCTAGGAGAGGAATATTTACGTTAACTTGCTTAAACATTTCCACAGTCTTCTCCATTTGTGGGTTAGGTCTGTTGGCCCTTAATCTGTTTGGAAACGGAGCTTGATCAATAAGTTTTGGGTCCAACATTTGTGGAGAAGATTGTGGGGATGGATTCGATCCCAAAATTGGAGTAGGAATCGTCTTAGATAGATTGGGCGAAGTGTTCGAGCCTTAGGGAAAATGGAGAATAGGTTCGGATGAAGGTGGGAGACTAGACGAATTAGGGGAAGAAGTAGAAGCTGGGGTATCATTGGTGTCACTAACATCATCAAATTGCTCACCCACTCGGTTATTCAGCACTTTTCCCGATCTCAACGTAGTAACGGCATTCACATTATGATTTTGTGAGTGGCCAGGATTCGGTAGGGGTTGAAATAGGAGTTTCTCTTTCTCTCTCGCACTCATTACGGCGTTCAACTGTGCAATTTGGTTTTCTATTGATTTAATACTCTCACCGTGGGAGGCAGAGTCTTTCTTTATGGAATCAATAGAAGACTTCATATCAGCCGACATTTGAATGGAATGTTTCATAAACAAATCCAAAGTTTGTACGAGTGAAGATGTATCAGTACCGGCCAATTGCGGTGCAGAAGTGTTGGCCGGATTTTGAAAATTTTGTGACTGAAAGGGGTGTTGACTTTGTGGTTGTGGTTGCTGTGGAGGAGGTCTTTGATAATTTCTTTGGAACTGGTTTTGATTTTGAGGCTGGTTTTGGTTCCAAGCAAAGTTAGGATGATTCCTCCATCCTTGATTGTACGTGGAAGAATAAGGATCATTTCTAGGTCGCTGCTGAAAAGAAGTATTAGTTTGCTCGTGACCTTGAAACGATGCATTCATAGGATATTCTTCCGTCAAGTGTGAAGGATCTGAACAGCAACCACAGACGGTCTTGGGAAGCGTTACCTGATTTAGGGAGACTGATGAGAATTTGTTCTCAATAGCGTCGAGTTTCTTCTGCATCGCTGCCATTTCGGCTTTTACTGCGATGGAAACATCGAGCTGATGAATACCTCCCCTAGATGAAGGTGGTCTTACGCTTTCCCATTACAAAGTGTTTTCAGCGAGGTCTTCCGGATACTTCCAAGCTTCACCGTCATCTTTAGACATGAAATTGCATTGACACATTGTTTCAAGCATTTGCTTTGTTGCTGGATTAATGCCATCATATATAATTCGGCACAAATCCCATCTTTGTATTCCATGATGAGGTTATTGGAAAAGCAGATCCTTGAAACGTTCAAAGCACTTCCAAAATGGTTCATTGGGAAGCTGGGTGAACTCGTTGATCTCGCTCCTAATATGGGCAGTCTTATGGTTTGGGTAAAAGTTCTTAAGAAATTCTATTACGAATTCATCCCAATTAGTGATAGAGTGTGCGGCGGTATTATAAAGCCATTTTTCTGTCAAGTCGCACAGAGTGAATGGGAGAAGACGCAAGCGCATAGCATCCATAGTCAGTTGTGAAGTACCCATCATTGCGCATACGTTTTCGAATTTAGTGATGAAAACGTACGCGTCTTCAGACTCAAGCCCATGAAATTTGGGCAACAGATTGATGTAGTGGGTTTTAATTTCAAAATTATCCCCATTAGCTGGTGGAATGGATAGACAAGTGGGAAGTGGACCACGGATAGGATAGCATCTCTCTTGGAGAGAGATGCGCGGTGGCTTCTGCGCACCTACGGGCGGTGGCAGCGTGGTGTTATAATCTGATGGAGTACCGCCCATCTCGGTCGATGTGGTGTGTGGTGGGGGAAAAGAAGATGAAGAAGCACCGACCTCGGAGTCGATAGCAGGAACGCGGACAAGACGGGCACTAGAATCCCATGTCCAGCCAAGCATGCACTAAGTGGGTTTAGCGCAAGTGGCAGCGTGTGTGTGATTTAAAATTGGTCTGTTTTGAAAAGTGTGTCAGACTTAGATAAATCACACAAAAATGCACAAACAAACCTAGAACTAAGGTTACCTAGGTCAAGTCTCTAGACCGCTCCTAGACTTCCAAAGGACAAGCCGCAGGATCAATCCTCTACCACCTCTTTACTACGCCAGGTAAGTGCCAGGTAAGTGGGAGGTTCTCCACTACGTAAGTAGTGGGCTTAATTAAGTAACCACTTGCCTTAAACACACTTTCCTAGACACCATAAAAGTAATGCGGATAAGCGATAGATTACCCACGACCTTTCACTGTCCTTATTGAGCGCGACAGTCCTTAGAGTCTTGTCTAGATATTTTTTAAATTAATGTAGGGTTGATGCAGATGCTCGGTTTGTGATTTGTGGGGCTTAGGAAGGGTGATGAAATCCCCACCTAATCTGGATTTGGTCTTTGCCCCTTAAAGTCCGTATTAAAATATGCAAAACAAACCAATCGCAAAACTTTGCAAAAAGATTTTTGAGCGGCGATATTTTGCAAAGAATCCTGCAGAAAAGATATTTTATTGAATTTCATAGGAGAGAGAAAGAGTTGAGAATCTTACCAGATAAGTTTGGAACCCTAGATCTCCAATTACGCCGCGCTTCCGCCACGAATAGGGCTTATCTGCCGCGGATCCGCCGCGAGAAGGAAGGATCAATTGATGAAGTTTGCTACGCGGCCTCCCGTACTCCTTTAGATCTCGATGAATGTCTCTGTCTCATGTTTCCTCAAGTCTGTTACTCCATATCTCCTTGCAAAAATTCACACACTTCGTTAAATATACGATTTGCAGTTTTGTTTTAATTATGATATAGATCGTATAAGAATTCAACACAAATAGTAAGAATAAAAAATTACGCACGTATCCCCGGCAATGGCGCCATTTGATTGATTTGAAAAAGTGTTTGTAGTGTAACCGCAATCAATAACGGTATCGTGTATAACTAGACCGAGATGAGTACGAGTCGTCCTCAGGGAAATGTTGAACCTTTTATTCTTTCTTTAGACGTGTTGAGAAAGAGAGAGGAAGAAATAAGAATGGTTGTAGGTTTTAGATCTATGTTAAACACGGATGCAAAATATAGATCTAGATTAATTATAAGTGTAGGTTTAATATAAAAAGGGGGCTTGTAGGGTTCGTTAGGATTTAGTAGTTATGAATGATTAATTAAAGATGACTCTTTTGATCCTTTAATAGATTTAAAACTAGAACGACAGTGATGCATGTAGATTAGGGTTTCTGGAGGGAAAAAGGTTCCCACTCTTAACCCCTATCTCGACATGGAACTCCGTTTATATCTAGTATTTACCAAAACAATCATTAATCTAATCTCTAATCGCGGTCGAGACTAACAATAATTTTGTAGCGCTCCCGATTAGGATGTTAATGATTCTTTTGGTAAAGTTTATAAACTTTATAGGACGTAAAAAGAGTTTAAGGATCTTCATCATCCATTAATCTACCCAAATCCTATGAACCCTAACAAGCGGAGAATTACTCGCGCATGTTGGGAGAAGAAGAGATGGAGAGGGGAATCATATTAAAACTACAAAGAAATGGAATAAGAGAAAGAACTACCATTATTAATCAACAAAATTCATTTACACTTTGTTCCCTTAGAAAATGATTACAAAATGCTAGTTTGCTTCTCGATCTCTTCTAAGGAGGTAGACGATCAGTTGATGATCAGCCTGGATGCGTGAGCCTGTCTTGGACTTCGTGATCTCTTCAGCTTGATGATTTTTCCAAGAGGCCCTCGGTCCTTATTTATAGCCTAGAGCCAGAACCCTAGCTTCCTAATTTGGAAGCGAGTAGTTATGATCCAAACAGAAAATTTCCATCTCCCAATTCATCTGGCACGCGGCAGATCCGTGGCCAATAGGTGGGTTTGGCCGCGGATCCGCGGCCTTATAGGAGGATCATTTGATTTGGTCTTCTGGGCTTTCATCTTCATGACACATGGCGATCTTTGGAATTTCTGGAAACTGAAAATCTTTTCTTCGTTACTGCCAGACTTGATTTCTTAGTTTTCTTTCTTAATTAGGCAGGTTTGCTCTAACAACTTTGATTCCCTTGATTTTAGCCCTGAAAATTCTGCACAACAACTCAACAAATAATATTAGTAGAGTTTGTTTTATTAAGATATTAATTTCACCATTAAGATTTGGTCAATGGTATTTATGCTTATATTTTCCTACCAAATGTTAATTATAATATATAAACACATGAAAATAGTATTTTTACAGATAAACCCTCATATGTATCATAAATTATAATAAACACCTTTTCTAATATAGAAATAGTAGGAAAAATGTCGTATTAAATATGCAGTTTTATCAACTGAACAACAACCTATTTCTTCCTCCTCTTGGAACATGTGCTAACACTAGAAGAAGAACGCTTCCTCCCCATGGGCGCTTTAGCACGGCGTTGCCCAACTTCACTTTCGGTATTCCCCTTTGGCGACACCACCTTTAGTGACACCGCCGCTGGTGACACTACTGCTGGTGCTTCATTGGAAGCCTTTGTTTCGACTCTAGTGCGCACTAGAATACCAGCAGTGCGAGGGGTCGATTCTATTTCTGCGTCTTTGTGGATAAATACCATACCGCTATACCTCAATGGAGGGCGAACCACTGATCGTGGACGCAATGGGGCATTGGTGTCCTGAGCTGGAATGGGAGCTCTACCCTCGAAAAGAACCCGTCACTCCTCTGCAATGATAGGGCCAACCCGATGACGATACCAACCCTTAAAGGACCCTACGGGTCTCGGAAGGTAGTCGGACTCCGGGATCATGAAGCGGGAGCCGGTGTTTAGCCGCATGAAATGGTGGATGACGTCGCGAGTAACCTCCAAAGAGGGAGCATGCTCGACTATGAATGCCTCAAAAGGGATTCCCTGGTCATAGCCCAAATGCTGAGCAAAGCGGTGCAGGCTATACTATATGAAAAGGACAACATTATTTCTTCGGAACACCAGATACCCTGGCCTGATCGAGTATAGGTGTGTAACCTCTTTTGGTTTCAAAGCCGGGACCCCACCCTACGATAAATCAAACAATTATTGAATGGGCCCCGCTAGAGCGGAAAGGAATCGATCGTTGAACACCATTCCGCCTTCATTTGAGTACGGGTTCAGCAGTACGCGGAGAGCCCCTATTTGGGTCGGATCGGGAGCGGAGGCATCAACCAACCTCATAATCCTTGGGAAGGTGTATGAATCAAAAAAATTCGGCCGCTGGTGTGCAGTGAACGCTCCTAACACGTGCATCTCGACCCACAACGTGAAGTAGTAGAGGGGGAAATTCACGATCTCCGCACCTGGGTTTGAAGTATTAGCCGTGACGCTTAATCCGTGATATAGATATGATAACCCCGTGACGCCAACAGCTAGCCGTGTTCCCCAGCTATGCGGTGAGTGGGATAAAAATGGAGGCTCTCATAAAGAGGCGATGCATCGGCATGGCAAACCAGCTTAGCCAAAGACTGATAAAACCAACGAAAAAGGTCTCTTCGTCTATTGCGTCAAAAGCTATGGTTGACGAGTTGGGAATATAGAAATGCGGGAAGTCTTCCTCCTTGGCCGGCAAGTTCCTTAAACCTAATCCAAAAGGGTCTTCAATTTTTGCAAATTTTGGAGCCTTCTTAAATATGATGCCCTCTCGAAGAAAGCAAGCAATGAAAGCGTCAAAGGTGACACCTTGACTTTCCGATGTAACGAACAGCTTTTCAAAGATACCCAGGACCTTGATTAGACTTGGGTACTTGTGACGTACAGCGTTCTCAGTCGACACACCATCGAGAATAGCAGGCACAGTATCAAACACATATTCGTCGGGAGACAGTAATTCTTCATAATGCTCCCTTCTGATTGGCAACCCGGAGATCTTGCGAAACTCTTCCAGTGAAATTGAGACCTCCCGATCTCCTAACAAGAACGTGTTAGTGGGAATATTCTATTGATTCAAGAAAGATTTAACCCACTAGATGTGAGGGGCGTGGTAATAAAACAACAAAGCGTACACTGCCTGGTACAGCCCGACCTTCTGCAGACGTGCGCATTAGGCGGAGAGAATGTATCGAGCCCAGGGAAGGTAGCCTACTGGGTGGCGGGGGATAACGCCTTCGTTCTAAACCTACCCACAGGGTCAAGCTTCGCCCTGACCTATTCGGTGCCCCATAATTTTGATGGCCACCATAGGTTGGTTAGGTACTCCGGTCGTTGATGGCTCAATTCGACCCACGGGAGTCTAATTAGTCGCCTCCACCGCATAAGCAGTCGGTGGGCGTTTCGTCAGTGATATAGAGCGGATGGGTTCTAATGGCTCTTCACAGGTAAAACTACGGTGGCCCCTGATGATATGACCGTACCACTTTACCCACAAGAGAAGACTAACATAGTCCATATCATGCGCCTTGATCATCGCCATAACCTCCCCGTCCGATGGCGACTGCGGAAAAGCGGCTTCTGAGTGAGTGTAAGGGAAGTCGGGAAGCGAGGCCATCGTTCCTAAAATAAAAAAACCATTTAAAAATAATAATAATAAATAATAAAGTAATATAAAATAAAATAACAGAAAACCGTGATGTGATAGGACAGCTGCCTGCAAAACCAATGGACCCCACAAAATCTAAATAGCGGCTCACCAATGATGATGCAAAGTAATCATTGGGAGAATCAAAAAGGATTCTCGTCAAGTAAACATGAAAGTTTAAACAACTCTTAAAGCGAGTTCTGTTAAAAAATAAAATAAAAAAGCATAACAGATTCAAATCTGCATTAGGGGAATTAAAACCCTCAAATACCCGAGAGCATTAGGGAATAAAATTCCCAAAAATATCTGAGTCTCTCTCAGAGCCAAGCTCTGTGAACAAGGAATTAAATTCCTTTAATAAAGGGATTAAATACCAGAAAACCCTCATGGCAAGGAGGCAAGGAAAATGGAATTAAATTCCAAGGATCTTAAAGATCGGTGACAGGGTAAAACCCTAAGAGGAGGATCAACAATCCCCATTGATTCAAGATCATAGAATCTACAAAAAAAATGTGTGTGCTTTGGATCTTTAAGAAACCAATTTAAGAAAAAAGCAACACTCTGTCCCCGGATTTAAAATCCACGACGAAAAGAACAAAAAAAGGGGTTCCGTTCATGATCCTTACCAAAGAAAAGTTTTAACAGAGTTTAACTCTTAGATTCCAGCAGGCAGAGAACTAAACTCTGAAGAGGAGAATTAAATTCTCAAGGAAAATAAGTAGGAAAGAAGATGAAAGAACGGTGGTCTTCTCAGGGGCAAATACCCCTGCATTTATAAAACATGATGGGGAGCGGTTCATCTTCCCATTCCCCTAGGCAATCCAACGGCTGTGAGGGCAGACAGCATTGCACTCATGTGCAAGCCACGTGAGAGCAACGCTGGAGGGAATTTGTTCCCTTATAAAAAAAGGATGAGGGAAAGTACCCCACTAAAACAGCCCCACGTGTTTAATACATGAGTGCCTATATAGGCACTGCAATTAAAACAATTGCGAGGCTAAAACAGCACGACGTGTTCAACACGTGAATGTCTATATGCAACGCATATAGGCACTGCAGTTAAAACAATTAATAGGCTAAAACAGCCCCACGTGTTTAACACGTGAGTGCCTATATGCAACGCATGTAGGCACTGCAGTTAAAACAATTGCTAGGATAATACAATCCCACGTGTTTAACATGTGAGTGCCTATATGCAACGCATATAGGCACTGCAATTAAAACAATTGCTAGGCTAAAACAGCCCCACATGTTTAACACATGAGTGCCTATATGCAACGCATATAGGCACTGCAATTAAAACAATTGCTAGGCTAAAACAGCCCTACGTGTTTAACATGTGAGTGCCTTTATGCAACACATATAGGCACGCAATTAAAACAATTGCTTGGCTAAAACAGCCCCACGTGTTTAACACGTGAGGGCACTTCCCTACGTAGAATTAAAATTCTACTCAACAAGGAACCATTGGATCAAAGATCCAATGATGATTAAGCCTAGAATTAAATTGAAGTTTTAAATGAGAAATGATATTTTCAGTTAAACAGAAAGTTGACAGATCAAAGATCCCGTAAGTTGGAAAATATTTTTCATATCTTTCTAAACAAAGAAAGATTGTGCTCCGTTAAACCAAACACCCTTGGATTAAAAATCCAACGGTGATTAAAAAATCACCAATCTACAGAATATATCTTGTATGGGAAAATATTTTCCTAATCTTGTTTAAGAAACAAGAAAATATGTTCTGCAAGACAGAAACCTTTGGATCAAAGATCCAACAGCAGGTAAAACCCCCAAATCAATTGGAGTCTCTCAATGAGAAATTTCCTAAAACTAATTAACAAACTTCTCTCCACTATATAAAGAACCCAAGACTTCAAGTTAAAAAAAAAAAAAGAGAGAGAGAGACGACTGCAGAGAGAGAACTCCCCAGAGGCTTAAAGAATATACAGTGATAGAATTTAATTCTCAAAAGAAAAGATTTGTTCCCTTGAAACCCTAGGTAAAGAAAAAAAACAAAAGACTGTTCTTTGCATCTTTAAGGGTTTAACCCTTTGTAGAAGAACTTAGTTCTTTCTCTGGTTGAGATCTGCGGAAGCAGATCTCTCCATAAGTTGAGAATTTAATTCTCATCGGGGAGATTCTGTCATGCAGATTCAAAGCATAGAGGAAAGAACTGAGTTCAAAGAGTTTAACTCTTCCAGAAAAAAGAAAAACAAAAAAATATATGGGAATTTAATTCTTCTGAAACTAGGGTTTAACCCTACAAAAGAATGTAATTCTTGCAAAGAACAAAGGGAGAACTTGATTCCTCAGAATCCCAGAAGAACAGCCCGGCGATTCGTTAGTGTTTAACACTATAACAAGACCTCACGTGTTTTCCACGTGAGTGTTTCTAATGAACAAAAGAAAACGGCTGAGACTGCCTCACGTGTTTCCCACGCGGGTGTTTAAAAGAGGAGCAAGGAACACTTCTTAGAACAGTCACGTGTTTTGCACGCTACCCTCAATCAAGTGCTTAGCACTTCTGTGAAAAGAAGAGGAAATAAGATAAGAGGGCATTGCCCCCATTTGGGGTGTCTCACGTGTTTTACACGTGAGTGCTACGGGAACTAAGTATTTTGCACTTACATAAAGGGAGAGGAAATAAAGCCAACGGGCAGAACCCAACTTTGGGGCGTCTCACGTGTTTTACACGTGAGCGCCACAAGAATCAAGTGCTCAACCCTTATATAAAAGAGAGAAATAATTGGAGAATACCCATATTTGAGCGCCTTACGTGTGTTACGTGAGCGTCACACAACTCTAGTGTTTAACACTAATCAGGTGCCTCACGTGCACCACGTGAGCGCCACAGAAATTTAGTGTTTAACACTACTCCGGTGCCCACATGGAATGCACGTAAGCATTGTATGACTCAGCATTTAGCATTGTTGGGTAATTATAAAGACCCAAATCTAATTCAAATTGACTAATTTCTTCCAAAGTCAAAACCCCTATGTGTTCATCATTACCCAAATTGATCTTAGTCCTAAACATAACTAATGATCTGTCAAATGATGATATCCAAAATAAGGTTCATCCCACATCCCCTAAGTTAATCTTAGTCTCCAAAAATGACTAATGATTATTAGATGATCCACCACGATCTTTTCCCTCCGACACGGGAATTGGTTCAAGGGTACATCTTTCTACACCTCTGATACATGTCGTTGTAATTTTTCAACGTCTTCAGAGAGGTAGTGGGTCCCGACAACCAACTACTCTTCGGTGCACTTCCCAAACTGACGTGCACACCCCAGATCAAACCACACCCCAAGCTGGGTGTCTCCCATATCATCGTTGCTCATCCTGACACGTAACAAATACACGTGCGCGCAAGATGATCTACGGACCATAACGTTCTTAAACTAAACTCTACAGACTAAAACGTTATTAAACTAAACCTTCACCTCAAAAATGGTGATATACGGACCGAAACGTCCTTAAACTAACAACGGACTGTAACGTCCTTAAAGTAAAACGATGGAGCCCAAATGCTCTTTTGTTGGATCTGAATGATCCTAAAACCCCGTTAAGTAAATCTTAGTCTCTAATTGGACTAACGTATTCTTAACTAAAATTTAAGTTGACCTTAATCTCAAATGAGATTAACGATCCTTAAATCAACCCAAACCCAAATCTAAGATATACGGATTTGGACTAATCCACGCCCTACGAGCGACAACATAAATTAGTCTCCGTATACAATCCACGGGCACCAAAAAATAAAACAAACACACACGGCACGAAGTGAACCTATGGAGCAGGAGAAATTGGTTATCGCAATGCGGTAACGTAATTAACTGCAGGGGCTTGCGCCTGCAGGGAAGAGCATCCCCACAATGAAAACACCCCTCGGAAACGAGAGGGAATCTAATGAAGTCTGCTACAACGGCCGCATCCGTCCAAACCTCCGATACACGATGCCATAAATCAACTTGGCATCTTCGGAGAAGTGGACGGATAAATCCAAATAGTATTTGCCCCCAAAATTCAGGCCAAACGTCCTAACGTCCCGGCCGCGTTTTTCAGAGGTGAACAGTGATTGTATGGAAACTCGACAAATATCCGGAGGATACCGTTCAGAGTTATTAGATGAGATGGATATGAAGGCCGATCAAAGTGACGACGCCTGAGATATTGGGATTTGGGGTGTCGTTGATGGACACCAGATTTCTATAATGATGATTCATTGATGAGGATTATGTTTTATCTCACACTCAGGATTTATTATAACATGCATTGTTTCATGTAGTTGTTGTACCCTGATGGTGTACCTTGATCATGATTTTGTTGCATATCCATACTGCTATACTTATGCCATCAGATTGCATATTTAGGATTATCGCTTTTCGTGCATGCTTGCGATTATCTGTACGATATTATTTACTATTCACGAGTTGGCAACTCACCCCGTTGTGCCACGGTGTTTTGCAGGGTTGACCCTCGGTGTAGTCGCGGCAGAGGTCTTTATTGAATCTACTTTTGTGGATACCGCTACTGTTGGTCGTGATTTTGGTGTAGGTGGGTTTTGCGAGTATCCGTATGATTCCATTGTATATCTTATTTTGTATCAAGTACTCTCCATCTACCATTTATATATATTTGACTTAGAGGCGAGATTGAGAGGTTCGATATTGTATTTTTTTGTGACTCTGTGTGTCGTGCTCGTGTGAACCGGCTTTTATTTCATGCTGTGATATTGTTTTACCTCTTATTATGTTGTTTTTACTTTTTATTTGCTTTTTCTTTGCTACGGCGTCGTATATATACATGTTGTGGTTGTGTTCCGCCTTTAGGCTTGAGTTGCTCCCGTTTGGAGATGATTTTTATATATTCTATGTTTATACCCGTTTGGGGCTAGTTTTTACAAAGGAGGTGCTGTCGAAATTTTTAAGAAAACAAATTTAAGTTTGAGATTTTTAACTTAAGATTTTAACTGTTTTTAACTAATATTTTATCACTCTATCTTTTCATGGTTTAGATTTCTGGGTTTTCGGCTTACTTGATTTGTGTTACACCTTTAAACGTTGTGTGATTCAAATGCCGGTCGCGTTCCTAATTTAGGTCGTGACATAGACGCTGCTCACTTTAACGATCATCAGGAGCTTCTTGGGCCTTCAGCCTCATTGTACGGAAAGGACGCGATTGCTCAGTGGGATGGTTACAATAATGTGACTTTCGGGATAGATCCGGAAAAACAGGTCAAACCACCATACCGGAACAAGTTAAGCATTTTCTATGAGCTTCCATACTGGTCAACAAATTTAGGACGTCATTTTCTGGACGTCATGCACATAGAGAAGAGAGTATCTGAGCACGTACTCAACTTGCTTTTTTGTAAAAACGGAAAATCGAAAGACAAGCTCCATACTCGGATGGATCTTCTGGAGTGGGAAATTAGAAGTGAATTGCATCCTAAACCGATAGTGGGTAAACCAGGCAAATTTTTACTTCTCAATGCCGCGTATCATATATCACAATCGGAGAAGAAAAGGTTCCTGCAGGTGTTGCATGATTTGCAAGTTCACACGGGTTTCTCAAGATCATTTAGTAAGAAGATAAAAATTGTGAAAGGCAAGATCGATGGGCTGAAAAGTCATGATCACCATGATATTATGGAGCACCTTCTCCCATTAGCTCTCAGGACTTCCCTTCTCGAATCGGTTGGTCTAGTAATCAATGACCTTTGTTGCTTTTTTAGAGAATTGTACGCTAAAACCTTGGATGTTGTGATGCTGGAGAATCTAGAAAATTCTATTTCGTTGACACTTTGCAATCTTGAGCGTATTTTCCCACCGTCGTTCTTCGATATCATAATACACCTGACGGTTCATCTTGCAACCGATGCTAAATTTGCCGGACCGGTACAATATTGATGGATGTATCCTGTCGAAAGGTACGTTGAATTTTTCGTTTCATGCATTTTGTAAAATTATTGTTGTCCTATATGCTTGTATTTATTTAATAAATTTTTCTTTAGATATCTCTACACTCTAAAAAAGTATATACGCAATAGAAATCAACCAGAGGGTTCTATCATGCAAGATTATCTTCTAGATGAAGTAACCACATTTTGTTCCTGCTATTTGGGTGAGAATAGTGAAACGAAACTTAACCGGCCTCGGAGAATTCAGGATAGGCCATATGGTAAAGCTGATTATTAGAGAATAGACACTATGTTTATCAACAAGATATATCGGTTTATCCTACTCAATAGCGTATGTCTTGAAGAAATTAGAGAGTAAGTTTTTTTGGATTAATTGTTATATTTGTGTTTGTATGTGTATGAAATGATATAATATTAATGTCATAATTTATTGTTGAGAACAGATTTCATATTGATGAGGTACGTGAGGGGCATCCTGGTTAGAATGATGAATGATTGAAAAAATATCATCAGGATAATTTTTGCGATTAGGTTGCAGATCATGTAAGTTGTTCAAATAACATGTTATTGCTACCTGTCTTAATCTAAACTTATATCTTTTTGTATTTGCCGTAAAATTGGTTTTGTCCGATCCACGATTCGAACTTATTTACATCGTGAGAGAGAGATTCAAGATATTTAGCTCAGTTTCCTAGCATGGAGGTTACATATTATAAAGGATTCGGTGTCCTTGAATACAAATTTGAAGTTAAGGATATAAAAACATCTCGAACCACTCAGAATAGTGGGATTGCGACGGTAGAATCGGATGGTGCGATTTATTATGGATATTTAAATTGCATACTTGACATCCAATATCCCGGACAATCAGAACCGTTTTATATATTTCAGTGTATTTGGTACAATACATGAACCGATACGGATAAGTGGAGAAATAATCTCGGTATTTGGAAAGATGAATATGGATTGACTAGTGTGAACACACTTCGATTTTACGGTCATGACGATCTATTTATCTTTCCGAACCAAGCGTTCCAAGTATACTACTCACAGTGCTTAAAGTATCCGGGATGGAGTGTCGTATGCCGTTGGAAACTCAGGGATATTTACGATGTCCCAGAATTCGAGAATCGTATGGACGACAGCGATGATGATGAAGAAGAGAGATACCTTAGAGTGCTCTGACCGTCTGTTTCAAAAGACGGGTTTTCTTCGGCTGATCGTAAAGTTACGTGGGTTAGAAATGATATCGATAATGAAACCCAAGTAGATATGTCTAATGAGTCTACGAAACAAAAAAAGGTCATCAATAATGTTATATTATTATTTCATATTTCTACGATCTATACATATATTGTATGCATATGTAATGATTGCACTCTTATTTAGGTCTGATGACGACGCTCGGAGCAGCGAGGGGCGACAGGAGCACCAGCCACGACAGAGGCAGAGGCAGAGCGGTTCTGCCGTCCGGAGAGCTACGTATGGAGCTCCAGAGTGCTGGTCTTGCACCTCAATCCATATCCCCTTCGGATGACTGCTTCCGTGTGGACTTTGTCACACCTCCAGATATATTACACACATATTCATTTTGAATGTAATATTATATATATACACGCATATTTATTTTAAAATTACTTATATGGTTAATGTTTAATTGTCTAGCTGTAGGTGGTGCATCCACATCAGAGGTAGAGGCCACTACCGCACCTGCATATATATTTATATATCTTATAGTGCATGCATATTGATTTAGAATGTTATATCATAAATATACACATTCTTTTTGCTCTAATTTAGATAATCAATTTTTGATTGTCTAGCTGTAGGTGGTGCCTCCACATCCTGGGCAGAGACCACCACCGCACCTGCGGGTATGTTTATATATACTATATTGCATGTATATTGATTTAGAATGTTATATTATAGATATACACATTTTTTTTGCAATTACTTATATAATCTATTTTTAATTGTCTAATTATAGGTGGTGCATGCACATCTAGCGCAAAGCTCACTCCCGCCACTTCGGTACCCTCCGCTCAGCCTACAGATTAGTATTCTTAAATATAAAATATTTATTCATTTTACATATCCTCTAAAAATAAACATTAACTTCATGTAATTTTATCGTCAATATTTATTTTCTAGTTGGAGGCGATGCATCCACGTCCGGATCACCGGCTGTTCCTCACCGGAGGAACTATCGTCCCGCTCGTGCTGCTGCCCGGGCCCAGGCTCATGCTCCTGTCGCCGGAGGTATATATCGCACTTCAATTTTCGTTAATTCTTGATTTCTTAATACCGTTTTATCTTAATATTGCTTGTCTTGATATTTCTTGTAGATGAAGGGCAGTCCCATCCCGGGAAGGGGACTCGAGGGTCGAATCAGTCCCACAGGCTGAGACCCGATAGAACTAGGGGCACCATTCCCCCTTTTTTTTACCCCCGATTATCACTATACTGGCGATTATGCCGAGAGCTTCGGCCGGTATATGGGGGATGAGAGGCGCATTCAAAAGAAGTATCCACTTCACGTTGAGTGGAGCGATCAGCATCAACGCTCATTTGTCATCTTCTGAGATCAGGCTCGGATATTAGTATATATTTTCATTTGACTTATCCAATAAATTTATTATTATTTAACACTTGTAATATAAATACATTATTTTTTGAATTTGCGGTTATATTACGACTTTCAGCCTGTATCCGACCCTGATCACCCTGACAGAGTGCTCAATCTTTACGATTTTTACCTGGGCCTCATGAAGAACATAAAATTTAAGATCCGATATAATAGGAACGAGCTGAAGATCGATTGCTATTGGTATGGCTGGCGACCCCCGAGGCAGAGAAAGCGGCTCTCCTACATACTCCGGCCTTTACCAAAGTCGACGTAGATACATGGCCTCTCTTGTGTCAATATTATGATTCTGAGCGCAAACATGTTTGTAATTTAAATGTAATTCATTATTTAGTATATAATTTATTTTTTTGTGTTGCTTAATTAGAAAACTAAATTTAATTGTGTTGTGCAGAAACGGGCAGATCAAAACTAGAAGAATAGGAAGTCGGCGAAGAGGGGTCGCCCCACTTACACAGATGGCTCGAGGAACATTACTCGTGCCATGGAGGCATCAGTAAATTACAATAGATCTATTTTGATATAATACAATATTAAGAGTTATTTTATAATATATATAAATTTTTGGCGAATTGCAGAGATCTCAGACCTTGGCGCAGGATGGTACACCGAGCATGTTGACCGCGTATCTTTCCGTCCACAGCACCTCGACGGATCCCGCCATGGGCGAGCTTCGATTCCTCGACACCGCTTTCCAGGAGTATTGCGTAAGTGTTAATATTTATTCTAATTCGAATGAAATTTTTGTTTTGATAAGTTCAAATTTAAATGATGTACTTATACTTTAATGGTTAATGTAGGTGTAGCAGCGGGTGGTGTAGGAACGGACGGATGTATCGGGGATCGATTTTAGTGGACAGACTGATCCGATGCTACTGACTCCAGTCCTAGACGCAGCACATGGAGGGCGCCATGGAGGTTGGGAGAGAGGCCGAGGACTGGGTCCTAGCAGGGCCCATATGAGGTTGGTCTCCACTCCGGCGGTTACTTCCCCTACCCCCTCCCCTACCCTGTGAGCGACGGCTGGAGCATGATGTTGCTGCCTTGAAGACCACCGTCATGGAGTTGAAGGAGATGTTGGTACGTATATTACTTAATAGTAACATATTATATCACATTATAGATAGTAACATATGCAATATTTGTAGCCTGAGCTTATTTGGTTGTAAACTTAGCTTTGATTAATCATACTTACATAAAACTATCTAATTAAAATAAACAACGGTTTTCCAAACTAGATACCCAAACTAAGCTTAAGTCCCTAAATATTCTTAAATTAGGGTTTCACAATAATCTGATAATGATTCGAATTCGACTAAAATCTAATACATTGTTCTTACTCGTTTATTATACACAAAATTTTAGAGATTCGGCAGGCTACTTCGGCTGCGCTCCACATGCATCTCTTTCGGCTGCGGCTTCGCAAGCCACTATCTCGGCTGCGGTTGCGCAGACCACTTCTACAGCTCCACAGCCTGCTCAGACTCCCGCACAGTCCGTTCCTTCATTAGTCGATTTTTTGACGACTCAGGATTGCACCGAGAAGCAGATACGCTAGATTACGGCGATTATCAGATGTGGAGGAGCTGGACCGAGTTAGGGTAGCTCTATTATATTTTTGAGGATGTATGCATTTATCTGATAAATATTGTATATATTTTGGAAAATATTGTATATATTTTGGATGATATTGGTAGTTATTTGTATGTTCATGATGATTTAGATTGATTTTGTATTCTGGTTGTTTATTTATTTTATATATTATGCGTGAGATCTTGATTATGAATATTTCTGTACTTGGGTATATGATATATATATTATTGTGCACAGGGCGGGGGAAAAACGAGAAGCCTCTTTTTTTAAAAAAAAACCCTGATATAATGTCCCTACGGATCACTCCGTTGGGGCAACTGTTGCCCCTACACATTTTTTCGTAGGATCAAAATATCAGAATATCTGATATTTTGTCTCTATGGACTCAGTAACAGGGACAAAATTTGCCCCTACGAATTAATCCGTAGGGACATTTATCATGCCCTACGGATAAATACGTAGGGGAATTTGTTAGGCTCTACGGATAAATACATAAGGCCCGTATTTTATTTTATAAAAAGATAAATTAAATAAATATTATATCCTACGGAATAATCCGTAGGGATAAATGTCTCTACGGAATATGGCGTAAGGGCAATTATTACTCCGTAGGGGTATGTTCAGGATGAAGACTTGTATCTGCGGTTTTTGGACCTACGGAGTAATTTTATGTCCCTACGGATATATCCGTAAGGGCAGTGATTTGCCCCTACGGCTAAATCCGTAGGAACAAGCGGTTAGCGTAGTAGTGAATTACCTTTTGTCTCAAAAAAGAAATAAAGAAAAGTGAATGAGTAACATAATTTATTGATTGCGTCATTTTCCTAATTTTCTCCATTAGTCGGCTTTGTTTGGTTATTAACCAATGAAGAGCATATTCTTGCGTCCAAGATGATTATCCAATGTACTTTAGAGACTCGCATTTGCTAATGCTTAATTTGTTCTCATTTTTCTTCTATTTTCGTCTATGACTAAGCGGAAGTAGATAACCCCGTGTTTTCGCTAAAACGAAGTTTCAATGATAATACTGCAAATGAAATGAAAAAACAAGAACATCTAAACCCCTATTTCATTTTAGTGTTGTTTCTTACTTGAAATTATTTATTACTAAAAACATTGCTAAATATGCCTTTATGTATTTTAGTTTAAATCTTGCTATGTGTAGGAAGCCATAATGATCTCTTTTGGTATGAGGCTTCCTGAGGGAGAGTGCGGGTTCGATCTCTCCAATAAAGGTAGTGACCAGGATTTTGACATTTTCTTGGTTGATGATTTATAATGGGAGATATATATGTTTAGGATGCAAAAATTAAATATATTATTTGTATTTCCTGTCCTCTTGATAGAAAAGAAAATGGATTGTTTAGGGCCTGTTTGGTTGCAGGATTATGGAATTTGGATTCCAAAATAGTACGGTTGAAATTTCTGGATTTGGTAATTTGTTGTTTAGTTGGTTTTGGATTCCTAGTATTGGATTTATAGATCCTTATAATTTTTGTTTAGTTGGTGAAAAAAAATGGGATTTGGATTTGAGGATTTTAGAGAGAGATAGAGAGAGAGGATTGTTAAATAAATAAAGTACATGGGCCCCATCTAAAAGTACAATGAATAGTGCCAAATTCTTGAAAATTCTTAAAAAATTTTAGGATTCAAGAATCCTTGTTCTGTGGTGGGCCCCCATAAAAAACAAAGGAATCCTAAAAATCCTAATCCTGCAACCAAACACAAAATTATGGAATCTTAGGATTCCAGAATCCAAAATCCAAATCCAAACTCATAATCCTGCAACCAAACAAGCCCTTAAGCGTTTGAGAGTTTATTTATGATTGTACAAGCTATGGCGTAATTCTTTATTATACTTGTTATTTCTTTTTATGTGTCATTTTCACAATAAAGAAAACTCGTTCCTATTCCATTTGTCATTTTCATTATTTCCTAATTTGACCAACACATCAGCCTCCTTGTCTCTACTCATTACTCAAGCTAGCTCGCTGTTTCACTTTCAAGTTGTAAATGGTTTCTAAAACAAAGACACTTGTCATCAATTTATACTTAAAACCAAATATTCATTAAAAAGACGGAAAAAATCGAAACTAAAATTACACATTTATCAAATCATAGATGGAGACATGCAATCAGAAAAGAAAGAAAAAAACTAAAATTACAAATTGATCAAATCATAAATGGAGACATGCAATCAAAAAAGAAAAAAAACAAAGCATAAAAAAGAACTTGATTTGAAAGAAAATATAGAAGATAACAACCGAAATTTCAAGTCATTCATTGACGTAATTTTGACTGCTAAGAATAAGTGCTGAATATCTTATTATGCCTTACTTTAATATATATAAAAAACACAAAATTTTCTTAAAATAAAGACCGAAATTTTTCCTCATGCAAAAGGAAAAACTTTTTGTGCTTATTTAGAATTTAGAAGACTCCAAAGCGTCAAAATAAAATCTTTTTCTAACATATTTTTGGATCCTAAAAATTTGATGAGTCTTCAAAACACTAGATTTTGACAAATCTTACTAGAAAAAATAGGTATAATTATTTTTCTAAAATCGTAACCCATATTGTTTTTTTATTTTGGATTGCAAGCACACAACACACGCATGGAGGCCCATGAATTTACCTCAAAAACATTAATTTATGGCTACTTCCTCTCATGTAGTTTCTAAGATTCGAACCTGAGTGAAAGATAGCTTAGGATAGGTTTATTTGTTATAGTTTTATATTTATAAAAAAGGTCAATCATTTCAAAACCAAACCATTGGGAAGTATAGCTTTCAATAACTCTAGCATTTTGCCATTCCCTTGGGAAAAATGTTGAAGAGTTTGTAGTATTTAATTAATAGGTTTTCTATAAACGAGTTATAGAGCAGTTGATATCACTACTTCAATAATCACTTGCCCGTACGGATTTAGCCGTAGAGGCAAACTACTGCCCTACGAATATATCCATAGGATCATAAAATTCCTCCGTATGTTCAAAGGCCTCAGGTGCAAGTTTTCGCCCTGAATATACCCTTACGGAGTAATAATTGCCCCTACGTCTTAATCCGTAGGGACATAATTTTTATTTAATTTATCTGTTTATAAAATAAAATAATTGCACCTACGGAGTTCTCCGTAGAGCCTGATAAATGCTTCTACGGATTTGGCCATAAGGCCTGATAAATGCCCCTGCGGTTTAAGCCATAGGGACAGGTTTTGCCTCTATTACTGAGTCCATAGGGACACAGTATCAGATATTCTGATATTTTGTCCCTACAGAGAAATGTGTATGGGCAAAACTTTCCCCTACGGATTAATCCGTAGATGCAACAGTTGTCTCTACAAAGTAATCCGCAGGGACTCCGTAGAGATATTATATCAGGGTTTTTTTAAAAGGGGCTTCTCATTTTTTTCCCGTCTTGTGCACAATAATACACACACACACACACACACACACACACACACACACACACACACACACACAAATACATAAATATTCATAAACAATATCTAACGCATAATATATAAAAGAAATAAACAAACAAAATACGAAATCAATCTAAAATCATCGTAAACATACAAACAATCACCAATATCATCCAAAATATATACAATTTGTATCAAATAAGTACATGCATCCTAAAAAATATAAATAAAGCTGTCCTAACTCGGTCCAGCTACTCCACCTCTGATAATCACCGTAATCTGGCGCATCTGCTCCTTGGTGCAACCCTAAGTCATCAAAAACTTGACTAATGAAATAGCAGACTGTGCAGGAGTCTAAGCGGGTTGTGGAGCTATAGGAGTGGTCTGCGCAACCGCAGCCGAGATAGTGGCTTGCGGAGCCGCGGCCAAAGGAGATGCATGTGGAGCCGCAGTTGAAGTAGCCTGCCAAATCTGTAAAATTTTGTGTTTGTGTAATAAACGAGTAAGAACGGTGTATTAGATTTTAGTCGAATTCGTATCATTATCAGATTATTGCGAAACCGCGAATTTATCTATGCTTTGTTGAGATTACACGTTCTGTTGAAATTCATATGTTATATATGAGAATTTATACATGTTGAAATTCCACACATTCAGGGCTATGCTTTTATATCCCAATCTAAGAATACATAGGGACTTAGGCCTAGTTTGGGCATCTAGTTTGGAAAACCGTAGTTTATTTTAAGTGGAGGTAGAAATGATACTTACTCTAATTTGTAAGCCCGTATCTCTTATTGGATGCTTGGTTTTGAAGTTATCTAATTTACAAAGAATGTTTTCTTCTCGAGTTTTGAATTTGGATAATCATAACTTTTTAAACTCCAAAATGAAGAAAGATGTGGCATGATTATGATTATAAAATTCAGTTTAATTAGATAGTTTTATGTAAGTTTGATTAATCAAACCTAAATCTAAAACCAAATAATCTCAGGCTACTAATATTTCATATATTACTATCTATAATGTGATATAATATTTTACTAATAAGTAATATACGTATCAATATCTTCTTCACCTCCTCGACGGTGGTCTTCAAGACGACAATATCATGCTCCAGAAGTTGCTCACGGAGGGTAGAGGATGTAACCGCCGGAGTGGAGACCAACTTCATATGGACCCTGTTAGGACCCATTCTCCGGCCTCTCTCCCAACCTCCGTGGTGCTCTCCGTGTGCGGCGTCTCGGACTGGGGTCAGTAGGATCGGATCGGTTTGTCCACGAAAATCGATCCCCGATATCTCCGCCTGCTCCACCACCCTCTCCTACACCCACATTAACTATTAAAATATAAATATATCATTTAAATTTGAACTTATCAAAATAAAATTTTCATTCGAATTAAAATAAATATTAACACTTAATCAATACTCCTGGGTAGCGGTGTCGGAGAATCGAATCTCGCCCGTGGCGGGATTTGTCGAGGTGCCGTAGAATGAAAGATACGCGGTCAACACGCTTGGTGTACCACCCTGCACCAGGGTCTGAACTCTCTACAATTCGCCAAAAATTTACATATATTATAAAATAACTCTTAATATTGCATTATATAAAAATAGATCTATTATAATTTACCGATACCTTCATGGCACGAGTAATGTTTCTCGAGCCACCTGTGTAACTTGGGCGACCTCTCTTTGCCTCCTATTCTCATTATTTTGATCGGCTTGTTTCTGCACAGCACAATCAGATTTAGTTTTCTAATTAAACAACACAAAAAATAAAGTATATACTAAACAATGAATTACATTTAAATTACAAATCCGTTTGAGCTCAGAGTCATAATATTGGCACAAGAGAGGCCATGTATCTACGTCGACTCTAGTAAAGGCCGAAGAATGTAGGAGAGCCGCTCTCTCCGCCCCGAGAGTTGCCAGCCATACCAAATAGCAATTGATCTTCAGCCCGTTCCTATTATATCGTACCTTAGATTGCATGTTCATCATGAGGCCCGGGTAAAGAGCATGAAGATCGAGCACTCTGTCAGGGTGATCAGGGTTGGGTACAGGCTAAAAGTCGTAATCCAACTGCAAATACAAGAAAATAATGTATTTAAATTATAAGTGTTAAATAATAGTAAATTTATTTGATAAGTCAAATGAAAATATATATTAATACACGAGCCTGATCCCAGAAGAGGGAAAATGAGCGTCAATGCCGATCGCCCCACTCAACGTGAAATGGATACTTCTTTTGGATGCGACTCTCATCCCCCATATACCGGTCGAAGCTCTCGGCATAATCGCCAGTATAGAGATAATCAGGGGTGAAGAAGAGGGGGAATAGTGCCTCCCCCTAGCTCCATCGGGCCTCAGCCTGTGGGACTGATTCAGCTCTCGAGTTCCCCTCTCGGAGCGGGACTGCCCTGCATCTACAAGAAATATCAAAACAAGCAATATCAAAACAAAACGGTATTTAGAATCAAGAATTAACGAAAATTGAAGTGCGATATATATCTCCGGCGACAGCAGCACGACCCTGGGCCCGGGCAGCAGCACGAGCGGGACGATAGTTCCTCCGGTGAGGAACAGCCGGTGATCCGGACGTGGATGCATCCCCTCCAACTAGAAAATAAACATTGATGATAAAATTACATGAACTTCATGGTTATTCTTAGAGAATGTGTAAAATGAAAAAATATTTTATATTTAAGAATACTAACCTGCAGACAGCACGGAGGGTACGGAAGTGACGGGAGTGGCCTCTGCACCAGATGTGAATGCACCGCCTATAATTAGACAATTAAAAATAGATTATATAAGTAATTGCAAAAAGAATGTGTATATCTATAATATAACATTCTAAATCAATATGTATCAATATAGGATATATAAACATACCTGCAAGTGCGGTGGCGGCCTCTGCCCGGGATATGGAGACACCACCTACAGCTAGACAATCAAAAATTGATTATCTAAGTAAGAGCAAAAAGAATGTGTGTGTATTTATAGTATAATATTCTAAATCAATATGCATGCACTATAGAATATATAAATATATATGTAGGTGCGGTGGTGGCCTCTGCCCAAGAAGTGGAGGCACCACCTACAGTTAAACAATCAAAAATTGATTATCTAAGTAAGAGCAAAATGAATGTGTGTATATTTATAATATAACATTCTAAAGCAATATGCATGCAATATAGAATATATAAACATATCTGCAGGTGCGGTAGTGGCATCTGTCTCTGATATGGACACACCACCTACAGCTAAACAATTAAACATTGGCTATATAAGTAATTTTAAAATAAGTATGCGTGTATATATATAATATTACTTTCAAAATGAATATGCGTGCAATATACTTGTAGGTGTGGCAAAGTCCAAACGGAAGGAGTCATCCGAAGGGGATACAGATCGGGGTGCAATACCAGCCCTCTGGAGCACCCTACACAGCTTCCTGGGCGACAGAACCGCTCTGCCTATGTCTCTGCCGCGGCTGGTGCTCCTGCATCCCCTCGCTGCTATGGACATCGTCATCAGACTTAGATAAGAGTACAATCATTATATATGCATGCAATATATGTATTGATCATAGAAATATGAAGTAATAATATAACATTATTGATAACCTTTTTCGTTTCGTAGACGCATTAGACACATCTACTTGGATTTCATCATCGATATCATTCCTAACCCACGAAACCTCACGATCAGCCAAAGACAACCTGTCTTTGGAAACAGACGGTCGGATCACTCTAAATCTTCTTTCTTCTTCATCCCCATCGCTGTCCTCCATATGATCCTCGAATTCTGGGATATCGTAAACATCCCTGGATTTCCAACGGCATATGACACTCCATCCTGGATGCTTCAAGCACTGTGAGTAGTATACTTGAAACGCTTGTTGCGGAAAAATAAATGGATCGTCCTGACCGTAAAATCGAAGCGTGTTCACACTAGTCGATCCATATTCATCTTTCCAAGTCCTGAGATTATTTCTTCACTTATCCATATTGGTTTGTGTATCGACCAAATACACTGAAATATATAAAATGGTTCCGATCGTCCGGGATATTGGATGCCAAGTATGCAATTTAAGTATCTATAATAAATCACACCATCCGATCATACGGTCGCTATCCCACTATTCTGATTGGTTCGAGATGTTTTTATGTCCTTAATATCAAATTTGTATCCAAGGACACCGAATCCTTTATAATATACAATCTCCATGTTAGGAAACTGAGCTAAAATCTTGAATCTCTCCCTAATGATGCAAACAAGTTCGGATCGTGGATCTGACAAAACAAATTTTACGGAAAATATATAACGATATAAGTTTAGATTAAGACCGGCCGCAATAGCATGTTATTCGAATAACTTACATGATCTGCAACCCAATCGCAAAAAATATCCTGATGATATTTTTTCAATCGTTCATCATTCCAATCAGGATGCCCCTCATGTACCTCATCAATATGAATTCTGTTCTCAACAATAAATTATGACATTAATATTATATCATTTCACACACACACACAAATATAACAATTAATCCAAAAAACATACTCTCTAATTTCTTCAACACATACGTTATCGAGGAGGATAAACCGATATATCTTATTGATAAACATAAGGTCAACTCTCTTATAATCAACTTTTCTATATGGCCTGTCCTGAATTCTCCAAGACCGGTTAAGCTTCGTCTTTATGTTCTCGTCTAGATAGCGGGACCAAAATATGGTTATTTCATCTAGAAGATAACCATGCATGATTGAACCCTCTGGTCGATTTCTATTGCGTATATAGTTTTTTTTAGAGTGAAAAGGTACTTAAAGAAAAATATGTTAAATAAATAAATACGGGCATATAAGACAACAATAATTTTACAAAATGCGTGAAACAAAAAATTCAACGTACCTTTCGACGGGATACATCCATCGATATTGTACCGGTCTGGCAAATTTAGCATCGGTTGCAAGATGAACCGTCAGGTGTATTATGATATCGGAGAACAAAAGAGGGAAAATATGCTCAAGCTTGCAAAGTATTAAAAAAATAGAATTTTCTAGATTCTCCAGCGTCACAACATCCAAGATTTTAGCGCACAATTCTCTAAAAAAAAGCAACAAAGCTCATTGATTACTACGAACCGATTCGGGAAGGGAAGTTCTGAGAGCTAATGGAAGAAGGTACTCCATAATAACATGGTGATCATGATTTTTCATCACATCGATCTTACCTTTCACAATCTTTATTTTCTTGCTAAATGATCCTAAGAAACCTGTGGGAACTTTTAAATCATGCAACACCTGCGGAACCTTTTCTTCTCCGGTTGTGACATATGATACGCGGCATTAGAAAGTACAAACTTGCCTGATTTACCTGCTATTGGTTTAGAATGCAATTCACTTCTAATTTCCCAGTCCTGAAGATCCATCCGAGCATGGAGGTTGCCTTTCAATTTTCCATTTTTACAAAGAAACAAGTTAAATACGTGCTCGGATACTCCCTTCTCTATGTGCATGACGTCCAGACAATGACGCACTAAATTTGTTAACCAGTACGGAAGCTCGTAGAAAATGCTTAACTTGTTTCAGTATGGTGGTTTGACCTATTTTGCCGGATCTATCCTGAAGGTCACATTATTGTAACCATCCCACTGAGCAATCACGTCCTCTCCGGACAATAAGGCTGGAGGCCCAAGAAGCTCCTGATGACCATTAAAGTGAGCAACGTCTAACCTGTAAGGATGGTCTAGTGGCAGGAAACACTGATGACCGCAATAATAAATCTTCCAGCTAAAATTCAACCATTTCGATGTTGTATCTTGATGGAAATAAGAGCATACTTACTGACCATGTACGGACCAACCTGATAGCATTCTATATGCAGGAAAGTCATTAATTTTCCATATTAAAGCCGCACACATTGTGAAGGTTTTATCTGTATTTGCATTGTAAGTCTCTACACCATCAATGAATAAAGATTTTAACTCATCGATCATAGGTCGGGGATAGACGTCGATATTGTTTCCCGGTGAGTTTGGTCCGTCAATAAGAAGAGGCATCATAAAGTAGGATTGATTCATAACCAACCAAGGTGACAGATTATAAACAATCATTACAATGGACCATGTGTTGTTGTCTCCAGCCATATAGTTGAATGGACATAAGTCATCACTAGCCAGTCCAAGCCTGACATTGCGAGAATAACTACTGAATATTTGGTGCCTCCAATCGAAATCCTTCCACGTCGGTGAATCTCTTGGATGTCTCATTTTTCCATCTTCGCTTGGAGAAGCACGGTGATACCAAATTATTATCTCGGCTGTTTTCTTGCACCTGATATCAAGACCCGGAATTTAGCTTGTGACCGACACTTAAATCATGCAACGTCTAAAGGCGTAACGTAATTCAAGTAAGCCGAAGCCTAGAAATCTAAACCTTTTTGCGGAAAATAGTGGAGGTGCGGTTTTAAAATAAAGGTATAATGAAATCAGGTTTTTCTTCAAATGCATAAATAAAGATATATGTGAAAATAAGGGGTTTATATGCTAGAGTTGAAAACATTTTTCGTCCTTAAAAAATTTGGGCAACACCTCCCACGTATATTTTGATCCAAAACTACATGCATGCAATATATATAGGCATCCCCAAACGGAAGTTAGCTCTTCGCCAAATGGCGGAATTTCAACCATGCAAGTAAGCAATATATACGACGCCTAACGCCGAAGATCAACACAGAAATAATAAGTAAATACAGCAAGACATCAACAACTCAAAAGAAGCGAACATACACCCATCGCTCTAAGTCTCGCAAAACAAGTCTGTCTTGGTCTACCAATATACAGAATCTAGTTTCTAATTGATGGAGTTTATCTAGATACAATAGGAATAATAAATACAAGAGTGGGCACGATCCAATGTGTGTCCCATCTACCATAACAAAACACCCTGAATGAAACTGTGTGCCAGCGATACCGCTACTGATCCAAGCGGTCGAACCTGCCAGAAAACTATGGCACAACGGGGGTGAGTTGCCAACTCGTGAGTAGAAAACATCAGCAGGTAGAAATCGAATAAACAACGACTCCTAGGTCATACTGTATCATGAAGGTAATACTATGGTATCTAGGGTGTCCATGTATGCATATGTATCAACAATATAATCATATGCCTGTATGTATATGAGAATCAACCAACGTGTGTCCATCAACGGCACATCAATATCATGGAACCTGAGTGTCCAACATCGACACTCGAAACATCATGAAATCATATGCCTGTATGTATGAGGAAATCAACCAACATGTATCCATCAACGACACATCAACATCATGGAACCTGAGTATCCAACACCGATACTCGAAACATCATGAAAACCTGTGTCCATCATCAACACGTAAATCCTTGTATCTCAGGCGTCGCATCCTCTGATCGGCCCTTAGGTGCCGCATCCTCTGATCGGCCCTCATATCCATCTCACGACTCCGGTCGGTATCCTCTGGATAACCGCCGGGTCCAAACTATCACCGGTAGGTAGTGTTCCCCCTGCCAGGCCCATCGTCTATATCTCGAGCTTCTTGCCCCGGGGTACATTACCGGGCCCACCATGAACCCACAGACGGTGCCTCCTCTCTCCTCGAATCGGGTATGCTCATAATTCAGAGCCGAGAAAACTCATGGTGGACACGAAATATCATATCAAGAGAAACCTTGTTTTTAAAACATTACACAATTTCCTTTGAAATATAACCACGGTTCTCAAATCCAGAGATCTCATAAAAACAGCACCTCAATGTATGTAACCATAAGGTACGTTGTATGCAAACATAGAACAGTAATATGAGCATGTCAAGTATATCATGTAAGTATGTCCTATGATAGTGCTGAGCAATAAATGTACTTTTACGGTTAAGATTAATATCATGATATGGCAGTCCTACTGTGCAAGTGGCATGGCAATTACCGATGTTGAAGGTATGTGAGATGGCAAATCGATGTAAGTGTAACATGCGCATCATCGGTAATTGTGCAGGTGTACTAGCACCTGATATCATAACAATAAATATCGGGATACTGGCACGTAAGTCACGAGGGATAATCCCACACAAACATGAATAATCAACAGGTATATATATCTACACATGAACCATACGGTCAGTTTTAAAAGATGCGAATTGTAGTTTTGAAAGTGAGGCTACAGTGTTTTTAAGGAAAAGACACCATTTGAAAATCCGTAGCGTCCCTTGAAGTCTCCATTTAAAAGATACATACGATTCGTCAGTTTTGGAAATAAGTATGGTTCAGGTGGTATCTTTACGTCGGCGATCCCTCCTCATAGCATCCGATATGGCAATATCCTCGATCATCATCCTCAAATCATGAGCGCTGATCGATAATCCAGTATAACTCATCGCGTACGGTAATCTATTGTATAGGGTCAACAAACAAAATAGAGATCCTATCGTCCTGTTCATCAACAGTGTACGGATCTAAGTCCTCGTACAACATATCTTATCGTTCTCATAACACATCTATCTCAACTTATATCGTATATATCGATCTCATGTCATAACGATATCGATCTCATATCATGCCACTATAAATCTCATACTTGTCCTCTTTCAATTACATATATATCACGATTCACATTCTCATTTCATATCTTCATATATCAATTCGAGTCATCCTTATCTATCATATCATTACACACTAAATCCTTTGATCATATCTGTGTGTTTATACATAGGTTTCCTCCAAACTATAGTTTATATATGCCGGTTTCCATTATAAAGGTTGCGGGGATGCTATACTCCATCCACCCGACTTCCCCCGTAGATATAAATCTACTCACCTGCTAAACTCCTTGCTTAGCCAAAGTCGATGTGCTGCGTCGTCTCGGAAATTCACGCGAAGGTACCTACAATCAAAACACATCGTAATGCTATTAAAATCAATGTCCGAAAACCGATACGGCACACGAATTGCTTGTAGGTTAGAACCTATAGCTTACGCATGCAAGAACAACCAAATAACCCTCGTCGTTGACGTACAAACGTCCGACGACCAAATCCAATTTCAAATATCAAAACCAAGAATTCAAATATCGGAAAAATATTGCCAAAACCAACTCAAAAAGCTCCCAGATTCTAGCTCAGGTAGTCTAGGACAAAACTAACAATACAGTAACGAGGTTATAAGGTAAGTGAGCTACAGGCAAAACCCCAACACCAGACACCTATCTTTGGCCGGCGAGAATCCAAAAATACCCGGCGTCGCCGGTTTTACCTTGGTGGTTGGGTCTCGTATTCTGGTGGTGGTCTTCTAGTGGTTTATCTAGGTCAATGTACTTGTTTGATTTTCTTATAAACATCCCAGGTTGCTCCAGATTCCATCTGAGCGTCACAATTCAAGAAAACCGACATCAGGAAAAATTCTAAGTTCGTATTTGAGTTCTATCTGGTCCAGGTCAGAAATCATCTCTAAGATCTTGTAAACACTCACTAAACCTCACTTGCATCATTACAATTCAAATCACCTACTAAACCTGAACCTAGAAAATTCTAAGATCACTAAACATGCTAAATCAAACACTAAACTAAACTAGGAGGTAAGGAAACTAATACAAGTTGGGAAGTGAGAATTATAGCTCATGGGAGCAACTCAAGAAAAACCCTAGATGCCCAAAGTCTTCAAAAATCCAAATTTGATTCCACCATGAGGTGTAGGATGAGGTGGGGATCATTTTTAATGAACGGAGTATGGGGTTTTGACAAGGTTTTGGGGATGATTCATGGAGGTGGAGGAAGTGGAGTAAGGAGGTGAGGAAGATGAAGGTGGAGGAGTTGAATAAGAAAATGAAGTTAGGAAAGAATAAAGGATGAGGGTATGGAGCCATCCCCTTTCTCTCTCTCATGGCATGGCTCATGCCATGCTGTTGTCCCCACTTTCTCTCTCCTTAATCATCATGCTCTCTTTTTCTTTTCTCTTTTTTCCCCTCTCACAAATAAATCACAAAATACAAATGAAACAATATGTCATGGTGCACTAACCATGGCTAATTAAAAGACGGATTTGGCCTAATTGTGATTGGTAGTGCACTAATCAAGTTTAATTTAAACTTGCATATAATAATTGCATAAGTATTTATAAAATTCCCAAATCCAAATAAATACCTTTCTAATAAATAAATACTCCAAATATTGGTATATAATTATACCATTTTACGAAAACCCCAAATTCGCAAATCGAATAGTTTTCGTGAAATATATTATTTTAATATTTAAATTCCAAAAATAATATTTTATTTTTCTGAAATGTTACAATCTTCCCCCCTTAAATAAATTCTGTCCCCGAATTTATATTTATTCCCCCAAATACTAAAACATTTCAATAATCATTTAAATCGACGGGGCTTCGAAATTACAGAATACTCAAACATAACACAGCGCATCAAGTGCGTATGAAAACGAGTGCAAAACTCAAACTCAAACTCCGTCAAGCGTCAAGCAATCACTGGAGTTATAAAGGAAAAGCAAATCTCGAAATCCACTGCCGAAATCCAAATATACTATAGTAAAATTCATAATACGTATATAGTACGGATCCTTGTAAAATCCTCTAAAAACTTAGTGAAACACATGCAAAATCCTTTTCGAAACGTCTTGTGATGCGTAACTCACGGCACAAGTGGCGGATGCTCATTTGTAAAGTAATAATTATACGTTCATATACGTTTTGCTCAAACTATACGTCCCGCCCTTTGAAATACCCCAAAAGGTTTTCCTTTAGAAAAGTTCGTGTCACTCACGGTCACGTAGGAAATAGCGAGACTATAGATCCTTTTTGAAATGCTCTTGGTAAACTTTTATGCATGCAAAAGTACTCAGGTACTATTCTCAGATCAGTTCTGCTCAGCTACTATATAATATAGTACCCATCATGAAAATATGATGCTCATGAATAAAATCAGCCTCAAAAGACGTATCCAACATCATATGCGTCTGGTGCGCACAGAAATCAAAGACAAATAAAAGTGTCATGAATGTGCACAAAAGAAAAACCAAGTGCAACCGGTGTACACGAAGGTATCTGTCAAGTGCAACGGATGTGCACGACAACATTATCAAATGCATCTAGAGTGCGCGACAACCTCAATCAAGTGCAACTAATATGCACAAATAAAAATCTCATTTAAGTGCATCTGGTGTGCACAAAATCTCCTCACATGCACCCAATATGCACGAAAATCCAAAACAAGTGCGTCAGGTCCTCACAAAAATATCTAGTGCAACAATGCACAAAAATATAAATCTGGTGCAACAAATGCACGAAAACAAATATCAGGTGCGCTAGGTACCCGACTACTTGTCAATGTACCAAAAGCGCAAAAAAACAACACCGAGCATGCCAAGGTGTATAAAATCATGAACGTGTGCAACTGAGTGCAAAAAATCTTTATCAATGCACTGCAAGCACATCGAGCTATACCGAGTGCATAAATCAAGTCAAGTGCATACAATATGCACGAAATCAAATCGACTGTAATGAAATACATAGAATCATAATTACGTGCAATCAAATGCACAAAATCGATATCAAGTGCAACGACTGTGCACAAATCAAAATATCCAATGTAACAGTGTATAAAACATAAACCCAGTAGGTGCGGCCATGGTGCACGAAAACAAATATCACGAAACCCAATCATCGAAACTCAAAATCCAAGCGATAAAAGTGTGATACTCGGATCACAAAACGCAAATCGCAATAAATGATATTGAGGTATACCTCCATCAATGTCGAAAATGCCGGTGCGCCCAAAGCTGGCAGAGCAAGAACATCTGCTTGCCTCCTGCTCACGGTCTGGCGTCCTCTGTCTCTGGTTCCTTGTCTCCTATGTGGATTACTAATCTCACAATCCTTCTGCTCGTCGACCCGGTCAGGTGTATTAACGGAACAGTTCCGCTCTGGCACTCCTCTGATCATCTCTTGGCCAGTTAACATGACTACTCACAAAACGGCACGTTACTGACGGCGGCATCTAGCCCTCTAAATAAGCGCGATGCAACTGATCCTAGGTGCAAATCTTCGTCGCTGCGGCATCCTAGAAAGAACCTGCTTAGGTCTCTTCCGATATCACCTATGCTGAATTGTATGGAGGTTGGTACTCTATACTTAATCATTTTCTCATAACCGGACAGCTGCGTCCTCAGCACGGCTTTTCCTCTTAAAATTGGCCGTATCCAACGCCTCTGCATACATATCACTCCTATGGCATCATCGGGGAGTAACAACAGCTCATTAATATCTCACATGAACCTTTTATTCCACCCATTTTCATCATCATCCACTTTGATGTCATAACTTGCGGCTAAGTACAGCAATTCGTTCTCGGCTACAGTCAATCCAGAGTCTCTCACATGGACTCAAAATTACAACTCGGGTATCTTCACCACTCTATGAAAGATATCTAGCTGATAGCGTTCTCGGGAACTTGTCCAATTTATCGGAGGAATACGCTTCATTCGTCTGTTCTCGATCAACTCACAACGCATCTGAGTGAGGTCCTTCTATCCGAAGCTGGTCGACTTACTGATCTTATATCGGAGCATCCAACGAACAATGTCCTCTCTTGATCGATTTACTCAAGATCTGAGTAAGATCCTTCAAACTGGAATTCTTCAACTTAACTGAGCTTGCGTCGGCGTATCAAATCAGATGAATCATCTTAGTCTCTCTATTCAAGACGGACCAATGGTCTTTTGTCACATCTCTGTCTGAAATTTCCAATAATTTCAGCTCATAAACTCTGGAGGCGACATCCCGTCAATCTCAGTAACAGCTGGGTCATCTGTCTGCACGGTACACAACATCACGATCTCTGAAGTAGGCTGTATATCAACAGTTCTCTTAATCTGGCAGCCTCTATCAATGGCCCGATCATCCGGTGCAAATCCGAACGCTCATCTCAAATGAGAGATCTCAACACAAACACTATACCGGTACGTCCCTATGTCACCAGAAAACATCATTTTCTGCCCTCGTCCATGACGAGCTCTCTCTGACCGCATCTCTAGCAGCAACTCTCTTTGCGCTCAACACCTTGGTGACAGGAACCTCAAGTAGGTATCAATGAGGATAGATCAAAGGAACGAAAGAAATCGATAGGTCCGAAATGGATATATGATCATGGGGAGGAATGGAATCAATAAGAGTATGATCATAAGAACGAATAGAATCACGAATCTCAAGAAATGTACGTCCTAAGGTCACTTAAGAGGAGCAGCGTGTCGTAAGTATGCCGTGGAACATACACACGGTACGTCACTCTACTCAAGCAACCTACTCCATCAATCAAGGTCAACCTACGCGACGAAAGTTTGGGTCTAATACCCCCTCAGTCAAGTCTAAATTCCGTAAGGTCAAGCCTAAACTCGAACCAAGATTAAACCTAACGCTCTGATACCAACTTTGTCACGACCTGGAATTTAGCTTGTGACCGGCACTTAAATCACGCAACGTCTAAAGGCGTAACTTAATTCAAGTAAGCCGAAGCCCAGAAATCTAAAGATTTTTGCGGAAAATAATGGAGGTGCAGTTTTGAAATAAAGGTATAATGAAATCAGGTTTTTCTTGAAATGCATAAATAAAGATATATGAGAAAACAAGGGGTTTATATGCTAGAGTTGAAAACATTTTTCGTCCTTAAAAAATTTGGGCAGCACCTCCCTTGTATATTTTGATCCAAAACCACATACATGCAATATATAGAGGTATCCCCAAACGGGAGCTAACTCTTCGCCAAATGGCGGAATTTCAACCACGCAAGTAAGAAATATATACGACGCCCAACGGCGAAGATCAACACAGAAAGAATAAGTAAATACAGCAAGACATCAACAACTCAAAAGAAGCGAACATACACCCATCGCTCTAAGTCTCGCAAAATAAGTCTGTCTAGGTCTACCAATATACAATATCTAGTTTCTGATTGATGAAGTTTATCTAGATACAATAGGAATAATAAATACAAGAGTGGGCACGATCCAATGTGTGTCCCACCTACTATAGCAAAACACCCTGGATGAAGCTGTGTGCCAGCGATACCGCTACTGATCCAAACGGTCGAACCTGTAAGAAAACTATGGCACAATGGGGGTGAGATGCCAACTCGTGAGTAGAAAACATCAGCAGATAGAAATCGAATAAACAACGACTCCTAGGTCATACTGTATCATGAAGGTAATACTATGGTATCTATGGTGTCCATGTATGCATATGTATCAACAATATAATCGGATGCCTGTATGTATATGAGAATCAACCAACGTGTGTCCATCAATGACACATCAAAATCATGGAACCCGAGTGTCCAACAGCGACACTCGAAACATCATGAAATCATATCCCTGTATGTATGAGGAAATCAACCAACATGTGTCCATCAACGACACATCAACATCATGGAACCTGAGTGTCCAACACCGACACTCGAAACATCATGAAAACCCGTGTCCATCATCGACACGTAAATCCTCATATCTCAGGCACCGCATCCTCTGATCGGCTTTTATATCCATCTCACCACTCCGGTCGGTATTCTCCGGATAACTGCCGAGTCCAAACTATCACCGGTAGGTAGTGCTCCCCCTGCCAGGCTCATCTTCTAGATCTCAAACTTCTTGTCCCGGGGTACCTTACCGGGCCCACCATGTACCCGCAGACGGTACCTCCCCTCTCCTCGAATCGGGTATGCTCATAACTCAGAACCGAGAAAACTCATGGTGGACACAAAATATCATATCAACAGAAACCGTGTTTTTAAAAAAATACACAATTTCCTTTGAAATATAACCACAGTTCTCAAATCTAGAGATCTCATAAAAACAACACCTCAATGCATGTAACCATAAGGTACTGTTGGGGTCAAAATTTGCACCTCGGTTGACCGAGTCAAAGTCAAGGTCAACCCCAGGCCAGGTGGGCCCAAGCCCAGGTCAAGCGGGCCCATGCCCAAGTCGAGCCCGCGGCCAGCCTTCTCCATGCCAAAATATAGATCATGTAATAAATAATTTTTATGTAATTTTTTATGCATGAATGTATGCAAAATGGGCATAAAGCCAAATTTTTGTAAAGCCCATAGCTTATGTGCAAAAAGAAATGGCACATAAGCCATGAGATGGGTAAAATGCCATTTTGTAAAGCTTAAGAGGATATATGTAAATATGTAAGCCTATATAAGACAACATGATGAAAATATCTAAGACAATTTTTCATTCCCCCAAAAACTAGGGTTCTTTGTGGCCCCTGCTCCTTCATCAAGGTTCTAAAAACCTTCTTCTCTTTTTGAATTAAATCAAGAGTTTTACTCTTCCTTTTTCAAAACTAAATAGTTTTTTTACCACGAAACCCACAAAGGGGAACTCAGATCTCCCATCAGATCTTAAAAATAAGAGATTTTTAAAATCTCATACTTCTTGTTCTTCAAGATCCAGCCAAAAGAGGAGGAAGAAGGAGACCCATCTCCTAAAAATCCCACTTTGGGAAGATCCAGAGCTCAAGGGAGAAGCCCGTTTCAACATCTCCAAAAACATCTTAGGAGTTTAACTCCCCTCTAATTTCTCTTTCGGGAGTTTAAATCCCATTTCTGGGGCTAAAAGCCCCTTTTCCTCGCCCGAGTCCAAGCGCCCGAGCGCCTAGCGCCCCAAGCGCTCAAGCGCCCACATGCCGGGCACGTGGTGCGCTAACGCTCAAGTGTCCAGCGCCCACGTGCCGGAAACGTGGTGCGCTAGCGTCTAAGCGCACAGCGCTCAAGCGCACAGAGCCCACGTGTCGAACACGTGGTGCGCTAGCGCACAGCGTTCAAGAGCACAGCGCCCACGTGTCGGACACGTGGTGCACTGGCGCTTAAGCGCACAGCGCCTAAGCGCACAGCGCTCGCGTGCTAGGCACGTGAAGCACCGACCCCACGCGTCCTTTGGGCGCTTTTCCCTTTTTTTATATATATGTATACATGTGTATATATATATAGAGAGAGAGAGATACACACACTCCACAACACTGTCCCTGTTAGAAAAAAATTCTAACGGGACGCTGCCCCGCACCCCGCAAGGGGGCTGCTAGCCCCCTTGACCCCCAGCCTGCTATCCGGGTAGCGGGACCCCCGTAAAAACTCTGCGGGGCCCCCGATATATCCAAAACACAACACTGCACATTGAGTTCGCATGACCGGTTTAACCCGTCAATCGGAGGTTCTTTCGCTCCAAATGAGAGTGGTAATTAACGGCAGCTTAGTCTGCGGCTGCCGGAGATTCGGATCCCCACAATCAATAAACCCCAGCCTACCCTAAGCAGGGGGAATTTATAATGCGCCTAACAAGCGCGCACGTATTCCCATCTCAATAGGGTGACGAAAAACACCCTACAGATTCTGGCACGCCCGGTGGGACCAATCTCTCCTCCCATATTTCGGGTTAAACGTTCATGCGAACTCAATCAATATACATATCTATATTTATACTAAAATAATGCTCTTTCATGCAGGTTTTCAAGCAATCACTTCTCAACAATGTCCCCAAAGATGAACTCAGCTCCTGTCTCCTACACGATGAAGATAGACTCCAGGACGGTCCTTCCGGCCAGTCTCGGGTGACAATGGGAGGAGTCGTTGCTATAGTTCGGCTCTATTTTGTTCGTGCCAGCTAATGCCATTCCAGCTCCTCAAGCTCCAGCAACGGACAGACCGGTCTCGAAAGGCAGGAGACCAAATGTGGTGATCTCGAGGACTCCCCAACCCAAACGCAAGTCGGTGTCTGAACGACTTTCCGTGGCCCCAGCTGGGGGTAAAGCCATCAACACCAACAAAGCTACAACGCGTCTCGAGCAAGCTCTGGCGGTGCCCCAAACAACTGCTCGATCGGGTTTCTTCTATAAGCTCCCCGCTAATCGACTCACAATGGCTTCCCGGATAACGGATGCCCGCCAAGCCTTCAAAATCGAGAAGCTAAGACAGAAAAGGCTCAGGTACAGAGCCAACAAAAGGACTAGGGCTCCTGCTAGGCTGAACCTCATGAGGTTCGAGGAATAGGGTTACCCCGCCAAAGATGAGGAAATGGCTGGATATGTGGTCCACACTGTCTACATGGTGGGCACGTGCTGCAAGAACAAGGACGGGGCCACCACATCTCAAATCCAATCTGGCTTGAATGTGGTTGCCGCTTCCCAAGAACAGCCGCCTCCGCTGGATGATGAAAACCCTCTCGATGAGGATGATAGGTAGAAAGACCCCTCAGTCCATGTAGAGTCAAGCTCGGACAGTGAAGAAGAGCCGACTTTCCGCCCCAGGACCGTGGAGCAAGAGCTGCTTCAAGAGCTCCGAAAATAACTCAGAAGCAAAGACAAGGAGATGGCCAAGCTCTATTCAAAAATTGACGACTTGACAAACGTCGTCTTACAGCTCACGGCCCAACTTGCCTCTCAGCCGCCCAATCAGGCAGGGCTCTCATGAACCGGGAAACGGTGTCCCGAAACAGCCGACGCCCGTTCCCTCAAATCCAAAAGTGGGCGGACCGCATGAAAATCAGTCGCATCCTATCTCGGGAAATGTCTTAGCTGCCGATGACAGTAGCCCGCTAACTCAAGATCAAATCATGGATTTGGTTGCCGACAAAGTCAAAACCTTGGTAGCCGAAGCCGAAGCGCAAAAAAATATCAGTAGTAGTGGGAGACCATATCCTGCTCAGTATGATCTGGTAGAATTTCCTAGCGGCTATGTCATCCCCAAATTCGGAAGATTTGATGGGACGGGAAATGCGAATTAGCACGTCGCCCATTTTAAAGCCTCATGCGGGAATACTGGGGGCAATGATGCGCTTCTCCTCCGCCAGTTCGTTAATAGCCTGACCGGTGTCGCTTTCGACTGGTACGCGAGCATACCGGATGGCTCCGTCACAACTTTCGTCCAAATGGAGTCTCTGTTTCGGCAGAGGTTCATGAGCGTCAGCGATAAGATCTCCATTACCGAGCTCGTAAGGACCAAGCCAAAGAACAACGAAAACAGCATGGATTTTATAACCCGATGGAGAAATCTCTCCGTCAAATGTGAACCGTCGATAGAGCAGGACCAATCCGTCAGTCTCCTTGTCGGAAATCTCAACAATTGGATGGCCCCGTTTCTATGCACCACGGGTCTCAAAACATTCCAAGAGCTGACCAGGAAAGTTCAGATGCTGGAGCACTCAAAGCAAGAGTACTCCTCGGATTCCCAAAATAACAATAGGTCCTGGAGAAACCGAAAGGACGATAATCGCAAAGGCGGAAATCCCGACGATTCTGAATCTTTCAACACTTCGGCTAACCGAAATAAGCGAGGGATGAGCGGGCCTAGTGCCAACCAGCCTCGGAAGCCAGTGTTCGGGGAGGGAGGAAAATCTCCACTGAAAGAGAAACTGGATAAGGTCTATTCCTTCAAAAGGGACAAAATCCGTAAAATATTCAAAAACGCCCTGAGGAACGGTTTACAACTGCCAGAGTCAAAAAGACCATAGGAAGCGAATATGACTGACAACCCCAAATACTACCCCTATCACAGAGTGATAGGTAATGCTATTGAGGACTGCTTCGTCTTCAAAGATTGGGTCGAAAAGAAATACAAGGCAGGAGAGATAGAACTGTCTAAAGGCGTGTTAACAAACAGTCCAGCTGCGACCGCCAATTTCATACAAACGGAGACCGAAGTTCTTCGTGAAACTGATTCTCTCAGACAGCTGCCTTTCTCTGAAAACAGCTGACCACCATGTCATTAAACTGGGAATGTAAAAATGTGTAAATAAAACAAGAATAAAAAAATAAAATGATGAAAAGCCAAAATGATGGGGCAACTCGCAATAAAAATCAACGAGTAAAAATAAAGATAAAAATAAACAGCCGAAATGATGGGGTGACCGCGAATAAATAACCGAAATGATAGGGCAATCACGACCTTTGTGATAAGAAAAGCTGAAATGATAGAGCAATCGCAGTAAAACAAAAAAAAAAACAACGGCGAATGATGAGTCGCTCCTGGTACCATATTCCAGTGCAGCGATGCAGACGCCAGCCAAATTATAAATCCCATACCCCAACGGCGAATGATGAGTCATTCCTGGTACCATATTCCAGTGCAGTGATGCAGACGCCAGCCAAATTCCAAATCCCATACCCCAACGGTGAATGATGAGTCGCTCCTGGTACCATATTCCAGTGCAGTGATGCAGACGCCATCCAAATTCCAAATACCATACCCCAACGGAGAATGATGAGTCGCTCCTGGTACCATATTCTAGTGCAGCGATGCAGACGCCAACAAAGTCCCAAAATTTTTCCGGCCCTACGGTCTGGATCATACATCCTGCAAAACCGTATACAATCCACGGGCGTAAAACAATCCCTATCTCTCCCGAGTCCTACCAGTGAGACCACATTCAAAGTCCAAAAAAAAATGGTATGTCCACAAGCAAAATGGACATGGATGAAAACCCGAAAGGGCTCTGTGAGTAAAAACGGCAGGACTGCCGGCGAATTTGTGAAAACCCAAAAAGGTGCAAACTCATAAAAAAAAAGAGATGAAATGCACTCCCAAAGTCCTCTCGACTTTGTGAGGAGAAAATTCCCGCATAAGTTCCTTACGACTCACAAAGGAGTAGCACACTTAGGAGTCCCCACGACTCCTAAGGAGAAAATACACCTACGAGATCCTTTCGACTCGTAGGGAGAAAATGCTTTTATGGGACCCTTACGGCCCATAAAATTGAAAAGCCTTAAGTGATAGAGATTGTAACGTTTTAGAAATCGTTTTGAGAATTTGTCCGTTTTAGGGTTAAATTGTCGGTATTTTCCGTTTTAACCCGACGGTGAACGAACGACCATATAGACTTACCGGCACCTTAATTAGCTAAAATAAAGCTAGTGCGCAAGCTTTGGGAGTATATGGGACGTTTTGGTTCAATTTGAATTTTTCCCAATTTTAATATTATTTTAATGCGGTATTTAAATTTTGGGAAAATTTCTCTAAGCGATCTTTTCTTTATATAATTGAGTTAATCTAAAACCCTTCTCACTTCACTTAGGATTTAATTGTGTGGACTAGAATTAAGCAAGAAAAGAAAAGAAAAGAAAAGAAAATGAGTAGATGCATGCATGTGTGTGTGTAGTGTGTGAATGCAATAAATGATAGGAAATTGCTAGGAAACCCTCACAAATCATTCACCTTAACCCCTTGGCCGAAATTCCTCCATTCTCTACTGCTCTTGAACTCTTTATTCTCATATTTTATCAATTCTATCACAAAAATCCTCAAAATCCCAAACATATCACACTTCTTGCACAAAGTCTTGATCTTTTAGCTCTTGGATCACTTGGAGCTAGGGAAAGCTTAGAGTTTGTGAGCAAAGTTGTTAGGTATAACCCCTCTGCTGTTAATCTATAGTTTTTATATGGTTTTGCTCGTTGGTTGATGCGTAGAACGCTTTTTATATCGTGTGAGGCGATATCGGGTTTTTAAGTCTTCTTAGAGCTTTTAATACCTGCTGTGACCTGGGAATTTTAGTGTTTGAGCAAACAATTTTAGAGAGATGTACTAGTGGTCCTGAGACACCACCTGAGAGACGGAGGCCACCCCACAGGCCAGAGCCGGTGACCCCTAAGGCGAGGTCCGGCGACGCCGGCTGGATAGTTGGGGGTTGGGGTGGGGCTTCTGTGGGTTGTTGTCTTCTGTTGACTTGGGGTGTTTAGTACCGTTTACTTTTTTAGTAAGTGCAGTATACAAAATCTGGGATCGATTACCTATAATCTAGTGTTTTGAGTCCGCGTGATACGTGTTGCGACACGAGTCGTGTGTTTGTGCTGCGGTGTACTCAGTTTGGTATTAGGTATCGTTGCGCGTGTTAGCCATTAGACGTGCACTCGTGGGTTGGTTTAGTGTGTTGATGCGTTTTTAAATACGTAGTTTTGCGTTATTTTGATCGATTCTGATATGTTTGCACCATTTCTTGTGTTTATGAAATTATAGCGTCGCAAGCGGGGACTTCAGACGCTGCGAACAAGGGAAAACAGGTGGTCGGATTTTCATAGCTGGAGACCACATGTGAGTAAATTTAACATCTACGGGGAAATTGCCCGTATGGCGCTAAGCGTCGGGGCTAGACATGATATAATATTAGCCGTATGTTTATTTGCTCATATAGAGATATTGCATGATTCATATTGCATATAGTTACTTGTTGTACATGATACTGTACCTATTGTACACTGCACTATTATCGACAGTCCATGTTGCACGAGCACCAATGATATGCTACACACACACTGTCGGTAATTGCCATGATACGCACAACACAAATGCTCATTTACATACCTTGCTATTGGTTAGCGACATTGAAACAGTTATACTTGTGCGATAGTGCACATGACATATAGCATACCTGTATACCTACATGCTCATATATATGCCATACTATACCTACTCGTTCGCATTTATACCTTGCTATTGTTACATGATCAGTTTTTATAGCATATATATTGGTGGTATGGGACGCTGTATATATATGTATTCTGGATTTGGATTTTTGGGAATCGTGAGATACATTTAATGACTTGATGCATTGATTAGTGAACTTTTCCCGTGATATGCTCATATTGATGTTTTATGTTGCATATGCTATTTTATATGGATTTACGCATTTGAGATATGTTTTCATGCGATATGGGAATTTCAAGTGTCGATGTTGGGCACTTACATTCCGAGAGATATATGGAGTTTGACAGACCGATACGTGGAACACAAGTGTCGAGATGGGATACTTGGGTTTCGAGGAACGTATGGATATCAGGAAGACCGATGCGTGGAATACAAGTGTCGAAGTGGGATACTTGTGTTTCGAGGAACGTATGGATACGGGTATTTACGTGTCGATGTTAGGCACCGGTTTTCATGATGTTTTCGAGTGTCGATGTTTGACACTCAGGTTCCATGAGACGTACAGGATTTGAGGGCCGATCTGAGGGCCGATCTGAGTATTTTGGGATTTGGGGTGTTGTGGAGTTATACCGTGTTTTCCATGCTTATGATTTGTGCATGAGATTATTTACTATCCCGCACTCAGTATTTAGTTGATATGCATATGATTCATGTAGATATAGTACCCTGGCGGTATACCTTGATCATGATAGCTGCATATTCATATTGTCATACTCATGCTACCAGCTTACATGTTATTGATCATTGCTGTTAGTACATGCTTGCGATTTTTCAGTATGATGTTATTTACTATTCACGAGTTGGCAACTCACCCCCGTTGTGCCACTTTGTCACGACCCGAAATTCGGGTCGTGACAAAGTTGGTATCAGAGCGTTAGGTTTTACCTTTCGGAGTTTAGGATGACCTTGGTATGATGGAGTAGGTAGCTTAAGCAGAGTGACGTAGCGTGTGTATGTTCCGCGGCATACTTACGACACGGTACTCCGCCTAAGTGACCTTAGGACTTATTGATTGATATTCCTTCCGTGATTGATATACATCTTGTGATTCGATTTCCGTTTCCTTATCGAATCTTGTTTCAATTTCCAGCCTATATGCCGCCAAAGACTACGAGGGCACAGAGAGCGGCCGCGAGGGCCGAGGTCAGAGTTGACTCGTCTGAGGCGAGGACTGACCAGGGCAGTACGCCTGTTGTACCGGAGCACATTGCTATGATTGGAGCTGGTATGCTGGATCTGCGCCAGATTGTGGGGACATTGGTAGAGACCATCCGAGCGCAGGGGCAGGCAGTTGTTCCACCCGCTGCGGGGACCACGATGGTACCTACAGTTCCGGTAGTCGCAGTTACAGCTCCGGAGGTTATTGCTGTGTCGCTGACAGATTTTATGAGGCTGAGACCCCCGGTGTTTACGGGCACATATGTTACTGAGGATCCGCAGTCGTTCATCGACCGGATGGCCAGGATTTGTCGCTCACTCCGATGTTCCGATGAGAGATGGGTGGAGTTTGCCAGTTTTCGTCTGGAGGGTATGGCCCAGAAGTGGTGTGAGTCGTTGGAGAGGGGCAGAGCCGCTGGTCTTGCTCCTATGACCTGGGCTGAGTTTGTGACGTCGTTTCTTGCCCGTTTCCTTCCACCGAGCGTCAGGGATGCGCGAGCGCGCAGATTTGAGTCGTTACGTCATATGCCGGGGATGACGGTGTCGGAGTATGATGTTTTGTTTACTGAGCTGTCGGTGTATGCTCCGTATCTGGTGGAGACTGAGGAGATGAGGGTGAAGAGGTTTGTTCGAGGCCTGCTTACCCAGTTGTTTCTAGCCATCAGTATTCAGTATTGCGACACATATGCGGCAGCGGTGGATGCAGCCCTATTGGTAGAGGAGCGTCTTTCTGAGTCATCGGTTACTCCGGAACCGAAGAGGATTCGTATTGGTGATCCGGCAGCGAGGCGGGCGTTTAGACGTCGTGACAGTTTCCGTTCTGATAGTGGAGGTTCGGGACGAGGTCGGCTTTTTAGTTCTTACCCTCAGGAGGGTCGGCAGTTTGTTTCTGGATGTTACCGGTGCGGTAGTATGGATCATCGGGTTCGAGATTGTGCGGAGCCGCGTGTGAGCGAGGCAGCTGTACCGCAGGTTACCTTACCACCTTCTCCGCCTCAGAGAGCGTTGCCTCTTATTCCTGTTGTTGCGCCGCGTCAGACTCCTGTTCAGAGAGGTCGTGGTCGCGGAGGTTTTGTACCGAGAGGTCGAGATGGCGGAGGCAGAGGACAGCCAGTAGCCGGTAGAGGACAGGCTAGGGTTTTTGCCTTGACTCACCAGGACGCTCAGGCGTCCAATGCCGTGGTTTCAGGTACCCTTTCTGTATGTTCTTATGATGCGCATGTGCTTTTTGATCCGGGATCCACGCATTCGTATGTTTCTACGCACTTCGTGCCGAGGTTAGGCCGAGAGTCGTGTTTGCTGGATCAGCCGCTGGTCGTGACTACTCCTGTGGGAGAGTCGTTTGTTGCGCGTTATGTGTTCCGAACTTGTGTTGTCCATATTGGTGACAGAGATCTGTCCGTCGACTTGATCCTTCTCGAGATGTTGGACTTCGACGTTCTGTTGGGCATGGATTGGCTAGCGACTTGCTATGCGTCCGTGGACTGCCGCGAGAAGACGGTTAGATTTTGTTTTCCCGGCGAGTCAGTGTTTGTTGTGCAGGGGGACCGTAGTGCCGCCCCTCACAGTTTGATTTCTGTTCTGTGAGCTAGTCGGCTTTTGAGGAGGGGATGTCGGGGATTCTTGGCGTTCATTCATGATACTGGAGCCACAGTGGAGTTGTTGGACCAGGTTCCTACCGTGCGAGAGTTTCCCGATGTTTTTCCCGATGAGTTACCTGGGTTGCCGCCAGAGCGCGATATTGAGTTTTGCATTGATCTGATTCCTGGCACGGAGCCTATTTCTATACCGCCTTATCGGATGGCTCCGGCAGAGCTTAGAGAGCTTAAAGATCAATTGCAAGAGTTGCTTGATTTGGGACTTGTGCGTCCGAGTGTTTCGCCGTGGGGAGCTCATGTTCTGTTCGTCAAGAAGAAGGACGGTAGTTTGAGGCTGTGTGTGGATTATCGTCAGTTGAACCGTGTTACGGTGCGGAACAGGTATCCTTTACCCCGCATTGACGATTTATTTGATCAGCTCCAGGGTGCGAAACATTTTTCGAAGATTGATTTACGTTCGGGTTATCATCAGTTGCGGGTTCGAAATGATGACATTCCGAAGACTGCTTTTCGTACGCGCTATGGGCATTATGAGTTTTTGGTGATGTCGTTCGGACTCACCAATGCGCCAGCAGCGTTCATGGATCTGATGAACCGGATTTTCAGGCCGTTCCTCGACCAGTTCATTATAGTGTTTATTGATGACATACTGGTTTACTCTAGGAGTCGTGAGGAGCATGAGCAGCACTTGAGAATTACTTTGCAGATTTTGAGAGAGCACCAGCTGTATGCTAAATTCTCAAAGTGCGCATTTTGGCTTGATAGAGTTGACTTCCTGGGTCATGTGGTGACTGGTGATGGTATTCTTGTAGACCCGAGGAAGATCGAGGCTGTACAGCTTTGGCCAAGACCTGTATCGGTGACTGAGGTCCGCAGCTTTTTGGGCTTAGCTGGTTATTATCGCCGTTTTGTGCAGGATTTTTCGAGTATCGCTGCACCGCTGACTGGACTGACCCGGAAGGGGATTCCTTTCCTCTGGACTGATGCGTGCGAGCAGAGTTTTCAGCAGTTGAAGACTCGGTTGACGACAACACCAGTTCTGTCTTTACCTTCTGGATCGGGAGGCTACGTTGTGTATTGTGATGCTTCTCGAGTGGGGCTCGGCTGTGTTTTGATGCAGCATGATAGGGTGATTGCATATGCTTCTAGGCAGCTGAAGAAGCACGAGCAGAATTACCCCACTCACGATCTTGAGATGGCAGCGGTAGTCTTTGCGTTGAAGATCTGGAGACACTACTTGTACGAAGAGTCGTGTCAGATCTTCACGGATCACAAGAGTTTGAAGTACATCTTCCAGCAGCGAGATCTGAACCTGAGACAGCGCTGATGGATGGAGCTAGTGAAGGATTATGATTGTGAGATCCTTTATCACCCGGGCAGGGCGAATGTGGTAGCTGATGCTTTGAGTCGTAGGCCCGTGGGTAGCTTGTCCCAGTTGAGCACAGTTCTGTGTCAGTCTTCTGCAGATTGGCAGCTCTTGTGTGATAGTAGAGTGCAGTTCGAGTTCACTTCCACTGGGGGACAGTTTGCTCATGTCCGCGCCCGTCTACTACTATTTGATCGTATCCGTGAGGCGCAACCCAGTGATGCTCGCTTGTCTGAGATTCTTGAGCTTGTTCGACAGGGTACGGTTTCAGAGTTCATGATTGATGACCAGGGTGTGCTACGATGCGGGACTCACTTGTGTGTACCAGATGCTGATGGGTTGAGACGCGAGATCCTAAAGCAGGCACATCAGTCAGATTTTAGCGTTCATCCAGGTTCCACCAAGATGTACCGCGACTTGAGAGACTTCTACTGGTGGGAAGGGATGAAACGCGATATTTCGGACTTCGTTTCGAGGTGCCTGACTTGTCAGCAAGTCAAGGCTGAGCATCAGAGACCGGCTGGAGAGTTGCAGCCTTTACCCATTCCGGAGTGGAAATGGGATCAGATTTCCATGGACTTCATTGTGGGTCTACCCAGGACCAGTAGAGGGTATGACTCCATTTGGGTTATTGTAGACCGGTTGACGAAAGCGGCTCACTTCCTTCCAGTGAAGACCACTTTCGGCTATGCTCAGTACGCTCAGCTATATATAGATGAGATTGTGCGTTTGGACGGTGTTCCCACATGCATAGTATCCGACAGAGGCACCCAGTTTACTAGCCGTCTATAGCAGAAGCTTCAGGAAGCTTTGGGTACCAGATTGAGTTTTAGCACCGCTTTTCATCCGCAGACCGATGGTCAGACGGAGCGGACTATTCAGACTCTGGAGGATATGCTCCGTGCATGTGTGCTTGATTTTGGGGGCAGTTGGGATCGTCATTTGCCGTTGATTGAGTTCTCCTACAATAACAACTTTCAGGAGACTATTCAGATGGCACCTTTCGAGGCTTTATATGGTAGGAAGTGTCGATCGCCAGTCTGTTGGACTGAGCTTAGTGAGAGTTTGGTTTTGGGACCCCAGCTCGTTCAGGAGACTACGGAGAAGATCCAGCTGATTCAGGACAGGATGAGAGCAGCCCAGTGCAGGCAGAAGTCTTATGCCGACCGTCGTCGTCGCAGACTTGAGTTCGCAGTGGGAGATCATGTATTCCTGAGGATTTCTCCGATGAAGGGTGTTATGCGATTTGGGAAGAGAGGGAAGCTCGGCCCCAGATTTGTAGGTCCTTTCGAGATCCTTGAGAAAGTGGGTTCTGTAGCTTACCGTTTAGCGCTCCCGCCTAGTTTTCCGGATGTTCACCCCGTTTTTCATGTGTCGATGCTTCGTAGATACCTTCATGATCCTACTCACATGATTCAGCACGAGACCGTTCAGCTTGAGCGCGATCTTTCTTTCACCGAGCAGCCGGTAGTTATTCTGGATCGGCAGGTGAAGAAACTTCGGTCTAGGGTCTTGCCTTCTGTGAAGGTTCTATGGCGTAGCCCTACTGGTGAGGAGATCACTTGGGAGATCGAGAGCGAGATGCGGAAGAAATTCCCTCATCTTTTTGAAGGTACGCTTAGTATGAAATTTTAATTCGGGGACCGAATTTCTATAAGAGGGAGAGATTGTAACGTTTTAGAAATCGTTTTGAGAATTTGTCCGTTTTAGGGTTAAATTGTCGGTATTTTCCGTTTTAACCCGACGGTGAACGAACGACCATATAGACTTGCCGGCATCTTGATTAGCTAAAATAAAGCTAGTGCGCAATCTTTGGGAGTATATGGGACGTTTTGGTTCAATTTGAATTTTTCCCAATTTTAATATTATTTTAATGCGGTATTTAAATTTTGGGAAAATTTCTCTAAGCGATCTTTTCTTTATATAATTGAGTTAATCTAAAATCCTTCTCACTTCACTTAGGATTTAATTGTGTGGACTAGAATTAAGCAAGAAAAGAAAAGAAAAGAAAAGAAAAGAAAATGAGTAGATGCATGCATGTGTGTGTAGTGTGTGAATGCAATAAATGAAAGGAAATTGCTAGGAAACCCTCACAAATCATTCACCTTAACCCCTTGGCCGAAATTCCTCCATTCTCTACTGCTCTTGAACTCTTTCTTCTCATATTTTATCAATTCTATCACAAAAATCCTCAAAATCCCAAACATATCACACTTCTTGCACAAAGTCTTGATCTTTTAGCTCTTGGATCACTTGGAGCTAGGGAAAGCTTGGAGTTTGTGAGCAAAGTTGTTAGGTATAACCCCTCTGCTGTTAATCTATAGTTTTTATGTGGTTTTGCTCGTTGGTTGATGCGTAGAACGCTTTTTATATCGTTTGAGGCGATATCGGGTTTTTAAGTCTTTTTAGAGCTTTTAATACCTGCTGTGACCTGGGAATTTTAGTGTTTGAGCAAACAATTTTAGAGAGATGTACTAGTGGACCTGAGACACCACCTGAGAGACGGAGGCCACCCCATCGGCCAGGGCCGGCGACCCCTAAGGCGAGGTCCGGCGACGCCGGCTGGGTAGTTGGGGGTTGGGGTGGGGCTTCTGTGGGTTGTTGTCTTCTGTTGACTTGGGGTGTTTGGTACTGTTTACTTTTTTAGTAAGTGCAGTATACAAAATCTGGGATCGATTACCTATAATCTAGTGTTTTGAGTCCGCGTGATACGTGTTGCGACACGAGTCGTGTGTTTGTGCTGCGGTGTACTCAGTTTGGTATTAGGTATCGTTGCGCGTGTTAGCCATTAGACGTGCACTCGTGGGTTGGTTTAGTGTGTTGATGCGTTTTTAAATACGTAGTTTTGCGTTATTTTGATCGATTCTGAGATGTTTGCACCATTTCTTGTGTTTATGAAATTATAGCGTCGCAAGCGGGGACTTCAGACGCTGCGAACAAGGGAAAACAGGTGGTCGGATTTTCATAGCTGGAGACCACATGTGAGTAGATTTAACATCTACGGGGAAATTGCCCGTATGGCGCTAAGCGTCGGGGCTAGACATGATATAATATTAGCCGTATGTTTATTTGCTCATATAGAGATATTGCATGATTCACATTGCATATAGTTACTTGTTGTACATGATACTGTACCTATTGTACACTGCACTATTATCGACAGTCCATGTTGCACGAGCACCAATGATATGCTACACACACACTGTCGGTAATTGCCATGATACGCACAACACAAATGCTCATTTATATACCTTGCTATTGGTTAGCGACATTGAAACAGTTATACTTGTGCGATAGTGCACATGACATATAGCATACCTGTATACCTACATGCTCATATATATGCCATACTATACCTACTCGTTCGCATTTATACCTTGCTATTGTTACATGATCAGTTTTTATAGCATATATATTGGTGGTATGGGACGCTGTATATATATGTATTCTGGATTTGGATTTTTGGGAATCGTGAGATACATTTAATGACTTGATGCATTGATTAGTGAACTTTTCCCGTGATATGCTCATATTGATGTTTTATGTTGCATATGCTATTTTATATGGATTTACGCATTTGAGATATGTTTTCATGCGATATGGGAATTTCAAGTGTCGATGTTGGGCACTTACATTCCGAGAGATATATGGAGTTTGACAGACCGATACGTGGAACACAAGTGTCGAGATGGGATACTTGGGTTTCGAGGAACGTATGGATATCAGGAAGACCGATGCGTGGAATACAAGTGTCGAAGTGGGATACTTGTGTTTCGAGGAACGTATGGATACGGGTATTTACGTATCGATGTTAGGCACTGGTTTTCATGATGTTTTCGAATGTCGATGTTTGACACTCAGGTTCCATGCGACGTACAGGATTTGAGGGCCGATCTGAGTATTTTGGGATTTGGGGTGTTGTGGAGTTACACCGTGTTTTCCATGCTTATGATTTGTGCATGAGATTATTTACTATCCCGCACTCAGTATTCAGTTGATATGCATATGATTCATGTAGATATAGTACCCTGGCGGTATACCTTGATCATGATAGTTGCATATTCATATTGTCATACTCATGCTACCAGCTTACATGTTATTGATCATTGCTGTTAGTACATGCTTGCGATTTTTCAGTATGATGTTATTTATTATTCACGAGTTGGCAACTCACCCCCGTTGTGCCACAGTGTTTTGCAGGACTTACCCTCTGAGTAGTCGCGGCAGGGCAGCTTATCATCACTACTTTTGCGGATACCGCTACTATAGGCAGTGAGGCCGTTGCTTTTAGGTGGGTTTGCGGTTATCTGTTTGTACATTGTATATCTTTTGTTGGATCTAGTATTCTCCATCTACCTCTGTTGTATATGACTTAGAGACGACTTGTGAGGTTTCAGTGTTGTATTATATTGGTGATTTTAGGTGCCGTGCTCGTAGAAGCCGGTTATGTTGGAAAGTTTACTTCTTTTATAGTCGTTTCTTTGTTATTTCTTCGTTTTGGCGTCGTATACTTGTTGTGGTGTTTGTCTCCGCCGGTGGGCGTGATTTTTCTCCCACTTGGGATGCTTTATTTATTATCTGTGTTGTACCCGTTTTCGTGGCTAGTTTTACAAAGGAGGTGCTGCCGGAATTTTCATGAAAGAAAACTAGAGTTAGAGATTTTAAATTTGATTTCTAAATATTTTAAACTATGTTTTCTCCGTTGATCCAGTTTTGGGTGGTTTAGATTTCTGGGTGTTCGGCTTACTCAAGTTGCGTACGCCTGTAGACGTTACGTAGTTTAAGTGCCGGTTACGGGCCGAATTTCGGGTCGTGACAGAGATCCAAACCTGTCTCCTAAGCCACCAATTCCCAAATCCTCCCGGGGCAAATGATGATTTGCTCCTGGCATTACTCCAGTGCAGCAATACAGATGCCAAGCAAAAACCAAAATCCATAAATCCACTCACGGCAAATGATGATTCGCTCCTGGTACCATATTCCAGTGTAGCGATGCTGATGTCAACCCAAATCAAATCAAACCAACAACCTCTGCGGCGGAATCATACTTCGTCCCAGAATTTACCTCGTGTCGAAATCATGCTTCGCATTGGAGTATCTGCCTTCCTTGTCGGAATTATGCTTCGGCTCGGAATCAACCAGCGACCTCCTCATCGGAATTATGCCCCGTCCTGGAATCAAGTCAACCAACGGCCTCCCTGTCGGAATTATGCTTCGCCTCGGAATCAAGTCGACTAACAAGCTCTGCGTCAGAATCATGCTTCGTCTCAGAATGTACCCCGCGTCGAAATCAAGCTTTGTCTCGGCGTATCTGCCTTCCCTGTCGAAATTATGCTTCGTCTCGGAATCAAGTCAGCCAACAAGCTCTGCGCCGGAATCATGCTTCGTTTCAGAGTGTACCCCGTGCCGAAATCATGCTTCGCCTCAGCGTATCTGTCTTCCCTATCAAAATTATGCTTCGTCTCGGAATCAAGTCAGCCAACAAGCTCTGCGCCGGAATCATGTTTCGTCTCAGAGTGTACCCCGCGTCGAAATCAAGTTTCGCCTCGGCGTATCTGCCTTCCCTGTCGGAATTATGCTTCTCCTGGGAATCAACCGCTCTTCGGAATGATGCTCCGATCCCTGAAATTATGCTCCGCTCTTCGGAATGATGCTCTGATCTCTGGAATCATGCTCCGCTCTTCGGAATGATGCTCCGATCCTTGGAATCATGCTCCGCGCTTCGGAAGGATGATCCGATCCTTGGAATCATGCTCCGCTCTTCGGAATGATGCTCCGATCCTTGGAATCATGCTCCGATCTTCGGAATGATGCTCCGATCCTTGGAATCATGCTCCGACTCTTTGGAATGATGCTCCGACCTTGGAATTACGCTCCGATCCCCGGGAATCATGCTCCCCGGGATGACGCTCCGCTTCTGGAATGATGTTCTACCTCGAAGTCCAGCTTCAAAATCCATCAATTTCATGCACACCACTCAAATGTGCGGTGTGAATTTATTGATGGGGGGCACTTTGTTGGGGTCAAAATTTGCACCCCGTTTGACCGAGTCAAAGTCAAGGTCAACCCCAGGCCAGGTGGGCCCAAGCCCAGGTCAAGCGGGCCCATGCCCAAGTCGAGCCCGCGGCCAGCCTTCTCCATGCCAAAATATAGATAATGTAATAAATAATTTTTATGTAATTTTTTATGCATGAATGTATGCAAAATGGGCATAAAGCCAAATTTTTGTAAAGCCCATGGCTTATGTGCAAAAAGAAATGGTACATGAGTCATGGGATGGGCAAAATACCATTTTGTAATGCCCAAGGGGCTATATGTAAATATATAAGCCTATATAAGGCAACATGATGAAAATATCTAAGACAATTTTTCATTCCCCCAAAAACTAGGGTTCTTTGTGCCTCCTGCTCCTTCATCAAGGTTCTAAAAACCTTCTTCTCTTTTTGAATTAAATCAAGAGTTTTACTCTTCCTTTTCCAAAAATAAATAGTTTTTTACCATGAAACCCACAAAGGGGAACTCAGATTTCCCATCAGATCTTTAAAATAAGAGATTTTTAAAATCTCATACTTCTTGTTCTTCTAGATCCAGCCAAAAGAGGAAGAAAAAGGAGACCCATCTCCTAAAAATCCCACTTTGGGAAGATCCAGAGCTCAAAGGAGAAGCTCGTTTCAGCATCTCCAAAAACATCTTAGGAGTTTAACTCCCCTCTAATTTCTCTTTCGGGAGTTTAAATCCCATTTCTAGGGCTAAAAGCCCCTTTTCCTCGCCGGCGCCCGAGCGCCCCAAGCACTCAAGCGCCCACGTGCCGGGCACGTGGTGCGCTAGCGCTCAAGCACCCAGCGCCCACGTGTCGGACATATGGTGCGCTCGCGCTTAAGCGCACAACGCCTAAGCGCACAGCGCCCACGTGTCGGACATGTGGTGCGGTAGCGCTTAAACGCACAGCGCCTAAACGCACAGCGCCTAAGCGCACAGCGCCCACGTGTTGGACACGTGGTGCGCTAGCGCTTAAGCGCACAGCGCTCAAGCGCAGCGCTCGCGTGCTAGGCACGTGAGGCGCTGGCCCCACGCGTCCTTTGGGCTCTTTTCCCCTTATATATATATACATATATATATATGTATACATGTATATATATATATATATAGATACACACACTCCACAACACTGTCCCCGTAAAAACTCTGCGGGGCCCCCGATATATCCAAAACCTTTCCAAAACACAACACTGCACATTGAGTTCGCATGACCGGTTTAACCCGTCAATCGGAGGTTCTTTCGCTCCAAATGCGAGTGGTAATTAACGGCAGCTTAGTCCGCGGCTGCCGGACATTCGGATCCCCACAATCAATAAACCCCAGCCTATCCTAGGCAGGGGGAATTTGTAATGCGCCTGACAAGCGCGCACGTATTCCCATCTCAATGGGGTGACGAAAAACACCCTACAGGTACGTTGTATGAAAACATAGAATGGTAATATGAGCATGTCAAGTATATCATGCAAGCATGTCCAGTATATCATGCATGTCCTATGATAGTTCTGAGTAATGAATGTATTTTTACGGTTAAAATTAATATCATGATATGGAAGTCCTACTGTGCAAGTGGCATGGCAATTACCGATGATGAAGGTGTGTGAGCCGGCAAATCGGTGTAAGTGTAACATGCGCATCATCGATAATTGTGCATGTGTACTTGCAGCTGATATCAAAACAATAAATACCGGGATCCTGGCACGTAAGTTACGAGGGATAATCCCACACAAACATGAATAATCAACAGGTATATATATCTACACATGAACCATACGGTCAGTTTTAAAAGATGCGAATCGTAGTTTTGAAAGTGGGGCTACGGTGTTTTTAAGGAAAAGACACCATTTGAAAATCCGTAGCGTCCCTTGAGGTCTCCGTTTAAAAGATACATACGATTCGTCGGCTTTGGAAATAAGTATGGTTCAGGTGGCATCTTTACGTCGGCGATCCCTCCTCATAGCATCCGATATGGCAATATCCTTGATCATCATCCTCAAATCACGAGCGCGGATCAATCATCCAGTATAACTCGTCGCGTACGGTTATCCATCGTACGGGGTCAACAAATAGAATAGGGATCCTATCATCCTGTTCATCAACAAGGTACGGATCTAAGGTCTCGTACAACATATCTTATCGATCTCGTAACACATCTATCTCAACTTATATCGTATTTATCGATCTCATGTCACATCGATATCGATCTCATATCATGCCACTATAAATCTCATACTTGTCCTCTTTCAATTACATATATATCACGATTCACATCCTCATTTCATATCCTCATATATCAATCCGAGTCATCCTTATCTATTATATCATTTCACACTAAATTCTTTGATCATATCCGTGAGTTTATACATAGGTTTCCTCCAAACTATAGTTTATATATGTCGGTTTCTATTATAAAGGTTGCGGGGGTGCTATACGCCATCCACCCAACTTCCTCCGTAGATATAAATCTACTCACCTTCTAAACTCCTTGCTTAGCTGAAGTCAATGTGCTGCGTCGTCTCGGAAGTCCACGCGAAGGTACCTACAACTAAAACATATCGTAATGCTATTAAAATCAATGTCCGAAAACCGATACGGCACACGAATTGCTTGTAGGTTAGAACTTATAGGTTACGCATGCAAGAACAACCAAATAACGTTGACGTACAAACGTCCAACGACCAAATCCAATTTCAAATATCAAAACCAAGAATTAAAATATTGGAAAAACATTGCCAAAACCAACTCAAAAAGCTCCCAGATTCTAGCTCATGTAGTCTAGGATAAAACTAACAATACAGTAGTTAGGTTATAAGGTAAGTGAGCTACAGGAAAAATCCCAACACCAGACACCTACCTTTGGCCGACGAGAATCCAAAAATACCCGGCGTCGCCGGTTTTACCTTGGTGGTTGGGTCTCGTATTCTGGTGGTGGTCTTCTAGTGGTTTATCTAGGTCAATGTATTTGTTTGATTTTCTTATAAACATCCCAGGTTACTCCAGATTCCCTCTGAGCGTCATAATTCAAGAAAACCTACATCGGGAAAAGTTCTAAGTTCGTATTGTAAGTCTACGGTAGCGCCCCGGCCAATAATCTGAGGCCAAACGCGGAACAAAAACTTTTACAACTGACGCTATCGCATACTATAACCCGGATCTTGCCATTAACGCTAAACTAACAAACTGTAAAGAGGTAGAAAGGCTATACCGATCGATCCGTTTCCTTCGGTATTTAGCCATCATCCCACGCTCTTCGCTGCGACTCCGATCTTCTCGTCGAGGTGGCACCGCGTCAACGAATCTTTATACGGGCTTCCGCCTCTATACCGAGGCAACTCGGACATGAAGTATATCAACCGACATGTCCAAGATGAAGTAGAGAATGAGTGGAATAGTTTTTCTCAAACACCCTAAGGTTTTCATCACATGAGAGGGTTAGGGTGGAGGTTGAAGAAGATGCTAAGAGATGGAAATTGTGAGCTCAAGAAACTATCAAGAGAGTAAAGACCCAAGCATAAAACTTGTGATCATTTCATTTTTTTCTCTTTCTTTTGTGAGTAGATATATATAAGGTTGTGTAAAGAAAACATCTCATAAAAATATCTCCCAAAAATATCTCCACAAACCCTAAAATATCTACACCCAAAACAAAACATCATTAATTCTATCATGACTCACTTAGTGACTCATTAGCATGAGTCACTAATGAACATGCTAGAAGAAATGTGTCACCATGATTGAGTCACACTTTCCAAATCCAATAATCATTTAAACCAAAATGATTAACCCAAAAAGAAATGCATCTTCTAAAATATTCTCGTAACGGATTACGAGAATACCCCTCACCTGTATATACATACCTGTATCCGTATTCCGACCGAATACGAATACGATGAGACTAAAATATTCTGACTCAATATAATACTTGGATCCGACTTAAACCAAAGCCCACCAGTATTATCTGTCTGAAATATGACACGTGCACAAATGCACGTGCATGTTCGAACCTTACCATAAAACCATACGGCCTCTAGAACGTTTCGCCCGAACTTGGGAAACTATCTATGGGGGACTCTAAAGACTCATCAATACCCTAACAGTGGGTTTAACCACAAGCACGTCAGCGGCACTAGCTGTGCGTAACGGCTGCCCATGTACTGACCGAAAGGGAAACCGATGAGCGAACTCATCCTGGAACCCTACTGAACCTATCATTGACAATATTCGTACAGTCCGGTTCGTTCGTCTATGAGCATCGTATATCCGGCCTAGGGGCCGGTAACGTCAGACCCCCAAAAGTTGTATAAGTCGTGTCGGGGGTAGCCCTGAACACCCTGAGAAACTACTGGAATACCAACCAGTAATTCTCACCTGGCTTGGCCAAGGACTTGGTGTAATTTCTCTTATAGACACGGCGCGATCTCACCCCCAATACCGGGAGAGACGAATCCCCTGCCGATCCGCTCACTGCCTCTATGTGGCTCGGGACTGTACCCAACTAAAACCTATTTGCACGACTCCTTTGAGCCGTGGTAGGGTAGTAATCTAAGCACAGTGGGAACTCACACGAGACAAATGACGACCTCAGGTCCATGAACTAACCTGTACACATGTCACCAGGGAACTGCTATCTGACGCTAGGTATAATACCAACTAGTATGTTCCCGGCAAGTCCTGTTCGGTGCACTCATAACCCAATGAGCACCTGTATACATCTTAGGTGATCCAACTGACACTAATGGCTTGTGAGACCGGCCACCGCCCCTCGTCGGGGTCTCGACTATATACACTAGTCTACTCCGGAGTATCGATGCCCTATCTCGAAACTCCCACGACTAGGGACCACTTTTAAGGATGTGCTTATGGACTACCCAATTCTCATGTATATGATCGCCATCATACTACTGGTAGTCAAGCAAGAATCCTAATAGCTCTATCAACGTGTAATAGTGATCATATCACCTAAAGCTGTACACGATGATAAAGGCAAACCAGATAGCATACTATCATCTCGAGTAAGACTGTCCTACCGGTATAGGTCCTCCTCAATCATTGTAATCACGTACCTGCGATCTAATAATTTACTTTGAGGGCACTATATCCAACACGTATTTGGGTTCTAGTCTTTGGTCCAGGTCAGAAATCATCTCTAAGGTCTTGTAAAAACTCACTAAACCTCACTTGCATCATTACAATTCAAATCACCTACTAAACCTCAACTTAGAAAATTCTAAGATCACTAAACATGCTAAATCGAACACTAAACTAAATTAGGAGGTAAAGAAACTAATTACAAGGTGGGAAGTGAGAATTATACCTCATGAGAGCAACTCAAGAAAAACCCTAGATGCTCAAAGTCTTCAAAAATCCAAATTTGATTCCACCATGGGGTGAAGAATGAGGTAGGGATCGTTTTTAATGAAGGAAGTATGGGGTTTTGACAAGGTTTTGGGGATGATTCATGGAGGAAGAGGAGGTGGAGGAAGGACGTGAGGAAGATGAAGGTGGAGGAGTTGAAGAAGAAAATGAAGTGAGGAAAGAATAAAGGATGAGGGTATGGATCCATCCCTTCTCTATCTCTCATGGCATGGCTCATGCCATGATGTTGTCCCCACTCTCTCTCTCCTCAATCATCATGCTTTCTTTTTCTTTTCTCTTTTTCCCCTCTCACAAATAAATCACAAAATACAAATGAAACAAACACAAATGAAACATGTCATGGTGCACTAACCATGGCTAATTAAAAGATGGATTTGGCCTAATCGTGATTAGTAGTGCACTAATCAAATTTAGTTTAAACTTGCATATAATAATTGCATAATTATTTATAAAATGCCCAAATCCAAATAAATACCTTTTTAATAAATAAATACATATTAATCTCCAAATATTGGTATATAATTATACCATTTTACGAAAACCCCAAATTTGCAAATCGAATAGTTTTCGTGAAATATATTATTTTAATATTTAAATTCCAAAAATAATATTTTATTTTTCTGAAATGTTACACCTGAATAGCCTTTGCAGCCTCTGTGTTATGGGAAAGTATTGTGCTATCTTGACAAGTATATCGGATTTCTTATCAAATTCTTTCGGTTTATACCTGGCCTCTCCGCATGCTGGACACTCTTTCAAATCTGAATTCTCTTTCCGGTACAACACGCAATCTTTGTGACATGGATGAATCGTCTCACAGTTCAGACCCAAATCAGACATCATCTTCTGAGGTTTGTACCAGCTGTCAGGCACGTTATTTTCCGGGGGTATAGAATTTTTCAGGAACTTCAGAAATATCGTGAATGATTTTTTGCTCCATCCATTTAAGTACTTAATCTGGGAAAGTTGGATGAACTATGATAAGGTGGAATAGTTTGCATTCTCATAAATTTTTCTTCTAGTCATGAACTTTTCATACTTATCCGCATGTGGTCCTTGACCGGAAGGAATGCCATTTTCGGTAGGAATACTATCACCGAGGGCAGACTCTACTATATCCTCCATTTCTTCTTCTGAAAATAAGTTATCGTCTTCTTCTTCTTTCGCCGCATTACCGTCTTCTCCTTCTTTTTCTGCCGCATTACCGTCTTCTTCTTGTCATTCCCTGTGATATAGCCAAGTTGTATAAAGTCTAGTAAAACCATATTTAACGATATGAAGCTCTACGATTTGTACATTCTGCCATAACTTATTCTCGCATCTATCGCATGGACAGAGAATCTTTTCTAACATGATCTTATTATGTGCGCGTGCAAATTCAATGAAAGCAGCAACTCTTACGACAAACTTAGATTTCATGTGTTGTTACTAATCCACGTACATCCAGTCCTTAACTCTAATGTACTCATGGGCCATGTTAGACTATATAACATATAAAATATAAGTTATGGTGACTATATTGAGAAATCTAAGAATGAGATGGTTATTGACAAAAAAGAAAATCCGTAGAGGCAGGTTTGTCGTTGAAAAGAATAAATTATCGATTAACAAAATTAGGTTTGAAGATACCCAATTATGGATTGTATTCTGTGTATGTGTGTTTCAATTTATGTTTTCGCTTAGGCGTAGGGTTGTTAGTGTGTATGTGCTTTGTGTGTGCCTTTTTTGTGTATTCATGTTGTATGTGTATGTTTCGGCTGTCAGGGGTAAGGTTTCTATACCATTAAGAATGTATAGAGCAGATACCCATTCGCTTGAGCTTTCATCCATTTCGAGTAAATTTCGGCACCTCCCCGCTGTTCTCCGAGTACACTGTAATAGAATAGATAATCATTTCAATGCTGTGAAACAACGTTGAAATGAACATCTAGTCTATCTTTGTAAATGGAGAACCGGCGGAAAAGTACCGAAGAAATAAGTCGAAACGAATGAAAACACAAGTGGATGCAGGTGTTTGCTTTATACATTCCTAACTTGTCCAAACTGGACAAATCTATCAGTTATCATACGATTGAATTTTCTCGTCACATAGACTACACGATGGTTGTTAGCACCGAATGATACCGTCCGATATTTAACAACCTTCATATAGTTCTATGTCACGACGAACTTCGAACGTATGTTAACCGATAGATGGGGACAAAGTTGCGCTTTGATTTTCATATATGATGATCAATGAGCATATGAAAATTTCATATTATCATCGATTATCATATATACACTTATTATAAGATTTAATTTGAATTGGTTTTACGTTTACGTTTCAATTTCAAGGGTTTTATGTTTTTAACTTAGGTAAAGTTTTTTAAAATTATGGGGTTTCTTAATCAAGTCTAAGATTTTAGGTTTGGTTCTGGTGTGAAATTTAAGATTTTGGATTTAGTTCTGGTGTTAAGTTTAATATTAGGGTTTGGCTTTGTTTAATATGAGAAATCAAAATCATCATTATCACAAACACATACACAAACACACGCATATCATCATCAACATTATCTCTCTCACACATACACACATACACTTACACTAACACTAAAATACCCTAATCATAACCCCCACCCTTAACTCTAACCCTAATTATCTTAACCCTAACCCTAAACCTAATTAACTCTAACTACCCTAACCCTAGACTCAATTAACCATAACCTTTGACCTAATTACAGCGCCGCCGCCGCCGCTCATATTCCCAAACCACAACCGCCGCCACAGCCGTCACAGCAACCATGCACCCACCCACCACCCACCACCAGAGCCGCCGCCCACCAGCCACCACTACAGCCTCCGCCACCCACCACCACAACCACCATAGCCACCACCCCTATGGATTTTATTATCACGCACCCAATCTCTAACCTTAATTAACCCAAATTAACCTAATTAACCATAATCATCACCCTAACCCAAATTAAACATATTTAATTTAATTAGCCCAAAGTAACTCTAATCCTAACCATAATCATCATCCAAACTCTAATCCTAATTAATACAAATTACCCTAATTAACCCAAATTTACCATTATTATCACCTTAACCCAAATCTCACCCATGAACTCCATCATCATCAACATCACCAAACAACCACCCCCACCAACAATCATCATCATCAACATCATCTACATCTTATGCTTCTTTTAAAAATCGATTTTTAAAAATGGAATAAAAAAGTTTTACGTACCTGGAAAAGAATTAGGGTACTGGACGGTGACGGTGACGATGACTGCTCGCCAGCGATGGAAGCTAGACAGCAAAGAAGACTCGGCGATAGAGTTCGAGAAGATGGAACGGGCGATGGATCTCGAGGAGATGGAAGGAGAGTTGAAGCTTGCTGGCGCTGGAAGCTAAACGGCGGGGATGGATCTCGGCGGCGGCTATGGAATCCGGACGACGGCGATGGAAGTCCTACGGCGGTGAAATTTTTTTAGGGGGCGGGAACGATTAGGGTGTCGACGGTAAAATTATTTGGGGATTTAATTATCTACTTTTTTAGATACCCAAATATTGCCCTACGGTTTTATCCGCAAGGGTTAGTCTTGTGGCTCCATAGGGGAAAAACCAAATATTAAATTTTAATAAATTTAGTTTATAGATGTCCCTACGGAGTTCCATAGTTTGTCCCTACATATATATTCGTAAGGGCAAACAAAAATTGTCCCTACGCAATGTTCCATCCGTATGGGCAAATCACATTTGTAGCAGTGTATAGGCACTTCCCTTCTTAGGAAGAGTGCGGGGTTCGAACCCTAGGAACACCAAGAGGGGAAGTGGTCACAAATTAACACTTTCGGGGAAAATTCGTGGGCTCCCTAGATGGGTGGGTGTGGGTTGTCTACTTGTTTGTGATGTGAGTAGGTGTGATGTATGTTGTGTGTTTAGGTCAAGGCTTACAGGCCAGTGTAAAAAAAAGGGTTTTCTTTTATATCTTACCCCCAAAATTTACATATTTCTAAATTCCATCCCTTCAAAATCATATTTCTATATTTCCCCCTAACACCAGTAACTTGTTCAAACATCTCTATTTAGATTTGCTCAGCATCTTATACGATTCTTTCCATCAATTTTGAATTTTCACAAGTTAAGAGACTTGAAAATGACCAAAATACCATCAACGTTTATCTTCTTATTTTTAATTAGGGTTAGGGTTGGGATTTCTTCTTGATTTTGAAATTAGCGTTATTCTTTAGACAAAAAAATTAGAGATTTTTCTTTTCATCCATTATTTATGAGTTGATGCAAAGAAATTTGAGTTCTTTATTGTATCGATATTGACAACACCAATGAAAAAACGGTATAAGATTTATTAAAATGATGAAACCCATGGAAAAGTTGAAGATGGAAAGAGAAAAAGAATGATTCTCGGTCCTTTGAGAAGAAAGAAAGATGGACCACGCCTCTAATTCAAGTCCTTGGTTAAACCAAACCTATACGAGTTAAATTCTCTCGGAATATAGATGACGTGGGTAATTTTGGTTAATGGAGAAGCTTTAGAGGGAAAATTTAGAAATATGAATTTTAGAGGGTGAAATTTAAAAATATGTGTTCCCCTCCGAAAGACGGCGCACAAGACCGCGAAGTCCTGACGCTGAGATTCGGGGCAGATGCTATTTGGTTTTATCTGTCCACCTCTCCGAAGATGCCAAGTTGATTTATGGCACCGTGTATCGGAGGTTTAGACGGATGCGGCCGATGTAGCAGACTTCATCAGATTCCCCCTCGTTCGAGGGGTTTTTGATTGTGGGGATGCTCTTCCGTGCAGGCGCAAGCCCCTGCAGTTAATTACGCTACCGTATCGCGGTAACAACTTTCTCCTTCTCTAGAATTTCACTTCGTGTCGTGGGTGTTTGTTTTGTTTGTGGTTGCCCGTGGATTGTATACGGAGACTAATTTATGTCGTCGCCTGTAGGACGTGGATTAGTCCAAATCCGTATTTTCTTAGATTTGGGTTTGGGGTTTTGGTTTAAGGATACGTTAGCCGTATTTGAAGCTAAGATCAACTTAAACGTTTGTTAAGGATACGTTAGTCCAGTTTTGAGACTAAGATCAACTTAACGGGATCGTTTAGATCCGACAATAGAGCGTTTGGGCTCTATTGTTCCGGTTTAGGGACATAGTGGTCCATTGCATGTATGGCCGTCGGGACCCATCACCTCTCTGACGACGTTGAAGGATTACAACGACAGATGTCAGAGGAGTTCAGAGATGTACCCTTGAACCAAAGTTGATTGGGGGATTTATAGTCCAATTTGGGACTAAAGTCTGTTTGAATGTTTAAGGATACGTTAGCCATATTTAAGGCTAAGATCAACTTAAACGGGATCGTTTAGATCCGACAAAAGAGCATTTGGGGCTCTATTGTTCCAGTTTAGGGACGTAGTGGTCCATAGGTAGTTTAAGGACATTGCGGTCCATTGCCAGTTTAGGGCCATGGTGGTCCATATTCCAGTTTAGAGACGTAATGGTCCATTATTAGTTTAAGGACGTTTCGGTCCAACATTAGTTTAAGAACGTTTCGGTCCAATATTAGTTTAGGGACGTTTCGGTCCGACATTAGTTTAAGGACGTTTCGGTCCGACATTAGTTTAAGAACGTTTCGGTCCACGAGTTTAAGGACCCCGCAGTCCGTATAGTGTGTGGTCGTTGGGACCCGTCACCTCTCTGACGTCATTGAAGGATTACAACGACAGATGTCAGAGGAGTTCGGAGATGTACCCTCGAACCAGATATAAATTGATTTAGGGAGCAGCCATGCTCAGTCAATTTAATTTGAGGACTTACAGCCATGATTGGGCTAAGTCCAGTTGGAAAATACTCATCATTTTTATTTGTTTTTTTTTACATTGCATTTCTTTTTATTTTGATCTGGGCCCTGCCCATAAAGGATGCAGAGCATCAATTTATTTTGGGGCTCTGCCCATTTATAAATGATGTAGAGCATCAATTTTACTTGGGCTTTGCCCCTTTTTATTGCTTTGCAATTTATTTTGACCTGCTAGGTCTTTTGACTTGGGCCTGGCCCTTTAACAAAAGAAATGCATTGCATTATTCAGGCGCTTTACGCCAGTCAAAGAGCGCAAGCGCTTATGGTGATAACACGTGTCATGCAGGCGCAGTGCGCTGCGCTAATGCGCTACGCATGTGCTGCTGACACGTGGCGCGCTCTGGTGCGTTGCGCCAATTTCAGAGAGCAAAGCTCTGTTTCAAAAGCGCATAGCGCAAATGGCTCAGACGCTGACACGTGGTGCTCTTTGGTGGCTTAAGCCAGCCCAAGAGCGCAACAGTGCAGATTTATAAGTGCAAAGCACTATTAATTTGTGAATCTTTTAGATTCAAGAACCAATGGTTCATAAAAGTGCAAAGCACTATTTTTTAATTTATTTTTGTTTTTTCTTCTTTTAAAGAACCAGTGGTTCATAAGAAGTGCAAAGCACTGTTTATTATGTAAGGATCATTGATCTATTTTTTAGATCAATGATCTATTAGAAGAAATTTCTTCTCTCTCGTGAAGATTTTTACCTTTTTCTTGAAATTTTCTCAGAGTTTTCTCTGTTTGAAGCTCTTGACTTTTTTCAAGAAATGTTCATGCCTTTGATTTGAGGTCTAGGGGTCTTTTTATAGTACCCATAAATTAGTTAAATTTGTTAGAGAGATCTTTCTCTGAGTGATTTGGGGAATTTTTCCCACCGTTAGATCTTTGATCCAAGGGCTCCTGTTTTACATAAGAAAATCTTCTTGTTTTAACAAGAACAGAAAGATTTCTTTGAAATCTTAATTCTGTTTGGCGCAGACGCCCCAGAGCATGACACGTGCCATGCAGCGCACAGCGCAGCGCAACTGCGCTAGCGCATCTGCGCTGATACGTGTCGCGCAGCGCGCAGCGCAACTGCGCGAGCGCATTTACGCTGACACGTGTCACGCAGCGCAGTGCCTGCGCAACTGAAGCGTTGCTTCCTTTGATTTTTCTTTAAACAGAGCTTTGCTCTGATTGGGTGCGCTGCCTTGGGCGCTGCGCTGATGCATCTGTGCCTGACACGTGGCGCGTTGCGCCCGAGATCTGAAGCGTTGCTTCAAAATTTGAATTTTGAATTTCCAACAGAGCTTTGCTCTGATTGGGGGAAACAAATGCCCCCCCACCGTTGCGCTCATGTGGCGCGCACGCGAGTGCAGCGGTGGCAAGCTCCTGACCGTTGGATGAAGGGGTGAGCTGAAGGGGCGCAAGCGCCTTATAAATAGGACCTCTGGCCCTTAGAAAAATCTCACCGTTTCAAGATTTTTATTTTCCAGAGCTTTGCTCTCACTCAAGAACTTCAGAGCTTTACTCATTTCTAAAGTCAAAAACTTTGGGTAAAAATTAATTAAAATTAATTTAACTTAATCTCAACCAAAGAGCTTTGCTCTCACAGATCTTTTGATCTAAAGAGCTCCCCATTGGGGTTTCATAAACAAAGCTTTGCTCTCAAGAATTTATAGATCTGCAGAGATCTTGTTCTCATGGGTTCTAACCTATGAACAGAGCTTTGCTCTTGAATCAACTGTAGATCTTTAGATTTAAAAAATGAAGAATCTTTTTATAAGTTTTTCATGAATCTTTCAAGATTCCAAAAATTTCTAATTCTTTTAAGTGTAAAAATTTTCTGATGGACCTTTTCCATTATTACCACAGAGCTATGCTCCTTTAAGGAATTTTATTCCTTTGAGACCAGAATTTGACAAGTGTCATTCTGTGACAGAGCTTTGCTCTGAAAGAAGAGATTTTCTCCTTGTCTCTAGGGATTCCCTACTGATGATAATATTCTCTTGGGGATCTTTTCTTTAACTGACAGTCTCACCCAATGATGAGGCTGTCTTATTAAAAGAGGCGTTTTCATCCCGATTTTGTAGGTCCCCATTGGGTCCCCTACCCGCTGCACTGCTGTGTGGTGTAATTAATTAGTTTTAATTTAATTAATTTTTAATTTAATTAATTAATTAACGCATTTTTTAAACGCCAATCGTTGGAATTACAACACTAACGGCTAAATTGTTCTTTTGCAGCGATCATGTCTCTAGACACTTCATTCCCGTTCGTCCGTTCGGAGGAGGGATTTCTCGAAGCGCCCTTGGACCTGAAGTCCTGGCCATGATTAAGGAGTACGACCCGGAATACAAGAGTCTCCACCTTTGGGGGTCGTGGTACAATCAGATCATCATGGGCCGACGGAGCTTCACATGCGCGGTGCCGTCAGAACCCATAACGGCGATTCATTATGCTACCCCACCCTCGGTGCAGTATGCCGTGGAGATGGTGGATTGGACCGCGAACAGCTTTCTTCATCCCGCTATGGATGCGGTTCCGGTCCAACGTCCTATGGTCTTGGATATCCTAGGACGTCGTATCTGTCAGGGCGAGGCGAGACCCTGGGGGCAATCATATAACATTGGTCTGATCCCCCGCCATCCGATTGGCTATCTGCCATGGGCCCGGTACATCCTGTCGACGAAGAAGTCACAGTTGATAAGGTTAGGACTGTACACCGCGTTCTACATCTCTCTCTTCCAGTATCCTACGCTCCCCACCTGGTGGTTCAAGGCTTTCTTAGAGCAGTGGAATATCCCTACCCACACTTTCCTTGCCATGGATCGGGAAGTGTCAATCTCTTTGGAGGAGTTCACGGAGGTGTCTGGTTTACCAGTCATGGGAGAACATTATGAGGAGTTGCTCCTGACAGATGGGTACGTCTTTGGTGCTAGGCCGGTGGTAAGGGGGGTCACACCGGAGAATGCTGTTCAACATCAATTCCCAAGCTTGATTAAGGTGCTGAACATCTATGAATCTCTTTTTATCGAACATGGGAGTCGGGGAGTTAACTTTGAGGATTTCATCGCTCGGTTCCTTCGCCCAAGCATCCTCTCATCAGAGGCTGCCAAGTTTGCCATTCTGGATGACCCTTTCGGTCTAGGTGCAGATAACCTACCGGAGAAGGAGATAGATCAAAAGGGTTTTTTCCTTCCGGACTTCCCTACTATGTCATTTGCAGAAATTGCGGCCCCTGGAATGGATGAGGAGGCCTTTTTCTTAGGATTTCTTGGATTGTGGCTGAGCTGGTTTGCGATCCCAATGCACTCTCATCGTATGCGGCCCTCTGTCTTTTACCCAGCCCACCGGATGGCCATCGGGGTAAATATGGCTGTGGGGATCACTGGCTTGGCGCACTTATATCATGGCCTCAGTCGAGCAGCGGATGCTAATGATCCTGGGGTACTGCATGTGGTCTTCCCGATGCATTATTTTGTATCGTGGCTCGAGCTACACGTGGCGGGTGTCTTCGGTATGCACAAAAGGCCCTCGTTCTTCGACAAGTGCGGTTTCCCTCGCATTATACAGCTGATCGGCGCATCAATTGTCACCCCATCACCACGAAACGCCAGGGGTTTACTCCTTCGCTCTCACACCGTTGGAGCCGGGATATCCTTTATTGAAAAGGTGCTGACTATTGGAAAAGCGTCCACCACCGCGGTGCGACCATTACAAGACTCCTTTAAGGATGGAGCATCAGTTTTGACGGCCCGGGAGACCCTTCACTTATACTCTATTAGACCGGGCTTCCTAGTCTTCAGGCAGAATGGTGCGGCGATTTTCATGAGATATAACCCGCATCGTTTTGCCCAACAACTGGGCTACGATCAAGGGGTCCCCTTGGAAGCTTTCTTGCTGGAACCCGCTGCTACTGAAGAAGGGATGGAGAACGCGCTGCATCATTTCATGCGCCTGAATACAGGCTCTCATTTCTTTATCAGTGCGCCGGCTTGCACTCCACGACTCCTCAATATGTACAAAGACTGGTACAATCATGCAACAGGAGCCGTTATAAAGAAGGAAAGGCGACTGTTGGTCGACCGTAAGGGTGCGCCTCCAGGCAGCGACCGCAACGCTCCTTTGGTTCCGAGGACTCCAGTAGTTGCCCCTCTAAAAGAGGTTAGAACCGGGCCATCACGTGCGCAAAGTCCTCCGCAAGGATCGCCGCTCCCTGATATTGCAGATGCACCTCTAGCGCCCCGTCCTTCAGCGGAAATAGTGGTCGTGGCCTCGCCAGAGTCCGGTGTAGGTGCAGACATCGGGACCTGCCGTCCCAAGGTGGCTGCTAAACGTAAGTCAATCCCGCGTGCACCTAAGGTTGGCGGGCAGAAGAAAAAGAAGTCGCTCTTCGCCGCCGATGTTGTGTTTGGTCAGGAACCCCATACTCCCTATGCCGAGGGCCTGATCGAATATGGGACTAACGAGGGATTAGTCATGCCACCGCCGGACGATACAGACTTGGAGGCCGCTCTCGAAACTTCAGCGTGGTTGGCAAAGCATGACGCGTGGCTGGCTAAGCTTGCGCAATCAGGTAACTACTAGTCGCATTTTCTTTATCGTAACACATCCTCCTCATTGCCTTTGACTAACGCTTTTCTTTCCTTTCTTCCAACAGGCATCACTGATGAAGAAGTCATTGCCGCTTCTTTGAAGACTTTCCAGGAGGAGGAACGCCTTAGAGCGTCTAAGGGCCTTAGTAAGTTTCAATTCATCAAGTTTCTATTTCCCTTGTGTTATGGTTGATCTAACCTTTCCCTTTTTATCACAGGAACCTCAATGCCGCTCCCGCCAAGTGACGTAGACGTTCTACCAATTGCCGATGTTCCTGCTTCCTCAGGGTTACTGCAGGAGGTTCGTCTTGAAGAGCTGATAAGGGATGACTTAAAGGCTCTGGAGGCATCTCTGAATGAGGATGACGACGCCTTGAAGGAAGCGTCACAGAGGTCCATCGCAACAGCCCGAGAGGAACGGAAGCGGTCGAGGCGCGAAGCAAAGGCACGCAGGGCTGCCTTGGCTATGGGAGCGGGCCCCAGCACCGTCCCTCGTGCTGATACTCCTTCCGAAGAGGCCCCTGTCGCCCTCCTATCCACTGCTCGCAGACAAGTGGCGCGCGCAGCTCGGAGCGCAAATGATAAATCCACTTCAGGTAATATTTCTCCTAAGATTTTTTTGTAAGAGTTATAATGCCATCGGTTCTTATATATTTTATCTTATAGGGCCAAGTTCGACCGAGAGGGAGGCGGAGACTATTGAACCCCAGGAAAAAGAGGGGGCGGCACCTACCGAACTTGAGCCAACGGTGGGCAACGTCGCTGAGGCTTCGGGGCCTGAGATGGAGGTTGAGGGGTCTACAGCCGAGAAGGTCATTGATGCCCGGCCTGAAGTGGCGGCAGATGAAATGATCATTACAACTGAGCCCAGGGTGGTGACGGACGAGGCACTTGAGGCTGGCAACCTCATGGTGACGGTGGACGAGACAACCGCGACTACTGAACCTGAGGGAGTAGTGGGTGAGGTGGCCATGATTCCCGAGGATGAGCCAACCACTCCTTCTCTGGAGTCTGGCAATGCTCCAGTCATAGACCTCCCCGTCTATGGTCCTCCGCCGTCTCCCGGTCTCGCGAGCACAACAACGGTTCCCATTGAGTCGGGTGATGAGGCCACGGGCGGTGGCCTCATGTCAACAGAGGAAGGAATCGCCTCCATTTCAGCTGGCAGCTCATCAGGTAAATCCGAAGTTGCTATCTTCTTTATCTTACCATCATTTCTGACAAGTTCATATTTGTTCGTAACGCAGGTGCAACCAGTGCTGATGTCCCGTTACTCAAGGGAGCGCCCTCGACTACTGCTTTAGCGGTAGTCACCTCTCAGCCTTCTCTCATACCATCAAAGATGTTGGAAGGTATGGGTTCACAACTTATTAATCTCACTTTTCAGACGTATAATTTGTGTACTAAAGTCATACTGTTGTGTCTTTCAGGAGTGCTTTTTGACCATCTTTATCAGGTGTTGCTCCCACACTTCTCCTTCCCATCCGAACTCGCTTCTTCCTCTGGTGGCGCTGGTGAGTATGATTTCCATTGATATCTTTCTTTTTTATTGATGGAATTACTTCTAACCCTTTTTCTCATCCCGACTGCAGCGCTACAGATTGAAGGAGGGGATACAAGATCGGCTGCGCCACCGGTCTTTCCGGCCTTGCCACCTGTCTCGGCTGGTATGGAGACTATCACATTAATGACTTCCCCCTCTTTTATTTCCTGAACTGTTATCTGATCACATCTTGCTTCTTTTCAGCTGTCGTTCTGGTCTTGGCGCCTTTTGAGTCCCATATTACAATGCCGGACGGCCCTTCTCAGAGACGTCCGTCCTCAAAAGGTGCGGCGAATAGTCTGCGCATGTTGAGCGACTACATCGAGAAACTCGACATCGAGACTCCTACGTCTGCTGCGGACTTTGCTACGATGGTTAACCAGATTTTGGTAATATTTGCCAACTTCCATGACGAGGGCATCGTCGCCTCCTGGGTTAATCACTGTCGGGAGATTGAGGCTCGCCTTCATCAGCTGGAGTCGTTGCGTCCCGCTCCTGAGACCTTGGCTGCCAGCAATCAAAGAGCAGCATGGATTGAGCGGAGCGCTTCTTAGTTCCGCCATCTCGAACAAGAAGTTATTTCAAGGCGTAAGGAGCGCGGTGAGACCTCGAGCAAGTCTGCCCAGCTGCGTGTTCGGGTAGAGGCCAATGCTGTACGGCTGAAGGCTGCCTTTGAGGGTCTTCTGCAATGTCTTTCTGAAGGGTTATCCTTGAGGCAACAGCTTGACGTTGTCGAGCGGGATGCACCCAGCCAAGAAGCAACCCAGATGGCGGCCGAGGAGCAACTTTCATCCTTTTTACAGCAGCGGACCCAGGTGGAAGCGGAGGTGGCCGCGGCAGCCGCTCAGGAGGAGGCGCTGAAGGAAGTGCGAGAGCAAATTGTGGATTTACTAAAGACACTTCCTCCACAGTAGCTATCCCTCTTTGTATCGTTTGTGCTTGTAGATAAAAGAATGTGTATATATATATATATTTTTATTCTTTAACACAATGTATTTTGTACCCAATCAAGTTTATGAATAAAAGATACACATTTTCTGTAATGTCTTGTGTCATTTCTCCGCCTTTTCTTTCTTTTATTATCAGCACGCCACCTTAGTAAACATGGTCAACAGATAATAGAGCACGCATCTTGACTTTCTTAAGAAATAGCGATGGCTTAGGCCGCAGGTTCAGATCTGTTGCCTAAGACTTTTCAACTCCATGAGCCGTGAGGGTCTCGTAGAGATTTTTCTCCCTGCGGATCGAGAGGATCTCGTAGGTGGGTTTTTCTCCTTAGGAATCGTGAGGATTCCTAAGTGTGGTTTTCTCTTATAAGTCATAAGGATCCTATAAGAGAATTTTTCCCTCTTACGAGTCGAGAGAACTCGTAAGCGGTTGTTTCCCTCCTCGTCGAAACTCGACTTTGGAGAGTGAGACCCGTGAATAGTATGCAAGAGACCGTTTAGATCGACTTGCAGGGTCCCATTGTTCAGGAAGCAAGTTTTTTAGTCTCTGCTGCCTGAGGCTTCATCTTGCAAGTTGATACGAATCGGGAATTTCCTACGGCGACACTGGTTTCTCTGCGAGCCGACGCGAATCAGGAGGCTCTCGTCAAGGATTGTTTGTTTCCCTGAGTTGAAGGATTTGCTAGGGATTATTTGTTTCCCTAGTGCCAAGGATTATTTGTTTCCTTGGGGTCGAAACGAGTCGAGAATTTCCCACGGAGGCACTGGTTGCTCTGCGAGTCGACGCGGATCAGGAGGCTCTCGTCAAGGAGTGTTTGTATCCGTGAGTTGAGGAATTTGCTAAGGATTATTTGTTTCCCTAGCGCCAAGGATTATTTATTTCCTTGGGGTTTGAAACGAGTCGAGGATTTCCCACGGAGGCACTGGTTGCTCTGCGAGTCGACGCGGATCAGGGGGCTCTCGTCAAGGAGTGTTTGTATCCGTGAGTTGAGGAATTTGCTAAGAATTATTTGTTTCCCAAGCGCCAAGGATTATTTGTTTCCTTGGGGTTTGAAACGAGTCGAGGATTTCCCACGGAGGCACTGGTGGCTCTGTGAGTCGACGCGGATCAGGAGGCTCTCGTCAAGGAGTGTTTGTATCGGTGAGTCGAGGAATTTGCTAAGGATTATTTGTTTCTCTAGCACCAAGGATTATTTGTTTCCTTGGGGTTTGAAACGAGTCGAGGATTTCCCACGGAGGCACTGGTTGCTCTGCGAGTCAACGCGGATCAGGGGGCTCTCGTCAAGGAGTGTTTGTATCCGTGAGTTGAGGAATTTGCTAGGGATTATTTGTTTCCCAAGCGCCAAGGATTATTTGTTTCCTTGTGGTTTGAAACGAGTTGAGGATTTCCCACAGAGGCACTGGTGGCTCTGCGAGTCGACGCCGATCATGAGGCTCTCGTCAAGGAGTGTTTGTATCCGTGAGTCGAGGAATTTGCTAAGGATTATTTGTTTCCCTAGCGCCAAGGATTATTTGTTTCCTTGGGGTTTGAAATGAGTCGAGGATTTCCCACGGAGGCACTGGCTGCTCTGCGAGTCGACGCGGATCAGGGGGCTCTCGTCAAGGAGTGTTTGTATCCATGAGTTGAGGAATTTTCTAGGGATTATTTGTTTCCCAAGTGCCAAGGATTATTTGTTTCCTTGGGGTTTGAAACGAGTCGAGGATTTCCCACGGAGGCACTGGTGGCTCTGCGAGTCGACGCGGATCAGGAGGCTCTCATCAAGGAGTGTTTGTATCCGTGAGTCGAGGAATTTGCTAAGGATTATTTGTTTCCCTAGCGCCAAGGATTATTTGTTTCCTTGGGGTTTGAAACGAGTCGAGGATTTCCCACGGAGGCACTGGTTGCTCTGCGAGTCGACGCGGATCAGGAGGCTCTCATCAAGGAGTGTTTGTATCCTTGAGTTGAGGTGTTTGCTAAAGACACTGGTTTCTTCGGAGTCGGGATGAACCGTCGAGATTTGGCTTCGTTTTCTGGCGGAGCCTGCTGGGAAAGTACGGTTCCCTCTTTGTTTATGCCCTTGGATTGTATACAGGGATCGATGTGATCTTAACTGTAGGGCCAAAGTTTTATCATCACTTTTTTTTGTTTTATCTCCGCGATGCTCTATCATTTCAGCTCTTTTTATATTTGTTTCCTTTGTTTTTTTTCGGTGCCTAATCATTTCGGCTATTTATTTTATTTTTACTCGTTGTTTTTTATTGCGAGTTGCCCAATCATTTCGGCTATTTTGCATGCATATATTTTTACTTGCTGCTTTTTATTGCAAGTTACCCTATCATTTCGGCTATTTCGTATGCATGTGCGGCCTATTGGCTTTTCGCTATAAACCGATTTCGGCATCAGCACCGCTACAACTAGGATATTGCCATGAGCGAATCATCATCTGCCCCTGTCGATGTCGAACAAAGGTGGCTTAGCAACCAGGGTTAGGGTCCTATCGGCTAAGGCTTTTGACTTCATGAGCCGTAAGGGTTTCACGAAGGTATTTCTGCCTACAAGTCGTGCGGATCTTGTAGGTGTATTTTCTCCTTAGGAATCGTGAGGATTCCTAAGTGTTTGTTCCACTGTAAGTCGTAAGGATCCTACAGGAGGGTTTTCTCTTTGTAAATCGAGAGGATTTACAAGGGTTGTTCACCATGCGAACATATCCCCAGTCTCGGATGGGACCTGGTTAGGGAAATGTTTTATTCGCGCTCGTGGATTGTATACAAGGGTCAATATTGAGCCACTTGTAGGGCAATATCGAAAGTTGTGGTGGGGTTTGCTTAAGGACAGGTTTAAGTCTCTGTAACTTAAGACTTTCAAATCTTATGAGCCGTGAGGGTCTCATAAGAGAGTTCTCCTTACGAGTCGTGAGGATCTCGCAAGTATATTTTCTCCTTAGGAATCGTGGGGATCCCTAAGTGTGTTGCTTCCTTGTGAGTCGTAAGGATCTCACGCGGGTGGTTTCTCCTTACAAGGTCGAGAGGACCCTATAAGTGTCCTTTAACGAGGTTGCGCCCTTTCAGGTTTTCACAAACACTCGCCGGTAGTCCTGCTGTTTTTACTCACGGAGCCCTTTCGGGTTTTCATCCGTGCCCATTTTGCTTATGGACATACTGTTTTTTTTATTCTTTTTATTTTCTCCTCTCTTTTTTTACGAGGTCGCGCCCTTTCGGGTTTTCACGAACACTCTCCGGTAGCCCTGCTGTTTTTACTCACGGAGCCCTTTCGGGTTTTCATCCGTGCCCTTCTTGCTTATGGATATACCGTTTTTATTTTATTCTTTTTATTTTCTTCTCTTTTTTTTACGAGGTCGCGCCCTTTCGGGTTTTCACGAACACTCGCCGGTAGCCCTGCTGTTTTTACTCATGGAGCCTTTTCGGGTTTTCATCCGTGCCCATTTTGCTTATGGACATACCGTTTTTTTATTATTTTCATTATCTTCTCTTTTTTTTTACGAGGTCGCGCCCTTTCGGGTTTTCACGAACACTCGCCGGTAGCCCTGCTGTTTTTACTCACGGAACCCTTTCGGGTTTTTCATTCGTGCCCTTCTTACTTATGGACATACCGTTTTTATTTATTATATTTATTTTTTATTATTATTATTTTTTTTATTCATCACGTCAGCCTAAGGATGCTGCGGTAGTAGTTTAAAGACGTTTCGGTCTAGTCATTAAGAAGGCTGGCTACTACTTATAGAGTTTGAGCTTAGGAAGATAGCGAGCGGACATAATCGTCGTCATCTATCATTGACCTAGGCTGTGACTCATTGAGCGTAGTATCTCTTTAGGAAGCGACCGTTTATTGGCCTGAAAGGCCTTTCACCGTGCATATCCATGAGCAGATAGGCCCCACCCTGGTAGACCTTATCTTTGATGTACGTGCCTTCATAGTTTGGCTCAAACTTTCCTCGCTTGGCACGATTGGGAATCATAGGCCTTTTGACCACTAACACGAGTTCGCCTTGGCGGAATGTCCTCGGTCGGGTCAATCTTTCATATGAGCGTGTCATCTTTGCTTTATAAGCTTCCAGATTTTGCTGCGCTATGAGCCGGGTCTCATCGAGGGCATCAAGCTCCTCAAGCCGAAGGTGAGCATTTTCTTCGTCCGTCAGCTCGTAGTGGACTGCCACTCGTAGAGAGGGTAACTCTATCTCGAAGGGGAGTACTGCTTCCGTCCCAAATACCAACGCGTACGGCGTTGTGTTCGTGGCCGTCTTGAACGTAGTTCGATACGCCCAAAGGGCCTCTTGCAGTCTCTTGTGCCAGTCTCTCTTATTTCGGGACACCGTCTTTTTCATGATTTTCGTCAGGGTCTTGTTAAAGGCTTTAGCTAGACCATTAGCTCGCGGATTGTAAACTGAAGAATATCTCCAGTCTATATTGTGCTGCTGTGCGAAGCGACTGATCCTGTGGCTTCTGTAAGCTGGCCCGTTATCGGAGATGATCCGTCGTGGAGTTCCAAACCGATATAGGACGTGCGTCTTGAAGAAATGGAGGATATTCTCCGTCTTAACTTCTCTCAGCGATATTGCCTCTGCCCATTTGGAGAAGTAGTCAGTCGTCGCCAGGATGAAACGATGTCCCCTGGACGATGCTGGTTCGATAGGGCCGACTATATCAGTTCCCCACATTTCGAATGGCCAGCTAGCCACCGTTGGATGGAATGGATTTGGATGCTGATGGATGAAATCCCCATGAATTTGACATGAGTGGCACTGCTTCGCATATTCGAGGCAGTCCTGAATCATCGTGGGCCAGTAGTAGCCCATCCGTTTGATCTTCAACTTCATCTTTAGGCCTGCTTGGTGAGAACCGCAGAGTCCGTCATGAACTTCCTGGACGACCCTTTTCTCTTCGTCAGGTCCTTCAGCCACAGAGAATCAAATGACCTCTTGTACAGAGTATCATTGACGAAGGCGAAAGACAGAGCTCGTTTCATGAGCTGATGTGTTATGGACGCATCTTCGGGCATTCGATGGGACTTAAAGTAGTCTATGAATACTTCTCTCCAGTCCTCAGCCTTTTCTTGTTCTTTTATTTGTAAGGTCGTCTGCTCAGTCGCTCCTTTTTCCTCGGATGATTCCGGAGGTATTTCTGCTGGGGCAAGCACCCGACGGCTTTGTATCACGATTCTAACGTCATCGAGGTTCTCGTCAGCCAGTTCTTTAGCAAGTTTGGCCAACGCGTTTGCTTTGCTGTTTTCCGCACGCGGTATGTTCTCCAAAGTTGAGGAGGGAATTTGGGTCAACAGTTGTTGCACCTTTTCACCGTACTTCACCAACTCCGGTTTGCACGTTTGGTAGTCGCCGTTTACTTGACTAACGACCAGTTAAGAGTCTCCGTATATGAGGAGGTTTTCAATTCCCATGTCGATGGCGATCTCGAGGCCTGCTATCAAAGCTTCATATTCGGCTTCGTTGTTTGTCCTCGGCTCCGTCAGGGAGAAAGTAAAGCGCATTATCCCTCCTTGTGGAGTTACAAAGATGAGTCCTACCCCCGATTTGATTATAGGGGTACTGTGTTTGCGCTTCTTCACGGAAGATGCTCCATCGAAATAAAGCTCCCATCGGGTATCATTACCGTCGATCGCATCAAACGCATATTCGTCTGGAAGATCGCAATTTAGAGGAGAATCGGCGGGTATCGGATGTTCAGCGAGGAAGTCGGCGATGGCCTGGCCTTTCACTGCCTTGAGAGGTTAATACGTTATCGAGAACTCCATCAAGAGCAGGGCCCATTTAGCAAGTCGTCCCGTCAATATGGCTTTCGACATCAAATATTTAAGGGGGTCCACCTTTGAAATGAGACGGACCTCGTGCGCCAACGCATAGTGCCTGAGCTTTGTTATCGCGAAGATCAACGCCAGGCAGTGTTTTTCAATGGGGGAGTAGTTGCTTTCTGCCCCCAGTAGAACTCGACTTAGGTAGTAGAGTGCTCTTTCTTTCCCCTGGTCATTCTCTTGCGCCCATAATGCGCCTAAATAACCTTCGAGGGCGGTTATATAAAGAATTAGAGGCTTTCCCTTAACCGGAGTAGCCAACACTGGCGGGTTTTGCAGGTACTGCTTGATTTCGTCTAGTGCGCCTTGGCATTTTTTATCCCAGACGAATGGGGTTCCCTTTTTCATCAGGTGGCTGTAGGAACGGCACTTTCCTGAAAGATTGGCTATAAATCGCCGTATGTATGTGAGCTTCCCTTGGAGAGACCGCAACTGTTTGAGAGTTCTTGGCGGAAGCATTTCCATGATCGCCTTGATCTTAGACGGATCTATTTCAATACCTCGGTGTCGGACGATGAATCCCAGGAATTTGCCCGAAAAAAATCTCCGAATGCACACTTGAGAGGGTTCATCTTCAAGTTGTATTGTCGAAGGCGTTGAAATACGGTCTTCAAATGCTCAAGATGTTCCTCGTATGATTTTCTTTTAACCACGAGATCGTCGATATAGCATTCGACGATTTCGTGTATAAGGTCATCGAAGATCTTCGTCATGGCCCTTTGGTAGGTGGCACAGGCATTCTTTAAACCGAAGGGCATCACCTTGTAGCAGAATATACCCAAAGGATACCTGAAGGCGGTGTGCTTCTGGTCTTCGGGATGCATCTTTATCTGATTATACCCTGACGAGCCGTCCATGAAGGAGAAAATCTTATGAGTGGACGTATTGTCTATCATCAGTTCGGTGACTGGCACCGGGAAATCATCCTTTAGGCAGGCTTTATTGAGATCCCGAAAATCCACGCATATGCGCACCGTCCCATTTTTCTTCATCACCGGGATGATGTTGGCGATCCATTCAGGATATTGAACTTCCTGAATAAAGCCAAAGTCGATTAACTTTTTGACCTCGGCGTTGATGCTTATCTCAAGCTCGAGCCGCATTCTTCTCGGCGCCTATTTGACTGGCTTGACGTTCGGAGATATCGCCAATCTGTGCACAGCAATTTCTGGATCTAGTCCCGGCATTTCGGAATAGTTCCACGCGAAGCAATCTCTATGCTGTAGAAGCACATCCTTTAACGCAGCTACCCTTTCTTCAGATAGCAGCTCGCTGATGAATGTCGGTCGCGGGTCATTTGCCGTTCCCAACTCAATTTTCTTAAGGTTATCTGCAGTGGTATGGTTCCATCTTCCAGCTCTTTTGGCGCTGGCGGAAATTCTGAGATCACCTCGTCATTGCTGTTCTCGAAGCACCAAGGAAGGTTATCCATATTCTCGGGCTCTTTCTTTGATATCGTTATCACGTGACAAGTACGAATTTGCTTCCAATCCCGATGTGGAACTGGTTCTTCTTTCGTGGCCTTGGGCTCGTGCTTCTGTGGCGGCGCTACCCTCCAGTTGTCAGACAGAGCGAACTCGCCAAGCTGGTACTGATCTTCAACCCAATTTTTGAAGGTGAAGCAATCTTCGAGAGGGTGTCCTATCACTCGGTGATAAAAGCAATAGTCCGGGTGTGAGACTTCGCCCGCTTGTTCGGGATGTTTAGACTCCAGCAGTGTAAGCATCTGATGTTTTAGAGCGAGGTCAAGTATCTTCTTCATCTTGTCTCGCGGAAACGAGTATGCTCGACCCATTTTCTTCATAAGGGATAGATCAATAACGCTCGACTCCCATTTGCGTGGCTTCTTTGCCCTGCTTTGTTGTTGTTGAGCGCCTTTTTGGCCTTTCGACTTATTTCTGCTTTTGCGCCGAGCCTTCTTTATAACAGGTTGACAAGGAGCGGCATTTTCATCCTTTACGGCCTGTTGGAGAAGGCGTTGCGTCTTGGCTTTCTCGTAGATGGCCGTCTCGTGGTTGTGATCATCTCGGACTTTTTGACCAGCTTTCTTTATAAGCATGTCCATTTGTTCTTCAAACGACGGACCGGGCACTTCTGCATCTGGAACTTTCACTGGCTTAGGATTAGCGTCCTCCCATTGAGCATCCGCTTCTTCATCGAAGTCATACATGACGTAGCAGCCGTGTAGTAACTCTCATTTCTTTGAGTGAATGTATCCGAGCCCGATTGTCTCCATTCTCCCATTAAGCAGCTTGCGTTGAGTCCCAGGAACGTTCCAGACTTTGTCATAGAACTTGGCTTTTCGAGCGGTCTGCTTGAAGGGTATCCCTTGGCGCTTCAATAGCCTCTTCAAGCCTTCTGTAAAGTATCTGGGTAGACGGATGGGTTGAAGCCTGTCCAGCGTGGGATCCGCACCGTACCAGATTTCTTTCTCCACTTTGTTTTCTTCAGAGCGGTAGAATAGAATTGCCTTCTCGCTTTCTCGCCTGGGAGGGATGTAGAACGTTTGTAGCTCTTCTACATTGTAAATATTAAGTGCATCCAGTTCTTTACGGTGTTTAAGCGGCACTATGGCGACTTGTAGACTTTGCTCTTCGTCAGCGGACGTTCGTATGGAAGGTCGAGCAGAGAATACAACACGAATATCATCTTCTGAGTCGCTACCAAAGATCAACGTAGGAGCGGACGGTCCTGGCTTGTTGTATTGGGGCGGACCCGAATACACTATCTCCTCTTCCTCCTCGGTATCACTGCCGAAGACAGGGATGGTGGCGTTAGCTTTATTCTCCGGCTTGTGACACCTTTCTGTGTCTTCGAAATCCGGTAAGATGTATTTGGCATCTTCATATTTGCGAACTTCGTTTACGGAAAACGGATTCAATTCCCCCGTCACGGTATACTCGATACCATCCCTAAAATATTTCATACACTGATGCTGTGTAGAAGGGATGATGTTATACTCGTGTAACCATGGTCGGCCGAGCAAAGCGTTGTAGCATGTCTTGGCGTCTATGACGTGGAACTTAACGTCCGTGACGAGTAGTCCGAAGCGTAGCGTCAGTATCACAGACCCAAGAGTTCTTGATGACTGGGAGTCGAACCCGGAGATGGTGATCTTGTCACGAGTAAGATGCTGAACGCTCATGCAGATTTCTTTTAACACCCGCACGTTGAGGAGATTAACGGAGGATCCATTGTCGATCAGGATTTTGCCTATCTTAATATCGTGGCAGTATCCTGAGACATAAAGGGGGCGGTTGTGTTTGCACGTCCCAAGGAGAAGGTCCTCGTCGCCGAAAGTGACATCGGCCGTGTGCACTTTCTCCAATTCATCCTTCACCTTTTCCTCGGCCAGGCATGCTTGGAATTGTTCCGGCTCTTGTAGTGCCTTGATCAACGAATCTTTCGCCTCCTTTGATAGCAAAAGGGCGTCAAGAATGCTGAGCTGTGAGGGCAGCTTCCTCAGATGTGCTAGGACGTTGTAATCCACCTTATTCTTCTTCGGCGGGTTGTTGGCGCTTAGCTCCTCCAGAACTTGGTCATCTAAGATGATATCTTCAGAGACCTTTTCTTTCCCTTTATCTTTTCTGTTTAAGGGTCCGAGATTCTTTTCAGGCAGCGTCCGATTCCGCAGCCGGATATTTTCGCAGACCTTCGGCTCTTCTTCTTTTCCCGAAGTGGATTCTTTAAAGAGAGGGGCAAGTTCCAGCTCTTCATCAGAATCGCTCCCGAATGTAGGCACTTGTGATCCACCGGTGTTAACCATGCGACAATCACCGGTAGTTCTGTTAAACCCTTCAGTCATATTTTGGCGCTCCCGACGAGTTTTACGCTTCTCCCGCTTAAAATGTTGTCGATGAGCAACATATCCTTGCCACCATCTATTGAAAGCTTTGCACTCTTAAGCGGGGTGCGAAATCTTTTGATGATATAAGCAATAGGAGGAGTGCGTTTCCATTTCACCGGTGATGTTTCCTTTGGAGGATGGTAGCTTCATGTCCATTGATATGGCCTTAGCAAATCTTTTCCTCATCTTGAATTGGCTTTTGTCGATAGTGGAGGTATTTTGCTCCAGCGGGATCGTCTCAGCCCTTTCATCAAGTCACTGGCGTTTGTCCCTTTCAAATATGACCGCCTCGCGTTCTCGATCAGCTTTACTTTTCAACCGAGCTTCATTGAGGAATGCGTCAATTACTTCATCCGACGGTCCCGAAATTTTTGGTTCAGGATTTGCCCCCAGTTTTCCAGTACAAGGAGTCTCCTCATCGTCCACGAGCGAATGGGAAATCATATGACATCTCGCCACATATTCCTCGGATTCATCCGATGAACTTTCTCCCTCATCTTCCTCTTGGAAGACGTGATTGAGGAACTCTTGGAATGTAATAGGAGTCCGTGCCTTCTGGTTGTATTCCTCCAGCACGTCAATTTGTTTTTGTAAGTTCGTGCGCCTGTTGCCAGGCTTCACGGGCTTCTTAGATTTCTTTTTCTTCTTCTTCTTCGAAGATTTTGACGGCTGGTTGCGAGTGCTTGAGCCACCACCGCCGGTCTTTGGAGTTGGACGTGGCTTCAGCATCCCTTCAATGACTTGTGGTTCCAACTGGTTCTTCCACCTAATCGCTGGACATGTCTGAAGATCATTTAGCATCCTCTTTGTCTTGGTTGATAATACAACCTCCCAAGGAGCTTCTTCAACGACGGAGCATGTTGCCCCCGGTGTATTCATCCCCTTAGAGGTGTGGGGCTGCGGGGGATTCACCTTCCATTTGTCAGATAACGCAAATTTGCCCTGTCAGTACTGGTTTTCAAGCCAATTTTTGAAAACGTAGCAATCCTCGATCGGATGACCCAGTACTCGATGATAAGGACAGTAGTTAGGCTCGTTGACATCACTTGGTTGCAACGGACATTTTGGATCCGGCAGATTTATGAGTCTGTTGCGCAATGCCAGCTCGAATAACCTTCTCGTTTTATCGCGGGGAAAAGAGTAAGGACGCCCTAGTCTTTCATCGAGGTCTACGTATGGGCGCATATTATTTTGACGCACAACCGGCTTCGAGTTGCTCGGTTGTTTTGAGCATTAGCGACGACGATCGCTTTTCCCTTCCCTTTGTCATTTCGGGAGTCCGGCTTTGAAGAGGAGGTTTATGGCCCATCTGATCCATCTGTGCTAGCCTGTCAATCAAGGCCTGGAAGGTAGTCAGCTTGAAAAACATCATAAATTGCGAGATAGTTGCTTGTGGATCAAGAGTTCCCACAAACATACCCACCGCAGGAGCTTCTTCAATGCGCTGCTCGCACTTCGACTATAAGTTCCGCCACCGTATAGCATATTGAACCCATGTCTCGCCGGGTTTTACCCTGGCGTTAATCAGTGCCGTCATCGGGGTACGTTCACTGGCGCTTGCAAAATGCTGAGTAAACAGTAGCTCCATCTCTGCGAAGGTCTTGATAGAGTCGTTCGGGAGTTCAGAGTACCACTCGAACGCCGTATCTGATAAACTTCCAACAAACTGGCGAAGCAACAGCTTGTTGTCACCGCCGGTGTTGCCGCAGAGTGCTCTGAACTGGGCAACATGCTGGTGAGGATTGCCCGTCCCCCTGTAGACATGAAACTTGGGAATTGTGTAACCGGGCGGGTACTTGATTTGGTCATACCAACTTGGATATGGCCGCCCCGTTTTTACGACCTGGCCGGCTGCTTTGGTCGCATGATGAACCCGTATTTGTTGGGCGATGTACTTATCCAAATCAGGTTTGGAGATTGTATCCTCTTTAGCCGTTGATAAGGCTTGCGGAGGATTTGATGTCTCTCCCCTATCGTCTCCAAGGACGATGGGGGGCTCTTCAGCCGGAGGATCTTGTTGTATTATCATCCCTATCATGTCTTGGAAGAGGAGGCCCATACGTTGTATGTTGGCTGCTTGTTCAGAAGCCTCTTTGTCCTTCTTCTCCAATATTCGACGAAGGAATTCGGCGTCGGTTTCTTCCTCCTGGCGTTCATCCGAGGACGTTTCAGTATTTTCTTTTGGCCCGGTAAGTGCGGCCATAGCATTCATCATTTCTTGGAGCTTCTGTTGCTTCTCCTGTGCCTTGGTCACTGACCGCGTGTGCGGTCTATGACCTGTTGATATGCGGCTATCCTCTTTACCAGACGCCATGTACACTATATGAACTATTATGCCCCCAGACTTAGGGCGTTTGGGTTCACCACCTTTGATATTCGCCATAGGTGTAGGGACTTTTTCTGGCCTTTTTCTCTTATGGGCCGTTGAGGTTGAGGGGGCCGTTGTTTTGGGCACCCAAGTGGTCGTTGTCCTCTGCTGTTTAATAGGACGATCCTTTTCTTTTTGCATCCTCGCCTTTTTCTGTTGACAAGAGTGATCTGGGTCAATCACGGAGTCTTGAACCCTCCGCCAGACCTTGTATATTTTTTAGGACAGTCGTTGAGTGGGCTGCTCCTGCTTCGTTTTCGGAACTCTCTCCGCAGGTGGAGGAGATCTTTTCAATGTAGCGGTTGGAGAGTTCTTACGTACCCTCCTCAGCAGTTCAAAGTTGTTCCCAGTTGAAACAGTAGCGTTGACCTCCACAACTGGAGAAGGTGGAGTTAGCCCTGAAGGGGAGTTGCCCCCTGCCTTCCTCACTCGTCGCCAATGGCGACGTCGAGCACGACGAGCCGTTGGGACTGGCTCGGAGATAGAGATAGCTTCTTTTTGCTCCCTGTCTGAATGAGGCGCCGCCGGTGTTAACCTCTTAAAGACTGAGGTTGTCTTTTGAGGGATGATATTCAATCTGTCAAAGACAGATCGTCGAGCAGAGGCAGGAGCAGGAATCGTCAGTCTTGAAAAGACTGACTCTTTGACAGGGGAAGCCGCCTTGACGGCTTCTGGCGCAGCAGTTATTGCTTTCCTTGGGACAGCCAGTTTAGAGTTCTGATTTAGCCTGGAGAAAACAGAGGCTGTCGGTTTGGTAGCGGGCAACCCGTTGACAGAGGCCGTCGTTGCAGTGAGCCGGTCGAAGACCGACTTTTTGTTCACTTCCGGTGCAGGTATTGGCATAGGAAAGCTCGTAGGTAAGATCATGGTCCCGAAGAACAGGCCAGTGGTGGCTTGGGTCACCTGGTCTACCGGCAGAGCGAGGAAGGAAGCCACTTGGGGCCCATATGCTACACCTCCCGGTGAGGTGGAGCGTCCGTTGCAGTGGTACTTCGAGCAGTTGGTACAGTTAAAGGCCATTGATGCTTGAGTTCTGCGCTAGGCAAGAGACCAAATCTTAGTAACTTGAAATCCGAAGGCAACCATTTAACAAACCGCGATTGGTTCGCGAAGACGACACGCGAAGTATGGAGTGGAAAGAGGAAAAGGTCCCACCGGGCGTGCCAGAATCTGTTCCCCTCCGAATGGCGGCCGACGACGTGAGGACGTCTTGCCTGAGATTCGGGGCAGATGCTATATGGTTTTATCCGTCCACCTCTCCGAAGATGCCAAGTTGATTTATGGCACCGTGTATCGGAGGTTTAGACGGATGCGGCCGATGTAGCAGACTTCATCAGATTCCCCCTCGTTCGAGGGGTTTTTTATTGTGGGGACGCTCTTCCCTGCAGGCGCAAGGCCCTGCAGTTAATTACGCTACCGCATCGCGGTAACAACTTTCTCCTTCTCCAGAATTTCACTTCGTGTCGTGGATGTTTGTTTTGTTTGTGGTTGCCCGTGGATTGTATACGGAGACTAATTTATGTCGTCGCCCGTAGGACGTGGATTAGTCCAAATCCGTATTTTCTTAGATTTGGGTTTGGGGTTTTGGTTTAAGGATACGTTAGCCGTATTTGAGGCTAAGATCAACTTAAATGTTTGTTAAGGATACGTTAGTCCAGTTTTGAGACTAAGATCAACTTAACGGGGTCGTTTAGATCCGACAATAGAGCGTTTGGGCTCTATTGTTCCAGTTTAGGGACATAGTGGTCCATTGCATGTATGGCCGTCGGGACCCATCACCTTTCTGACGACGTTGAAAGATTACAACGACAGATGTCAGAGGAGTTCAGAGATGTACCCTTGAACCAAAGTTGATTGGGGGATCTATAGTCCAATTTGGGACTAAAGTCTGTTTGAATGTTTAAGGATACGTTAGCCATATTTGAGGCTAAGATCAACTAAACGGGATCGTTTAGATCCGACAAAAGAGCATTTGGGGGCTTTATTGTTCCAGTTTAGGGACGTAGTGGTCCATAGGTAGCTTAAGGACATTGCGGTCCATTGCCAGTTTAGGGACATGGTGGTCCATATTCCAGTTTAGAGACGTAATGGTCCATTATTAGTTTAGGGACGTTTCGGTCCGACATTAGTTTAGGGACGTTTCGGTCCAACATTAGTTTAAGGACATTTCGGTCCACGAGTTTAAGGACCCCGCAGTCCGTATAGTGTGTGGTCGTTGGGACCCGTCACCTCTCTGAAGTCATTGAAAGATTACAACGACAGATGTCAGAGGAGTTCGGAGATGTACCCTCGAACCAGATATAAATTGATTTAGGGAGCAGCCGTGCTCAGTCAATTTAATTTGAGGACTTACAGCCATGATTGGGCTAAGTCCAGTTGGAAAATACTCATCATTTTTATTTGTTTTTTTTTTTACATTGCATTTCTTTTTGTTTTGATCTGGGCCCTGCCCATAAAGGATGCAGAGCATCAATTTGTTTTGGGGCTCTGCCCATTTATAAATGATGTAGAGCATCAATTTTACTTGGGCTCTGCCCCTTTTTATTGCTTTGCAATTTATTTTGACCTGCTAGGTCTTTTGATTTGGGCCTGGCCCTTTAACAAAAGAAATGCATTGCATTATTCAGGCGCTTTGCGCCAGTCAAAGAGCGCAAGCGCTTATGGTGATGACACGTGTCATGCAGACGCAGTGCGCTGCGCTAATGCGCTACGCTGGCGCTGCTGACACGTGGCGCGCTCTGGTGAGTTGCGCCAATTTCAGAGAGCAAAGCTCTGTTTCAAAAGCGCATAGCGCAAATGGCTCAGACACTGACACGTGGCGCTCTTTGGTGGCTTACGCCAGCCCAAGAGCGCAACAGTGCAGATTTATAAGTGCAAAACACTATTAATTTGAGAATCTTTTAGATTCAAGGACCAATGGTTCATAAAAGTGCAAAGCACTATTTTTTTTTTCTTGTTTTAAAGAACCAGTGGTTCATAAGAAGTGCAGAGCACTGTTTATTATGTAAGGATCATTGATCTAGTTTTTAGATCAATGATCTATTAGAAGAAATATCTTCTCTCTCGTGAAGGTTTTTACCTTTTTCTTAAAATTTCCTTAGAGTTTTCTCTGTTTGAAGCTCTTGACTTTTTTCAAGAAATGTTCATGCCTTTGAATTGAGGTCTAGGGGTCTTTTTATAGTACCCATAAATTAGTTAAATTTGTTAGAGAGATCTTTCTCTGAGTGATTTGGGGAATTTTCCCCACCGTTGGATCTTTGATCCAAGGCTCCTGTTTTACAGAAGAAAATCTTCTTGTTTTAATAAGAACAGAAAGATTTCTTTGAAATCTTAATTCTGTTTGGCGCAGACGCCCCAGAGCGTGACGCGTGTCATGCAGCGCACAGCGCAACTGCGCTGACGCGTGTCGCGCAGCGCGCAGCGCGACTGCCCGAGCGCATCTACGCTGACACGTGTCGCGCAGCGCAGTGCTTGCGCAACTGAAGCGTTGCTTCCTTTGATTTTGCTTTAAACAGAGCTTTGCTCTGATTGGGTGCGCTGTCTTGCGCGCTGCTCTGATGCATCTGCGCCTGACACGTGGCGCGTTGCGCCCGAGATCTGAAGCGTTACTTCAAAATTTGAATTTTGAATTTCCAACAGAGCTTTGCTCTGATTGGGGGAAACAATATGTAAGTTTTGTACTTTGAGATATAAAAAAAACCTAATTAATATTAGAGGATAATGTCACGTTGGCTGTGAACTTCATTCACAGTTTACTGTTTTGGTCCCACCCCAACTTAAAAAGTGGGACTCATCCAAACATGGAAATACGAGTGAAGCTCACAGCTACATTTTTGCTTTAGGGGTAGTCAATTGGAACAAAAAATTAAAACTGGAACATACTGGGACAATATATTAATTAGTATAAATCAATTAGAACTGAAACTTAAAGTTCTAAATTTAGTATTAGTTATGAAATGAACTGGAACTGAAACCAGAAGAAAAAGTGTTCCAACTAGAATTTTCTCATTTACAAAATGAGTTCTTCACCCGTAAAAATTTTCCCACCTATTTGGATGGAAAAACAATTAAAAATCAGAACTACTAAACCCTCCACCTCCCCTTCTCCTCCCCTACCATTTTCTTTCTGTAAGCTTTCAAAACTTTTTTGTCCCGCTTTCAAAACTTTTTTGTCCATGTTTTTTATCAACCAAATCTAATTAATTCAACACAAAACTTTTCAATCTTTTTTAAATCCATATAATTTAAAGACACCTAAAACTAATCAGAAAATATACAAATTATAAAACATGTATGTAACCCTAATTTGATCAAACTAAAAGAAAGATAGCTTTAATTATGTTTTATCAGTATACAGAAATATCATTTTCTATAATTAAAACAGTAAAATCAATTTTTTATCTTACAAACCATTTAGAAACAATTAAATATTTTCTAATTGAGCTTATATGTATAATTTGGAATTCACCAATAAAAAACAAAACAATATAATATAGTTAATTTTCAGTTTTAGTTTATTTCTTAAATCCTATAAAATATTCCTAGTTCTATTAAAATCCTACAAAAATGTTATAGTTAAAATTATTTATTTATTTTATTGAAAAGTGTTTGATTGACTAACAGTCTCTTAATATTAATATCTAATATGTACAAGTTTCATTGTGAAGCCTCCAATATTGGCCTATTGGGTCGTAAAATTAGTACCTGGCATGTGCCTGCAGCTGAACCTACCCAAATCAATATTTTAAACACCAAATCTTATCTGATTTGCGAAATTATTCACATATGTGTGCAGGCATTTAGCAATATTCAATTAATGAATCTAATGTATCCAAATCCCAAATTATATTTAAATACCTAGCAATCCGGTCGGTTTAAGATTTGAGCCGGTCGTAAAAGAGCTCCATTTTTTTTACACTTACTAAAGCCTAACCTATTTTTCGTAAAGTCTAAATTATAAATTCATAGCTCCTCGTATTTTCAAAAGGTGGTAATTTTTCCAAATATAAAGGCCAGCCATGGCCAATTTTGGCATTTTTTTCCTTTAAAAAATAAGGTTTAAAACATGGTGACATTGCATCGACAAAAACCATTGAAAAAAAATGCATCTTTAATTTGCCTCATTCATATATGTTAAAAACTAATTTTCCAATTTATCTTGACCATTGAAATTTTTTGGAATGTATTTACAATCTTAATCAAAGTCAATACCCGACTAGATTTGGCTCGGTTGGTATCAATTTCCTTTTGAATTTGAAAGCTCGCAAGTTTGATCCTAAGAGGGGTTGATTTAAAAAAAACAATAATACCTCTATTGAAATATACATTCTCAAAAAGAAAAAAAAGAATAACTCTTAGTTGGAAGATTTGTTTATATTCTAAATTAATTGTTTAGAGTTTTTTTTTACACAAAAATGGATGGTAATTTTACTTCCATCTGTGCCTTAAATCTCTCCAATATTTGCTTCTTGTGTTTTTTTATTTCTTATTACTCTATTTTATTCTCTTTATTATCAATCTCTAATTTGTATGTTCTTTTATTAGTGTTATATAAGATCAATAATTTAGTGATTTGTCCAAGTAAACGTAGAAGAATATTTTCCTGTATCTTTTTCTAGGTACTATCACTTTCATTGATTTTTTCAAATCTCTCCAATATTTTTTCTTCTTATCATATGACTTCTCTTCCTTTTTTCTCATTATTTTGAGAGAAATATGAGCCCCCGCATCAATTCAGAATTGAATAGCAAACTTCAGATTCAAATAGTTTGCATATTAGCTCAACAGAGTTACAAGCAAAGATTAGGAATTTACATAGACCAAAAGGACCATGCGATGGCATGGCCCGGCCACCACCGGCCACAGGGTTTTAATTGCAAAAAAGGTCTAGGGTCTGCAGAGTCCCAGCAGCCCCCTCAGATCCATTCACTTAATATAAATCAAAATTCTACGAGAGCAAACCACTCTTTTGCATAAAAAAAAAAAGGTAAACTTTACTAAACCCTATCGATCTTCCGGAGTTTACACCATTTTTTTTTTGACAGTGTTGAGATAACGCCATTGAAATTTTAAAATGCTATAAAACCCTGTTGAAGGGATTTTTTGTCATTAAAAAAATGCGAAATGTATTTTTATCAAAAAAAATGCCATATTTCGGTTCAATTGTGGCTTGTTTGTGTTAATCAAACCAACGATTTTCAAACAAGATCAATAGTTCAAAAGGTATCCCAAAAAATCCAATGGATGGGGAAAAACTACTCTAGAAGGGCTTGTATGGTGTAAGCCCCTTTAGAGCCCTTGGATGGGTTTTCCTTGCATGTGGGGGAAGTCCATCTAAGGGCTATGCAAGGACTTGCACCTAGTTTTTCTCCAATGGATGGATGGCGTTTAAATAAAGTTTGCCCGCATAAAAAATAAGTTGAGTCATAATAGAATGAAAGTCCAAGAAGGAAGGGAAAGGTAGAAGGTTAAAAGAGTCTAGGAGTTTAAAAATAAATATCTAGGGGGTTAAAGATAAATTTCCACCATCAATTTCTGTTCATCGTTAGCCATGTCTCCCAAATATGAACACACAAACTGATGGGGTGCAGTGCGCATTGCACCCACAAAACACGTCCCAAAGAGTAAAAAAAATTCCTTTTGGCATAAACCCACAAGACAAAACCCAGAATCTTCTCTCCTTTTGCGCTTTCTTTTATATTTTTTTACACTTTTGGTCCTTACCCTTTATAAAACTATTACAACATTGGGGCCCATTGCGGTGGTCTCGCAAATTAATTAATAATGGCGGTACAAAACCGCAATCTTTGGTTGTTTAGTCTTCTCAAGGGAACTATATTCGACGATTTGGTCGCATTAGATGACCACTTTTACTATTTGTTTGCTTTGGAATTTTGTATTTAGAACCTTTGTCCTTTCGTTTTTTTCTGAAAGTTCGCATGTTTGACAAGAATGGTATTCACAGATTGAAAAATGAGAAGAGGTAAGATACCCATCTTTAGCCGATCTTGCACGAAAATAAATATAGAATATAGGCCTTGATTTGAATACAATATTATAATATTGCACTTTAAGAAATGGTAAACTTATTGCTGCAAGAAAATGGAGTTTAGTAATCTCTAGATGACCTTGTCTGTCACGACACGGAAATGGCACGTGACTGGTACTGGAATCACGTAAAGTCTATACAACCCTACCGTAATCCAAGTAAACCGAAAATCAGGAATCTAAACATTTTTAAGAAGATATTGGAAGTGAAATTTGGAAAATGATTATTAATGAAATCCAGCGCTTTCATTTCAAAGTATAAGTGAAGTTTATAGAAATATAAATGAATTGTATACTAAACTTTGAAAATATTTTCATCGTTTGAAATTTTGGCAGCACCTCCTTTATAAATTTTGATCAAAACCAGTACATAATCAGTAATAATATTGACATCCCCAAACGGGAGCTAACTCATTACCAATCGGTGGAAATCACAACCACGCAAATAAGTATATACAACGTCCAAGACAAAGATCAACTCAGAAAAGAAAGTAAAGAAATACCAAAATATCATCAACTCAAATATAAAGAATATATATAAGTCACTCCTCTAAGTCAAAAGAATATACAAGTCTCCAAGTCCACAAATATATATAGTATGGTTGATGGAGCTTTTAACTAAATACAAATGAATATAAAATATACAAGCGGTGCTTACGATCTAGTATATAACCCACCTATCAAGCAAATCATCCAAAAGAAAAACATGCCAGCAAGCCGTTACAGATCCGAGCGGTCGGTCCTGCAAGAAAACTATGGCACAATGAGAGTGAGTTGCCAACTCGTGGGTAGAAAACATCATCGGATAGAAATCGAATGCATAACGATTTACCTAGATCATACTGTAATAATAATATCATATTGTGTGGTAACTAAGTGATCATGCATATATATGTATATAAATATAATCTCGCGCATATATCAATACGTGGTAACATGCCATATATATATATATATATATATATATATATATATATAATGAGTGTCCATCAACGACACTCGAAATTATCATAAAACCTTGAGTGTCCAATATCGACACTCAAAATTATCATAAATCATATTGTTGGGGTCAAAAATTATACATCGGTTGACCAAGTCAAAATCAAAGTCAACTCCAAATCAAGTGGGACCAAATCCCGGTCAAGTGGGCCCATGCCCAAGTCGGACCGGAACATGAAAAGGCCGGCCTCCCCCATGCCAAGAAGAAAATTATGTAACAAATAAGTTTAATGTAATTTTCATTCATGAATTAAAATAAATGGGCAAAAAGATAAATTTTTGTAAATCTCATGGCTCATGTGCAAAATGAAATAAGCACATAAGGCATGGGATGGACAAAATACTATTTTGTAAATCCTAAGGGACTATGTATAAATTTGTAAGCCTATATAAAGCAACATGATAATGAAATGAAAAGAAAAAGAATTCCTTTCTCTGCCTCCTTCTTTCTCCTCAATGTTTTAAACCTTCTTTTCTTTTCTGAATTAAATCAAGAGTTTAACTCTTCCTTTCCAAAAAAAAATAGTTTTTTACCATAAACTCATGAAAGGGCGCTCAAATCTCCCATCAAATGTCTAAAAGGGGATAATTTTAAGTCCCATCATCTTTTTCCCCAAGATCCAGCCAACAGAGAGGAGGAATAAGGAGACTTATCTCCAAAAATCTCACTTTGGGAAAGATCCGAGACTTAGAAGAGGATCTAAGGCTCAAGGAAGAAGAAAGGGGCCCCCTTTGGTCATCTCCGAAGATCTTTGGGAATTCAACCCTAATTGTCAAAATCTTTTGGAGTTTAACTCCATAAATAAAATTCTTTTGGGAGTTTAACTCTACTCAAAATCCTTTTAGAAGTTTAACTCTACTTAAAACCTTTCACACCCCGCTTCCAAAAATACGAAATACGAGAGGTGACAAGGCCAGCCATGCTCCTACGGTCGAGAAAATATCCTGTCGTAGTCACACTTCGGCTTCTAGCATTACATGCTAATCAGTAAAATATAACACGGATAAAGAGAAATATAGTCACTAAAACTATCAGATGTAAAGAAACCGAGCGCAACGGATACAAACCAAAGAGACAACTAACCAGTGATATTATAGGAATGATACCGTTGGTTCACTGGTCTGAATCTCCGGGATCTTCTCGAATTTAATCAGGTCCACTTCTTCCTCCGAGCATGCAAACTCAGGTCGTCAGAGCAACTCAGGTCGTCAGAGCGACACAATATATATATATATATATATATATATATATATATATATATATATATATATATATATAACGTGCAATGATGATAAACATAAAGCAGCAAGTATAAAGTAATGACATGAGCATGAAATAACCAGTATATATAATGGTAAAGCAGGTGTATCGAATCAATAATCAATGTAATGTTCTATCAGTCTCACAGTCTCAATGTCCAAGCCACTAAACCTATCGTCAGTTCGAATTTGAGCGTCAACCACTGCAGGAGTATTCCCAACCCAAGGGTAAGCCCCAGGGGCAGGGAAACACGGGCCCGAATCACGATCAGTAAGAACCAGTAACACGATCAGTAACAATATCATGAAATCACGAAATATGCCGGCAATAGGATTTCTGAGATTCCGTTAATCGAACCCACACTCAAAATACCCCACACCCCGCGGTATGCATCAAACACCTACCACGAATCTAAATACTAATCGCTCTATAACAAGTCTACGCGAGAATTGGATACATGGTCTCTATCAAGCATATCTCGACTGGTATCCAAGATAAGAGAACAACCCTCGATGTCTTGCCCATGACACTAATATAACTGCTTCCATACCCATCCCATACCAGTTATAGTTACACTTATATATGCCCTATAAGTGTCGACAATGCAATAACTAAATGGTTCCGCCGATTGTGTACAAGTACGCTTCATTACCACTATTCAGTCACGCTTTTACACTGACATACTTGCCACAATCCAATCACTAACACGTGTCATTTGGTAATGTAACACGGTCACTAGGCTGTCAATGTATATGACCACTATTCAATGAGGGTATAACCGCTACATGATTTGATAAGAATGCAATCAATTATGATATGAATAAACTATAGCAGTCAGTGTCATATAACTTGAAAAATTCACTATAAATCACATGTGCAGAATTGAGCAAAACAATATAAAAGGGGTATACATTATATTTAATTATATATACATAAAAATTAGTTTCGACTCAAACGGGTTTCGGATTTGCGAGTTACGGCCATTCTATTTTTAGTGTTCTCTGCTGGAAATCCAGTTTCTGAACTGGAAGTACGTTTTGTAACACATTTTACTCTCTATTGGGATTATAATTAGGCGACGCTACAGTTAGATAATATTTATATTTATCTGTTATGTTTCCAACGCATTAGGAGGATCGATAATATCCACTGTATGTGGGGAGATATGCACTGTTTAAGGTTAAGGTATATATTATGTCTTAGCATGAAACTACAGTACACATCGACGGTTTAAAAGGTGTTATAAATATCAAACGACACTGGAATGCAATGAGAATAGCACCATTAGAAATCTAATTCAATTATATACACTTATACGTATAGTTCCGCATAGTTTCACACTTAAACAAGGAGAAGTATGCGTTCTAAAAACAGGTAAAGACAAAGATTCTTGCTCTGGACTGCAGTCCAGAGCCATGAATCGCCTCAGTTTTTATTGTCATAACTTATCAAAATATAGAGATGAACTATGGGGTGATATAGGTTTATATGTTGGTTTCGATACGAGTCATAGAATGCTAAGATCTGATATATAAATGATTTATTATGAATTTAATGGTTTAGCTTGTCCGAGAAAATTCAGCTTTTGCAAAGGTTACCGAGGGTAACGTTTTATGGGTGAAACGGCGTCGTTTTGCCGTCCAATTTCTACAGGGTAACATTAACAGTAATAGGGTGTAATGATCATGGGCTCCACTATATTCGCTTAAGTTATCGCATAGGGTTCTATATCGAACATTTAGACTATGCAAATGGTTATCGATCGAAATATCGATTTCTTTTACCCGACCAACATGAAATTAATTCATGAGTTACTATATGATATTATTATAGCGTAATCGACCCAGTCGGATCTCAAACACTAAAATTTATGATGATAGTTCTTACTCGATATTAACTTCACAACGATGTATATATATATATATATGTGTATGTATATATATATATATATATATATATATATATAATATCTAGAGATTTCTATAGCATGATGAACAAGTGAAGGGGTTCACTTGCCTTGGGTCGCTGATTAGAAGCGACGCGACGTGCAGGGTTCATCTCGACATACGAGACGGCACGATGCTGGACACGGTGCGTGGCGCGTGCGTGATGCGAGATGATCCGGTACTGGACGCGGTGGCGACACGTGCATGATACAGTAGTAGGCATGGTGATGGCGCGGGTGTGACACGGTACTGGGCACGGTCTTGACTCGGTGCGTGGTGCGGGTGTGGCACGTCGCAACACGGAACTGGACTCTACTGAACACGGTGCTGGGCACGAAGAGGGCACGAGCCGTAGCACATCTGGGCACGCAGGCGACACAGGGCTGGACACGGCGATGGTGCAGTCGTGGCACAGTGCCGGTGCGGAGGTGTGCATGGGAGTGGCTCGAAGTGGGCACGGTGGTTCAGGCGTGGAGTGGGCACGGCTCCTAGCATAGTGCTAGTGCGGCGGGGGATGCAATGGGCTCGGTGACTGAGTTCGAGGGGATGAGAGGCTATTAGATTGAGCACGATGATGGGTAGTGGGGGCATTGCTGGAACGACGCGGAGGAAAGTTGTCGCAGCGGAGGGGTCGATTAGAGCTATGGGATGGAGGAGGAGGAGGTGGGCACGACTATGGAGAGGGTGGCCAAGGGCGGTGTGCACGGTGGGGAAGTGGAGGTTACGGCGATGGGTGCCTAAGTTCTCAGTTGTGGGTCACTGAAGGGTTTGCCAATGACGTTGGGGTGCTGATGAGGGGACGGCGATGAGTTGGCGGTTGTGAGCGTCGGCGGCGAGATGAGGAAGTGGTGGTGCAAAAGGTGTGCCGGCGGTGAGTGAGGTTGGGGGTGCTCGGGTGTAGAGAGGTGGTGCTTGGAGGTCGGCTAAGAGGAAAAGAGGAGGAAGTGGGGAGATCGTCGTAGTCGGTGGCTCGTGAAGGAGGTGAGTTAGAGAGGTGGCCGCTGAGATGAAGGAGCTTTGGCTTAGGTCCACGCCGGAGGAGGTGACAGTGGTTGGTCGGTGGTCGGTGAGGAGTTGGTTGTTGATGGAGGGGTTGCGGTTGGTGGTGGAGCTGAGTGGGGAAGCTCGGCTCGCGGTGACGTTGTGGTGGTGGTTCTGTGGTTCGCCGGTGGTTCAACAGCGCCCGGGGAGAGAGATGAAGGTAGATGGAGAGATTGTGAGAGAGGGATAGTGAGCGAGATTTAGAGAGAGAGAGAGAGAAAGGGGTCGTTGAGAGAGTGAGATTGGAGGTGGAGATCGGGATTGGGTGCGGTGATCTTGGGGACGTTAGGGGAGGCGCGGACGTGGGTCTCTCGTCGCAAAGGAGGAGAGAAGAAGATCGAGCAGAGAGAGAAAGAGAAGCGAGAGGAGAGAGAGAAAAGAGAGAGGGGGGGGGGGAAATGGGTCGGGTCGGGTCGGGTCGGGTTTGATAGAGTTAGGAAGATAAAATTAGAAACTAAGGTTTAGACAAATAGGAAAATAGAAAAATTGGAAAATAGGAAAAATATAGGGAAAATATCTAGAATATAATGAATAGAAAAATATACGAAATACGGATAATAGAGTATAGAATAAGCTGGGTATTACATCATACACCTCTTTAATAAAATTTCGTCCTCGAAATTAAAATAAACAATAAGTTATAAAAGTCATGCGAAAAGAAGATAGAAAAATCAGACATTACTATACAGTAATTCACGCAAAAGCAACTAAATGAAATTCAAATAATTGTTCGTAAGAGATAGCGCAGCTAAAAGGGATAGTCATATGTAAAATTAGGAAATAACAATTAATAGTTATAAGCTATATATATACAAGTATAAAGAAAATAGGATAACAATAATAAATTATAGTGAAAGATGATTGATAAGCCTTAAGAACCAAAACTACTTTGGCAAGACTACAAATCAGGCAACTATAAAATAACTTAAGAATACTCATACGGTAAAATACAGAAGGAAATAAAATGAAAAAATAGATGGGCTAATAAACAAACTATCACGCCCCGCTTCCCAGTATACGGAAACGGTGACGTGGAAAGCCCGCAACGTATTTACTATGAAAATAAATACGTTAAGCGTAATTAAGCAATATAACAATGAACAAGAATGACAAGAGTAATAAAATGAAACAGCAATTTTATTTACATTCAAATTTACATACAACTGTCTGAAAATAAAAGATACAATAAATAAAAAAATGCCTAAATAATGGCATACAGAAAGTAAGTGCAGGCTGGAAAGAGCTAGTAATCTGGCTGTGCAGCAAGCTGGTCCAAGTCCTCCGGGCTCGGCTCTATCTCCTCAGAGTCCGGTCCTCCTGACGAACATCCCAAAGAAAGAAATAGAAATGAATGTCGTCAGCGAACTAGCGCTTGGTAAGTCCCAAAAGAAGTAAGAGAAAATAGTATATCATGTGAATAGGAACTAAAAGAACAGAGGACGGGTAAAATTGTATATGATCATTCATAGGTATAAGATAGTTATTCTAATTTGATTATTTGTAGTTTGATAAAGAAGGTATTCATGTATACGAGAGGAGTCCGTCTTACCTAGTGGACTATGGTAACATGTAGTACAAGGCTCCGTCATAACCCACGCGACAATGGCACGTGAATTCATATAGGTGTCTTTTAAAGTGACCTCTCGTGCCACGATATACGTTACGTACCAATCTACCCCTTATCCTCGCATATTGTATTGTATAGATTAAGATTATAAGTCTTGGCTGAATCCATGGATATAAAATGTACAGGTTCATGTTCAGGATATAATCATGTGTTCAGGTAGTCATGTTGAGTTCATATCACATTTTAACCATGGTTCGATCAAGTCGAGTCAAGTATACAGGTTTGAATTTGATATTTGAATTTGAGTATTCAAGCTCATAATCAAGTATTCAAGTTCTTGTTTGATTTTAGATTCTGGTTTGAGTTTGGACTTAGATTTAGTCAGACACTTGTGAACAGATTTAACTCTTGACTTTCTTAGGTTCGGGAGTAATCGGCAACTGCTGCACATAGACAGCAGGATTTGTGTCTTTTTCCAAGACAATTGCCATTGATAACTCCGTTAAGTTGTCTAATCTGAATAGGCAAGCACTCACTTTCTTCGGCTCCCTGGGGCTCAAGAGGATTGATCCCGCTTAAATCTATATTAAACTAGAGCCCTTAAAATATTGTTTTGCATATTTCGAGAGGGTTTTATGAAAAATATTTTAGTATAGTTTAAAAAATAAATCTCGAGGGTGATTTATATTATTTAGGCTTTTCATGAGCATGTATTTTAGTTATTGGGGTGTGTTAATGATAAATACCTAGCTTTTAAAAGTTTATGGTATTTTATTGAAAACTAGTCCTTTTTGGTAACTTGATAGTATTTTATTAATATTCTAATCTTTCATTTAAAAAAATATAGTTTCATAATATTTTTTTATTGAAAATACGGATTTTTAAGTTTTTTATATAATTTTTCAAAAATTTATTTTTGTTTAGAAAAGTCGTATTTCTTAAAAACCATATTTTATTTCCTTTCGAGATCAAATACTCAGAAGTTCTGCATCTCGCTTTACTATCCCAAGGATGTGCGATAATCCGCACCATCCATTTGCGGGTCCCTTAATGAGGGTTGTAGAGGCATATTTGCCAAGAATTACAAAATACTGTTTTAAAAGAAACCCGGTTTTGAAAAGATATGGTATTTTAATGTAAAAGTTATTCTTTAGACCAACCATATATATGTAGATATCATGCTATAAAACTAAAGTGTGCATGTGGGGTAGGTCATTACCCCGTGAAGTTTTCCTAAGGTTTTGTTTTAACAATTATCGAAAACGGGTTTATACTAAAGTTCAAGGTATTTTAATGAAAAAGTTCGTTTATGTTTGTTTCACATGAAAATTTTGGTTAAACTCGAAGCTAAAAGATTGTAATTAGAGTTACAAATAGGGCGGTAAAATTAGTTTGACTTATGTATAAAGGAAAAGGAAGTTCTATGTTTTGAAAAGAAATGTATCGTAAATAACTCCACTTTATCGATATATGTTTATGGAATGAAATGAGATGAAAAGAAAGAGAGATGAGAGGGACTTACGGCTTGGTAATATCGAGAAGAGAGTAAGGAAAAAAGGAAGGGGCTTCATGACATAGCGGGAGCTCCGGAAACGGCTTCGATTTTCGATGGAAGGAGCTTGGTTGCTAACTCCACTTGACTCCACTTGCACTTAGAAACCTTTGAGGTGATTTTGCTAGAAATTTTCAGAATAAATGGGAGCTAAGGCATGGGATGGTATTTATAGTGAAGAATTAGGGTTTGGGAATTAAAATTTTGGATTAAAATGCGTTAAAAAGATGTTAAATGGTGAATTGAAGAGTCTCTGTTTGATTGCAGGCAAATCAAACAGTGCAGGGGAGTTAAGGAGGGTCGAAGGGGTGTGTGTGCAAAGCACGGAGCCATTTGGTCTCATCTTGACCGTTGGCGCCGGCCCAATCATAGGTTTAGGCGGTCAGATCTTGAGACATTGCCTCGAGATTCGTGCCACGTGGGTATTTGGGTATATACACTTCATTGCGCCAGTTTGATTTTTCTGAAACTTTTCATTTCCCGGTGTATTGCACGTGCAACTCTTGGGCTTCCAAAAATTAAAAAGAAAAAATCTAAAAAACTAATTGGGTCTGATGGGAATCGAACACACATGCTATGTCACAGTAGTGCAGAGGCTTTACCGGTGAGCTACAAGTTGTTTAACAAAAATAACTTTTAACTCTTACACAGGCTGTAATACTTTTTTCTGTACTATAACAAGAAAATTTCTGTACAGTGATTTCAGAGTCGTTACACAAACTATGTATCAACAATTTACGTAAAGGCCAGGACTAAACTATATATGCAAAAGTGCGGAGATAATATAACACAAAGGAACTAAGATAATACCGAGATAATGACGATATAAGTAAATAAAATGCATTAGCATGTAAAATAGCCATATTTTATTTTACAGTAGATAGAAAATTTAAATCGATTGGAGCACAAGTATACGCAAGTAAACGTAAATATGGAAATAAAAGATAGTTAGCATAAATATGAACAAGAAAAGGGAATATGAATTTTGAGAGTTAAACAAAAGAATACCAACAAACAAATGAATGTGAGTGATAACACTATAATAAACAATATAACGTTAGAGAAAAATATAAAGTAAAAGATTACCTGATGTAACATCCTGTAGTTAAAAGCAGAGGAAATTAAAATAAAAAGTATGAAAAAAAACTACATATTAAAAGGACGATAACATGAAAAGTTTTTAGTAGGAACAATTTACTAGAAATAGAATATACGGTGTAAGTTTGTACTATTAAAATTTTGAAGAATAGTAGATTACTTAAAGTAAGTAAAACAAAAGTAATTAATAATACGCACTTTAGGAAAACACAAAAATAGAGAAAAACTAAATTTTGAATAACAAACGTCACTAAATATAACTATGATAATACCAGTAATGTATAGTAGACTAGCCAGGGTATGGATTGCAGTAAGATACGACCTAATCGAAAGATGGAGTCAGAAAAATGGTGCTCAACTATAGTGTCAACGAGGCTGGAGGTCGGATTATTACAGGGTTCAAGAATGAGATAATAATATTAAGTCTTAAGAAGGGAAAGAAATTTTTAGAAGAAGAAACAATCAATGCATCATGCGGACCTTAAAGATACAATATTTAGGGAAAATTTGTTCGAACCGAACATTATTATTCAGAAAATTTTGATAGAGTACAATTGAGAGATAAACGTGGCTCTAAGCTATACATTGTTTTTATTTGGCCAGAATAAAAGAAAAACAAGTCGCGTCAGTCGTGATTGCGGAAGTTCAACAAGTTACGATAAGCTCTCGTGCTAAAATAGGGGTGTCCATTCCTATAGTGCCTTACAGGGATTGCTACTTAAGGTTCTTCAGTCTTGAGTTCCTCCTCACTCGAGATTTCATCCTCCGACTCTTTCTCGGCTGAGGCCTCGTTTTCGGACTCTTCCCCCATGGGGTTTTCTTCTCCTGGTTCTTCTTCTTCGGCGGGAGCTTCCTCATCGGGGTCTTCCTCCATATGATCCGCCTCTTCTGGATCATCATCAGGATCCTCCTCCTCAGGATCTTCATCTTGATCCTATTCCACTGGGTCCTTATCAGGATCCTCTTCTTCATTGTCAGAGTCATTGATCATATTGATCTCTGAAGTTGCGACTACGACCCCCTCATCCTCGGAATCGCTGTCATCGAAAATAACCTATGGGCCATCGATCTCGTCGTCTGAACTCACTAATATGCAGTCAAAAGAAATGCAGGACCGAGTGTCCTCATCGAGAAGCGGTGTTGTCCTAGGGTTGGCCATGGTTTGAAAAGAGAGGGTCATGATAAGATAGTGAAACACAAAAATAACAACTAGTGAGGTGGAGCACATGGAAAAATTATAAGGTGGATAAAATTCAAAATCATAAACTTGAGTGATGATGTAGTAAGTAGTATATGAAAGTGAATGGTAAGAAAACGATATACAAATCACAACCCACATTTTTTCAATTTAAACTAAGGGGTTCAACAAAATACTAGGTTCAAATGAAAAGAAAGAATACTAAATAAAACAATAATGTCTTTATTAAAAGTAGGAAGGGTGATAACTTCGCATTGATATCTAGGTCTCTGCGATCTCGTAAAGAGAGTAAAGCGATTCTGGATCATGTGTTGGGTACCAGTCTCGAAATTCAAGGTACGAAAACAACCAAGTTACCCAAGCAGATATGGAAGGCATTGACGAATCCCTTCCTTGCAGCTCTTTCCTTCGAGCGCAACCATTGACAAGATGCTCGCCGGATCCACAAATCAAGCACTGCCCCTTGGCCCGGCGACAGTCCCTCTAAAGGTGTCCTGGCTTGCAATAACCACAAATTTGGGTTCTTCGCTGCTTCTGTTGCTGAGGAACAAATGAGCGCTTCATCTGCACACCTCCTCTTTGTTTAATAAGGATTTCCCATGATTGGGGATTCCCCTTGGTGCCTGAGCTATTTGCCTTTATAGTCATTTAGCTAAGAGATCGTCCGTTCGCTCCTGAGCTTCCATCAAACTTTGCAGTACACCCAAAATCTCGGCAGTCTGACTCTGGGGAGTGGAGGTGGAAGGAGAGTAGTTGGAAGCCATGGTCCTAAAACAATAAATTTTCGGACGACATAAGGTATAAGATTCAAGATAGGATATCGGATTAATTACTGAAAGTAAGATCAAGTGGTGGAATAAGACTTTGAATGATGATATAATAAGGATTATATGGAAGTAAAGAGTAATAACACTGGATATAAATTAAGGGATCCCCAGACTGAACTGTAATCTCATTATAAACCTGGTTATGATACCAACAAAACCATGTCACGCCCCGATTCCCAAAATACGGAATACGAGAGGTGACAAGGCTATTCATGCTCCAACGGTCGAGGAAATATCCTGCCGTAGTCACACTTCGGCTTTTAGTATTACATGCTAATCAGTAAAATATAGCACGGATAAAGTGAAATACAGTCACTAAAACTATCAGATGTAAAGAAACCGAGTGCAACGGATACAAACCAAAAAGAACTAACCAGTGATATCAGAGGAATGATACCGTTGGTTCACTGGTCTGAATCTCCGGGATCTTCTCGAATTTAGTCAGGTCCACTTCTTTCTCTGAGCATGCAAACTAAGGTCGTCAGAGCGACACAATATATATATAACGTGTAATGATGATAAACATAAAGCAGCAAGTATAAGGTAATGACATGAGCATGAAATAACCAGTATATATAATGGTAAAGCAGGTGTATCAAATCAATAATCAATGTAATGTTCTATCAGTCTCACAGTCTCAATGTCCAAGCCACTAAACCTATCTTCAGTCCGAATATAAACGTCCACCACTGCAGGAGTATTCCCAACCCAAGGGTAAGCCCCAGGGGCAGGGAAACACGGGCCCGAATGATTGGAAGAATTAAAGTTAACCGTAATCAAGACGGTGTCGCTATGCAGCTAGCCGGTTGAGCACGGGTCGGTCCACAGGGAGATGGTTGTATTTTACCTTCTTGTCTTAGACGAGTCAATAAAGAATCTGTATGAGTTTGATTCTAACCTATGTGTTTATTTGCAAGTATAAAGTTGTTAAGAAAAGATATGAGATTATAAGCTAAAGAAATCCGTACTCGAAACCTTTGAGCCGAGTCTTGACCAATTGAAGCTAGAGCAATCGGCAACAACGTGGATTAGGGGATTTAAGCGCGGTATTCGTGGAATACGGCTTATTTACCCTTGTCCTTCCGTTCTTGTCTCTTGCTTTCGCCTCTGGCCAAACCGAACGCAACCGGTCGCGGTTAGGAATCACCGTTACCTTGTCAGGGTAGGGTGCCTAACGGAGCGCTTGCGTATGGTTTGGGCGGAGTTCAATGGAAAATAACGGGAAAAGGAAAAGAGAAAAGAAAATCTTTAACTTATAATATCGTATTTCTTCTTAACAATAATAATTACATTCATTCACAAAATGAACAAAAGAGAGCAAAAGAAAAGAACAAAGAAAAGAAAAGAAAAGATTACAAGTAATTAAAGTGTATGGAATTAAATTGCAAGTAAGTAAAGCAAGAATGAAAAATGCAAGTAATAAATAAACAATAAAAAGAATAAGAAAGTAGAACTCAAGACAAGCATGGGATCAATAGCCAACCCTTAAACTTGCAAGCTCAATCAAGAGGTTGCAAGATCAAGAGAAGGGTAGAGAACGCATGTGAATTGAAGCGCTAATTCCGTGAGAAAATACGACCCTTGAGATCAATAACTAACCCTTAACCATTCAAGCTCAATGAAGAGGTTGAATGATCAAGAGGAAGCAAGAATCTCAAGGGGAAGAAGAAACACAAGAGAATGATACAAAACCCTCATCTTCATTAATCTCCCACTCAAAAAGCTCTCACTACAATTTTCATGGAAAAAGAATGAAGAAGAAGAAGAAAAAGAACTAAAACTACAAAAGAATGGAGAACAAAAGAATGACCCTTGGTTGAGCTCAGTTCTGCTGTATTTATAGGCAGGGAGATGAAGATCTAGGGCAACTATCAGAACACATATACAAAGACACAAATACCCCCCAAATTTCTCTGCCTGTGGCCCCTGTACGGCCGCGGATCCGCGGCCAATACCCCCTATTGGCCGCGGATCCGCGGCCCTTTAGTGGTGTTGGGCTGTGGGCTTTGGTCGGGGTCCCTAGTTTGTTGTCCTCTTCAGTGTGGTACATATATTTTCTGAAAATACATTCACATTTCTTCCAGAATTTCTGTTGAGGAAAGGTGAACTTTTGTGGATGCATTTGTCATGATTGCCTCGAGCTCCGCATAGATTTCTTGGAACTTGTTGTTGCCATTGAGCCTTGTGCATGAAGGTGACATTGATTTGACATTTTGTCTTCCTAAACTGGTATCTGGCAACATACGGATGACGAGCGGAGACCGTGTTTTCTCAGTGGTTGGCAGGAACCCGGATTTTGTCGTGTTTTCCATGAATTTCACCGTTTTAGAACCGAGAACCTGTATCCTGCAAATATGTAACAAACACGGATTAAAAGCACCTACCTATAAACAACCGAGCGTAAGAATGGGCGGTATAAAATGCAGTATTCTGTGATGAACAAATACCCCCAAACTTAACTTTTGCTCGTCCCGAGCAAAACCAATTATTCACAAAAATAAAATCCTAACCGCACTTTCGCAGGGAACGCGATTGCACTGAGCGCGTGCAACAAGCCGTTAAACCTCTAGGTGTCCCTAGTAGGAGGAGTGTTGTCTCCTGAGGGTTTTCAGCGGATATTACCCACAAAATCCGGTCAAGTTGGTTTTGTACAATAACTAAGATTCAAACCCTAAAGTTTTTGTTTCAGAAAATAACAATTCTATAATCTAAGTCTAGACTATCGAACCTTTATTTTTCACACCTCGCTTCTTATTTAACTACAGATTTTATATGTCTTTACGTGCAGTGCAATTAGTGTTGTTAAGTTCCAGAAGGATCGATTAAAGTCATCATGTCGCACGATAAAGCCCAGATAACAATTTTAAAAGGATCACATAAGTTTTATAAAGAGTTAAGCATTTTTCAAGTTTCGTTTTCCAGTAAGGTTTCAACTACAGAATTTCTATCTTCCTTAACAGGAAACTAAGTCGTATTTTTCATTCCACCTTTTTCTTGTTTTCATTTCATACACACCTCTGTGAACGTGCAATAGTCTTTATCATAGAATAAAACCTTCATATCTCCGCTAAAATTTTTATAAAAGCCTGTCTTTTATCAAGATTATTCTCACACAAAGAACCGTTAGGAATTTTAACTCGGAGAGAACACTTGCTTGACTTTGTTTTAAAACTGGACTTTCTAGGCTTAATAGCGAGCTTTGGGCCAATGCACCCAAACCAGTTGGTTTTAGGGCATTAGGTGTAGAAACACCCCGGCGGACTTAATTACTCAAGTTACCCAGGTCCAAAAACAAAAGACAGTTTGGCGTGAAAATTAGATGATTTAATACGAACGGAGATATAGTCGGCAGTTCAATTATATTTTTGGATAAAAGACGTGTTTAGTGGGTTTGGTGTGTAATCATTCCAATCAAGTTTCAGATGGGTTATTTTTCAGACTTAGTTCCAATTAGGGCATCAATAACATTCCTACATATTCACTTCACTTCATAAACTATTCTTGATATTACTTATTTCAGAACAAACCTATTTGATCCTCAGAAAATCATTGATCCATTAAAAGTTCTTTTAGACATAAAAGACTTGTCTTCTAATTTCCACAACTCACGACACGTGTAGTGTAATGTAAAGACGTATATCAGCCATAGTTAACTACAAAGGAGAGTTATCATTCAGGTTTTCAAAATCTAGAAGTAAGATTTAGTTATTCCTATTTTTTCAAACAAAAAACCGTCGAATGTTGAATCAGAGTTCTTCCACAATCTAACTTGACAAAAAAGTTTTTATATTTTTAGAAAATTTTCAGATTTTTATGGATTTTATGGATTTAATATGCAGATGCAAAATATACATATGAATGCGAAGGAAGAAAGCTTACCGAGCACACCCCCAAACTTAAACTTGACAGTGCCCTCACTGTCAGGCTATACCAAGAGGGTTAAAATTGCCGGCGCTTCCTAGAAACAAATTATATACAAAACAAAAAGGAAAACAAAAATATATACAAAAAAGGTGTCCCCCCCAAACTTAAGTAAAACAGTGTTTCCACTGTTAAGCGTTGAAGTTCAGTATTAGGGGGGAAAGAAAACAGTATCAATCTATATAAGGCCTTACACAGGCCAAAAGTGAGCACCAACCATTCAAAGATTTTATCTCTATAATGTGCTGGTTGGTGAAAGAAGGCGTAGAGAAAAGAGATGGAGAATAAGCGAGACCGTATGCGGAGAGAAGCGGGATACGGTCTTGGTATATTAAAAGAAGAAGAATGGCGGAAGGGAAAAAGAAGTGGAGTACGAACTTGACGGTGCAAATGGAGTGAATAGATTAGCACAATTTGTGATGAACGATGTGTAAACAGCGATTGTGCTAATCTATTAACCCGTCGAGAGATTGGGTCAAATCCCTCAAGATTCGTAAGAAGTCATGGGTACGCCGAACTTGGTAAACCAAACACAGGAAGTGAAAATGGTACGGGTTCTTGCAAGGTCGGAACGATGGAAATGATGGAGGGAAGTGGTTGAGGAAGGGAATCGGTTAAGGGTTCTGGAGGGTGTACACAGTCAGTGAAAGGAACAGGATGAATTGGAAAATCCGACTCATCATCTAGAACTGTTTCATCCTCAAAAATATCCTCAAAATTCTCCTCAAAGTTAAGCTTATCCATGCATATTTCATCAAAGTCCAGACGCATATGTTGTTCGGGAAAAACAGTTAATGACTCGGGATGATGAATTGGAGAGAAAAACTCAGTCAAATCTACGGGTTCATCATCCAAAATATTCCCAGCGTCGATATCCTCAATCAAGTGAAAATCAATATTCTCAGACACCTCTACAAAAGCATGGATTTCAATTGATTCAGGTTCTAGAGTGGAGGTGTAGAGGTCAAAAGGTTTGGGATTGGTTTCACTTGGAAGGGACCCTTCACAATCAGGTAAATCAAACACTACAAAGTCGCACAACTCATTAAGCATTCTATCTTCAATTGATAAAGCATGTGGGACACTCGATAGACTTTCAAAACAAGAGTTGTGGGATTCAACTTGGGACGGGTAGGTTTGATTTGTAAGGGGGTACATCTCACTCTCTCCACTCAAATTCACAGCCTGTCCTACCGCCTCTTCATACATTGGAAAATTTGGAGCTAGCTGGAAACTAGCTACCGAGTCAGTAGGTTGTATGAGAGCGGCCATGGACGCATTCAAATCCATCATCTGTTGGCTTGACGCTACTCTAAAGTCTTCCAACAACTGTTCCAGACTAGACATGGGTTGTGAGGGGGTTTCAGTAAAAGATTCAAAGTTGTTTGGATACTGAAAACTCCCAAATGGCGATTCTGATGCTGTGTCTAGGGAAGGTGCAAAAGTAGGGTAGGACTGGTAGGAATTGAATGGCTGGACAGGAGCAGGATCAACATTTGGATAAGAAGGTGAATGGAATTGTTGATCCCAAGAATTTGAAGTGGTGAAAGGAGTGAAAGATCGGCTACGGGATTGTTCAATACGTTCAGCAATAGACATTGGTCTTGTGGCTACAACTGGACTTTCAAAAGGGGTATCAACGCAAGAAGGGGTGAATGTTTGAAACGGTTGATACGAAGTGGATTGCGGGGTCCAGTTGTTCGTCCTAGACGCGTCTATTCGATCTTTCAAAGAAATTTTTGGCATGGATGGATCGTTCGAAGTTCGACCAAAACAAGAACCGTAGGAAGTAATGTCTGGTTGTGGGTACCAAAGTTCGGCAAGAGTTTTGCGAGGTGGAGTACCCATGATATGAAGAGAGAGAAAGAAAGGTAGAGAAAAGGAGGGGAAAAAAGAATGTGATATTTTTTTATTTTTTTTTTATTTTTTTTTATAGACAAAAGAATGAAATATACACAAAAAGAATATGGACAAAAATAATCACGACACAAAAATACCACACACCTAATCGTTCTAGGGTTAACCTAGGTCAACTAGACCTGCTCCAGAACTTGATTGTCGAAGTAAAACTGTGTCGAGAAACAGGCTCAAGATACACTGATCACGAGGCCAGGTAAGTGCAGAGATAAGGGGAGGTTTTCCAACGCTTTCGCGAAGTTCCTTAATTAAATAACCCTTTCTCTTTTGGCGGTTTCGCCGTTAACACTTTCCTAGACACCCCGTAAACAATATACCGTTAAGTAAGGTTCTAAACACAATTAACTTCTCCTAGTGAGCGCGAAGTCCTTAAGGCTTAAAGTCTAGTTTCTTTTAAATTTGTGCGGGTAAACGTTATGCGCAAGTTCGTGATTTGTGGGCCACGGAAAAGGTGATGAAATCCTTTACCGTATCTTGTGGGGTTCGCTTGCCCTTAAGTCCGTATTAATTGATGCAATGCGCAATTCAATAAAAATTCTATAAAGAATCAAAAAATCGTTTTTTAGTTTAAGCGCGGCGCTGCAACAAATACGGGTTAGTCAATTTTTAGCGTTTGCTAGCGAACTTGCAAAGAATCCTGCAAAGAATAGTATATTGGAAGCGTCGGATTTGAGAAGAAGGTGTTTAGTAAAGTACGTACCGTTTAAGTTTTGGGTTAGGAAACCCCCGTTGAATCAAATCCGGTAAGCTTGAAAGGTTCGCTTGCGCGGGTCAAACTACCCGGATCTTTGGCACTGTACTTCGTAATCACCTTCGCCTTGAATGCACACTTTGCTCCCCACAATCGCAGTTTGCAAATACGCAAAAATCTGCACACTTGCCCACAAGAATTATCAAAAAAAAACAAAAAGATTTTTATTTTTATTTTTTTTATATATATATTTTTAAATATGTACAAAAAGAATATTAACCCGAATAACAAGAAAAGAAATACGTTACCGTCTCCCCGGCAACGGCGCCATTTGATTGGAAGAATTAAAGTTAACCGCAATCAAGACGGTGTCGCTATGCAGCTAGCCGGTTGAGCACGGGTCGGTCCACAGGGAGATGGTTGTATTTTACCTTCTTGTCTTAGACGAGTCAATAAAGAATCTGTATGGGTTTGATTCTAACCTATGTGTTTATTTGCAAGTATAAAGTTGTTAAGAAAAGATACGAGATTATAAGCTAAAGAAATCCGTACTCGAAACCTTTGAGCCGAGTCTTGACCAATTGAAGCTAGAGCAATCAGCAACAACGTGGATTAGGGGATTTAAGCGCGGTATTCGTGGAATACGGCTTATTTACCCTTGTCCTTCCGTTCTTGTCTCTTGCTTTCGCCTCTGGCCAAACCGAACGCAACCGGTCGCGGTTAGGAATCACCGTTACCTTGTCAGGGTAGGGTGCCTAACGGAGCGCTTGCGTATGGTTTGGGCGGAGTTCAATGGAAAATAACGGGAAAAGGAAAAGAGAAAAGAAAATCTTTAACTTATAATATCGTATTTCTTCTTAACAATAATAATTACATTCATTCACAAAATGAACAAAAGAGAGCAAAAGAAAAGAACAAAGAAAAGAAAAGAAAAGATTACAAGTAATTAAAGTGCATGGAATTAAATTGCAAGTAAGTAAAGCAAGAATGAAAAATGCAAGTAATAAATAAACAATAAAAAGAACAAGAAAGTAGAACTCAAGACAAGCATGGGATCAATAGCCAACCCTTAAACTTGCAAGCTCAATCAAGAGGTTGCAAGATCAAGAGAAGGGTAGAGAACGCATGTGAATTGAAGCGCTAATTCCGTGAGAAAATACGACCCTTGAGATCAATAACTAACCCTTAATCATTCAAGCTCAATGAAGAGGTTGAATGATCAAGAGAAAGCAAGAATCTCAAGGGGAAGAAGAAACACAAGAGAATGATACAAAACCCTCATCTTCATTAATCTCCCACTCAAAAAGCTCTCACTACAATTTTCATGGAAAAAGAATGAAGAAGAAGAAGAAAAAGAACTAAAACTACAAAAGAATGGAGAACAAAAGAATGACCCTTGGTTGAGCTCAGTTCTGCTGTATTTATAGGCAGGGAGATGAAGATCTAGGGCAACTATCAGGACACATATACAAAGACACAAATACCCCCCAAATTTCTCTGCCTGTGGCCCCTGTACGGCCGCGGATCCGCGGCCAATACCCCCTATTGGCCCCGGATCCACGGCCCTTTAGTGGTGTTGGGCTGTGGGCTTTGGTCGGGGTCCCTAGTTTGTTGTCCTCTTCAGTGTGGTATATATATTTTCTGAAAATACATTCACATTTCTTCCAGAATTTCTGTTGAGGAAAGGTGGACTTTTGTGGATGCATTTGTCATGATTGCCTCGAGCTCCGCGTAGATTTCTTGGAACTTGTTGTTGCCATTGAGCCTTGTGCATGAAGGTGACATTGATTTGACATTTTGTCTTCCTAAACTGGTATCTGGCAACATACGGATGACGAGCGGAGACCGTGTTTTCTCAGTGGTTGGCAGGAACCCGGATTTTGTCGTGTTTTCCATGAATTTCACCGTTTTAGAACCGAGAACCTGTATCCTGCAAATATGTAACAAACACGGATTAAAAGCACCTACCTATAAACAACCGAGCGTAAGAATGGGCGGTATAAAATGCAGTATTCTGTGATGAACACCGAATCACGATCAGTAAGAACCAGTAACATGATCAGTAACAATATCATGAAATCACGAAATATGCCGGCAATAGAATTCCTGAGATTCCATTAATCGAACCCACACTCAAAATACCCCACATCCCGCGGTATGCATCAAACACCTACCACGAATCTAAATACTAATCGCTCTATGACAAGTCTGCGCGAGAATTGGATACAGGGTCTCCATCAAGCATATCTCAACTAGTATCCAAGATAAGTGGAAAACCCTCGATGTCTTGCCCATGACACTAATATAACTACTTCCATACCCGTCCCATACCAGTTATAGTTACACTTATATATGCCCTATAAGCGTCGACAATGCAAGAACTAAATGGTTCCGCCGATTGTGTACAAGTACGCTTCATTACCATTATTCAGTCACGCTTTTACACTAACATACTTGCCACAATCCAATCACTAACACGTGTCATTTGGTAATGTAACACGGTCACTAGGCTATCAATGTATATGACCACTATTCAATGAGTGTATAGCCGCTACATGAGATGATAAGAATGCAATCAATTACGATACGAATAAACTATAGCAGTCAGTGTCATATAACTTGCAAAATTCACTATAAATCACATGTGCAGAATTGAGCAAAACAATATAAAAGGGGTATGCATTATATTTAATTATATGTACAGAAAAATTGGTTTCGAGTCAAACGGGTTTCAGGTTTGCGAGTTACGACCATTCTATTTTCAGTGTCTCTACTGGAAATCTAATTTCTGAACTGGAAGTCCATTTTGTAACACGTTTTACTCTCTGTCGGGATGATAATTAGGTGACGCTGCTGTTAGATAATATTTATATTTATCTGTTATGTTTCCAATTCACTAGGAGTATCGGTAATATCCGGTGCATGCGGGGAGATATACACTGTTTAAGGTTAAGGTATATATTCTGTCTCAGCATGAAACTACAGTACACATCGACGGTTTAAAAGGTGTTATATATATCAAACGACACTGGAATGCAATGAGACTGGTACCATTAGAAAGATAATTCAATTATCTACACTTCTTCATATGGTTCCGCACAGTTTCTTACATAAACAGTGAGAAGTATGCATTCTAAAAACGGGTAAAGACAGAGATTCTTGCTCTGGAATGCAGTCCAGATCCATGAATCGCCTCAGTTTTTATTGTCATAACTTATTAAAATACAGAGATTAACTATGGGGTGCTGTAGGTTTATCTATTTTCTTTTATAATAGCCATAGAACGCTAAGATCCAATATATAAATGATTTATTATGAATTTAACAGTTTAGCTTGTTTGGAAAAATTCAGCTTTTGCAAAGGTTACCGAGGGTAACGTTTTATGGGTGAAACGGCGTCGTTTTGCCATCCAATTTCTACAGGGTAAATATTAACATTAATAGGGTATAATGAACATGGTTTCCACCATATTCGCTTAAGTTATCACATAGAGTTCTATATCGAACACTTAGATTATGCAAACGGTTATCGATTGAAATATCAATTTCTTTTACCCGATCAACACGAAATTTATTCATGAGTTACTATATGATATTACTATGGCGTAATCGACCCAGTCAGGTCTCAAACACTAAAATTTACGATGATGGTTCTTACTCGATATTAACTTCGCAACGATGTATATATGAAATATCTATACTTAAACATATATATATATATATATATATATATATATATATATATCAACATATATAATACATATAGATTTTTATAGCATGATGAATAAGTGAAGGGGTTCACTTGCCTTGGGTCGCTGATATAGAAGCGACGCGACGTGCAGTGTTTGTCTCGACACATGAGACGGCACGATACTGGACACGGTGTGTGGCGTGTGCGCGATGCGAGGTGACCCGGTACTAGACACGGTGGTAATGCGGGCGTGATACGGTAGAACGCGTGGTGATGACCCGGGCATGACACGGTACTGGGCACGGTCTTGACTCGGTGCATGGTGTAGGTGTGGCACGGCGCGACACGGTACTGGACACTACTGAACACGGTGGTGAGCATGAAGCGTGCACAAGCCGTGGTACATCTGGGCAAGCGGGCGACACGGGGCTGGGCACGGTGGTGGTGCAGTTGTGGCACGGTGCCGGTGCGGAGGTAGGCATGGGAGCGGCTCGAAGGGGCACGGTTGTTCAGGCATAGAGTGGGCATGGCTCCTGGCACAGTGGTGGTGCGGCGGGGGATGCAGTGGGCTCGGTGAATGAGTTCAAGGGGATGAGAGGCTATTTGATTGAGCACGATAATGGGCAGTGGGGGCACTGCTGGCACGACGTGGAGGCAAGGTGTCGCAGTGGGGGGGGCGATTGGAGCTGGGGGATGGAGGAGGATGAGGTGGGCACGGCTATAGAGAGGGTGACCGGAGGAGACTACGGCGTGCATAGTGAGGAAGTGGATTTTGCGGCGATGGGTTCCTGAGTTCTCAGTTGTGGGCCGCTGGAGGGTTCGCCGACGACATTGGGGTGCTGACGAGGGGACGACGACAAGTTGGCGGTTGTGAGCGTCGGCGGCGAGATAAGGAAGTGGTGGTGCAAAGGGTATGCCGGCGATGAGTGAGGTTGAGGGTGCTCGGGTGTAGAGAGGTGGTGCTCGGAGGTCAATTGAGTGGGAAGGAGGAGGAAGTGGGGAGATCATCGTAGTCGGTGGCTCGTGAAGAAGGCGAGTTAGAGAGGTGGTCGGTAAGATGTAGGAGCTCTGGCTTGGGTCCATGCCGGAGGAGTGACGATGGTTGGTCGGTGGTCGGTGAGTAGTTGGTTGTTGATGGAGGGGTCTTGATTGGTGGTGGAGGTGAGTGGGGAAGCTCGGCTCGTGGTGACGTGGTAGTGGTGGTTCTGTGGTTCGCCGGCTGTTCAACGGTGCCGAGGAGTGAGAAGGAGGTAGAGGGAGAGATTGTGAGATAGGGATAGTGAGCGAGATTTAGAAAGAGAGAGAAAGGGGGTCGTTGAGAGTGGGTGAGATTGGAGGAGGAGATCTCGGGGACGTTGAGGGAGGCACAGAAGTGGGGCTCTCGTCGCGAAGGAGGAGGGAGGAAGATCGAGCGAAGAGAGAAAGAGAAAGAAGCGAGAGGATAGAGAGGGAAAAATGGGTCGGGTCGGGTAGGTGGTTAGGGTTAGGGTTTGATAGAGTTAGGAAAATAAAATTATAAATTAGGGTTTAGAAAAATAGGAAAATAGGAAAAATGGAAAATAGGAAAAATATTGGGAAAATATCTGGAATATAATGAATAGAAAAATATATGAAATACGGATAATAAAGTACTGAATAAGCTAGGTATTACAAAATCCTTTTGCGAGTTTAACTCCATAAAAATAAAAATCCTTCCTTTTTCTGGGAGTTTCCAAAGTCCCTTGGGAGTTTAACTCCTAATCCCGGGGCTAAGCCTCTTTTTTTTCTGCAGGCTCCCAGCGCCTACGTGCCGGGCGTTTGAGGTGCTGGGGCCCATGCGCCTTGCACGTGGCCCGTGGGCCTCCAGCGCCCATACGCCACGCACGTGAACCGATAACGTTCAGCGCCCACATGTCTTTAGGACGCTCCTCATCTCTCTTTTCCCACAAGCTTCACACTCAAAACATATTCCCCATTAGAAAAAATTTCTAACGGGGCGCTGCCCCATACCTCGTAAGGGGGCTGCTAGCCCCTTTGACCCCCAGCCCGCTATCTGGGTAACGGGATCCCCGTAAACTCTGCGAAGCCCCCGATATACTCAAAACCCCTCAAGACACACACATATGCACACTGCACATTGAGTTCGATGACCAGTTTGGTCCGTCAATCGGAGGTTCTCTCGCTCCAAAGGCGAGGGGTAATTAACGGCAGCTTAGTCTACGGCTGCCGGAGATTCGGATTCCCACAATCAATAAACCCCGGTTTACCCTAGGCAGGGGGAATCTGTATACACCAGACAAGCGACGCGTATTTCCATCTCAATGGGGTGACGAAAAACACCCTATACCCGTGTCCAGTATCGATACGTAAATCCTCATATCTCAGGCCCTGTCTCATCAGATCAGCCCTCATATCTCAGGAACTGTTTCATCAAATCGGTCCTCATATCCATCTGCCTCATATCACTCCGGTCGGTATCCTCCGGATATCCGACGAGTCCAATACTGTTACCGGTAGGTAGAGTTCCTAGCTAGACTCAACGCCTTCTATACGATCTTCTTGTTCCTGGGTACCGTACTGAGTCCACCATATAACCGCAGATGGTGACTCTTCACTTCTCGAATAGGGTAGTAATCGTAGCTCAGAACCGAGAAATCTCATGGTGGACGTCGAAATATCATATCAAGATAAAACCGCGTTTTTTAAAACATTCACAAGTTTTTAAATCATATCTGTGATTTCTCAAATCCAGAAATCTCATGGAAGCATAATCTCATAAAAATACGGCAATAATGAACTAATATGTACAGACACAAAACAATACTGTAATGCATAGTAAGTGTGTTCATATAAGCGGGTCGTATAGCAGTGTAAAGACAGTGCAATATCTAAGACAATATGTGGTGCTGGGTACTAAACAGTAATTTATATGTATACGTGGTATGTAAATTACCAATGATGTGTGTGTATGCGTGCGCATATGTAACATTTCAGAAAAATAAAATATTATTTTTGGAATTTAAATAATTTAAATAATAAATTTTAGAAATATTATAAAAAGTATGGAGATTAGTTTTAATGAAATGGTATGATTATATATATAGTTTGGAAAGTATTTGGAAATTAATATGAATTATTGATTTTGAAAGCATTTATTTGATTTGGACATTTTATAAATTATTATACAATTATCTGTATACAAGTTTAATGTTAAACTTGATTAATATTCTACTAATTATGCATTAATCTTATATATGTATCATGACATGCAACATATCATGTTTGCAACATTTTTCTATATATATTGAATCATGGCTTTATTTCTTTAGTTGCTTTAATTGGTTTTGTTTTAATTTGGGAAAAGAAAAGAAAAGAATAAATAATATGATGGGGACAAAAGGGCATGGTTGAGAGAGGGAGAGGGAGAGAGAGGTTCCACACTCTTCTACACTTTTCTTCACCTCCTCATTCTCTTCATTTCTCCCATCTCCCATTTCTTCTTCTCCTTCTCCTTCATCCTCCACCACCTTACTACTATCCTAAGTCCACCCTCAAAACCACCACAAAACCCTATACCAACTTCACAAAAATCACTCCTCACATCACTACAAACACCATAGTAGGATCAAGTTGGTATTTTGATCACTTTGGCCATCCTAGAAATTTGTTGGGTTGTTCTTGGAAGGTAAATACCTCACTTTTAGTTAAGTATTAAGTTTTCCTAATCTCCTATAGTGAATTAGAGTTAGACAAGTGTAGGTTAATGATCTTGGAAAATTCTAAGATAAGATTTAGGAGATGTTTTGAGTTGTGAAGGTGTATTTGAGGTTTAGTTAGTGACCACAACTCTTTTAGTGATAGAATTATGGACTAAACTTGAGTTTAGAATCCCAAACTTGAACTTGGAATTTTCCGATATCGGTTTTTATGGAAAACGAATTGATAAATTAAGATCTGCTATAACTCGGAGACTCTGAAAAATATTTAGCGAACATAGAGAGATGTGCAGGAAAATAGAAGCATACCCTAGAGACCCGAGCCTCTAATTCCCTCATCTGATTGCAAATAAATCCCTTCTGGCCGCAAATTGCGTCCTGGCCATGAAGTATGGGCCTCGTTCTTGATCGATGGCTCCTTTATCTCGTATTTAGACCTACCACATATGCAAATTGTCTTAATTTCACCTAGGGTAAAATCTAGGAGTGTTTTTCCAAGTTGTTGTTTTCGTTTTGTGACTTTTATTAACTTGAGTTTTGGTATTTGAGTTTTGATTCGGTCGTTTGACGTTTGTACGTCAACGTCGAGAGTTATTTGGTTATTCTTGCATGCGTAGACCATAGGTTCTAACCTATGTATGTCTTGTTTGCCATATCGGTTTCCGGATTTGATTTTGATCTCGATACAACGTGCGTTGAACTGTAGGTACCTTCACGTGGACTTCGGGATGACAAAGGAGAGCAAGGCGTTCATCGACTTCGGCTAAAGCAAGGATAGTAGGTGAGTAGATGTATATATACAAGGGAAGTCGGGTGGATGGCGTATAGCACCCCCGCAACCGTAGATTAGGGTACTTATATATATTATCTATATATTTCAATGTAGGATGTGGATAATTAGCTAATAGGGTTCTAGGAGACTGTAGGTTTAGGAGACTGTAGGTTAGAATAAGCGTACTCATAGGAAGGTATACCCTCAGCCTTATTTTCTCTTAGTCTTGAGCCTTTGGGATATATGTTGTCACACACACACATATGCATACACTTGGTATGATATGTGTGTATGTGTGTGTGTGTGTGTACACACACATATACGTGTAAGATTAGGATATGATATGTTAGAAGGATATGAGTCGATATGATCGGACATGATGTCACGAGGTTATGATATATGATTTGAGATTGAAACACCATGTTATGATATGAAATATTACATGATCTTTGGGCGATGTACATGTAACATGTGATGACATGTGACTAGATGAGATGATAGAATGTACGCGACCATAGATCCGTACCCTTGAATTATGACATCGTACGACGGTTTATACCGTACGAGATATGTTATATATGATAATTGACCCGTACTCTTGATTTGAGAATATCGTACGACGGATTATACCATATGAGATATGATATATATGATGATTGATCCGCACTCTTGACTCGAGGATGCCATACAATGGACTATACCGTACGTGATACTATGAGGCTGGATCACCGACTAATAGATGTATCGACTCGGAAATGTTATAGATTTCTAATCACTTTCGACTCGGGATTAGTTTAGCTTTTAATAGTTTAAGTGGATATTAGAATATAATTAGAGTCATACCTATTTTCAAAACTAACGGATCGTATGCATTTTCAAAGACAACCCTGAAGGACGCTACAGATTTTCAAATGGTATCTCTTTCTCAAAAACACTGTAGCCCCTATTTTTCTAAAAACAATGATTCATGCTATTTAAATATTGTAATTGTATGGCTCGTATGTAACTATATATATTTTATATTGTTGCATTTACTATTTTCTTTTCTTTTATGCTCGTATTATTCTCGTTTGTGTCTTACATACATGTTCTTTTTATTATATTATATGATATCGTCTTCTAGAACACATGCACCATTAACGATGATGTGCATGTTGCACGTACACAAACTCGCCGGCTCACACACTCATCATCGGTAATTGTCATACCACGTACACACTAGAAACCATTACTTCATCTTATAACTTAATAACTTGTAGCTTAATAGTAGTGCTTAGTACTTATTACCTCACATGGTAGTTTAGATATTGCATTTCTTACTTAGTTAGATGCCATATTTAAATATACATTCTGGTAATGCACTGTAGATTGGCTCTGTGCCGATATTCATTGTTTCATTATTGGCTCATGTTTATGAGATTTCGGTTTTCATGAGATTTTTGGATTTGGGAAACCGCATGTGAATTTTGAAAACTTATGATCATATTAAAAGAAAATATGGTTTTCCTTGATATGATGTGTGGCGTCCACCATGAGTTTTCTCGGTTCTGAGCTATATTTATACCCGATTCGAGGAGAGAGGACGCACCGTCTGCAGGTACATGATGGACCCGGTGCATTACCCCTGGGCAAGAAGATCGTATAGAGAGACGTTGGGCCCGGTAGGGGAGTGTTCACCGATGAAGACGCCACCGGGATGTTAGAACGTCTGGCCTGAATTTGAGGGGCATATGCTATTTGGATTTATCCGTCCATCTCTTCGAAGATGCCAAGTTGATTTATGGCACTGTATATCGGAGGTTTGAAAGAATAAAGCCGCTGTAGTAGATTTCGTCAGATTCCCTCTCGTTTGTGGGGTTTTTTTGATTATAGGGACGCTCTTCCTTGCAGGCGCAAGCCCCTGCAATTAATTACGTTACCACATCGCGATAACCACTTTCTCCTGCTCCGGAAGTTCACTTCGTGTCGTGTGTGTTTTTATTTGTTTAGGTTGCCCGTGGATTGTATACGGAGACTAATTTATGTTGTCGCCCATAGGGCGTGGATTAGTCCAAATCCGTATATCTTAGATTTGGGTTTGTTTTATTTAAAGATCATTAATCTGGTTTGAGATTAAGATCGACTTAAATGTATACGAGCAGTTGGGGCTCGGTTAGACTTTTGTTAAGGATACGTTAGTCCAATTTGAGATTAAGATCTACTTAGCAAGGTTCTAGGATCATTTTTGTTTTAGATCCAACAAGAGAGCATTTGGGCTCCGTTGTCTTAGTTTAGGGACATTTCGGTCTATTATCGCCATTTTGGAGGCGAAGTTCTATTTTGAGAACATCTCGGTCTGTTGATCACTATTTTGGAGGTTAGATTTTAGTTTAAGAACGTTTTGGTCCGTTGATTGCCATTTTGGAGGTGAGGTTTTAGTTTAAGAATGTTTCGGTTCGTTGATCACCATTTTGGAGGTGAGGTTTTAGTTTAAGGACGTCTTGGTCCGTTGATCATCCTTTTGGAGGTGAGGTTTTAGCTTAAGGACGTCTCGGTCTGTTGATCACCATTTTGGATGTGAGGTTTTAGTTTAAGGACGTCTCGATCCGTTGATCACCATTTTGGATGTGAGGTTTTAGTTTAAGAACGCCTCGGTCCGTTGTTAGTTTAAAGACGTTTCGGTCCATTGTCCATCTTGCGTGCACGTGTATTTGTTACATGACGGGATGATCAACGATGATATGGGATGCATCCAGTTTAGGATGTGGTTTGATTTGGGATGTGCACGCCAGTTTGGGAAGTGCGCCAAAAAGCAGTTGGTTTTCGGGACCCGCCACCTCTCTGAAGACGTTGAGGAATTACAACGACATGTATCGTAGAGAGATATACCTTTTAACCAATTCTTGTATTTGAGAGAAAGGGATTAATGGTAAACCCAGGAATCATTAGTCGTATTTTGAGACTAAGATTTCCTCAGGGGAATGCGGGACGGATATCGTTTTGGGATATCATCAGTTGGAAGATTGATAGTCGTATTTGGGACTAAGATCAGTATGGGAAGTAGTGAGCACATAGGCTCGGTTGATCTGAATTAGGGAGTTACTACTCTCAAGGGACCTATCAACTTAGGCTTGGTCCACTCAGTTTTCTTTTTATTTGAAAAAGAGTGCTGAGCACTTGTTTAGACTCAGTCCCCTTTTTTGTGCAAAAAGTGCCGAGCACTTATGTAAGTTCTGATGCTCACATATAATCAAGTAGGGTTTTAGTCATGGGAATTGCCCAATAAGTGTTAAACATTATACCCCTTTTATCTTTATATGGAGTGCTAAGCACTCTTTATGGCATCCACGTGAGGAACACGTGAGGCGCTAGGCGTTGCCTAGTGAGTGCCAAGTACCTTTTATTCTGTGGCGCCCACGTAAGGGTCATGTGAGGGGCGCTAGGCGTCGCTTACTGAGTGCTAAGCACTACTTTCTGTGGCGCCCACATGAGGAACACATGAGGCGCTGGGCGCCGCTCAATGAGTGCTAGGCACTTTCCTCTATGGCGCCCACGTGAGGGGCACGTGAGGCGCTGGGCGCTGACCGCCGCTAAGTACTCCCCTTTTTTTGTGGTGCCCAGGGGCACGTGAGGCGCTGGGCGCTAGTTTTTTCCTTATATGCTTTATTTTGAGGAATTTGATTTCCTAATTCTTTTCTGAATCTTTGATCCTCAAGAACAAGTTCTTCCCGATAAGAATTAAATTCTCAACTTGTAGGAGACTTGTCTTGTGGATCTCAGATCCGGAGAAAGAACTAAGTTCTTTTAAAAGGGTTAAACCCTTCAATAGGTAAATTAGATACTTTGATCTCTCTTCTTTTTATTTACCTAGGGTTTTTTTTCTGAGAAGGGAGATCTTCTTCTTTTTTCATTTTTGAAGCTTTCTGCTTTGTTTTTAGAAGCTTATGAGGGGTTCTTCTATATCAGACTTGAAGTCTTGGGTCCTTTATATGGTAGAGGCAAGTTTGTTGATTAGTTCTGAAGAAATCTCTCATTAAAAGATCCCAATTGATTTGGGGATTTTACCCACCGTTGGATTTTTGATCCAATGACTTCTGTTTTATAGAAAGTGTTTTCTTGTTTTTAACGAGATTAGGGAAATATTTTCCCATACAAAATTTATTCCGTAGATTGGTGACTCTTTAATCACCATTGGATTTTTAATCCAACCGTACTCTGTTTTACAGAGGGCAGTCTTTCTTGTTTAGAATGATTTGAGGAATGTTTCCTCTAAACAGAATTTAATTCTGCATCCTGATGATTTATCATCTCCGTTGGATCCTTGATCCAGCGGCTCTGTTTAACAGAGTAGAATTTAATTCTACTAGGCCCCGGCTCTCACGCGTTGTGCACGTAGGCGCTACTTAAGATTTTTGTGTACTTTGCACATTGGCGCCGCTCATATAAGAGTTTTTAACTTTGGCGATGGCGCCCTCGTAGAAGGCACGTGAGGCGCTTGAGCGCTGGGTGCTGCCTCATAGAGCTTTGCTCTTTTATTGGGGAAACAAATGCCCCTCACCGTTGCGCTCACGTAGCTCGCACGTAAGTGCAGCGGTGGCACCTTCTCCACCGTTTGATCTTCTTGGAAGTTGAACCGTCTTCCTATGCCTATAAGTAGGGCCTTTGGCCCTTGAGATGACTGTTGTTCATCTTCCTTAGCCTTCTTCTTTCTCTGAGAATTTAACAGATCCAAGATGTATTCCTGCAAGTAAAGGGGGTTCGAATATTCTCTTTCCATAGCTCAGATCTATGTCCAAGGAAACTTTTTTAGAGTCAAAACTCTGTCAAAATTTGGTAAGAATTATGACCAAACTCTTGAAGGAATCTCTTCATGTTTTCGGGTTTTATCCCATTAACAGAGCTTTGCTCTTTTTTTACAAAGATCTCTTAGTGTTCTAAGATTTTTTCTTGCAGATCTTGAAGATATTTGGGGTTTTATCCCGTTAGAAAGCTTTGCTTTTGAGGGTTCTGGGATGTCATCCCATTGTTCTACAGAGCTTGGCTCTAAAAATTTTTGGGAATTTTATTCCTTTCCTAATTTTCTTAACAGATTTGAAATCTGTTTGCAGAACACAGTTCTCGAGAGAGTTTAACTCCCGAGTCCAATGATGTTATCTCATTAAATGAGAATTCTTTTGGATTCTATTTTTAATGAGTGACTGCCCCATCATTGATGGGGCGTTGCCTTGATTTTGTGGGGCCCCTATCCCTTTCTTTTTTTGAACTGCGGTGTAGTACAATTTTAAGTGACAAAGAATGTTAAAGCCTTAAGCATTGTATCGATAGCTGACTCCTCCCTTTTTGTGCAAATACTATGGCTTCCGATTCCTCTTTTCCCTTCGTACGTTCGGAAAGCGCTTTTGCCGACGTGACCGTAGATCGGGAAGTCTTCACGCTTATTAAGGATCATGACCCAGAGAAAAAATATCTTCATCTGTGGGGGTCATAATATAGTCAGATTATCTGGGGTCGACACAGTTTTTCTTGTGCAGCGCCTTTGGAGCCTATCCCAGCGATTCATTACGCTGACCCACCTCAAGTGACTTACGCCGTAGAAGAGGTCAACTGGACCTCGGAAGGTCGTCTTCAGCCTTCCATGGTATCGATACCCGTACAGCCACCGATGACCTTGGACATTTTGGGGCGACACATGTGCCAAGGAGAGTCGCACCCTTAGGGGCAAGTTTACATGATAGGATTGACTCCACGTCATTCGGCCGACTGTCTACAATGGGCCCGATATATCCTGTCCGCCAAGAAGTCGCTGCTATTAAAGACCGGGTTGTACCCCGCAATCTACGCGTCCCTTTTTCACTATCCCCCGCCTCATGTGTGGTGGATCAAATCTTTCTTGGAACAATGGAACATCTCGACTCATACCTTTCTCTTATTAGATCGGAAGGTTTCGATTTCATTAGAAGAGTTCACGGAGATCTCCGGATTACCCGTCAGAGGGGAGCACTATGAGGAGATACTTCCCCCTGATGAGTACATCTTTGCCACTAAATCAGTGGTAATGGGCCTTACCCTGGAGAACGCCGTTCAACATCAGTTCCCCAGCTTGATCAAGGTGTTGAACATGAATGCGAATTTATTCCTGGAGTCTGGCGGGCACGGGGTTAGCTTCGCAGATTTTATCGCCCGCTTTCTTCGTCCGGATGTTCTGTCTAAACAGGCTACGAAATTCGCTAAACTCGACGGCCCGTTCGGATTTGGTTTGGATAACTTGCCGACGGCGGAGGCGGATTTAAAGAATTTCTTTATTCCGGACACTCCAGTCTGTAAGGATACGCCAGCGCCCCATCCGTCAATCCGAGGCCAAATGCGGAACAAAAACTTTTCAAAATGGCGCTAACGTAACCGTAAATCCCGGATCATGCCATTAACCCTAAATTAGTAAACTGTAAAGTGGTTAAAGAGATTATACCAATCGATCTGTGTCCTTCGGTCTTCAATCTCTGTCACAAGCTTGTTGCGGCTTCCCCGACAAAGTTCGCTCTCTGATCTCGCTCGTCGAAGAGACTCCACGTCGAGGATTCTTTATACGGGTTCCCGCTTCAAAAACCGAAGCAACTCGAGCAACTAGTTTGCTAGCCTAGATGCCTAAGATTAAGTAGAGATAGCGTGTGATTATTTTGTCTCATAACACTCTAGGATTCTCAACACATTAGAGGGATGGAGTGGAGGTTGAAGAAGATGCCCATGGTGAAAGATGTGAGCTCAAGAAAATATCAAGTGAGCAAGCCTAGCAAAAGAAAAAGAGATGGCTCAATAAAATGTGATGGCTTCCCTCTCATTTTCAAGTGAGTGTTTTGATATATTGTGGTGAGAAAATGAGTCACACACATAAAAAAAATCTCTACACTCACACACTTACCACAAATATCTTAGCTCGCTCACAAATATCTTTGCCATGACAAAAGACATGCTATGTCAAGAATGAGTCACAAATTCCACCATTAAACATTTAATCTAAATGTTTAAATCAAGAAAAGAACATGGCATCAACTAAAGAAATCTTGTAACGAATTACAAGAATACCCCTCATCTGTATATACATACCTACATCCGCATTCCGACTGAATACGAATACAACAAAACGAAAATAATCCAACAATCTAATACTAGGATCCGGCTTAAACCAAAGCCCACTAGTATGATCCATCCGATTGTTCAGTTGATAAAACTACACATCTAATATGACATTTTTCCTACTATTTCTATATGATAAAAGGTGTTTATATAATATATGACACATATGAGGGTTTATCTGTAAAAATACTATTTTCATGTGTTTATATATTATAATTAACATTTTGTAGGAAAAAGTAAGCATATAATATCCATGTGACATTTGACCTATTTAATTATGCTTGCCTTATTAAAAGCCTTTGACCAATTCTTAATGGTTAAGTTAATATCTCCATAAAACAAACTAATATTATTTGTTGAGTTATTGTGCAGAATTTGCAGGGCTGAAATCAAGGAAATCAAAGTTGGTAAAACAAACCTGCCTAATTAAGAAAGTAAACTAAAGAAATCAATTCTGGCAGTGACGAAGAGAAGATTTTCAGTTTTCAGAGATGTGAAAAGATCACCACGTGTCATCAAGATAAAGCCCCAGAAAAATAATGTGACGATCCCCCTACTTGGCCGCGGAACCGCGGCCAAACCCACCTATTGGCCGCGGTTCCGCCGCGCGTTGAATGAGTTGGAAGTTGAGATTTGTTCTGTTAGGATCTTAACCACTGGTTTCCATATTAGGAAACTAGGGTAGTTAGGGCATGAGATTTTTTCTGTTGGGATCTTAACCACTGGTTTCCATATTAGGAAACTAGGGTTTTGGTTCTGAGACTATAAATAAGGACCGAGAGGCTCTTGGAAAATTCATCAAGCTGAAGAGATCATGAAGTCCACAATAGGCTCACGCATCCAGGCTGATCATCAATGGTTCATCTACCTCCTTATGAGAGATCGAGAAGTAAAACTAGCATTTTGTAATCATTTTCTAAGGGAATAAAGTGTAAATGAATTTTGTCGATTAATAAAGATGGTTGTTTTCTTTTTTAAAAAAATCATTTACACTTTTTTTAATTTTTTTTTACTTTCTTTTTTTTTATTTTTTTTATTTTTAAAGAAAACAACTACCTTTATTAATCGACAAAATTCATTTACATTTTGTTCCCTTAGAAAATGATTACAAAATGCTAGTTTTGCTTCTCGATCTCTCCTAAGGAGGTAGATGAACCGTTGATGATCAGCCTGGATGCGTGAGCCTGTTGTGGACTTCGTGATCTCTTCAGCTTGATGAATTTTCCAAGAGCCTTTCGGTCCTTATTTATAGTCCTAGAGCCAGAATCCTAGTTTCCTAAAATGGAAATCAGTGGTTAAGATCCCAACAGAAAAAATCGCATGCCCTAACTACCCTAGTTTCCTAATATGGAAACCAGTGGTTAAGATCCTAACAGAACAAATCTCAACTTCCAACTCATTCAACGCACGGCGGAACCGCGGCCAATAGGTGGGTTTGGCCGCTGTTCCGCGGCCAATAGGTGGGTTTGGCCGCGGTTCCGCGGCCAAGTAGGGGGATCGTCACATTATTTTTCTGGGGCTTTATCTTGATGACATGTGGTGATCTTTTCACATCTCTGAAAACTGAAAATCTTCTCTTCGTCACTGCCAGAATTGATTTCTTTAGTTTACTTTCTTAATTAGGCAGGTTTGTTTTACCAACTTTGATTTCCTTGATTTCAGCCCTGCAAATTCGGCACAATAACTCAACAAATAATATTAGTTTATTTTATGGAGATATTAACTTAACCATTAAGAATTGGTCAAAGGCTTTTAATAAGGTAAGCATAATTAAATGGGCCAAATGTCACATGGATATTATATGCTTCCTTTTTCCTACAAAATGTTAATTATAATATATAAACACATGAAAATAGTATTTTTACAGATAAACCCTCATATGTGTCATATATTATATAAACACCTTTTATTATATAGAAATAGTAGGAAAAATGTCATATTAGATGTGTAGTTTTATCAACTGAACACCGATCATGATCCGTGTACGAGTGCACGTATATGATCGAACCCTGCCATAATACCATATGGCCTCTATAACGTTTCGCCCGAACTTGGGAAACTCTCTGTGTGAGACTCTAAAGACTCGTCAATACGCTGGCAGTGGGTTTAACCACAAGCACGTCAGTGGCACTAGCTGTACGTAACGGCTGCCGAGGTATTGAGCGAAAGGGAGGCCGACGAGCAAACTCATCTTGAAACCTGTTCAGTTGATAAAACCGCACATTTGTTATTACATTTTTCCTACCATTTTCATATTAAGAAGGACTTTATTATAATATATCATACATATGAGGGTTTATGTGTAAAAATACTATTTTCCATGTGTTGATATATTATAATTAGCATTTGGTAGGAAAATATATGCAAATAAATTCATTAACCAAATCCTAGTAGAACAAAGTCTACTAAATCTTATTTGAGTTGTTGTGCAGAATTTTTCAAGACTAGAATCAAGGAGATCAATTTATTAAAGAAGACTTACCTAATTAAGAATCAAAACTTGGAGACCAAGTCTGGAAGCAACCATGAGAAGATTTCCAAATTCTGAAGGTGCCAAGGATCGCCAAATGTCATAAGTACCCATCCCCAGAAAATTGATGGACGACCGTGATCATCAAGCCGCGGATCCGCGGCAATAGCCCCTTTATGCCGCGGATCCGCCGCGGTTAAGAAGAGATGGAGGCTGAGGATTTTTGGGGAAAATCTTTTCTACTTTTTCCCTAATTTAGAAGCTTGGGATCTGGCTTTGGCACTATAAATAAAGACCAAGAGCTTCTTGGAAAAAATCATCAAGCCGACGAGATCACGAAGTCCCAGACGGCTTACGCATCCAGGCTGATCATCAACGGTTCATCTACCTCCTTAGAAGAGATCGAGAAGCAACTAGAAATTGTAATCATTTTCTAAGGATTCAAGTGTAATGAATATTGTTGATTAATAAAGGTAGCTTTCTTTTTCTTATTCTATTTCTTCGTAGTTTAATTATGCAATTTCTTTCCATCTCTTTTTCTCCCAACATGCGCGAGTAATTCTCCGCTTGTTAGGGTTCGTAGGATTAGGGTAGGCTAATGGATGATGAACATCCCTAAACCCTTTTTAAGTCCTATAAAGTTTATGAACTTTATCAAGAGAATCATTAACATCCTAATCAGACGCGCTAACAATTCTTTGATAGTTCCGACCGCGATTAGAGATTAGATTAATGATTGTTTTGGTAAATGCTAGATATGAACGGAGTTCTGTGTCGAGATAAGGGTTAAGAGTGAGATTCCTTTTCCCTCCAGAAACCCTAATCTACACGCATCACCGTCGTTCTAGTTTTAAATCTATTAAAGGATAAAAATGGTAACTTTTAATTAATCGTCCATAACTACTAAATCCTAACGAACCCTACAAGCCCCCTTATTATATTAACTACATCCATAAATAATCTAGATCTATATTTTGCATTAGTACTTAACGTAGATCTAGAAACCATTTCACAAAATTCTTTATCCCTTCTCTCTTTCAACACATCTAAAGTAAGATTAAAAGATTCAACGTTTCCCAGAGGACGACCCGTACTCACCTCGGTCTAGCTACACGCGATACCGTTCTGATTGCGGTTAAACTACAAACACACTTCTTTCGAACCAATCAAAACCCTACTGAGCCTGACAGTGACAATATCCATACAGTCCGGTCCATTCTTCTATGAGTATCACATATGATCTAGGGGGTGGATAAAGTCAGACCCCTAATAACGCAATATTCAGTGTCGGTATGAAGCCCATCACCACCTGAGAAACTACCGATCCGAATCAGTAATTCTCGACTACCTTGGCCAAGGATTTCTGGTGATGGCCACCCGTGCACACTGCGACCTCTACCCCCAATACTGGGAGAGACGAATCTCCTGACAATCCGCTCACTGCTTCCATGTGGCTCGGGACTGTACCCAAGTAAAACCTTTTTGCATGACTCCTTTGAGCCGTGATAGGGTAGTAATCAAAGCACAATGGGAACTCACACGAGACAAATGATGATCTCAGGTCGATAGAATAACCTGTACACATGTCACCTGGGAACTGCTATCTGACAATAGGTATAATACCAGCTAGCATGTTCCCGGTGAGTCCGTCCGGTGTACTCAATGAGCACCTGTATACTATCTTAGGTAAACCAACTGACACCAATGGCTTGTGAGACCGGCCATCGCCCCTCGTCGGGGTCTCGATCCGTATACACTAGTCTACTCATGGAGTATCGATGCCCAGTCTCGAAGCTCCCACGACTAGGGACACTTTTAAGGATGTGCTTATAAACTACCCAACTCTCACATATATGATCGCCATCATACTGCTGGTAGTCAAGCAAGAATCCTATGGGCTCTATCAACATTTAGTAGTGATCTGTAACACCTGAAGCATGTATACGATGATAAAGACAAACCAGATAGCATACTATCATCTCGAGTAAGACTGTCCTACCGGTACAAGTCCTCCCTCAATCATTGCAATCACGTGTTTGCGATCCAATAATTGACTTGAGGGCACTATAGCCAACAATCACCCACTTGCAGTTAAGGCTAATTATTGCGGTGTCGCATACTCACAGCCTGTGTGATATCGAACACCCAACTCCTCTACTAATCAGTTTCACAAAGCTCGTTTGCGAAACTATTGTGTTCGAGAAATAGCCTCAGTGAGTGGATCCGCTCTGATGTTTCTTTCTATGTCTCTCTTTATCTCAAGTTCGCAGAGAAAACCATCTCCCGAAATGAGCAATACCTGTCTTAGATTATGTCTGGATATCTGATGGGACCTAGTTCACAAATGAACTCCAAATCCAGTAAACTTCTTAGACTGTATCTTCAACTGGATTTAATCAGTATCCTGCGCCATGCTACCCTCAGTATCCGCTTGGACCACCTGTCCAAACTACTGCCCCTCTCAGAGGGAAAACTATAACTCCGACAGTCACTCTGTCATCCAGGTCACCTTGGAAGTCTTGAATGATAACCGTCTCCCGAAGGAGGCTGTCATTATCAAATCCCTAGAACATCCACTTATGTTCTAAAACTTCTTCCGAACGTTTCCCCACGATTGGATTAATATAAACTTATTGCATCTAGTGAAAAAACAACATTTGGTGTGGTACTTGACATCTCATGATTGATTCAATTGCCTAAGCAGGTGATATGCCAATCATGTACATCCCTCTCCCCTTTAGTCTGTAAGACATATTTAGAGAGGCTGACTCCATCACCTGCAGGTACACCACCATGCCAGGAGTCGTCCATTCTAAAACACCTTTAGAATACTGTTTAAGTACCCGGTTTGGGAAACTACCCAAATCTAGATCTAAAACCATAGTTCTAATAACCAGAATGCCAGTTATTATATCCATATCCTATGTGGAGAAACCACTGTGTGACAACCACAGTAAAACCGATCGTAGTATAGGAATTTCACTTCCTACAACGTGTATGTCATCCAAATACCAGGACATACCACCTTACTACCTTCTTAACAGATCCATCTCCTATTCTGATGAAGCCAAACTTATGACTGTCACATCAAAAATAGATGATCTATCTCCGTTATATCTGCTTTAGTCTATAAATAGACATAAGGAACTTGTCCACTACGCTTCCGCTGCTCCCACTGACTACAACAACCCTCTGGAAGAGTCATATACACGTGCACTTCTAAAGCTAGTTCAGAAAGATGCTATACTCATCCTCCTGCCGGGTCTGATAGTCTGGAACAGCAGTAATGTCAAGTCTGGGTAAACAAGAACATCCCTGTCACCGTCTTTGAGGATACCGAAGTACCTCTCGGACGCCTGAGATTACCCACCATATCTGCAAAGTGGCCAATGGATTGTCAAAACCGATTGAATTTTTAGGTTCTTATTAAATCTTCAGTAATCATTTGTGGTTCTGGAATCACTTCCAGTTCTACCATACTCCCACTACTGTTTTCTGAAAAAATCCATTTTACCAAAACCGTGGCGAGTCAAGAACAATATCACTATTGATCTTCCAGATGATAGAAAGTTAACCCTCGTCATAAGCCGGGATAACCCACAAACTGCCATTACAGAAACGTGCCTTGAGTTGTCCAGAGTCTGGTTTTAAGCATAAGCCAGACAACTCCATATACCTTAACATCATTAAGATATGAACCATTCTATATACAATATAGAAACAGAGGCACTTATTTAATTGAAACCAGATTCAAATCATGCAGCAGTCTCCAGTGCATGTCAACTAAATGGAAGGAGGCCGATCAGCATTACTCATCTAGGAGTGCATCCAGATATGAGTAACCCAAAAGAGAAGCAAGTTCTCAAAACCATTACTATCAACTGAATACCAACACAAGTATCTACATCTTCGATCACCTTGAAGAATCCTGATACATACAACACATGGTTCTCTACTTTATTCTTGTACCTATAACTTCTCAAAACATGGACCTTGTATTTCTACGAAATACTTGTCTAAGAACCAGAGAAGTCACAAGTAAACAAAATATAGTATGAGAACCAACCCCTATGTCCTAATAGACACTGGACAACATACAATACTTTGTATAAATCCCCTGAGTTGAATAACTCATACCCTGAGCGTCGTAGGTTAAAAACTGTACTATGGTTAAGAAGAATTGCACCGCTGTTTAATGCTCCTTACCTAACCATCAACTGATATAGGTAAATGTCATGGACATAATTTCAAAAAGTTATATCTCACTTTATAAAATAAACGTATAGATATATCAGTTTGAAATTGGCGCATAACAACGGATATTCAAAACCAAATATTTGTCGTCCGGCAAAAACCTAGGCGATTTCCTCAAATATCACCAATTACAACGAATCCCGATATAATGAGGATGATCACCTAATTCCCAATAACTTACTCCCACTTATCATCTGTAAAACCATACAGATGTGAGAATCAAACCTGGTAAATACATACCCTGGAGCAAGGATCTAATAGGGAAATCAGTTTTCAATTAACAACGCATAATGAAACTGAAACATTAAAATGTTTCGAAGGGGTATCCGGGTATTCCTAGTAATGCCTCTTCCATTATCCAGATTTATGACTGTAACCGTATATTTCTTTGCCATCTCTCCAAATCCTTATATTTGTCTTTACTCATTACCTTCTGTACACCATCCTTAGGCTAAATGGTTTTCTTCCATTCCTACCGTTCGGCACCAGCCTATGGTTTGGAAGATGACTATCCAATAAGCGTAATAAGTGTACTCTCCTAATCCTAGGATTACTCGCAACCCAAGAGAAGGTAAAGATAAAAGACAACTGAATAAACCTTATTCTATTTCTCTTAAACCAGAATCCATTCTCGAACTGGAACAAGTTCCTTCGAGTTCGTATATAACCATACGATGGATTATCCAATAATTGTGGATCTTCGTGGTGATACGGGGTGTTCTGGAGAAATACAAAGGTGAAGTAGGAGTGGCGATGAAATACGTGGTTTGGTCATGAAAGATAGCAGCCGCAATTTACTTTGCCCTCTTTCTAATTCCTTTATCTGTCTTTACTTATTACCTCTTGTACACCACACTTGGGCTAATTTGTTTTCTTCTTTCCCTACCTTTTGGCACATGCCTATGGTTTGGAAGAAGACTATCCAATAAGCACAATAGGTGTACCTTCTCCTAATCCTAGGAGCCCTCACAACCTGAGAGAAGGTAAAAGGAAAAGACAATTGAATAGTCCTATTCAATTTCTCCAAAACCGGAAACCATCTTCGAATCTGAAACAAGTTTCTTCGAGTTCGTATGCAACTATACGATGGTCATATCCGATAAATGTAGATATTCGTAGTGATACGGAATGTTCCGGAGAAATTCAAAGGGTAAAAGAAGGAGTGGTAATGTTGTATGCAACTTAGACAATCCAAAGGCCAGTGTTTTAAGAAATTTCGGTCAACTTGGTTACTGAGTTATAGTTTAGGGTCGGGTCATGGTCGCTGCCAAAGAGAGAGAGAGAGAAAAGAAACACTCTGCGTGCATTCTATCTTAGATCAGAATGGTTAATCACTTTATCTAATCAGGATGTCTCCCACTGTATCCTCAAATTCTCCTCCAAAACTGAAAGAAGAATTAGTCGGGATCATCTAAAATCACCCGAGGAGTAAACCAACTCATCAGTGGGTATCGGGATCTAACTATCATCGCATGATAACCTGATGGAATCCACTCACGTTATCACACTCCAGAAGGTATGCGCATGCCTAGCAAGTTTCCTGTATGTTTGAAATTCCAATGTGATTTTTACCCCATGCTCTTATGACCTTGACGAAGGTCAACAAATCATAAGTCACATGTCAAGTTCTACCCGTCATTGTCCAGGTTAATTTGAACCCATCCGTACTCGCCCTTAACGAAGGCCAACAAGGCTGTACGACTGTCCCAAACCAACGCATCTATCTATGCAACAGAAAAGTAATAAATAACTACCATACACTATGCCATGATGAAGGCCAACAAACATAGCATGAATACTAAGTGCTACCCGTCTGAAATGATGGAGGGCTACGAATTGTTTCTGGCGAAAAACCTTTAACGTAATGAACTTGATATCGTTGAAGGAACCGGATAGTTTTTTACAAATATATAGTGGCGAAAAGCTCTGCTAAAGAGGTCACTCCCGGTGAAGGGATCTCGACTCTTTCCCCGTAGAATGAGGTGCAGGATATTCTCACTGAATACCGCGATGCAAAGCAAAATGTAATTGACTATAGTGAAGTTATTACCCTGACGCAAACTTTTGCCCAAGGGGTCACTGCCGATGAAGGGATTTCGGCCCTTGCCTCGTCGAATGAGGTGCTGGATATTCATAAACGAATACCACTGTGCAAAGCAAATGAAAACGTCCTTATAATAACAGCTTTTGAAAATTTATTCCAACAACATCGAATAGGTCTATTTTCCTTGCATTGATCTGAATCAATGCAGTCCCATCAATTAATCACACCACAAAAGAACGAAAATATGATGTACGTATATGCCATCCGCATTCGCAATTGGGTCCCGTCATCACTCGTTAGGTTACTTAACTAACGACAAAGCGGGGACTGAACTAGCGCGGGTGTAAAACATATACAACATCTACTAGTATATATATAGCAATATACAATAATCGCTCCAAGCGTGATAAATGAAATATCACAGAAAATTAATAAGCATCACAGATCAATACAGATAATCTGGAAGCCCGGGGTTTCCTTTGAGCCACAAGTGAAACCCGACGTTCCCTTAGTCGTGTAGATAGACTGTGCAATGAAAACCTAGACCCCTACGAGCGCGACAAGTTACCCGTCAAAACCATAAGCGAGGCAGGCCCCTTCAGCAAAATGAATGGGCCACCCGGCACTTCACGGAATCCGGTAACTTGAGCACCCATCCTTAGGTCAACCTGTACCCCCTACGAGTGCGGCGAATAGCCCGCCAATTCTAGAGTGAGGCGCCCTCCTTCTCAACGTTATGAGATGTGGACCCGTTGCCCACCAGAACCCGGCTATCCGTGCACTCCATCGCGAGGCAATCCTAGTACAGAAAAGAAAATATGTACAATGGTGACATCGACCTCAACCTGGTCGTGCCCCAAAAGAATAATATACAAACAGGCAGTGACGGAAGTCCACATGTCGGATGGTCGCCCCGCGATATCAAATTACAAATAAAAATAAACTGTACTAACATTGCACCCAAGCTATCCACCACGACGAATCCGCAACAATACAGCACAACACAGAACATCAACGTGAATGTCACGTTTGCAAACCCGTCTAAAAGGACTATAGCAATTAAACAAGTTGTACCGATCAAATGACATTCACGGTCGCAGATAGAAATGTATGTATTGTAAACTTTAAACAATGTTAGAAAATATTGAGTTCGAAATAACCCCGAATAGCCCCCAAACACCTAGATAAAACCATATCAAAACTAGGCTAAACAAACAAAACCACTGAACTAATATTCCAGAGACCAGACCACACTGAAAATTTCAAACCCGGACTCACCAAAGTGGCCGGCCTTCTCGGATTTTAGCCCTATGTGGTCGGTCCAATTTGTGTGGAATTGGCTCATATTTGAAGTGCAGGCTAGTGGTCACACAAGTAGTCTTCTGTAGTTGCTAAAATAATTTTTGAAGACACTTTAAAAATTGACAGAACCTGGAATACAGTGAGTGATGTTTGGGGTTGTTTCAGTTTCGATACTTTAACATTGTATAAACCAACTAGTATGTGGTTAATGGTTTGACTCTGATACCATGTAAGGCTACGCCCGCGCCCCGGCCATCAATCCGAGGCCAAATGCGGAAAAAAAAACTTTTCAAAATGGCGCTAACGTAACCGTAAATCCTGGATCGTGCCATTAATTCTATACTAGTAAACTGTAAAGTGGTTAAAGAGATTATACCGATCGATCCGTGTCCTTCGATCTTCAATCTCTGTCATATGCTTGTTGCGGCTGCCCCGACGAAGTTCGCTCTCCGGTCTCGCTCGTCGAAGAGGCTCCACGTCGAGAATTCTTTATACGGGCTCCCGCTTCAAAAACCGAAGCAACTCCAGCAACTAGTTTGCTAGCCTAGGTGCCCAAGATGAAGTAGAGATAGTGTGTGATTACTTTGTCTCATAACACTCTAGGATTCTTAACACATAAGAGGGATAGAGTGGAGGTTGAAGAAGATGCCTATGGTGAAAGATGTGAGCTCAAGAAAATATCAAGTGAGCAAGCCTAGCAAAAAAAAGAGATGGCCCAATAAAATGTGATGGCTGCCCTCTCATTTTCAAGTGAGTGTTTTGATATATTGTGGTGAGAAAATGAGTCACACACACACACAAAAGATCTTTACACTCACACACTTACCACAAATATCTTAGCTCACTCACAAATATCTTAGCCATGACAAAAGACATGTCATGCCAAGAATGAGTCACAATTTCCACCATTAAACATTTAATCTAAACATTTAAATCAAGAAAAGAACATGGCATCAACTAAAGAAATCTTGTAACGAATTATAAGAATACCCCTCATCTGTATATACATACCTGCATCCTCATTCCGACTGATTACGAATACAACGAGACAAAAATAATCCAACAATCTAATACTAGGATCCGGCTTAAACCAAAACCCACTAGTATGATCCGTCCGATCATGATCCGTGCACGAGTGCACGTATATGATCGAACCCTGCTATAATACCATACGACCTATACAACGTTTCGCCCGAACTTGGGAAACTCTCTGTGTGGGACTCTAAAGACTCGTCAATATGCTGGCAGTGGGTTAATCACAAGCATGTCAGTGGCACTAGCTGTACGTAACGGCTTCCTAGGTATTGAGCGAAAGGGAGGCCGACGAGCGAACTCATTTTGAAACCCTACTGAGCCTGACAGTGACAATATCTGTACAGTCCAGTCCGTTCGTCTATGAGTATCGCATATCGGGTCTAGGGGGTGGATAAAGTCAGACCCCTAATAACGTAATATTCAGTGTCGGTATGAAGCCCATCACCACCTGAGAAATTACTGATCTGAATCAGTAATTCTCGACTACCTTGGCCAAGGATTTCTGGTGATGGCCACCCGTGCACACTGCGACCTCTACCCCCAATACCGGGAGAGACGAATCCCCTGACGATCCGCTCACTACCTCCATATGGCTCGGGACTGTACCCAACTAAAACCTGTTTGCACGACTCCTTTGAGCCGTGGTAGGGTAGTAATCAAAGCACAGTGGGAACTCACACGAGACAAATGACGATCTCAGGTCGATAGACTAACCTGTACACATGTCACCTGGGAACTGCCATCTGACAATAGGTATAATACCAACTAGCATGTTCCCGGCGAGTCCGTCCGGTGTACTCATAACCCAATGAGCACCTGTATACTATCTTAGGTGAACTAACTGACACCAATGGCTTGTGAGACCGGCCACCGCCCCTCGTCAGGGTCTCGATCCGTATACACTAGTCTACTTATGGAGTATCGATACCCAGTCTCGAAACTCCCATGACTAGGGACATTTTAAGGATGTGCTTATAGACTACCCAACTCTCACGTATATGATCTCCATCATACTGCTGTTAGTCAAGCAAGAATCCTATGGGCTCTATCAACATGTAATAGTGATATATAATATCACCTGAAGCATATACACGATGATAAAGACAAACCAGATAGCATACTATCATCTCGAGTAAGACTGTCCTACTGGTATAGGTCCTCCCTCAATCATTGCAATCATGTGCCTGCGATCCAATAATTAACTTGAGTGCACTGTAGCCAACACAGTCGTCCCCTTTGCAGAGATCGCTGCCCCGGGTTTTGACGAAGAGAGGTTCTTTTTGGGGTTCATTGGCCTGTGGCTGAGTTGGTTTGCGTTTCCGAGGCACCCCCGCTACATGAGGCCATATGTTTTTTATTCGGCTCATCACATCGTCACAGGGATGCGCGTGGACTTTGGGATCGCGGGGTTAGCTCATCTATACTACGGCCTGAGTTTATCAGCTGACACTACTCAACTGGGGGTAAAGCCCGTGTATCTCCCATTGCATTACTTCACATCATGGGTCAAGATGCACGTACTGGGTGCCTTTGGTGTTCATAAACAACCTCGATTCTACGAAGCCTATAACTTCCCCCGGGTCATGTATCTAGTTGACGCTTCCACTCCAGACCCGTCACAGCGAGAGGCTCGGCGATTGCTCCTTCGACCACGCATGGTTAGGGACAGTATGGCCTTTGTCGATAAAGTCTTGACTATTGGCAAAGAATCCACCAAGATGGTCCAACCATTGCACGATACTTTTAAGGATGGGGCTTCTGCGTTGAGGGCCCGGGAGGTTATACACCTGTACTCTATCAGGCCGTGCTTCCTAGTGTTTAGACAGAACGCCTCGGTGCTATTCATGAGGTACAACCCTCACCACTTCGCTCAACAGTTGGGTTATAATCAAGGTGTTCCTCTTGAGGTGTTCTCAGTTGAGCCGGTTGCTACGAAGGAAGGTATTCATAGCGCAATGCATCATTTTATGTGATTAAATATGGGATCCCATTTCCTTGTCAGCGAGCCGAGCTATGTGCCGAAAGCTTCGAATTCTCACGTGGCGTGGCACCAGCATGCGATGGGTGCTGTTATCAGAGAGGAGAGGCGGTTGTTACTCGACCATAAGGATGCCGTCCCAGCCGGTAATCCAGCGGTCCCTTTGAAGCGACGATCAGTCGTTAACCCTTCTTTAAGAGAAATCATTACGGCTATAGTCCCACGAGCTTTTCCTGGTAAGCTTCGACCGGATGTTCCTGCGACTGCAATAGAAATGGCGTTCCCGGAATCGGGCATTGGTTCGGAGATGGGGACTCGCTGTCCGAAAAGGCATGTGAAGCGAAAGCTTTTATCGTCGGTTTTTTGTGTCAGTTCGAAGAAGAAAAAGAAATCTCTATTCTTTGCTGACATCGTATTCGGCCAGGAGCCCCATGCTCCTTACAGTGAGGGCTTGTGCGAATATGGAACCAATAAGGGTTTGTTTGACATGCCTGCAACCGATACCGATCTTCAGGCTGCCTTCGCAGCTTCCAACCGATACCGATCTTCAGGCTGCCTTCGCAGCTTCCAAGCGACTGGCCCGTAAGGAAGCAGCGTTGGTCTCTATTGGGGAGTCGGGTATACTTCATTTACATTCTTCTGCATCTATCCCTTGTCCCCTTATTATGCTTTATTAACGCTCTTTTCTTTAACAGGTATTTCTGCCGAAGTGGCTCTCGCGGCTTCCTTCAAGACGTTTGTGGAGGAAGAGAGGCTTCTCACCACCTTGGGTCTTAGTATAATTCGCTTCACTACACCTTTACTCTTTTAGTTCCTTCTATTCATGGTCTAACTCTTTTCTTTATCCTGCTGCAGGGACTACCAAAACCCAGGTTGTTCCAAGTGTAGTTCCAATCCCATGCGTGACGCAGAAAAGCTTCCAGAGCCACCGACTACGGCCGAGGCTATCCCAAGGCCACCATATAAGGCCTTGCTGAAGCAACCGATAATGGACTCCATAGTGGCTTTAGAGGCCGAGCTCGGTTCGGACGATGACGTTCCCCTATCGGAAGCTTTAAGGAGGTCGGTTCATACTGCCCACGCTGAGAGGAAGCGTAGAAAACACGCTGCGAGGGAACGCGAAGCTGTCTTAGCCGCGGGTGCAGGTTCGAGTAATGTTCCACCTGCTGACATTCTTCCGGTGGACGTTCCTTCTGCCCTATCTACTGCCCATAGACAGGTTGTGCGTATAGCTCGTGAAGAGAGTGAACGGCTACTTCAAGGTAGAACAACGCACGGTCCTTAATAACAGTTCCTCCCCCTTTTTATTTATTTAACATACGCATTTTTATTTACAGGGCCAAATTTAGGAGACGGTGTGACAGGTGAAGTGCCGGCAACTAAAGAGCCTGAAGTGCCGGCAACTAAAGAGCCTGAAGTGTCCAATCTTTCTCTGGAATCTGGGACCGTTCCAACTACCACTCTTTCCCCCTGTGGATCCTTGATATCGGTGGGTGACGCAAGCATTACGACAGCCCTTGTCGAATCAGGGGATGAATCTGTGGGCGTTGAATCTGCTCTCCCGATGGAAACCGAAGAAGCCGTCACAACTGGTGACGCTTCGGGCACGGTTTCGGTTTCTGAATTGTCAGGTATTCCTTGGGCTATGGTCTTTGAGTTTTTAATCTTGCTAAGCATCTCTGATGATATTTCCTTTGTCTTGAGCATAGGCGCAATAAACCCTGAAGCTGTACTGGCTAAAGAATTACCGTCGGCCGCTGCCTTGACTGTCACAGTTCCTTCTGTGCCTCCCCGAATTTTGGAAGGTAAAGGTTTCTCATTTAGTTTCTTTATTGTAGATACCAATTTTCTTTGCCTTAATCATATATTATCGCAACCTTGCAGGAGTGCTCTTTGACCATTTATACCAAGTGCTACACCCGCATTTTTCCTTCCAATCGGAAGTCGTTCCCTCTTCCAGTATTGGTCAATATATTCTTCGTTTAGAGTTTCTCCTTTTCATGGGTAGACATTCTGTTGCTAAGCCTTTCTTATATTGACCCCAGTATCACAGTTCAAAGGAGGGGGCGAAGGAATAGCCAAACTTCCGGAGCTCTCTGTTTTTCCACCTTCAACAGCTGGTACGGTAGATTTCGTCCGTCAGGTATCTTCTTTGTCTTTCAAGTTGAAATCTGACCGTAATTTATTTTGAAGCAATTACACCGGCTTCAGCTCCTTTTGAGTCCCGTATTCCCATGCCCACGAGGCCCTTCGCTAAACGTCCATCTTCCAGGGGCGCGGTGACTAGCCGGTGGATGTTAAGCGAGTTTATCGAGGATCTTGACGCTGAGGCTCTCGCCTCTGCTACGGATTTTACCGACGAAGTCAATCCAGTGCTGGCGACGCTTATGAATTTCCACAATGAAGACCTCGTCGGTTCTTGGGTTGATTATTGCAGGAAGATCGAGGTTTGTCTGCATGAGATTGAGCTTAAGTATCTCGCTCCTTAGGTATTAGCTTTGAAATATCAGCGGGCCGCATGGATCGAGCAGAGTGTCGCTTTCATTCGATATTTTGAGCAAGAGGTGACCCTGAGGCGAAAGGAGCATGAGACGACTTCTGGCGAATCCTTCTAATTGCGCGCCTAAATTGAAGCGAATGTCGCGCTGCTAAAATCTATTTTTGAAAACATCCAACGATGCATTTCTGACGGGTTGGCGCTAAGGCAGAAGCTTGACTTCACTGAGCGGGTTACGCAAAGTTGCGAAGCTGCCAAACGGGAAATTGCTGAGAAGATTTCATCCTGCTTGCAACAACGAGCACAAATCGAAGCGGAGCTGACCGCCGTAGCTGAACGTGAGGAGGAATTGCGGGGAGCGCATGAGCGGGTCGTCAGTTTGTTGAAAGCACCTCCTTCTTAATCATTGTAATTGTATTCCCCTTTTTGCATTGGTTGTATCTCTTAAACATTTTGATTCATGAATAAGAACATACATTCTCTTTCATGCACTTATCCGTGTCTTGATGCCATAATGTGGTGGTAATTAGTTTACTTACTCGTTTCGGAGTTTTTAGTTTATTCGCTCATTTCAGAGCCTGTAGTTTATTCACTCATTTCGGAGTTCCTACTTTATGGACTCATTTCGGAGTTTGTAGTTCATTCATTCATTCCAGAGTCTCTAGTTTATGGAGTCATTTCGGAGTTTATTTAGTTTACCTCCTTTGGGATTATAGGCAAACTTCTCCTAACGTTATAGTTAACCCCTGCTCTTTACGACAGAGGTCCGTTAGGTTTTGTGGTATTAGAGTTTTAGTCCATGGTACAGTCACGTTGGCTGATACATTCCCTGATATGCAGACTTTACGCTGTTGTTCGAATGGCCCCGCGACTGTCGTGTCTCTGATCCCTTTAGGGGCTGGATAAGACGTCTTCAAGTAATCTTCTTAGGCAGTTTGACCGTCGGAAAAGCAAGCGTTAGGAATTTTGCCATGCCGCTTTTTACTTGAGGGTAGGCTCAATTTGGGAGCCCCGATGAGTCATAACCACTCCGCACCGGTGTGGGACGGTTTCCGATAATCTTTCGGGTTTTATTTGAGTTGCCGTCAAGACCTTGAAGCTAGGAATTTGGCCTTCACTTCCTTTTGATTTGGCTATTTTGGAGCCTTTGTTGACATTGCGTCTGCTGTAACGAGAAGAATGTCGGAGTAGTCTTTAGGTTGTTTTGTGAACTGTCAAGACTTGGAGCTAGGAATTTTACCATGGCTCCATTTTGTTTCGACCCTGGGGTCATTTGTTGACGTCGCTTCTGCATCCTGCTGGAATTGAGAAGGAACGTCGTTGTTGACATTGCGTCTGCTGTAACGAGAAGCATGTCGAGGTAGTCTTTAGGTTGTTTTGTGAACCATCAAGACTTAGAGCTAGGAATTTTGCCATGGCTCCGTTTTTTTCGACCCGGGGGTCTTTTGTTGACGTCGCGTCTGCATCCTGCTGGAGTGAGAAGGAACACCATTGTTGACATTGCGTCTGCTATAACGAGAAGCATGTCGAGGTAGCCTTTAGGTTGTTTTGTGAACCATCAAGACTTGGGGCTAGGAATTTTGCCATGGCTCCATTTTGTTTCGACCCTGGGGTCTTTTGTTGACGCCGCGTCTGCATCCTGCTGGAGTGAGAAGGAACGTCGTTTTTGACACTCCGTCTGCTGTAAAGAGAAGCGTGTCGAGGTAGTCTTTAGGTTGTTTTGTGAACCATCAAGACTTGGCTCTCTCTTTGACGGAGCCTGGTGGGAAAATATGGTTCCCTTTTCATTTGTGCCCATGTATTGTGTACAGGGGTTGATGTGGACTCACCTGTAGGGCAAAAGTTTCATTTCATTTTATTTCTTTCCGCGATACTCTATCATTTCAGCTTTTTATATCGCGAAAGTCATGATTGCCCAATCATTTCGGCTTTTTATCACGGCGCCCAATCATTTCGGCTATTTTTTCTTTTTACTCGCTGCTTTTTATTGCGAGTTGCCCAAACATTTCGGCAGTTTTTATATGCATATATTTTGCTCGCTGGTTTTTATTGCGAGTTGCCCCATCATTTCGGCTATTTCATATGCATTTTTTTTGCTTGCTGATTTTTTTGTTGCGAGTATGGAACTTGAGATCTGATACCAATTTTGGCATCAGCATCGCTGCAACTGAAATATTGCCAGGAGCAAATCATTATTTTCCTTGAAAGGACTTGGAATTTGATACCTGTTCAAGCATCAGCATTGCTGCGACTGGAATACTGCCAGGAGCGAATTATCATTTGCCGTGAGAGGACTTAGAATTTGATACCGATTTAGGCATCAACATCGCTACGACTGGAATATTGCCAGGAGTGAATCATCATTTGCCTTTGCAGATTTGAACAAAGGTGGCAGAGTAGACAGAGTTAGGATCCATTCGACTAAGGCTTTTGACTTTATAAGCCATAAGGGTCTCATAAAGGGTTTTCTCCCTACGAGTCGAGAGGATCCTGTAGGTGTAGGTTCTCCCTAGAAGTCGTGAGGACACCTAAGTGATATTTTCTCTTGCAAGTCGTAAGGATCTTACAAAAGTGTTTTCTCCTTACAGGTCGAGAGGACTTATAAGTGTCACTCACCATATGGGGAAATTTTTCGCCAGTGGTGGAACTTAGTGAGGGGATATTTATTCGTGCCCGTAGATTGTATACAAGGGTCAATGTGGACCTCTTATAGGGCAATTCGGGAGATATGATGGCTTAAGAACAGGTTTGGATTCCTGTAGCTTAAGACTTTTGAATCCTATAAGCAGTAAGGGTCTCATAGTGGGGATTCTCCTTACGAGTCGTGAGGATCTTGTAAGTAAAAATTTTACGAGATTGCGTCTTTTCGGGTTTTCACAAGCTCGCGGGTAGCCCTGCTGTTTTTACTCACGACGCCCTTTCGGTTTTTCATCCGTGCCCATCTTGCTTTTGGAAATACCATTTTTTTTTGTTTTTTTAACAACGAGATTGTGGCCTTTCGGGTTTTCACAAACTCGCTGGTAGCCCTGCTGTTTTTACTCATGGCGCCCTTTCAGGTTTTCACCCGTGCCCATCTTGCTTGTGGACATACCGTTTTTTTAACAACGAGATTGCGCCCTTTTGGGTTTTCACAAACTCGCCGGTAGCCCTGCTGTTTTTACTCACGGCGCCCTCTCGGGTTTTCATCCGTGCCCATCTTGCTTTTGGACATACCGTTTTTTTAACACCCATCTGTTTGCCAATGGGTCTTAGGGGTGACTTCACCGCCGGAGTAGCTGTGTAGCCAGCGGGATTTGAGTTGCAGTCTTCGCCATTGGAGTTTTGATTGCAATATAGATCTCAAGAGAGGATATCGCCGTATTTGGGGCGATGTGCCATGTTTGAGGCAGAGCACTAGTTTAGGGACATTTCGGTCCATTATCACCGTGTTTGAGGCGACGCGCTAGTTTAAAGATATTCTGGTCCATTGTTGGTTTAGGGATATCTCGGTCCATTATCGCCATTTTGGAGACGAAGTTTTAGTTTAAGGACATTACGGTCCATTGTTAGTTTAGGGACATCTCGGTCCATTATCACCATTTTTGGGGTGAAGTTTTAGATTAAGGATATTACGGTCCGTTGTCGCCATTTTAGAGGCAACGTTTAGTTTAAGAACATTTCGGTCCGTTGTTGCCATGTTTGGGGCAAAAATTCTTTTGGATACTACTTTTAGAATTTTGACTCAGGAAGATAGCGAGCAGACACAGGCATCGGCATCTAGCGTTGACCTAAGTCGTGACTCGTCAAGCGTAGTATTTCTTGAGGAATCGACCGTTTATTGGCCGGAAGGGTCTTTCGCCATGCATATCCACGAGCAAATAAGCCTCACCTTGGTAGACCTTGTCTAGGATGTACAGGCCTTCATAGATTGGTTCGAATTTCCCCTGTTTTGCACGGTTAGGAATCATAGGTCTTTTGACGACTAGCACGAGTTTGCCTTGACGGAATGTTCTCGGCCTAGTCAGTCTTTTATATGAGCGTGTCATCCTTGCTTTGTAAGCTTCCAGGTTTTGCTACGCCACGAGACGAGTTTCATCGAAGGCATCGAGCTCCTTAAGCCGAAGATGGGCATTTTCTTCATCCGTCGGCTCATATGGAACCGCTACTCGTAGAGAAGGGAGTTCTATTTCCAGAGGAAGCACTGCTTCCGTGTCAAATACTAACACATATGGGGTCGCATTCGTGGTTGTTTTGAATTTTGTCCGGTACGCCCAAAGAGCTTTGTGCAGCCTTTCGTGCCAATCTTTTTTGCTTCTGGATACCGTTTTCTTTATAATCATGGTCAAGGTCTTGTTGAAAATTTCAGCTAGACCGTTGGCATGAGGATTATAGACTGAAGAGTATCTCTGATCTATTTTGTGTTGTTCTGTGAAGCGGCTGATTTTATGGCTCTTGTAGGCTGGCCCAATATCCGAGATTATCCGTCGCGGGGTGACGAACCGGTAGATGACATGTGTCTTGAAGAAATGGAGGATGTTCTCCATCTTCACTTCCCTTAGCGGTACTGCTTCTGCCCACTTAGAGAAGTAATTGGTCGTTGCTAGTATGAACCGATGTTCTTTGGATGACGCTGGTTCAATGGGGCCGATTATATCAGTTCCTCACATTTCGAACAGCCAGCTATCTACTGTTTGGTGTAGCAGATTTGGATGTTGGTGGATGAAATCCCCATGAATTTTGTACGAGTGATACTGCTTCGGATATTCGAGACAATCCTGAATCATTATGGGTCAGTAGTAACCCATTCTTTTGATCTTCAGCTTCATCTTTGGTCCGGCTTGATGAGAACCGCAGAGTCCGTCGTGGGTTTCTTAGACGACTCTCCTTGCTTCTTCTGGTCCCAGGCATCTCAGCCACAGACAGTCAAATGATCTCTTATATAGAGTATCATTGACGAAGGCGAAAGACAGAGCTCATTTCATGAGCTGATGTCTTGATGACGCATCTTTGGGCATTCGATGAGATTTGAAGTAGTCTATGAAGAATTCTCTCCAATCCTCAGCCTTTTCTTCGTCCTCTATTTGGAAGACTTCTTGTTCAGTCACTTCCTTTCCTTCAGACGACTCTGTTAAATCTTCCAAAGATATTTCTGCTGGAGCGAGAACCCGGCGACTTTGCACAACGATCCTTACGTTATCGAGGTTTTCGTCAGCAAATTCCTTAGCAAGCTTGGCTAATGCATCCGCTTTGCTATTTTCCGCACGCAGTATGCTTTCTAGGATGTAGGAGGGGATCTGTGTCAGCAGTTGCTGCACCCTCCTGCCATATTTTATCAACTCTGGTTTGCACATCTGATGGTCGCCATTAACTTGACTAACGACCAGCTGGGAGTCTCCATATATGAGGAGGTTTTCGATTCCCATATCGACAGCGAACTCAAGACCCGCTATCAAAGCTTCATATTCAGACTCGTTGTTTGTTCTTGATTCCTTTAAGGAAAGGGCGAAACGCATTATCCCTCCTTGCGGAGTCACAAAGATGAGGCCTATCCCGGCTTTGATTATAGAGGTGTTATGCTTCCACTTCTTCATGGAAGATGATCCATCAAAGTAGAGTTCCCATTGAACATTATTTTCTTTCTTCTCCCCTTCAATTGTGTCGAACGTGTGATCGTCTGGCAATTCACAATTTAATGAAGAATCGGCTGGTATCGGATGCTCAGCGAGAAAGTCGGCGATGGCCTGGCCTTTACTGCTTTGAGGGGTCGATATGTTATCGAGAATTCCATCAAGAGGAGGGCCCATTTGGCTAGCCTTCTTGTTAGTATGACTCTTGACATCAAATATTTGAAAGGATCCACTTTTGATATGAGATGGACCTCATGTGCCAAGGCGTAGTGTCTGAGCTTCGTTATAGCGAAGATCGGTGCCAGGCAATGCTCTTCTATGGGGGAGTAGTTGTTTTCTGACCCCAGGAGAACTCGACTCAAATAGTAGAGAGCTCTCTCTTTCACCTGGTCATTCTCCTATGCCCATAACACTCCTAGAGAACCTTCCAGGGCTATTGTGTATAGGATGAGGGGCTTTCCTTTGACCGGAGCGGTCGGTACCGGCGGGTTCTGCAGGTATTGCTTGATTTCGTCCAGTGCACTTTGGCATTTATGATCCAAAACGAACAGGGGCCCCTTCTTCATTAGATGGCTGTAGGGGAGGCATTTGCCGGAAAGGTTGGTTATGAACCGCCGGATATACGCGAGCTTCTTCCACAAACGAACATGATGCCCCCGGCGTATCCGCCTTTTTAGGAGCGTGCCTCTGTGGCGGGTTCACCCTCCAGTTCTCTGACAGCGCGAATTTCCCTTGACGGAACTGGTCCTCGACCCAGTTCTTGAAGATGTAGCAATCCTCAATGGGGTGGCTGACCATTCGGTGATAGGAGCGGTAGTTGGGGTTGTTGACGTCGCCAGGCTGCGGTGGATGTTTTGGGTCTGGCAGAGCGATGAGTTTATTGCGCACTGCCAGTTCGAACAGTTTTCTCGTTTTATCATGGGGAAATGAGTAAGCACGTCCTAGCTTCTCTTCAAGGGATTGGCGCGGGTGCACGTCCTAGCAATCCTCAATCGGTTGTTGTTGAGTGTTGGAAACGAAGGCCGCTTTTCCTTTACCCTTTGCATTCCGAGGGTCCATTTTTGAAGAGGAAGGTCCGTGGCCCATCTGGTCCATTTGGGCCAACTTGTTGATCAAAGCCTGGAAGGTGGTCGGTTTGAAGAACGTCATGAACCGGGACACAGTCGCCTGAGGATCGAGAGTCCCTATGAACATGCCCATGGTAGGAGCTTCTTCGATGCGTTGTTCATATTTCAACCATAGGTTCCGCCACCGGATTGCGTATTGAACCCAGGTCTCTCCTGGCTTCACCCTGGATTGATTAATGCCGTGATCGGAGTGTGCTCGCTTGCGCTGGCGAACCGCTGTGTGAACAGCAATTCCATCTCCGTGAATGTTTTGACAGAGTCATTTGGGAGCTCCGAGTACCATTCAAACGCCATCTCTGACAGGCTGCCAATGAAATGGCGAAGCAGCAATTTGTCGTCGCCTCCAGTATTACCGTATAAAGCTCTGAACTGAGCGACGTGGTGATGCGGGTTGCCTGTTCCTTTGTACACATGGAATTTGGGGATCGTATATCCCGGAGGGTATTTGATTTGATCGTACCAGCCTGGGTACGGTCGCCTGGTTCTGACGACTTGTTCAGCCGCTTCTCTTGCCTGATAAGCTCGTATTTGTTGAGCTATGTAATCGCCAAAGGCAGCTTTGGAGATCATTTCCTCCCTATCCACTGATAGCGCCGGAAGAGGGTTCGATGTTTCTTCTCTGTCGTCCTCGATGATTATCGGTGGATTTTCGGCTGGAGGTTCTGGCTGGATCATCATTCCAATCATGTCCTGGAACAAAAGTGCCATCTGGTTTATATTAGCAGCTTGTTCCGTGGCCTCCTTATCCTTTCTTTCCAGCACCCTTCGCAGGAACTCTTTATCGGTCTCCTGCTCCTGGCACTGTTCAGATGTCGATTCTGGACTTTCCTTCTGTCCGGTGAGTGCTGCCATTTTCGTCAGCATCTCCTGGAGCTTTTGTTGCTGCTCCTGAGCCTTTGTTAATGACCTAGTTTGCGGCCGATGACCCACGGAAGCACGGCTTTCCTCCTTTCCGGAAGCCCTGTAAATCATGTGCACTATCATGCCCCCGACTTAGGACGTTTGGGTCCATTGCCTTTGGAATTTGCTGCCGACGGTGGGAGATTCTCCGGCCTTCTCTTTTTGTGGGAGGTCGAAGTTGAAGGAGCCATTGTAGTAGGTGCCTGTGTAAAAGAATTCCTTCGCTGTATACTGGAGGGATGATTTTCCTCTTGTCGAACCTTCATTTTTTCCGGTTGACGAGAGCTGTTCTTGTTGATCACAGAATCTTGGACTTTCCGCCAGACTCTGTGGATTTAGGAAGACAGCCGCTGAGGGGGCTGCTCCGGCTTTGCCTGCATCATATTTTCAATAGGAAGTGGAGATTTCTTCAACACCGGGGTTGGGGAGTTCTTCCGCTCCCTCCTAAACGGTTCAAAGTTGTTCTCGGTCGGAACAACAGCGTTAACTTCCAACATTAGAGCTGGTAGGGTGAATCCGGAGGTGGAGTTGCCCCCAGCTCTTTTCACTCGGCGCCAGTGGCGACATCGAGCGTGCCTTGCCGATGGGACCACCTCAGTTGTGGAATCGGCTTCGTCGTGCCCCCTGCTTTGGTTAGGGGCTGCTGCTGGTGCCAGCCTGTCAAAGACCGACGTCCGTTGAGAGGGAACGACCAATCTTTCGAAGGCCGACTTTCTGGTAGGGGAATCTCTTTTGATGATTTCACCCATAATAGGATTTGGAACGGCCAATCTTGCGTAGACCGATCCTTTGGTAGGAGAAGCCCCTTTGACGACTTCACCTGCCAGAGCTGGAAGAGCTATCCGTTTCGGGGTAACCCCTTCAGGTACGCGAGCCTCTTTGCGGGCTCACTTGAGCTTCGACTCATCCTGTTGAAAACTGAGGTGGTAGACTTGGACGACCCGTTGAGAGGGGCCGTGGTGGTTGCAAGTCGATCGAAGACCGACTTTTTTGGAGCTTCCTGTGGTGGCACCGGGGCGCTAAAACTCGTTGGCGGAAGCATAGTCCCGAAGAACAATCCAGTGGTGGCTTGAGTTACCTGCCCTACCGACATTGAAAAGATGGAGGCTGCATTAGGCCCGTATGTCACTCCTCCAGTTGGGACGGAGCAGGAGCTGTTGTTGCAGTTTGTGCAGCTGGAAGCCATTGACCTTTTTCCTTCTTCTTCTGCACAGGAGCAAGACATCAAATCTTAGTACCTCAAATCCAAGGGAAACTATAGCAAACCGCGATTTTTGTTCGCGAAACACGACACACGAAGTGTGGAGTGGAAAAAGGAAAATGTCCTACCGGGCGTGCCAGAATCTGTTCACCGCCGAAAGACGTGACTGGGACGTTAGGACGTCTGACCTAAATTTTAGGGGCATATGCTATTTGGATTTATCCGTCCACCTCTACGAAGATGCCAAGTTGATTTATGGCACCGTATATCGGAGGTTTGGACGGATACGGCCGTTGTAGCAGATTTCGTCAAATTCCCCCTCGTTTGTGAGGGTTTTTTTTATTATGGGGATGTTTTTCCCTGTAGGCGCAAGCCCCTACAGTTAATTATGTTACCGCATCGCGATAAACACTTTCTCCTGCTCCGGAAGTTCACTTTGTGTCGTATGTGTTTTTATTTGTTTAGGTTGCCCGTGGATTGTATACGGAGACTAATTTATGTTGTCACCCGTACGGCGTGGATTAGTCCAAATCCGTAAATTTTATATTTGGGTTTGTTTTATTTAAGAATCGTTAATCTGGTTTGAGATTAAGATCGATTTAAATGTATATGAGCAGTTAGGGCTCGGTTAGTCTTTTGTTAAGGATACGTTAGTCCAATTTGAGACTAAGATCTATTTAACAAGGTTCTAGGATCATTTTTGTTTTAGATCCAACAAGAGAGCATTTGGGCTCTGTTGTCTTAGTTTAGGGACATTTCAGTCCATTATCGCCATTTTGGAGGCGAAGTTCTAGTTTGAGGACATCTCGGTCTGTTGATCACCATTTTGGAGGTGAGATTTTAGTTTAAGGACGTCTCAGTCCGTTGATCACCATTTTGGAGGTGAGGTTTTAGTTTAAGGACGTCTCAATCCGTTGATCACCATTTTGGAGGTGATATTTTAGTTTAAGAACGTCTCGGTCCGTTGATCACCATTTTGGAGGTGAGGTTTTCCATTGTCCATCTTGTGTGTACGTGTATTTGTTACGTGACGGGATGAGCAACGATGATATGGGATGCATCCAGTTGGGATGCGGTTTGATTTGGGATGTGCACGTCAGTTTGGGAAGTGCGCCAAAAAGCAGTTGGTTGTCGGGACCAGCCACCTCTCTGAAGACGTTGAGGAATTACAACGACATGTATCAAAGGTGTAGAGAGATGTACCCTTGAACCAATTCCCGTATTTGAGGGAAAAAAGGATTAAAGGTAAACCCAGGAATCATTAGTTGTATTTTGAGACTAAGATTTCCTCAGGGGAATGCGGGACGACTATCGTTTTGGGATATCATCAGTTGGAAGATTGATAGTCGCATTTGGGACTAAGATCAGTATGGGAAGTAGTGAGAACATGGGCTTGGTTGATCTGAATTAGAGAGTTTCTACTCTCAAGGGACCTAACCAACTTGGGCTTGGTCCGCTCAGTTTTCTTTTTATTTGAAAAAGAGTGACGAGCACTTGTTTAGACTCAGACCCCTTTTTTGTGCAAAAAGTGCTGAGCACTTATGTAAGTTCCGACGCTCACATATAATCATGTGGGGTTTTCAGTCATAGTAATTGCCCAATAAGTGTTAAACACTTTACCCTTTTGTCTTTATATGGAGTGCTAAGCACTCTTTATGGCGTCCACGTGAGGAACACGTGAGGCGCTGCCTAGTGAGTACCAAGCACTTTTTATTCTGTGGCGCCCACATGAGGGTCACGTGAGGCGCTGGGCGGTGGACGCCGCTTACTGAGTGCTAAGCACTCCTTTCTGTGGCGCCCACGGGAGGAACACATGAGGCGCTGGGCGCCGCTAAATGAGTGCTAGGCACTTTTCTTTATGGCCCCCATGTGAGGGGCACGTGAGGCGCTGGGCGCTGACCGCCGCTCATTGAGTGCTAAGAACTCTCCTTTTTTGTGGCACCCACGTGAGGGGCACATGAGGGGCTGGACGCTAGCTTTTTCCTTATATGCTTTGTTTTGAGGAATTTGATTTCCTAATTCTTTTCTGAATCTTTGATTCTCGAGAATAAGTTCTTCCCGATGAGAATTAAATTCTCTACTTATGGAAGACTTGTCTTGTGGAAATCCGGAGAAAGAACTAAGTTCTTTTAAAAGGGTTAAACCCTTCAATAAGTAAATGAGATACTTTGAGCTCTCTTCTTTTTATTTACCTAGGTTTTTTTTTCGAAAAGGGAGATCTTCTTCTTTCTTCCTTTTTGAAGCTTTCTGCTTTGTTTTTAGAAGCTTATAGGGGGGTTCTTCTCTATCAGACTTGAAGTCTTAGGTCATTTATATAGTAGAGGCAAGTTTGTTGATTAGTTCTGAAGAAATCTCTTATTAAGAGATCCTAATTGATTGGGGGATTTTACCCACCATTGGATTTTTGATCTAAGAACTTCTGTTTTACAGAAAGTATTTTCTTGTTTTTAACAAGATTAGGAAAATATTTTTCCATACAGAATTTATTCTGTAGATTGGTGACTCTTTAATTACCATTGGATTTTTAATCCAATGGTACTCTGTTTTACAGAGTGCAATCTTTCTTGCTTAGAAAGATTTAAGGAATGTTTCCTCTAAACAAAATTTAATTCTGCATCCTGATGATTTATCATCTCCGTTGGATCTTTGATCCAGCGGCTCTGTTTAAAAGAGAGTAGAATTTAATTCTACTAGACGCCGGCGCTCACGTGTTGTGCACGTGGGCGCTACTCAAGATTTTTTTGTGCTTTGCACATTAGCGCTGCTCATATAAGAGTTTTTAACTTTGGCGCTGGCGCCCTCGTAGAAGGCACGTGAGGCGCTTGAGCGCTGCCTAACAGAGCTTTGCTCTCTTATTGGGGAAACAGGGAGCACTTCCGACCGGTGATAGTTTGGCTCGGCGGATATCCGGAGGATACCGACCGGAGTCATGAGATGAGATGGATATGAGGGCCGATCCGATGAGACGGCGCCTGAGATATGAGAATTATGTGTCGCTGCTAGACACGGTTTTTATAATGTTTTCGAGTGTCGATACTGGGCACTCAGGTTTTATCATGATTTAGTATGTCGTTGATGGACACACGTTGGATGATACATTTATACTCACACATATATTTTATATATGATATGGTACTAGCTTATGACACGGACACGAGTATATTGGTATTACACTTATGCTTATACTATTACCCTTTCTACCACTCGATATTATTGTATTATTATTATTATATTATTGTATGATCTAAGAGATTTTCATACATTCGATTTCTACCCGGTGATGTCTTCTACTCACCCCTGTTGTGCCACAGTTTTCTTGCAGGTTGACCGCACAGATTCGGTAGCGACTTGCTGGCACACCGCTTTTCTTCTGGGTGAATTGCTTTGGTAAGTGGGGTACACTTGCATCGTGACCACCATTTGTACTTGTATATTTATTCAGTTGTATCCAGTTAAAAACTCCATCAATCAGACTATGTATATTTGGTAGATTTAGAAACCACAGTTTGTATATTCTTTCGAACCTAGAGTTACGGATATGTATTTATTCTTTATTTTGGTTTCTTTACTTTCTTTTTTGTTTTTTGATCTTCTCCTTTGGCGTCGTATATCTTTATTACGTCTTTTTGTTTCCGTCTAATGGCGAAGAGCTAGCTCCCGCTTGGGGATGCCTTTTTTATTATTGCTTGTATTGCTTTCGGGTTAAAATTTACAAAGGAGGTGCTGCCCAAATTTCAAATGACGAAAATGTTTTAACTACGGTATATAATTCACTTGTGTTTCATATAATATTACTTATGTTTTTAAAGAAAGAACCTAATTTCACTAAACCTTTATTTCAAAACTTCACCTCCTTTATTTTCCCTAAATGGTTTAGATTTCTAGGTTTTTGGCTTACTTGGATTAGGTGGGGTCCTATAGACTTCATGTGATTCAAGTGCCAGTTACGTGCTTTTTCCGGGTCATGACAGCATACGAGTATATGTACGTGCAACATGTAAGTTATCGGTAATGGTGCGCGTGTTTTAGCAACGAAGTCACGTAAAGCTAAAGGTATAAACGTATTGCGTATCATAAATAATCGAAACGCGAGTGTATGCAGAAATAAGAAATCGAATTGCGAGCGTATGCAAGATAATGAAATTGTAACGTGAACAAATATAAAAATATTTAACTACGTATCAGCCATACAATTATAGTTTAAAATAGTACGAGTCGTTGTTTTATAAATAGAGGGCTACGATATTTCTGAAAAAGATACTGATGGAGGTACTAATCTTCCTCGGTAGTCGTCTTCCGTCGATTTTGACGCAGGCGGTTCTGAACGGTTGAGATTGGAAGTAAAGGTTGAATGTGTGGATCTCAATGGATTTTTGTTGATGCCGAGCTACCTGCGAGGGAAGTCCCAGGGTGGATAACCACCGTAGAACTCTCCAATGATCAAGTAAGTAACGAGGAATAAATGCAGGGTAGCGGCATATTGGAATCGGTTCGAATTACCTGAATCATCTAGAGGAGGGGTTTATATAGCAGTCGCATGGAGCGAGCTGATGCGAGATTCTCGTCGTTCGTTACGCCCCCGCGTCATGTTTGCGACAATAGCGGGACACGCCCATTAACGGCGGGATACGCTCATTAATGGTGAGATACACTAGCGTGATATGCGGGACGTAGAGCGGCGGAGATCTCGTAATGGCGAGATACACGGAGCCGTTACGGGGGCGCTTGGGCTCCGTAGTCCCGACCAAACAGGGACGCTGATGAATCTCAAATATAGGATAGCTTAGGATGAGTAAGTAAGCTGAGGTCTCAGCTATAGGATAGCTCGGGGACGAGTAAGTGAGCTGAGGAGTCTCAGCTATAGGATAGCTCAGAGATGAGCTATTGGCTGGCGGTCAGCCGATGCGGGAACGTATTCCGGAGAGGTCCTCTAAAAGGTCGGGTATAACCTCAGAGGCGAGGTGCCAAGGAATGTCCCCAATGCATCATACTTATTCCAGCTCCTTAGCCCCAGGAATCTAGTGGGCGTACGTGGACAACATGTCCTCTGCTACGTGTCGTAAATCTGGGGGTTCCCATCTGTGAGCCTCATCATTAGCCCCCCGCTCTCGCCCTGATCTATTTATGAGTAAGGTAGAGAGTGGTAAGCCCGGTTTTTAACAATTCGGACTCTGATTTCCCCGCAACGGATTGTCCGAGGAAGATGCGACGTTTGGCGGCTAACCCTCTCGGATCCTAGGGTCAAGGTGGCAGCTCACGAAGCGCTTTAAATCCTGCGCGTATCTTTGGTGACGTCAGCGGATCAGTAAATGATTGCGCTTTGAAAGGGGACATCATTTCACTCACTCAGACGATTGGACTACGCGCCGCGTGTCCGCCACCGGGTGGCAGGACGTGAGGGGTTGTCATCCGAATCCTGTCGTGAGGGGACGTGTCCAATGGCCATTCTCCATGTGGAGTCCCGGTGGCCGCTAGGTGTGGCGCTTCATTTCGGAGGGAACGGATTTGGGCCATTGGATGCCTCCTTGCTGAGTGTATAAATAGGGGGCATCCCATGGCAGATACTTTGCCCTAGTTGTCTCTTGTCATCTGAAGATTGCCAGATGCACATCCGCTTAGGTCGGAACTTCAGCTAAAAAAAACTTTCCTCGGCCAATCCTTTCTTGAATTAGGTTAGATGTCCTCCTCCAAAATATCTATTGATATAGTAGGGGTTGAGTAGGGTGATGAGGCTTCAGCTTCTGAAGCTAAGTCCAGCGGGTCTTTTTCCTCCTCGGCTTCCGATAGCCGAGAGAGTTCTTCTTCTTCATTATCTCCATCTTCTATGTCGGGCTCGCCCCCCAGGGAAACGATTCCCTTGTCCTTCGTCGTCGGGGGGAGAAGAGAGCCCCCAAGGTGTGCATCAGGAATACTTGTGACGCGCCCTCATTTTTGAACCGTCTGGATGAGCTTTCCGACATCCGGGCTCGTTTTCATATCTCTTCTGGCTATTCACTCCGTTTGGCCAGGGAGGGCGAGCGAGAAGACCAGGTGCAGGGCAAAGAGATTGCCCTGTACTTGGAATCATTCTGGGCGGGGATGCGTCTGCCCTTCTCGCCTGAAGTTTGTGCCGTGCTCCATTATTTCCATCTCGCCCCGGGCCAGCTAGCGCCGAATTCGTGGAGAATCCTCCTCGGGTTTCTGGTCCAGTTGATGATTGATCGGATCCCTTTTGATTTGAGCCTACTCCTTTTTTTCTTTGCTATAAAAATCACCCCGGTATCAGTAAGGACGAACCGAGCTGGGTGTACCTTTCATTCAAAAAAAAAGGGTAAGGCGGCCGGGTCGGGGATAGTGGTTGTCCCCTCTTCCATCCACGAATGGAAGGAGAACTTTGTCTTCGTCGGGCCACCGGAGGGTGAGTATTGGCCCGTGCCTATCAAGTGGCATAGGTCCGACTGTCCTAGGGTTAGGCAATCGAATGCCCCCGAGGCAAGAGTAGTGTCTCAATGGGAACTGATCCAGCGGGTTGATGTCCTGCTTTCCGAGCAGGCTTTGAGCTGGGCGGGACTCAGTCACACGCGCTTTATGGGTAAGTTATAGCTTTAGCCGATCTATTTAGACTTACAAAATTTTGTTGCTGTTTTTGGTCGCTGATCTCTTTCTTATGTGTATCTCACAGAACCGATGGATCGCTCGAAGATTATGGCTGCAATGGCCGCCAAGGCCTAGGGGAGGAAGGACGGTGGCGCAAACTCGTCCTGGTCTACTCCGGGCGTGGCTCCCCGGCAAGCACCTTCAGCCAAGGCTTCTACAGCACCCCCTTCTGGAGGAATGCCGTGGGGGAGGGCAGAAGCTCACCCGAGATCTGGTTCCCCGAGCTAGGACGGAAGCGCCGCCCCCTGCCGAATCCCTACTCAAGAGACAGAAGAAGGTGGTTTCTCTCCCCCCCCCCGGGCCGGGATTCAGGTGCAGGAGGGTGACTTCTGCATCAATGTGCCATCGGGGCTTTCTATGGCTGACAGTTTATTGGCAGATATGGAAAAGACGGCGGGGGCTAAGATTCCCTGAGGAACCATGAAGGCCCAAGTGGCGGCAATAGCCCAGGAGGCTGTTCATGTTGGTAACTCTTCGAGAATTTCTCTAAGTATTTTTTGCTCTGTTTTATCCTGTTTTAGCTTTTAGCTCGGTTCCTGTTTTTCTCAGGTCCTCCAGCATTGCGCCTTGCTCGTCGCAATGGAGTCCGATGAGGTGACCCCGGTGATAAAGAAGGCAGGCGAATCTTCCTTGCAAGAGGAAGAGCTCCTCGCCCAGCTACAGCAGGCAGAAGAAAAGGCGGCCCTTCTCGACTCGAGATTGGTCGCAGAGGGCCTGACAGTTGCTAAATTGAAGGAGTCCCATCGGCTCCTGACCGACTCTAACCGGTCTATCCAGGACCAAATGGAGGAGGTCAACGGGCTCTTCGATGCCATGAAAAGGCAGAGGGACTCGTTCAAAAGAGATGCCCGGGCTTCCCTCGAGGCGGCGAAGTTGGCAGAGAGCAGAGAAGAAATGGCCGTAAAAGAATACAAGGCTTCCGATCAGTTTTATATCGACCTTGCCGATTCTGCGGTCGTCGGGTGACACAACGCCCTTAATGCCGTTAAGGAAGCCCTGCCTGGGTTTGACGATCAGGAGCTTGGCGCAAGGTATCCCCTTGCAAAAGAAGTGCCATAGGGGGGCGTCGCCAAGCTGGTTAGGGGAGGCCAGGCGGCCGGCAGAAGTGCCGAGCCGGAGGTTGCCATCGTAGCCCCTGACGGAGGCGCCGAGCCAGGAAAAGTGGTGGCCGAGAAAGCGGTTTGAGCAACTCTTGAGTCGGTAATGTTGTTGAATTTTTTTGTAAGCCTCCGGGCATTTTTGTAAGCCTCCGGGCATTTTTGTAAGGCTGGGGAGTCTATAGAACCTTGTACACAATTTTGAATATAAATAAAGTACTTTTAGCTCACAAGTATTTTTAGCTCGCCTAAAGAGTGCTTCAATTTTTGCAAGTGTAGATAAGTCGGTGTCCAGTATTTGTAAAGTCGAGTGTTGAGTGCTAAGCGAGCATGACGTAAAAGCGAGCGAAAAGCCAAGTATAGATAGACCGGCATCCTACCTCGTCCAGAGTCAAGGTGACGATTGAGCGCCACGTCTGAATCGAGCGAACGCCAAGTGTGGGTAGGCCGGCATCCGCCCTCACCCCGGAGTCGAGGTGACGATAGAGCGCCGTGTCTGAATCGAGCGAACGCCAAGTGTGGGTAGGCCGGCGTCCACCCTCGATGTAACACCCTAGTTCATTTATACCCGTTCTATTTTGAGTATTTCTTTATTTGTGGCTATTCTTGATTTATTGTGTTTTGGGTGCGAATAGTGTATTGGTATCCGTCTTTGCATCCGACCCGACCCGCTTGCTGGAAACCCATCTTGATTCCTATTTATGATTTATCCCGGCTAGTTATGAGACTCCATGTACTTTCCTGTTTTATATCCTGTATACCTGCATTATATCTGGTATCTGCATTTTTTTAATATAACATTTAAAATCAAGCAAAATATTTTAAAAATATCTAGCATAGCCAGTATCATACCCCCTGACCCTGTGGTAGCATCCATATATCGTGTTCTCATTCCGTTCAGTGAAACGGACTCGTTTGGATAGCTACGTGCACGCTACGTGCATCCGTTCTTAAGGGTATGCTTTTTCGTTACCCGGATATCCTATTATGGTTTTGGTTAGTACGTATATTATTCGTATTTTCAAACTGTAATTTTAGATCCGACCCGGGTGTGTTTTGGACTATTTTTGTTTTAGCCAAAAAACTCAAATTTATTTAATATTATATTCTTTTAAATATCTAACTGTTTACATATTTTAAAAACTAAAAATATATTTTAAAATCCTAATCTATCTAATCCTAACAGTCTCTCTCTCTCTCTCATGACTCCCTCTCTCTCTATCTCTATATATATTCTTTCTTTATATATAAAAAAACCACACTTACTTGCAGCCGTCCCTCTTTTTCTCCCTCACTTTCTTTCTTCTTTATTTTCTTTTTTCCCGCCTCCTCCTCTCTCGAACCCATGCCCGTGCCCACGCTCGCCTCGTCGCCGTCTCCACCGCCGCCGACATCACCCTCGCCTTCCTCCTTTTCTTCGACCACCTCCTCTCCCCTTCTTCCTCACCTCATTTTCCCGCTCAAACCCACGCCCGCCGCCTCGCCTCTGTCCTCATCGTCGACGTTCACCTCGTCTCCATCGACCATCTCCACACCCTCGTCTCCACCTCCTCGTCTTCCTCCTCTCCCCTCTCTCCAACCCCGACAACCATCACCTGAGAACCCATAACCCCGAACCTTCACCTCTCCTGCACACCCCACCTCCATCACCGGCGATCCATCGCTGTCGCCTCACCTTCGTACCCTCATCTCCTCGACCCACACCTCTCCTCTCTCCTCTATCCTAGACCCGACCTTCTCTTCCTGCACCTGAAACCCTGCACGACCCCAAGAAAAGCCACTGCCTGGCCGTCGATCCTCGCCGGAGATCCGACCCCGTCGACCACCGTCGACGTCACCCACCTTGCCCAAAGCCTCACCCAAACCCCAGTCCTCTTCTCTTCTTCTTCTTCTTCTTGTTTCTTGTTTCCATTTCCTTGCAATCGGCGGAGCCGTACCCGTCGTCGACGATCCGGGCAACCCACCAGACGTTCTCGTGCAGCATGGTCACCTTCTTGCTTTGCCTGGTTCAGTTCTGTACGCCGTGTGTGCATTGTGACATTTACCCGACATCGGACGTGGCGTACGCACCCCGTCGTGAGATCCGTTCAGGCAAGTTTATCTTGCTACATCCTATGATATATATTTTGCATCCTTATGAATAAAAATATCACATGTTGACTGCATTGTACATCCATGTTACTGTTTTACAGTTTTTCGATATCCGTACGCATCCATATCATTAATTATATATCTAGTTGCATCTACAGATCATATTATTTCATGTTACTGTTGTATTAACACCCCATGCTTGATAATGTGCATCCAACGTGGTCATGGAGTTGTAGATGTAATCCCTGATAGATATTTGTGCACCCGTGTTTTATTGTGCATCCGAATTTTTATCGTGCATCCATACTTGCTACAATTTTATTATGAGCATCAGTGTGATACATATGCACTACATGTCATGACCTGATACACCACTACTTGACCTGTTACCTGATCCTGTTTCTAATGCCGACAATCCTGACATGTTGTCCTGACGGACATATCCTGTTGTCTACATAGAAAAACCTGTACCTGCTTGATCCTGTGTTGGCATTAGCTTCAGATTATCAATATCCGACTTAAACACATAACCATAGGGGTAAGGGGAAATCAATGATGAAACCTGACTTGTAACTCAACAGTTCGACGCTTATACTGATCAGTTTTACGGGCTAGGCCAGCCCCGGGATGATGCTGCTGACATCATTCGTCTGTACATGTTACATGTTTACTTCCTAGCGGCACGTCTCAGATTCAGCCCGAGAGTCTTGACCGTGGTCCCGGGCATGCACGGGATACTATTGAGTTACATCGACGATTCATTAAATTGATTTCAAAGACTTAAGAGTAATTAACCTAGTAGCATAGATTACTCAACGCATGCACATACACTTCACTGTTCCATATTCGTGTTACTGTTATACACTTATTACTGTTCATGCTCATGCCTGCATATCTTGTTACCTCCTGATTATATTTTATTGTTTGATATTATGACGCACTGACGTCTGGGTTTTGCATGGCCCGGATCCTTTATCTCTTTCGCAAGCCGACCAGGAGTACTTCAGTCGACAGGCCGAGCAGTGAGGAGCAATTTAGTATTTAGTTTAGTTTAGTTTTCGTTCATCATTTTCATTTCCTGATGTGAGCCCATATTTGGGACGTACTTTCCTGATGTTTTTCTTATTGAATTTATTGCTTCCGCACATTTATATTTCTTGACTCGTTTATTCTGGTATATGGACACGTACTAGATAGTTTATTTTATTTTACTGTTCTTGATATCTTTTAGACAGCCGTAATGTGACTGTGGAGGGATGTTTCCTAACCATGGGTAGCATGGTTGGCTCTGTCATGTGTCGATCTCAGCGCACTCTGAGAAGCGGGGTGTGATAGGGTTTGTTTGGTATCAGAGCCATAGGATTTAGGTTAATTGGGTTTGATTCTTTTGTAGTTGGGTATTGGACCCAATACACGAATCAGAAAACCCGTAATTAGGAACATGTCCTGCCACATTGTTATCGTAATTCTTGAATCATATCTTTCTCTTGACCCTGTCTTGACGATATGCAAACAACTTTGCATCTCGGCTTGAAACCTTCTGGTTTTCTATTGTTTCTTTCTATTCTGATACTAGGATTTGGGCGACCTGAACGGAGTTATGTGATTGTAACTATGAACTGCGGCATGGTTATAATGCGGTACTCTATTTAAGTAATTAGGAGTCCTAGTCTTGATTCACTTCCTTGTTTTATGGTCATTATATTACCTTGCTTCTCCCGGTTTCATTGCTTACCAGTTTATGTTTTATTGCAAGTTTTGAATCTTGTTTATCATACTGATCATCTTTGATGTCTTGGTTTCAGGATCATGGAGGATAGAGAACTGAGATAGTACCAGAGGCGTGTTGATGACGCCGCATTGCTTGGAGTAATTCATAGGATGCTGGAGAACCAGAAGCGGCAAACCGAGCTGAACCAGCGGCAAGCTGAAGCTTTTCAGGAAGGTTTGCGGACCGTCCAGCAGTCTGTAAACACTGTTGCAACCAAACCAGTACTTAGGAAACAGGCTTGTTTTATGCCCACTGCCTAAGGCTTTATCTCACGAGTCGAGCCGCCTCAACAATTTTTTCACAAGTCGAGACGAATCGAGCGTTTCTCGCAAGAACATCTTAACGTCGCATTTAACCTCTGCACTTTACGACAGAAGCCCGTTAAGGTTGGTGGTACTTAGGGTTTTGGCCATCGTACCGTCGCATAAGCTGATATAGTCCTCGATAGGCAATCGTGCTGTTCGAGTAGCCCTGCGACTGCCGTGTCTCTGATCCCTTCGGGGGCTGGACAAGACGTCTTCAAGCAATCCTCCTTGGCAGTTTGACCGTCAGAAGAGCAAGCGTTAGGAATTTGCCATGTCGCTTTTTACTTGAGGTTAGGCTTATTTTGGCGAGCCCCAATGAGTCATAACCACTCCGCGCTGGTGTGGGATGATCTCCGATAGTCTCTCAGGTTTTATGTGAGTTGCCGTCAAGACCCTAAAGCTAGGAATTTGGCCGTTGCTTCGTTTGCTGGCATCGCGTCTGCTGTATCGAGATGAGTGTCGCGGTGGGAACTAGGGATTTTGCCATGGCTCCATTTGTTTGATTGTCGCGTCTGAACCCTGCTAGAGGAAGAACGCTAGGGTGACAACTCGTCTGCTGTATCGAAACGAACATCGGGGTGGAGCTGGAATTTTGCCGTGGCTCCGTTTGTTTGATTGTTGCGTCTGCTGTGTCGAGACGAACGTCGGGGTGGAGCTGGAATTTTGCCGTGGCTCCGTTTGTTTGATTATCGCGTCTGAACCCTGCTGGAGGGAGAACGCTGGGGTGACAACTCGTCTGCTGTATCGAAACGAACGTCGGGGTGGAGCTGGAATTTTGCCGTGGCTCCATTTGTTTTATTGTCACGTCTGAATCCTGCTGGAGGAAGAACGCTGGGGTGACAATTCGTCTGCTGTATCGAAACGAACGTCGGGGTGGAGCTGGAATTTTGCTGTGGCTCCGTTTGTTTGATTGTCGCGTCTGAACCCTGATGGAGGAAGAACGCTAGAGTGATATCTCCTCTACTGTATCGAGACGAATGTCGTAGTTGTCTCTAGGTTGCTGGTGAACCGTCGAGTTTCGGAACTAGGGATTTTGCCGTGGCTCTATTTGTTTGATGATGTTGTGTTTGCTGTGTCGAGACGAACGTTGGGGTGACATCTCGTCTGCCGTATCGAGACGAACATCGCGGTGGAGCTGGGATTTAGCCGTTACTCCACTTGTTTGATTATGTTGCGTCTGCTGTGTCGAGACAAACATCGTAGTTGTCTCTAGGTTGCTGGTGAACCGTCGAGGTTTGGAACTAGGGATTTTGCCGTGGCTCCATTTGTTTGATGATATTGCGTCTGCTGTATCGAGACGAACGTTGGGGTGACATCTCGTCTGCCATATCGAGACAAATGTCGAAATAAAGCTGGGATTTTGCCGTCGCTTCGCTTTGTTTCGACCGCAAGGTCTTTTGTTGGCGTTGTATCGGCATCTTGACGGACTGCGAAGGAACGCCTTTATTGACATCTCATCTGCTGTAACGAGACGAATGCTTAGATGGTCTCTAGATTGTCTGTGAACCGTCGAGATTTGGCTTCGCTTTTTTATGGAGCCTGTTGGGAAGGTATGTTTCCCTCTTTGTTTGTGCCCCTGGATTGTATACAGGGATCGATGTGATCTTAACTGTAGGGCCAAAGTTTTATCATCATTTTTTTGTTTTATCTCCGCGATGCTCTATCATTTCAGCTTTTATATCGCGAAGGTCGCGATTGCCCAATCATTTCGGCTATTTTTCGCGGTGCCCAATCATTTCGGCTATTTATTTTATTTTTACTCGCTGCTTTTTATTGCGAGTTGCCCAATCATTTCGGCTATTTTGCATGCATACATTTTTACTTGCTGCTTTTTATTGCAAGTTGCCTTATCATTTCGGCTATTTCGTATGCATGTGCGGCCTATTGGCTTTTCGCTGTAAACCGATTTCGGCATCAGCACCGCTACAACTGGGATATTACCAGAAGCGAATCATCATCTGCCTCTGTCGATGTCGAACAAAGGTGGCTTAGCGACCAGGGTTAGGGTCCTGTCGGCTAAGGCTTTTGACTTCATGAGCCGTAAGGGTTTCACGAAGTTATTTCTCCCTACAAGTCGTGAGGATCTTGTAGGTGTATTTTCTCCTTAGGACTCGTGATGATTCCTAAGTGTTCATTTCCTCTGTAAGTCGTAAGGATCCTACAGGAGGGTTTTCTCCTCATAAATCGAGAGGATTTATAAGGGTTGTTTACCATGCGAACATATCCCCAGTCACGGATGAGACTTGGTTAGGGAAATATTTATTCGCGCCCGTGGATTGTATACAAGGGTCAGTATTGAGCCATTTGTAGGGCGATATCGGAAGTTGTGGGGGTTGCTTAAGCACAGGTTTAGGTCTCTGTAACTTAAGACTTTCAACTCTTATGAGCCGTGAGGGTCCCATAAGAGAGTTCTCCTTACGAGTCGTGAGGATCTCGCAAGTGTATTTTCTCCTTAGGAATCGTAAGGATCCCTAAGTGTGTTGCTCCCTTGTGAGTCGTAAGGATCCTACGCAGGTGGTTTCTCCTTACAAGGTCGAGAGGATCTTGTAAGTGTCCTTTAACGAGGTTGTGCCCTTTCTGGTTTTCACAAACACTCGCCGGTAGTCCTGCTGTTTTTACTCACGGAGCCCTTTCGGGTTTTCATCCGTGCCCATTTTGCTTATGGACATACCGTTTTTATTTTATATTATTTTTTTTACGAGGTCGCGCCTTTTCGGGTTTTCACGAACACTCGCCGGTAGCCCTGCTGTTTTTACTCACGGAGCCCTTTCGGGTTTTCATCCGTGCCTTTTTTGCTTATGGACATACCTTTTTTTTATTCTTTTTATTTTTATATATTTTTTTTGACGAGGTCGCGCCCCTTTCGGGTTTTCATGAACACTCGCCGGTAGCCCTGCTGTTTTTACTCACGGAGCCCTTTCGGGTTTTCATCCGTGCCCTTTTTGCTTATGGACATACCGTTTTTTTTATATATGTTTTTTTAATATCTCGTCAGCCTAAAAGATGCTGCGGTAGTAGTTTAAAGATGTTTCGGTCTGCTATTAGTTTAAGGACATTTCGGTCCGTCATTAGTTTAAGGACGTTTCGGTCCGCCGTCGCCGTATTTGAGGCGAATCTCTGGTTTACTGACTTTTCGGTCTATGAGGCTTTCTCTATGACTGAGCATGATGCCCCCGGCGTATCCGTCTTTCTCAGAGCGTGCGGTTGTGGTGGGTTTACCTTCCAGTTTTCGGAGAGCGCGAACTTGCCCTGTAGATATTGGTCTTCGACCCAGTTTTTGAAAACGTAGCAATCCTCGATCAGGTGACCTACCGTTTGATGGTAAGGGCAATAATCAGGATTATTAGCATCGCCTGACCGCAACGGACGTTTTGGACCCGGCAGATTGATGAGTCTGTCGCACACTGCCGGCTCGAACAGTCCCCTTGTTTTATCTTGTGGAAACGAGTAAGGAAGTTTCAACTTTTCCTGGAGGGGTTGCCGCTTGTTGCTTTGGCGAGCAACCGGTCTAGGGTCACTTAATTGTTGTTGAGCGCTGGCGATGAAGGCCGTTTTTCCTTTTCCTTTATCCCTTTTGTTCGCTCCGTTGTTTGCGGGGCCGGGATTTTTTTCGAGTGGCGTGTGATTGCATGGCTGAACGTTCTCGCAGTTCCTTAATTCCTTCATTTTTGAACTAGATTCCCCGAGGGAAGGGTTGGGGGTAGCTTCTTCGTCAGAGTCGCTTCCAAAGGAGATAATTTGTGATCCCTTGGAGTCGGCTATATGACAATCGTCGGCGGCTCTTTTGTGCTCATCTATAGCATTTTTCGGCATCTACGAGCTTCACATTTTGTCCTGTCAAAGTGTTGCTTTTGAGCGATATACCCTTGCCACCAACAGTTAAAGGATTCGCAGTCTTCGGTAGGATGTATGATCTTCTGATGATATAAACAGAAGTTAGGGTGCATTTCTACCTCAGCGAAGGTATTTTCTTCAGAGTGCGGTAGTTTCATTCCTACTGATAGAGCTTTGGCGAACCTTTTCCTCGTCTTGAATTTGTTTTTACCCGCAGTGTATGGCTTTTGATTTGACGGGAATGCTTTGGCTTTTTCCAGTATGGCCATTTCACGCTCTTGATTGGCTTTTGCTTTCAGACGAATTTCATTTAGGAAGACATCGATCAGCTCGTCTGATGGCTGTAGAATTTCCGGTTCGGGGTTCGCCATTGGTTTCTCGGCGCAAGAAGCCTCTTCATCATCTGCCAGTGAGTGAGAAATCACATGACAAGTCACTACGTAGTCTTCGGATTCATCTGATGAGTTTTCTCCATTGTTTTCATCCTTGACTAAAGAACAAGCTGCCCCCTGACGTGTCCGTCTTCTTTGGAGAGTGCGGCTGTGGTGGGTTTACCTTCCAGTTTTCCGCCAGCGCGAACTTTCCTTGTAGGTATTGATCCTCGATCCATCCCTTAAAGACGAAACAATCCTCAATCGGGTGACTTACCGTTTGGTGGTAAGGGCAATAATTGGGATTACTAAGATCGCCTGGTTGCGACAGACGCTTTGGACTCGGCAGATTGACGAGTCTGTTGCGCACTGCCAGCTCGAACAGTCTTCTCGTTTTATTCTGAGGAAACGAGTAAGGACGTCTTAGCCTCTCTTCAAGGGATGGGCGTGGACGCACGTTGTTTTGGTGAACGACCGGCTTTGAGTTGCTCGACTGTTGTTGAGCATTGGCGACGACGATCGCTTTCCCTTTTCCTTTCTCATTTCGGGAATCTGGTTTTGGAGGAGACGGTCCATGGCCCATCTAGTCCATTTGGGCTAATTTGTCGATCAAGGCCTGGAAGGTGGTCGGCCTGAAGAACATCATGAATTGTGAGATGGTTGCTTGCGGATCAAGAGTGCCCATGAACATGCCTACCGCAGGTGCCTCTTTTATGCGTTGTTCGCATTTCGACCATAGGTTCCGCCATCGTGTTGTGTATTGGACCCACATTTCGCCTGGCCTTATTCTGGCATTTATTAGTGCTGTTATCGGGGTGCGTTCATTAGCACTCGCGAATCTTTGTGTAAATAGCATCTCTATCTCCGCAAATGTCTTGACAGAGTCGTTAGGTAGTTCTGAATACCATTCAAAGGCTGTTTCTGCTAAGCTGCCGACGAATTGGCATAGCAACAACTTGTCATCGCCTCCAGTATTGCCGCATAAGGCCCTGAATTGAGCGACATGCTGATGTGGATTCCCTGTCCCTTTATATACGTGGAACTTAGGGATCGTATATCCCGGCGGGTAACTGATTTGGTCATACCAGCCCGGATAGGGTCGTCCAGTTCTAACAATTTGCCCAGCCGTTTCACTCGCCTGATGAACCCGGATCTGCTGAGCTATATATTCTTCCAGGTCAGCTTTGGAGATTGCCTCCTCCTTGGCTGTTGACAGAGCCGGTGGAGGATTTGACGTTTCTCCCGTATCGTCTTTGAGGACGATCGGAGGATCTTCAGCAGGGGGATCTTGTTGAATCATCATGCCCACCATGTCCTGGAACAGGAGGGCCATTTTCTTTATACTGGCCGCTTGTTCCGCAGCCTCTTTATCCTTTTTCTCTAATATCCGGCGAAGAAACTCAGCGTCAGTTTCTTGTTCTTGACGCTCATCCGAGGACGTTTTAGAGATTTCTTTTGGCCCAGTGAGTGCGGCCATTGCAGTCATCATTTCCTGAAGCTTTTGTTGTTGCTCCTGGGCTTTCGTCACCGATCGGGTGAGCGGTCGGTTACTCGTCAAAGCGCGGCTTTCCTCCTTTCCGGAAGCCATATAAACTGTGTGCACTACCATGCCCCCAGACTTGGGGCGTTTGTGTCCAGCGCTTTCACGGTGTGCTTTGTTCACAGGAGCTTTTTGTGGCCTCCTTCTCTTTTGAGTGGTTGGCGTCGAGGGTGTCGCTACAGTAGACACTCGAGTAGCCGTTGCTTCTTCCGGTCTGACAGAGTAATCTTTCTTTTGTCGAACCTCGGTCCTTTTCTGTCGGTGAAGATAGTTTTCATCAATCACCGACTCCTGGAGCTGTCGCCAGACCTTGTAAATTTTAGAGGACAACCGTTGAGGAGGCTGTCCTAGCTTCTTCTCTGGAGCATTCTCCACAGGCGAAGGAGTTCGTTTCAACATCGCAGTAGGAGAGTTTCTGCGCACCGTATTCAGCAATTCAAAGCTGTTCCCAGTTGGAAGAGCAGCGTTGACTTCCACCACTGGAGCCGGTGGAGTTAGCCCTGAGGAGGAGTTGCCCCCTGCCTTCCTCACTCGTTGCCAATGGCGACGTCGAGCATGACGAGCCGTTGGGACTGGCTTGGAGATTGAGACATCTTCTTTTTGCCCCCTGTGTGAATGAGGCGCCGCTGATGTTAACCTCTTAAAGACTGAGGTTGTCTTTTGAGGGATGATATTCAACCTGTCGAAGACGGATCCTCGAGCAGGGACAGGAGCAGGAATCGCCAGTCTTGAAAAGGCTGACTCTTTGACAGGGGAAGCCGCCTTGACAACTTCTGGAGCAGTAGTCATTGCCTTCCTTGGGACAGCCAATTTAGAATTCTGATCCAGCCTGGCGAAAACCGAAGCTGTTGGTTTGGCAGTGGGCGACCCTTTGATAGGGGCCATCGTAGCAGTGAGCCGGTCGAAGACCGACTTTTTATTCACTTCCGGTGCAGGTATTGGTGCAGAGAAGCTTGTAGGTGGGATCATGGTCCCGAAGAACAAGCCAGTGGTGGCTTGGGTCACCTGGTCTACCGGCAGAGCGAGGAAGGAAGCCGCTTGAGGCGCATATGCTACACCTCCTGGTGAGGTGGAGCGTCCGTTGCAGTGGCATTTCGAGCAGTTGGTGCAGTTGAAGGCCATTGAATCTTGAGTTCTGCGCCAGGCAAAAGACCAAATCTTAGTAACTTGAAATCCGAAGGCAACCATTAACAAACCGCGATTGGTTCGCGAAGACGACACACGAAGTGTGGATTGGAAAGAGGAAAAGGTCCCACCGGGCGTGCCAGAATCTGTTCCCCTCCGAATGGCGGCCTAGACTTTGCGTCTCGTCTGAGATTCGGGACAGATGCTATTTGGTTTTATCCGTCTACCTCTTCGAAGATGCCAAGTTGATTTATGGCACTGTGCATCGGAGGTTTAGACGGATGCGGCCGATATAGCAGACTTCGTCAGATTCCCCCTTGAGGTGAGGGGTTTTTGATTGTGGGGACGCTCTTCCCTGCAGGCGCAAGCCCCTGCAGTTAATTACGCTACCGCATCGCGGTAACAACTTTCTCCTTCTCCAGAATTTCACTTCGCGTCGTGGGTATTTGTTTTGTTTGTGGTTGCCCGTGGATTGTATACGGAGACTGAGTAATGCCGTCGCCCGTAGGACGTGGATTAGTCCAAATCCGTATTTACTGAGATTTGGGTTTGGTGTTTTTAGTTTAAGGATACGTTAGCCGTATTGAGGCTAAGATCAACTTAAAAGTTCGTCAAGGATACGTTAGTCCTGTTTGAGACTAAGATCAACTTAACGTGATAATTCATTATCTGGCCATCGGGACTCGTCACCTCTCTAACGTCGTTGAAGGATTACAACGGCAGATGTCAGAGGAGTTCAGAGATGTACCCTTGAACCAAGGTTGATTTGGAGTTTTATAGTCCGTTTGAATGTTTAAGGATACGTTAGCCATATTTGGGGCTAAGATCAACTTAAACGGGACCGTTTAGATCCGGCAAAAGAGCATTTGGATACTCTATTGTTCCAGTTTAGGGACATGGTGGTCCATCGCCAGTTTAGGGACGTGGTGGTCTGTATTCCAGTTTAAGGACGTGGTGGTCCATCGCCAGTTTAGGGACGTGGTGGTCTGTATTCCAGTTTAAGGACATGGTGATCCATTATTAGTTTAAGGACGTTTCGGTTCGATATTAGTTTAAGGACGTTTCGGTCCGATATTAGTTTAAGGACGTTTCGGTCCGATATTAGTTTAAGGACGTTTCGGTCCACGAGTTTAAGGACCCCACGGTCCATATTGATGTGTGGTCGTCGGGACCCGTCACCTCTCTAACGTCGTTGAAGAATTACAACGATGGGTGTCAGAGGAGTTCAGAGATGTACCCTCGAACCGGTCGTAAATTGATTTAAGAGAGCAATCTTGCTCAGTCAATTTAATTTGGGGACTTACGGCCATAATTGGGCTAAGTCCCGTTGAGAATATTCAACATTTTTCTTGATCTTTGGCCTATTAGGCCTGTGCTAGGGCTTTGCCCATATTTAGTAATGCACTGCATTTTATTCTGGCCTGCTAGGCCTTTTTGATTTGGGCTATGTCCCTTTATTTATGATGCAGAGCATCTGTTTTGGTTTGGGGTCTGCCCTTTTTTAAAATAATGCACTGCCTTCTTTAATTGGGCTTGGCCCTTTTGTAAGCAATGTAGTGCACTTGTCTGGCGCTTTGCGCCAAGTAATGAGCGCAAGCTCATATGGTGATGACACGTGTCATGCTCTGGTGAGCGCAAGCACAACAGCGCTGTTCTAGTGCGCTGCGCTTGCGATGCTGACACGTGGTGCGCTGTGGTGAATTGCGCCAGTTTCAGAGAGCAAGGCTCTGTTTCAAAAGCGCATAGCGCAATTGGTTCAGATGCTGACACGTAGCTCTCTCTGGTGGTTTGCGCCAACCCAGGAGCGCAACAGTGCAGTTTTGCAAGTGCAAGGCACTATTAACTTGAGAATCTTTTAGATTCCAGAACCAATGGTTCATAAGTGCAAAGCACTACTTGGTTTCTTGATCTAATATAGATCAAAGAAAACAAGTGTTTCTTATTTTTCTTGATCTTAAAGAACCAAAGGTTCATGAAAAGTGCAAAGCACTATTTAATAATTAATTTTTTTTTGTTTTTTATTAAAGATCATTGATCTTCTTTTTAGATCTATGATCTTTTCATAAGAGAACTTTCTCTTTCCCTAAAGGTTTTTACCTTTTTTGTTATTGAGGAGTTCTTCAGAGTTCTCTTTTTTTTTCAGAAAATGTTGATGCTTTGAATTGAGGCCTAGGGTCCTTTTTATAGTGCCCATAAATTAGTTAAATTTGTTAAAAAGATCTTTCTCTGAGTGATTTGGGGAATTTTCCCCACCGTTGGATCTTTGATCTAAGGGCTTCTGTTTTACATAAGAAAATCTTCTTGTTTTTAACAAGATTGAGAAAGATCTTTCAGAATTTTAATTCTGTTTGGCGCAAGCGCACCAGCTCGTGACATGTGTCGCGCAGTGCACAGCACAGCGCAACTGCGCTAGCGCATCTGCGCTGACACGTGTCGTGCAGCGCAAAGCGCAGCGCAATTGCGCTAGCGCATCTGCGCTGACACGTGTCGCGCAGCGCAACTGCGCTAGCGCATCTGCGCTGACACGTGTAGCGCAGCGGAAAAGGCAGCGCAACTGCGCTAATGCATCTTCGCTGACACGTGTCGCGCGGCGTAAAGCGCAGCGCAACTGCGCTAGCGCATCTGCGCTGACACGTGTCGCGCAGCGCAGTGCTTGCGCAACTGAAGCGTTGCTTCTTTTGTTAAAGTTTAAATTTTCAAAGTAGAGATTTGCTCTGATTGGGGTAAACAAACAGCTTTCAGGCGACTATTCAGATGGCTCCATTCGAAGCATTGTATGGTCGCAAATGTCGCTCACCCGTTTGTTGGGAAGATGTTGGAGAACGAAGATTGTTGGGACCGGATTTGATCGTGCAGACTGTAAAGAAGGTTAATACTATCCGGAATCACATGAAGGCAGTACTGGATCGGCAGAAGAGTTGGGCCGATACATCGAGAAAACCTCTAGAGTTCGCTGTTGGTGATCTAGTATTCTTGAAGATATCACCGACAAGAGGAGTGATTCGTTTTGGGAGTTGAGGTAAGCTTAGTCCTCGATTCGTGGGGCCTTTCGAGATTGTTGAGCATGTTGGAGAAGTGGCTTATCGATTAGCGTTACCACCATCTTTAGCGAGTGTTCATGACGTGTTTCATGTATCTCAACTCCGTAAGTTTGTTCGAAATGAAACGCACGTACAAGATCATTCGGAGCTGACTGTAAGGGAGCATTTGACCTATGAAGAACGACCGATGTCGATTTTTGATCAAAGAAAAAAAGTCCTCAAGAATAAGGTTATCCCTCTCGTACTTGTTTGTTGGGGAAATCGCTCGCACGGAGAATCGACTTGGGAACGAGAAGACGAGATTCGACAGAAGTTTCCACACCTCTTCTCGTAGTTTCGTGTTTTTTTGTTTTTCTTGTTCCGGGAATTTTGAGGACGAAATTCTTTTTGTAGTTGGGTATAATGTAACACCCTAGTTCATTTATATCAGTTCTATTTTGAGTATTTCTTTATCTGTGGCTAATCTTGATTTATTGTATTTTGGGTGCGAATACTGTATTGGTATCCGTCTTTGCATTCGACCCGACCCGCTTGCTGGAAACCCGTATTGATTCATGTTTATGATTTATCCCGGCTAGTTATGAGGATCCGTGTACTTTCCTGTTTTATATCCCGCATACCTGCATTATATCTGGCATCTGCATTTTTTTAATATAACATTTAAAATCAAATAAAATATTTTAAAAATATCTAGCATGGCCAGTATCATACCCCTGACCCTGTGGTAGCATCCGTATATCGTGTTCTTGTTCCGTTCAGTGAAACAGACTCGTTTGGATAGCTACGTGCACGCTACGTGCATCCGTTCTTGGGGGTATGCTTTTTCGTTACCCGAATATCCTATTTTGGTTTTAGTTACTACGTATATTATTCGTATTTTCAAACTGTAATTTTAGACCCGACCCGGGCGTTGATTGTTAGAGATTTTGTGTACGTGCGTTTTAAAATTTAGAAAATACCGCAATCAATTCGGTGTCGCTTGGTAGCTAGCCGGTTGAGTACGGGTCGATCCAAAGGGTGAAGGATTCCTTTTCTTTATGTTTTAACGAGTTAAGTCCAAAAAATTGGTGGTTTTGTTTTAAGATCTAAGAATGAGATAAAAGTTGATAAAAATCTTGTTAGGGTTAGGATTAGGTTAGTTCGAGATAGGGATCTTCTCGCTTCATTCAATGCCTTAGTTATGAATAAAGGTGTTAGGGTAATCGGCAACAACGGGGATTAGCACGACTGGGAAGAAACTAAGTTTCTTCCTTTTGGTCCTTGTCCGTCCGTTCTTGGCTCTTAGCCCTAACCTCCAGTTAATTCAATCACACCCGGTCTAACTAGGGAATCACCGTTATCACGTAGGATAGGGTGCCGTAGTGAGCGGTGTGTGGTTGATTTAAAAAGAGTCCTTTTAATAAAATTATATGGGCAAAGAAAGGAGTGAGAGAGATTTCCATCTCTCAAACCTTCCCTATCCTAACCCTAACAAGTGAGAGATTACTCACTCATTAGGAAGTTAACAATGAAATTCATTTTTTTATAATTTTTATATTAGAAAACTAAATTGCAGATATTAAAAGAACAGATAAAAATTGCAAGAATTAAATTCAGATAATAAAAGAATGCGAGATAAAAATAAAAACTCTTACTTTATTGATGACCTCAAGAACGCATTACAATTGAATTTAGATCTAGAAAAAAAGGCAAAGAAAGGCACCCTCGAAGAGGCACCCTTTATTTGGCTTTGAGCCCTCCTATTTATAGATAGGAAAACCCTAGGTTTACATTCTGATCCATACGCTAAATTATAAAACTACCCCAAAAACCGAGTCAAGGCACCGACACCCCACCGACACGTGCACCGACACGTGCGTTGCACGGCCGCGGAACCGCGGCAGAATAGCCTGTTTGGCCGCGGATCCGCGGCCATTTGGTGGGCTCATGGGCCCAATTCTTTAGGGTTTCTTCAAGTTGCTTTTATCTTCTTTTTTCTTCACTTGGTCTCTCAGAATCTTTTCTACTTTCTTCCATATTTCCAACAGTGCAGAATTATGTGGACTTTTACCATAAGCTTCGCGTTGAAGTCTTGAATCTTGTACCGCCTTGTGCATTGAACTGCCTACTAATCTTCATTTGTTCCTTGAACTGGTAGGCGGCATCATACGGATTCATCTATTGTTGGTCGTAGTCTTATATTTGTAGCGTCTTTTCATGAATTTCACTGTATTGTTCTGAGAACCTGTAACCTGCAACTATTTAGCAGACATGGATCAAAAGCACATATTTATTTGTAATATGATTAAGAATGGGCGATACAATAATGCAAAATTCTGATATGAACAAATACCCCCAAACTTATCTTTTGCTCGTCCCGAGCAAAGCCAATTTTATTCTCGAAAAATCATAACCTCACTTTCGCAGGGAATCACGATTGCACTGAGCTCGTGCAACAAGCCGTTAAACCTCTAGGTGTCCCTATTAGGAGGAGTGTTGTCTCCTGAGGGTTTTCAGCGGATACTACCCACAAAATCCGATCAATTTGGCCTATTGACTTTCATTCTTCAATTCGGTGTTCTAGCAAGAAATTCTATTATCTTCAACTTAGAAATTATCAACCCGTATTTTTCACACTCACTTATCATTTAACTTAAGATCGTATATGTTCTGTAAATTTACTTAGCATTCAGCATCTTTTGAATTTTCCTTCTAAGATTCCATCTCAATTTAGGAATTTTTATCATCTCTACTGAATATATAAGCCCTATCTTTCATTCCTATCTCTCATCAAAACCCCAATCATATACCCCTACGTGTGTGTATGTATCACCCTTACACTTGGAAATTCAATTCAAACTATCATACTCTTGTCCATCTTCCAAAATACTTTTAGTTGGTGAATTTTAGATGAAATTGCTCACACATCCTTCATGCGACCGTTAATACTTCTTGAGGTACTAACGACCGATTACAAAATGTGTTCGCGCATTTAGGCGTAATTCCTCGTCTTGTAATACCTAAGGCTTTTAGCAGTGACTCCCAAACCAGTTGATCTAAGGCACTAGGTGATAAAGCACCCTCGCTATAATTTTTTATTTTTACGCAGCCTTAAGTAATTACAAAACCAGTGTTCATTTTTTTCTTATCTCTTTATTCACTCTTGTACTTTCATTTTTTTTCTCATACTAAGGATTTTAGACAAGAGCAATTCAAGGTATCCTCTAATATCCCAAGTTTCAAGGTGCGTGTTTGTGCGAGTTGTAGGGTATATATTTTCAGAATTTAGAATAAAGGTTCGGAATTATTTTTCAGACTTACACTTCAAATAAAAATTCAATACTATTCCCTTATTTTGACTTAGCCCAAGAACTGAACTCAAAATTTGCCTATTTCTAAATAAACTATAAGGACATATATTTTCTACAGTTAAACTTTAAGAAAGGTTATTTTTAAGGTTTTTAACTTACTAAGTTTAGGATCTAGTTTTTCCTACCTAGTCAACCGTCATGTTGAACTTAAGTCAAATATGGCCAACATTGAACTTTTCGATTTTTATAATTTCTAAAAAAAATTTGATTTTTATGGATTTTAAAATAAGTATGCAAATGAAAAAATATACACATGAATGCGAAGGAAGAAAGCTTACCGAGTATACCCCCAAACTTAAACTTGACAGTGTCCTCACTGTCAGGCTACACCAAGAGGGTCAAAATTGTCGGTACTCCCCTGTTTATTTTTTTTATAATTTTATTATTAACAAAAAAAAATATATATATACACAAAATGTTCCCCCCCCCCAAGCTTAAGTGAAACAGTGTTTCCATTGTTTAAGCGTTAAAGTTCAGAGTTGGGGGAGAAAAACACGGTATCAAGCTATACAAGGCCTTACACAGGCCAAAGGTTAGCACCAACCATTCAAAAAATTTATCTTTATAATGGTGTGGTTGGTGAAAGAATGGAGTGTAGAGAAAAGAAAGGAGAAACACACGAGACCGTGTGGAGATAAAAGCAGTATACGGTCTCGGGTGAGGAGAAGAATGGCGGAAGGGAAAAAGAAATGGTGGTGGTTCGACTTCTTCAGGTGGAGATTGATTAATCACAAAATCCGCGTCGTTTAGGAATGAGAGTTCGTCGGCGAAAATATTTTCAAAACTTTCATCGATGGTCTGATTGAACGTTTCAATATTAATAAGTGTCGCGCCAGAATCCAACACACTTGATTTTTCAAAAATTATGAAGGTGGGATAGTCGTAAGGCTCATTTACCTTGTTTTCAAAAGAGTCTAAATCAAGTTGTTTTTCTAGAATTATCGAACTCAAAATATCGAATTTTGATTCATTAACACTCGGTATCATTAAAGGAAGATTAGAAGAAGAACCAGATAAAGTGGGAGAAAGAAGTGGAATACGAACTTGAGGGGGGGATGGAGTGTATAAATTAGCACAATTTGTAATGACCGATGCGTAAAGAGTGATTGTGCTAATCTATCAACCCACTGAGAAATGAGGTCAAATCTCTCAAGATTCGTGAGAAAACATGGGTACGTTGAACTTGGTAAACCAGACATTGAAAATGAAAGTGTAACGGTTTCTTGCAAAGTCGTAACAAGGATGGAGGGAAATGATTGAGGAAGGGTGTCGGTTAAAGATTTAGGAGGGTGTGCGCAGTCAATGGAAGGGATAGAATGAACTGAAAAATCCGACTCCTCAAGTAAAACTTCTTCATCCTCAATAATTTCCTCAATACTCTCCTCAAAATTTAGCTTATCCATGCAACTTTCATCAAAATCAAGACGCATATGAAGTTCGGGAAAAACATTTAATGACTCGGGATGATGAATTAGAGAGAAAAACTCGGCCAAATCTGCGGGTTCATCATCCAAAATATTTCCTGCGTCAATATCCTCGATCAAGTGAAAATTAAATTTCTCAGACACCTCATCAAAAGCATGGACATCAATTAATTCAGGTTCTAGAGTGGAGGTGTAGAGGTCAAAAGGATTGGGTGTGGGTTCACTCGAAAGGGACCCTTCACAATCTGGAAAATTAAACACTACAAAGTCGCACATTTCATTAAACGTTTTATCTTCAACTGGTGAATCATTTGGGACACTTGATAGACATTCAAAACTGGAGTTGTGGGATTCAATTGGAGATGGGTAGGTTTGATTTGGAAGGGTGCACAGCTCACTCTCTCCACTCAAATTCTCAATCTGTCCTACCGCCTCATCATACATTGGAAAATTTGGAGCTAGTTGGAAACTAGCTACCAGGTCACTAGGTTGTATAAGGACGGCCAAGGACGCATTCAAATCCATCATCTGTTGTCTTGAAGCTACCATAAAATCTTCCAACGACTGTTCCAGACTAGACATGGGTTGTGAAGGGGTTTCAGTAAAAGATTCAAAGTTGTTTGGATACTGGAAACTCCCAAATGGCTGTGTAGAAGCAATGTCTAGGGAAGGTGCGAAAGTCGGGTAGGACTAGTAGGAATTGAATAGTTGGACAGGAGTAGGATCAACATTTGGATAAGAAGGTGAATGGAATTGTTGATCTAAAGAATTCGCAGTGGTGAAAGGAGTGAAAGATCGGTTACGGGATTTTTCAATATGTTCAGCAATAGACATGGGTTTCGGGGTTACAACAAAAAAATAGTATCAACGTAAGAAGGTGATGAAGCTTGAAATGGTTGATACAAGGTGGATTGCGAAGTCCAACTGGATGCCCTAGACGCGTCTATTCGATCTTTCAAAGAAATTTTGGGCATGGAGGGGTCGTTAGAAATTCGACCAAAACAAGAAACGTAGGAAGTAATGTCTGGTTGAGGGTACCAAAGTTCGGCAAGAGTTTTGCGAGGTGGGGTACCCATGATGTGAGGAAAGAAAGGAAAGAATGTGAATTTTTTTATTTTTATTTATTTTATTTTAATTTTTTTATTTTTTATTTTATATTTTTTTTAAAAAAATTGTTTGTTTTTGGAGTTTTGAAATTTTTTTGAAAGTGTTGAAAGAGTTTTTGCAAAAATTTATACGGAACTACGGCACAATTTCAAACAACCACAGTTTAAACATGCACAATCAAACCTAAACTTAGGGTCTCCTAAGTCAACTAGACTGTCCCTAACTGTTCCAAAGCGACAAGTTGTGAGATATCCTCAAATCTCCTCTTCACCGCCAATTGTGGCCAGGTAAGCACAAATGAAGAAAGGAGGGATCCGCTCACGAATCACCGTGAGACGGGCCTTTTAAAGTTACCTTTCTTACTTGTCTAGCCTAGGCACCACAAAGTCAGGTTTAGATAAACGACTGAATGCCCACGACTTTCCTCTGTCCTAATGAGCACGACAATCCTTAGTTGGCTATGTCTAGATATTTTTTTAATTAACTCAAGAGTGATGCATATACTTTTAGTGATTTTTGGGGTCTTAGGAAGGGTAATGAAATCCCCACCCAATCTGAATTGGTGTTATAGCCCCTTAAAAGTCCGTATTAATTTTGCAAAGCAGTTAACACACCAAAAATCTAAAATACTTACAAATTTTTTTTTTATTTGGCAGCGCAAAGAATTCTGCACAAAAACAATTTATTGGATAGAAAGAAGAAGTTGTCGTGCAAAGAATACCTGCAGGAAAATTTTCAGTGGAGTTCAGGGGGGAGGAGATAGAAAAAAATATACTCACAGAGAAACTTGGGATGCTGACGTCACATGTTGACCACGGTTCCGCGGTCAACTGCTTGAATCTGCTGCGGTTCCACGGCGGTTTAGTTGGTTTAGATCTCCAAAAAAAATTCTCTGTGTTGTTTTGATTCTCCCATGTCTGTTCAGATCATATGTTTCTTGATTTGTTCACTGGGCTTGCTCAAGATTTGAAACAGAGTTTACTCCAAGCCTGCACACTTGCACAAAAACCTTTCAAAAAGAACAAGATGATTTTTATTTTTTTATTTATCTTTTTATTTTTGTTTTAAAATTTTTCAATTTTTATAATTTTTAAATCTTTTACTTTTTAATTTTTTTAACCCGAAATTACACAAAGAAAGAGACTACCGTCTCCCCGGCAACAGCGCCATTTGATTGGTAAAGATTTTGTGTACGTGCGTTTTAAAATTTAGAAAATACCGCAATCAAGACGGTGTCGCTTGGTAGCTAGCCGGTTGAGTACGGGTCGATCCACAGAGAGAAGGAATCATTTTCTTTATGTTTTAACGAGTTAAGTCCAAAAAATTGGTGGTTTTGTTTTAAGATCTAAGAATGAGATAAAAGTTGATAAAAACCTTGCTAGGGTTAGGATTAGGTTAGTTCGAGATAGGGATCTTCTCGCTTCATTCAATATCTTAGTTATGAATAAAGGTGTTAGGGTAATCGGCAACAACGAGAATTAGCACGACGAAACTAAGTTTCTTCCTTTTGGTCCTTGTCCGTCCGTTCTTAGCTCTTAGCCCTAACCTCCAGTTAATTCAATCACACCCGGTCTAACTAGGGAATCACCGCTATCACGTAGGATAGGGAGCCGTAGTGAGCGGTGTGTGGTTGATTTAAAAAGAGTCATTTTAATAAAATTATATGGAAAAAGAAAGAAGTGAGAGAGATTTCCATCTCTCAAACCTTCCCTATCCTAACCCTAACAAGTGAGGGATTACTCACTCATTATGAAGTTAACAATGAAATTCATTTTTTTATAATTTTTATATTAGAAAACTAAATTGCAAATATTAAAAGAACAGATAAAAATTGCAAGAATTACATTCAGATAATAAAAGAATGCGAGACAAAAATAAAAACTCTTACTTTATTGATGACCTCAAGAACGCATTACAATTGAATTTAGATCTTGAAAAAAGGCAAAGAGAGGCATCCTAAGAAAGGCACCCTTTATTTGGCTTTGAGCTCTCCTATTTATAGATAGGAAAACCCTAGGTTTACAGTCTGATCCATACGCTAAATTACAAAACTACCCCAAAACCAAGTCAAAGCGCCGACACCCCATCGACACGTGCACTGATACGTGCGTTGCACGGCCGCGGAACCACGGCAGAATAGCCTGTTTGGCCGCGGATCCGCGGCCATTTGGTGGGCTCATGGGCCCAATTCTTTAGGGTTTCTTCAAGTTGCTTTTATCTTCTTTTTTCTTCACTTGGTCTCTCAGAATCTTTTCTACTTTCTTGCAGATTTCCAACAGTGCAGAATTATGTGGACTTTTACCGTAAGTTTCGTGTTGAAGTCTTGAATCTTGTACCGCCTTTATGCATTGAACTGCCTACTAATCTTCATTTGTTCCTTGAACTTGTAGGCGGCATTATACGGATTCATCTATTGTTGGTCGTAGTCTCACATTTGTAGCGTCTTTTCATGAATTTTACTGTATTGTTCTGAGAACCTGTAACCTGCAACTATTTAGCAGACATGGATCAAAAGCACATATTTATTTGTAATATGATTAAGAATGGGCGATATAATAATGCAAAATTCTGATATGAACAGGCGTGTTTTGGACTATTTTTGTTTTAGCCAGAAAACTCAAATTTATTTAATTTTATATTCTTTTAAATATATAACTGTTTACATATTTTAAAAACTAAAAATATATTTTAAAATCCTAATCTATCTAATCCTAACAGTATCTCTCTCTCTTTCTCTCTCTTGACTCCCTCTCTCTCTATCTCTATATATATTCTTTCTTTATATATAAAAAAACCATACTTACATGCAGTCGTCCCTCTCTTTCTCCCTCAAACTTTCTTTCTTCTTTATTTTCTTTTTTCCCACCGCCTCCTCTCTCGAACCCACGCCCGCGCCCATGCTTGCCTCATCGCCGTCTCCACCACCGCCGACATCACCCTCGCCTTCCTCCCTTTCTTCGACCACCTCCCCTCCCCTTCTTCCTCACCTCGTTTTCCCGCTCAAACCCACGCCCGCCACCTCGCCTCTGTCCTCGTCGTCGACATTCACCTCGTCGCCATCGACCATCTCCACACCCTCGTCTCCACCTCCTCGTCTTCCTCCTCTCCCCTCTCTCCAACCCCGACAACCATCACCTGATAACCCCGAACCCACACCTCTCCTGCACACCCCACCTCCATCACCGGCGATCCATCGCCGTCGCCTCACCTTCGTACCCTCATCTCCTCGACCCACACCTCTCCTCTCTCCTCTATCCTAGACCCGACCTTCTCTTCCTGCACCCGAAACCCTTCACGACCCCAAGAAAAGCCACTGCCTGGCCGTCGATCCTCGCCGGAGATCCGACCCCGTCGACCACCGTCGACGTCACCCACCTTGCAGCTTTCTCTGACCCCAGAGCCTCACCCAAACCCCATTCCTCTTCTCTTCTTCTTCTTCTTCTTCTTCTTCTTGTTTCTTGTTTCCGTTTCCTGGCAATCGCCGGAGCCGTACCCGTCATCGACGATCCGGGCAACCCACCAGACATTCTCGTGCAGCGTGGTCACCTTCTTGCTTTGCCTGGTTCAGTTCTGTACGCCGTGTGTGCATTGTGATGTTTACCCGACTTCGGACGTGGCGTACGCACCCCGTCGTGAGATCCGTTCAGGCAAGTTTATCTTGCTACATGCTATGATATATATATTTTGCATCTATATGAATAAAAATATCACATGTTGACTGCATTGTACATCCATGTTACTGTTTTACAGTTTTTCAATACCCGTACGCATCTATATCATTAATTATATATCTAGTTGCATCTACAGATCATATTATTTCATGTTACTGTTGTATTAACACCCCATGTTTGATAATGTGCATCCTACATGGTCATGGAGTTGTAGATGTAATCCCTGATAGATATTTATGCACCCGTGTTTTATTGCGCATCCGTACTTTTATCGTGCATCTGTACTTGCTACAGTTTTATTATGAGCATCCATGTGATACATATGCACTACCTGTCATGACCTGATACACCACTACTTGACCTGTTACCTGATCCTGTTTCTAATGCCGACAATCCTGACATGTTGTCCTGACGGATGTATCCTGTTGTCTGCATAGACAAAGCTATACCTGCTTGATCCTGTGTTGGCATTAGCTTCAGATTATCAATACCCGACTTGAACACATAACAATGGGGGTAAGGGAAAATCAATGATGAAATCTGACTTGTAACTCAACAGTTCGACGCTTATACTGATCAGTTTTAAGGGCTAGGCCAGCCCCGGGATGCTGCTGCTGGCATCATTCGTCTGTACATGTTACATGTTTACTGTCTAGCGGCACGTCTCGGATTCAGCCCGAGAGTCTTGACCGTGGTCCTGGGCATGCACGGGATACTATTGAGTTATATCGACGATTCATTAAATTGATTTCAAAGACTTGAGAGTAATTAACCCAGTAGCATAGATTACTCACCGCATGCACATACACTTCACTGTTCCATATTCGTGTTACTGTTATACACTTATTACTGTTCATGCTCATGCCTGCATATCTTGTTACCTCCTGATTATATTTTATTGTTTGATATTATGACGCACTGACGTCTGGGTCTTGCATGGTCCAAATCATTTATCTCTTTTGCAGGCCGACCAGGAGTACTTCAGTCGACAGGCCGAGCAGTGAGGAGCAATTTGGTATTTAGTTTAGTTTAGTTTTCGTTCAGCATTTCCATTTCCTGATGTGAGCCCATATTTGGGACGTACTTTCCTGATGTTTTGCTTATTGGATTTATTGCTTCCGCACATTTATATTTCTTGACTCGTTTATTCTGGCATATGGACATGTACTAGATAGTTTATTTTATTTTACTGTTCATGATATCTTTTAGACAGCCGTAATGTGACTGTGGAGGGATGTTTCCTAACCACAGGTAGCATGGTTGGATCTGTCACGTGCCGATCTTAGCGCATTCTGGGAACCGGGGCGTGACACTCGGCGTCTGAATTAGACCTTGAAAGGGCCGAGCAGGAAACTACTCGGCCACCTCTAGACGAGGGCTTGGGATACGCAAAGTGGCCAGGCAGGAAGCTGCCTTCAACGGATGAGCGGAGCAGGAAACTACTTGGCCGCCTCTTGACGAGGGCTTTGAATCCGCGGAGTGGCCGGGCAGGAAACTGCGTTCAGCGGATGAGCCGAACAGGAAACTACTTGGCCGCCTCTTGACGAGGGCTTTGGATCCACAGAGTGGCCAGGTAGGAAACTGCCTTCAGTTGATGGGCCGAGCAAAAAACTGCTCGGCCGCCTCTGGACGAGGGCTTTAAATCCGCGAAGTTGTCAGGCAGGAAGCTGCCATCAACGGATGAGCCGAGCAGGAAACTACTCGGCCGCTTCTTGACAGGGGCTTTGGATCCGCAAGGTTGCCGGGCAGGAAACTGCCTTCAGCGAATGAGCCGAGAAGGAAACTACTCGGCCACCTCTTGACGAAGGCTTTAGATCCGCAGGAAACTGCCTTCAGCGAATGAGCCGAGCAGGAAACTACTCGGCCGCCTCTTGACGAAGGCTTTAGATCTGCAGAGTGGCCGAACAGGAAACTGCCTTTAGCGGATGGGTCGAGCAGAAATCTGCTCAGCCGCCTCTGGACGAGGGCTTTGGATCCGCGGAGTGGCCAGGAAGGAAGCAGCCTTCAGCGGATGAGCCGAGCAGGAAACTACTCGGCCGCCTCTTGACGAGGGTTTTCCAGATTCTATGGTTTTCCTGGGAACGTCGTTCAACCCTCTTTAACCTGTATTAGGGGGGAGACCATCTATCATCGTGCCTTATCGGGAAAGTGCAACATTCCGTGATTTAAGTTGTGGTGCAAGAAAATCTTGGCCGTTGGAAGATTTTTGTTGAGGCTATAAATATCAAAGGTATGGCCTCACCTTCGAATTCCCATAACTTACTTCCTCCTAATTGCTACGTTTCTTCAAGATGACGAGCCACGTATACACCATCAGGGAGATTGTATCTCAGGATGACGTGTATTTCTATGATCTCGATCGTTCCAAGGCGAAGTATGAGGACGTGATATGCCGTTTGGAGGGCCACGGGCGTCTACTTCTCTAACGGTCTCCTCTCCTGCAAGTGCCAATCTATGAAATATAGAGGTCTTCCTCGGGTCTTTACAATGCCCTATCCCCGCAAGCGATGGATGTGGCAATTGATAAGATGCATACGGTCCACGAGCATGGCCTGATCTCGAAGAGCAGGCGGGATCACTCGGTGGACATTCTTCTCGAATGTTTTTAGCAAAGGTTGGTCGCAGCATCGTGTTCGACGGTTGGGGACCCCGGCGAATCCGTGGCTTCTAGGATCCATGGGTACCGTCAGAGGGAGCGGGCGAAGGTTGCCTGGGCTCAGCTGGAGGAGCTTTCTTCCGAGTATCATCGTCAATTTTTTCTTAATCATCCTCATCCTTTGCTGTAATGGTTATAAGGTTGTGGAGCCGAGAATACCTCTGAATAAAGTATAAATAAATTTCCTTTTGGTCAAGGTTATGGTGGATTATCTCTTTCTCCCCCTTTTTTTACTTTTGTGCATTGGCCGACCTGTGCCTCCTCCCTACCCCCTAGCTTGATGCCGAGGATAGGAAGGAAGGGTTAGGGCCCTAGGTCGGTGCAGAAGTCTATTTTGCGTGAGGACTCGGTTTGGAGAATTTAGTCGATGCGGAAGGGAATTGCATTATTCGAAAAAGGGGGTACATGTTTTATCTGTACAACTTAAGCTTTTCGGTGTTATATGGCCGAGAGAAATTACGCCCTCCGGAGTCTCAGAGGCGGTAGGCTCCACCGGGCAATGCCTCTGTCATGAGGAATGGCTCGTCCCACTTCGGGGAGAACTTATGTAGCTTCTCTTGGTCTACGAACTCGTTTCATCGTAAGATCAGGTCTCCTCTCTTGAAGGCCCGATGCTTAACTCGGGCATTGTAGTAGCGGGTGGTTTGCTATTGATAGGAGACCATTATGATTTGCGCCCGATCTCGTTTCTCTAACAAGATGTCCAAATTGCTTCGTAGCGCCAAGGTGTTAGCCTCGTCGTTAAAGTGTTCAACCCGATAATTGGGAAATCCAATTTCTGTGGGGACCATTGCCTCGGTACCTTAGCAGAGGCTGAACGGGGTTTCTCCCGTCGGTGTTTTTCTCGATGTCCGTAGTGCCCACAGTACCCGGAGCAGTTTCTCGATCCATCTGCCTTGCCTTCCCTCCAGGCGGGCCCAGAGCCCGTGAATGACGCTTCGGTTCGCTATCTCAACTTTCCCGTTGCATTGGGGATGTGCAACCACGGCAAACTTCATCAATATGTGATAGTCCTTGCAGAATTCTTTGACTCTGTCATTCTCGAAGTTTGATCCATGGTCGGTGATGATGCACCTTGGGATTCCGAATCGGGAGATTATATTATTCTGCAGAAATTTGATCGTAGAGGCGGCGTCCGGTTTCCTGATCAGTACGGCTTCAATCCACTTTGTGAAGTAATCTATGGCGACAAGAATGTACCTGTGTCCACCCATACCGGTGGGGAGCTGGCTCACCATATCCATCCCCCACTGCGCAAATGGCCAAGGGGAACTTACTGGCGTTAGTTCGGTGGCGGGAAGACGAGGGATGCTGCCAAAGAGTTGGCAACTTTTGCATCTTCTGACCAATTTCTCGGCATATTGGTGTGTTCCCGGCCAATAGTACCCCTGGAGTAGTGTCTTTTAGACCAAGCCACGGGCTCCTTGATGTGCCCCTCCGACCCCTTCGTGTATTTCTTGTAAGACGTAGTCTGCTTCGTGGGAATTGATGCATCGGAGTAGAGGTTGAGTGTATGAATTCTTGTATAGGTTTTCTTTGCTCCATACGAAACGACGAGTTTTTTCTCAAAGCCGACGTGCCTCGGCCCGGTCTTTTAGAAGTACCCCATCTTTCAGAAATTCTATGATGGGATTTCTTCAATCTGGGATATCTTCTCAGGTCGTGTAGATTTGGAGTGTTGCCTCTCCATTTTCCTTGCTGGGCCGCGGCAGGACTTCGAAGAGGATGTTTCTCTTGTGATTGGCCATATAGAAAGAGGCGAGTTTGCTCAGGGCATCGGCCTCGGTGTTCAAGTTTCTGAGAATCTGCTCCACTTGGACTTCATCGAAATTTCTCCGAAGCCTTCTTACCTCCGCCGAGTATTTTATCATTAGTGGTTCCCGGGCCCCGAAATGCCCGGTTATTTGGCCGACGACTAGCACGAAGTCGCTGCGTACCCGGATGGTCTTCAGCCCCACTCCGGAGGCGATTCGTAGTCCGGCCAATAATGCCTCGTACTCTGCGGCGTTGTTTGATGCCTTAAAACTAAGCCTCAGAGAGTACTCCATCTCCGCCTCATTTGGGCCGCGGATGATCAGGCCAGCCCCACTCCCTTTCTCTGTGGAGGATCCTCCCATATAGAGTACCCAGTCCGGGATTGGGGCGGGCACCTCCTCGACCGAAGGTCACGGGTCGGGACCCTGTGTTGCTGTTCCTTCCTTGGAGGGAATGGTGCATTCGACAACAAAATCGTCCAATGCCTGTGCTTTGATGGCCTGTCTGGGTCGGTATTTGATGTCAAATTGGGACAGCTCCCGCCTCCATTTCTCTAATCGACCCGATGATTCGAGATAGGCGAGGATATTCCCTAAAAGTCATTCAGTGAGGACGGGGATTGTGTATGCCTGGAAATAGTGTCGTAGTTTCCTGGAGGCGACGACAAGTGCGATGACTATTTTTTCTATGGTCGGATATCTGGTTTCTGTGTCCTTGAAAATGTAGCTCATGTAGTAGACCGGTCTCTGCGTGCCTTCGAATTCTCTGACAAGCACTGAGCCGGCGGCTTGGTCAGAGACGATTAGATATAACAACAACTCGTCGCCTTCGACTGGTCGGGTGAGAAGTGGGGGGTCTCCAGGTGTGCCTTGAGTTGTTCGAAAGCGTTTTGGCATTCCTCGGACCATTCAAACCTGGGGATTTTCCTCAAGGCTCTGAAGAAAAGGAGGCACTTTTCTCCGGATCTGGACATAAAGCGAATCAATGCGGCCACCCTCCCGGTGAGTCACATGATATCGACATTGCTTTCGGGCTTCGCCATGTTGATGATGGCGCTGATTTTATCTAGGTCCGTCTCGATTCCACAGTGGGTAACCTTGAACCCCAGGAATTTCCCGTTTGTGATGCCAAACGCACATTTAGTGGGATTCGGCTTCATCTTGTATTTTCGCAGGACATCGGATGTTTCGCCAAGGTCTGTAGTGTGTCCAGCCACTGAGGCGGATTTCACGAGCGTGTCGTCGACATAGACTTCCATGTTTTTCCCAATTTATGGTTTGAACAGTTTGTTGACTAGTCGCTAGTACATAGCTCCGGTATTCTTGAGTCCGAAGGGCATTACCCTTTAGCAGTATACTCCCCGATCCGTGGTGAAGGCGGTCAGCTCTTCATCGGCCGGGTTCATTCAGATCTGATTATAACCGGAGAAAGCGTCCATGAAGCTTAGTAACTCGTGATCTGCCAAACCGTCTACTAGTTGATCTATCCGAGCAATTGGGTAGTTGTCTTTGGGGCATGCCTTGTTCAGGTCAGTAAAATCGATACACATGCGCCACTTCCCATTCACTTTCTTGACCATGACCACGTTCGCCAGTCAATCTGAGTAGTCCAGGTTCCTGACGAATCCAACAGCAAGCAGTCGGTCCACTTCCTCCTCTATCGCTTTTTGTTTCATTGGTGCAAAACTTCTTTTTCTTTGCCGGATTGGCTTAGCTTTTGGGTCGACCTCGAGCTTGTGGGAGATAACCTTGGGGTCGATTCCGGGAATGTCTGCTGGTGTCCAAGCGAACACATCCAAGTTGTTCCGGAGGAACCGGATTAGGTCTTCGCGGACGCTTCCGGTCAAGAGAGAGCCGATCTGGACAGTCCGGCCGTCAACTCCTTCTATGAGGGGAACTTCCGCTAATCCTCCACCGGGACGCCTCGAATTTCCTTCCGGTCGTCGCGCGTGTCCAGGGACTCCTGAGGATCGTGTGTATCTTAAAAATCATTGCCCTTGTCCCCGTCGGAGGATGTCAAGGCGAGACAGATCCTGGCAGTTTGCTAGTCTCCGTATGCCCAGCTAATCCCCCCTTATCTAAAGGGAACTTGAGCGCGAAGTGGTAGGTTGAGATTTGAAATCGGAGGGTGTTTAGGGTGGGGCGTCTCAGGAGGATATCATAAGACGACGGGATCTTGGAAACGAGGAAGTTCACCGATACAGTTCGCGTTACGCTGCTTCCCCAACGTTGAGGAGGAGGGTGACCGAACCCTCGGCCAGGATGGAATGGTTGGTGAACCCGGAGAGGACGTGGGATGTCGGTTAGAGGTCGGACATATTTAATCCCATACGTTAGAAACAATCATAGAACATGATGTCCGTTGAACTCCCTGAATCGACCAATATTCTCCGGACCTCATAACGGTGAACTCGGGCTGTTATCATAAGGGGGTCATTGTGTGGATGTGATATTCCATGAGGGTATTCGTCAGTGAAGGTGATCGGGTTATCCTTCCTACACTTCTTGTGGGGCGGATCACTTATGGCCATGACAGGTAGGAGGCGGCGGTCCCCCTTACTGCGCAGAGCCAGACCCATCAAATGACCATGATATGTCCGATCGTTAACTCTCCGGGAAGGGGTTGGTCTTTTTTCTCATGCTCTGTCTGCCGCTTGTCTCATAGGTATTTCTCCAGGTGACCAGAGCGGATCAGTTCCTCAATATAGTCACGGAGCTGTTTGCAATTCTCGGCCGGGTGCCCCTACAACCTATGGTAGGTGCAATACGGGCCGTGAAGTCGCGTGTCCGTCCTCTAGGTAGTCGGTGGGAGTTTAAAAGACCTCTCGCCCTTAGCCTCCTCTAATAGCACGGTCTGGGAGACATTCAGTGGAGTGTACTCGTGGAACCTCGGGGAATAGGGATTTCGTCGGACAGCCTTCTTTTTCTCCTCTCTGTCCCGTATTTTTCGGTCTACCTGGTTGCCCCGGGGTAGGTTAGCGTTCACCTCCAACTCGAGTTGGATTTCTCACTCGGTCCATGCTTTTACTTCGGCCATGGTCTTAGGTTGCGCTAATGCAAAAGAGCGGAGTCACTCTTTGTGCCTAAGACCCGACCTCAGGACGGTGATAACCGTTTCGTCGCGGTGCTCGGGAACCTCTAAGAGGGCATTGTAGAAGCGGGTGATGTACCCCTTAAAGGATTTCTTGTATCCACTCTTGATGTTGAACAGGTAGTCGACCATCTTTTTCTGTCGTCGGTTGCTGACGAAATGACCGAGGAATTGGGTTGCCAGCTCATCGAAGGTCGAAATCGAGCGTGGCGTGAGCCCTCGGAACCAATCCCGGCCGGAGCGGATGAGGGTGGTGGGAAAAGCTCGGCATTGGGCCATGTCCGAGTTGTCTTAGAAGCTCATGCCCGCCGTAAACGAGTTCAAGTGGTCCTTCGGGTCAGTCTTCCCTTCAAAGAAGGCCACTTTAGGTGGTTTGTTCCTGGATGAGACACGCTCAGCGAGTAGTTGTTCTGTAAAGGGATTTGTAAGCGAATCGGCGGAATATTTTGCCCTTTCGCCGATCACGCGATAATCCTGTCGTATGTAGGGCCTCGATTCGTTGCTGGTACCCTGAGGATTCTTCATAGTCGGAGCGCCTGCTATCTCTGCTCCGGGCTTGCGCGATGGAACGATTTTTGTTTAGCTCTATCACATCCCTTAAATCTTCGGGGGGAACCCTTCATGGATAGTCCCAACGTTCGCCGTATGCGTGGCTTCGACGGAAGTGGGGGAGTCGGTCTTGCCTGGAACCAGGCGATCTGACCGACACCTCTTCGGGGGCCGAGAAAACATGGCGTGCGTCGAAGCGATAGCCTGGTCTCCTCTAAGGTCGGGGTGTTGAGCTGTCCGGAGCCCAACGGGTCATGGAGTCATTCCCCGTATGCGAGTCATGGCTGTCAGAATCGACACGTCGGTGTTCGGTAACATCAAGATGAGCGTGAGTGAGGTCGAGGGCCTGAGCGTGCGCTTCCGTCTCCTGCGTACGTCGTCATCCTGGGGAGGGGAAACAGCGGTTTGGCGGGTATGGCCGTCGTCTTGAAGGCGGGTAAGTGCATTCACCATCGCCGTGAGCCTATCGATCCAACCGGACAAGGCGTTGAAGATATTAGGAGGAGGAGTTGGGACGCTCCTGTCTCCGTTATGGAGGACGGGGCGGCTCATGCTGGGGCCGTCGCGATTATCGCTTGCCATTGAATCCAAGGCGGAAGATCGACTTTTTGGGTGAAGGAACTTCTCAGTTCCCACAGACGGCGCCAACCAATGGAGGTACTAATCTCTCTCTGTAGTTGTCCTCCGTCGATCTTAGCGCAAGCGGTTCTGAACGGTTGAGATTTGGAGTAAAGGTTGAATGTGTGGATCTCAATGGGTTGTTGTTGACGCCGAGATACCTGCGAGGGAAGTCCCGGGATGGATAACCACCGTAGGACCCTCCGACGATCAAGTAAGTACCGAGGAATAAAGGCATGGTAGCAGCGTATTGGAATCAGTTCGAGTTACCTGAATCATCTAGAGGAGGGGTTTATATAGCAGTCGCATGGAGCAAACCGATGCGAGATTCTCGCCGTCCGTTATGCCCCTGCGTCACGTTTGCATCGATGGTGGGACACGCCCATTAACGGCGGGATATGCTCATTAATGGTGATATACGCTAGCATGAGATGCAGGACATAGAGCGGCGGAGATCTCGTAGTGGCGAGATACATGGAGCCGTTACGGGGGCGCTCAGGCTCCATGCTCCCGTCCAAACAGAGACGCTGAGGAATCTCAAATATAGGATAGCTCGGGGACGAGTAAGTGAGCTGAGGAGTCTAGCTATAGGATAGCTCGGGGACGAGTAAGTGAGCTGAGGAGTCTCAGCTATAGGATAGCTCGAAGATGAGATATTGGCTGGCGATCAGCCGAAGCGGGAATGTATTCCGGGAAGGTCCTCTAAAAGGTCGGGTACAACCTCGGAGGCGAGACGCCGAGGAATGTCCCCAATGCATCATACTTATTCCAGCTACGTAGCCCCTAGGAATCTAGTGGGTGTACGTGGACGACACGTCATCTGCTACGTGTCGTAAATCTGGGGGTTCCTATCTATGAGTCTCCTTAGATACCATTTGAAAATTCGTAGCATACTCTTGAGGTCATTTTAAAAGTACGTAACGATGCATTAGTTTTGAAAGTAGGTATGTTTCTAAATATCTCATAATATTTACTTTGATGATTTAAACCAAGACTCTTTGAGTCGAAATAAAAATCGGTGATCCATCATCATCGTATCATGTACGGAATATCTATCGTACGACATCATCCATCAATATGGTACGGATCTATAGTTACGTACATTATCTCATATCATATCGTTTCATGTCATATCCATTCTCACATCATATATATATATATATATATATATATATATATATATATATACTTATTCAAAATAAGTACTCATAATATGTGTGTGTATATATATATACGTATTTATAACCCAAATACTATGAAATAGAAACTAGATATGTATAAACTACTAAGTATACTAATATCCGTATAAGGCATTCTAATAACCCTATATGCTAGGTTTACGTTTCTACTATAAATAATATCATATTTCTATGGCTGCGGGGTGTTATACGCCATCTACCCGACTTCCCCCGTAAATATTTATCTACTCACCTCAACACGCCTCGCCCTGGTCGAAGTCGACGGACGCCTTACTCTTCTTCATCATCTTGGAAGTCCACGCAGTTGTACCTACAATCGAAATCATAACCAAAATTGCATAAAAACCCAATTCGAAATCGAAATCACGAGTGAAGCGCACATAGGTTATAACTTATGGTCAGTGCGTGCTAAAACAACAAAATACCCCCCGACGTCGACGTACGAACTGTTGGTTATATGTATGTCCTAGAGGCCACTACTGTACATGCGATGTATATTGAAGTGGACGCTTGGACATATATAGGAAGTACTTTCTTGCTCGACATGATAGTATGCTATCTGGTTGCACTTTATCTTAACATGTCAACGAATACTGTTTTGTGATCACACGTTGATAAAGCCCTTAGGATGGTTACTTGACTACCAGGATTATGATGCGGATCATACTAGTGGGGAAAGGGTAGTCGATAAGTACATCCTTCAAATGTTCCTAGTCGTGGGAGTATCGAGACAGGGCATTGATATTCCAGAGTAGACTAGCGTATGCGCTTCTCGACCCATATGATGGGCGATGGATGATCCCATATCCATTGGTGTTTGACATCAGAGAATGTATACGGGTGTTCAGTGGAGACTGGGTACACTGGACGGACTCGCCGAGAACTCCTAGATGGTTTTATACCCATCGTTGGATAGCAGTTCTCCGATGACACTGGTACAGGTTAGTCTGTAGACCCGAGATCGTCATAGAGTCTTGTGTGATTCCCACTGTGCTTTGAATTCCACCTTACCACGGTCAAGAGATCGTGCAAAACGGTGACTTTTAGGTACAGTCCCGAGTCACATGGAGGCAATGAGCGATAGGAGGGGTTTCGTCTCTCCCGGTATTGGGAGTTGATGTTGCGCTATGCTTGATTGGCCATAACAGAAAATCCCTGGCCAGGGTTGCTAAGATTTACTGGTAAGCGTTACCAGTAGTTTCTCGAACCGTTATGGACCTCACATCAGCATGACTTATCAGGCTATTGGGGTATGACACTATACCACCCCCAGGCTATGATATGCGACATATCAGACGAAGAGACCGGACTGTACGGTAGTGTTACTGATTAGATTCGCAGGAGTCATAGCAGGTTTGCTTGTTGATCTTCTGATCGCTCAATACCCAGGTGGCCGTTACGTTTAGCAGACCACTTGCGGCTTGTGGGTGTTTGATATGATCATCACCTACTAACGGCATATTGACGAGTCTTTAGAGTCCTACACAGAGGTTTTCTGGTTCATGGGAAACGGAGTAGGAGCACATATGTGATATGTGCGGGACCGAGATTAATACGAGTATGTGATACTGTATTCTATTCTCGCGATATGTGATATCGGTCGGGTATATGTGATATAGCCGGGTTATCGGATCAAGTGTTGATTCGATAAGTTGATTCATTTGATATTAGTCGGTTATATGTATTATAGCCGGATTATTAAATCAAGAGTTGATTTAATAATTTAATGTATAATTATATATTTGATATATTAAATTACATTGACTAATATTAGATCACTTAAGATTTCTTTTCTCACTTTATGATACATTAATATATATGTGATATATGTTAAATGTATTGTTTTCTTTTTGCACAAAATATATATGTGATATATATTGTTGTGTCTTGCTAGGTTACACATGCAACATGTATGTATGAGACTCACATCATGCTAGGGTTAAGTTAGGGTTTTATTTGTTTTAAGTAATTTAAACACTTGGATAATGAGTCATGGTAGAAGCTTGGAGAAGCTTGTGGAAAACTTTGACTTAGTCCACTTGTTTGTCTAGCTTAAGATATTTTTTGACCCAACCCTTAACTCATAGCTATGGTTAAGTCTCTACAATGGTTAGTGGATGATATACGCTAACTATGGTTGCATTTTTAACCTCATGGATTCATTCATCACTTGAGCTTCATCTTCTTCTTCCTCATTCAAGCTTTCTAGCTTTTGTGAAAATGATGATAACTTGTGAGAAAAATATATCTAAAGTGAGCCCACTTCCTACTTCATCATCCTCTACTATTAGCCATTTAGTTTAGGGTGTTTGCTTCACTAATCTACACAATTAGTGAAGAGATAGCATGAGCTAGTGTCTCCTCGACGTAGATCATCTTCGGCCTCGAAGACTTCGAAGCAAGCTTGTTTGTTTCTTCATGGGAGCCTCTCTAGAGTCCGGAATTTCGTGATCACAGCGAAGGGACTACTACACTGAGCTATTGAAGTGAAGGACCGGTCTACAAAGGTTGTATTCCTTGTTCACTTAGATGTAAAGAGCTTACATATCATGTTTAACCCTAAGTCTCTAGTTAAGATCTTGGTTAGGATTTGTTTAGCACCCCAAAATTTTAAAGTAGCATGATTGATGCTTGCCAAAACCTTGCTAAGGTGCTAAGCTAACCCTACAGTGGTATCAGAGCCAAGCTAGAGTATTAGGCGTTGTCTAGACGAAGTTTAAAGTCCGATCGAACTCCGGAAGCCCGAAATGACCCCCTTTCTGGAAATTTTTCCAAAAGTTGGATTTTTTCATGTTAAAAATACTCAGAAAATCATGCAGGGAATTCTATGGACACACCTGAAGAACGAAACCCTAACTCGTCCAAGTGACCGTGGATCCGCGGCTAAAACATGGTTTTGGCGGCGGACGACGGATCCGCGGCGCCACTTGAGAGGCTTAGGTCGAGCCCTTCAGTTGTTGGTCCGTAGGTACTGTGGTATGTCTCTGGTTAACTTTAACTGTGCTCAAGTGTTGAGCTCTCTGGGAATTTTTGGGAATTCGTTGCATCGATCGAATTATCTAACTTCGCCTAGCTATCTGTGATTGTGATACAATATTTGGAATCCACAGAATTGGTTATGTGATAGCTAGTTTGAATTTTATAAATCTAGCGCTTTAGTCTTATTTGATCGGTTGCCACGGAATTTTGATGTTGATCAAAAGTTCGTCGCAATCACGTAGTGTACGCGGATACTCGCTGGGTAACCTTACTAGAGAGCCACACCCCATAGCCCCGACCAAGTGACTGTAGGAGAATCCTATAGCCAAAAGCATCCGTTCGGGTGCTCACGGCCGCGGTGTTCCTCCTTAGTGCACTTCGTTGACGGCATTGGGGGTGCGGCCGTCTATTAAAGTTTCCAACGAGCATTCGATCAGGTTATCGGGAATCTTGTTGAATTACCCGACAGGTTATTGGAAAGTGTTTTCAATATCAAGACTAAAATACGGGGTTTATAATTGTTAGGCATGCGATGTCTAAAGAATTCATTTGGTTAGGCATGAAATCCAATGTATGTGATATATTGGGTTTATGATGTCTAAGGTGGTTGCGAATTCCAACTGTTGTAGTTTTTCACTTTCTTTTCTGCGACCGTAAATGTAATATGTGGTGTATCACTGGTTTCGGTGCTATATGTCAACGACAATTGGGATACGCATATTTACTTACGTTGATAACATGTGATGTTATGTGTTGATGTGATATGTTATATTGGATCGTCGTGTTTTGAATAGCCAGGGGTTTTTTTATGTGAGATGAGAGTTTTTCATTTTCATTCATGTAAAAGCTTGTATATAATATTCTTTTATTGGGGCACTTCCGGGTTGAGGATGATGTCACCATTGTATATTATTTACTTTTCCGCATTATGATAGACCCAAGGCGGGAAGCACAAGTAACCGGGTTCTAGGGTCCAGTGGGAGAACATCTTAAGGAGTTGAGACCGGGCCACCTAACTCAAGAATTGGTAGGGTTGCTTGCCGCTCTCGTACGGGTCTAGGGATGTGGGTTTGGCTATTCATCACGACCGTGGAATCCGTGTTTTATACTGGCTTAACTTAAAACTCGGAATTCCTAATATATCCAATATTTCATATATGATTCTTCTGTTGCTGATATTCTGTGATGTGATCATTTGATATGTTCTGAGACGAATGCTTATATCATATATATGTGATATATAAATATTATTGCTTTCGTTTCTTCTGTGATACTTGGGAAGCATAAATAATGGGACTTCATTAATGAGATTAATGAAAGAAAAAGAAACCTAAAGATGTTGTAGAGACTTGTTTAAAAACTGGTAGCTCTAGTTCTTGCTTTGCATAGCGGTATTCCTTGTAGATTATCCAGCACCTTATTCGATAAGGAAAGAGCCGAGATCCCTTCACCGGGAGTGACCTCTTTAGCGAAACTAGCAGATGCTACAAACTTGGTTTGTCTTTTGATTGCTTTTATAGTTTTTGCTTTGTATATTGGTATTTATGAAATATCCTGCACCTTATTCGATGAGTAAAGAGCCGAGATCCCTTCACCGGGAGTGACTTCTTTAGCAAAACTAGTAAAAGCCTCAAAAACACTCTTTTTAAAATTCGCTCGATTCTACAACGATATCAAGTTCATTACGCTCATGGTTTTCTTAAAAACCTGTGTAGCCCTCCGTCATTTCAGATGAGTACTACTTAGTATTCGTGCTACGTTTGTTGACCTCCGTCAAGGCGTAGTGTGCGGTAGCTGACTAGTGCTTATCTGCTGCATACGATGCGATTGGATTAGGGTAGTCGTGCGGTCTTGTTGACCTCCGTCAAGGGTCGTGCGGGTGGATTTAATTCAATCATGAAATGTACGGGTAGAACTTGACTGACAACCTATGATTTGTTGACCTCCGTCAAGGTCATAAGACGCTAGGGGTAAAATATTATCAGGAATTTCAAGTGTTGAAATTTGCAATGAGATTGAATACCTTCTATGAGATAGTTGGATCCCGATACCCACTGCGAGTAAGAGTTACTCCTGGGAGAGTTTTACACATTACAAATAGCCGATCAAGTAGGTGTCTAGAAAGGTGTTAACGAGGCTAAGCCCCTGGGAAAACGAGGTTTATTTTAATTAAGTCCGTGCGAAAGCACGGGGAACCTCCCTCAAAGTACCGACACTGGCCTGGCTGAAAAAGTGGCGAACTTGTGGGTTGTAATTAAATCCCGGGTAGTCTTACCTTTTAGGGTCTGAAGGTAGATTGGACTAAATCCAGTGGGAGCCATCCTGATTAGATATTCTGATAACCAATCTAATCCTGCAAGAGCGCACGCAGAGTGTTTTCTTCTCTCTCTCTCCTGGTAGCGATCATGTCACACTTTAATCAAGATAATAATATGGATGCATTGACCGAACCTGCTTATTATACTGACCTAGGGAACGTTGGTTCCGCTCTATCTTATAACTGTTATAAGTCCGAGCAGAAAATAGGGGAATATCTGGATTCCCATGCCACCCAAATTCGAAGAAAGTACATGTTGATGAATATTCTTCGGGTGTCCTTATTACAGAGAACTGAGAATGGATGATATGTCTCTAAGTATTAGAGAATGGTGCAATTGTTGCAGCCAAGTCTGTTGGCAGATATCACCTTGTATTAAATACATTGATTCTGAACGAATGTTATTACATACCGAACCTAATATACAACATTACATCATGTTCTTTACTAAGTTAAAGAAGGATATAATTCTGTATTGGAGGATAATGTTGTGAACATTTTCCTAAATCAAGAGTTGATTCGATCAGGCACATTATATAATAGCATATACGTTCTAAAATCAAACCACGGTTCAAAGTATATAGAACACAGACAAGAGGAGCAGTTCAGGAATGAACGAATCCTTCTTAAGGCATTGTAGACTAGGTCATATCAATGCGACACGACCAGCTAAGTTACATAAGGATGAATATGAGAATCTGTTCGAATTTTCATCTTATGCTACTTGCTAGTCTTGTTTCAAAGATATCATGACCAAATACTCCGTTTACTGGAAACAGAGAAAGAGTTAGTGAACTCCTGGGACAGATACATGATGATGTATATACTCCCATGTCTATAAATGCCAAGGTTGGTTCTTTTGAGAACTAAACGGGTAAAAGTATAAAGTCCTACGATGTGATCGGGGAGGCGAATACTTACGCATGGAGTTCCTGGAGTTTCTAAAAGGAGAATTTGATTCTCTCTCAGCTTACTCCTTCGTATACACCACAGCACAACGGTGTATCAGGACGGAGGTATCGCACCTTATTAGATATGGCGCGCTCTATGATGAGTACTACTGAGTTACCTATTTCCTTTTGGGAGTTATGCACTTGAGAAGCTGCATATCTATTGAATGGGGTTCCATCCAAATCAGGGTCTACCACTGCATCTAAGATATGGAATGGGAAGAGACCATTTCTTAAACGAGTTAAGATATGGGGTTGTCCGGCCTATGTTGAAAGGCAGAATCCGGACAAGCTCGAGGCAAGGTCAGTTCTGTACAAGTTTGTCAAGGTATCCCAAACATTAGTAAGGGAATATCTTCTGCCTAACTGAGGAGCAAAAGGTGTTTTGTTTATCAGCATGCCACCTTTTTAGAAAAGGAAATTCTTGTGAAGAAATTAATGGTCATGAGGTAGAACTGGAAGGAGTTCCAGCTAGACAAACTAACAGCTGATGATTTGGTGAAACCAAAGGATTCAATAGTTTCCAACGAAGCTCAGCCTCTCCGCGAATCTGGTAAGGCTTCCTCATCCACTTGAGAGATACTATGGTTTTCTTGGAGACAGTGGGAGCGAGGATTGCATCATGTGATGATAGCCCAACCGGGTTCAGGCAGTTGGAACATCTGTTTTAATATGATAGTCAAAGAGTTTGACATCATCAAAATGGTAGATGAACCTTATATATACAAGAAGGTTGTAGAGAGTAAGGATGTCTTCCACGTATTGTACGCAGACGACATACTCTTGATAGGAAATGGTTTCCTATGCTACACTCGGTCAAGATCCTCTTATCACGGGGATTCTCAATAGAAGATTTGGATGATACCTTCTACATCTTATGGAATATGATCTATGATGATAGATCTAAGTGGATATTGGGAGTGTCCCAAAATCCAGATACATAAAAACCATACTAAAGGGGTTTAGTATAGAAGATTCTAAGCGTGGTGGTTCGCCCACTTACTCATGGATCGCTCTCTCCAAAAAGATGTCTCCAGAAACTGATTTGAAGAGAGCTCGCATGCAAGGGATACCCTTTGCTTCGGCAGTAGGCTCTATCAGAGTGTACGATGTTATGTACCAGACCAGATGTAGATGACTCACTAGGTGTAGTGATCAGGAATCAATCGGATCTTTGAAGAATCACTGGACAGCTGTGTAGGACATTCTTAAGTACTTGAGAAGCACTAAAAGAAAGTTCTTGGTTCCAGCTTCCAGAGTGATAAGTTCGACTGAGAGTCAGTCACAGGCATTTTCTTTACCCTCGGTGGAAGGACGGTATGTTGGAAGAGTTCCAAGCTAGATACCGTGACATACTAGAAGATAAAGGCTGAATACATTTGCTACCAACGATACTACCAAAGTGACTGTCTGGACATTTCTTGTTCATAAGATGAACAAAGTTCCTACCATTGAGCATCCAATAACTGTTATTGTGACAACAATGGAGTTATGGCTTTGGCCTAGGAACACCGGTCCTATCAGCATTCCAGACATATTCTGAGGCAAGTATCACCTGATCAGGGAGATAGCTGATCTCCAAGGGATCAAGGTTAGGAGAGTAGACCAGAAGGTTGACATGGCGGATCTGATTTGTCTCAAAAACTATCTATTAACCGCAATCAGAAACGGCGTCGCTTGGTAGCTAGCCGGTGAGTACGGGTCGATCCACAGGGATGTTGTGAATTCCCTAATCGCGCTAACGAGTTAATTCCGAAGGGTGTTCGGATTAATTTATTAAATCTAAAACCTAATTATTCTATACTACGATTATCTAGATCTAGTCTTGCTAGGGTTAGGTTTAGGGATGGTTTGGAAATGCAAGTAAATCTCAAAGCTTTCTATACCCAATTTAGGATCTAAGAGGAGTTATGGTAATTATCAATAAAGGGGATTAGATCCATTCGGGAAGGTGTTCCTTCCTCTAGGTTCTTGTCCTTTCTTTAGAGATCCTTACCCTAACCTCCATGGAAAACGCGCGCAACCGGGCCTTTACACTACGGTATCACCGCTACCTCGAGGGGTAGGGTGCCATAGGGTGCGGTGTGTGCGTGTATGCATGGAGTCCTATTGTAAATATATAATGGGTAAAAAAGGGATGAGAGATCTCATCTCTCAAAAGCCTTCCCCAAAACTAACTCTAAACAATTATCTACGGCAATGAACTAAATCTACCTAGGGCAAAGAATTTAAATCTAAACTAGAGCAATTAAATAAATCTACTTACAGATGGCTCTCTCCAAACATCAACGCAGATTGTCAGATCTGAATTCATGAATTGAAAAGAGGCACCGATGCTCTCCATAAAGAATTCTGAAATTTATTATTAAAAGGAGGCATAAGAAAATACAATCTTTAGAGTTCCTATTTATAGAGAATAGGAAACCCTAGGTTACATTTGATTCGCATGTCTGAAATTACAAAAATAGCCCTTAGGAAGACCGGTCAAAGACATAAAGAATTATGGTAAAAATTTCATTCTCCAACTGCTCCACTCCACCGCGGAACCGCGGCCCAAGGTCCTGTTTGGCCGCGGTTCCGCGGTCAACAAAGAAGATTGGGCTTTGAATTTTGGGCTGCAGCTTCTGGTCATTTTGGGCTTCCTGTTTACATAAGTCTTTTCTCATATTGACTTCTGTTTTTTTCTCCAGATCTTCACAGTGAATTGTAGTGAACTTTTAACCGTTTCTTCGCGATCTTGGACCTTGCATTGCCTTGTACTTTGTAAAATTTATCTTTGATGTAGGCTTGATCAAGATCCTTCTGTTTGTTGGTCAAAATCCACTTTTGCATCGTCTTTTCATCGTTTTCACTGTTTTCTGTCCAAGAACCTGTAACTTGTAATATGTAGCAGACATGCGTCAAAAGCACCTGTTTATTTATAAAACGAATAAGAATGGGGAATATAATAATGCAATATTATGGTGTGAACAGGATCTACTCACAAAAGCCTTACCCCTAGAGAGACTTCTCTACAATGGTTGAGTATGTAAGTCCACGTTACCTCTCCCGGTACTTACGGGCTTGCGGAAATGATGAAAAATGACTTTTTCTAGGGTGGTAACATGGACTCAAAATACGGATCTTTGTTAAACAACTATCTAACAAACCTAACAAGAGTTTTACCTACTCGGTTAGGGGTTATACCTTAACTTGAACTCCTTCTCTTGGTATCCTTGTGGTGGTCGGATGGTTCTCTCCTCGCCGTCTCTTTGTGCCGAAGATGGATCCACGTGAAAGCTTCTACCTTTGGCTTCACTTCAAACTAGAAGAAACTAGAACACTTGGTTTGCTAAACCTTGTGTACTAGGATGAGTAGAGGAGTGTGTTGGGTTTTATCTCTATGGTTCTTGCTTCTTAACACATGAGACAAGTGAACCATGAACTAGAGAGAGAGCAAGAGGAAGAGGGAGAGCTCAAGCATGAGAGAGAAAGGAAATGAAAGAATGAGCAAGACTTTTGCCATCCAAGCTCTCATAATCCAAAATCATCATAACACATAATAATAATTGAGTATTATGTGATGGTTGTTATCATATCAAGTGGCCATATCATTTCTTGCATTAAATGCAATGTGTGAACAAATAAGCAAGCCAAGGTCAATGCCAAGAAATGATAGCCATTGTCATGATGATGGTCAACAAGTCCAACCTAGTCAACCGGTCAACTAAGTCAACAAGTCAACAAAGTCAACCATCAACAACCATGTCATAATAATACTTAATTAATATTATTGTTAATCATATTTCTTATTCTCATTAGGGTTTAGTAAAAAGTCAACAATCAACAACCCTAATGAGAATCCTCTGCCTCTGTCTCTCTGTCAACTGTGCATACACACCCGCATCCGCGTTCCGAGGAACACGAATACAAACGAGATAAAACCAATCCCAAAACGTACACTAGGATCTGGCTTAAACCAAAGCCCGCTAGTGTTAACTGCCCGGACACTAAACGTGCACAAGTGCACGGATGTGACCGAACCCTGTCGCAAAACCATGCGACCTCTACTCTTTTGCCTAAAGGCGAATAGCTTTCTGTGTAGGACTCTAAAGACCCGACACTACGCTGGCAGTGGGTTTAACCACAGACCGCAAGCGGCACTAGCTGTGCGTAACGGCCCCCAGGTAGATGCCGACAAGAAGACTGACGAGGTGAAACCCATCTGAACTCCTACTGAGTCTGAATGTGACAATCTCTATACAGTCCGGTCTGTTCGTCTGATACATCGCATGGCGGGCCTAGGGGGCGGTAAACGTCAGTCCCCTAATAGCGGTACAAGTCGTGTCGGAGTGAAGCCCAGAACACCCTGAGATAACACCGGAAACCTACCAGTATATCTCGCTTGCCCTGGCCAGGGACTACTTGTGTAATGGCTCTCCTAGACACAGCGCGATGTCAACCCCCAATACGTGGAGAGACGAATCCTGTCTAACCGTCACTGCCTCCAAGCGCTTCGGGACTGCACCCAACTACTACCTGTTTGCACGACTCCTTTGAGCCGTGGTAGGGTAGTAATCTAAGTACAGTAGGAACACACTCGAGGCGAAGTGACAGTGTCAAGTCAGCGGACTAAGCTGTACTCATGTCACCTGGGAACTGATAACTGACGATAGGTATAGTACCAACCAACAGTTCCCGACGAGTCCTGTCCAGTGTACTCGTAACCCAACGAGCACCCGCATACTATCTCAAGTACGACGTACTGATGGCTGTGGGACAGACCGTCTCCCACACTGGGATGAGAAGCGCATACGCTAGTCTACTCCGGAGTATCGATGCCCTGTCTCGATAGTCCTGCGACTAGGGACCTGCATAAGGATGTGCTTATAGATTACCCAGCCCCCACTAGTGTGACTGCCATCACAACGCTGGTAATCAAGCAAAGATCCTAAGGGCTCCACTAATGTGTATAGGTGATATACTAAAATACACACATGTACACATTGAAGTAGAAACAAACCAAGTAGCATACTACTATATTGAGCAAGATTGTTTATACAAGATGAATATCCCATGCTTCCATTAAGTAATATACAAACTAGTATGATACAGTAATGGCCTCTAGGGCATATACACTAACAATCTCCCACTTGCACTAAGGCCATGTACTGGCGTATCGAAGACCTATCATCTCGATCAGCCGCTCGAACCGAGTCTGGGGTAAGGCCTTCGTGAGTGGATCATCAGTGTTATCTTCCGTAGAAACTCTCCGAACCTCGACCTCCTGGCGACCCACGATCTCCCTGATCAGGTGATACCGCCTCAAGATGTGTCTGGATCTCTGATGGGACCTGGGTTCCTTCGCTAAAGCTATAGCCCCGTTGTTGTCGCAATACAGCGGTATTGGATCAACAATGGACGGAACCACCTGAAGTTCAGTTAAGAACTTCCTTATCCAGACAGCTTCTTTTGCAGCATCTGCAGCAGCGATATATTCCGCTTCCATCGTCGAGTCAGCAACGGTTTCCTGTTTGGAACTCTTCCAACACACCGCCCCTCCATTGAGGGTAAAGACATAACCCGACATGGACTTGGAATCATCCTTGTCACTCTGGAAGCTGGAGTCAGCAAAGGCCTCGATCTGGAGGTCTTTTCCGCCATACACCAAGAACATCTCCTTAGTCCTTCTCAGGTACTTGAGAATGTTCTTTACCGCCATCCAGTGCTTCTCCCCAGGGTTTGACTGATACCAGCTTACCACACTCAGTGCATAAGCTACATCTGGTCTGGTACACAACATCGCATACATTATAGAGCCTACCGCAGAAGCGTAGGGTATAATAAACATGCGATCCCTTTCCAAATCAGTCTTGGGAGACATCTCTTTGGAGAGGATGATCCCGTGACAAGCCGGTAGATTACCGCGCTTGGAATCTTCCATACTGAATCTTTTCAGTATGGTGTCGATGTACCTGGACTGTGAAAGTCCTAATATCCTCTTGGATCTGTCACGAAAGATCCGGATCCCCAGAATGTACGAGGCATCACCCAGGTCTTTCATGGAGAACCTGTGTGACAAGAACCTTTTGACAAATTGTAGCATAGGAGTGTCATTTCCTATCAAAAGAATGTCATCCACGTACAATACGAGAAATACGACAGTTCTTGCTACAAATCTACTATAGATGCATGGTTCATCTGGATTTTTGATAAAGCCAAATTCTTTGACCGTCTTATCAAAACAGATGTTCCAACTCCGCGATGCCTGCTTTAGTCCATAGATGGACTTAAGCAACTTGCACACCTTTCCGTTGCTCCCACTCTGAATGAAACCCTCTGACTGGTCCATATAAACACACTCCTCTAAATTTCCATTTAGAAAAGCGGTCTTTACGTCCATCTGCCAAATCTCATAATCGTGGAAGGCAGCAATGGCAAGAAGGATCCGAATGGATTTCAGCATAGCCACTGGAGAAAAGGTCTCGTCATAGTCCAAACCAGGTATTTGACGAAAACCCTTTGCAACAAGTCTAGCCTTATAGGTCTCAACCTGTCCATCTACACCAATCTTCCTTTTGAAGATCCACTTGCATCCTACGGGTTTTACCCCATCTGGAGCAACGTCCAACGTCCATACTTTGTTGGTGTACATGGACTCCATTTCGGTCAGCATTTCATCCGGCCATTTTACCGAGTCAACGCTCTGAATGGCCTGCTGGAAGCTAGTCGGCTCATCATAATCAATGATGCAATCCTCTCTATCCCCATCTATGAGAAAACCGTAGTATCTCTCGGGCGGATGAGACTGCCTACTACTCCTTCGGAGCGGCGCAGGAATGTCATTTTCTTTTGAACCCTCTGGTTCTACTAAGCTTTCAGTAATAGTCTGTGGTTCTGGAAATTCTTCCAGTTCTATTTCGCTCCAACTTGTTTCCTTTTCTAAGAACTGGTGTTCCAGAAAATGGGCATTACGAGAAACAATGATCTTTTGTTCCTCTGCGTAATAGAAGAGATACCCCTGGAGTTCTTTGGGTATCCCACAAACTTGCACAGTACTGAGCGTGCCTCGAGTTTGTCCGCATGCTGCTTTTTGACAAAAGCCGGACATCCCCAGATCTTCAGATATTGAAGATAGGGTTTCTTCCCACTCCATATCTCATATGGTGTGGTAGGCACAGTCTTAGTTGGAACTCGGTTCAAAAGGTATGCAGCTGATTCTAGAGCATATCCCCAGAATGATCACGGTAACTCAGCGTTACTCATCATGAACCGTACCATATCCAATAGGGTTCGGTTCCGTCTCTCCGATACACCGTTATGTTGTGGAGTGTATGGAGGAATAAGCTGAGAGAGAATTCCATTCTCTTTTAAGTAATTCAGGAACTCGGCACTTAAGTATTCACCACCTCAATCAGATCTTAGTGTCTTGATACTTTTGCCTGTTTGTTTTTCTACTTCATTCTTATATTCCTGGAATTTTCCAAAGGCTTCGGATTTATGTTTCATTAAGAAGACATATCCGTACCTTGAAAAGTCATCCGTAAAAGTAATGAAGTAAGAATAACCGCTTCGCGCATGTGTAGACATTGGACCGCACACGTCGTTGTGTACGAGTCCCAAGAGCTCGCTCGCTCTTACTCCGTGTCCAGTGAATGGAGTCTTTATCATCTTTCCTTTGAGACAGGATTGACAAGTGGCATACGATTGATATTCAAACGGATCCAAATATCCTTCTGTATGTAACTTTGTCAACCTTCTCTCATTGATGTGACCCAGTCTACAATGCCATAAGGAAGCCTGGTTTGTTTCCGGAGACTTTCTTTTGTGTGTATTCTGAACATTGAAAATCTGTGGTTGGTTTAATACGTATATACCATTGCTTAATGTACCTGACCCAATCAGAACTTGATTAAGGTGAATGTTCACAACATTTCTTACAAATGCAAATTCATAACCTTCTTTAGATAATAAAGATACAGAAATGATATTACAAGTTGCATTGGGTACAAAATAGCAATTACGCAAAACCAAAACGTGTCCATCTGACAACTTCAGGTGATAGTCCCCCACGGACTCAGCATCCATGCCAGCTCCGTTTGCAACTCTGAGGGTCATATCACCTACCTTCAAAACCCTACGCCTTCTCAGTGCCTGTAAATAATTACAGATATGAGATCCTGATCCGGTATCCAATACCCAGGATGTAGAGTTTATTGATAGACAGTTTTCAATAACATACACACCTGAAGCTGAAGCCGCAACTTGCTTCAGATCCTGGGTTCTGGCCTTCCAAGCCCTGCAATCCTTTTTCCAGTGTCCACTCTTGTGACAGTAAAAGCATTCTTCCTTTCCCACAAGCTTTCCAGCTATCTTTGTTGCTTTTGTCTTTCCCTTCGTATCCACTTTACTAACACCGCCCCTTGGTTTGGCGGGGGCTTTCTTCTTCTTTCCCTTGGCTTTCGCCTTGGACCTAGAAGAGGAAGATCCTCCTACAAACAAAGTGGATGTTTCCCTACCTTTCTGTAGGGTGCCCTCTGCACTCCTCAGTATGTTGAGGAGTTCTGAAAGTTCAACTTCTTTTTTTTGCAAGTTGAAGTTCAGGATAAACTAGGCGTAAGTGGAAGGAAGGGACTGGAGAATCAAGTCCGTATAGAGCTCGTTCTCTAACGTGGTCCCAAGGTCCGTGAGCTCCGCAATGAAGCCAATCATCTTAAGCACGTGTTCCGCTATCGATGATCCGACGGCCAATCTCGCTGAAAACAACTTTTTCGAGACTTCGTATCTTGCGATACGTGATTGCTCTCCATACAGTTCTTTTGTATGGAGAAATATGGATTCAAGGTCCATATTCGCGTGCCTCCTCTGGTGTTCATTGTCCATAGAGGCAAGCACGAGGCACTTGGCCTGAAGCCGCAACTTGCTTCAGATCCTGGGTTCTGGCCTTCCAAGCCCTGCAATCCTTTTTCCAGTGTCCACTCTTGTGACAGTAAAAGCATTCTTCCTTTCCCACAAGCTTTCCCGCTATCTTTGTTGCTTTTGTCTTTCCCTTCGTATCCACTTTACTAACACCGCCCCTTGGTTTGGCGGGGGCTTTCTTCTTCTTTCCCTTGGCTTTCGCCTTGGACCTAGAAGAGGAAGATCCTCCTACAAACAAAGTGGATGTTTCCCTACCTTTCTGTAGGGTGCCCTCTGCACTCCTCAGTATGTTGAGGAGTTCTGAAAGTTCAACTTCTTTTTTTTGCAAGTTGAAGTTCAGGATAAACTAGGCGTAAGTGGAAGGAAGGGACTGGAGAATCAAGTCCGTATAGAGCTCGTTCTCTAACGTGGTCCCAAGGTCCGTAAGCTCCGCAATGAAGCCAATCATCTTAAGCACGTGTTCCGCTATCGATGATCCGACGGCCAATCTCGCTGAAAACAACTTTTTCGAGACTTCGTATCTTGCGATACGTGATTGCTCTCCATACAGTTCTTTTGTATGGAGAAATATGGATTCAAGGTCCATATTCGCGTGCCTCCTCTGGTGTTCATTGTCTATAGAGGCAAGCACGAGGCACTTGGCCTTCGCGCAATCGATTTCCCAGGTCTTACCGATTTCCCTATCCGTGACGCTGGTTTTGGGACCTGGGACAGGGGGAGCTTTGGTGGTGAGGAGATACCCTAACTTGTCATAAGTGATTGCCATTTTGACATTCCTGAGCCAATCTTTGTAGTTTGGCCCTGTCAGTATATTTCTATCTAGTAGTAACTTAAGTCCAGTCATGATGTTTGGTCGCTGCAATTAGGAGAGAGAGAAGAAACACTTTAGCATGATGCTCTTGCAAGTTTAGAATGGTTTTTAATTGTCTAAACAGGATGGCTCCCACTGTCTCTCGAATCCCTCCTCAAACCAAAAAGGAAGAATTAGTCCGGATCAATCTCGCCATACAATACTTGCTTAACCGTTCAGCCAGGCTAGTGTCGGTACTTCGAGGGAGGTTTTCCAACGCTTTCGCGAAGTTCCTTAATTAAATAACCTCTTTTCCCTGGGGACGTAGCCCCGCTAACACCTTTCTAGACACCTTCTTGGTTTATAGCATTGATCGTTAAGTGAGAAATTTCCCGAGGAGTAGCGTATACTCACAGTAGGATCGGGATCCAAATATCATTGCGTGACAAAACTGAAGAAATCCTACCAGAATCATCACACTCCAAATGGTATGCAGCGCTAGCAAGTTTCAGTTCTTTTGAAACTCTCGATGTGGATTTTTGCCCCATGCTCTTATGACCTTGGCGTGAGGTCAAAATGTCATAAGTCACATGTCAAGTTCTTCCCATCATTATCCAGGTTAATTTGAACCCACCCGTACCTACTCTTGACGTAGGCCAAAATGGCAGTACGACTGTCTCAAACCAACGCATTCTATCTATGCAACAGATAAATATCCTTCAGCTACCAATCACTATGCCTTGGCGTGAGGTCAAAATACATAGCTTGAATACTACCGAATATTTAACTGAAATGATAGAGGGCTACGGATGGTTTTGGCAAATCCGTGAACGTAGTGAACTTGATATAATCGATGGAATGAGATAGCTTTTAAAAGGAGTGGCTTAAGCTCCGCATTTTAAAAGTTGTTTTTTGAAAAGAAACCGAGCGGTTTTGAAAGTGTTCCAACGACTTAACTTTGGTTTATTTTCTTGCATTAATTTAATGCGTCCCATCATTTAATCCTACCATTGCAGAAAACAACGAAAATATGACGTACGCTTATGCCATCCGCATTCGCCACGGGGCCCCGTCATTACCCGTTAGGTTACTTAACTAACGACAGAGCGTGGGCTGGACTAGTGCGAATGCAAAACATAAGCAACGCCTAAATAGATATCATATATAGATATACACATTCGACACATGCAATGATATCCATTCCAGATCACAGATGAACACATTGGATATACTAGGAATCCGCAATTCGTACGAGCCTGTAACGAAGAGCGGATTACACGGGCGCGATGAATAGCCAAGACCCCACCCTAGACCCCTACGGGTGCGGCAAACTACCCGCCAAATACCCGAAGCGAAGCAACCTCCCTCAACACCGTGAGTAGGCCACTCGGCACTTCGAGATACCCGGTAGTTTGTGCACCCTACCTTGGGTCTATCCTAGGAGCAAAAACAGTAAAAGAAATTATACAATGACGGTTACAACCCCATCCCGGTTGTGCGGCCATATAAATAATATTACATCAATTACAAATTACATGAATTGAAAGAAAAAGAAAACTCTCATCTCACAACCCCCCGGCTATTCATCCGCGACAATCCAATGAATTCATATACACATACCATCAACATTACAGATCACAGATATGTATAACCCCCACTAATCGATGTATAGCGATCAGCAGACGTTCAATACATATATCACATCACAGATATAACCCGTTAGCCAAAGTCTTTAGAAGTTCGATCAAAATACGGATTTTTAGACCCCAAAAACAAATTTTGCTTTCTGGAAAATCTGGGCAGAAAAAACATATTGTAAAAATCCCAAAACACCCCACTGAACAAACTGCAGGAAAAATCGCCCACGGCCGAGTCAACTCGGCCACGGATCTGCGGTGGGAGCATGCTCCTGCCGCGGTTCCGCGGCTCTTTGACCGAGTCGATGGACCATTTTTCTACAGTGTGTTCTAAAAAGCCTGAGCCGATTTTTAGTGTAAGATTTATTAATTTTTGAACAGAAAACAGAATCGGCAGAAACTTGATTTTTCGGGCATGTTTCGCGACTTTTTCTCCGATCGAACTTCTAGTTACTTTGCTAACATATTAGATAGTGTTTAACTAGGCTCTGATACCACTGTAAGTCCACGTTACCTCTCCCGGTACTTACGGACTTGAGGAAATGATGAAAAACGATTTTTTCTAAGGTGGTAACATGAACTCAAAATACGGATCTTTGTTAAACAACTATCTAACAAACCTAACAAGAGTTTTACCTACTCGGTTAGGGGTTATACCTTAACTTGAACTCCTTCTCTTGGTATCCTTGTGGTGGTCGGATGGTTCTCTCCTCGCTGTCTCTTTGTGCCGAAGATGGATCCACCTGAAAGCTTCTACCTTTGGCTTCACTTCAAACTAGAAGAAACTAGAACACTTGGTTTGCTAAACCTTGTGTACTAGGATGAGTAGAGGAGTGTGTTGGGTTTTATCTCTATGGTTCTTGCTTCTTAACACATGAGACAAGTGAACCATGAACTAGAGAGAGAGCAAGAGGAAGAGGGAGAGCTAATGCATGAGAGAGAAAGTAAATAAAAGAATGAGCTAGACTTTTGCCATCCAAACTCTCAGAATCCAAAATCATCATAACACATAATAATAATTGAGTATTATGTGATGGTTGTTATCATATCAAGTGGCCATATCATTTCTTGCATTAAATGCAATGTGTGAACAAATAAGCAAGCCAAGGTCAATGCCAAGAAATGATAGACATTGTCATGATGATGGTCAACAAGTCCAACCTAGTCAACCGGTCAACTAAGTCAACAAGTCAAAAAAGTCAACCATCAACAACCATGTCACAATAATACTTAATTAATATTATTTTTAATCATATTTCTTATTCTCATTAGGGTTTAGCAAAAAGTCAACAGTCAACAACCCTAATGAGAATCCTCTGCCTCTGTCTCTCTGTCAACTGTGCATACACACCCGCATCCGCGTTCCGAGGAACACGAATACAAACGAGATAAAACCAATCCCAAAACATACACTAGGATCTGGATTAAACCAAAGCCCGCTAGTGTTAACTGCCTGGACACTAAACGTGCACAAGTGCACGGATGTGACCGAACCCTGTCGCAAAACCATGCGACCTCCACTCTTTTGGCTAAAGGCGAATAGCTTTCTGTGTTGGACTCTAAAGACTCGACACTACGCTGGCAGTGGGTTTAACCACAGACCGAAAGCGGCACTAGCTGTGCGTAACGGCCCCCAGTTAGATGCCGACAAGAAGACTGACGAGGTAAAACCCATCTGAACTCCTACTGAGCCTGAATGTGACAATCTCCGTACAGTCCGGTATGTTCATCTGAGAATATCGCATGGCGGGCCTAGAGGTGTGGTAAACGTCAGTCCCCTAATAGCGGTACAAGTCGTGTCGGAGTGTAGCCCAGAACACCCTGAGATAACACTGGAAACCTACCAGTATATCTCGCTTGCCCTGGCCAGGGACTACTTATGTAATGGCTCTCCTAGACACAGCGCGATGTCAACCCCCAATACCGGGAGAGATGAATCATGTCTAACCGTCACTGCCTCCAAGTGCTTCGGGACTGCACCCAACTACTACCTGTTTGCATGACTCCTTTGAGCCGTGGTAGGGTAGTAATCTAAGTACAGTGGGAACACACTCGAGGAGAAGTGACAGTGTCAAGTCAGCGGACTAAGCTGTACTCATGTCACCTGGGAACTGATAACTAACGATAGGTATAGTACCAACCAACAGTTCCCGACGAGTCCTGTCGAGTGTACTCGTAACCTAACGAGCACCCGCATACTATCTCAAGTACGACGTACTAACGGCTGTGGGACAGACCGTCTCCCCTGCCGGGATGAAAAGCGCATACGCTAGTCTACTCCGGAGTATCGATGCCCTGTCTCAATAGTCCTACGACTAGGGACCTGCATAAGGATGTGCTTGTGGATTACCTAGCTCCCACGAGTGTGACTGCCATCACAACGCTGGTAATCAAGCAAAGATCCTAAGGGCTCCACTAATGTGTATAATTGATATACTAAAATAAACACATGTACACATTAAAGTAGAAACAAACCAGTAGCATACTATTATTTTGAGCAAGATTGTCAATACAAGGTGAATATCCCAAGCTTCCATTAAGTAATATACAAGCTAGTATGATACAGTAATGGCCTCTATGGCATATACACTAACAGAGTATGGGATACTACAACCACTGCTAAAATGTTGGGTATTGGATACTACAGCAGATGGCCTTAGTGCAAGTGAGTGATTGTTAGTTATATGTATGCCCTAGAGGCCATTATTGTACATGCGATATATATTGTAGTGGATGCTTGGACATATATAGGAAGGACTTTCTTGCTCGACATGATAGTATGCTATCTGGTTGCACTTTATCTTAACATGTTAACGAATACTGTTTTGTGATCACATGTTGATAAAGTCCTTAGGATAATTACTTGACTACCAGGATTATGATGCAGATCATACTAGTGGGAAAAGGGTAGTCGATAAGTACATCCTTCAAATGTTCTTAGTCGTGGGAGTATCGAGACAGAGCATTGATATTCCAGAGTAGACTAGTGTATGCGCTTCTCGACCCATATGATGGGCGATGGATGATCCCATATCCATTGGTGTTTGACATCAGAGAATGTATACGGGTGCTCAGTGGAGACTGGGTACACTGGACGGACTCGCCGAGAACTCCTAGATGGTATTATACCCATCGTCGGATAGCAGTTCTCTGGTGACACTGGTACAGGTTAGTCTGTAGACCCGAGATCGTCATAGAGTCTTGTATGATTCCCACTGTGCTTTGATTTCCACCTTACCGTGGTCAAGAGATCGTGAAAAATGGTGGCTTTTGGGTACAGTCCCAAGTCACATGGAGGCGATGAGCGATAAGAGGGGTTTCGTCTTGTAAATCCCCGTTCCCATCTCAATAAAAGTTTCTAATTTTTTCCAAAATTCCCCGAGTTTTTCCCTTCTCTTTTTCCCTCGTAAATTTCTGTGGGAAATTGGTTGCTTAAATTCCAATATTTAAAATTTTCCAAACCCTAAAATCAAAACCAATTGGATAACCAAAACCCAAACCAAATAAATAATTTCCCTCATATTAAACCCCCAGCCCATAACATATTTTTTTCCCCTAAGCCCAACAGAACAAATTAATTTCTCTTAAATCCCCGGCCCACACTTCTTCCTCAGCCCAAGAAATAAACACAAAGAAAAAAAAGGAATTTAATTACACCTTTTCTTCTCTCGGCCCAACCCGTCTCTCCAAGCCCAGCAGCCCGCTCATCCTAACCCGACCCGACCCACTCCTTTAACCCCTCATCTTCCCTCACGTTGAACTTTTCCCGCTCTTTACTGCGCTTCCACCCACGTGGCCCAGCCTCGCGCCCATGCCCACGCCCACGCCCGCGACTTTGCCCCACGTCGCGCACTCCCTCGCGACTCCCTCTAGACCGGCTCTCTCTCAAACTCACCCTCATCTCAACTCCTCACACTCTCGATCTCTCGTCCTCACTCCTCTTGTTCACCCAACCCACTGCCTCGAGCCCCTCGCGCCGCTCGACCCTTACTGACGACGATGACTACCACCCCTCAAACTCCCTCCCTCGCTCTTTTCTCTCCAGAACCCATCCCCTCTTCGAGCCTCCCCTGCATCTTCAACCGCTGAACTCACCCCCTCGAACTCCCTCGAACTCCCCTGCACACCCACGGCCACTCCCTTGCACTTGACACCGGCGAGCCCCGACCGACCAGAACCACCTCATCGACGCCCCAACATCATCAGCATCATCACCATCACTCCAAACCGAGCCTCACTCTCCCCCCCCTCTCTCTCTCCAAAATCCACATCGCAACACCCACTGTACGCATCGCCGGAGCGACGCCGCCGACCGTCGTCGACCCCAGCACACTCCCTGAGAACCACTGAACACCCCCTCCGCTTCCAGCAAGCACAAGAAGTCTCCGGGCTACTCCGACGTAAAATCCGTATCGCGAGCCAAGGTCGTGCAAACCAATTCACGCCGTTCGACGCGCGTTCGTGTCGTTGCCGCCGCCGTGCATCCACGAAACGTTTCCAGGCAAGTACTTTTACTTGCTACATGCTAATCTATTTATGTTACAAACTCAAATCGTATAAATTGCAAATTTACAATTCATGATAACGTATATGATATACCTGTTCGATGTATGATCTCAATGAAAACATTCATCTAATTTGACGGAATTGGATTGTCTATACTGGCCCATGTAGTGACGAATATCTTGTATAAATCTCACTGGAAAATACGACTATTAGTGACTAAAATGAATACCCCCAAATATACCCTTAAAACTAGAAATTTCCTGTATTTGAAAACTGTTAAAATCACCATAAATTATGTATATATTTAAATGATGCGTTCAAGGGCTTAAATCTAAGCCGACTCGACGAACTTTAACCCCATGCAAGTTTCTAATGGTTTCTGTACTGAAATTGTGGCGATATTTGGATCGGAGTGCGGCTCTGGACTGCAGTCCAGAGCGACTCTGGTTACTGTTTACTGTCCCGTAACGCATGCCACCTTGTTTCCTGAACTCTTATATTGAGGAACTCTACATTGTATTAAAGGTGAATCTGTTAGCTAGATAACACAAGTGGTTTCATTCCGTTTCATTGTCATTTGCTATTTAATTTGTAAATAAAAAGGACAGGACGTATAACAGTCCAGAACAGATTCAGAAGTGACAAACTAGTGTTAAACAGTGTATAACTTTCGACTTACAGACTCGATTGAGAATCTGTATGTTGCGTTGAATACCCTATTGAAAACCCTAGATTTTATTCAACTGTAGTATCGCTAGATTCTGATCCCAACTGGGTGAAATTCGTGTCGCGAAACGGACGTTCAGTTCAGAAACTGAATTTCCAGCCGCGAGCACTTAAAATGAAACGGCTGTAACTAGAACACCGGAAACCCGATCGAACTGAAACTAATTTTGATGAACTTCTGACAAAGTGTGCTATTTATTGTATTTGTATCATTTCGTTGAATTCCGAACATATGAATTTATGCAAATTTTGTAAGTTAATGACGTGCATATTGGTTCATAACATACTTGGCTTGTTAATGGCATACATACACATATCTTACCCCATTTGCCATATACATAGTGTTAGTAAGTGTTAGTGTTCAGTGGACATTGCATTATCGTGCGTGATTGATATTGGTTTAGGAGTGACGTGTACACCAATGGAAAGTGAACATTCGTGACAGTGATTGATACAGTGAACAGTGATAAAACCGTGCCATTGATATACTTGTACACGACTAAATCAAAATCATAAATAGTGTAAACCTGGGGATAAAGGGGAAATCGAAGTGGAAAAAGAATCTTATTTAGTGGGACCGTGTTTTAGAGGATGATCATTCGAGCAGTGATATATATATTAGGTAGGATCTAGCGATCCGGCTGACAGGGTTATGTCCCGGGCATGTGGGCCGTTGTCTCGGGTATGCACGAGACTCCTGTTAAACATGATCCTCCTTTCCACTATGCGATTTCAAACATGACCTAGAGACTGATAGGGACACAGATCATACTTTGCATCATATAGTGACATAGTGATTACTCGCATTGTACTTTCACTGTTATTACCTCATTTACCTGTTTCACCTTATTATAATAATATTGCTATTGTGTCGCTCTGACGACCTGAGTATGCATGCTCAGATTCCGTGGAAGAACTAGCGCAGGAGACGGATTTATCTTTCGAGCTCACGGAGGTCTAGTCCGGAGTACTTTTCTTTCTTTACTGCTTTCCATAAAAGAGATCGTGTAATTGAGCTTGGTTAGTAACTCTTCTTGTTATTTGTAATTTGTGAAACAATGGATCTTAATGTAATAATTTAGTGATGTAATTCCTTTACTACTGTGCTTTATTTACTGATTACCATGTAATGCTAGAAGCCGAAGTGTGACTACGGCGGGATTATTCGTTGACCGTAGGAGCATGGCTGGCCTAGTCATCCCTCGTTTTCCGTATTTTGGGAAGCGGGGCGTGAAATGGTTTTATTGGTATCAGAGCCGTGTTTAGTATCAAGGGATAACATTAATTATACTGTATTACGTTATTTTCGTTTCACTACTCTTGATTTTCATCCTTGAATCTGATCTTATCCTTTTGAATCTTCCAGCGATATGACGTCCCCGAACGACCCCTCCTCGGACTCCAGCTCTCAGGACCGCACGGAAAGAATACTTAGTGCACTGACCTCTCTCGCGGAAGCTCAGGAGAGGAAGACAGACTTACTCGCTGAGGGACTCAGGGCGATTACCGCTGCAGGAGGACCCTCCGCACTCATTACCGCCCCCGAGGGTGCTACTCCACCAGTCTATCATGCTAGGGCTGGTACCGTATCAGACTTCCGACGGTTGCATCCAGCTGCATTCACAGGACTAGCTGAACCCCTTGAGGCCGAGCAATGGCTGGTGAACATGGAGAACTTACTGACAGCCGCCAGGGTTCCAGAGGAAGATAGGGTGGACGTGATAAAGATCCAATTGGAAGATGAAGCCCGTATATGGTGGTCAGTGGAAGAAAGCAGGCTGGACGAGCCAATTGAATGGGGCAAATTTAAGGAGTGCTTCCTAGATCATTATTTTCCTTCCACAGCCAAGGCAGAGATGGAGGAAAGGTTTATTCTATTGAAGCAGAATGGACGCCCAGTGGACGTATATGCAGCAGAGTTCAACCGTCTGAGCCGTTTTGCTCCATACATGGTCGCCTCAGAGGCCACCAGGGCCAGACGCTTCTTACAGGGGCTTGATTTTGAGTTGCAGCAGTTGATTGCATCACTGGAGTTGCAGACTTTCGCACAGGTACTCAACGCGGCGAGAATTCAGGAACAATTGATCAACAAGTTCAGGAAACCCCCAGTCGTTCCAGTACGTACCCATGCACCTTCTCGAGGAGCCATACCGGTTCACAGGCCTGGAACGACACAAATGAAGCGCCCGTTCGTACCACAGCATCGCCCCCAGAGACAGAACGTAGTTTGCAGCTACTGCGGTAGAGGTGGGCATACCCAGAAGGACTGTCGTCGTGCCAAGGGACAGTGCTTGATTTGCGGATCCAGTCAGCACGGGATTAGCGGTTGCCCTGAGCAAGCAGAGATATAGGGAGGTTCTGGACCGTCGCAACAGAGGCCACAGGAGCAGAGGCAACCCTTTACAGGTCGCGGTCAGAGACGGGCTTTCACCTTAACCGCCGAGCAGGCAGAGGCGTCAGGAGATGTTGTTACAGGTACTCTACTCGTACATTCCTTGCCAGCTAGAGTACTATTTGATTCTGGAGCATCGCACTGTTTCTTGTCTGAGCATTTCGCTGATACACACTCCATACCATATGAACCACTAACCAAGGGCTGGGAGATACATATGGGTAATGGTATTATAATATCTAGTCGAGAATGTAGATCATGCCCGGTTGTAGTGTGCGGCAGGGATTCTATGCGAATTTCCTTCTGATTGGGACAGGCAGTTACAACGTAATTCTCGGGATGGATTAGATGAGTCCTTCCATGCAGTTATCGATTGCCGTGCAAGGAATGTGATCTTCCGCATTCCCAATCATCCGGAGTTTATTTTCGAGGGCGGAAGCGAATCTTTAGAGCCAGCCAAGTACAGAGCCAAGCCCAAGGAGCTGACAGCTATGGAGATTGATGAGAGCCCAGCCCCAGAGATGGTTCGGGGCTTTCTGGACGTATTTCCTGAAGATCTACCAGGTCTACCACCTCCTCATATCTTGGAGTTCTCGATCGATTTGACTCCAGGTACGGCCCCGGTATCCAAGGCCCCATACAGAATGGCGCCAGTTGAGTTGACGGAGTTGAAGAAGCAAATTGAAGAGCTATTAGAGAAGGGATTTATTCGGCCGAGCGCTTCACCGTGGGGTGCACCAGTTCTGTTAGTAAAGAAGAAGGATGGATCGTTGCGAATGTATATAGATTATCGGGAGCTGAACAAGGTCACAATAAAGAACAAGTACCCAATCCCGCACATCGACGACTTATTCGATCAGCTAAGTGGGGCCAAGGTATTCTCGAAGTTGGATCTACGTTCTGGATATCACCAAATCAGAGTAGCAGCTGAGGATGTATGCAAGACGGCTTTCAGGACCCGATACGGACATTACGAGTTCCGTGTGATGCCGTTCGGTGTTACCAATGCCCCAGCAATATTCATGGACTTGATGAACAGGGTGTTTGCAAAGTACTTGGACACGTTTGTCGTTGTGTTTATCGACGACATACTTGTCTACTCGAAGACCCGGGAAGAGCATGCTGAACATTTGCGCACGGTTCTACAAATTCTTCGGGAAGAGAAGCTGTATGCGAAGCTAAGCAAGTGTGAATTCTGGCTCGACAAGGTTCGATTTTTGGGACATATTGTTTCCGGCGAAGGCATCTCGGTAGACCCGGCAAAGATAGAATTTGTCAGAGATTGGCCAACGCCGAAGTCGGTGGCCGAGATTAGGAGTTTTCTGGGATTGGCGGGTTATTATCGGAGATTCGTCCAAGACTTCTCAAGAATCGCTGAACCATTGACGAGGCTGACACGGAAGGATGTACCGTTTGCGTGGACAAAGGAGTGTACTCAGGCATTTGACAAGATGAACAGAAGCTAACCACGACGCCTATTCTTACAGTACTAGATGATTCCGGTGGTTTGGTGATACACAGTGATGCCTCAGGAAAGGGTTTAGGCTGTGTTCTGATGCAGCACGGCCGAGTGGTTGCTTACGCCTCTCGACAACTGAGAAATCACGAGAAGAACTATCCTACGCATGACTTGGAGTTAGCTGCGGTAGTCTTTGCGTTGAAGATTTGGAGGCACTATTTATTGGGCGAGAAAGTGGAGGTATACAAGGATCATAAAAATTTGAAGTACGTCTTCACTCAGAACGAACTAAACATGAGGCAGCGCCGATGGTTAGAGCTGATGGCAGATTATGACTTGGACCTTCAGTATCACCCGGGGAAGGTGAATGTTGTACCAGATGCGCTCAGTCGCAAGCCAGCGGTCATGATGTTGACCGGTCAGAGGAACATTATTGAGGACTTCCAGATACTCGAGCTAGAAGTCGTTACACCGAGCGCACTCAGTCAATTTTGGCAACTACAGGTACAGTCTTCTCTGGTGGATCGTATCAAGACTGCACAAGCGGGTGATCCCCGATTGCAAAAGTTCAGGGCGCAAGTAGAAGCGGGGCTGAGAACGGACTTGATTATACATGAAGATGGCTCTCTGAGATTCGGTAGTAGACTCTACGTACCCAAGGGAGATGTCCGAGAAGAAGTACTGGCTGAAGCGCATAGTTCAGCTTATTCTGTGCATCCGGGAGGTACGAAGATGTATCGAGACCTAAAGCAGCACTTTTGGTGGAACGGAATGAAGTGGGAAATTGCGAGGTTCGTATCCAGATGCCTGGTATGCCAGCAGGTGAAGGCAGAGCATCAGAGGACAGCGGGATTGTTACAACCACTGCCGATACCAGAATGGAAGTGGGAGAACATTACCATGGATTTCGTGACGGCCTTACCACGGAGCCCTAGGGGCAAAAACGCCATTTGGGTCATCGTCGATCGCCTCACGAAAGCTGTACACTTCATACCATTCCGAGTGGGACAGTCGACAGAGTCACTGGCAAAGAGATATATGCAGGAGATAGTGAGACTTCATGGTGTTCCAGTCAGCATTGTGTCAGATCGGGACACCAGATTCGTGTCACACTTTTGGAGGAGCTTACAGGAGAGCTTGGGTACCCGCCTCAAATTCAGCACAGCTTATCACCCGCAGACGGATGGACAATCCGAGCGTACGGTTAAGACGCTCGAGGATATGTTGAGAGCCTGTATGTTGGACTTTCAGGGTTCCTGGGATGACCATCTGCATCTAGTCGAGTTTTCTTATAACAACAGTTATCAAGCTAGCATTCAGATGGCCCCTTTTGAAGCACTTTACGAGCGGAAGTTTCGATCCCCAGTATGTTGGGATGATGTGGGAGAACGAAGATTACTGGGCCTCGAACTCATCGTTCAGACAGTCGACAAGGTCCAAATGATCAGGCAGCGTATTAAGACGGCTCAGGATCGACTGAAGAGTTGGGCAGATACTAGCAGGAGGGCACTAGAATTCGAAGTCGGAGATCACGTGTTCTTGAAGATTTCCCCTACCCGTGGAGTTATCAGGTTCGGAGGTCGGGGAAAGCTCAGTCCCCGTTTCATCGGACCTTTTGAGGTGCTAGAGCGAGTAGGAGAGGTGGCCTACCGACTTGCCTTGCCTCCATCGCTAGCTGGTATGCACAATACCTTTCACGTGTCACAGTTGCGGCGTTATGTTCGGGATGAGAGCTATGTCCTGGACTATTCGGAGCTAGTGTTGGGTACCGATCTATCGTACGAGGAACAACCCACTACCATCCTCGACCGCAGAGAGAAAGTGCTGAAGAATAAGGTCATTCCGTTAGTCCGAGTGTCTTGGGGCGGTCGTTGCCTAGGAGAATCCACCTGGAAGCGGGAGGAAGATATCCGTGCACGTTATCCACATCTCTTTATTTAGTACTTTTGTTTCTTGTATCCTTGTTAAATTTCGAGGACAAAATTTTTGTAAGGTGGGTATGATGTAAATCCCCGTTCCCATTTCAATAAAAGTTTCTAATTTTTTCCAAAATTCCCCGAGTTTTTCCCTTCTCTTTTTCCCTCGTAAATTTCTGTGGGAAATTGGTTGCTTAAATTCCAATATTTAAAATTTTCCAAACCCTAAAATCAAAACCAATTGGATAACCAAAACCCAAACCAAATAAATAATTTCCCTCATATTAAACCCCCAGCCCATAACATATTTTTTCCCCCTAAGCCCAACAGAACAAATTAATTTCTCTTAAAGCCCCGGCCCACACTTCTTCCTCAGCCCAAGAAATAAACACAAGAAAAAAAAGGAATTTAATTACACCTTTTCTTCTCTCGGCCCAACCCGTCTCTCCAAGCCCAGCAGCCCGCTCACCCTAACCCGACCCGACCCACTCCTTTAACCCCTCATCTTCCCTCACGTTGCGCTTTTTCCGCTCTTTACTGCGCTTCCACCCACGTCGCCCTGCCTCGCGCCCACGCCCGCGACTTTGCCCCACGTCGCGCACTCCCTCGCGACTCCCTCTAGACCGTCTCTCTCTCAAACTCACCCTCATCTCAACTCCTCACACTCTCGATCTCTCGTCCTCACTCCTCTTGTTCACCCAACCCACTGTCTCGAGCCCCTCGTGCCGCTCGACCCTTACCGACGACGACGACTACCACCCCTCAAACTCCCTCCCTCGCTCTTTTCTCTCCAGAACCCATCCCCTCTTCGAGCCTCCCCTGCATCTTCAACCGCCGAACTCACCCCCTCGAACTCCCCTGCACACCCACGGCCACTCCATTGCACTCGACGCCGGTGAGCCCCGACCAACCAGAACCACCTCATCGACGCCCCAACATCATCAGCATCATCACCATCACTCCAAACCGAGCCTCACTCTCTCTCTCTCTCTTTCTCTCTCTCTCCAAAATCCACATCGCAACACCCAATGTACGCATCGCCGGAGCGACACCGCCGACCGTCGTCGACCCCAGCACACTCCCTGAGAACCACTGAACACCCCCTCCGCTTCCAGCAAGCACAAGAAGTCTCCGGGCAGCTCCGACGTAAAATCCGTATCGCGAACCAAGGTCGTGCAAACCAATTCACGCCGTTCGACGTGCGTTCGTGTCGTTGCCGCCACCGTGCATCCACGAAACGTTTCCAGGCAAGTACTTTTACTTGCTACATGCTAATCTATTTATGTTACAAACTCAAATCGTATAAATTGCAAATTTACAATTCATGATAACGTATATGATATACCTGTTCGATGTATGATCTCAATGAAAACATTCGTCTAATTTGACGGAATTGGATTGTCTATACTGGCCCATGTAGTGATGAATAAATATCTTGTATAAATCTCACTGGAAAATACGACTATTAGTGACTAAAATGAATACCCCCAAATATACCCTTAAAACTAGAAATTTCCTGTATCTGAAAACTGTTAAAATCACCATAAATTATGTATATATTTAAATGATGCGTTCGAGGGCTTAAATCGAAGCTGACTCGACGAAATTTAACCCCATGCAAGTTTCTAATGGTTTCTGTACTGAAATTGTGGCGATATTTGGATCGGAGTGCGGCTCTGGACTGCAGTCCAGAGCGACTCTGGTTACTGTTTACTGTCCCGTAACGCATGCCACCTTGTTTCATGAACTCGTATATTGCGGAACTCTGCAGTGTATTAAAGGTGAATCTGTTAGCTAGATAACACAAGTGGTTTCATTCCGTTTCATTGTCATTTGCTATTAAATTTGTAAATAAAAAGGACAGGACGTATAACAGTCCAGAACAGATTCAGAAGTGACAAACTAGTGTTAAACAGTGTATAACTTTCGACGTACAGACGCGATTGAGAATCCGTCTATTGAGTTGAATATCCTATTGAAAACCCTAGATTTTATTCAACTGTAGCATCGCTAGATTCTGATCCCAACTGGGTGAAATTCGTGTCGCGAAACGGACGTTCAGTTCAGAAACTGAATTTCCAGCCGCGAGCACTTAAAATGAAACGGCTGTAACTTGAACACCGGAAACCCGATTGAACTGAAACTAATTTTGATGAACTTTTGACAGAGTGTGATATTTATTGTATTTGTATCATTACATTGAATTCCGAACATATGAATTTATGCAAATTTTGTAAGTTAATGACGTGCATATTGGTTCATAACATACTTGGCTTGTTAATGGCATACATACACATATCTTACCCCATTTGCCATATACATAGTGTTAGTGAGTGTTAGTGTTCAGTGGACATTGCATTATCGTGCGTGATTGATGTTGGTTTAGGAGTGACGAATAAACCAATGGAAAGTGAACATTCGTGACAGTGATTGATACAGTGAACAGTGACAAAACCGTGCCATTGGTATACTTGTACACGACTAAATCAAAATCATAAATAGTGTAAACCTGGGGATAAAGGGGAAATCGAAGATAAAAGAGAATCGTATTTTGCGGGACCGTGTTTTAGAGGATGATCATTCGAGCAGTGATATATATATTAGGTAGGATCTAGCGATCCGGCTAACAGGGTTATGTCCCGGGCATGTGGGCCGTTGTCTCGGGTATGTACGAGACTCCTGTTAAACATGATCCTCCTTTCCACTATGCGATTTCAAACATGACCTAGAAACTGATAGGGACACAAATCATACTTTGCATCATATAGTGACATAGTGATTACCCGCATTGTACTTTTACTGTTATTACCTCATTTACCTGTTTCACCTTATTATAATAATATTGCTATTGTGTCGCTCTGACGACCTGAGTATGCATGCTCAGATTCCGTGGAAGAACCAGCGCAGGATGTTAGTGTATATGCCCCAGAGGCCATTACTGTATCATATTAGTTTGTATATTACTTAATGGAAGCTTGGGATATTCACCTTGTATAGACAATCATGCTCAATATAGTAGTATGCTACTTGGTTTGTTTCTACTTCAATGTGTACATGTGTTTATTTTAGTATATCACCTATACACATTAGTGGAGCCCTTAGGATCTTTGCTTGATTACCAGCGTTGTGATGGCAGTCACACTAGTGGGGGCTGGGTAATCTATAAGCACATCCTTATGCAGGTCCCTAGTCGCAGGACTATCGAGACAGGGCATCGATACTCCGGAGTAGACTAGCGTATGCGCTTCTCATCCCAGTGTGGGAGACGGTCTGTCCCACAGCCGTCAGTACGTCGTACTTGAGATAGTATGCGGGTGCTCGTTGGGTTACGAGTACACTGGACAAGACTCGTCGGGAACTGTTGGTTGGTACTATACCTATCATCAGTTATCAGTTCCTAGGTGACATGAGTACAGCTTAGTCCGCTGACTTGACACTGTCACTTCGCCTCGAGTGTGTTTCCACTGTACTTAGATTACTACCCTACCACGGCTCAAAAGAGTCGTGCAAACAGGTAGTAGTTGGGTGCAGTCCCGAAGCACTTGGAGGCAGTGACGGTTAGACAGGATTCGTCTCTCCCGGTATTGGGGGTTGACATCGCGCTGTGTCTAGGAGAGCCATTACACAAGTAGTCCCTGGCCAGGGCAAGCGAGATATACTGGTAGGTTTCCAGTGTTATCTCAGGGTGTTCTGGGCTTCACTCCGACACGACTTGTACCGCTATTAGGGGACTGACGTTTACCGCCCCCTAGGCCCGCCATGCGATGTATCAGACGAACAGACCGGACTGTATAGAGATTGTCACATTCAGACTCAGTAGGGTTCAGATGGGTTTCACCTCATCAGTCTTCTTGTCGGCATCTACCTGGGGACCGTTACGCACAGCTAGTGCCGCTTGCGGTCTGTGGTTAAACCCACTGCCAGCGTAGTGTCGAGTCTTTAGAGTCCCACACAGAAAGCTATTCGCCTTTAGGCAAAAGAGTAGAGATCGCATGGTTTTGCGACAGGTCGCATGGTTTTGCGACAGGGTTCGGTCACATCCATGCACTTGTGCCCGTACAGTGTCCGGACAGTAAACACTAGCGGGCTTTGGTTTAAGCCAGATCCTAGTGTACGTTTTGGAATTGGTTTTATCTCGTTTGTATTCGTGTTCCTCGGAACGCGGATGCGGGTGTGTATGCACAGTTGACAGAGAGACAGAGGCAGAGGATTCTCATTGGGGTTGTTGACTGTTGACTATTGACTTTTGGCTAAACCCTAATGAGAATAAGAAATATGATTAATGATAATATTAATTAAGTATTATTGTGTCATGGTTGAGATGAGGGGTTGACTTTGTTGACTTGTTGACTTTGTTGACCGGTTGACTAGGTTGGACTAGTTGATTATCATCATTGCAATGGCTATCATTTCATGGCAAAGACTTTTGCTTGCTTGTTATGCTTTGCAATATGAGTGCATGAAATGATAATGCCACTTGATATGATATGAACCATCACATAATACTCAATTATTATTATTATTATTATTATTCTTTTTGGATTATGGGAGAGAGGTTGGCAAAAGGTTTTCTCATTCTCTCATTTCATTTCTCTCTCTTGCCATCACTTGCTCAAGCTCTCCCTCTTCCTCTTGCTCTCTCTAGCTCAAGGCAAACCATTCTCATGTGTTGAGACTCATTGCCTTAGAGAAAAAAAGACACCAAAACAATCCTCTACTCATTCTAATTCACAAGGCCTAGCAAGCCAAGTGTTCTAGTTTCTTCAAAGGTCGAAGAAGAAGCCAAAGGTAGAAGCTTTCGGGTGGATCCATCTTCGGCGCAAGGAGACGACGAGGTGAGGCCGATCCGAACACCGGGAGGAGTTGAAGACGAAGGAGTTCAAGAAAGGTATAGCCCCCTAACCGAGTAGGTAAACTCAAGTTAGGTTGCTAGTTAGTTGTTTAACAAAGATCCGTATTTGTAGTCCATGTTACCACCCTCTTGAAAATCGTTTTTCACCACATCCGCAACCCCGTAAGTACTGGGGAAGGGTAGCATGGACTTACAGTGGTATCAGAGCCTAGTTAAACACTATCTAATATGTTAGCAATGTAAGTAGAAGTTCGATCGGAGAAAAAGTTGCGAAATACACCCGGAACTCAAACTTTCTGTCGATTTTCAAAGTGCTGTAAAAATTATTTGACATATACCAAAAATCGACTCAGGGTTTTTATAGTATACTACAGAAAAATGATCCACAGAGCCGTCCAACTCACCGCGGTTCCGCGGCAAGAACAGCTTCTTGCCGCGGATCCGCGGCCGAGTTGACTCGGCCGTGGATCGGTTTCATTGCAGTATACTCTGTGGGGTATTTTGGGATTTTTGGAGCATGTCTTTTCAGCCCAGATTTTCCAGAAAGCAAAATTTGTTTTTGTGCTTGAAAATCTGTATTTTTTATCGAACTTCTAAAGACTAAGGCTAACGGGTTTATATCTGTGATGTGTTATGTGTATTGAACGTCCGCTAATCGCGATACGTCGATTAGTGGGGGTTATACACATCTGTGATCTGTAATGTTGATGGTATGTGTATATGAATTCATTGGATTGTCGCGGATGAATAGCCGGGGGTTGTGAGATGAGAGTTTTTCCTTTTATCTTTCAATTCATGTAATATGTAAATTGATGTAATATTATTTTTGGCCGCACAACCGGGTCGGGGTTGTAGCCGTCATTGTATAATTTCTTTTTACTGTTTTTGCTCCTAGGATAGACCCAAGGTGGGGTGCACAAACTACCGGGTATCTCGAAGTGCCAAGTGGCCTACTCACGTCGTTGAGGGAGGTTGCTCCTGCTTCGGATATTTGGCGGGTAGTTTGCCGCACCCGTAGGGGTCTAGGGTGGGGTATTGGCTATTCATCGCGACCGTGTAATCCGCTCTTCGTTACAGGCTCGTACGAATTGCGGATTCCTAGTATATCCAATGTGTTCATCTGTGATCTGAAATGGCTATCATTGCAATATATCTATATATGATATTATTTAGGCGTTGCTTATGTTTTGCAGCCGCGCTAGCCCAGCCCCCGCTCTGTCGTTAGTTAAGTAACCTAACGGGTAATGACGGGGCCCCGTGGCGAATGCGAATGGCATAAGCGTACGTCATATTTTGGTTGTTTTCTGCAATGGTAGGCTTAAATGATGGGACGCATTAAAAGAACTAATGCAAGAAAATAAACCAAGTAAAAGTCGTTGGAACACTTTCAAAACCACTCGGTTTCCTTTTAAAATAACTTTTAAACGCGGAGCTTAAGCCACTCCTTTTAAAAGCTATCTCGTTCCTTCGATTATATCAAGTTCACTACGTTCACGGTTTTTCCAAAACCATCCGTAGCCCTTCATCATTTCAGTTAAATATTCGGTAGTATTCAAGCTATGTATTTTGACCTCACGCCAAGGCATAGTGATTGGTAGCTGCAGGATATTTATCTGTTGCATAGATAGAATGCGTTGGTTTGAGACAGTCGTACTGCCATTTTGGCCTACGTCAAGGGTAGGTACGGGTGGGTTCAAATTAACCTGGACAATGATGGGAAGAACTTGACATGTGACTTATGACATTTTGACCTCACGCCAAGGTCATAAGAGCATGGGGCAAAAATCCACATCGGGAGTTTCAAAAGAACTGAAACTTGCTAGCGCTTCATACCATTTGGAGTGTGATGATTCTGGTAGGATTCCTTCAGTTTTGTCATGCAATGATATTTGGATCCCGATCCTACTGTGAGTATATGCTACTCCTCGGGAAATTTCTCACTTAACGATCAATGCTATAAACCAAGTAGGTGTCTAGAAAGGTGTTAGCGGGGCTACGCCCCCAGGAAAAAGAGGTTATTTAATTAAGAAACTTCGCGAAAGCATTGGAAAACCTCCCTCGAAGTACCGACACCAGCCTGGCCGAACGGTTAATCAAGTATTGTACGGTGAGATTGATCCTGACTAATTCTTCCTTTTTGGTTTGAGGAGGGATTCGAGAGACAGTGGGAGCCATCCTGTTTAGACAAATTAAAAACCACTCTAAACTTGCAAGAGCATCATGCTAAAGTGTTTATGCTCTCTCTCCTAATTGCAGCGACCAAACATCATGACCGGACTTAAGTTATTACTAGATAAAAATATACTGACATGGCCAAACTACAAAGATTGGCTCAGGAATGTCAAAATGGCAATCACTTATGACAAGTTGGGGTATCTCCTTACCACCAAAGCTCCCCCTGTCCCAGGTCCCACCTCCAGCGTCGCGGATAAGGAAATCCGTAAGACTTGGGAGATCGATAGCGCGAAAGCCAAGTGCCTCGTGCTTGCCTCTATGGACAACGAACATCAGAGAAGGCACGAGAATATGGACCTCGAATCCATATTTCTCCATACAAAAGAACTGTATAGAGAGCAATCTCGTATCGCAAGATACGAAGTGTCGAAGAAGCTATTTTCGGCAAGGTTGGCCATCGGATCATCGGTAGCAGAACACGTGCTTAAGATGATTGGGTTCATTGAGGAGCTCGCGGAACTTGGGACCACGTTAGAGAACGAGCTCTATACGGACTTGATTCTCCAGTCCCTTCCTTCCACTTACGCCCAGTTTATCCTGAACTTCAACTTAAAAGAAAAAGAAGTTGAACTTTCAAAACTCCTCAACATGCTGAGGAGTGCAGATGGCACCCTACAGAAAGGTAGGGAAACATCCACTTTGTTTGCAGGAGGATCTTCCTCTTCTAGGTCCAAGGGGAAAGCCAAGGGAAAGAAGAAGAAAACCCCCGCCAAACCAAGGGGCGGTGTTAGTAAAGTGGATACGAAGGGAAAAGCAACAAAGATAGCGGGAAAGCTTATAGGAAAGGAAGAGTGCTTTTTCTGTCATAAGAGTGGTCACTGGAAGAAAGATTGCAGGGCTTGGAAAGCCAGAACACAGGATCTGAAGCAAGTTGCGGCTTCAGCTTCAGGTGTGTATCTTATTGAAAACTGTCTATCAATAAACTCTACTTCCTGGGTATTGGATACCGGATCAGGATCTCATATCTGTAATTTTTTGCAGGCGTTGAGAAACCGTAGGGTTTTGAAGGCAGGTGACATGACCCTCAAAGTTGCAAACGGAGCTAGCATGGATGCTAAGGCCGTGGGGGACTATCACCTGGGGTTGTCAGATGGACACGTTTTGGTTTTGCGTAATTGCTATTTTGTACCCAACGCAACTTGTAATATCATTTCTGTATCTTTGACTTCTAAAGAAGGTTATGAATTTGCGTTTGTAAGTAATGTTGTAAACATTCACCTTAATCAAGTTCTGATTGGGTCAGGTACATTAAGCAATGGTATATACGTACTAAACCAACGACAGATTTTCAATATCCAGAATACACACAAAAGAAAGTCTCCGGAAATAAATCAGACTTTCTTATGGCATTATAGACTGGGTCACATCAATGAGAGAAGGTTGACGAAGTTACATGCAGAAGGATATTTGAATCCGTTCGAATATCAATCGTATGACACTTGTCAATTCTATCTCAAAGGAAAGATGACAAAGACTCCGTTCACTAGACACGGAGTAAGAGCGAGCGAGCTCTTGGGACTCGTACACAGCGACGTGTGCGGTCCAATGTCTACACATGCGCAAAGCGGTTATTCTTACTTCATTACTTTTACGGATGACTTTTCAAGGTACGGTTATATCTTCTTAATGAAACATAAGTCCGAAGCCTTTGGAAAATTCCAGGAATATAAGAATGAAGTAGAAAAACAAACCGGCAAAAGTATCAAGACACTAAGATCGGATCGAGGTGGTGAATACTTGAGTGCCGAGTTCCTGGACTACTTAAAAGAGAATGGAATTCTCTCTCAGCTTACTCCTCCATACACTCCGCAACATAACGGTGTATCGGAGAGACGGAACCGAACCCTATTGGATATGGTACGGTCCATGATGAGTAACACTGAGTTACCGCGATCATTCTGGGGATATGCACTAGAATCAGCTGCATACCTTTTGAACCGAGTTCCAACTAAGACTGTACCTACCACACCATATGAGATATGGAGTGGGAAGAAACCCTATCTTCAATATCTGAAGATCTGGGGATGTCCGGCTTTTGTCAAAAAGCAACATGCGGACAAACTCGAGGCACGCTCAGTACTGTGCAAGTTTGTGGGATACCCAAAGAACTCCAGGGGGTATCTCTTCTATTACGCAGAGGAACAAAAGATCATTGTTTCTCGTAATGCCCATTTTCTGGAACACCAGTTCTTAGAAAAGGAAACAAGTGGGAGCGAAATAGAACTGGAAGAAATTCCAGAACCACGGACTATTACTGAAAGCTTAGTAGAACCAGAGGGTTCAAAAGAAAATGGCATTCCTGCGCCGCTCCGCAGGAGTAGTAGGCAGTCTCATCCGCCCGAGAGATACTACGGTTTTCTCATAGACGGGGATAGAGAGGATTGCATCATTGATTATGATGAGCCGACTAGCTTCCAGCAGGCCATTCAGAGCGTTGACTCGGTAAAATGGCTGGATGCAATGCGGACCGAAATGGAGTCCATGTACACCAACAAAGTATGGACGTTGGACGTTGCTCCAGATGGGGTAAAACCCGTAGGATGCAAGTGGATCTTCAAAAGGAAGATTGGTGTAGATGGACAGGTTGAGACCTATAAAGCTAGACTGGTTGCAAAAGGTTTTCGTCAAAGTCCTGGTTTGGACTATGACGAGACCTTTTCACCAGTAGCTATGCTGAAATCCATTCGGATCCTTCTTGCCATTGCTACCTTCCACGATTATGAGATTTGGCAGATGGACGTAAAGACCGCTTTTCTAAATGGAAATTTAGAGGAGTGTGTTTATATGGACCAGCCAGAGGGTTTCATTCAGAGTGGGAGCAGCGGAAAGGTGTGCAAGTTGCTTAAGTCCATCTATGGACTGAAGCAGGCATCGCGGAGTTGGAACATCTGTTTTGATGAGACGGTCAAGGAATTTGGCTTTATCAAAAATCCAGATAAACCATGCATCTATAGTAGATTTGTAGCGAGAACTGTAGTATTCCTCGTTTTATACGTGGATGACATTCTCTTAATAGGAAATGACATTCCTATGCTACAATCTGTCAAAGAGTTCTTGTCACACAGGTTCTCCATGAAAGACCCGGGTGATGCTTCATACATTCTGGGGATCCAGATCTATCGTGACAGATCCAAGAGGATACTGGGACTCTCACAGTCCAGGTACATCGACACCATACTGAAAAGATTCAGTATGGAAGATTCCAAGCGCGGTAATCTACCGGCTTGTCACGGGATCACCCTTTCCAAAGAGATGTCTCCCAAGACTGATTTGGAAAGGGATCGCATGTCTATTATACCCTACGCTTCTGCAGTAGGCTCTATAATGTATGCGATATTGTGTACCAGACCAGATGTAACTTATGCACTGAGTGTGGTAAGCCGGTATCAGTCAAACCCTGGGGAGAAACACTGGATAGCAGTAAAGAACATTCTCAAGTACCTGAGAAAGACTAAGGAGATGTTCTTGGTGTATGGCGGAAAAGACCTCCAGATCGAGGCCTTTGCTGACTCCAGCTTCCAGAGTGACAAGGATGATTCCAAGTCCATGTCGGGTTATGTCTTTACCCTCAATGGAGGGGCGGTGTGTTGGAAGAGTTCCAAACAGGAAACCGTTGCAGACTCGACGATGGAAGCGGAATATATCGCTGCTGCCGATGCCGCAAAAGAAGCTGTCTGGATAAGGAAGTTCTTAACTGAACTTCAGGTGGTTCCGTCCATTGTTGATCCAATACCGCTGTATTGCGACAACAACGGGGCTATAGCTTTAGCGAAGGAACCCAGGTCCCATCAGAGATCCAGACACATCTTGAGGCGGTATCACCTGATCAGGGAGATCGTGGGTCGTCAGGAGATCGAGGTTCGGAGAGTTTCTACGGAAGATAACACTGCTGATCCACTCACAAAGGCCTTACCCCAGACTCAGTTCGAGCGGCTGATCGAGATGATAGGTCTTCGATACGCCAGTACATGGCCTTAGTGCAAGTGGAAGATTGTTAGTGTATATGCCCTAGAGGTCATTACTGTATCATACTAGTTTGTATATTACTTAATGGAAGCTTGGGATATTCACCTTGTATAGACAATCTTGCTCAATATAGTAGTATGCTACTTGGTTTGTTTCTACTTCAATGTGTACATGTGTTTATTTTAGTATATCACCTATACACATTAGTGGAGCCCTTATGATCTTTGCTTGATTACCAGCGTTGTGATGGCAGTCACACTAGTGGGGGCTGGGTAATCTATAAGCACATCCTTATGCAGGTCCCTAGTCGCAGGACTATCGAGACAGGGCATCGATACTCCGGAGTAGACTAGCGTATGCGCTTCTCATCCCAGTGTGGGAGATGGTCTGTCCCACAGCCGTCAGTACGTCGTACTTGAGATAGTATGCGGGTGCTCGTTGGGTTACGAGTACACTGGACAGGACTCGTCGGGAACTGTTGGTTGGTACTATACCTATCGTCAGTTATCAGTTTCCAGGTGACATGAGTACAGCTTAGTCCGCTGACTTGACACTGTCACTTCGCCTCGAGTGTGTTCCCACTGTACTTAGATTACTACCCTACCACGGCTCAAAGGAGTCATGCAAACAGGTAGTAGTTGGGTGCAGTCCCGAAACACTTGGAGGCAGTGACGGTTAGACAGGATTCGTCTCTCCCGGTATTGAGGGTTGACATCGCGCTGTGTCTAGGAGAGCCATTACACAAGTAGTCCCTGGCCAGGGCAAGCGAGATATACTGGTAGGTTTCCAGTGTTATCTCAGGGTGTTCTGGGCTTCACTCCGACACGACTTGTACCTCTATTAGGGGACTGGCGTTTACCGCCCCCTAGGCCTGCCATGCAATGTATCAGACGAACAGACCGGACTGTATAGAGATTGTCACATTCAGACTCAGTAGGAGTTCAGATGGGTTTCACCTCGTCAGTCTTCTTGTCGGCATCTACCTGGGGACCGTTACGCACAGCTAGTGCCGCTTGCGGTCTGTGGTTAAACCCACTGCCAGCGTAGTGTCGAGTCTTTAGAGTCCCACACAGAAAGCTATTCGCCTTTAGGAAAAAGAGTAGAGGTCGCATGGTTTTGCGACAGGGTTCGGTCACATCCGTGCACTTGTGCACGTATAGTGTCCGAACAGTAAACACTAGCGGGCTTTGGTTTAAGCCAGATCCTAGTGTATGTTTTGGGATTGGTTTTATCTCATTTGTATTCGTGTTCCTCGGAACGCGGATGTGGGTGTGTATGCACAGTTGACAGAGAGACAGAGGCAGAGGATTCTCATTGGGGTTGTTGACTGTTGACTATTGAATTTTGGCTAAACCCTAATGAGAATAAGAAATATGATTAATGATAATATTAATTAAGTATTATTGTGTCATGGTTGAGATGAGGGGTTGACTTTGTTGACCGGTTGACTAGGTTGGAATAGTTGACCATCATCATTGCAATGGCTATCATTTCATGGCAAAGACTTTTGCTTGCTTGTTATGCTTTGCAATATGAGTGCATGAAATGATAATGCCACTTGATATGATATGAACCATCACATAATACTCAATTATTATTATTATTATTATTCTTTTTGGATTATGGGAGAGAGGTTGGCAAAAGGTTTTCTCATTCTCTCATTTCATTTCTCTCTCTTGCCATCACTTGCTCAATCTCTCCCTCTTCCTCTTGCTCTCTCTAGCTCAAGGCAAATCATTCTCATGTGTTGAGACTCATTGCCTTAGAGATAAAAAGACACCAAAACAATCCTCTACTCATTCTAGTTCACAAGGTCTAGCAAGCCAAGTGTTCTAGTTTCTTCAAAGGTCGAAGAAGAAGCCATAGGTAGAAGCTTTCGGGTGGATCCATCTTCGGCGCAAGGAGACGACGAGGTGAGGCCGATCCGAACATCGGGAGGAGTTGAAGACGAAGGAGTTCAAGAAAGGTATAGCCCCCTAACCGAGTAGGTAAACTCAAGTTAGGTTGTTAGTTAGTTGTTTAATAAAGATCCGTATTTGTAGTCCATGTTACCACCCTCTTGAAAATCGTTTTTCACCACTTCCGCAACCCCGTAAGTACCGGGGAAGGGTAGCATGGACTTACATAGGAGACGGATTTATCTTTCGAGCTCACGGAGGTCTAGTCCGGAGTACTTTTCTTTCTTTACTGCTTTCCATAAAAGAGATCGTGTAATTGAGCTTGGTTAGTAACTCTTCTTGTTATTTGTAATTTGTGAAACAATGGATCTTAATGTAATAATTTAGTGATGTGATTCCTTTACTACTGTGCTTTATTTACTGATTACCATGTAATGCTAGAAGCCGAAGTGTGACTACGGCGGGATTATTCCTTGACCGTAGGAGTATGGCTGGCCTAGTCATCCCTCGTTTTCCGTATTTTGGGAAGCGGGGCGTGACACGTCTCTCCCGATATTGGGATTTGATGTTGCGCTATGCTTGATTGGCCATAACAGGAAATCCCTGGCCAGGGTTGCTGAGATTTACTGATAAGTGTCACCAGTAGTTTCTCGAACCGTTATGGACCTCGCATCGGCATGACTTATCAGGCTATTGGGGTCTGACACTAGACCACCCCCAGGTTATGATATGCGACATATCAGACGAAGAGACCGGACTATACGGTAGTGTTACTGATTGGATTCGCAGGAGTCATAGCAGGTTTGCTTGTTGATCTTCTGATCGCTCAATACCAGGGTGGCTGTTACGTTTAGCAGACCGCTTGCGGCTTGTGGGTGTTTGATATGATCATCACCTACTACCGGCGTATTGACGAGTCTTTAGAGTCCTACACAGAGGTTTTCTGGTTCATGCGAAACGGAGTAGGAGCACATATGTGATATGTGCGGGACCGAGATTAATACGAGTATGTGATACTGTATTCTATTCTCGCGATATGTGATATCGGTCGGATATATGTGATATAGCCGGGTTATCGGATCAAGTGTTGATTCGATAAGTTGATTCATTTGATATTAGTCGGTTATATGTATTATAGCCGGATTATTAAATCAAGAGTTGATTTAATAATTTAATGTGTAATTATATATTTGATATATTAAATTATATTGACTAATATTAGCTCACTTAAGATTTCTTTTCTCATTTTATGATACATTGATATATATGTGATATATGTTAAATGTATTGTTTTCTTTTTGCACAAAATATATATGTGATATATATTGTTGTGTCATGCTAGGTTACACATGCAACATGTATGCATGAGACTCACACCATGCTAGGGTTAAGTTAGGGTTTTATTTGTTTTAAGTAATTCAAACACTTGGATAATGAGTCATGGTAGAAGCTTGGAGAAGCTTGTGGAAAACTTTGACTTAGTCCACTTGTTTGTCTAGTTTAAGATATTTTTTGACCCAGCCCTTAACTCATAGCTATGGTTAAGTCTCTACAATGATTAGTGGATGACATACACTAACTATGGTTGCATTTCTAACCTCATGGATTCATTCATCACTTGAACTTCATCTTCTTCTTCCTCATTCAAGCTTTTTAGTTTTTGTGAAAGTGATGATAACTTGTGAGAAAAATATATTTAAAGTGAGTCCACTTCCTACTTCATCATCCTCTACTATTAGCCATTTAGTTTAGCTTGTTTGCTTCACTAATCTACACAATTAGTGAAGAGATAGCATGAGCTAGTGTCTCCTCGACGTAGATCATCTTCGGCCTCGAAGACTTCGAAGCAAGCTTGTTTGTTTTTTCATGGGAGCCTCTCTACAGTCCGGAAGTTCGTGATCGCAGCGAAGGGGCTACTACATGGAGTTATTGAAGTGAAGGACCGGTCTACAAAGGTTGTATTCCTTATTCACTTAGATATAAAGAGCTTACATATCATGTTTAACCCTAATTCTCTAGTTAAGATATTGGTTAGGGTTTGTTTAGCACCCCAAAATTTTAAAGTAGCATGATTGATGCTTGCCAAAACCTTGCTAAGCTGCTAAGCTAACCCTACAAGAACGCCGAACGACCGAGTCACATCATGAAAATCCAAAAACCAAGTTTTCAAATATCGTAAAATATCGCCAGAATCATGTAAAACCACTTCAGATTTTTCTTCAGGTGATCTGGGACTTTTTAGAATATAGGATAGGTTTAGTTATCTAGCGAGTGAGCTACAGAACAAACCCCAGAGCCTAACTCAAAATTTTGGCCGCAATTTGCGGCTCCAAGGAATTTATTTGCGCCAGGTTAAAGAAATAGGGGCTCGGGCTTCTGCGGTGGTCTTCTACTGGCCTAAATATCTCACAGTATTCTTTAATAAATTTTCAGAGTACCCTAATTGTACCAGATATCATTTGATCATCAAAAGTTCAAGAAAACCGACATTTGAAATTCAAAACTCATGTTTGCATCTTCAAAACTCAATTGAACTGAGGATACCTCTACTAAATCACTCTCACTGATCACTAATGGGCTTGTAATCATCCCCTAAATTTCAACTATCTCACCACTATAAGTTCTATCCACCACAACTCATTTTAGAATTTTTAAGTCTAGCAAACATGACTCTAAACTAGTTTGTGAAGTCAAGAAATCTAAAGACTTGATTAAAAGTGAGAGCTTTATCTCAAGATGACAATCAGGGAAAATTCAAAGATGGCCAAAGGTTTTCAAAATGAAGACTTGTTCACACCATGATGTTTAGGATGAGATTAGAAACATTTTTAGTAGAGGGTTTATGATGTTTTGATGGGGTTTATAGGGTGTTCGTGGTTTGTAGAGAATGATGGAGAAGGTGGAGAAAATGGAGGAAGAAGGAGGAGGAGATGAAGGAAAATGAGGAATGCAATGGCTAAGGCTATCATGACCCCTCACTCTTTCCCTCTCTTATGTCCATACCTATATTTAATATTACCACCATGGCTTATTTATTTTTATTTTTCTTTTCTTTTTCTCTTTTCTTTAAAATCATAAAACCATAATATAATTCATAAATAAAATATTAACATGTCATGACACTTAAATATGCTTTAACAAAATAAACTTGGTTTAATGCACAATTATGAAAACACTAATTAAGTTTAGCATTAAACTTGTATGGATGCATTTATATACTAATTTATGAAAATCCCGAATTAAATAAATGCTTTCATAAATAACAATTCATTTTTATTTCCAATTATTTTCCAAAATTAGATGTATATAATTATACCAATTTATGAAAATTCAAATCCATACTCGTATAATATCCGTAAAACTCATTATTTTATTATTTAAATTCTAAAATAATAATTTTCATTTTCCGAAATGTCACGTTGTCTTTGAAATCGTAAAAGAAAAGTCTTTCTAGTTTATATTTCGATAACTTTCGTAATTTCTTAATGTATTCTAGATAAATTGCCTCTTCTGTGAAGCCGCTGCTTGGGGCTAATAATCCACCTATTTTGAAGTAAAAAATTATCAATTTATTTATTTTCTTTATGTGTGTTGTTGAGTACCAAATAATTATAATACATATGAGAAAAATGGCTTTGAACTTATGTTCAATATATGGTAATTTCGAGAACAAATTAAAAATCTATATGCTAACATTTATTTATATGTAGGGAAAAATCGAACTGTCGGTATCATTGCAGCCGGGCGAAGAACTCTCCGGGCAAGTTAGCGAGTTGAAACCGCGCTTGTATTTGGTAAGAGCTGCCATTACAAAATCCAAATGAAGAAGCATGGGAAGAAAAAGGGCTTTAATATGTTTCTTCTTACTTGATGTATTTGTCATTTACAATAACATGGCATAAAATGATATGACCTCTATGCACACATCGATCTCTGAAAACTTTCAGATCTTACCAAGTCAGAAGGAAATTAAAAATTCATTGTAAAAAGCCCCCTAACTTTGCACTTCACACATTAAGGATGTCAACTCAAATTAAATAAATAAGAGGTGTTATCAGAAAAGGTACAGTTTCATTACAGTTTAACCCAGGGGCTATCTGAACCGGGAACAAAAAGAACCAGATACCCATCTCTCTCTCTCTAAAAATTTCTCTCTCTCTCTCTCTCTAAAATGACGACGAGGACGGCGATCATAGCGAATTAGGTCACCAATATCGATCGAATCGATTGAGATCTCCCGCGTGCGATGCGACGCCATCACTAATTAGGATCGAATCGAAACCCTAGACCTTGAGGTCATTATTAATGACGGGGATCGCGGCAGCGGCAGCCGAGCGAAAAAGCGAAACCCTAGGCTCAGCCGCTCAAGTACAAGGTACTGCTGCTGTTTCTACTAGGCTCTAGGCTGGGGACTGGAACTGCCCTAGGATCTTGACAGCTGTCGGTTCAAGGACCGGATCTCGACCCGCAGCGAGCGATCGCTTTCAATAGGCGGCAAAGGAACCTAAAGCACGAGCCCTGTCCTCTCTGTTTTTTTAATTGTTAGGGTTCGTTTTCTCGCTCTTGTGAATCTGCCGTTAATGCCGCTGTATTAAGGAATCGATCGTTAATAAAAAAGGCAAGGAATTGAGAACATTGCCGCCTCGCCGCTCGAGCTGGTGGCTCGTGCGCGGGAGCGCGGATCTCGAAGCTGGGGGCGTTTCGTTGTTGTGGCATCTGGTGGTTTTTGGCTGATTTTTTTAATAGTTTGTTTTTTGGGTGGTTGCGATCGAATTTAAGGATTCGAGAGGGTTTTGGGGTGGATTCTTGGGGTAAATCGGAGAAGGGAGGAAAATTTGAAGATTAGCGTGGATTACAATGGAATTTGAGGCAAGTACTTGAAATTTCCGCCTTTATTCTTATAAAAATTGTTTTCCCCCCCTTTAATCTACGCGTTTTGAGAAATTGGGGTTCATATATATATGTGATTTGTTAATTGGGGGATTTGAGATACTTTGGATTTTTTGTGGAGGTGATTTTGCTTTGGATTTGAGGTGAGAACGATTCGCTTTCTTGTGGGTTTGGAGTGGTGATTTATAGCATAGAATAAGAAACTAGCAGCTAATGGAGGAAATTTTGATAGGATAAGGCTTCCATTATGGGGAATTCAATAATGAGGAGCTGCGCTAAAGATTTGAAGTTTTCCTTTTTCTATTTTTGGTTTTGATTTGATTAATGTTTCTTTTATTTGGATATTATGTTATGCTGGGGCTTTCCATATCCTATCATGTTCTTAAAAGTAGTCTTTTTAGGTTAAATTATATCGAGAATCGGTGAATTTCATTGTGAGGATCTTATCAACATAATGTTTCCCCTATTTGTCTTCTGTTTTTGTTATTAAAAACGTTTTCCATATGCTAAATTATGGATGCAGATGGGATGATAGTTGTACATAGAACCGTGGATTAGGATTATTTATTGGAGAAATTATTTTTCCCGGTACCGTAAAACTGAATTATTCTTTTGTAATTTTTATTCAGTTACATTGCAAGGCATTATGCAGGGATCGACACAGGAAATTCCAAAATCATATGAGAGCTGAGGCTTGCAAGCAGCCAAAGTCCTACGATCTTTACATTGTCCTGAGGAACTTCTTCAATGATGATTGATCGGTGGGATCGGCTCATCCCTGAGTAAAGCATGCAGAGCTTTAGTGTCGAGGAAGAAGATGTCTTCTTTGACTCATTTGATAGGACTCCTATAGATTCTTCACCAGTATCCAGTGTGGTAGATGAAGAGCAAGAGTTAGAGTTCAGAAAACTTGAGTCTGATATTTGGAAAAAGGATGTGATGAGTGTTCGGGAGAGACGAAAGAGGTTCTTACTTGATGTGGGTTTGGACGAGTTTATTTCGTCGCCATTACCTTGCTCTCCCGAAACGAAAGAAGTTGATAACTTGTTAGAGAATATGGAGTCGCAAAGAATTACAGAGAGCAGTGGTACTGCTTTGAATTCCTTGTCTTCTCATGATGACGCAGGACAAAGAGATCCTGTGTTTTCTATAAGGGATTTGGATACTGGGAAGAAATTCATCATTCAAGATTTTGGACAAGATGGTTTATTTAGCATGCTCAAAGAAGTTGGGTCCAACAAATTATTTTCGTTGCAAGAGTTCGAAACATTCCTTGGCCTTTCTCGCTCAGTCCAGAATTTCATGCGGAAAGATGCAGCACCTTCTTCAGAAAAACAAGATGGATGTCTCAGTGGAAAGATTAAAAAATCAAAAGGCTGGTGGAAAAGATTCATATCCTGTTGGTCTTTCAGGGGAATTTGCAAGAATGATGTTTCCATTAAAACTTCCAAAATGCCCAGGAGCATAAAAGCTAAGGTTCTTCAGCTCAAGAAAAAATGTTTGGAATTCACAGCATTATACATGGGGCAAGAAATTCGAGCTCACAGGGGTTTGATTAGAACTATGAAATTTAGTTCTTCTGGTAGTTATCTAGCAAGTGGTGGCGAAGATTGTGTTGTTCGCATTTGGCTGGTTAAGAAAGAAGAAGCATCATGCAAATGTTCTGTTGCAAATGGTTCCTGTGAATTTCGTGGTACAGTTAAGGATCAGAAGTCAATTCTCGGAAGGAAGGGTATAAATTCTGCTCGAGTTGTTATACCAAAGAAGGTTGTCATGATTGGTGAGACTCCATTACAAGAATTCTGTGGGCATTCCGGTGATGTTTTGGACCTCTCATGGACTTATTCCGATGTAAGTAACTATATCAGGCCATTCTACCATATTTGATGCATTTTTGTGAAGCATGAAATCTTTAACTACTTGGTAACTTTATGGGTTCTGGACCCTGTTATTTTCCTCCAAAACGCATTTGTATTTTCAATACTTATTTTTAATAGCCATACCTCTTTCGCCCATCCTATCTGTTCTCAGATATATACTTTCAGTACCTGCTTGAGGTCAAAGTAAACCTATAAAAAGACTGATAAATTATTTAATTCTTTTTTATGGTTAGATTTTGATTACCAATATCTTATGTGCTTGAAATTTGCCTTTGCGCAGTGCCTGCTTACATCTTCCATGGACAAAACTGTTCGCCTGTGGAAAGTTGGTTGCGACAGATGCTTAAAAGTTTTTCAACACATTGATTATGGTAATACGCAAAGTCGGGACTGTGGGTGTCTTATGGTTTTGTATGCTATAATTGTCTATTGAAATTGCACCAAGTTGTACTCCAGTTTATAGTTCTATAAGTGTGACATTTTTTGTTGCATTATGTTAGATTGTAGGCATAGTAAGCTACAATGCTATTTCCCCTCCTGTGTGTTTGTTATCTACCCACTTAGTTGATTTTCAAGACCATAACTCCAATTTCTAGGCAGTTGTATCAAAATCTTCGAAGAATTAAATCAGGTGCTAGTCATGAGCTACTGAGCAAGTATACAAGAATCTTCTTACCTGTGTAAACTGTATTTCAATAAGCCTAGTCCCCTGAAGCTTGGATTTAGTTTTGTTTTATTCTAATTAAATGATGTAGTAATAACCTCGCATTTACTTCAAATATGAAGCTTGACTGTTTAATATGATCTGACCAATTTGGATATCAAAGTTGTTTATATAGTGTACCTAAATGTTATTCTGATTGTGGTCTTATTTTCTATGGTTATCAGTGACATGCGTTCAGTTCAATCCCATTGATGACAACTACTTTATCAGCGGCTCTGTTGATGGAAAAGTTCGTATCTGGGATGTTTCAGAGAATCATGTAGTTAACTGGGCTGATTTACGGGATATTGTAACTGCTGTATGCTACTGTCCTAATGGAGAGGTTCCCTCAGACCATGCCATAGCTATTATTTTTGTTTGTGTAGCTTTTGTTTAAACCACTTTGTTCTTTATCACCTTTTCATAGCTTATATTTTTAAAAACCTTGTAACATTATGCTAAGTATCTATATTCCCAATTTAACTTAACAGGGATTTGTTGCTGGAACTGTTATGGGAAATTGCCGCTTCTACAATTACTCAGGTATAATATCTTTTATAATCTTCTTAGTTTATTTAGTATAGTTAATACTAAATGAGTGTCTGAGTCTTACTTTTTGCAGCCGAATGATTACTTTATTGTGGATGTCTTAGGAATGAGCCTTTTATTCACCTTTTTGAGTTTTTTTCCCCTTGGTTGGGTGTAGGTAACATTATGCAGCTGGAGACAAATTTCTGTGTTCAAGGTCGGAAGAAGTCTGCTGGCAAACCAATTACTGGCTTGCAGGTTGGATATCTGAAGCTTTAGTGTTATGTGTATGTGATTTAGATGTTAATTTTATTAATATTTGTATGGTTTTCATCAGTTTTCTCCAGAAGACCCTCGAAAGGTTATGATCACATCAGCAGACTCCAGAGTTCGGATCTATGACGGGGTTGATGTCATCCACAAATTCAGAGGTGGAGCTTGTCTGACTTTCCAATTCTATAAAGTTTAGGTTGGATACTTAAATTGTATATTGCGTAAAATGATATATATATAGCACTTATAGGAATCTTTAGTTTTTCTTAAATGTCTGTTGACAATATGGCATATAGGGTATTATTGCACCATCTCACAATAGATAAATTTTGCCTCACATGGGCACCCAAAAAGCTTTTGGCTAGTCTTTTATTTGGAACCCAATAAAAAACAAGCATTCATGTATTTAATTAGGATCGTTTTAACCATTTCCTATTGGACTTTCTATTTCATTTGGAAATATTAGCTCTATTAGTAATATTTAAGTAACTGGGTTGGGAGGCGTTCGACGGTTGTGAGAGGTACTCCTTGATATCGATAAAGGTCCAAGTTTCGAATCTTTGTTGGAGAAATATAAGAGGAAGTTAAACTGACAGTTAGAATTTTGGAAAGGATGCGTCTATACCTTAAAATTTAGGGGGAAATGGGTATAACTCCCTACACTCAAAAAGCAATGTGTTTAAGTCCCTAGCCAAAAAAACCTTGTGAAAAGCTTCCTATCTTAAAAAAGCAACATGTTTGAGTGCTTTTATGAACTTCAACCACTTTATATTTTGCAACATCGCTATACCATCCTTGGCTAAAAATACACTGTATATACCTTATAGTACTACACTTATCTCAATAAGCACAACATAATACCTTGTAAGTACTGCATGTAGCATGTATCTGAATAATTACTACATATACCTTGTAAGTACTACATGTATCAGAATAAGTATTACATATACCTTGTAAGTACTACATATATTTTGAATATGTACTACATATAATTGTATAATCACTGCATTTAAAATACTTATCTGTAATATAATTAACTTTGGAAAAATACTGACAATCCAAAATAATTTATGTATTATAATAATTCTTCTCTCAAGTTATTTGGATTGTTAGTTTCTTTCATTCTCAAAATTAGTTATGTAAATCTCAAGTATTTTAAAATACAGTAGTTATTTGGTTACACATACAGGCATCAAGCGGATAGAAAAATTAACGGTTTATCGGTATAAGGAAAAATGCAATCACTTGATGAATGCGTAAAGAGGTCTTTAAATTTCTAGATTTTTTTGTATATAGGGGTTTCATGATACGTAGATCAAGATGACTGGTTTGGATCGGTGAAGTACACAGGGATGTTTTTTGAGGCGGGGTATCTTTTTGAAAAAAGGGGCTGCCGCCTCATATCCCTTTTTCTGTGTGTGTATATAAGGCATGTTTCTACGAGGAAACGGTTTTTGAATGGTCCAAATGGACGCATAAATGAACTAGAAAGAATTTGCGTGTCATTCATCATTATATATTTTTTCCCCAAGCTTATGATTCTGTAGTGGGGCAACTGCTGACACCAATACCTGAAATAAAGCTCAATTTCTTAGCACCAGCTCTTAGAGTTTTGTCGCTTGGCCGAATAAGATGAACAATCAGAAGACAGCAGTACGTTGTGTTAGTTTTATACACCTGTGTTGATGCGTCGAAAGATAACCACAACTATGCTATAGTTGGTGACATTAGATATCAGTTGGCGTAATTGTTAATGCATACTCTGGATGGCTCTATGGAATTGTGAAATTTCTTTAATCCTGATACAAATCCGTTTCCAGATGTTCTCTCTTTTAAATGTCCACCATTGTGGTTCTGATAATCAGCTTTTTACAGCTTTATATGATGCTACAATTCTTTGTAGGGTCAATTGCAAATAAAAACCTTCATCTGTACTTTCTTCAGCTTTTGCGACTCTTATGCTGAATTATCAGCATCAGACAGTGTGTTGGGTGATAAGCCAGTCGAGGGGTTACAAGCGTCGGACGATCAATAGATGAATGGTTTTATACGCAATTAACCTTTGCGAAGTAGAGAAATAAATTTTATTTACCCTTAGTTTTCTAGTCCAATTGCTATGCCCTGAAGCTGTGTATATTACCTTGTTTAGAATTCTCATTACTCTTTCTTTTATTGTTGGCTAAATTGCAGGAAATCTACCCCACTATTACTCTTATAACAGGATACCTACCCCCACTTTTCAAAACCTGCATTTTTCTTCTACTTCAATAGCCGTTAATTTTTTCCGTTATTGCAACTTTTATGTCCTTAAACCCCCCCTGATTTCTACCTATTTTCCACCGCATTTTCCACTGCATATCTAATACATTAACCTAGGTGTAATTTGAACAGATTATTTACTTCACTTTTTTCCCCTTGTGGTCCAGGTCTCCGAAAAACCAAGAGGCAATTATCTGCGTCTTTCACCTCAGATGGAAGATACATTGTCTCCGCTGGCGACGACTCCAACGTCTACATATTTAACTATGACCTCTCCAACGCAAAACCCCCCAAGTCACCAAAACCATCAAAATCAATTCGCTCATGCGAGCTCTTTTCTTCAAAAGACCTCTCACTAGCAGTTCCCTGGCCCGGCTTAGACCATGGGAACTCAAACATAAGTATCAACAACCTTCACCTTCCATCTCAACCTCTCAAAATCTTAGAGCCTTCGACCTGGCTTTGGGATTCGGACTTTTGCTCTCTCGGGGCTTGGCTTTTTGCTGATGGAATACTGAAAGGATCGGCTACTTGGCCTGAGGAGGAATTTTTTGATCCGCCAAGGCATCATATACATCATCATAGGTTTAATCATGGGATTTTGAGTTTATCAGCTACATGGAGCTTAGTTATTGCAACGGCTAGTGAAGATGGAATTATTAGGTCTTTTCATAATTACGGATTGCCTGTCAGGCTCTGAAAAGATAAGGAAGGGCTGATAATGTTGGACAATAGTGAGGAATTTTGCTCCTGCGATAAAACTATAATCATCAATATGGTAGTTCCCTGCGTATTGCAACGGCTAGATGCTATGGAATTTTTAGGTCTTTCCATTATTTCAAGTTGCATGTGCGGCTCTGAAACGAAAAGGAAGGCTGATAATGTTGTAGAACACTGAAAACCCTTCCTCCTGCGGTAAAACCTCGCTTTATGGGAGTTCATTGATGAGGTTCGATTCTCGAAAGGAAAAAGATATGTTGTAGAATAAGCGAAGGCGGGCATGGCATGGACATTCCTGAAGTAGTGGCTATAAGTAGTGGCTCCGTTGTGATTTCGTGCAGATTGTATACGAGGAGGGCTTGCAAAATTCCTATCTCTATACCTATGTTTGAAATTATTTGGAGTTTTCCACAACATGAGAGATTTTGTAGATTCCTAGTCAGGGCTTGATGGAATATTTCATTATTTTCCAAAAAATTGAGCAAGGCTTTGTTAGTTGATGAAAAGTATGAGTCACTGAAGAACTTGCTTCTCATATTACATTGAGAGGGGGAAAGGCGGGAAACTATAAGGTGGTAGAGAAAAATACATAAGAGAATATATATTTTGCTCAACAGAGATGTAATGGAATTTTGTAGATCTGTTTTGATATATATATATATATATATATATATATATATATATGTTTATATGTTTGAAAGTTCAGATGAAAGGAATCCAATAAGATTTTGCAGCAGGTTTTGTTGTAATGCTTTAGCCTGCTTGTTTACAGAGTTAAGAGAGCCAGGCTTTATTGTTCAAGTGGATGCAGACGTGATGCAGACGTTCGTTTGCAAAGCCCTCCACCCACTTACTTTTTACACCCTCTTACTTTAAAGTTGCGGTGCAACTTTTATGGATGTTTGGCGTAACAATTACCAATGCTTATAAATGTCTCTACCCACTGGGCACCAGAATTCCGAAATCATGATTTGAATTGAGGAATTTATTATAACGAGAGCGTGTAGGGTGAGGGCCTTTAGGGCCAAGACCAACCAATATTTATGTGCAACCTTATATATTTTAATAAACAAAGAGCTCTTGGTTTGAAATTGAACATGGATTGTTTTGATAACAGTATTAAAAAAAAAATCAATGCACCAATACTCTGAATTTGTATTGAGTATTGAAAGAATTATTCATATATATTTATAACTCCAAAATATTGTTTTAGATAGGGATGAAAGGGTTGGGTTTGACCTGAACCCGACCCTGTTTTCCGTGTATTTGGACATCCTATATCCGTCCGAACTCGATTGGGCGGGTTGAAGAGTGGATAAAATAATTTCGGATTGGGTATGTGTTTAACTCTAAACCCGTCCAAGCCCTAAACCCGGCCCGAATCTAACCCGCTTTCTATATCCGAGCCAATTCGATATATTTCTTAGATATTTAATTCTAAATATTATAAAATACCTATACTTTATATTTGTAGTTAGTGCAATTCTTAAGTATAGTATATAAACTATAACATATAGTTTATATAGTTTTATTAAAATATAAATTTTGTGCATGAACATACTTAAAAGTATTATACTTTTAATATTTTTGATAAATTATAATCGACAAAGCCCGAAAACCCCGCAAAAACCGATCCACCCGCATAAACCCGAAACCCGTCCGAAACCCGAAATTGCGGGTTCGGGCTTAGCTCATTATAAACCCGTTGGGTTCAGACGGGTTTTGGGTTTACGTTTTAATTTTCGGGCCAGGTAAAAAATTGGTCAGAAACCCGTCCAACCTGGCCTGGTTTCACCCCTCATTTTAGAGTTATCAAGCCTTCAAAATGAATGTTTTCTTTTCACTTTTGGAGTCCAGGGAACTTAGATGGAATTGGAGTTTAGAAAACTTTGGTTTTCCAAACTTAAGAGTTCAGATAACCCGGGTTTTCTACGCTTAATGAAAGCCAGGCATGGCATAATTTGGATGTTAAGTTAAGTTGAGATAACTTTACAAAAAATTGATTTCCCTAACTTTACTCCAAAGCCAAATATGTCCTGAATTTATGTGCTATGTATTTATCATCATCCTTCCGGCAAAAAGAGCCTATCCGTCTATCCCCAATCCATAAGGTCTCTTTCCGCTGTCTATTCGAGGACATCAAATCCCTCTCCATCTTCATGATGAGACACAACACATCGTTCAGTTCTTCTTTCTAGTTGATTGTGCGTACACGTCCTTTTCACCTATTGAGCCCCTCATTACTCTTCAAATTTACTTGTTGGTGAAGGGACTTCCATGGAAAATTGATCTCAAGCAAACAAATAGAAATTTGAAAACGAAATACATTAGCTTACACCTAGCGGCTATGGATCAAATATGTGTTATATTTCAATGTTCTTATGTCTTGAAAACTCAATAATTTACTAGTTATATATAGATCAAAGATTTGTAAATTTGCGTCTTTAAATTATAAGATGTATCACCATATTCAAAGACGTTATTTGACAATATTTTCGATCAGCTGTGAATTAAATTATCTTTTCCTGTCATTATTGTTATTATTGACAGTTGAATTTGACAGTATATGTATGCACTGATTCTATCCGTACATGGAAAACCTCCAAAATTTAACCATAGCCAAATGAGTCAACGCCAATAAGAAGAGAACAATTTATTTTTTCCGCTCTCGATTCTATTGTCTTCCATCGACCTCAACAGATAGCAGAAAAGCAAAGAAATCCCCCCAATGGCGAACAATCTCGCGATCAGCCTCGCTCCCTCGACTCCTGAAGACTTCTCCTCTCTCTTCACCAACCTCAACACTCTCCTCCTCTCCTCGACCCCAAACCCTAGAAACCCTAGCTCCAAAACCCTATCCCCTCTCTTCTCCGCCATTTCCCACTCCCCTCGAAACCCTAACCCTAGATCCCTACTCAAGTCCATTTCCCTCCTCGACCGCGCCCTCATCGGCGGCGCCGCAGGCGGAATCGCCGGCGCCTTCACCTACGTCTGCCTCCTCCCCATCGACACCGTCAAGACCAAGCTCCAGACCAAAGGCGCCGCCCAGATCTACGATTCCGCCCTCGACGCCGCCGTCAAGACCTTCAGATCCGATGGCATCCTAGGGTTTTACCGCGGGGTTTCCGCGGTACTCGTTGGATCGGCTTCGTCCTCGGCTGTGTATTTCGGCACTTGTGAGTTTGGGAAGAGTTTGTTGGGGAGATTGGGGGGATTTCCGTCAGTGTTGATTCCGCCGACGGCGGGGGCCATGGGGAATATAGTGTCGTCGGGGATCATGGTGCCCAAAGAGCTGATCACGCAGAGAATGCAGGCCGGGGCGAAGGGACGATCTTGGGAGGTAAAAATGAAAGCTTTGCTTCATACAGATTCATGCTTGATTATGATTTTAGTAGTTGGGGTTATGCCCATTTTGGATATGTTTTGATTTTCTTTTTTGACGGTGAAGTCATGGAGGATTTAGTTCATAGAATTGGGACGATTAAAGTATAGCCATTAGAATGCACTCATAGAATATATATGAAGTCGTGGCAAGTGCATATTTTGGATATGTTTAGGGTAAGCGCATATAACAGCTTTCGTATTCTCATCTAGTGCTTATCATCTCTCAATTGGTTAATTAGCATATAACACTCTTGTGTTCAGCCTTAATATGCCGTAGAAATAGAAGTTTCAGCTGATTAGTAGTTAGTAGTTGATGATGCTCAATATTGGGGACCCCTAAGATCAGGACACGTGGCGGATAACACGTCCTAGAACTCAGAAGGGAGGGCCCAAAGAGGCCGACCATGCCACCCCTGCACCCGACCTGCCGGCACAAGCCAGCCCTCCTCGGGGCTCCCTACAGATTGGCTTCCTCGGCCCCTCAGCTCGCCCTGAGCTGCCACAAGACCAAGTATTCTCAGCCTTCTCGCTCGTCCACGAGCCCCCCGACCGAGGCCGTCTTCCTCGGTCCTCCGCCCAGCTCCACCGCTCACAGGCGTAACCGCCGCTCCGCGAATCTCGCCATGCGCGGATTCTCCGTCCGCAACATCCCACGTTCCACGCCTCCACGATCCCCATTAATGGGCGATCCGCTCTCTACGCGGGCGTGACGTCGGGAGCGTAACTGCCGGCGAGATTTTCGCGCCTGCTGCTGCGTGCCTCCATCACTATATAAACTCCCATCACAGAGGGTCAAGTAAGCCATTTTTTGACTCCACTTAGCCGTTACGCTGCTCAGATCCAGTACTAACTTGATCGTCGAAGGGTCTTCGGTGGTATCCAACCACCCCGGGACTTCTTTGCAGGTACTTGGCGCCAACTCCTCCAATCACCGAATTTCCTCTACACCCATTGAGACCCACACACAATAGGGAATCCCCTCCAGAATCTACCAGGAGATCGACGGAAGACAACATCTGAGGAAGATCTGAAAATGACCTCCATCAGTTGGCACCGTCTGTGGGAAACGCAAACCCCACAAAAACAAAGTTGGCATTCCGATCTCCGTCTACATGGCAAGCGACCATCCTGAAGATTCGGGTACCGGTCGCCGCCTCCCCCTCACCGGAGGCACGGATGAACCCCCTCCGGCGATCATCATCCACGCCCTCGCCAGTCGAATAGATCGGCTACAGTCCCTCGTGGAGGCGCTCGTCCATGCCCAAATGGCTGGGCCTGGGCCTCAGATTGCCGCCCCTCCGCCTCCGGAATGCTCTGCCCCTGTCGGCGCGGCCGATCACCAGCGGGCTGCGACTCTCGACCACGGATCTCACGGGACCGATACTCCCTGAGGCCCGCTGGGCGCCTCGCGGCTCCACCCCCAGGCCCGCCGCCGGAGCACGACGCCTAGAACCTCTTAGCGACCCTTGCCCTCCTGAGGAGATGTTGGTCACCTCGCCTGCCTACAGGCATGACCGACACCCCCTCCCCGACGGGGTCACACAGAAGGGGCTCGCCACGACGGCTCGAGAGCCATCGGGCCCGGGGATCTGAGGAACCTCATCGAGAGGAACCGGAGCCGTGCCCAGACGCAGGTCTCCCACAACAGAGGCCAGGGATCACGAGGCGCCGAGTTCTCGGGGTACCACGGCCGACTTGACACCCTCGAAAAGAAGATCGAGGGCATGCGCTGGGAAGGGCACCTCTCGGCCGACGGGGCCGAGTACGCCGCCGACTCGCTCACCAAACCGTTCACCGAGGAACTGCTCGCTGTCCACGTCTCCTCGCGCAACAAACCCCCGAAGGTCTTTCTGTTCGACAGGAAAACCGACCCCAAAGACCATTTGGATGCTTTCACCGCGGGAATGAGCTTCCAGGACCATTCCGATGCCGTCCAGTACTTCCTGTACTGAGCCTTCCAAATCATACCTCAGACATTATGGACTTTACTCCACATCAGCCTTTTTTTATAACATAAAATCATCGGTAATGGGGGAAACACTTTTATATGGTGCTATAGGTGGTTACTTCCGATGCCAATTACTGCTATTCCACTTGAACTCTCTACTAAAGTAACAAGCGGCAATTGGATTTGCTTTAAGAAATTCATCTCCAAAGTGAGAGGTTGCTTGTTCTGACGTCCAAAAAGATTGCAAAGTTGATAACAAAAATCAAGGACACAAAAGGTTGATATGCTATTCCCAACACCAACAGAGCTAGCTAATCTAGCTAATCTGATAAAATATAGTGGAATGGATCTCATGCCAGTATTTATCGAGTTAGAGATGCTTACTTCACTTTGGTTTAAAAAGAGACAAAAAATGCAAGTGTCACTATAGCCTAGTGGTAAAGCCTCTTGCAGCTAAGCAAGAGGTTTGGGTTCAAAACCCACGTGCCTATTATTAAAAACACTGTAGACAAGCACTGCAATTGTTGATCCCATCTTACAAGAGCTGCAGCAGCTTGACAAGCTGCAAAGCAGCGCCTTCAACATCAATAACAACCTTATACTGCCCTTTAAGATGGATCAGCACAAAGGCGGCAATACAAAAAGCTCAAAATGCAAGAGTTTTTAATTCAAACATATAAACTCCCCTGGCAATGATGGTATCAACAATTAACCTCATCAAGAACAGATAATTACGCACAAACAAGATTACATCGCTATGAGAAGGGAGCCATACATATGCTTAGAACAGACTCTTGCTATACCTTATGATTGCATATGAAAGCGCAATTATTAGACACTTCTGCTTCTGGCCTTGCCTTTGTATTTAGAGATCACAATGGGAAGCTAAATATTGTTGGAGGGCACCACCCTTGGCAAGCAGGCAAATGAGACCAGAGTTTGGAATAGGACAATCAGAGTTAGTTTGTATGAAAGGTTTCTGTGCAAAATTTGGCTTGAAACATAATTAACACCAGCTATAAAGAATATGTGCTTCAGGAGGAATTCTTACGATGGGAAGTAATTGAATATGGTAGCTAAATTAATCCGTGCTCCCAACATATTTTACCTTATGTGCTTCTTTTCTGTCTATATTTTCATGTAATAAGGATTGGGGAATTAACTTCCTTTATTAAGGGGGAAAAACCAATAGCTCCTTCCTCACATTAATGTTGCATTGAAATGTATTTTGTACAAATTCATTGCTTTTGGGCCTGTTTGACAAACCTTTCTCATTACAACTACCTAGACATTCTTTGCAACAGGTTTTGCTCAGAATTCTTGAGAAAGATGGCATCTTGGGTCTCTATGCAGGTTACTCAGCCACTTTATTACGTAACTTGCCTGCAGGCATTCTAAGCTACTCATCCTTCGAGTACTTGAAAGGCTTCGTCTTAGGGAAAACCAAAAAAGCGAATCTTGACCCAATAGAGAGCGTGTGTTGTGGAGCATTAGCTGGTGCAATATCTGCTAGCATAACAACTCCCTTAGATGTAGTGAAAACGAGGCTGATGACTCAAGCTCGGGGGCAAAATGGGAATAAAATCTCAGAAATAGTGAGGCATATATTGAAGGAAGAAGGCTGGGCTGGGTTAACAAGAGGGATAGGGCCGAGGGTGCTTCATAGTGCTTGCTTCGCTGCGTTGGGGTACTTTGCGTTTGAGACGGCGAGGTTGGCAATTTTGAATCGGTATGTTGAGAGGAAGAATGAGGTTGTGATCGATGAGGCGGTGCAAAATCAATAGAGGTATCGAGAAAAGGTGATTCTTAATTTTTTGTCATTTTTATTTTTTCTTTTTTGAAAAATTGTAATCAGACTACATTTTCATAATGAAATGCCTTTGATATGGTCTCATGATGTTATTATGTTGAATATTGATATAGCGTTGTTGGAAGTACTTCAAGTTTTGTATTCGATTTTGGTGTGAAATTTAACGAAAAGAGTTACATTTGTTGTTGCTGTTGTTTTGATTATTTTTAGGGTTAATTGGATTTATCACACTTTATCAATTCCTCTTCCAGCACTTGCAACCTCTGAACTGGCTTATTAACACCTTAGTCACGTCAAAATTTGATATCTTAGGGTGCTTTATAGAGCTTGTATCGATGCATTGGTGTACTTTGCATTTGAGAGGGCACAACTGGGGATTTTGAGTCAGTATGTTAGGATGAGGAAAGAAGTTGTGGTTAATGAGGCGGTGCAAAATCAATAGAGGTGAGAAGGTGATTTTACTTGATATTTTTGCGTGTTAATTTATTGACAGATAACATTTTCATGATGATGGTATGGTTATTTATCATCTTGATATGATTTGCAATTATTTCATGATTTGTTATATATGTTGGTGTGAAATTGATTGACAGATTCATTTTGTTTCATTTGTTGTGGTTTTTTTTTTATTTGGGATTAATTTTATACATCACCCTTCATCTATCCCTCATCAAGCACTTATAACTATCCAACTGGCTTAATTATTAGCACCTCAATTATGTCAGAATTTGATATTTCAGGGTGCGTTATAGTGTTTCTTTTCTTTCCTTATTTTTGAGACGGTCAGCTACTTTGTGTTCGAGATTGCTATGCTGGCAATTATGAATCAATATGTTGAGAGGAGGAACGAAGTCGTAATCAATGAGGCCGAGCAAAATCAACAGCTGCGATCGAGGTAAGTTGATTTATATTGATTTTTTTTAATTTTTTTTATTAAGTCATAAACGATTATATTTTTCATGATGAGGTGCTTGCTTCTCATGATATGGTTATTTATTATCTTGAATATTATTTTAGTGTTGGTATTTGCTTCATGTTTTTGTAATTTGTTTTGGCGTGAATAATTGGAAAAAGTCTTGCCTTTGTTTTAGTTTATTGTTATAGTTTTAGGATTAATTAGAAATATCGCCTTTCATCTTCTCATACAGCTCTTGCAGCCCCTCAACTAGTGCTTTCTTATGGCATTTGAGTACTCTTTGCTTTTGAGATTGCAATGTTGGTAATTTTACATTAGAATGTTTGAGAGGAGGAAAGAGGTTGTGGCTGATGAGGTGGTGCGAGATCAGAAGTGGAAACAGGAAAGGCTGATTTTTTAAAATAATCGTGTAATTTATATTTAGTTATTAGATCGTAGATCTACTACATTTGATTAAAATGGTTCTGATGATCTGGTTATTTATCACCTTGAATATGGCTATAATGTTTTTGATTTGTAATTACTTTATATTGTACCTCAGTTTATTGCGAATTTGATGCACATTTTCATCTATCATTCAGCCATCCAACAGTGGTAGGTTGTGACACCTCAGCTAGCTTATCAGCATCTCGGTGAATTGTACCAGCTCAACTGGCTTATTAGCATCTTGGTGAGACCGTGATGCCAAAATTTTACATTCTAGGATGCTTAATATTACTTCTTTTCAGATTTTGCAATTCAGACAGCATGGTTGGCGATTTTGAAGCATGATGTTGTGCAGAGGGAAGAGGATGTGATGGAGGCCTGAATCTCCTTCAGATGTTATCTTCCGTTGATCTCTCCGTGTAATGGCGGACGGCTGAGAATTGATCTGGGGGTTGATTCCTTTATCGTGTGGATCTCAATGGGTTTGGATTTGAGGTTGAGCCGAGCTACCTGCAAGGAAGTCCCGGGGTGGTTGTACCACCGAGGATCCTTTGACAATCAAGTTAGTGGTGCAAATCGGGCAGAGTAGCGCTTTAGTGGAAAGAATCGCGTACCTCGATCGTCTGAGAGAGGGGTTTATATAACGGCAGCAATGGGCAGGCAGGCGTGAGAAACACGCCGGCCGTTACTCTCCTGACGTCACGCCCGCGTGATAGGCGGGATCCCGCATTAATGGCGAGACATGCTCGTTAATGGGGGATCGTGATGGCGTAGAATGTGGGATCATGGGCGGCGGATATTTCGCGCATGGTGAGATTCGCGGAGCCGTGGCTGAGGCGCCTGCGGGTCGGTCAGGGTGAGACCGAGAAAGATCACCCCGGCGGAAGACTCGGGCACGAGCGGGAGTCCGAGGCTGTGATAGCTCGGAGACGAGCCGGGGGTGGTCTGGAAGGTCACCAAAGGTCGGGAAACTCCTCGGCACCGGGGGCCCGAGGTGTGATCCCAACTGAAGTTCTTGATCCCTTCTTGTAGTTCTGGGGCACGTCATCTGCCACGTGTCTGTATCTGGAGGGTCACGATACCGAGCCTCATCATTAGCCCCTCACTCTCGTCTCGACCCGCTCCTGGGTCGGGTCGAGAGTGGTCTGACCGATCATCCGAGGTGAGTTCTCGTTCGAAGATATCGTCGGTTATGCATTCCCGGGCAGAGAGTGGTATTTTCTTGATGGCGTCAGCGGATCAGAGGAGAGATCTCGCATTAAAGGGGAAGCGCTGGATCGTGTGTACGCCCGTCGAAGTGACGGCCTACGTGTCTGGCGTTGGCTGGCTGGCAAGACGCGTCGCAAGCGTCCTTGCGCTCGAAGGGACGCGTCCAATGCGAGTGCGACAGGTGGAACGTAGTCGGTCGTTGGTTGCAAAACGTCGTTTTGGCGGAAGTCGATCGAGCCGTAGGATGCGTGCGCCGGCAGCTATAAATAAAGGTGGGATCCCCATCAGGACCTATACCTCTTCATAATTTCCTCGTCTTTAGTCATGTTCGGCGCTCTTCTCCTCAGTTCAGATTCCGTGCTATCAATCTCCCGAGGATAGCTTTCTTTGATCAGGTTAGATGTCTTCTTCAGAGGAGTCTGTAGATGTAGTGCGAGCAGAGTCTAGGGGGTCTTCTGAAGCTTCCTTTTCTACTTCTTCCTGTTCCCTCTCTGAGCTGGAGTTCACCCGAGAAGATAGGGTGGTCCCCAGAGTTCAGGCCGCGGGTGTTCTTGGCGTGCGATCCTCGCTGAGGCATGCGGAGGAGCTCTCTAACATCAAGACCCGTTTCTTCATTCCTCCCGGCTATTCGCTTCGTCTGGCCGAGGAGGGGGAGAGGGCAAACCAGATACGGGGCAAGGAGATTGCCTTGTACCTGGAGGCCTTTTTGGGCCGGGGTGCGTCTGCCCCTCTCCCTTGAGGTGAGTGAGGCGTTGAGTTATTTTGGGTTAGCTCCGGGCCAGCTAGTGCCGAACTCTTGGAGGATCCTCCTCGAGTTCCTGGTCAGGTTGAAATTGTGTCAGATCCCTTTCAGCCTGAACCTTCTCTTCTCTTCTCTTTACTACAAAAACCACCCAGGCACTCGTAGGGGCGAGTCGAGCTGGGTATACCTCTCCTTTAGAAGGCAACGGGGGGACGCCCCCAGGTCGGGGGTCGTCGTAGTACCTTCTTCCATTCACGAATGGAAGAAGAAGTTTTTCTTTATCGCCCCGCTCGAGGGTGAGGATTGGCATGTGCCCACCCAGTGGCAAAGGGCCAGCTGTCCGCAGGTGAGTTGGTCGAAAGATCCTGACGCGGTGGCGGTGTCAGAGTGGGAGCCCCTTCCTCGGGCTGATGTGCTGCTATCTGAGAGGGCCCTCAGTTGGGCCGGGCCGGGCCCAGCCCCGCCCAGTACGCGGGTAAGTTATGAATTTTTGGTCGGCTTGTTTTAGAATTGAGCACTCTTTTACTTTCCTGACGTTGCTGACTCCCCTGTATTTTGTCTTTCGCAGCACCCATGGACCTAAACAAGTTCCGGGCGACAGTGGTTGATGTGAAGAAGGGGAAGAAGGCCGGAGGCGCCGGCTCTTCTCACCCGACGTCGGCTCCGGCTCTGCTGGTTTCGTCCCCGCCGGCAGAAGCTCCATCCAGGCGTCCAAGCGCTCCTCGGGCCCCCGAGTCTAGCCGAGCGCCGGACCGTAAGCGTGCTCGGGAGCAGGAGCCCCGGGCTCCCGAGGTGGGAGCCAATACCAGTTCCCCCGCGTCGCTTCTCAAGAGGTTCCACAGGACGGAGCCCCGCTCCTCGGCTTCCCCCATCCTCATGGACGATGGGAAGCTTCACTTCGAGGTGCCCTTGGGGCTTTCCGTCGCTGACAGCCTGCTCTCTGAGATAGAGAGATCGGCCGGGGGCAAAATCCCTCGAGGGACCCTTCGGGCCCAAATGGCGTCCATAGCTCAAGAGGTCGTGCGGGTTAGTGTTTGCACTCCACCTGGTTCTTTATTCAGCATTTTCGATCGCGTGATCGGGTGTCTCCCTTTCCTCTTTAACCTTCTTCCTTTTCTTCACGTCCTCCAGCACGTTGCCCTCGTCGTTAATATGGAGGATGAGGAGATAGCCCCGGCGATGCAGGCCGCAGGCCGCAAGGTGAGCTCAAGGCAGGAGGTGGAGGCGGTGAGGGAAAGGATTGCCGTCCTCGAAGACCGGGCGGCGGCCGCGAATCGGGAGACTGCCAGGTGCCGAGAGGCCGCCCGAGCCACCGAGTCTCTGTTGGAGGATTTCAAGGTGCTCGTCACTACCATGAAGAAGACGGCGAGCTCCCTCAGGAAGGAGAACGAGGCGGCGAAGGAGGGGGCGAAGCGTGCCGAGCTTCGAGCGTCGAAGGCTGAGCTTCTGGCGTCGGAGGCGGTGGAGAGCTACAAGGGGTCGGACCAGTTCTACGCCTACCTTGCTCAAGACACTGGCGTTATTTGGCACGACGCCTTTGACGCTGTTAAGGCCCAGATACTGGAGTTCCCCGACGGCAAGCTCCGGGCGGAGTACCCTCATGCGGAAGACGCGCGGGGAAAGTCCCTGGAAACGTCGCGGGGGAAGAGGCCCCCGGTGGGAGCGTGGGGGACAAGTCGGTCGACCCGGTCCCCGATGCCGAGGCTCCTGCGGCGGGTGCCGACCCTGAAGGCGTCATTCTGGTGGTCGAAGTGGACGCTCGGCTCATCGGGGTTCGTCCAATCCCTGAGGCCTGAACTTCCCCGCCTGCTCATTTTCCTTGCGCTAAAATACTTTGTAAGCCTCCGGGCGTTTTTGCAAGGCTGGGGAGCCCATAATACCTTTGTAAATACTTCTGATTTTTGTGAATAGAAAATTCATTTTGCAGTTTCTCTGCGTGCGCGTTTTCCTTTTGTTTGTGGTAAACAATTGTACTTGCACAGTACTGCTTTCATCTTTAGGTCGGTATTTCATCTTGCGATTGCACGTCGAGTTGAATTCAATCATTTGCCAAGTGTGCAAAGACCGGTGAAAGGACGGTATATCCATGGCCCTGAAGTCGGGGTGGAGATCGCATAGACGTGGACGGACCGAGCAGGGTCGATGCCCGATCCCTCTTGGCGAGGGCTTTGATCCCTGCCATCGCGGGGTAGGGAATTACCAGCCAGGGATGACAGAGCAGGGTAGCTGCTCGGTCGCCTCTTTGGGAGGGCTTTGTTCCTTAGCATTGGAGGGACCGTTAGGGGCCTGGTAAGGACGGACCGAGCAATGAAGCTGCTCAGTTGCCTCTTGGAGATGGCTTGGATCCTTGGTGTTATGGGGTAGGGAACTACCAGCCAGGGATAACCGAGCAGGGGCGAGCCCGGTTGCCTAATGGCGAGGGCTTAGATCCCTGGCGTCGTGGGGTAGGGAACTACCAGACAGGATAACCGAGCAAGGGCGAGCCCGGTTGCCACTTGGCGAGGGCTTAGATCCTTAAGGACGGGTCGAGCAGGGTTGCTTCCCGGTGTCTCTTAGCGAGGGCTTTGATCCTTAGCGCGGAAGGGGCCGTAAGAGGCCTGCTAAGGATGGGCCGAGCAGGGTTATTGCCCAGTGCCTCTTAGCGAGGGCTTATATCCTTAAGGATGGGCCGAGCAGGGTTACTGCCTGGTGCCTCTTGACGAGAGCTTTGATCCTTAGCACGGGAGGGGTCGGAAGTGGCCTGCTAAGGATGGGCCGAGCAGGGGTGTTGCCCGGTGCCTCTTAGCGAGGGATTATATCCTTGGCGTCGTGGAGGTAGGGGACTACCAGTCAGGGATAACCGAGCAGGGTAGCTGCCCGGTTACCTCTTAGCGAGGGCTTCGATCCTTAGCGCGGGAGGGGCCGGAAGTGGCCTGCTAAGGATGGACCGAGCAGGGTTGCTTCCCGGTGCCTCTTGGCGAGTGCTTAGATCCCTGGCGTCGTAGAGGCAGGGGACTACCAGCCAGGGATAACCGAGCAGGGTTGCTGCCCGGTGCCTCTTGGCGAGTGCTTAGATCCCTGGCGTCGTAGAGGCAGGGGACTACCAGCCAGGGATAACCGAGCAGGTAGCTGCCCAGTTGCCTCTTGGCGAGGGCTTCGATCCTTAGCGCAGGAAGGGCCGGAAGTGGCCTGCTAAGGATGGACCGAGCAGTGAAGCTGCTCTGTTGAGTCGTGAGGTTCTGTTCGATCTTCCACGGCGTTCGAACATCGGGAAGAGTGACCGTCATGGTCGACACGTGTCATTAACGCGTGGGGGGAGGCGGAGCGTAAGAGCCGCGTCGTTCCGATTTCACCGAGAAAGACGGGACGCCCGCCGCGTGGTGGTACAGTTCTGGAAGGCACGAGCGACTGTTGGACTCTTGAGGGCGCAGTGGGGCTATAAAGCGGAGGGCTTGTTGAGCACTCCTTTCTCCATCTCCAAAACGTAAGAATGGACACTTTCCCTTTCACCATCCCCGATATCATAACTTTGCTGGACGTGTACTTATACGACCAGAATTGCACCGAGGATATGGTACGGCTAGTTATAGGCCGCATCGAGGATCACTCTGGCCGACTGCTTCCCCGGCTCTCACCCCCTCCAGTTATTGATGTACTCAATCTGGAGGGCGTCGCCAGGGCTGCAAAACCCCATGTCCAAGCAGCTGAAGGACGAGGCGATCGGTAAGCTGAGGTCTTTGTGCCGCTCTGGCCTGATCTCGGCGGGTCGGCAGGATCACTCGGTGGCACTCGTCCTCGAGTCTACCAACTGAGGAACCACACAGTCGTTCGCGGGCGGCATCAGAGGCAAAGGTCTGAAGCGGCGAGGGCTCGGCTGGCGAAAATATGCTCGGGGTACCACCAGCAATGTTTCCTGCACCCCCTTCCCCCGCTATTGTAATTTTCTTTTATTTCAATGTACGGCCGAGAAGCCCATAGTACCTTTTGGAATAAATAAAACTCTTCTTTTTTGCAATGTCTTATTGTTCCCTTCTTATTATATGAACAGAAAGAACTTGAGAGAAAAGTTTACATTGCTTTAGTAAAAGAAGTGCACGCTAGTAAATGCTCTTTTTATTGGTATAGATTGAGTTTCTCGGCGTTGTAGGGCCGTAGAAACTTGTGTCCTTCCGCGTCTTGTAAACGGTAGGCTCCGCCGGGCAGTACCTCGGAGAAGAGGAAAGGACCGTCCCATTTTGGGGAAAACTTATGCAGCATGCCTTGGTCGATGAACTCGTTCCGCCTTAGGACTAAATCTCCGGCCTTGAACAGGCGACGCTTGACTCGCGCATTGTAGTAGCGGGCGGTCTGTTGTTGATAGGCGGCAGCTCTGATATGAGCCCGGTCTCGTTTCTCTAACAAGATGTCCAAGTTGGTTCGTAGTGCCGAGGTGTTTGCTTCATCGTTGAAGTGTTCAACCCGGTGACTGGGTAGCCCGATCTCCGCTGAGACCATTGCCTCGGTCCCGTAGCAGAGACTGAAAGGGATTTTTCCGGTGGGGGTCTTCTTTGACGTGCGCAGGGCCCATAAGACCCGGGGCAATTCCTCGACCCAACTGCCTTGGCGTCCTTCTAGACGTGTCCGAAGACCTCGGAGGACATCCCGATTAGTGATTTCGGCTTGCCCGTTGCATTGGGGATGCGCGACAGCGGAAAACTTCATGAGGATATGATATTCATTGCAGAATTCCTTCACTTTTTCATTTTTGAAGTCCGTCCCGTGGTCAGTGATGATACACCTCAGGATGCCGAACCGGAGTATCACGTTGTTCTGCAAAAACTTGATTGTTGTGGTGGCATCCGGTTTCCTAATGGGGATGGCCTCGATCCACTTCATGAAGTAATCCACTACGACGAGGACATACTTGTGCCCGCCCGTGCCAGTAGGGAACTGGCCTATCATGTCCATTCCCCACTGGGCGAACGACTGCGGTGAGGTTAGGGCAGTCAGCTCAGTAGCCGGAAGGCGAAGTACACTTCCGTGGAGTTGTCAACTTTTGCATCTCCTAACGAGCTTTTGGGCGTCTTGGTGAATAGTTGGCCAGTAGTACCCCTGAAGCAATGCCTTCTGGATTAAGGTGCGGGCCTCTTGGTGTGTGCCGCCGACCCCTTCGTGGATCTTACGGAGGACGTAGTTGACTTCGTGGGGGTCGACGCACCGGAGCAAGGGCTGAGTGAAAGACTTCCTGTAGAGGTTCCTATTGCTCCAGACGAAGTGACGGGCTTTGGCTCGGAGACGGCAGGCTTCTCCCCAATCTTCTGGGAGCGTACCCTCCCTTAGGAATTCAACGAGGGGCTTCCTCTAGTCCTGGTCTTCTTCTTGGGCTGTGTATACATGGAGTGTTGTTGTCACGTCTTCTACGCTAGGCCGTGGCAAAATCTCAAAGAGGATGGACCGCTTTTTGTTGGCCGAGTAGGATGAAGCCAGCTTACTCAGGGCGTCGGCTTGGGCGTTGAGCTGTCTGGGGATCTGCTCTACCTGGACTTCGTCGATGTTCTTTTGAAGTCTTCTTACCTCGGCCAGATACTTCACTATCAGAGGTTCCCGAGCCTCAAAATGACTGGTCACTTGGCCAACGACTAGGGCTGAGTCGCTGCGGATCCAAATTGTTTTCAGCCCCAGCCCGGAGGCTATGCGCAGTCCGGCCAGCAGGGCCTTGTATTCCGCCGCGTTATTTAAGGCCTTGAACCCGAGCTTCAGAGAATACTCCATTTCTGCCTCGTTCGGGCCCAAATGATGAGGCCGGCACCACAACCTTCCTCGGTTGAGGACCTGTCGACATAAAGGATCCAATCAGGGACTGAGTCGAGCTTCCCATCAACAGAGGGCTGAGCTGCAGGGGCTGGCGTTGCCTCCGGCTCCTTGCTGGGGATAGTGCACTCGACGACAAAATCGACCAGGGCTTGTGCTTTGATGGCCTGCCTCGGGCAGTATTTTATGTCGAACTGGGACAACTCCCACCTCTACTTCTCCAAGTGGCCAGAAGACTCGGGTGAGGCGAGGATAGCCCCCAAGGGGCACTCGGTAAGAACAAGGATGGTGTGCGTCTGGAAATAGTGTCGCAGTTTCCTTGAGGCCATGATGAGTGCCAAGACGATTCTATCTATTGCTGGGTATCTCGTTTCTGCGTCTTTGAAGACGTGGCTCACATAGTATACCGGCCTCTGGACTCCGTCGACCTCATGGATGAGCACTGCGCCCACTGCTTGGTCGGATACTGCCAGATACAGCGATAGCTCGTCCCCTTCCACTGGTCGGGTGAGCAGGGGTGGAGTTGCGAGGCGCCTCTTCAATTAGTCAAAGGCGGTCTGGCACTCCATCGACCACTCGAACCTCGGAATTTTCCTCAGAGTCTTGAAGAACGGGAGGCACTTCTCGCCAGACCTCGACATGAATCGTGACAGAGCGGTTACTCGTCCTGTCAGCCGCATGATCTCGACGTTAGTCTTGGTCGCGACCATGTTGAGGATGGCGTTGATTTCTCCGAGTTAGCTTCGATCCCGCGGTGAGTGGCCATGAAACCGAGGAACTTTCCCCCTGTGACCCCGAATGCGCACTTGGCGGGGTTCAGTTTCATCTTGAACTTGCGGAGTCCTTCGAAGGCCTCGCCCAGGTCTTTGGTGTGGTCGGCCGATGAGACCGATTTGACGAGCATATCATCGACGTAAACTTCCATGTTCCTGCCGATCTGCGGCTTGAACATGCGATTGACCAAGCGTTGGTACGTAGCTCCGGCGTTTTTGAGGCCGAAAGGCATTACCTTGTAGCAGTATCCCTCCCGGTCCGTTGTGAATGCGGTGGGATCTTTGTCTGCCGGATTCATACGGATCTGATTGTAGCCGGAGAAGACGTCCATGAAGCTAAGTAGCTCGTGGCTTGCCGAGTTGTCGACGAGCTGATCTATCCGAGAGAGGGGATAGTTGTCTTTCGGGCAAGCCTTATTGAGGTCGGTGAAGTCGACGCACATGCGCCACTTCCCGCTTGACTTTTTCACCATGACCACGTTTGCCAACCATTCGGAGTAAGACATATTCCGAATAAAGTTGGCGGCGAGGAGCCTGTCTATCTTATCCTCGATTGCCTTCTGCTTGACCGGGACGAAGTTTCGCTTCTTCTGCCTGACGGGTCGGGCCGCAGGATCTACCCTGAGCTTATGAGATATGATTTTTGGGTCGATCCCAGGCATGTCAGTAGGAGCCCAGGCGAAGACGTCGGCATTGTTTCTGAGGAAGCCAACTAGGTCGTCTCGCTGAGTCCCTGTCAGAAGTGACCCGATCTGGACGGTACGTTCGACGTCCCCTCCTACGAGGGAGACCTCGGTCAATGGCTCCACCGGGGTCCCTCAGACCTCCTTTTGCTCGTCCCGAGTGTCCATAGAACCCCTGATTTCACTCTCGGCATCAACATCGTTGTTCGCCCGTTCAGATGAAGATGCTGCAGTGAAGCAAACCTTCGCAGTCTGCTGGTCTCCGTAGGCCTGACCTATCCCGCCTTGGTCGAGCGGGAATTTCATAGCCAAGTGGAAGGTCAATATCTGGGCCGTGAGAGAGTTCGGCGTTGGGCGGCCGAGGAGGATGTTGTAGGCCGATGGGATTCTCGCTACGATGAATTTCACAGGCACTTTTCGCGTACGGACAGCCTCCCTGACGTTAAACTTCAGAGTGATTACCCCTTCTGCCGGGATGGAGTGGTTGGTGAATCCTGACAGGACGTGGGAGGTCGGCCTTAGGTCTGTCGGGGTGAGCCCCCATGTGCAGAAAGCAGTCGTAAAAGAGTATATCCGCCGAGCTTCCTGAGTCAACCAGTATCCTCTGCACTTCGTATTGGTGGACACGATCCGTAATCACCAGAGGGTCGTTGTGGGGCAGAGATATACCGTGGAGGTCCTCGTCGTTGAAAATGATCGGCTCGGACTCTCTGGCCTTCTTCCTCAGACGGCCGTTAGCCTCCACAACCGGTGTGGGGTGCCGAGCCTCGTAGGTACCCGACGTACCCCCCGCTGACATGACCATGATTTGGCCGATTGTCAACTCACCGGGAGGGGGATGTTGCTCTCGCTCACGGTCCGTCTACTGCTTGTCTCGCAAGTATGTCGCCAGGTGCTTCAAACGGATGAGCTCCTCGATGTAGTCTCGGAGCTGCTTACAGTTCTCCGTGGAGTGGCCTTGCGACCTGTGGAAGCCGCAGTAGAGTCCCCGGGTGCGCTTTGCCGCCATGCGCTAGACCGGGAGAAGTTTGAAGAACCTCTCGCCCTTAGCCTCCTCTAGCAGCACCGTCTAGGAGATGTTGAGCGGGGTGTACTCCTGAAACTTCGGGAAGTAGGGCTTTGGCCGCTCAAGCCTCTTTTTCTCTTCCCTTGCCCTTTTCCTCTGGTCAGTTTGCTCTGCCCGGGGAAGATTTGTGTTTACCTCGGAATCGAGCTGGATCTCTCGCTCGGTCCAAGCCTTTATCTCGGCCATGGTCTTAGGTTGCGCTAATGCAAAGGAGCGTAACCACTCCTTATGCCTAAGACCTGACCTGGGGGCCGTAATGACCGTCTCGTCCCGGTGTTCTGGGACCTCGAGGAGGGAGTTGTAGAAGCGGGTTACGTACCCTTTGAAGGTTTCCTTGTCCCCGCTTTTTATCGTGAAGTGGTGGTCAACGGTCCGCTTCTGCCGCCTGTTCCAGACAAAGTGGCTGAGGAATTGGGTGGCCAGCTCATCGAAAGTTGAGATCGAGCGTGGCACGAGTCCTCGGAACCAGTCTCGCCTGGAGCGGATGAGAGTGGCCGGGAAAGCGCGGCATTGGGCGGCGTCAGAACAGTCTTGGAAACTCATCCCGACCGTGAATGCGTCCAAATGGTCCTTTGGGTTGGACTTACCGTCGAAGAGCGAGACTTACGGGGGTTTGTTTTGGGAAGAGACGTGAACGGTGAGAAGCTCCTCAGTGAAGGGCTTCGTAAGCGAGTCGGCAGCGTATTTATCCCCGTCGCTCGAATGACGACCTTACCGATGCATGTTCTCTATTTTCTTTTCGAGGGCGTCGAGTCGGCCGCGGTATCCCGATGACTTGGCACATTCTGATCTTTGGCCTCTACTGTCGGAGACCTGTGTCGGGCCACAGCCCCGGTTCCTTTCGATGAAGTTCCTTAAGTCCCCCGACGAGGTAGTCTTTGAGCTGCCGTGACGAGTCCCGTACGCGCGACCCCGTCGAGGGAGGGGGGTGTCAGTCATGCCTGGGCGTAGGCGAGCTGACCAACACCTCCTCAGGAGGGACAGGGGCGTGATGGGGCTCGGGGCGAGGCGCTCTGCCGAAGAACCTCGATGTTGAACTGTGGGGCGTCCAGCGGGTCATAAAATATGTTGACCCGTGGGGTCTGCGGCCGCCGGAGGTAGCGAGACGGTGGTCGGTAGTGTCGACGCGAGCAGAGTCTTCTTGTTAGTTATATGTATGCCCTAGAGGCCATTACTGTACATTGGATGTATATTGTAGTGGATGCTGGGACATATATAGGGAGGACTTTCTTGCTCGACATGATAGTATGCTATCTGGTTGCTCTTTACCTTAACGTGTGCACTGACTGTCTCTCTGTCACATGTTGGTAAAGCCCTTAGGATGTGTACTTGACTACCTGGACTATGATGCGGATCATACTAGTGGGGACAAGGTAGTCCATAAGTACATCCTTCAAAGTCCCTAGTCGTGGGTGTATCGAGACGGGGCATCGATATACCAGAGTAGACTAGCGTGTACCTTCTCGACCCATATAGATGGGCGATGGATGATCCCATATCCATTGGTGTTTGACATCGGAGATGATATACGGGTGCTCAGTAGAGACTGGGTACACTGGACGGACTCGCCGAGAACTCCCAGATGGTATTATACCTCACGTCAGATGGCAGTTCTCTGGTGACACTGGTACAGAGTAGTCTGTTGACCCGAGATCGTCATAGAGTCTTGTGTGGTTCCCACTGTGCTTTGATTTCCATCTTACCACGTCCAAGAGGGCGTGCAAAACGGTGGTTTTTGGGTACAGTCCCGAGTCACATGGAGGCAATGAGCGATAGGAGGGGATTCGTCTCTCCCGGTATAGGGAGTTGATGTTGCGCTGTGATCGATTGGCTATAACAGGAAATCCCTGGCCAGGGTTGCTGAGATTTACTGGTAAGTGTTACCAGTAGTTTCTCGAAGTGTTATAGACCTCGTATCGACACGACTTATCGAGCTATTGGGGTCTGACGTTTACCACCCCTAGGCAAGATATGCGACATATCAGACGATCAGACCGGACTGTACGGTAGTGTTACTGGTCGGATTCACTGGAGTGTGAGCGGGCTTGCTCGTCGATCTTCAGATCGCTCAATACCCGGGTGGCCGTTACGTTTAGCAGACCGCTTGCGGCTTGTGGGTGCTTGATATGATCATCATCTGCTGCCGGCGTATTGACGAGTCTTTAGAGTCCTACACAGAGGTTTCCTGGCTCAAGCGAAACGAAATAGGAGCGCATATGAGATATGTGCGGGACCGAGAATAATACGGTATGTGATACTGTATTCGATTCTCGCGATGTGACATTGATCGGTTATATGCGATATAGCCGGGTTATCGGATCAAGTGTTGATTCGATAAGATGTTACTAATGATACCAGTCGGTTATGTGCGCTATGACCGGGTCATTGAATCAAGTGTTGATTTAATGATTTAATGCATATTTATATATTTGATATATTACTTTGCATCAACTAGTATCGGTTTACTTAAGATGGATTTTCTCACTCGGGTGTGCGCATTACATATGCGATATGATTTTGTGCACATGCTTGTATCATGTTTGATGATACATCCTTTTTGGTTAAGTGTAAAGTATTAAACCTTGGTTAATGAAATGGTTAGGGTTTCTTATTTATTATTCATTTATCTTATTTAATTATCCTTTTTATTTTTGATAAATGAATAAAAGAAATGAGAAGAATGGTGGCTTGTTTTGGATTGTAGTTGAAGTTTCATGAACCTTTGACTTTGTCCACCATTCTTATCTCACGCTTAACCTAACCATTTGTTTTAACCCTAGTTGAATCTCTACACTTTACCATGGTTTAGTCATGATAAGTTTTGATTATTCTTTTCTTTTTCAATTAACTTATCATAACTATTATCTTCTTCTTCTTCATTCTTCAAGTGAAGAAAACCAAGCTTCATCAATGGTGATTGATGTTTTTGAGTGAGAAATCCATTTCCAAAGTTTACCCACATCCTATTTCTTCATCCTCTACCTCTTGCCAAGAAGTAGAGTGTGTTTCCTTCACCACTTTTCACGGTTTGGTGAAGGTGGAGCTTGATTCATCGATGCCTCGACGTAGATCATCTTCGGCATGGACATCGACGACCTAGCTCACCCATTCTCCGACGAAGTCGACGCTAGAGCCCGGATTTGATTTGGACAGCGGAGAGGAGATCGTTGCGGAGCTTTGGAGGTGGAGCAAACGGATCTACAAAGGTTGTAATTCCGTATTCTCTTTAGCTAATTTGTTAACTAGTTCTTTTCGCCTACACATCTAGTTATCGATCCGTACACTAGGGTTTGTAGGCACCATAATTTTTGAAATTGCCATGGTTGATGGCTTGGGAGACCTCACAAGTGTGCCTAGGATCCCTGCAGTGGTATCAGAGCCTAGCTAGAGCCTTAGGCGATCCCCGGACGGAATTAGAAACCCGATCGAACCCGAAATCCCAAACCTTACATGCTCTCTGTACTTTTTTCAAAACTGTTGATTTTTGGCAATTAAAAATATCCAGAAAAACAAGCAGGCTTTTCTGAGAATAACTGTGAAATTTGAGCACACGGTTCCACCAAAGCGCGGCGGAAGCGCCGCACAAAGGGGGTTTGTGCGGCGGAAGCGCCGCCAATCAGAAGCCGACACGTGTCATTTTTCACAGTAATTCCCATAATCCAGTGCTGGTTTTCCTGGAATATTTAAACTGAACTCAAGAGTTGAGTTGTTCTGAGTTGTTTTGGGAATCATTGTTTCGATCGGAAAGTCTAATTCTGTCCATGTGTTTTCCGGATAAATTTTAGAATATGTTAAAAAGTTCGACCGGATATAAATACCCGATTTTTCCCCTGTCGGGAAATTTCCAAGTGTTGGATTTTTCCGTAGTTTAACGACGTTCTAAGTAGTGCAAGTAACGCGATGGACCCTCTAGAAGACAACAAACCTTAACTCGATTATGTGACCGTCTTGAACTGCCCTTTGAACCTTCGGGTTTGGGGCAGTACGGCGTGCCACATGTGAGGCGTTGGCTTGACCCTTCTACGGCTGGACCGTTGGTACTGAGGCACGAACGGAATGTTGTTATACTTGTTTCATGTGTTGATCAGTATCGGGAAAACTTGGGTGTTCGATTGTTCGATCGAAAAGTTTAACATTTTCTGTTTATCTGGAATGGGATACAATAATTGGAATTCACAATAGTTATATGATAACTGAATGAATGTTATAAACGTAGCAGTTTAGTCTCACTTGATCGGTTGCCACGGAATTTTGATGTGATCAGAAGTCCGTCGCAGTCACGTAGCGTACGCGGATACTCGCCGGGTAAACTTAATAGACAGCCTCACTCCATAGCCCCGACCAAGTGACTGTAGGAGAACCCCGTCGCCGAAAGCATCCGTTCGGGTGCTCGCGGTAGCGGTGTTCCGCCTTGGTGCACTTTGTCAACGGTGTCGGGGGTGCGGCCGCCTACTAAAGTTTGCGACGAGTATTCGATCAGGATGTCGGGAATCTTGTTGAATTGCCCGACTTGGTATTGAAAAGTGTTTTCGATTTTGAGACTAAAATGCGGGGTTTATAATTGTTAGGCATGCGATGTCTAAGGTATTCATTTGGTCTGGCATGCGATGTCTGAGGTGGTTGCGGATTCCAACTGTTGTAGTTTTACACTTTCTTTTCTGTGACCGTAAGTGTAATATGTGATATCGCCGGTTTCGTTGCTATATGTCAACGACAATTGGGATGGGCATATTTACTTACGTTGATGACATGAGATGTTATGTGTTGCTGGATATGTTATATTGGATCGTCGTGTTGAATAGCCGGGGGTTTTTATGTGAGATGAGTGTTTTTCATTTTCATTCATGTAAAAACTTGTATGTAATATTCTTTTATTTGGGGCACTTCCATGTTGCGGAAGATGTCACCGGTTGTATATTATTTACTTTTCCGCACTAGGATAGACCCAAGGAGGAGGGCACAAGTAACCGGGTTCTGGAGTCCAGTGGGAGACCAACTCGAGGAGTCGAGTCCGGGTCTCCTAACTCCAGAATTGGCAGGGTTGCTTGCTGCTCTCGTAGGGGTCTAGGGGTGTGGGTTTGGCTATTCATCACGACCGTGGAATCCGTGTTTTATACTGGCTCGTATTGAAAACACGGACGTCCTAGTATATCCAATATTTCATATGTTTCTTCTGCTGTGTTTTATCTGTGATCATGTGATGTTCTGTGACAGGTATTATATATAGTATATATGATATATTATATAGACGTTACTTATGTTTTACACCCGCGCTAGCCCTGCCCTGCTCTGTCGTTAGTTACCTAACCTAACGGTGCACGAGGGGACATCGAGGCGAATGCGGATGGCATAAGTGTACGTCATATCTATCTGTGATGTTTAGGTACTTAAATGATGGGACTTCATTAATGTGATTAATGAAATTAAAAGAAACCTAAGATGTTGTAGAATCGAATTTCAAAATAAAACAGGTAGCTACAGTTCTTGCTTTGCACAGCGGTATATGTGATATATCCTGCACCTTATTCGATGAGGAAAGGACCGAGATCCCTTCACCGGGAGTGACTCCTTTAGCAATAACTGGCAGATGCTACACACTCGGTTTGTCTTTTGATTGCTTTTAAGTGTTTTTGCTTTGCACAGTGATATATATGATATATCCCGCACCTCATTCGACGAGGAAAGGACCGACGATCCCTTCACCGGGAGTGACTCCTTTAGCAAAACTAGAAAAGCCTCAAAAGCACTCCATTTTAAAATTCATTCGATCCTACAACGATATAAAGTTCATTACGCAAAAGGTTTTCTTAAAAACCTGTCGTAGCCCTCCGTCATTTCAGATAGGTAATAGTTAGTATTCGTGCTGCGTTTGTTGACTCAGTCAAGGCGTAGTGTGCGGTAGCTGATTATTGTTTATCTGCAAAGCATATGATGAGATTGGATTAGGGTAGTCGTGCGGCCTTGTTGACTCAGTCAAGGGTCGTGCGGGTGGGTTTAATTCAATCGAGAAATGACGGGTTGAACTTTACTTGTGGTCTATGATTTGTTGACTCAGTCAAGGTCATAGATCGCTTGGGGCAAAATATTATCGGGAATTTCAAGTGTTGAGATTTGCAATGAGATTGCATACCTTCTATGAGATAGTTGGATCCCGATACCCGCTGCGAGTAAGAGTTACTCCTGGGAGAGTTTTATACATTACAATTAGCCGATCAAGTAGGTGTCTAGAAAGGTGTTAACGAGGTTACGCCTCTGGAAAAACGAGGTTTTACATTAATTAGGTTCGTGCGAAAGCACGGGGGACCTCCCTCAAAGTACCGACACTGGCCTGGCTGAAAGATTGGCGAACTTGTAGTGTGTAATTAATCCCGGCTAGTCTTTCCTTTTAGGGTTTGAAGGAAGATTTGATAAAAAGCAGTGGGAGCCATCCTGATTAGATAAAATAAAACCAATCTATTCTTGCAAGAGCGCACGCTGAGTGTTTTCTTCTCTCTCTCTCCTGGTAGCGACCATGTCACGCCTTAATCAAGATAATAAAACGGATTATTGACCGAACCCGCTTGTTATACTGAGCTGGGGAACGTTGGTCCCGCTCCAACTTATAATTGTTATAAGACAGAGCAGGAAATTGGGGAATACCAGATTTCCCGTGTCGCCCAAACGAAGAAAGTGCATACGATGCATCATCTTCGGGTGTGTTCATTATACAGAACTGTTTCTCAGTATCCTCCGCATCCTTGGTATATGATACCGGATCAGGATCCCAGATATGTAAGATATTACATAGGGCTACAAAAGGGTAGAAAAACTGAGAACGGATGATAAGTTTCATGAGGCAGAAAACGGGGCAAGTGTTGCAGCCAAGTCTGTCGGTCACTGTCACCCTGTATAGTAATACATTGATTCTGAACGAATGTTATTAGATACCGAACCTGATATACAAAATCATATCAGTCTCTTTATTAGTAAAGAAATGATAAAATTTTGTATTGTTGGATAATGTTTTGAACATTTCCTATATCAAAAGTTGATCGGTTCAGGCACGTTATCTAAAAGCATTAATGTTCTAAATCAAACTACAGTTCTAAGTATACGGAACACACACACAAGAAGAAGAGTTCAGAAATGGACGGATCCTTCTTGAGGTATTGTAGACTAGGTCATATCAATGCGACCCGACTAGCTGGAGTTACATAAAGATGCATATTTAAATTGGTTTGAATTTACATCTTATGAAACTCGCCAATCATGTCACAAAGATAAGATGATCATAGCTATGTTTATTGGAAACATAGAAAGAGTTAGTGAACTCTTGGGATGATACATGTTGATGTATGTAGGTCCCCTGTCTACACATACCAACACCGGTTCTTTATACTTCATTACGTTCTCTGATGATCTCTTTAGATTCAGACCTATGTTCCTGTTGAAACACAAGTCCGAACCTTTTGAGGTATTCACAGAATATAAGTTAGAAGTAGAGAACCAAAATACGGGTATAAGTATTATGTCCTTTGATGAGATCGAGGAGGAGAATACTTGAGCATGGAATTCCTGGACTATTCTAAAGGAGAATGAGATTCTCTCTCAGCATTACTCCTCCGTATACACCATAGCACGTTGGTATGTCGGGGCGGAGCAATTGCACCCTATTCGATATGGTGTGCTCTATGATGAGTAAAACTGAGTTACCTATTTCCTTTTGGGAGTTATGCACTTATGAAGCTGCATACCTATTGAATTAGGGTTCGAATCAAATCAAAGCCTACCGTTTCATATGTGATATGGAAAGGGAAGAGCCCATATCTTAAGTTAGTTAAGATTTGGGGTTGTCCGGCCTATGTCTAAAAGCAAAATCCGGACAAGCTCGAGGCAACGTCTGTTATGTAGAACTGGAAACGTTCCAGCTATACAAACTGCAGCTGATGATTTGATAGAACCAAAGGATTCAGTAGATACCAACGAACCTCAGCCTCTCCGCCGATCTAGTAGGGTTCCTCACCCACCTGAGAGATACTTCGGTTTCTCTATGACAGTGGGAGCGAGGATTGCATCATGAGATGATGACCCAACTAGCTTCGAGCTGGCCATCAAGAGTGAGACTCTGTAAGAATGGCTGGATGCTTAGTGATCTGAGATGGAATCCTTATACACCAACAAAGTATGGACTTTGGTTGCTATATCTGAAGGGTTAAATCCCCATCAGGAGCAAGTATATCTTGAGAAGATTACTTGGTGTACATGGAAAAGTTGAGACTTTCAAAGCTAGACTTGTTAAAAGTTTGCATCATTGACCAGGCGTGGATAATGATGAAACCTTTTCCAGTATCTATGCTTAAGTCCATCCAGATCCTACTTGCCACGGCTACATACCATGACTACGATATCTGGCGGTTGGGTGCCATGACATCTTTTCTAAATGATGTTTTAGAAGAGAACGTCTGTAAGTACACAGCCAGAAGGCTTCGTAAACAGTGGGAGCAGCGGAAACGTGAACAAGATGCTTTATAGGATAAAGCAGGCATCGCGGAGTTGGAACGTCTGTTTTGATGGATTAGTCAAAGAGTTTGACATCATCAAAATGGTAGATGAACCTTGTATAAACAAAAAGGTAGTAGGGAGTATGGTGGTGATCCTCGTAGAGTACGTGGATGACATACTCTTGATAGGGAAGGAGTTTCCTATGCTACGCTCGATCAATCTCCGTTTATCACAATCATTCTCCATATAGGATCAATTTGATACCTCCTTAATCCTGAGTTTTGGATCTATGAGATAGATTTAAATGGATGTTAGGATTCTCACTAGTAGTAGTGAAATGGTATCAATCGATCCTGGGGGAATCACTGGAAGTGTTCCAGGGTGATAAAGACGACTGAATGTCAGTCGCAGGCATTGTCTTTACCCTAAGTAAAGGGACGGTATGTTGGAAGAGTTCCAAGCTAGATACCGTGACATACTAGACGATAAAGGCTGGATACATCGCTACTTATGATGCTACCAAAGAGGATGTTTGGATGTATATTAGTTCATGAGATGAACTACGTTCCTACCATTGTGTGACAATGGAGTTGTGGCTTATGCCAAGGAACGCCGGTCCCATCAGTGATCCAGACTTATTCTAAGGCAGTATCACCTGATCGTGGAGATGGTTGATCTCCAGGGTGATCGAGGAAAGGAGAGCAGACTTAGAGGATAACGCAGCGGATCCACTCACGAAGGCCTATTCCCAGAGAGAGACTTTTATGGGATGGTTGAGTATGAGATACTACAACCACTGCTATAGATGGCCCTAGTGCAAGTGGGAGATTGTTAGTTATATGTATGCCCTAGAGGCCATTACTGTACATTGGATGTATATTGTAGTGGATGCTGGGACATATATAGGGAGGACTTTCTTGCTCGACATGATAGTATGCTATCTGGTTGCTCTTTACCTTAACGTGTGCACTGACTGTCTCTCTGTCACATGTTGGTAAAGCCCTTAGGATGTGTACTTGACTACCTGGACTATGATGCGGATCATACTAGTGGGGACAAGGTAGTCCATAAGTACATCCTTCAAAGTCCCTAGTCGTGGGTGTATCGAGACGGGGCATCGATATACCAGAGTAGACTAGCGTGTATCTTCTCGACCCATATAGATGGGCGATGGATGATCCCATATCCATTGGTGTTTGACATCGGAGATGATATACGGGTGCTCAGTAGAGACTGGGTACACTGGACGGACTCGCCGAGAACTCCCAGATGGTATTATACCTCACGTCAGATGGCAGTTCTCTGGTGACACTGGTACAGAGTAGTCTGTTGACCCGAGATCGTCATAGAGTCTTGTGTGGTTCCCACTGTGCTTTGATTTCCATCTTACCACGTCCAAGAGGGCGTGCAAAACGGTGGTTTTTGGGTACAGTCCCGAGTCACATGGAGGCAATGAGCGATAGGAGGGGATTCGTCTCTCCCGGTATAGGGAGTTGATGTTGCGCTGTGATCGATTGGCTATAACAGGAAATCCCTGGCCAGGGTTGCTGAGATTTACTGGTAAGTGTTACCAGTAGTTTCTCGAAGTGTTATAGACCTCGTATCGACACGACTTATCGAGCTATTGGGGTCTGACGTTTACCACCCCTAGGCAAGATATGCGACATATCAGACGATCAGACCGGACTGTACGGTAGTGTTACTGGTCGGATTCACTGGAGTGTGAGCGGGCTTGCTCGTCGATCTTCAGATCGCTCAATACCCGGGTGGCCGTTACGTTTAGCAGACCGCTTGCGGCTTGTGGGTGCTTGATATGATCATCATCTGCTGCCGGCGTATTGACGAGTCTTTAGAGTCCTACACAGAGGTTTCCTGGCTCAAGCGAAACGAAATAGGAGCGCATATGAGATATGTGCGGGACCGAGAATAATACGGTATGTGATACTGTATTCGATTCTCGCGATGTGACATTGATCGGTTATATGCGATATAGCCGGGTTATCGGATCAAGTGTTGATTCGATAAGATGTTACTAATGATACCAGTCGGTTATGTGCGCATGACCGGGTCATTGAATCAAGTGTTGATTTAATGATTTAATGCATATTTATATATTTGATATATTACTTTGCATCAACTAGTATCGGTTTACTTAAGATGGATTTTCTCACTCGGGTGTGCGCATTACATATGCGATATGATTTTGTGCACATGCTTGTATCATGTTTGATGATACATCCTTTTTGGTTAAGTGTAAAGTATTAAACCTTGGTTAATGAAATGGTTAGGGTTTCTTATTTATTATTCATTTATCTTATTTAATTATCCTTTTTATTTTTGATAAATGAATAAAAGAAATGAGAAGAATGGTGGCTTGTTTTGGATTGTAGTTGAAGTTTCATGAACCTTTGACTTTGTCCACCATTCTTATCTCATGCTTAACCTAACCATTTGTTTTAACCCTAGTTGAATCTCTACACTTTACCATGGTTTAGTCATGATAAGTTTTGATTATTCTTTTCTTTTTCAATTAACTTATCATAACTATTATCTTCTTCTTCTTCATTCTTCAAGTGAAGAAAACCAAGCTTCATCAATGGTGATTGATGTTTTTGAGTGAGAAATCCATTTCCAAAGTTTACCCACATCCTATTTCTTCATCCTCTACCTCTTGCCAAGAAGTAGAGTGTGTTTCCTTCACCACTTTTCACGGTTTGGTGAAGGTGGAGCTTGATTCATCGATGCCTCGACGTAGATCATCTTCGGCATGGACATCGACGACCTAGCTCACCCATTCTCCGACGAAGTCGACGCTAGAGCCCGGATTTGATTTGGACAGCGGAGAGGAGATCGTTGCGGAGCTTTGGAGGTGGAGCAAACGGATCTACAAAGGTTGTAATTCCGTATTCTCTTTAGCTAATTTGTTAACTAGTTCTTTTCGCCTAGACATCTAGTTATCGATCCGTACACTAGGGTTTGTAGGCACCATAATTTTTGAAATTTCCATGGTTGATGGCTTGGGAGACCTCACAAGTGTGCCTAGGATCCCTGCACTTCTCTCCCTCGGTAGGGGTCCCGGTCCCGAGGTGGGGGAGCGGCGACCTAGGGAGCTTGCCCTGCCGTTTGGACACGGACGAGCGCATCCACGACGGACGCGAGTCGACCTATCTGAGCGGCTAGGGCGTTAATGGCGTTCGGGGGAGGAGATTCGTCCGCACCTCCATTGTGGGGGAGGCGGCGGCTAGTGCTTGGATCATCGCGGTGATCGCTCGCCATGGAGTTGGGATCGGAATATGAACTTTCGTTGAGTAGAACAAGAATTTTCCCACAGACAGCGCCAACTGATGGAGGCCTGGATCTCCTTCAGATGTTATCTTCCGTTGTTCTCTCCGCGTAATGGCGGACGGCTGAGAATTGATCTGGGGTTGATTCCTTTATCGTGTGGATCTTAATGGGCTTGGATTTGAGGTTGAGCCGAGCTATACCTACAAGGAAGTCCCATGGTGGTTGTACCACCGAGGACCCTCCGACGATCAAGTTAGTGGTGCAAATCGGGCAGAGTAGCGGTTTAGTGGAAAGAATTGCGTATCTCGATCGTCTGAGGGAGGGGTTTATATAGCGGCAACAATGGGCAGGCAGGCGCGAGAATCACGCCGGCCGTTACGCCCCTGACGTCATGTCCGCATGATAGGCGGGATCCCCCATTAATGGCGAGACATGCTTGTTAATGGGGGATCGTGATAGCGTGGAATGTGGGATCGTGGGCGGCGGATATCTCGTGCATGGCGAGATTCACGGAGCCGTGGCCGAGGCGTCTGTGGGTCGGTCAAGGTGAGACCGAGGAAGATCACCTCGGCAGGAGGCTCAGGCACGAGCTGGAGCCCGAGGCATCTTGGTTCTGTGATAGCTCGGAGGCGAGCCGGGGATGGTCTGGAAGGTCACCAAAGGTCGGGAAACTCTTCGGCACCGGGGGCCCGAGATGTGATCCCAACTGAAGTTCTTGATCCCTTCTTGTAGTTCTAGGGCACGTCATCTGCCACTTGTCTGTATCTGGAGGGTTACAATACCGAGCCTAATCAGGATGTGTTCGATGAGACATTGCAAAATCAATAGAGGTATCTAAAATGTCTCTTTATTACCATTAGCATGGTTGGCGATTTTGAAGCATGATGTTGTGCAGAGAGAAGAGGATGTGTTCGATGAGACATTGCAAAATCAATAGAGGTATCTAAAAGGTCTTTTTATTACCATTTGTTTGTGTTTTTTGTCAGAAGTAAAAAGTAGGTTATGATGTCCTATCCAATAAAGTATATTTAAAAAGAATTTATCTACGAGACTGGAAAACAAATATTGCTCTAATTTTTGCTGAAATATAATATGGTTGTGTTTGCAAGATGAATGTTTTGGATGGTTTGCTCATTTTAGGATTGTATTTAGTTTTTTCCTGATTTGTGGATTTTGAAAATTGCTTAATGTTAGAGTAACTTAATGTGAAGTTGAATAAATAATTTGATTACATACTACTATCGTTCTATTAATGGGCGAAAGTGTTACTCTTTGAATAAGTTGACGTTCCTCTCGTAAGACTTAAAAGCATGATTAACTTATTTAATAATGTCATGAACATGCAATACATGAACTTACTTTCAGCCATGATTAGAAATAGAATCTCTAATTCTCCTTTTTGATCCTTTCTTCTTGCTTGCTTTATTATCTTAGTGTTTATCATTTGATGGAAAATAAACTAATCTAAATTCACAGGGATTGAAATGTGTAGGCAAAAACTCTTTTATATAACCCTTCCATCAAGGAGTTATGGAACCACCAAGTGGTTATAGAAACCACTTTATTTTATACCCAAAACTTAGTTTAATAGGATATAGTCATTATATCTTACATTCTCCCACTTGACTCTAATCATCCTATTAAAAGTATAACATTGTTGCAACTATATTTTATAGCCAAATTAAATAGTTGTACTTAACTGAGCAAATATTCTATCTTTTAGAATCTTCAAACATGTATGTGTAACTTTATAAGCAATTATTCAGAGTCCAATCTTTTATTGCTTCAATTAACAATAATCATATGGCTTAAATTTATTGTGCACGCTTTATTAGTCATGTCTTTAACACTAACAATATCCAAATATGTCCAGACATTATATATATATATATATATATATATATATATATATATATATATATATATATATATATAAGCTCACAACGAATGACAACATTAAATACTAACGAGTCCTATACTCTTTACATGACCCTTAAATGAAATGACTGGTATCGCTTTAGTCAGAGGATCAGCAATCATAAACTCTGTTCTTATATGTTCAAAAGCCACCGTGTGATCACGAACACGATCTTTAGTTTTAAGGAACTGTATATCGATGTAATTTGATCGACTCCCGCTTTTGTTATTGTTAGCAAATGCAACCGCAGATGTATTGTCATAATAGATAAGTAATGGATTTGATATGAGATCAACCACTTTAAGTTCTGTGACAAAATCCCCTAACCAAGATGCCTGTGAAGATGCCTCATAGCAATTTAAAAATTCTGCTTCCACTGTTGAGGATGCAACTAAATTTTGCTTCATACTCCAGGATACTGCACCTCCAGTAAATACGAAAACATATTCTGAAGTAAACTTTTTCGCATCCTCGCAACCGGCCCAATCCGAATCCGAATATCCAACCAATTCCAGATGATCAGAATGACTGTAAGTGAGCCTATAATCTTTAGTCCCTTTTAGGTATCTCATTATCCTTTTAGCAGCTTTCTAGTGAGCCATCCCAGGATTATTTTGATACCTACCCAATATCCCTACTTCAAAAGCAAGGTCTGGTCTTGTGCAAACAACCGCATACATAAGACTTCCAACTGCAGAAGTATATGTAATATTTTTCATATCTTTTATTTTTGAAACACTTTTTGGACATTGTTCCAAATTAAATTTATCACCTTTCGCAATAAGTTTATCTTTAGGTACGCAATCTTGTATTCGGAATCTATCCAAAACCATTTGAATGTATGTATTTTGAGATAGTCCCAAGGTCCTGCGAGATCTATCTCTGTGAATCTTTATATCAATAACATAAGAGACTCCACCCATACCTTCATCTCAAAGTTTTGCGATAGATAATTCTTAGTCTTATGTAATAACTCAATATCGTTACATGCCAGTAAAATATCATCCACATATAGGACTAACAAAATAAACTTGCTCCCATTCACCTTGACATATATACATTCATCCACAACATTCTCAATAAGACCATATAAAAGAATAGTATTGTGAAATTTAATATGCCATAAGCATGAGGCATGTTTAAGCCCGTATAGTGATTTCTTTAACTTGCAATATAACTGATTGTTTTGACCAAGTGAAAATCCTTCAGGTTGTTTCATATATACATCCTTTTCAATATCTCCATTTAGAAAAGATGTCTTCACATCCATTGATATAATTCTAAATCCATATGAGCTACTAATAAAATAATAATTCTCAATGAATCTTTAGTTGAAACTGGAAAAAATGTTTCATAGAAATCAATTCTTTCCTTTTGAGTAAACCCTTTGGTTACAAGACTGGTCTTACATCTCTCGATATTACTAGATAGGTCTCGTTTAGTTTTGAAAACCCATTTGCAACCAACAACCAAGGCCCCTCTAGATAACTTAAAAAGATCCCATACTTGATTCTTTGCCATGGACTTCATTTCTTCTTTCATGGCATCGTTCCATAAACTAGAATTTTCTCCATTTATGCCTTATGAAAATGACTTTGGATCATATTTAGGTCCGACATCAATGTCAGATTCTTGAAGGTGATATACAAGAAAGTCACTAGAAATTGCTGTTTTTCTTATTTTTGAAGATCTTCTAAGTCCAACTTGTTCATCTAAATTTTCTTGATTTTGGATAATAGGTTTCTCATAAACTGTCACCTCATGAGGTGGTTCATCATGCTGCAGTTTATTCTGAATTGGTTGTTCTTCAACTGGTTAATTAAGCGTTCTTGAATAGGCATAACCAATTTTGGAATAAACAATTCATTAATTGTAGATGACAAACCAGGATCCTGTATTCCTTCAATTCTTATCTTGCAAGAAAATTCACTATAATCTGAATTTTTAAGAAACTTAGCATTTCTAATTTCTACAATTCTAGGCATGTGCGATGGATAATAAAACCATTAACCTTTGGAATTTAATGCATACCCAATAACAAAGCCACTTTCTATTCTTGGGTCAAACTTCTTTATGTGAGGATTGTAAATTCTCACCACTGCTTGACAACCCCATACATCCATATGACTTAGACTCGGCTTTCATCCTTTCTAAATCTCGAAAGGAGTTTTTGGAACTGCTTTAGACAGAACTCGATTAAGTATATACACCGTCGTTTTAAATGTTTCACTCCAAATATATGAGGGTAGATTAGTATTGCTAGTCATATTTCTAACCATGGCCATTAATGTTCTATTCCATCTTTCAACCACACCATTTTATTGTGGTGTGCCCGGCATTGTATACTGGGTCACAATATCTTCACTTTTAAGGAATTAAGCAAATGGGCCAGGCATTTGTCCTTTTTCAGTGTACCTCCCATAGTACTCTTTACCCCTATCTGATCTTACAATTTTTATCTTCTTGTCCTTTTATTTCTCTATCTTAGCTTTATAAATTTTAAAAGTATCAAATGTTTTAGCCTTATCATTTAGGAGGTATAGATACATGAATCTAAAATGATCATCAATAAATAAGATGAAATATTTCTGACCATTTAGACAAGTGATCGGAGAATGACCCTATATGTCTATATGGATATGTAACGACCCTAAAAGTTCTATACACTTTTATTGATCCAATGTTAATAAAAGAATGTATTTCTGTCCTGATTTCGAATTATAAGTTATTTTTGATAAACTATGTACAAAAAACTCCTTATAGCTCACTGGTTAAGCTTCTACACTGCTATCCCATATCCTGTAATTTCGAATCCTATCAGTTACAATTATTTTTAATATTTTTCTTTTTAATTTTTTGAAAGCCCAAGAGTTGCACGTATATTACACGGAGAAACGAAGAGTTGTAAATAAATCAAACAATAAAAACGAGACATAAATACCCAAATGAATGCACTGCACGAACCCCGAGACCAAACCTCACTTTTGGATTGCCGGTTTCTTCATTTTGACTGCCACCGGCGGTTGATATGGCCCCAAATTCCCCTAATTTTTGCCTGTGCATCCTTTCAGCTCTCCACTACTTCTTTTTCCTATTTGATTTTCCTGAAATTAAATGAAGAGCTCTCAATCTTTCATATATCCTATTAACACTCTTTTATATCATTTTAATGTCTCATTTTAATTCACCCCACCCTCATACTTTCTCCTATAAATACCCTAGTCTATTCCAAACTCTCTCCCTCTAAATTAAACAAAAGGTCCACCTTGAAAATCCCTCTCAAAACTATTTTTCCTCTCAAGTCCTAGTGGAACCATCGACGTAGATATCGAAGCTCCGTTCCACTACGATGACAACGTATCTTGGCCCAACATCCTCTAGCTCTTCCTCATCATCACCAACAACGTCACCGCCATCCAACATCATCGCCGTCGTAGAATTCGTAATAACCACGCATCGAAACCTATCTTTCTTGTAATCAACCGGAACATCTTTCGATATGCCGTCGGTCTCAGTTCTTCAAACCAAGGCTACTTCTCTCCATTCCATCGTTCGTACGTACGGGTGGTTGTCGAGTTAGTCCCTTCATCTCTCTCTCTTTTCACTTCAATATAATTTTTAAAACATATCGACAAAAGCGGAGTTAACATATACTTTAAACCTTTAAAGCAATTTTTGTCACCCTTACCATGTTAGTAGTTCATTTAAATTCTCTAAAACCACTTTAACATATCATCCACATCATTTAGCTTTTGGTGTAATAAAATTTTCCATGAGAACTAATCATAAAATGAACTTTTTCGTAAAAATACCATGAACTTCAATATAACCATATTTTCGATAACTAGAGTATATGCCTTTAGATCATTTACGGGGTAACGACCTACCCCATAAGCACACTATGGTTTCATAACATGGTATTCTAAGTATATGGTTAACTCAAAGAATAAGTTTCTATTAAAATACCACGGTTTTGTAAGTCGATGTCGCGCGCCTCACGTGTTCGCGGGGAGGCGGAATTTGCAAAAAATGAATTTTATGGGTTTCGCAACACCGACTAGAACCAAGGATCGACCATAAACCCTAGCTAGCAAACTACATGAGGTTTAACTACTCGGAAATAATGTTATACCTCATGATATAAGTCCTTCGGGTCTTCTCCACTGTCCTCGTCATCGTAGGCTCCAAGGATCGATCCGAATCGTAACTTCCTCGTCGGCTTCCTCGAGTCAAAGACGATCCACCCGAGAGTCTATAGTCCGAGCTCCAACCTCAAATCCGAGGTAACTAGGGCAATTAGCTTGCTAAACTAGATGGCCTAGGTGATGTAGAGAATGAAGATAGATTTATTTGTCTCTTGGAACCCTAGTTTACTCAACTCATGAGACCTTAAGGGTTTTTGATGTGAGGAAGAAGAAGAGAGCTAGCTTGAGGAAAGAGAAATGGTTTTTGATAATGATAATTGAAAATGAGATGGCTCACTTGATACGACTACAAGCATGGCAAGAAAATATCTCACCAAAGAAATATCTAGTGCTACAAAAAATATCTCACAAGAAATATCTAAATCAAAGAATCAAACCAAGTCAAGTGGTCAAACCAAGTCAAGTAGTCAAAACAAGTAGCCATGCCACAATTATCATTTACAAATATAACAAATACTTTCCTCCACCTCATAATTGTTTTAATCAAGTCAATGGTCAAAACCCAAATGAGATGTCTCCTTCTATGCCTCTCTCATCCGTAAATACATACCCGCATCTGTGTTCCGAAAAACACGAATACAAATAGACGAAACCGATCCATCAATATAATACTAGGATCCGGTTTAAACCAAAGCCCGCTAGTATTATCCGCCCGAATATCATACGCGCACAAGTGCACGTACGTGATCGAAGCCCTGCCGTAAAACCATACGGTATCTACATCTTTCACCCGATACAGGGAAACTCTCTATGTAGGACTCTAAAGACTCGACACTACGCTGACAGTGGGTTTAACCATAAGCCGCAAGCGGTACTAGCTGCACGTAACGGCTACCTAGATATCTGTTGATAAGAAGGCCGATGAGAAAACCCATCCGAACTCCTACTGAGCCTGAATGTGACAATCTCTGTACAGTCCGGTCTGTTCGTCTAAGAGTATCGTTGTTCCCCGCCGAAAACCGGAGACACGACCGCGCAGGTCCGTCTTGCCTGAATTTCGGGGCAAATGCTAATTGGTGCTATCCGTCCACCTCTCCGAAGATGCCAAGTTGATTTATGACACCATGTATCGAAGGTTTAAACGGATGCGGCCGATGTAGCAGACTTCGTCAGATTTTCCCTCATTTGAGCGGTTTTTGATTGTGAGGACGCTCTTCCCTGCAGGCCCAAGCCCCTGCAGTTAATTACGCCACCGTATCATGGTAACCACTTTCTCCTTCTCCAGATGGTCACTTCGTGTCGTGGGTGTTTGTTTTGTTTTTGGTTGCCCGTGGATTGTATACGGAGACTAATTTATGTTGTCGTCCGTAGGGCGTGGATTAGTCCAAATCCGTATTTTCTTAGATTTGGGTTTGGGGGGTTGGGTTTAAGGATACGTTAGTCTCATTTGGGACTAAGATCAACTTAAACGTTTATTAAGGACACGTTAGTCTAATCTTAAACTAAGATTAACTTAACGGGATCGTTTAGATCCAACAAAAGAGCATTCGGACTCTATTATTTAGTTTATGGACATTACGGTCGATTAGTTTAAGGACATTACGGTCCATTGTTAGTTTAAGGACACCTCGGTCCAATGTTAAGGACATCATAGTCCGTGAGTTTAAAGACATCACAGTCAAGATTAAGGACATCATAGTCCGTGAGTTTAAAGACCTCATGGTCAAGATTAAGGACGTCATAGTCCTTGAGTTTAAAGACCTCACAGTCAAGGTTAAGGACATCATAGTCCATGGGTTTTAAAGGACCCCACAGTCCGTAGAATGTTTGGTTGTCGGGACCCGTCACCTTTCTGAAGACGCTGAAGGATTACAATGACATATATCAGAGGGGTTCAGAGATATACCCTTGAACCGATGTGAGTTGGTTGAAAGATCTGTAGTCCAATTTGGGGCTAAGATCTGTTAACATATTTATGAGCAGATGAGCTCAATTAATATGAGTTGAGGACTTATGGCCAATCTTGGGCTAAGTCCAATCAGGTTAAAATGTTTAACATTTTATTTTGGGCTGTTGAGCCTTTATTTGGGCTTGGCCCTTTTGACAATGCTGAGCATTGATTTATATCTTGACAATGTTTTTGTCTTTTATTGAATGTAGAGCATTCATCAGAGCTCTGGGCTTATTAAAGAACAATTTATGTACTGCCAGCGCAACACGCGGTGCGCTAGGCGCTTTGCGCCAGTCAAAAAGTGCAATGCGCTTCTGCCACGTGGCGCACATGTAAGGGACATGTGTCGCGCTTGGCGCTAGGCGCCAGATGATGAGCGCATGATGCCAGTTTATGAGCGCTGAGCGCTAATCCATGAGCGCATTGCGCTTTCAGTTTAATGGCGCACACGTGAGTGACACGTGGTACCCTTGGAGCTGAGTGCCCGCCCATGAGCGCAGTGCGCTATTTCAGAAGCGCAAAGCGCTAGTTGTTAATTGGCGCATATGTGATTGACACGTGGCGCATTTGGCGCTAAGCGCCAGTCTAGAGAGCGCAGAAGCGCAGTTCAAGAGCGCAACGCACATCTGATCAATTTTATGATCTGGGAAACAAATTTATGTTTTTTTAAAAGAGAGTTTGTCTCAAGATCTAAGAACAACAGTTCTTATTTTGCAGGAGATGTTCCAATCTCTTATATTGATGAAAGTCTTTACCTTTATAGATCCATGATCTTTGAGAAGAATTATGTTCTTCTTCTTTTAGGGTGAGATCTTTTGATCTCTTTGTGAAGGACTTTTGTCTTGTAAATCTATGATCTGTGAGAAGTAAGTTCTTCTTTCATTTTATGATGAGATCTTTTGATCTCTTTGTGAAAGACTTTTTGTCTTTTTAGATCTATGATCTTTTTGAAGAAATGAATTCTTCTTTTTATGAGATGATTTCATCGCTATGTTCATCATCATCTTTTTTACCTTGAAGAAAGATCTTCTTGCAAGAGCTTGCTTTTTAAATTTTCTCAAAGTTTTTGGGGAGGTTTCTCTCTCTGTTTGTATCTGTATATGTCCCTGAGACTTGAAGTCTAGGGGCATTTTTATAGGGTAGGTTGATTTATTGAATCAGTTAAAGAGATCTTTCTCTGATTGATTTGGGGATGTTTTCCCATCATTGGATCTTTGATCTTAGGGCTTCTGTTTTACAGAAGGAAATCTTCTTGTTTTTAACAAGATTTGAAAATCTTTCCATACAAAATTTATTCTGTCTTTTGGTAATTTTTATTTACCATTGGATCATTGATCCAACGGTGCTCTGATTTACAGAGCACAATTTTGTTATTTGGAAAGATTTTTGAGGAATCTTTCCTTAACAAAATTTAACTCTGATTAATTAATGATTTATCATTATTATTAGATTTTTGATCTAACGGTGGAGAGCTTTTAGTTCCAGCGTTAGCGCACCTGTGCTCTGCACGTGGTGCGTTGCTTGAAGGGCAGCGCACCTGTGTTTGACACGTAGTGCGCTGTCTGGAGCGCAGCGCACCTTGCGCTAGCGCACACATGGCGCGCTGCTTAGAGCGCAGCGCAACTAGCACTAGAGCCCACGTGCTTTGCACGTGGTGCGCTGCTTAGGGCGCAACGCACTTGGCGCTGCATCTGAAGCGTTGCTTCATTTCAAAATTTGAATTTTTGAACAGAGATTTGCTCTGATTGGGGGAAACAAATGCCCCCCCACCGTTGCGCTCACGTGACCCACATGTAAGTGCAGCGGTGGCAGCATCTGTGCCCTCGGATCAACTGAGAAGTTGAAACGGCACTCAGTGCCTATAAATAGGACCTTTAGTCCTCTAGGATGACCACTGCTCATCGTCTTCCTTGTTTTCTGAGAATTTTTATTCTCTCACAGAGCATAGCTCTTCATCTTAAGAATTTTCTTAAGGACAAAACCTCTGTCAAAATTTAGGTAAAATTTAAATCTTTTAATAATGTAGGGTTTTACCCATTAACAGAGTCTTGCTCTTCATAGATCTTTGATCTAAAGAAAAACCCATTTAGGGTTTCATTAGCAGAGCTTTTGCTCTCTTCAAATCATGAAGAACTTTTGAGAGTTTGTTCATGGATCTTGAAGATTTCAGAATTTTTTTTTAATTCGTACATAAAAAAATTGTTTTTAATTTTCCTGATGGATTATTCCATCATTTTCTTCCAGAGCAAGGTTCTTGAGGAATTTTTATTCCTTCATGATCAGAGTTTGACAAGTGTCACTCTGTCACAGAGCACTGCTATCAAAGGGATATTTACTCCTCTGCCCGAGAGATCTCTCATTTAATGAGAATTTCTTAAGGATTTCCTCATTTAATCAACAGTCTCATTAAATGATGAGACTGTTATATTAATGATGAACTGTCATCTAGATTTTGTGGGCCCCTTTTAGTCCTTCTTCACTGCATTGCAGTGTGGTACAAATTCTAAAGTACCACGTGTTAGAATTTATATTAAATTATCGCACTGACAGTTGACTTTTGTCCCTTTTTGCGCAGGCGACATGTCTTTCGATCCCTTTTTCCCGTTTGTTCGTTCAGAGGGAGGGTTCCTTGGGGTGCCTGTGGACCGGGAAGTCCTACCATTGATCAAAGATCATGACCCGGAACATAAGAATCTTCACCTCTGGGGGACATGGTATAATCAGATTATTAAGGGTCGGCAGAGCTTTTCGTATGCGGTATCCTCAGAGCCCATCATGGCGATACATTACGCTGACCCACCCCCGGTGAACTATACCGTGGAAGAAGTCAACTGGACTTCGAGAGGTCTTCTTCAGCCTGCTATGGCTTCGATACCCGTCAGCCTCCAATGGCTTTGGATACCCTGGGGCGACGTATTTGTCAAAGCGAGGCGCGACCGTGGGGACAACCATATATGATCGGCCTAGTTCCTCGTCATCCAGCTGGCTATCTGCAATGGGCCCGCTACATTCTATCAGCGAAGAAGTCACAGTTGTTGAGGCTTGGGTTGTATCCCGCCATTTATGCTTCTCTCTTCCAGTATTCTACGCTTCCCGCCTGGTGGGTTAAGGCCTTTCTGGAGCAGTGGAATATTCCTACTCACACCTTCCTTTCGCTGGACCGGGAAGTATCAATTTCTTTAGAGGAATTTGCAGAAGTTTCTGGCTTGCCGGTTATGGGGGAGCATTATGAGGAACTACTTCCTACAGATGAATACATTTTTGGTGCCAAGCCAGTGATGACAGGCCTTACCCCGGAGAACGCCATTCAACACCAGTTCCCTAGTTTAATCAAAGTGTTGAATATTTATGAGGGCCTTTTTCTCGAATCTGGGAGCCGCGGGGTTACTTTCGAGGATTTCATTGCTCGTTTTCTCCATCCGGAAGTCCTCTCGAAGGATGCTGCTAAATTCGCCAAACTTGACGACCCTTTCGGTTTAGGGTTAAACAACTTCCCAACGGCAAAGGTAGATCAAAAGAGTTTCTTCCTTCCCAACACTCCAGTTGTTTCTTTCGCGGAGGTCGCAGTCCCTGGGATTGATGATGAAACGTTCTTTTTGGGGTTTCTTGGGCTATGGCTGAGCTGGTTTGCGCTCCCGATGCACCCTCGCCGTATGAGGCCGTATGTCTTCTATCCGGCCTACCGAATGATTATTGGGGTGAAAGTGGTTGTCGGGGTTGCCGGGTTAGCTCATCTGTATTACGGCCTCAGCCAAGCTGCGGATACTACTGAACCAGGAGTGCAGCATGTGAACTTTTCGATACATTACTTCATGTCATGGCTCGAGCTACATGCACTTGGCATTTTCGGTCTCCATAAAAGGTCATCCTTCTACGACAGGTGCGGCTTCCCCCGAATTATGCGATTAGTCGACGCATCTATTGTAAATCTGTCACCGCGGGAAGCTAGAGGTTTGTTCCTTCGTCCTCGCACGGTTGGAGATGGCATGACTTTCACCGATAAAATCCTGACTATCAGCAAAGAGTCCGCGACAACGGTGCAGCAATTGCGAGACATTTTTAAAGATGGAGCCTCTGTTTTGAAAGCTCGGGAAATCCTTCATTTATATTCCATCAGACCGGGCTTTCTAGTGTTTAGGCAAAATGATGCGGCGTTATTCATGAGATACAATCCGCATCGTTTCGCCCAGCAGCTGAGCTACAATCAGGGAGTCCCGCTAGAGACTTTCTTGTTAGAACCTGCTGTCACCAAAGAGGGAATGCGAAATGCGCAGCATCATTTTATGCACGTGAACACGGGGTCCAACTTCTTTATCAGCGAACCGAGCTGTGTCCCGAAGGCCCTTAGTGTGTACATGGCATGGTATCAGCATTCAATGGGCACCGTCATCAGGGAGGAGAAGCGACTGCTGCTCGATTGCAAAGGTGCACCCTCTACTGGTGATCGAAACGTCCCTCTAAAGCGACGGGCCATTGTCCCACCTCCCTTAAGAGAAGCTGCGGTGATCGAAGTCCCGCATGACAGGCTCGAGCTACCGATACCCCGGGCTCCTGTAGAAACGGCGACTGTAGCTTCCCCCGATTCTGGCGTGGGTTCATATATCGGGACTCGTCGCCCCAAGATGCCCACTAAGCGTAAGATTGTGCTAGCTGCGACCGGAGCTCGCTCGCAGAAGAGGAAGAAAAGGTCGATCCTCTTTGTAGATGTTGTACTTGGCCAGGAGCCTCATGCTCCTTATAGCGAGGGCCTGAGTGAATATGGGACCAACAAGGGTTTATTCATAGCACCGGACGATACTGATCTGGCGGCTGCCATTGCCGCTTCTGAGCAATCAGCAAGCCACAAAGCGGAACTAGCCGCCCTCGCGCAATTAAGTAAGCTTCAATCGTACCTTTTTGCTACTACGTTTTTGTTATGATGCTTTGACTGACACTCTTTCTCCAACATGCATTTCCACTGAAGAGGCTTTCGCGGCGTCCCTCAAGACTTTCGAGGAGGAGGAGAGGATTCGCGTTTTGCTGGGAGTTGGTATATCTCGGCTCATTGCGTCTTCATTCTCCTTTCTTATGGACAATCTGACCTCTTCTTATCTTATCGAAGGGACTACAATGCCAATCCCGCAGGGTGATACGGAGATGCTTCCAGGGCCGGCCATCGAAGTCCCGACCTCCTCATCACTGCCGAAAGAGGCTTTACTCAAACGACCAATGACGGATGCCATAACGGCTCCAGAGGTAACTATTGGCGCGGACGATGACGTCCCGTTGACGGAGGTCTTGAGAAGATCTGCCCTCACGGCCCGGGCAGAAAGGAAGCGTAGAATGCGCACGGTAAGGGAGCGTAACGCTGCCTTGGCCGCGGGTGAAGGTTCAAGCGCTGCTACCCCTGTCCCTACTCCTTCAGAGGATGTTTCGGCCGCCCTGTCTACCGCTCACAGACAGGCAGCACGTGCGGCTCGGGAGGCCGTTGAAAGACCGACCCAAGGTAACGTAATATTGAGTTCTTTTGTCAAAGTTTTAATTTTCAGATTCTCATATATTCTATCCTGCAGGGCTGGATCTTGATGAGAAAGTGGTGGGTGAAATGGCGGCAACCATCGAGACTGAGCTAGCCACTCTTTCTCAGGAATCAGGCACTGCCCCGATCGCCATTCTTTCCGCCTGCGGTTCTCTTCCATCTCCTGGCGTCGTGAGCGTTACGACGGCTCTCGTAGAGTCAGGGGATGACGCTACGGGTGGCGAGATCATTCCGTTGGAGGAGGGCGAGGCAGTCGCTGCATCCAGTGATGACTTTGTTGCGGTCTCGACCTGCGACTTACCAGGTAGATTTGGGTCATTGCTTTCCTTTTCGTTCTGCAATCCCTTTCAATCTCTCCTGACAGTATTTCTTTCGCTTCTAATGCAGGCGTGGCGAGCGTTGAGATTGTGCCACCCGAGGAAGTATCGCCAGTCGCTACTTTGACGGTGGCCGCCCTTTTGCCTTCTCTCGTATCCTCTCAAATGCTGGAAGGTAAGGACTCGTGACCCATCGGTTTCATTTTGGGCAATATACTTTATGTACTGACATTGCATTATTACATTCTTGCAGGAGTCCTTTTTGATCACATGTATCAAGTGTTGCACCAACATTTCTCCTTCCAGTCAGAGATTGCCTCTTCTAGTGGCGCTGGTGAGTACAGCCTTTAGCTAACGTCTTTTCTTTTCTTTTACGGTCAGTCAAATCGTTTCTAATTCTTCTTTGTTTTAATTGCAGCCCTACAGATCGGAGGAGGAGACGAAAGAACAGTTGCACCGCCGGTACTCCCGGTCTTGCCACCTGCTGCTGCCGGTATAGTAAACTCCGTTGTTCGTGAACCTCTCTTATTTCTAGAACCGTTATTTGACTGTGATTTGCTTTGTAGCTGCGACACCGACTTCAGCTCCGTTTGATTCTCAAATCATAATGCCAGCAGGCCCCTTCTCTCGACTCCCCTCCTCTAAAGGTGCTATGAATAGCGTGCGCACGTTGATCGATCATCTCGAGGAGCTTGATGCGGAGACTCCTGCCCTTTCTGTAGATTTCGCTGTTGAAGTTAATCCCATGCTGGCGACGCTCGTGCACTTTCATAATGAAGGCGTCGTGGAGTCCTGAATTAATCATTGCAGAAAAATCGAGGCCTGTCTGTATGAGCTTGAGTTTAGACGTCCTGCCCCTGAGGTCTTGGCTGTGAACTCCCAGCGGGCTGCATGGGTCGAGGAGAGCACCCCTTACTTCCGCCATCTTGAACAAAAAGCGGCTTTGAGGCGTATGGAGCGCGAAGAGACTTTACGCGAATCTGTTCGTTTGCATACTCAAGTTGATGCAAACGCTGCACAGCTGAAAGTCATCTTTGAAAGCCTTCTACGATGTATTTCTGACGGGCTAACGCTGAGGCAGAAACTCGACCTCATTGAACGAGATGCATAAGGTCGTGAGGTGGCTCAGCGGGTCGTTGACGAGCAACTTTCATCTTATCTGCAGCAACGAACTCAGGTTGATGCAGAGTTGGTCGTGGCGGCTGACCATGAAAAGGGGCTGAGGGAAGTGCGCGAGCGGTTAATTGGTCTATTGAAAACGCTTCCCTCTCAATAATTGTTTTTGTACCATTTGTAATTTTGAATAAAATGTATCCAATTTTTTTTATTCTTTCATAAGATGTATTTTGTACCCAATTGAATTTATGAATAAAAGATACATTTCTTTCGCAATGTCTTGTGTCATCTCTTGACTTTCTTCTTTTCTTTGTTATTAGCATGTCACTCTAGTAAGCATAGCCTGCAGATGATAGAGAGAGCATTCCGTTTTGAATTCTTCGAGAGGTAGTGATGGCTTAGAAAGCAGGTTCAGATCTGTTGCCTAAGACTTTTCAACTTCATGAGCCGTGAGGGTCTCATAAAGACTTTTCTCCCTACGAGTCGAGAGGATCTCGTAGGTGTATTTTCTCCTTAGGAATCGTGAGGATTCCTAAGTGCGTTTTCTCTTATAAGTCGTAAGGATCTTACAAGAGAGTTTTCTTCCTTTCGGGTCGAGAGGACCTGTAAGTGATTGATGGTGCTGCCATTATCCGCGCTTCACGGAGTCAGGAGTTGCTCTGGGCGTTTCCCACGGGGTCAGGATTGACATAGGCCATGTTCCACGTGATTAGGAATTTTGCTCTGGATGCTTCCCACGGGGTCTGATTGACATAGCCGTATTCTGCGAGGACCCGGCCGACCCGCCCAGGGCTCGAGGGCGAGCCTCCACTCTGGACGTTTCCCACGGGGTCAGGATTGACATAAGTCGTGTTCCACATGACCAGGAATTTGATCTGGATGCTTTCCACCGGGTCATAGCCGTGTTCTGCGAGGACCAGGCTCCGCTCTGGACGTTTCCCACGGGGTCAGGATTGATATAAGCCGCGTTCCACATGACTAGGAATTTGCTCTGGATGCTTCCCACGGGGTCATAGCCATGTTCTGCGAGGACCAGGCTCCGCTCTGGACGTTTCCTACGGGGTCAGGATTGACATAAGCCGTGTTCCATGTGACCAGGAATTTGCTCTGGATGCTTCCCACGGGGTCATGGTCGTGTTCTGCGAGGACCAAGCTCCGCTCTGGACGTTTCCCATGGGGTCAGGATTGACATAAGCCGCGTTCCATGTGACCAGGAATTTGCTCTGGATGCTTCCCACGGGGTCATGGCCGTGTTCTGCGAGGACCACGCTCCGCTCTGGACTTTTCCCACGGGGTTAGGATTGACATAAGCCGCGTTCCACGTGACCAGGAATTTGCTCTGGATGCTTCCCACGGGGTCATGGCCATGTTCTGCGAGGACCAGGATCCGCTCTGGACATTTCCCACGGGGTCAGGATTGACATAGGCCGCGTTCCACGTGACCAGGAATTTGTTCTGGATGCTTCCCACGGGTCATAGCCGTGTTCTGCGAGGACCAGGCTCCGCTCTGGAAGTTTCCCACGGGGTCAGAATTGACATAGGCCATGTTCCACGTGACCAGGAATTTGCTCTGGATGCTTCCCACGAGGTCATAACCTTGTTCTGCGAGGACCAGGATCCGCTCTGGACGTTTCCCATGGGGTCAGGATTGACATAGGCCATGTTCCATGTGACCAGGAATTTGCTCTGGATGCTTCCCACGGGGTCATAGCCGTGTTCTGCGAGGACCAAGCTCTGCTCTGGACGTTTCCCACGGGGTCAGGATTGACATAGGCCGTGTTCCACGTGACCAGGAAGGTTTGATTTTATCCGCATTTCACGGAGTCGGGGTTTGACTCTCGGTCATCTGTGCTCCGCCGAGTCATGGAACTGGGAATTTCCGCGGTTCCGCGTTGCTTGATGTTGTGCCTGTTGTAATGAGACACATGTTGAGATGGTCTCCAGGCTGTCTGTGAACCGTTGAGATTTGTCTTCTTCTTCCGATGGAACCTGGGGAGGGAAGGTGTGATTCCCTCTTTTTTTGCGTCCCTGGATTGTATACAGGGATTGATGTGATATCACATATAGGGCACAAATTTCATTTTTTTTATTTCTTTCCGTGATGCTCTATCATTTCAGCTTTTATATCGTGAAGGTCGCGATTGCCTAATCATTTCGGCTATTTTTCGCGGTGCCCAATCATTTCGGCTATTTTGTATTTATTTGCTCGCTGCTTTTTATTGCGAGTTGCCCAATCATTTCGGCTATTTTTGTATGCATATATTTTTACTTGCTAATTTTGTTGCAAGTTTCCCCATCATTTCGGCTATTTCGTATGCATGTGCGGCTCGCTGGCTTTTTGCTGCAAGCTTGGAATTAGACACTGATTTCGGCATCAGCACCTCTACAACTGGGATATTGTCAGGAGCGAATCATCATTTGCCTCTGTCGATGTCGAACAAAGGTGGCTTAGCGAACAGGGCTAGGATCCTGTCGACTAAGGCTTTTGACTTCATGGGCCGTAAGGGTCTCATAAAGGTATTTCTCCCTGCAAGTCGTGAGGATCTCGTAGGTGCATTTTCTTCTTAAGAATCGTGACGACTCCTAAGTGTATGGTTTCTCGTAAGTCGTAAGGATCTTACAAGAGTATTTTCTCCTTCTAAGTCGAGAGGACTTACAAGGGTTGTTCACCATGTAGACATAACCCTAGTCACGGATGAGACTTTGTTAGGAAAATGTTTATTCGCGCCCGTGGATTGTATACAAGGGTCAGCATTGAGCCGCTTGTTGGGCAGCATTGGAGGTTGTGGTGGCCGCTTAAGAACAGGTTTAGATCCCTGTAGTTTAAGACTTTTGAATCTTATGAGCCGTGAGGGTCTCATAAGAGGGTTCTCCTTACGAGTCGTGAGGATCTCGTATGTGTAATTTCTCCTTAGGAATCATGGGGATCTCTAAGTGTGTTGTTCCCTTGTGAGTCGTAAGGATCTCACGCAGGTGGTTTCTCCTCACAAGGTTGAGAGGACCTTGCAAGTGTCTTTTAACGAGATTGCGCCCTTTCGGGTTTTCACAAAAACTCGCCGGTAGCCCTGCTGTTTTTACTCACGGAGCCCTTTCGGGTTTTCATCCGTGCCCATTTTGCTTATAGACATATTGTTTTCTTTTTCTTTCTTTTTTTTATTCTTTTTTTTGTGTCAGCCTTGGGATGCTGCAGTCTACAGTAGTTTATCGACGTCTCGGTCAACAGCTAGTTTTAGGACATAGTGGTCCATCGTTAGTTTAAGGACGTTTCGGTCCAACGCCAGTTTTAGGACATAGTGGTCCATTGTTAGTTTTAGGACATTTCGGTCCGTTGTTAGTTTTAGGACATTTCGGTCCGCTGTTAAGGAAGCTGGCTACTACTTACAGAGTTTGGGCTTAGGAAGATAGCGAGCGGACATAGGCGTCGTCATCTATCGTTGATCTAGGCCGTGACTCGTTAGGCGTAGTATTTTTTAGGAAGCGACCGTTTATTGGCTTGAAAGGTCTTTCACCATGCATGTCCATGAGTAGGTAAGCTCCATCCTGGTAAACTTTGTCTATGATATACGAGCCTTCATAGTTCGGCTCGAATATCCCCCGCTTGGCGCGATTGGGGATCATAGGTCTTTTAACCACTAGCACGAGTTCGCCTTGGCTGAACGTTTTCGGCCCAGTCAATTTTTCATATGAGCGCGTCATCTTTGCTTTATAAGCCTCTAGACTCTGTTGCGCCACGAGCCGGTTTTCATCAAGGGCATAAAGATCTTCAAGCCGAAGGTGAGCATTCTCTTCATCTGTTAGCTCATAGTGAACTGCCACCCGTAGAGAAGGTAACTCTATCTTAAGGGGGAGTACCGCTTCTGTGCCGAATACCAATGCGTACGGCATTGTGTTCGTGGCCGTTTTGAACGTAGTTCGATACGCCCAGAGAGCTTCATACAGTCTCTCGTGCCAGTCCCTCTTATTTCGAGACACCGTCTTTTTTATGATCAGGTCTTGTTAAAAGCCTCAGCTAGACCGTTAGCTCGTGGATTATAGACCGATGAATATCTCCAGTCTATGTTATGCTGTTGTGCGAAGAGGCTGATCTTGTGGCTTCTATAGGCTGTCCCGTTATCGGAGATAATCCGTCGCGGAGTGCCAAACCGATAAATGACGTGTGTCTTGAAGAAATGGAGGATATTCTCGGTCTTCACTTTCCTTAGCGGTACTGCTTCTGCCCATTTGGAGGAGTAATCAGTTGTTGCCAAAATGAATCTATGTCCTCTGGACGATGCTGGTTCGATGGGGCCGATTATGTTAGTTCCCCACATTTCAAACGGCCAGCTAGCCACTGTTGGGTGTAGCGGATTTGGATGCTGTGGATAAAGTCCCCGTGAATCTGGCACGAGTGGCACTGCTTCGCATATTCGAGGCAGTCTTGGATCATCGTGGGCCAATAGTAGCCCATCCGTTTGATCTTCAGCTTCATCTTCGGGCCGGCTTGGTGAGAACCGCAAAGTCCGTTGTGAGTTTCTTGGATGACTCTTTTTGCTTCTTCCGGTCCCAGGAATCTTAGCCATAAAGAGTCAAACGATCTCTTAAACAGAGTATCATTAACGAATGCAAAAGAAAGAGCTCGTTTTATGAGCTGATGTCTCGAGGATGCCTCTTCAGGTGTTCGACGGGATTTGAAGTAGTCTATAAAGACTTCCCTCCAATCCATATCCTTTTCCTGGTCTTTTATTTGTAGAGCCATTTGCTCGGTCGCTCCCTTTTCTTTGGATGACTCCGGATATATTTCTGCCGGTGCAAGAACCCGACGGCTCTGCACAATGATCCTCACGTCATCGAAGTTTTCGTCAGCCAGTTCTTTAGCGAGTTTGGCTAACGCATCCACTTTGCTATTTTCTGCACGCGGTATGCTTTCCAGAATGCAGGAGGGAACTTGAGTCAGCAACTGTTGCACTCTCTCGCCATATTTCACCAACTCTGGCTTGCATGTTTGATAATCGCCGTTTACTTGACTAACGACCAGTTGGGAGTCTCCGTATATGAGGAGGTTTTCAATTCCCATGTCGATAGCGATCTCGAGACCTGCTATCAAAGCTTCATATTCGGCTTCATTGTTTGTCCTCGGCTCTGTTAAGGAGAAGGCAAAGCGCATTATCCCTCCTTGTAGAGTCACGAAGATGAGGCCTATCCCGGATTTGATTATAGGGGTGCTTTGTTTACGCTTCTTCATGGAAGATGCCCCATCAAAATAGAGTTCCCACTGGGTATCATCCTTTCTTCTCTCCTCGTTGATCATGTCAAACGCGTGTTCGTCTGGAAATTCGCAGTTCAAAGGGAGAGTCAGCAGGTATCGGATGCTCAGCGAGGAAGTCGGCGATGGCCTGGCCTTTCACTGCCTTGAGAGGCCGATAAATTATCAAGAACTCCATCAAGAGCAGGGCCCATTTAGCGAGCCGCCCTGTTAATATGGCCTTCGACATCAAGTATTTGAGAGGATCCACCTTTGATATGAGATGGACCTCATGTGCCAACGCATAGTGTCTGAGCTTCGTTATTGCGAAGATCAACGCCAGGCAATGTTTTTCAATGGGAGAGTAATTGCTTTCTGCCCCCAGGAGAACTCGACTCAGATAATAAAGGGCTCTCTCTTTCCCTTGGTCATTTTCTTGTGCCCACAGCGCGCCTAAAGAACCTTCGAGGGCTGTTGTGAACAGGACGACAGGTTTTCCTTTAACGGGAACGGCCAGTACTGGCGGATTCTGCAGGTATTTCTTGATTTCATCCAGTGCGCTTTTGCATTTGTGATCCCAGATGAACAGAGTTCCCTTCTTTATTAAGTGACTGTAGGGGCGGCACTTGCCGGAGAGATTGGCTATAAATCGCCGGATATACACGAGCTTCCCTTGGAGAGACCGCGGTTGCTTGAGAGTCCTTGGCGGAAGCATTTCCATAACCGCCTTGATCTTTGACGGATCTATCTCAATGCCTCGGTGTCGGATGATGAATCCTAGGAATTTACCCGAGGAAACTCCGAACGCGCATTTGAGAGGGTTCATCTTCAAGTTGTATTGCCGAAGGCGTTGAAATACGATCTTCAGATGCTCTAGATGTTCCTCATATGATTTGCTTTTAACTACGAGGTTTTCGATATAACATTCGACGATTTCATGTATGAGGTCATCGAAGATTTTTGTCATGGTCCTCTGATAGGTGGCACCGGCGTTCTTTAGACCGAAGGGCATCACCTTGTAGCAGAATATGCCCAAAGGGGGCCGGAAAGCGGTATACTTCTGGTCCTCAGAATGCATCTTTATCTAATTGTATCCTAACAAGCCGTCCATGAAGGAGAAAACTTTGTGAGTGGATGTGTTATCTATCATCAGCTCAGTGACTGGTACTGGAAAGTCGTCTTTTGGACAAGCTTTGTTGAGATCCCGGAAGTCCACACATATGCGCACCGTCCTATTTTTCTTCATTACTGGAACAATGTTGGCGATCCAGTCAGGATACTGAACCTCTTGGATGAAGCCAGAGTCGATTAGCTTCTTGACCTCGTTATTGATACTCATCTCAAGCTCGAGCCACATTCTTCTCGGTACTTGTTTGATCGGCTTGACGTCCGGGGATATCGCCAATTTGTGCATAGCAATCTCTAGATCTAGTCCTGGCATCTCTGAATAGTTCCATGCGAAGCAATCTTTATACTGCATGAGCACGTCCTTAAGCGTAGCCACCCTTTCTTCAGACAACAGCCCACTGACGAATGTCGGCCGCGGGTCACTTGCCGTCCCTAAATCAATTTTCTTGAGATTATCTGCAGTAGTATGTATTCCATCTTCCAGCTCTTTCGGCGCCGGTGGAAATTCTGATATTATTTCGTCATCATTGTTTTTGAAGCACCAAGGGAGGTCATTCGTATTCTCGGGTCCTTCTTCTGACAACATTATCATATGACAAGTACGAGATCGCTTCCAAGACCGATGTTGATCTGGTTCTCCTCTCGCTGCAGGCGCGGCTTTTGGTTCATGCTTCTGCGGCGGGGTTACCCTCCAGCTGCTGGATAGAGCGAACCTGCCTTGCTGATACTGGTCTTCTACCCAGTCTTTGAATGTGAAGCAGTCTTCGAGAAGATGTCCTATTGCCCGGTGATAGGAGCAATAGTCCGGGTGAGAGACTTCGCCTGCTTGGTCGGGGTGCTTGGACTCCGGGAGGGTAATCATTTGATGTTTTATGGCAAGATCAAGTATCTTCTGTGTTTTGTCATGAGGAAAAGAGTATGCTCGACCCATCTTCTTTATAAGAGATGAATCTGGGTTGCTCGATTCCCGATCACGTGGCTTCTTGGTCCCGCTTTGTCGCTGTCGAACGCCTTTCCTGCTTTTTGATTTATTTTTGCCTCTGCATCGGGCCTTTTGTATGACGGGTTGACAAGAAAGAGCATTTTCATTTTTCGCAACCTGCTGAAGAAGGCGCTGCGTTCTGGCTTTCTCATAGATGGCCATTTCGCGATTATGATCGTCTCGAACCTTTTGACCCACTTCCCTTATAAGCTTGTCCATCTGTTCTTCAAACGACGGACTTGGCATTTTCACGGCGGGAGCTCGTTCTGGTTCAGGGTTAGAATCTTCCCACAGAGCATCTCTTTCTTCATCAAAATCATATATGACATAGCAGTCGCCGAATAGCTCCCGTTTCTTGGATCAAACATATTCAAAACCGATTGTTTCCATTCTCCCGTTGGGCAACTTTCGTTGAGTTCCGGGAACGTTTCAGATCCTGTTATAGAACCGTGCTTGTCGCGCAGTTTGCTTAAGGGGTACACCTTGGCGTCTCAAGAGTCTCTTTAGTCTGTCTGTGTAATATCTAGGCAAACGGATGGGCTGGAGCCTGTCAAGTGTAGAATCCGCACCATGCCAAATTTCTTTCTCTACTTTGGTTTTTCCGGATCGGTAGAATAGGATCGCCTTTTCACCTTTTCGCCTGGGAGGGACGTAGAATGTCTGCAGTTCTTCCACACTGTAGGTATCAAGCGCGTCTAGCTCTTTATGATGCTTTGGCGGAACCATGGTAACTTGCAAACTTTGATCTTCATCAGCGAAGGCTTGTATTGATGGCCGAGCAGAGCATACGGCATTGACCTCATCTTCCGAGTCGTTGCCGAAGATCAGCATAGGGGTGGACGGTCCTGGCTTGTTGCATTGGGGTGGCCCTGAATAAACTATCTCTTCTTCCTCCTCGGTATCACTCCAGAAGATTGGAATAGTGGTGATAGCTTTGTTCTTGTCCTCCGATTTGCGACATCTTTCTGTGTCTTCGAAATCTGGCAGGAAGTATTGTTCCCTGATAAAATATCAGGAAATTCCCCAATGGGGTATCACGTGCTCACACGTGACCAAGGGTCACGTGTTGACACGTGATGGGTTCCTGGAACTCTGTTGTAATAGAATTGAATTATAACCAAGCAGGCAATTAGTGGAGTCACGTGCCACCACGTGATGGGCCTTTGAAACCCACCAAAAGGGATTAAAATATAGAATAAGACACTAAGGAAAGACCCCAATAGGGTATCACGTGATCACACGTGACCAAAGGTCACGTGCTGACACGTGATGATTCCTTAGCTCTGCTAAAAGGCAGAATTAAATTCTGAATAAAATGTTTAATCAAGAGGGTCACGTGCCAACACGTGACAGGTCCCTTAACTCTTTAATTGATAGAATTAAATTCTATTTCAATGATCAAACATTAGGATCACGTGCCAACACGTGATGGGCTTTAAAAGCCTTCCGAGCTAAAAAGAATTAAATTCTAATTAAGAGAAATCAAAGACCCTAACTGGAAAAGTATTTCTTTAAATCTTTCCAAACAAAAACGATGGTGCTCTATAAGATAGAGCACCGTTGGATTAAAAATCCAATGGTGATTAAAAAATCACCAATTTATGGAAAGATTCATACAAGGAAAGATTCCCCTGAAATTCACCAAGAATAACAAACAGAATATCTTCTGGATTAAAAATCCAATGGTGAATAAAATTCACTGAGTGATCTAAAAGATCATGTTAGTTACAAAAACAACCAAAATCTTTCAATGAAAGATTCACTAAACAAATTGATTCTTTTCCTTCTCCTATAAATAGGAGCCAAGAAAAGGAGAAAAGGATTTTTGGATCTTGGAATTTTGATTTTCTGGAGAAAAAACAACAGCAGAGAGAAAAGAGAGGAGAATTTAATTCTCAAGAAAAGAAACCCTAGAAGAGAAAGGGGAAAGAGATCTAATCTCCATAAAACAAAAAAGAGAATTTAATTCTCAATCTAAGAGTTTAACTCTTCTGCAAAAGAACTTAGTTCTTCCTTTGGTTGAAGATCTGCAGAAGCAGATCTCCCCACAAGTTGAGAATTTAATTCGTATCGAGGAGATTCTGCCATGCAGATCCAAAACTTAGAGGAAGAATTGAGTTTGAGAATTTAATTCTCCCAAATTCATAAGAATTTAATTCCTCCCAAATAAAACTAGGGTTTAACCCTATATGAGAATTTAATTCTCCCAATTTCACAGGAATTTAATTCCTCCCAGATAAAACTAGGGTTTAACCCTATATGAGAATTTAATTCTCCCAAATTCATAGGAATTTAATTCCTCCAAGACAGAACTAGGGTTTAACCCTATATGAGAATTTAATTCTTCCACATACATAGGAATTTAATCCTCTAAAACATAATTAGGGTTTAACCCTACAAAGAATTTAATTCTTAAAACAAAAAAACTTGAAAGCTCTACATGCACGTAAAGAACTTGATCACGTGGCAACACGTGACCCCCATTCTCAAAGAGCAGAAAAGAAAAAACAGAACTTGGTCACGTGGTGACACGTGACCCCTATCCTCAATGGTCAGAAAAGAAAGAATAAAACTAGGCCACGCGCCCCCACGTGACCCCTAAACAGATCCCCCAAAATGAGAAGGGAAAAAGCTTGGAGGCAATGCCTCACGTGCTCCCACGTGACTTCCAAAACAAAGAGAGCAAAAGCAAAGGCAGTACTGGTTTTAGGCGCTCTCGCGTGTCTTCACGTGACCCCTAATAAACGCTTTAATAATCAATGCACGTGTAACAACTCCATTTTTAATGTATAAAGAATTGATTTAAATTTAATGTATATTTGGAGAATTTATTGTAGCTGATATCTCTTTAAGTATTTATTTCACTCCATAATTATAAGAAGGAGCTTGTATCGCATTGGTAATACCTTGCACTGCTGAACCAAGCCATCGGAGTTCAAATCCCATGCCCCACATTATTTTTGTATCTATTTTGTTTTAATTTTTTTTGGAAGTCAACGGTAAAAAGGCCATAACTCCCAAAATATGTATTGGACAACAAAAAATAAATATACCAAATTGTACCTCCGAAGAATCCCCGGCTAATGGACCCCCGACTCGGCGCCGCCGGCCGGCCGGACTTGGCCGGACGGCCGAGTCACCAACAGAGAAAAGTTGGGTCTTGACCTGGTACACCCTCCTGCATACTCTAAATGCTTGGATCGGTTATCATTTGGCCAATAAATCCCTTTTACTCCTATGTTTAATGAAATTTTAATGATTTTGTATATTTTTTTATAATTTTTTTTTATTAAAAACCCTAACCCTATATAAACCCCTATACCCTCTACCCTCTCACCCTACATTCCTAAGTCCACTCTCTAAAAATTTCAAGAGAATTTGGTACGTCGGAAAACGAGCGAAAGGCGAAGCGCTGCCGAAATCGACGGCTAAATCCCGGCGATCGTACTAGGACTCTTCACGACGTTTCGACGCACCGACAAACCCACTGCCTTCCTAGCACTCTCTAGCATTTTCCAAACCCGTAATTCCCCCTTTTCTATCCTTCTTTTCTTTCATTAAAATACGAACTTAAAAACCCGACGGAAATCGGAACAAACCGATTTCCGATTCGGTTTTCTATCAAAACACACTTGTTACTAATTCCATAATACTTAAACATATTCATGTTGACTACTAATCACTTAGAAATCAATTTGGATAAAGTTTCTCACATGAAATGATAACGTTTCCATTTATCGTATTTTTTTCACTTAAATACCACCATGTTTAGTTTATCACATTTAACCCTTTAACATTGCTATACCTTAAAATAGATCATGAGGTAATGACCTACCTCCTCACACACGCAAATACAACCCTAATTGATATCATCAAAACTTAGAATACGATAATACAAGATTTTTCATTAAAATACCATTTTCTTTATAAACCTTTTCTGAAATTTCTAAGTTGTATACAATTTTAAAACAAAATCTTTTAATAGGAAAATACGATATGTCATGGACATCGATCGTTTATCTAAACCTGACTTTGTGGTGTCTAGGCAAGTGTGTCTGAGGCGAGTGGTTACTTAATTAGGACCACTACTTGTAGTGGAGAGCCTCCCACTCACCTGGCACTTACCTGGCCACAATTGGCGGTGAAGAGGCGATTTGAGGCTTCAAATGACGTGTCGTTTAGACCATTTTGAAATAGGCTAGTTGGCTTAGGAAACCCTAGAATCTAAAATACGGAAATTTACACCCTTTTACAAATAAATACCTTATCTTTATAAAACCATTTTCTAAATGATTAGTATTTATTAAATCTTTGCAAAGCGCCACTACAACCCACCTTTAGGGGAACTCGTTAGGGATAGTACGGTTTATCGTGCACCCTCGAGCTTAGTAGTGCGAGATTCAGACCTCCGTAAGGAGCATTCGGTCTCGAAAGGTTTAGAATACGACATTTATGAAAAATGAGATTTTTGGAAAATAAAATATTTATTAAAAATTATTCTTGTATAAACATATGTATATTTATCATTTGAACACCTATTTTATTATAAGATAAAGTTTTCACCTTTTCATAAAAAAATTACAAGATTAAAAGTTACATTAAAATACCATGAATTTCAATTAAATCAATATTACAAAATTAATACTTTTATTATGTAATTAGGATATTCTCACTAGAAATAACACAAATAAAATTTACACTCATTATAACTATAAAGACGAATAATAAATACTTGAGATGTATCTTGAAAACTATACAAAAGTACTTTTTACATAAAACCCCCTCAAGTTTTATAATTTACAATAAGGACCCTAACAATTATAGAACTTCAAATTACATTTCTTTTAGTCTGACTCGGGTTTGAGTCTGATTATTTCTGACTTGAATATGATTCAAGTCAAACTATATTCTTTAATATTCCAATTCAATATGAACACATGAATCCCAGAATCCAGTTAACAATCTATACAACTTGACTGAATCAAACCATGGATATACATCCATTATTCCGTTATTCCATTTACCTGATTATGCAGTTACAACATGTTTACTGATATCATGGTTTTGGTCGGTCATCCAACTTACATAATACAATACAACAATACTATCAAAACACTATGGGGTTTAAGGGGTAGATTGGTACGGAAGGTGTTAAAGGTGGCACGAGGTGGTCAGATTAAGACACCTAATCTATATTCCGTTGCTGTTATACCGTGGCTTAACGGTTCCTTGTACATTCCGTTTACCCTGGTCTCTAGCATATAGAGACCCCTCTCGTATACACTGGCATCCTTCTGTACCAAACTACAAACAACAGCGTGAACATAATATTCTACAACATAATACTTTAGAAAATACTATTATTCTGTCTTTCTAATTCTTCTTTATCTTTGGGACTTACCGAGCGACCTGTTCGCTGACGACATTCTATTTCTTTCATCTTTGATTGTCGTCAGGTGCTTTGGACCCAGCAGAGATCGAGCCCACCAGTGCAGACTTGGAGCAGTTTCACGAAGACCCCGAGCTCTAGATATTGTACCTTGTTCTATTCAGTATTTTCATTTCCTAATATGCCACTGTTTAGGCATCGCTTTTCATTTCAGTTGTATTTACTTTTCATGCATTGTACAAAAGAATGTTATTAATAAAGTTGCTGGTATTTCTATATCTCTTGTCTCTTGTGATTTTTTTATATTGCTTAGATACGCTTAGCGTATGTACTTCTAAGTATATACATAGCGGACCTCGTCGCGTCCACTTCGCCGTACACCGGGAAGCGGGGCGTGACAGGTTTTTGTTGGTGGCCCATGCAGGTCAAAGCTGTATGAATCCCTATCATGCAGTTCTGGTCTGCGTGAACAACCTAAGCAATATAACACAAGAACCAGCAACTAAAACATTCTTTACAATTCATGTTTCTTGAATCTTACAAATTTCTATTCCTTGAATCTTATCATTTCATTTACTTGAATCTGTCCTAACCCAAATTTTTCTTCAAGGTTATGGATTCCCCGAACAACACCAGCACCAATGTCAACAACACACATTCAGCACTACCTCTCGCACCAGCTGTTCCTGCACCACCCACCGAGCAAACAGTGCTACTTGATGCGATTCGCAGCCTTCTCGAGGGACAACAACTTCTGAACCGTCCTGAAACCGACGCACCGGGAGTAAAGCAATTCAGAGTTTTACATCCCAAGCAGTTCTCTGGTAAAGGAAGCCCTCTTGAAGAGGAAGAATGGGCACAAAGCATCGAAGACGATCTGGCAGCAGCTCAAGTGCCAGACATCGCTTGGGTCAGTGTAGAAAAACTACAGCTCACGGATAATGCTCGCAACTGGTAGAAGGCAGAAGAAAGTCGTCTGGTACAGCCGATTGAATGGAAGACTTTTCGCGAGAAGTTCGACTCAAAATATTTCCCTGTGACTTCCAGGTTTGCAATGGAGCAGCAGTTCATTCATCTACAACAGGGTTCAATGTGGGACAAATCAGTAGATGAATACGACGCTGAATTCACCATGTTAAGCCGGTAAGATATGTCACAATAGTTCAATTTTTAAATATCACATACTACACAACTAACACAATCTTTAAACAGATTCGCAGCACACTTGATACCGACGGACGAGATCAGAGCCCGTCGCTTTCAACAAGGACTGGACAAAGAGATTCAGGCTGCTCTAGCCACGGGAAAATTTTTGACTCATGAGGATGCTCTAGAAGCTGCCCGCAGATATCAGGCAGTGATAAAAACAAGGGGCAGACCTCAGTCTGCAGGAGTCAAGCGCCCTGCCAACCAGATGGCAGGTGGAGTCTCGTCCAGGCCACCTTTCGTGCCAAGGCGACCCGGAGTACCAACCCATCGTCCCAGCCCAGCCTTTTGCACCTACTGCAAGAGAACTGGACATATGATGAAGGACTGCCGTCGAGCCAACCGCCTTTGCTTAGTCTGCGGCTCAGCTACTCACGATATTGGGTCTTGTCCCCAAAGACAGAACCCAGTTGCTGCACCTAGACCAGCAATTACTTATCCGCAGCGACCAGCTCTTCAGGCACCTGCTCCCAGACCTGCACTACCTGCACCACCCAGAGGACCACAAGCTGCACCCCCTCCTCGTCAGTTCCATCAAGCTCAAAGGAACGTTCCGAGGAATGCTCCTCAGGCCAGGAAGAATGTACCAAGGCGCCAGGCTTTCACGATGTCCGTGGAAGAAGCTGAGGCCACTGGCCAAGTCATCACTGGTAAACTTTTCTTTTCAAACTTTGCTTTACTATTCTACTACTTAGTTACATATTTCCTATTCCTAAAACAAATCCCACATACCTTAGGTTCAATCTTAGTATTCTCAATCCCTGCACTTGCACTGTTTGATACTGGAGCATCACATTGCTTTATGTCGCAACGGTTTGTCCGAACCCATGCGATTCCAGTTTCACCGCTTGTATCCAGCTGGAATGTCAGTTCAGGAAATGGCGTTCTAAAGGCAACTATGGGATACAGCATATGTCCAGTCATCGTCTGCAGTCGAGAGTTTTATGCTGACTTCAAAGTGCTGGACATACCGAACTTCGATGTGGTTCTAGGAATGGATTGGCTTGGAACTTTTTATGCTACCATAGACTATCGTCAAAGGAGGGTAGTATTCGAGATCCCAGACCATCCGGTCTTCTATTTCAAAAGCGGAGACCGTACACTGGAGCCAAGTACCTACAAAGCGGAGCAGTAGTTGCAGCAGCTCAAGCAGAGGAAGAATCAAGACCAGATGTGGTTCGAGAGTTCGACGATGTATTTCCTAACGATATATCAGGTTTGCCTCCCGATCGAGCTCTTGAATTCGGTATTGATTTAGTACCAGGAGCACAACCGGTGATCAAAGTACCCTATCGTTTAAGTCCGGAAGGTTTGAAGGAAGTCCGAACACAGTTGGACGAATTACTGGCGAAAGGATGGATTCATCCCAGCACTTCAAGTTGGGGATCACCTGTATTACTTGTGAAGAAGAAGGAAGGTTCATACAGAATGTGCATCGATTACAGAGCCTTGAACGAAGTCACTATAAAGAACAAGTATCCACTCCCGCGCATCGATGATTTATTCGATCAGCTAAGTGGATCTTGTGTTTTCTCTAAACTAGATCTTCGTTCAGGTTATCTTCAAGTGAAGGTCAAGGAAGCTGATATTCACAAAACAGCTTTCAGAACTCGCTATGGACATTACGAATTTCTAGTGATGCCATTTGGAGTGACCAACGCACCCGCAATATTCATGAACCTTATGAATCAAGTTTTCCGGGAGTACTTAGACAGGTTTGTTGTCATCTTCATCGACAACATCCTGGTGTATTCTAAGAGTCGGAAAGAACATGCAGAACATCTACGAATTGTCCTGAAAACTCTTCGACAACATCAGCTTTATGCCAAGTACAGCAAGTGCGAGTTTTAGCTAAATCAAGTTGGTTTTCTTGGACATATCGTATCAGGAGAAGGAATCTCTGTGGATCCAGCGAAAGTTTCGGCAGTTAGAGAATGGCCTACACCAAAGTCAGTGAAGGATATTCGAAGTTTCTTGGGTTTAGCTGGATATTACAGAAGGTTTATTGAAGGCTTTTCGAGGATAGCAACGCCCCTGACCAAGCTCACACGTAAAGATGAAGAATTTCTGTGGTCAAAAGCATGCGAACAAGCTTTCGTAGAACTCAAGTTAAGGTTGACATCAGCACCTATTCTCGTCATACCGGATCAATCTGGAGGATTCGAAGTGCATTGCGATGCATCCGGTAAGGGATTAGGCTGTGTTCTACATCAGCACGGTAAGGTTGTGGCTTATGCTTCAAGACAGCTGAAAATTCATGAGCGCAATTATCCGACGCATGATTTGGAGTTGGCAGCCGTCATCTTTGCTCTCAAGATTTGGCGTCATTATCTACTTGGTGAACGAGTGAACATCTACACAGATCATAAGAGCCTGAAGTACGTGTTTACTCAGAAGGAGTTGAATATGCGGCAGAGAAGATGGTTAGAACTCATGGCGGACTTTGACATCAACTTGCAATATCACCCAGGGAAGGTGAATGTAGTACCTGATGCTCTTAGTCGCCATCCATTAGCAATGAATCTCACCGCTCAGTGGAAGCTTCAAAAAGACTTGCATCAGATGGAGATTGAAGTAATCATGCCAGGTAATGCTTCAAGTTTGATGAATTTACAAGTTCAATCAACCATTGTCAATCAGATCAAAGCAGCTCAAGCCAGCGATGCTAAGTTGCAAAAGATCAGAAAAAAAGTGGAGAATGGACTCAGAACAGACTTCATCATCCATGAAGACGGATCTTTAAGATACGGCAGCAGATTGTGTGTACCAAAAGGTCCTGTTCGGGAAGAGTTAATGAAAGAAGCCCACAACTCTCCCTACTCAGTACATCCTGGAGGTACCAAAATGTACAAAGATCTACGTCAGAATTATTGGTGGCATGGAATGAAGCGTGAAGTAGCCAGAAGCGTCGCAAAATGCTTGGTGTGTCAGCAAGTAAAGGCTGAACATCACAGGACTGCTGGATTACTTCAACCGTTACCAATCCCAGAATGGAAGTGGCAACACATCACGATGAACTTTATGACTGCTCTTCCTCGCAGCACAAAGGGTAACAATGCCATATGGGTCATTGTGGATCGACTCACAAAGTCGGCTCACTTCATTCCATTTCGAGTTGGTCAATCTACTAAGACACTAGCGAAGAAGTACATGGAGGTAATAATCTAATTTAGATTTAAAACTCTTCATAATGTACTATCTCTGATACCCATGAACTCATACAGGAAATTGTGAGACTTCATGGAGTACCGGTCTGCATTGTCTCCGATCGTGACACCAGATTCCGATCGCAATTTTGGCAGAGTCTGCAAGCAAGCTTGGGAACAAGTCTGAACTTCAGCACGGCTTATCATCCACAAACAGATGGTCAGTCGGAACGAACTATTCAGATCTTGGAGGATATGCTCAGAGCGTGTATGCTAGACTTCAAAGGATCGTGGGAAGATCACCTACATCTTGTGGAGTTTTCGTACAACAACAGCTACTAAGCAAGTATAGGAATGGCACCTTTTGCAGTATTGTATGGAAGGAAGTGTCGATCGCCATTAAGTTGGGATGACATCGGAGATAGGGAACTTCTTGGACCAGAAATGATAGTAGCAACTGTTGATGTGGTTCGTACTATCAGGAAAAGGATGCGCATAGCCCAAGATCGACAGAAGCACTGGGCTGATGCAAAGAGACGACACTTGGAGTTCCAGCCAGGAGATCACGTATTCCTGAAAATATCTCCGAACCGCGGAGTGATCCGTTTTGGAAGACGGGGTAAGTTGAGTCCGAGATACATTGGACCGTTCGACATACTCGAACGAGTCGGTGAAGTGGCATACCGCTTAGCACTTCCACCTTCATTAGAAGGAGTGCATAATGTGTTCCATATATCCCAACTCAGAAAGTATGTGAGTGACCCCAGCCATGTTCTCGATCATTCCGAGCTCACTATACAGCCCGACTTGTCTTGTGAGCAACAGCCCGTGGAGATCCTGGACAGGAAAGTGAAGACACTTCGGAACAAGGAAGTTAACTTGGTTCGAGTGATGTGGAGGAAATACACTCCAGGAGAGTCCACTTGGGAAAGGGAGGATGAAATGCGTACTAGATATCCATACCTTTTTGTAAACTAGTCCTCAAATAAAAGTTGTAAATTTCGAGGACGAAATTTTTGTAAGGAGGGTAGACTGTAACAACTCCATTTTTAATGTACAAAGAATTGATTTAAATTCAATGTATACTTAGAGAATTTATTGCAGCTGATATCTCTTTAAGTATTTATTTCACTCCATAATTACAAGAAGGAGCTTGTATCTCATTGGTAATACCTTGCACTGCTAAACCAAGCCATCGGAGTTCAAATCCCATACCCCACATTATTTTTGTATTTATTTTGTTTTAATTTATTTTGGAAGTCAACGGTAAAAAGGCCATAACTCCCAAAATATGTATTGGACAACAAAAAGTAAATATACCAAATTGTAACCCCGAAGAATCCCCAGCCAATGGACCCCCGACTCGGCCCGACTCGGCCCGACTCGGCGCCGCCGGCCGGTGACTCGGCCGACTCAGTCCGGCGCCGCCGGCCGGACTTGGCCGGACGGCCGAGTCACCAACAGAGAAAAGCTGGGTCTTGACCTGGTCCACCCTCCTGCATACTCTAAATACTTGGATCGGTTATCATTTGGCCAATAAATCGCTTTTACTCCTATGTTTAATGAATTTTTAATGATTTTGTATATTTTTTAATAATTTTTTTTATTAAAAACCATAACCCTAGCCTAACCCTATATAAACCCCCATCCCTCTACCCTCTCACCCTACATTTCTAAGTCCACTCTCAAAAAATTTCAAGAGAACTTGGTACGTCGGAAAACGAGCGAAAGGCGAAGCGCTGCCGAAATCGACGGCGAAATCCTGACGATCGTACTAGGACTCTTCACGACGTTTCGACGCACCGACAAACCCACTACCTTCCTAGCACTCTCTAGCGTTGTCCAAACCCGTAAGTACCCCTTTTCTATCCTTCTTTTCTTTCATTAAAATACGAACTTAAAAACCCGACGGAAATCGGAGCAAACCGATTTCCGATTCGGTTTTCTATCAAAACTCACTTGTCACTAATTCCATAATACTTAAACATATTCATGTTGACTACTAATCACTTAGAAATCAATTTGGATAAAGTTTCTCACATGAAATGATAACGTTTCCATTTATCGTATTTTTTTCCACTTAAATACCACCATGTTTAGTTTATCACATTTAACCCTTTAACATTGCTATACCTTAAAATAGATCACGAGGTAATGACCTACCTCCACATACACACGCAAATACAACCCTAATTGATATCATCAAAACTTAGAATACGATAATACAAGATTTTTCATTAAAATACCATTTTCTTTATAAACCTTTTTCTGAAAGTTCTAAGTTGTATACAATTTTAAAACAAAATCTTTTAATAGGAAAATACGATATGTCATGGACATCGATCGTTGGTGTCTAAGCAAGTGTGTCTGAGGCGAGTGGTTACTTAATTAGGATCACTACTTGTAGTGGAGAGCCTCCCACTCACCTGGCACTTACCTGGCCGCAATTGGCGGTGAAGAGGCAATTTGAGGCTTCTAATGACGTGTCGTTTAGACCATTTTGAAATAGACTAGTTGGCTTAGGAAACCCTAGAATCTAAAATACGGAAATTTACACCCTTTTACAAATAAATACCTTATCTTTATAAAATCGTTTTCTAAATGATTAGTATTTATTAAATCTTTGCAAAGCGCCACTACAACCCACCTTTAGGGAACTCGTTAGGGATAGTATGGTTTATCGTGCACCCTCGAGCTTAGTAGTGCGAGATTCAGACCTCCGCAAGGAGCATTCGGTCTCGAAAGGTTTAGAATACGACATTTATGAAAAATGAGATTTTTGGAAAATAAAATATTTATTAAAAATTATTCTTGTATAAACATATGTATATTTATCATTTGAACACCTATTTTATTATAAGATAAAGTTTTCACTTTTTCCTAAAAAAATTACAAGATTAAAAGTTACATTAAAATACCATGAATTTCAATTAAATCAATATTACAAAATTAATACTTTTATTTATGTAATTAGGATATTCTCACTAGAAATAACACAAATAAAATTTACACTCATTATAACTATAAAGACGAATAATAAATACTTGAGGTGTATCTTGAAAACTATACAAAAGTACTTTTTACATAAAAACCCCCTCAAGTTTTATAATTTACAATAAAGACCCTAACAATTATAGAACTTCAAATTACATTTCTTTTAGTCTGACTCGGGTTTGAGTCTGATTATTTCTGACTTGAATATGATTCAAGTCAAACTATATTCTTTAATATTCCAACTCAATATGAACACATGAATCCTAGAATCCAGTTAACAATCTATACAACTTGACTAAATCAAACCATGGATATACATCCATTATTCCGTTATTCCATTTACCTGATTATGCAGTTACAACATGTTTACTGATATCATGGTTTTGGTCGGCCATCCAACTTACACAATACAATACAACAATACTATCAAAACACTACGGGGTTTAAGGGGTAGATTGGTACGGAAGATGTTAAAGGTGGCACGAGGTGGTCAGATTAAGACACCTAACGTATATTCCGTTGTTGTTGTATCGTGGCTTAACGGTTTCTTGTACATTCCGTTTGCCCTGGTCTCTAGCATATAGAGACCCCTCTCGTATACACTGGCATACTTCTGTACCAAGCTACAAAAAACAGCGTGAACATAATATTCTACAACATAATACTTTAGAAAATACTATTATTCTGTCTTTCTAATTCTTCTTTATCTTTGGGACTTACCGAGCGACCTGTTCGCTGACGACATTCTATTTCTTTCATCTTTGATTGTCGTCAGGTGCTTTGGACCCAGCAGAGATCGAGCCCACCAGTGCAGACTTGGAGCAGTTTCACGAAGACCCCGAGCTCTAGATATTGTACCTTGTTCTATTCAGTATTTTCATTTCCTGTTATGCCACTGTTTAGGCATCGCTTTTCATTTCAGTTGTATTTACTTTTCATGCATTGTACAAAAGAATGTTATTAATAAAGTTGCTGTTATTTCTATATCTCTTGTCTCTTGTGATTTTTTTATATTGCTTAGATACGCTTAGCGTATGTAGTTCTAAGTATATACGTAGCGGACCTCGTCGCGTCCACTTCGCCGTACACCGGGAAGCAGGGCGTGACAGCACGGGTACCCATCACGTGCCCACATGTGATGGCCTGAAGACCAAAAGTGTTTAACACTTATCTGAATATTCTAAGAACAAAATAAAGGAGGTCTGGCCCCACCTTTGGGTGCCCTCACGTGCCCCCACGTGACCCCTTCCTTTCTAGTGTTTAACACAATTTTGAGCATTTTGTCTCCAGTGTTTTAACACTGTTTTAAATACATCACGTGAGGACACGTGACCACCAGATGTCCTCTAGTGTTTAACACTATTTTAAAGCCAGCTTAGCCCATATTGGCTAAGTTTTCCAGAGGCAAAATCTCCCCTTCAAATGGACTTTAAAATCCAGAGCTACAATGTTTAATGCTCAACCAAAGACAAAAATGTTATCAGAGCCCTCAAACTATTATTTAACATTGCTAAATAATGAGGGGCTGAACCCAGACAAATATTTAATGGTCCAACAAAGGACTAACATTTCAAACTTAATTGGACTTAGCCCAAGTTGGCAATAAGTCCTCAATTCAGATTTAACTGAGCCAATGTGCTCATAATCTAATTAATTGATCTTAGTTCCAAAATTGGACTATAAATCTCCCAATCAACATCGGTTTAAGGGTACATCTCTGAACTCCTCTGATATTTGTCGTTGTAATCCTTCAACATCTTCAGAGAGGTGAGGGGTCCCGAAAACCATACATTTCATGGACTATGATGTCCTTAACCTTGACTGTGAGGTCTTTAAACTCACAGACTATGATGTCCTTAACCTTGACTATGAGGTCTTTAAACTCACGGACTATGATGTCCTTAACCTTGACTGTGAGGTCTTTAAACTCACGGACTATGATGTCCTTAACCTCGGACTGTGGGGTCCTTAAACTCATGGACTATGATGTCCTTAACCTTGGACCGAGATGTCCTTAAACTAACAATCGACCGCAATGTCCCTAAACTAAACAGTAGAGTTCAAATGCTCTTTTGTCGGATCTAAACGATCCCGTTAAGTTGATCTTAGTCTAAAATTAGACTGACGTATCCTTAACAAACGTTTGAGTTGATCTTAGTCTCAAATGAGACTAACGTACCCTTAAACCCAACCCCTAAACCCAAATCTAAGAAAACACGGATTTGGACTAGTCCACGCCCTACGGGCGACGACATAAATTAGTCTCCGTATACAATCCACGGGCAACCAAAAACAAAACAAACACCCATGACACGAATTAACCATCTGTAGAAGGAGAAAGTTGTTGCCGCGATGCGGTAGCGTAATTAACTGCAGGGGCTTGCGCCTGCAGGGAAGAGCGTCCCCACAATCAAAACCCCTCAAATGAAGAGGAATCTGACGAGTCTGCTACATCGGCCGCATCCGTTTAAATCTTCGATACGTGGTGTCATAAATCAACTTGGCATCTTCGGAGTGGTGGACGGATAGCACCTATTAGCATCTGCCCCTAAATTCAGGCAAGACGTTTGTCTTCCCGGTTTTCGGCGGTGAACAAGTATTTTGCATCTTCGTACTTTCGGACTTCATTCACGGAGAATGGGTTCAACTCCCCCGTCACAGTGTACTCGAGACCATCCTTGAAATACTTCATACACTGATGTTGTGTAGAAGAGATGATGTTGTACTCGTGTAACCAAGGTCGGCCGAGCAAAGCGTTATAGCAGGTCGTAGCGTCAATGACATGGAACTTGGTGTCCGTGATGAGCAGCCCAAAGCGTAGTGTCAATATTACAGACCCAAGCGTCCGTGATGACTGGGAGTCAAACCCGGAAATGGTGATTTTATCACGAGCGAGGTGTTGAACGCTCATGCAGATTTTCTTCAACACTCTCACATTGAGGAGATTAACGGAGGACCCATTGTCGACCAGGATTTTACCTATCTTGATGTCATGACAGTATCCGGAGACATATAGGGGACAGTTATGCTCACACATCCCGAGGAGAAGATCTTCATCACCGAAGGTGATATCGGCTCTGTGCACTTCTTCCAGCTCGTCTTTCATCTTTTCTTCAGCGAGGAAAGCTTGGAATTGTTCAGGCTCTTTTAATGCCTTGATCAAAGAATCTCTCGTCTCTTTGGATAGCAGAAGGGCGTTGAGAATGCTGAGCTGCGAGAGTATCTTCCTCACGTGTGCCAGAACGTTGTAGTCCACCTTACTTTTCTTTGGCGGGTCCTTGGCTGTCAGCTCTTTGACGACTTGGTCTTCTAGGGCGATGTCCTCAGGGACCTTTTCTTTTCCTTTATCCTTTTTGTTTGAAGCCTGGTTGGCAGGTCCGAGATTCTTTTCAGGCAGCGTGCGATTGCGCAGCTGAATGTTTTCACAGGTCTTCGGTTCTTTCTCTTTTCCCGAGGTGGATTCTTTAAAGAGAGGGCCATGAGTCATTTCTTCGTCAGAGTCGCTCCCGAAGGTGAGAACTTGCAATCCCCTAGCGTCGACCATGTGACAGTTTCCGGTAGTTCTTTTACGCTCCTCGGTCGTATTTCTATGTTCCCGACGAGTTTTGCGTTTCATTCGTTTGAAATGTTGTCGGTGGGCAACATATCCTTGCCACCAATTTTGAAAAGCGTGGCACTCTTCAGTGGGGTGCGCAATCTTTCGATGATATAAGCAGTAGCTAGGATGTGTATCTGCTTCATCAGGAGTGTTTCATTTAGAGGGTGGCAGCTTTATTCCCATCGATATGGCTTTGGCGAACCTTTTCCTCGTCTTGAACCTGCTTTTATTTACGGCGGATGTACTTTGATCTGGCGGGAGTGTTTCAACCCTTTCGTCCAGTCGCCGGTGTTTGGCTTTTTCAAATATGGTCATCTCACGCTCTTGAGCAGCTTTGCTTTTAAGAAGAGCTTCGTCCAGGAATGCATCAATCATTTCGTCTGATGACCCTAGAAATTCAGGCTCGGGATCTGCCCCCAGTTTCTCTGCATAAGGAGCTTCTTCATCGTTTATCGACGAGTGAGAGATCACTTGGCAACTTACCACATAACCTTCAGATTCATCCGACGAGTCTTGTCCATTGTCATCATCTCCGTCCTCAAGGACGTGGTTGAGAAATTCTTGGAGTGTGACTGGAGTCCGCGCTTTTTGATTATATTCTTCCAATGCGTCAATCTGTTTTTGCAGGTCCGTGCGCTTGTCACCAGACTTCACGGGCTTTTTGGTCTTCTTTTTCTTCTTCGAAGACTTTGACGGCTGGGTGTGAGTGCTTTCGCTATCACCACCAATCTTTAGAGTTGGGGGTGGTTTCAGTATTTCCTTGATGATCTCGGGTTCCAGTGGATTTTTCCACCTGATCGCCGGGCATGTTTGGAGATCCTCCAGCATTCTTTTCGTCTTGGCTGAAAGAGCGACCTCCCATGGAGCTTCTTCTATGAAGGAGCATGATGCCCCCGGTGTATCCGTCTTCTTGGAAGCGTGTGGCTGTGGTGGGTTCACTTTCCAATTCTCGGACAGGGCAAATTTGCCCTGTTGATACTGGTTTTCGATCCAGCCTTTAAAGACAAAGCAATCTTCAATTGGATGGCTTACCGTTTGATGGTAGGGGCAATAATTGGGACTATTAGCCTCGCCGGGTTGCAACGGTCATTTTGGATTCGGCAGATTGATGAGCCTATTGCGCACCGCTAGCTCGAACAATCTCTTTGTTTTGTCCTGGGGAAACGAATAAGGGCGCTTCATCTTCTCATTATAGAATTGCCGCCTCTCGTCTAGGCGATCAGTTAGTTTTGGGCCACTGGGCTGCTGTTGAGTATTCGCAACGAATGTCGCCTTCCTTTTACCCTTTTCGTTCCGTGGCTCCGGCTTTGGAGGAGACGGTCTATGACCCATCTGGTCTATCTGGGCCAGTTTGTCGATCAAGGCCTGGAACGTGGTCGGCTTAAAGAACATCATGAATTGGGAAATGGTCGCTTGAGGGTCAAGAGTGCCTACGAACATGCCCACTGCAGGCGCTTCTTCGATGCGTTGCTCGGATTTTGACCATAAATTTCGCCATCGTATTGCGTATTGCACCCACGTTTCACCTGGCTTCACCCTGGCATTGATCAATGCCGTTATTGGGGTGCGTTCACTAGCACCCGCGAAACGCTGGGTGAATAGTAGCTCCATTTCTGCAAAAGTCTTGACGGGGTCGTTTGGAAGTTCAGAATACCACTCGAATGCCGTTTCCGACAAGCTACCAACAAACTGGCGGAGCAGAAGTTTATCATCACCCCCGGTGTTGTCGCACAAGGCTCTGAATTGAACGACATGCTGATGTGGATTCCCCGTCCCTTTATATACATAAAATTTAGGGATCGTATATCCCGGCGGGAACCTTATTTGGTCATACCGGCCTGGATAAGGTCGTCCAGTCTTAACGATCTGTCCAGCCGCTTCGTTTGCCTGGTGAGCTCGTATTTGCTGAGCAATGTAATCATCCAGGGTGGCCTTGGAGATGGTCTTCTCCTTGGCTGCTGAAAGAACCGGAGGGGGGTTCGATGTCTCCCCTCTGTCATCTTCGATGATGATTGGGGGGGTCTTCAGCTGGAGGTTCCGGCTGTAACATCATCCCAGCAATGTCTTGGAACAAAAGAGCCATTCGTTTTATATTGGCTGCCTGCTCCGCAGCCTCTTTTTCTTTCCTCTCGAGCATTCTTCGGAGGAATTCAGTATCAGTTTCTTATTCCGGATGCTGCTCTGAGGTCTCTGGATTTTCTTTCGGCTCAGTGAGTGCGGCCACTGCAGTCAGCATCTCCTGAAGTTTCTGCTGCTGTTGTTCCTGGGCCTTCATTATCAATCGGGTAAGCGGCCGATGACCCGTAGAAGCACGGCTTTCCTCTTTTCCGGAAGCCATATAAACAGTATGCACCATCATGCCCTCAGACTTGGGGCGTTTAGGTTCGGCGTCTCTGCGGTTCGTCGCAGACACAGGGGCTTTCTCTGGCCTTCTTCTCTTGTGAGCATTTGAAGTCGAGGGGGCCATTGCAGCGGGCACCCAGACGGATGACGTCTTTTGTGCATTGACAGGATGGTTTTCTCTTTGTCGATCTTTAAGCTTCTTTGATCGGCGAGAGTAGTCCTGGTCAATCACCGATTCCTGGACCTGTTGCCGGACTTAGTAAATTTTGGAGGACAGCCGCTGAAGGGACTGCTCCGGCCTCTTTTCTGTAGTAATCTCCATAGGTTGAGGAGACCTCTTCAGCACGGCAGTCGGGGAGTTCTTGCGAACCCTCCTAAGCGGTTCAAAACTGTTCCCAGTTGGAACAGCGGTATTGACTTCCACCATGGGAGCTGGCGGAGTTAGCCCAGAGGGGAAGTTGCCCCCAGCCTTCCTTACTCGGCGCCAGTGGCGACGTCGAGCGTGTCGAGCGGATGGAGTTGGTTCAGCTATAGGGGTGACTTCGTCATGCCCCCTGTCTTGACGGAGGGTTGTCGCCGGTGCCAGCCTTTTGAAGACTGACGTTCGCCGAGAAGTAATGTCCAATCTATCGAATACAGATCTCTGGGTAGAGGTGACTTCGCTTGGAGCGGGAGCCGGAGTGGCCAGCCTTGTGAAGACTGACTTCTTGTCAGGAGAAGCCTTTCCAATGATTTCGTCTGCTTGGGCCGGGATGGCTATCCGCTTTGGGATGGCTGCTTCAGGTATTGCGGGCTTGTTGGCATTCTTGCCCAGTTTGTTGAAAACTGAGGCGTTAGACTTGGGCGACCCGTTGAGAGGGGCCGCGGCAGTGGTAAGTCGATCAAAGACCGACTTCTTTGGGGCTTCTTGCGGCAGCATCGGGGCATTGAAGCTCATGGGTGGGATCATAGTCCCAAAGAACAGCCCAGTGGTGGCCTGAGTTAGTTGGTCCACCGGCATCGTGATCAGGGAGGCCGCCTGGGGCCCGTAAGTTACACCTCCAGATGAGGCGGAATGGGAGTTGCAGTTGCAGCTGGAACATTTTGTGCAAGTAGACGCCATTGATCTTTTGCTTTCTGCACCGAGCAAGACACCAAATCTTAGTACCTCGAACCCAAGGGAAACCATAGCAAACCGTGATTCGTTCGCGAACACGACACACGAAGTGTGGAGTGGAAAGAGTAAAAGGTCCCACCGGGCATGCCAGAATCTGTTTCCCGACGAAAACCGGAGACGCGACCGCGCAGGTCCGTCTTGCCTGAATTTCGGGGCAGATGCTAATTGGTGCTATCTGTCCACCTCTCCGAAGATGCCAAGTTGATTTATGGCACCATGTATCGAAGGTTTAAACGGATGCGGCCGATGTAGCAAACTTCGTCAGATTCCCCCTCATTTGAGGGGGTTTTGATTGTGGGGACGCTCTTCCCTGCAGGCGCAAACCCCTGCAGTTAATTACGCTACCGCTTCGCGGTAACCACTTTCTCCTTCTCCAAATGGTCACTTCGTGTCGTGGGTGTTTGTTTTGTTTTTGGTTGCCCGTGGATTGTATACGGAGACTAATTGATGTTGTCGCCCGTAGGGCGTGGATTAGTCCAAATCCGTATCTTCTTAGATTTGGGTTTGGGGGTTGGGTTTAAGAATACGTTAGTCTCATTTGGGACTAAGATCAACTTAAACGTTTATTATGGATACGTTAGTCTAATTTTAGACTAAGATCAACTTAACGGGATCATTTAGATCCAACAAAAGAGCATTCGGACTCTATTGTTTAGTTTAAAGACATTGTGGTCGATTAGTTTAAGGACATTACGGTCCAATGTTAGTTTAAGGACATCTCGGTCCAATGTTAAAGACATCATAGTCCGTAAGTTTAAAGACATCACAGTCAAGGTTAAGGACATCATAGTCCGTGAGTTTAAAGACCTCACACTCAAGGTTAAGGACATCATAGTCCGTGAGTTTAAAGACCTCACAGTCAAGGTTAAGGACATCATAGTCCGTGAGTTTAAAGACCTCACAGTCAAGGTTAAGGACATCATAGTCCATGGGTTTTAAATGACCCCACAGTCCGTAGAATGTTTGGTTGTCGAGACCCGTCACCTCTCTGAAGACGCTGAAGGATTACAACGATATATATCAGAGGGGTTCAGAGATGTACCCTTGAACCGATGTGAGTTGGTTGAAAGATCTGTAGTCCAATATGGGGCTAAGATCTGTTAACATATTTATGAGCAGATGAGCTCAATTAATATGAGTTGAGGACTTATGGCCAATCTTGGGCTAATTCCAATCAGGTTAAAATATTTAATATTTTATTTTAGGCTGTTGAGCCTTTATTTGGGCTTGGCCCTTTTGACAATGATGAGCATTGATTTATATCTTGACAATGTTTTTTTCTTTTATTGAATGCAGAGCATTCATCAGAGCTCTGGGCTTATTAAAGAACAATTTATGTCCTGCCAGCGCAACACGTGGTGCGCTAGGTGCTTTGCGCCAGTCAAAAAGTGCAATGCGCTTCTGCCACGTGGCGCACATGTAAGGGACACGTGTCGCGCTTGGCGCTAGGCGCCAGATGATGAGCGCATGATGCCAGTTTATGAGCGCTGAGCGCTAATCCATGAGCGCATTGCGCTTTCAGTTTAGTGGCGCACACGTGAGTGACACGTGGTGCCCTTGGCGCTGAGCACCCGCCCATGAGTGCAGTGCGCTATTTCAGAAGCGCAAACCGCTAGTTGTTAATTGGCGCATACGTGATTGACACGTGGCGCATTTGGCGCTAAGCGTCAGTCCAGAGAGCGCAGAAGCGCAGTTCAAGAGCACAAAGCGTAGTTCATGAGCGCAAAGCGCATCTGATCAATTTTATGATCTGGGAAACAAATTTATGTTCTTTTAAAAGAGACTTTGTCTCAAGGTCTAAGAACAACAGTTCTTATTTTGCAGGAGATGTTCCAATCTCTTATATTGATGAAAGGCTTTGCCTTTATAGATCCATGATCTGTGAGAAGAATTATATTCTTCTTCTTTTAGGGTGAGATCTTTTGATCTCTTTGTGAAGGACTTTTGTCTAGTAAATCTATGATCTGTGAGAAGTAAGTTCTTCTTTCATTTTATGATGAGATCTTTTGATCTCTTTGTGAAAGACTTTTTGTCTTTTTAGATCTATGATCTTTTTGAATAAATGAATTCTTCTTTTTATGAAATGATTTCATCTCTATGTTCATCATCATCCTTTTTACCTTGAAGAAAGATCTTCTTGCAAGAGCTTGCTCTTTGAATTTTCTCAAAATTTTTGGGGAGGTTTCTCTCTCTGTTTGTATCTGTATATGTCCCTGAGACTTGAAGTCTAGGGGTCTTTTTACAGGGTAGGCTGATTTGTTGAATCACTTAAAGAGATTTTTCTCTGATTGATTTGGGGATATTTCCCCACCATTGGATCTTTGATCCTAGGGCTTCTGTTTTACAGAAGGCAGTCTTCTTGTTTCTAACAAGATTGGAAAATCTTTCCATACAGAATTTATTCTGTATTTTGGTAATTTTTATTTACCATTGGATCATTGATCCAACGGTGCTCTGATTTACATAGCACAATTTTGTTATTTGGAAAGATTTTTGAGGAATCTTTCCTTAACAGAATTTAACTCTGATTAATTAATGATTTATCATTATTATTAGATCTTTGATCTAACGGTGGGGAGCTTTTAGTTCCAGGGTTAGCGCATCCGTGCTCTGCACGTGGTGCGCTGCTTGAAGGGCAGCGCACATTGCGCTAGCACACCTGTGTTTGACACGTAGTGCGCTGTCTGGAGTGCAACGCACCTTGCGCTAGCGCACACGTGGCGTGCTGCTTAGAGCGCAGCGCACCTAACTCTAGAGCCCACGTGGTGCGCTGCTTAGGGCGCAGCGCACTTAGCGCTGCATCTGAAGCGTTGCTTCATTTCAAAATTTGAATTTTTGAACAGAGCTTTGCTCTGATTGGGGGAAACAATCGCATATCAGGCCTAGGGGCGATAATCATCAGACCCCTAATAGTGCAATAAGTCGTGTCGGAGAGTAGCCTAATACACCCTGAGAAACTACTGGAATACCCACCAGTAAATCTCGCTTGCCTTGGCCGTGGACTTTGTGTAATAGCCTTCCGAACACAGCGCGATATCAACCCCCAATACCGGGAGAGACGAATCCTATCTAACCGCCACTGCCTCCAAGTGCTTCGGGACGGCACCCAACTATTACCTGTTTGCACGACTCCTTTGAGCCGTGGTAGAGTAGTAATCAAAGTACAGTGGGAACACACTCGAGGCGAAGTATCAGTGCCAAGTCGACGGACTAAGCTGCACTCATGTCACCTGGGAACTGCTACCCGACGACAGGTATAATACCCACCAACAGTTCCCGACGAGTCCTGTCCAGTGTACTCATAACCTAATGAGCACCTGCATACTATCTCCAGTACGACGTACTGATGGCTGTGGGACAGACCATCTCCCATGCTGGAATAAGAAGCATATACACTAGTCTACTGTGAAGTATCGATGCCCTGTCTCGATAATCCTACAACTAGGGACCTGTATAAGATGTGATTATAGACTATCCAGCCCCCGCTAGTGTGACTGCCATCACAATGCTGGTAATCAAGCAAAGATCCTAAGGGATCTACCAATATGTATAAGCGGTATGCTAAGAAAACACATGCACATATTGAGATAGAAACAAACCAGGTAGCATACTACCATTTTGAGCAAGACTGTTACTATATCTGTGTATATCCCAAGCTCCCATTAAGTAATATACAATCCAGTATGATATAATAATGGCCTCTACGGTATATATCACTAACAATCTCCCACTTGCACTAAGGCCATATACTGGCATATCGCGGACTGAAGATCTCGAATATCCTTGTCGAACACTGTCTGAGGGATGGCCTCTGTGAGTGGATCTGCAGTGTTGTTCTCTGTATCTACTTTCCTCACCTCGATCTCCTGGGATCAACGATCTCCCTGATCAGGTGGTACCGCCTCAAGATATGTCTGGATCTCTGATGGGACCTGGGTTCCTTCCCTAAAGCTATAGCATCGTATGTTGTCACAATACTAAAGTATTGGACCAACAAATGGAAGGAACCACCTGAAGTTCAATTAATAACTTTCTTATCCAAACTGTCACTTTTGCGGCGTCTCATGCAGCAAACTACTCTGTTTCCATCGTCGAGTCTGCAACGGTGTCCTGCTTGGAGCTCTTCCAACAGACCGCCCCTGCATTGAGGGTAAAACCATAACCCGACATGGACTTGGAGTCATTCTTATCACTCTGGAAGCTGGAGATAGCAAAGGCCTCGATCTGGAGGTCCTTTTCCGCCATACACCAAGAACATCTCCTTGGTCCTTCTCAGGTACTTGAGAATGTTCTTTACTGCTTCCCAGTGTTTTTCCCCTAGGTTTGACTGATACCGGCTTACCACGCTCAGTGCGTAAGCTACATCTGGTCTTGTACACAATATCGCATACATTATAGAGCCTACCACAGAAGCATAGGGTATAGATGTGATGCGAGCCCTTTTCCAAATCATTCTTTAGAGACATCTCTTTGGAGATAGTGATTCTGTGACAAACCGGTAGACTACCGTGCTTAGAATCATCCATACTAAATATTTTCAGTATGGTGTTGTTGTACCTTGATTATGAAAGTCCCACCATCCGCTTTAATCTATCATGATAGATCTGGATCCCCAGAATGTAGTTGGTATCACCCAGGTCTTTCATGGAGAACCTCTGTGATAAGAATCATTTGACTGATTGTAGCATAGGAATGTCATTTCCTATCAAGAGAATGTCATCCACGTACTCAACGAGGAATTCCACAGTTCTTGCTACAATCTTACTGTAAATGCATGATTCATCTGGATTTTTGATAAAATCGAATTCTTTGACTTTCTCAATAAAAAACAGATGTTCCAACTCCGCGATACCTGCTTTAGTCCATAAATGGACTTAAGCAACTTGCATACTGTCCCGCTACTCCCACTCTGATTGAAAACCCTCTGGCTAATCCATATAGACCCACTCTTCCAAATTACCATTTAAAAAAGCCGTTTCTACGTCCATCTGCCTCAAAATCTTGGAAGGCAACAATAGTAAGAAGGATCTGAATGGATTTGAGCATAGATACTGGAGAAAAGGTTTCATCATGGTCCAAACCAGGTCTTTGACGAAAACCTTTTACAACAAATCTAGCTTTGTAGGTTTCAACCTATCCACCTACACCAATCTTCTTTCTGAAGATCCATTTGCAGCCTACGGGTTTTACCCCTTCTGGAGCAATGTTCAAAGTGCATACTTTGTTGGTGTACATGGACTCCATTTCGGTCCGCATTGCATCTAGCCATTTTACCGAGTCGCCGCTCTGAATGGCTTACTGGAAGCTAGTTGGCTCATCATTGTTAATGATGCAATCCTCTCGATCTCCGTCTATGAGAAAACCGTAGTATCTCTCAGGCGGATGAGACTGCCTACTAGTCCTGCGGATTGGCGTAGAGATGTCCGGTTCTTTTTAAACCTCTGGTTCTACCATACTTTCAGTAATAGTTTGTGGTTCTGGAATTTCTTCCAGTTCTATTGCGCTCCCACTATTTCCTTTTATAAAAAATTGATTTTCCAAAAAATATGGGCATGACAAGGAACAAAAACCTTTTGTTCCTCTGCGTAATAGAAAAGATACCCCTTGTAGTTCTTTGGGTATCCCACAAACTTACACAATACTGAGTGTGCCTCGAGCTTGTCCTCATACTGCTTTTCAACAAAAACTGGACATCCCTATATCTTCAGTTACTGAAGATAGGGTTTCTTCCCACTCCACATCTGATATGGTGTGGTAGGAACAGTCTTGGTAGGAACCTTATTCAAAATATATGCAACTTATTCTAGTACGTAACTTCAGAAGGATCATGGCAACTCAGCGTTACTCATCATGGAACGAACAATATCCAATAGGATTCTGTTATGTCTTTCCTATACACCTTTGTGTTGTGGTGTGTATGGAGGAGTAAGCTGAGAGAGAATTTTATTCTGTTTTAGGTAATCCAGGAACTCGGCAATTTAAGTATTCACCATGTCGATCAGATCTCAGTGTCTTGATACTTTTACTTGTTTGTTTTTCCACTTCATTCTTATATTCCCGGGAATTTTTCAAAGGGTTTGGATTTATGCTTTCACAAGAAGACATGTCATAACCTAGAGAAATTATCCGTAAAAATAATGAAATAGGAATAACCACTTCGTGCATCTGTAGATGTTGGACTACACACGTCGATGTGTATGAGTCTCAAGAGCTCTCTCGCTCTTACTCCGTGTCCAGTGAACGGAGTCTTTGTCATCTTTCCTATGAGACAAGATTGACAAGTTGCATAAGACTGATATTCGAACATATCAAAATATCTCTCTCTATGTAAGTTCGACAACCGTGTTTCATTGATATGACCATGTCTACAATGCCATAAGAAAGTTTCATTTAATTCTAGAGACTTTCTTTTAAGTGTGTTCTGGACGTTGAAAACCTAAGCTTGATTCAATATATATTGTCCTCTAGTGTACCTGACCCAATCAAACTTTGAGTTAGGTGGATGTGAACCACATCGCTTACAAACTAGACTTAGTACATACAAACAGTTACGTAGAATCAATATCTGCCCACTTGTCAATTCTAGGTGATATACCCTACGGATACAGCGCCCACGCTCATTCCGTTAGCAACCCTGAGAGTCATATCACCTGCCCTGATAACTCTACGATTTCTCAAAGCCTGTAATGAATTACAGATATGAGATCCTGATCCGGTATCTTGTACCCAGGAAGTAGAGTTAATTGACAGACTATTTTCAATCACAAACACACTGCTTCGGATCCTGGATTCTGGCTTTCCAAGCCCTGCATCTCTTCTGCCAATGCCTTTTCCCATAACAATAGGAACGTCCCTCCCTCCCTACTGTTAACCCCAAAACTTTTGCCCTTCCATTTTCTTCTACCTTACCTACACCGCTTATCGGCTTCGTGGAGGTCTTCTTCTTCTCACCCTTGGCATCCGATTTAGATCCAGATGAGGAAGATTCCCCAATAAGCAGAGCGGGTGTCTCCCTGGTTTCCTTCAGGGTGCCCTCAACTGGAAGTATAACTTTCTTCCCCTGGGCGTAAGTAGGAGGTAGGAACTGTAGAATCAAGTCAGCATATGACTCGTTCTCCAACGTGGTCTCCAGGTCCATGAGCTTTTTAATATAGCTAATCATTGTAGGGACGTGGTCCCCTACAGATGACCCGATAGCCAACCCCGCTTGAAGCAATTCCTTCGAGGTATCATATCTTGCGATACGAGATTGCTCTCCATATAAAACATTGTTATGGAGGAAGATGGAAACTAAGTCCATCTTCTCGTGCTGCCTCTGGTATACACCATCAACTGAGGCCAACACAAGGTACTTGGCATTCACACTGTCCTTTTCCCTTGTCATACGGATATCCTTATCCACGACGGTGGAAACTGTACCTGGGACGGCGGGGGGTATGAGTGGTAATGAGGTAGTCCAGCTTATCATAGGTAATGGACATCTGGACAAACCTTTGCCAGTCAATTTATTATCTATCTTTAATCTAATCTGGTCACCTGGTCGCAGCAATTTAGAAGAGAGAGAAAATACACTCAGCATGATGCTCTAGCAAGTTTAGATTGGTTTTTAAATTATCTAAACTGGATGGCTCTCACTGTTTCTCGAATCCTTCCTCAAACCATAAAAGAAGAATTAGTCAGGATTAATCTTACCGTACAATACTTGCTTAACCGTTCGGCCAGGCTAGTGTCGGTACTTCGAGGGAGGTTTTACGACGCTTTCGCGAAATTCCTTAATTAAATAACTACTTTTCCCTGGAGGCGTAGCCCCGCTAACACTGTTCTAGACACCTACTTGGTTTATAGTATTGATTGTTAAGTGCAGAATCTCCCGAGGAGTAGCGGATACTCACAGTAGGATCGGGACCCAAATATCATTGTGTGATAATGCTGAAGGAATCCTACCAACATTATCAAAGTCCAAATGGTATGCAGCACTAGCAAGTTTCAGTTTCTTTAGAAACTCCCGATGTGGATTTTTGCCCCATGCTCTTATGACCTTGACTAAGGCCAACAAATCATAAGTCACATGTCAAGTTCTACCCGTCATTGTCCAGATTAATTTGAATCCACCCGTATATACCCTTAACTAAAGCCAACAAAGTAGTACGACTGTCCCAAACCAACGCATCTATTGTTTCCCCCAATCAGAACGAAACTCTACTTCTAAAACTGAAAAGTAAAGCACTGCTTCATAAAAAATAATGAACACCAAAGGCAATTTATCCTTGCAAGAATCACATGCACTTAATAATAGCAAATTAAATCATACGATGCACAAGCACAGCAGAGAGCTAAAATAAAAAGAAAACTTAACAGATAATAAAATACTTAATTAAAACATTTATTTATTATTACATTTAAAAAAGATCACCAAATATGGGATCGGAAAGACAAGGGTTCGCAAAAATAAGAAGAAGATTCCCCAGCTCCCTTTCTGTCTTCTCCACCACGTCGAAGCGGCGATCCTCCCGAGAGGAAGACATCCAACGATCATCGCCAAATTCATTGGAAAAGGTGGTGATGACAACCCGGCGAGCCCGTATCTGGCTCAGCAAATGGAAAGAGCAGTCCTTCAGGGCTTTAGTGATCAAGAGCGCTTCGAAAAAGCTCTCGATCTTATCCTCGGCCGCATCAAGCATTGTCGAGGACATCTCCGCCGGAGGAGGGGGAATGTCGGCGAGCACCGAGGCAAGGATCATCCGAAGCCAAATGGAATGCGGAGAGAGAGGAGACCCCACATGAGTCAAAAGTTCGTGCATTGCAGCATCGCATTGCTCGTCCGTAAGAGAAGGGTCTACCAGGCGCGCAGCAAAACGGGGAACAATGTCCCGGATCGGCACTTCCCATGGTTGTCGGCGGGCGTGAGGGCGGTTGCAAGCCATGATCGAAGAAGTTCTTTAAAGATGAGAGAAGAAAATGCTCGGCCTTGAACTATATATAGACCCAAGCACAAAAGATTCTCTGCACAATGGAATTATTTCCAAGACCCGGGAAATCAAAATTTTGGAAATAAAAGTTTGACTTGAAAAAAGGAGATGAAAAGATATCTCAGGTGAAGCAACGCTTCCGATTCCCCCAATCAGAGCAAAGCTCTACCTTGAAAATCTAAGTTTTAATAAATGAAGCAACGCTTCAGATCCTCTGCGCTGTGCGCAGGATGCCACGTGTCAGAAGTTGATGCGTCAGCACAGCGCCCGAGGCAGCGCGTCCAATCAGAGCAAGGCTCTTTTAAAACAAAAAGTAAAGGAAGCAACGTTTCAGTTGCGCAAACGCTGCGCTGCGTGGCACGTGTCTGCGCAGTTGCACAAGCACAACTGCGCAAGCGCTGCGCTGCGTGACACGTGTCTGCGCAGTTGCGCAAGCACAGCTGCGCAAATGCTACGCTGCGCGACACGTGTCTGCGCAGTTGCGCAAGCACAACTGCGCAAGCACAGCTGCGCAAGCGCTGCGCTGCCGACACGTGTCTGCGCAGTTGCGTAAGCACAACTGCGCAAGCGCTGCGCTGCGCGACACGTGTCATGCGCTGGGGCGTTTGCGCAAAACAGAATTGAAATTTTAAAGAAATCTTTTCTGTTCTTGTTAAAACAAGAAGATTTTCTTCTGTAAAACAGAGGCCTTTAGATCAAAGATCCAACGGTGGGGAAAATTCCCCAAATCACTCAGAGAAAGATCTCTTTAACAAATTTAACTAATTTATGGGCACTATAAAAAGGACCCCAGACCTCAATTCAAAAGGGGAGAAAACATTTTGTGAAAAATTAAACAGAGAAGACTTTGAAGAATTGGAGAGAAATCCTCAAGAACAAAGAAAAAGGTAAAGACCTTTAGAAAAAGAGAAAATTCTCTTATGAACAGATCATTGATCTGAGAACAAGATCAAGGATCTCTAATGAAAAGAAAAAAATAAATAATAAACAGTGCCTTGCACTTCTTTTTATGAACCATTGGTTCTGAATCTAAAAGATTCTCAAGATAACAGTGCCTTGCACTTTATATGAACCACTGGTTCTTTAAAAACAAGAAAAAACTTGTTTTCTCTGATCTGAAATTGATCCAAAAGAATAAGAACAGTGCCCAACACTTGCCAAAACTGCGCTATTGCGCAAGCCGCCAGGAAGCGCCACGTGACAGCAGTGCAGCAGCGCAGCGCACTAACGCAGCGCACTGCGCTGTTGCGCTTGCGCTCACCAGAACGTGACACGTGTCACCTCCACGAGCGCTTGCGCTCATTAATTGCGCAAAGTACCTGACAAGCCATGTGGGACACTGTCAAGGTATCTAATGCAATGCATTATTAAAGGGCAGAGCCCAATCAAAGGTCCAAGGGACCAAATAAAAGTGTTGCACATTATTTTAAAAAGGCAGAGCCCTATTAAAAAGTCTAAACAGACCAAAAATAATGCTATGCATTATTTAAAGGGGCGGAGCCCAATTGAGAGGTCCAATGGACCAAAACAAATGCTCTGCATTATAATAAAAAGGGCAGAGCCCAGTCAAAATAGGCATAAATAGCCTGAAGTAATGTTATGCATCATTCTAAAAAGGGGAAAGCCCAAACAGAGGCCTAACAGGCCAAATGCAAACAAAATGTGAACATTTTCAACTGGATTTAGCCCAATTTTGGCCGTAAGTCCTTAAATTAAATTGACTGAGCACAACTCTCTCTTAAATCAATTTATATCCGGTTCGAGGGTACATCTCCGAGCTCCTCTGACACTTATCGTTGTAATCCTTCAACGACGTCAGAGAGGTGACGGGTCCCGACGACCACATACGTCAATATGGACTGCGGGGTCCTTAAACTCGTGGACCGAAACGTCCTTAAACTAATATTAGACCACCACGTCCCTAAACTGGAACACGGACCACCACGTCTCTAAACTGGAACATAGACCACCACGTCCCTAAACCGGAACACGGACCACCACGTCTCTAAACTGGAACATAGACCACCACGTCCCTAAACTGGAACATGGACCATCACGTCCGTAAACTGGAACATGGACCACCACGTCCCTAAACTGGAATATGGACCATTACGTCCCTAAACTGGAACAATAGAGTCCCTAAATGCTCTTTAGCCAGATCTAAACGATCCTGTTTAAGTTGATCTTAGCCCCAAACACGGTTAACGTATCCTTAAACATCCAAATGGACTATAAAACTCCCAATCAACTTTGGTTCAAGGGTACATCTCTGAACTCCTCTGACACCTGTCGTTGTAATTCTTCAACGTCGTCAGAGAGGTGACGAGTCCCGACGGCCATATATTAAATGGATCACTACGTTAAGTCGATCTTAGTCTCAAACGGGACTAACGTATCCTTAACGAACGTTTAAGTTGATCTTAGCCTCAACACGGCTAATGTATCCTTAAACTAAAAACACCAAATCCAAATCTAAGTAAATACGGATTTGGACTAATCCACGTCCTACGGGCGACGGCATTACTCAGTCTCCGTATACAATCCACGGGCAACCACAAACAAAACAAACACATACGACACGAAGTGAAATTCTGGAGAAGGAGAAAGTTGTTACCGCGATGCGGTAGAGTAATTAACTGCAGGGGCTTGCGCCTGCAGGGAAGAGCGTCCCCACAATCAAAAACCCCTCAAGCGAGGGGGAATCTGACGAAGTCTGCTACATCGGCCGCATCCGTCTAAACCTCCGATACACGGTGCCATAAATCAACTTGGCATCTTCGGAGAGGTGGACGGATAAAACCAAATAGCATCTGCCCCGAATCTCAGCGTCAGGACTTCACAGTCTTGTGCGCCGTCCTTTGGAGGGGAACATCTATCTATGCAACATATGAATACCCAGCAGCTACCAATCACTATGTCTTGACTAAGGCCAACAAACATAGCTTGAATACTATTGAATATTCATATGAAATGATAGAGGGTTACGAATGGTTTTGGCGAAACCGTGAACGTGGTGAACTTGATATAATCGATGGAACCCGATAGCTTTTAAAAGGAGTGGTTTAAGATCCACATTTTAAAAGTTTTGCTGTTATGGAAAAACCGAGTGGTTCTAAAATTGTTCCAACGATTCAGCTTTAGTTTGTTTGCTTTACATTAATTTAATGCGGTCCCATCAATTAACCTACCATTGCAGAAAACAACGAAAATACAATGTACGCTTATGCCATCCGTATTCACCACGGGGCCCGTCATCATCCATTAGGTTACTTAACTAACAACAGATCGGGGGCTGGACTAGCGCAGATGCAAAACATAAGCAACGTCTATTATATAATATATATAATAATATCCATTCGTCGGACGCAATGATAGGCATTCCAGATCACAGATGAACACATTGGATATACTGGGAATTTCGCGTTTCGTTTGAGCCTGTAACGAAAGACAGATTCCACGGTCGTGATGAATAGACAAACCCTAGACCTCTATGGGTGCGGCAAATTACCCGCCAAATACCCGAAGTGAAGCAACCTCCCTCAACAAAGTGAGTAGACCACTCGGCACTTCAAAGTACCCGGTAGTTTGTGCACCCCACCTTGGGTCTATCCTAGGAGCAAAAACAGTAAAAGAAATAATACAACGGTGGCTACAACCTCAACCAGGATGTGCCCAGCAAAATAATATTACGTCACTTTAAAAATTTTACATCGAATGAAAGAATGAAAACCCTCATCTCACATCTCCGGCTATTCATCCACGACGATCCAACAAGTTCATATACACAAACCAACATAACATCATCACAGATATGTGCAACCCCGACTAATCGACGTATAGCAATTAGTCGACGTTTCCAAACATATATACACATCACAAAGCTTGTAAAGTAACTGCGACATTAGAATTCCGCACGTAATTAGCAAACTAAAACAATTTTTCCAAAACACGAAAAATTCAGTGAGCTAAAGTTCCAAAACCGATCGTTTTAAGCCAATTCGGAAGTCCGAATCAAAACGAAACGCGCCCAAACTTTCGCGGGAAGTTAGAGCACGAAATTAACTTTGAGTCGGGGCCCTAGAGGGGGTATCCCACCCCTGAGGCCACCACGAGGTGTTCAGGGGGTGAGGCAGACCCGAAACAGCCCAAAGTGGGGAAGTTTCGGGTCCCCACCGCCAAGACCACCTTTTGGTGGTCTTGGGGAGTGGGCCCAGCCGTTCGGCCCCCCGGTGGGTCTCCGGGATGCGCACGCTCCACCCCGTGGCTTCTCGGTTCAAACCGTGAGCCCGCGGGGTGTGCAAACAACTCAAAACATCAATTTTGGAAACTGTTTTTTCGGCAGTTTTTGCGCAACAAAAATGGCGGATTTCTAACGTCGCTACAAGCTATCTAAGGTTTATGAGAGGATCTGTTATCACTGTAAGTCGACGTCGCGCACCCCACGTGTTCGCGGGGAGGCGGAATTTGCAAAAAATGATTTTTACGGGCTTCGCAACACCGACTAGAACCAAGGATCGACCACAAACCCTAGCTAGCAAACTACATGAGATTTAACTACTCGGAAAGAATGTTATACCTCATGATACAAGTCCTTCGGGTCTTCTCCGTAGTCCTCCTCGTCATCGTAGGCTCCAAGGATCGATCCGGATCGTAGCTTCCTCGTCGGCTTCCTCGAGTCAAAGACGATCCACCCGAGAGTCCTCAAATCCGAGGTAACTAGGGCAACTGGCTTGCTAAACTAGATAGCCTAGGTGATGTAGAGAATGAAGATGGATTTATTTGTCTCTTGGAACCCTAGTTTACTCAACTCATGAGACCTTAAGGGTTTTTGATGTGAGGAAGAAGAAGAGAGCTAGCTTGAGGAAAAAGAAATGGTTTTTGATAATAATAATTGAAAATGAGATGGTTCACTTGATATGACTACAAGCATGGCAAGAAAATATCTCACCAAAGAAATATCTAGGGCCACAAAAATATCTCACAAGAAATAACTAAGTCAAAGAGTCAAACCATGTCAAGTGGTCAAACCAAGTCAAGTAGTCAAAATAAGTAACCATGCCACAATTATCATTTACAAATATAACAAATACTTTCCTCCACTTCATAATTGTTTTAATCAAGTCAATGGTCAAAACCCTAATGAGGTGTCTCCTTCTATACCCCTCTCATCCGTATATACATACCCGCATCCGTGTTCCGAGAAACACGAATACAAAGAGACGAAACTGATCCATCAATATAATACTAGGATCCAGCTTAAACCAAATCCCACTATTATTATCTGCCCGAACATCATACGCGCACAAGTGCATGTACGTGATCGAAGCCCTGCCGTAAAACCATACGGCCTCTACATCTTTCGCCCGATACAGGGAAACTCTCTATGTGGGACACTAAAGACTCGACACTACGCTGGCAGTGGGTTTAACCACAAGCCACAAGCGGTACTAGCTGCACGTAACGGCTACCCAGGTATCTGTCGATAAGAAGGTCGATGAGAAAACCCATCCGAACTCCTACTGAGCCTGAATGTGTCAATCTCTGTACAATTCGGTCTGTTCGTCTAAGAGTATCGCATATTGGGCCTAAGGGCCGGTAATCGTCAGACTCTTAATAGCGCAATAAGTCGTGTTGGAGAGTAGCCCAATACACCCTGAAAAACTACTGGAATACCCACCAGTAAATCTTACTTACCTTGGCCAAGGACTTTGTGTAATGGCCTTACGAACACAGCGTGATATCAACCCCCAATATCAGGAGAGACGAATCCTATCTAACCACCACTGCCTCCAAGTGCTTCGGGAATGCACCCAACTACTACCTATTTGCACGACTCCTTTGAGCCGTGGTAGGGTAGTAATCAAAGTACAGTGGGAACACACTCGAGGCGAAGTAGCAGTGCCAAGTCGACGGACTAAACTGCGCTCATGTCACCTGGAAACTGCTACCCGACGACATGTATAATACCCACCAACAGTTCCCAACGAGTCCTGTCCAGTGTACTCATAACCTAATGAGCACCTGCATACTCTCTCCAGTACGACGTACTGATGGCTGTAGGACAGACCATCTCCCCTGCTGGGATGAGAAGCGTATACACTAGTTTACTGTGGAGTATCGATGCCCTGTCTCGATAATCCTACGACTAGGGACCTGTATAGGATGTGCTCATAGACTACCCAGCCCCCACTAGTGTTACTGTCATCACAACGCTGGTAATCAAGCAAAGATCCTAAGGGCTCTACCAATATGTATAAGCGATATGCTAAGAAAACACATGCACATATTGAGGTAGAAACAAATCAGGTAGCATACTACCATTTTGAGCAAGACTGTTACTATATCCGTGTATATCCCAAGGTCCCATTAAGTAATATACAATCCAGTAAGATACAATAATGGCCTCTAAGGCATATATCACTAACAGGTTTTACAAAAAAAAAGGGTTTCTTTTAATCGATATTTTTAAATCCTTGGCAATTGCGCCTCTATAACTCTCGTTAGGAGACCAGCTAATAGATGGTACGGATTATCGCACATTCTTGGGATAGTAGAGCGAGATGCAGAACTCTTTACGGAGTATTCAGTCTCGAAAGGAAATAAAAATGCGATTTTTAAGAAATACGATTTTTTTCTAAACAAAACTAAACTTTGGAAAATTATATAAAACTATTGTTCCCCTCCGAAAGGCGGCGCACAGGACCGTGATGTCCTGACGCTGATATTCGGGGCAGATGCTATTTGGTTTTATCCGTCCACCTCTCCGAAGATGCCAAGTTGATTTATGGCACCGTGTATCGGAGGTTTAGACGGATGCGGCCGATGTAGCAGATTTCATCAGATTCCCCCTCGCTTGAGGGGTTTTTGATTGTGGGGACGCTCTTCCCTGCAGACGCAAGCCCCTGCAGTTAATTACGCTACCGCATCGCGATAAAAACTTTCTCCTTCTCCAGAATTTCACTTCGTGTCGTGTGTGTTTTGTTTGTGGTTGCCCGTGGATTGTATACGGAGACTGAGTAATGCCGTCGCCCGTAGGACGTGGATTAGTCCAAATCCGTATTTACTTAGATTTGGGTTTGGTGTTTTAGTTTAAGGATACGTTAGCCATGTTTAGGCTAAGATCGACTTAAACGGTCGTTAAGGATACATTAGTCTTGTTTGGAACTAAGATCGACTTAACGCAGTGATATATGGCCATCAGGACTCGTCATCTCTCTGACGTCGTTGAAGGATTACGACGACAGGTGTCAGAGGAGCTCAGAGATGTACCCTTGAACCAAAGTTGATTTGGAGTTTTATCATTCATTTAAATGTCTAAGGATACGTTAGCCATATTTGGGGCTAAGATCAACTTAAACGGGACCGTTTAGATCCGGCAAAAGAGCATTTGGAGGCTCTATTGTTCCAGTTTAGGGACATAGTGGTCCATAGGTAGTTTAGGGACATTGCGGTCCATGCTCCAGTTTAGGGACGTGGTGGTCCATATTCCAGTTTAAGGACGTGGTGGTCCATATTCCAGTTTAAGGACGTGGTGGTCCGTTATTAGTTTAGGGACGTTTCGGTCCCGATATTAGTTTAGGGACGTTTCGGTCCGATATTAGTTTAAGGACGTTTCGGTCCAACATTAGTTTAAGGACGTTTCGGTCTAACATTAGTTTAAGGACGTTTCGGTCCACGAGTTTAAGGACCCCGCAGTCCATATTGACGTATGTGGTCGTCGGGACCCGTCACCTCTCTGACGTCGTTGAAGGATTACAACGATAAGTGTCAGAGGAGCTCGGAGATGTACCCTCGAACCGGATATAAATTGATTTAAGAGAGAGTTATGCTCAGCCAATTTTATTTAAGGACTTACGGCCAAAATTGGGCTAAGTCCAGTTGAAAATGTTCACATTTTGTTTGCATTTGGCCTGTTAGGCCACTGTTTGGGCTTTCCCCTTTTTAGAATGATGCATAGCATTACTTCAGGCTATTCATGCCTATTTTGACTGGGCTCTGCCCTTTTTATTATAATGCAGAGCATTTGTTTTGGTCCATTGGACCTCTCAATTGGGCTCTGCCCCTTTAAATAATACATAGCATTATTTTTTGTCTGTTTAGACTTTTTAATTGGGCTCTGCCTTTTTGAAATAATGTGCAGCACTTTTATTTGGTCCCTTGGACCTTCGATTGGGCTCTGCCCTTTAATAATGCATTGCATTAGATACCCTGACAGTGTCCCACATGGCTTGTCAGGTACTTTGCGCAATTAATGAGCGCAAGCGCTCGTGAAGGTGACACGTGTCACGTTCTGGTGAGCGCAAGCGCAACAGCGCAGTGCGCTGCGTTAGTGCGCTGCGCTGCTGTACTGCTGACACGTGGCGCTTCCTGGCGGCTTGCGCAATAGCGCAGTTTTGGCAAGTGCTGGGCACTGTTCTTATTCTTTTGGATCAATTTCAGATCAGAGAAAACAAGTTTTTTCTTGTTTTCTAAAGAACCAGTGGTTCATATAAGGTGCAAGGCACTGTTATCTTGAGAATCTTTTAGATTCAGAACCAATGGTTCATAAAAAGAAGTGCAAGGCACTGTTTATTATTTATTTTTTTCTTTTCTTTTCATTAGAGATCCTAGATCTTATTCTCAGATCAATGATCTGTTCCTAAGAGAATTTTCTCTTTTTCTAAAGGTTTTTACCTTTTTCTTTATTCTTGAGGATTTCTCTCCAATTCTTCAGAGTCTTCTCTATTTAATTTTTCACCAAAAAAAAATGTTCCTCCTTTGAATTGAGGTCTAGGGTCCTTTTATAGTGCCCATAAATTTGTTAAAGAGATTTTTCTCTGAGTGATTTGGGAAATTTTCCCCACCGTTGGATCTTTGATCCAAGAGCTTCTGTTTTACAGAAGAAAATCTTCTTGTTTTAGAAAGAACAGAAAGATTTCTTTAAATCTCCATTCTGTTTTGCGTAACTCCCCAGCGCTTGACACGTGTCGCGCAGCGCAGCGCTTGCGCAGCTGTGCTTGCGCAACTGCGCAGACACGTGTCGCGCAGTGCAGTGCTTGCGCAACTGTGCTTGCGCAGTTGTCTTGCGCAACTGCGCAGACACGTGTCGCGCAGTGCAGCGCTTGTGCAACTGAAACGTTGCTTCCTTTACTTTTTTGTTTTAAACAGAGCTTTGCTCTGATTGGTTGCGCTGCCTCGGGCGCTGCGCTGATGCGTCTGCGCCAGACACGTGGCGCCTTGCGCTCAGCGCAGAGGATCTGAAGCGTTGCTTCAAGATTTTGAATTTTTGAAATTCAAACAGAGCCTTGATCTGATTGGGGGAAACAAATGCCCCCCCACCGTTGCGCTCACGTGGCATGCATGTGAGTGCAGCGGTGGCAAGATCCCAGCCTTTGGATCAACTGATAAGTTGAAGGGGCGCAGGCGCCTATAAATAGGACTCTTGGTCCTTAGAAAATTCTTACAACTTTCAAGAATTTTGATTCTCAGAGCCCTGCTCTTGCTTAAGAACTTCAAAGTTCAGAACTTAGAATCACTCTAGGTAATTTAAATTAAATTTAATTTAATTAACAGAGCCTTGCTCTTATAGATCTTTGATCTAAAGAAAACCCCTTTAGGGTTTCATCAACAGAGCCTTGCTCTCAAAAACTTACAGATCTACAGAGATCTTGTCCATGGGTTTTAACCCATGAATGGAGCTTTGCTCTTGGATCAAATGTAGATCTTTTTAGATCTGAAAAATGAAGAATTTTTCATAAGTTTTCATGGATTTTTCAAGATTCCAAAATTTTAATTCTTTTAAGTGTTAAAAAAAAAAAATTGATGGATCTTTCCATTATTACCACAGAGCTATGCTCTTTTGAGGAATCTTGTTCCCCTATGACCAGAGTTTGACAAATGTCACTCTATGACAGAGCTTTGCTCTAAAAGAGGAGATTTTCTCCTTGTCTCTAGGGTTTCCCATCAATGAGGATATTCTCTTGGGGATCTTTTCATGAATTGACAGTCTCATCTAATGATGGGATTGTCTTATTAAATGATGCACCGTCATCCAGATTTTGTGGGTCCCCCTTTGGTCCTCTACCCACTGCATCCCAGTGTGGAGTAAGATTTTAAAATGCCAAGTGTTAGAACACTAACGGTTATTTTCGTCTTTCTACAGGAAACATGTCTAACGACTTGTCTTTCCCCTTCGTTCGCTCAGAAGGAGGGTTCCCCCATGCGCCAGTGGACCGGGTGGCGTTCGCTCTTATTAAAGATCATGACCCCGAGCGCAAAAAACTCCACCTGTGGGGAAGGTGGTACAGCCAGATCATCCAGGGTTGCCGCAGTTTCAGTTTTGCCACGCCGTCTGAGCCCATAACTCTAATCCCCTATGCAGACGAACCCCCGGTGAAGTATGCCGTGGAGGTTAAAAATTGGAACTCGGATGACCTCCTCCAACCCGCAATTGGTGCTATTCCCGTGCAGCCGCCGCCGGCGATAGATATTTTAGTGAGGCGAATCTGTCAAGGTGAAGCACGCCCTTGGGGCCAGGCTTACAATATTGGACTGAACCCGCGACCGCCCGCCGGATATTTGCAGTGGGCCCGATACATCTTATCGGCTAAAAGGACTCATTTGATGAAGATCGGTTTGTATTCGGCCATCAACGTTTCGCTCTTCGAATATCCTTCCCCTCCAACGTGGTGGATTAAAACTTTTATCGAGCAATGGAATATCCCCACCCACACTTTCTTGACGACGGATAGGGAGGTCTCTATTTCTATGGAGGAGTTTGCCGAACTTTCGGGTCTGCCGGTGAGGGGGGAGCATTATGAGGAGTTGCTCCCTCCTGACGAATACGTCTTTGCTACCAAGCCGTTGGTGTTCGACCTGACTCCGGAGAACGCCGTTCGGCAACAGTATCCAGGCTTGGTGAAGGTATTGGAGATCTATGAAGGACTCCATCTGGAATTGGGCGACCGGGGCGTTAGTTATGCAGATTTTATTGCTCGCTTTGTTCGCCCGGAGTTCTTATCGGAGCAGGGCGAGAAGTTCGCCCGGCTCGACGACCCTTTTGGATTCGGTTTGGATCGCCGACCCACATCGGAGGATGACCACCAAGACTTTTATCTCCCCAATGCCGCCGTCATCCCTTTTTCAGAAATTGTCGTCCCGGGCTTGGATGAGGAGACTTTTTTTATAGGATTCTTGGGCTTGTGGCTGTGCAGCTTTGCGCTCCCTATGCACCCGCGCCACATGCGGCCCTCCGTCTTTTACCCGGCGCATCGGATGGTGGCTGGTCTGCAGTTATCGGTAGGAATCGCTGGGCTGGCTCACCTTTATAATGGACTTAGCGTAGCGGCGGACGCTAGTGAGCCTGGGGTGCAGCCCGCTAACTTTCCGATGCACTATTTCACCTCCTGGATGGAGATGCACGTGCAAGGGGTGTTCGGCGCCCATAAGATTCCTCCGTTCTTTGAGAAATGCAGACTCCCGAGAGTCATGCGGTTGGTTAGCGCTTCAATTGTGGCTGCACCCCCACGGGAGTCTAGGGGGCTGCTCCTTCGTCCACATCTGGTGGAAGCGAAGGTTTCCTTTGTGGATAAGGTCATAACAATAGGCTCAGAGACCGCCAAGTCAGTAGTGTCGCTACGCGATGATTTTAAAGATGGGGCTTCCATATTGAAGGCTCGGGAAATCCTCCATCTCTATTCCATTCAGCCGGGCTACTTGGTGTTCAGGCAGAGTGAGACTGCACTCTTTATGAGGTATAACCCGCACCGGTTTGCTCAGCAATCGAGCTACAACCAAGGGATCCCGATGGAAGCTTTCTTGGAAAAGCCCGTGGTCAACCGAGAGGGGATAAAGAATGCAATGCACCATTTCACACGGCTTAACACGGGTTCCTATTTCTTTATCAGCGAACCCAGCTGTGTCCCTAGGATGCTCAACACGTACGTGGCTTGGTATGCGCATGTGATGGGCCCAGTTATCTTAACGGAAAAGCGCATGTTGGTTGACCGTAGGGGTGCGCCTCCTGGCAGTGATCTCAGGGCCCCCTTGAAACCAAGGATTCCGGTCATTCTTCCACTAAAAGATGCCGAAATCGATCGACCACGCGTGTTGAGCCCCCCGCGTGGATTGCCGCTGCCTGCTATGGTGAATGCACCACCGGCGCCCCATGCTCCCACGAAGACGGTCAATGTGATATCGCCAGAGTCCGGCGTAGGAGCGGATATCGGGACCCGCCGTCCCAAGGTGACTGCCAAGCGCAAATCAATTCCAGGTGCATCTAGAGCTGGCGGGCAAAAGAAGAAGAAGTCGATCCTTTCCCTCGACGCAATCCTCAATTTAGAGCCTGAAGCCCCTCTCACCGAAGGAATAAGTGAATATGGCAGCAATAAGGGCTTCTTGGTAGACCCCGCAGACACCAATTTGGCAGCCGCTATTGCAGCTTCTGAGTGATCAGCAAGGCTCGAAGCGATGTTAAGCAAACTCGCCGAGTCAGGTAACCATTAGCTGTTTTCTTCGTCACTTTATCGCACTTTTTATCATTATTTTTAACTAATACTTTCTCCCATTTTCAACAGGTGTCTCTACCGAAGAAGCTATTGCTGCCTCTTTGAAAACCTTCCAAGAGGAGGAGGAGAAACGCGCTCTAACGGGCGTTGGTATGTCCCACCCTCTTTTCTTTTATAAGAAAAAAATTGTTATTCTTTTCGATGATCAACCTGACTTTCTTCCCTTGTTTCTTTCTAGGGGTTATACCAGTCGACGAAGAGATCCTTCCGGAACCCGTCACTGGAGTTCCGGTCTCGTTGGAGCTGCTTCAAGAGCCTCGACTTGACAAGTCGACGAGGGATGCCTTGAAAAATTTGGAGGCATCCCTATTTACGGACGAAGACGCCTCAATCAAAGAGGCTCTAGTGGCATCCATCTCAACGGCTCGGGAGGAGAGGAAGCGGTTGAGACGTGAAGTAAAGGTGCTCCGAGCTGCTTTGGCCATGGGAGCGGGCCCTAGCACCATCCCTCGTGCTGATACTCCCTCCGAAGAGGCCCCTGTCGCCCTATCTACTGCTCGCAGGCGAGTAGCGCGCGCGGTTCGAAGTGCAAATGATAAATCCTCTTCAGGTAGCATTTCTTTCAGAACCTTGTTGTAAAAATTATAAAGCTATCGGTTCTTATGTATCCCATCTTGCAGGGCCAAGTCCAACCGAGGGGGAGGCGGAGACCGTTGAACCCAGGGAAACAGAGGAGGCGGTGCCTGCCGAACTCGAGCTGACGGTGAGCAACGTCGTCGGGGCTACGGGGCCTGAAACAGAGGTTGGGGGATCTGCAGCTGAGAGGGTCATTGATGTCGAACCTGAAGTGGCGGCAGATGAAATGATCGTTATAACCGAGCCGAGGGCAGTGGTGGGCGAGGCGCTTGAGGCTGGCGACCTCGTGGTGACGGTGGACGAGACAGCCATGACCGTTGAACCCGAGGGAGTAGTGAGTGAGGCGGCCACGATTCCTGAGGACGAGCCAACTGCTCCTTCCCAGGAATCTGGCAATGCTCCAGTCATAGCCCTCCCTGCCTGTGGTCCCCCGCCATCTCTAGGGCTTGCAAGCACGACAACGGTTCCCATTGAGTCGGGTGATGAGGCTACAGGCGGTGGCCTTATGTCGATAGGGGAGGGGATTGCCTCAGTTTCGGCCGGCAGCTCGTTGGGTAAATTTCGGGTTATTATCATTCTCTTTTTATATCTTGCGATCTTTTCTAACAAGTTTGTCTTTATTTTTAACGCAGGTGCGGCCAACGCCGATGCTCCATTGCTCGAAGGAGCACCGTCAATTACTGCCTTGGCGGTGGTCACCTCCCAGCCTACCCTTGTGCCATCGCTGATGTTGGAAGGTATGGATTTGCGACCCACTAGTTTATTTTTTTAACCGCATAACTTATGTACTAACGCCGTACCACTGTGTCTTTTCAGGAGTGCTCTTTGATCATCTATATCAAGTGTTTCTCCCACACTTCTCCTTCCCATCCGAACTCGCTTCTCCCTCTAGTGGTGCCGGTGAGTATACTTTCACTTCGATGTCTTTATTTTCCCTTTTTTTTTAGCAATGGGATGATTTCTGACTTTTCCTCTTCCTTATTGTAGTGCCACAAATCGAAGGAGGGGACGCAAGACCTGCCACGCCACCGGCCCTTCCGGCTTTGCCATCTGTTGCAGCTGGTATAGTAAATTTCCTTTTTGACGACTCTTCAATATCTCTTGAACCATCGTTTAACTATGTTTTGTTTTGCAGCTATCGTTCTGGCTCCGGTCCCTCTTGAGTCTCGTGTCCTTTCACCGACAGGCCCTTTCTTGAAACGTCCATCTTCAAAGGGTGCCGTGATGAGTTTGGGCATGCTGAGCGGGTATATCGAAGAGCTTAACGCGGACGATCTCCCCTCTACCGCAGATTTCGTCGTGGAGGTTAATCCAATGTTGGCGGCGCTCGTAAACTTTCACAACGAAGGCGTCGTCGAATCTTGGGTTAACCACTGCAGGGAGATCGGGGCCTGCCTACATCGGCTGGAGTCGACGCGTCCTTCTCCTGAAGTTTTGGCCATAAGCACCCAACGGACAGCTTGGCTCGAGCAAAGCACTTCTTACTTCCGCCAGTTGGAGCAAGAAGCAGCTTTACGGTAGAAGGAACGTCAGGAATCTTCAAGCGCAACTGCTCGCCTGCGCGCTGAAGTTAGGACGAATGCTGCCGAGGTGAAAGCTGTCTTTGAAGGCCTTCTGGAGCGTATTTCTAATGGGCTAGCCCTGAAGCGGAAGCTTGATGCCTCCGAGCGTGATGCCCGAGGCCGTGAAGCAGCTCAGCAGGTCGTTGGGGAACAGCTTGCCTCCTTCATGCAGCAGCGGGCTCAAGTAGAGGCCGAACTGGCGGTGGCAACTGATCAAGAGAAGGCGTGGAAGGAAGTACGCGAGCAATTGATAGAGCTATTCAAGAGGCTTCCTTCTCAGTAACTCTCCTTGTATCGTTTGCAAAAATGTATATGTATATTTTTTACTCTTTAGCACAATGTATCCTGTACTCAATCAAGTCTATGAATAAAAGATACACATTTTTTTTGTAACGTCTTGTGTCATTTCTCCGCCCTTTTCTTTCTTTTGTTATCAGCATGCCACCCTAGTAACCATGGTTGACGGATAATAGGGCACGCATCTTGACTTTCTTAAGAAATAGCGATGGCTTAGGCCGCAGGTTCAGATCTGCTGCCTAAGACTTTTCAACTCCATGAGCCGTGAGGGTCTCATAGAGACTTTTCTCCCTACGGATCGAGAGGATCTCGTAAGTGGGTTTTTCTCCTTAGGAATCGTGAGGATTCCTAAGTGTGGTTTTCTCTTATAAGTCGTAAGGATCCTATAAGAGAATTTTCCCTGTTACGAGTCGAGAGGACTCGTAAGCGGTTGTTTCCCTCCTTGTCGAAACTCGACCTTGGAGAGTGAGACCCGTGAATAGTATGCAAGAGACCATTTTGGATTGACTTGCAGGGTCCCATTGTTCAGGAAGCAAGGTTTTTAGTCCCTGCTGCCTGAGGCTTCATTTGCAAGTTGAGACAAATCGGGAATTTCCCGCGGAGACACCGGTTTCTCTGCGAGCCGACGCGAATCAGGAGGCTCTCGTCAAGAAGTGTTTGTATCCGTGAGTTGAGGAATTTGCTAAGGATTATTTGTTTCCCTAGCGCCAAGGATTATTTGTTTCCTTGGGGTTTGAAACGAGTCGAGAATTTCCCACGGAGGCACTGGTGGCTCTGCGAGTCGACGCGGATCAGGAGGCTCTCGTCAAGGAGTGTTTGTATCCGTGAGTCGAGGAATTTGCTAAGGATTATTTGTTTCCCTAGCGCCAAGGATTATTTGTTTCCTTGGGGTTTGAAACGAGTCAAGAATTTCCCACGGAGGCACTGGTTGCTCTGCGAGTCGACGTGGATCAGGAGGCTCTCGTCAAGGAGTGTTTGTATCCGTGAGTCGAGGAATTTGCTAAGGATTATTTGTTTCCCTAGCGCCAAGGATTATTTGTTTCCTTGGGGTTTGAAACGAGTCGAGAATTTCCCAAGGAGGCACTGGTTACTCTGCGAGTTGACGCGAATCAGGAGGCTCTCGTCAAGGAGTGTTTGTATCCGTGAGTCGAGGAATTTGCTAAGGATTATTTGTTTCCCTAGCGCCAAGGATTATTTGTTTCCTTGGGGTTTGAAACGAGTCGAGAATTTCCCACGGAGGCACTGGTTGCTCTGCGAGTCGACGCAGATCAGGGGGCTCTCGTCAAGGAGTGTTTGTATCCGTGAGTCGAGGAGTTTGCTAGGGATTATTTGTTTCCCAAGCGCCAAGGATTATTTGTTTCCTTGGGGTTTGAAACGAGTCGAGAATTTCCCACGGAGGCACTGGTTGCTCTTCGAGTCGACGCGGATCGGGGGGCTCTCATCAAGGAGTGTTTGTATCCGTGAGTCGAGGAGTTTGCTAGGGATTATTTGTTTCCCAAGCGCCAAGGATTATTTGTTTCCCAAGCGGTTTGAAACGAGTCGAGAATTTCCCACGGAGGCACTGGTGGCTCTGCGAGTTGACGCGGATCAGGAGGCTCTCGTCAAGGAGTGTTTGTATCCGTGAGTCGAGGAATTTGCTAAGGATTATTTGTTTCCCTAGCGCCAAGGATTATTTGTTTCCTTGGGGTTTGAAACGAGTCGAGAATTTCCCACGGAGGCACTGGTTGCTCTGCGAGTCGACGCGGATCAGGAGGCTCTCGTCAAGGAGTGTTTGTATCCGTGAGTCGAGGAATTTGCTAAGGATTATTTGTTTCCCTAGTGCCAAGGATTATTTGTTTCCTTGGGGTTTGAAACGAGTCGAGAATTTCCCACGGTGGCACTGGTTGCTCTGCGAGTCGACGCGAATCAGGAGGCTCTCGTCAAGGAGTGTTTGTATCCGTGAGTCGAGAAATTTGCTAAGGATTATTTGTTTCCCTAGCGCCAAGGATTATTTGTTTCCTTGGGGTTTGAAACGAGTCGAGAATTTCCTACGGAGGCACTGGTTGCTCTGCGAGTCGACGCGGATCAGGAGGCTCTCGTCAAGAAGTGTTTGTATCCGTGAGTCGAGGAGTTTGCTAGGGATTTTTTGTTTCCCAAGCGCCAAGGATTATTTGTTTCCTTGGGGTTTGAAACGAGTCGAGAATTTCCCACGGAGGCACTGGTTGCTCTGCGAGTCGACGCGGATCAGGGGGCTCTCGTCAAGGAGTGTTTGTATCCGTGAGTCGAGGAGTTTGCTAGGGATTATTTGTTTCCCAAGCGCCAAGGATTATTTGTTTCCTTGGGGTTTGAAACGAGTCGAGAATTTCCCACGGAGGCACTGGTGGCTCTGCGAGTCGACGCGGATCAGGAGGCTCTCGTCAAGGAGTGTTTGTATCCGTGAATTTGCTGAAGACAGTGGTTTCTTCGGAGTTGGACTGAACCGTCGAGATTTGGCTTCGTCTTCTGGCGGAGCCTGTTGGGAAAGTATGGTTCCCTCTTTGTTTACGCCCTTGGGTTGTATACAGGGATCGATGTGATCTTAACTGTAGGGCCAAAGTTTTATCATCATTTTTTGTTTTATCTCCGCGACGCTCTATCATTTCAGCTTTTATATCGCGAAGGTCGCGATTGCCCAATCATTTCGGCTATTTTTCGCGGTGCCCAATCATTTCGGCTATTTTATTTTTTTTTATTTTTACTCGCTGTTTTTTTTATTGCGAGTTGCCCAATCATTTCGGCTATTTATTTTATTTTTACCCGCTGCTTTTTATTGCGAGTTGCCCAATCATTTCGGTTATTTTGCATGCATATATTTTTACTTGTTGTTTTTTATTGCAAGTTGCCCCATCATTTCGGCTATTTTGTATGCATGTGCGGCCTATTGGCTTTTCGCTGTAAACCGATTTCGGCATCAGCATCGCTATAACTGGGATATTACCAGGAGCGAATCATCATTTGCCTTTGTCAATGTCGAACAAAGGTGGCTTAGCGACCAGGGTTAGGGTTCTGTCGACTAAGGCTTTTGACTTCATGAGCCGTAAGGGTCTCACGAAGTTATTTCTCCCTACAAGTCGTAAGGATCTTGTAGGTGTATTTTCTCCTTAAGAATCGTGAGAATTCCTAAGTGTATGTTCCTCTGTAAGTCGTAAGGATCCTACATGAGGGTTTTCTCTTTGTAAATCGGGAGGATTTACAAGGGTTGTTCACCATGCGAACATATCCTCCGTCACGGATGGGACTTGGTTGGGGAAATGTTTATTCGCGCCCGTGAATTGTATACAAGGGCCAGTATTGAGCCACTTGTAGGGCATTATCGAAGATTGTGGGGGTTGCTTAAGCACAGGTTTAGGTCTCTGTAACTTAAGACTTTCAACTCTTATGAGCCGTGAGGGTCCCATAAGAGAGTTCTCCTTACGAGTCGTGAGGATCTCGCAAGTGTATTTTCTCCTTAGGAATCGTGGGGATCCTTAAGTGTGTTGCTCCCTTGTGAGTCGTAAGGATCTCACGTGGGTGGTTTCTCCTTATAAGGTCGAGAGGACCCTAAAAGTGTCCTTTAACGAGGTTGCGCCCTTTCAGGTTTTCACAAACACTCGCCGGTAGCCCTGCTGTTTTTACTCACGGAGCCCTTTCGGGTTTTCATCCGTACCCATTTTGCTTATGGACATACCGTTTTTTTATTCTTTTTATTTTCTTTTTCTCTTTTTTTTTTACGAGGTCGCGCCCTTTCGGGTTTTCACGAACACTCGCCGGTAGCCCTGCTGTTTTTACTCACGGAGCCCTTTCGGGTTTTTTCATCCGTGCCCTTTTTGCTTATGGACATACCGTTTTTATTTATTATATTTTTTTTCATTATTTTTTTTATCTCGTCAGCCTAAGGATACTGCGGTATTAGTTTAAAGACGTTTCGGTCTGTTGTTAGTTTAAGGACATTTCGGTCCGTCACTAGTTTAAGGACGTCTCGGTCCGTCATGGAGAAGGCTGGCCACTGCTTAGAAAGCTTAAGCTTAGGAAGATAGCGAGCAGACATAGTCGTCGTTGTCTATCGTTGACCTAGGCTGTGGCTCATTAAGCGTAGTATTTCTTTAGGAAGCGACCGTTTATTGGCCTGAAAGGCCTTTCACCGTGCATATCCATGAGTAGATAAGCTCCACCATGGTAGACCTTGTCTATGATGTACGGGCCTTCATAGTTCGGCTCGAATTTTCCCCGCTTGGCGCGATTGGGGATCATAGACCTTTTGACCACTAACACAAGTTTGCCTTGGCAGAATGTCCTCGGCCGAATCAATCTTTCATATGAGCGCGTCATCTTTGCTTTATAATCTTCCAGATTTTAATGTGCTATGAGCCGGGTTTCATCAAGGGCGTCAAGCTCCTCAAGCCGAAGGTGGGCATTTTCTTCGTCCGTTAGCTCGTAGTGGACTGCCACTCGTAGAGAGGGTAACTCTATCTCGAGGGGGAGTACTGCTTCTGTACCGAACACCAACGCGTACGGCGTTGTGTTCGTGGAGAGGGGTCCTGAAGGCTGTGTGCTTCTGGTCTTCCGGATGCATTTTTATCTGATTATATCCTGACGAGCCGTCCATGAAGGAGAAAATCTCATGAGTGGACGTATTGTCTATCATCAGTTCGGTGACTGGCACTGGAAAATCGTCCTTCGGACAAGCTTTATTGAGATCCCGGAAATCCACGCATATGCGCACTGTCCCGTTTTTCTTCATCACCGGGACGATGTTGGCGATCCATTCAGGGTATTGAACTTCCTGGATGAAGCCGGAGTCGATCAGCTTTTTGACTTCAGCATTGATACTCATTTCAAGCTCGAGCCGCATTCTCCTCGGCGCCTGTTTAACTGGCTTGATGTCCGGGGATATCGCCAATCTGTGCACAGCAATTTCTGGATTTAGTCCCGGCATTTCGGAATAGTTCCATGCGAAGCAATCTTTATGTTGTAGAAGCACATCCTTTAACGCAGCCACCCTTTCTTCAGATAGCAACTCGCTGATGAATGTCGGTCGTGGATCGTTTGCCGTCCCTAACTCAATTTTCTTGAGGTTATCTGCAGTGGTATGTATTCCATCCTCCAGTTCTTTCGGCGCTGGTGGGAATTCTGAGATTATCTCGTCGTTGCTATTTTCGAAGCACCAGGGAAGGCTGTTCATGTTCTCGGGCTCTTCTTTTAATATTGTTATCATGTGACAAGTGCGAATTCGCTTCCAATCCCAATGTGGAGTTGGCTCTATCCTCGTGGCTTTGGGTTCGTGCTTCTGTGGCGGCGTTACCCTCCAGTTGTCAGACAGAGCGAACTTGCCGAGCTGGTACTGATCTTCAACCCAATTCTTGAAGGTGAAGCAGTCCTCGAGAGGGTGCCTTATTACTCGATGGTAAGAGCAATAGTCCGAGTGTGAGACTTCACCCGCTCGTCCGGGATGTTTAGACTCCGGCAATGTAAGCATTTGATGTTTTAGAGCAAGGTCAAGTATCTTCTTCGTCTTTTCCCGAGGAAATGAGTACGCTCGACCCATTTTCTTCATGAGGGATAGATCAATGACGCTCGACTCCCGTTTGCGTGGCTTCTTAGCCCTGCTTTGTTGTTGTTGAGCGCCTTTTTGGCCTTTCGACTTATTTCTGCTTTTGCGTCGAGCTTTCTTTATAACAGGTTGACATGGAGCGGCCTTTTCATCTTTCACGGCCTGTTGGAGAAGGCGTTGCGTCTTGGCTTTCTCGTAGATGACCATTTCGCGGTTATGATCGTCCCGGACTTTTTGACCCGCTTCCCTTATAAGCTTGTCCATTTGTTCTTCGAACGATGGACTGGGCACTTTTGCATCTGGAACTTTCATTGTCTCAGGATTAGCGTCTTCCCATTGAGCATCCGCTTCCTCATCGAAGTCATACACGACGTAGCAGCCGGGTAGTAACTCTCGTTTCTTTGACCGGACGTATCCAAGCCCAATCGTTTCCATTCTCCCATTAGGCAGTTTGCGTTGAGTCCCGGGAACGTTCCATACTTTGTCATTGAACTTGGCTTTCCGAACGGTCTGCTTGAAGGATATCCCCTGGCGTTTCAGCAGCTTTTTTAAACCCTCTGTATAATATCTGGGAAGACGGATAGGCTGAATCCTGTCGAGCGTAGGATCCGCGCCATGCCAGATTTCTTTTTCTACCTGGGTTTCTTCAGAGCGGTAGAACAGAATTGCTTTCTCGCTTTCTCGCCCGGGAGGGATATAGAATGTCCGCAACTCTTCTACACTGTAGATATTAAGTTCTTTATGGTGTTTAAGCGGCACTATGGCGACTTGTAGACTTTGCTCTTCGTCAGCGGACGTTTGTATTGAAGGTCGAGCAGAGAATACAGCATGGACTTCATCTTCCGAGTCGCTGCCAAAGATCAATGTAAGAGCCGATGGTCCCGGCTTGTTGTGTTGGGGTGGACCCGAATAAACTATCTCCTCTTCCTCCTCAGTATCACTGCCGAAGACAGGGATGGTAGCGTTAGTTTTATTCTCCGGTTTGTGACACTTCTCCGTATCTTCGAAATCCGGTAAGAAATATTTGGCATTTTCGTATTTGCGGACCTCATTCACAGAGAACGGGTTCAGTTCTTCCGTCACGGTATACTCGAAACCATCCTTAAAATACTTCATACACTGATGTTGTGTAGAAGGGATGATGTTGTACTCGTGTAACCATGGTCGGCCGAGCAAAGCGTTGTAGCATGTCTTGGCATCTATGACATGGAACTTAATGTCCGTGACGAGTAGCCCGAAGCGTAGCGTCAGTATCACAGACCCAAGAGTTCTTGATGACTGGGAGTCGAACCCGGAGATGGTGATCTTGTCACGAGCAAGGTGTTGGACGCTCATGCAGATTTCTTTTAACACCCGCACATTGAGAAGATTAACGGAGGATCCATTGTCGATCAGGATTTTGTTTATCTTAATATCGTGGCAGTATCCCGAGACATAGAGAGGGCGATTGTGTTCGCACGTCCCAAGTAGAAGGTCTTCATCGCCAAAAGTAACATCGGCCGTGTGCACTTCTTCCAATTCATCCTTCATCTTTTCCTCGGCCAGGCATGCTTGGAATTGTTCTGGGTCTTGGAGCGCCTTAATCAACGAATCTCTCGCCTCTTTTGATAGCAAAAGGGCGTCAAGAATGCTGAGCTGTGAGGGCAGCTTCCTCAGATGCGCTAAGACGTTGTAATCCACCTTATTCTTCTTCGGCGGGTTGTTGGCGCTTAGCTCCTCCAGAACTTGGTCATCTAAGACGATATCTTCAGAGACCTTTTCTTTCCCTTTATCTTTTCTGTTTGAGGGTCCGAGGTTCTTTTCAGGCAACGTCCGATTCCGCAGCCGAATATTTTCGCAGACCTTCGGCTCTTCTTCTTTTCCCGAAGTGAATTCTTTAAAGAGAGGGGCAAGTTCTAGCTCCTCATCAGAATCGCTCCCGAATGTAGGCACTAGTGACCCGCCAGTGTTAACCATGCGACAATTGCCGGTAGTTCTTTTAATCCCTTCGGTCGTATTTCTTTGCTCTCGACGAGTTTTACGCTTTTCCCGCTTAAAGCATTGTCGATGAGCAACGTATCCTTGCCACCATTTATCGAAAGCTTTGCACTCTTGGGTGGGGTGCGAAACTTTCTGATGATATAAGCAATAGGACGGGTGCATTTCTATTTCATTGGTGATGCTTCCTTCATAGGATGGTAGCTTCATGCCCATCGATATGGCCTTAGCAAACTTTTTCCTCGTCTTGAATTGGCTTTTGTCAACGGTGGAGGCATTTTGCTCCAGCGGGATTATCTCAGCTCTTTCATCAAGTCGCTGGCACTTGGCCCTTTCAAATATAGCCGTCTCGCGTTCTCGATCAGCTTTACTTTTCAGTCGAGCTTCGTTAAGGAACGCGTCAATCATTTCATCTGATAGTTTCGGGAATTTTGGTTCAAGATTTGCCCCCAGCGCTTCGGTACAAGGAGTTTCCTCATCACCCACGAACGAATGGGAAATCACATAACAGCTCGCCACGCATTCTTCAGATTCATCTGACGAACTTTCTCCCTCACCTTCCTCTTGAAAGACGTGATTGAGGAACTCTTGGAGTGTAATGGGAGTCCGTGCCTCCTGGTTGTACTCCTCCAGCGCGTCAATTTGTTTTTGCAAGTCTGTGCGCTTGTCGCCAGGCTTCACGGGCTTCACGGGCTTCTTTGACTTCTTTTTCTTCTTCTTCGAAGATTTTGACGGCTGGTTGCGAGTGTTTGAGCCACCACCATCGGTCTTTGGAGTTGTACGCGGCTTCAACATCCCCTCAATGATCTGCGGTTCCAACGGGTTCTTCCACTTGATCGCTGGACATGTCTGAAGATCGTTTAGCATCATCTTTGTCTTGGCCGATAATACAACCTCCCAAGGAGCTTCTTCAACGACGGAGCATGTTTCCCCCGGCGTATTCGTCCCCTTAGAGGCATGGGGCTGCGGGGGATTCACCTTCCATTTGTCAGATAACGCGAACTTGCCCTGTCGGTACTGGTTTTCAAGCCAATTTTTGAAAACGTAGCAGTCTTCGATCGGATGGCCTAGTACTCGATGATAAGGATAGTAGTTGGGCTCGTTGACGTCACTTGGTTGCAACGAACGTTTTGGATCCGGCAGATTTATGAGTCTGTTGCGCAACGCCAGCTCGAATAACCTCCTCGTTTTATCGCGGGGAAAGGAATAAGGACGCCCCATCCTATCCTCAAGGGGTATGTACGGGCGCATATTACTTTGACGAGCAACCGGCTTCGAATCGCTCGGTTGTTGTTGAACATTAGCAACAACGATCGCTTTTCCCTTCCCTTTGTCATTTCGGGAGTCCGGCCTTGGAAGAGGGGGTTTATGGCCCATCTGATCCATCTGTGTTAGCTTGTCAATCAAGGCCTGGAAGGTAGTTGGCTTGAAAAACATCATAAATTGTGAGATGGTCGCTTGCGGATCAAGGGTTCCCACAAACATACCCACCGCGGGAGCTACTTCAATGCGTTGCTCGCACTTCGACCACAAGTTCCGCCACCGTATAGCATACTGAACCCACGTCTCGCCTGGCTTTACCCTGGCGTTAATCAGTGCTGTCATCGGGGTATGTTCACTGGTGCTTGCAAAACGCTGAGTAAACAGCAGCTCCATCTCCGCGAAGGTTTTAATAGAGTCGTTCGGGAGCTCAGAGTACCATTCGAACGCCGTATCTGATAAGCTTCCAACAAACTGGCGAAGCAACAGCTTGTCATCACCGCCGGTGTTGCCGCAGAGTGCCCTGAACTGGGCAACATGCTGATGAGGATTGCCCGTTCCTTTGTAGACATGGAACTTGGGAATTGTGTAACCGGGTGGGTACTTGATTTGATCGTACCAACTTGGATATGGCCGCCCCGTTTTTACGACCTGACCGGCCGCTTCGGTCGCATGATGAACCCGTATTTGCTGGGCGATGTACTCATCCAAATCAGCTTTGGAGATTGTATCCTCTTTAGCTGTCGATAGAGCTAGTGGAGGATTTAATGTCTCTCCCCTATCGTCTCCAAGGACGATCGGGGGCTCTTCGGCCGGAGGATCTTGTTGTATCATCATTCCTATCATGTCTTGGAAGAGGAGGCCCATACGCTGTATGTTGGCTGCTTGTTCAGCAGCCTCTTTGTCCTTCTTCTCCAATATCCGACGAAGGAATTCGGCGTCGATTTCTTCCTCTTGGCGTTCATCCGAGGACGTTTCAGGGTTTTCTTTTGGCCCTGTAAGTGTGGCCATAGCGTTCATCATTTCTTGGAGCTTCTGCTGCTGCTCCTGCGCCTTGGTCACTGATCGGGTAAGTGGTCGATGACCCGTAGATATGCGGTTGTCTTCTTTACCAGACGCCACACAGACGGTATGAACTGTTATGCCCCCTGACTTGGGGCGTTTAGGTTCACCATTTTTAACTTTTGCCGCTGACGCGGGAGTTTTCTCTGGCCTCCTTCTTTTGTGGGCCGTTGAAGTTGAAGGAACCGTTGAAGGGGGCACCCTAGCAGCTGCTGTCCCCTGCTGTTTAATGGGACGGTCCTTGTCTTTTTCCACCTTCGCCTTTTTCTGGCGACGAGAGTGACCTGGGTCAATCACGGAGTCTTGAACCCTCCTCCATACTTTATAAATTTTTGAAGACAGCCGTTGAGGGGGATGTTCTTGTTCTGTTTCCGGATCTCTCTCCATAGGTGGAGGGGATCTTTTCAATGTAGCGGTTGGAGAGTTCCTACGTACCCTCCTCAGCAGTTCAAAGCTGTTCCCAGTTGGAACAGCAGCGTTGACTTCCACCACTGGAGCCGGTGGAGTTAGCCTTGAGGGGGAGTTGCCCCCTGCCTTTCTCACTCGTCGCCAATGGCGACGTCGAGCACGGCGAGCCATTGGGACTGGCTCAGAGATAAAGATAGCTTCTTTTTGCCCCCTGTCTGAATGAGGCGCCGCCGGTGTTAACCTCTTAAAGACTGAAGTTGTCTTTTGAGGGGTGATATTCAACCTGTCGAAGACGGATCCTCGGGCAGGGGCAGGAGCAGGAATCGTCAGTCTTGAAAAGACTGACTCTTTGATAGGGGAAGCCGCCTTGACGACTTCTGGAGCAGCAGTCATTGCCTTCCTTGGGACAGCCAGTTTAGAGTTCTGATTTAGCCTGGTGAAAACAGAAGCCGTTGGTTTGGTAGCGGGCGACCCGTTGACAGGGGCCGTCGTAGCAGTGAGCCGGTCGAAAACCGACTTTTTGTTCACTTCCGGTGCAGGTATTGGCATAGAGAAGCTTGTAGGTAGGATCATGGTCCCGAAAAACAGGCCGGTGGTGGCCTGGATCACCTGATCTACCGGCAGAGCGAGGAAGGAAGCCGCTTGGGTCCCATATGCTACACCTCCCAGTGAGGTGGAGCATCCGTTGCAGTGGTACTTCGAGCAGTTGGTGCAGTTAAAGGCCATTGAATCTTGAGTTCTGCGCCAGGCAAAAGACCAAATCTTAGTAACTTGAAATCCGAAGGCAACCATTTACCAAACCGCGATTGGTTCGCAAAGACGACACACGAAGTGTGGAGTGGAAAGAGGAAGAGGTCCCACCGGACGTGCCAGAATCTGTTCCCCTCCGAAAAGCGGCGCACAGGACCGCGATGTCCTGACGCTGAGATTCGGGGCAGATGCTATTTGGTTTTATCCGTCCACCTCTCCGAAAGTTGATTTATGGCACCGTGTATCGGAGGTTTAGACGAATGCGGCCGATGTAGCAGATTTCATCAGATTCCCCCTCGCTTGAGGGGTTTTTGATTGTGGGGACGCTCTTCCCTGCAGGCGCAAGCCCCTGCAGTTAATTACGCTACCGCATCGCGGTAACAACTTTCTCCTTCTCCAGAATTTCACTTCGTGTCGTGTGTGTTTTGTTTGTAGTTGCCCGTAGATTGTTTACGGAGACTGAGTAATGCCGTCGCCCGTAGGACGTGGATTAGTCCAAATCCGTATTTACTTAGATTTGGGTTTGGTATTTTAGTTTAAGGATACGTTAGCCATGTTTAGGCTAAGATCGACTTAAACTTCGTTAAGGATATAGTAGTCTTGTTTGGGACTAAGATCGACTTAACGTAGTGATATATGGCCATCAGGACTCGTCACCTCTCTGACGTCGTTGAAGGATTACGACGACAGGTGTCAGAGGAGCTCAGAGATGTACCCTTGAACCAAAGTTGATTTGGAGTTTTATCATTCATTTAAATGTCTAAGGATACATTAGCCGTATTTGGGGCTAAGATCAACTTAAACGGGACCGTTTAGATCCGGCAAAAGAGCATTTGGAGGCTCTATTGTTCCAGTTTAGGGATGTTGCGGTCCATGCTCCAGTTTAGGGACGTTGCGGTCCATGCTCCAGTTTAGGGACGTGGTGGTCCATATTCCAGTTTACGGACGTGGTGGTCTATATTCCAGTTTAAGGACGTGGTGGTCCATATTCCAGTTTAAAGACGTGGTGGTCCGTTATTAGTTTAGGGACGTTTCGGTCCGATATTAGTTTAAGGACGTTTCGGTCCGATATTAGTTTAAGGACGTTTCGGTCCATGAGTTTAAAGACCCCGCAGTCCATATTGACGTATGTGGTCGTCGGGACCCGTCACCTTTCTGACGTCGTTGAAGGATTACAACGATAAGTGTCAGAGGAGCTCGGAGATGTACTCTCGAACTGGATATAAATTGATTTAAGAGAGAGTTGTGCTCAGTCAATTTTATTTAAGGACTTACGGCCAAAATTGGGCTAAGTCCAGTTGAAAATGTTCACATTTTGTTTGCATTTGGCCTGTTAGGCCACTGTTTGGGCTTTCCCCTTTTTAGAATGATGCATAGCATTACTTCAGGCTATTCATGCCTATTTTGACTGGGCTCTGCCCTTTTTATTATAATGCAGAGCATTTGTTTTGGTCCATTGGACCTCTCAATTGGGCTCTGCCCCTTTAAATAATGCATAGCATTATTTTTGGTCTGTTTAGACTTTTTAATTGGGCTCTGCCTTTTTGAAATAATGTGCAGCACTTTTATTTGGTCCCTTGGACCTTCGATTGGGCTCTGCCCTTTAATAATGCATTGCATTAGATACCCTGACAGTGTCCCACATGGCTTGTCAGGTACTTTGCGCAATTAATGAGCGCAAGCGCTCGTGAAGGTGACACGTGTCACGTTCTGGTGAGCGCAAGCGCAACAGCGCAGCGCGCTGCGTTAGTGCGCTGCGCTGCTGTACTGCTGACACGTGGCGCTTCCTGGCGGCTTGCGCAATAGCGCAGTTTTGGCAAGTGCTGGGCACTGTTCTTATTCTTTTGGATCAATTTCAGATCAGAGAAAACGAGTTTTTTCTTGTTTTCTAAAGAACCGGTGGTTCATATAAGGTGCAAGGCACTGTTATCTTGAGAATCTTTTAGATTCAGAACCAATGGTTCATAAAAAGAAGTGCAAGGCACTGTTTATTATTTATTCTTTTCTTTTCTTTTCATTAGAGATCCTAGATCTTGTTCTCAGATCAATGATCTGTTCCTAAGAGAATTTTCTCTTTTTCTAAAGGTTTTTACCTTTTTCTTTATTCTTAAGGATTTCTCTCCAATTCTTCAGAGTCTTCTCTGTTTAATTTTTCACCAAAAAAAAAATGTTCCTCCTTTGAATTGAGGTCTAGGGTCCTTTTTATAGTGCCCATAAATTAGTTAAATTTGTTAAAGAGATCTTTCTCTTAGTGATTTGGGGAATTTTCCCCACCGTTGGATCTTTGATCCAAGGGCTTCTGTTTTACAGAAGAAAATCTTCTTGTTTTAAAAAGAACAGAAAGATTTCTTTAAATCTCCATTCTGTTTTGCGTAACTCCCCAGCGCTTGACACATGTCGCGCAGCGCAGCGCTTGCGCAGCTGTGCTTGCGCAACTGCGCAGACACGTGTCGTGCAGTGCAGTGGTTGCGCAACTGTGCTTGCACAACTGTGCTTGCGCAACTGCGCAGACACGTGTCGCGCAGTGCAGTGCTTGCGCAACCGTGCTTGCGCAGTTGGCTTGCGCAACTGTGCAGACACGTGTCGCGCAGTACAGCGCTTGCGCAACTGAAACGTTGCTTTCTTTACTTTTTTTTTTAAACAGAGCTTTGCTCTGATTGGTTGCGCTGCCTCGGGCGCTGCGCTGATGCGTCTGCGCCAGACACGTGGCGCCTTGCGCTCAGCGCAGAGGATCTGAAGCGTTGCTTCAAGATTTTGAATTTTTGAAATTCAAACAGAGCCTTGCTCTGATTGGGGGAAACAACTTTGAATCCTTATTTTCAATAAAAACAAATTATGAAACTATATTTTTAAATAAAAATTGAAAATTTTAATAAAATACCACCAAGTTTACAAAAAAGGTAGTTTTCATTAAAATACCATAAACTTTCAAAAGTTAGGATTTATCACTAAAATACCGACACAATTAAAACATATGTTTATGAAAACCCTAAATATTATAAATCACTCTCGAGATTTATTTTGAAACAATATTAAATTATTTTTCATAAAACCCCCTCGAGAAATGCAAACAATATGAATACAATGTAAACAATAATAATAAATATTTAAGAGCTCTAGATTAATATAGGTTTAAGCGATATCATTTCTCTTGAGCTTCGGAGGGCCGGAGAAAGTGAGTGCTTGCCTATTCATATTAGACAAGTTTAACGGAGTTATCAATAGCAATTGTCTTGGAAAAAAACACAAATCCTGTCGTCCATGTGCAGCACTTGCCCGATTACTCTCGAACTTAAGAAATTCAAGAGATAAATCTTTTCATAAGATATTTACTCTAATCTGAATACAAACTCAATCAGGATTCAAACTTTAACATAAACTTGAACTCTTGATCATGAACCAGAACACTTGAACTTGAATATTCTAAAACTTGAATACTAGAATATTATTACTTGACATGAACTTAACATGAATACCAGAACACAATGGCTGCTATTGAAACTGACTTGACTCGAACCATGAATATAATTTGACATGAATACATGAACACTTGACACGAATACTTGACATTGACATGAACTTAATCTTGCAACTTGATATATTTATGGATTCGAGCAAGGCTAGTAATTTTAACTATAATCTAGGATATACGGGGTGTTGGGGTAGTTCAAGTATGAATCCAATAAAATCTCATTATAGCCTAAATCATGAATCCAATAAGCAAGATATCATGAGGGTGTGTTCCCTTTCTCCTGGATTATAGCCTGCTGAGTTTGGAATACTTCAACACTAGCTTGAAGTCTCATTACTAACACTTGATTCGGGCTCATGGTTCCTTACCCCTAAATTACAGCATGTTGGATTCGAGAATACTTTTGAGATTGGTTGACATCCACTCTTAAACTTACATTAAATTAGTTTACCCATGTAGAGACCTTTTAGAACACTTACATGCACTTCATGTTCACTATACCTACACTACACGATCATGCTATACTATGCTCATGTTACTTTGCCATGATATATAGAACCATCATGCTTACATTAAATGACATGTTTAAACACCCTATTTCATTGTACATTGCTTCATGATATCCATTTTTTCTTTGTCATTATATTTTTATACTTCACACCCTTTTCTGGGGACTTACCGAGCAAAAGTTCGCTGACAGGCATTCCACCCACCTTTGTTTCTTAGAATGTTTGTCAGATATTGTGAAGACTGAGGAGGTGGACACCACAGAGGAGGAGCACGATCAGATCGCGACTGAGACCTAAACTAGTTATCCTTTTCTTTCAGTTTATGTATGCCACTTGTTTAGGCATTTCTTTTCTTGTATTTCCTTTTTAGTTGAACTCATGTATTGCAAATGCATCAAGTTTGAATGTAAATAAAGTTGTTGAAGTTTAAATCTCATGTTAATTTCTTGTCATTTTATATTTCTCAATTACGCTTAGAATATTTATTCCAGAAAATGAACTTCTCGAAATAAATATGTCACGGGCCTCGTCATGTACCTGCTTCCGTCTACTGGGAAGCGGGGCGTGACAGAATAATTTCAAGACATTCTATACTCTTCTTAAAACCTTTATTGGTATTGTTGGTTTGCTTTCCATTTATGCAATTTACGCAAGTACCAAGATCAGTAAAATCTAAATGATGAAGAATTCTTTCATTTACCAATCTCTTTATTCTGTTAAGTGAAATATGGTCTAATCTATTATGCCAAAATTTGGAGGAATTTTCCTTAATTATACATTTTTTGTTACCAACAGTTTCAACATTTAGTGAAAACAAATTATTTTCAAAAATACGGTCTAAATCAAGCTTGAAAAGATTTTCAGTCAATTTTCTAGAACCAATGCAAACATTAGTTTTATACAAATAAAATTCATTAGCATTGAACTTTATTACATAACCACGAAGACTTAGTTTTGATTCAGAAATCAAATTTCTAGAAAATGAAGGTACATAAAATACATTTTTTAAATCAATTACAAAGCCAAGGATTAAAACAAGTCGATAAGTTCCTACGGTCTCAACAGGTGACCACATCCCATTTCCTGAATAGATGCATGTTTCCCCCAATCAGAGCAAAGCTCTGTTTTGAAATTCAAAATTTAAAAATTGAAACAACGCTTCACTAGGCGCGCTGCGCGCCACGTGTCAAACACGGATGCGCTAGCGCCAGGTGCGCTGCGCCCTAAGCAGTGCACTATGTGTGCGCTAGCGCTAGGCGCGCTGCGCGCCACGTGTCAAACACAGGTGCGCTAGCCCAGGCTGCGCTGCGCTCTGAGCAGCGCACCACGTGTCAAACATAGGTGCGCTAGCGCAAAGTGCACTGCGCTCTGAGCAGCGCACCACGTGCAAAGCATGGGTGCGCTAGCGCTGGAATTAAAAATTCCCCACCGTTAGATCAAAAGATCTAATAGTAATGATAAATCATTAATTAATCAGAATTAAAATTCTGTTATGGAAAGATTTTCCAATCTTGTTAAAAACAAGAAGATTACCTTCTGTAAAACAGAAGCCATAGGATCAAAGATCCAACGGTGGGAAACATCCCCAAATCAATCAGAGGAAAATCTTTTTAACTGATTTAACAAATCAACTTGCCCTATATAAGGGCCCCAAGACTTCAAATCTGAGATAGAGAAACCCCCTTATAAACTCTGAGAAATTCAAAGAAAGAAGAGCAAGCTCTCAGCAAAAGAAGATTATTTCTTCAAGGTAAAAATCATGAACGATGAACACAGAGATGAAATCATCTCATAAAAAGAAGAATCATCTTCTTAAACGATCATAGATCTAAAAAGACCAAGGTCTTTCATAAAAAAGATTAAAAGATCTCATCACATAATTAAAGAAGAACATATTCTTCACACAGATCATTGATCTATAAAGGCAAAGCCCTTTCAAAAATAAGAACTGTTGTTCTTGAATCTTGAGACAAAGTCTCTTCTAAAAAGAACATAAATTTGTTCCCAAATCATAAAATTGATCAACATGCGCTTTGCGCTATTAAAATGCTCTTTGCGCTCTTGAACAGCGCTTCTGCGCTCTCTGGACCGGTGCTCAGCACCAAAATGTGCCACGTGTCAACCACGTATGCAATTTGCGCTTTGCGCTTCTGAAATAGCGCACTGCACTCATGGGCTGGCGCTCTGCGCCAAGCGCGCCACGTGTCACTCACGTGTGCGCCACTAAATTGATAGTGCAATGCGTTCATGGACTAGCGCTTAGCGCCCATAAACTAGTGCAATGCGCCCACCATCTGGCGCTTAGCGCCAAGTGTGACACGTGTCCTTCTCGTGTGCGCTACTTGACAGAAGCGCACTGCGTTCTTTAACTGGCGCAAAGCGCCTAGTGCGCCACGTGTTGCGCTGGCAGAACATAAATTGTTCTGATGAATGCTCTGCATTCAATACAAGACAAAAAAAAGTGTGTCAAGATCTAATGCTCAGCATTATTAAATGGGCCAAGCCCAAATAAAGGTTCAATAGCCAGAATAAAAAAAATGTTAAACATTTATTGGACTTAGCCCAATATGGCCATAAGTCCTCAACTTATATTTAATTGAGCACGTCTGCTCATAAATATTTAACAGATCCTAGTCCCAAATTGGACTACAGATCTTTCAACCAACTCACACCGATTCGAGGGTACATCTCTTTACTCCTCTGATATTTGTCGTTGTAATTCCTCAACGTCTTCAGAGAGGTGACGGGTCCCGACAACCATACATTTTATAGACTATGAAGTTTTTAAACTAGACTGTGGGGTCCTTAAGCCCATGGACTATGATGTTCTTAACCTAGACTCTGGGGTCTTTAAGCCCATGGACTATGATGTCCTTAACCTTGGACTGTGGGATCCTTAAACTCACGGACTATGATGTCCTTAACCTGGACTGTGGGGTCCTTAACCCATGGACTATGATGTCCTTAACCTTGGACTGTGGGGTCCTTAAACTCACGGACCGAGATGTCCTTAAACTAACACTGGACCGAAACGTCCTTAAACTAACGTTGGACCACCATGTCCTTAAACTGGTAATCGACCGCAATGTCCCTAAACTAAACAATAGAGTTCAAATGCTCTTTTGTTGCATCTAAATGATCATGTTAAGTTGATCTTAGTCTAAAATTAGACTAACGTATCTTTAACAAACGTTTAAGTTGATCTTAGTCTCAAATGAGACTAACGTATCCTTAAACCCAAACCAAAACCCAAATCTAAGAAAATACGGATTTGGACTAATCCACGCCCTACGGGAGACAACATAAATTAGTCTCCGTATACAATCCACGGGCAACCAAAAACAAAACAAACACTCAGGACACGAAGTGACCCTCTGAAGAAGGACAAAGTTGTTACCGCGATATGGTAGCGTAATTAACTGCAGGGGCTTGCGCCTGCAGGGAAGAGCGTCCCCACAATCAAAAACCCCTCATCAACGAGGGGGAATCTGACGAAGTCTGCTACATCGGCTGCATCCGTTTAAACCTTCGATACATGGTGCCATAAATCAACTTGGCATATGTTTCTCCCAATCAGAGCAAAGCTCTGTTGGAAATTCAAAATTCAAATTTTGAAGCAACGCTTCAAATCCTGGGCGCAACGCGCTACGTGTCAGGCGCAGATACATCAGTGCAGCGCCCAAAGCAGCGCACCCAATCAGAGCAAAGCTCTATTTAAAGCAAAATTAAAGGAAGCAACGCTTCAGTTGCGCAAGCACTGCGCTGCGCGACACGTGTCAGCGCAGATGCGCTAGCGCAGTTGCGCTGCGCTTTCCGCTGCGCGACACGTGTCAGCGCAGATGCGCTAGCGCAGTTACGCTGCGCTGTGCGCTGCTTAACACGTGTCACGCGCTGGGGCATTTGCACCAAACAGAATCAAGATTCTAAAGAAATCTTTCTGTTCTTGTTAAAACAAGAAGATTTTCTTCTGTAAAACAGAAGCCCTTGGATCAAAGATCCAACGGTGGGAAAAATTCCCTAAATCACTCAGAGAAAGATCTCTTTAACTAATTTATGGGCACTATAAAAAGGACCCTAGACCTCAATTCAAATCATCAACATTTTGGTGACGAATCAAAAATTTTAAGCAGAGAGAACTCTGAAGAAATCTCAAGAAGAAGAAAAAAAGGTAAAAGACCTTTTAAATAGAAAAAATTTCTTCTAATAGATCATTGATCTAAGAACAAGATCAATGATCTTCACATAATAAACAGTGCTTTGCACTTTTTTTATGAACCTCTGGTTCCTGAAATAAGAAAAAACTTGTTTTTCTTTGATCTAAATTAGATCAAGAAATAAAATAGTGCTTTGCACTTCTTTTATGAACCATTGTTTCTTGAATCTAAAAGATTCTCAAATTAATAGTGCTTTGCACTTATAAATCTGCACTGTTGCGCTCTTGGGCTGGCGCAAGCCACCAGAGAGCGCCATGTGTCGGCATCTGAACCATTTGAGCTATGCGCTTTTGAAATAGAGCTTTGCTCTCTGAAATTGGTGCAACTCACCAGAGCGCGCCACGTGTTAGCAGCGCAAGCGTAGCGCACTAGCGCAGCGCACTGCGCTTGCATGACATGTGTCATCACCACAAGCGCTTGCGCTCTTTGATTGGCGCAAAGCGCCTGAAAAATGCAATGCATTTCTTTTGTTAAAGGGCCAGGCCCAAGTCAAAAAGACCTAGCAGGCCAAAATAAATTGCAAAGCAATAAAAAGGGCAGAGCCCAAGTAAAATTGATGCTCTGCATCATTTATAAATGGGCAGAGCCCAAAACAAATTGATGCTCTGCATCCTTTATGGGCAGAGCCCAAATAAAAATAAAAAGAAATGCAATGCAAAAACAAATAAAAATGATGAGTATTTTCCAACTGGACTTAGCCCAATCATGGCTGTAAGTCCTCAAATTAAATTGACTGAGCAAGATTGCTCTCCTAAATCAATTTACCTCCGGTTCGAGGGTACATATCCGAACTCCTCTGACACCTGTCATTGTAATCCTTCAACGACGTCAGAGAGGTGACGGGTCCCGACGACCACATACGAATATGGACTGCGGGGTCCTTAAACTCGTGGACCGAAACGTCCTTAAACTAATATTTACCCCAAAATGGGAATGATGGACCGAAACGTCCTTAAACTAATATTTACCCCAAAATGGGAATGATGGGCCGAAACGTCCTTAAACTAATGTTGGACCGAAACGTCCTTAAACTAATGATGGACCACTACGTCCCTAAACTGGCGATGGACCACCACGTCCCTAAACTGGAATATGGACCCCTATGTCCCTAAACTGGAACATGGACCACTGTCCCTAAACTGGAACAATAGAGCCCCCAAATGATCTTTTGACGGATCCAAACGATCCCGTTAAGTTGATCTTAGTCTCAAATCAGACTAACGTATCCTTATCAAACGTTTAAGTCGATCTTAGCCTAAATACGGCTAACGTATCCTTAAACCAAAACACCAAACCCAAATCTAAGTAAATACGGATTTGGACTAATCCACGTCCTACGGGCGACGACATCGCTTAGTCTCCGTATACAATCCACGGGCAACCACAAACAAAACAAACACACACGACACGAAGTGAAATTCTGGAGAAGGAGAAAGTTGTTACCGCGATGCGGTAGCGTAATTAACTGCAGAGGCTTGCGCCTGCAGGGTAGAGCGTCCTCACAATCAAAAACCCCTCAAGCGAAAGGGAATCTGACGAAGTCTGCTACATCGGCCGCATCCGTCTAACCTCTGATACACGGTGCCATAAATCAACTTGGCATCTTCGGAGAGATAGACGTATAAAACCAAATAGCATCTGCCCCAAATCTCAGGAAAGATGTCCTCGCGTCGTCGGCTGCCATTCGGAGGGGAACAGATTCCGGTACGCCCGGTGGGACCTTTTCCTCTTTCCACTCCACACTTCGTGTGTCGTCTTCGCGAACGAATCGCGGTTTGTTAATGGTGGCCTTTGGATTTCAAGTTTACTAAGATTTGGTATTTTGCCTGGCGCAGAACTCAAGCATCAATGGCCTCTACCTGTTCGAAGTGCTCTAACTGCAGCTGCAGCTCGCGTCCGACCTCAACTGGGGGCATAACCTACGGGCCCCAAGCGGCCTCTTTGTTCACCATGCCCGTGGAGCAGATTACTCAAGCCACCACGGGGTTGTTTTTCGGAACTATGCTTCCACCAACAAGCTTCAGCACCCCAGTGCCCGTACAAGAAGCTCCTAAGAAATCGGTCTTCGATCGACTTTCAGTTACTGCGGCCTCTCCCAACGGGTCGCCCAACACCAGTGCCTCGGTCTTCTCCAGACTATGCCAAAACTCCTGCGGGCCCACAATGAAGCTTGCAGTCCCAGAAAAGGTTACTCCCAAAAGAGTAGCCAAACCTGCTCCTAAAGTCGTCAAGGCGGCTTCTCCTGCTAAGAGATCGGTCTTTACAAGATTGACCGTCCCAACTCCCACTCCTGCTTTTGCTGCTCAAAAGACATCAGTCTTCAACAGGCTGACGCCGGCAACAGTCCCATACCTGAACAGGGGGCAAGAAGAAGCTGTTTCTGTTTCTGAGCCAATACCGACAACTCGTCGCGCCCGACGACGCCACTGGCGCCGGGTAAGGAAGACCGGGGGCAACTCCCCTTCGGGGCTAACTCCACCGGCTCCAGTGGTGGAAGTCAACGCCGCTGTTCCAACTGGGAACAGCTTTGAACTGCTGAGGAGGGTACCTAAGAACTCTCCAACCGCTACACTGAAAAGATCTCCTCCACCTGCGGAGAGAGTTCCGGATACAAAGCAGGAACAACCCCCTCAACGGCTGTCCTCAAAAATTTATAAAGTTTGGCGGAGAGTTCAAGACACCGTAATTGACCCAGATCGCTCTCGTCAACAGAAAAAGGCGAAAGTGGAAAAAGAAAAAGACCGTCCGATCAAACAGGAAAGGATGACAGTCACCAGGGTGCCCAAAGCAATGGCCCCCTTAACTTCTATGGCCCATAAAAGAAGAAGGCCGGAGAAAGTGCCAACGCCGATGACGAATATCAAAGGTGGTGAACCCAAACGCCCTAAGTCAGGGGGCATTGCAGTTCATACCGTCTACGTGGCGTATGGTAAAGAGGACAGTCGCATATCTACGGGTCATCGATCGCTTACGCGATCAGTGACCAAAGCGCAGGAGCAGCAGCAGAAGCTCCAAGAGATGATGAACGCTATGGCCGCACTTACCGGGCCAAAAGAAAACCCTGAAACGTCCTCGGATGAACGCCAATAGGAAGAAACCGACGCCGAATTCCTTCGTCGAATATTGGAGAAGAAGGATAAAGAGGCTGCTGAACAAGCAGCCAACATAAAGCGTATGGGCCTCCTATTCCAAGACATGGTGTGGATGATGATCCAACAAGATCCTCCGGCCGAAGATCCCCCGATCGTCCTTGAAGACGATAGGGGAAAGATGTCAAATCCTCCGCCAGCTCTGTCGACGGCTAAGGAGGATACAATCTCCAAAGCTTATTTGGACGAGTACATAGCCCAACAAATACGGGTTCATCATGCGGCTGAAGCAGCTGGCCAGGTCGTAAAAATGGGGCGGCCATATCCAAGTTAGTACGACTAAATCAAGTACCCGCCGGGTTACACAATTCCTAAGTTCCATGTCTACAAGGGGACGGGCAATCCTCACCAGCATGTTTCCCAGTTCAGGGCACTCTGCGGCAATACCGGCGGTGATGACAAGCTTTTGCTTCGCCAGTTTGTTGGAAGTTTATCAGATACGGCGTTCGAGTGGTACTCTGAGCTCCCGAATGAATCTATCAAGACCTTCGCGGAGATGGAGCTGTTGTTTACTCAACGTTTTTCAAGCGCCATTGAACGCACCCCGATGACGGCACTGATTAACGCCAGGGTAAAACCAGGCGAGACATGAGTTCAATATGCTATACGGTGGCGGAACTTATGGTCGAAGTGCGAGCAGCGCATTGAAGAAGCTCCCGCGGTGGGTATGTTTGTGGGAACCCTTGATCCACAAGCAACCATCTCGCAATTTATGATGTTTTTCAAGCCGACTACCTTCCAGGCCTTGATTGACAAGCTAGCACAAATGGATCAGATGGGCCATAAACCCCCTCTTCCAAAGACGGACTCCCGAAATGACAGGGGGAAGGGAAAAGCGATCGTTGTCGCTAATGCTCAACAACAACCGAGCAACTCAAAGCCGGTTGTTCGTCAAAATAATATGCGCCCGTACGTAGCCCTTGAGGAGAGGCTAGGACGTTCTTACTCTTTTCCCCGTGATAAAACGAGAAGGTTATTCGAGCTGGCGTTGCGCAACCGACTCATAAATCTGCCGGATCCAAAACGTCCATCGCAACCAAATGATGTCAATGATCCCAACTACTGTCCTTATCATCGAGTACTGGGCCATCCGATCGAAGATTGCTACGTCTTCAAAAATTGGCTTGAAAACCAGTACCGACAGGGCAAGTTCGCGTTATCTGACAAATGGAAGGTGGATCCCCCGCAGCCCCATACCTCTAAGGGGATGAGTACGCCGGGGGCAACATGCTCCGTCGTTGAAGAACCTCCTTGGGAGGTTGTATTATCAGCCAAGACAAAGAGGATGCTAAATGATTTTCGAACATGCCCAGCGATTAAGTAGAAGAGCCCATTGGAACCGCAGGTCATTGAAGGGATGTTGAAGCCTAGTCCAACTCAAAAGATCGATGGAAGTGGCCCAAGCATTCATAACCAGCCGTCGAAATCTTCGAAGAAGAAGAAGAAGAAGAAGAAATCCAAGAAGCCTGTGAAGCCTGGCGACAGGCGCACAGACTTACAAAAACAAATTGACGCGCTGGTGGAATACAACCAGAAGGCACGGACTCTCATTACATTCCAAGAGTTCCTCGATCATGTCTTTCAAGAGAAAGATGAGGGAGAAAGTTCATCTGATGAATCTGAAGAATGCGTGGCGAGCTGTCATGTGATTTCCCATTCGATCATGAAAGATGAGGAGACTCCTTGCACTGAAAAGCTGGGGGCAGACCCTGAATCAAAAATTCTGGGGCCATCAGATGAGGTAATTGACGCATTCCTCAACGAAGCTCGATTGAAAAGTAAAGCTGATCGAGAACGCGAGACGGTTATATTTGAAAGGGCCAAGCACCAGCGACTTGATGAAAGAGCTGAGACGATCCCGCCGGAGCAAAATACCTCCACTACCGATAAAAGCCAATTCAAGGTAAGGAAAAGGTTTGCTAAGGCCATATCAATGGGCATGAAGCTACCATCCTCCGAAGGAAAAATTACTGGTGAAATAGAAATGCACCCCTCCTATTGCTTATATCATCGGAAGATTTCGCACCCCACCGAAGAATGCAAAGCTTTCGATAGATGGTAGTTGTTCCCCTCCGAAAGGAGGCGCACAGGACCGCGATATCCTGACGCTGAGATTCGGGGCAGATGCTATTTGGTTTTATCCGTCTACCTCTCCGAAAATGCCAAGTTGATTTATGGCACCGTGTATCGGAGGTTTAGACGGATGCGGCCGATGTAGCAGACTTTGTCAGATTCCCCCTCGCTTGAGGGGTTTTTGATTGTGGGGACGCTCTTCCCTGCAGGCGCAAGCCCCTGCAGTTAATTACGCTACCGCGTCGCGGTAACAACTTTCTCCTTCTCCAGAATTTCACTTCGTGTCGTGTGTGTTTGTTTTATTTGTGGTTGCCCGTGGATTGTATACGGAGACTGAGTAATGCCGTCGCCCGTAGGACGTGGATTAGTCCAAATCCGTATTTAATTTAGATTTGGGTTTGGTGTTTTTAGTTTAAGGATACGTTAGTCGCGTTGCGGCTAAGATCAACTTAAACGTTCGTTAAGGATACGTTAGTCCTGTTTGAGACTAATATCAACTTAACGTGATCGTTTAGATCCGACAAAAGAGCGTTTGGGCTCTATTGTTCCAGTTTGGGAGATTCATAGTCCAATTTGGGACTAAAGTCTGTTTGGAGGATACGTTAGCCATTTTTGAGGCTAAGATCGACTCAAACGTTTGTTAAGGATACGTTAGTCCAATTTGAGACTAAGATCAACTTAACGGAACCGTTTAGATCCGACAAAAGAGCATTTGGGCTCTATTGTGCCAGTTTAGGGACGTGGTGGTCCATAGCATTTATGGCCGTCGGGACCCGTCACCTCTCTGACGTCGTTGAAGAATTACAACGATAGGTGTCAGAGGAGTTCAGAGATGTACCCTTGAACCAGAGTTGATTTGGGGTTTTATCATTCATTTAAATGTCTAAGGATGCGCTAGCCGTGTTTGGGGCTAAGATCAACTTAAACGGGACCGTTTAGATCCGGCAAAAGAGCATTTGGAGACTCCATTGTTCCAGTTTAGGGACGTAGTGGTCCACTTTCCAGTTTAGGGACGTGGTGGTCCATCGCCAGTTTAGGGACATGGTGGTCCAATATTAGTTTAGGGACGTTCCGGTCCGATGTTAGTTTAGGGACGTTCCGGTCCGATGTTAGTTTATGGACATTTCGGTCCATATTCCAGTTTAGGGACGTGGTGGTCCATCGCCAGTTTAGGGACGTGGTGGTCCGTTATTAGTTTAGAGACGTTTCGGTCTGTCGCCAGTTTAAGGACGTAGTGGTCCATATTCCAGTTTAGGGACGTGGTGGTCCGATGTTAGTTTAGGGACGTTCCGGTCCAATGTTAGTTTATGGACATTTCGGTCCATATTCCAGTTTAGGGACGTGGTGGTCCATCGCCAGTTTAGGGACGTGGTGGTCCGTTATTAGTTTAGGGACGTTTCGGTCCGTCGCCAGTTTAAGGACGTAGTGGTCCATATTCCAGTTTAGGGACGTGGTGGTCCATCGCCAGTTTAGGGACGTGGTGGTCCGATATTAGTTTAGGGACGTTTCGGTCCGATTTTAGTTTAGGGACGTTTCGGTCCGATGTTAGTTTAGGGACGTTTCGGTCCGATGTTAGTTTATGGACGTTTCGGTCCGATGTTAGTTTATGGACATTTCGGTCCACGAGTTTAAAGACCCCGCAGTCCATATCGATGTGTGGTCGTTGGGACCCGTCACCTCTTTGACGTCGTTGAGGAATTACAACGACGGATGTCAAAGGAGTTCGGAGATGTACCCTCGAACCGGATGTAATTGATTTAGAAGAGCAACTTTGCTCAGTCAATTTAATTTAAGGACTTATGGCCAAAATTGGGCTAAGTCCAGTTGAAATGTTCAACATTTTATTTGCTTTTGCATTGCATTTCTTTTTTTATTTTTATTTGGGGCTTGCCCAGAAAGGATGCAGAGCATCAATTTGTTTTGGGTTCTGCCCTTTTAGGAATGATGCAAGGCATCAATTTTATTTAGGCTCTGCCCTTGTATAAAGGATGCAAAGCATCAATTTATTTGGGCTCTGCCCATTTATTGCCTTGCAATTTATTTTGGCCTGTCAGGTCATTTTGATTTGGGCCTGGCCCTTCAAATAGTGCAAAGCACCAAGAATCTTTTGGATTCAAGAAAATGAGTGCAGAGCACTTTTTAATGATCTAAATTTAGATCAAAGAAGAGAAAAGAAAATATTTTCTTTCTTTCTGTCTCAGAGAACCAGAGGTTCATAGCAAGTGCAAGGCACTATTTTTATTTATTTATTTATCTGAGAACCAGCAAGGCACTATTTTTATTTATTTATTTATCTGAGAACCAGAGGTTCATAGCAAGTGCAAGGCACTATTTTTATTTATTTATTTATCTGAAAACCAGAGGTTCATAGCAAGTGCAAGGCACTATCTGTTGTGCGCACGTGCGTTGCACGTGGTGCCGCATGGCGGGCATACGTGCGTTGCACGTGGCGCACATGCGCATTATGAGGAGAAGCAAAGCTTCTATATATGGAGAACAAGCTCCTTTTAATATTATTAAATATTCTCATGTGGTGCGCACGTGCGTTGCACGTAGTGCCGCATGGCAGGCACACGTGCGTTGCACGTAGCGCACATGGCGCTTGCGCATATGCGCATTATGGAGGAGCATGCTCCTATCTTGGAGAACTAAGCTCCTTTGAGTATTGAATCCTTTGAGGATTTTTACTCTACCTTTCTAAGAGGTATGCCCTCTTATTTATATGGGAGTGGTAGAGAAGCCATCTCTCCTTTTCCCGATGTGGGACTAAAAAATGCATTCCCCATGTAGTAGAGCATTACTTTAGATTACACGTGTATAACACATTTGCTCATAACTTTTGATCTCGGATGAATTATGAGGCCCATAATATATCAAATCGAAGGTCTTTTCGAGATGCTTTCAATATCATCAGAATTTAGCTGTTTTTCGTTCCGGAGTTTGTCAAAATACAGCTCGGAAAATACTGGTTCGCATCTTCTTCCTTAAATCACATGTGCATAGACATTTGCTCATAACTTTTGATCCCGGATGAATTATGAGGCCCATAATATATCAAATCGAAGGGTTTTTCGAGACGCTTTCAATACAATCAGAATTTATCCGTTTCTCCTTCGGGAGTTTGTCAAAAAACAGCCCGGAAGATACTGGTTCGTATTTCCTTAAGCGTATCGCTGCCATTTGATACCTTGGACTCTTTTGCGCAGAAATTTTTGGCAGGAACAAATGCCCCCCACTAATTTGCCCACGTAAGTATGTACGTGGGTGAAGTAGTGCAGAGTTATGCAGAGTTATGCATGGCGTATGACCAGTTTTGGATTGATGTATCACTTTCAGAACCTTGATATGAGAAGATAGCGAGCGGACACAAGCGTCGTTATTTATCATTGACTCAAATCTCAACTCTTAAGGGATATAGCTCCAACCCTTAACTCCATGAGCCGCATCCTTCTATTTCTTTTTTTTGTCTCACTCTAGCGTGGAGTAGTTCATACGCTTATGAGTAAGTTCTCCATTTCAGTGGCATGTAGCTTTGGCAAGTGTGGCCCATAGATAGTCGGCCCATCTTGACTTCTTTGCAGGGCAGTGATGGCTTAGGAGACAGGGGTAGGATCTGCCACCTAAGGCTTTTCAACTTTACGAGCCGTGAGGGTCTCATAAAGACTTTTCTCCCTACGAGTCGTGAGGATCTCGTAGGTGTATTTTCTCCTTGGGAATCGTGAGGATTCCTAAGTGTGTTTTCTCTTATAAGTCGTGAGGATCCTATAAGAGAGTTTTCCCTCTTACGAGTCGAGAGGACCCGTAAGCGGTTGTTTCCCTCCTTATCGAGATTCGACTTTGGAGAGTGTGACCCGTGGATAGTATGCAAGAGACCGTTTTGGGCCGACTTGCAGGGTCCCAGTGCTTAGGAAACAGGTTTTTTAATCCCTACTGCCTAAGGCTTTATCTCACGAGTCGAGACGCCTCGAGAAAATCTCGCAAAGACATCAATTTCCTCACGAGTCGAAACGGATCGAGCAGATCTCGCAAGAACATCTTAACGTCGCATTTAACCTCTGCTCTTTACGACAGAAGCCCGTTAAGGTTGGTGGTACTTAGGGTTTTGGCCATCGTACCGTCGCATAAGCTGATATAGTCCTCGATAGGCAATCGTGCTGTTCGAGTAGCCCTGCGACTGCCGTGTCTCTGATCCCTTCGGGGGCTGGACAAGACGTCTTCAAGCAATCCTCCTTGGCAGTTTGACCGTCAGAAGAGCAAGCGCTAGGAATTTGCCATGCCGCTTTTTACTTGAGGTTAGGCTCATTTTGGAGAGCCCCGATGAGTCATAACCACTCCGCGCTGGTGTGGGGATGATCTCCGATAGTCTTTCGGGCTTTATATGAGTTGCCGTTAAGACCCTGAAGCTAGGAATTTGGCCTTTGCTTCGTTTGCTGGCATTGCGTCTGCTGTATCGAGACGAATGTTGCGGTGGGAACTAGGGATTTTGCCGTGGCTCCGTTTGTTTGATGACGTTACGTCTGCTGTGTCGAGACGAACGTTGGGGTGACATCTCGTCTGCTGTATCGAGACGGGCGTCGAAGTGGTGACCACTCCACACTGGTGCGAGATGATCTCCGATTGTCTTTCCGGTTTTATATGACTTGCCGTTAAGACCCTGAAGCTAGGAATTTAGCATTCGCTTCGTTTGCTGGCATTGCGTCCTCTGTATCGAGACGAATGTCGCGGTGGGAACTAGGGATTTTGCCGTGGCTCCGTTTGTTTGATGACGTTACGTCTGCTGTGTCGAGACGAACGTTGGGGTGACATCTCGTCTGCTGTATCGAGACGGACGTCGAAGTGGTGACCACTCCACACTGGTGCGAGATGATCTCCGATTGTCTTTCCGGTTTTATATGAGTTACCGTAAAGACGTTGAAGCTAGGAATGTGGCCTTCGCTTCATTTTCTTTGTCGTGTCTGAATCCCTGCTGGAGGAAGAACGCTGAGGTTGACATTTCGTCTACTGTATCGAGACGAACGTCATGGAGGTGACCACTTCATGTGAGATGGTCTCCGATTGTCTTTCCGGTTTTATATGAGTTACCGTTAAGACGTCGAAGTTAGGAATGTGGCCTTCGCTTCGTTTGCTTTGGTGTGTCCAAATCCTGTTGGAGGAAGAACGCTGGGGTTGATATTTCGTCTACTGTATCGAGACGAACGTCAAGGAGGTGACCACTTTCTGTGAGATGGTCTTCGATTGTCTTTCCGGTTTTATGTAAGTTACCGTAAAGACGTTGAAGCTAGGAATGTGGCCTTCACTTCGTTTGCTTACACTGCGTCTGGTATATTGAGACGAATGCTGAGGTGGAGCTGGGATTTTGCCATCACTCCGCTTTGTTTCGACCATGGGGTCTTTTGTTAACTTTGCATGTACACCCCGCTGGGCTGCGAAGGAATGCCGTTGTTGACATTGCGTCTGTTGTATCGAGACGAATGCTGAGGTGAAGCTGGGATTTTGCCGTCGCTCCGCTTTACTGACCATGGGGAATTTTGTTGACGTTGCATCTGTATCCTGCTGGACTGCGAAGGAATGCCGTTGTTGACATTGCGTCTGCTGTGTCGAGACGAATGCTGAGGTGGAGCTAGGATTTTGCCGTCACTCCGCTTGTTTCGACCATGGGGTCTCTTGTTGACGTTGCTTCTACATCCTGCTGGACTGCGAAGGAATGCCGTTGTTGACATTGCGTCTACTGTATCGAGACGAATGCTGAGGTGAAGCTGGGATTTTGCCATCGCTCCGCTTGATGGTGTGACATCTGTGTCCTGTTGGAATGAGGAGACACACCGTTGTTGATCTTTAAGTTTTAGACGTGGCCATTGAGATTTGGAACTAGGGACTTTGTCATGGTTCCGTTTCGTTGCGATTCTGAGGTCAGTTGTTGACGTCATGTCTGCATCTAGTTGGAGTGAGGAGAAACGCCGTTGGTGATCTTTAAGTTGTCGATATTGACGTCGAGACCCTGAAGTTAGGGACCTTCCTTTGCTTCATTTGTTGACACCGTGTCTGTAATATTGCGACAAATGTCGAGATGGTCTCTAGGTTATCTATGAACCGTCGAGATTTGGCTTCGCTTTCTGGTGGAGCCTATTGGGAAGGTATTATTCCTTTTTTATCTGTGCCCCTGGATTGTATACAGGGATCGATGTGATTTCACCTGTAGGGCAAAAAGTTTCATTTTTTTTTCATTTTTTTTTTCGCGATGCTCTATCATTTCAGCTTTTTATATCGCGAAAATCGCGATTGCCCAATCATTTCGGCCATTTTTCGCGGTGCCCAATCATTTCGGCTGTTTACTTTATTTTTACTCGCTGATTTTTATTGCGAGTTGCCCAATCATTTCGGCTATTTTGCATGCATACATTTTTACTTGCTGATTTTGTTTGCAAGTTGCCCCATCATTTCGGCTATTTCGTATGCATATATATATATATATATATATATATATATATATATATATTGGCTCGTTGATTTTTTTTTCTTTTTTTTTTTTTTTGGCTAGTAGGGGATTTGGGATCTGATACTAATCTTGGCATCAGCATCGCTGCGACTGGGATATTGCCAGGAGCGAATCATCATCTGCCGTAAAAGGACTTGGAATTTAATACCGGTCTAGGCATCAGCATCGCTGCAACTGGGATATTGCCAGGAGGGAATCATCATTTGCCGTAAAAGGACTTGGAATTTGATACCGATCTAGGTATCAGCATCGCTGCAACTGGAATATTGCCAGAAGCGAATCATCATTTGCCTCTGTCGATGTTGAACAAAGGTGGCTTAGTAAACAGGGTTAAGGGTCTGTCGGCTAAGGCTTTTTACTTCATGAGCCGTAAGGGTCTCACAAAGGTATTTCTCCCTACAAGTCGTGAGGATCTTGTAGGTGTGTTTTCTCCTTGGGAATCGTGAGGATTCCTAAGTGCATGTTCTCTTATAAGTCGTAAGGATCTTACAAAAGGGTTTTCTCCTTATAAGTCGAGAGGACTTACAAGTGTTGTTTGCTGTACAAGCATATCCCTAGTCACGGATGGGACTTTGTTAGGGAAATATTTATTTGCGCCCGTGGATTGTATACAAGGGCCAATATTGGACCACTTGTAGGGCAATGTCGAAAGTTGTGGGGGTTGCTTAAGCACAGATTTAGGTCTCTGTAACTTAAGACTTTCAAATCTTATGAGCCGTAAGGGTCCCACAAGAGAGTTCTCCTTACGAGTCGTGAGGATCTCGCAAGTGTATTTTCTCCTTAGGAATCGTGGGGATCCCTAAGTGTGTTGTTCCTTTGTGAGTCGTAAGGATCTCACGAAGGTGGTTTCTCCTTACAGGGTCGAGAGGACCCTATAAGTGTTTCTCAACGAGATTGCGCCCTTTCGGGTTTTCACAAACACTCGCCGGTAGTCCTGCTGTTTTTACTCACGGAGCCCTTTCGGGTTTTCATCCGTGCCCATTTTGCTTGTGGACATACCGTTTTTTTTTTTATTCTCTTTTTTATTCTTTTTTTTCCTTTTTTTATTCTTTTTCTTTTCTTCTTCTTTTTTTTTTTCAAACGAGGTCGCGCCCTTTTGGGTTTTCACGAACACTCGCCGGTAGCCCTGCTGTTTTTACTCACGGAGCCCCTTCGGGTTTTCATCCGTGCCCATTTTGCTTGTGGACGTACCGTTTTTTTTTTTTTTTATACACGTCAGCCTGAAGATGCTGCGGGTTGGGAGTAGTTTAACGACGTTTCGGTCATTTGCAAGTTTTTTAGGACATTGCGGTCCATCATTAGTTTAAGGACATCTCGGTCCGTTGTTAGTTTAAGGACGTTTCGGTCCGTTATCCGGTTTTAGGACGTAGTGGTCCGTTAGGCTTTCTCTATGAATGAGCATGATGCCCCCGGCGTGTCCATATTTTTCGGAGCATGCGGTTGTGGCGGGTTCACCTTCCAAATTTCGGACAACGCGAACTTACCCTGTTGGTATTGGTCTTCAACCCAGTTTTTGAAGACGTAGCAGTCCTCGATCAGGTGACCTACTGTTTGGTGGTAAGGCAATAATTAGGATTATTAACGTCGCCTGGCTGCAACGGACGTTTTGGATTTGGCAGATTAATGAGTCTGTTGCGCACTGCCAGCTCGAACAGTCCCCTTGTTTTATCTTGCGGAAACGAGTAAGGACATTTCAACTTTTCCTGGAGGGATTGCCGCTTGTTGCTTTGGCAAGCAACCGGTCTAGGGTCACCTGATTGTTGGTGAGCGCTGGCAACGAGGGCCTTTTTTCCTTTTCTTTTATCCTTTTGGTTCGCTCCGTTGTTTGCAGGGCCGGGATTCTTTCCGAGTAGCATGCGATTGCATGGCTGAACGTTCTCGCAGCTTCTCAATTCCTTTATTTTTGAAATAGATTCCCCGAGGGAAGAGTTGGGGGTAGCTTCTTCGTCAGAGTCGCTTCCAAAGGTGATAATTTGTGATCCCTTGAAGTCGGCTATATGACAGTCGGCGGTGGCTCTTTTGCGCTCATCTATCGCATTTTTCCGATGTCCACAAGCTTCACACTTTGTCCTGTCGAAGTGTCGCTTTTGAGCGACATACCCTTTCCACCAACAGTTAAAGGATTCACAGTCTTCGGTAGGATGTATGATCTTCTGATGATATAAACAGAAGTTAGGGTGCATCTCTACCTCAGCGAAAGAATTTTCTTCAGAGGGCGGTAGCTTCATTCCTACTGATAGAGCTTTGGCGAACCGTTTCCTCGTCTTGAATTTGTTTTTACCCGCAGTGTATGGCTTTTGATTTGACGGGAATACCTTGGTTATTTCCAGTATGGCCATTTCATGCTCTTGATTGACTTTTGCTTTCAGACGAATTTCATTTAGGAAGGCATCGATCAGCTTGTCTGACGGCCGCGGAATTTCTGTTTCAGGGTCCGCCATTGATTTCTCAGCGCAAGGATCCTCCTCCTCATCCGTCAGTGAATGAGAAATCACATGACAAGTCGCTACGTAGTCTTCGGATTCATCCGATAAGTTTTCTCCATCGTTTTCATCCTCGACGAAAGAACAAGTTGCCCCCGGCGTGTCTGTCTTCTTTGGAGAGTGCGGCTGTGGGGGGTTTACCTTCCAGCTTTCAGACAGCGTGAATTTGCCTTGCAGGTATTGATCCTCGATCCATCCCTTAAAGACGAAACAATCCTCAATCGGGTGACTTACCGTTTGGTGGTAAGGGCAATAATTGGGATTATTAAGATCGCCTGGCTGCGACAGACGCTTCGGACTCGGCAGATTGATGAGTCTGTTACGCACTGCCAGCTCAAACAGTCTTCTCGTTTTATTCTGAGGAAACGAGTAAGGACGTCCTAGCCTCTCTTCGAGGGATGGGCGTGGACGCACGTTGTTTTGGCGAGCGACCGGCTTTGAGTTGCTCGACTGTTGCTGAGCGTTGGCGACGATGATCGCTTTTCCTTTCTCATTTCGGGGATCGGGTCTTGGAGGAGACGGTCTATGGCCCATCTGGTCCATTTGGGCTAATTTGTCAATCAAGGCCTGGAAGGTGGTCGGCCTGAAGAACATCATGAATTGCGAGATGGTCGCCTGCGGATCGAGAGTGCCCACAAACATGCCTACCGCAGGTGCCTCTTCTATGCGTTGTTCGCATTTCGACTATAGGTTTCGCCATCGTGTTGCGTATTGGACCCACGTTTCTCCGGGCCTTATCCTAGCATTTATCAGTGCTGTAATCGGGGTGCGTTCACTAGCACTTGCGAATCTTTGTGTAAACAGCAGTTCCATCTCTGCAAATGTTTTGACAGAGTCGTTAGGTAGCTCCGAATACCATTCAAAGGCTATTTCTGCTAAGCTGCCGACGAATTGACGTAGCAACAATCTGTCATCGCCTCCAGTATTGCCGCATAAGGCCCTGAATTGAGTGACATGCTGATGCGGATTCCCTGTCCCTTTATATACGTGGAATTTAGGGATCGTATATCCTGGCGGGTAACTGATTTGGTCATACCAGCTCGGATACGGTCGTCCGGTTCTAACAATTTGCCCAGCTGCTTCATTCGCCTGATGAACCCGGATCTGCTGAGCTATATATTCGTCTACGTCGACTTTGGAGATTGCCTCCTCCTTGGCTGTTGATAGAGCCGGCGGAGGATTTGACGTTTATCCCTTGTCGTCTTCAAGGACGATCGGAGGATCTTCAGCAGGAGGGTCCGGCTGTAACATCATCCCTACCATATCTTGGAAGAGGAGCGCCATCTGCTTTATGTTAGCTGCTTGCTCTGCAGCTTCTTTGTCCCTCTTTTCGAGGACTCTGCGTAAAAAGTCAGCGTCAGTTTCTTGTTCTTGACGCTCATCCGAAGACATTTCAGAGCTTTCTTTTGGCTCAGTGATTGCAGCCATTGTAGTCATCATCTCCTGAAGCTTTTGTTGTTGCTCCTGGGCTTTCGTCACGGATCGGGTGAGCGGTCGGTGGCCCGTAGAAGTGCGGCTTTCCTCCTTTCCAGAAGCCATATAGACAGTGTGCACCACCATGCCCCCAGACTTGGGACGTTTGTGTTCGGTGTCTTTGCGATTTGCTGAAGACACAGGGGCTTCTTGCGGCCTCCTTTTTTGAGTGATTGGAGTTAAGGGAGCCGTTGTAGTGGGCACCCAAGTAGCTTTTGCTTTTTGTGGTTTGACAGAGTAATCCTTCCCCTGCCGAACCTTCATCTTTTTCTGTCGTCGGAGGCAGTCTTGATCGATCACCGACTCTTGGACCTGTCGCCAGACTTTGTAAATTTTAGAGGACAGCCGTTGAGGGGGCTGCTCTAACTTCTTCTCTGGAGTATTCTCCACAGGTGAAGGAGTTCGTTTCAACATCGCAGTAGGAGAGTTTCTGCGCACCTTGTTGAGCAGTTCAAAGCTGTTCTTGGTTGGAACAGCGGCATCGATCCTCACCATCGGAGCTGACGGAGTTATCCCAGAGGGGGAGTTGCCCCCAGCCTTCCTTACTCGACGCCAGTGGCGACGTCGGGCATGTCGTGCCGATGGAGTTGTTTCAGCTATAGGGGTGACCTCCTCATGCCCCCTGTGTTGGTCAGAATATACCGGTACCAGCTTTTTAAAGATCGACGTCCGTTGAACGGGGACGGCCAACCTGTCAGAAGCGGGCTTCCGAACATGGGAAGCAACCTTGGTGACTTCTCCAAGAACGGGAGTTGGAATGGCTATCCGCTTCGGTATAACGCCTTCTGGTATGGCAGGCTTCTTCATGAGCCTGTTAGAGCTCTGGCCTAGTCCGTTAAAAACTGAAGCAGTGGAGTTGGACGACCCGTTGAGAGGTGTCGCGGCAGTGGTGGGTCGATCGAAGACCGACTTCTTTGGAGCTTCTTGCAATGTCATTGGAGCGTTGAAGCTCATTGATGGGAGCATGGTCCCAAAAAATAGTCCAGTCGTGGCTTGAGCCACCTGCTCCACCGGCATTTTGAAAAGGGAGGCCGCTTGGGGCCCATAAGTCACTCCTCCAGCAATGACGGAGTGAGAGTTATCGCTGCGGACGATGCAGTTCGAAGCCATTGATCTTCTGTTTTCTGCACGGAGCAAGACACCAAATCTTAGTACCTTGAATCCACAGGCAATCACAGCAAACCGCGATTTGTTCGCGAACACGACACACGAAGTGTGGAGTGGAAAGAGGAAGAGGTCCCACCGGGCGTGCCAGAATCTGTTCCCCTCCGAAAGGCGGCGCACAGGACCGCGATATCCTGACGCTGAGATTCGGGGCAGATGCTATTTGGTTTTATCCGTCTACCTCTCCGAAAATGCCAAGTTGATTTATGGCACCGTGTATCGGAGGTTTAGACGGATGCGGCCGATGTAGCAGACTTTGTCAGATTCCCCCTCGCTTGAGGGGTTTTTGATTGTGGGGACGCTCTTCCCTGCAGGCGCAAGCCCCTGCTGTTAATTACGCTACCGCGTCGCGGTAACAACTTTCTCCTTCTCCAGAATTTCACTTCGTGTCGTGTGTGTTTGTTTTATTTGTGGTTGCCCGTGGATTGTATACGGAGACTGAGTAATGCCGTCGCCCGTAGGACGTGGATTAGTCCAAATCCGTATTTAATTTAGATTTGGGTTTGGTGTTTTTAGTTTAAGGATACGTTAGTCGCGTTGCGGCTAAGATCAACTTAAACGTTCGTTAAGGATACGTTAGTCCTGTTTGAGACTAATATCAACTTAACGTGATCGTTTAGATCCGACAAAAGAGCGTTTGGGCTCTATTGTTCCAGTTTGGGAGATTCATAGTCCAATTTGGGACTAAAGTCTGTTTGGAGGATACGTTAGCCATTTTTGAGGCTAAGATCGACTCAAACGTTTGTTAAGGATACGTTAGTCCAATTTGAGACTAAGATCAACTTAACGGAACCGTTTAGATCCGACAAAAGAGCATTTGGGCTCTATTGTGCCAGTTTAGGGACGTGGTGGTCCATAGCATTTATGGCCGTCGGGACCCGTCACCTCTCTGACGTCGTTGAAGAATTACAACGATAGGTGTCAGAGGAGTTCAGAGATGTACCCTTGAACCAGAGTTGATTTGGGGTTTTATCATTCATTTAAATGTCTAAGGATGCGCTAGCCGTGTTTGGGGCTAAGATCAACTTAAACGGGACCGTTTAGATCCGGCAAAAGAGCATTTGGAGACTCCATTGTTCCAGTTTAGGGACGTAGTGGTCCACTTTCCAGTTTAGGGACGTGGTGGTCCATCGCCAGTTTAGGGACATGGTGGTCCAATATTAGTTTAGGGACGTTCCGGTCCGATGTTAGTTTAGGGACGTTCCGGTCCGATGTTAGTTTATGGACATTTCGGTCCATATTCCAGTTTAGGGACGTGGTGGTCCATCGCCAGTTTAGGGACGTGGTGGTCCGTTATTAGTTTAGAGACGTTTCGGTCCGTCGCCAGTTTAAGGACGTAGTGGTCCATATTCCAGTTTAGGGACGTGGTGGTCCGATATTAGTTTAGGGACGTTCCGGTCCGATGTTAGTTTAGGGACGTTCCGGTCCGATGTTAGTTTATGGACATTTCGGTCCATATTCCAGTTTAGGGACGTGGTGGTCCATCGCCAGTTTAGGGACGTGGTGGTCCGTTATTAGTTTAGGGACGTTTCGGTCCGTCGCCAGTTTAAGGACGTAGTGGTCCATATTCCAGTTTAGGGACGTGGTGGTCCATCGCCAGTTTAGGGACGTGGTGGTCCGATATTAGTTTAGGGACGTTTCGGTCCGATTTTAGTTTAGGGACGTTTCGGTCCGATGTTAGTTTAGGGACGTTTCGGTCCGATGTTAGTTTATGGACGTTTCGGTCCGATGTTAGTTTATGGACATTTCGGTCCACGAGTTTAAAGACCCCGCAGTCCATATCGATGTGTGGTCGTTGGGACCCGTCACCTCTTTGACGTCGTTGAGGAATTAAAACGACGGATGTCAAAGGAGTTCGGAGATGTACCCTCGAACCGGATGTAATTGATTTAGAAGAGCAACTTTGCTCAGTCAATTTAATTTAAGGACTTATGGCCAAAATTGGGCTAAGTCCAGTTGAAATGTTCAACATTTTATTTGCTTTTGCATTGCATTTCTTTTTTTATTTTTATTTGGGGCTTGCCCAGAAAGGATGCAGAGCATCAATTTGTTTTGGGTTCTGCCCTTTTAGGAATGATGCAAGGCATCAATTTTATTTAGGCTCTGCCCTTGTATAAAGGATGCAAAGCATCAATTTATTTGGGCTCTGCCCATTTATTGCCTTGCAATTTATTTTGGCCTGTCAGGTCATTTTGATTTGGGCCTGGCCCTTCAAATAGTGCAAAGCACCAAGAATCTTTTGGATTCAAGAAAATGAGTGCAGAGCACTTTTTAATGATCTAAATTTAGATCAAAGAAGAGAAAAGAAAATCTTTTCTTTCTTTCTGTCTCAGAGAACCAGAGGTTCATAGCAAGTGCAAGGCACTATTTTTATTTATTTATTTATCTGAGAACCAGCAAGGCACTATTTTTATTTATTTATTTATCTGAGAACCAGAGGTTCATAGCAAGTGCAAGGCACTATTTTTATTTATTTATTTATCTGAAAACCAGAGGTTCATAGCAAGTGCAAGGCACTATCTGTTGTGCGCACGTGCGTTGCACGTGGTGCCGCATGGCGGGCATACGTGCGTTGCACGTGGCGCACATGCGCATTATGAGGAGAAGCAAAGCTTCTATATATGGAGAACAAGCTCCTTTTAATATTATTAAATATTCTCATGTGGTGCGCACGTGCGTTGCACGTAGTGCCGCATGGCAGGCACACGTGCGTTGCACGTAGCGCACATGGCGCTTGCGCATATGCGCATTATGGAGGAGCATGCTCCTATCTTGGAGAACTAAGCTCCTTTGAGTATTGAATCCTTTGAGGATTTTTACTCTACCTTTCTAAGAGGTATGCCCTCTTATTTATATGGGAGTGGTAGAGAAGCCATCTCTCCTTTTCCCGATGTGGGACTAAAAAATGCATTCCCCATGTAGTAGAGCATTACTTTAGATTACACGTGTATAACACATTTGCTCATAACTTTTGATCTCGGATGAATTATGAGGCCCATAATATATCAAATCGAAGGTCTTTTCGAGATGCTTTCAATATCATCAGAATTTAGCTGTTTTTCGTTCCGGAGTTTGTCAAAATACAGCTCGGAAAATACTGGTTCGCATCTTCTTCCTTAAATCACATGTGCATAGACATTTGCTCATAACTTTTGATCCCGGATGAATTATGAGGCCCATAATATATCAAATCGAAGGGTTTTTCGAGACGCTTTCAATACAATCAGAATTTATCCGTTTCTCCTTCGGGAGTTTGTCAAAAAACAGCCCGGAAGATACTGGTTCGTATTTCCTTAAGCGTATCGCTGCCATTTGATACCTTGGACTCTTTTGCGCAGAAATTTTTGGCGGGAACAGTAGCAAGGATATGTTGCTCATCGACAACATTTTAAGCGGGAGAAATGTAAAACTCGTCGGGAGCAAAGAAATATGACCGAAGGGCTTAAAAGAACTACCGGCGATTGTCGCATGGTTAACACCGGGGGATCACAGGTGCCTACATTCGGGAGTGATTCTGATGAGGAGCTGGAGCTTGGCCCCCTCTTTAAAGAGTCCACTTCCGGAAAAGAAGAAGAGCCGAAGGTTTGCGAAAATATCCGGCTGCGGAATCGGACGCTGCCTGAAAAGAATCTCGGACCCTCAAACTGAAAAGATAAAGGGAAAGAAAAGGTCTCTGAAGATATCGTCTTAGATGACCAAGTGGTGGAGGAGCTAAATGCCAAGGACCCGCCAAAGAGGAATAAGGTGGATTACAACGTCTTAGCGCATCTGAGGAAGCTACCCTCGCAGCTCAGTATTCTTGACGCCCTCTTGCTATCAAAGGAGGCGAGAGATTCGTTAATCAAGGCATTACAAGATCCGGAACAATTCCAAGCTTTCCTGGCTGAAGAAAAGATGAAGGATGAATTGGAGGGAGTGCACACGGCCGATGTCGCTTTTGGTGATGAAAACCTTCTCCTTGGGACATGCGAACACAATCGCCCCCTTTACGTCTCGGGATACTGCCACGATATAAAGATAGGCAAAATCCTGATCGACAATGGATCCTCCGTTAACCTCCTCAATGTGCGGGTGTTAAAAGAAATCTGCATGAGCGTCCAGCACCTTGCTCGGAACAAGATCACCATCTCCGGGTTCGACTCCCAGTCATCAAGAACTCTTGGGTCTGTGATACTGACGCTACGCTTTGGGCTACTCATTACGGATATTAAGTTCCACGTCATAGATGCCAAGACATGCTACAATGGTCTGCTCGGCCGACCATGGTTACACGAGTACAACGTCATCCCTTCTACACAACATCAGTGTATGAAATACGCTAAGGATGGTCTCGAGTATACCGTGGCGGGAGAACTGAATCCTTTTTCCGTGAACGAAGTCCGCAAATATGAAGATGCCAAGTACTTCTTACCGGATTTCGAAGACACGGAAAGGTGTCACAAGCCGGAAAACAAAGCTAACGCTACCATCCCTGTCTTCGGCAGTGATACAGAGTAGGAAGAGGAGATAGTTTATTCGGGGCCGCCCCAACACAACAAGCCAGGACCATCTACTCCTACGTTAATCTTTGGTAGCGACTCGGAAGATGAAGTCCATGCTGTATTCCCTGCTCGACCTTCAATACAAACGTCCACTGACGAAGAGCAAAGTCTACAAGTCGCCATGGTGCCGCTTAAACACCGTAAAGAAATGGATGCACTTGATATTTACAATGTAGAAGAGCTGCAAACGTTCTATATCCCTCCCAAGCGAGAAGGCGAGAAGGCAATTCTATTCTACCGCTCTGAAGAAACCAGAGTGGAGAAAGAAATCTAGTATGGCGTGGATCCTACGCTTGACAGGCTTCAACCCATTCGTCTCCCCAGATATTATACAGAAGGCTTGAAGAGGCTACTGAAACGCCAGGGGATATCCTTCAAGCAGACCGTTCGAAAAGCCAAGTTCTATGACAGAGTCTAGAACGTTCCCGGGACTCAACGCAAACTGCCTAATGGGAGAATGGAAACAATCGGGCTTGGATACATCCGGTCAAAGAAACGAGAGCCACTACACGGCTGCTACGTCGTGTATGATTTCGATGAAGAAGCGGATGCTCAATGGGAGGACGCTAATCCTGAGCCAGTGAAAGTTCCAGATGCAAAAGTGCCCAGTCCGTCGTTCGAAGAACAAATGGACAAACTTATAAGGGAAGCTGGTCAAAAAGTCCGAGACGACCATAACCGTGAAATGGTCATCTACGAGAAAGCCAAAACGCAACGCCTTCTCCAACAGGCCGTGAAAGATGAAGATGTCGCTCCTTATCAACCTGTTATAAAGAAGGCCCGACGCAGAGGCAGAAACAAGTTGAAACGCGAAAAAGGCGCTCAACAGCAACGAAGCGGGGCTAAAAGGCCGCGTAAGCGGGAATCGAGCGGTTCTGATCTATCCCTCATAAGAAAAATGGGTCGAGCGTACTCTTTTCCTCGAGACAAGACGAAGAAAATACTCGACCTCTCTTTAAAACATCAGATGCTTACACTGCCGGAGTCTAAACACCCCGAACAAGCAGGCGAAGTCTCTCACCCGGACTATTGCCCTTATCACCGAGTGATAGGACACCCTCTCGAAGACTGCTTCACCTTCAAGAATTGGGTCGAAGATCAGTATCAGCTTGGCAAGTTCGCTCTGTCCGACAACTGGAAGGTAGCGCCGCCACAGAACCACGAGCCCAAGGCCACGGAAGAAGAACCAGTTCCACATTGGGATTGGAAGCGAATTCGTACTTGTCACGTGATAACAATATCAAAAGAAGAACCCGAGAACATGGATGACCTTCCCTGGTGCTTCGAAAACAGCAACGACGAGGTAATCTCAGAATTCCCACCAGCGCCAAAAGAGCTGGAAGATGGAATCCATACCACCGCAGATAACCTTAAGAAAATTGAGTTGGGAACGGCGAACGATCCGCGACCGACATTTGTTATTGAGCCACTGTCTGAAGAGAAGGTGGCTTCATTAAAAGACCTTCTTATGCAGCACAAAGACTGCTTCGTGTGGAACTATTCCGAAATGCCGGGACTAGATCCAGAAATTGCTGTGCACAGATTGGCGATATCTCCGGACGTCAAACCAGTCAAACAGGCGTCGAGAAGAATGTGGCTCGAGCTTGAGATGAGTATCAATGCCGAGGTCAAGAAGCTGATCGACTCTGGCTTCATCCAGGAAGTTCAATACCCTGAATGGATTGCCAACATCGTCCCGGTGATGAAGAAAAATGGGACAGTGCGCATATGCGTGGACTTCCGGGATCTCAATAAAGCTTGTCCGAAAGACGATTTCCCAGTGCCAGTCACCGAACTGATGATAAACAATACGTCTACTCATGAAGTTTTCTCCTTCATGGACGGCTCATCAGGGTATAATCAGATAAAGATGCTTCCCGAAGACCAGAAGCACACCGCCTTCAGGACTCCTTTGGGTATATTCTGCTACAAGGTGATGCCCTTCGGTTTAAAGAACGCCGGTGCCACCTATCAGAGGGCCATGAAGAAGATCTTCGATGACCTTATACATGAAATTGTCGAATGTTATATCGACGACCTCGTGGTGAAGAGTAAATCATACGAGGAACATCTCGAGCATCTGAAAACCGTATTTCAACGCCTTCGGCAATACAACTTGAAGATGAACCCCCTCAAATGTGCATTCGGAGTTTCCTCGGGCAAATTCCTGGGATTCATCGTCCGACATCGAGGCATTGAGATAGATCCGTCAAAGATCAAGGTGATCATGGAAATGCCTCCGCCAAGGACTCTCAAACAGCTGCGGTCTCTCCAAGGGAAGCTCGCGTATATACGGCGATTTATAGCCAACCTTTCAGGAAAGTGTCGTCCCTACAGCCACCTGATGAAGAAGGGAACCCCGTTCGTCTGGGACCAAAAATGCCAAAGCGCGCTAGACGAGATCAAACAATACCTGCAGAACCCGCCGGTGTTGGCTGCTCCGGTCAAGGGAAAGCCCCTCATTCTTTATGCAACCGCTCTCGAAGGCTCCTTAGGCGCATTATGGGCACAAGAGAATGATCAAGGGAAGGAAAGAGCACTCTACTACTTAAGTCGAGTTCTACTGGGGGCAGAAAGCAACTACTCCCCCATTGAAAAACACTGCCTGGCGTTGATCTTTGCGATAACAAAGCTTAGACACTATGCGTTGGCGCATGAGGTCCGTCTCATTTCAAAGGTGGACCCCCTTAAATATTTGATGTCGAAGGCCATATTGACGGGACGACTTGCTAAATGGGCCCTGCTCTTGGTGGAGTTCTCGATAACGTATCAACCTCTCAAGGCAGTGAAAGGCCAGGCCATCGCCGACTTCCTTGCTGAGCATCCGATACCCGCCTATTCTTCTTTAAATTGCGAACTTCCAGACGAACATGCGTTTGATGCGATCGACGGTGGTGATACCCAATGGGAGCTTTATTTCGATGGAGCATCTTCCATGAAGAAACGCAAACAAAGTACCCCTATAATCAAATCGGGGGTAGGACTCATCTTTGTAACTCCACAAAGAGGGATAATGCGTTTTGCCTTCTCCCTAACAGAGCCAAGGACAAACAATGAAGCCGAATACGAAGCTCCGATAGCAGGCCTCGAGATCGCCATCGACATGGGAATTGAAAACCTCCTCATATATGGAGATTCCCAACTGGTCGTTAGTAAAGTAAACGGCGACTACCAAACATGCAAACCAGAATTGGTGAAGTACGGTGAAAAAGTGCAACAATTGTTGACCCAAATCCCTTCCTACACTTTGGAAAACATACCGCGTGCGGAAAACAGCAAAGCGGCCGCGTTGGCCAAGCTCGCTAAAGACCTGGCTGACGACAACCTCGATGACGTAAGAATCGTGATACAAAGCCGTCGGGTGCTTGCCCCAGCGGAAATATCTCCGGAATCATCCGAAGAGAAGGGAGCGACTGAGCAGACGACCCTGCAAATAAAAGATCGGGAAAATACCGAGGATTGGAGAGAAGTCCTTATAGACTACTTCAAATACCGCCGAATGCCCGAAGATGCGTCCTCAAGACATCAGCTTATGAAACGAGCTCTGTCTTTCGCCTTCGTCAATGATACTCTGTACAAGAGGTCATTCGATTCTTTGCGGTTGAGATGCCTGGGACCTGACGAAGCGAAAAGAGTCGTCCAGGAAGTTCATGACGGACTCTGCGGTTCTCACCAAGCGGGCCCAAAGATGAAGTTGAAGATCAAACGGATGGGCTACTACTGGCCCACGATTATTCAAGACTGCCTCGAATATGCGAAGCAATGCCACTCATGCCAAATTCATGGGGACTTCATCCATGAGCATCCAAATCCGCTACACCCGACAGTGGCTTGCTGGCCATTCGAAATGTGGGGGACTGACATAGTCGGCCCCATAAAACCAGCATCGTCCAGAGGACATCGTTTCATCCTGGCGACGACTGACTACTTCTCTAAATGGGCAGAAGCAGTACCGTTAAGAGAAGTGAAGACGGAGAATATCCTCCATTTCTTCAAGACGCACATCCTATACCGGTTTGGAACTCCACGACGGATCATCTGCGATAACGGGCCAGCTTACAGAAGCCACAAAATCAGTCGCTTCGCGCAACAACACAATATAGACTGGAGATATTCCTCGGTTTATAATCCGCGAGCTAACGGTCTAGATGAGGCCTTCAATAAGACCTTAACAAAGATTATGAAGAAGACAGTGTCCCGAAATAAGAAGGACTGGCATGAAAGACTGCAAGAAGCTCTTTGGGCGTATCGAATTACGTTCAAGACAGCCACAAACACAACGCCATATGCGCTGGTATTCGGTACAGAAGCAGTACTCGCCCTCGAGATAGAGTTACCCTCTCTACGAGTGGCAGTCCACTACGAGCTAACAGATGAAGAAAATGCTCACCTTCGGCTTGAGGAGCTCGATGCCCTCGATGAGACCCGGCTCATAGCGCAACAAAATCTGGAGGCCTATAAAGCAAAGATGACGCGCTCATATGAAAGATTGACCCGGTCGAGAACATTCCGCAAAGGAGAACTCGTGCTAGTGGTCAAAAGGCCTATGATCCCCAATCGCGCCAAGCGGGGAAAGTTTGAGCCAAACTATGAAGGCCCGTACATCATAGACAACGTCTACCAAGGTGGAGCCTATCTACTTATGGATATGCACGGTGAAAGGCCTTTCAGGCCAATAAATGGTCGCTTCCTAAAGAAATACTACACTTAGAAGGTTACCGCCTAGGTCAATGATAGATGACGACGACTATGTCCGCTCGCCATCTTCCTAAGCTCAAACTTTATAAGCGGTAGCCAGCCTTCTCAATGACGACCGAAACGTCTTTAAACTACTACCGCAGCATCTTCAGGCTGACGAGAGCGATAAAAAAAAGTATATGTATAAAAATAAAAATAATAATAATAATATAAAAACGGTATGTCCATAAGCAAAAAGGGCACGGATGAAAACCCGGAAGGGCTCCGTGAGTAAAAACAGCAAGGCTACCGGCGAGTGTTCGTGAAAACCCGAAAGGGCGCGACCTCGTAAAAAAAAATATATATAAAAATATATATATATATATATATATATATATATAAAGGGGGTATGTCCATAAGCAAAAAGGGCACGGATGAAAACCCGAAATGGCTCCGTGAGTAAAAACAGCAGGACTACCGGCGAGTGTTTGTGAAAACCCGAAAGAGCGCAACCTCGTTAAAAGACACTTATAGTGTCCTCTCGACCTTGTAAGGAGAAACCACCCGCGTGAGATCCTTACGACTCACAAAGGAGCAACACATTTAGAGATCCCCACGATTCCTAAGGAGAAAATACACTTGCGAGATCCTCACGACTCGTAAGGAGAACTCTCTTATGGGACCCTCACGGCTCATAAGATTTGAAAGTCTTAAGTTATATAGACCTAAACATATGCTTAAGCAACCCCCACAACTTCCAATATTGCCCTACAAGTGGTTCAATACTAACCCTTGTATACAATCCACGGGCGCGAATAAACATTTCCCTAACCAAGTTTCATCCATGATTGGGGATATGTGGGCATGATGAACAACCCTTATAAGTCCTCTCGACTTGCAAGGAGAAAACCCTCTTGTAGGATCCTTACGACTTACAAAGGAACAAACACTTAGGAATCCTCACGATTCCTAAGGAGAAAATACACCTACAAGATCCTCACGATTTGTAGGGAGAAATACCTTTGTGAAACCCTTACGGCTCACGAAGTCGAAAGCCTTAGTCGACAGGACCTTAACCCTGATCGCTAAGCCACCTTTGTTTGACATCGACAGAGGCAGATGATGATTCGCTCCTGGCAATATCCCAGTTGTAGTGGTGCTGATGCCGAAATCGGTGTCTAATTTTAGGTTTACGGCGGAAAGCCAGTAGGCCGCACATGCATGCGAAATAGCCGAAATGATGAGGCAACTTGCAATAAAAAGCAGCAAGTAAAATGTATGCATGCAAAATAGCCGAAATGATTGGGCAACTCGCAATAAAAAAAAGCAGCGAGTGAAAACAAAATAAACAGCCGAAATGATTGGGCACCGCGAGAAATAGCCGAAATGATTAGGCAATCGCGACCTTCGCGATATAAAAGCTGAAATGATAGAGCATCGCGGAAATAAAAAAAATGATGATAAAACTTTGGCCTTACAGTTAAGATCACATCGATCCCTGTATACAATCCAAGGGCGCAAATAAAGAGGGAACCATACTTTCCCAACAGGCTCCGCCAGAAAACGAAGCCAAATCTCGACGGTTCATCCCAACCCCGAAGAAACCAGTGTCTTCGGCAAATCCTTCGACTCGAGGAAAAAAGTGTCCTTGACGAAGAAAAACCTGATTCGACTCGCAGAGCAACCAGTGTCTCCGTGGGAAATTCTCGATTCGTTTCAACACCAGGGAAACAAATAATCCTTGGCAAATACCTCAACTCAGAAAAACAAACAATCCTTGATGAGAGCCTCCTGATCTGCGTCGACTCGCAGAGCAACCAGTGCCTCCGTGGGAAATTCTCGATTCGTTTCAACACCAGGGAAACAAATAATCCTTGGCAAATACCTCAACTCAGGGAAACAAACAATCCTTGATGAGAGCCTCCTGATTCGCGTCGACTCGCAGAGCAACCAGTGCCTCCGTGGGAAATTCTCGATTCGTTTCAACACCAGGGAAACAAATAATCCTTGGCAAATACCTCAACTCAGGGAAACAAACAATCCTTGATGAGAGCCTCCTGATTCGCATCGACTCGCAGAGCAACCAGTGCCTCCGTGGGAAATTCTCGATTCGTTTCAACACCAGGGAAATAAATAATCCTTGGCAAATACCTCAACTCAGGGAAACAAACAATCCTTGATGAGAGCCTCCTGATTCGCGTCGACTCGCAGAGCAACCAGTGCCTCCGTGGGAAATTCTCGATTCGTTTCAACACCAGGGAAACAAATAATCCTTGGCAAATACCTCAACTCAGGGAAACAAACAATCCTTGATGAGAGCCTCCTGATTCGCGTCGACTCGCAGAGCAACCAGTGCCTCCATGGGAAATTCTCGATTCGTTTCAACAACAGGGAAACAAATAATTCTTGGCAAATACCTCAACTCAGGGAAACAAACAATCCTTGATGAGAGCCTCCTGATTCGCATCGACTCGCAGAGAAACCAGTGTCTCCGTGGGAAATTCTCGACTCGTTTCAACACCAAGGAAACAAATAATCCTTGGCACCAGGGAAACAAATAATCCTTGGCAAATAGCTCAACTCAGGGAAACAAACAATCCTTGATGAGAGCCTCCTGATCCGCGTCGACTCGCAGAGGAACCAGTGTCTCCGTGGGAAATTCTCGATTCGTTTCAACACCAAGGAAACAAATAATCCTTGGCACCAGGGAAACAAATAATCCTTGGCAAATACCTCAACTCAGGGAAACAAACAATCCTTGACGAGAGCCTCCTGATTCGCGTCGGCTCGCGGAGAAAACAGTGTCTCCGCGGGAAAATTCCCGATTCGTCTCAACTTGCAAGATGAAGCCTCAGGCAGCAGGGATTAAAAAAACCTGCTTCCTGAACAATGGGACCCTGCAAGTCGGTCTAAAACGGTCTCTTGCAGACTATTCACGGGTCTCACTCTCCAAAGTCGAATTTCGACAAGGAGGGAAACAACCGCTTACGGGTCCTCTCGACTCGTAAGAGGGAAAAATTCTCTTATAGGATCCTTACGACTTATAAAAGAAAACACACTTAGGAATCCTCACGATTCCTAAGGAGAAAACCCACCTACGAGATCCTCTCGATCCGTAGGGAGAGAAGTCTCTATGAGACCCTCACGGCTCATAGAGTTGAAAAGTCTTAGGCGGCAGATCTGAACTTGCGGCCTAAGCCATCGCTATCTCGTGAAGAAATCAAGGTGCTTACTCTATTATCTGCTAATTGTGACAGCATGCTGATAATAAGAAAAGAAAAAGCAAAGAAATAGTACAAGACATTGCAAAGAAAAATGTGTATCTTTATTGAATGTAATCAGGTACAAGATGAAGCGTACAAAATATTGAAGAATGGCTACATATTATTTAAAAAGAAAAAATATTACAAGTATCTAGATACAAGGAGAATTACTGGGGAGGAAGTGTCTTTAACAAATCTGCGAGCTGCTCTCGCGCTTCCTTTAGCGCCTCCTCCTGGGTGGCTGCCGCGGCTACTTCCGCTTCCACCTGGGCCCGCTGCTGCAAGAAGGATGAAAGTTTCTCCTCCGCCGCCTTCTGGGCTGCTTCCTGGCTAGGTGCATCCCGCACGACAACGTCAAACTGATGCCTCAGTGATAACCCTTCGGAGAGGCATTGCAGAAGGCCCTCAAAAATAACCTTCAGCCGTGCAGCGTTGGCCCCCACCCGAGCATGTAGTTGAGCAGATTTGCTCGAAGTCTCACCACGCTCCTTACGCCTCGAAGTAACTTCTTGTTCGAGATGGCGGAAGTAAGAAGCGCTCTGCTCAATCCACACTGCTCTTTGATTGCTGGCAGCTAAGGTCTCGGGAGCGGGACGCATCGACTCCAGCTGATGCAGGCGAGCATCGATCTCCCTGCAATGGTTAACCCAAGATGCGATGATGCCCTCGTCATGAAAGTTCACGAGTATCACCAGCATCGGGTTAACCGCCATAGCGAAGTCTGCAGCAGATGTAGGAGTTTCAACGTCGAGTTCCTCGACGTAATCACTCAACATGCGCAGACTATTCGCGGCCCCTTTCGAAGATGGACGTCTCAGATAAGGACCTGCCGGCATTATGATGCGAGGCTCGAAGGGCGCTGAGACCGAAACGACAGCTGAAAAGAAACAAGATGTGATCAGATAACAGTTCAGGAAATAAAAAGGGGGGAGTCATCAATGTGATAGTCGCCGTACCAGCTGAGACAGGTGGCAAGGCCGGAAGGGCCGGTGGCGCAGCCGATCTTTTATCCCCTCCTTCAATCTGTAGCACTGCAGTCAGGATGAGAAAAAAGGTTAGAAGTAATTCCATCAATGAAAAATAAAGATATCAATGGAAATCATACTCACCAGCGCCACCAGAGGAAGAAGCGAGTTCGGATGGGAAGGAGAAGTGTAGGAGCAACACCTGATAAAGATGGTCAAAAAGCACTCCTGAAAGGCACAACAGTATGACTTTAGTACACAAATTATACGTCTGAAAAGTGAGATTAATAAGTTGCAAACCCATACCTTCCAACATCTTTGACGGTATGAGAGAGGGCTGAGAGGTGACCACCGCCAAGGCAGTAGTTGAAGGCGCTCCCTCGAGCAATGGGGCATCGGCACTGGTTGCACCTGCGTTACGAACAAATATGAACTTGTCAGAAAGGATTGTAAGATAAAGAGGACAGCAACTTAGGATTTACCTGATGAGCTGCCGACCGAAACGGAGGCGACTCCCTCCTCCATCGACACGATGCCACCGCCCGTGGCCTCGTCACCCGACTCAATGGGGACCGTTGTCGTGCTCGCAAGACCTGGAGACGGCGGGGGACCATAGGCGAGGAGGGCTATGACTGGAGCATTGCCAGATTCCTGAGAAGGAGCAGTTGGCTCATCCTCAGGAATCGTGGCCACCTCAGCCGCTACTCCCTCGGGTTCAGCAGTCGCGGTTGTCTCGTCCACCGTCACCACAAGGTCATCGGCCTCAGGCACTCCGCCCGCTGCTACCTCGGGCTCAGCAACAACCGCTTGCTCAGGCATAGTGGACATGACCAGTTCGTCAGCCACTATCTCGGGCCCAGCAATCCCAGCTGTGTCATCCGCCACTGACTCGGGCTCGACCAATGTCTCTCCCCTCAGCCCCTCAGGTTCGACAGTCTCCGCCTCCCCCTCGGTTGGGCTTGGCCCTGCAAGGTAGAACATATAAGAACCGACAGCTTTATAAGTCTTATAACAAAATTCTGAAAGAAGTATTACCTGAGGTAGACTTGTCGTTAGCCTCTCTATTGGCGCGGATCACCTGTCTATGAGCTGTAGACAGGGCGACCGGGGGCTATTCTGATGGGGTGTCGGCACGAGGGACGGTACTTGGGCCCGCTCCAATGGCCAAGGCAGCCCTGCGTGCCTTTGCTTCGCGCCTCGACCGCTTCCTTTCCTCCCGGGCTGTCACGATGGACCTCTTTGACGCTTCCTTCATCAAAGCGTCGTCGTCCTCATTTAAAGATTCCTCCAGAGCCTTTAAGGCATCTCTCATCGGCTCTTCAAGACGAACCTCCTGCGGTAGCCCAGAGGAAGCAGGAACATCGGCAGCAAGCAGAACATTTGCGTCACTTGGCGGGAACGGCATTGAGGTTTCTGCAATAAAAAGGGAGAGATTAGATTGACCATAACACAAGGAGAATAAAAACTTGATGAATCAAAACTTACTGAGGCCTAAAGACGCTCTAAGGCGTTCCTCCTCTTGGAAGGTCTTGAGTGAAGCGGCAATGGCTTCTTCAGTAGTGATGCCTGTTGGAAGAAAAGAACGAAAAATATTAGTCAAAGGCAATAATAAAGATATGATGCAATAGAAAATGCGACTAGTGATTACCTGAATCCGCAAGCTTAGCCAGCCATGCGTCACGCCTTGCCAACCACGCTGAAGTTTCGAGGGCGGCCTCCAAGTCTGTGTCATCCGGCGGCATGACCAATCCCTCGTTAGTCCCATATTCACTCAGGCCCTCGGCATAGGGAGCGTGGGGTTCCTGACCGAACGCGACGTCTGCAGCGAAGAGCGACTTCTTTTTCTTCTGCCCTCCGACCCTAGGTGCACGTGGGATCGACTTACGCTTAGCAGCCACCTTGGGACGGCGGGTCCCGATGTCTGCACCCACGCCAGACTCCGGCGAGGCTACAACCACTGTCTCCACTGGAGCACAGGGCGCTGGAGCTGCATCTGTAATATCGGGGAGCGGCAATCCGTGCGGAGGACTTTGCGCACGCGATGGCCCGGTTCTAACCTCTTTTAGAAGGGCAACTACTGGAGTCCTAGGAACCAAAGGAGCGTTGCGGTCGCTGCATGGAGGCGCACCCTTACGGTCGACCAGCAGTCGCCTTTCCTCCTTTATAACGGCTCCTGTTGCATGATTGTACCAGTCTTTGTATACGTTGAGGAGTCGTGGAGCGCAAGCCGGCGCACTGATAAAAAAATGAGAACCCGTATTCAGGCGCATGAAATGATGCAGCGCGTTCTCCATCCCTTCTTTAGTGGCAGCGGGTTCCAGCAGGAAAGCTTCCAAGGGGACCCCTTGATCGTAGCCCAGTTGTTGGGCGAAACGATGCGGGTTATATCTCATGAAAATCGCCGCACCATTCTGCCTGAAGACTAGGAAGCCCGGTCTAATAGAATATAAGTGAAGGGTCTCCCGGGCCGTCAAAACTGAGGCTCCATCCTTAAAGGAGTCTTGTAATGGTCGCACCGCAGTGGTGGACGCCTTTCCAATAGTCAACACCTTGTCAATAAAGGACATCCCAGCTCCAACGGTGTGAGAGCGAAGGAGTAAACCCCTGGCATTCCGTGGTGATGGGGTCACAATTGATGTGCCGATCAGGTGTATAATGCGAGGGAAACCGCACTTGTCGAAGAACGAGGGCCTTTTGTGCATGCCGAAGACACCCGCCGTGTGTAGCTCGAACCACGATACAAAGTAGTGCATCGGGAAGACCACGTGCGGTACACCGGGCTCATTAGCATCCGCTGCTCGACTGAGGCCATGATATAGGTGTGCCAAGCCAGCAATCCCAACGGCCACCTTTACCCTGATGACCATCCGGTGGGCTGGGTAAAAGACAGAGGGCCGCATACGGTGAGAGTGCATTGGGATCACAAACCAACTCAGCCACAACCCGAGAAATCCTAAGAAAAAGGCCTCCTCGTCCATCCCGGGGGCCGCAATTTCTGCAAAAGAAATAGTCGGGAAGTCCGGAAGGAAAAAACCTTTTGGTCTATCTCCTTCTCCGGCAGGTTGTCCACACCTAGACCGAAAAGGTCATCCAGGATAGCGAACTTGGCAGCTTCTGATGAGAGGACGCTTGGGCGAAGGAACCGAGTGATGAAATCCTCAAAGTTAACTCCTCGACTCCCATGTTCGATGGAAAGGGACTCATAGATGTTCAACACTTTAATCAAGCTTAGGAATTGGTGTTGAACAGCATTCTCCGGCGTGAGCCCCCTTACCACCGGCTTAGCACCGAAGACGTACTCGTCTGTCGGGAACAACTCCTCATAGTGTTCCCCTATGACTGGTAAACCGGATACCTCCGTGAACTCCTCCAAAGAAATTGACACTTCCCGATCCATGGCAAGGAAAGTGTGGGTAGGAATGTTCCACTGTTCCAAGAAAGCTTTGAACCACAAGGTGGGGAGCATGGGATATTGGAACAGAGAGACGTAGACCGCGGTGTACAATCCTAACCTTATCAACTGCGACTTCTTTGTCGACAGGATAAACCGGGCCCACGGCAGATAACCGATCGGGTGGCGGGGGATCAGACCAATGTTATATGATTGCCCCCAAGGTCGCGCCTCGCCCTGACAGATACGGCGTCCTAGGATATCCAAAACCATAGGACGCTGGACCGGAATCGCATCCATAGCAGGATGAAGAAAGCCCTTTGAGGTCCAATCAACCATCTCCACGGCATACTGCACCGAGGGTGGGGTAGCATAGTGAATCGCCGTAATGGGTTCTGACGGCACTGCGCAGGTGAAGCTCCGTCGACCCATGATAATCTGATTATACCACGATCCCCAAAGGTGGAGACTCTTGCATTCCGGGTCGTGGTCCTTAATCATGGCTAGAACTTCACGGTCCAAGGGCGCTTCAGGAAACCCTTCCTCCGAGCGGGCGAACGGGAACGAGGTATCGAGAGACATGGTCACTGCAAAGGAACAAGAAACAGCCGTTAGTGCTGCAATTCCAACGCTTGGCGTTTAAAAATTATCAATTAACTGAATTTAAAAATTAATTAAATTAAAATTAATCACACCACACCGCAGTGCAGTGGGTAGGGGACCAAATGGGGACCCACAAAATCTGGATGAAAGTGCCTCATTTAATAAGACAGCCTCATCATTGGGTGAGACTGTCAGTTAAAGAAAAGATCCCCAAGAGAATATTCTCATCAGTGGAGAATCCCTAGAGACAAGGAGAAAATCTCCTCTTTCAGAGCAAAGCTCTGTCACAGAATGACACTTGTCAAATTCTGATCACAAAGGAATAAAATTTCTTAAAAGAGCATAGCTCTGTGGTAATAATGGAAAGATCCATCAAAAATTTTAACACTTAAAAGAATTAAAATTCTGAAAAATCCATGAAAACTTATAATAAGTTCTTCATTTTTCAGATCTAAAAGATCTACATTTGATCCAAGAGCAAAGCTCTGTTCATGGGTTAGAACCCATGAACAAGATCTCTGTAGATCTACAAGTTTTTTAGAGCAAAGCTCTGTTTATGAAACCCCAAAGAGATTTCTTAGATCAAAAGATCTATGAGAGCAAAGCTCTTTTGGTTAAGATTGATTTAAATTAATTTGATTTAAATTAATTTTTACATAAAGTTTTTAACTTTGGAAATGAGCAAAGCTCTGAAGTTCTTAAGCAAGAGCAAAGCTCTGTTGAAATCAAAAATCTTGAAAAAGGGTGAAGATTTTTAAGGGCCAGAGGTCCTATTTATAAGGCGCTTGCGCCCTTTCAGCTCACCACTTGATCAAATGGTCAGGAGCTTGCCACCGCTACACTCACGTGCGCGCCACGTGAGCGTAACGGTGGGGGGGCATTTGTTTCCCCCAATCAGAGCAAACCTCTGTTGGAAATTCAAAATTCAAATTTTAAAGCAACGCTTCAAATCCCGGGCGCAACGCGCCACGTGTCAGGCGCAGATATATCAGCGCATCGCCCAAAGCAGCGCACCCAATCAGAGCAAAGCTCTATTTAAAGCAAAATTAAAGGAAGCAACACTTCAGTTGCGCAAGCACTGCGCTGTGCGCTGCTTAACACGTGTCACGCGCTGGGGCATTTGCGCCAAACAGAATCAAGATTCTAAAGAAATCTTTCTGTTCTTGTTAAAACAAGAAGATTTTCTTCTGTAAAACAGAAGCCCTTGGATCAAAGATCCAACGGTGGGAAAAATTCCCCAAATCACTCAGAGAACGATCTCTTTAACTAATTTATGGGCACTATAAAAAGGACCCTAGACCTCAATTCAAATCATCAACATTTTGGTGAGGAATCAAAAATTTTAAGCAGAGAGAACTCTGAAGAAATCTCAAGAAGAAGAAAAAAAGGTAAAAGACCTTTTAAATAGAAGAAATTTCTTCTAATAGATCATTGATCTAAGAACAAGATCAATAATCTTCACATAATAAACAGTGCTTTGCACTTTTTTTATGAACCTCTGGTTCCTGAAATAAGAAAAAACTTGTTTTTCTTTGATCTAAATTAGATCAAGAAATCAAATAGTGCTTTGCACTTCTTTTATGAACCATTGTTTCTTGAATCTAAAAGATTCTCAAATTAATAGTGCTTTGCACTTATAAATCTGCACTGTTGCGCTCTTGGGCTGGCGCAAGCCACCAGAGAGCGCCATGTGTCGGCATCTGAACCATTTGCGCTATGCGCTTTTGAAATAGAGCTTTGCTCTCTGAAATTGGCGCAACTCACCAGAGCGCGCCATGTGTCAGCAGCGCAAGCGTAGCGCACTAGCGCAGCGCAAGCGTAGCGCACTGCGCTTGCATGACATGTGTCATCACCACAAGCGCTTGCGCTCTTTGATTGGCGTAAAGCGCCTAAAAAATGCAATGCATTTCTTTTGTTAAAGGGCCAGGCCCAAGTCAAAAAGACCTAGCAGGCCAAAATAAATTGCAAAGCAATAAAAAGGGCAGAGCCCAAGTAAAATTGATGCTCTGCATCATTTATAAATGGGCAGAGCCCAAAACAAATTGATGCTCTGCATCCTTTATGGGCAGAGCCCAAATAAAAATAAAAAGAAATGCAATGCAAAAACAAATAAAAATGATGAGTATTTTCCAACTGGACTTAGCCCAATCATAGTTGTAAGTCCTCAAATTAAATTGACTGAGCAAGATTGCTCTCCTAAATCAATTTACCTCCGGTTCGAGGGTACATCTCCGAACTCCTCTGACACCTGTCATTGTAATCCTTCAACGACGTCAGAGAGGTAACGGGTCCCGACGACCACATACGAATATGGACTGCGGGGTCCTTAAACTCGTGGACTGAAACGTCCTTAAACTAATATTTACCCCAAAATGGGAATGATGGACCGAAACGTCCTTAAACTAATGTTGGACCGAAACGTCCTTAAACTAATGTTAGACCGAAACGTCCTTAAACTAATGATGGACCACTACGTCCCTAAACTGGCGATGGACCACCACGTCTCTAAACTGGAATATGGACCCCTATGTCCCTAAACTGGAACATGGACCATTATGTCCCTAAACTGGAACAATAGAGCCTCCAAATGCTCTTTTGACGGATCCAAACGATCCCGTTAAGTTGAGCTTAGTCTCAAATCAGACTAACGTATCCTTAACAAACGTTTAAGTCAATCTTAGCCTAAATACGGCTAACGTATCCTTAAACCAAAACACCAAACCCAAATCTAAGTAAATACGGATTTGGACTAATCCACGTCCTACGGGCGACGACATCGCTTAGTCTCCGTATACAATCCACGGGCAACCACAAACAAAACAAACACACACGACACGAAGTGAAATTCTGGAGAAGGAGAAAGTTGTTACCGCGATGCGGTAGCGTAATTAACTGCAGGGGCTTGCGCCTGCAGGGAAGAGCGTCCCCACAATCAAAAACCCCTCAAGTGAGGGGGAATCTAACGAAGTCTGCTACATCGACCGCATCCGTCTAAACCTCCGATACACGGTGCCATAAATCAACTTGGCATCTTTGGAGAGGTAGACGGATAAAACCAAATAGCATCTACCCCGAATCTCAGGCAAGACGTCCTCGCGTCGTCGGCCGCCATTCGGAGGGGAACAGATTCCATCTTCGAAGAGGTGGACGGGTAGCACCAATTAGCATCTGCCCTCGAATTTCAGGCCTGACGTCCCAACGTCCCGGTCGCGTCTTTCGGCGGGGAACATATTCTGGCACGCCCGGTGGGACCTTTTCCTCTTTCCACTCTACACTTCGTGTGTCGTGTTCGCGAACAAATCGCGGTTTGCTATGGTTGCCTGTGGATTCGAGGTGCTAAGATTTGGTGTCTTGCTCCGTGCAGAAAACAGAAGATCAATGGCTTCAAACTGCACTAACTGCAACTGCAACTCTCGCTCCGTCCCGTCCGGAGGAGTGACTTACGGGCCCCAAGCGGCCTCCATCTTCGCTATGCCGGTGGAACAGGTGACTCAGGCCACCACTAGGCTATTCTTCAGGACTATGCTCCCACCGATGAGCTTCAATGCCCCAATACCATCGCAAGAAGCTCCGAAGAAGTCGGTCTTTGATCGGCTTACAATTACCGCGGTCCTCTCAACGGGTCGCCCAAATCCAGTGCCTCAGCTTTCAACAGACTGGGCCAAAGCTCAAGTGGGCCCGTGAAAAAGCCCGCAATACCTGAAGTGGCTATCCCGAAGTGGATAGCCATTCCTGCTCCTGAAGTCATCAATGCAGCTTCTCCTGCTAAAGGGTCGGTCTTCACAAGACTGGCCATTTCAGCTCCTATTCCATGCGAAGTCACGAAGGCTGCTTCCCCTGTTCGAAAGTCGGCCTTCGCAAGACTGACTATCCCCTCTCAACGGACATCAGTCTTCGACCGGCTAGCGCCAATAACAGCCTCTCCTCAAAACAGGGGTCATGACGAAGTCACCCCTCAAGCTGAAACAATCCCAGCGGCTCGACACGCTCGACGTCGCCACTGGCGCCGGGTAAGGAAAGCTGGGGGTAATTCCCTTTCTGGGCTAACTCCACCAGCCCCAACGGTGGAAGTCAATGTTGTTGTACCAACCGGGAACAACTTTGAATTGCTGAACAAGGTGCGTAGGAACTCTCCTACCGCCGTACTGAAAAGATCTCTTCCACCCGTGGAGAATGCACCAAAGGCGAAGATGGAACGGCCCCCTCAGCGGCTATCCTCCAAAATCTACAAAGTCTGGCGACAGGTCCAGGAGTCGGTGATTGATCAAAATTACCCTCGACGACAGAAAAAGGTGAAGGTTCAACAGGAAGAGAACCGTCCTGTCAAGCCACAAAGGACGACAACTACCTGGGTACCCGCTGCAATGGCCCCCTCAACGTCAACTGCTCAAAAGAGAAGGAGGCCAGAGAAAGCCCATGTGACTACGGTAGACCACAAAGACGCTGAGTCCAAACGCCCCAAGTCTAGGGGCATAATGGTGCATACTGTTTACATGGCTTCTGGAAAAGAGGAAAGCCGCGCTTCTACGGGTCACCGACCGCTCACCCGATCCGTGACAAAAGCCCAGGAGCAGCAACAGAAGCATCAGGAAATGCTAACACAAATGGCCACACTTACCGGGCCAAAAGAAAGCCCGGAGGCGTCATCAGAGCAGCGTCATGAACAAGAAACCGATGCTGACTTCCTCCGCAGAGTCCTCGAAAAGAAGGACAGAGAAGCAGCAGAACAAGCGGCTAATATAAAACGAATGGCGCTTCTCTTCCAAGACATGGTCGGGATGATGTTACAACCAAAACCTCCAGCTGAAGAACCTCCTATCATCATTGAAGACGACAGAAGGAAGACATCGAACCCTCCTCCGGCTCTCTCAGCAACCAAAGAGGAAACCATCTCCAAGGCCGCTCTGGATGACTATATTGCTCAGCAAATACGAGTTCACCAGGCGAATGAAGCGGCCGGCCAAGTTGTTAAAACTGGGCGACCATATCAAGGCTGGTATGACCAAATAAAGTACCCGCCGGGATATATAATCCATAAATTTCATGTATACAAAGGGACGAGCAATCCCCACCAGCATGTCGCCCAGTTCAGGGCTCTATGTGGCAACACCGGAGGTGATGATAAATTGCTACTTCGCCAATTCGTCGGCAGCCTGTCGGAAACGGCATTCGAGTGGTACTCTGAACTCCCGAACGACTCTGTCAGACATTTGCGGAGATGGAGCTGTTATTTACGCAAAGATTTGCAAGCTCCAGCGAACGCGCCCCGATCACGGCATTGATCAACGCCAGAGTAAAGCCGGGAGAGACATGGGTGCAGTATGCAATCCGGTGGCGTAACCTATGGTCGAGATGCGAACAACTCATAGAAGAAGCTCCTGCCGTGGACATGTTCATGTGGACCCTTGACCCTCAGTCGACTATCTCCCAATTCATGATATTCTTCAAGCCGACCACGTTCCAGGCCTTGATTGACAAGTTGGCCCAAATGGGCCAGATGGGTCATAGACCATCTCCTTCAAAGACGGATCCTCGGAATGAAAAAGGGAAAGGAAAAGCAACTTTCGTTGCCACTACTCAACAACAGCCGAGCAACTTAAAGCCGGTTGTTCGCCAAAACAACGTGCGTCCATGCCCATCCCTCGAGGAAAGACTGGGACATCCTTACTCGTTTTCCCAGGATAAAACGAGGAGACTGTTCGAGCTGGCAGTGCGCAACAGGCTTATAAAATTGCCGGATCCAAAACGTCCGTTGCAGCCAGGTGATGTCAACAATCCTAATTACTGCCCTTACCACCAAGTAGTAAGCCATCCAATCGAAGATTGCTCCATTTTCAAAGACTGGATTGAAGACCAATACCAATAAGGCAAGTTCACATTATCCGAAAACTGAAAGGTGAACCCGCCACAACCTCACGCCCCTAAAAAGGTGGACATGCCGGGGGCATCGTGCTCATTCATAGAGAAAGCCCCTTGGACCGAAAAGTCCGTAAACTAGAGACTCGCCTCAAATATGGCAACGGCGGACCGAAACGTTCTTAAACTAACGATGGACCACTATGTCCTAAAACTGGCGACGGACCGAAACGTCCTTAAACTAAGAACGGACCGAAATGTCCTAAAACTAACAATGGACTGAAACGTTCTTAAACTAACGATGGACCGCTATGTCCTAAAACTGGCTATGGACCGAAACGTCATTAAACTACTACCAACCCGCGGCATCCTCAGGCTGACGTGGTAAAAAAAACGGTATGTCCATAAGCAAAAAGGGCACGGATGAAAACCCGAAAGGGCTCCGTGAGTAAAAACAGCAGGGCTACCGGCGAGTTTTGTGAAAACCTGAAAGGGCGCAATCTCGTTAAAAGACACTTGCAAGATCCTCTCGACCTTGTGAGGAGAAACCACCTGCGTGAGATCCTTACGACTCACAAGGGAGCAATACACTTAGGGATCCCCACGATTCCTAAGGAGAAATTACACTTGCGATATCCTCACGACTCGTAAGCAGAACCCTCTTATCAGACCCTCACGGCTCATAAGATTCAAAAGTCTTAAGCTACAGGGATCTGAACCTGTTCTTAAGCGACCACCACAACCTCCAATGCTGTCCTACAAGCGTTTCAATATTGACCCTTATATACAATCCACGGGCACGAATAAACATTTCCCTAACAGAATCCCATCCGTGACTAGGGATATGTCTACACGGTGAACAACCTTTGTAAGTCCTCTCGACTTACAAGGAGAAAACACTCTTATAAGATCTTTACGACTTATAAGAGAACACACGCTTAGGAATCCTCACGATTCCTAAGGAGAAAACGCACCTACGAGATCCTCACGACTCGCAGGAAGAAATACCTTTATGAGACCCTTACGGCTCATGAAGTCAAAAGCCTTAGTCGACAGGATCCTAACCCTGTTCGCTAAGCCACCTTTATTCAATATCAACAGAGGCAGATGATGATTCGCTCCTGGCAATATTCCAGTTGTAGCGGTGCTGATGTCGAAATCGGTATCTAATTCCAAGCTTGCAGCAAGAAGCTAACGAGCCACACATGCATACGAAATAGCCGAAATGATGGGGCAACTTTCAACAAAATCAGCAAGTAAAAATATATGCATGCAAAATAGCCGAAATGATTGGGCAGATCGCAATAAAAATCAGCGAGTAAAAATAAAATAAATAACCGAAATGATAGGGCACCGCGAAAAATAGCCGAAATGATTGGGCAATCGCGACCTTCGTGATATAAAAAGCTGAAATGATAGAGTATCGCGGGAAAATAAATAAATAAAAAAGTGAAACTTTTTGCCCTACAGGTGAGATCACATCGACCCCTGTATACAATCCAGGGTCACAAACAAAGAGGGAACCATACCTTCCCCCCAGGCTCCATCCGAAAGAGAACCAAGTCTCGACGGTTCACAAACAGCCTGGAGATCATCTCAGCATTCGTCTCGTTACACCAGACGCAATGTCAACAACGGCGTTTCTCCTTACTCTAGCAGGATGCAGATGCAACGTCAACGAAAGACCTCATGGTCGAAACAAAGCGGAGTGACGGTAAAATCCCAACTCCACCTCGGCATTCGTCTCGTTACACCAGACGCAATGTCAACAACGGCATTCCTTCGCAGTCCAGCAGGAGGCGGATGCAACGTCAATGAAAGACCTCATGGTCGAAACAAAGTGGAGTGACGGCAAAATCCCAACTCCATCTCAGCATTCGTCTCGTTACACCAGACGCAATGTCAACAACGGCGTTCCTTCGTAGTCCAGCAGGATGCAGATGCGACGTCAATGAAAGACCTCACGGTCGAAACAAAGCGGAGTGACGGCAAAATCCCAGTTCCACCTCAGCATTCGTCTCGTTACACCAGACGCAATGTCAACAACGGCATTCCTTCGCAGCCCAGCAGGATGCAGATGCAACGTCAATGAAAGACCTCACGGTCGAAACAAAGCGGAGTAACGGCAAAATCCCAGCTCCACCTCAACATTCGTCTCGTTATAGCAGACGCAATGTCAACAACGGCGTTCCTTCGCAGTCCAGCAGGATACAGATGCAGCGTCAACGAAAGACCTCACAGTCAAAACAACAGAGCCACGGCAAAATCCTTAGTTCCAAGTCTCGACGGCCACATCTACAGCTTGGAGACCCACAACAGCGTTCCTCCTCATTCCAGCGGGACTCAGATGCAACATCACCAAACGGAGCCACGGCTTAGTCCCTAGTTCCAAATCTCGATGGTTCACAAACAACCTAGAGATCAACCACGACATTCGTCTCGATACAACAGACGCAGTGCCAGCAAACGAAGCGAAGGCCAAATTCCTAGCTTCAGGGTCTTGACGGCAACTCATATAAAACCTGAAAGACTATCGGAGATCATCCCACACCAGCGCGGAGTGGTCACCACTTCAACGTTCGTCTCGATACAGCAGACGAGATGTCACTACAGCGTCCTTCCTCCAACAGGATTCGGACACGCCAAAGAAAATGAAGCGAAGGCCAAATTCCTAACTTCAGGGTCTTGACGGCAACTCATATAAAACCTGAAAGACCATCGGAGATTATCCCACACCAGCGCGGAGTGGTCACCACCTCAACGTTCATCTCGATACAGCAGACGGGATGTCACTACAGCGTCCTTCCTCCAACAGGATTCGGACACGCCAAAGCAAACGAAGCGAAGGCCAAATTCCTAGCTTCAGGGTCTTGACGGCAACTCATATAAAACCTGAAAGACTATCGGAGATCATCCCACCCCAGTGCGGAGTGGTTACGACTCATCGGAGCTCTCCAAAATGAGCTTAACCTCAAGTAAAAAAGCGGCATGGCAAAATTCCTAACGCTTGCTCTTCCGACGGTCAAACTGCCTAGGAGGATTGCTTGAAGACGTCTTGTCCAGCCCCCGAAGGGATCAGAGACACGACGGTCGCAAGGCTACTCGAACAGCAAGATTGCCTATCGAGGAATACATCAGCCAATGCGACGGTACGACGGACAAAACCCTAGTACCACAAACCCTAACGGACCTCTGTCATAAAGAGCAGAGGTTGACTGTGACGTTAGTATATTCTTGCGAGAACTGCTCGATTCGTCTCGACTCGTGAGAAAATTAATGTCTTTGCGAGAACTTCTCGATTCGTCTCGACTGGTAAAAAAAAGGTTTAGGCAATGGGGATAAGGACCTGTTTCCTAAGCACTGGGGCCCTGCAGGCTACGCTTACTAAAGTGACATGCCGGAAACAAAGAAAAGAGAAGAAAGCGACAAGGGGAACATTTGATTCGCATTTGGTTAAGCGTTCGAAGCATACCCGTTCATGCATCTGCAAAAGATTTAGTACATAAAATAAAACACGCTGAAATGAGGAATTTGCCATTCATACTTCGAAAAGTTCTTAAAATCATGGAAGCAGTAAACGAAAACATCATCAAAATGATTACAATGGTAAAACCTCAGATCCAGGGCATGGATTAAGGAATTCGAAAGTAAGGCCGTCTAGAGTCTTTCTGGCCTTTCTGACCATTCTCATATGCATCCTCTCGCGCTCACGAGTGTCGAGATCCTCCCCAATGTCCTCCTCCCTTTGATAAGAAGCGATAATCATCGTCTGTTGGAAAGTTTGATGCAGAATATCAATGAGATTATCTCGCCGCTTCTTCGAGATCAGCTCCGACAGGCACACTGAATGCACCTTGTCTTCGGCATCATCCAGCGCAGTAAGCGGCATGGCTTCGTGAAACCCAGGAAGTGCTCCCCAAATTGCTCCCACTACGATTTTCAAGAGAGCGGAATGGCGAGGAAGCAGTCGACCGACGTGTGCATACAGACGATCCATAATCTCCGCACATTGGGCATCTGTAAACTCTTGGTTCTGGCAACGGCCCTAAACGCGAATATCCTCATAAGAGATAAACTCGTTCAGACTGTATAAATGAACAGCCATAGTGCCTGAAAAGAAACATCATTAAAAGATTAGTAATGAGGAAAAACAGGCACAGGGATTTAAACGACTCTTGATATCCCCATGGAGAAAACAAATTCTAATTATGACATCTAACAAATTTGAATTTGCGACAAATCCTAAAAAAAAAAGGAATCTCATTTAATAAGCGACCCCTCGGGTCTAGGAGTTAAACTCCTCGAGAGCAATACTCTGCAGACAGGAGTGACACCTGTCAAAATTAATCATGAGAAGAATTTAAAGAAATTCCCGAGAATGCTAAGAGCCATGCTCTGCGAGGAAGATGAAGTAACCCATCATGAAACCTAAAAGCAAAGCTTTTAATGAATTTGATATCTATGGATAAAACTCTTAAGAGTTCTTCATCAAAGATTAACAAATCAACATGATTCAAAAGAGCAAAGCTCTGTTCATGGGCTAAGAAACCCCAAGAAAAGATCTCTTTAGATCTATGGGTTCAGGAGAGCAAAGCTCTGTTAAAGAAACCCTAAATGGGTTTTCTTTATATCAAAGATCTATGAAGAGCAAGGCTCTGTTAATGGGTAAAACCCTAATTTATTAAAAGTTTTAAACTTTACCTAAGTTCTGACAGAGTTTTGACTCTTAAAAAAGTTCTTAAACAAGAGAGCTATGCTCTGTGGGAGAATGAAATTCTCAGAAAACAAGAAGAAGATGAAAATCATCTAAGAGACCAAAGGTCCTATTTATAGGCATTGAAACGTCTCTTCAACTTCTGAGTTGATCTCAGGGTGCAGATGCTGTCACCGCTGCACTCACGTGTGCGCCACGTGAGCGCAACGGTGGGGGGGCATTTGTTTTCCCCAATCAGAGAAAAGCTCTGTTTTGAAATTCAAAATTTAAAAATTGAAACAACGCTTCAGATCTAGCACTAGGCGTGCTGCGCGCCACGTGTCAAACATGGATGCGCTAGCGCCAGGTGCGTTGCGCCCTAGGCAGTGCACCATGTGTGCGCTAGCGCTAGGCGCGCTGCGTGCCACATGTCAAAGTTTATAGGGGTGTTTGACACGTGGCACGCAGCGTGCCTAGCGCTGGATGTATCGAAGGTTTATAGGGGTGTTTGACACATCGATACATGGGCCATAAATCAATGAGGGGGAATCTGACGAAATCTGCTACATCGGCCGCATCCGTTTAAACCTTCGATAAATGGTGTCATAAATCAACTTGGCATCTTCGGAGAGGTGGACAGATAACACCAATTAGCATCTGCCCTCGAATTTCAGGCCTGACGTCCCAACGTCTCGGTCGCGTCTTTCGGCGGGGAACAATGTCGAACTTACTTCCCGCTGGCCTCCGCCAGGTTAGGAAACCCTGCATGATATTGGCAAAATGAATTAATGAACCGGAATTGATCCACCAAGTATTATTAAGGACTTGACTAAAATTAGATTCATAATAAACATATATGAGATTAGCTTTCTTAGCGAGCCATTTTTTATATTTGAGGCAATCTATCTTTATATGCGTCTTTTTCCTACAGAAGAAGCATTTCGGTGTCTTGTCCTTATTTTTTATAGGTTGCTTATCATTCACTTTGGACAGATCAAATCCTCTATTTCCTTTGAATGCATTCATTTTAGTATGAGTTGTTATATTAACACTTTCTATAATTTCATGTTTAAATCTTTTTTCCTCTTGAACACACATAGTTAGGAGTTCATTTACGAACCAATTCTCCTTATGTGTGTTGTAAGAGATCTTAAATAGTCCATATTCTCCTGGAAGAGAAGATAATATGAAATGCACTAGAAATGATTAGGATTTCTCAATCTTTAGGGATTTTAGTTGGGAAGCAATATCCCTAAGTTGCATTATATGCAACCGCACATCTTTAGATCGGTCATATTGCGCACTTGTTAGCTTCTGAATCAAGGTCGTTGCTAATACCTTGTCGCAGGTGACGAATTGTTCCTCAATCGCCTTCATGAAATCCTTTACTTTATCGCATTCGGGAATTGATCTCCTGATACTCCTATTTATATAGGATTTCATGAGCATCATGCTTGGATGATTTGCATGCTCCCATTTTTCAAATTCAGCATTTTTGCTTGGCTCCGTAGTCTCTATGGGAACATGGAGACATTCCTCACGAAAAGCCAAATCTAAGTCTAAACAACCTAAGTTTAGAAGGATTTTATCCATCCAGTTTAAAAAGTTATCACCGCACAATAAAAGAACATTATTAAGTATAGGGACGGGAATAACTGCATAGTTAAATAAAACAAAATTAATGCTACGAGTGATCCACTTTAGTTAAAAAATAATGACTTAAAACCTTCCTATGGATAGAGGTCCTATAATTACAATAAATTCATTATTTTAGATTTTAGTTAAAACCAATAAAGTTCAATTTTAATGAAAGAAACTCCTCATATGTGGGTATAAGATATTTCTTTCATTAAAGTCTATTTTATTGTCTTAACCTAATTAGTATACATATATAGCTACTTCCTTTTACGGCATAGTTGGCATATATGTATATTAATTGCAATACTAGATGTTTAAGAAACAATATTAATAAAAGGTCACATGTTCATTACAAAACTCATGAATGTTGTCGCTATTGCACAAGTTTTAATAAAATTGTTACAATCAAAACATTAATATTTACATCTAGTGGTCCTTTATCATGCATACCACATACGATTACTGTAATTTATAATTTAGTATGTAATTTACTTCATATAAATTGATATAATTTTGATTGGGTTGCTAATGAAAATTGAACATAAAATAAGGCTAATTTCTATTGAGTAGAGTATAAAAACTAATCTCAAATATAGTAGAGCAGACAAATTCGTTTTAAGAAAATTCTTTTATTTCAAGAGCAACTCAAACCAATAAAATAGAGTAGATGAAGGAATAAGAAAAAGAAGAAAAAATACAGGCTAGTCTCTATAGATTAGTGCTTAGAAGTCAATCTCTTATAGAGTAGAGCGCATAACTGTAGGCTAGTCTCTATAGAGTAGAGTTTAGAAGCCAATCTCATATAGAATAGAGCGCATACATTTATCAATTGTCTAACATTTTAAAATTCCATTTTTTTCTTTAAAATTCTGAACAACAAAATATGTTACAATTAAAACTCTGATGGAAATTTAAATCTTCTTGTGTAAACGCTCTGAGGTTGCTATTCTCATATGTCAATAAAATTACTTAAAGAAATGGAAATTTATGCATACAAGCATCAATAAAAATAATATCATGGGATTAAGCCTTCGGGATTCCTGTTAATAAAATTAATGGACTCCATTTAATAGGTATGCCTGCACTTAATGATCAATGATAAAATTAACAGAAAAATTTATCATGCTGAACATAAAGATGTCATTGTAATATACTTGTGAGATCCAAATTTATGGAATTAACAGAGAAAAGCCTTTAGGGATGCTATTACAGAAAAATTTATGGACCCAAATTTATGGATCTAAAAAAAATATCAATCAAAGTACTCTTTGCTCTGATAGCAATTATAAGACTTAAAAACATGATTAACTTATTTAATAATGTCATGAACATGCAATACATGAACTTAATTTTAGCCATGATCGGAAATAGAATCTCTAATTCTCTTTTTTGATCATTTCTTCTTGCCTACTTCATTACCTTAGTGTTTATCTTTTGATGGAAAATAACCTAATATGAATTCACAGGGAATGAAATGTGTAGGCAAGGACTTCTTTATATAAGCCTTCTCTCAACGAGTTATGAAACTACCAAGTAGTTATAGAAACCACTTTATTTTATGTCCAAAATTTAGTTTAATAGGATATAGGGTTATTATATCTTACAACTCTTATAATATTTTTCCAAATTGCCACATATCATTTGTGAAATTTTATTAAAAAAAATTCTGCATGAAACTAATTATCTAGATTTACTTTTGCTAGAAGCGCTTCTCTTCATTGAACATGGCGAAAGTGTTTCATGGAGCAAAAACTTACCCTACCATACACAAGTACATCAACATCCAGCATTACAACCAGTAAGCAATAGGTCAGTTGGTATGATATTTCCTCTATTAAGAGAAGTGCGGGGTTCAAATCTTAGGAGAGGAAAAATGGCCACAAATTAACACTTTCGAGATAAATTCGTGGGTCCGCTTGATGCATGGGTGTGTTGTGTGCTTGCACGAACAAATATATTTGTTGCCTACATAGCAGAAACCCAAAAGCTATAAAGGGCCTAGAACAAAGAACTTGAAGTTAAAAACCAAGGGAGATCGCCAGGGTAGTAAAACTTTACTTTTCCATATTAGGAGTTCACTGATTAACCTTTTGCAAGTCCCAAAAGACCATTTTTCGAAAAGTTCCGTATCTTCATTTTTTGTGTATTACCCGGATTAACTCAACTCTCATGGTATTATGTTTATTCAAACTCCCTTTATTTCTTCACTACAACACTGCAATGTGAGAGATCGCAAGTTTGATCCCCTAAAAGAAAGGTGTTTATTCCAAAATAATAATAATAATAATAAACACTGCAATGTGTGGTTTTTCTTAAAGTTTTAAAGTGGGTTAATTATGATGTGTACTCATAGGCGAAGCGTATATATTAAACTTTGTAGTGTGTTTTTGATTGTTTTCTATTGAAATTTGTGTGAGATGGGCTTTACAGCCCAGATCTTTCCCTTAAATAAATAAAGGTTTTTTTTAAATAGGCCCCTAAAATATTGCTATTTTGAAAAACACTTCTTAAAACTTCATATTTTTAAATACACCCCCTAAAATTCTTAATTAAACTAAATTGGCTCCTTTGCTTAATTATCATCCCCAACTCCAATAGAAATCTCGGTTAAGAAGCAAAAATGACAAGTTTATTCTTCTAATGGTTTTATATTTGTATTGGAAAGAGAGAAAGAGAGAGATTATTACGTAATATTGATGGTATATAAGACTTTTTATCTTCCAATCCATCATATTAGCTATAATACAATTATTAATCCTAATTAATTTAAGAAAAATGATGGTTTTAGTCAACGGATAAGTTTTAGCGAGTGTATTTCTAAATATAAAGTTTTTGGGGAGTTTTTTTAAAATACCAATGTCTCTAGAGGAATATATAAAAACAAACCCATAAATAAATAAATAGAATTGATACCCGTGAAAATTCTAATACATTTGAGTTGATGACCCGAGTTCAAAAATAAATAGGATGTTTGAATAATGGTTTTTCCTTAGGTGCTTCCATCTTGCACTTCGTAAATTGTATTAGAAGAGAGAGAAAGAAATATATATATTTATACAGTGAGAGAGAGAGTGAGAAGAGCCGAAGAGAGTGAGAAGAGAGATAGAGAGGCTCTACGACCATCTCTATTTTTTTTAGACTTGAAAGCATCAACCAATTACCGACAATAGTAGCATGTTTCTCCATGCGATTTCAAATCACAGATAAAAAATACAGAAAACCATGGTAGGCCAAATCGGAAATAGCTTTTGCTCGAGGAATACCAAAAAAGAAAACAAATAGACACATGTCACATTTTGATTGGTTGCAGACGAGGACATCGACATCACTTAATGGATCGATTTTGCAAGGCAGAAGAGGACTATGGATATAATAATGTAGAAGCATTCCTACTCATTCACACTAACGGCACCACGATTTCAAACTTGAATTAAATAAATAGATAACAAAGAAAATAAATGAATCCCTGCTCTTCTCCAGAAGCCCAAATTCATCGGAATATGATACATTGGATATATAATTCTGTCTGGATTCCATATTAAGAAGCATTTGGACATTTGGAGTTCTCTTGAGGGAGTTATGATCTAAATACTATAGGTTGCGCTTGGGCTATTAAAAAAGCTCAAAGTTCGGTTTGGGATCTACTTGTCATAAGCTCGATTCGGGTTTATTTAACAACTAAACGAGACGAGTTTGAACAAAAATCTAAGATCGGTGAAATAAAAGAACAAACATGAACACGGCAGGCTCAAGCTCGGCTTGTTTAAGGCTCGTGTAAAGTTGGATAATTTGTATCTTATTTGATATTTACTTCGAATAAATATATGATTACTTGTTCTTAAATTTAGATTATAATTATTAACTCGTTGATGTTAACTGAGACCTACATCATATTAAATATTGAATCAAATATTGTTAAGCTAAAATATTGAAGGATTTAAATAATCGGTGACTTATAATTTTTTTTTTATAAATTTCAAAACATATTTTAAACTCGTTTATTTTGTAGCATGATCTATTGACTCTTAAAAGAAAACCAATGAACGGTAGCTCAGATGGTATGAGCACTTTCCCATTGAGGGAGAGTGTGGGTTCGAACTGCAGAAGTCCCAGACGGGAAAGTGACCATAAATTAACGATTTCGGGGCAAATTCGTGGGTCCCATGTGTACGTGTGTGTTGTGTGCAACGTCTGTGGATATGTTGTGTGGATAGGTTGGGGATTGCGGGCTAGCGCAAAAAAAAACTCTTAAAAGAAATCATAATAACTGAACCAAAATAATAAGGGGAAGGAATTATAGCCTCTGCTTCTAGAACAAAGCCCCATCTTTTCAATGCTAAAAGCAATCTCAATTCAATAATAGAAAACTACTCCAATACAATAGCTTCAATCGGAGAACAAAAATATGAACTAAAAAGAAAGAAATCTGAACAAAAAAGTAAACAAAATATAAACTAAAATTAAAGAAATCTTAGAAAAAAAGGAAAGGTAATAAATTGCAACTAATTTAATTTAATCAGATTTAAACAAATAATTATTTGAATTGCAAAAAATCATTTATTTATCAAATCTTAATTTAAATTGTAATAAACAGCCCAAGTCTTTTCAAATCTTCACCGCTATTATTCGGCTTCCGTTTTGGCTCGTGCAGAGAGAGAAGGGAGAGAGTTGATATGACAACATTGTTTTTGCTCTGAAATTGGAATTTGTTGATTAGAAAAGAATTCAATAAAGAAGAGAAAGAAAAGAACAAAATAGAAAGAAATAATGGATTGAGAACACCGATTATATGTGTTTAAAAAATAAACTTTGCCCACATTTTATCCTGAGATAAGCCGTTGAGATATCTGCCCACATCAGCTATATAGGTGAAAACTCTCTCCACTGTTGATCCCCGCAATTCTCCAAAAATTAGCTATGCTAAACGATGATAAAGCTAAATTTTTTATTATATTTTATTCAAAATTCCTTTTTTTTAATGCCGTGTGTTAACTTTATATTAAAACTAGCATTTTTGCACGTGCGACACACATTTTGCAGCTTTAAGGGTATAAAAAATAATTCTTGAGCCCGCGAGTAAATATAAAATAAGATCTCTTTTCTTTTTTTAATTGATTTTTCTTGAAGAATGAGAAATCCATCTCATTAATCAATTTCAAAATAAGATCTCTTTCCTTTTGCACTATAACAGGAGTTGCTTAGTATTTCAACACGTGCGATGCGCAGGAGTTACTTAGTATTTCAACACGTGCGATGCACATGTATAGGTTGAGAAGATTTCTACGATAAATATTTTTGCACTTCACTGCTTTTGCCTTTCTCATCCTGGATGCTGTTGAAAATATATTAGCGGATATAATTCACAAAGGAATCAGCCACACCAAGTACACAAGAAATACCCAGGTTCGGCCCCCAACTGGACCTACTCCTGCAACCGCAACGAAAAACTTCTACTATAAAAAGAATTACAGGAGATTATACAAACTCTTTGATCAAAACAGCTCAATATAAAGAGTTATTTCTCTCACTCTCTTTCTCCGCCTCTCTTGAGAAACCTCTTAAATGATTTTTCTTGGCCTTAAAATCACTGAGGAAGATCGTCTATATAGAGAGAGTTTTGGGAGAATTAATAATTAACCACCGTACCTTTTCTCGTTACCGCACCCAAACCCACTCTCTTTCCTCCACATGTGAATGCAGGAGCAGCCCCACGTTCCTCATGTGTATGTGCAAGCCCATAAGGGCCCATGTTTGGTCTCAGCCCCTCCTATCATTTTTCTCACAAAAGGGAAAAGGCAGGAGCAGCCCCTACCACCTTTCCACGTCGTCTACGCACATGCACGCCCACGTGCGTGGCCCCGAGCCGCCGACTATGTGCGCTTTGACTACGCGCATGCGCCGCGGCCCATGCGGTGCTAACCTCGCATGCATCAGTGTCCTTGGGCCTTTGTTTGGGCTCTTTTTAGGCTTTGTTTGGTTTTGGGTTTGGGCCGATTTTATAGGTTTGTTTTACATAGTTTTGTGGATTGATTTTAAACAAAAATCAAACAGATGCTTAGCTTTTACTAGCACGTGTGTGGTGGTGGTGAGCCTTTTGAACAAGACTTGTTAAGATCTTGTCATGGAAGGAAAAAGGTAAGAAACTAACAAGACGCACCATAAAAGAACTATTTCATGCGAAAGAGCATTTGCTCGAACGGTAATGACACTCTTTCACTTGGTGAGAGGTTTTGGGTTTGAAACTCCCCATTTGTAGCAGCACGGGAGGGGGATGGGAACAACCAATTATGTGGAGGAAGCTCACAAACTCCTAGAGGCTATGTGTGGCTAATGAAGCGAGCCGAAGCAACTCGTTTCGGAATTCATTTGTTTCGCCTACCAGGCAAAGCGAATTTTTCGCGTTTCGCCGGCTAGGCGAGGTGAGAGTAACAGTAATGAAGCCAGAACCCACCCGCTTCGCCTCGTCGGTTCGCGAGGCGAGACGAAGCAAATTCGCCGAGCCAGGCGAATTTTTCATCTGGCTCCGTTGCTGTTTTTTTTTTCAAAATTTAAAAATTAAAATCAGGCTTAAAATTTTGAAATTTAAACAAGTTTTTATATTAAATTTTTTGTAATCAAATTACAATTTCATAATACAATCTGTTGCTTTTTTACATTAAAAACCGAACCCACTCGGGCTGCCTACGTATCCCTCCCAAATATTGATCTCAATGAGAGAGAATCAGGTCTGCGTAGTTTTTTTCTACTATTACAAATCTTACTCATTACTCGTCGGCGCCGGTTGTGGTTCCTTCTCCTTCGATATTAGTCTCGTTCGATCCTGTAAGCTCCTTAGGTAGATAATTCGAGTCCAAACTGATTGCATTTTGTTTCCCGACGGTTGCTGCATCCCAATCTTGCGAGCAAATCATGCACCTCACTGCATCTCTTCTCGCTTAATATCTTGCTACCTATACCAAAATCATTTTTCGACGCTATTGTGGACACTGGAATGGTCAGTAAATCACGAGCCTTAGCAGAAAATACCGGATACAAATGTTCGCGGCTTTTCCACCATGCTGAAATATCAAAATCATCTATAGTTAAATCTATATCTGACTCAGTTTGTAAAAATATTGAAAATGACAATAATGAGGCTGCCGGGCCTTTTGCTCTTTTTTCTGTTGAATAAGTGCCAAATCTGGAGTCGAAACATGCGAACTGGTTGAGTGCGGTGGTCTACTAGTTCAACTAGAAGAAGATCGTGCAACATATGAATCAAACACTTCATCTAAATTACTTCTAACGATACTAACATAGGCATCAATATCTACACCATGTCCTATGGCCGTGTGGAACCTGATTAAAAGAGCCTCCAAACCTTCTAATTTAATTTTAGGGTCCATTACCGAACATAAACAGTAAATAATTGAAACTTCAGAGAAATATTTAGAAATCTTAGCTAGCATAGTAAGTATCAAACGGTAAAGTACTGGATTTTCGACGTGACAAGCAAAACAATTTGCTATATCATACAATTCAGAGACAAGAATATGAGAAGTGAAGATATAAGTAGCAGAAAATCGTTCGGTTGCTGTTTTAAAAGTCATGAGCAAATCTTTAAAAAGATCTGCAACCGCCCAATGATCCGGTGTTAAGTGGTTTCTACAAGTATTTGTTCCTTTCACATGTTACTAATAATTCCGGCGGTCTTTAATGCAGTACGAAATATGTCATATGTACTATTCCATTTGGTGACCACATCTTTTTTAAGAGACGACCTTATACCTGCAGCTAGGCATCTAGATTTGTATTCAGTTTTTCTTTTTCCGGAACTTTTAATAAACTTACATGCATTTTTAATTGTTTAAATATTTGTATTACATGCGATATATGCATCCTATACAGCAAGATTAAGTATATGTCATACACAGCGAATATGAAAAAACGACCACTGCAAATTGTTTTGCATGGCCTAATGAGTTCAGCAATAGCAGAATTATTGTTGCTAGCATTATCGAAAAAAATAAAATAAATTATTTACACAATGATATTCTTCTAAAATAGATCTAAGTTTAGAAGTTATATGAAAAGCACTGTGCGGATATGGAAATTGTCTAAAAACAATAATTCTTTTTGCAAAAACCAGTCAAAATCTATTCAATGTGCAGTAACACAATCCAGGGAAGTTCCCTTCTATCTGTCCAAATATCAGAAATTAATGAAATACCGGTATCTAAAGAAGCAAAAGTAGCAATTAATACTGTTTACCGTCGTTGTAGAGGCTAAAACAACGACTTTTAAGCGTAGTCCTCGGAACCCTTTTAAATACCGGTTGCAACGCCGTTTGAACGTACCGTTCAAAAGCCGCGCTTTCTCCGAATCCGAGAACCTGTTCATCTGCCATAACATATCTTGCCATTTCTGAAACATTTAAATCATGATTATATTGAAAAAGATCTTGACCGGTGAAACCAATTTGTGTTTGTGTAGTGAAGGAATCAGCCGGGGCTTCTAAGTGTTTTTTCATATTTATTCAAACTATCGGTGTCGGCACTATTCTTGTGTTTATATACATTACCATAATATTTGCAAACGGCGTATCTAACACCGTCCCTAAATTTAATTTTATAGTGATCCCAACATCACTGTCAGTTGCACGTTTTTAGCTTCACTTGATGTATGGGTGGATCCTTCCGCTTGGTGTTCGGGATGAGAAATTTGGGTATGATGCATATCGGATGAACTCTCCATATCAATATTTTAACTAAATATTAAAAAAAGTGTGTTAGAGCAGAAAATTTGAAGTAATAAATTAAAAACAAGAAATAAGAAAGAGAGAAGAATGTGTCGATCAGAGGTTCGGAGCATCGAAAACTCAGAGTCGGATTGTCGGAGGATCGGATCGAAGCCTCTATTCTTTAGAGAGATGGAAATTGCCACAATAGTAATAGAGATTAAAAATTTTTTTTTAAAGAGATGAGAATTTTTTTGGAAGAGAAAAGAGTTTGGAATGTGAAGAAATGGGGTTTGGGGGGTATTTATAGGTTTATGGGGGTTTGAATTTTTTGCCCGTTTATAGTCGTTACGAAGCCAGGCGAATCAAAATTCATCTCGTTTCACCTAGATCCGACTGTTAGTAGCCGTTGTATGGGAATTCCAAGATGAGACGAAGCGATCCAGAGGCGAGACGAAGCGATTCGTCGAGCAGGCGGCCGTTTATGACCGTTGGGCGGCGAGTTCAAGACGAATCCGTAGCAAATCGGTTAGCGAGGCGAGACGAATCGGTGAGTCTTGCTGTTTCGTGACGAATTATGGCGATTCCCGAGACGAAGCGAGGCGGGTTAGGCGAGGCGGACTACGGCGAAGCATGGCCGGAAAAGTTTGGAACTTGCTCGCTTCGCCAATTCGTGGCCGAATATAATACCCAGTTCCTCTGTATTTATTTTCCGTATTCGAATAAATATTTATGTTCAACAATTTCATGTATAAAATTTTTAATTATTTTCCTTTCAATTTATTCCCTCTATTTTCCTATTGTTTTCCCTAATTCTATATTTTTCCTATAGCAAAATCTTACACTATTAAAACCCATTATTCTAGCTCATTCTCTATTTCTTTTATATCTAATTCCTAAGCCCCAATGGCCCAAAGCCCTAATCCAATAGCCTAACACCCTTTCCTCAACTACAACTTTTTCCTTTTGAAATCCCCATTTTAAATCCTAATTAAAACCAAATCAATTTCCTTTAATCTCTTTGAATTCTCAAATCAGTCCCATTAATTCTTATTAAATTATTTTAATATTCTCTCCTCTCTCTCTCTCTTTAAACCCTCCCTCCCTCCTTTATTCACTCTCTCTATCTCTCATTCACTCACTCCCTCTCTCCCTCATCTCGATCTCTCCCCCTCCCTTTTTCCTTCTCGTTTTTCCCGACCATCACCACCGCTAACAGCCGACGAACCAACAACACCCCCCACGAGACCGCGCCGCCATCATCATCGTCGCTCTCGCTCTTATCCTCAACCGAGCCCCCACCTATCATCATCCCCGACCTCTATCAACACCCCACCAAGCAACCATCGCCGGAGTTACCTCCTACCCTCCTCCGACAACACCACCGGCTTCCCTCTCTCAGCCCCTCCTATGCTCCTCTACAACAGCACCTAAACCTTACCTTCCCATCTCATAAACCCAACCGTGCCCACCTATGTCCATCGACAAGCTCCTCGTCACCAAGCTACCGCCGGACGCTCAAGCTCTCGCCGCCGGTAAGCTTCTTGTCACCACCACGTCACCACCAACACATCCCCCTCTCTTTCCCTAACTCCACCGAACTTCTCACCCCTCATCGCCGCCAGCACGCCGCCCGAGCTCTCGCTGTCGACTCACCCAGCACCGCATGAGCACCGACGACGGCCTCGCCATCATCGCCATTACTCTCACATCGTGCTCCCCGCTGCACAGACCGAGCATCTGACCCTACACCACCTCCTTTGCATGCCTGAGCCTACTGTTGTCGCCATCGTAGCCACTACGTGCCCAGTCCCAAGCCATCCTGTGCCCGCCACGCGTGCCCACAGCGCACCACGACCATGCCCACTCGTGTGCCCACAGCGCACCAAGACCGTGCCTATCTCGTCGTGGTCACATCGCACCACGACCGTGCCCGCCTCGTGCTCACATTGCACCATGACCGCGCCCACATGCATGCCTAGACGTGCCACGATCCATGCCCAGCACCGTGTTCAGTAGCATCCAGTACCATACCACGTCCGTGTCGCCACCGCACCACACCCGCACCATCCACGTGCCCACTCCCGTGTCGCGCCGTATCATAGCCAAGCCTCGCTGTGGCCGTACTAGTGCCATTGTTGTTGTCACTATCATGATCGTCATTTCTGTAGGGTTACTTAGCACAACAGCAAGGTTTCGGGAGGTATCGTCCATGCCAAATTCAAATTTTGCCATGCTATATAACCCTAACCCTAGAATCTTAACTAAAGATTTAGACGAAACAAAGTGTAAACAACTTTACAACTAAGTGAACTAGGAATACAACCTTTGTAGACCGGTCCTTCACTTCAATAGCTCCGTGTAGTAGTCCCTTCGCTCCAAGTAGTGATCTTGCGGACTCTAGAACGGCTCCACAAGGTGAAAGGAATGAGCTTGCACGAATTCTTCGAGGCCGAAGATGATTTACGTCGAGGAGACACTAACCCAAACTACTACTTCACTAATGAGAGATTAGTGAAGATAACACCCTAAACTAAATGGCTAATCTAGTAGAGGATGATAAAGTAGGATTTTTGCTCATATTAGAATTAATTTTCTCACTCCTTTTCTTCTCCTCTCAAAAACCTAGAGAGCTTGGCTCATGAAGAAAAAGAAGAAGAAGCAAATAATAGATGAGAGAGTGAATGGCAACCATGGGTGAGTTTGTATCATATACTAATTCATGTAGAGACATAACCATGGCTAAGTGATAATGGTTAGGTTAATAAATATCTTAGGTAAAACAAAATTAGTGGACTAAGTCAATGCATCTACAAGCTTTCACAAGCTTCCTACATGTGACTAATTTCCATTTAATTTGGATTTACTTAAAATAAATAATCCTCACAATTATCATAAGCATGGTGTAAGTCTCATACACCCATGTAGTGTGTATCATCAAGTATGACATAAAATATGTACATTAATATATATCACATATATACTATATGCACACAAGTGAGAAAAAGAAATGTTTAAGTGAGCTAATATTAGTTAATGTAATCTAGTATATCAAATATACAATTATACATTAAATTATCAAATCAACACTTGATTTAATAATCCGGCTATATCACATATAACCGACTAATATCATATGTATCATGTTATCGAATCAACACTTGAATCGATAACTCGGCTATATCACATATAACCGACCGATACTAATATCGCGAGAATATAATACGGTATCACATACTCGTACTAATCTCGGTCCCGCACATATCACATATGCACTCCTACTTCATTTTGCCTGAGCCAGTAAAACTCTGTGTAGGACTCTAAAGACTCGTCAATACGCCGGCAGTAGGTGATGATCACATCAAGCACCCACAAGCCGTCAGCGGTACTAGCTGGACGTAACGGCTACCCGGGTATTGAGCGATCAGAAGATCAACAAGCAAACCCGCTCTAGCTCCTGTAAAGCCTGTTAGTAACACTACCGTACAGTCCGGTCTCTTCGTCTGATATGTCGCATATCTTGTCTAGGGGTGGTAAACGTCAGACCCCAATAACCGATAAGTCGTGCCGATGTAAGGCTCATAACTGGTCGAGAAACTACTGATAACACTTATCAGTAAATCTCCGTAGCAGCCCTGGCCAGGGACTTCCTGTTATAGCTAATCGAGCACAGCGCAACATCAACCCCCAATATCGAGGGAGACGAATCCCCTCCTATCGCTTATTGCCTCCATGTGATTCGGGACTGTACCCAAAAGCCACCGTTTTGCACGTTCTCTCGAACGTGGTAAGGTGGAAATCAAAGCACAGTAGGAATCATACAGGACTTTATGACGATCTCGGGTCTACAGACTAACCTGTACCAGTGTCACCAGAGAACTGATATCTGACGATAGGTATAATACCAAGTAGGAGTTCTCGGCGAGTCCGTTTAGTGTACCCAGTCTCCACTGAGCACCCGTATACCATCTTTGATGTCAAACACCAATGGATGTGGGATCATCCATCGCCCATCATATGGATCAAGATGCGTATACGCTAGTCTACTCTGGAATATCGATGCTCTGTCTCGATATACCCTCGACTAGGAACAATTATAGGATGTACTTGTGGACTACCCTTGGCCCCACCAGTATGATCTCCATCATAGTCCTGATAGTCAAGTACAAATCCTAAGGGCTTTATCAACATGTAAGAGCATGACAGTATCACAATACAAGTAAACATGTTAAGACAAAGAGTAACCAGATAGCATACTATCATGTCGAGCAAGAAAGTCCTCTCTGTATATATCCAAGCATCCACTATAATATACATCACATGTACAATAATGGCCTCTAGGGCATATACATAACTAACAATCTCTCACTTGCACTAAGGCCAGTTGTTGTAGTATCTCATACCCAACATCCCAAAGAGTCTCTCAAATTGTGTCTGGGGTATGGCCTTCGTGAGTGGATCCGCTGTGTTGTTCTTCGTGTCAACTCTCCTGACCTCGATCTCCCGGCGATCAACTATCTCCCGGATCAGATGATACCGCCTCAGAATATGCATGGATCGCTGATGGGACCTGGGTTCCTTGGCCAATGCCACTGCTCAATTGTTATCGCAATACAAAGGTATTGGATGCTCAATGGTCGGAACCACACGAAGTTCAATTATGAACTTCTTCATCCAGACAGCCTCTTTGGCAGCATCGTTGGCAGCGATGTATTCAGCCTCCATCGTCGAGGCTGCCACGGTTTCCTGTTTGGAATTCTTCCAACAAACCGCCCCTCCATTGAGGGTAATGACAAATCCCGAGACCGACTTAGAGTCGTCCTTATCACTCTGGAAGCTCGAATCGGTAAAGAACTCCACTTGGAGTTCACCATTACCATACACCAAGAACATCTCTTTAGTCCTTCTCAAGTACTTGAGAATATTCTTCACAGCTGTCCAGTGACTCTTTCCTGGATCTGCTTGATACCTACTCACTACACTTAGTGAGTATGCTAAATCGGGTCTGGTACATAGCATCGCGTACATGATTGAGCCTACTGCCGAAGTATAGGGTATCCCTTGCATGCGAGCTCTCTCCAAATCAGTCTTGGGAGACATCTCTTTGGAGAGGGTGAGTCATGAGATCGTGGATAAATTACCACGTTTGGATTCTTCCATACTAAACCTCTTTAGTATGGTGTCAATGTACCTAGATTGGGACAATCCCAGTATCCGTTTAGATCTATCTCTATAGATTTTAATCCCCAAGATTTAGGAGGCATCACCTAGATCTTTCATTGAGAATATTTGTGATAAGAAGAGCTTGACTGAGTACAGCATAGGAATATCATTTCCTATCAAGAGTATGTCATCCACGTACAATACGAGAAAGACAACCTTACTCTATACCACCTTCTTGTATATACAAGGTTCGTCTACGTTTTTGACGAAGTCAAACTCTTTGACTATGACATCAAAACAGATGTTCCAACTCCGCGATGCCTGCTTCAACCCGTAGATGGATTTAAGCAGCTTGCACACCTTCCCGCTGCTCCCACTGTCCACGAAGCCCTCTGGCCAAGCCATGTACACGCTCTCTTCTAAATCACCATTTAGAAAGGTGGCATTAACATCCATTTGCCAGATTTCGTAGTATGCAACAATGGAAAGTAGGATCCGGATGGACTTAAGCATAGCCACTGGAGAAAAGGTTTCATCATAATCCACACTTGGTCGTTGACGAAAACCTTTTGCAATAAGTCTAGTTTTGAAAGTCTCAACTTTTCCATGTACACCAAATTTCTTCTTAAAGATCCATTTGCTCCCAATGGGTTTTACCTCTTCAGGAGCAACTTCCAAAGTGCATACTTTATTGGTATACATGGATTCTATCTCAGATCGCATTGCATCCAGCCATTTAACAGAGTCCCCACTCGTGATGGCCTGCTCGAAACTAGTTGGGTCATCATCTTCCATGATGCAATCCTCACTGCCACCATCAACGAGAAAACCGTAGTATCTCTCAGATGGATGAGGAACCCTACTAGATCGGCGGAGAGCCTGAGGTTCGTTGGGAACTATCGAATCCTCTGGTTCCACTAGATCATCAGTTGTAGTTTGTTCTGCTGGAACTTCTTTCAGCTCTACCTCTTCGCCACTAATTTCTTTTGCAAGAAATTCCTTTTCTAAAAAGGTGGCATGTTGAGCAACAAACACCTTTTGTTGTTCACTGTTGTAACATCCGAGTTCATTTATACCAATTCTAGTTTCCGTATCTACTTATCCATGGTATTTCTTGATTTAGCGTGTTTGGGTGCGAATGTTATTTTACTATTACGTTGCATTCGACCCGACCCGCTTGCTTGAACCTGTTTGACTCTTATTTATAGAGTATCTTGACTTGTTGCATGGACTAGTACATCTCATGATTTAGTTTATACCGATATTTTATCTGGCATTGCACCCTTATCATATAACATTTTAAGTCACGTAATATAATTTTAAAATTGCATTTCATAGCCTGCTTGATACCCCTAACCCTGTGGTAGCGTCCTTGCATCGTGTTCTCGTCCCGTTCAGTGAAACGGACGTGTTTGGACGGCTATGCGCACGTCCGTGCGTATGTTCTTGGGGGTATGCATTTTTGTTATTAAATCCTTCATTTTGATTTTTGGGACTTGCTAATAATTTTCATATTTCAAATTCAAGATTTTGGACCCGACCCGGGCGCATTTCTGAAAATATTTGTATCCCGCTAATTTCTAATTATTTAAATATTTCTTAAATTCTTTTAATCTTTTTTCTTTCAGTTTGGGTAACTGTAGAAATATTTTTATTGCCGAGAATCTCTTTCCCTAGTTCTCCCAGCCAACGAAAGGATTTGGAAATCTTTTACAAATTTTTCTAAAACCATTTTAACCCTGAGCCAATCACACTCTTCCTTTCCCGGCCCCACCTTTCTCCCTCTCTTCTTTCTTTTTCTTCTTCTCTCTCCTCCGCCGACGCTGCTCTCTCTCTCTCTCTTTCTCTCTCATCTTTCTCTCTCCTCTCGCGCTCTCTCTCTCACCTCTCGCGATCACTGTTGCGCCCCCTGCTACAATCACCTCCCTTCGTTGCATATATATATATTCCTTCCTCTTCACTTCTCCCTGAACCCATCACCTCCCCTCGCAACCCTAACCCTAGCCGCCTCCTCTGCCTTTCGAACCCAATATCGTCACCACCTCCATCTCACCTTCTTCTCCTCCTCCTCCTCGTCGTCATTTCTTTTCCCTTGTCTCCATCCCGAGCACCCACAGAACCCGCACACCCAAAAACCCCAGCCCTCGCTCCACCGACGATCCTCAACTCGTCATCGCCGCCGTCACCATCTCCTCCTCTACTCCCCTTCATTCTCTTCTCCTCTTTATCTTCTTTTCCTCTTCTCTCAAAAACCCACAACCAACAGAACCCCAAACCTTAACCCTGTACCCACGCCCGAGCCCTTCCTCGTCTCTGCCTCGCCGCCGGCGATCATCCCTCGCCGTCACTACCCCTTGTTCCCTATCTCCTTTCTCTTCTCTGCCACTCTAGATCGCAATGCTATCCCCTGCAACCTTGATCCCCGACAGCCGTGAACCCCTGCACACTGCTACCCTTCGCCGGGAAACCCACACGCCGGCAACCCTCGTTGTAGTCACCGTTGCCGACTCCCCTGAAGTCCCAGAACCTTTAGCCACAGTGAGACCTTCTTCTTAGTCCCCTCTTCTTCACATTCCTCATATTCTCCTATTGATATTTTCGCTGTTGTTTCTCGTTTGCCGGGATCCGGCGTGCCGACGACGATTCCGACAACCCAGCGAGGATACCTGACCCGTAGGATTCCATCGTGCATTGTTTGGACTCATTCCGTGTACCGTGCGTGCGTCGCGACGTTTTCCGCCAACGTGAGACGTTCCGTATTCATGTTCTTGATCCGTCCAGGCAAGTGAAACTTGCTACATGCTATTTGAATTACTATATATGCTATTTAAAGTTCTATTTATCTAATTGAATGCACGTTAACCTGAAGTTTACAGTTAATGCCATAATTCCTTTTTACAGTTCGGCATCCCGTTATATCATTTTATAATCATGGCTCGAAACATACCAGTTTGCTTTTAGTTCTGTTATACATAGTATGCGCACTCATATTTAAATCTTATAACAATTACTGGCATGACCCACAGTACCCCTCTTTATACTCTATACCTGTCGGACGACTGTTCGCGTACGTCTAACCTGATTTATCGTCTGTTGCATCTTAGATTATTTAATACATATCAACCTTTTTTTTATCATCCATATTGTTAAAACTGTAGTTGTGAAATATTAAAACTATCCCTTAAACCCAAACTGATAACCATGCATCCTAGTAGTTCAATCTGTACCTATTTGCATATCATGTTCCAGTTTATTGTTCTGATAATTCCATGATTGTTTATTTATAACCATGTTTATATTAGTTGATTTGTGAGCACCCACATATTATTTGTGCTTCCTGACATGACCTGTTGCACTTCCTATTTGATTTGATATGGTACCGTACACTCTTGACATGACATGACACCTGTATACATTACCTGGCTTGACCTGATGTACCATGGTATTACCTGTTATTTGATCTTGTGTCTAATACTAACAAACCTGACATGTAGTCCTTACGGACCGTTCCTGTTGTCTATCCAGACAAACCTGCTCTTACCTGATCCTGTGTTGGCATTAGTTCTTGATTACTGAATACCTGACTTGACATACATAACTTGGGGATATGGGGAAATCAATGGTGAAACCTGACTTGTAACTCAACAGTTCGATACCTGTTTTGATCAGTTTTAGAGGCTAGGCCAGCCTTGGGATGATACTGCTGACATCATTCATCTGCACACATTTCCTGTTTAGTGCCTAGCGGCATGTCTCGGATTCAGCCCGAGAATCTTGACCGTGGTCCCGGGTATGCACGGGATACTATTGAGTTACATCGACGATTCATCAATTTGATTTCAAAGACTTTAGAGTTGATAACCCAATAGACCAGTTTAGTTTACTCACTGCACAATACCCTGTACTGCCTAATTTATATTACTGTTACACCTGCTTTTCATTCATGTTTATACTTGCATTGCCTGCTACCCTATTTGTGTTTTATTACTTGATGACATGACGCGCTGACGTCTGGGTTTTGCATGGCTCAGATTCTTCTACCTTGTGCAGACTGATCAGGAGTATTGCCGCTGTTAGATTGAGCGGTGAAGTTCCCGTTGGTATGTAGTCTTTCTTCCAGGTTTCATTACTGTACCTCTTGGCTTCCGCACATTGTTATTTCTTGACTCTTTTGCTCTGGCTTATGGACATGTACTAGATAGTTGGTTTATTTTTCCTGTTCTTGATATCTCTACAGCCGTAATGTGACCGTGGAGGGATTTTTCCTATCCACAGGTAGCATGGTTGGCTATGTCACGTGCTTATCTTAGCGTACTCTGGGAAGCGGGGCGTGACATGGTTCTTTTGGTATCAGAGCCTAGGATATAGGTTAATCGGGTTGGATTCTTTTGTAGTTGGGTATTGGACCCAATACACGAATCAGAATACTCGTGATTAGGAACATGTCCTGCCACCTTGTTATCGTGATTCTTGAATCATCTCTTTCTTTTGATCCTTGTCTTGACGATATGCAAACAACCTTGCATCTCGGCTTGATACCTTTTGCATTCATCATTGTTTCCCCCTGTTTCTTGATTCTGATACTAGGATTTGGGGCGACTTGGGCGGAGTTATGTAATTGTACCCATGAACTGCAGCATGGTTACAATGCAGTACTCTATTTAAGTAACTTGGAGTCCTGGTCTTGATTCACTTCCATGTTCCATGATCGTTGCACTACCTTGTTTCTCTCGGTTTCATTGCTTACCAGTTATTGTTTCATCGCCTGCTTGAATCATGTTTACCGTGGTTAACCTCCTTAGTATCTTGACTTCGGATGAAGTCATCTTGGTATCTTACTCGTTCTTGTTTTTCCCGCGTTAGGATTATTCAATCCTGGTGCATTCCTTGTTTGTTGTTGTCTTGGGAATGGGATTTCGCGGCACTTGTCACGCTCATATTGATTGTAAGGAGGGCAAAGTGATTCTCCAGATTCTCGGACATTCGGAGGTTGTTTTGCTGGAGGAAGCAGTTCTGTCGGGCCAGTCGAGTTAGGGCTAGGCCGACAAACAAGGTTCTTTCGTCAATAGCAGTGGATAAGGACGAAGCGCCGGTTATATTTGAGAGTTTCATGGACGTGTTTGAAGACATATCAGGTTCACCGCCGAAGCGAGACGTGAAGTTCGCAGTTGAACTTGTTCCTGGTGCAGCGCCAATCTTAAAGGCGTATTACTGATGGCACCAGTGAAGTTGGAAGAAGTCAGGAAGCAGATTGCGGAATTACTTGAGAAGGGTTGGTTTCGCCACAACAACTTAACTGGGGGAAGCTCCAATTCTCCTAGTAAAGAAGAAAGATGACACATGGAAGGCGTGCGTTGACTACCGAGAATTTAACCGAGGGACTGTTATGAACAAGTACCCGATCCCTCACATCGGCGAAGTGTTTGAGCAGTTTAGTGGCGCGAGGGTATTCTTAAAGCTAGACTTGCGGTTCGGATATCATCAGGTCCGAATTAAATCAGAAGATATTTGCAAGACTGCGTTCCGAACTCAGTATGGACATTACGAGTATCAGTGATGCCCTTCGGAATAACGAATACACCGGCAATATTTATGGACTTGATGAATGGAATCTTTTCACCATTATTTTTGGACCAGTTTTAGTAATGGTAATGGAAGATATTCTGGTCTACTCAAGGAGCATTGAAGAGCATGCAGAACACTTGAAGATCGCACTGCGGACTTGAAGGAAAGAAAGATTATATGCAAAGATGAGCAAGTGCAAATTTTGGCTTGAAGAGGTAAAGTTTTGGGGCATGTTGTGTCTGGCGATGGGATCGCCGTCGATCCCGAAAAGATTGCCTCAGTTCGAGATTGGCCGATTCCGAAGAATGTTGCGGAGATAAGAAGTTTTCTTGGACTCGCCAGGTATTACAGAAGATTCGTGGAGAACTTTACTCGTCTAGCGGAGCCGTTGACCAAGCTTACGCGCATGGAAGTACTATTTGTGTGGACGGATAAGTGTGCGTCAGCTTTTGAGGCGTTGAAACAAAGATTGTTAACCGCTCCTATCTTGACCGTGCCAGACAGTTCTGGAGGATTGGTGATTCACAGCGACGCATCTGGGAAAGGATTGGGATGTGTTGTGATGCAGCACGGAAGGGTTATAGCATACGCATCAAGACAGTTAAAGACCCATGAGAAGAATTACTCAACTCATGACTTGGAGCTTGCGACTGGGATTTTTTCGCTTGAAAATTTGGAGGCACTACTTATTGGGCGAAAGTGGTCGAATTATTCACCGATCACAAAAGCCTAAAGTACGTGTTCGCTCAGAAGGAGCTAATTGTGAGACAGCGAAGATGGTTGAGCTGATGGCCGACTACGATCGTGATCTTGAGAACCATCCGGGAAAGTTAATATTGTGCCGGAAGCGCTTAGTCGGTTGCCAACAATTCTGATGTTGACTGCACCAAGGGGGCTTATTGAAGAATTTTCTAAGATTCGTGTTGGAGATCGTGCTACCACGTTCCTTGGGATAGATGATGCAACTGCAGGTACAGTCATCGTTAATCGAGGATATTGAAGCAGTGCAATTGCAGGACCCAAGATTGCAGAAGTTTCGAGAACAGGTTGAAGTTGGACTTCGAACGGGCTTGGTGGTTCATGAAGATGGTTCATTGTGTTAGTTGTCTGTGTGTGCCAATGGAGGTATTCGTGAAGAGCTTATGAAGGAGACACACAGTTCAGCTTATTCCGTACATCCAGGAGGCACGAAGATGTACCGAGACTTACGACAGCATTTTTGGTGGGAAGGTTTGAAATGGGAGACTGCCCGCTTGATGGCAAAGTGCTTGGTGTATCAGCAAGTTAAGGCTGAACATCAAAGGGTTGTTGGTTTATTGCAACCACCTCCGATTCCTAAGTGTGAGTGGGAACATATAACCATGGATTTCGTGACAGCTCTACCGTGGAGTCCAAAAAGGCAACAATGCCGTTTGGGTGATGGATTGATCGTTTGACCAAGACAGCTCATTTTCATACCATTCTCGAGTGGTCAATCAATGGAAGCTTGGCAGAACAGTGCATGCAGGAGATTGTAAGATTTCATGGAGTACCAGGGAGCATCGTGACCACCGTTTCTTATCGCACTTTGGAGGAATTTACAGGAAAATTGGAGACTAGTTTGAAGTTGTACAGCGTATCATCCTCAGACAGATGGCCAGTCGTGAGAACGATCCAAACTCTTGAAGACATGTGGGAAAATGGCATGTTAGATTTCAAGGGTTCATGGGAGGATCATCTACATTTGGTGAAATATTCTTACAGCAACAGGTTCCAAGCGACAATTCAGATGGCTCCATTCGAAGCTTTATATGGTCATAAGTGTCGTTCACTTGTTGTTGGGGCATTGTTGGTAAACGAAGATGGTTGGGACCAGAGGTGGTCGTACAGACAGTTGAGAAGGTTACTACTATCCGGAATCTTATGAAAGCGGCACCAAACCGACAGAAGAGTTAGACTGATACATTGAGAAAACCTCTAGAGTTCGCCGTTGATGATTTGGTATTCTTGAAGATATCACCGACTAGAGGGGTGATCCGTTTCGGAAGTCGAAGAAAAGCTTGGTCCTTGATTTGTTGGACCTTTCGAGATCTTGGAATGTATTGGAAAAGTGGCTTATTGTTTGGCGTTACCGCAATCCCTGGCGAATGGTCGTGACGGGTTTCTCGTACCTCAACTCCGTAGGTATGCTCGAGATGAAATACATGCATTGGATCATTCGGAACTGACTGTACGAGAAGATTTAACCATTGAGGAGCGACCGATGTAAATTGTGGGTCGAAGTGGAAAGGTTCTTATGAACAAAATTATCCCTCTCGGGCTTGTTTCTTGGAGTAATCGCTTGCATGGAGAACCAACTTGGGGACGAGAAGTTGAAATTCGGCAGAAGTTTCCATATCTATTCTTAAAATTTCTTGTTTGGTTATCCTATCTTATTCTTGGAAATTTCGAGGACGAAATTCTTTTGTAGTTGGGTATAATGTAACATCCGAGTTCATTTATACCAATTCCAGTTTCCGTATCTACTTATCCATGGTATTTCTTGATTTAGCGTGTTTGGGTGCGAATGGTATTTTACTATTACGTTGCATTCGACCCGACCCGCTTGCTTGAACCTGTTTGACTCTTATTTATAGAGTATCTTGACTTGTTGCATGGACTAGTACATCTCATGATTTAATTTATACCGATATTTTATCTGGCATTGCACCCTTATCATATAACATTTTAAGTCACGTAATATAATTTTAAAATTGCATTTCATAGCCTGCTTGATACCCCTAACCCTGTGGTAGCGTCCTTGCATCGTGTTCTCGTCCCGTTCAGTGAAACGGACGTGTTCGGATTCAGCCCGAGAATCTTGAACGTGGTCCCGGGTATGCACGGAATACTATTGAGTTATATCGACGATTCATCAATTTGATTTCAAAGACTTTAGAGTAGATAACCCAATAGACCAGTTTAGTTTACTCACTGCACAATACCCTGTACTGCCTAATTTATATTACTGTTACACCTGCTTTTCATTCATGTTTATACTTGCATTGCCTGCTACCCTGTTTGTGTTTTATTACTTGATGACATGACGCGCTGACGTCTGGGTTTTGCATGGCCCAGATTCTTCTACCTTGTGCAGACTGATCAGGAGTATTGCCGCTGTTAGATTGAGCGGTGAAGTTCCTGTTGGTATGTAGTCTTTCTTCCAGGTTTCATTTCTGTACCTCTTGGCTTCCGCACATTGTTATTTCCTGACTCTTTTGCTCTGGCTTATGAACATGTACTAGATAGTTGGTTTATTTTTCCTGTTCTTGATATCTCTACAGCCGTAATGTGACTGTGGAGGGATTTTTCCTATCCACAGGTAGCATGGTTGGCTATGTCACGTGCCTATCTTAGCGTACTCTGGGAAGCGGGGCGTGATAACTGTGGTAGAATAGATATCCATTTGAATGTTTAGGATATCCAACAAACTTACAAAGAACTGATCGTGCCTCAAGTTTACCCGGATTTTGCCTTTTGACATAGGCCTGACAACCCCATATCTTAACTCGTTTAAGACATGGTCTCTTCCCACTCCATATCTCATATGGTGTTGTAGGTACAGATTTTGATAGAACCTGATTCAATAGGTATGCTGCTGCTTCAAGCGCATAATCCCAAAAGGAAATAGGTAACTCAGCGGTGCTCATCTTAGAGTGCACCGTATCTAATAGGGTGCGATTCCTCCTTTCCGATACACCGTTGTGCTGTGGTGTATATGGAGGAGTAAGCTGAGAGAGAATCCCATTCTCTTTTAGATAGTCTCGGAACTCATTGCTCAAGTATTCTCCTCCCTGATCAGATCATAGGATTTTAATACTTTTAACCGTTTGGTTCTCGACTTCGTGCTTATATTCTTTGAATTTCTCAAAAGCTTCAGACTTGTATTTCAACAGGAACACATGTCCGTATCTTGAGAGATCGTCGGTGAATGTAATGAAGTACGGGGAACCATCCATGGCATGTGTAGACATGGGACCGCATACATACTATGTGTTAGTCCCAAGAGTTCCGTAACTCTTTCTCCGTGTCCAGTAAACGGAGTTTTGGTCATCTTGCCTTTGAGACATGACTGGCAAGTGTCATAAGATGAAAATTCGAACGAATTCAAATATCCATCCTTACGTAACTTAGCTAGTCGTGTCGTATTGATATGACCTAGTCTACAATACCACAAGAAGGATTCGTTCATTTCTGAACTCTTCCTCTTCTGTGTGTTTTGTATATTAAGAACTGTGGTTTGATTTAGAATATATATGCCATTATTTAACGAGCCTGATCCAATCAATTTTTGATTCAGAAAGATGTTCATAACATTATCCTGTACTACAAAATTATATCATTCTTTACTTAATAAAGAAACTGATATAAGATTGCATATAAGGGTCGGTATGTAATAGCATTCGTTCAGAATCAAGGTATTACCATTTGGTAATATAAGGTGATATTTGCCAACTGCTTTGGCTGCAACATTTGCACCATTCCCTACTCTTACGAAATGATCACCCATTCCCAGTTCTCTACCTTTCCTTAGCCCATTTAACATATTACATATGTGGGATCCCGATCCGGTATCTAATACCCAGGACGTAGAGTGAATCGAGAAACAGTTCTCGATAACTAACACACCCGAAGAAGATGCATCAACATACTCATTCTTCATTTGGGTGGCATGGAAATCCGGATATTTTCCTATTTCCTGGCCAGTCTTATAACAATTATAAAAAAGAACGGAACCAACGTTCCCCTACTCAGTATAACAAGCGGGTTTAGTCAATACATCCATATTACTATCTTGAATAAGGCCTGACATGGTCGCTGCCTGGAGAGAGAGAGAAGAAAAAACTTTAGTGTATACTCTTGCAAAATTAGATTGGTTATTATCTTATCTAATCAGGATGGCTCCCACTGGTTTTATCAAATCTTCCTTCAAACCCTAAAAGGTAAGACTAGCCGGGATTAATTACACCTTACAAATCCGCCAATCTTTGGGCCACGCCAGTGTTGGTACTTTGAGGGAGGTTCCCCGTGCTTTCGCACGGACCCAGTTAAAATAAACCTCGTTTTCCCATAGGCATAACCCCGTTAACACTTTTCTAGACACCTACTTGATCGGCTAATTGTAATATGTAAAACTCTCTCAGGAGTAACTCTTACTCTCAGTGGGTATCGGGATCCAACTATCTCATAGAAGGTATGCAATCCCATTGCAAATTTCAACACTTGAAATTCCCGATAATAATTTTGCCCCTAGCGTCCTATGACCTTGACAGAGGTCAACAAACCATAGTGCACTAGTCAAGTTTAACCCGCCATTTCATGATTGAATCAAACCCACCCGCACGACTCTTGACAGAGGTCAACAAGGTCGTGTGACTATCCTAATCCAATCGCATCACATGCTTTACAGATAAGCACTAATCAGCTACCGCACACTACGCCTTGACAGAGGTCAACAATCACAGCACGAATACTAAATAATACTTATCTGAAATGACGGAGGACTACGCAGATTTTTAAGAAAACCATGAGCGTAATGAACTTGATATCGTTGTAGAATCGAGTGATTTTTGAAAAGGAGTGTTTTTGAGGTTTTTACTAGTTTCGCTAAAGAGGTCACTCCCGGTGAAGTATCTCAGCTCTTTTCTTATCGAATAAGGTGCAGGATATTTCACAAATATCACTATGCAAAACAAGAACTATATAAGCAATCAAAAACAAAACCGAGTGAATTGTAGCATCTGCTAGTTTCGCTAAAGAGGCCACTCTCGGTGAAGGGATCTCGGCTCTTTTCTCATCGAATGAGGTGATGGATATTCTACAATGAATACCGCTATGCAAAGCAAAAACTAAAGCTACACTTTTTAAAATATGATTCTACAACATCTTTTAGGTTTCTTTTTCTTTCATTAATCTCATTAATGAAGTCCCATCATTTATACTTCTTAAGTATCACAGAAGAAACGAAAATACAACGTAGGCTTATGCCATCCGCATTCGCCACAGTGTCCCGTTATGCACCGTTAGGTTACTTAACTAACGGTATAGCGAGGCGGAACTAGCGCGGTTGCAAAACATAAACAACGTTTATTATATATCATATATACAATAATAAAGCATTCGTCTCAGACATATAAAGTGATCACATCACAGAATATCAGCAGCAGAAAATAATATATGAAATATTGGATATACTAGGAATTTCGTGTTTTAAATTAAGCCAGTATAAAACATGGATTCCACGGTCGCGATGAAATCCAAACCCACATCTCTAGACCCCTACGAGAGTGGCAAGCAACCCTACTAATTCTAGAGTTAGGAGACCCGGTCTCGACTCCTCGAGATGGTCTCCCACTGGACCCTAGAACCCGGTTACTTGTGCTCCCCTCCTTGGGTCTATTCTAATGCGGAAAAGTAAATAATATACAACAATTGTGACATCATCCTCAACCCAGAAGTGTCCCAATAAAAGAATATTACATACAATGAATTTTATATGAATGAAAATAAAAACTCTCATCTCGCATAACCCTCCCGGCTATTCAAAACACGACGATCCAATATAACATATCACAACAACACATAACATCACATGTCATCAACGTAAATAAATATGCGTATCACAATTGCTGTTGACATATAGTAATGAAAACGGTGATACACCACATATTGCACTTACGGTCGCAGAAAAGAAAATGTCAAACTACAACATTTGGAATCCACAATTACCTTAGACATCATAAACCCGAAATATCACATACTTTGGATTTCATGCCTAACTATATGAATTCCACATATTATTTCACATTCCACAAATAGCTAGACGATGTTAAACATTCCGATCGAATCAACAAACACCCAAAATTCCCAAAAAGCTCAACATTTGAGTGCGGTTTAAAAATGCTCAGAACATGCCACAGTACCAATGGACCAACCGTAGAAGGGTCAACCCTTGCCTCACCTATGGCGCCGCGGAACTACCGCAAACCCTAGGATTTGGCGGCGGTTCTTACGGTCATAGAATCGAGTTAGGGTTTCGTTCTTCTAGAGGGTCCATCACATCACTTGCATGATATTTGAATGTTCTTTAACTTGGAAAAAATCCAACTCTTGGAAAAATTTCCGGCGAGAGTTATAGTGGGTATTTGATATCTGTTCGAACTTTTTAACGCTGTCTAAATAACCCAAAACATTGTTAGAATTATGAATACGAAACACTCCGAATTGCCTTTATAGAAAAATTAACATCTCATGAAATTTTAGGAAAAACAAGCAACACCTGAAACACCAAAACCCAGAGACTGGAACACCAAAAAATTTTGAAGCCAGAATGAAGCAGGATGGCCGACCAGGCCGGTTTTAACCTGAATGTGGCCTGCCAAAAACAGGTGGGATGGCTTCAAATTTCGATGGTGTTCATATTATATCACATACAACATTCTGCAGTTGCTAAAAAATTTTTTAGAGCCCATTTAAAATTCGACAGAAACTTGATTTCTATGTTTCAAGTTACGGAGTAGTTTCGGTTTCGTAATCTAACAAATATCGTCTAATTCTCTAGCTTGTCTCTGATACCACTGTAGGGTTACTTATCACAACAACAAGATTTCGGGAGGTATCGTCCATGCCAAATTCAAATTTTTGCCATGCTACATAACCCTAACCCTAGAATCTTAACTAAAGATTTAGACGAAACAAAGTGTAAACAACTTTAGAACTAAGTGAACTAGGAATACAACCTTTATAGACCGGTCCTTCACTTCAATAGCTCCGTGTAGTAGTACCTTTGCTCCAAGTAGTGATCTTGCGGACTCTAGAACGGCTCCACAAGGTGAAAAGAACGAGCTTACACGAAGTGTTCGAGGCCGAAGATGATCTACGTCGAGGAGACACTAACCCAAGCTACTACTTCACTAATGAGAGATTGGTGAAGCTAACACCCTAACTAAATGGCTAATCTAGTAGAGGATGATGAAGTAGGATTTTTGCTCATTTTAGAATTAATTTTCTCACTCTTTTTCTTCTCCTCTCAAAAACCTAGAGAGCTTGGCTCATGAAGAAGAAGAAGAAGAAGCAAATAATAGATGAGAGAGTGAATGACAACCATGGGTGAGTTTGTATCATATACTAACTCATGTAGAGACATAACCATGGCTAAGTGATAATGGTTAGGTTAATAAATATCTTAGGTAAAACAAAATTAGTGGACTAAGTCAATACATCTACAAGCTTCCACAAGCTTCATGCATGTGACTAATTTCCATATAATTTAGATTTACTTAAAATAATTAATCCTCACAATTATCATAAGCATGGTGTAAGTCTCATACACCCATGTAGTGTGTATCATCTAGCATGACACAAAAAATGTATATTAATATATATCACATATATACTATATGCACATAAGTAAGAAAAAGAAATGTTTAAGTGAGCCAATATTAGTTAATGTAATGTAGTATATCAAATATACAATTATACATTAAATTATCAAATCAACACTTGATTTAATAATCCGGCTATATCACATATAACCGACTAATATCATATGTATCATGTTATCGAATCAACACTTGAATCGATAACCCGGCTATATCACATATAACCGACCAATACTAATATCACAAGAATATAATACGGTATCACATACTCGTACTAATCTCGGTCCCGCACATATCACATATGCGCTCCTACTTTGTTTTGAATGAGCCGTAAACCTCTGTGTAGGACTCTAAAGACTCGTCAATACGCCGGCAGTAGGTGATGATCATATCAAGCACCCACAAGCCGTCAGCGGTACTAACTGGAAGTAATGGCTACCCGGGTATTGAGCGATCAGAAGATCAACAAGCAAGCCCGCTTTAGCTCCTATAAAGCCTGTCAGTAACACTACCGTACAGTCCGGTCTCTTCGTCTGATATGTCGCATATCTAGTCTAGGGGTGGTAAACGTCAGACCCCAGTAACCAATAAGTCGTGCCGATGTAAGGCTCATAACGGGTCGAGAAACTACTGATAACACTTATCAGTAAATCTCCGTGGCAGCCCTGACCAAGGACTTCCTGTTATGGCCAATCGAGCACAGCGCAACATCAACCCCCATTACCGGGAGAGATGAATCCCCTCCTATCTCTCATTACCTCCATGTGATTCGGGACTGTACCTAAAAGCCACCGTTTTTCACGTTCTCTTGAACGTGGTAAGGTGGAAATCAAAGCACGGTGGGAATCATACAAGACTCTATGACGATCTTGGGTCTACAGACTAATCTGTACCAGTGTCACCAGAGAACTGCTATCTGACGATAGGTAAGTGTACCCAGTCTCCACTGAGCACCCGTATACCATCTTTGATATCAAACACCAAGGGATGTGGGATCATCCATCGCCCATCATATGGGTCAATATGCGTATACGCTAGTCTACTCCGGAATATCGATGCCCTGTCTCGATAAACCCTCGACTAGGAACAATTATAGGATGTACTTGTGGACTACCCTTGGTCCCAATAGTATGATCATCATAGTCCTGATAGTCAAGTACAAATCCTAAGGGTTTTATCAACATGTGAGAGCATGATAATATCATAATATAAGTCAACATGCTAAGACAAAGAGCAACCAGATAGCATACTATCATGTCGAGCAAGAAAGTCCTCTCTATATATATCCAAGCATCCACTATAATATACATCACATATACAATAATGGCTTCTAGGGCATATACATAACTAACAATTTCAACTCTAGGCAAGTGAAAATCTTCATAATGCTACAATATTGGAAATTACATTAGAGCTAGGTATACAAACCAAACAACAAATGCAACTATATCGACATGCTTATATATATATGTGTTTGAACGTGATATAACAAACCCTCGTGAAGACGTAATCTGAGTAGAGACACACTAGGACTTATGACAAGTCGATATCACATGTAAAAATAATAAATAACAACATGTATGAGAAATCTATGAAAACGTGTGTTTTATTGATACCTGTCACGACCCGAAAAGTATGGAACATGACCGGCACTTAAATTACGAAACGTCTCGAGTCGTACGTAATCTAAGTAAGCCAAAACCTAGAAATCAAAACCAAGTAAAGCAGTAGAGTGAAAGAAAAAACAATTTAAATCAAGTAGTTTAACAACATAAACCGAAATATGCATTTTTAAAATCACAAGTCCTTTCTAAAAATTTTGGCAGAGTTTCCTTTGTAAATACTTGCCCGAACGGGGTACAACATGATAAATATATACATAATGATAAAAGGAATCACTAAGCGGGAGCTAGCTCTTCGTCAATCGACGGCCACAACCACGCAAGCAATATAATATACAACACCGAAGGGCGAGGATCAAAACTGAAAGGAAACTCAAATCAACAAGAAAACCCATAATAATACAACGCACGACTCTAAGTTCGAAAGAATAAACATCACTGGTCTCTAAGCCAATAAAATATACATGTCTGGTTGATGGAGTTTTACTAGATACAACTGGAAAAAAATATACAATGGTGGTCCTGATGCAAAAGAACCCACCTACCAAAGCAATCATCCGGAAGGAACAGTGTGCCAGCAAAACCGCAACGAAACCTGTACGGCAAAACCTGCAAGAAACTGTGGCACAACGGGGGTGAGTTGCCAACTCATGAGTAGAAAACATCTACGAGAAGAAATCGCATGCATAACGCTATCCTAGGTCATATCAAGTAATATCTTCAAAATCATATCCTGGCCCATCTATGTATAAGTGTAATACTACATGCTCGTGTCAGTGCCTCAGGTAGAACCATATCATAAACATGAGGTATGATCAATGTAATCATCATGAAATCAGTGTCAACTATATCATGAAGTCTATAAGTATGTGGATATCATCCAACTATGTAATCAATGCCTGTATGCATGTGGGTCTCGTCCATGTGTCAACCAATGACATAACAACATCATGCATGTAAAAAAGTCATAGAAGCATATGCATGAAAGTATGAGAATATAAATCAACGTGTGTCCCTCGCGACACATAAAATCATGGAACCTGAGTGTCCAGCATCGACACTCGAAAACATCATGAAACCCGTGCCCAGCATCGGCACGTAAATCCTCATATATCTCAGGCTCCGTATCATCTGCGGGATCGGCCCGCGGGCTCCGGCAGTACGGGTCGGCCTATATCCATCTCATGACTCCGGTCGGTATCCTCCGGATAACCGCCAGGTCCAAATACTATCACCGGTAGGCAGTCTGCCCCTGCCAGGCTCATCGTCTACACCTCGAGCTTCTTGCCACAGCGTACCTTACCGGGTCCACCATGTACCCGAGATGGTTCATCCAACTCCTTGAATCGGGTCTCGAAAACATCTCAGAACCGAGAAAATATCATAGTGGACAATACTCAACATATCAAGGAAAACCGCATTTTTCTCTTTAAAATAACACATCAGTTTATAAAACTTTCACATGCGGTTTCCAAATCCCGAAAATCTCATAAAAATCCAAAATCTAATCATCAATAGCAAGTAAACAGTGAATAATAATATGCATGCGGTAGCAAGTAATAACTGCAACGTCTAATCTAGTATATAAGGACGAGTACGCTAATACCATGTCGAACTACCAGTTAACAAGCTATGTCAATGAGTAATATTCTCTAAAGTGTACGTGACATGGTAATTACCGATGATGATGTGTGTGATCCGGCAAGTAAGTGCATGTAGAACATACGCATCATCGGTAATGGTGTTGGTGTCCTGACAGCATGATCTCAATAATGGCATATGTACAAGCATGCAATACGATGAAACATCATGAATATACAGAAAGTGATGTAGTAACAGCAACACTGAAAATATGCCTACCCAATATACGAGTCATACAGTTTGGTATATAAACATACTCATGACTCCCCACCTTTTGAAAATGAGTATGACTCGAGCCCAGTCAAAAGGGTAAGGGAATCCGCCTAAGTCTGAGTCGATCTATACATATATACCTAGTAGTCGGTGATCTCGCATCAACAGTATCACGTACGATACAATAATAATATGACATCCTCGAGTCAAGAGTGCAGATTTATCCTCATAACTAACTCTCGTACGGTAAATCTATCGTACGGCATCCCAAATCTGGGTACGGGTCAAATATCATATTTATCTCCTTATTCATCTGATATTCACATCATCACATATCGTGAGCAGGGGGTACTGATCTAAGTCTAGTACACTACTAATATCATCAACAATATCATGATCTGGCTACTGATCTAAAGTCTCATACAATCCGGTGTCATCGATACTTATCATCATATAGGGGTATACATCGCCCAAGCGATCCATTATAAATATCTTAACATATCTTATCTCATATCTCAATATATAACTCGTCAACTATCATAAATATATCATCAACATAGTATCGTCGCCCAACGACCCGCTATAACATCATGACATATCCCGGTCACGCATTAAATATCTCACGGCATCATGCCCGATCAGATCGACTCATTCCCAAGTATCATGTAACATTATCGTCATCCAAGCATATGAATACAAATATAAACATGTCCCCAATACGCACAAGGAAGTCAAAGTATGCGAGTATGTGTATGTGTATGTATGCAAATCTTTACCCTAGGGTATCGGGACTAAGAAATCGACCAGAGTCCTTTCATCCATACTCGCTAACACTAACCCCTAATCTCCTAAAACTTTCTTGCTAAGGCTCATATCACACCCTGACATATAAAAGTATATATATATCATATCCCATTCTTTTCTCACAACTTTGCGGGAGTGCTATACGCCATCCACCCGAATTCTCCCCGTAGATATAAATCCACTCACCTTACTTCTTGTGTGCCGATGCCAATGTCGCCATCTTCATCTTCAATGCCTCGACATCACGTGGGGTACCTACACATATACACAATCGCAAATGCGCATTAAAATCACATCAGAAAACCAAAACGACACGCTAAAGGCCTATGGGTTAGAACCTATGGACCACGCTTTCAAAACCACCACCAACCCTCGATATCATTGTACAAACGTCAAGTGATCGAGGTAAAACACAATTACTGAAATTCAGAATACAAAATACGGAAAATATAAATCCGAATCAAACAGCAACTCATGAAAATGGTCCCAAATTTATCCTAAGTCAAATTATCCAATTTTGCATATGAGGAGGGTTCAGATTACAGATACTGGAGCCACAGACGAAGCACGAACAAAAATGGTGGGACCCTGGCCGCAATTTGCGGCCATTTGGGTTAAATCTGCGGCCATGTTAGGGAGGTAGGGGCTAGGGTTTCAGTGGGAGGTCCTAGATTGCCTGCATGCATCACTGTCCTTGCTAAATAATTTTTCAGGTCTCCGAGTGTTAGCAGATTTCCAAATACCATCAAAATTTCACAGTTTTTCCGATATCGGATTTCTAAATTCGTATTCCGGGTTTATTCTGTGGTTTCAGTCCAAGATACAATCCCTACAGGGGTCATAAGGTCTTACTAACCTCAATTTCACTTTTGGGTTCAACTCAAACCCTAATTCTCAACTTAAAGTTTTCAAAGTCCCCAAACCACACAATATCAATTCTAATTTATCATGGATGCTAAAGGAATAGATATTCTACACTAATGATGGAATAATTACCTCATTTTGCACTCATGAATCATCTACAGCGCCAAAACTCAATCTTTCTTGGTCCAAAGGGTTGCTTGAGAGCTTGTGCACACTTTTTGTGAAGTGGGAGTGGGGTTTTGGGTTTGTTTTGGTGATGAAGTGAGGTGATTTATAGAGGGGTAGAGAGGAGGTGCTGCCATGAAGAAGGAGAAGGAGAAGAAGATGAAGAGAATGAAGCGGAGAGAATGGCCCAAGTCAAAGAAAGCTCTCTCACACTCTCTCTTTTGCTCATACCTCCCATACTCCTTTGTTTATTCATTTTCCATTTTCATTTTTCTTTTCTTTTCCTTTCTTCTCTTGGCAATAGTAAACCCAAAACAATAATCATACACCCAAAAATCATGTAGGAAAAATGTAACAAGTGTGAAAGAAAAGACATGTGCACAAAACACGCTTAAAGTCCGATTAGCGATTTTTAATCGCGATTAGCACAAAATTAGTGTATAATAAATCATAAACTCTCATAATTTGCTTAAATCACATAAAGTACCCTCTTTTTTGTAATTTCCATAATTTTCCAAATTTTTTCCCAATTTATCGGTATTTAATTATACCGCCTTATTAAAATATTCAATATTGTATTATTTAATTACAAAAATTCCCAAAAATAATATTTTATTTTTTTGAAATATTACAATCTTCCCCCCTTAAAGAAATTCGGTCCCCGAATTTAAATTTAAACCCCTCGAATACTAAAACATTTCAGTAAAAAGTCCAAGTTGTCGGGGCTCCGAAATCATCAATACATAAAACGCATCATAGCGCAATGCATGCGCATGAACAATGAGCAGATAACTCCAAATCAAAACTCCGTCAGGCATATCGCAATCATCGGAGTCATGGTGAAGACACAAATGTCAAATCCAATACGAAAACCAATATGATATCCGTCAACAATATACATATAAACACCTGAAGGAAATGCATGCCAAACCGTTTTAAGTCGATGTGCGATGCGCATAACACTGCACAGTGACGGACGTTTCTAGTAAGAAAATAACTCTCTATATATATCCTTTGTTTACATGCACGTACCGCCGTTTTTTTAAAAATAATTTAGAAGGGTTCTCTTGTTTTAAACGTTTCTTGTCATATCAGACATGTAGGTAAATACTGAGACTATAGCTCCCTGTTGGGAAATCCCTTCGATAACTCTCAATGCATGCAAAACATATCCAGGTACTGTCCTCTGACTAGTCCTGCTCAGTGCGAAAACAAATAGCAATATTATAAAAACGTATCGCTCTATAAAGAATCAATCCCAAAACGTGCATATGAAAGCTACGTGCGTCTGGTGCGCACGGAAATCAAAATCCATATATGTACCATACATGTGTACAGAAACAACATCTAAGTGCAATGGGTGTGCACGAAACACCTGTCAGAGGCAACGTGTGTGCCTGACAGCAAAATCAGGTGCATCTGGTATGCACGAAGAATCTCGATTTAGTGCATCGGGTGTGCACCCAAATCGCATCAAGCGCCCAAATATGCGCAAGAATCTAAATCCAGTGCACAAGGTGCACGAAAACAATATCAAATATCATAATCGAAATCGAAATCGATGGTATATAACAACCTCAATCCAATCAGGTATACCACGGTATAAATCTCATAACTATGTGCATCAGCGTGCACAAAATCGAATCAAAATACTAAAAGTATATGAAAACTATGCCGAAACCATAAGTCAAATCATATGAATACCATAGGTATGAAATCAAAATCAACATCAAGTGCAATAAATACACACAACTCATAAATCAACACGACGGTGTATAAAAACACATCTCAAGTGCAATAACTATGCACAAAAACGTAAATACCCAATAGGTGCAACCATGGTGCGCGAAAATAAATATCATGAAATTCGGTCATCAAAACTCAGTCATGCAGTAAATCACCCAAAATACCGAAATCAAGTATGGCGGAATAGTTCCGCTCAAACACATCCTCCAAGAATCTCTAACCAACTGTCATGGTCACTCATAACATGTCTCGTCGACGATGCCGAACTCTGGCCTGCTGGGTGTGCGTAAAATGACCACTCCTGTATCCAAGTCTTCTCGTAATTTATTCCAGAAAGGTCCTGTCGAGATCTCTCCCAAATCTTGTCTCTGCCAAACTATCTGGAAGTTATCACCCTTCATTAAATCTATTTCTTGTTCCGGAACGGCTGCATACTTATCGCGATTCCTTCTGGAAGATATATCCATATACAACGCCTCTACATGCGTATCACATCTCTGATGTAGGCGGAATGGAACGTCATCTCATCAAGATCTCGTACGAACCTCTTACTCCACTTTTCTCTACTGTCGACTGCTTCGGACTCGTCTCATCGTGGCTGCATGGACTGCGCTCCAATGGCTATACTCGTATCTGGAGTCTCCCAAGTAATGCACCTCACCACATAGCATCCGAATGAAGTCGAACCATTCGATCGATTCGTCAAAATCTCATAATCCCCCAAGAGCTCAACATCTTAGGTACGGTTTAATAGTATCGAGTACATACCACAGTATCGATGGACCAGCCGTAGAAAGGCAAACCCAAGCCTCACTAATGGCACCGTGGAACTGCCGCAAACCCTAAGGTTCAAAGGCTTTCACATGGTCATTATGTCGAGTTAGGATTTCATTCTTCTAGAGGGTCCATAGAATTTCTTGCATGTCTTTCCGAATACTTTAAACTTGGAATATGGATTTCTGACATTCGATCGCCTCTATCGACTCCCAACGTACCTGCGTGAAGTCGTCTCTAGCTGAAATCCATCTATCTGATGACCTCGCGTCGAGGTAAGCGAATGAACCACATGTCCTAGTCATTCATCCTCGGGTGACTAGCAACTTTCCATCATATCTCTAAGTACAACTCGTACTGCAATAGCTCCAACATCTGGGGCGATATCTCGTCGTTCGCAGCAACAACTGGCTTATTCGTCTGCACGCTGAACAGTGCCTCAATCATCATGAATAAGCGATACATCAACGGTCATCACATTTTTGCTGGCCTCCATCAGTGGCTCAATCCTCCGGCGCAATTTTGCACGCCCGAGAAATCTCATAACAGCGATCCATCAAACGCTCATGGCGCGAAAACACAATAACACGGCGCATCTATGCAAATCGTATGTCCCTGGAATCACGCCCTGGTCAGTCCTCATCCGTGACGAGCTCGTGTTGACCGCAACTCTAGCCGTAACTCTCTCTGCCCGTAATCGTGGCAGCAAAACCATAAACTGCTACTGATGAGGATGGATCATATGAATGAATATAATACTGTGCAAAGAAATGTACATTCTAAGGGTTCTTAAGCTGAGTATCATATCGTAAATATTCTACGGAACATACGTACGGTATGTCACTCTACTCAAGCTACCTACTCCATCAACCAAGGGTCATCCTAAACTCGGGAGGTAAAACCTAACGCTCTGATACTAACTTTGTCACGACCCAAAAAGTACAGAACATAACCGACACTTAAATTACGAAACGTCTCGAGGCGTACGTAATCTAAGTAAGCCAAAACCCAGAAATCAAAACCAAGTAAAGCAGTAGAGTGAAGGAAAAACCAATTTAAATCAAGTAGTTTAACAACATAAGCCGAAATATGCATTTTTAAAATCACAGTCCTTTTTAAAAATTTCGGCAGTTTCCTTTGTAAATACTGGTCCCGAACGGGGTACAACATGATAAATATATACATAATGATAAAAGGCATCCCCAAGCAGGAGCTAGCTCTTCGTCAATCGACGGCCACAACCACACAAGCAATATAATATACAACGCCGAAGGGCGATGATCAAAACTGAAAGGAAACTCAAATCAACAAGAAAACCTATAATAATACAACGCACGACTCTAAGGTCGAAAGAATAAACATCACTGGTCTCTAAGCCAATAAAATATACATGTCTTGTTGATGGAGTTTTGCTAGATACAATTGAAAACAAATATACAGCGGTGGTCCTGATGCAAAAGAACCCACCTACCAAAGCAATCACCCGGAAGGAACAGTGTGCCAGCAAAACCGTAACGAAACCTGTACGGCAAAACCTGCAAGAAACTGTGGCACAACGGGGGTGAGTTGCCAACTCGTGAGTAGATAACATCTACGAGAAGAAATCGCATGCATAACGCTATCCTAGGTCATATCAAGTAATATCCTCAAAATCATATCCTGGCCCATCTATGTATAAGTGTAATACTACATGCTCGTGTCAATGCCTCAGGTAGCAACATATCATAAACATGAGGTATGATCAATGCAATCATCATGAAATCAGTGTCAACTATATCATGAAGTCTATAAGTATGTGGATATCATCCAACTATGTAATCAATGCTTATATGCATGTGGGTCTCGTCCATGTGTCAACCAATGACATAACAACATCATGCATGTAAAAAAGTCATAGAAGCATATGCATGAAAGTATGAGGATATAAATCAACGTGTGTCCCTCGCGACACATAAAATCATGGAACCTGAGTGTCCAACATCGACACTCGAAAACATCATGAAACGCGTGCCAGCATCGGCACGTAAATCCTCATATATCTCAGGCTCTGTATCATCTGCGGGATCGGCCCGCGGGCTCCGCCAGTACGGGTCGGCCTATATCCATCTCATGACTCCGGTCGGTATCCTCCGGATAACCGCTAGGTCCAAATGCTATCACCGGTAGGCAGTCTGCCCCTGCCAGGCTCATCGTCTATACCTCGAGCTTCTTGCCCTGGGATACCTTACCGGGTCCACCATGTACCCGAGACGGTTCATCCAACTTCTCGAATCGGGTCTCAAAAAACATCTCAGAACTGAGAAAACATCATGGTGGACAATACTCAACATATCAAGGAAAACCGCATTTTTCTCTTTAAAATAACACATCAGTTTATAAAACTCTCACATGCGGTTTCCAAATCCCGAAAATCTCATAAAAATCCGAAATCTAATCATCAATAGCAAGTAAACGGTGAATAATAATATGCATGCGGTAGCAAGTAATAACTGCAACGTCTAATCTAGTATATAAGGACGAGTACGCTAATACCATGTCGAACTACCAGTTAACAAGCTATGTCAATGAGTAATATTATCTAAAGTGTACGTGATATGGCAATTACCGATGATGATGTGTGTGAGCCGGCAAGTAAGTGTATGTAGAACATACGTATCATCGGTAATGGTGCTGGTGTCCTGACAGCATAATCTCAATAATGGCATATGTACAAGCATGCAATGCGATGAAACATCATAAAGATACAGAAAGTGATGTAGTAACAGCAACACTGAAAATATGCCTACCCAATATACGAGTCATACAATTTGGTATATAAACATACTCACGACTCCCCACCTTTTGAAAATGAGTATGACTCGAGCCCGGTCAAAAGGGTAAGGGAATCCGCCTAAGTCTGAGTCGATCTATACATATATACCTAGTAGTCGGTGATCTCGCCTCAACAGTATCACGTACGATACAATAATAATATGACATCCTCGAGTCAAGAGTGCGGATCTATCCTCATAACTAACTCTCGTACGGTAAATCTATCGTACGGCATCCCAAATCTGGGTACGGGTCAAATATCATATTTATCTCCTTATTCATCTGATATCCACATCATCACATATTGTGAGCAGGGGGTACTGATCTAAGTCTAGTACACTACTAATATCATCAACAATATCATGATCTGGCTACTGATCTAAAGTCGCATACAATCCGGTGTCATCAATACTTATCATCATATAGGGGTATACATCGCCCAAGCGATCCATTATAAATATCTTAACATATCTTATCTCATATCTCGATATATAACTCGTCAGCTATCATAAATATATCATCAATATAGTATCGTCGCCCAACGACCCGCTATAACATCATGACATATCCCGGTCACGCATTAAATATCTCACGGCATCATGCCCGATCAGATCGACTCATTCCCAAGTATCATGTAACATTATCGTCATCCAAGCATATGAATACAAATATAAACAAGTCCCCAATACGCACAAGGAGGTCAAAGTATGCGAGTATGTGTATGTGTATGTATGCAAATCTTTACCCTAGGGTATCGGAACTAAGAAATCGACTAGAGTCCTTTCATCCATACTCGCTAACACTAACCCCTAATCTCTTAAAACTTTCTTGCTAAGGCTCATATCACACCCTAACATATAAAAGTATATATATATCATATCCCATTCTTTTCTCACAACTTTGCGGGGGTGCTATACGCCATCCACCCGACTTCTCCCCGTAGATATAAATCTACTCACCTTACTTCTTGTGTGCCGATGCCAATGTCGCCATCTTCATCTTCAACGTCTCGACATCACGTGGGGTACCTACACATATACACAATCGGAAATGCGTATTAAAATCACATCAGAAAACCAAAACGACACGCTAAAGGCCTATGGGTTAGAACCTATGGACCACGCTTTCAAAACCACCAACAACCCTCGATATCATCGTACAAATATCAAGTGATCGAGGTAAAATACAATTACTGAAATTCAGAATCCAAAATACGGAAAATATAAACCCGAATCAAACAGCAACTCATGAAAATGGTCCCATATTTTACCCTAGGTCAAATTATCCAATTTTGCATATGAGGAGGGTTCAGATTACAGATACTGGAGCCACAGACGAAGCACGAACAAAAATGGTGGGACCCAGGCCGTAGTTTGCAGCCATCTGGGTTAAATCCGCGGCCAGGTTGGGGAGGTAGGGGCTAGGGCTTCAATGGGAGGTCCTAGGTTGCCTACATGCATCACTGTCCTTGCTAAATAATTTTTCAGGTCCCCGAGTGTTAGCAGATTCCAAATACCATCAAAATTTCACAGTTTTTCCGATATCGGGTTTCTAAATTCGTATTCCGGGTTTATTCTGTGGTTTCAGTTCAAGATACAATCTCTACAGGGGTCATAAGGTCTCTACTAACCTCAATTTCACCTTTGGGTTCAACTCAAACCCTAATGCTCAACTTAAAGTTTTCAAAGTCCCCAAACCACACAATATCAATTCTAATTTATCATGGATGCTAAAGGAATGGAAATTCTACACTAATGATGGAATAATTACCTCATTTTGAACTCATGAATCCTCTACAGCGCCAAAACTCAAACTTTCTTGGTCCAAAGGGTTGCTTGAGAGCTTGTGCACACTTTTTGTGAAGTGGGAGTAGGGTTTTGGGTTTGTTTTGGTGATGAAGTGAGGTGATTTATGGAGGGGGAGAGAGGAGGTGCTGCCATGAAGAAGGAGAAGGAGAAGAAGATGAAAAGAATGAAGTGGAGAGAATGGCCCAAGTCAAAGAAACCCCTCTCTCTCTCTCTTGCCCATGCCTTCCATACTCCTTTGTTTATTCATTTTCCATTTTCCTTTTTATTTTCTTTTCTTTTCTTCTCTTGGCAATAGTAAACCCAAAATAATAATCATACACCCAAAAATCATGTAGGAAAAATGTAACAAGTATGAAAAAAAAGACATGTGCACAAAACACGGTTAAAATCCGATTAGCGATTTTTAATCGCGATTAGCACAAAATTAGTGTATAATAAATCATAAACTCTCATAATTTGCTTAAATCACATAAAGTACCCTCTTTTTTGTAATTTCCTTAATTTTCCAATTTTTTTCCCAATTTATCGGTATTTAATTATACCGCCTTATTAAAATATTCAATATTTTATTATTTAATTACAAAAATTCCCAAAAATAATATTTTATTTTTTTGAAATGTTACAATACCGAATGCCTATATTAAGTGTACGATACATATCTTGTGCGAAAACCAAATCTAGTATGGAAAAATTTATGATTACTAGATTCTTTTAGAGATAACGGACGATACGTAGAAAGTTGGGTCGAAAATACGGACCCTAACACTGTGAAATGTCACCCCCATTTAGATCCACCAAATCTGAATTTCCCCGTACACCTAACTTGTGAAAATCATAGTAATTTGGATATATACTGGAATGCAGGGTTCGAGGGCTTGTATCGAAGCCGACTCAACAACCTAGAATCCCCTATAATTTATATTTCGTTTTTGTTTTAAAACGATAACGAAAACTGTTCGGGAATGTTGCACTGGACTGCAGTCCAGAGCAGTACTGCTTGTCTACATCTGAATTAAAATGTTTTTATAACTCTGTGTGAAATGATATTATGCGGAACCCTATACTGTTGCGAAGATTTTTCTGTTAGCTAACTATTGGTGGTGGGTTCATTTTTTTTACTGTCGTTGGCTATTTTAATTATATTTTAAATCGTCGTTACGTACTGCAGACCCAAGCAGGGAAAGAACGTATACCCTGATCTTAAACAGTGCATTGTTTACCGCCGAAAACAGAGACGAAACCGCGTCGGTCGTCTTGCCTGAATTTGGGGGCAGATGCTATTTGGTTTTATACGTCCACCTCTCCGAAGATACCAAGTTGATTTATAGCACCATGTATCGAAGGTCTAGACGGATGCGGCCGACGTAGCAGACTTCGTCAGATTCCCCCTCATTGTGAAGGGTCTTTGATTGTGGGGACGCTTTTCCCTGCAGGCGCAAGCCCCTGCAGTTAATTACGCTACCGCATCGCGGTAACCACTTTCTCCTTCTTCAGATGGTGACTTCGTGTCGTGTGGGTTTTTTTTTTGGTTGCCCGTGGATTGTATACGAAGACTAATTTATGTTGTCGCCCGTAGGGCGTGGATTAGTCCAAATCCGTATTTTCTTAGATTTGGGTTTGAGTTGGGTTTAAGGATCGTTAGTATCGTTTGAGATTAAGATAAACTTAAACGTTTGTTAAGGATACGTTGGTATAATTTTAGACTAAGATCTACTTAACAGGGTTTTGGGATCATTTAGATCCAACAAAAGAGCATTTGGACTCTGTTGTGTTAGTTTAGGGACATTGCGGTCCAATGGGTTTTAAGGATCGTTAATCTCATTGAGATTAAGATCAACTTAAGCGTTTGTTAAGGATACATTAGTCTAATTTTTAGGCTAAGATCTACTTAACAGGGTTTGGGATCATTTAGATCCAACAAAAGAGCATTTGGACTTTATTGTTTTAGTTTAGGGACATTGCGGTCCATTGAGTTTAAAGACATCATAGTCCATGGAGTTTAAAGATATCATAGTCTGTAAAGTTTAAAGACATCATAGTCTATGAGTTTAAGGACCTCATAGTCCATAAAGGTCAAGGACATCATAGTCCATGAAGTTTAAAGACGTCATAGTCTGTGGGGTTCTGATTTAATCAGTTTGGGAATGCGCCAAAAGTTATTGGTTATTGGGACCCTCTATCTCTCTGAAGGCGTTGAAAGATTACAACGATATGTATCAAAGGTATGAAGAGATATACCCTCGAACCAATGTCCCGATTTTGGGAAGTGGGATGAACATCGGTTTAGATGTCATCTGTTGGGAGCTTATTAGTTGTCTTGAGATCGGCTTTGGAAACCCCGAGCATGAAGGGCTCAATTGATGGTTCTTGGAACTTTTGATTTGATTATGGCTAATGTTAGCCCTTCATAGTGTTCAACACTTACATGTTTATTCAGCGCTCACGTGCTCTCACGTGATGTGTACATAATGGTGTTAAACACTAAAATTCAGAGGCACTCACACGGGGTCACGTGAGGCGCTTGAAGTAATATTAGACTTCAAGAATTTGAGGTGCTGCCTCTACGGGTTTATTCTTTTGTTCTTTCCTGAGCGTTAAATGTTGTTGGGTCACGTGGGAGCACGTGAGGCGCCTCAAAAATGGAAACTGCCTTTGATTTATTCCCTTTTGCTTTGTAAGTGCTAAGCACTACTATGAGGTCACGTGTGATCACGTGAGTCAATTTCTCTTATTCTCTTTTGTTCATCACAGACGCTCACCTGGGAGCACATGATCGGCAATTATCATATTAGGTGCCAATCCTTTTACGTGCCTGGAGATCCTGAGTTTCGAGGCTTTCAAGCCCATCGTTTTATGAGAATTGGATCCTTAGGACTTAGTTTTTCTCTTAGCTTTGGGATCTGTATGACAGAATCTCCCTGATGAGAATTAAATTCTTAACTTGTGAGGAGATCTGTTTCTGCGGATCTTTGCCATAAGGGAGAACTAAGTTCTTATATGAAGGGTTAAACCCTTGTTTCAACAAAGGAATTAAATTCCTATATACTTTTTGGGAGAATTAAATTCTCTGAATTTAGATCTCCCTCTAGGTTTTGGATCTGCATGGCAAAATCTTCCCGATGAGAATTAAATTCTCAACTTGTGGGGAGATCTGCTTCTGCAGATTTTAACCAGAGGAAGAACTAAGTTCTTTTTAGAAAAGCTAAACTCTTATGAAGGTGAAAAAAGAGAGGAGATATTCTCTGTGTTTTGTTCCTTCTCTTACCTAGAGTTTCTTTCTCTCTCTTTCTCTCTGGAGAATTAAATTCTCTTTTCTTTTAAGCTTACGAAGGGTTTTCTCTCTTTTTTTATCTTCTCTTTTCTCTGTCTATCCTCCTCTTATCTCTCTCTTCTTTTGTGTGTTTCTTTTCTCTTATTTATATTAGAAAGAAGGGAATCAATTTGTTTAACGAATCTCTCATTGAGAGATTTTGATTGATTTTCTAACCAACCAACATGATCTTTTTGATCACTTGGTGAATTTTATTTACCGCTAGATTTTTAATCCAAGGACTTCTGTTTTACAGAAGATATTTCTTTTGTCGTTCTTAACAAATTTAGGAAAATATTTCCTTGCACAGAATTTTTCTGTAGATTGGTGATTTTTAATCACCATTGGATCTTTAATCCAACGACGCTCTGTTTTACAGAGCGCAATCTTTCTTGTTTGGAAAGATCCCAGGAAGTATTTTCCAAATAAGGCTTTTAATCCCTTTCAATTAGAATTTATTTCTATCAGTCCAGAAGACATAGGAGTCTATCATGTGTAGCACGTGACCCTACCGAATTAAGCCGACCCAAGGGCGTCACGTGTTATCACGTGAGTTTCTTTTTGTCCCCCTTGTTTGCTTTATTCAGGCGCCTGTATTCTTTGCTTGTAGAGGTCATGTGTCTACACGTGAGGTTCAGTTTTGGCTTAGTTTTGTTAAATGAAGTGCCTATCACATGTGGGCACGTGATGCTCTACTTAGGGATTTTCTCCATTGCTCTATTTATTTATTTATTTTTCGTAAGGGAACATGCATATCTTCCAGCACACAGCGGATATTGTTGATATGTATAGCGAGTTATAAACCTAATTAATAGATCTAAATATTACCCAACTGTAGTATCGCCTAATTATGATCTCAACAGGGTAAAAACTGTGTTACGAAACAGACTTTCAGTTCAGGAATTGAATTTCCAGCAGAGAACGCTTAAAAAGAAATGACCGTAATTCGCAAACCCGAAACCCGTTTGACTTGAAACCAATTTCGTTGAATTTATAATTAAGTTTACTTTCTAACCCTTTTGTATCGTTTTGCTTAATTCTAATCGTACGATTTAATATGAATTTTTCTGAATTCTTGAGGCGTGTAATGACTTATATTGCATATAACTTGCTTAGCGACACGATTCACATATTTACCCGACTGTGATACCTTTAGCGATAGTGAGCGCCCTTATTAATTCTTAGTGTATATTGCATTGTCGAACGTGAGTGGTATCGGATTAGTTGTGTCGAGTACGCCAGTGAAAAGTGAACGATTCGTGATAGTGAACAGTACAGTGAATAGCGAATAAAACGGTGTTATTGGTGCGTATTTATACACAATTAGCCCATACACACATTTATTGAAACCTGGGGAAAGGGGGAATCGAAGTGGAAAGGAACCTGTATTTAGTGAGGTTAGCGATCTAGAGGATGATCATTTGAACATCGACTCTTATATATATTAGGTTTGGACTTAGCGGTTCGGCTGACAGGGTTATGTCCTGGGCAACAGTAGGTCGTAGTCTCGGGTACGTATGAGACCCTCGTTAAACATGATCACTCTTTTCCACAGTTCGATTTCAAATTGACCTAGCGACTAATAGAGACATGGATCATATACTGCATCGATTGTTGATACACCGATTACCAACATACACTGTTTCCACTGTCATTACCTTTCGTTTCATGCTTTATTATATTGCTATTGTGGCGCTCTGACGACTTGAGTATCCATGCTCAGTGAAGGAAGTGGACCCGTCTGATTTCGAAGAGATCGTGGATATCTAGACCAGTGAGCCGGCCCTATCATTTCTTTCATTATCACTGGTTAGTTGTTTGTATTTGCCGCATTCAGTTTCCTTTCCACCTGATAGCTTAGTGACTGTATTACCTCATTATCTGTGTTAGATTATTGCTGCTATATACTGCCAGAAGCCGAAATATGATTATGGCACCGTAGGAGAATGGCTGGCCTAGTCACTCCTTGTATTCCATATTTTGGGAATCGGGAAGTGACACCGGCGAGGCAAATCGATTCGCCAAATCCGCCCACATCATCACTAAGCGAAGTGAATCGATTCGCTTCATTAGCCGGGCTTACTAGAGGCCATTCCCTCTAGCTTACGGACTGTTGCAAAAAAAAAAAAAGGAGCCATTTCATACTTTAAGCTCCTCTTCCATGCCAAAAGGGCCATCAAAAGACCGCTTAAACAATCTTATTTTAGTGATCAAAGATTCATGAAGAATTTTAATTATGATAGTTAAGATTTTTGAAGACTTTTAGTTGACATTTTTTAAAGATTCGATAAAATTTGAATTGTTAGTTATCCTTTATCTTTATACATTTGTTTCTTAAAATTATGAATTGATGAAGGCACACTCCTAAAAAAGAATTTTCACATTTATATATATATATATATATATATATATATATATATATATATATATATATTAAAATGCAACATATTCCTTGTCAAGAAATTCAAGGAAAAAAATTGTCATTTATTATGCATTAGGTGGTGTCATGTCACCATAATAAGACAAATTATAATGAATACAATATCTTTTTCCACCAACTTCTCTGATGATGCTCGATATCGGTGATCTCCCGGATCATGACACGTGGCTGATGACGTGTCCCGAAGCTCACAAGAAAGGACCTACGGTGGCCGACCAGGCCACTCCTGTGCCCGTCCCACACACAAACGCTGGCTCACCTCCGAGCCCCCTGCACAATTGACCTCCTCGGCCCTTTCAGCTCGTTTCCGGGCTACCGCAGAACCAAGATACCTCGGCTCTCCCGCTCGTCCACGAGCTCTCCTGCCGAGGTCATCTTCATCGGTTTCATCGACCGACCAACGACACCACTCACATGCGCAACCACCATCCCGCCGATCTCGCCATACGCGAGATAACGCCGGCCACATCCTACGTTCCACACCATCACGATCACCCATTAACGAGCCTGTCTCACCATTAATGCGGGATCCCGCCCATCACGCAGGCGTGACGTCGGGAGCATAACGGCCGGCGTGATTCTCGCGCCTGCCTGCCTGCTGCCACCGCTATATAAACCTCTTCTTCAGACGGTTCAAGTAAGCCATTTTTACTCCACTAAGCCGTTACTCTGCTCGGATTTCCTCTCTAACTTGACCGTCGGAGGGTCCTCGGTGGTACAACCACCCCGGGACTTCCTTGCAGGTAGCTCGGCCTAAACAACCTCAAACCCATTGAGATCCACACACTTCAGGAGCCAGCCTCCGGATCCAATCTCAGCCGTCTATCGCCGCCATCAGCAGATCAACGGAAGGTAATATCTTGATGCGATCCGACCCGCGTCAGCTGGCACCGTCTGTGGGAAAACTTGATTCCACAAAACAAAAAGTTCATCTTCCGATCCCAACCCAATGGCGAGCGGTCATCACGACGATCCAAGCACCAGCCGCCGCCTCCCCCTCAACGGAGACGCGGACGAGTCCCCTCCTCTGACGAGCGTCTACAACGCTGTAGCCGTCCGGATAGACCGACTCGCGTCCGTCGTGGACGCGCTCGTCCGTGTCCAAACGGCGGGGCAAGCTCCCCAGGTCGCCGCTCCCCCACCACGGGACCGGGATCCCTGCAGAGGAAGAGAAGACTCCGCTCGCGTCGGCACCGCCGACCACCGCCTCGCTGCCTCCCACGGCCGCAGATCCCCCGGGCCGATACATTCTGCGACCTGTTGGGCGCCCCACAGTTCAACACCGAGGTCCGTCGCCAGAGCGCCTCGCCCCGAGATCCTTCACGCACCTGTCCCTCCCGAGTAGATGTCGGTCATCTCGCCTGTTACCAGGCATGACCGACACCCCCTCCCTCGACGGGGTCGCGCGGACGGGGCTCGTCACGGCAGCTCAAAGACTACCTAGCCCGGGGATCTAAGGGACCTCATCGAAAGGAACCGGGGTCGCGGCCAGACACGGGCTACCGACAGCAGAGGCCAAAGATCAGAATGTGCCGAATAGACAGGATACCACGGCCGGCTCGACGCCCTCGAGAAGAAGATCGAAGGTATGCATCGGGAAGGTCACCGTTCGAGTGATGGGGCTAAGTACGCCGTCGACTCGCTCACCAAACCATTCGTCGAGGAGCTGCTCACCGTCCATGTCTCCTCTCGCAACAAGCCCCCGAAGGTCTCCTTCTTCGACAACAAACCGCCTGATACTACAACGCGCAAGTCAAGCATCGCTCCTTCAAGACCGAGGACCTGGTCCTGAGGCGAAACGAGTTCGTCGACCAAGGCAGGCTGCATAAGTTTTCCCCGAAATGGGACGGTCCATTCCTCGTCTCCGAGGTACTTCCCGGCGGAGCCTACCGCCTGCAAGACACGGACGGGCGCAAGTTTCCACGACCTTACAATGCTGAGAAGCTCAAGCTATACTAAAGGGAATGCTACAACATTGCAAAAAGAAGAATCTCGTTCATTCAAAGAGGCACTATGGGTTCCTCAGCCTCACAGAAAAAGAAGTGCCATAGCATCCTTAGCAGGCCTCGTACGGCCCCTCCCGGGCTAAGGATCAAAACCCTCGCCAAGAGGCAGCCGAGCGGCTACCCTGCTCGGCTATCCCTGACTGGTAGTTCCCTACCCCACGACGCCAAGGATCAAAGCCCTCACCAAGAGGCGGCCGAGCGGCTACCCTGCTCAGCTATCCCTAGCTGGTAGTTCCCTACCCCACAACGCCAGGGATCAAAGCCTTCACCAAGAGGCAGCCAAGCGTCTACCCTGCTCGGCTATCCCTGGCTGGTAGTTCCCTACCTCGCAACGCCAGGGATCAAAGCCCTCACTAAGTGGCAGCCCAGCGGCTTCTCCGCTCGGCTATCCCTGGTTGGTAGTTCCCTACCCCCACAACGCCAGGGATCTAAGCCCTCGCCAAAAGGCGACCGAGCAGCTTCACTGCTCGGTCCATCCTTAGCAGGCCTCCTACCGCACCTCCCGAGCTAAAGATCTAAGCCCTCGCCAAGAGGCAGTCGAGCGGCTGCCCTGCTTGGCTATCCCTGGCTGGTAGTTCCCTACCTCGCAACGCCAGAGATCTAAGCCCTCACTAAGAGGTAGCCGAGCGGTTACCTTGCTCGGCTATCCCCGGCTGGTAGTTCACTGCCACACAGCACCAGGGATCAAAGCCCTCACCAAGAGGCAGCCGAGTAGTTACCCTGCTCGGCTATCCCTGGCTGGTAGTTCCCTACCCCACAATCCAGGGATCAAAGCCCTTACCAAGAGGAAGCCGAGCGGCTACCCTGCTCGGCTATCCCTGGCTGGTAGTTCCCTACCCCACAACGCCAGGGATCAAAGCCTTCGCTAAGAGGCACCGGGAAGCAACCCTGCTCGGTCAGTCCTTAAGGATCAAAAGCCCTCGAAAGAGGCAACTGGGCCCACCCTTGTTCGGTTTGCTCTGCCCCCACAACGCCAGGGATCTAAGCCCTCACCAAGAGGCGATTGAGCAGCTTTACTGCTCTGTCCATCCTTAGTAGGCCTCCTACCGCCCCTCCCGAGCTAAGGATCTAAGTCCTCACCAAGAGACAGCCGAGCGGCTACCCTGCTCGGCTATCCCTGGCTGGTAGTTCCCTACCTCGCAACGCCAGGGATCTAAGCCCTCACTAAGAGGCAGCCGAGCGGCTACCCTGCTCGGCTATCCCTGGCTGGTAGTTCCCTTCCTCGCAACGCCAGGGATCTAAGCCCTCACTAAGAGGCAGCCGAGCGGCTACCCTGCTCGGTTATCCGTTCACTGCCACACAACGCAAGGGATCTAAGCCCTCACTAAGAGGCAGCCGAGCGACTACCCTGCTCGGCTATCCCTGGCTGGTAGTTCCCTACCTCGCAACGCCAGGGATCTAAGCCCTCACTAAGAGGAAGCCGAACGGTTACCCTGCTCGGCTATCCCCGGCTGGTAGTTCACTGCCATACAGCGCCAGGGATTGAAGCCCTCACCAAGAGGCAGCCGATCGGCTACCCTGCTCGGCTATCCCTGGCTGGTATTTCCCTACCCCACAACGCCAGGGATCAAAACCCTCACCAAGAAGCAGCCGAGCGGCTACCCTGTTGTAACATTTCAAAAAAAAATACATCAGCTACATCAGCATCAGCAACACCATCATGAGCTGCAACAGCAGCTGATGTGAACATCAGCCTAACCTCAGCTCATTTCAGCCCCCCATAGCTGACCTACACACCCCCATCATGACTCTTCAGCCCCCATAGCTGACCTACACACCCCCATCATGACTCTTCAGCCCCCATAGCTGACCTACACTCCCCCATCATGACTTATCATCCCCCAATGGCTGACTTCAGCCACCAATCAGCCCTTCCCCTACACCTACTGCTGCATTTCAGCCCATGGTTTCTACAAAACAACAGCAGCACCAGTAACAACCCACACCCTCATCACACCACATCACATGCACCATATATACCCCCCTTCTTCAAGTGAAGCAGCTGCTCCTGCAACACTTAGAAAAAAAAAGGAAAGAAAGAAAAGTAAATAAGAGAAAGGGAGAGTTGCAAGCAGCAGCAGCTGCAGAAATAACATCAGCAATGAGAAAACTGCCACAAGCAGGAACGTCAGCAGCAACAATCCTTCTTCCTTCCCTTCTCCTTCATCCTAGGACCCTCTTGAGGTATAATCTTGCAACCCAATTCCTATCTTACAAGCTATAGCTGTTAAAACTGAAATTTACTGTTATATCTGTAATCTAGTGCTAGTTTAGGGATTTTGAGTGAGATTTGGCCAAGAGATAGTTTTGATGGTTGGTATAACCCTATTAGGTGTATTCGAGACCAGTTAACCCCAGAATTCCCCAGATTTCCAGTAAGTTACCTGAAAGTTTCGACTTGGCGTATTTTAGCAATTTTATCGACTTTTTGACCTTTCTGGAAACTGCTATCACCCGGGACCTCCTAAAGTAAAATTGACTTGGCAGAAAGCTGTGCAGGCACCCTGGAACCATCCCACAAAGCCCTAGCCCTCACCTCATTTTTACGGCCGCAATTTTATTCATTCTGGCCGCAATTTGCGGCCAGACCTGGGTGAAATTGCCTCATTTTGCGTGCAAGGCCCTATTTCATGTAAACTTGACCCTGGGTATGTGCAGTTTTGACTGATTCCAAACAGGGTAAAATCTGGGATGATTTTCATGAGTTGGCGTATGATTTACGACTTGTTTTCTTATGGTTTTTGGTATTCGATGATTCGTTTCCGTCGGGTGGCGTTTGGACGTCAACGACAGTGGATATTGGCAGTGTTTGCACACAAGGTCACAGGTTTTTACCTATGAGCGTAGTGTGTACCATTTTTGGTTTCCGACAAGGTTTTCATGTGTTTTAGCGTGTGATATCCTTGTAGGTACCCCACGTGGCGTCAAAGCGTTGGAGATGCATGGCGACAACGGCACCGGCACGCATATAACAAGGTGAGTAGATTTATATCTATGGGGAGAAGTCGGGTGGATGGCGTATAGCACCCCGCAGTTCGTAGTGATGTGTACGGATGCGTATACACACTAACAATTATTATATGTTGTTGGGATTAATTATTGATGTTTAAATGGATATTGGTATGTTGGATTGGTGAAAGGTTACGAAACCCTACGGTAGTGGGTGCACTACACATACACACTCCCACACATACATACTTGCATACATCCTTACTTCATACGTGGTTATGGGATTCTATCTAGATATGTGTTCACATGGGTTTGGGATTATGTGTTCACATACGGATTTGAGGATAATACATGGGATTGAGATGGGTCGATGATATTTGATCCGAGGTTATGATATCGGTGATATGGTAAAATTCATAATTGAGATAAGTCTTGATGTTTTAGCGGATTTTGGGATAATGATGCCATAGGAATAGTGAAATAAATATGTAAATGATCGACATGTGATTATGATACGAGATCTGATATGATATGACAGGATATTTATAATAGGCCGTCTTGGGCGAGGTATATTCCTTGAGATGATATGTGCTGATGATATCGATTTATACTGGATTGTCGACGAGTAGTCAGATCTTGATTGTAGTGATGTTAGCATTGTATTAGACATAGGTCAGTACCCAGATGATGATATTCGATAAAGAAAATACCAGATGAATGATATAATGATTATGATATTGACCCGTGCCCAGATTTGGGGATGCCGTACGACGGATTTACGTACGAGCTATATTTGATGTTTGATCCGCACTCTTGACTTGGGAATAATCGATTATAGAGATATGGTATCAGATGTGATATTATCGAGGCAGGATCACCGACTATATATATATATATTATTATATGTATCGACTCAGAGGTTAGGCGGTTTCCCTTAGCTGCAGTTAGCTTATTAGCTCAGTCTTATTGTTGGCATAACTGTATGACTCTTATGACATTAGATGCAGTTCAGCTATCATTGTGTTTTAGCACTCAGCTCCCGCATATTATTGTTACTCTGCATCGCATACTTATTGTGATTCATATTCTATTTTGATATCATGCTGTTAGGACACCAGCACCATTACCGATGATGCGTATGTTCCACATACACTTACCTGCCAGCTCACACACTTCTTCATCGGTAATTGCCATGTCACTACACAGTAGTATTATTGCATCAGGATATGACCCTTGTATGTGCATACTATTATTCCATGTTGCATGATATACTGTTATACTTGCATTCCATTTATATGTCACATACATCATGCTTCCTGATTATACGCATTGAGATATGTTGTTTCTATGTTATTTCTGGATTTGGGAACCGTGAGCATTTCAAAGAGATTATGTAAATGTTTTAAAAACCCGGTTACCCTTGATATGATATTTCAGTGCGTCCACCATGTGTTTTCTCGGTGCTGAGAGCGACATGTGAAACCCGAATCGAGGAGGCGGATGAGACCGATTGTGGGTACATGGTGGACCCGGTGCGGTACCCCTGGGCAAGAAGATCGCAGATGATGGCGTTGAGCCTGTGCAGGGGAGCACTACCGACCGGTGATATTACCCGACGCGTCGGATATCCGGAGGATACCGTCGTGGTCATGAGATGGATGGTAGGGGCCGATCTGGACTGACGGCGCCCTCGATTTTGTGATTGAGACATTGAGATTTCGAGATATTGAGGTACAGAGATTGTGATACAGAGGTATCGAGATACTGAGACTTATGTTTTGTGCCGATGCTAGGCACTGTTTATACTGATTTCATTTACGATACCTCATTTTAAAAATACAGAAATCTCACAAATTATGAAAGCAGTTTCTTCAGTACATGCATTCTGTTTCATGCATTCATACATTATCCATATGATATATTGCCACCTGATGCACTGACATGGACATATGGGATTACACTTGGGTTAGATATTTACCCTAGCCATGGTTTTAGATTGCTGGTTATATATTTGAGGATTATATATCATAATCGTATGACCTAGGATTGCATTATACATGCGATTTTCTGTTCGTAGATCTTTTTCTACTCACGAGTTGGCAACTCACCCCCGTTGTGCCCCAGTTTCATGCAGGTGTTGCCGTACGGATTTCATTACGGCTTTGTGGGCACATCTTCTTCAGGTGACTTGCTAGTAGGTGGGTTATTTGTATCATACCCATCATTATACATTGTATATTATATTCAGTTGTATCTAGAAGTTCCATCAACCAAAACATGTATTTACTTGAGATAGAGACCGGTGATGTTTATTCTTTCGACCTTAGAGTCGCGTGTTATATTTCCATGGATTTCATGCTGGTTGGAGTTCCCTTTTCTGTTGCGATCCTCGCCTTTAGGCGTTGTATATTATGTTGCTACAGGTTGATTCACATAAGGTTTTTCCTACACTCTACTACTTCTCTTGGTTTGGATTTCTGGGCTTCGGCTTACTTATTTTACGGACGCCTTGAGACGTTTCGTAACTTAAGTGCCGGTCATGTTCCGAAATTTCGGGTCGTGACAAAGTTGGTATCAGAGCGTTAGGTTTTACCTTCGAAGAGTAGGATGACCCTTGGTTGATGGAATAGGTGACTAAAGTAGAGTGACGTACCGTAGGTATGTTCCGCGGCATATTTACGACACGCCACTCCACTTAAGGAGCCTTAGGATGTACATTCTTTTGTTCAGTATCATATTCATTCCTGATCTAGCCTCATCAGTACCAGTACGGTTTTGCTGCCACGATTACGGGCAGGGAGAGCTACGGCTAGAGTTGCGGTCAGCATGAGCTCGTCATGAACGAGGACTGACCGGGGTTTGATTCTGGCGACACACGATTGTAGAGGTGTGTCCTTGTTTGTATTTTGCGCCACGAGCGTGGGGTGGATCGCCGTATGAGATTACTCGGACGTGCAGATTAGCACCAGAGGATTGAGCCACCGGTAGAAGCCAGCCAGACTTTGTTGACCGTTGGCGTATTGCTTACTCCTGATGATTAAGGCACAGTTCAGCGTGCAGACGAGTGAACCAGTTATTGCTGCGAACAACGAGATATCGCCCCAGATGTTGGAGCTATTGCGGTACAAGTGTACTAAGAGATGATAGAAGATCGCTAGTCCCCGAGGATGAAGGACTAGGACATGTGGATCATTCGCTACCCCGATGCGAGGTCATCAGATAGATTGATTCCAGCTAGAGACGACTTCACGCAGAGACGTTGAGAGTCGACAGAGACGATCGAATGTCAGAAACCTATTATTCTAAGTTTAAAGTGTTCAGGAAAGACATGCAGGCCATTCTATGGACCCTCTAGAAGAATGAAACCCTAACTCGACTTAATGACTGTGTGAAAGCCTTGAACCTTAGGGTTTGCGGCAGTTCTGCGGCGCCATTAGTAAGGCTTGGGTTTGCCCTTCTACGGCTGGACCACCGATGCTGTGGTATGTACGCGATACTATTATACTGTACCCAAGATGTTGAGATCTTGGAGGACTATGAGGTTTTGACGAATCGATCAGATGGCTCGACTTAATTCGGATGCTAGATGGTGAGATGCATTTCTTGGGAGACTCCAGATACGAGGATAGCCGTTGGAGCTCAGTCCATGCAGCCACGACGAGACGAGTCCGAAGCAGTCGACATTAGAGAAAAGTGGAGTAAGATGTTCGTACAAGATCTGGATAAGATGACGTTCCACTCCGCCGACATCAATGATGCGGTAAGCATGCCTATGCATTATACTTGGATGTACCTTCCAGAAGGAGTCGCGATGAGTATGCAGCCATTCCAGAACAAGAAGCAGATATAGTAAGGACGATGACTTCCGGACAGTTAAGCAGAGAAGGGATTTGGAAGAGACCGTGAGCAGGATTCCTTCCAGGACACTGCTGCAATGATATTTACACCCAGGATCAGATGTGTCACGTGCATTCAGAGAGCCAGAGGCCGACGCCAGTGACATGCTGCTTTACGAGTGGTCGCGATGATTGACCGAGAGATGACCAGAGAAGTGCCAAAACGAAATCGTCCCCGTTAGCACACCTGACAGGGCCGATGAGCCGATGGATCGTGAGATTGGTAATCTACAGAGAAGACTTGGACGCAGGAGTGGTCATGTTATGCACACCAGCAGGCCAGATTTCAGGATCGTCGATGAGACATGCTATGAGTGACCACGACAGTTGGCCAGAGATTCTTAGAAGATGTGCTTGAGCATAACTATTCCGCCATACTTGATTTCAGTATTTTGGGCGATCTATTCGCATGACTGATTTTGATGATTGAGGATTTGCGATTTTTGCACAGTTGTTGCACTTGATATCGTTTTCGTGCCTTGGTTTCACATGTTTGTGATTTTATGGGTTTTAGACATTAGAGTTGATTTCGTGCGTATATATGCACACGATGTGGTTTTTGCACTCGGTATAGTTCACGTATGCTTACAGTGCAATGATTCGTATTTCGTGCACTTGGATGCACTGGACTTCGATTTCGATGGTGATGCTCGATATTTGTTTCGTGCATGATGGATGCACCGGATTTGGATTTTTAGCGCATGTTGGGTGCAGTTATGAGATGCGATTTGGTGCACACCAGATGCACTAAACCGAGATTCTTCGTGCATGTCAGATGCACCTGTTTGTGCTGTCAGATGCACCTGTTTGTGCTGTCAGATGTTTCGTACACATCCGATGCACTTAGATATTGTTTCTGTGCGCGCATGTATGGCACATTCATGGATTTTGATTTCCGTGCGCACCGGACGCACAGGGTTTTTATATGCACATTTTTGGGATTGATTTCTTATGGAGCAGTACGTTTTTATGATATTTGCTATGTGTTTCCGTACTGAGCAGGACTAGTCAGAGGACAGTGCCTGGGTATATTTTGCATGCATTGATAGATTTCAAAGGGATTTCCAAAAGCGTGCTATAGTCTCATTATTTACATACGTGTCCGATATGACACAAGACATTTAAAATGAGGAAACCGTTCTAAATTGTTTTCAAAACGGCGGAATGTACATAGTAAACAAAAGATATATACGTATATGGTTATTTTCTTACAAGAGACGTCCGCCCCTGTGCAGTGTTATACGCATTGCACATCGAATTTAAAGACTTGGCATGCATTCCCTTCAGATATTTACATGTACGGATTTGGTATTTACATGCATAGTTCCGATTTATAGCGTATCGGTTTTGATTTGGATTTGGCATTCGTGTTTTCACCTTGACTCCGATGATTGCAAGATGCTTGACGGAATTTTGACTTCGAGTTATCTGCTCGTTACTCATGCGCATGTATTGCGCTATGATGCCTTTTATATATTGATGATTTCGGAGCCCCGTTGACTTAGACATTTATTTGAAATGTTTTAGAATTGGGAGGTTTAAATTTAAATTCGGGGACCGAATTTCTTTAAGGGGGGAAGATTGTAACATTTCAAAAAAAAATACATCAGCTACATCAGCATCAGCAACACCATCATGAGCTGCAACAGCAGCTGATGTGAACATCAGCCTAACCTCAGCTCATTTCAGCCCCCCATAGCTGACCTACACACCCCCATCATGACTCTTCAGCCCCCATAGCTGACCTACACACCCCCATCATGACTCTTCAGCCCCCATAGCTGACCTACACTCCCCCATCATGACTTATCAGCCCCCAATAGCTGACTTCAGCCACCAATCAGCCCCTCCCCTACACCTACTGCTGCATTTCAGCCCATGATTTCTACAAAACAACAGCAGCAGCAGTAACAACCCACACCCTCATCACACCACATCACATGCACCATATATACCCCCCTTCTTCAAGTGAAGCAGCTGCTCCTGCAACACTTAGAAAAAAAAAGGAAAGAAAGAAAGAAAAGTAAATGAGAGAAAGGGAGAGTTGCAAGCAGCAGCGGCTGCAGAAATAACATCAGCAATGAGAAAACTGCCACAAGCAGGAACGTCAGCAGCAACAATCCTTCCTCATTCCCTTCTCCTTCATCCTAGGACCCTCTTGAGGTATAATCTTGCAACCCAATTCCTATCTTACAAGCTATAGCTGTTAAAACTGAAATTTACTGTTATATCTGCAATCTAGTGCTAGTTTAGGGATTTTGAGTGAGATTTGGCCAAGAGATGGTTTTGATGGTTGGTATAACCCTATTAGGTGTATTCGAGACCAGTTAACCCCAGAATTCCCCAGATTTCCTGTAAGTTACCTGAAAGTTTCGACTTGGCGTATTTTAGCAATTTTATCGACTTTTTGACCTTTCTGGAAACTGCTATCACCCGGGACCTCCTAAAGTAAAATTGACTTGGCAGAAAGCTGTGCAGGCACCCTGGAACCATCCCACAAAGCCCTAGCCCTCACCTCATTTTTACGGCCGCAATTTTATTCATTCTGGCCGCAATTTGCGGCCAGACCTGGGTGAAATTGCCTCGTTTTACGTGCATGGCCCTATTTCATGTAAACTTGACCCTGGGTATGTGCAGTTTTGACTGATTCCAACGAGGGTAAAATCTGGGATGATTTTCATGAGTTGGCGTATGATTTACGACTTGTTTTCTTATGGTTTTTGGTATTCGATGATTCGTTTCCGTCGGGTGGCGTTTGGACGTCAACGACAGTGGATATTGGCAGTGTTTGCACACAAGGTCACAGGTTTTTACCTATGAGCGTAGTGTGTACCGTTTTTGGTTTCCGACAAGGTTTTCATGTGTTTTAGCGTGTGATATCCTTGTAGGTACTGTTTCGCCCAATCAGAGCAGAGCTCTGTTTGAATTCAAAATTCAAATTTTTGAAGCAGAGCTTCAAATCCCGCGCGCAGCGCCCAAGAAGGCGCGCCCAATCAGAGCAAAGCTCTGTTTAAAAGAAGCAACGCTTCAGCTGCGCTGCGCTCTGCGCTGCGTGACACGTGTCAGCGCAGATGCGCTAGCGCAGTTGCGCTGCGCTCTGCGCTGCGCGACACGCGTCAGCGCAGATGCGCTAGCGCAGTTGCGCTCTGCGACACGTGTCAGCGCAGATGCGCTAGCGCACTTGCGCTGTGCTCTGCGCTGCGCGACACGTGTCATGCGCTGGGGCATCTGCGCCAAACTGAATTAAGATTTTTATGAAATCTTTTCTGTTCTTTCCAGAACTAGAAGACTTTCTTCGGCCTTTGGATCAAAGATCCAACGGTGGGAAAACTCCCAAAAATCATTCAGGAAAGATCCCGTTAACAAATTCAACAGATTTGTGGTCACTATAAATAGGACCCTAAGCCTCAATTCAAAATCATCAAGAATTTTCTCGAAAAATCAAGAAGTCTAAACAGAGAAAACTCCGAGAAGAAAAAAGGTAAAGAACCTTTATAAGGTAGAAAAAAGGCCCTCTAATAGATCATTGATCTAAAAATAAAAAAACAGTGCTTTGCACTTCTTGTGAACCTTCGGTTCTGTAAAAACAATAAAAATAATAAAATAATAAAAGAATAGTGCTTTGCACTTTTAAGAACCTCTGGTTCTTCGAATAAAGAAAAATTTATTTTTCTTTGATCTAATTTAGACGAAGAAATTAAACAGTGCTTTGCACTTCCCTTCTTGAATCTAAAAGATTCTTAGTGCTTTGCACTTCCAAGTTGCGCCGTTGCGCTCTTAACAGAGCGCCACGTGTCGGCTATAAAACCACCTGCGCTAAGCGCCCTTAAGATAGAGCTTTGCTCTCTGGAATTAGCGCAACTCGCTGAGAGAGCGCCACGTGTCAGCAGCGCAATAGCGCAGCGCAACAGCGCAACGCGCTGCGCTAGTGCGCTTGCACTCATCAGAGCACGACACGTGTCATCACCATATGGACTTGTGCTCATTGCTTAGCGCAAAGCGCAGATGCATTAAAAAGGGCCAAGCCCAATTAAGAGAAGGCCTAACAGGCTCAATAAAGCACAAATGCATTATTTTAAGGGGCAGAGCCCAAATCAAAACAGATGCTTTGCATCATTTATAAATGGGCAGAGCCCAAACAGAATCTCCAGAATGCTATGCATTTTACAAGGGGCAGAGCCCAAATCAAAACAGATGCATTGCATCATTCATAAATGAGCAAAGCTCAAAATAAATTGATGCTCTGCAGAGCCTAAATGCAATGCATTACTTAATAAAGATGTTGAACTGGACTTAGCCCAATCGTGGCCATAAGTCCTTAAATTAAATTGACTGAGCAAAATGGCTCTCCTAAATCAACTCACGACCGGCTCGAGGGTACATCTCCGAACTCCTTTGACATTTGTCGTTGTAATTCCTCAACGACGTCAAAGAGGTGACGGGTCCCAACGACCGCACATCGCTATGGACTGCGGGGTCCTTAAACTCGTGGACCGAAACGTCCTTAAACTAATATCGGACCGAAACGTCCCTAAACTAGTATCGGACCGAAACGTCCCTAAACTAATATCGGACCGAAACGTCCCTAAACTAATAATGGACCACTACGTCCTTAAACTGGCGACGGACCACCACGTCCCTAAACTGGAATATGGACCACTACGTCCTTAAACTGGCGACGGACCGAAACGTCCCTAAACTAATAATGGACCACCACGTCCCTAAACTGGCGATGGACCACCACGTCCTTAAACTGGCGCAATCGAGCCCGAACGCTCTTTTGCCGGATCTAAACGGTCCCGTCTAAGTTGATCTTAGCCCCAAATACGGTTAATGTGTCCTTAGATCTTTAAATAAACAATAAAACTCCGAATCAACTTTGGTTCAAGGGTACATCTCTGAACTCCTCTGACGCCTGTCGTTGTAATCCCTCAACGACGTCAGAGAGGTGACGAGTCCCGACGGCCAGATAATTAAATCAATCACTACGTCAAGTCGATCTTAGTCCAAAACAGGGCTAATGTATCCTTGACGAACGTTTAAGTTGATCTTAGCCGCAACACGACTAATGTATCCTTAAGCCAAAAAAAAACACTAAACCCAAATCTAAGTGAATACGGATTTGGACTAATCCACGTCCTACGGGCGACGGCATTACTCAGTCTCCGTATACAATCCACGGGCAACCACAAACAAAACAAACACACACGACACGAAGTGAAATTCTGGAGAAGGAGAAAGTTGTTACCGCGACGCGGTAGCGTAATTAACTGCAGGGGCTTGCGCCTGCAGGGAAGAGCGTCCCCACAATCAAAAACCCCTCACCCTGAGGGGGAATCTGACAAAGTCTGCTACATCGGCCGCATCCGTCTAAACCTCCGATACAAGGTGCCATAAATTAACTTGGCATTTTCGGAGAGGTGGACGGATCAAACCCAAATAGCATCTGCCCCGAACCTCAGGCACGGACGTCCTAACGTCCCGGCCGCCGTTCGGAGGGGAACAGATTCTGGCACGCCCGGTGGGACCTCTTTCTCTTTCCACTCCACACTTCGTGTGTCGTCTTCGCGAACCAATCGCGGTTTGTTAAATGATTGCCTTCGGATTTCAAGTTGCTAAGATTTGGTCTTTTGTTTGGTACAGAACTCAAGCATTCAATGGCCACCAACTGCACCAACTGCTCGAAGTGCAACTGCAACGGACGCTCCACCTCACCTAGAGGTGTAGCATATGGGCCCCAGGCGGCTTCCTTCCTGACCCTGCCGGTAGGCCAGTTGACTCAGGCCACCACCGGCTTGTTCTTCAGGACCATGGTCCCACCTACAAGCTTCTCGGCGCCGATACCCACACCGGAAGCGAACAAGAAGTCGGTGTTCGACCGGCTCACTGCTACTGCGACCCCTGTCAGCGGGTCGCCTGCTACTGGACCAACAGCCTCCGTTTTCACCAGGCTGGGTCAGAACTATAAGGTGGCTGTCCCAAAGAGGGCAACGGCCGCTGCTTTGGAAGTCGTTAAAGCGGCTTCTCCTATCAGAGAGTCAGTCTTCATAAGATTGACGGTTCCTACTCCTCCCCCAGCTGGTCAGAAGGCATCAGTCTTCGACAGGCTGACATCAACAGTTACCCCACGCTCAAACAGGGGGCAGCAAGAAACCATCTCAATCTCCGAGCCGATCCCGGCGGCTCGTCGTGCGCGACGTCGCCATTGGCAGCGAATAAGGAAAGCAGGGGGCAACTCCCCCTCAGGGCTAACCCCACCTGCTCCAGTGGTGGAAGTCGATGCTGCTGTCCCAACTGGGAACAGCTTTGAAATGCTGAGGAAGGTGAGAAAGAACTCCCCGGTTGCTACGTTAAAAAGGTCTCCTCCACCCATGGAAAAAGCTCCGGAGATGAAACAGGAACAGCCTCCTCAACGGCTGTCAGCGAAAGTTTATAAAATTTGGCGGAGGGTTCAAGACTCCGTGATTGACTCAGGCCACTTCCGTCGCCAAAACAGGGCAAGGGTGGAAAAAGACAAAAACCGCCCCGCTAAACGGCAGGGGGCAACAAATGCTAGGATGCCCACTACAACGGCTCCTTCAACCTCAAAGGCCCATAAAAGGAAGAGGCCAGAAAAGCTCCCATGACGCTGACAAAATCTAAGAGCGGTGAACCTAAACGCCCCAAGTCAGGGGGCATCACAGTTCATACGGTCTATATGGCTTCGGGGAAAGAAGAAAGTCGTACTTCTATGGGTCACCAACCGCTCACCCGGTCAGTGACCAAGTCTCAGGAGCAGCAACAAAAGCTCCAGGAGATGATGACTACGATGGCTGCACTCACGGGGCCAAAAGAGAATCCTGAGACGTCCTTAGATGAACGTCAAGAAGAAGAGACCGACGCCGAGTTCCTTCGAAGAGTACTGGAAAAGAGGGACAAAGAGGCTGCTGAACAAGCAGCCAATATACAACGCATGGGCCTTCTCTTCCAGGATATGATAGGGATGATGATACAACCAGAGCCCCCGACTGAAGAACCCCCGATCGTCCTTGGGGATGATAGGGGAGAAACATCAAACCCTCAGCCCGTTCTATCGACGGCTAAAGAAGACACAATCTCTAAAACAGATCTGGACGAATATATAGCCCAGCAGATAAAAGTTCATCACGCGGCCGAAGCAGCCGGTCACGTTGTAAAAACGGGGCGGCCATATCCGGGCTGGTATGACCAAATCAAGTACCCGCCAGGTTACACAATTCCAAAGTTTCATGTCTACAAGGGGACCGGCAATCCCCATCAACATGTTGCTCAATTCAGGGCGCTTTGTGGTAACACTGGAGGCGACGACAAACTCTTGCTGCGCCAGTTTGTTGGAAGTTTATCAGATACAGCTTTCGAGTGGTATTCCGAGCTCCCCAACGACTCTATTAAAACCTTCGCAGAGATGGAGCTGCTCTTCACCCAACGCTTTGCAAGTGCCAGTGAGCGTACTCCGATGACGGCGCTGATTAACGCCAGGGTAAAGCCCGGCGAGACGTGGGTCCAATACGCTATACGCTGGCGTAATCTATGGTCTAAGTGTGAACAGCGTATAGAAGAAGCCCCTGCGGTGGGAATGTTTGTTGGAACCCTTGATCCACAAGCAACCATCTCGCAGTTCATGATGTTCTTCAAGCCGACTTCTTTCCAGGCTTTGATCGACAAATTGGCGCAGATGGACCAGATGGGCCATAAACCCCCTCTCCCGAAGCCGGACTCTCGAAACGATAAAGGAAAGGGAAAAGCGATCATCGTCGCTAATGCCCAACAACAACCGAACGACTCGAAGCCGGTCGCTCGTCCAAATAATACGCGTCCATACGTGCCCCTTGAAGACAGGGTGGGACGTGCTTACTCCTTCCCCCGTGATAAAACAAGGAGGCTATTCGAGCTGGCATTGCGCAATAGGCTCATAAATCTGCCAGATCCAAAACGTCCGTCACAACCAAGTGATGTCAACGAGCCTAATTACTGCCCTTATCATAGAGTGCTAGGACATCCAATCGAAGACTGCTACGTCTTCAAAAATTGGCTTGAGAACCAGTACCGTCAGGGCAAGTTTGTGCTATCTGACAAATGGAAAGTGAATCCTCCGCAACCCCACACCTATAAGGGAACGAATACGCCAGGGGCAACATGCTCCGTCATTGAAGAAGCTCCCTGGGAGGTTGTATTATCAGCCAAAACGAGGAGAATGCTAAATGATCTTCAGACCTGTCCAGCGGTCAGGTGGAAGAACCCCTTGGAGCCGCAGGTTATTGAGGGGATGTTGAAACCACGTCCGACTCCGAAGGCCGATGGTGGTAGTTCAAGCGTTCATAACCAGCAGTCAAAATCTTCGAAAAAGAAGAAGAAGACATCTAAGAAGCCCGTGAAGCCTGGCGACAAGCGCACGGACTTACAGAAACAGATCGACGCACTGGATGAGTACAACCAAAAGGCGCGGACTCCCATTACGCTCCAAGATTTCCTTGATCACGTCTTTCAAAAGGAAGATGAGGAAGAAGCTTCATCGGATGAATCCGACGGAGATGTGGCAAGCTGTCATATGATCTCTCACTCGACCACGAGCGATGAAGGGACTTCCGGCACTAAAAAGCCGGGGACAAATACTGAGTCAAGGGTTCCGGAATTATCAATGGAAATGATTGACGCGTTTCTGAGTGAAGCTCGATTGAAAAGTAAAGCTGATCAAGAACGCGAGACGGCGATATTCGAAACGGCCAAGCGCCAGCGACTCGAGGGAGGAGCTGAGATGATCCTACTGGAGCAAAATGCCTCCACCGCTGACAAGAGCCAATTCAAGATAAAAAAGAAGTTCGCTAAGGCCATATCGATGGGCATGAAGCTACCACCCTCAGAAGAAAAGGTTACTAACGTGGAAGAAATGCACCCCTCTTATTGCTTATATCATCAGAAGGTCTCACATTCTACCCAGGAGTGCAAAGCGTTCGATAAATGGTGGCAAGGATACGTCGCTAATCAACAACGCTTTAAACGGGAAAAGCGTAAGGTTCGTCGGGACCAAAGAAACATGACCAAAGCGCTTGAAAGAACTGCCGGCAACTGTCACATGGTTAACACTACCAGGTCACAGGTGCCCACATTTGGGAGCGACTCTGATGAGGAACTAGAGATTGCCCCTCTCTTTAAAGAGTCAACTTCGGGAAAAGAAGAAGAACCGAAGTCTTGCGAAAATATACAGCTGCGGAATCGGATATTGCCTGAAAAGAACCTCGGACCCTCGAATAGAAAAGATAAAGGGAAAGAGAAGGTCTCTGAAGACATCACTTTGGATGACCAAGTCGCGGAAGAGTTAACTGCCAAAAATCCGCCAAAGAGGAGTAAGGTGGATTACAATGTCTTAGCACATCTGAGAAAGTTACCCTCACAACTCAGCATCCTCGATGCCTTGTTACTATCGAAGGAGGCGAGAGACTCTTTGATTAATGCGCTACAAGATCCGGACCAGTTCCAAGCCTTCTTGGCCGAAGAAAAGATGAAAGACGAATTGGAGGAAGTGCACACAGCCGACGTTGCTTTTGATGATGAGGACCTTCTTCTCGGGACATGTGAACACAATCGCCCTCTTTATGTCTCAGGATACTGCCATGACATAAAGATAGGTAAAATCTTGGTCGATAACGGATCGTCCGTCAATTTACTCAACGTACGAGTGTTAAAGGAGATTTGCATGAGTGTCCAACACCTCGCCCGAGACAAGATCACTATCTCCGGTTTCGACTCTCAATCTTCAAAGACTCTCGGATCTGTGATATTGACGCTACGCTTCGGGTTGCTCGTCACAGATATCAAATTCCATGTTATAGACGCCAAGACGTGCTACAATGCTCTACTTGGCCGACCATGGCTACACGAGTACAATATCATCCCTTCTACACAGCACCAGTGCATGAAGTATTCCAGGGATGGCCTCGAGTACACTGTGGCCGGAGAGTTGAATCCGTTTTCCGTGAACGAAGTTCGCAAGTATGAAGATGCCAAATACTTCTTGCCGAGCTTCGAAGACACGGAAAGGTGTCACAAACCGGAGAACAAAACTAATGCCACCATCCCTGTCTTCGGCAGTGACACCGAGGAGAAGGATATAATTTATTCAGGTCCATCCCAATCTACCAGGCCAGGACCATCCGTTCCTTCGTTGATCTTCGGTAGTGATTCAGAGGATGAAGTTCATGCTGTATTCCCTGCTCGACTGTCAATACAAACTTCTGCTGATGAAGAGCGAAGTCTACAAATAGCTATGGTGCCGCCTAGACACCATAAAGAACTGGATGCACTTAATATCTACAGTGTAGAAGAGTTGCGGACATTCTATATCCCTCCCAGAAAAAAGAGAGAGAAAGCAATTCTGCTTTACCGCTCTGAAGAAAATAAAGTGGAGAAAGAAATCTGGTATGGAGCAGATCCAAAGCTGGACGGGCTTCAACCCATTCGCTTACCTAGGTATTATACGGAAGGCTTGAAACGACTGTTAAAGCGCCAAGGGATACCCTTCGAACAGACTGTTAGGAAGGCCAGATTCTATGACAGGGTTTGGAACGTCCCCGGAACTCAACACAAGCTACCTAATGGGAGAGTGGAAACCAAAGGGCTTGGGTACATCCGGCCAAAGAAGCAGGAGCTAGTAAACAGCTGTTATGCCATGTATGAGTTCGACGGAGAGGCGGACGCTCAATGGCGGGATGCTAATCCTGAACCAGCAAAAGTTCCTGATACAAAACCGCCCAGTCCGTCGTCCGAAGACCAGATGAGCAAACTTATAAGGGGTGCGAGTCAAAAAGCCCGAGATGATCACGATCGTGAAATGGCAATCTATGAGAAAGCTAAGACACATCGCCTCCTCCAACAGGCATTAAAGAACGAAGATGCCGCTCCTTGTCAACCTGCTACAAAAAAGGTGCGACGCGAGAACAAAAACAAGTCGAAAGGCAAGAGAGGCGCTCGACAACTACAAAGCAGAGCTAAGAAGCCGCGCATCCGAGAATCGAGCGTTATTGACTTAGCCCTCAGGAAGAAAATGGGTCGAGCATACTCTTTTCCTCGGAACAAAACAAGGAAAATATTCGATCTCGCTCTAAAACATCAAATGCTTACATTGCCAGAGCCTAAGCACCCTGAACAAGCAGGCGAAGTCTCCAACCCAAGGTATTGCTTTTACCATCGAGTAGTAGGGCATCCGCTTGAAGATTGCTTCACCTTTAAGAATTGGGTTGAGGACCAATATCAGCTTGGCAAATTCGCGTTGTCTGACAGTTGGAGGGTAGCGCCGCCACAAAAGCACGAACCCGAAAACACAAGAATAAAACCAACTCCGCATTGGGGTTGGCAAAAAATTCACACCTGCCATGTGATAACAATATTAAAAGAAGGGGCCGAAGACATGAACAATCTCCCTTGGTGCTTTGAAAGCGGCAGCGATGAGGTAATCTCAAAATTTCCCCCAGCTCCGAAAGAACTGGAGGACGGAATACATACCACTGCAGATAATCTCAAGAAAATTGAGTTGGGGACGGAAAATGACCCGCGACCGACATTCATCAGCGAGCTGCTATCTGAAGAAAGGGTGGCTGCATTAAAGGATGTGCTTCTGCAGCACAAAGATTGCTTCGCGTGGAACTATTCCGAAATGCCGGGACTAGATCCAGAAATTGCTGTACACAAGTTGGCGATATCCCCAGACATTAAGCCAGTCAAACAAGCGCCGAGAAGAATGCGACTCGAGCTTGAGATGAGCATCAACGCCGAAGTCAAAAAGCTGATAGACTCTGGCTTCATCCAGGAAGTCCAATACCCTGAATGGATCGCCAACATCGTCCCGGTAATGAAGAAAAATGGGACAGTGCGCATATGCGTAGACTTCCGGGATCTCAATAAAGCTTGTCCAAAAGATGACTTCCCAGTGCCAGTCACCGAACTGATGATAGACAACACATCCACTCATGAGGTTTTCTCCTTCATGGACGGCTCATCGGGATATAATCAAATAAAAATGCACCCTGAAGATCAGAAGCACACGGCCTTCAGGACTCCGCTTGGTATATTTTGTTATAAAATGATGCCCTTCGGTTTGAAGAACGCCGGCGCTACCTATCAGAGGGCCATGACGAAGATCTTCGACGACCTTATACACGAAATCGTCGAATGCTATATCGACGATCTCGTGGTCAAAAGCAAATCATACGAGGAACATCTCGAGCATCTGAAGACTGTATTTCAACGCCTTCGGCAATACAACTTGAAGATGAATCCTCTTAAATGTGCGTTCGGGGTTTCCTCAGGCAAATTCCTGGGATTCGTCGTTCGACACCGAGGTATTGAAATAGATCCGTCAAAGATCAAAGCGATCATGGAAATGCCTCCGCCGAGGACTCTCAAACAGCTGCGGTCTCTCCAAGGGAAACTCGCGTATATACGGTGATTTATAGCCAACCTTTCAGGAAAGTGCCGTCCTTACAGCCACCTGATGAAGAAGGGAACCCCATTCGTCTGGGACCAAAAATGCCAAGGCGCACTGGATGAGATCAAGCAATACCTGCAGAACCCACCGGTGTTGGCTGCTCCGGTTAAGGGAAAGCCTCTTATCCTTTATACAACCGCCCTCGAAGGTTCCTTAGGCGCATTATGGGCACAAGAGAACGATCAAGGGAAAGAAAGAGCACTCTACTACTTAAGTCGAGTTCTGCTGGGGGCAGAAAGCAATTACTCTCCCATTGAAAAACACTGCCTGGCGTTGATCTTCGCAATAACCAAGCTTAGGCACTACGCGTTGGCGCACGAGGTCAGTCTGATCTCAAAAGTCGACCCTCTTAAATATTTAATGTCAAAGGCCATATTGACGGGGAGACTCGCTAAATGGGCCCTGCTCTTGATGGAATTCTCGATAACGTATCAACCTCTCAAGGCAGTGAAAGGCCAGGCCATCGCCGACTTCCTCGCTGAGCATCCGATACCCGCCGATTCTCCTCTGAATTGCGACCTTCCAGACGAACATGCATTCGATGCGATCGACGGTGATAATATCCGATGGGAGCTCTATTTTGATGGAGCATCTTCCATGAAGAAACGTAAACAAAGTACCCCTATAATTAAATCAGGGGTAGGACTCATCTTTGTAACTCCACAAGGAGGGATAATGCGCTACGCGTTCTCCCTAACGGAGCCGAGAACAAACAATGAAGCCGAATACGAAGCTCTGATAGCAGGCCTCGAGATCGCCATTGACATGGGAATTGAAGATCTCCTCATATACGGCGATTCCCAACTGGTCGTTAGTCAAGTAAACGGCGACTACCAAACGTGCAAACCGGAATTGGTAAAATACGGTGAAAAAGTGCAGCAACTGCTAACCCAGATTCCCTCTTACACTTTGGAAAGTATACCGCGCGCGGAAAACAGCAAAGCGGATGCACTAGCCAAGCTTGCTAAAGAACTGGCGGACGAGAACCTCGACGACGTTAGAATCGTGGTACAAAGCCGTCGAGTGCTTGCCCCAACAGAAATATCTCCAGGACCATATAAAGAAAATGGAGCAACTGAGCAGGCAACCCTGCAAATAAAAGACAGGGAAAATACCGAGGACTGGAGAGAAGTCTTCATAGATTACTTCAAGTTCCACCGAATACCTGAAGAGGCGTCCACAAGACATCAGCTCACCAAACGAGCTCTGTCTTTCGCCTTCGTCAATGATACTCTATACAAGAGGTCATTCGACTCTCTGTGGTTGAGATGCTTAGGACCTGACGAAGCGAGAAGGGTCGTCCAAGAAGTTCACGACGGACTCTGCGGTTCCCACCAAGCAGGCCCTAAGATGAAATTGAAGATAAAGCGGATGGGCTACTACTGGCCCGCAATGATGCAGGATTGCCTGGAATATGCGAGGCAATGTCATCCATGCCAAATTCATGGGGACTTCATCCATCATCATCCCAATCCACTGCATCCGACAATGGCTAGTTGGCCATTCGAAATGTGGGGAACTGACATAGTCGGTCCCATCGAACCAGCGTCGTCAAAGGGACATCGTTTCATCTTGGCGACGACTGATTACTTCTCCAAATGGGCAGAGGCAGTACCATTGAGGGAAGTGAAGACAGAGAACATCCTCCATTTCTTCAAAACGCATGTCATCTACCGGTTTGGAACCCCGAGAAGAATCATCTCTGATAATAGGCCAGCCTATCGAAGTCATAAAATTAGCCGTTTCGCACAGCAGCACAATATAGACTGGAGATATTCCTCAGTTTATAACCCGCGAGCTAACGGTCTAGCTGAAGCCTTCAACAAGACCTTGACGAAGATCATAAAGAAAACAGTGTCACGAAATAAGAGAGATTGGCACGAAAGATTGCAAGAGGCTCTTTGGGCATATCGGACTACGTTTAAAACGGCCACAAACACAACGCCATACGCGTTGGTATTTGGGACGGAAGCAGTACTCCCTCTCGAGATAGAATTACCCTCTCTACGAGTGGCAGTCCACTACGAGCTGACAGACGAAGAAAATGCTCACCTTCGGTTTGAGGAGCTTGACGCCCTTGATGAAATCCGGCTTCTAGCACAACAAAATCTAGAATCCTATAAAGCAAAGATGACACGCTCATATGAAAGATTGAGCCGCCCGAGGACATTCCACCAAGGCGAACTCGTGCTAGTGGTCAAAAGGCCCATGATCCCCAATCGCGCCAAGCGGGGAAAGTTTGAGCCGAACTATGAAGGCCCGTACATCATAGATAAAGTTTACCAGGGTGGGGCCTATCTACTCATGGACATGCATGGTGAAAGGCCTTTCAGGCCAATAAACGGTCGCTTCCTAAAGAAATACTACGCTTAATGAGCCACAGCCTAGGTCAATGGTAGATGACGACGACTATGTCCGCTCGCTATCTTCCTAAGCTCAAGCTTTATAAGTAGTAGCCAACCCTCTCAACGGCGGACCGAAATGTCCTTAAACTAATAGCAGACCGAAATGTCTGTAAACCAATACTACGGCATCCTTGGGGTGACGAGATGAAAAAAAAAAAAATATATATATATATATATATATATATATATATATATATATATAATAAAAATAAAAAAAAAACAAAAAAAAACGGTAAGTCCATAAGCAAAATAGGCACGGATGAAAACCCGAAAGGGCTCCGTGAGTAAAAACAGCAGGATTACCGGCGAATGTTTGTGAAAACCCGAAAGGGCGCAACTTCGTTAAAGAACCCTTATGGAGTCCTCTCGACCCTGTAAGGAGAAACCACCCGCGTGAGATCCTTACGACTTACAAGGGAACAACACACTTAGGAATCCCCACGATTCCTAAGGAGAAAATACGCTTGCGAGATCTTCACGACTCGTAAGGAGAATTCTCTTATGGGACCCTCACGGCTCATAGGATTTGAAAGTCTTAAGTCACAGAGACCTAAACCTGTGCTTAAGCAAACCCCTATAAACTTCCAATATTGCCCTACAAGTGGCTCAATTTTGACCCTTGTATACAATCCACGGGCGCGAATAAACGTTTCCCTAACCAAGGCCCACCCATGACAGGGAATACGTTCGTATGGTAAACAATCCTTATAAATCCCCTCGATTTATGAGGAGAAAACCTTCCTGTGGGATCCTTACGACTTACAGAAGAGCAAAACACTTAGGAACCCTCACGGTTCCTAAGGAGAAAATACACTTACAAGATCCCCACGACTTGTAGGGAGAAATACCTTCACGAGACCCTTACGGCTCATGAAGTCAAAAGCCTTAGCCGACGGGATCCTAACCCTGGTCGCTAAGCCTCCTTTGTTCAACAACGATAGAGGCAAATGATGATTCGCTCCTGGTAATATCCCAGTTGCAGCGGTGCTGATGCCGAAATCGGTGTTCAATTTCAGGTTGACGGCGAAAGCCAGTAGACCACTCATGCATACGAGATAGCCGAAATGATAGGGCAACTTGCAATAAAAAGCAGCAAGTAAAATGTATGCATGCAAAATAGCCGAAATGATGGGGCGACTCGTAATAAAAAAGCAACGAGTAAAATAAAAAAAATATAGCCGAAATGATTGGGCACCGCGAAAAATAGCCGAAATGTTCGGGCAATCGCGACCTTCGCGATATAAAAGCTGAAATGATAGAGCATCGCGGAAATAAAATAAAGCAAAAAAAAAAAAAAAAACGACAAAACTTCGGCCCTACAGTTAAGATCATATCGATCCCTGTATACAATCCAAGGGCGTGAACAAAGAAGAAACCATACCTCCCCAGCGGATTTCGTCAAACGACGAAACCAAGCCTCAACGGTTCATTTCAACCAAAGAAGCCAGTGACTTCAACGACAAATTTCTCAACTCACGGATACAAACACTCCTTGACGAGAGCCTTCTGATCCGCGTCGACCCGCAGAGCCACCAGTGTCTCCGTAGGAACCCTCGACTCGTTTCAAACCCCAAGGACACAAATAATCCTTGGCGCCCGGGAAACAAATAATCCCGGCAAATTCCTCGACTCACGGATACAAACACTCCTTGACGAGAGCCTCCTGATCCGCGTCGACCCGCAGAGCCACCAGTGCCTCCGTAGGAACCCTCGACTCGTTTCAAACCCCAAGGACACAAATAATCCTTGGCGCTCGGGAAACAAATAATCCCGGCAAATTCCTCAACTCACGGATACAAACACTCCTTGACGAGAGCCTTCTGATCCGCGTCGACCCGCAGAGCCACCAGTGTCTCCGTAGGAACCCTCGACTCGTTTCAAACCCCAAGGACACAAATAATCCTTGGCGCTCGGGAAACAAATAATCCCGGCAAATTCCTCGACTCACGGATACAAACACTCCTTGACGAGAGCCTCCTGATCCGCGTCGACCCGCAGAGCCACCAGTGTCTCCGTAGGAACCCTCGACTCGTTTCAAACCCCAAGGACACAAATAATCCTTGGCGCTCGGGAAACAAATAATCCCGGCAAACTTCTCAACTCACGGATACAAACACTCCATGACGAGAGCTTCTTTGACTCACATCTTGGGCAATAAGGATTCAAAACTTATTTCCTGAACAAAGGGGACCCTGCAAGTCAATCCTAAATGGTCTCTTGCATACTATCCACGGGTCTCACTCTCTGAAGTCGATTCTCGACAAAGAGGGAAACAACCGCTTACGAGCCTTTCGACTCGTAAGAGGGGCAATGGGACCCTGCAAGTCAATCCTAAATGGTCTCTTGCATACTATCCACGGGTCTCACTCTCTGAAGTCGATTCTCGACAAAGAGGGAAACAACCGCTTACGGGCCCTCTCAACTCGTAAGAGGGAGAAATTCTCTTATAGGATCCTTTCGACTTATGAGAGAAAACCACACTTGGGAATCCTCACGACTCCTAAGGAGAAAATCCACCTACGAGATCCTCTCGATCCGTAGGGAGAAAAGTCTCTATGAGACCCTCACGGCTTATAGAGTTGAAAAGTCTTAGGCAGCAGATCTGAACCTGCAGCCTAAGCCATCGTTATTTCTTAAGAGGGTCGGGATACTCGTCCCAATCGTCCGTCAATTATGGTTATTAAGGTGGCGTACTGATTATAAAAGAAAAGAAAGACAGAGAAGTGAGACAAGACATTACAAAAAGGTGTATCTTTTATTCATAAACTTGATTAAATACAGGATACATTATGTTAAAGGATAAAAAAAAACATATACATATACATTCTTTTATCTATAAGTACGAATGATACAAAAATGGATAGCTACTGAGGAGGAAGTGTCTTTATTAAGTTCACAAGCTGCTCTCGCACTTCCTTCAGCACTTCCTCTCGGGTGACAGCCGCGGCCACCTCCGCCTCCACCTGAGCCCGTTGTTGCAAGGAAGATGAAAGTTGCTCCTCTACCGCCTTCTGGGCTGCTTCCTGGCTGGCTGAAGCTCGCTCGACAACGTGAAGTTTATGCCTCAATGATAATCCTTCGGAGAGACATTGCAGGAGGCCCTCAAAGATAACCTTCAGCCGTGCAGCATTGGCCTCCACCCGAGCATGCAGTTGAGCGGACCTGCTCGAAGCATCATCACGCTCCTTGCGCCTTGAAATAACCTCTTGTTCGAGATGGCGGAAGTAAGAAGCGCTCTGCTCGATCCACACAGTCCTCTGATTATTGGCAGCCACAGTCTCGGGAGTGGGACGCAACGACTCCAATTGAAATAGGCAACCCTCGATCTCCTTACAATGGTTAACCCAGGATGCAATTATGCTCTCATTATGAAAGTTCACGAGTACTGCTAGCATCGGGTTAACCACCATAGCGAAGTTGGCGGCAGATGTAGGAGCTTCAACATTGAGTTCCTCGACATAATCACTTAACATGCGCAGACTGTTCGCAGCGCCCTTTGAAGACAGACTCCTCAGATAAGGACCCGCCGGCATTGTGACGCGAGGTTCGAAGGACGCCGAAGCCAGAACGACAGCTGAAAGAGACGGGATGCGATCAGTTAACAGTGCAGAAAATAGAGAGGGGAAAGTTACCAATATGATGGTCATTGTACCAGTTAAGACAGGTGGCAAGGTCGGAAGGGCTGGTGGTACAGCTGAGCTTTTATCCCCTTCTTCAATCTGTAGCACTGCAGTTGAGATGAGAAAAAGAGTTTAGAGACAATTCCATCAATAAACAAAAAGAGAGAGAGGAAGAATGTTAACAGAAATTATACTTACCAACGCCACCAGGGGAAGAAGCAAGCTCAGATGGGAAGGAGAAATATGGGAGCAACATCTGATGTACATGATCAAAAAGCGCTCCTGAGAACACGACAGTGTAACTTTAGTACGCGAATTAGATATCTGGGAAACAAGATTAATAAATCGTAAACATATACCTTCCAACATCTTCGAGGGTATGAGAGAAGGTTGAGAGGTGACCACCGCCAAAGCGGTCATCGAAGGCACTCCCTCGAGCGGTGGGGCATCGGCACTAGCTGCGCCTGCATCACGAAAAAGTGGACTCGTCAGAAATGGTTGTAAAGTAAAGAAAAGCAGCCACTTAAGGTTTACCTGAGGAGCTCCCGGCTGAAACGGAGGCGACTCCCTCCTCTATCGATATAAGACCACCGCCTGTAGCCTCATCGCCCGACTCGATGGGGACCGTTGTCGTGCTCGCGAGACCTGGAGACGGCGGAGGACCATAGATGGGGAGGGCAGTGACTGGAGTATTGCCAGATTCCAGAGAAGGAGCGTTTGGTTCGTCCTCGGGAATCATGGCCACCTCGCCCACTACTCTCTCAGGTTCAATAATGGCGGTCGAATCGTCCACCATCGCCAGGGGATCGCCGACCTCGAGCACTCCATTCGCCACCACCTTGGACTCAGCTATGATGATCATATCATCTGCCCCCGCTTCAGGTTCGGCATCAATGACCTTCTCAGTGATAGGCCCCTCGACCTCCACTCCAGGCTCCATGGCCTCAACAACATTACCTACTGGCGGCTCGAGTTCGGCAGGCACCGCCCCCTCCGTCCCCCTCGGGTCAACGGTTTCCGCCTCTCCCTCGATCAAACCTGGCCCTGCAAAGATAAGAGATATAAGGACCAATGACATTAAAATCCTTATAACAAAAACTCTGAGAGAAATATTACCTGAAACAGATTTGCCGTTGGCGTTCCGAACTGCTCGCGCCACCTCTCTACGGGCGGTAGATAGGGTGACAGGGGCCTCTTCGGAGGGAGTATCGGCTCGAGGGGCGGTGCTGGGTCCCGCTCCCATGGCCAAGGCAGCCCTGCGCGCCTTCGCCTCACGCCTCAACCGCTTTCTCTCCTCCCGAGCGGTTATGAGGGACCTCTGTGATGCCTCCCTCAAGGCATCATCATCTTCATTCAGGGAGGCCTCCAGATCCTTTAAGGCATCTCTCATCGGCTTTTCAAGATGAACCCCCTGCGGTGTCCCAGAGGGAACAGGAAAATCGGCCGCTGGTAGAACATCTGTGTCGCTAGGAGGGAGCGGCATTGAGGTCCCTGCAATTAAAATGGAAAGGTTAGATTGACCATAATGCCAGAAAAATGAAAAATTCGATGAAGTCGAAACTTACTAAGGCCGACAGATGCCCTGGCACGTTCCTCCTCCTGAAAGGTCTTCAGAGAAGCGGCAATGGCTTCTTCATCAGTGACGCCTGTTAAAAGAAAAGAGAGAAAAGCGTTAGTCAAAAATAATGAAATAAGGAAGAAAATACGTTACAGTAAAGAAAGAGTGACTAGTAGTTACCTGATTGCACAAGCTTAGTCAGCCACGCATCACGCTTCACCAGCCACGCTGAAGCTCTGAGAGCAGCTTCCAAGTCTGTATCGTCCGGCGGCGGCATCACTAATCCCGCGTTAGTCCCATATTCGAGCAGACCCTCGGAATAAGGAGCGTGGGGTTCCTGGCCGAACGCAACGTCCGCGGCGAAGAGCGATTTCTTTTTCTTTTTCCCTCCAGCCCTAGGCTCACGGGGAAGCGACTTACGCTTGGCAGCCGCTTTGGGACGACGGGTCCCGATATCCGCACCCGCGCCAGACTCCGGCGAGGGTACAACCACTGTTTCCGCCTGAGCGCGGGGTGCAGGAGATGCATCCGCGATATCGGGGAGCGGTAGTTCATGTGGAGGACTTTGCGCGCGTGATGGTCTGCTCCCAGCATCTTTTAAGGGAGCGACTATTGGAGTCCTTGGCACCAGAGGAGCGCTGCGATCACTACCTGGAGGTGCACCCTTACGGTCGATCAGCAACCGCCTTTCCTCCTTTATGACCGCTCCCGTCGAATGACTATACCATTCGGTGTATACCCTAAGGAGACGGGGAGCACAAGCCGGCTCACTGATAAAGAAGTAAGAGCCCGTGTTTAGACGCATGAAGTGATGCAGCGCCCTCTCTATCCCTTCTTCGTTCGCGGCAGGTTCCGATAAAAAGGCCTCCAGCGGTACCCCTTGTTTATAGCTCAGCTGTTGGGCGAAACGATGCGGGTTGTATCTCATGAAGATCGCTCCCCCGTCTTGCCTAAACACCAAAAAGCCCGGTCTGATAGAGTATAAGTGAAGGGTCTCCCGGGCCGTTAAAATCGAAGCGCCGTCCTTGAAAGTGTCTTGCAATGGCCGCACTGCAGTAGCGGACGTTTTTCCAATGGTCAGCACCTTGTCAATAAAAGACACACCGGCTCCAACGGTGTGGGAACGAAGGAGTAAACTCCTGGCATCTCGCGGCGATGGATTTACGATTGATGCGCCGATCAACTGTAGAAGGCGAGAAAAAATACACCTTTCGTAGAATGAGGGCCTTTTATGCATGCCGAAAACACCCGCTGTATGTAGTTCGAGCCACGACATGAAGTAGTGCATTGGAAAAACCACATGCAATGCCCCAGGCTCGTTAGCATCTGCCGCTCGGCTAAGGCCGTGATATAAATGTGCCAAGCCGGCGATCCCGACGGCCACCTTTACCCCGATAACCATTCGGTGGGCCGGGTAAAAAACAGAGGGCCGCATGCGGTGAGAATGCATTGGAAGTGCAAACCAACTCAGCCAAAGCCCAAGAAATCCCAAAAAGAAGGCCTCCTCGTCCATCTCGGGGGCTGCAACTTCTGCAAAAGACATGGTTGAAGAGTTGGGAAGAAAAAAGTCCTTCTGATCTATGTCTCTCGCTGGCAGGTTATCCAAACCTAAGCCGAAGGGATCCTCAAGGTAGGCAAACTTGGCAGTCTTCGCCGAAAGGACGTTTGGATGAAGGAACCGAGCAATAAAATCCTCAAAATTAACTCCACGGCTCCCATGCTCAACGAAAAGATTCTCATAGATGTTCAACACCTTGATCAGACTTGGAAACTGATGTTGAACAGCGTTTTCCGGCGTGAGCTCCCTTACCATCGGCTTAGCCCCATAGATGTACTCATCCGGCGGGAGCAATTCCTCATAATGCTCCCCCATAGCCGGTAGGCCAAACACCTCCGTAAACTCTTCCAGCGAAATGGACACTTCCCGATCCATGGCAAGGAAAGTGTGAGTAGGAATGTTCCACTGCTCCAGGAAGGCCTTAAACCACCAAGTAGGAAGCGTAGGATACTGGAAGAGAGAGACGTAGACTGCGGTGTACAGTCCTAGTCTTATCAACTGCAACTTCCTCGTCGACAGAATATACCGGACCCATGGCAGATAGCCAACCGGGTGGCGGGGGATCAGACCAATGTTATATGATTGCCCCCAAGGTCTCGCCTCGCCCTGACAGATACGGCGTCCTAGGATGTCCAAAACCATCGGACGCTGGACCGGGATGGCATCTATGGCCGGATGAAGAAAACCCTTCGATGTCCAATCCGCCATCTCCGCGGCATACTGCACCGGGGGTGGGCTGGCGTAATGAATCGCCGTTATGGGTTCCGACGGCACCGCACATGTAAAGCTGCGCCGACCCATAATAATTTGATTGTACCACGACCCCCAAAGGTGGAGACTCTTATACTCCGGGTCGTACGCCTTGATCATGGCCAGGACCTCGCGATCCAAAGGCACCTCTGGAAACCCCTCCTCTGAGCGGGCAAACGGGAATGAAGTGTCTTCAGACATGATCGCTGCAAAAAGAGCAATGTAGCTGTCAGTGTTGAATCCCAACGTTCGGCATTGAAAGAAGAAAATGCATCAATTAAAATTAAATCAAAATTAATTAATTACACCGCACCACAATGCAGTGAGTAGGAGACCAAAGAGGGACCCATGAAATCTAAATGACAATACGTCAGTTAATAAGACAAACTCATCATTGGATGAGGTTGTCAGCTGGTCCCTGGGGGGGAACATTCCCATAATAAAAAGAGGGAAAGAATCACTAGAGACAAGGAGAAGATCTCCTCTTTCAGAGCAAAGCTCTGTCACAGAATGACACTTGTCAAGTTCTGGTCTCAAAAGAATAAAATTCCTTAAAAAGAGCTTAGCTCTATAATATTCCATCAAAAAGAAAGTTTTGAAAAGAAATTTAAAATTAAAATTTCTGGAATCTTAGAAAAAAAAAGATCCATGAAAGCTTATAGAAAAATTCTTCATCTTTTTTTTTTTAGATCTAAAAGATCTACATTTGGTTCAAGAGCAAAGCTCTGTTTATGGGTTAGAACCCATGAACAAGATCTCTGTAGATCTATGGATTTGTGAGAGCAAAGCTCTGTTAGTTAAAATTGACTTAAATTAATTCGGCTTAATGTTAAATTAAATATTACCTAAAGTTTTCTAAAAAACTTTGGGAGATGAGAGCAAAGCTCTAGAGTTCTGAAAGCAAGAGCAAAGCTCTGAAATTCTTAAGCAAGAGCAAAGCTCTGAAAATCTAAACCTAGAAAATGGTGAAGAATTTTTAAGGGGCCACAGGCCCTATTTATAAGGCGCCTACGCCTCTTGAGTTTCCCCCTTGATCCAACGGTCAGGGGGGTTGCCACCGCTGCACTCACGTGTGCGCCACGTGAGCGCAACGGTGGGGGGGCATTTGTTTCGCCCAATCAGAGCAGAGCTCTGTTTGAATTCAAAATTCAAATTTTTGAAGCAGAGCTTCAAATCCCGCGCGCAGCGTCCAAGAAGGCGCGTCCAATCAGAGCAAAGCTCTGTTTAAAGGAAGCAACGCTTCAGCTGCGCTGCGCTCTGCGCTGCGTGACACGTGTCAGCGCAGATGCGCTAGCGCAGTTGCGCTGCGCTCTGCGCTGCGCGACACGCGTCAGCGCAGATGCGCTAGCGCAGTTGCGCTGCGCTCTGCGCTGTGCGACACGTGTCAGCGCAGATGCGCTAGCGCACTTGCGCTGTGCTCTGCGCTGCGCGACACGTGTTATGCGCTGGGGCATCTGCGCCAAACTGAATTAAGATTTTTATGAAATCTTTTCTGTTCTTTCCAGAACTAGAAGACTTTCTTCGGCCTTTGGATCAAAGATCCAACGGTGGGAAAACTCCCAAAAATCATTCAGGAAAGATCCCGTTAACAAATTCAACAGATTTGTGGTCACTATAAATAGGACCCTAAGCCTCAATTCAAAATCATCAAGAATTTTCTCGAAAAATCAAGAAGTCTAAACAGAGAAAACTCCGAGAAGAAAAAAGGTAAAGAACCTTTATAAGGTAGAAAAAAGGCCCTCTAATAGATCATTGATCTAAAAATAAAAAAACAGTGCTTTGCACTTCTTGTGAACCTTCGGTTCTGTAAAAACAATAAAAATAATAAAATAATAAAAGAATAGTGCTTTGCACTTTTAAGAACCTCTGGTTCTTCGAATAAAGAAAAATTTATTTTTCTTTGATCTAATTTAGACGAAGAAATTAAACAGTGCTTTGCACTTCCCTTCTTGAATCTAAAAGATTCTTAGTGCTTTGCACTTCCAAGTTGCGCCGTTGCGCTCTTAACAGAGCGCCACGTGTCGGCTATAAAACCACTTGCGCTAAGCGCCCTTAAGATAGAGCTTTGCTCTCTGGAATTAGCGCAACTCGCTGAGAGAGCGCCACATGTCAGCAGCGCAATAACGCAGCGCAACAGCGCAACGCGCTGCGCTAGTGCGCTTGCACTCATCAGAGCACAACACGTGTCATCACCATATGGACTTGCGCTCATTGCTTAGCGCAAAGCGCAGATGCATTAAAAAGGGCCAAGCCCAATTAAGAGAAGGCCTAACAGGCTCAATAAAGCGCAAATGCATTATTTTAAGGGGCAGAGCCCAAATCAAAACAGATGCTTTGCATCATTTATAAATGGGCAGAGCCCAAACAGAATCTCCAGAATGCTATGCATTTTACAAGGGGCAGAGCCCAAATCAAAACAGATGCATTGCATCATTCATAAATGAGCAAAGCTCAGAATAAATTGATGCTCTGCAGAGCCTAAATGCAATGCATTACTTAATAAAGATGTTGAACTGGACTTAGCCCAATCGTGGCCATAAGTCCTTAAATTAAATTGACTGAGCAAAATGGCTCTCCTAAATCAACTCACGACCGGCTCGAGGGTACATCTCCGAACTCCTTTGACATTTGTCGTTGTAATTCCTCAACGACGTCAAAGAGGTGACGGGTCCCAACGACCGCACATCGCTATGGACTGCGGGGTCCTTAAACTCGTGGACCGAAACGTCCTTAAACTAATATCGGACCGAAACGTCCTTAAACTAGTATCGGACCGAAACGTCCCTAAACTAATATCGGACCGAAACGTCCCTAAACTAATATCGGACCGAAACGTCCCTAAACTAATAATGGACCACTACGTCCTTAAACTGGCGACGGACCACCACGTCCCTAAACTGGAATATGGACCACTACGTCCTTAAACTGGCGACGGACCGAAACGTCCCTAAACTAATAATGGACCACCACGTCCCTAAACTGGCGATGGACCACCACGTCCTTAAACTGGCGCAATCAAGCCCGAACGCTCTTTTGCCGGATCTAAACGGTCCCGTCTAAGTTGATCTTAGCCCCAAATACGGTTAATGTGTCCTTAGATCTTTAAATAAACAATAAAACTCCGAATCAACTTTGGTTCAAGGGTACATCTCTGAACTCCTCTGACGCCTGGCGTTGTAATCCCTCAATGACGTCAGAGAGGTGACGAGTCCCGACGGTCAGATAATTAAATCAATCACTACGTCAAGTCGATCTTAGTCCAAAACAGGGCTAATGTATCCTTGACGAACGTTTAAGTTGATCTTAGCCGCAACACGACTAATGTATCCTTAAGCCAAAAAAAAAACACTAAACCCAAATCTAAGTGAATACGGATTTGGACTAATCCACGTCCTACAGGCGACGGCATTACTCAGTCTCCGTATACAATCCACGGGCAACCACAAACAAAACAAACACACACGACACGAAGTGAAATTCTGGAGAAGGAGAAAGTTGTTACCGCGACGCGGTAGCGTAATTAACTGCAGGGGCTTGCGCCTGCAGGGAAGAGCGTCCCCACAATCAAAAACCCCTCACCCTGAGGGGGAATCTGACAAAGTCTGCTACATCGGCCGCATCCGTCTAAACCTCCGATACAAGGTGCCATAAATTAACTTGGCATTTTCGGAGAGGTGGACGGATCAAACCCAAATAGCATCTGCCCCGAACCTCAGGCACGGACGTCCTAACGTCCCGGCCGCCGTTCGGAGGGGAACAGGTACCCCACGTGGCGTCAAAGCGTTGGAGATGCATGGCGACAACGGCACCGGCACCGGCACGCATATAACAAGGTGAGTAGATTTATATCTATGGGGAGAAGTCGGGTGGATGGCGTATAGCACCCCGCAGTTCGTAGTGATGTGTACGGATGCGTATACACACTAACAATTATTATATGTTGTTGGGATTAATTATTGATGTTTAAATGGATATTGGTATGTTGGATTGGTGAAAGGTTACGAAACCCTACGGTAGTGGGTGCACTACACATACACACTCCCACACATACATACTTGCATACATCCTTACTTCATACGTGGTTATGGGATTCTATCTAGATATGTGTTCACATGGGTTTGGGATTATGTGTTCACATACGGATTTGAGGATGATACATGGGATTGAGATGGGTCGATGATATTTGATCCGAGGTTATGATATCGGTGATATGGTAAAATTCGTAATTGAGATAAGTCTTGATGTTTTAGCGGATTTTGGGATAATGATGCCATAGGAATAGTGAAATAAATATGTAAATGATCGACATGTGATTATGATACGAGATCTGATATGATATGACAGGATATTTATAATAGGCCGTCTTGGGCGAGGTATATTCCTTGAGATGATATGTGCTGATGATATCGATTTATACTGGATTGTCGACCAGTAGTCAGATCTTGATTGTAGTGATATTAGCATTGTATTAGACATAGGTCAGTACCCAGATGATGATATTCGATAAAGAAAATACCAGATGAATGATATAATGATTATGATATTGACCCGTGCCCAGATTTGGGGATACCGTACGACGGATTTACGTACGAGCTATATTTGATGTTTGATCCGCACTCTTGACTTGGGAATAATCGATTATAGAGATATGGTATCAGATGTGATATTATCGAGGCAGGATCACCGACTATATATATATATATTATTATATGTATCGACTCAGAGGTTAGGCGGTTTCCCTTAGCTGCAGTTAGCTTATTAGCTCAGCCTTATTGTTGGCATAACTGTATGACTCTTATGACATTAGATGCAGTTCAGCTATCATTGTTTTTTAGCACTCAGCTCCCGCATATTATTGTTACTCTGCATCGCATACTTATTGTGATTCATATTCCATTTTGATATCATGCTGTTAGGACACCAGCACCATTACCGATGATGCGTATGTTCCACATACACTTACCTGCCAGCTCACACACTTCTTCATCGGTAATTGCCATGTCACTACACAGTAGTATTATTGCATCAGGATATGGCCCTTGTATGTGCATACTATTATTCCATGTTGCATGATATACTGTTATACTTGCATTCCATTTATATGTCACATACATCATGCTTCCTGATTATACGCATTGAGATATGTTGTTTCTATGTTATTTCTGGATTTGGGAACCGTGAGCATTTCAAAGAGATTATGTAAATGTTTTAAAAACCCGGTTACCCTTGATATGATATTTCAGTGCGTCCACCATGTGTTTTCTCGGTGCTGAGAGCGACATGTGAAACCCGAATATAGGAGGCGGATGAGACCGATTGTGGGTACATGGTGGACCCGGTGCGGTACCCCGGGGCAAGAAGATCGCAGATGATGGCGTTGAGCCTGTGCAGGGGAGCACTACCGACCGGTGATATTACCCGACGCGTCGGATATCCGGAGGATACCGTCGTGGTCATGAGATGGATGGTAGGGGCCGATCTGGACTGACGGTGCCCTCGATTTTGTGATTGAGACATTGAGATTTCGAGATATTGAGGTACAGAGATTGTGATACAGAGGTATCGAGATACTGAGACTTATGTTTTGTGCCGATGCTAGGCACTGTTTATACTGATTTCATTTACGATACCTCATTTTAAAAATACAGAAATCTCACAAATTATGAAAGCAGTTTCTTCAGTACATGCATTCTGTTTCATGCATTCATACATTATCCATATGATATATTGCCACCTGATGCACTGATATGGACATATGGGATTACACTTGGGTTAGATATTTACCCTAGCCATGGTTTTAGATTGCTGGTTATATATTTAAGGATTATATATCATAATCGTATGACCTAGGATTGCGTTATACATGCGATTTTCTGTTCGTAGATCTTTTTCTACTCACGAGTTGGCAACTCACCCCCGTTGTGCCCCAGTTTCATGCAGGTGTTGCCGTACGGATTTCATTACGGCTTTATGGGCACATCTTCTTCAGGTGACTTGCTAGTAGGTGGGTTATTTGTATCATACCCATCATTATACATTGTATATTATATTCAGTTGTATCTAGAAGTTCCATCAACCAAAACATGTATTTACTTGAGATAGAGACCGGTGATGTTTATTCTTTCGACCTTAGAGTCGCGTGTTATATTTCCATGGATTTCATGCTGGTTGGAGTTCCCTTTTCTGTTGCGATCCTCGCCTTTAGGCGTTGTATATTATGTTGCTACAGGTTGATTCATATAAGGTTTTTCCTACACTCTACTACTTCTCTTGGTTTGGATTTCTGGGCTTCGGCTTACTTATTTTACGGATGCCTTGAGACGTTTCGTAACTTAAGTGCCGGTCATGTTCCGAAATTTCGGGTCGTGACAAAGTTGGTATCAGAGCGTTAGGTTTTACCTTCGAAGCGTAGGATGACCCTTGGTTGATGGAATAGGTGACTAAAGTAGAGTGACGTACCGTTGGTATGTTTCGCGGCATATTTACGACACGCCACTCCACTTAAGGAGCCTTAGGATGTACTTTCCTTTGTTCAGTATCATATTCATTCCTGATCTAGCCTCATCAGTACCAGTACGGTTTTGCTGCCACGATTACGGGCAGGGAGAGCTACGGCTAGAGTTGCGGTCCGCATGAGCTCGTCATGAACGAGGACTGACCGGGGCTTGATTCTGGCGACACACGATTGTAGAGGTGTGTCCTTGTTTGTATTTTGCGCCACGAGCGTGGGATGGATCGCCGTATGAGATTACTCGGACGTGCAGATTAGCACCAGAGGATTGAGCCACCGGTAGAAGCCAGCCAGACTTTGTTGACCGTTGGCGTATTGCTTACTCCTGATGATTAAGGCACAGTTCAGCGTGCAGACGAGTGAACCAGTTATTGCTGCGAACAACGAGATATCGCCCCAGATGTTGGAGCTATTGCGGTACGAGTGTACTAAGAGATGATAGAAGATCGCTAGTCCCCGAGGATGAAGGACTAGGACATGTGGATCATTCGCTACCCCGATGCGAGGTCATCAGATAGATTGATTCCAGCTAGAGACGACTTCACGCAGAGACGTTGAGAGTCGACAGAGACGATCGAATGTCAGAAACCTATTATTCTAAGTTTAAAGTGTTCAGGAAAGACATGCAGGCCATTCTATGGACCCTCTAGAAGAATGAAACCCTAACTCGACTTAATGACTGTGTGAAAGCCTTGAACCTTAGGGTTTGCAGCAGTTCTGCGGCGCCATTAGTAAGGCTTGGGTTTGCCCTTCTACGGCTGGACCACCGATGCTGTGGTATGCACGCGATACTATTATACTGTACCCAAGATGTTGAGATCTTGGAGGACTATGAGGTTTTGACGAATCGATCAGATGGCTCGACTTAATTCGGATGCTAGATGGTGAGATGCATTTCTTGGGAGACTCCAGATACGAGGATAGCCGTTGGAGCTCAGTCCATGCAGCCACGACGAGACGAGTCCGAAGCAGTCGACATTAGAGAAAAGTGGAGTAAGATGTTCGTACAAGATCTGGATAAGATGACGTTCCACTCCGCCGACATCAGTGATGCGGTAAGCATGCCTATGCATTATACTTGGATGTACCTTCCAGAAGGAGTCACGATGAGTATGCAGCCATTCCAGAACAAGAAGCAGATATAGTAAGGACGATGACTTCTGGACAGTTAAGCAGAGAAGGGATTTGGAAGAGACCGTGAGCAGGATTCCTTCCAGGACACTGCTGTAATGATATTTACACCCAGGATCAGATGTGTCACGTGCATTCAGAGAGCCAGAGGCCGACACCAGTGACATGCTGCTTTACGAGTGGTCGCGATGATTGACCGAGAGATGACCAGAGAAGTGCCAAAACGAAATCGTCCCCGTTAGCACACCTGACAGGGCCGATGAGCCGATTGATCGTGAGATTGGTAATCTACAGAGAAGACTTGGACCCAGGAGTGGTCATGTTATGCACACCAGCAGGCCAGATTTCAGGATCGTCGATGAGACATGCTATGAGTGACCACGACAGTTGGCCAGAGATTCTTAGAAGATGTGCTTGAGCGTAACTATTCCGCCATACTTGATTTCAGTATTTTGGGCGATCTATTCGCATGACTGATTTTGATGATTGAGGATTTGCGATTTTTGCACAGTTGTTGCACTTGATATCGTTTTCGTGCCTTGGTTTCACATGTTTGTGATTTTATGGGTTTTAGACATTAGAGTTGATTTCGTGCGTATATATGCACACGATGTGGTTTTTGCACTCGGTATAGTTCACGTATGCTTACAGTGCAATGATTCGTATTTCGTGCACTTGGATGCACTGGACTTCGATTTCGATGGTGATGCTCGATATTTGTTTCGTGCATGATGGATGCACCGGATTTGGATTTTTAGCGCATGTTGGGTGCAGTTAAGAGATGCGATTTGGTGCACACCAGATGCACTAAACCGAGATTCTTCGTGCATGTCAGATGCATCTGTTTGTGCTGTCAGATGCACCTGTTTGTGTTGTCAGATGTTTCATACACATCCGATGCACTTAGATATTGTTTCTGTGCGCGCATGTATGGCACATTCATGGATTTTGATTTCCGTGCGCACCGGACGCACAGGGTTTTTATATGCACATTTTTGGGATTGATTTCTTATGGAGCAGTACGTTTTTATGATATTTGCTATGTGTTTCCGTACTGAGCAGGACTAGTCAGAGGACAGTGCCTGGGTATATTTTGCATGCATTGATAGATTTCAAAGGGATTTCCAAAAGCGAGCTATAGTCTCATTATTCACATACGTGTCCGATATGACACAAGACATTTAAAATGAGGAAACCGTTCTAAATTGTTTTCAAAACGGCGGAATGTACATATTAAACAAAAGATATATACGTATATGGTTATTTTCTTACAAGAGACGTCCGCCCCTGTGCAGTGTTATACGCATTGCACATCGAATTTAAAGACTTGGCATGCATTCCCTTCAGATATTTACATGTACGGATTTGGTATTTACATGCATAGTTCCGATTTATAGCGTATCGGTTTTGATTTGGATTTGGCATTCGTGTTTTCACCTTGACTCCGATGATTGCAAGATGCTTGACGGAATTTTGACTTCGAGTTATCTGCTCGTTACTCATGCGCATGTATTGCGCTATGATGCCTTTTATATATTGATGATTTCGGAGCCCCGTTGACTTAGACATTTATTTGAAATGTTTTAGAATTGGGAGGTTTAAATTTAAATTCGGGGACCGAATTTCTTTAAGGGGGGAAGACTGTAACATTTCAAAAAAAAATACATCAGCTACATCAGCATCAGTAACACCATCATGAGCTGCAACAGCAGCTGATGTGAACATCAGCCTAACCTCAGCTCATTTCAGCCCCCCATAGCTGACCTACACACCCCCATCATGACTCTTCAGCCCCCATAGCTGACCTTATCAAATTACCCAGAGGCTTACAAAAGAGAAAGGAGGAAAAGCCAAAAAGTTCGGGCCGCAAGCCCCGCCTAGACCTCACCTCCCTCGTCACCATCGGCCAGAGGCATGACCGCCGAAAGTGGGACCCGAGCACGAAACTCACCGTCGGCAAATTCCGGAAACTGCTCCTTGACGACATCAAGAGCTTTGTTCCATGCAATGGCGGAGGCCTCACCGAGGTCGACGTAAAACTGGTCTGACCCCTTGTAATTAGTCACCGCCTTTCTAGCCCGAACCTCGGCAACCTCCGCCGCCTGAAGCGCCGCCTCGGCATCCCGCCTGCTGGCATCCCTCGCCCCCTTCATGGCTGCAAATCGATCAGCTAGTTCCATCAACTTCGCCTCGATGACTCGGTAGGACTCACTTAGACGGTGATAGAACTCCCGGCACTTCGAGACAGCGAGCTCAGTGGCGGATGATCGGGCTTCAAGGACGGCCATCCTCTCCCTCTCCAGACGCAGCTCAAGTCGCAGATTCTCGGCCTCCGAAGAAGACTCTCCCGTCGGCCTCGTAGCATGGATAGCCCCCTCGGCCTCCATGCGAGTAACAAGGGCGCAACGCTGAAGGACCTGACGAAAAACAACAGAGAGACTTAGAGACACCCGAACTAAAGAAAGGGCGCTCAAAACAACACATGAGGGAGTACATATCTGTACCGCCTCCTGAGCTACAGCCGCCATTTGGGCCCTCAGGGTCCCCCGCAGAATCTTACTCCCGGACGACTCTTCCATACCAGCGAGCAGGCCGGCAGCAACGGAAAGCCCAGACGGGACCATGAAATGGACGTCCCCCTCCTGCATAGGAATCTCCTCAGGAATCTCCGACGGTGGTGATTGGTCTCAAAAATATAATTACCGCAATCAAGAACGGCGTCGCTTTGCAGCTAGCCAGTGAGTACGGGTCGGACCACAGGGATGTTGTGAATTTCCTAATCGCTCTTACGAGTTAATTCCAAACGGTGTGAATGGATTAATTAAATCTAAAAACTAAATTAATCTAGAGCAATTGAATTAAAAATCTAACTATCTAATTAGGGCAAGGAATTAAATTTAATCTAGGGCAGAGAATGAAAAATTACCTATGGTAAGAATTGAAATTACCTACTTACTTTACAGATGGCTCTCTCCAAACATCAACACAAGACTTGTCAGATCTGAATTTCTGAAATGAAAAGAGGCATCGATGCTCTCCAAAAGAAATCTAAATTTTATTAATGAAGGGAGGCATAGGGAGGCATAGCCTTTACAATGATTTAGAGTTCCTATTTATAGAGGATAGGAAACCCTAGGTTACAATTGATTCACATGTTTACATTTACCAAAATATCCTTAGGAAGACCTAGTCAAAGTAGACTCCAAGCTTTGGTAAAATTTTATGTCTCTGTCTCTTTAAAAGGAAGTATTGGGCCTTGAAATTTCCTTTGTTGGCTCTTCTGTCTTTGGTCTTCCTTATTATTTGGTTCTTTTATTAAAATAGCTTCTATGTTTCTTCCAGATCTCCAGTGAATAATTGCGGTGGGCTTTTAACCATTCGCTTTGTAATCTTGGACCTTGCATTGCCTTGTACTTTGTGAATTTTATCTTTGATGTAGGCTTGATCAAGAGTCTTCTGTTTGTTGGTCAAAGTCCCTCTTTTGTATCGTCTTTTATCTTTTTCACTGTTTTCGCTCCAAGAACCTATAACCTGTAATATGTAGCAGACATGCGTCAAAAGCACCTGTTTATTTATAAAAAGAATAAGAATGGGGAATATAATAATGCAATATTATGGTATGAACAAATACCCCCAAACTTATCTTTTGCTCGTCCTCGAGCAAACTTATTTTTTTATTCTCTACAAAAAAACTAACCGCACTTTCGCAGGGGAACGCGATTGCACTGAGCACGTGCAACAACCCGTTAAACCTCTACGTGTCCCTAGTAGGAGGAGTGTTGTCTCCTGAGGGTTTTCAGCGGGTACTACCCACAAAATCCTATCAATTTGGCTTTTTCGACTTTAATTCTCCAATTAGGGTTTCTAACAAGGAATTCTATTATCTTCGACTCATAAATCATCCACCCATATTCTTCACACTTCCTCATCATTTAACTTAAGATCATATATATTCTGCAGACCTACTTAGCTTTCGGCATTTCTTAAGTTTTCATTCTAGGGTTCCATCTCCACTTAGGAATTTTTATCAACTCTACTAAAGATACAAGTTCTATTCTTCATTCCTTTCTCTCATCTAAACTCCAATCACATATCCCTACGTGTGTGTATAAGTCACCCCTACACTTGGAAATTCAAATCAAGCAATCATACCCTTGTCCGTTGTCCAAAGAACTTATTAATTGGTGAATTTTTAAATGAATTTTGCTACACATCCTTCATGCGACCGTTAATACTTCTTGAGGTACCAACGACCGATTACAAAATGCGTTTGCACTTTAAAGCGTATTTCCTAGTCTTGTAACACCCAAGGCTTTTTAGCAGTGACTCCCAAACCAGTTGGTCTAAGGCACTAGGTGATGAAGCACCCTCGCTAAATATTTTTCTATTTTTTGCAGCCTTAAGTAATCATAAAAACCGGTGTTCATTTTTTTTTTCTTTATTCACTTTTTTTCTTTTATTTTCATTGTACTAAGAACTTTAGACAAGAGCATTTCAAGGTCTCTTCTACTATTCCAAGTTTCAAGGTGCGTGATTGTGCAAATTGTAGGGTATACATTTTTAGAATCTAGACTTAAGCTACGAATTATTTTTCAAACTTATACTCTAATAAGAATATCAATACTTTTCCTTTGTTAGCCCAAGAACTGAACTCAAAATTTGCCCATTTCTAAATAAACTACAAAGACATATACTTTCTACCGTTAAACTTTAAGAAAGGTTATTTTTAGGATTTTTAATTTACTACGTCTAAGATTTAGTTGTTCCTAGCTAGTTAACCTATCTGTCAAACTCTAGTCAAATAAGCCAAAATTGAATACAATAATTTTTATAATTTTTCAAAATTTTTCAATTTTTATGGGTTTTCAAATAAATATGCAAATGCAAAAATATACATATGAATGCGAAGGAAGAAGACGTACCAAGCATACCCCCAAACTTAAACTTGACAGTGTCCTCACTGTCATGCTACACCAAGAGGGTTGAGAATGTCGGCACTCCCCTGTTTATTTATTTATAAAAGTTTTTATATATTTTTTTAATGTTTTGAAATTTTTTTATTTTTTATAGAAAAAGAAAACAAAAAATATATATACATATATACAACAAGGTCCTCCCCAAACTAAACAAGGCCTTACACAAGCTAAAGGTTAGCACCAACCATTCAAAAATCTTATCGTGGTAATGGTAGAGTTGGTGAAAGGAGGGAGTGGAAAGAAAAGAAATGAGAAGCACACGAGACCGTGTGGGAAGAAGGATAGAATATGGTCTCGGTGGAGGAGAAGAATAGCGGAAAAGAGAAAGAAGCGGAGTACGATCTTGAGGGTGTAAATTTAGGGAATAAATTAGCACAATTTGTGATGACCGATGTGTTAAAAGCGATTGTGCTAATCTATCAACCCGTCGAGAAATGGGGTCAAATCTCTCAAGATTCGCAAGAAAACATGGGTACGTCGAACTTGGTATAGGAGATGAAAGCGTAACGGTCACTTGCACGGTCGGAACAATGGAAGGTAGGGAATGGAGTGAATTAGGGATAGTCCCATTCTCACCGTAGTAAACTGTCTCGAACTGGAAAGATTCCATCAATGGTTCAAAACGACTGTAAGCAACCGAGTCTGATGGTTCAACTAACTCATCTGAAAATTCAAAGGACTCAAACTCGGGCGGTGAGTCATCAACATCGTCCGAAAAAGTGAAGCACTCATAATTGTCATCGGCTGTGAGAACTGTATCAGATTCAAAGAGAAATTTTTCAAGCTCACAGTCTTCAAGCGTGATCTTTTGCGTAGTCGGAACAATGGAAAGGAGGGTGTTTGATTTAGGAAGTGTAACAGTAGGAGGATGAATTGGAAAATCCGACACATCAAACAAAAATGGTTCAACCTCAATATTATCCTCAATACTCTCTTCAATACTATCCTCATAATTCTCCTCAATATTTAGCTCATCCATTCCATTATCATCAAAATCAAGATGCATATGAAGTTCGGGAGAAACAATTAATGACCTGGGATGATGAATTGGACATAAAATTTCAATCAACTCGACAGGTTCATCATCTAAAATATTCCCGGCGTCTATATCCTCAATCAAGTGAAAATCAATTTTTTCTGACACCTCATCAAAAGCATGGATATTTATCAATTTAGGTTCTATAGTGGAGGTGTAAAGATCGAAAGGATTAAGTGTGGTTTCACTCGAAAGGGGTTCTTCACAATCTGGCAAATCAAGCACTACAAAGTCACACAGCTCGTTTTTATTTTCAACAGGTGAACTATTTGGGACAATCGATGGAAAACCGGAGTTGTGGGCTTCAATTGGGTAAGGGTAGGTTTGATTTGGAAATGTGTAGAACTCAATCTCTCCTCTCAAATTCTCACTCTGTCCAACCGCCTCCTCATACATTGAAAAATTTGAAACTAGTGGAAAACTAGCTATCGGTTCACTAGGTTGTATAAGGGCGGCTACGGACGCATCCACATTCCTAATCATTTTGTTTGTTGCTAAGATATAAGCCTCCAACGACTCTTCCAAACTAGACTTGGGTGGTAAGGGGGTTTCGGTAAAAGATTCGAAATTGTTTGGATATGTGAAACTCCCAAAAGGCTGTGTAGAAACAGTGTCTAGTGACGGTGGGAAAGTCGGGTAGGACTGGTAGGAAGTGGGTGGTTGGACAGGAGTAGGGTCAACATGTGGATAAAAATATGAATGTACTTGTTGATCCCTAGAACTAGATGTGTTGAGAGGGGTGAAAGATCGGCTACGAGATTGAGCGATATGCTCCGCAATAGACATCGGTTTAGGAGTTACAGCAGGACTTGAAAAAGTGGTATCAACATATGAAGGTGGTAAAAGTTGACTTGGTCGACACAAAGTGGGTTGCAAAGTCGAACTGTTTCTCCTAGACGCTTCTATTTGATGTTTCAAAGAAATTTTGGGCATGGAGGGATCTTCCTTAAATCGACCGAAACAATTGACGTACAACGCAAAGTTAGGTTCGGGATACCAAAGTTCAGCAAGAGATTTATGATGTGGGGTACCCATTAAAGAGATTATCAGAGAATATAATGAAGTATAAAGAATCAGTCCTGGCATGTGTAGACAGGAGACCTTACATACATCATCATGTATCAGTCCCAAGAGTTCATTGACTCTTTCTCTGTTTTCAGTAAACGGAGCTATGGTCATCTTATCTTTGTGACATGACTGGTAAGTTTCACAAGATGTAAATTCAAACTGATTTAAATATGCATCTTTATGTAACTTCAGCTAGTCAGGTCGCATTGATATGACCTAGTCTACAATACCTCAAGAAGGATCCGTTCATTTCTTAACTCTTCCTCTTGTGTGTAATCTGTATACTAAGAACTGTAGTTTGATTTAGAACATCAATGCTTTTAGATAACGTGCCTGAACCGATCAACTTTTGATATAGGAAATGTTCAAAACATTATCCAACAATACAAAATTATATCCTTTCTTTACTAATAAAGAGACTGATATGATTTTATATATCAGGTTCGGTATCTAATAACATTCGTTCAGAATCAATGTATTGGTAATACAGGGTGACAGTGACCAACAGACTTGGCTGCAACTCTTGCCCCGTTTTCTGTCTCATGAAACTTATCACCCGTTCTCAATTTTTCTACCCTTTTGTAGCCCTATGTAACAGATTACATATCTGAGATCCTGATCCGGTATCAAATACCCAGGATGCAGAGGATACTGAGAAACAGTTCTTTATAATGAACACACCCGAAGATGATGCATCAACATGCACTCTCTTCGTTTGGGCGGCACGGGAAATCTGGTTTTCCCCAATTTCCTGCTCTGTCTTATAACATTTATAAGTTGGAGCGGGACCAACATTCCCCAGCTCAGTATAACAAGCGGGTTCGATCAATAATCCGTATTATTATCTTGATTAAGGCGTGATATGGTCGCTACCTGGAGAGAGAGAGAAGAAAACACTCAGCGTGCGCTCTTGCAAGAATAGATTGGTTATTATTTTATCTAATCAGGATGGCTCCCACTGCTTTTTATCAAATCTTCCTTCAAACCCTAAAAGGAAAGACTAGCCGGGATTAATTACACACTACAAGTTCGCCAATCTTTCAGCCAGGCCAGTGTCGGTACTTTGAGGGAGGTCCCCCGTGCTTTCGCACGAACCTAATTAATGTAAACCTCGTTTTCCCAGAGGCGTAACCTCGTTAACACCTTTCTAGACACCTACTTGATCGGCTAATTGTAATGTGTAAAACTCTCCCAGGAGTAACTCTTACTCGCAGCGGGTATCGGGATCCAACTATCTCATAGAAGGTATGCAATCTCATTGCAAATTTCAACACTTGAAATTCCCGATAATATTTTGCCCCTAACCTCCTATGACCTTGACAAAGACCAACAAACCATAGGATGCTAGTCAAGTTCAACCCGTCATTTCCTGATTGAATTAAACCCACCCGCACGACCCTTGACAAAGGCCAACAAGGTCGCACGACTACCCAAACCCAATCTGCATCATATGCATAAGCAGATAAGCACCAGTTAGCTACCGCACACTGCGCCTTGACAAAGGCCAACAAACACAGCACGAATACTAACTACTACTTATCTGAAATGACGGAGGGCTACGACAGGTTTTTCTGAAAACCTATTGCGTAATGAACTTGATATCGTCGTAGAATCGAATGAATTTTGAAATGGAGTGTTTTTGAGGCTTTTCTAGTTTTGCTAAAGGAGTCACTCCCGGTGAAGGGATCGTCGGTCTTTTCCTCGTCGAATGAGGTGCGGGATATATCATATATATCACTGTGCAAAGCAAAAACTCTTAAAAGCAATCAAAAGACAAACCGAGTGTGTAGCATCTGCCAGTTATTGCTAAAGGAGTCACTCCCGGTGAAGGGATCTCGGTCCTTTCCTTATCGAATAAGGTGCAGGATATATCACATATACCGCTGTGCAAAGCAAGAATTGTAGCTACCTGTTTTATTTTGAAATTCGATTCCACAACATCTTTAGGTTTCTTTTATTTCATTAATCACATTAATGAAGTCCCATCATTTAAGTACCTAAACATCACAGATAAATACGACGTACACTTATGCCATCCGCATTCGCCTCGATGTCCCCTCGTGCACCGTTAGGTTGGGTAACTAACGGCAGAGCGGGGCAGGACTAGCACGGGTGTAAAATATAAGTAACGGCTATATAATATATCATATATACTATATACTGTATCTATCACAGAACATCACATGATCACATCACAGATATCGCAGCAGAAGAAACATATGAAATATTGGATATACTAGGACGTCCGTGTTTTCAATACGAGCCAGTATAAAACACGGATTCCACGGTCGTGACGAATAGCCAAACCCACACCCCTAGACCCCTACGAGAGCGGCAAGCAACCCTACCAATTCTAGAGTTAGGAGACCCGAACTCGACTCCTCGAGTTGGTCTCCCACTGGACTCCAGAACTCGGTTACTTGTGCCCTCCTCCTTGGGTCTATCCTAGTGCGGAAAAGTAAATAATATACAAAGGGTGACTACTTCCGCAACCTGGAAGTGCCCCAATAAAAGAATATTACATACAAGTTTTTACATGAATGAAAATGAAAAACACTCATCTCACATAAAAAACCCCGGCTATTCAAACACGACGATCCAATATAACATATCCAGCAACACATAACATCACATGTCATCAACGTAAGTAAATATGCGCATCCCAATTGTCGTTGACATATAGCAACGAAACCGGCGATATCACATATTACACTTACGGTCACAGAAAAGAAAGTGTAAAACTACAACAGTTGGAATCCGCAATCTCTTTAGACATCACATGCCTAATCAAATGAATTACTTAGACATCGCATGCCTAACAATTATAAACCCCGCATTTTAGTCTCATTATCGAAAACACTTTTCAATATCAAGTCGGGCAATTCAACAAGATTCCCGACAGCCTGATCGAATGCTCGTCGCAAACTTTAGTAGGCGGCCGCACCCCCGACGCCGTCGACGAAGTGCACCAAGGCGGAACACCGCTGCCGCGAGCACCCGAACGGATGCTTTCGGCGACGGGGTTCTCCTACAGTCACTTGGTCGGGGCTATGGGGCGAGGCTGTCTATTAAGTTTATCCGGCGAGTATCCGCGTACGCTACGTGATTGCGACGGACTTTTGATCACATCAAAATTCCGTGGCAACCGATCAAGTGAGACTAAACTGCTATGTTTATAACATTCATTCAGTTATCTCATAACTTGTTGTGAATTCCAATTATTGTATCACATTCCGGATAAATAGAAAATGTTAAACTTTCCGATCGAACAGTCAAACACCCAAGTTTTCCCGATACAGATCAACACATGAAACAAGTCTAAAAACATTCAGTTCGTGCCTCAGTACCAACGGTCCAGCCGTAGAAGGGTCAAGCCAACGCCTCACATGTGGCACGCCGTACTGCCCCAAACCCGAAGGTTCAAAGGGCAGTTCAAGACGGTCACATAATCGAGTTAAGGTTTGTTGTCTTCTAGAGGGTCCATTGCGTTACTTGCACTACTTAGAATGTTGTTAAACAACGGAAAGATCCAACACTTGAAAATTTCCCGAAAGGGGAAAAATTGGGTATTTATATCCGGTCGAACTTTTTAACATATTCAAAAATTATCCGGAAAGCCAAATAGACAAAGTCTGATAAACCCGATCGAATCATCGAAGCTCCAAAACATCCCAGATTATTCAACTCTTGAATAAATATTAAAAACTCCCAGAAAATCCAACACCAGAAATGAGGAATTACTGTGCAAAAATTATGGGGCAATGTGACAATACGGCCGCGGAACCGCCGCAGAAGCCTTGATTCTGCCGCGGTTCCGCCGCACTTTAGAGGCATCTTTGGGTAATTTTTGCGCCGTAATTCTTAGAATTCCCTGCTGAATTTTTTAAGAATTTTTAATCTGGAAAAAACCACTTTTTCAGAAAAAGTCCACAGAGCTTGAAATTTTAGGGTTTCGGGTTCGATTGGGTTTCAAACTTCGTCTACGCATCGCCTAAGGCTCTAGCTAGGCTCTGATACCACTGTAGGGTTCCTAGGCACTCTCAAGAGGTCTCACAAGGCATCAACCATGCCAATTTCAAATTTTACATGTGCCGAGAAACCCTAACAAGATCGTTGGCTAGAATTTTAGGCGAAAAATGTAACTAGTTTACAACTAAACTAAAAGAACGGAAATACAACCTTTGTAGATCCGGTCCTCCACCTCCACGGCTCCGTAATGAAGTCCTCTCCGCTGTCCAAATGAAATCCCGGGCTCAAGCGTCGGCTTCATCGGAGAAATGGGCGGGCAAGGTCGTCGGCTTCGTGCCGAAGATGATCTACGTCGAGGCATCACTAGATCAAGCTCCACCTTCACCAAGCCATGAAAACTTGTGAAGGAAACACCCTATACTACTTGGCAAGAGGTAGAGGATGAAGAAATAGGAGGTGGGTTCACTTTAGATTTGGATTTCTCACTCTTTTTCATCAATCACCATTGATGAAGAAATGTTTTCTTCAAGTGAAGAAGAAGAAGAAGATGAAGATGATTATTATGATAAAAATTATTGTTATGATAAGAATAGAATATAAAAATCAATTCTTATCATAATCTAACCATGGTCATGTGTAGAGAGTTAACTAGAGTTAGGTGAATGGTTAGGGTTTGGAGAAGAAGACAAAGTGGTCACTTGGTCAAAGTTCATGAAGCTTCAACATGCTTCATGTTTGAAAGCAACCCTTTTGTTTTTCTTTTCTCATTCTTTTTTATCCAAAAATAAATAGATAAATGAATGATAGAATGAATAAATAAAACCCTAACCATTTACTTAACCTAGGTTTAATTCTTTACACAAACCATAGCAATCTTGCATCATCAAACATGATACAAACAAGTGAGAAAATATTTTTAAAGTGAACCTATACTAGTTAATGCAAAGTAATATATCAAATATATAATTATGCATTAAATCATTAAATCAACACTTGATTCAATGATCCGGTCATATCGTATATATAACCGACTAATATCTATAGTAACAACTTATCAAATCAACACTTGATCCGATAACCCGGCTATATCGCATATAACCGATCAATGTCACAAATCGCGAGAATCGAATACAGTATCACATACTGGTATCATTCTCGGTCCCGCACATATCTCATATGCGCTCCTATTTCGTTTTGCTTGAGCCAGAAAACCTCTGTGTAGGACTCTAAAGACTCGTCAATACGCCGGCAGCAGGTGATGATCATATCAAACACCCACAAGCCGCAAGCGGTCTGCTAAACGTAACGGCCATCCGGGTATTGAGCAATCAGAAGATCGACGAGCAAGCCCGCTCACACTCCAGTGAATCCAACCAGTAACACTACCGTACAGTCCGGTCTGTTCGTCTGATATGTCGCATATCTTGCCTAGGGGTGGTAAACGTCAGACCCCAATAGCTCGATAAGTCGTGTCGATATGAGGTCTATAACAGTTCGAGATACTACAGGTAACACTTACCAGAAAATCTCAGCAACCCTGGCCAGGGATTTCTGGTTATAGCCAATCGAACACAGCGCAACATCAACTCCCTATACCGGGAGAGACGAATCCCCTCCTATCGCTCATTGCCTCCATGTGATTCGGGACTGTACCCAAAAGCCACCGTTTTGCACGCCCTCTTGGACGTGGTAAGGTGGAAATCAAAGCACAGTGGGAACCACAAAAGACTCTATGACGATCTCGGGTCAACAGACTACTCTGTACCAGTGTCACCAGAGAACTGCTATCTGACGTAAGGTATAATACCATCTGGGAGTTCTCGGCGAGTCCGTCCAGTGTATCCTGTCTCTACTGAGCACCCGTATATCATCTCCGATGTCAAACACCAATGGATATGGGATCATCCATCGCCCATCTGTATGGGTCGAGAAGGTATACGCTAGTCTACTCTGGTATATCGATGCCCCGTCTCGATATACCCACGACTAGGGACTTTGAAGGATGTACTTATGGACTACCATGTCCCCACTAGTATGATCCGCATCATAGTCCAGGTAGTCAAGTACCCATCCTAAGGGCTTTACCAACATGTAACAGAGAGACAAACAGTATACACGTTAAGGTAAAGAGTAACCAGATAGCATACTATCATGTCGAGCAAGAAAGTCCTCCCTATATATGTCCCAGCATCCACTACAATATACATTCAATGTACAGTAATGGCCTCTAGGGCATACATATAACTAACAATCGAAACACAAGTCCCAATCTTTTGAGATATTCACAGAATATAAGTTAGAAGTAGAGAACCAAAATACGGGTATAAGTATTATGTCCTTTGATGTGATCGAGGAGGAGAATACTTGAGCACGGAAATCCTGGACTATTCTAAAGGAGAATGAGATTCTCTCTCATCATTACTCCTCCGTATACACCAAAGCACGTTGGTATATCGGGGTGGAGCAATCACACCCTATATGATAAGGTGTGCTCTATGATGAGTACTACTGAGTTACCTATTTCCTTTTGGGAGTTATGCACTTGAGAAGATGCATACCTATTGAATAGGGTTCAAATCAAATCAGTTGCCTACCACTCTATATGAGATATGGTATGGGAAGAGCCCATGTCTTAAGCTAGTTAAGATTTGGGGTTGTCCGGCCTATGTCAAAAAGCAAAATCCGGACAAGCTCGAGGCAAGGTCTGTTATGTACAACTGGAAATGTTCCAGCTATACAAACTGCAGCTGATGATTTGGTACAACCAAAGGATTCAATAGATTCCAACGAACCTCAGCCTCTCCGCCGATCTAGTAGGTTTCCTCACCCACCTGAGAGATACTTCGGTTTCTCTATGACAGTGGGAGCGAGGAGTGCATCATGAGATGATGACCCAACTAGTTTCGAGCTGGCCATCAAGAGTGGGACTCTGTAAGAATGGCTGGATGTTTATCGATCTGAGATGGAATCCTTATACACCAACAAAGTATGGACTTTGGTTGCTATATCTGAAGGGTTAAATCCCCATCAGGAGCAAGTATATCTTGAGAAGATTACATGGTGTACATGGAAAAGTTGAGACTTTCAAAGCTAGACTTGGTAAAGGTTTGCATCATTGACCAGGTGTGGATCATGATGAAACTTTTTCTAAAGATCTATGCTTAAGTCCATCCAGATCCTACTTGGCACGGCTACATACCATGACTACGATATCTGGTGGTTGGGTGTCTTGACTGCTTTTCTAAATGATGATTTAGAAGAGAACGTCTATAAGAACACAGCCAGAGGGCTTCGTAGACAGTGGGAGCAGCGGAAACGTGAGCAAGATGCTTTATAGGATTAAAGCAGGCATCGCGGAGTTGGAACATCTGTTTTGATGGATTAGTCAAAGAGTTTGACATCATCAAAATGGTAGATGAACCTTGTATAAACAAAAAGGTAGTAGGGAGTATGGTGTCGATTCACGTAGAGTACGTGGATGACATACTCTTGATAGGGAAGTAGTTTCCTATGCTACGCTCGATCAATCTCCGCTTATCACAATGATTCTCCATATAGGATCATAATGATACCTACTAAATCCTGGATTTTGGATCTATGAGATAGATCTAAATGGATGTTAGAATACTCACTAGCTGTAGTGAGATGGTATCAATTGATCCTGGGAAGAATCACTGGAAGTGTTCCAGGGTGATAAAGACGACTGAATGTCAGTCACAGGCATTGTCTTTACCCTCAGTAAAGGGACGGTATGTTGGAAGAGTTCCAAGCTAGATACCTTGGCATACTAGACGATAAAGGCAGGATACATCGCTACTTAAGATGCTACCAAAGAGGCTGTTTGGGTGTATATTGGTTCATGAGATGAACTATGTTCCTCCCATTGTGTGACAATGGAGTTGTGGCTTATGCCAAGGAACGCAGGTCCCATCAGTGATCCAGACATATTCTAAGGCAGTATCACCTGATCATGGAGATGGTTGATCTCTAAGGGATCGAGGTTAGGAGAGTAGACTCAGAGGACAACACGGCGGATCCACTCGCGAAGGCCTATTCCCAGAGAGAGACTTTTATGGGATGGTTGAGTATGAGATACTACAACCACTGCTACAGATGGCCCTAGTGCAAGTGGGAGATTGTTAGTTATATGTATGCCCTAGAGGCCATTACTGTACATTGGATGTATATTGTAGTGGATGCTGGGACATATATAGGGAGGACTTTCTTGCTCGACATGATAGTATGCTATCTGGTTACTCTTTACCTTAACGTGTATACTGTTTGTCTCTCTGTTACATGTTGGTAAAGCCCTTAGGATGTGTACTTGACTACCTGGACTATGATGCGGATCATACTAGTGGGGACATGGTAGTCCATAAGTACATCCTTCAAAGTCCCTAGTCGTGGGTATATCGAGACGGGGCATCGATATACCAGAGTAGACTAGCGTATACCTTCTCGACCCATACAGATGGGCGATGGATGATCCCATATCCATTGGTGTTTGACATCGGAGATGATATACGGGTGCTCAGTAGAGACTGGGTACACTGGACGGACTCGCCGAGAACTCCCAGATGGTATTATACCTTACGTCAGATGGCAGTTCTCTGGTGACACTGGTACAGAGTAGTCTGTTGACCCGAGATCGTCATAGAGTCTTGTGTGGTTCCCACTGTGCTTTGATTTCCACCTTACCACGTCCAAGAGGGCGTGCAAAACGGTGGCTTTTGGATACAGTCCCGAATCACATGGAGGCAATGAGCGAAAGGAGGGGATTCGTCTCTCCCGGTATAGGGAGTTGATGTTGCGCCGTGTTCGATTGGCTATAACCAGAAATCCCTGGCCAGGGTTGCTGAGATTTACTGGTAAGTGTTACCTGTAGTATCTCGAACTGTTATAGACCTCATATCGACACGACTTATCGAGCTATTGGGGTCTAACGTTTACCACCCCTAGGCAAGATATGCGACATATCAGACGAACAGACCGGACTGTACGGTAGTGTTACTGGTTGGATTCACTGGAGTATGAGCGGGCTTGCTCGTCGATCTTCTGATCGCTCAATACCCGGATGGCCGTTACGTTTAGCAGACCGCTTGTGGCTTGTGGGTGTTTGATATGATCATCACCTGCTGCCGGCGTATTGACGAGTCTTTAGAGTCCTACACAGAGGTTTCCTGGCTCAAGCAAAACGAAATAGGAGCGCATATGAGATATGTGCGGGACCGAGAATGATACCAGTATGTGATACTGTATTCGATTCTCGCGATTTGTGACATTGATCGGTTATATGCGATATAGCCGGGTTATCGGATCAAGTGTTGATTCGATAAGTTGTTACTATAGATATTAGTCGGTTATATATACGATATGACCGGATCATTGAATCAAGTGTTGATTTAATGATTTAATGCATAATTATATATTTGATATATTACTTTGCATTAACTAGTATCGGTTCACTTTAAAAGGATTTTCTCACTTGTTTGTATCATGTTTGATGATGCAAGATTGCTATGGTTTGTGTAAAGAATTAAACCTAGGTTAAGTAAATGGTTAGGGTTTTATTTATTCATTCTATCATTCATTTATCTATTTATTTTTGGATAAAAAAGAATGAGAAAAGAAAAACAAAAGGGTTGCTTTCAAACATGAAGCATGTTGAAGCTTCATGAACTTTGACCAAGTGACCACTTTGTCTTCTTCTCCAAACCCTAACCATTCACCTAACTCTAGTTAACTCTCTACACATGACCATGGTTAGATTATGATAAGAATTGATTTTTATATTCTATTCTTATCATAACAATAATTTTTATCATAATAATCATCTTCATCTTCTTCTTCTTCTTCACTTGAAGAAAACCTTTCTTCATCAATGGAGATTGATGAAAAAGAGTGAGAAATCCAAATCTAAAGTGAACCCACCTCCTATTTCTTCATCCTCTACCTCTTGCCAAGTAGTATAGGGTGTTTCCTTCACAAGTTTTCATGGCTTGGTGAAGGTGGAGCTTGATCTAGTGATGCCTCGGCGTAGATCATCTTCGGCACGAAGCCGACGACCTTGCCCGCCCATTTCTCCGATGAAACCGACGCTTGAGCCCGGGATTTCATTTGGACAGCGGAGAGGACTTCATTACGGAGCCGTGGAGGTGGAGGACCGGATCTACAAAGGTTGTATTTCCGTTCTTTTAGTTTAGTTGTAAACTAGTTACATTTTTCGCCTAAAATTCTAGCTAACGATCTTGTTAGGGTTTCTCGGCACATGTAAAATTTGAAATTGGCATGGTTGATGCCTTGTGAGACCTCTTGAGAGTGCCTAGGAACCCTACACCCATGATAGAAGAAAAAGAAGAGAAAGAAGGTAGGTGGTGCAAGTATTTCTTAGCGGCAAAAATGTGCAAGTTGTTAAAAAAAATTCTTCTTTTTTCCTTTTTCTCTGTATTTGGAAATTTTGCAAAAAGATTTTTTTTGAAAAGAGACTTTGACACAAATGCGATCAACCACAAATGCACAATCAGGCCTAGATCTAGGGTCACCTAGGTCGGCTAGACAGCTCCTAACTGTTCCAAAGGGCTAGAAATAGGACCTCAAACCGCCTCTTCACCGCCAATTGCGGCCAGATAAGTGCCAGGTAAGTGGGAGGCTCCCCGCTACAAGTAGCGGTCCTAATTAAGTAACCACTTGCCTTTGACACACTTGCCTAGACACCGCAAAGTCAGGTTAGGATAAACGGTCGATGCCTATAACTAGTCCTCTGTCCTATTGAGCTCGAAGTCCTTAGGGCTGAGTCTAGTATTTTTTAATTAAAAATGGTCAATGCAAATGCCTTATGTGATTTCTGGGGTCCTAGGAAGGGTGATAAAATCCCCACCCAATCTGAATTGGTCAAAAGCCCCTTAAAATCCGATTAAAAATATGCAAAACAGTAAATCACTTGCAATCAAAGATTTTTTTTATTGCAATTTGAGAAAAGATATGCAAAACAGAAAAGATTTCTTACAATCAATTTTTATTTTAAATGCGCGCAAAGAATCCTGCACAAGATTTGTTATTTGGAAAGGGGAAGATTTTTTAAGCGCAAAGAATTCTGCAGAAGATTTGACAGAGGAGATATTGAGATTTACAGAGGAGAGAGAAAAAGCTTACAGTTTTTTTATTTTTGGCCGCTCTTCCGCCGCCAAAGTGGTACTACCGCCGTGGTTCCGCGGCGGTTTTTTTTGTGATGATGTCACTAGGGTGCGGCGGTTCCGCGGTCGGAGTAGGGGTACTGCGGCGGATCCGCGGTGGTTTGGGCGGTTCGAGTCCCGAGAAAAATTCTGCTCCTCTGTTATTGTAAATCTCTGTTGTTCAGATCTGTTGTTTTCTGTTTTGATTTCTGGATTTTTTCAGATCCGAACTCGATTGTAGATCCTGCAAAATTCACACAAAAATACCCTTCACAAAAATAAAAGATGATAAATTTTTATATTTTTAATTTTTCAGTTTTTATGATTTTTTTAATTTTGATTAATCCGAAATTGCAAAAAGGAAATAACACGCCATCCCCGGCAACGGCGCCATTTGATTAGTCTCAAAAATATAATTACCGCAATCAAGAACGGCGTCGCTTTGCAGCTACCCGGTGAGTACGGGTCGGTCCACAGGGATGTTGTGAATTTCCTAATCGCTCTTATGAGTTAATTCCAAACGGTGTGAATGGATTAATTAAATCTAAAAACTAAATTAATGTAGGGCAATTGAATTAAAGATCTAACTATTTAATTAGGGCAAGCAATTAAATTTAATCTAGGACAGAGAATGAAAAATTACCTAGGGCAAGAATTGAAATTACCTACTTACTTTACAGATGGCTCTCTCCAAATATCAACACAAGACTTGTCAGATCTGAATTTCTGAAATGAAAAGAGGCATTGATGCTCTCCAAAAGAAATCTAAATTTTATTAATGAAGGGAGGCATAGCCTTTACAATGATTTAGAGTTCCTATTTATAGAGGATAGGAAACCCTATGTTACAATTGATTCGCACGTCTACATTTACCAAAATATCCTTAGGAAGACCTAGTCAAAGTAGACTCCAAGCTTTGGTAAATTTTTATATCTCTGTCTCTTTAAAAGGAAGTATTGGGACTTGAAATTTCCTTTGTTGGCTCTTCTGTCTTTGGGCTTCCTTATTATTTGGTTCTTTTATTAAAATAGCTTCTATGTTTCTTCCAGATCTCCAGTGAATAATTGCGGTGGGCTTTTAACCGTTCGCTTTGTAATCTTGGACCTTGCGTTGCCTTGTACTTTGTGAATTTTATCTTTGATGTAGGCTTGATCAAGAGTCTTCTGTTTGTTGGTCAAAGTCTCTCTTTTGTATCGTCTTTTATCTTTTTCACTGTTTTCGCTCCAAGAACCTGTAACCTGTAATATGTAGCAGACATGCGTCAAAAGCACCTGTTTATTTATTAAAAGAATAAGAATGAGGAATATAATAATACAATATTATGGTATGAACAGGTGGCGCGCGAGAGACCGTCCTCTTCCTCTTAAGAGGAACCCCGTCTTCGTCCTCTCCTGCATCCCTCGTCCGGGACTCGGGAATCTGTGGACGCCTTTGGCCGCCGCTGGGACAATCATCGGGAGCTCGTGACGAGGCAGATGGCCCGCCGCCGGCGGCACATTTGGTGCGGGGCTCGGGTCAGCCGGAGGCTCGGCCGCACCGCCGGCCCCTCTCTGGGACAGAGCACCGAGGGCACCAAGAGTCCTGGATCGATCCATTTGCCTGCCAAAGGGAGAGGCAGGCTCGACTCAGAAGGAGAAGAAGCAGAAGAAAGAAAAGGAAGACATCTAACCTGATGAAGATGAGTCCTCGGAAGAGAAAACGCAGGGATCCCGACCTAAAGAGGAGAACGCTGAGCTGACAAAACCAAAGACGAGAGAATTATGAAGAAGAATGGGCCCTCATGTGGACCCCACCTCTATTTATAGCAGCCGGCGTAACACATCCAACGGCCTCAGTCATCTTCCGCCAAGACGACTCTTCGCACTCAACGACCACCATCGCTCCACCTGTTATGCGCACATTGGCCGCACCCCATCGGGCGCAGGGAACCTGCGGCCCGTCGCATCAGCCAACTAGCGCCAGACACATAGGCAGTTGCTTCGGCGAACGTACCCACAATCCGGCGCACCCTCTTTAATGCAAAGATCTCACCCCTGATTCGCTGGCGTCATCCAGAAAATACAACTGATTTCCCGAGGACACGCCCCGACCATATTTTCGAAAAGGAGCTCACATCGGGTGACCCGGCAGACCACTCTCGACCTGACCTATGATCTGGCCGGGACGAGAGTGGGGGGCTAATGATGATGCTCGATATCGGTGATCTCCCAGATCATGACACGTGGCTGATGACGTGTCCCAAAGCTCACAAGAAAGGACCTACGGTGGCCGACCATGACACTCCTGTGCCCGTCCCACACACAAACGCTGGCTCACCTCCGAGCCCCCTGCACAATTGACCTCTTCGGCCCTCTCAGCTCGTCTCCGGGCTACCACAGAACCAAGATACCTCGGCTCTCCCGCTCGTCGCGAGCTCTCCCGCCGAGGTCATCTTCCTCGGTCTCATCGACCGACCAACGTCACCACTCACAGACGCAACCGCCATCCCTCGAATCTCTCCATACGCGAGACATCACATCCCACGTTCTACGCTATCACGATCCCCCATTAACGAGCCTGTCTCGCCATTAATACGGGATCCCGCCCATCACGCGGGCGTGACGTCAGGAGCATAACGGCCGGCCTGCCTGCTGCCTGCTGCCACCGCTATATAAACCCCTCCTTCAGATGGTTCAAGTAAGCCATTTTTACTCCACTAAGCCGTTACTCTGCTCGGATTTCCTCTCTAACTTGACCGTCGGAGGGTTCTCGGTGGTACAACCGCCCCGGGACTTCCTTGCAGGTAGCTCAGCCCAAACAACTTCAAACACATTGAGATCCACACGCTTCAGGAGCCAGCCTCCGGATCCAATCTCAGCCGTCTATCGCCGCCATCAGCAGATCAACGGAAGGTAACATCTTGACGCGATCCGATCCACATCAGCCTCAAATTCAAATTCAAACCAAACAACGCGACTAAAAAACCAATAAACCATATTCATGGAGCAAACATGCTATCCATGGACTCTAAAAAGAAACAGTTATGAAAATGGAGCAGGTAAAAATGAGCATGATTACAAAATAACTGCAAAAGTGCAATCGTTGCAAGTGCAAAAATACCAGTATTACATAATTACATCATTACTTATTAAGGAAAAAGTGAAAAAAGAATACTAAACATAACACTTTCCAAAATTTTTGCATCTATTTATTTCCATATTAATCTTTTGCTGGCATCAGTTAACCAAGTATCCGCGGAGAGCTGTATCGCACGAGGTGGGTTCCGAGTAAATCGAATAGGCAATGTGAGCCCCACTATTTCATCATCTTTGCAGATCGCAAGAGGTTAGGGTTTTAGGGTTTGGGAGGTGGTTTTAAATTAAAACAACTTATGTTTTTTTTTTTCCTTTAACAAAAGCAATTTTGTGGGGTTTTTTCTTTCTTTCTTCTTCCTCCCAAGTTCTTGATATTTGATATTCTTGTTTATTTGTTTGTTTGGATTTTGGTTCTTTTCTCATCATCTTCTCAAGGAGTATCAAGCAAAGGCTCTACTCGAGTTGGAGACGGTATGGTTTCTTTGTTTCATTCTCATCTAAATTTTTGCTCTTTTTTGTTTATTTGGGCATTCGATTTGTTACCTTTAAGGGTAATTTTTTAGGCCTATGGCAATGTGATTACGGTTTATGAATCCTTGGTTTCATTGGGTTTCGATGCTAAACTCCAAAAGTTGAAACATGCTAGTTTGACAACCAAAACAGAGTTTTCCAAATCGTGGTTCTAAAAGGTTTCTCTGAATCAAAACCTCGTTTCTCTAAACTCTAAAAAGAGTTGAGTTTCGGAAAGTTTCGTGTCCGTCTCTTCTTTCTCTCACTTAAAAATAAGCCAAGATAAACAAAATCAAGGTTTCATGTTTCCAAATAACCTTAAACTTTGTGAAACCCAAATTTTACAAAACAATGGTTTGCATGTGTGCAGATCGTGGTTTGTTTTAACTTAATCGAAACCGTGGTTTGTTTTAACTTAATCGAAACCGTGGTTTCGGAAACCTTGTTACTTAAGTGGGCTTTAGGATTGTGTTTGGTACTTGGTTTTTTTAAAGTGGAGAATTGAAGGAAAGGATTTTATAGAGGAACCGTCATGTTGGTCAAACAAGCACCCTCCGAATTTGTGGAGGAAGGTTTTTGAGTAGGGCTTTGTTCATTTGGTAGGATTGAACCTGTGACCTCTCACTTTAGATAGGGTTATGCTCCATTGGTGTGGAATTTTGGCTTTTGTTGTTTTGTAATTGGTTTGGTTCTTAAATACTTAATGATTTGGACTTGCTCTTGATGGATGGTGGTGTTATGCATCTTTTGATTCTAGAACCTTTTTGTTTGACAAGAAGAACCATGTATGTAGCGGAAGTAATCATACTTCAAGTATTTAAAGTTAGGAAGTAACTTCCGGATGATGTGGTAAATCCTATGTGACATATTCTAAAAAATTCCGCTTCATTATGGCTAGAAAGTAAGCATCGAGCACAAGAAACAAGAAAACAATTTTTTGGTTTGTGCTTCTTTTTTGCTTTTAAATGGCAAGAATTAAACACTACAGTGTAGTAACTTTTTTGTTTGTTTTGTTTATGAAAACATTATAGGAAGTTACTTCCTAAATGATTTCTCTTCAACAAACATGCAAACAAACACGTAAGCTAACTTATTATTTGTTTCTTACCATCTTCCATGACATATTTTGGAAGCCACTTCAAGGTTTACTTTCAGCTTTTTAGGTAGTTTTGTTCTTCCAAATAGGCCCTTAAATGGCTAATGCTGTTTCATGAGACGATATTCCTTTTCTTCTCTTTCTAATTGGGGTTTACCACCAATGAATTAGGTATGGATGAAGATTAAGAGTGGAGATACCCTAATTGGTCTTAAAGTGGTTTAGTATAAGTAATTTCTATATCTGGAATTTAGAATCCAAATGAGTACCATTTTTGGTGATTTCCCTTTTTGTCAATCATAACATTGGTTTTAATTTATATTCATTTTAGTCTTGGGGTTGCCAACGGTTGATTTAATTTCACAAGATTCAAGAAGCTCCTTGATTTTTACCTATATCATTGATATGAATCGTTGTCGACCGTTGTTGGGACCTTGACAATGGCAGTAGTCATCATTATTCATCGATCATAGTAGTAATGATGATTGATGATAGTGCAATAAGGGTTATAAACTTTTATAAAAGCTGTAATAGAAGCTATACATTAGAGCTGAGCAGAAACCGTCCCGGGCTGAAATAACTGACGGTTCGGATCGGTTTAAAAAATCACAACTTGGTTAAACCGAACCAACCAATAGTAGTATATTAATCTGTATGCTATCCGTTCCTAATGAATAGATAATATTAATGGGCATACCAAAATGGGACAAAGGCAGGCCATAGTGGCCATTCAAAGCCCAATCAACGGACTCGAAATGGCTATATATAACTCAACAAGGAGAAGGCCCTAACCTGATGAGATGGCTACATTCTCTTTCTTTCCTCTCCTGACGGCGGCTGCGTGGGGCGTTTGTTAGCCTACTTGATGAGAATCGTCTCGCAATGGAGATCCTTTTCTAATCCACTTCTATCCATCGACAACCATCATCTCTTCTATCGTCGTTAATCTCAAAAGTTCCATCTTTCTCAAGGTAATGGTATTAAATCCCTTTCTCATCAATTAGTTATTTCCTTTTAATGATCCATGATTTTTAATTTTTGATGCACTTTAAATAATTTTCTTGAATAGAAAGCATATGGATCATCTATGTAACCCTCAAATTACTAATATACATATATCGTATTTTATAATGTGTATATAAAATTAATTTTTATTTTTTTATTTTCCATATTGAGAACAAATGAGATGTTATTTGCAAAATTGGGGTGGTGTTAATAATGTTTTTGAAGGGGGGAAATTTCAAAATTCTCTCTTAGAAAATTCTTCCAAATCCTTTTTTTCTTTTTCTTTCATCTTAATTTAACTTACTTTATCTCCAAGTAAGTCTAACTTTATCTACAAGTAAGGACTTTTGTCAACTTTCCTTTTTCTAAAACCTTCCTTTTCTTTTCTTTACTTTTATTCCATATCCTTCATACTTCACTTCTTTCTTTTTCTCATACCTTCTCTTTTCCTATAAAATTAATCCGAGTTTAAACAATTCTAAGAAGACATATTGCAGAATATGTTTCAAGGTGTCTAGTTTGCTATCAAATAAAAAGTGGAACATCATAGGAAACCTGGATTACTGCGGCCGTTGCCAATACCACAATGGAAATGGAAGCATGTAGCAATGGATTTTGTGACTGCATTACCGAAAAGTTCCAGAGGTAATGAAGCTATACGGGTTATTCTTGATCGCCTCCCCAAATCAGCCCATTTTATACCTTGCAGAGTAAGGCAGTCTACACATAACATGGCCGATAGATATATGAAGGAGGTGGTCAGATTGCATGGGGTGCCCTGCAGCATCGTTTCTAATTGCGATACGAAGTTCCTTCCGCAATTTTGGAAAAAGCTGCAAGAAAGTTTGGGAACTAAATTAAAGTTTAGCACAACATATCATTCTCAGACTGATGGGCAGTTTGAGATGACTATTCAAATATTGGAAGACATGCTACGTGCTTGTGTGATGGATTTTGGTAGTTCCTGGAAAGATTATTTGCATTGGGTGGAATTCTCACAATAATAGTTTCCAGGCAACTATACAAATGACACTGTTTGAGGCCCTATATGGGAGAAAATGCTGATCCCCGGCTTGTTGAGATGATGTTGGAGAAAGACAACTTTTGGGATCGGAGATTGTAGTCTAGACAATTGAAAAGGTGCAATTGGCTAGAAAGCATTTGAAGGCAGCACAAGATCGTCGTCAGAAAAGTTGGTCGGATTTAAAAAGGAGACCCCTTGAATTTCAAGTAGGCAATTTTGTATTCCTGAAGAGGTGTGATCAAATTTGGAAAACGTGGAAAATTGATTCGAGATTCATCGCGCAATTCCAGATATTGGGAAGAGTTGGAGAGGATGCATATAGATTAGCCTTACCCCCATCTTTAGCCGGAGTGCACGATGTATTCCATGTGTCGCAACTGAAGAAATATGTCCAAGACAAACATCATATACTAGACTATTCAGATATTGTTTTAGGGGAAAACCCGACTTACGAAGCGATGCCGGTGGTTATTTTGGATAGACGAGAAAAGGTATTGAAGAATAAGGTGATTCCATTGGTATTGGTTTCTTCGGATCCACGATCGCCAGGTGAGTGCACCTGGGAACGGGAGGAAGATAGTCAGGCTAAATACCCGCATCTCTTCCAGTGATATCTACATTCGAATTGTCCTAGGTATCGTATCATATTTCATGTCATATTTTAACTTTCCGTTCTTTTCTTTAAATTTTGAGGGAGAAATTTATTTGCTAGGTGGGTAGAATTGTAACCCTCAAATTACCAATATACCTATATCGTATTTTATAATGTGTATATAAAATTAATTTATTTTCCATATTGAGAACAAATGAGATATTTGCAAAATTGGGGTGATGTGTTAATAATGTTTTTGAACGAGGAAAATTTCAAATTTCTCTATCCTAGAAAATTCTTCCAAATCCTTTTCTTTTCTTTTCATCTTAATTTAACTTATTTTATCTCCAAGCAAGTCTTATTTTATCTTCAAGTAAGGACTTTGTCAACTTTCCTTTTTCTAAAACCTTCTTTTTCTTTTCTTTACTTTTATTCCATATCCTTCAGACTTCACTTCTTTCTTTTTCTCATACTTTCTCTTTTCCTACAAAATTAATCTGAGTTTAAACAAAATTCTAAGAAGAGCGGTGATGAAGAATATATGGTAGACTAAGGCAAGTGTTCTATCTCTTGTTTTGTTTTTATATTTGATTTTCTTGATTTCAAGTCAAGAAGTATGAAGCAAGTGTTTAATTTAAATTGATAATTATGTTTTTATCAACTTATTTCTTGATAGGAAATTATCTTTAATGATATCTTGAGTTGTTAATATAATTATCAACTTGATTAGTTTTGAATTATTGATTGTTTAATTCATAATCCAATTCTCTAAATATTGTAGACATGAATTAGGGAAACCCTAATCTCTTTTCCTACACATATACACCATGTATTAATCCTACCCTAAAAACACAAATACCACATCATCAAACTTTGTTTTTCCCAAGTTTCTCAAGTGAAGAAGTTAAACTTCACCTAGTGTTTTCCTACAAGCATAAATCTTTCCCTTAGCCTCAACTTAGTGTAACAATTTGATCTTTAACAAGTTTGTAACATGGTTCATATTAAAAGTTAGGGTTTTATTAGAATTTTTATGGTTTAGATTAAAACTGGGTTTAGTAAGGACCTTTGTAAAATATTTAGAGTATACCGGTGAGCTACTTGGAACAGTAGGTGATCGGCATAGAAACCCAAGCCCAAATTCCCCCCCCCCCCCCCCCCCCCCCCCCCCCGCTGCCGAAAAATTCCCAAAAGCCGCTTCCGACGGCCTGACTAGAAAACTAGGGTTTGGGGGTTTTGTTTAGGTGTTGTTCTGTTGATGTTTGATCCATTTTCATACTTTAAATTGTTCCAGTAATCATATTTTAATATATGGAAGTGGTTGTTTGGAACAGTGAAATCTGAGATCCGTATTTTATTTGTGTAACAAATTTTATATCTAGAACTTTATGGTATTAAACAGCTTCATGGCACGATCTATACACTACATGTCTACATGAATTGACACAGTTAATTGATCTCTCTGATACAATTACCAGAGTTCATATACACAGATCTTCATAACATGTTTATTATAGTTACTGTTCCATGCCATGCCATGTTCATTGAACATCGATATAATTCCAATTATTTCATTCTGTTATGAAATCAAGTTTTAATTAATAACCGATACAACGGGGGTGGGGAAAAGATTTGTTAGACTCGGTTAATAATTTTGGAAAGTTTATTTATGGTACCATATGTTAGGGCCTAACCTAGGGGGTTCGGGTAGTAGCTGAACTGCCATCATCCCAGTTATTATTATAGCACATGCCAGTTAGGGTAGCCATGGTGGTCCGAGTAGCTTGCTATCATCCAATTACTATTTTATCTACTCCATGGAAAATGTTTTAAGAAGTTTTTCCGAGCTGTAATATCTTTTCCAGTTGCGCCTAGCTGTGCGTCCTGAGTCAGCACTAGGAATCAGGGGCTGTGGTCCCGGGTATGCACGGGATGCTTTCCATTATTCGCTGTCTATCAAAATACTTTCACAAACTAAAGAAAACAAACTATTAAATCTTACGTGAGCAACTACATATGCTCACGGTATCGGGGTATATGTGGGTATGTTCTGATGTCTTGTTAAACTGGATAACTGATAATATTATTATTGTTTGATATCCATTAGTTGTGAATCATTGCTGTACTTATGAATGCCACTTGATATATGTTGGTACTTGATAACATTATACCCTATACCCATGTGCACACACATGCACACATATTTCTTCATTTTATCACTTGCTAGGTCGCATTCTGACGACCCTGAGACTTGCATGCTCAGGTATAGACAACAGCTCCGTTGATCCATTAGCTCAGGACTTAGCATATCTCCAGGATCTTGCTGCCAGCTAGTGGCGGTGATCTTTTTCTTTTATTACTTTTGGTAGGACACTTTCCTCTTATACGTTTACATGTCCGTTCCCTTTAAATTAGAACTTTTGTATCTTTTGGTATGATCTTTTGGATCTTGAAAGACTTGTAATATCCGGAAAACTTCTTATATAGTTGTGCTTGCATGTGTTGATGTGATGAAGTATATGTACATTTTAGTTATTTTTCCGCTGTGAATATTTTAAACTGTGTGAACTGATATTTAGGCTTATTGTATATACAAGAGAATTTGACCTTTCCCTTGTGTATACAACATCGGCTTGTCACGTATTGTCATATAACTGGGTCCATTACACTGTATTTTGGGCACGGGGGTGACAATCTAGATTTCGAATGGATTCATAAAATAAATTTAGGATTTCTTTTTTGTTCAACTCTTTAAGATACCAATCATTTAAACCCAAAATGAATTGATTATTTCAGTTTGGTTCGGTTTTCTAGTTTGGGGCTATTTAGTCCAGTTCATTTTTCTCAGAAAACCAAACCGGCCGATGCTTAACCTTAACCTAAATTATTGCATCAAGTCATTATTTACAATGTCAATGACTTAACGTTAAGGGTCGCTTGCGATGACAATGTGAGGTTTGAACCATTCGGCAAAAGGCCTTCATGCCCATATCCATGATCCTCATGTTGCTTTTATCACTTGCTATTTTTGAGTTCTAATTCAAACACCTCAGTGGATTCAAGCATCGTTATTATGGATGCCTTATCATTTATTTCCTAGATGCCGTGGTTTGAGAACTCCATTTTCGGTTTTGTTTCTTTCAATTTTCTTGAATTTCATGGGTGTCGGCCAATTCAATGGTTTTTGTTTTCGGTTTTTATTTATGTAATATAGTAATATTAATAATAACAAATAAAGCTTTTTTAAACATATATACCTATATATACAAAGATTTCATTATACAAAAGTTTCCGTTTAATGATATCCGACTTATTAGCAAAAAATCATTTTATACATTAAAATCTTTCTTTATCAAGAAATTTACATTCAATGAAAAGCTTGCTCATTATACACTCTCTCACACACATTGGATTCGGTAGGGCGGTTCATGTTTTTCAAATTCACGAACTTTTTTGTGGGACATCCGATCAACGATCGGTTCCTTTGAAGTTGAGGCACACACCTTAGATAAAGTATGTTTTCAAAATCAAGTAGTGTTGTATATATGCTATAACTAGCTTTAAAATTATAAAAATTTTAAGGTTGAAATAAATTCACATGTATATACACACCTATACATTTCCAAATAACGTGATTTTGTTAGCATACACTATCTAGGGTGTGCTGATCAACTTGAACAAAATGGACTGTCAATCAGACGTCCAATGAAAAGTTCGTGATTTTGAAAAAACATGCACGTGTCCTAATAAATTCACTTGCTCTCTCTCTGTCGCTCAATTTAATGAGATAGCTCGCTCATTAATGAGCGGGGTGCCCTTTTTCTTTTTAGTAAGAGTATTTCTCTCAATCTCTCTCATTCTATCCTTTGAACTCGCGTTCCCCGATCATCTCTCCTAATTTTGATCTAGCGATGATAGCTTCGGTGGAGTAGCGATGATCCAAATCTAGAACGGCGACCACGAAATAGGTACAAAATTCTACTTGTATTTTTTTTGCATCAAATTAGTTTCTTGCTATTTTGTGGCATAATTAGAAATAGAAGATTTCGACGGGTTTTTGTCGGAACCGGTTCTTGACTACCGAAACTTGCAAGATTAGTCTGATTTATCGAATGATGCTCAACGCCATGACCTTTCTCGTTATTGGTGACATTTGATTATCGCCGGTTATTGATGTCAGCACTCAAGGCCTGATGTCATTGTCAATGCCTATGTTGTCGTTGGTGATCTTCAACACCTTCACTTCGTACTATTGTTGCCATTGTCAATGAAGACCATTGTAGCAACTTTTTTAGCCCTGGCATTGCCGTCATAATCATTGATGACCCCTTCCATAATCAGTCATATTCATGAACCTTGGTGCCAAAGGCTGTTGTAACCTTAGTACCACCATTGTTGTTGGCCATATCTCTTAAGGTCCGTCATCCATGTTATATAAACCCTTTTCTCAGTGTTAGCAATGTTTGTCCTCGTCGCGTAGGGCCTTTATTGCCCTCCTTGTTGGAAATCCTTGTTTTCTCAATAATTATATACTTGCATCATCGATAGCGTCCCTTGTTATTGAGTACCATCACATAATCGGTAGCAATTTCGTTGCGTGGGATAACCATGTCCATTACTTCTATGATTAATAATGATGGTGATATAGAGATGGATAGAGTTCTAGGATCAAAACTGATTGGTTGAATTGAAGAATGTTTAAGAGTATTATGTGATCATAAAATATCTTTGAGGTTAGGTCCTTTCTCCGCCATACAACATTGAGAACAATGAACAGATCTAGATAATTCATAAAGTAAAATAAAAACATGAGATATGCATACTCGCACAATGTGATTTTTTTCAGCATGGGAGTAAGCCTAAGAAAGAGTAGGGGCTATAGTGACTCTTATTGCGATTGATGCATGTTGTGCTTTCAAAGGATAATATTGTAAGATAGCCCTAAGTCGAATATTGCTTTATGGATTAAAATATTAAGCAATGAAGATATAACATGTCTACAAGCCGAGTGCAACTAAATTGAAAATGTTCAGATAGATGAATAACAACACTCTAAAAGATGAGTAAGAAAGAGTGTACTCATACGAAGTAGAATGTATCTAACATAGAGGATAAAAATGAAGAAAACTAACAGGTATAATTTGGATGTACGATATAAGCTATACCTAGGGATAGTGATAAAATTGTTATAATGGTGATACAAGGGACGAGTAGTTTAAACAACTATGGATAGAAGCATTCTGAAGTTATGTTAATTTAATTAAGAGACGACCGATAATGGAGCAGATTGAAAGACAAGGATTCTCATACCAGATCCTAAAATTTTAGAATAATGTGACTGTTCACATATGATAATACCAATATTTCATATATTAAGCTCTTCGGAGATTAATTTTTTAATACCTTTAATATGCGCTACATTAGTGACCTAACGTAACCTTTCTCCTTTATGCTTGCATGGTGCATGCGAGTAAAAGAACTAGACGTTTTAACTGCTAAATTGTTTTTTGGCAATTGCTGCAGACCAATACTTTTCCGATCAAAATGCTAAAAACCTTAAGAAACGATTTTTAAGAAATGAGCGTAGCTGAAATGAGAATTTTGAGATGGATGAGTAACAATGCTCTATAAGATAGAATTAGAAATGCATTCATGAGAACAAATTATGACGTTCCTGGACATGTGTAAATAGAGGCAAATAAATGCAACAATCAGAAGAAGTTTAGTTCATGATGCAACGATGGCTACATGAAGTTTGAAATGAACATGCTTGAAGGCCATTAAAAAGATTGTCTATCAATTTGATCTAGTAGGCGGCCTTACTGAAGTAGAATGGAAGACATGGATTCAGGTAGCGAACGCCAAAAGTTTGAGACATATATGTGTCCCATTATATATTGGAATATATGTAGGATTTACTTCCAATTTTTAAGCTTGTATCTCTTGCACACGAGCTCAAAGTGTTGTGTGACCAGTGACGAAATTCAAATCCGTACCTTGTTAGGCCTCCACTTGGATGAAGGAATTTTTTTTTGTCTTAGATGTATAGGTTGAGGACCATTACGTTTTTATCACTGTTCGATATGGTTTTTGAAAAAAATAGAAGGTTTTGGTTGGCTTTCTTGGAGTGGAAGCTACTATTATCTTTTTGGAAAATGAATACAATAAGGTAGAGAGGTTAGAGTGGAGAGAATAAGTATTCTTTTCCGCTCCTTTTGATTGAAGATGTGTTTGGAGGGAAAATGGATTTAAAGGGGTGAATGAGTTCCCAAAACAAGATGAGCTTAGCGTAAAGCGATTGGATTGAAGGGGAAAGTGAGCTAAATGGGTTTGGAGCTGTTGATTTTTAAAAAATGTAGATGAGTTTATCGAAGAATTTAGGTTTCAAAATGAAGATTAATTTGGAGGAAAAGTTTAATAAAAAGAAACAAGAGTTATAAAGAGTTTTTTTTATATATGCCCCCTTAAATTCTTTTGCATTCTCATAGACCCTCATTATTGTGACATTCTCTACACATATTTAGGGGTGTAAACGAGCCGAACTCGAGCCAGCCAAGCTCGGCTCGAGTTCGGCTCGTGGTTCTTTTTGTCGGCCCAAGTCCGGCTCGTTTAGTTAATCGAGCTAGAGATGCTCGGCTCGAGTCCGGCTCGATTAAACATGCCCAGCTCGTGTTCGGTTCATTTGTGGCCCATTAATTAAACGAGCCGAGTTCATGAGCCGAGCTCAACTGAGCTCGTTTAGAGCTCGTTTGTGAGTTTGGCTCGTTTTCAGCTCATTTACTCATATTAATAGTATCTTCCAAGAAAAACACATAATTAACAATAATGCTTAAAACTCAGGGTTTTGAGATATAGAAAAATTAAAAAACATTCACATCTAGGGCATTGAATGTGTCTAAGTGCTGGGTTTTATATTTATGTCAGTACACTTTATATACTGTCATTTAATTGAATTAAGTGTTCTGAGAGTTGTATAGAATCTGCTATATATTACATATTACTGTTTTTTTTTCAAACTGTGTAACCCAGCCGAACCCGAGTCAATACCGAACGAGCCTGGCTGAGCTCGAGTCCGGCTCGTTTAATAAACGAGCCAGCCTTTCTGGCTCATGTCCGGCTCGTTAATAAATGAACCGAATTTGAACGAGCTGATACCGAGCCGAACCTTAATCGAACTCGAGCTGGCTCGTTCAATTACCACCCCTACATATGTTGCACATGTTTCTCGTCAACGTGACATCTATATCTACGTATCAGAGACATATGCAAGTCGGATTCTTTAGATTCATCAAGAGTATTTGTGAAACTCCTTTTGGTAAATCCTAAAATTCATATTTAATCTGAGATGCGTTGAACCATGTATCAATGATAAGATGCCAACAATCTATGCATCAATACTTACAAATTGTTTGCAAACATAGTTTAGATTTTGTAAAATTGTTTTTTGTTATCCTGTATAGGTATTTAAACAACAAAAAATTGATGTATCATAGCGACTTTTATCTTAGATTTTTGGAAAATTGCGAATCCGTGAATCCTACTCGTATTGAGCCCCATACTCACATTGGAATCCATGCTACTTAGCTCTATACCCTCTAAAATTCGCATCGTGTCATGTACCCGTATCTCAAATCCATGCTACTTAGCTTTGCACCCTCCAAAATTCTTTTAAATTTTCAAAAAAACCCAAAACAATTAAGTGGTTGAACTTGGGATATTTATGTTTTAGGTTAATTATAAATAGACCCCATATACTATGGAGGGTTGAGCACTTATACCCATACACTATCATAATAAGCACTTAGACTGCCTCTAACCACGAAATACCTTTTTAATTCTAAATTTACCATTTATGTTGATTTTGATTTAAATTAGCCAAGATTTGGCTTTAGATTTGAAGCCCAGATCGAGTGGGAGATGATGATTAAGAATTAAATTAATCCTTAATTTAAATCTTAATCTTATCTTTTTGTAATCCTAGTTTAAATCTAAGTCTTATCTCTAAATTGATGTAGACTATAAATATAAAGTAAATAACCTAGGGTTTATTAGAGGGTTGCCAATATTCTCTACAACTAAAGGGGGGCAACCGTAAAATCAAGAGAGAGACAAAGGAGAGGTATTTGTGAGGGTTAGAGATTTCTTGTATTGGACGGTGATTGGAGAGGGCAATTTTCCTACAATTCTTTCTTGATAGTGGAAGCTTCGTCGTAGGATTGCAGGATTAGATGCAGTTGTGTCGAACCTGGGTAAACTTTTTTGTTTGTGTTGTTTGGTGTGCTTCTGATAACTTGCGGCGTTTTGGTAGTTCGGTTAGTCATTTTCAAGTAGATTCAATTCACATAGTCCTGATAGATTTTTCGTTGCGACTCTTGGTGTGGTTTGTGATTCCTTTAAGGATCATGGGTATAGAAATTACATCTTATTCATCTCTTCAACAATATAGAACTCGAAACCCTAACTCAAAAAGTCAAATAGAAGTCAAACTTTAGCAAAAGCAACTTGAGAAAACAACATTGTAATAATAAAAAATGCTCATCTTGGATTTTTTCTCGCTAAAATTATCAAAGAAAAGACGTTGAATATCATTATATTCTAAAAAAAATTAAGAGAAGCAATTGAAAAAAATAACTTAAGGATAATGGAAGAAAGATTGGAATTGTGATGTAAGATAATAGAAGATCATGGGGTTATAAATTAGGGTTAATGATTAGTTGTTTTGGATAGAAAAGAGAAAGAAGATAGAGGTAAAATAGGAATTACAAAAGAATTTGTAATCAGAAGGGGTCTATGCGCTTATTATGATAGTGCAGGGGTATAAATGTTTAACCCTCAATAGTGCAAGGGGTATATATGCAATTAACCCTTATGTTTTTAACATATTTAAACTATTGAATTCCAATCTTGCCCTTGTAAACATCTTCATCAAATCCTAAACTAAAACCCTCGCTTCTTCACCCATCTTAATATTTCTCCAATTTCTCTTTTCTTCTCTCTAATCCCTAAATCTACCAAATCTAACAAAAACCAAAGTCAATCCCTAGCTTAAAAAAATACTTATTCTACAAAACCTAATTTAAAAAAACTGAGATTTGATGAACAAATCTATACAAAATGAGAGATTGAAACATTATATCCGCACAAGGTTCATAACTTAATGATTTGCTTGCATTCTTCATAAATTACCATGTAAAACCTTAATGACATTTATTTTTTCGGATTAAGAGAGGTGAGAATGATGGAGTAGATAGAGACATTTTCATCATTTTAGCCTTTTCCCGTCAAAGTTAGTAGCCATTTAATGGGTTGGGGAATTTGAATTTTTTTTAAAAGAATTAAGGAGGCATGGAGAATATCCAAGAGTAAGGTATATCAATAAAGGGAAGAATTTAGGGGGTAACCCATGAATTAAATCAATATGATTATTAGTTTAATCAAATAGAAATAATTATAAGAGTTTAGAGATTGTATGTTAAAAGTTCAACCGCTATTAATGCTGTGTGGTAGTTAATTGCCAAAAAAAAAGTTCATGGTATTTCATTCTAGTTTTGAAGGCCATGATATCTATATAAAAAAAGGTCAATGGTCATGGTATTTTAGGATAACCCACCCTTTATATATTTCATAATGATTTAGTCAACAACTATACAAAAAGGGTCCATTGGGGTATCTATGGTTGTAAATCTTCGGCTGATTCGGATCCACGATGGCTGATTTCGATCCCAAAAAGACGATCTAAAATCTGATATCTATATTGTTTTACTTGGATTTGTAACTTGTTTAAGCTATCTAATTAGAAGCATGCATTCAATCATTTTCCATATACTTGATGATCAATGGAATATGAGTGACTCTGAGTATATTCTTTTATATGTGGCTTAATTCCAAAAAACCCAAAACCTTTTAGCCAAACTATAAGAACCCCCACACGAAAAAAAACTTTCAAAATTATGAGAAACTACCATGGTACAAAAATTTTCAGTTTTTTGGCAGTTTTGTGCAATTTATTGCTGATGTGGTACCTTATTTCTGGTAGTTTTTTTTGTAGTTTTTGAAAGTTTTGTGGCAGTTTCTTGTGTATTTTGAAAGTTTTGTGATAGTTTCTTGTGTATTTTAAAAGTTTTTGAGGGGTTTCTCATAGTTTAGTTAAAAGGTTTGGTTACTATTTTAGTTACTAATTCTTTAGAAAGCAACTCTAAACATTACTAAATATTAAATAATTAAAGTTACATGAAAAATATTGTAGTTACTTATACCATGTAATAAAAAACCATTGTATGCATCATTAATATTTGAAAATATGTCATTGTTTCTATTTGTTTCCCTATTTATTTAAAAAATTTACTAAAAATGATAATATAAATCTGTTTTTTTATTCTGAGAATGGTCAATACCTTGGCTTATGCAGAACTTCCCTATCCAAACATGGGCGAGAATGCATTTTCCTTTACTGTCACCTTTTCAAACTTGATACATCTAAATCCTTTTTCTTTCTTTTCTATATGATTATGATAATGTTTGTAAATAATATGTATTACATAGGTGGTCGATGTAGAAGATAGGTTGCCTTCGCAGTTCATCTTTGTTATTACTGCCATTTCTTATCCAACAGTTATTTGACCGTAATTATCCATGCCCCTTTCATGCATTTTATACTTGAGAATCATTCCACCAATCATATTATTTTTGTCTTTCAGGACGGCTATCTGCTCAACTAACTCCCTTAACAAATAGCGCACAAATGGTGTTCTTCTTTGGCAACTGATCGTCTGATGGTAATGTATTATTCAAAAGAGTTGAATAGGATCTTGTCGACAATATTTGAAAACATATTCTATCAACTTGCCATTATCCACATTCGGATGTTTGTGAACAATAGCCATTGTTGAGAAGACTGAAAGGTCTCTTCATAAGTGCTTGCACAAATCCCACAGCGGACATGATGACTAAAATGTTGATAGGATATGTTTCCAAATTATGGGTTTCATGTCGGTGTCATTTAGAGAACTTCAACATTCACATTGTAATTTTTTATTACCTCAGCATCTCGTTTAGTTCCCTTTTTTATTTATTGGGTTAATTGCATATAACTATTGATACATACCTCATCCAACATATATCACCCCTCAACCAGTGAAAATTTAGCGTCGATATTAGAGCGAATTTGATTAGACCATAAACCAACTCAGGGGCGTGGTCATATGCTTATAAACCTGGTGAGAGGTGATCATAGTTGGACGAGGTGTAAACAAGGGGTGTCATACGCGATTAACCTTAAACATTTTCTATTAGTTTGTGCAGATAGGTCCTTGATATCTATGTACTAAACAATTTGGTTAATGCTTAATCTCAACTCTTTGCGTGCTTATTTTGCAGGCTCCTATTTGTCAGAAATGTGGTGATATTGGTTTTTCGGAGCTTCTTGTATATTGCAGGAAGTGCAGGGCTTCAGCTGAGCATAGGTAATTTCAATTCAGATTAATATCATCGCCTAGATGGTCTTGCGCTCCTTTCTTAAAGATTTAATTTTTCTTATTACTTGATTTAATTTTTTTTTCCAGATATTGCCTTTGCAAATTTCCGAAAAAGAATGAAAAGGTCCGTTGGTTTTGTGAGGAGTGTGAACCTAGACCCCCTGAGATAGCTTCTCTTGGGAACCTTGCTGTTGATGATAGTGGAAAAATTGAAGACGATCTGCAATTCAATGGTCAGCAACCTGAGCATTTGAATCATCAAAAAAGGTTTAGTCACGATAATACCGTTTTATCGCCGAAGGTTCTTAATGGTGTTACTAGTGGCTCGCAACATAAAATGGTAAGATGGCTGGATGTTTAGGTTGTGGACTTGCAATGTATATTAAATCAGCAATACTTTTACCACTCCCTTTACATGGCCTTTGACAGCAATAAAAATATTTTTTAATGAAGATGAGGTTTGAATCTGTGACCTCTTGAAACTTGGTGCTTTGATACCATTTCAAAACCAACATTATCCTAAAAGCTTAAGCTTTTGGGCTGGGCACTAGCAATGGTAATGAAACTAACGTAACAGTCAGGTAAATTACACTAAACTACACTCTACTTTGATCATTTTTCACTAAACCTTAAACCTCCTTTAAAGTTGGAGGGAGTTTACTGTTAAAAAAGTCTTTAATGTAGGTTGGTGAATATAATGATAGCAACACTATTTTAGTGTAATTTGCCCGAACATGTAATGGTTCCAGTATGATTGGTGCATTAAAATTACATTTATTTCTTGATATGGTGTAGGTTGAGAGTGAGAGCAGTCCATGCAAATCTTTAGAATGGAGTGACAAGTGGAAATCGAAAAGACGAAGAAGGCCGAAGTCAGCTGATGATGACCTCTTAGACCACAATATCACCAACAAAGTTACGGAGCTCCCAACTGAACTGATCGGGTCTCAGATTGTTGCGCCGGAAACCGAGGCACAGAAAAAACATGTTGATCAAACAAATGTGGTTTACAACCCGGCTTCTGTTAATGAGCATCTTCCATTAGTTGCACGGCCTATATTTGATTATGTTTGGAGGTAGGTTTGCCCTTTTACTTACTAGTTTATTTCGATCCGTGCTATAAAACTTCTAAATTTATCTTTGGCTTAATTCCAAAAAATCCCAAACCTTTTAGCTAAAATACGAGAAACCCTCGAATAGTTTTAAAATACATAAGAAACCACCACAAAACTTTAACATACACAAGAAACTACCACAAAAACTTTCAAAAACTATGAGAAACCCCAAAAAATCAGGTACCACATCAGCAATAAATAGCACAAAATTGCATACCATTGGGGTTTCTCGTAATTTTGAAATTATTTGGAAATTTCTCGTATTTCAGCTTAAAGGTTTGGTTTTTTTTTTGGAATTAAGCCTTTATCTTATATCAACAAAATAACCTTTAATCCTTTGAAAGTTTTGATGCAAGATTTTAATGTTTTTTCACTCTATTTCCTAAAGATAAGAGCAGGACGCCGCTGTTTGTCACTGAATATATCCTTTATAGAACTTCAGCCTGAGTTTGCATTATAATTTAGAAGACGATGGAAATGATTTATTGATGTGTTATTTCTCTTTTATCAGGGGATATATTTCTTTTGGAAATGAAGAGTATGGTCCGTTAACAGCACACATATCAAGTTTAGCATGTCAAAAAGTATTTGACGCTGCAAAATCATTGCCATCAGTTCTTCGCATAGAAAAGCTCTCAAGGCTTGATTCTATGCCAAATAGTTTCAAGAATGCTCCTCCAACTGATGACAAGATTGGTCTATATTTCTTTCCGGAACGCACAATGTATGAATTGTTGGCTGTCTACTTATTTGATTTTTGTTAAAAATTATTGATCATTGTTGAAACACTTGTCATTGCCAATTTATGCAGGGTTGAGCGGGTGCTTGAACTTCTGGATGATGTTATCAAGAAGGATCTTATGTTTAAGTTTATGCTTGATGAAGTTGAGCTGCTCGTCTTTCCCTCTTCCATGTTACCCAAAGACCACCACAGTAAGTTTGAACTCCCTTTCGCATATAATGAAAAACTCTATGAATACATAGTGCTTGTGAGTAACGGATCTCAAATTGAAGCAAGTTGTCTAGCCAGTAAAATAGAGAAACTAGTAAGCTTCATAACTATCAAATAGCAATTCCTAAAACTTAATCTTAGAACTTGTGGCGGGCAAATTATCTTAGAACTCGTGGCGGGAATGTGGAGATTGAGGTGACTTTTGCTTTGAGATTTGACGTGTTAGGCAATAAGTTTGCAGTTAGGGCCAAGTTTCTGTGACGTTAGTTTCTAAATGGATTAATGCTAGCATGGAGGATACTAATCTGTTGAGGTCATCCATTGCACGGAAAGGATGACAAGGGAGAGGTCTTGTGCTCCTTGGCCTGACAACAAATAGGTCCCATTTATTCAAAACTCAGTAATATTCGTGGGCCATAATGTTGATGCTGCCTGCACCATTGGAAGTGAGGGATGTCATGCATGCAATTAAGACTTGAGGCTTTTCATGGTAGTTGTGGGTGGCCAGTATTGGTCAAGATCACATTGGACTGGCTGTGTTGTCCATCTCCAAACAACATGCACAGCCAGAATGCACGTGCATCCCATGTGCCTTCATTCTGCGTTTTCTTATCACCCGAAATAGCAGAACTACACCTCTTGTCCTGGTCTAAGTTGTTGCACTCTTATCTCGACAGGATTACATTTTTGCTCTGAGCCATCGCGGCCATATGTCGGGCACAACAATATTATTGGCTCACAACCTTATCTTGAAGCAATGACTTCCCACCAATGTTGTGAAACATGTATTCATCCACTATTCGTTTGGTCAGCTCATAACACATAGATCGATTATACACTGTATATTTTGACCACACAGAATTCCACATGACATGCATTTCAATAAGCATGTGTGTAGAAGAACCTATGAAATGAGAAAATGGAGGATAAAAATATATTGTGATGTGAAGAAGGAAGCTAGGTCTTAATTAAATGGATATCGAGCATGCACATTGTGTTTTAGATTTTTAGCTGGTTTATGCACATCGCATGCCGGTTTAATGGCCTTTTTCCCCTCATATTCTGCATATGCCCAGTTATGCGATCGTTTGACCGTTAAATTCTATTCAAAGCAGTTGCTAACCAAATGCATTTAAGAATGACCTTTTAAACTTTGTTCGACAACTCCGATTGTCAAACTTGTAGACATCTTTGGAACTTTATCTCGGCTCGATTCGACGCAACCACTTAGTTGATTGCAATCCCAAGCTAGTCAATGACTTTGGAATTTTTCTCCTTTGTAACATAATCTTTTTCTCAATCAAAATTGGCTTGGGCTTAAGGTGCACTTGGTAAAAGCGAAAGCGAGTCATGGCTTACATCAGTTTTTGTGGATGCATAGCATCCGTTCATTCTGCTACTAAAGACGTTTGGCAAGTGTCAAAAGTTTTTGTTTTGTTATCTAAACTCAGTGTTCTTTCCAAATGTGAGTTTAAGTGGGGATGGAGGGTGCATTATGCTAGTTTCTTACTTGTAGGCCTTGCAAATTTGCTTGATGATGAAGTCCGAAAGTGAGTTTAAAAAACATTATGTTCTTTTTACCGGATACGGCAGAAGTCTATAGGATGCTAGTGAAAAATTTGCGTTTTTCCCCATCTGGGAAATTGACAATAGCAGTCATGGTTTAATTGGTTGCCTTTAAGATCTCTGTTCCTACGATTGTTACAATGGCAGATTCAGTGATGGCTGATACTGTTGTCTATTTCATTACAGGATTTCGAGGAAACTACTATCTCTGGGGTGCATTTAGAAGAAAGCAGGTTCCCATCGCCGCCCCATCCCCCGACTATCTCTCAAAGCCAAGCGAACTCAAAGAAGAGAATAAAAAGACAGAGATATTGGATAAAACTGCAAGAGGCAAAGCAGAGGCTGAGCTCTCTGATGTAACAATTAGCACTTGTACCGACAAGCAAAAGTCTCCAGAATCAGATTGTTCAGGAGAGCTAGAAGAGGGCGAGATATGTGACTTATATATAGAAAGAAAAGATAGAGAGGTGTTCGAGGATGAGGGCCGGTGTTTAAATTTGTTCCCTTTAGGGGTCGAAGACATGGGAATTGCTTCGAAGATTGGAAGCGGTGATGAGTTGAGCCTCGAACTAGGGCTAAGTAGAAATTCAGTGGGTGGTATGAGGGGTGAAAAGTTTTAAGATAGAAATAGGAAACAAAGTTTTGCATAGTAGGGTTTAATGTATTGGCTCTTTTGGGTAATATAAAAATTTGTTCTTGCTAACGTTTTTGTTTCTCAGCCGATGTGTTTAAAGTGTTGGGAGGGGAGGGGAGGGAAGGGAAGGGACACATGAAACTATGCTAAATAGCCAACTAAGCAAAACGTAATAAAACAACGAAAGATAAAATAACATAAGATTAAGAGAATCAAACCAAAGAGAGACAGTATTTGTATACGAGATTTATCCAGCGTATGGTTAGTTTCCGGCAAAGTGGAATCTGTAAAACTTCTACCAGAATTTTTAGTCAAGATACGCCAAGAGCAAACTCCAGAAGATCTTTTTTCAAAATTTTCTAATATCTCTTGGTGGTCACTCTCTCTCTATACAAATTTAATAGCCTTATATTTTTTCATATGGAAGACTCTATTTATAGCCCAACCCTAATCCCATTTAAATTAGGATTCAATAGAATACGATAAATATTCAATATTCAGTTCACATAGAAAATCTGCGCGCAGACGTCTGATGATGACTTCGTCAAACGTCTGCCGACGCTTTGTGTTGGTTTTAGCTTCTTGGGCAAACGTCTGTCACTCCTTGGTCGGACGTCTGCCGACGTTCTGGATTTTGGCTTTTGAGTTCATTAGACGTCTGCCGCTTTTGCCTTCAAACGTCTGATTTTGCTTTGGACTTTTGCTCGATGCTTGTCAGACGTCTAAACCTTTCTTGTTCAGACATCTGAGAAAGAAACTCCACAATGTCAATATTCTTCTACTTGGAGATTCTTCTGCATTGACTCCCAAAAAACTAGCAGACTTCATACGATTCCGCTATCTGCTCCTTCCTGTTCAAATCTTCTCGGAGATGCGCACCAATCTGCAATAGAGATCCAGCTTGCTCGAGAGGCAATGACACTCTCTCAATTGGGGGATGTCTCTCAGGTTCGAATCTCCTTACTTGTAGTGTGGCAAGAGAGATTTTCAATCAATTATGTGAAGAAAGTTATCATTGGCCTAGAGCCCCAACCCCTTCCCCCAAAGCCTATGGGTGGTTGCAAAAACAGAGATCTAGTTTATCGCTGACTACAACTTTAGTGAACATATCTGCAGGATTCTTTTCTCTCGTGATCTCTTGCAATGTCAATTCACCATCTTCCAACGCTATGCGTATGAAATGATACCGCACCTTGATGTGTTTTGTCCTAGATTGATATGCAGCGTTCTTGGCCAAAGCATATTGCACTTTGACTATCGCTCCACAAGGTATTGAAATTCTGTTTCTTACTTAATTCTTTGAGTAATCCTTGTAACCATATCATCTCTTTGCTGGCTTCCGTGATGGACACATATTCGACCTCTGCCGTTCACAATGCAACAATCTTTTGCAACTGGGAAATCCAACTGACTGTTGTTCCTCTAACCGTTAATACATACCTTGTTGTGCTTTTCCTACTATTTCGATCATCCGAGTAGTTTGCGTCAACATAACCTTGCACTTTGAGAGAATCACCCCGAAACATAAGCAATGAGTGGATGTTCCTCTAAGATATCTCAATATCCACTTCACTGCATCCCAATGCTCATTCCCCGGGTTTTGCATGTACCTGCATACAACTCTCATTGCTTGTGCAATATCTGGTCGTATACTCACCATTGTATACATCAAACTCCCAACCGTCGATGCATATGACATTCGTGCCATGTTATCCTTCTGCTCTTAAGTTGTCGGGCACAACTCATTACTGAGTTTGAAATGCTTCGTTAAAAGCGTACTTACCGGTTTTGCTTTGTCCATATTGAACCGCTTCAAAACCTTCTCTACGTAGTACTTTTGCGACAGCCACAGCTTTCGTTGCCGCCTATCTCTAATGATTTTCATGTCCATAATTTGCTTAGCTGCGCTCAAATCCTTCATGGAGAATTGTTCAGCCATCAACTTTTTCAGACTTTGAAGTTTCTTGAAATTCGGCCCCGCAACCAACATATCATCCATATAGAGTGATAAAATAATTTAGTCGCCATCCTTAAATGTCTGAACGTAAACACCGTGATCTGAATCATAACTCATAAATCCTAACTCCAATATGAATCGATCAAACTTGAGATACCACTATTTGGAGCTTGCTTAAGGCCATACAAACTCTTTCACAGTCTACAAAGCATATTTTCCTTCCCCTTAACCTTGTATCCCGGTGGCTGCATCATATAGATTTTCTCCTCCAAATCTCCATGAAGGAACACAGTTTTCACATCTAGCCGTTCTAAATGCAAATCTTCCACTGTCACCATACAAAGTATAATCCGAATTGAAGTTATCTTCACCACTGGGGAAAATATTTTCTGATAGTCTATTCCATGATATTGCACATATCCCTTGACTACTAAGCGAGTTTTGTACCGCTTCATACCATCAGCCTCATCCTTGATTCTGTACACCCACCTATTCAGCAACGCCTTTCGACCCTTGGGTAGATTCACTAGATCTCATGTGCGATTCTTTTTCAATGAACCATCTCTTCATCCATAGCTTGCTCCCACTGCTTGTTAGCACTGTCCCGTGTCGCTTCTGTGAGGGATTCAGGCTTTCCCGAATCAGTGTACAATATAAAGTCGATCTTTCAGGCGGTCTCCTCTCTCGTGTAGATCTTCTCAGGATTGCGAAATCTGGTTGCTGAACTTGGTCTTCAACCGGTTCCTGAACCTATTTCTGTATTGCAGTGCTTGTCTCCTCCATATTCTGATTTGCACTTGTAGACACCTGACCATTCTCCTGAGTTTGATCTAACTCAACGAACTCAGATACTGCACCATTGTTAACATTGGTTTGTTTTGCTTCCTTGTACAAGTGTTTCTCATTAAAGACGATGTTCCAGTTTCGTATTATCTTCTTGCTTGAATAATCCCACAGCCAATATCCGAACCCATCTACTCTATAACCAATGAATGCACACTTCCTAGATTTGGAGTCAAGCTTACTCCTTTCCGTCTTTTCTACCGGCAAATAAGCAATGCCATCAAAAACTTTAAGGTGCGAGTAATTTACTAGTTTAGCTGACCAAATTTCTTCCGGAATTCCTCAATCGAGTGCACTTGCCGAGCTTCGATTGATCAGATACACAACAGTATCGACAACTGCTACCTATAGGAATTTGGGCACATCTGCATCCAAGGTCATGCTCCTTACCCGTTCTAGAATCATCATGTTCATCGTTTCAGCGATGTCGTTCTGTTGCGGTGTCTCCGGCACCGTTTTTAACCAACGTATACCCTTCTGTGAGCAAAACCCCTCGAACTATTGTGTGCAATATTCCCTGCCGTTATCGGACCTTAGACACTTAACCTTCATCCCTGTTTGGTTCTCTACCTATATAATCCAGTGTTTGAAGTGACCAAACACACCAGACTTCTTTTTCATTACATAAATCCAGGTTTTCCTGCTTGCATCATCAATGAAAGTAACGAAGTACCGATTTTCTCCATAAGACTCTACTGAGTCGGTCCCCATACATCCGTATACACCAACTCTAGTTTCTTGGCCTTCTTTGCTACACCGCTAATATGAAACCTGAGTGCGCTTTGCTTTTCACAAACATAACTTTCACAGAGTTCCAACTCTACCATCTTCAGCCCAGATAAAAGCCTCTTACCCTGAAGAATTTTCATATTCTTCTCGCTAAGGTGCCCTAATCTCTTGTGCCACAACGAAGTCTCAGAATCAACATCTAAACCTGTCATCAATGCAATCGAACCGCCATTGCTCCCACTGGAGGAATATAATTTACTGATCAATTTATCCCTTGCGACAACCAATGATTCTTTGGAAATCTCCCACTAAGAATTCCCAAATACTGTAACATACCCTTCGTTGTCTAGCTGATTTATAGATATTAGACTCTTCTTCAGATCTGGTATCTGTCTACTGTTCTTCAGCTTTATCTGACCTCCTCCCGACGAATGTAATATAATCGTCCCTTTTCCAATGATTTTGCACGGCCGACCATTTCCCACCATCACATGCCCAAGATCCTCTTGAATATAATCACTAAAGTGATGCTGACATGAAGTGCAGTGAAAGGATGCTCCTGAATCTAGAAACCAGGTATCTCCTTTTGTACTCTTGCTCGCCGAAAGACAGTCTCTGTTCCCCTTGTTCATGTGTAGTTACAACATTTGGTTTCCTTTTCATCTGACTTCCAATCTGAGCCTTTCTCTTTTTTCAAGAGTCTGCAGTCCGCTTTCAAGTGACCCTTTTTTGCGCAGTTCTAACAGTCATCTTGGATCTTTCCTTTTGACTTTCCTCGGCTTTTTGAGTTGCCCTTCTTCCCTTTTTCCTTTTCCATTGTCCTGCCACGATTCTCTACCCAGAGTGCAGAAGTTCCTGGACTTCCACTCACAGCCTTTCTCCTTATCTCATCATTTAATATGCAACCCACCGCATCATTAAGTGTGAGAGTCACTGAGATCGAGTTGTTGACTGTCATAACCAGGTTTTCCCAACTCTCCGGCAACGAACATAGAAACAATAGGACTCAAATCTCATCTTCAAATGTGATTGAGACCGATTCGAGTTGGTTTGTCACACTATTGAACTCATTCAGATGCTCGAACTGTTTTCTGTCAACTTCATGTTGAAAAGCTTTTTCTTCAGAAATATCTTATTTGACATTGAAGGCTTCTCATACAACTTTACTAACGTCGTCATTAGCCTCATGGCTGTTTTCTCCTTCAAGATATTAAAGGCTACTTGCGGAGTCAACGATAACCTAATCGTCACCAGGGCTTTCCTATCCAGTAGATTTCATACCTCATTGGACATCTTCCCGGGCCTGTCGCCCAATAAGGAAAGATACAAATCTTTCTATATATGTAGTCCTCCATCTGCATACGCCACCAACCATTGTTATGACCATTAAATTTCTTGATTCTGATATTATCCTCAGCCATCTTTCGTTTACTGCCGCAACAAACTTAACTTTCTCTTTCGGATCTTTGAACCAACACCTTCAAAATTACAATTTAAGAAGATGAGAAGCGGACAAAAGTGTCATCACCTACCATAAATTTAGACCTTAGAATCGAAAATCCTTCGGTTCCCTATGCTCCGATACCACTTGTTGGGACTTTTATTTTTATGTTGTTTTATCTTTCATTATTTTATTGTGTTTTGCGTGTTTGGCCGATAAGGTACACACGGAACTATGCTTATCAGCCAAACACACAAAACACAATAAAATAACGAAAGATAAAACAACATAAGAATAAGCGAATCAAACAGAGAGACACTGTAACGTTCTGAAAAATCGTTTAGATGAAATTTCCGATAATCGGTAAAATAACTCGTGTTTTCCGTAAAACGTAATTATTATTATTTTTCAACATAGACTTAAATATACCTATTCTAGCTATGTAATGGCTAGTATTGATATTTAATTAGTCTCTTATAAATTGTTAATTTACTTAAATATTTTTCCTTAATTAATTATTTTTAATATTATTTTAAAGCTTTCATTATACATTTAATTAGTGATAATGACAAATTGGAATAGGTTAAGTACACAAACGTGAACCATGGCAACCTAGAATCTAGTGTGTAACATATTCTTTCTCTTTGTTTCATCTTTAAAGTTCTAGAAAAGTCTAGGATTAATTAGAAAAGGAAATAAATTAGTAAGAAATGAGTTAATATATAATGTGATAACGGACTTTTCTTGACTTGGAGAAGTTTCTACACACACCTACACATTTCTCTCTCTCTCTCTCTCTCCTTTTTCTTTAGCTGCTGGCCGAGCAATGCACAGCCCCCCTCCCCTTCAATTTCATTTCTTGACCTCATTAAAAAATAAAATAAAATGAAAGGAGTAAAAGGGTTTGAAGTTAAATAGGTATGGGCTTTCTTTGACTTAACCAAAACACCACCTCACTCTCTTTCTCCCCTTCCCAAGTCTTGGCCGAGCCTCCCCCACGAGCAGCCCCAATTTTTCTCACCTCATTCCCACTTCAAAAATCCACGAAAAAAATCAATACTAAACCTCACTAATTCTTCATTCAACACTTACCCATTATTCTTTGTTCAATCTAGCATGGATCTTGGAGTAAGAAACCATTTTTGGAGGCAAGTTTTCAAGTTAGATCTACAATATTGTGAGGTATAAATACTAACCCTATGGTAAATTTGTTGGTAGATTGCTTCAATCAGCTTATTAGGTGTTTAATTTTGGTTTTAATTGCAAGTTTGTGATTCTCAAGTGCGGGTTTTTGAATTCAAGTTAGGGTTTGATCACTTGGTTTTAGTTATGATGTTTAGGTTAACATCTTGAGTTTTGCAAAACCCAACCTAGTTGCTAAATTGCAAATTGTTACTTTTAAATTTGTCCAAATTGTTTAATCTTGCAAACTAGAATTTTAGAATTTATATAAATATGTGAGATTAAAATCTAGTTAATAATTGGGTAGTCTAATTATGATATAAAATGATCATTGCGGCCACTAGATTTGTTAAAATATCTAGATTCACACTAAAATGGTTAATGGTCGCTTACTAGGTTTTTGGAGTAAATAGGTTTTAAGTGAGTTGAGGTTAAATTGAGCTATAACTTATTTTGTATAATGTCTAGTGTGTTGTGAATGCGCAATTGGTATGAGTGGGTACTAGGATTAGTGGTTTTCATGTATTGTGACCCTAGTTGTGGTTTGTGGCGTTGTCGCGAGCGCGTTTTGTGCACCAAGTGCGTGCACGTTTAGTTAGTGCGCGTGGTTGATTTGTATTGTTTGTGTCCGCGATTATTTATATATTTATTCTCTTATTTACTTGTGTACGTTTCTAGGATCGGGTGCAGAGGCATCAGATGTGGCGTGGAAATGGCAGAGCTGAATTCGGATCAGATTAGCCGAGGCGTCCCGATGAGTAGATGTACACATCTACGGGGGAATCGTCTGGATGGCGCGAGGCACCCGATAGTCAGGATTACTAGCAGCGTTTGTACTTATATATGTAGTCTCCTAGTCATTCATCTCATTGCATTGCATCATCATAAATATATGTGACATCATCTCATAGGACACTTGCACCATTACCATTGGTTCATGCTGCACGGGCACTATTTATGCGAACACACACGCCTTGGTAATTGCTATGCCACGAACACTATAGAACTTGCTTAAATCAGAATCTAAAACATTTTCACCATATATGATCTGTAAAACCAGTACTTGTATATTCATTTCATCAAGATGGATACGTAGGATTGCTAGTCATATGTATATGCCTCATTGCATCATCGTTCATGCATAGTTTTCTAGTCACACATCGTATTTCATATTATAGATACCATAGGCATTCATCATTGCCGACATGTTCATGTATTCTGATTTTCTTGGAGATTTTCGTGTTTAAGAGATTTATGGATTTTGGGAGAAACCGCAAGAATTTAATAAACCTGTTATAGCTTTAAAAATGCAAGTTGCGGTTTTCTCGTGATATGATGTATATGTCGTCCACCATGAGTTTTCCTGATTTCTGTTGGTTTTCGAGACCCGATTCGAGGAGGAGGATGAACCGTTTCGGGTATATTGTGGACCCGGTATGGTACCCCGGGGCGAGAGTGTTTTTGTGGGGATGACGATGAGCCCGGCAGGGGCGGACTACCTACCGGTGATATCTGACGCGGCGGATATCTGGAGGATACCGACGTGGTCCTGAAATTTGATGATATGGGCCGATCCGGACTGATGGAGCCCGAGATATTGAGATATTGAGACATTGAGATATTGAGATGTTGAGACATCGAGATATTGGGATATGTATATATTGTGTCGATACTTGACACGGATTTTTTGTTGATTTCATTGATGATACTTCAGCTTATTGCACAGAGTTTTTTTCTAAATTAAGAACAAAGATTTTCTCATATCAGACTTGTTCGGGTTTCGTGTTTGATCATGCATTCATGTTGCATCCATGTTAGTACATCGTATTATACCGATATGCATAGATTGAGACGCATTTGCGTGCATACTTATGATAGCCTTATGAGATGCACTTACTACTTATGAGTTGGCAACTCACCCCCGTTATGCCACAGTATCTTGCAGGTCCGATCCGTCAGCACAATAGCGGTGGGCGCACTTCCTCATTTCGTTCCTTTTGCTTGGACTTTCGGCATTGCTCGTAGCTGGGTTGTGAGGATATTTTATTCCATCATGTACATTATATTGTATCAGTTTACTCCATCTACCCTTGTATATTGGACTAGACAGTGAGACTCGTGAGACCTATATTTGTGGTGTTTGGTTTTGATGCTCACTTGAGCCGACGTGGTATTTTCTTATTTCTTACTTTCAGATGCTTATTGTGCACTTTTGATATACATAGTGCTTGTGGTTATGATTCTGCCATTGGCGAAGAGCTAGCTCCCGCTTGGGGATGTCTTTATTTATCATTTATATGTATTTTCATGTGTTGTACCCGTTTGGGGGCCAGTATTTACAAAGGAGACTCTGCCGAAATTTTCGGGAAAATATGATGCTACTTTTAAATGTTTGATGCCACTTTTTTTTTTAATTAAAACCACTTGCTTTAAAACACATTTTCCTTCACTCTATTTGTTAAACGGTTTAGTTTTCTGGGTTTTGGATTATTTAGATTACGTTGCGCCTTGAGACGTTTCGTAGTTTAAGTGCCAGTCACGTTCCGTACTTTCGGGTCATGACAAAGTTGGTATCAGAGCGATAAGTTTTACCTTTCTGAGCGTAGGATGACCTTTGGTAGATGGAGTAGGTGACTTAAGCAGAGTGATGTGGCGTGTGTATGTTCCGCGGCATACTTACAATACGGTACTCCGCCTAAGTGACCTTAGGATATATATTTGCTTGTATTTCCTTCCTTGATTTCGAAAACCCTTTGATTCGATCGCAATGTTTCTATCGATCATGTTTATTGTTCCAGCCACTATGCCGCCGGAGATATCGAGGGCCAGAGGGCTGCCGCCAGAGATGAGATTAGAGTAGGCTCGTTTGAGACGAGGACCGATTAGGGTGGTACGCCTACCCCTAGGGACAGAGTGGTCCGCCTTTTCCAGGACGGATGGTTAGGCTGGAGTCGAGTATTCAGGACGTATGACAGATGGTTGGATTGTTAGTTGAGGCTAGCCGAGCTCCGAGAGCCGATGATGTCCCTCCTACTGCAGGAACTGTGATTGTACCTGCTGCACAGGCAACTGTTTCTGTTATTACTAAGATTATTTCCGTATCCTTACAGGAGTTTTTGAGGCTGAAGTCTCTAGTTTTTACATGCATAGATGTAGCGGAGGATCCGTAGAAAATCCTCGACAGGATGGCTAGGATTTGTCGTTCACAGAGATGTTTTGACGAAATATGGATTGAGCTTGCGAGTTTTCGTCTAGAGAGGTCTTTCTCAGACGTGGTGCGAGTCAGTTGAGTGAGGCCGAGCTGCAGATCTACTTCCTATGACCTGGGATGAGTTCAGCTATATTTCTTGCTCGTTTCCTTCCGGAGATCGTTCGAGATGCCCGAGCCCGTAGTTTTGAGTCTTTACGCATGACTTCAGGGATGACGGTGTCCGAGTACGACATTTAGTTTACTCAGCAGTCCGATATGCTCCTTACCTGGTGGACACTGAAGAGAAACAGATAAAGAGGTTGGTGTGGAGATTGGACATGCAGTTATTTCTTGCCATCGGCACCCAACATTTTGACACTTATGCAGCCATGATGGATGCAGCCTTATTGCTAAAGGAGCACATTTATGAGACTTCAGTCATTTTTGGATCGAAGCGGATTCGTACTGATATGCCAGCTCAGAGGCTGTTAGGTAGACGTCGTGTCAGGTGTTATTTCAGTGTTTTCTTTCGATGCACGTATTTCTTTTGTTGTTTGAACTTGTATCTACGCACTTTGTACCGAGATTGGACCAAAAGTCATCCTTGTTTGATCTGCCGCTGGTTGTTATTATTCCAGTAGGCGAGTCTTTTGTCGCTCGAAATATTTTCGTTCGTGTTTGTTTTGTTCGTATCGGAGATTGGGATTCTTCTGCCAAATTGATTTTTCTCGATGTGTTTTGATTTGATGTTCTTCTGGGCATGGATTGGTTAGCTACGCGTTATGCATTTATGGACGGCCATAAGAGGGCAGTCGGATTTAGTTTTCCGGGTGAGCTAGTTCTTGTTTGTTTTCGGGGAGGCCGTAGCGTCGCCTTTCCCAGTTTGATTTCTTCTCTTCGCGCTAGTCAGCTTTTGAGAAAAAGATGTTACGAATTCTTGGCGTATGTTTGTGATGTTAGAGCCACAGAGGTTCCGTTGGACCAGGTCCTGATTGTGAGGGAATTTCAAGATGTCTTTCCTGACAAGTTGATTGGTTTGTCGTCAGAGCGCGATATTGGGTTCTGCTTTGACTTGATTCCCGGCACAGAGCCTTTTTCTATACCGCCATATCGGATGGACCTGGTGGAGCTTAAAGAACCGAAGGATCAGTTGCAAGAATTGTTGGATAAAGGGCTTGTTCGTCCGAGTGTGTCACTTGGGGAGCTCCTGTCCTGTTCATCAAGAAAAAAGACGGCAGTTTGTGTTGGTGCATCGATTATCGTCAGTTGAATCAGGTTACTGTGCGGAACAAATATCCCTTACCTCACATCGATGGTTTATTTGATTAGCTCCAGGGTGCGGAACAATTCTCGAAGATTGACTTACGACCAGACTACAATCAGTTGTGGGTCCGAGAGGATGATATTCTGAAGACTGCTTTTCACACGTTACGGGCGTTATGAGTCTTGGTGATGTCGTTCGAGCTCACCAATACCCCAGTAGCATTTATGGACTTGATGAACCGCATATTCAGGCCATTTATTGATCAGCTACTATCGTGTTCGTTGATGGCTTTTTGTACACTTTTGGAGCCGAGTGGGGCCGGGGTAGTAATTGAGGATTTCTTTGCAGACTTTAAGGGAGCACCAGTTATTCTCTAAATTATCCATGTGTGTTTTCTGGATGGACAGTGTGAACTTCTTGGGACACGTAGTTACGAGAGATGGTAAGTATGGAACCGAAGAAGACCGAAGCCGTTCAGCACTGGCCCAGACCTGTATCAGTGACGGAGGTTTGCAGCATTTTGGGTTTGGACGGATACTATTGATATTTCGTACAGGATTTTTCGTATATAGCTGGAACGTTGACCGGGTTGACCTGGAAAGGAGTTTCTTTTCGTTGGACTGAGGTATGCGAGTAGAGCTTTTAGTAGTTGAAGACTCGTTTTATTACGGCGCCAGTATTATCTTTGCCTTAAGGATCAGGCGGTTTTGTTGTTTATTGCGATACTTCTCGGCAGTTGAAGAAGAACGAGTAGAACTATTCCACGCATGACTTAGAAATGGCTGCGGTGGTTTTTACCCTTAAGATTTGGAGACACTATTTATACGACGAGTCGTGCTAGATATTTACGGACCACAAGAAGTTTAAAGTATATCTTTCAGCAGCGAGATCTAAATTTGAGATAGCACAGATGGATAGAGCTAGTGAAAGACTATGACTGCGAGATTCTTTATCGTCCGGGTAAGGAGAATGTTGTGGCAGATGTTTTGAGTCGGAAGCCCGGAGGTAGCTTTTCTTGTTTGGGCGCAGTTCAGAGATAGTCGATAGCGGATTGGAAGATATTATATGACAGCCGAATACAGTTCGAGTTTACGTCGACCGGGGGACAACTTGTCCGTGTCAGTGCACATCCACAATTATTTGATCATATCCATGAGGGATAGTCCGATGACGTTCGTTTATCAGAGATCTTGGAGCAGGTTCGACAGGGCAGAGATTCAGAGTTCATGATTGACGATCAAGGAATACTATGAATTAGGACTCGACTATGTGTGCCATATTTCGAGGGATTGAGACGCGAGATCTTAGAGGAGGCGCATTAGTCAGTATATAGTGTTCATTTGGTTTCCACCAAGATGTATTATGATTTGAGAGAAGTCTACTGGTGTGAAGGGATGAAGAGAGATGTCACAGATTTTGTTTCGGGATGCTGACTTGTCAGCAAGTCAAGGCTGAGCATCAGAGGCCAGCAGGAGAATTGCAACCTTTGCCCATTCCGGAGTGGAAATGGGAAAACATTTCTATGGATTGTATCGTGGGTCTACTTAGGACCAGTCGAGAGTATGGCTATATTTGAGTGATCGTAGACCAATTGACGAAAGCAGCCAACTTTCTGCCAGTGAAGACCTCTTTCGGATTCGTTCAGTATGATCAGACATATGTTGATGAGGTTGTGCGACTACATGGAGTTCCGACTTGTATTGTGTCCGACAGAGACACCCAGTTCACTAGCCGACTATGGCAGAAACTTCAGAAGGCTTTGGGCACCATTTGAGTTTCATTACAGTTTTCTATCCGCAGACCGACGGTTAATCGGAGCGGACCATACAGATTCTTGAGGACATGCTCTGGGTTTGCGTTCTAGTTTCGGTGGCAGTGGGATCTCCACTTGCCCTTTATAGAGATTTCCTATAATAACAGCTTCCAGGAGGAGATTCAAATGGCACCCTTCGAGGTATTATATAGGAGGAAATGTCGATCACCCGTATGTTGGACAGAGCTTAGTGAGAGCAGTATTTTGGGGCCACAGATTGTACAGAAAATGACCGAGAAGATCCAGTCAATTCAGAATAGGATGAGAGCGGCCCAGAGCAGGCAGAAAGCTAATGCAGACCGACGTCGGCCCAGACTTGAGTTCGTCGTTGTAGATCATATTTTTTTGAAGGTGTCTCCAATGAAGGGCGTGTCGAGATTCGGAAAGAAAAGGAAGGCTTAGTTCCAGATATGTGGGTTCTTTGTGATTCTCGAGCGTGTCGGCGCAGTTGCTTATCGTTTGGCTCTTCCACCCAGCTTTCCAGATATTCACCCCGTGTTTCATGTATCAATGCTCCGCAAGTGTCTTCATGACCCCTCTCATGCGATTCGGTACCAGACAACTCAGCTGGAGCGCGATTTTTCTTTCACAGAGCAGCCGATAGTCATTCTAGATCAGTAGGTGAAGAAACTGAGGTCCAAGGTCATACCGTACTTATAGGTTCTTTGGCGTGGCCCGAACGACAAAAAATGTCACGTGGGAAACCGAAGACAAGATGCAGAAGAAATATTTCCATCTCTTCGAGGGTACGCGTAGTTAAATTTTAAATTCGGGGACCAAATTTCTTTAGGGGGGAAAGATTGTAACGTTCTGAAAAATCGTTTAGGTGAAATTTCCGGTAATCGGTAAAATAACTCGTTTTTTTCCGTAAAATGTAATTATAATTATTTTTCAACATAGACTTAAATATATCTATTTTAGCTATGTAATGGCTAGTATTGATATTTAATTAGTCGCTTATAAATTGTTAGTTTATTTAAATACTTTTCCTTAATTAATTATTTTTAATATTATTCTAAACCTTTCATTATATGTTTAATTAGTGATAATGACAAATTAGAATAGGTTAAGTACACAAATGTGAACCATGGTAACCTAGAATCTAGTGTGTAACATATTCTCTCTTTGTTTCATCTTTAAAGTTCTAGAAAAGTCTAGGATTAATTATAAAAGGAAATAAATTAATAAGAAATGAGAAAATATATGATGTGATAATGGACTTTTCTTGACTTGGAGAAGTTTCTACACACACCCACACATTTCTCTCTCTCTCTCTCTCTTCTTTTTCTTTAGCTGCTGGCCGAGCAATGCACAGCCCCCCTCTCCTTCAATTTCATTTCTTGACCTCATCAAAAAATAAAATAAAATGAAAGGAGTAAAAGGTTTTGAAGTTAAATAAGGTATGGGCTTTCTTTGACTTGACCAAAACACCACCTCACTCTCTTTCTCCCCCTCCCAAGTCTTGGCCGAGCCACCCCCATGAGCAGCCCCAATTTTCTCACCCCATTCCCACTTCAAAAATCCACAAAAAAAATCAATACAAAACCTCACTAATTCTTCATTCAACCCTTACCCATTATTCTTTGTTCAATCTAGCATGGATCTTGGAGCGAGAAACCATTTTTGGAGGCAAGTTTTCAAGTTAGATCTACAATATTATGAGGTATAAATACTAACCCTATGGTAAATTTGTTGGTAGATTGCTTCAATCTAGCTTATTAGGTGTTTAATTTTGGTTTTAATTGCAAGTTTGTGATTCTCAAGTGAGGGTTTTTGAATTCAAGTTAGGGTTTGATCACTTGGTTTTAGTTATGATGTTTAGTTTAACATCTTGAGTTTTGCAAAACCCAACCTAGTTGCTAAATTGCAAATTGTTACTTTTAAATTTGTCCAAATTGTTTAATCTTGCAAACTAGAATTTTAGAATTTATATAAATATGTGAGATTAAAATCTAGTTAATAATTGGGTAGCCTAATTATGATATAAAATGATCATTGCGGCCACTAGATTTGTTAAAATATCTAGATTCGCACTAAAATGGTTAATGGTCGCTTACTAGGTTTTTGGAGTAAATAGGTTTTAAGTGAGTTGAGCTTAAATTGAGCTATAACCTATTTTATATAATGTCTAGTGTGTTGTGAATGCGCAATTGGTACGAGTGGGTACTAGGATTAGTGGTTTTCACGTATTGCGACCCTAGTTATGGTTTGTGGTGTTGTCGCGAGCGCGTTTTGTGCACCAAGTGCGTGCGCGTTTAGTTAGTGCGCGCGGTTGACTTGTATTGTTTGTGTCCGTGACTATTTCTATATTTATTCTCTTATTTACTTGTGTACGTTTCTAGGATCGGGTGCAGAGGCGTCGGATGTGGCGCGGAAATGGCAGAGCTGAAATCGGATCAGATTAGCCGGGGCGTCCTGCTGAGTAGATGTACACATCTACGGGGGAATCATCTGGATGGCGCGAGGCGTCCGATAGTCTGGATTACTAGTAGTGTTTGTACTTATATACGTAGTCTCCTAGTCATTCATCTCATTGCGAAGCGGATACCTTTATTCATCATTTATATGTATTTTCATGTGTTGTACCCGTTTGGGGGCCAGTATTTACAAAGGAGATTCTGCCGAAATTTTCGGGAAAATATGATGTTGCTTTTAAATGTTTGATGCCACTTTTTTTTTGTTAAAACCACTTACTTTAAAACACATTTTCCTTCACTCTATCTGTTAAACGGTTTAGTTTTCTCGGTTTTGGCTTACTTAGATTACGTTGCGCCTTGAGACGTTTCGTAGTTTAAGTGTCAGTCATGTTCTGTGCTTTCGGGTCGTGACAGACACAATATTTGTTTATGAGTTTCACCCACCGTATGGCTAGTCCCCAGCAGAGCGGAATCTGCAAAACTTCTACTTGATGTTTCAGTCAAGATACACTAAGAGCAAATTCTAGAAGATTTCTTTTAAATCTCTCCAATTTCTCTTAGCCACCCTCTTTCTATACAAATTTATTGCCTTATATTTTTCCATATGAGAAACCTATTTATTACCTAACCCTAATCCCATTTAAATTAGGATTCAATAGAATATGATAAATATTCGGTTTACACAGAAAACTTGCGTGTAGACATCTGATGATGACTTAGTCAGACGTCTGCCGACGCTCTGTATTGGTTCAGCTCCTTGGGCAGATGTCTGCCGCTCCTTAGTCAGACGTCTGGCGACACTCTGGATTTTGGCTTCGACTTCATCAGACGTCTGCCGCTTTTGCCTTCATATGTCTGGTTTTGCTCTGGAATTTTGTTCGATACTTGTCAGACGTCTGAACCTTTCTTGTTCATAACATCTGAATCTTTCTTGTTCGGAAGAAAATCTACAATGTCAACATAAAGTGTAATAGGATTTTTAGTGTTTCCAACGAAAATTGTTCCAATGATGCATGATGCTTTTTGGTTCATGTAGGTTTTGTGGGTTTAGGGAGGATTAAATGATGTACACTTTTCGTTTTTATATATCCTTTTTCTTTCGTTAAGTGAAGATGATTATACCATGGATGTGTTTGACATCAAGGAAATTTGAATTCTTCGATCTTGTATTTTTTTAATTTTTTTTTGAATAATTGGTTGTAAGCTGAAGCATCTGGGGTGTGAATCCCAGACATGTTGCTCAAAACCCACGAGATTTTACTGTAGTGCTATACTGTAGTCCTTTTGATGGACAAAATCCTGGTACTCTCCTGAGATGAAAGCTGTTGTGATGATGCTCAATATTGGCGATCTCCAAGATCAGGACACGTGGCAGATGACGTGTCACAGAACTCAAAAGAAAGGGCCCATAGGGGCCAACCAGGCCACCCCTGTACCTGACCTACAAGCACAAGTTGGCTCTCCTCAGAGCCGCCTGAAAACTGGGCTCCTCGGCCAGCTCGCCCTGAGCCGCCACAGGACCAAGACTCCTCGGCCCTCTCGCTCGTCCCCGAGCTCCCCAGCCGAGGCCATCTTTCTCGGTCCTCCGATCTACCAACTCCACCACTCACAGGCGTAACCGCCGCACCGCAAATCTCGCCATGCGCAGATTCTCCACCAGCAACATTCCACGTTCCACGCCATCACGATCCCCATTAATGGGCGATCCGCATTTTACGCGGGCGTGACGTCGGGAGCGTAACTGCCGGCGAGATTCTCGCACCTGCTGCTGCGTGCTGCCGCCACTATATAAACCCCCATCATAGAGGGGTCAAGTAAGCCATTTTTTACCCACATAGCCGTTACTCTGCTCGGATCTCGTACTAACTTGATCGTCGGAGGGTCCTCGGTGGTACCAAACCACCTCGGGACTTCTTTGCAGGTACTCCGCGTTTACTCCTCAAAACCACCAATCTCCTCAAAACCCATTGAGACCCACACGCAACAGGAGATCACCTCCAAGATACGCCGGGAGATCGACGGAAGACAACATCTGACGGAGACCCAAAAATGACCTCCATCAGTTGGCGCCGTCTGTGGGAAACTAAACTCCACAAAAAACAAAGTTGGCCTTCTGATGTCCATCCACATGGCAAGCGACCACCCTGAAGATCCACCGAATGTCGTCGACTCCTCCGCCGGCCATCGCCTCACGGACTCCGGCGGTCGCAGGCCCTTCGATCCTTCCCATTCAACCTCGAAGTCCCACATCGGAGATCCTCGACTCGAGCCTTGTCGTCCCCCTGTCCCTACCGAGGCGGTGGCGGTCAGCTCGCCTGCTTCCAGGCATGACCGGCATCCCCTCCCTCGACGGGGTCGCGCCCACGAAGCCTGCCAAGGCAGCTTGAGGACCACCCTACCGCGGGGCCCAAGGGACCTTGCCGGAAGGAACCGGGGCCCATCAAGAACTATGGTCATGACGACAGGGGGCCAGTCGAGCTCCTGCGAGACTCGGCACCCCACGCCGGCAACAAACGCCAACGGCCGCCCGAGCAAAAAGGCCAGGGGCCACGAGCCTATCACCTTTGGCGACGGGGACCTCCATGGCATATCCATGCCCCACAACGACCCTCTGGTGATCACGGCCTGAATCCACCGGTACGAGGTCCACCGGATACTTGTCGACTCAGGCAGCTTGGCAGACATCCTCTTCCACGACTGCTTTCTGCGCATGGGGCTCACCCCATCAGACTTGAAACCGCCCTCCTACGTCCTTTCAGGGTTCACCAACCACTCTATCCCAGTGCAAGGGATGGTCACCCTGCAGTTCAACGTCAGGGAGCCCGACCGCACCCGTACGTTGCCTGTGGACTTCATCGTAGCAAAGGTCCCATCAGCCTACAACGTCCTCCTCGGCCGCCCGACGCTGAACTCCCTCCAGGCCCAGATATCGACCTACCACCTGGCGATGAAGTTACCTCTTGATCAGGGCGGGATAGGTCGGGTCTACGGGAACCAGCGGGTCGTGAAGGTATGCCTTACCGAAACATCTTCGTCCGAGCTGTCGGCCGATGACGCTGAGGTAAATAATGACATCAAGGGTTCTCTGGACACCCGAGACGAGCGGAAGGAGGTCCGAGGGACGCCGGTCGAACCAATGACCGAGGTGCCCCTGACAGAAGGGGACGAGGAAAAAACCGTCCAGGTCGGATCACTCCTAACAGGGACTCAGCGAGATGACCTGGTCAGATTCCTAAGAAATAACTCCGACGTCTTCGCCTGGGCGCCTGCTGACATGCCTCGTATTGACCCCAAAATCATCTCCCACAAGCTCGGGGTTGATCCTGCGGCCCGACCCGTCAGACAGAAAAAGCGAAGCTTAGCCCCGGTCAAACAAAAGGCTATCGAAGATGAGGTTAATCGAATTCTCGCCGCCAACTTCATCAGGAATGTACCCTACTCAGAGTGGATGGCGAACATAGTTCTGGTTAAGAAGTCAAGCGGAAAGTGGCGCATGTGTGTCGACTTCACCGACCTCAATAAGGCCTGCCCCAAGGACAACTATCCACTCCCTCGGATAGATCAGCTCGTCGACAGCTCGGCCGGCCACGAGCTGTTGAGCTTCATGGATGCTTTCTCCGGCTACAATCAAATCCGTATGAATTCGGAAGATGAAGATCTCACCGCATTCACAACGGATCGGGGGGTATATTGCTACAAGGTGATGCCCTTCGGCCTCAAGAACGCCGGGGCCACGTACCGACGGTTGGTCAACCGCATGTTCAAGCCATAGATCGGCAGGAATATGGAGGTCTATGTTGATGATATGCTCGTCAAATCCGTCTCGTCGTTCGACCATGCCAGGGATCTGGGCAAGGCCTTCGAAGTGCTCCGCAAGTTCAAGATGAAGCTAAACCCCGTCAAATGCGCATTCAGAGTCACCGGGGGAAAGTTCCTCGGTTTCATGGTCACTCATCATGGAATCGAAGCTAACCCAAAGAAAATCGACGCTATCCTCAACATGGCCGCGCCCAAGACCAACGTCAAGATCATGCGGCTCACGGGACGAGTCGCCGCTCTGAGCCGTTTCATGTCTAGGTCAGGGGAGAAATGCCTCCCATTCTTTAAAGCTCTGAGGAAGATCTCGAGGTTCGAGTGGTCGGAGGAGTGCCAAGCCGCCTTCGACCAATTGAAGAAGCACCTTGCGACACCACCACTGCTCACCCGATCAGTTGAAGGAGACGAGCTGTCGCTGTATCTGGCGGTATCTGACCAAGCGGCAGGCTCGGTGCTCGTCCGGGAGGTCAGTGGAGCGCAGAGGACGGTGTACTATGTGAGCTACGTATTTAGGGACACAGAAACGAGATATCCAGCCATAGAGAAGATCGTCTTAGCCCTCATGGTGGCCTCAAGGAAGCTGCGACACTACTTCCAAGCACACACTATCATCGTCCTCACCGAGCGCCCGTTGGGGGCTATCCTTGCATCACTAGAATCCTCGGTCCGCTTGGAAAAGTGGAGGTGGGAACTATCTCAGTTTGACATAAAATACCGCTCGAGGCAGGCCATCAAAGCGCAGGCCATGGCCGATTTCATCGTTGAATGCACCATCCCTAGCAAGAAACCGGAGTCCACGCCGCCCCTCGCAACTCAGTGTCCTATCACGGAGAAGCCTGGCTCGGTTCCTGAGTGGGTCATCTACGTCGACGGATCTTCAACCGAGGAAGGCTGTGGTGCCGACCTCATTATCCGGGGCCCGAACGAAGCGGAAATGGAGTACTCTATGAAGCTCGGTTTCAAAGCCTTGAACAATGCGGCAGAGTACGAGGCCCTCCTGGCTGGACTGCGCATGGCCGCCTGGCTGGGATTGAAGATAATTTGAATCCGCAGCGACTCGGCCCTTGTCGTCGGTCAAGTGACAGGCCGCTTTGAAGCTCGGGAGCCTCTGATGATGAAGTACCTGGACGAGGTGAGGAAACTCCGGAGGAACTTTGACGAAGTCCAAGTAGAACAAATACCCAGGCAGCTGAATGCCCAAGCCGACGCCCTGAGCAAGCTGGCCTCGTCATACTCGGCCAACAATAAGCGGTCTATCCTCTTCGAAACCTTGCCTCAGCCCAGCGTGGAAGACGGAGCGACAGCACTCCACGTATATGGGGAGCAGGAAGGCGACCAAGATTGGAGGAAGCCCCTCGTGGAATTCCTGAAGGACGGCACGCTCCCAGAAGATCGGGGAGCCGCCCGCCGTCTCCGGGCCAAAGCCCGCCACTTCATCTGGAGCAATGGGAACCTCTACAAGAAGTCCTTCACTCAGCCCCTGCTCTAGTGCATTGACCCCCACGAAGCCAACTACGTCCTCCGGGAAATCCATGAGGGGGTTGGCGGTGCGCACCAAGGGGACCGAACCTTGATCCAAAAGGTGTTGCTCCATGGGTACTACTGGCCCACTATTCATGAGGACGCCCGGAAACTAGTCAGGAGATGCAAGAGTTGCCAGCTCCACGGCAGCATCCCTCGTTTCCCCGCTACCGAGCTGACCGCCCTAACATCCCCATGGCCGTTCGCCTAGTGGGGATTAGACATGATCGGCCAGTTCCCTACCAGTACAGGCGGGCACAAATACGTCCTCGTCGCAGTAGAGTACTTCACCAAGTGGATCGAGGCCGTCCCCATCAGGAAACCGGACGCCGCCATGACCATCAAGTTCCTGTAAAACAATCTGATACTCCGGTTCGGGATCCCGAGATGTATTATCACCGACCACGGGAAGAACTTCGAGAACGAGAAAGTGAAGGACTTCTGCAAAGAATACCATATCCTCATGAAGTTCGCCGCGGTCACGCATCCCCAATGCAACGGGCAGGCCGAAGTCGCTAACCGAGACGTCCTCCGAGGTCTCCAGACCCGCCTAGAAGGGCGACAAGGCAGTTGGGTCGAAGAACTGCCCCGGGTCTTATGGGCCCTGCACATGTCAAAGAAGACCCCCACCGGGGAAACCCCCTTCAGCCTCTGCTACAGGACCGAGGCAATGGTCCCAGCGGAGATCGGGCTACCCAGTCATCGGGTCGAGAACTTCGATGATGATGCGAACACCTCGGCGCTACGGACCAACCTGGACATCTTGTTGGAGAAGAGAGACCGGGCTCAGATCAGGGCTGCCGCTTATCAACAACAAACGGCCCGATACTACAACGCTCGGGTCAAGAACCGCTCCTTCCAGATCGTGGATCTGGTCCTAAGGCGAAACGAGTTCATTGATCAAGGCAGGCTTCACAAGTTCTCCCCAAAGTGGGATGGTCCCTTCCTCGTCTCTGAGGCGCTCCTCGGCGGAGTCTATTGCCTACAAGACGCGGACGGATGCAAACTCCCGTGGCCTTACAACGCCGAGAAGCTCAAGCTATACCAATGAGGCCAAGGCCAACAAGTGTGTACTCCTCCTTTCGCAAAGACGATGTAAATGTTTTCTAAAAATCCAGTCCATTCGAATAAAGAAACGTTGGAACATTACGAATAGAGTTCTATCTTTGCGATCCAAAGCCCTCACCAAGAGGCGACCGCGCAGCTTCACTGCCCGGTTATCCTTAGCAGGCCTCCTACGGCCCCTCCAACGCTAAGGATCAAAGTTCTCCATGGAGGCGGCCGAGCGGCTACCCTGCTCGGCTATCCCTGGTCGGTACCTTCCCTACTCGCAACACCAGGGGTCGAAGCCCTTGCCAAGAGGCAACCGCGTAGCTTCACTGCCCGGATATCCTTAGCAGGCCTCATACGGCCACTCCAACACTAAGGATCCAAGTCCTCCTTAGAGGCAGCTCAGCAGCTACCCTGCTCGGCTATCCCCGGCTAGTAGCTTCCTACCATGACCGACAGGGATCAAAAGCCCTCCCAGAGGCAGTCGAGCCCTAGGGTCTCTCGCTCGGCTATCCTTCAGGACAAAAGCCCTCGCCAAGAGGCACTGGGCAGTAACTCTGCCCGGCCAAGGGTCCTTGGTAGGCTTTTTACAGCCCCTCCCGTGCTAAGGACCAAAGTCCTCCCAGAGGCAGTCGAGCCCTTGCTCGGCTATCCTCGGCTGGTAGCTTCCTACCACAACCGACAGGGATCAAAGTCCTCGCCAAGAGGCACTGGGCAGTAACCCTGCTCGGTCCCCGTCTTGAAGGATCAAAGCCCTCGCAAGAGGCAATCGAGCAGCTACCCTGCTCGGTCATCTCCGGCTGGTAGCTCCCTACCCATGACGCCAGGGATCAAAGCCCTCGCAAGAGATATCCAAGCGGCTACCCCGCTCGGTCATCCTAGGCTGGTAGTTGCCTACCCACGACGCCAGAGATCAAAGCCCTCGCAAGAGGCAACCGAGCAGCTACCCTGCTCGGTCATCTCCGGCTGGTAGCTCCCTACCCATGACGCCAGGGATTAAAGCCCTCGCAAGAGGCATCCGAGCGGCTACCCCGCTCGGTCATCCAAGGCTGGTAGTTGCCTACCCACGACGCCAGAGATCAAATCCCTCGCCAAGAGGCAGCCACGCAGCTTCACTGCCTGGTCATCCTTAGTGGGCTTCCTACAGCCCCTCCAATGCTGAGGATCAAAGTCCTCCGTAGAGGCAGCCAAGCAGCTTCCATGCTCGGCTATCCCTAGCCGATAGCTTCCCTACTCGCAATGCCAGGGATCAAAACCCTCGCCAAGAGGCAGCCACGCAGCTTCACTGCCCGGATATCCTTAGCAGGCCTCCTACGGCCCCTCCAACGCTAAGGATCCAAGTCCTCCTTAGAGGCAGCTCAAAAGCTATCCTGCTCGGCTATCCCCGGCTGGTGGCTTCCTACCACAACCGATAGAAATCAAATGCCCTCGCTAAGGGGCAACCGAGCATCTTCCCGGCTCGTTCATTCCTAACAGACGCTGCGGGCTTGTAGCCCTCATAACGAGGCCTCTGAGCCTATTCATGCTCGGCGCAAGTACGGCGGACATCCCTCTTCCCATCACCATTCGAGGCCCCAACAAGGGGCATCAGGTCTATCCAAGTCTGAGTGATCCCCCCTCGACTTCGGGGCCGTAGAGATGTCTCCTTCTTAGTAACGCTTGGCACACTTGGCAAGTGATCGAAATCAACTCGACGAACGATCGCTAGAGATAGCCGACCTGACATGGAAGCCCAACAGTGCAAGCAGAGATATTTTACGAGCATTCTTCACAAACAGAAGATAAAGTGCAAACCGATGAAACCAAAGGAAAAAGGTTTTTACCAAAGGCAAAGTCTTTACAAAGAGTATTTTGGGCTCCCCAGCTTTACAAACTGCCCGGAGGTTTACAAAGATTCCAGAAGCAACAAAATAAAAGAAGGAGGAAGACGGGAGCTTTAGGCCTCGGGGCCAGGCGCGACCTCAGGGTCCTCGACATCCACCACGAGACGAGCAGGGTCCTCGGTGACCTCCTCATCACGAATCTCTTCCCCCTGCTCATCGGCATCCGTGAGGGTGTATTCGGCCCGGAGCTCTTCGTCGGCGAACTCCGGTACCCGAGCCTTAGCGGCGTCGAGGGCCTCGTGCCAGATGCGGGTTGTGGCCACGGCCAGGTCATCATAGAAGTCCTTCGACTTCTTGTAGCCCTCCACCGCCTTCACCTCCGAGAGGTCGGCCAACTTCGCCGCTCTCAGGTCGGCCGACTTCGCCGCCTCAGCCGTCGCCCCCAGCTCCTTCCGGAGGGTCTTCACCGTCCTCTTCAGGTTGCCGGCGAGCACCTAAGCGTCCTCAAGCTTGGCCTCGACAGCCACGGCGGCCTCGCGGTACCGGGCAACCTCCCGTTTCCCGGCCTCCATCTCGCCTTCCAAGGCGGCAACCCTCGCCATCACTGCCTCCAGCTCTAGCTTGGAGCTCTCTTCCAGCGAGGCAAGCTGGTCCGTGGCCTTCATCGCCGGGGCTATCATCTCGGCCTCCATGCGCAGGGCAAGGGCGACATGCTAGAGAACTTGAAAAATAGGAAAGAGGTCAAGAAGACAAAGGAGGCACCGAATTTCACAAACAACCGAGCACTAACCTGCACGGACTCCTGTGCAATGGACGCCATCTGAGCCCTGAAGGTCCCCCCGGGGACCCTGCCCCCTGCCGACTCCTCTATTTCGTGCAGCAGGCTATCTGCGACTGATAGTCTCGAGGGCACCGCGAACTGGAGGCCCCCTCCTCCACCATGATTTGCGAGGGCGGGCCCCGGAAAGACCTCCGGGAACCCCTCTTAAGCGGCTCCGATGGGGAGCCAATCTCCTCCTCTGAGACCGGGTCCTCCAGAATTCGAGCCCGCTTCCGGCCCGACGCTCTGCTAGGCCCCGGGGCGGGATCCTCCCCCGAACGCTCGCAGGACGTAGCTACCGGAGGAGAGGGAGCCGGGGCAGGCTTCGCACGAGAAGAGATGGCACCCCACCCTTCGGGACCTTCCTCGACTGGCATATGGAGGCTCGGAGCTCGTCCATATCCATGGGTCCTACACAAAACCAAATGCAAAGAAGTCAGCGACATCAGCAATGTACAAGCCAAAAAGCAAGCCTAACTTACCGACGAACTCAACGGGGATAAGCTCGGCCCAACTCAGGACCCTCTCAGACAGCAGCACGTCGAATCGGGGAACGGGCTCCCATGACGCCACTCTCACCGCGGCGGGGTCATTGGACTGGTTCCCCGGCAAGCATTTTTCCCTCGAACACTTGGTAGGCACGGGCCAGTCCTCGCCCTCGGGAGGGGAAACGAAGAAGAACTTCTTCTTCCAGTCATGAATGGAAGAAGGAAAGGCCACAACCCCTGTCCCGACGGCGCTCCCCTGTCGCTTTCTAAAAGAGAGGTAGACCCACTTCGGGTCGTCCGCTCGACCCCTAGGATGATTTTTGAAAACGAGGGAAGAATCAAGGATGGAGAGGCTGAAGGGGACCGCCTGTAACTTCAGGCGGATCAGGAACCTGAGGAGAATCCTCCATGAGTTCGGTACTAACTGACTAGGGGCTAACCCGAAAAAGTTCAGCGCTTCGACGACCTCAGGAGAGAAGGGCAGGCGCATTCCACCACAAAAAGCTTCCAAGTACAGGACGATCTCCCTACCCCGTACTTGGTCTGCCCTCTCTCCCTCCTTGGCCAGACGAAGCGTATAACCTGAGGGGATGTGGAAGCGAGCCCGAGCATTGGCGAGCTCTTCCTCATGCCTCACCTAACACGACGCGCCATGGGCAGCGTCTACCGCCTCCTCCCTGAGGGCTGCCCACGCCGCACGATCCCGGAAAGAGGATCCAACCCCTGCTCCCCGGGAAGACTCAGGCTCAACTAAAGGGTCCCTAGAACCTACTCCTACAACATCTATAGATTCCACGAAAGAAGACATCTAACTTGAAGAAGAGGGATCCTCGGGAAACGAAAGCAGAAGAAAGAAGACGAGCGCCGAGCAACCAGGGCTTATAGCGAGGAAATATGAAGGAGTAGGGACCCTGGAGTGGGCCCCACCCCTATTTGTCACTGCAATCGCCCTCATCCAAGGGCGCCCTTCATCTCCCGCCAAAGCGCCTCCTCGCGTCCAACGACTCCGATTACTCCACTTTTCGTTCCCACACTGGACCGCACCCCATCAGACGCCGCAGGTCTGCACACGTCGCGTCGGCCAACCGATGCTTGACACGTGGACCGTCGCTTCAGTGACAGGATGCACGAACTGGCGCACCTTCCTTAAATGCAGAGGTCTCGCCCTGATTCGCTAGCAGAAAAGACAGCTGACATCCCGGGGACGCGTCCCGACGAAACCTTAGGAGGGAGCTCATCCCAGGCGGCTCGGCAGTCCACTCCTGACTCGACCCGCTAGCTGATCGGGACAAGAGTGAGGGGCTAATGACGATACTCAATATTGGCGATCTCCAAGATCAGGACACGTAGCAGATGACGTGTCCCAGAACTCAGAAGAAAGAGCCCACATGGGCCGACCAGGCCACCCCTATACCCGACCTGCAAGCACAAGCTGGCTCTCCTCAGAGCCCCTGAAAACTGGCCTCCTCGGCCTCTCAGCTCGTCTCGAGCCGCCACAGGACCAAGACTCCTCGGCCCTCTCGCTCGTCCCCGAGCTCCCTGATTGAATGATTTAGCGTGCTTGCGCTTTCTAAAAGATAGATCAAAAATATTTGTAACCGCAATCAAGAACGGCGTCGCTTTGCAGCTAGCCGGTGAGTACGGGTCGGTCCACAGGGATGTTGTGAATTTCCGATTCGCTCTAACGAGTTAATTCCGAAGGGTGTTCGGATTAATTATTAAATCTAAAAACCTAATTAACCTAGGGCAATTATCTAGATCTACTCTTGCTAGGGCTAAGTTTAGGGATGGTTTGGAAATGTAATTAAATCTCAACGCTTTCTATACCCGAATGAAGATCTATGAGGAGTTATGGTAATTATCAATAAAGGGGATTAGATCCGTTCGTGAAGGTGTTCCTTCCTCTAGGTTCTTGTCCTTCCTTTAGAGATCCTTACCCTAACCTCCATGGAAAACCCGCGCAACCGGTCCTTTACACTACGGTGTCATCGTTACCTCGAGGGATAGGATGCCGTAGGGCGCGGTGTGTACGTGTATGCATGGAGTCCTATTGTAAATATTTGGTGGGCAAGAAAGGGATGAGAGATCTCATCTCTCAATATCCTTCCCCAAAGCTAAACCCTAAACAAGTTCCTAGGGCATGAAATTAAATCTACCTAGGGCAAAGAATTGAAATCTAAACTAGGGCGAGAAATTAAATCTACTTACGGATGCATCCCTCCAATCATCCATGCAGGTTTGTCAGATCTGAATTTCTGAATGGAAAAGAAACACCGATGCTCTCCAAAAGAATTTCTGAATTTATTATTAAAAGGAGGCATAGGGTTTACAATCTTTAGAGTTCCTATTTATAAAGAATAGGAAACCCTAGGGTTACATTTGTTTCACATGTCTTAAATTACAAAAATAGCCCTTAGGAAATCTTTTCAGAGCCGCAAACTAATTTTGGTAAAATTTCTCGAAGCACGGGCACCAGACGGCCGCGGAACCGCGGCAATGGCAGGCTTGGGCCACGGTTCCGCGGCCCATTGGTGAGATCACCTCATGAATTTTCCTGGGATGCTTCTTGTTGGCTTGGGCTTCTTATTTCTATATATCTTTTTCCATTTGGGCTTCTAGGTTGGTTCCAGATCTTCAGTGAACAATTTGCAATGGATTTTTAACCGTTCGCTTTGAGTCGATGTCTTGAATCCTGCTTTGTGAATTGTTCCTTATGTAGGCTTGATCAAGATTCTCTGTTTGTTGGTTAAAGTCCACATTTTCATCGTCTTTACATCGTTTGCACTGTTTTCTGTCCAAGAACCTGTAACCTGTAACATGTAGCAGACATGCGTCAAAAGCACCTGTTTATTTATAAAAAGAATAAGAATGGGGAATATAATAATGCAATATTCTGGTGTGAACAAATACCCCCAAACTTATTTTTTGCTCATCCTCGAGCAAACTTATTTTTATTCACTAAAATCCTAACCACACTTTCGCAGGGAAAACGCGATTGCACTGAGCACGTGCAACAAGCCGTTAAACCTCTAGGTGTCCCTAGTAGAAGGAGTGTTGTCTCCTGAGGGTTTTCAGCGGATTACACCCACAAAATCCTATCAACTCGGCCCATTGACTTTTGTTCTCCAATAAGGTTTTCTAAAAAGGAATTCTATTATCTTTTGACTCGCAAATTATCCACCCATATTCTTCACACTTCCTCATTATTTAACTTAAGATTATATATGTTATGTAGACCTACTTAGCTTTCAGCATCTCTTAAGTTTTCCTTCTAAAGTTCCATCTCCACTTAGGAATTTCTATCAACTCTACTAAAGATACAAGTTCTATTATTCATTCCTTTCTCTCCTCTAAACTCTAATCACATATCCCCACGTGTGTGTAAATATCACCCCTACACTTGGAAATTCAAATCAAGCAATCGTACTCTCGTCCATTGTCCAAAGCACTTATTAATTAGTGAATTTTTAAATGAAATTTGCTTACACATCCTTAATGCGACCGTTAATACTTCTTGAGGTACCAACAACCGATTACAAGATGCGTTAGTACTTTAAAGCGTACTTTCTAGTTTTGCAACACCCAAGGCTTTAGCAGTGACTCCCAAACCAGTTGGTCTAAGGCACTAGGTGATGAAGCACCCTCGCTAAATATTTTTCTATTTTTGCAGCCTTAAGTAATCACAAAAACCAGTGTCCATTTTTTTTATTCTTTATTCATTTTTTTTTATTTTCATTGTACTAAGGACTTTAGACAAGAGCACTTCAAGGTCTTTTCTACTATTCCAAGTTTCAAGGTGCGTGATTGTGCAAATTGTAGGATATATATTTTCAGAATCTAGACTTAAGTTAGGAACTATTTTTCAAACTTATACTCTAATAAAAACATCAATACTCTTCCTTCATTTTGACTTAGCCCAAGAAGTGAACCCAAAATTTGCCTATTTCTTAATAAAGTACAAGGCATATACTTTCTACCGTTAAACTTTAAGGAATGTTATCTTTAGGGTTTTTAATTCACTAAGTCTAAGATCTAGTTGTTCCTAGCCAGTTAACCTATCTGTCAAACTCTAGTCAAACAAGCCAAAAAATAATTTTTATAATTTTTGAAATTTTTAAATTTTTATGGGTTTTCAAATAAATATGCAAATGCAAAAAAAATATATACGAATGCGAAGGAAGAAGACGTACCGGGCATACCCCCAAACTTGAACTTGACAGTGTTCTCACTGTCATGCTAAACCAAGAGGGTCAAAATGTCGGCACTCCCCTGTTTATTTATTTACAATTTTTATATTTTTAATGTTTTGAATTTTTTTTTATTTTTTTATAGAAAAGAAAACAAAAAATATATACATATATACAAAGATTCCCCCAAACTTAAGCTTGGCCTTGCACAAGCCAAAAGTTAGCACCAACCATTCAAAAATCTTATCGTGGAAATGGTATAGTTGGTGCAAGAAAATGAGAAGCACGCGAGACTGTGTGGAAAGAAGAATGGTAGAATGTGGTCTCGGTGGGGGAGAAGAATGGCGAAAAGAAGAAGGAAGTGGAGTACGATCTTGAGGGTGTAAATCGAGTGAATAAATCAGCGCAATTTGTGATGACCGATGTGTTAAAAGCGATTGCGCTAACCTATCAACTCGTCGAGAAATGGGATCAAATCCCTCAAGATTCACAAGAAAACATGGGTACACCGAACTTGGTATAGGAGATGAAAGCATAACGGTCATTTGTTCGGTCGGAACAATGGGAAAGACGAAAGGGAGTGAATTAGGGATAGTATCATTCTCACCGTAGTAAACTATTTCGAACTTGAAAGATTCCATTAATGGTTCGAAACTACTATAATCAACCGAGTCTGATAGCTCATTTGAAAATGTAAAGGACTCAAACTCGGGCGGTGAGTCATCAACATCGTCCGAAAAAGTGAAACACTCGCAGGTGTTATCGGCTGTGAGAAATGTGTCAGATTCAAAGAAAAAGGTTTCAAGCTCACAGTCTTCAAGCAGGGTCGGAACGATGGGAAGGAGGGAGGGTGATATAACAGTCAAAGGTTCAGGAGGATGAATAGGAAAATCAGACACATCAAGCAAAAATGATTCAACCTCAATATTATCCTCAAGACTCTCCTCAATACTATCCTCAATATTTAACTCATCCATGCCGTTATCATCAAAATCTAGACACATATGAGATTCGGGAGAAACATTTAATAACTCGGGATGATGATTTGAACATAAAATCTCAAGTAAATCGACAGGTTCATCATCCGAAATATTCCCGGCGTCTATATCCTCAATCAAGTGAAAATCAATTTCTTTAGACACCTCATCAAAAGCATGGATATCTATCGATTTAGGTTCTAGAGTGGAGGTGTAAAGATCGAAAGGATTAGGTGCGGTTTCACTCGAAAGGGGTTCCTCACAATCTGGCAAATTAAGCACTACAAAATCACACAACTCATTTTTATTTTCAACAGGTGAACTATTTAGGGCAATCGATGGAAAACAGGAGTTGTGGACTTCAATCGGGTATGGGTAGGTTTGATTTGAAAATCCTCTCTCATTCTCACTCTGTCCAACCGCCTCCTCATACATTGGAAAATTTGGAGCTAGCGGAACACTAGCTACCGGTTCACTAGGTTGCATAAGGGTGGCCATGGACGCTTCCACATTCCTCATCATTTTATTTGTTGCAGCAATATATGCCTCCAACGACTCTTCCAAACTAGACTTGGGTGGTGAGGGGGTTTCGGTAAAAGATTCAAAATTGTTTGGATATGTGAAACTCCCAAAAGGCTGTGTAGAAACAGGGTCTAGTGACGGTGGGAAAGTCGGGTAGGACTGGTAGGAAGTGGGTGATTGGACAGGGGTAGGGTCAACATGTGGATAAAACGGTGAATAGTCGTGTTGATCCCTAGAATTGGATGAGTGGAGAGGGGTGAAAGATCGACTGCGAGACTGAGCAATATGCTCAGCAATGGACATCGGCCTAGGAGTGACAGAAGGACTTGAAGAAGTGGTATCAACATATGTAGGTGGTAAAGGTTGACTCGGTTGACAAAAAGTGGGTTGAAAAGTCAAACTATTTCTCCTAGACGCCTCTATGTGATCTTTCAAAGATTTTTTAGGCATGGAAAGATCGTCTTTAAATTGACCGAACAAATTAACATACGACGCAAAATTAGGTTCGGGATACCAAAGTTCGGCTAATGATTTATTATGTGGGGTACCCATGTTGGAAGAAAAGGTGAAAAGAAAGAAGGTTTGTGGTGGTGCAAGGATCTATTTGCGGCCAAAAATTATGCAAGTTTCTATAAAATATTTGTCCTTTTTATTTTCATTTTTCATTATTATTATTCTTTCTCTTTATTTGGAAAAATTTTGTTGCAAAAAGATTTTAGAGCAAAGATATGCAACAGCAAAATATTTCTTGCAATCAATTTAGTTCAAGCGGGGCCCAAAAATCCTGCACAAAATTGTTATATGGAAGGAAAAATATTTTTAAAGTGCACAAAATCCTGCAGGAATTTTTCAGAAAATATATTTCAAAAATTACAGAGGAGAAACAGAAGATCTTACAGAAAATTTTTCAGAAGAAGATGCCACTGTACCGCCGCCTTGCCGCGGTAAAAACGCGTTTGTGCCGCGTTTTCGCGGCGAGATTGTCGGCTCGAGTCCCCAAAAAATTTTATATGCTCTGATTCCACTAGAAGGCCGCGGTTCCGCGGCCTAAGGTGGGTTTTGGCCGCGGAAGCGCGGCACTTTGGTCGGTTCAGATCTCAAAAAAAAAATCCACTGTTCTGTTGTTTAAAATCTCTTCTGTTCCGATATCCCGTTTTCTGTTTCGCTTTCTGGAAATTTCCAGATCCGATTTTGTATATCCTGCAAAAATTCAAACAACAAAGTATCCCTTCCAAAAAAAATACAGATGAAATATTTTTATATTTTTTAATGATTTTTCAGATTTTTATGATTTTTTTATTTTATGATTAACCCGAAATTGCGAAAAGGAAAGTTCTACGCCATCCCCGGCAACGGCGCCATTTGATTGAATGATTTAGCGTGCTTGCGCTTTCTAAAAGATAGATCAAAAATATTTGTAACCGCAATCAAGAACGGCGTCGCTTTGCAGCTAGCCGGTGAGTACGGGTCGGTCCACAGGGATGTTGTGAATTTCCGATTCGCTCTAACGAGTTAATTCCGAAGGGTGTTCGGATTAATTATTAAATCTAAAAACCTAATTAACCTAGGGCAATTATCTAGATCTACTCTTGCTAGGGCTAGGTTTAGGGATGGTTTGGAAATGTAATTAAATCTCAACGCTTTCTATACCCGAATGAAGATCTATGAGGAGTTATGGTAATTATCAATAAAGGGGATTAGATCCGTTCGGGAAGGTGTTCCTTCCTCTAGGTTCTTGTCCTTCCTTTAGAGATCTTTACCCTAACCTCCATGGAAAACACTCACAACCGGTCCTTTACACTACGGTGTCATCGTTACCTCGAGGGGTAGGATGCCGTAGGGCGCGGTGTATGCGTGTATGCATGGAGTCCTATTGTAAATATTTGGTGGGCAAGAAAGGGATGAGAGATCTCATCTCTCAATATCCTTCCCCAAAGCTAAACCCTAAACAAGTTCCTAGGGCATGAAATTAAATCTACCTAGGGCAAAGAATTGAAATCTAAACTAGGGCGAGAAATTAAATCTACTTACAGATGCATCCCTCCAATCATCCATGCAGGTTTGTCAGATCTGAATTTCTGAATGGAAAAGAAACACCGATGCTCTCCAAAAGAATTTCTGAATTTATTATTAAAAGGAGGCATAGGGTTTACAATCTTTAGAGTTCCTATTTATAAAGAATAGGAAACCCTAGGGTTACATTTGTTTCGCATGTCTTAAATTACAAAAATAGCCCTTAGGAAATCTTTTCAGAGCCGCAAACTAATTTTGGTAAAATTTCTCGAAGCACGGGCACCAGACGGTCGCGGAACCGCGGCAATGGCAGGCTTGGGCCGCGTTTCCGCGGCCCATTGGTGAGATCACCTCATGAATTTTCCTGGGATGCTTCTTGTTGGCTTGGGCTTCTTATTTCTATATATCTTTTTCCATTTGGGCTTCTAGGTTGGTTCCAGATTTTCAGTGAACAATTTGCAATGGATTTTTAACCGTTCGCTTTGAGTCGATGTCTTGAATCCTGCTTTGTGAATTGTTCCTTATGTAGGCTTGATCAAGATTCTCTGTTTGTTGGTTAAAGTCCACATTTTCATCGTCTTTACATCGTTTGCACTGTTTTCTGTCCAAGAACCTGTAACCTGTAACATGTAGCAGACATGCGTCAAAAGCATCTGTTTATTTATAAAAAGAATAAGAATGGGGAATATAATAATGCAATATTCTGGTGTGAACACTCCCCAGCCGAGGCCATCTTCCTCGGTCCTCCGACCGACCAACTCCACCACTCACAGGCGTAACCTCCGCACCGCAAATCTCGCTATGCGCAGATTCTCCGCCAGCAACATCCCACATTCCACGCCATCACGATCCCCAGTAATGGGCGATCCGCTTTTTACACGGGCGTGACGTCGGGAGCGTAACTGTCGGCGAGATTCTCACGCCTGCTGCTGCGTGCTGCCGCCACTATATAAACCCCCATCACAGAGAGGTCAAGTAAGCCATTTTTTACCCACTTAGCTGTTACTCTGCTCGGATCTCATACTAACTTGATCGTCGGAGGGTCCTCGGTGGTACCAAACCATCCCGGGATTTCTTTGCAGGTACTCGGCGTTGACTCCTCAAAACTACCAATCTCCTCAAAACCCATCGAGACCCACATGCAACAGGAGATCACCTTCAAGATCCACCGGGAGATCGACGGAAGACAACATCTGACGGAGACCCGAAAAGTACCTCCCTCATGTTGTATTGATATTGATAGAACTTTTGTACAATATGACCTTTTATTGCTGTTGTTTTGAATCTTTTGATGCAAAGTTATTATTGTAGGAGTTATGCATTTTTTAAAAAAGAAATTCCTGTCTTATTATTATTTGATGCAAAGCTTTGCTTGAGTTATGCTTTATTGCTCGACTTTTATGCATGATGCATGCATAACAGAAAAAAGTTGTTAAATAAAAAAAAAGGGTTAATTGCAGATACATCCTTTGTACTATGGAGGGTCGAGTACTTATAACCCTGAAGTATTATAATAAGCGCTTTTACCTCTTATGATTGAAAAATGTTTTTATAATTCCCATTATATCCTTTCCCTTTCCTCTTCAAGTATGAAGAGCTCGTAACCCTAACAATCCAATGAAAAGAAATTTTTTGCAAAACGAACCAAAGAAAATAATAATAAAATAAAATTGAAACTACTCATATTAATTTTTTTCCCTTTCTTGAAATTAATGGTGAGAATATATTAAACATCAAGCTTTAAGCTTTAAGATTAGGATTAAAAACTTATGTACGAGATAATGGAAAAAAGTTTGGAGATGTAATGGAAGAAAAGACAACATCAAGCATTTAGATTAGGGCTAAAATAGTTATAGGATTTTTAGAGTAGAAGAGAAGAAGAAAGGGGTAAGATAGGTATTAGGAAAATATCAATTAACCATAGGAGGTGTAAGTTCTTATTATTACAGTTCAGGGGTATAAGCGCTCAATCTTAAATAGTTCAGAAGTTCTATGTGCAATTAACCCAAAAAATAAAGTGGATAATGGAGAAAAGATGCCATGGGATGGAATTTACTTCTATGGCGTTGAAAAAATATATCTTCCATGATTTTTTTCGACGATCGATACCCATCATCATCATCATCATGTAAGATGTGGATTCACCAAATTTCATGTAATTCCATCACCTTTTCACCGTTTTTTTAGTGGGTGCCAAATTAATGGTCTACCGATAATAGAACTTTTTACATTGTTAATTCAACGGTGAAAAAGCGGTGGAATCACATGAAATTTGGTATATCCAAATCTTAAATGATAAAGATGATGATGATGGATGCCGATCGTCGGAGAAAATCGTGGAGGATGTAGATTTTTGACGCCACCTAACGAAAATGCCTCTCAGGTCCTCATTTCTCCGTTATTCTAAAACAAATTGGTTACTAAGCCAGGGGAAAAGATTAATATTTATAGTCACGTGTTCTTATTGAGAACCCCCTGCTCATTCTTGTTAAGACAATATAAACAAAGATTTGAAAAATTTCTAGGATGTTTGCGATCTTATATAGGATTTTATTTAGGGTAAATTGTTGAAAAACCCCCGGCCTAAGAAAAACTATTGAAAAAGTCCCTTATATTTTCTAAATAGGGAGAAAGGGCCTATTATTCATAAATCTTGGCCTAAACACTCCTTGGCCCAAGGCCTGATATTATATTTTGGTGGATGGATGAAAATACCCCCCATTCAATTTTTCTTTCTCTTTCTCACTCTCTGTCGCTCGAGCTCCCAAGAACCCACGCCCCTCTTCATCGTCGTCGCCGTCCCCACCTTCATAGCCGTCGTCGCCCTTGTCTCAACCTTGCTTCTTCAAGTCGACACCAAAACTCTCCATCCCAAATCATCTCTCGTCATCGAAAACCCTAACCCTAGAGCAACCGCCCGTCCTCTTGTCGGCCTCAAGTCGACAATAAAACTCCGGATCTTCACCGCCTTCTCGTCGGCCTTCTAGACTCCCCTCCTCCGTCACGAGAACAACTTCATCACCATCACTCACTGCAGAATGACTCTTAAATCAAAGGATAATGCATTGAAATTGGCGAAAAAGACGTCAGCTAAATCAGTGGCTCCAGAATTGGAGTTAACGACGTCGGATAAATCGACGGTGACCGAGAAATCGACGGTAGCCAAGGAATCGACAACAACTGAGATACAAATTAGGTAAAATTGATACTCTTTCTGTTAATCTTACATTGCAATTCAAAGTTGTTTCTTTTCTAAAAAATTATGAATATCTATAACGTTTCTTGTAACATCTATAATGTTGGCCGTAACCACTACCAAAGTTATCTATAATATGTACCAAAGTTTTCTACATGTTATAAGCAATTGCTTATAAATTACATGCAACTTTATAGATGTCACAGGCAAGTGCTTATTTTCATTTGTTGTTGGCAAAATAATACAGGTAAATTATTTGCCTATAATATCTAAGTAGTTGCCTGTAACTTCTATAAAAGTTGCCTGTAACATCTATAATGTTGTCTGTAATCTCTACCAAAGTTGCCTGTAACATGTATTAAAGTTGTCTATATGTTACAAGCAATTGCTTATAAATTACAAGCAACTTCATAGATATTACAGGCAAGTGCTTATTTTCATTTGTTATTGGCAACATAATACATGCAAATTATTTGGCTGTAACATATAAATAGTGGCATGTAACTTCTATAAAAGTTGCCTGTAACATCTATAATGTTGCCTGTAACTTCTACCAAAATTGCCTACATATTATAGACTGTTTCTTACAAGTTACATGCAACTTCATATATGTTACAGTCAAGTGCTTATTCTCATTTGTTATTGGCAACATAATACATGCAAATTATTTGCCCGTAACATCTAAATAGTTGCATGTAATTTCTATAAAAGTTTCCTGTAACATCTATAATGCTGCCTGTAATTTCTACCAAAGTTACCTGTAACATCTACATGTTACAGGTAGCTGCTTACAACTTACATGCAACTTCATAAATATTACAGGTAAGTGCTTATTTTCATTTGTTATTGGCAACATAATACATGCAAATTATTTGGCTGTAACATCTAAATAGTGGCATGTAACTTGTATAAAAGTTACCTATAACATCTATAATGTTGCATGTAATCTCTACCAAAGTTACTTACATGTTACATGCAACCGCTTACAAGTTACATACAACTTCATAGATGTTACACGCAAGTGCTTATTTTCATTTGTTATTAGCAACACAATACAGACAAATTATTTGCCTGTAACATCTAAGTAGTTGTCTATAACTTCTATAAAAGTTGCATGTAACATTTATAATGTTGCATGTAATTTCTAAGCAGTTGCTTATAACTTGTAAAAATTTGTTTGTAAATTATATGCAGTTGCCTATAATTTTCAGTTTAAATAATTTATAGCTATGATTTAATATTTAAATTTGGTTTTCCGCAGAAAAAAGCATATCTTCATTGAGAGGTTGAAGGCACACATTCACCATCAGCACATACGGAGGCTAAATAAAACTCCATTCTGCTTTATATGAAGTTGCCAACTTTGGATCAAGATAGGCTTACCTTATGTAGGCTTATCTCTTGCTATAATCGAGACACCGGAAAGTTCTCTTTTGTAGGCGCCTCACATAAATTTACTGTAGATTGGGTTAGCAGGCATACTGGCTTGCAGAAGGCCGTTAAAGATATCAAGACTACCGTGATATCACCCGGTTTTGAAAGAAGTATTTTAACGTAGAGAATGGTGAAAGGACGTACACTATAATATTGGAGGCTGCTTTGGAGCGGTCTGTGAAGAATAGAACTCCAGAAGTGATGGACGATTTTGTATCTTTGCTGATTCTTTATCAGTTTTCTTTATTTTGGATACCCGTCACGTCCCCGACCGTCTTTAGAGATGCATTTCTATACGTGAAGCTATCGGTAGTCCCGAGTGTGAACTGGGCCAAAGCGGTGCATAAGATGATAATGGACGGTGTCATGATTAAGCTTAGCTCAAAGAGTGGCTCTGCACAGTTGCCCAGGTGTCAGATCCTTCTCGTTGTAAGTATATGCAAACTATTATAGATATTATACTATATTTGTACACAATATATAAACTACATAAATTAATATCGTTGGTAGATGTGTTTTGATCATTTAATATTAATAATGCGAACGCGATATATGTTTGTTTGCAGCTATGGTTTCATACCATCACGGGTTTGAGGCAACTGACACACTTAGACGCTAACAAACCGGCCCTATGTAGGTGGGAGTTCAGAACATATTTGAAGATGTCGGGATTAGAGAAGGCAATGAAGAGAAATAGGTCCACTTTTATGCCGAAGGGGGACGTGGATGCGTCGAAACATCCGCTGATGCTCCGATTCTATATTTCAAAAGAAGAGCAGTGCAAGAGAAGAGCGGTGGAGACGATGAAGTAACAACTGCATCGGTAAGTTGTATATTCTCTATTTACATTAAAAAAGTATCTTGTGTATATATAGGCATTTGTCTATAACTTCTAAACAGTTGCATGTAACTTCTATAGCAGTTGCCTGTAACTTCTAATAAGTTGCCTGTAATTTCTAAGCTGTTGCCTATAACCTCTAATAAGTTTCCTGTAACTTCTAAGCTATTGCCTGTAACCTTTAACAAGTTGCCTGTAATCTCTAATACATTGATTATAACATATTGTGGTCTTCATTGGTGCAGATTTTGAAGAAACGATCTGTTGAGAAGCCGAATGAGAAGGACAATGTGAAGGGCATGTCCTTTGAAGCACAAACTGGTAGTGTGTTGTATGTTTTTGTGTTGTGCTCGTGCTGCGACACCCGCGGTCAAGGCGGAAGCGAAAACAAAAATTTATGCAAGCACAAGTCACACAAACCCAAGAATACATCCATACCTAAAACTAGCAAACTAGCATACAAGGTTTAAGGAATACAACCTTTGACGCGTATCCACCCAATCGTGGAAGACCCCTCCAAACTCCTCATAGGCCGTTGGGAATAAACTTGAATGGCGATCATCCTTGACGAAGATGATCCACCCAAGGGAATCAATCCAAGCTCTAGCTTCACCTAGTGAAGCAACTGACGCTCCAAGCTCGCCAGGAATGGAGAGTGGGGTTGTAGGAATTTTCCACTATCTTTTTCCTTTTAAAACCAATGCTCAAGAGAGCAGGCAAGATGAAAGAGGAGGAAGTGAAGAGGCTAGTCATAACAAGAATGAGCTAAGTGTTGGTTGCAAAAATAAGAGAATGAACTTTGGTACCCGCAAAACGACCAACTCTTGCTGAACTTTGGTATCCGCAACCAGACATTTCTTCTTACGGTTCTTGCTTTGGCCGAACATCGAACGATCCATTCATGCCCAAAATTTCATCGAGAGATCGGATAGACGCATCTAGGACAAACAATTGGACATCACCCTCCACTTTGTATCAACCGTTTCAACCTCCACCACCCTCTTATGTTGATACCCCTTCTGAGAGTCATGTTGCAACTACGAAACCTATGTCCATTGCTGACAGAATTGAACAATCTCGTAACTGATCTTTCACTCCTTTCACCACTTCCAATTCTTTTGATCAACGATTCTAATCACCTTCTTATCCGAATGTTGATCCTACTCCTTTCCAACCATTCGATTCCTATCAATCCTACCCGACTTTTACACCTTCCCTAGATATTGCTTCTGAACAGCCTTTTGGGAGTTTCACTTACCCACACGAATTTGCATCTTTTACTGAAACTCCTCCACAACCCATGTCTAGTCTGGAACAGTCTGTCAGGGTTAAAAATTACACCCCGGTTGACTAAGTCAAAATCAAAGTCAACCCCAAGTAAGCGGGCCCAAGCCCAGATCAAGTGGGCCCATGCCCAAGTCGAGCCCCGCGGCCGGCCTCCCCCATGCCAAAATGAAATCATGTAATAAATAATTTTGATGTAATTTTTTTATGCATGAATGGGCATAAAACCAAATTTTTGTAAAGTCCATGGTCCATGTGCAAAAAAATAAGCATATGAGGCATGAGATGGGAAAAATACCATTTTGTAAAGCCCAAGGGGCTATATGTAAATTTGTAAGCCAATAAAAGGCAACATGATAATGAAATACAAAAAAAAATTCATTCTCCCAAAAAATTAGGGTCTGTGCCTCCTTCTCCTTCCTCAAGGTTCTAAACCTTCTTCTCCCTTTTGAATTAAATCAAGAGTTTAACTCTTCCTTTTTCAAAAAGAAATAGTTTTTCACCATAAAACTCACAAAGGGGAGCTCGGATCTCTCATCGGATCTTTAAAGGGGAGATTTTGAATCTCACCCCCCTTTTCCTTCAAGATCCATCCAATAGAGAGGAAGTAGAAAGATACCCATCTCCAAAAATCCCATTCCAGGAGGATCCGAGGCTCGAAAGAAGATCCAAACATTTCTAGGAGTTTAACTCCATTCAAGATTTGTTGGAGTTTAACTCTATAAATCAAACCCCATTTTAGGAGTTTAATTCCAAATCTATACAAAAATCCCTTGGGAGTTCAACTCCTAACCTAGGGGCTAAGCCCCTTTTCCGCTGGTGTTTCCAGCGGTCACATGCCGCGCACGTGACCCGCGGGCAGCCAGCGGTCATGTGCGCCTCATGCGACCTGCGGGCGCTAAGCTCCCACGTGCGCCTCACGCGACCCGCGGGCGCTCAGCGCCCAGCGGCCGTATGCAGCGCACATGACCCGCGGGTGCCCACGGTCGCCTGCTGCGCACGTGACCTGCGGGCACGCAGCGGTCGCTTGCTGCGCACGTGACCCGCGGGCGCCCAACGGTCGCTTGCTGCACACGTGACCCGCGGGCGCCCAGCGGTCGCTTGCTGTGCACGTGACCCACGGGCGCCCAGTGGTCGCGTGCTGCACGTGACCTGCGGGCGCCAAGCGCCCACGTGCTAGACACGTGACCCGCGGGCGCCCAGCGCCCACGTTCCATGCACGCGTCATTAAGATGCTCCTCACCCCTCATTTTCCATGCACTCCACACCAGAAACACATCCCTTATTAGGAAAATTTTTCTAACGAGGCTTTGCCCCGCGCCCCGCAAGGGGGCTGCTAGCCCCCCTGACCCCATCCCGTTATCCGGGTAGCGGGATCCCCATAAATCTTCGCGGGGCCCCTGATATATCTGAAACACAACACACACATACTGCATATCGAGTTCGCATGACCATTTTGACCCGTCAATCGGAGGTTCTCTCTCTCCAAAGACGAGGGTAATTAACGGCAGTTTAGTCCGCGGCTGCCGGAGATTCGGATCCCCACAATCAATAACCCCCCATCTACCCTAGACAGGGGGAATCTGTAGTACGCCTGACAAGCCCGCGCGTATTGTTAGTTATATGTATGCCCTAGAGGCCATTATTGTACATATGATGTATATTGTAATGGATGCTTGGACATATATAGGGAGGACTTTCTTGCTCGACATGATAGTATGCTATCTGGTTGTACTTTATCTTAACATGTACTCTGATTGTCTCTATGTTACATGTTGATAAAGCCCTTAGGATATGTACTCGACTACTGGGAATATGATGAGATCATACTAGTGGGGCCACGGTAGTCGACGAGTACATCCTATAACTGTTCCTAGTCGAGGGTGTATCGAGACAGGGCATCGATACACCAGAGTAGACTAGCGTATACGCATCTTGACCCATATGATGGACGATGGATGATCCCATATCCATCGGTGTTTGACATCAAGGATGGTGTACGGGTGCTCAGTAGAGACTGGGTACACTGGACGGACTCGCCGAGAACTCCCAGATGGTATTATACCTGACGTCAGATGGCAGTTCTTTGGTGACACTGGTACAGGTTAGTCTGTAAACCCGAGATCGTCATAGAGTCTTGTGTGATTCCCACTGTGCTTTGATTTCCATCATACCACGTCCAAGAGGGCGTGCAAAAAGGTGGCTTTTGGGTACAGTCCCGAATCACATGGAGGCAATGAGCGATAGGAGGGGATTCGTCTCTTCCCGTATAGGGAGTTGATGTTGCGCAGTGTTCGATTGGCTATAACCGGAAATCCCTGGCCAGGGTTGCTGAGATCTACTGTTAAGTGTTATCAGTAGTTTCTCGAACTGTTATAGACCTCATATCAACACGACTTATCAAGCTACTGGGGTCTGACGTTTACCACCTCTAGGCGAGATATGCGACATATCAGACGAAGAGACCAGACTGTACGGGAGTGTTACTGATTGGATTCGCAGGAGAATGTACAGGCTTGCTTGTTGATCTTATGATCGCTCAATACCTGGGTGGCGGTTACGTTTAGCTGACCGCTTGCAGCTTGTGGGTGTTTGATATGATCATCACCTACTGCCGGCGTATTGACGATTCTTTAGAGTCCTACACAGAGGTTTCTTGGCTCAGGCAAAATGGAGTAGGAGCACATATATGATATGTGCGGGACCGAGAACAATACGTGTATGTGATACCGTATTAGATTCTCACGATATGAGATATCGGCCGGGTATATGAGATATTGCCGGGTCATCGGATCAAGTGTTGATTTGATGAACTGATACAGATTATATTAGTCGGTTCCTGGCTGAAAGATTGGCGAACTTGTAGAGTGTAATTAATCCCGGCTAGTCTTTCCTTTTAGGGTTTGAAGGATAATTTGACTAAAACAGTGGGAGACATCCTGATTAGATAAATTGATAACCAATCTAATCTTGTAAAAGCGCACGCTGAGTGTTTTCTTCTCTCTCTCTCCTGGTTACGACTATGTCACGCCTTAATCAAGATAATAATACGGATGTATTGACCGAACCCGCTTATTATACTGCGCTAGGAAACGTTGGTCCCGCTCCAACTTATAATTGTTATAAGACAGAGCAGGAAATTAGGGATTACCAGAATTCCCGTACCGCCCAAACGAAAAAAGTACATGTTGATGCATCTTCTTCGGGTGTGTTCATTACACAGAACTGTTTCTCAATATCCTTTACGTCCTGGGTATTTGATACCGGATCCGGATCCCATATATGTAATTTGTTACATGGGCTACAGATAGGTGGAGAACTGAGAACGGGTGATAAGTTTCATGAGATAGAAACGGTGCAAGTGTTGCAGCCAAGTCTGTTGGTAGTTATCACCCTGTATTAGCCAATACATTGATTCTGAACGAATGTTATTAGATACCGAACCTGATATACAACATCATATCAGTCTCTTTATTAGTAAAGAAGGATATAATTTTGTAATGTTGGATAATGTTTTGAAGATTTCCTATATCAAAAGTTGATTGGTTCAGGCACGTTATCTAAAAGCATAGACGTTCTAAATCAAACCACAGTTCTTAACGTACAGAACACACACAAGAGGAAGAGTTCAGAAATGAACGAATCCTTCTTGAGGCATTATAGACTAGGTCATATCAATGCGACCCGACTAGCTGAAGTTACATAAAGATGCATATTTAAATTAGTTTGAATTTACATCTTGTGAAACTTGCCGGTCATGTCACAAAGATAAGATGACCATAGCTCTGTTTATTGGAAACAGAGAAAGAGTTAGCGAACTCTTGGGATTGATACATGCTGATGTATGAAGGTCCCTTGTCTACACATGCCAAGACCGGTTCTTTGTACTTCATTACATTCTCTGATGATCTTTTAAGATTCAGACATATGTTCCTGTTGAAACACAAGTCCGAAACTTTTGAGACATTCACAGAATATAAGTTAAAAGTAGAGAACCAAAAACGGGTATAAGTATTATGTCCTTTGATGAGATCAGGGAGGAGAATACTTGAGCACGGAATTCCTGGACTATTCTAAAGGAGAATGAGATTCTCTCTCAGCATTACTCCTCCGTATATACCATAGAACGATGGTATATCGGGGCGGAGCAATAGCACCCTATGTGATATGGTGTGCTCTATGATGAGTACTACTGAGTTTCCTATTTCCTTTTGGGAGTTATGCACTTGTGAAGCTGCATATCTATTGAATAGGGTTCCAATCAAATCAGTTGCCTACCACTTCATATGTGATATGGAATGGGAAGAGCCCATATCTTAAGTAAGTTAAGATTTGGGGTTGTCTGGCCTATGTCTAAAAGCAAAATCCGGACAAGCTCGAGGCAAAGTCAGATCTATTGAAGTTTGTTGGATATCCCAAGCATTCGCAAGGGAATATCTTCTACCAAACCGAGGAACAAAAGATATTTTGTTTTTCAGCATGCCACCTTTGTGAAAGGGAATTTCTTGTGAAGAAATTATTGGTCATGAGGTAGAACTGGAAAAAGTTCCAGCTATACAAACTGCAACCGATGATTCGGTAGAACCAAAGTATTCAATAGTTTCCAACGAACCTCAGCCTCTCCGCCGATCTAGTAGGGTTCCTCACCCACCTGAGAGATACTGCGGTTTTCTCTATGACAGTGGGAGCGAGGATTGCATCATGAGATGATGACCCAACTAGTTTCGAGCTGGCCATCAGGAGTGGGACTCTGTAAGAATGGCTGGATGCTTAGCAATCTGAGATGGAATCCTTATACACCAACAAAGTATGGACTTTGGTTGCTTTATTTGAAGGGTTAAATCCCCATCAGGAGCAAGTATATCTTGAGAAGATTACTTGGTGTACATGGAAAAGTTGAGACTTTCAAAGCTATGCTTAAGTCCATCCAGATCCTACTTGCCACGGCTACATACCATGACTACGATATCTGGTGGTTGGGTGTCATGACTGCTTTTCTAAATGATGATTTGGAAGAGAGCGTCTATAAGTACACAGCCAGAGGGCTTCGTAGACAGTGGGAGCAGCGGAAACGTGAGCAAGATGTTTTATGTGATAAATCAGGCATCGCGGAGTTAGAACGTCTGTTTTGATGTGGTAGTCAAAAAGTTTGACTTCATCAAAATGGTAGATGAACCTTGTATATACAAAAAGGTAGTAGAGAGTATGGTGGTGATCCTCGTAGAGTACGTAGATGACATACTCTTGATAAGGAAGGAGTTTCCTATGCTACGCTCGGTCAATCCCCGCTTATCACAAGGATTCTCCATATAGGATCAAGATGATACCTCCTAAATCCTGGGTTATGGATCTATGAGATAGATCTATTTGGATGTTAGGATTCTCACTAGTTGTAGTGAGATGGTATCAATAGATCCTGGGGAGAATCACTGGAATGGTTCCAGGGTGGTAAGGTCGACTGAATGTCAGTCGCAGGCATTGTCTTTACCCTCAGTGGAGGGACGGTATGTTGGAAGAGTTCCAAACTAGATACCGTGACTTACTAGATGATTAAATGCAAGATACATTGTTACCAAGGATGCTACCATAGAGGCAGTCTGGATATATATAAGTTCATGAGATGAACTTCGTTCATACCATTGTGTGACAATGGAGTTGTGGCTTATGCCAAGGAACCCCCGTCCCATTTGAAATCCAGATATAATTCTTAGGCAGTATCACCTGATCATGGAGATGGTTGATCTCCAGGGAGATCGAGGTTAGGAGAGTAGACACAGAGGACAACAGCGCGGATCTACTCATAAAGGCCTTTTTCCCAGTAGAGACTTTTATGGGATGGTTGAGTATGAGATACTTCAACCACAGCTAATTGTTGGGTATGTGATACCACAACAGATGGCCCTAGTGCAAGTGGGAGATTGTTAGTTATATGTATGCCCTAGAGGCCATTACTGTACATATGATGTATATTGTAATGGATGCTTGGACATATATAGGGACGACTTTCTTGCTCGACATGATAGTATGCTATTTGGTTGTACTTTATCTTAACATGTACTCTGATTGTCTCTATGTTACATGTTGATAAAGCCCTTAGGATATGTACTCGACTACTGAGACTATGATGAGATCATACTAGTGGGGCCACAGTAGTCGATGAGTACATCCTATAACTGTTCCTAGTCGAGGGTGTATCGAGACAGGGCATCGATACACCAGAGTAGACCAGCATATACGCATCTTGACCCATATAATGGGCGATGGATGATCCCATATCCATCGGTATTTGACATCAAGGATGGTGTACGGGTGCTCAGTAGAGACTGGGTACACTGGACGGACTCGCTGAGAACTCCCAGATGGTATTATACCTGACGTCAGATGGCAGTTCTCTAGTGACACTGGTACAGGTTAGTCTGTAGACCCGAGATCGTCATAGATTCTTGTGTGATTCCCACTGTGCTTTGATTTCCATCATACCACGTCCAAGAGGGCGTGCAAAAAGGTGTCTTTTAGGTACATTCCCGAATCATATGGAGGCAATGAGCGATAGGAGGGGATTCGTCTCTCCCGGTATAGGGAGTTGATGTTGCACAGTGTTCGATTGGCTATAACCGGAAATCCCTGGCCAGGGTTGCTGAGATCTACTGGTAAGTGTTATCAGTAGTTTCTCGAACTGTTATAGACCTCATATCGACACGACTTATCAAGCTACTGGGGTCTGACGTTTACCACCCCTAGGCGAGATATGCGACATATCAGACGAAGAGACCGGACTATACGGGAGTGTTACTGATTGGATTCGCAGGAGAATGTACAGGCTTGCTTGTTGATCTTATGATCGCTCAATACCCGGGTGACTGTTACGTTTGGCTGACCGCTTGCTGCTTGTGGGTGTTTGATATGATCATCACCTACTGCCGGCGTATTGACGATTCTTTAGAGTTCTACACAGAGGTTTCTTGGCTCAGGCAAAACGGAGTAGGAGCACATATATGATATGTGCGGGACCGAGAACAATACGTGTATGTGATACCGTATTAGATTCTCACGATATGAGATATCGTCCGGGTATATGAGATATAGCCGGGTCATCGGATCAAGTGTTGATTTGATGAACCGATACAGATTATATTAGTCGGTTATTTGTGAAATAGCCGGATTATCGGATCAAGTGTTGATTCGATAATTTAATGTATAATTATATATTTAATATATTAAATTACATTAACTAATATAAGCTTACTAAAAGATTCTTTTTCTCACTCGGGTAATACATTGATATATATGCGATATATGTTAATTGTATTATTTTATTTTGTTACAATAAATATTATATATGTGATATATAATATTGTAACATGATATGGTTATTAATGCAACATGATTAGTGGAGATTAAACATGGTTAGGGTTTGATTTGGGTTAAGCTTTTCTAGAAGTTTCTAGAAGCTTTACTTTTTGTTTTTGCAAAGATATTTGTTAAAGATATTTTAGATGATATTTATTAACCCAACCCAACCCATGACCATGGTGAAGTCTCTACATGGGTTAAGTTATCATACTTAACCCATGGTTGCAATTCTAACCTCATCACAATTCATTATTCATCACAAAAGAAATACTTTATCTTCTTCCTTCTTCTTCTTTCATGAAAAGCTTTCTAGCCTTTTATGAAGTGATGAAAATGAGTAAGTTAAAGAAAACAAATGAGAGCTAAATTCCTACTTCATCATCCTAATCTATTCTTACCAATTAGATTAGGGTGTTCACTTCATTTAGTGAGTGATAGCTTGTGTTATAGAAACTTCAAGGTGGATCATCTTTGTTATTGAAGATCGGAAGCAAGCTTGCATCTTTCTCTTCGTGGAGCCTCTCTAGAGTCCGGGTACTCGATAATCGCAGCGAAGAGACCTCAACGCAGAGCTTTAGAAGTGAAGGAACGGACTACAAAGGTTGTAATCCCAAACTCTTAGTGTTAAAGTGTTTAACATACTTTGTTTCGCCTAATCTCTAGTTTAAAGATCTTGGTTAGGGTTGTTCGGCACGTCTAAATTTTGAATCGGGCATGGTTGATGCCTTATAGACCCTTGTGAGAGTGCCTAGTAACCCTGCACATATTCCCATCTCAATAGGGTGACGAAAAACACCCTAAGATTCTGACACGTCCGGTGGGACCAATCTCTCCTCCCATATTTCGGGTTAAACGTTCATGCGAACTCAATCAATATACATATCGATTGCCTGTACTGAAATCATGCTTCTTTGTGTAGGTTAACAAATTTCAAATTGCAATCTTCGGACACAGCAAAATGTCTCTAAGGACAAGCTCAACTCTCGACATAGCTCCCATCTCCTATACGATGAAGATGGACGTCAGGACGGTCCTCCCCGCCAGTCTCATGCGACAGTGGGAGGAGCCGTCGCTACCATTTGGCTTTATTCTGTTTGTTCCAGCTAATACCATCCCAGCTCTCCAAGCTCCAGTAATAGAAAGACCGGACTCGAAAGGCAGGAGGCCAAATGTGGTGGTCTCGAAGGTGCCCCAACCCAAACGCAAGTCGGTGTTTGAATGACTTTCCTTTGCTCCAGCTGGGGGCAAGGCCATCAACACCAACAAAGCAATAAGGCGTCTCGATCAAGCTCCCGCGGTGCCTTTGACAACTGCTCGATCGGGTACCTTCTCTAAGCTCCCTGCCAATCGACTCATGATGGCTTCCTGGATGACGGATGCCCGTCAAGCCCTCAAAATTGAGAAGCTAAGACAGAAAAGGCTCCGATATAGAGCCAACAAAAGGTCTAGGGCTCCTGCTAGGCTGAACTTCATGAGGTTCCAAGAACAGGGTTACCTCGCAACAACAGCTGAATCGGCTGTAAAGCTCGCTAGCTTTTTTGAACCACTGAAATTGGTCCGGAAGAATGCCATGACTGCAAGAGTCAAGAAAACGGCGATCCGGACTGCGCCACCCAAGGACCCGGTCAGACCAACAGTCTTCAGTCGTCTGTCCTTTCCAGAAGAGTAAGGGCCACGACGATGGTCTGAAAGATCTGCTTACCAAAGCTGGCGAGGAGCAGGCAGGCCTAATGCTGACCAGCCTCGGAAGCCAGTGTTCGGAGAGGGAGGAGAATCACCTTTGAAAGAGAAACTGGATAAGGTCTATTCCTTTAGAAGGGACAAAGTCCATAAGATATTCAAGGACGCCCTAAGAAACGGTCTACAACTGCCAGAATCAAAGAGACCGCAAGAAGCGAATATAACCGACGGCCCCAAATATTGCCCCTATCACAGAGTGATAGGTCATGCTATTGAGGACTGCTTCGTCTTCAAAGATTGGGTCGAAAAGTGATACAAGGCAGGAGAGATATAACTGTCTAAAGGTGTGTTAGCAAATAGTCAAGCTGCGACCGCCCATTTCATACGAATGGAGACCGAAGTCCTTCGGGAACATGATTCTCTCATACATCTGCCATTATCTGAAAAGAGCAGATCAAGGCAACAAGCTAAGAGCCAAGCGAGCAACATTTCCAATGAAGAAGCAATAGACGGGTACACAACCCATACGGTCTACATGATGGAGCTCAGAGGAACAAGTCCTCCTACGCCTTATAGCCATGACAATAACGCGGTTGTTGCCATCCAACACCGGCTCGATCCAAATGATGAAGAGCCCGCTCAGGCCATTGAGCCAAAGGAACCCGTGGTTCTTGCTGAATCAAGCTCAAGCGGAAAGGATGACTCCGTTGTCGTACCCGGAAATATAGAACAAGCATTATTCCAATGGCTTCAAAAGCAGCTTCAGGACAGGGACGAGAAGATGGCTAAGGTCCATTCCAAAGTCGACGAGATGGCAAACGTCGTGGCAGATCTCATGACATAAGTCGCCGGATTGCAATTACAGCAAAATCAAATTTTGGTTCGTGAGCCAGGGGTTGATATCCGGAAGCAGCCAACTGATACTCCCTCTAGCCCAAGAGCGGAACACTTTTGCGAAAAACGGCCGCGGTCAGATTCCAGTCTCTCTGATACGTACACTGAATGGGCTAAGCAGACAGCAGGCGAACCAAAGACGGATCGGTATCAAGGACCAGCATCAGTAAAGACACCTATTCTAATGGAGAGAAAGAAGAAGGTATACTCCTTCAGGAGGGATGAAGTCCGCAAAATATTCGTAGATACCTTGAACAACGGTCTGCAACTACCTATTCCAAAGAGGTCACATGAAATGAACATGATCGGCAATCCCATATACTGCCTATATCGTAGAATGGTGAGTCATACCATTAAAGACTGCTATGTTTTTAAAGATTGGGTAGAGAACCAATACAAACTTAAGAAAGCCTCACAGTCCTCAGATGTACCGATAAGCCACAGAGCTACGGTCATCAACACAACTCCGCCATGATCAAGGTTTGAGGAGTTGGGATAAGCAAACAGGACCACTACGTCGTTAAACTGGGAACAGTTGACCACCATGTCAATAAATCGAGAACATACGACCCCTAAGTCGTTAAACTGGGAGTGTAAAAAAATGTGTAAATAAAAGAAAAAAAGAAAAGCTGAAATGATGGGGCAACTCGCAATAAAAATCAGCGAGTAAAATAAAAATGAAAATAAACAGCCGAAATGATGGGGCAACCGCGAATGAATAGCCGAAAGGATAGGGCAATCGCGACCTTCGCGATGAGAAATGCTGAAATGATAGAGCAATCACGCAGAAAAAAAATAATATAAAAAAAACTCCGAATGGCGAATGATGAGTCGCTCCTGGCACCATATTCCAGTGCAGCGATGCAGACGCCAACCAAAATCCAAATTCTCAAAGGGCGAATGATGAGTCACTCGTGGTACCATATTCCAGTGCAGCGATGCAGACACCAACCGAATTCCAAATCCCATATTCCAATGGCGAATGATGAGTCGCTCCTGGTACCATATTCCAGTACAGCGATGCAGACGCCAATAAAGTCCCAAAATTCTCCCGGCCCTACGGTTGGTCCCCAAGTTGACTACCGTATACAATCCATGGGCTCAAATTATTCTTATCATACCAGTACCCCACTGCAATCACCCGTCCAGCGGACGGTCTTCGCCCTTGGAATTATGATCCATTTGGGAAGACCCACTCATGTATCTTCACGATATATGAGGAGAATGAAACTTACGAGATCCTCTCGACTTGTAAGAAAACACCTTCGTGGGATCCTTACAACTCACAAAGGAAAAACACACTTGGGGGTCCTCACGACTCCTAAGGAGAAAATACATCTACGGGATCCTTTCGACTCGTAGGGAGAAAATACTTTTATGGGACCCTTACGACTCATAAAATTGAAAAGTCTTAGGTGATAGGGACCTAAACCTGTCTCTTAAGCCATTGCTCCACAACAGGCAACGACAAATGGTAAGTCGCTCCTGGCATTGCTTCAGTGTTAGCGGTGCTGATACTGACCAAAAATAAAAAAAATAAAAAAATCCCAAGTCCTCCCAGGGAAAATGATGAGTTTCTCTTGGCAGTACTTCAGTGTTAGCAACGCTGATGCCGACCCCTACCCCAAAATTCCAAACCTCCGATCCAATAGACCCCTAGGTCTTTAAACTGGGAATAGATGACCTCTAAGTCGTTAAACTGGAAACAGATGACCCCTAAGTCGTTAAACTGGGAACGAGGGAAATCTTCTTATGGCAGATGATGATTCGCTCCTGGTACCATATTCCAGTGTAGCGATGCTGATGCCAAACCAAAACCAAAATCCCCAAATCCTCTCATGGCAAATGATGATTCGCTCCTGGTACTATATTCCAGTGTAGCGATGTTGATGCCAAACCAAAACCAAAATCCCTAGATCCACTCATGGAAAATGATGATTCACTCATGGTACCATATTCCAGTATAGAGATGCTGATGTCAACCTAAATCAAATTAAACCAACAACCTCTGCGGCCGAATCATGCTTCATCCCAGAATGTACCCCGTGTCGAAATCATGCTTCGTCTTGGGATATCTGCCTTCCCTGTCGGAATTATGCTCCGCCTCAAAATCAAGTCGACCAGTGACACTCCATTTAGGGGACAAGTCGAACAGCCAGTGATACTCCATTCCGGAGACAAGTCGACCAGCGACACTCTATGCCGGGGACAAGTCGAACAGCCAGCGACACTCTGTGCCGGGGACAAGTCGACCAGCGACACTCCATGCCTGGGACAAGTTGAACAGCCTGCGATACTCCGTGCCGGGGACAAGTCGACCAGCGACACTCCGTGCCGGGGAAAAGTCAACCAGCGACACTCCATGGTGGGGACAATTCGACCAGCGATACTCCGTGCCGGGGACAAGTCGACTAGCGACACTCCAAGCCGGGGACAAGTCGACCAGCGACACTCCGTGCCGGGGACAAGTCGAACAGCCAGCGACACACTGTGCTGGGGACAAGTCGACCAGCACCACTCCATGCCGGGGACAAGTCGACCAGCAACACTCCATGCCGGGGACAAGTCGACCAGCGATACTCTATGCTGGGGACAAGTCGAACAGCCAGTTGTTCCCCTCCGAATGGCGGCGACGACGTGAGGACGTCTAGCCTGAGATTCAGGGCAGATGCTATTTGGTTTTATCCGTCTACCTCTCCGAAGATGCCAAGTTGATTTATGACGCCGTGTATCGGAGGTTTAGACGGATGCGGCCGATGTAGCAGACGTCTAGCCTGAGATTCGGGGCAGATGCTATTTGGTTTTATCCGTCTACCTCTCCGAAGATGCCAAGTTGATTTATGACGCCGTGTATCGGAGGTTTAGACGGATGCGGCCGATGTAGCAGATTTCGTCAGATTCCCCCTCGTTTGAGGGGTTTTTGATTGTGGGGACGCTTTTCCCTGCAGATGCAAGCCCCTGCAGTTAATTACGCTACCGCATAGCGGTAGCCACTTTCTCCTTCTCCGGAATTTCACTTCGTGTCGTGTGTGTTTGTTTTGTTTGTGGATGCCCGTGGATTGTATACGGAGACTAAGTTATACCGTCGCCCGTAGGACATGGATTAGTCCAAATCCGTATTTACTTAGATTTGGGTTTGGTGTTTTAGTTTAAGGATACGTTAGCCATATTGAGGCTAAGATCAACTTAAACGTTCGTTAAGGATACGTTAGTACAGTTTGAGACTAAGATCAACTTAACGGGATCGTTTGGATCCGACAAAAGAATATTTGGGGGCTCTATTGTTCCAGTTTTGGGACGTAGTGGTCCATAAGTAGTTTAAGGACGTTTCGGTCCATTGGTTTAAAGACGCATAAGTCCGTGGGTTTAAGGACCCCACAGTCCGTATCTTGGTTTAAGGACGCATAAGTCCATGAGTTTAAGGACCCCACAGTCCGTATCTTGGTTTAAGGACGCATAAGTCCATGAGTTTAAGGACCCCACAGTCCGTGTTGATGTGTGGTTGTCGGGACCCGTCACCTCTCTGACGTCGTTGAAGGATTACAACGATAGGAGTCAGAGGAGTTCGGAGATGTACCCTCGAACCGGATGTAAATTGATTTAGGAGAGCAGCCGTGCTCAGTCAATTTAATTTGAGGAGATGTACCCTCTGGTGGCTTGCGCCAACCCTCTGGTGGCTTGCGCCAACCCAGGAGCGCAACAGTGTAGTTTTGCAAGTGCAAGGCACTGCTATTATTATTATTTTTTTTATTGAAGATCATTGATCTTGTTCTTAGATCAATGATCTATTCAGAAGAAATTCTTCTATTATAAAGGTTTTTACCTTTTTCTTTAATTTTCTTTAGAGTTCTCTCTGTTTTGAAGTTCTTGATCTCTCACAATGTTGATGATGTTTTGAGTTGGGGTCTAGGGATCTTTATATAGTGCCCATACATTTGTTAAGTTTGTTAAAGAGATTATTCTCTGAGTGATTTGGGGAATTTTCCCCACCGTTGGATCTTTGATCCAAGGGCTTCTGTTTTACAGAAGACAATTTTCTTGTTTTAACAAGAACAGAAGGATCTTACTAGAATTTTAATTTTGTTTGGCGCAAACCCCCCAGCGCTTGACACGTGTCACACAGCGCACAGCGCAGCGCGACTGCGCTTGCGCAACTGCGCTGACACCTGTCGCTAAGCGCACAGCGCAGCGCAACTGCGCTTGCACAACTGCGCTGACAAGTGTCGCGCAGCGCACATCGCAGCACAACCGCGTTTGCGCTGACACGTGTATCGCAGCGCAGCGCTTGCGCAACTGCGCTGACACGTGTCGCGCAGCGCAGCGCTTGCGCAACTGAAGCGTTGCTTCCTTTAATTTTTGTTTTAAATAAAGCCTTGCTCTGATTGGGCGCACTGCCTTGGGCGCTGCGCTGACGTATCAACTTCTGACACGTGGCGCGTTGCGCGCAGCGCACGGGATTTGAAGCGTTGCTTCAATTTTTGAATTTTTGAAATTCAAACAATGCTTTGCTCTGATTGGGGGAAACAAATGCCCCCCCACTGTTGCGCTCACGTGGCGCGCACGTGAGTGCAGCGGTGGCATGATCCTAGCCATTGGATCAACCGGTGAGGTGAAAGGGCGCATGCGCTTATAAATAGGACCCTTGGTCTTTAGAAATTTTTTACCATTTTTCAAGAACTTGATTTTCAGAGCCTTGCTCTTGCTTAAGAATTTTAGAGCCTTACTCTTGTTTCTTCCCAAGAACTTCAGAGTTCAGAACTTAGAATCATTTTAGGTAAAATTAAATTTAATTAAATTTAATTAACAGAGCCTTGCTCTTGTAGATCTTTGATCTAAAAAAAACCCCTTTGGGGTTTCATCAACAGAGCCTTGCTCTCAAAAGTCCATAGATCTACAGAGATCTTGTTCATGGGTTTTAACCCATGAACAGAGCTTTGCTCATGGATCAAATGTAGATCTTTTTGAAAAAAAAAATGAAGAACTCCTAAGAGTTTTCATGGATCTTTAGGAGCCCCAAAAAATTTTAATCTTTAGGAGTTTAAAGAAAGTTTTCCCTTTAATAGATTTTCTCATCATTATCACAGAGCTAGGCTCTTTTAAGGAATTTTATTTTCCTGAGACCAGAGCTTGACAAGTGTCACTCTGTGACAGAGCTTTTCTCTGAAAGAGGAGATTTTCTCCTTGTCTCTAGGGATTTTTATTATTAATGAGAATATTCTTTTGGGGATTAACTGACAGTCTCATCCAATGATGGGGTTGTCTTACTAACTGATGCATTGTCATCCAGATTTTGTGGGTCTCCCTTTGGTCCCCTACCTACTGCATTGCAGTGTGGTATAAATTTTAAAATGCCAGGCGTTGGAACTACGACACTGACGGTTGATTTTTATCCCCTTGCAGTGAACATGTCTACTGATTTGTCTTTCCCGTTTGTTCGCTCGGAGGGAGGATTTCCCCAGGCACCAGTGGACCGAGTAGTGCTCGCTCTCATCAAGGATCATGACCCCGAGCATAAGAGCCTTCACCTGTGGGGTAGGTGGTATAATGAGATCATCCAGGGTCGCCGAAGTTTCAGTTCCGCCACGCCGTCTGAGCCCATATCTTCGCTCCCTTACGCGGATGAACCCCCGGTGAAGTATGCCGTGGAGGTTAAAAATTGGAATTTGGATGACCTCCTCCAACCCGCGATTGGTGCCATTCCCGTGCAGCCGCCGCCGGCAATAGACATTTTAGGGAGGCGAATCTGTCAGGGTGAAGCACTCCCTTGGGGACAGGCCTATAACATTGGATTGATGTCGCGACCGCCCGCCGGATATTTGCAGTGGGCCCGGTATATCTTATCGGCGAAAAGGACTCATCTGATGAAGATTGGTTTGTATTCGGCCATCTATGTCTCACTCTTTGAGTATCCCTCTCCTCCAACGTGGTGGATTAAGGCTTTTATCGAGCAATGGAATATCCCCACCCACACCTTCCTGATGACGGACAGGGAAGTCTCTATCTCCTTGGAGGAGTTTGCTGAAATTTCGGGTCTGCCGATGATGGGGGAACATTACGAGGAGCTGCTTCCTTCTGACGAATACGTCTTTGCCACCAAGTCGTTGGTGTTTAATCTGACGCCGGAGAACGCCATTCAGCACCAGTTTCCGGGCCTGGTGAAGGTGCTGGAGATCTATGAAGGGCTCTTTCTGGAATCGGGCACCCGGGGAGTCAGTTTCGCAGATTTCATTGCCCGCTTCATCCGACCAGAGTTTCTATCGAAACAGTGCGAGAAGTTCGCCAAGCCTGACGACCCTTTCGGCTTCGGCCTGGACCGTCGACCAACATCGGAGGGCGATCAAAAGGATTTTTATCTCCCCAGCGCCGCCATCACGCCGTTGTCGGAGATCGCCGTTTCGGGCATAGATGAAGAAACCTTTTTTGTAGGGTTCCTGGGATTGTGGTTGTGCAGCTTTGCGCTCCCCATGCACCCGCACCACATGCGGCCATCCATTTTCTACCCAGCGCATCGGATGGCGGCTGGCCTGCAGTTAACAATAGGAATTGCCGGGTTGGCTCACCTCTATAATGGACTTAGCGTGGCGGCGGACGCTAATGAACCTGGGGTGCAGCCTGCTAATTTCCCGATGCACTACTTCACCTCTTGGATGGAAATGCACGTGCATGGGGTGTTCGGCGTCCACAAGATCCCTCCGTTTTTTGAAAAGTGCAGACTCCCAAGAGTCATGTGGCTGGTCGGTGCCTCGATCGTGGTTGCGTCTCCGCGAGAGGCTAGGGGCTACTCCTTCGTCCACACCTGGTCGGAGCGAAGGTTTCTTTTTTGGACAAAGTCATAACCATAGGCTCAGAAACCACTAAGTCGGTGGTGCCGCTGCGTGATGATTTTAAGGGCGGGGCCTCCATATTGAAAGCCCGAGAGATCCTCTACCTCTATTCCATTCGACCGGGCTACCTGGTGTTCAGGCAGAATGAGATGGCGCTTTTCATGAGGTATAACCCTCACCGGTTCGCCCAACAATCCAGCTATCACCAGGGGATCCCGTTGGAAGCCTTTTTGGAAGAGCCCATGGCCAGCCGGGAGGGGATAAGGAGTGCGATGCACCATTTCATGCGGCTTAACACGGGCTCTTATTTCTTCATCAGCGAGCCGAGCTGCGTCCCCAAAGTCCTCAACGCGTACGTGGCTTGGTACGCCCACGCAATGGGTCCGGTTATCCATATGGAGAAGCACATGTTGGTTGACCGGAAGGGTGCGCCTCCCGGTGGCGATCGCAATGCTCCTTTGAAACCAAGGACCCCAGTTATTCCTCCGCTGAGAGATACCGGAGCTGTGCCACCGCGCGTGTTGAGCCCTCCGCGCGGACTGCCACTCCATGGTACTGCGGATGTACCACCAGCACCCCGTGCTCCAGTGGAGACGGTAGATGTGGTTTCGCCGGAGTCCGGCGTGGGCGCGGATATCGGGACCCGCCGCCCTAGGGTGCCTGCCAAGCGCAAGTCAATCTCGGGTGCACCCAAGGCTGGTGGGAAGAAGAGGAAGAAGAAGTCGCTCCTTTCTCTCGATACTATCCTCGGTTTAGAGGAGCTTCAGGCCCCTCTTACCGAAGGTATAAGCGAATATGGCAGCAATAAGGGCTTCTCGGTAGACTCGGCAGACACCGATCTTGCGGCCGCCATTGCGGCTTCTGAGCGATCAGCCAGACTTGATGCGTGGTTGGATAAACTCGCTAGAGCAGGTAATCATTAGCTGTACTCTTCATCATTTTATAGCATTTTTATCATTATCCTCGACTAATGCGTTTCCCCTTTTTTAACAGGTGTCACTACCGAAGAAGCCATCGCTGCTTCTTTGAAAACCTTCCAGGAGGAGGAAAATAAGCGCGCTTTAACGGGCGTTGGTACGTTTCGTCTTATTGAGTTTTTATCCTCCTTTCTGATGGCCAACCTAACCTTCTTCTTTTGTTTCTTTACAGGGGCTGCGCCAGCTGATGCGGGGACTCTCCCCGGGCCCAAAACTGAAGCCCCAGTCTCTTCGGAGCTGCCGCGAGAGCCCCGACTCGACAAGTCGACGAGGGATGCCTTGAAGGATTTGGAGGCATCCCTATTCACGGACGAAGACGTCTCAATGAGGGAAGCCTTGGAGAGCTCCGTCTTGACGGCTCGAGAGGAGAGAAAGCGGCTAAGGCGCGAGGCGAAGGCACGCAGGGCTGCTTTGGCCGTGGGAGCGGGCCCAAGCACCGTCCCTCGTGCTGATACCCCCTCAGAAGAGCCTCCGGTCGCCTTGTCCACTGCTCGCAGACAGGCGGCGCGTGCAGTTCGGAGTGCTAACGATAAATCCACTTCAGGTAATGTATCTTTCGAGATTTGTTTGTAAGAATTGTAAATTCGTCGATTCTTATATATTCTGTCCTGCAGGGCCAAGTCCAACCGAGGGGGAGGCGGAGACCATCGAGCCTAAGGGGACAATGGAGGAGGTATTGGTCGAACCCGAGCCGACGGCGGAAGACACGACCGGGATTGCCGGGCCCGAGCTAGTGGCTGACGAAATGGTCATGTCCACTATGCCTGAGAAGGTGGCCGATACCGAGCCCGAGGCAGCAGCGGATGGAGTGCTTGAGACCGATGACCCCGTGGCAACGGTGGACGAGACGACCGTGACTGCTGAGCCCGATGGAGTAGAGGGTGAGGTGGGCATGATTCCTGAGGATGAGCTGGCCGCTCTTTCTCAAGAGTCTGGCAATGCTCCGATCATTGCTCTCCCCGTCTACGGCCCTCCGCCGTCTCCTGGCCTCGCGAGCACGACGACGGCCCCCGTAGAGTCTGGGGATGAGGCCACGGGTGGTGGACTTATGTCGATGGAGGAGGGAGACGCCTCCATCTCGGCTGGAGGCTCATCAGGTAAATTTCGGATTACTGTCCTTTTTTCTTTATCTTGCAATCTTTCCTGACAGGTTTATCCTTGTTTTTAACACAGGTGCGCCAGTGCCGATGCTCCATTGCTCGAGAGAGCGCCGTCAACTACTGCCTTGGCGGTGTTCACCTCTCAGCCCTCCCTTGTACCATCAAAGATGTTGGAAGGTATGAGTTTGCAACTTATTAGTTTTATCTTTCAGACGCATAATTTATGTCCTAAAGTCGTACTGTTGTGTCTTTTCAGGAGTGCTTTTTGACCATCTCTATCAGGTGTTGCTCCCACATTTTTCCTTCCCATCTGAACTCGCTTCTTCCTCTAGTGATGCTGGTGAGTATAGTTTCCAACCGATATCTTTCTTTTTCAGTAATGGAATTATTTCTAATTTTCCCTCATCCTGATTGCAGTGCTACGAATTGAAGGAGGGGATGAAAGATCAACCGCGCCACCGGCCCTTCCGGCCTTGCCACCTGCTGCAGCTGGTATAGCAAACTATCGCATTGATGACCCTTTTTTTTGTATTTCTTGAACTGTCATCTAATCGTATCTTGTTTTTTCAGCTGTCATTCCGATCTCGGCGCCTTTCGAGGCTCGTGTCACAATGCCGGCAGGCCCTTTCCTGAGACGTCCGTCCTCGAAAGGCGCCGTGAATAGTCTGCGCATGTTGAGCGACTACATTGAGGAACTCGACGTCGAGACTCCTACGTCTGCCGCAGATTTTGCTACGGCGGTTAACCCAATGCTGGTGATACTCGTAAACTTCCATAACGAGGGCATCGTCGCGTCTTGGGTTAATCACTGCAGGGAGATCGAGGCTCGCCTGCATCAACTGGAGTTCATGCGCCCTGCTCCTGAGACCCTAGCCGCAAGCCATCAAAGAGCAGCGTGGATTGAGCAAAGCGCTTCTTACGTCCACCACTTAGAACAAGAAGCGGCTTTAAGGCCGAGGGAATGATAAGAGTCTTCAAGCGAGACTGCTCGCCTACGTGCTGAAGTTGAGGCGAACGCTGTCCAGGTGAAGGCTATCTTTGAGGGTCTCCTGGAACGCATCTCAAATGGGCTGAACTTGAAGCAGAAACTCGATGCTGCCGAGCGTAATGCCCAAGGTCGCGAAGCAGCTCAGCAAGCCGTTGGGGAGCAGCTTGCAGCCCTCTTGCAGCAACGGGCTCAAGTGGAGGCAGAACTGGCGGTGGTGGCCGATCAGGAAAAGGCATGGGAGGAAGTGTACGAACAACTGATAGGGCTATTTAAGACGCTTCCTTCCCAGTAGCTGCCTTTGTATCAATATACTTGTAAAATTTTTCTTTTTCAAATAATATGTATCCATTCTTTATTCTTTTGTACGATTCACCTTGTATTTGATTGAATTAATAAATAAAGATACACACTTTTTCTTTGCAATGTCTTGTATGCTCTTTTGCTTTCTCCCTTTCTCTTATTATCAGCGTGCTGTCTTAATAAACACGGTTGACAGATAATAGAGTAAACATCTTAGTTTTTTTTTAAGAAATAGCGATGGCTTAGGCCGCAGGTTCAGATCTGCCGCCTAAGACTTTTTAACTCTATGAGCCGTGAGGGTCTCATACAGACTTTTCTCCCTATGGATCGAGAGGATCTCGTAGGTGGATTTTCTCCTTAGGAATCGTGGGGATTCCTAAGTGCGTTTTCTCTTATAAGTCATAAGGATCTTATAAGAGAATTTTCCCTCTTACGAGTCGAGAGGACCCGTAAGCGGTTGTTTCCCTCCTTGTCGAAATTCGACTTTAGAGAATGAGACCCGTGAATAGTATGCAAGAGACCATTTTAGACCGACTTGCAGGGTCCCAGTGCTCAGGAAACAAGTTTTTTAATCCCTGCTGCCTGAGGCTTTATCTTGCAAGTTGAGACGAATCGGGAATTTCTCGCGGAGACACTGGTTTCTCTGCGAGCCGACGCGAATCAGGAGGCTCTTATCAAGGACGCTAGTTTCTCTGAGTTGAGGTATTTGCCAAGGACACTTGTTTCCCTGGTGTTGAAACGAATCGAGAATTTCTCGCGGAGACTCTAGTTTCTCTGCGGGTCGACGCGAATCAGGATTTTCTCGTCAAGGACACTGGTTTCCCTGAGTCGAAGGATTTTGCCGAAGATACTGGTTTCTTCGGGGTTGAAACGAATCGGGAATTTCTCGCGGAGACACTGGTTTCTCTGCGAGCCGACGCGAATCAGGAGGCTCTCATCAAGGACGCTAGTTTCCCTGAATTGAGGTATTTGCCAAGGACACTTGTTTCCCTGGGGTTGAGACGAATCGATGTATTCCTGCGGAGATGCTAGTTTCTCTGCGGGTCGACGCGAATCAGGATTTTCTCTTCAAGGACACTGATTTCCCTGAGTCGAAGGATTTTGCCGAAGACACTGGTTTCTTCGGGGTTGAAACGAATCGGGAATTTCTCGCGGAGACACTGGTTTCTCTGCGAGCCGACGCGAATCAGGAGGCTCTCATCAAGGACGCTAGTTTCCCTGAGTTGAGGAGTTTGCCAAGGACACTTGTTTCCCTGGGGTTGAAACGAATCGATGTATTCCTGCGGAGACGCTAGTTTCTCTGCGGGTCGACGCGAATCAGGATTTTCTCGTCAAGGACACTGGTTTCCCTGAGTCGAAGGATTTTGCCGAAGACACTGGTTTCTTCGGGGTCGAAACGAATCGGGAATTTCTCGCGGAGACACTGGTTTCTCTGCGAGCCGACGCGAATCAGGAGGCTCTCATCAAGGACGCTAGTTTCCCTGAGTTGAGGAGTTTGCCAGGGACACTGGTTTCCCTGGAAGTTGAACTGATCTGTGGTAGTCTTTCAGGTTTTATATAAGTTACCGTCAAAACCGTGAAGCTAGGAATTTGATCTTCGCTTCGTTTGCTGGCACTGCGTCTGCTGTATTGAGACGAATGTCGCTGTTGTCTCTAAGCTGTTGGTGAACCGTCGAGATTTGGCTTAGCTTTCTGACGGAGCCTGTTCGGAAGGTGTGGTTCCCTCTTTGTTTGTGCCCTTGGATTGTATACAGGGATCGATGTGATCTCAACTGTAGGGCAAAAGTTTCATCATATATTTTTTATTGTTTTATTTCTGTGATGCTCTATCATTTCTGCTTTTATATCGCGAAGGTCGCGATTGCCCAATCATTTCGGCTACTTTTCGCGGTGCCCAATCATTTCGGCTATTTATTTTATTTTTACTCGCTGCTTTTTATTGCGAGTTGCCCAATCATTTCGGCTGTTTTATATGCATACGTTTTTACTTGCTGCTTTTTATTGCAAGTTGCCCCATCATTTCGGCTATTTCGTATGCATGTGCGGCTTGCCGGCTTTTCACCGTAAACCTGAAATTAGACACCGATTTCGGCATTAACACGGCTACAACTGGGATATTGCCAGGAGCGAATCATCATTTGCCTCTGTCGATGTCAAACAAAGGTGGCTTAGCGAACAGGGTTAAGGTCCTGTCGACTAATGCTTTTAACTTCATGAGCCGTAAGGGTCTCACAAAGGTATTTCTCCCTACAAGTCGTGAGGATCTTGTAGGTGTATTTTCTCCTTAGGAATCGTGAGGATTCCTAAGTGTATGTTCCTCTGTAAGTCGTAAGGATCCTACAAGAGGGTTTTCTCCTTATAAGTCGAGAGGACTTATAAGGGTTGTTCATCATGCGTACATATCCCCAGTCACGGATGGGACTTGGTTAGGGAAATGTTTATTCGCGCCCGTGGATTGTATACAAGGGTCAGTATTGAACCACTTGTAGGGCAAACTCGAAGGTTGTGGAGGTCGCTTAAGCACAGGTTTAGGTGTCTGTAGCTTAAGACTTTCAAATCTTATGAGCCGTGAGGGTCCCATAAGAGAGTTCTCCTTACGAGTCGTGAGGATCTCGCAAGTGTATTTTCTCCTTAGGAATCGTGGGGATCCCTAAGTGGGTTGCTCCCTTATGAGTCGTAAGGATCTCACGCGGGTGGTTTCTCCTTACAAGGTCGAGAGGACCTTGTAAGTGTCTTTTAACGAAGTTGCGCCCTTTCGGGTTTTCATAAACACTCGCCGGTAGTCCTGCTGTTTTTTACTCACGGAGCCCTTTCGGGTTTTCATCCGTGCCCTTTTTGCTTATGGACATACCTTTTTTTTTATTCTTTCTATTTTTATATTTTTTTTACGAGGTCGCGCCCTTTCGGGTTTTCACGAACACTCGCCGGTAGCCCTGCTGTTTTTACTCACGGAGCCCTTTCGGGTTTTCATCCATGCCCTTTTTGCTTATGGACATACCGTTTTTATTTTTATTTTTTATTATATTTTTATTTTTTTCTTTTTCTCTTTTTTTTATTCATCTCGTCAGCCTAAGGATGCTGCGGTAGTAGTTTAAGGACGTTTCGGTCCGTCATTAGTTTAAGGACGTTTCGGTCAGCCATTAGTTTAAGGACGTTTCGGTCCGGTCAGGAGAAGGCCGGCTACTGTTTATAGAGTTTGAGCTTAGGAAGATAGCGAGAGGACATAGTCATCGTCATCTATCATTGACCTAGGCGATAACTCGCTAAGCGTAGTATTTCTTTAGGAAGCGACCATTTATTGGCCTGAAAGGCCTTTCACCGTGCATATCCATGAGTAGATAAGCTCCACCCTGGTAGACCTTGTCTATGATGTACAGGCCTTCATAGTTTGGCTCGAATTTTCCCCGCTTGGCGCGATTGGGGATCATAGGCCTTTTGACCACTAGCACGAGTTCGCCTTGGCAGAATGTCCTCGGCCGAGTCAATCTTTCATATGAGCGTGTCATCTTTGCTTTATAAGCCTCCAGATTTTGTTGCGCTATGAGCCGTGTTTCATCAAGGGCATCAAGCTCCTCAAGCCGAAGGTGAGCATTTTCTTCGTCCGTTAGCTCGTAGTGGACTGCTACTCGTAGAGAGGGTAACTCTATCTCGAGGGGGAGTACTGCTTCTGTACCGAATACCAACGCGTACGGCGTTGTGTTCGTGGCCGTTTTGAACGTAGTTCGATATGCCCAGAGAGCTTCTTGCAGTCTTTCATGCCAGTCCTTCTTATTTCGGGACACCGTCTTCTTCATGATCTTTGTCAAGGTCTTGTTGAAGGCCTCAGCTAGACCGTTAGCTCGCGGATTATAAACCGAGGAATATATCCAGTCTATATTGTGCTGCTGCGCGAAGCGACTGATCTTATGGCTTCTGTAAGCTGGCCCGTTATCGGAGATGATCCGTCGCGGAGTTCCAAACCGATATATGACGTGTGTCTTGAAGAAATGGAGGATATTCTCCTTCTTCACTTCTCTTAATGGTACTGCTTCTGCCCATTTGGAGAAGTAGTCAGTCGTCGCCAGGATGAAACGATGTCCTCTAGACGATGCTGGTTCGATGGGGCCTACTATGTCAGTTCCCCACATTTCGAATGGCCAGCTAGCCACCGTTGGATGGAGTGGATTTGGATGCTGGTGGATGAAGTCCCCATGAATTTGTCATGAATGGCACTGCTTCGCATACTCAAGGCAGTCTTGAATCATCGTGGGCCAGTAGTAGCCCATCCGTTTGATCTTCAACTTCATCTTTGGGTCTGCTTGGTGAGAACCGCAGAGTCCGTCGTGAACTTCCTGAATGACTCTTTTCGCTTCGTCAGGTCCCAGACATCTCAACCATAGAGAATCAAATGACCTCTTGTACAGAGTATCATTGACGAAGGCGAAAGACAGAGCTCGTTTCATAAGCTGATGTCTCGAGGACGCATCTTCGGGCGTTCGACGGTATTTGAAGTAGTCTATAAAAATTTCCCTCCAATCCTCGGTATTTTCCCGATCTTTTATTTGCAGGGTCGTCTGATCAGTCGCTCCCTTTTCTTCGGATGATTCCGGAGATATTTCCGCTGGGACAAGTACCCGACGGCTTTGTACCACGATTCTCACGTCATCGAGGTTCTCATCAGCCAGTTCCTTAGAGAGCTTGGCCAACGCGTCCGCTTTGCTGTTTTCCGCGCCCGGTATGTTTTCCAAAGTATAGGAAGGGATTTGGGTCAACAGTTGCTGCACCTTCTCGCCGTACTTCACCAGCTCTGGCTTGCACGTTTGGTAGTCGCCGTTTACTTGACTAACGACCAGTTGGGAGTCTCCGTATATGAGGAGGTTTTCGATTCCCATGTCAATGGCGATCTCGAGGCCTGCTATTAAAGCTTCATATTCAGCTTCATTGTTCGTCCTCGGCTCTGTTAGGGAGAAAGCAAAGCGCATTATCCTTCCTTGTGGAGTTATGAAGATGAGTCCTACCCCCGATTTGATTATGGGCGTACTTTGTTTGCGCTTCTTCATGGAAGATGCTCCATCGAAATAAAGCTCCTATCGGGTATCACCACCGTCGATCGCATCAAACGCATGTTCGTCTGGAAGATCGCAATTCAAAGGAGAATCGGCGGGTATCGGATGCTCAGCGAGGAAGTCGACGATGGCCTGGCCTTTCACTGCCTTGAGATTTTGATACGTTATTGAGAACTCCATCAAGAGCAGGGCCCATTTAGCGAGTCGCCCCGTCAATATGGCCTTTGACATTAAATATTTAAGAGGGTCCACCTTCGAAATGAGACGGACCTCATGCGCCAACGCATAGTGCCTGAGCTTTGTTATCGCGAAGATCAACGCCAGGCAATGTTTTTCAATAGGGGAATAGTTGCTTTCTGCCCCCAGTAGAACCCGACTTAAGTAGTAGAGTGCTCTTTCCTTCCCTTGGTCGTTCTCTTGCGCCCATAATGCGCCTAAGGAACCTTCGAGGACGGTTGTATAAAGAATGATGGGCTTTCCCTTGACCGGAGCAGCCAACACTGGCGGGTCCTGCAGGTATTGCTTGATCTCGTCTAGCGCGCTTTGGCATTTTTGGTCCCAGACGAACGGGGTTCCCTTCTTCATCAGGTGGCTGTAAGGACGACACTTGCCTGAAAGGTTGGCTATAAATCGCCGTATATACGCGAGCTTCCCTTGGAGAGACCGCAGCTGTTTGAGAGTCCTTGGCGGAGGCATTTCCATGATCGCCTTGATCTTTGACGGATCTATCTCAATACCTCGGTGCCGGACGATGAATCCCAGGAATTTGCCCGAGGAAACTCCGAATGCACACTTGAGAGGGTTCATCTTCAAGTTGTATTGTCGAAGGCGTTGAAATACGGTCTTCAGATGCTCGAGATGTTCCTCGTATGATTTGCTTTTCACCACGAGGTCGTCGATATAGCATTCGACGATTTCATGTATGAGGTCATCAAAGATCTTCGTCATGGCCCTCTGATAGGTGGCACCGGTGTTCTTTAGACCGAAGGGCATCACCTTGTAGCAGAATATACCCAAAGGGGTCCTGAAGGCGGTGTGCTTCTGGTCTTCGGGATGCATCTTTATCTGATTATACCCTGATGAGCCGTCCATGAAGGAGAAAACCTCATGAGCGGACGTATTGTCTATCATCAGTTCTGTGACTGGCACTGAGAAATCGTCCTTCGGGCAGGCTTTATTGAGATCCCGAAAGTCCACACATATGCGCACTGTCCCATTTTTCTTCATCACCGGGACGATGTTGGCGATCCATTCAGGGTATTGAACTTCCTGGATGAAGCCAGAGTCGATCAGCTTCTTGACCTCAGCATTGATACTCATCTCGAGCTCGAGCCGCATTCTTCTCGGTGCTTGTTTGATTGGTTTAACGTCCGGGGATATCGTCAATCTATGCACAGCAATTTCTGGATCTAGTCCCGGCATTTCAGAATAGTTCCATGCGAAGCAATCTTTTTGCTGCACAAGCAGGTCTTTTAATGAAGCCACCCTCTCTTCAGATAGCAGCTCACTAATGAATGTCGGTCGCGGGTCATTCGCCGTCCCCAACTCAATTTTCTTAAGGTTATCTGCAGTGGTATGTATTCCATCTTCCAGCTCTTTTGGCGCTGGTGGAAATTCTGAGATCACCTCATCGTCGCTATTTTCGAAGCACCAGGGAAGGTCATCCATATTCTCGGGCTCTTCTTTTGATATTGTTATCGTGTGACAAGTACGAATTCGCTTCCAAGCCCAATGTGGGACTGGTTCTGCTCTCGTGGCTTTGGGTTCGTGCTTCTGTGGCGGCGTTACCCTCCAGTTGTCATACAGAGCGAACTTCCCGAGCTGATACTGATCTTCAACCCAATTCTTAAAGGTGAAGCAGTCCTCGAGAGGGTGCCCTATCACTCGGTGATAAGGGCAATAGTCCGGGTGAGAGACTTCGCTTACTTGTTCGGGGTGTTTAGACTCCGACAGTGTAAGCATTTGATGTTTTAGAGCGAGGTCAAGTATTTTCTTCGTCTTGTCCCGAGGAAAAGAGTACGCTCGATCCATTTTCCTTATGAGGGATAGATCGGAACCGCTCGATTCCCGCTTGCGTGGTTTCTTAGTCTCGTTTTGTTGCTGTTAAGCGCCTTTTTCGCCTTTCGACTTGTTTCTGCCTCTGCGTCGAGCCTTTTTTATAACAGGTTGACAGGGAGCGGCATTTTCATCTTTCACAGCCTGTTGGAGGATGCGTTGCGTTTTGGCTTTCTCGTAGATGGCCATTTCGCGGTTATGGTCGTCACGGACTTTTTGGCCAGCTTCCCTTATAAGCTTGTTCATTTGTTCTTCGAACGACGGACTGAGCACTTTTACATCAGGAACTTTTACTGGTTCAGGATTAGCATCTTCCCATTGAGCATCCGCTTCTTCATCGAAGTCATGCACGACGTAGCAACCGTGGAGTAGCTCTCGTTTATTGGACCGAATGTATCCAAGCCCGATTGTTTCCATTCTACCATTAGGCAACTTGTGCTGAGTTCCGGGAACGTTCCAGACCTTGTCATAGAACTTGGCTTTTCGAGTGGTCTGTTTAAAGGATATCCCCTGGTGCTTCAATAGCCTTTTCAAGCCTTCTGTATAATATCTGGGCAGACGGAGGGCTGAAGCCTGTCAAGCGTAGGATCTGCACCGTGCCAGATTTCTTTCTCCACTTTGTTTTCTTCAGAGCGGTAGAATAGAATTGCCTTTTCACCTTCTCGCCTGGGAGGGACATAGAACGTCCGCAGCTCCTCTACACTGTAGATATCAAGTGCATCCAGTTCTTTATGGTGTTTAAGCGGCACCATGGCGACTTGCAGACTTTGCTCTTCGTTAGCGGACGTTTGTATTGAAGGTCAAGCAGAGAATACCGCATGGACCTCATCTTTCGAATCGCTGCCAAATATCAACATGGGAGCGGACTGTCCCGGCTTGTTGTGTTGGGGTGGACCCGAATAAATCATCTCTTCCTCTTCTTCAGTATCACTCCCGAAGACAGGAATGGTGGCATTAGCTTTATTCTTCGGCTTGTGACACCTCTCCATGTCTTCGAAATCCGGTAAGAAGTATTTGGCATCTTCATATTTGCGGACTTCGTTCATAGAGAACGGGTTCAGTTCTCCCGTCACGGTATACTCGAGACCATCCTTAAAATACTTCATGCACTGATGTTGCGTAGAAGGGATGATGTTGTACTCATGTAACCATGGTCGGCCGAGCAGAGTATTGTAGCATGTCTTGGCGTCTATGACGTGGAACTTAATGTCCGTGACGAGTAGCCCGAAGCGTAGCGTCAGTATTATAGACCCAAGAGTTCTTGATGACTGGAAGTCGAACCAGGAGATGGTGATCTTGTCCCGAGCAAGGTGCTGGACGCTCATGCAGATTTCTTTTAACACCCGCACATTGAGGAGATTAACGGAGGATCCATTGTCGATCAGGATTTTTCCTATCTTTATATCGTGGCAGTATCCCGAGACATAAAGGGGGCGATTGTGTTCGCACGTCCCAAGGAGAAGGTCTTCATCGCCAAAAGTGACATCGGCCGTGTGCACTTCCTCCAATTCATCCTTCATCTTTTCTTCGGCCAGGAAAGCTTGGAATTGCTCCGGCTCCTGTAGTGCCTTGATTAACGAATCTCTCGCCTCTTTTGATAGTAAAATGGCATCAAGAATGCTGAGCTGCGAGGGTAGCTTCCTCAGTGCGCTAAGACGTTGTAATCCACCTTATTTTTCTGTGGCGGGTCCTTGGCAGTTAGCTCTTCTATGACTTGGTCATCTAAGACGATATCTTCAAAGACCTTTTCTTTTCTTTTATCTTTTTTGTTTGAGGGTCCGAGATTCTTTTCGGGCAGCGTCCGATTACGCAGCCGGATATTCTCGCAGGCCCTCGGCTCTTCTTCTTTTCCCGAGGTGGACTCTTTAAAGAGGGGGCTAAAAGCCAGCTCCTCGTCGGAATCGCTCCCGAATGTAAGCACTTGTGATCCCCCGGCGTTAACCATGCGACAATTGCCGATAGTTCTGTTAAGCCCTTCTGTCGTATTTTTCCGCTCCCGACGAGTTTTGCGCTTCTCCCGCTTAAACTGTTGTCGGTGAGCAACATACCCTTGCCACCATCTATCGAAAGCTTTGCACTCTTCGGTGGGGTGCGAAATCTTCCGATGATACAAGCAGTAGGAGGGTTGCATTTCCATTTCACCAGTAATGCTTCCTTCAGAGGATGGTAGCTTCATGCCCATTGATATGGCCTTAGCAAACCTTTTCCTCTTCTTGAATTTGCTTCTACCCGCAGTGGATGTATTTTGCTCCAGCGAGAGTGTCTCAACTCTTTCATCAAGTCGATGGCGCTTGGCCCTTTCAAATATAGCCGTCTCGCGTTCCCGATCAGCTTTACTTTTCAACAGAGCTTTGTTGAGGAATGCGTCAATTACTTCATCCGATAGCCCCAGAATTTTTGGTTCAGGATCTGCCACCAGCTTTTCAGTGCAAGGAGTCTCCTCATCGTCCGTGAACGAATGGGAAATCATATGACAGCTCGCTACGTATTCTTCAGATTCATCCGACGAACTTTCTTCCTCATCTTCCTCTTGAAAGACGCGGTTGAGAAACTCTTGGAGTGTAATGGGAGTCCGTGCTTTCTGGTTGTATTCCTCCAGCGCGTCAATTTATTTTTGTAAGTCCGTATGCTTGTCGCCAGGCTTCACGGGCTTCTTAGATTTATTCTTCTTCTTCTTTGAAGATTTTGACGGCTGGTTGTGAGCGCTTGGGCCACTACCATCGGTCTTTTGAGTCGGACGTGGCTTCAACATCCCCTCAATGACCTGCGGTTCCAACGGGTTCTTCCACTTGATCGCTGGGCATGTTTGAAGATCGTTCAGCATTCTTTTTGTCTTGGCTGACAACACAACCTCCCATGGGGCTTCTTCGACGAGAGAGCACGTTGCCCCCGGCGTATTCATCCTTTTAGAGGCGTGAGGTTGCGGCGGACTCACCTTCCATCTGTCGGACAACACGAACTTGCCCTGTTGGTACTGGTCTTCAATCCAATTTTTGAAGACGTAGCAATCTTCGATCAGATGACCCAGTACCCGATGATAGGGACAGTAGTTGGGCTCATTGACATCATTTGGTTGCGACGGACGTTTTGGATCCGGCAGATTTATGAGTCGGTTGCGCAACGCCAGCTCGAATAATCTTCTCGTTTTATCTCGGGGAAACGAGTAAGGACGTCCTAGCCTCTCCTCAAGGGGTACGTGCGGACGCATATTATTTTGATGAACAACCGGCTTCGAGTTGCCCGGCTGTTGTTGAGCATTAGCGACAACAATCGCTTTCCCCTTCCCCTTTTCATTTCGGGAGTCCGGCTTTGGAAGAGGAGGTCTATGGCCCATCTGATCCATTTGCGCTAGCTTGTCGATCAGGACCTGGAAGGTAGTCGGCTTGAAGAACATCATAAATTGCGAAATGGTTGCTTGCGGATCAAGGGTTCCCACAAACATACCCACTACAGGAGCTTCTTCAATGCGTTGTTCGCATTTTGACCATAAGTTCCGCCACCGTATAGCATATTGGACCCATGTCTCGCCCGGCTTCACCCTGGCATTAATCAATGTCGTCATCGGGGTGCGTTCGCTGGCGCTTGCAAAATGCTGGGTAAACAGCAGCTCCATCTCCGTGAAGGTCTTGATAGAGTCGTTTGGGAGCTCAGAGTACCACTCGAACGCTGTATCTGATAAGCTACCGACGAACTGGCGAAGCAACAATTTATCATCACCACCGGTGTTACCGCAAAGCGCCCTGAACTGGGCAACATGCTGGTGGGGATTGCCCGTCCCCTTATAGACATGGAATTTGGGTATTGTATAGCCCGGTGGGTACTTTATCTGATCATACCAGCTCGGATATGGTCGTCCTGTTTTTACGACCTGACCAGCTGCTTCAGTCGCATGATGAACCCGTATTTGTTGGGCTATATACTCGTCCAAGTCAGCTTTGGAGATTGTCTCCTCCACAGAGCCGGTGGAGGATTTAACGTTTCTCCCCTATCGTCTTCAAGGACGATCGGGGGATCTTCAACTGGAGGATCTTGTTGGATCATCATCCCCACCATGTCTTGGAACAGGAGGGCCATACGCTTTATGTTAGCTACTTGTTCAGTAGCCTCTTTGTCCTTCTTCTCTAATATCCGACGAAGGAATTCAGCGTCAGTTTCTTGCTCCTGGCGTTCATCTGAGGACGCTTCAGGGCTTTCTTTTGGCCCAGTGAGTGCGGCCATCGCGTTCATCATCTCCTGGAGCTTTTGCTGTTGCTCCTGAGCTTTGGTCACTGACCGTGTAAGCGGTCTATAACCTGTAGATGCACGGCTGTCCTCTTTTCCAGACGCCATGTAGACGATATGAACCACCATGCCCCCAGACTTAGGGCATTTGGGCTCGCCATCTTTGATATGCGCCGCAGGCGTGGGGACTTTCTCCGGCCTTCTTCGCTTGTAGGCCGTCGAAGTTGAAGAGGCCGTTGCTTTGGGCACCCAACTGGTCGTCCTCTTTCGTTGCTTGACAGGGGGATTTTCTTCCTGCCGACCTTTCGACTTCTTTTGCTGGTGAGAGAAATTCGGATCAATCACCGATTCTCGGACTCGTCGCCAAGTCTTGTAGATCCTGGAGGACAGCAGTTGAGGAGACTGCTCCGGCTTTTCTGGCTCTGCTTCCACGTCGATCTCTACCAGTGGAGGAGATCTTTTGAGCACCGCAGTTGGCGAATTTCTGCGTACCCTGTTCAGCAGCTCAAAGCTATTCCCAGTTGGAACAACAGCATTAACTTCCACCGTTGGAGCTGGCGGAGTTAGCCCAGAGGGGGAATTGCCCCCAGTCTTCCTTATCCGGCGCCAGTGGCGTCGTCGGGCGCGACGAGTTGTCGGTATCGGTTCAGCGACGGCTTTATCTTGCCCCCTGTTCAGATGAGGGGCTGTTGCCGGTGTCAGCCTCTTGAAGACCGACATCCGTTGAGAAGTTGTGTCCAACCGGTCAAAAGCAGATTTCTGAGCGGGAGTGGGAACGAGAGCATTCAGTCTCGCGAATACCGATCCTCTGGGTGGAGAAGCCGCCCTGACGACTTCAGGAGCAGCTATCTTTTCTAGGATGGCCACTTCAGGTGTTATGGGCTTCTTAATAGGCCCTTTGGTGCTCGAGCTCAACCTGGTGAAGACTGAAGAATTGGATGACCCGTTGAGAGGGGCCATGGGAGTAGCAAGTCGATCGAAGACCGACTTCTTTGAAGCTTCCGGTACGGGCACAGGGATGGTGAAGCTTGCTGGCGGGAGCATGGTCCCGAAGAACAGGCCGGTGGTGGCCTGAGTCACTTTCTCCACAGGCATAGTAAGGACGGAGGCCGCTTGAGGCCCATATGCTATACCTCCAGGTGAGGTGGAACGTGGTTGCATTGGCACTTCAAGCAGTTCGAGCAATTTGAGGCTATTGATGCTTGATTTCTGCGCCAGGCAAAAGACCAAATCTTAGTAACTTGAAATCGAAAGGCAACCATTAACAAACCACGATTCGTTCGAGAAGACGACACACGAAGTGTGGAGTGGAAAGAGGAAAAGGTCCCACCGGGCGTGCCAGAATCTGTTCCCCTCCGAACGGCGGCGACGACGTGAGGACGTCTAGCCTGAGATTCGGGGCAGATGCTATTTGGTTTTATCCGTCTACCTCTCCAAAGATGCCAAGTTGATTTATGACGCCGTGTATCGGAGGTTTAGACGGATGCGGCCGATGTAGCAGATTTCGTCAGATTCCCCCTCGTTTGAGGGTTTTTTGATTGTGGGGACGCTTTTCCCTGCAGATGCAAGCCCCTGCAGTTAATTACGCTACCACATCGCGGTAGCCACTTTCTCCTTCTCCGGAATTTCACTTCGTGTCGTGTGTGTTTGTTTTGTTTGTGGATGCCCGTAGATTGTATACGGAGACTAAGTTATACCGTCGCCCGTAGGACGTGGATTAGTCCAAATCCGTATTTACTTAGATTTGGGTTTGGTGTTTTAGTTTAAGGATACGTTAGCCATATTGAGGCTAAGATCAACTTAAATGTTCGTTAAGGATACGTTAGTCCAGTTTGAGACTAAGATTAACTTAACGGGATCGTTTGGATCCGACAAAAGAGCATTTGGGGGCTCTATTGTTCCAGTTTAAGGACGTAGTGGTCCATAGGTAGTTTAATGACGTTTCGGTCCATTGGTTTAAGGACGCATAAGTCCGTGGGTTTAAGGACCGCACAGTCCGTATCTTGGTTTAAGGACGCATAAGTCCATGAGTTTAAGGACCCCACAGTCCGTATCTTGGTTTAAGGACGCATAAGTCCATGAGTTTAAGGACCCCACAGTCCGTGTTGATGTGTGGTTGCCGGGACCCGTCACCTTTCTGACGTCGTTGAAGGATTACAACGATAAGAGTCAGAGGAGTTCGGAGATGTACCCTCGAACTGGATGTAAATTGATTTAGGAGAGCAGCCGTGCTCAGTCAATTTAATTTGAGGACTTACGGCCATGATTGGGCTAAGTCCAGTTGGGAATATATTCAACATTTTATTTGCATTTGACCTATTTGGCCTTTACTAGGGCTTTGCCCCTGTTTAATAATGCATAGCATTTTATTCTGGCCTGTTAGGCCTTTTTATTTGTGCTCTGTCCCCTTTTTTTTATACTGCAGAGCATTTGTCTTGGTCCATTGGGCCTCTTAATTGGGCTCTGTCCCTTTTGAATAATGCAAAGCATTTGTTCTGATATTGGCTTGTCAGGCGCTTTGCGCCAATCATTGAGCGCAAGCGCATGTGGAGGTGACACGTGTCACGCTCTGGTGAGTGCGAGCGCAACAGCGCAGTGCGCTGCGTCAGTGCGCTGCGCTGTTGCGCCGCTGACACGTGGCGCTCTCTGGTGGCTTGCGCCAACCCAGGAGCGCAACAGTGTAGTTTTGCAAGTGCAAGGCACTGCTATTATTATTATTTTTTTTATTGAAGATCATTGATCTTGTTCTTAGATCAATGATCTATTCAGAAGAAATTCTTCTATTATAAAGGTTTTTACCTTTTTCTTGAATTTTCTTTAGAGTTCTCTCTGTTTTGAAGTTCTTGATCTCTCACAATGTTGATGATGTTTTGAGTTGGGGTCTAGGGGTCTTTATATAGTGCCCATACATTTGTTAAGTTTGTTAAAGAGATCATTCTCTGAGTGATTTGGGGAATTTTCCCCACCGTTGGATCTTTGATCCAAGGGCTTCTGTTTTACAGAAGACAATCTTCTTGTTTTAACAAGAACAGAATGATCTTACTAGAATTTTAATTCTGTTTGGCGCAAACCCCCCAGCGCTTGATACGTGTCAGGCAACGCACAACGCAGAGCGACTGCGCTGACACGTGTCGCTCAGCTCACAGCGCAGCGCAACTGCGCTGACAAGTGTCGCGCAGCATACAGCGCAGCATAACTGCGTTTGCGCTGACACGTGTCGTGCAGCGCAGCGCTTGCGCAACTGAAGCGTTGCTTCCTTTAATTTTTGTTTTAAATAGAGCCTTGCTCTGATTGGGCGCGCTGCCTTGGGCGCTGCGCTGACGTATCAACTTCTGACACGTGGCGCGTTGCGCGCAGCGCACGGGATTTGAAGCGTTGCTTCAATTTTTGAATTTTTGAAATTCAAACAGAGCTTTGCTCTGATTGGGGGAAACACCAGCGACACTCCGTGCCGGGGACAAGTCGACCAGCGACACTCCGTGCCGTGGACAAGTCGAACAGCCAGCGACACTCCGTGCCAGGGACAAGTCGACCACCGACAATCCATGTCGGGGACAAGTTGACCACCGACACTCCATGCCGGGGACAAGTCGAACAACCAACGACACTCCGTGCCGGGGACAAGTCGACCAGCGACACTCCGTGTCGGGGACAAGTCGGCGACACTCCGTGCCGGGGACAAGTCGACTAGCGACACTCCATGTTGGGAAAACGTCAAACAGACACTCTGCGTTAGAGATACGTCATACACTGACACTCTGTCTCGGAGACACGTCAAGCATCGACCGTCCATGTCGTAAAAAGAGCACTGCCAGCTTCCCCAAAAGCGGGAATCAAATCAAGTCGCCTCCATATGAAAGAAGATCCATCAATTTCATGCACACGACCCACATATGCGGTGTGCATTTATAGATTAGGGGCACTTTGTTAGGGTAAAAAATTACACCCCGGTTGACTAAGTCAAAATCAAAGTCAACCCTAAGTAAGCGGGCCCAAGCCCAGATCAAGTGGGCCCATGCCCAAGTCAAGCCCCGCGGCCGGCCTCCCCCATACCAAAATAAAATAATGTAAACACATGAGACATGGGATGGGAAAAATGCCATTTTGTAAATCCCAAGGGGCTATATGTAAGTTTGTAAGCCTATAAAAGGCAACATGATAATGAGATACAAAAAAAACAATTCATTCTCCCCAAAAATTAGGGTCTGGCCTCCTCCTTTCTCAAGGTTCTAAACTTTCTTCCCCTTTTTGAATTAAATCAAGAATTTAACTTTTCTTTTTTAAAAAAGAAATAGTTTTTCACCATAAAACTCACAAAGGGGAGCTCGGATCTCCCATCAGATCTCTAAAGGGGAGATTTTGAATCTCACCCCCTTTTTCCTTCAAGATCCAGCCAACAGAGAGAAAGAAGAAGGATACCCATCTCCAAAAATCCCATTTCATAAGGATCCAAGGCTCAAAAGAAGATCCAAAGATTTCAACGAGTTTAAATCCATTCAAGATCTGTTGGAGTTTAACTCCATAAATCAAACCCCTTTTTAGGAGTTTAACTCCAAATCTATACATAAACCCTTTGGGAGTTCAACTCCTAACCTAGGAGCTAAGCCCCTTTTCTGCTGGTGTTTCCAGCGGTCGCGTGCGCCTCACGCGACTTGCGGGCGATAAGCGCCCACGTGTACCTCACGCGACCCACGGGCGCTCAGTGCCCAGCGGTTGCGTGCTGCGCATGTGACCCGCTGGCGCCCAGCGGTCGCGCGCTCCGCACGTGACCCGTGGGCACCCGACGCGTGGACCCGCGGGCGCCAAGCGCCCACGCTCCAGGCATGTGACCCATGGGCGCCAAGTGCCCACGCGCCAGGCACGTGACCCGCGGGCGCCCAGCGCCCACGTGCCAGGCACGCGTCTTTAAGATGCTCCCCACCCCTCATTTTCCATGCACTCCACACCAGAAACACGTCCCCCGTAAAACTCCGCGGGGCCCTCGACATATCTGAAACATAACACACGCACACTGCATATCGAGTTCGCATGACCAGTTTGACCCATCAATCGGAGGTTCTCAAACTCCAAAGGCGAGGGGTAATTAACGGCAGTTTATTCCGCGGCTGTTGGAGATTCGGATCCCTACAATCAATAAACCCCCATCTACCCTAGGCAGGGGGAATATGTAGTACGTCTGACAGGCACGCGCGTATTCCCATCTCATTGCGATGACGAAAAACTCCCTACACAGTCATTAGAAGAATTTCAAGTAGCGTCATACCAACGGATGATGGATTTGAGTGCGTCCATGGCTGCCCTCATACAACCTAACGAACCGGCAGCTAGTTTCCAACTAGCTCCACATTTTCCAATGTATGATGAGGCGATATGACAGATTGAGAATTTGAGTAGTGAGGTAAGCAGTGCACGCTTCCAAATCAAACCTACCCGTTCCAAATTGAATTCCACAACTTCGGTTTCGAAAGTCTATCGAGTGTCCCACATGAATCACCAATTGAAGATAGAACGGTTGATGAGTTGTGCGACTTTGTAGTGTTTGATTTACCCTATTGTGAAAGGTCCATTTCAAGTGAAACCAATCCCAATCCTTTTGATCTCTACACCTCCACTCTAGAACCTGAATTGATTGAAATCCATGCTTTTGATGAGGTGTCTGAGAAATTTGATTTTCACTTGATTAAGGATATCGACGCTGGGAATATTTTGGATGATGAACCCACAGTTTTGGATGAGTTTTTCTCACCAATTCATCATGTCCTTTTGCTTCCGTGTGGACATCATCCCGAGCCATTAACTGTTTTTCCCGAATCCCATATGCATCTGGAAATTGTTGATGAACGCATGGATGAGTTGATTTTTAAGGAGAATTTTGAGGATAATATTGAGGATGAAGTAGTTTTACTTGATGAGTCAAATTTTCCAATTCATCATGTCCCTTTCATTGATTGTGTACACCCTCCTGAATCTTTAACCGATACCATTCCTCAATCACTTCCCTCCATCCTCTCCATCGTTCCCACTTTGCAAGACACCGTATCACTTTCATTTCTTGTGTCTGGTTTACCAAGTTCGGCCGGCCCATGTTTTCATACAAGTCTTAAGAGGTTTGACCCCATTTCTCAACGGGTTGGTAGATTAGTACAATCGCTTTTTACACATCGGTCATTACAAATTGTACTAATTTATTCACTCCATTTCCATGCTTAAGTTCGCATTTCATTTCTTTCTCTCCTACGCCATTCTTCTTCTCTACCGAGACCGTATGCCGCTTCTATCCCCACACGGTCTAGCGTATTCTCCATTTCTTTCCTCTACACCTTCTTTCACCAACTGCTGCATTACCGCGATAAAATTTTTGAATGGTTGGTGCTAACTTTTGGCCTGTGTAAGGCCTTGTATAGATTGATACTGTTCTCTCCTCCCTAATTCTGAACTTTAACGCTTAAACAGTGGCAACACTGTTTCACTTAAGTTTGGGGGGACCTTTTTGTGTATATATATTTTTTGCTTTTTCTTATATATATATATATATAATAAAAAAAAGGGAAGCGCCAATAATTTTGACCCTCTTGGTGTAGCCCGACAGTGAGGGCACTGTCAAGTTTAAGTTTAGGGGTGTACTCGGTAAGCTTTCTATCTTTGCATTCATGTGTATATTTTGCATTTGCAAAGTTATTAAAAACCCACAAAAACCAAATTTTTTTCCAAAAATATAAAAACTTTGTCATCAAGTTAGCTAGTAGGGTAACTGAGATTTTTTTTGAAAATTTAGTTGATACGTTAGAAATAACTAAATCTTAGGCTTAGCAATTGAAAACCCTAAAAATAACCCTCTCTCTGTTTAACCTTGGTAAATATACGTCCTTTCAGTTTTTTTTAGAAGTAGGTAATCTTGAGTTCAGTTTTTGAGTTAAGTCGAGATGAAGGGAACGTATTGAAAGCTTTATTGAAGGATAAGTCTGAAAAATAGTTCCTATTCTTAAGTCTAAATTTAGAAAGTATATGCCCTACAAACCGCACATACACGTACCTTGAAACTTGAGATAGTAGTGGATACCTAGAAATACTCTTTCCTGAAAGCCTAGAATGAAAGAAAAAACGGTATTTAAAACTAACCACCAAAAGAGCATCATTGAAAAATATATCCGGTCTTGAAAAAGAAAAATAAAGATAAAGAAAGAAAATAAAAAATTACAAGACTTGAAAACTGCTATTTACGCTTTAAGCTCACACATTCAGCAATCGGCTGTTAGTGCCTCAAGAAGCATTAATAGTCGCATGAAAGGTGTGTGAGCAAATCCGTCCATCAATAACGAAAAGAAGTAGTATTAGGTATTAGGGCAAGAATACTATAGCTTGAATTGAATTCTTAAGTGTAGCAGTGAAATTTTACACACACGTAGGGGTATATGATCGATGTTTGGAGGAAATATAGGAATAAAGAATAAGACTTATGTTTTCCGTAAAGATGGAAAAAATCCCGGATTGGAAACTGCGCTTTAGAAGGAAAACTCAAGAGATACCGAAATTTTTCTAAACTGTAAAAACGTATAGGATATGAGGTTGAATAAATAGGAGGCGTGAAATATAAAGGTTGGATATTTCTAATTTAGGATGATAGAATTTCTAACTTAGATGCTAAATCGTAGGAGTAGAGTCGACGTTAACTTACGGAACTAGCTTGACGGGATTTTGTGGGTAGCATCCGCTGAAAACCTTCAGGAGACAACACTCCTCCTACTAGAGACACCTAGAGGTTTAACGGCTTGTTGCACGAGCTCAGTGTAATCGCGTTCTCTGCGAAAGTGAGGTTAGGAATTTTTGTGAATAATTGGTTTTGCTCGGGACGTGCAAAAGTTAAGTTTGGGGGTATTTGTTCATACCAGAATATTGCATTTATTACCGCCCACTCTTATGCTCGTTTGTTTATAGGCAGGTGCTTTTGATCCGTGTTTGCTACATATTACAGGTTACAGGTTTCTAGTCCAAAATAACACAAATCATACAAAATCTCTACAGTTACGCCAAAATCCAGAACATCTGTCACAGACAGATAAAAGTCGGGTTCCGGTCATCCGCATCCGTCCAGTGCCGCTTACCAGTTCAAAAGACAAGACGAAAAACAGTGGTCATTCGTGTCTCGGACAAGCACAGAGCACGAGAGGGGCATCACAAGATTCAATAGGTACGCGGAGCTCGAGGGAGATAAGGTCAAATGAATTAAAAGTGAAGCCATTTTGGACTGTTGCAAATCTGAAAAAATTTTGGAAGAATTTTGCAATTTGAGACCTGTTAAACACAAGAACACAGCAACATGGGAAACCACAGAAAAAATGAGACATTAAATCCTCCAAACATCTACGGAACCGCGGCCAATATGGTGTTTTCGCGGCGGTTCCGCGGCCGAGTCAACTCAGTGCCAGATCGTGTTTTGGGGATGGTTTTGTAATTGTGTTGGGGCTCATAATATTGGTCTAGGGTTTCACCTCTCTACTTATAAATACTCCAGTTTTGTGCCCAAGTGAGGATGCTTCTTTCTTTGCTAGAATTAGTGTAAATTAGCTTGTTTTTCTTCTTCTTCTTCATCTTTCCTATATGAAATTGTGGTGAGAGCTCTTGAGTGAATAAATGAAGATGAGAGTGTTTTTTTATTATCTTTTATCTTTAATTTTCTTGTATTGTAATTTCATTTCTTGTCTTGTAATTTTAATTTCTAGTCTAACTTTATTTCTTATTTTTAAGTAGTTGTTGTTATTTCTTATTTTATTTTTCTTCTCTTATCCGTATTTTCAAGGCATGATACTCTATAGAGTCCTTAGCTAAGATGAGGGCCTAAGTAGTTAGCTTGCTACTATTTTGTAAAACCGTATTTTTCCTTTCTTTCTTTTCTTATTTTCTTCTTTTGATTTTCATTTAAATGTGTGAATAATTTCCACATTTGTTAGGGCTAAGGAAGGTTAGTATGAGAGACAGAAAAATCCCTTGCGCTTCCCTTCGCCAAACACCTTGAAACGAACCTAGACCAAACAAACGCAACCCCTTCATTTAGGCGCGCTATACGTGACATATAGCCATAACCTAAGTCGAGAAGTTTTTTGGGCACACTACAACGTGATATGTAGTTATGACTTAATTGGATACATGGTTGTGGGTGTTTGGCCTAGAGTTGGAAATAAGCGCACGTAGCGGAAGGACAAAGGGCACCAGGAATGGATTTAGCGTTGGAAAGCTTGCTTAAAATCGCAAATCCCATTCTTATGTCCTCCTAATCCCCACTACGTTCGATTATCCCAACATCGTTTTAAGAATGGTAAAAGAAAATTACAAGACTAATCCTAACTCTACTAACCAACCTTAATCCTAACAAGCTTACTTGAACATAAATACAAACACTTAGAATAGAATTGAACACATATATACATTCTTTCATTGATTCATCTAAGACAAGAATGAACATACTACCATCTCCCTGCAGATGACCTGTGCTCAACCGGCTAGCTGCAAAGCGACACCGTCTTGATTGCGGTAAGTAGAACAAATAGGACAAGGTAGAACGCATAGCTCTGCCGATTCAATCATTGCTATATGTACAATTAGACGGGTTTACGAATATGATATTCACGTTGATGTTCTGTGTTGTACTGATGTTATGGATGGATTGTCGTGATGGATAGCCTTGTGTGCAATATTAGGTGTACAGTTTAGATTCATTTGTATATTGATTATTGCGGGGCGATCATCCGACATGTGGACTGCCGTCACTGCCAGTTTGTATATTCTTTTATTGGGGCACGACCGGGTTGAGGTCGATGTTACCGTTGTATATATATTTTCTTTTCTGTACTAGGATTACCTCGCGGAGAAGTGCACGATTAGCCGGGTTCTAGAGGGCAACGGGCCCGCATCTTATGGCGTTGAGACCGGGAGGGCCTTACTCTAGAATTGACGGGCTATTCATCGCACTCTGATCAGTCGAAAATATTGCATTTTTAACACATCAATTTCCCTACTCTTTGTAGTCATCTAAAGGTGTTTGGTATAAATATAGCACATATTAGCAATTCGTCTACAAAATATCAAATAACATGTGTTATACACTATAACCGGCATTATGAGGGAAATTGTGTGTATATTATTACATGCATGATCTTTGTATATCAAACACTTGTCTCGAGATTGTGTGCAGGAAATTCTTCAGGTAAAAGAGCCAGAATTGATAAAAGTGCTGATAAAATACGTCAAGTCTAAGACTTGTGATCTGACAGTAAACAAGAAAGTATAAAAATATTCCAGACATCAGAAAAGTGCTATAAAGCCAACAAAAAACAACACTGGAAATTTCATGCACTGAGTCCACTAAACGGCCGCGGATCCGCGGCTGAGTCAGGCCGATCTGCCGCGGATCCGCGGCCGATCCGACTCGTCAGCGGCAGAAATTTTCTACTGAGGTTTCTTCTCAACGGCAAAAATTCTTCAAGACGCTTCAGTTTCTAGAAATCTCCAGAAGCTTCCCTTCTAACAGCCAAGCTTCTTGTGCAAGCTTAATACCTATCAAGCTTCTCATGCAAGCCTCATAACAACTAAGCTTCTCATGCAAGCTAGCTAACTACCTTAATCTAGAAACTTCTCTACCCTAGCTTCCTATGCAAGCCTCATAACAACCAAGCTTCCAAGGGAAGCTAGACTTAGCTTCTAGGGGAAGCTTGAGGGAAAACTATAAAAAGGCATTTATAGCTTCATTAAAAATGTTGTTAATGAATTGAGTGGTTGAATATTGAGCCAAAATTCTGCAAGTTGAGTGACACAACTTGCAACTCAAAACCCTAGACCGAATCCAATTCCAAAGCCAAATCAAGATTCATTGAGTACCAAATCAAGCAAGCATTCAACGAGCCTTTGAAGCAACACCGATCTTCATCCGAGCAAGAGATCCACGACGATCCGCGACTCACGACGATCTAGCCACGCAAAGATCGACGCCAAATTCCTCCTCAATTGAGTGAGCGAGAGCTAGTCTTGTAAACTTGAGTGAGAGTTGTAATTTGAAGAAGATCTAAATAAAGGTGAAAATCTCCATTCTTGCTTTCCATTCATTCTCGCATTATGATATTCTTAGTTCTTGATTGCTTTATAATGATGCGTGAGTAAATTCTCCGCTTGTAGCGGAATCGAGAAAATAGATAGATAATAATGATTAAATTCTTGAACGATTCTTAAGTCTTATGAGTTTTGTAAACTTTATGAAATTGAATCATCGAAAACCTAATTTGAGCGAGATCGCTTTCTCGAATGTTTTCACTCCAAATTAGAGATCAACAATCGATGATTTAATTTGCTAGAGGCTAGAATTTGAATGATAATCAATGAAAGGACAAGAGATGATGATAAAGAAATCCTAGTTTCTTCAATAGATCTCTAAACCTCGTTGATCGTCATCGATCTAGCAACAAATCTTCAATAAATAAGAATTTGTAATAATTAGTATTCATCATCACTATCAATTGGATCGATTCCGACAAGCCTCTTTACAAATCTTGATAATTCAAACAATTTGGACAATTTCATGATTCTTGATTTTAGATCTTTATTTTCTTTATGTTTCTTGAAATGAAAACTCACAAATCCTGAATCAATTTTCGTGCAATTTCTTTTATCTTTTAATTTTCAACTCAACTAAAACAATAACGAACAAATCACACTTTCTCAGTGGACGATCTGCATTCACCGACGAACTACAATAAACACCGTCAATTGATTGCGGTATAAATTTCTTTGGTTGTGATCTTTTACACTTTTCTAAACACGACACAAAGAACGATTCAATCAAATGGCTTCGTTACCGGGGATAGTGTGCTAATTTGTTCGTTTTTGTAATTTGAGTTGGAAAATTTATTATTCCATCAGAATTTTTAGATCAAAATTCGCACAAGCACTTAACGATTTGTTGTGATTTGTTGCAAGGAGATCTGGAATCTGTGGAGCGAGAGGAAAAATTTTCAGGACATTTCAGAGAGTTCAGTGAGTGAACAGGAGCATCTGCACGAATTTTTGTGCAGAGATCTCATCTTCAGACCACGCATCCGCGGCTAAAGGAGGCATATCGCGGCGGTTCCGCGGCGATTCAACAGTTTCAGTGCACCAAACTTCTCAGGTATACTTCTGTCTTTCTTATCTCCTCTCTGCTCTGTTCCATTAACCAATTTCTGCAGGATTCTTTGCAAAAATTCGCAGCGCCGCTAAAACGAAAAATTGTGCGTGTTTAATCTTGGTTGTTTGCATTTTTAATACGGAAATTAAGGGGCAAAGACCAAATTCAGATTAGGTGGGGAGTTCATTACCCTTCCTAAGCCCCAAAAATCATAAACTTGCATCCGCATCACCCTCATTAACTAAAAAATATCTAGACATGACTCTAAGGACCGTCGCGCTCAATTAGGACAGAAGGAGGTCGTGGGTAATCTATTGCTTATCCACGTTTCTTTTGTGGTGTCTAAGGCAAGTGTGTCTAAGGCAAGTGGTTACTTAATTAGGCCCACTACTTACGTAGTGGAGAACCTCCCACTTACCTGGCCATAGGAGGGGCAAAGAGGCAGTAGAGCATCTATCTTGCGACTTGTCTTCTGGAAGTGTAGGAGCGGTCTAGAGACTTGACCTATGTGACCACTAGATTTAGGCTTGCTTGTGCATTGTTTGTGTGATTTTTTTTCAAAGTCCGTCTTTTTCAAAAACAAACACCAAACTCATCTTTTCCCTAATTATCACAACGCTGCCACTTGTGCTAAACCATTTAGTGCATGCTCGGCTGGACACGGGATTCTAGTGCCTGTCTTGTCCGCTTTCCTCCTATCGACTCCGAAGTCAGTATTTCTATGTCTATTTTTTCTTTACCCACTACCACACCCACTTCGATGGACGGTTCTCCATCGAACTTCTTTAACCCTACTCTGCCACCGTCCGCAGGTGCGCAGAATCCATCCCGCATCTCTCTCTAAGAGAGATGTTACCGTATGCGAGGTCCTCTTTTGACCTGTCTCACCATTCCACCAGCCAATGGGGACAACTTTGAAATAAAACCACAATACATCAATCTTTTACCAAAATATCACGGTCTCGAGTCTGAAGACGCATACTTTTTTTTTACCAAATTTGAAAATGTATGCGCTATGATGGGTACTTCACAGCTTTCTGTGGATGCTATGAGATTGCGTCTTCTCCCATTCACTTTGTGCGATATAGCCGAGAAGTGGCTTTATAACACAGCCGCACATTCTATTTCGAACTGGGGAGAATTCGTAACAGCTTTCCTAAAGAAATTCTACCTCAATCATAAGACAGCTCGAGTCCGTAGCGAAATAAATCAATTTAACCAGCTTCCAAATAAACCATTTTCGAAGTGTTTTGAACGCTTCAAGAATCTGTTAGTTCAATGTCCTCATCACGGAATCCCTAGATGGGATCTATGCAGAATCATATATGAGGGCATTAATCCTACAACAAAATAGACCCTTGAATCCATGTGTCAAGGCACCTTCATGAATAAAGATGATGGGGAAGCCTGGAGATTTTTAGAAGATTTCGCTGAAAAATCTTTACAGTGGGAGAGTATAAGTCAACCATCGTATAGGGGTGGTAACCACCAATCGGATGTTTCCATAGGAGTTAGAGCTGAAATGGCAGCAATGCAAAAGAAACTCGAAGCTATGGAACATAAATTTTTAGCAGCCTCCCTAAATCAGTTGTCACTCCCCAAAACTGTCTGTGGATACTGTTCTGATCCATCTCATCTTACGGAAGAATGTCCTTTGAATTCTCCGTTTCAAGGTCAAGAGCATACCAATGCTGCCTTCCAACAAAGACCTAGAAACGATCTGTATTCTTCCACTTATAATCAGGGTTGGAGGAATCAACCTAACTTTGCTTGGAACCAATCACAAACTCAAAATATGGTTCCAAAGCAAAATAATTTTCAAAGGGGTCCTCCACCACAACAGCAACTACTTCAAATAAGTCAGCACCCCTACCAATCACAAAACTTTCAAAATCCGGTCAACGCACCTGTACCATATAACAATTCTTTGCAACTGACCGGTACTGATAACTCCTCTTCACCCGAACAAACCATGAATTTGCTTCTGACAAATATCATGCAAGTTTCGGCTAAGATGAAGTCTTCCGTCGATAAAATCCAGAAAAACTCTGACTCCCAAAGTGAGAGTATTAAATCGATGGAAGCACAAATTGCCCATATAATTGCCAAATTGAATGCTAGAGAGAAAGGGAAACTTCCAGCTCAATCTGTACCGAATCCTGGCTATTCACATCATGTGAATGCTATCACCATGTTGAGATCTGGAAGAGTGCTTGACAACAATGTCGGTGAAGAGATTGATAATAATGAAGAATCAATCGATAATACCCCGGCTGAGACTTTTCCTTCCACTTCCACTTCTACTTCTGACCCCAATTCGTCTACCCCACCATTTTCTCCCGAGCCTATTCTCCGTTTTCCCCAAGGCTCGAACCCTCAGCATACTTCTTCTAATCCACCAAAGACGATCCCCACTCCTATTCTTGGATCTTTTCTACCTACACGATCTTCTCCAATGTTGGACCCCGCTCTTATTGCTAAAGCTCCTTATCCGAATCGGTTAAGGGGAAACAGACCAAGTCCGCAAATGTAGAAGATCACTGAAATTTTCAAACAGGTTAACATCAATATCCCTCTCCTAGAAGCTATACAACAAGTCCCGGCTTATGCGAAAATTCTCAAGGACTTGTGCACTAGGAAGAGGAAGACTCAAGTGCCAAAAAAGGTGTTCATGTCGAATACTGTAGACACAGTTTTTCCCCAACAATTACCTAGAAAATGTAAGGACCCTGGCTGTCCTATAATTTCTATTTCTATTGGGGGTAAACACATTAACCGTGCTCTACTTGACCTGAGTGCAAGTGTTAACCTGCTTCCTTTATCTGTTTATGAGCAGTTAGGGATCGGAGAGTTGAAACCAGCTCACTGCACTCTCCAGATGGCCGACCGATCAATCACCAAACCTAGGGGTGAGCTAGAGGATGTGTTAATAAAAATCGGGGAATTTGTATTCCCTGTGGAATTTATTGTTCTTGATACACAGCCTGTAGTGAACCCACAGAATCAAATTCTGGTGATCCTTGGTTGCCCTTTTTGCCACTTCCAATGCTATAATCAACTGTTGTAACGGTTCTATGACCCTATCCTTCGGGAAGATGTCAATTGAGCTTAACATTTACAAGTTGGGAAGTGTACCCTCCGAACCTTCTGCTCAAGCATGTTCTGTCGATGTCGACAGCAGCGAATTTGACGAGCTTCATGATACTGATCTTGACTCTTTTCATATGTTGTTGATTGACCCAACTATGTATCATACACATACGGACGCTTTCACCGAGTTGTCCGGGTCAACATCTAACACTGATTATGAACTTTTTATAGAGTCTGAAGATCACCCCGCACTTTTTGATGACATTATTCTTCGGGGAATCGATGAAAGCTTTGAGAAAATTTCGCTGATGAGCTCGCATTTTTAGCAAACATGGATGTTGAGATGAATAATCTCCAAAACGAAGAAATTGAACCTCCACCCCTTCTTCTGGACAATCACAAAAATGCGAGTAATCCGTCACAATCACTGTGTCGTATCTCCAAAACGAGACGCAAACCTATTCTATCACACCACTTATCTTTTCCCCACTTCTTCCTGGCTCCTTATAACATGTTCTTCCACCAACCGGTGCACTACACTGATAAAATCTTCGAATGGTTGGTGTTGACTTTCGGTCTTTGCAAAGCTTGGCATTGACCAGTAATTTTGACCCCCTCTTGTGATTTTCAAAGATTAACATTGTTTAACTCAAGTTTAAGGGGTGGGTATAATCTGGCTCTTGAAAATAAAATTTTTACTCAAAATGGTGAGCCAAAGAATAAGTTTAGGGAGGATTTTCATGATCATATTTATTGCCCCCGTTAATAAATTTCCTCCCAAGCTTACAGGTTTTTTTGATCTAGTAGAAGACAACAGTGAGGACACTGTTGTAAACAAGTTTGGGGGAGATTTGTGCTTATTTACGCATCACCTTGCATCATACTTTGCATAAGCACAAAACAAATAAAAAAAATTATATAATTTTTTTTTGTGTACATAAATAAAATAATAAAAGATTAGATAGTGAAAAATTACATCCAAAAGATTAGAAAAATTTAGGAAAACCAAGAAAATTAGAAGTTTTCTTAAACGAACTAGTAATAAGTAGTTATGAGCCGTTGTCCCAAGGGTTAGTAAGATGAAAGAAGTCACTAATCTGAGGATAAAAATAAGTCTGAAAAATAGTTCTTATTCTGAAAGCCAAACATTTGAACGTTGATACCCCACTATACGCACTTACACATGTCTTGAAACTCGGAATAGTAGAGGATACCTTGAAATGCTCTTGTCTAAAAGCCAAAGTATGAAGGAAATAATGAATGAAAAATAAAAATATAAAATGGTGAAGAAAAACGAACACTGATTTTGTTATCACCAAGGCAGTATAAAAAAAATATAGCGAAGGTGCTTCATCATCTAGTGCCTTAGACCAACTGGTTTGGGAGTCACTGCTAAGCCTTAGGTGTTGCAAGACGAGAAAAATACTAATACACCTAATCAGCAAGCACATGAGTAATCGGTCAGTTAGTACCTCAAGAAGTATTAACGGTCGCATGAAAAATGTGTGAGCAATCTCATCTAAATATTCATCAATTAAAAAATACAGTGGTAGATGGACAAGAGTATAATAGCTTGAATTGAATTCTCTGAGTGTAGGGATGTCTTGTACACGCACGTAAAGGTATATGATCGGTGTTTGGAAGAAAGATAGGAATGAAGAATAAAGACGATGTTTTATTGAGGGATGATGTGATTTCTAACATCTTTTCATGACTATTAAGATAGGGATCATGATAACTGAAAAGACAGTGTAGTTGGAAACTCTAATTTTCAAAGTCTTTCTTTTATAATTCTTATCTTTATATGTAACTTTCACGGTCTTCCTTTTATTATGGGATTTTGTGGGTGCAATCCGCTGAAAACCCTCAGGAGACAACACTCCTCCTACTAGGGACACCTAGAGGTTTAAAGGCTTATTACACGTGCTCAGTGCAATTGTGTTGCCTACGAAAGTTTGCTATTTAGTTTTTCTTTTTCTATATTTTCTCCTTTTTTTAAATAAAAGATGTTTTCTCGAGACGACCAAAATTAAGTTTGGGGGAATTTGATCAGTCGAAAATATTGCATTTTTAACACATCAATTTCCCTACTCTTTGTAGTCATCTAAAGGTGTTTGGTATAAATATAGCACATATTAGCAATTCGTCTATAAAATATCAAATAACATGTGTTATACACTATAACCGGCATTATGAGGGAAATTGTGTGTATATTATTACATGCATGATCTTTGTATATCAAACACTTGTCTCGAGATTGTGTGCAGGAAATTCTCCAGGTAAAAGAGCCAGAATTGATAAAAGTGCTGATAAAATACGTCAAGTCTAAGACTTGTGATCTGCCAGTAAACAAGAAAGTATAAAAATATTCCAGACATCAGAAAAGTGCTATAAATCCAACAGAAAACAACACCGGAAATTTCATGCACCGAGTCCACTAAACGGCCGCGAATCCGCGGCCGATCCGACTCGTCGGCGGCAGAAATTTTCTACTGAGGTTTCTTCTCAACGGCAAAAATTCTTCAAGACGCTTCAGTTCCTAGAAATCTCCAGAAGCTTCCCTTCTAACAGCCAAGCTTCTTGTGCAAGCTTAATACCTATCAAGCTTCTCATGCAAGCATCATAACAACCAAGCTTCTCATGCAAGCCAGCTAACTAGCTTAATCTAGAAACTTCTCTACCCTAGCTTCCTATGCAAGCCTCATAACAACCAAGCTTCCAAGGGAAGCTAGACCTAGCTTCTAGGGGAAGCCTGAGGGAAAACTATAAAAAGGCATTTATGGCTTCATTAAAAAGGTTGTTAATGAATTGAGTGGTTGAATATTGAGCCAAAATTCCGCAAGTTGAGTGACACAACTTGCAACTCAAAACCCTAGACCGAATCCAATTCTAAAGCCAAATCAAGATTTATCGAGTACCAAATCAAGCAAGTATTCAACGAGCCTTAGAAGCAATGCCGATCTTCATCCGAGCAAGAGATCCACGACGATCCGCGACTCACGACGATCAAGCCACGCAAAGATCGACGCCAAATTCCTCCTCAATTGAGTGGGCGAGAGCTAGTCTTGTAAACTTGAGTAAGAGTTGTAATTTGAAGAAGATCTAAATAAAGGTGAAAATCTCTATTCTTGCTTTCTATTCATTCTCGCATTATGATAATCTTAGTTCTTGATTGCTTTATAATGATGCGTGAGTAAATTCTTCGCTTGTAGCGGAATCGAGAAAATAGATAGATAACGATGATTAAATTCTTGAACGATTTTTAAGTCTTATGAGTTTTGTAAACTTTAGGAAATTGAATCATCGAAAACCTAATTTGAGCGAGATCGCTTTCTTGAATGTTTTCGCTCCAAATTAGAGATCAACAATCGGTGATTTAATTTGCTAGAGGCTAGAATTTGAATGATAATCAATGAAAGGATAAGGGATGATGATGAAGAACCCTAGTTTCTTCAATAGATCCCTAAATCTCGTTGATCGTCATCGATCTAGCAACAAATCTTCAATAGATAAGAATTTGTAATAATTAGTATTCATCATCACTATCAATTGGATCGATTCCGACAAGCCTCTTTACAAATCTTGATAATTCAAACAATTTGGACAATTTCATGATTCTTGATTTTAGATCTTTATTTTCTTTATGTTTCTTGAAATGAAAACTCACAAATCTTGAATCAATTTTCGTGCAATTTCTTTTATCTTTTAATTTTCAACTCAACTAAAACAATAACGAACAAATCACACTTTCTCAGTGGACGATCCACATTCACCGACAAAACTACAATTGACACCGTCAATTGATTGCGGTATAAATTTCTTTGGTTGTGATCTTTTACACTTTTCTAAAAACGACATAAAGAACGATTCAATCACACTCATAGGGGGGTATAGGTTGACCCACGGAGGGATGCTCAAGTTACCGAATTCCGTGAAGTGCTGGATGACCCATTCACTTTTTTGATTGGGATTGCCTCACTTCGGGGATTGGCGGGTAACATGCCGCACTCGTAGGAGTCTAGGATCATCATTGCACTGGCTATCCACAAGACAGGGGAACGTCGCGTCTTATTTATGGCTCAAATGAAACACGGGGCTCCTAAATTATCCGCTATTCCATATTGTTGTTCGCATGCTTATGATGATTTTTATCTTCCTGTGATGACTATTATCTGCCTGTGATATATATATATATAATATTTAGTAGATACTTCTATATGTTTTGCATCCACGCTAGTCCTGCCCTCGCTCTGCCGTTAGTTAAGTAACTTAACGGTGCATGACGGGCCCCGTGGCGAATGCGGATGACATATAAAAAGCATGTTATTTTGTTTGTTTCTTTTGTGGCTTGTAAACATAAAATGATGGGAATGCATTATCGAAATAATGCAAGGAAAAATAAACCTAAATGATGTTGTCGGAACCAATTTTAAAACTACTCGGTTTTCTTCAAAACTTAAGGTCATGTTCTTTTGCTTTGCATAGAGGTATTCGGTTAGGAATATCCCGCACCTCATTCTATGAGGGAAGAGCCTTGATCCCTTGACCGGGAGTTCGCTTTAAGGTAAATGTTTATGTTATTAGTTTTAAAAAGCAGACCTTAAACCACTCCATTTCAAAGCCACTCGAGTTCCTTCAACGATATCAAGTTCATTACGTTAAAGGGTTTTCGTCAAAAACCAGCCGTAGCCCTCCGTCATTTCAGACAGGTAGCACCTAGTATTCATGCTATATTTACTGGCCTTCGTCAAGGTATAGTGTATGGTAGCTATGTGTTATTTTTCTTTTGCATGGACATGCATTAATGTAGGACAGTCGTACAACCTTGTTAGCCTTCGTCAAGGGCGAGTACGAATGAGTTTAGTTTAATAAGGACAATGACGGGTAGAACTTTACTTGCGAGTTATGATTTGTTAGCCTTCGTCAAGGTCATAAGACGCTTGGGGAAAAAAATCATATCGGGAGTTTCAAACATGAGGGAAACTTGCCTAGTTTGCGCATTCCTTCTGGAGTGTGGTAATTTTGGTCAGATTCCGTCAAAGTTAACACACAATGATAGTTGGGTCCCGATTCCCACTGATGAGTATGTATTACCCCACAGGAGATTTCTTCACTTAACAACTAGCTAACCTATTAGGTGTCTAGAAAGTGTTAACGAGGTTACGCCTATGCGGAAACGAGATTATTAATTGTGTCCGTACGAAAGTACGGGGGACCTCCCTCGGAGTACCAACACTGGCCTTGCTGAACGGTTAGCGAACTTATAAAGTGTAAATGATCCCGACTAGTTCTCCTTTTAAGGTTTGAAGGAGAATTCAAGAAAACTGTGGGAGCCATCCTGATTAGATAAAGTGAAAATCGATCTATTCTTGATAGAGTGCATGCCGAGTGTTTTCTCTCTCTCTTTGGTATAGCAACCCATGACTTACTTTAAAAACTCATGAACCAATTTGACCGAACCTTTCTACACCCTTTGGTTTTGGCTTGTCTTGATTCGTGACAAAGTCGCATATATCCCTGCCACTCCTACTTTACCCTTTGAATTTCTTTAGAGCACGTCCTATCACTATGATGATCTATATTACTTAGAACGGCCATCGTATAGTTACATACGAACTCAAAGAAATTACTTCAGTCGAGGATGGCCACAGGTTCTGAAGAAATTAAATAGGATTATTCGGTTGTCTCTTCCCTTTACCTTCTCTACGATTGCGAGAGCTTCTTGCATTAGGAGAGTACACCTGTTACGCTTATTGGATAGTCTTCTTCCAAACTTCAGGCCGGTGCCAAAAGGTAGGGAAGGAAGAAAACCAGTTAGCATAGGGACGGTGTGCAGAAGGTAAGAAGTAGAGACATATAAAGGGATTGAAGTGAGAGCAAAGGAAATTGCGACTACTATCATGAATCTGGATAATGGAAAATGATAACTAGGAATACCTGATCATCCCCTATGAAACATTTTTCATGTTTCGGTTTTTCTTTGTATATGTAATAGAGAACTGTTTTCCCAATCAATTCTGACTCCAGGGTACGGTGTTAGAGATGATGAGTAGGAGTAGAATATTGGGAAATGGGCGATTTGATCCTCAATATCGGAATTCGTTGTAATGGGTGATATTGGATTAAATCGCCTGACTTTTGCCTTACGATAAATATTTGGTTTCGAATAATCGTTATTAAGCACCAAATTTTAAAATGAAATATCTGTACCTTTATTTTATAAAGTGAGATATATATTTTGAAAATTGTGTTGTAAACATTTACCTTTATCAGTTGAGGATAAGGTAAGGTATATTGAGTAATGGTGTAAGACATTCTAAACCAAGATACGGTTTTCAATTTACAAAACACAGAATTTGAGTTGGTATACTCTTGGGACTTATACAAGAAAATGTATGTTATCCAGTGTCCTTCGGGACAAGGGGTTGGTACTCTTACTTCATTCAGGTTTACCTATGAGTTCTCTGGTTTTAGACACGCATTCGTAGTAATGCAAGGTCTAAAGATTTTGAAAAGTTTGTAGGTATAAGAATAAAGTAGAGAACCAAACGTTGAAAGTATCAGGATTCTTCGAGGTGATCGAAGATGTAGATACTTATGCTAGGTATTTCATCATAGTATCGAGAACTTAATTCTCTCACAGGTTACTCATCTGTGGACGCTCTCCATGATAAGTAATGTTGTATTGGCCCTTTTCCATTAGGTAATATGCACTGGAAATAGCTGTATGACATTTGAATCTGGTTCCATCTAAATTAGTGTCACGACCCGAAATGGCACGTGACTGGCACTTGAATCATATGAAATCTATAGGACCCCATCTAACTCAAGTAAGCCAAAAATCCCAGAAATCTAAATCATTTAAAAGAAGAAAGAAGGAAAAGTTTAGTTTTAAAGCAAATTGTTTAACAACATAAGCCGAAGTATGCATTTTAAAACATCAAGTCTTTTCTGAAAATTTCGGGCAGAGTTTCCTTTGTAAATACTGGCCCCAAAAGGGTACAACATGCATAATATGAATAAAGGCATCCCCAAGCGGAAGCTAGTTCTTCGTCAATTGACGGTCACAACCACGCAAGCAATATAATATACAACGCCGAAGGGCGAGGATCAAAACTCAAAAGGAAACTCAAAATCGTCATGAAAACCATAATAATACAACACGCGACTCTCAGGTCGAAAGAATATACAACTGGTTTTCTAAGTCAAATAAATAAATACAAGTCTGGTTGATAGAGTTTCTAGATACAACTGAATATGAATAAAAGGTACAATGGTGGTCATGATGCAAGTGAACCCACCTACCAAAGCAATCACCCGCAAAGGAGCAGTGTGCCAGCAAAACCGTAACGAACCTGTACAGCAAAACCTGCAAGAACTGTGGCACAACGGGGGTGAGTTGCCAACTCATGAGTAGAAAACATCACCGAGCAGAAATCATATGTATGACTCAATCCTAGGTCAATACGATCATAATATATATACCCTCAAAATGATAAGGTCTGAAGCATGATAAGGTGGCAAGGGTAAATATCTATACATAAGTGTAACCATGTGCTTGTGTCAGTACCTCAGATAGTAACATATCATAAATATGAGATATGAATACAATAAATGAAAACAGAATACATCATGAATGAGAAAACTGTTTTCTTAATTTAGTGAGATTTCTGTATATTTAAATCGAGGTATCATCAATAAAATCAACATAGAATCAGTGTCAAGCATTGACACAAAATATAAATCTCAATATCTTAGGCTCCGGCTATCCGGACTAGCCTATATCATCAAATCTCAATATCTCAGGCTCCGGCTATTCGGACTGGCCTGTATCATCAAACATCAATATCTAGGGCTCCGGCTATCCGGACTGGCCCAAATCCTCAAGTAAAAGACCACGTCGGTATCCTCCGGATATCCGGCGCGTCACAATATAATCACCGGCCAGTAGTGCTCCCCTGTCTCAGGCTCAACGCCATCATCTGCGACCTTCTCGTCTCGGGGTACCGTACCGGGTCCACCATGCACCCACAGACGGTTCCTCCTCCTCCTCGAATCGGGTGTATGATATCGCTCAAGAGCCGAGAAAACTCATGGTGGACATATCTAAAATCATATCATGAGAAAACCGCAATCTTATCTTTAAAAATGATAATCAGTTTATAAAAACTTTGCGGTTTCTCTAAATTCAGAAATCTCATGGAAATCCGAAATCATAAATCATGATGTGAATAAATAATGAATACTGGGCTCCGGCAATCCGGACTGGCCCAAAATGTCATAGTGAATGAACATATAAATAAACATGAAAATCACAGTAATAAATGCAATATCTAAACTAGCATATGAAAACAATAACATATAGGAACTATCAGCTAGCAAGCTATGTCAATGAAGTAATGTTCTTTAAAGTGTACATGACATAGCAATTACCGATGAAGATGTGTGTGAGCCGGCAAGCAAGTGTACGTGGAGCATACGCATCATCGATAATGGTGCTGGTGTCCTAACAACAGGTTTCATCATTACTCACGAAAATACATATAGACATGCAATGCAATACGAATAACAGAATAAATGGCAAATGAATAGTAAATGCAGCAATAATATGTGGAACATGAATAATAACGCAACAATAAATAATCTACATTACTATATATGTGTCATACCGTTTTTTAATTTGAAATAATACGAATCGTGGTGTTTTGAAAATAGGGCTACGGTGTTTTTAAGAAAAGGTACATCCTTTGAAATATCCGTAGAATCCCTTGGTCTGTCTTTAAAATACTCACGATTCGTTAGTTTTTGAAATAGGTATGACTCGAGTCTAGTCTAAGATCTACAAGTAAACTACAGGAATAAACTAACAGGCTAATCGAAAGGGTAAGGAAATCCACCTAAATCTGAGTCGATCTATATATATATAATAGTCGGTGATTTCGCCTCAATAGTATCGCGTACGATACAATATATATATATATATATATATATATATATATATATCATATGACATTCTCGAGTCAAGAGTACTGCGGATCTATTATCAATATAGCTCGTATGGTAAATCCATTGTACGGCATCCCAAATCTGGGTACGGGTCAATATCACATTTATCTGGTATCATCATCATCATCATATCCTAAATAAGGGTACTGATATAATGTCTAGTACATACTGATACCATCACTAATATGTATGCGTGTGTCTGAAAACACATCGCCTAAAGATCCGCTATAAAATCATGTTGTATCTCAAAATACGAACCAAATCACATCACCGATCTCATGGCATCATGACCAATCACATCGACTCTTCTCTAAGTACCATATACTATCCTCATCATCCATGTATATATATACGTATATATATACATAGTCCCATACCTATGTGTGTGTGTGTATATATATACATATCCCCATATACCCACAAGAAAGTAAAATGCATGCGAGTGTGTGTGTGTGTGTGTGAGTGTAAACCTTATTCTAGGGTTCGCGACTACAACTAACTAACGACACTATCAAACAATTACACTAAAATTTAACCCATGATCTCCTAAAGAATTTCTAGCTACGTATACACATCTATAATAACACATAAGTATATAGCTATAACACATTGTACATTGTACTACAAAACTGCGGGGGTGCTATACATCATCCACTCGACTTCCCCTATAGATATATATCTACTCACTTGATCTTGTTTGCCGAAGTCGATGTCGCCATCCTCTTCTTCATCATCCGAAGTCCACGTGAGGGGGGGAGGGGGTACCTATATATATCACATGACATCGTAAATAGAAATCGCGCACGAAAACCAAATCGGCACGCGTATCACACATAGGTTAAAACCTATGATCTATGCATGCATGAATAACCAAACAACTCTCGACGATCGACGTATAAACGTGAATCGACCGAGATAAAACACAAATACCAAATTCCAGTTCATTAAAAGCCGCAAAACAAAATCAGAAATTTTGAAAACTTGCTCCAGATTTTACTTTAGGTGAAATTAGCCAATTTTGCATACATGGAATGTCTATTTTACTGGAGATAAAGCCCTGGACCAAGCACGAATACATTTCACTTCACCCTGGCTGCAAATTGCGGCCAGAAACATTAAATTTGCGGCCATGTCTTGGTGGTTGGGGCTCAAGTCTTGGGTAATGCTTCTTAGGTGCCTGCATGACTCACTGTGATCGCTAAATAATTTTCATGTCATCGGGGTTATAGCAGATGTCAACATACCATCGCCAAAGTTTACAAAATATGATATCGGGGTTTTTAAGTTCACTACTTAGGGTTCTAGTCTCTGGTTTAAGTCTCTAATTTAACACTAAAGGGGTTGTAAGGTCTCTGCTAATCTCAATTACACAATTGGATTCAAATCAAACCCTAATCCTTAACTTGGAATTTTCAAAGATCACTAAACCATATCAAAACACTTCTAAACATGCATGGAAGCTAAAGTAAACTAAATATTACACTAATGGTTAAAGGATTACCTCATTTGGCAACTCAAGAAATTTCTTGAGTTGCCCCAAGTCTTCAAAATCCAATTTTTCTTGGTCCAAAGTGTTTGTAGTGAGCTTGTGCATGTTTTTAGTGAAAGAGGGATGCTGTTTTGATGAGAGATTGAGGGTGTTTGTGAGGGTTTTGTGGAGGAGGGAGATGAGGGCAGCCAAAGGAGATGAGAGGAAGAAGAATGATGAAGAGATGAAGAGGAAAACAATAAGCCATGGTCTAAGTTTGACCCCTCACCCTCCCTCTCTCATGCCCATACCCAATAGTTTATTCCTTTTCATTTTCTTTTGTTTTCTTTTCCTTTTGTTTTGTTTTGTTTTCTTTTCCATTTAAACACAAAACCTTGCATGAAAAAATGAGGAAAAAGCCATGGTAGAAATGTAACAATGAGTAATATGACATGGTGCATGTCATGTGCATGAATCAAGCTTAATGCATGATTAGTGATATTTAATCGCGATTAGCATTAAAATAGAATATAATTAATTATAAGGAATTTATAATTTGCTTAAATCATATAAAACATTCTCATTTCAGTAATTTCTATAAGTTTCCAAATATTTCCCAATTCATCGGTATTTAATTATACCGCCTCATTAAAATATTCACAATATTTATTATTTAATGATAAAAATTCCCAAAAATAATATTTTATTTTTCTGAAATGTTACAATTAGTGCCTTGATTCTATATAGATATAGAATGGTTGCATATCTTAAGGTTGTTAAGATATGGAGTAATCTAGTTTTTTTTTAAAAGCGGAATCAGACAAACTCAAGACACGCTTCGGTAATGGCGGTTTGTGGGTTATCCTAAATATCCGTTGGGATTTTATTTCTACCATTTTCAAAATTAATAGTTACATTGTTCTTGATTCACCACCGTTTTATAATAAGATATTTTTCCAAAAGAAACTAGTAGGAGTATAGTAGAATTTGAAGTAATTCCAGAACCACAAACGGTTACCGAAAATTTAGTAGAATCTAAGAATTCAATTGGACTTGACAAACCATTAGCCACTCCGCAGATTTTAGTAGGTGACCTCAGACACCCTAGAGATACTTCAGTTTTCTCATAGACAGTGACAAGAAGGTCGGCATCATGGTGATGATGACCCTACTGGTTATCAGTAGGTCATAGAAAGTGGTAACTTCCAGGTGACCAGATGCTTCATATCCAAGATGGACTCCATGCACTTCAGCAAATTATGGATTTTGGATTTTGCTGGGTGCTCCTGAAGGGGGTAAAACCCATTAGGAGAAGGTAGATCTTTCGAGATCTGTGCAGGTGGAAAGGTGATAACCCGTCGAGGAAATACGCCATCCAATGACCCCGTCACGGAAATGCGTCATCCAATGACCCCGTCGCGGAAATACATCATCCAATGATCCCGTCGCGGAAATACATCAGCAAATGACCCCGTCGCGGAAACACGTCATCCAATGACCCCGTCTCGGAAATACGTCAGCAAATGACCCATCGCGGAAATACGTCATCCAATGACCCCGTCTCGGAAATACGTCAGCAAATAACCTCGTCTCGAAAACACATCATCAAATGACCCTGTCGCGGAAACACGTCAACAAACAACCTCCCCGTCGGAGCAGTGCTTCGACTCGGAAACAAGTCAATCCACCAACCACTTATGAGTCCTCTCGACTTGTAAAGGAGAAAATTCTCTTGTGAGATCCTTACGACTCTCAAGAGAAAACGCACTTAGGAATCCTCATGACTCCTAAGGAGAAAATACACCTATACGATCCTCTCGACTCGTAGGGAGAAAAGTCTTTATGAGACCCTCACGTCTTATAAAGTTGAAAAGTCTTAGGCAGCAGACCTAAACCTGTCTCCTAAGCCATCATTGCCCTGTAGGGAGGTTAAGATGGACTGCTATCTACTATCTACAGGCCACACTTGCCAAAATTACATACCACTGAAATAGAGGTGCTACTCAAGAATACATAAACTAGTTTGCGCCAAGTCGAAACAAAAAGGCATAACCCACGGACGTCGACCACATACTATGCGAGGCAATAAAGAGAACATTTGATTTGCATCCAATTAAGCGTTCGAAGCGTACCCATTCATGTATGTGCGAAGAGGATTAATGCATAAAGTAAACGCATAGAAAGGAAAAATTTGTTATTCATACCCCAGAAAATTCTTACATTGATGAAAAACGGTAAACAAAAGCATCATTAAAATATTTACAATGGTAAAACATTAAATCCGGGACACGAATTAAGAAATTCAGAAGTAAGGCCGTCTAAAATGCTTCTGGCCTCCCTGACCATTCTCGTGTGCATCCTCTCACGAAGGAAAGTGTCAGGATCCTCGCTGATGTCGTCTGTCCTCTGATAAGTAGAGATTATCGTCGTCTGTTGAAAAATTTGATGCAAGATATCAACAAGATTATCTCGCCGTCTCTGCGAGATCAGGCCCAACAGATATACAGAGTGCACCTTGTCTTCAGCATCATCCAGTGCCTTAAGCGGCATGACTTCGTAAAATCCAGGAAGCGCGTTCCAAATCGCTCTCACGACGAGCTTCAAAAGAGCTGAGCGACGAGGAAGTAGTCGACCGTTGTATTCATTAAAGTGACTCATAATCTCAGCACATTGAGCATTTGTGAACTCCTGGTTTTGACAACAGCCTAGTGCGCGAATGTCTCCATAAGAAATAATCCCATCAAGATCATACAGATGAGCGGTCAAAGTGTCTGAAAAGGAGAATCAGTGAGAGTTTAGTGGTCAGACTGATCAAGAAAATGCTTATTGAAACAGACACAGGAATTTAAACAACTCTTGATATCCTCACGGAGAAAACAGGTTCTGATTAAGACACCCAACAAATTCAAATTTGTGCAAATAAAGGAGAAATCCTAAAAGGATTCCCCTCGGGCCAAGGAGTTAAACTCCCTCGAGAGCAACGCTCTGCAGACAAGAGTGACATCTGTCAACTCTAATCATGAGAGGAATAAAATTCCCTAAAAATTTTAAGAGCCGCGCTCTGTGAAAACGATGGAATCATCCATCAAAACCCTAAAAAAGCAAACCTTTTTGCAGAGTAAAAACTTTAAGATCTTCAAGATCTATGAACAAACTCTAAGAGTTCTTCATGGAAGATGAACAGTGTTCTGGTTCATGGGTTAAAATCACTCTAAGAAGATTGTATCTTGAGGATCTATGATCTAAAGATGAGCACGGCTTTGTTAATGGGCAAAACCCTAAAACATTTTTTTTTATCTATGATCTGAGAAGAGCAGAGCTCTGTTAAAAAGTTCAAGCCTTACCAAATTTGGGTAGAGTTTTGACTCTAAGAAGTTCTTAAGGCAGAGAGTTATGCTCTGAAGAGAGAATTCAATTCTCAGAGAAAACAAGAAAACAAGAAGATGAACAAGCAGTCATCTCAAGGGCCAAAGGCCCTATTTATAGGCGCTGGAAGTCGATCCAACTTCCAAGTTGATCTAACGGTGGAAACGTTGCCATCGCTGCACTCACATGTAAGCCATGTGAGCGCAACGGTGGGTGGGAATTTGTTTCCCCTAATCAGAGAGCAAAGCTCCATTCAAAATTTGAAATTTGAAATGGGGCAGCGCCTCATAAGAGCGCTAGCGCCAAGTGTGCCAGCGCTAAGAGTCAAAGACTCTGAGGCAGCGCTTACGTGCAAAGCACGAGAGCGCTGGCGCCAAATGTCAAAGACTCGGAGGCAACGCTCACGTACAAAGCACGAGAGCGCTCGCGCCAAGAGCGCCAGCGCTAAGAGTCAAAGACTCTGAGGTAGCGCTCACGTGCAAAGCACGAGTCAATGACTCTGAGGCAGCGCTCACGTGCAAAGCACGAAAGCGCCAGCGCCAGAACTAAAAGTTTTCAACCCTTGGATCAAAGATCCAACGAAAATGATAAATTATCAAATTACCAGAATAAAATTCTGTTGAGGAAATACTCCTCAAAATCTTTCTAAACCAGAAAGATTGTGCTCTGTAAATCAAAGCACCGTTGGATCAAAGATCCAAAGGTGATTAAAAATCACCGAGATAGAGAATAAGTTCTGTATGGGAAAATATATTCCCAATATTGTTAATAATAAGAAAACTATCTTCTGTAAAACGGAAACCCTTGGATCAAAAATCCAACAGTGGGAAACATTCCCCAAATTAATCAGAGATCTCTCAATAAGAGATTTCCTTAACTGATTCAACAAGTCAGCCTCCCCTATATAAAGGACCCAAGACTTCAAGTCTTGTAGACAGAAACCTCCCTATAAGTTCTCAAATCGAAAGAAGAAAAACAGAGGAACCTCCCATAAACTTCAAGTTCTCAGAAAAGAAAGGAGAAGAGCAAGCTCTAAGAAGAAGAACCCTCTTCAAGGTGAGGAAAAAGAAGAGAGATCATAACATCTCCTCCATATTTGAGAGTTTAACTCTCACATCATAAAAACATAGTTCTTTTCTAGATCACAGATCTATAAGACAAGGACTTTCACAAAAGTAAAAGAGATCGCAGCATCTCATCAAGAAAGAGAAGAACTTAGTTCTTAGAACCATGAGACAAAGTCTCTTATAAACCGAGAATTTAATTCTCAGAGCACAGAACTGATCAGAGCTGACAAAGAAGCGCTTTAGCGCTCCAATTTATAAAGAAGCGCCTTAGCACTCCAAGTCTGGAGCTCAGCGCCAAGCCCTCCACGTGCTCTTCACGTGGGCGCCCTTTTATAAGAAGCGCCTTAGCGCTCCAAGTCTGGCGCTTAGCGCCAAGCGCTCTACGTGCTCCTCACGTGGACGCCCTTTTATAATAAGCGCTTTAGCGCTCCAAGTCTGGCGCTCAGCGCCATGTGCTCCACGTGCTCCTCACGTGGGCGCCCTTTTATAAGAAGCGCTGTAGCGCTCCCGGTCTAGCGCTCAGCGCCAGGCGCTCCACGTGCTCCTCACGTGGGCGCTAAGGAATTACAAAGCGCTCTGTAAATAAGGCCCCGGCGCCATCAAAAGTGTTCAATACTTAATAAAAGACAAAAAGATAAAGGGGTGTCATAACCCAAATCAATGCTCAGCATTATTGAATAAAAAGGGGCTGAGCCCAAACAAGTGTTCAGAACTGAGTGGACTGAGCCCAAGTTGGCCACAAGTCCTTAATTCAAATTAACCGAGCCCATGTGCTCACAATCTTTTTAATTGGTCTTAGTCCCAAACCTGACTATAGATCTCCCAACCAACATTGGTTCAAGAGTACATCTTTTCATACCTCTGATACATGTCGTTGTAATTCTTCAACTTCTTCAGAGAGATGGGAGGTCCCAATAACCAATAACTTTTGATGCATCTCCAAATGGTTAAACCAAAACCTCACAGACTATGATTTCTTTAAACCAGAGTATGATGTCTTTAAACCATACAGACTGTGATGTCTTTAAACCTTATGGACAGTAATGTCTTTAAACTAACTGTGGACCGTAATGTCCTTAAACTAACTGTGGACCGTAACGTCCTTAAACTAGCATCAGACCGGGACGTCCTTAAACTAAACTTCATGGAATATGATGTCCTTAAACTGAAAAAAATATTACAAACTATGATGTCTTTAAACTCATGGACTATGATGTCCTTAAACTTACGGACCGCAACGTCCCTAAAGTAAGTCCTACGGACTATAACATCTTTAAACTCATGGACTATGATATCCTTAAACTTATGGACCACAATGTCTCTAAACTAAAACGATAGAGTCCAAATACTCTTTCGTTGGATCTAAATGATCCCAAAGTCTTGTTAAGTAGATCTTAGTCCAAAATTAGACTAACGTATCCTTAACAAGCATTTAAGTTGATCTTAATCTAAAACAAGATTAACGATCCTTAAACCAACCCAAACCCAAATCTAAGAAAATACGGATTTGGACTAATCCACGTCCTACGGGCGACAACATAAATTAGTCTCCGTATACAATCCACGGGCAACCAAAAACAAAACAAATACACATGACACGACACAGAGTGACCTTCTAGAGCAGGAGAAATTGGTTATCGCTACGCGGTAACGTAATTAACTGCAGGGGCTTGCGCCTGCAGGGAAGAGCGTCCACACAATCAAAAACCCCTCACAATGAAGGGGAATCTAACGAAGTCTGCTACAACGGCCGCATCCATCTAAACCTCCGATACACGGTACCATAAATCAACTCGGCATCTTCGCAGAGATAGACGGATAAAACCCAAATAACATCTGCCCCTAAAATTCAAGCCAGACGTCCCAACGTCCCGGTCGCGTCTTTCAGCGGAGAACAAGCACTAGTGCAGCGCCTCACGTGAAACACACGTGAGCGCCAAAACTCAATGCCTCACGTGAAATACACGTGAGCGCTCAAAAGAAGCAAAAGCTCAGCGCCTCACGTGAAATGCATGTGAGCACCACAAAAGACTAGTGCTTAGCACTATTTCAGCGCCTCACATGAAGCACACGTGAGCGCTATATATCTGAAGTGCTTAGCACTGCTGGGTAGTACAAAAACGCAATCTTAGCTCCAAATTAGCTAAGTATGTGAAACTTAAGCTTTCTCTTAAATCAACCGAGCCTATATGCTCATGATTTACAAACTGATCTTAGTCCTATAGACAACTGATGATCTCTCATTGATGATATCCAAAATGATATTCGTCTCATATCTTCTAAGTTAATTTTAGTCTCATATAAGACTAACGATTCTTAGGTCCACCATGATCTCTTCCCTCAAATACGGGATTTGGTTCAAGGGCACATCTCTTCACACCTCTGATATATGTCGTTTTAATTCCTCAACGTCTTCAGAGAAGTGGCGGGTCCCGACAACCAACAGCAACTCTCCGTCCCAACTTGATGAACGATATAAAATTTCATCAAGACAGGGAATGATACATCCCACATTTATGCACTTCCATATTGATGTATACACCTCATATTGATACGCATCCCATATAGATGCAAGTCTCATATTGAGGCTCGGCTATATACATATACATACATGTATATCTTTGAAGGAAAATTGGGCACATCCTATAATCGTTCACTTCTCCACATAACAAATATGCGTGCGTGCAAGATGAATGTTGGACCAAAATGTCCTTAAACTAATATTCGTCCCTAAATACGGGAATGTTGGACCGAAATGTTTTTAAACTAATATTCGTCCCAAACACGGCGATAATGGACCATGATGTTCTTAAACTAATATAATTGAGCCCATATTCTCATTTGTTTCTAAGTTGATCTTAGACTCAAATAAAACTAACGACCCTTAGATAAAACTCAAGTTTCCCGCGAACTGATGGACCTCACAAATGTGAGAAATGTATTCTAAGTTTATTCCCGTTGGCAAACCAAGCTACCAACGTTGACCCCGTCAAGCAAATACTTGACCCAAACCCAAATCATGAAAATATATATATATATATATATATATATATATATATATATATATATATATATATATGGATTTAGAATAATCTACATCCTACGGACGACGACATAAACTAGTCTCCGTATACAATCCACGGGCAATCTTAACAAACAAAATATCACATGACACGAAGTGAACTACTGGAGAAGGAGAAAGTTGTTATCGCAACGCGATAACGTAATTAACTGCAGGGGCTTGCGCCTGCAAGAAAGAGCATCTCCACAATTAAAAAACCCCTCATAAACGAAGGAGAATCTGATAAAGTCTGCTACATCGGTCACATCCATATAAACCTCTGATATACGGTGCCATAAATCAACTTGGTATTTTCGGAGAGGTGGATAGATATGTTCCAAATAGTATCTGCCCCCAAATTCAGGCAAGACGTTCAATCCCAGTTCGTCTCTATTTTCGGCGGTAAACAAGAGACATTGACACCTAGGTTCCACATGATATGATTGTTAGATATGTATGCCCTAGTGGCCAGTATTGTATATATACATATGGATGCTGGGGATATGTATGTACACGACAATCTTGCTCAGTATATAGTATATTATTTGACTTGTCTTTGTCAAGATATGTGTATTTATTTCGATTGATGTTTTACCTAGTTTGCACATATTAATAAAGACTTGATACAGTAGTATACTATTATGGTCTTTCTTTATCTTAACATGTGCATATATTATATATGTCGACCACATGTTGATAAAGTCCGTGGGATCTTACTTGACTACCAGCGTTATGATGGCGATCATACTTGTGGGAGCTGGGTAGTCTATAAGAATATCCTTAAATGTCCCAAGTCGTGGGAGTGTCAAGATCGGGCATTGATACTCCAGAGTATACTTGTGTTTATGTTTCAAGACCCTGACGAGGGGCGGTGGTTAGTCCCATAACCATTGGTGTGATCACCTAAGATTGTATACGGGTGCTCACGAGGGATGAGTACACTGGACGGACTCGCTGAGAACTTCTATATGGTATTATACCTATTGTCAGATGGCGGTTCTCTGGTGACATGTGTACAGGTTAGTCTTTGGACCTGAGATCGTCATTTGTCTCGTGTGAGTTCCCACTATGTTTTGATCACTACCCTACCACGGTTCTATTGAGTCATGCAAACAGGTTTTGGTTGGGTACATTCCCGAGCCATATGGAGGTAGTGAGTGATTATCTTGGATTCATCTCTCCCGGTATTGGGAGTTGATATCACACTGTGTCGATCGGTCAGGACCACAAGGCCTTGGCCAAGGCAGTTGGGATTTACTGATAGGTTGATCAGTAGTTTCCCGGATTGGTCCTGAACTACATCAGCACAAATTATCGGGTTATTAAGGTCTGATGTTTACCACCTCCTAGACCCGATATGCGATACTCTTAGAAGAAGAGACCGGACTGTACGGATATTGTCACGGATAGGCTCAGTAGGGATTCAGATGAGTTTGCTCATTGGCTTTCCTTTTCGGCAGGTACCTGGGTAGCCGTTACGTACAGCTAGTGCCACTCATGTTCTTGTGGTTAAACCCACTGCCAGCGTACTGTCGAGTCTTTAGAGTCCTACACAGAGGGTTTCCCTGCTTCGGGCGAAACGATGTAGAGGCCGTATGGTTTTACAGCAGGGTTCGATCATATACGTGTACTTATGCACGCATGATGTTCGGGTGGATAATACTAACGGGCTTTGGGTTAAGCTGGATCCTAGTATTATATTGATGGATTATTTTCTTCTCTTTTATATTCGTATATTTCGGAATACGGATACGGGTATGTATATACGGTGAGGGGTATTCTTGTAATTTGTTACAAGAGTGCTATTAGAAGAAGTAACATCATTATTTGTTTTAACCATTTAGTTAAATGGTTAATGAGGTGGAGGTATGAGGTGTTGACTTTTCTTAAGTGAACTATGGCTAATTGTTAACTCACTTGGTGAGTTATGAGGCAAGGTGGCATCTAGATATTTTGCACAAAATATCTAGATTTTTTGTGATGGAAATAATTGTTTATCATTATCTTTTCCATGCTTGCTTTATTAGTTGAAATATCTTAGCCATTATTCACTTGAGCTCTCTTTGAGTTTTGTATTTTCCATGGTTGCTCTCTACAACTCTCTCATCACCTCCAAGCTCTTTTCTTCTTCTACCTCAAGCCCTTATAATCTCATGTGTTGAGAAACCTAGGGTTCTTGAGACAAAACACTCCATCATCACTCTCTGCATCACCTAGGTTACTTAGATTAGCAAACCAAGTAACCTAGTTACCTCGGTTTAGTGGTAGGAGCCCAAAGTAGACACTCTCACGTGGATCATCTTCGACATAAGGAGTCGACGATCAAGCTCGATCATGGAGGCTACTAGGAGTATGCTAAAGGAGAGGAGTGAAGACCCGAAAGACTCGAATCTCATGGTATGACTCTTTTCATAGTAGATAGCTTCTCTTTTTGCTAGTTGGGTATATGGTAGATCCGGTTTAGTGTTATTCTAGCGCCAAGTTTTCGTTCGTAGAAAAAATTTATTCCACATTAGGCCACGGAAGTTGGCCGGGGTGCTAGCGTAACCTTTCATGGTATCAGAGCCAGCCTATAAACCCTACACTAGCAAGTTTAATTAAAATAATGAAACCGAAACAACTCTAAAACATTGAAACCAAACTCACTTCTCTGTCGATTTTTTTAAAGGCTCCAAATTTTTTTTAAACAATTGCAAAGTGATCTATTCATTGTTGGATGAACACTGACCAAAAAAGAGACAATTCTACAACATTTGGACCGGCCAAAACTTGATAAAAACCGGCCTCACCCATTTTCTAATGTAGGATTGCGTCGAATTTCGGTCTGTGTTCTTGTCTCTTGGAGTTTGGGTTTTAGGTGTTGTTTCTTTTTGCCCAAGTTTGATATTCTGTTGTCTTTGAGTTTGGGGAAATTCGGAGTGTTTCGAAATCGTTATATTTGACATTGTTTAATAGTATACAGTACATTCACTTCTATCTGCGACCGTGAGTGTCATTCAATTGGTATAACTCGTCTAATTGCTATAAGTTCTTTTAGACGAGTTTGCGAACATGACATTCGCGTTGATATTTTGTGTTTGTGCTGTGATTGTGGTTGGATAGTCGTGGTGGATAGCTTGTCGTGCAATGTTAGTGGTACAGTTAAAGATTCATTTGTATATTCATATTGCGGGGCGAGCGTCCGACATGTGGACCGTCGTCTTTGCCGGGTTGTATATTATTTGTTTGGGGCACGACCGGGTTGAGGTCGATGTCACCATTTGTACATATTATTTTCATTTTATGTACTGGGCTTACCCCGCGGTGGAGTGCACGAATAGCCGAGTTCTAGAAGGCAGCAAGCCCGCATCTCATGGCGTTGAGACGGAGGGGGCTTCATTCTAGAATTGTAGGGCTATTCCCCGCGCTCGTAGTGGGTATAGAATGACCCACGGAGGGGCGCCCAAGTTACCAGATCCTGTGAAGTGCTGGGTGGCCCATTCACTTTGATGATTAGGGTTTCCTCACTTCTGAGATTGGTGGGTAACTTGCCACGCTCGTAGGGGTCTAGGTTTTCATTGCACAGGCTATCCATATGACCGGGAACGTCGGGTTTTATTTGCGGCTCAAATGAATCCCGGGGCTCCAAGATTATCCACCATTCTGTATTGTTGGCTGAGATTCTGTAATGTTGATTATATCATGTCTGGGATGAATGTTATATATACTTATATATACACTAGTAGATGTTGTATATGTTTTGCACCCATACTAGTCCAGCCCCCGCTCTATCGTTAGTTAAGTAACCTAACGGGTGATGACGGGGCCCAGTGGCGAATGCGGATGGCATATACGTACATCATATTTTCGTTCTTTTCTGGCGTGATAGGTTAAATGATGGGACCGCATTAATTTTGATTAATACAAGAAAATAAACCTAAAAGATGTTGTTGGAACAAATTTCGAAAAACTACAGTCATATTCTTTCGCTTTGCATAGCGGTATTCGGTTGTGAATATCCAGCACCTCATTCCACGAGGCAAGAGCCGAGATCCCTTCGTGGGGAGTGCGGTCTTGAGCAAAATTCTATACTGTAGATTACTTGGTTTTTTCAAAATAAGAAGTTTTCAAAAGTGGAGCCTAAACCACTCCTTTTCAAAACTGCTCAGGTTCCTTCAACGATATCAAGTTCATTATGTTAAAGGGTTTTTTCGCCAATAACTCAGCCGTATCCCTCCGTCATTTCTTACGAGTAGTACTTAGTGTTCGTGCTGCGTTTGTTGACTCCGTCAAGGCGTAGTGTATGGTAGCTGAGTAATACTCGTTTGTAGTATTAGTTGTGATTGGTTAGGACTGTCGTATAACCTTGTTGACTCCGTCTATGGTTATGCGGGTGGGTTTAATGCAATCAAGATATTAACGGGTTGAACTTGACTAGGACTCTTTGATTTGTTGACTCCGTCAAGGTCACTAGGGTCGTAGGAGAAAAAACCACATCGGGAGTTTCAAACATATAGGAAACTTACAGATTTAGCATACCTTCTGGAGTGTGGTGACTAGAGTGGATTCCATCTAGGTCATCACACAATGATAGTTGGATCCCGATCAAACATACCCTTATGAATATGAAATGTTCGAGCCTCACGTATTCGGTTATTATATGTTTCAACAAAATTAGATGTAACATGACCATGCATGCATTAAACAAACACATAAATAGATGTTATAGGCAACTTTAATAGATGTTGCATGCAACTTATTGGAAGTTACAAGCAACTGATTAGAAGTTACATGCAAGTTATTAGATATTACATGCAATTGCTTAGAAGTTGCAGGAAACTGCTATGATATTATACATATCTATGTCAATCGTGTTCATAACCAAATCAGGTATATTGAGGAGAAAGAATTGAGATTGTATCTTATTCTAAGGAGTAACAATTAGCCTAATGTTGAGGATTGTATTGTTAAATCATTACATTGTAGGAAACCATCGATTTCTTCTTCAATAGGTTCATCTTCCCTAAAATCTCAACCATCATGTATTGGTAACATGTTGTCTCCATCAGATGCGCGCAAGTTTCGGCTTCCGAATTCTTCATACCAAGCTCTTTAGCCTCTTTTTAAAATTTTTCTTTAAATGAAAAATGCAAAATGAATGCAAAGCAGTAAGAAAGCACATCATAACTGCTTCTTTGATTCCTTGTCAGAGTCTGATACAAACACAAGGGTATGCGGTAGGTGGTAGACCCTAGGACCATCAAACAACACGGCTCTCAACTGAACTAAAAACCATTTTCAATTTGTGATGTTCTCTTGATCACAAATATTGAAAGATAAACGGAAATAAACCATTATTTTCGTCATAAGTAGTCACTGCCAATAGAAGGCCTTTGCCTTGTTCTTGATGAATATTCCATCAAAAAATATGAGAGGCCGACAACCATCTAAATACTCATCAATAAAAGCACCTTAGCGAACCAATGGCCTCATGAATCTGCCATCCACTGATTTGTTAATACTAATTACGCTCCTGGGATTGGTTTCCATGTACTTACTTTGATACCTCCTCAAGGAGTCATAAGAATGACGATGATTGCCGAAGAGGGTCACTTGTGCCAATTCCCTTGCATGCCACACAATATCGTATGAAATCTTTACCCTGAACCTTTGATGGAAGTCCTTTTTAGCCTTGATTGGCCGATAGCCCAGCCGTAACCTCAAAATATCTACAAGCATGTCTGCTACCAATTTCTTCATAACCCGGGGATGTCCGTCGCTTGAAATTCCTTCTGAACATATGTGTGTTGGGTAGTATCTCTTTATATCCCATAGAGAACTGCTCAAACATGACAAATATGCAAACTTTGACGTAACTTAACAGTTAAAACAACCAACAATTAAAAAACGATAATTACACTTTTATATTACTAACGATATATTAACTCTATATCTCCGAGTATAAGACGATGCATGCAATCTCTATTGGCATACTTTATCCCTTTGGGAGCAAGCCACTGTTACCCTTAAGCCATCGTTCTTGATATAGTCGAAGTTGAATTGTTTCGCAATAGCAAATTAGCAAAGAGCCATCCTAATTTCGTAAGAACCCTTTAATATTTGAGATGTGTCCTGAATTATGTCATGTCACGCAACAGGGATAATTTTCCTCATTATTTGATCATCTTAACTCACCAATGGCAAGTTTTTCTCCAACTCATGTACTCGGTCATGCACAATTGATGGAGCGGTAAACGATAATGTGTGCACAAAAAAACGCTTTTGCTAACATATTATTACTTACAACCTTGTAGGTATTATAAGCAACTTATTAGATATTAAAGGCAAATCTTCTTAGATATTAAGAAAATGTAGCTGCTTCGAAGTTACAGGCAACTGTTTAGAAGTTACAGGAAACCTTTTTAGAAGTTAAAGGCAATTGGTCAGAAATCACATGCAATTGGTTTGAAGTTACAGGCAATTTTTTTAGAAGTTAAAGGCAATTGGTTAGAAATCACATACAACTGCTTAGAAATTACAGGCAACTTCTTAGAAATTACAGACAAGTTCTTATAAGTTACAGGCATCTGTTTTGAAGTTATATGCAACTGCTTAGAAATTATAGGCAAGTTCTTACAAGTTATAGGCAATTGCTTACAAATTGCAGGCAACTGTCTTGTATATTCCTCTAAACAAAAATCAAGTCAAATAAAGACAAACCTGCTCATAATGGCTAGGGTATCAACAAATGCTTGCATATGGATGATCTTCTAGTTCGTCTCTTGGAATCATGGTTTTTTTTGTAATGATTATATATTTTTATCATATATTTTTTATCATCTCCCTTTCTCTGTTACTAATATTTTTAATTAAGAATAACAGGTTCATCTTCACAAGGTAATAGGGGTGCTCCATCTTCACGGAGACATTCATTTCAAATCGATATGGATTCATAAGAGAGACAGAGATTAACCAATATGCTGCAAATTAATTTTGATTTTTATTCTCCTAATTATGAATCTTCTAATTATGAGATCCATGCTGCTTCACAAAGTAATTTCCCTGATGAAGTTCCTTCTCCTACCGTTCTTGAAGTAAGAGCTTCTGCCCCTAAAGATAAAAGAGCTAAAACTTTTGATGTTTGAAAATATTTTGTAGTACAAACAGTTATACGTAAAGGCGAGCGGGCAATTTGCACTCATTGCCAAGCAGATTTTACTTGTGCCACTTCAGGTGGAACTACCCAACTAAAAGACATTTAATCAAACACGAAAAAATAGATTCTCAGCAGACGACTCGAAGTATGTCGTCTAACTCTTTAACTAGATTTTTTATTCACAAGATACTGATAGAAGAGAACTTACAAGATATGTCATACATGATGAACAATCATTTGGTTTTGTAGAAAACGAAAAATTTGATAGATTGGTAAAAAATGCATATAATCCAGCATTTCAACGAGTACTCAGAACAACACTTAGAATTGATGTTTTAAAAAAATTTCATGATGGTAAAGCCAATTTGATTGATATTTTTGCAAATCTTAAGAGTAAAATTGCATTAACTTCTGATCTTTGGACTACAAAATGGGGTATGAGTTATTTTTGTGTTACTGTACATTTCATTGATAATGATTGGATTTTACATAAAAGAATTATTGGTTTTTCAAAAATGGAGAATCCATATAGTGGAAATAATATAAGTAATTGTATTTTGACTACTGTACGTGAATATAATATTCAAAATAAAATATTTTCTGTTAGTTTTAATAATGCTACTAATAATAATTCTGCTATAGCAATTTTAAAATATAATTTAAATCCTGTTTTGAATAGAGAATTATTTCATCTAAGATGTGCATGCCATGTTTTAAATTTAATTGTGCATGATGGTCTTACTATAATTGATCCTCATTTAGCGAAACTTTAAAATGCAATGATATTTATTGAAACCTCTGAACCCCGAAAACAAATTTTTAAGCAAACTTGTACCCAGTTAAATTTAAAATTTAGATTTTTCAAATTCAACATTCCAATTAGATGGAATTCTACTTATGAGATGTTGAAATGTGTTTTAAAATATCGGGAGCCCGTTACTTTATTTTATAAAGAACAAATACCCAATAATAATTTAGAGGATTATGATTGGATTGTTTGTGAATATGTTTTGAAATTTTTAGAAATATTTTACAATGCAACTAAATGTTTATCTAGTGTTTATTATCCTACTACATGTTCAGCAGTAGAACAGTTATTTTATATTAGTAAGATTATTAATGAGTATGTAATTGACCCTGAAAATGCATTTGCTGGAATGTTACATAGCATACTTACGAAATTGAATAAATATTAGCGAAAAGTTCCTGCATTGTTTTGTGTAGCTTCTGTTTTTTATCCTAAACTTAAAAAAGATAAATTTTTTATTAGATGAATACCATGAAAACTTAGGTACTGATATAGGAGATTATAAAAATATTTTAGATTCTTATTTGCATGAATTGTATACCATATATGATGCACAATACGGTCAAAACAGAACTTCTTCTTTATCTTTCTCTTCACAGCAAACTTCCAAAAAAAGAAGTATTTCAGTTTTTGCGGTAGAAAAAACAAAGAACAATCATTTCTACTTCTTCTACTTATAATGAGATTACAATGTATTTGCAAACTGATTTCAGTAATTTTCTCACCGCAGATCTGATTGGTTTGAAAAAGTGAGTCTTTATGTGTTCTAAATACCGCAATCAATAACGTTGTAGCAATAGCTAGCCGCTAGTGAGTACGAGTCATCCACAGAAAAATGGTAAACTACTTTTCTTATTTTAGATGAGCTAATAGAAGAAAGATGGGATTTTTATCGTTTTATATTAGGGAGGTTTGAAAAGTTTATAAGAGAAGGGCTTGTAGGGTTTATAGAATTTAGTAGTTAATGGATGGAGTTTTAAAAATAATTCTTTTTATCTTTTAATTATTTAATACCAGAGAAATAGCGATGAATGTGGATTAGGGTTCTTGGAGGGAATTAGGGTTTCCCTCTACTGACCCTTGTCGTTCCATTGATCCCTATTTATCTCAAGCCTTCAACAAAATAAGTATTAACAAATCTCAAATCACAGTCGTAACTATCATGAATTGATAACACGTCCGATAGGAGGTTTATGAATTATTTTGATAAAATTTATAAAAATTAAAACATAAAAAGAAATTAATGATTTTTTTCATCCATTATACTACCCTATCCTACAAACCCTAACAAGCGAGAATTTACTCGATCATGAAGATCAACTAAGTAAAAGAAAGGTAGAAGAATACGGAACATATAAATTAAAAAAAAATTAAAATTGCGGAAAGTAAATACAGAAATTAAAATGCAGAAAGTAATGAGACAAAGAAAAAAATAATCTACCATTTATTGAATAACCTTATTGCATTACAGAAGTTACTCGCTGAAAAAGTAAATTGCAAGCCTAATTTTCTCTAGATTGCATGATCGGTATATCAGTGGATTGATTGTTCGATGATAATTGCTCTCGGTCCTTTATATAAGCTCTGAAACTTGAAACCCTAGACGTCATCTTGAAGTGTGTGCAAAGACGATCAAGCCCCTGAATTTTTACATCCTACGGCCACCAATGAACCGCGGAACCGCCGCCCTTTACCCCCTATGGCCGCAAATCCGCCGCCCTCTGGTGGAGTTGAGTCTCCAGATTCTTCATGCCTTCTTCTCGGAGATCTTTATGATAAAAATATTCTGAAATATCTCTTATTTTCTGCCGTTTCGAGATTCTTCAATTTGCTCCTAACATTCGGCAGATTTGGTTTGGTAAATCGATTTGATGTGGATTTCCTACTTATATTTCAGACCTGAACTGATTTATTATAAAATATGCACAATATCTCAAATCAAATTGTTAGTATAATTTGTTTTTATTTGAGATAATGTTCCAACCAATTAAATGATATGACATCTTAATATAATTGGTTAAGATTATTTGATATGATATGCATATTTTAATAATAAATAATCTCATGGATATTTTATTTAAATATGATATGCATATATTCCTCAATTATATTAATTATAAATTAAGAAACATATGACAATAATCTTTTTACAAATAAAACCACATATGTTCTTAATTTACAAATAACACGTTTTAGTAACTAATAATAATAGGAAAAATGACCGTACAAATGTGCAATAAATATGACAAATCAAATACCCCTAAACTTATCTTTGATCGTCCTGAGCAAACTATTTTATTTTCAAAGAAAAAGAAAAACCTAGCACATTTTCGTAGGCAACACGATTGCACTTAGCTCGTACAACAAGCCATTAAATCTCTAGGTGTTCCTAGTAGAAGGAGTGTTGTCTCCTGAGGGTTTTCAGTGGATTACACCCATAAAATCCCAAAAAAATAAAGAAGACGAAAATTACATGCAAAGATAAGGAACATATAAAAGAAAAAAACTTGAAAATAAGTGTTTCAAACTACGCTAGTTTTTTAGTTGTCATGAGCCCTATTTTAATGGTCTTAAAAAGATTTTGGAAATCGCACTCAATAAAACATCGTCTTTAGTCTTCCTCCTTACATTTCCTCTAAATATTGATCATATACCCCTACGTGTGTACAAATCACCCTACACTTGGAGAATTCAATTCAAACTATCATACTCTTTATCCATATTCCTTAGTATTTTTTAGTCGGTGATGTTTTAGATGGATTTGCTCACACATTCTTCATGCGACTGTTAATATTTCTTGAGACACTAACTAATCGATTACCGAATGTGCTCACTTATTAAGGCGTAATTAGCAATATCCCGACCTTAGAACACCTAAGGCTTAGAAGTGACTCCCAAACCAATTGATCTTAGACACTAGGTGATAAGGCACCCTCACTATATTTTTTTATGCTGCCTTAAGTAATTACAAAACCAGTGTTCATTTTTTTTATACTAAGGTTTTCAGGCAAGAGTATTTCAAGGTATACTCTACTATCCCAAGTTTCAAGATGTGTGCATGTGCATATGGTAGGGTATCAATGTTCAGAAGTTTGCACTCAAGAATAGGGACTATTTTTCAGACTTATTTCTATCCACAGACTAATGATTCCTTAATCTTATTAACCTTTGGGACAACAGCTCATGACCACGTATTACTAACTTCGTTTTAAAACATCTAATTTTCTTGCATATCCTAAATCTCTTCCTCTCTTTCAAATGTATTTTTCACTTTCTAATTTTTATTTTCAAAAAAATTATTTCTTTTTAATGCAATGCAAAACGATACATGAATAAAAACAAACCTTCCCCCCAAACATGTTTGCAGCAGTGTCCTCACTGATGCTGTTGTTCGAGCGCAAAAACCTCTAGACTTGGGTGGAGAATAATAGAGTCAAAAGATAGTCTAATGGAAAACCACCCCCAAACTTGTTTCTTAGCACGCACATATATATATATTTTTTATTTTTTTATTATTTGATCTATTAATATACACACCTCCATTCTTAGATGAAACAGTGTTGCCACCGAAGCATGGAGGTGAGGTGGAGGAAAATTAGTCATGATAAAACGGCTCCTGCAAGAACAGGAGGTCCTCCGATGGGTCAGCAGAAAAGTACGGTTTTAATTTATGCCCATTTACTTTGAAAATAGTACCGTTTTTTAGCATTTTCTACATCCACTGCACCTTGCGGGTATACATACAGCACCATAAAAGCTCCTTTCCATCGAGATCTCAACTTACCCAGATGAAGATGGAGACGGAAATCGTAAAGAAGGACTTGTTGTCCCAGTGTGAATATTTTTCTTAAAAGATATTTGTCGTGGAACACGTTTTTCCGGTTCTTTACTATAACCACGTTATCATAGGCTTCATCACGAAGCTCGCTCAGCTCATTTAATTGCAGTTTCCGATAGCTATCTGCTTGGTCAAAATCGAAGTTAAGCTCTTTAATTGCCCATATTGCCCTATGTTCGATCTCGATAGGAAGGTGGCAAGCCTTCCCAAACACCAGTCAATAAGGAGACATGCCAAGATCGGTCGTATATGCAGTACGAAATTCCCAAAGAGCATCAGTTAATTTAGAGGACCAATTTTTACGGTTCTTAGAAACCGTTTTCTCCAAAATTTGTTTGATCTGTCTATTAGAGACTTCAGCTTGCCCGTTCGTTTGGGGATGATAAGGCTTAGAAAACTTGTGGTTAATTGAATATTTCCGCATCAAATTCTCGAAAGACCGGTTGCAGAAATGTGTCCCATTGTCACTAACGATAATGCGAGGGTGTCCGAACCAAGAAAATATATTTTCATTAAGGAACTTAACGACAACCTTGTTGTCATTAGTACGACTCTTTATTGCTTCAACCCATTTAGAGACATAATCAACCGCCAAGAGAATGTATAAGTTCCCAAAAAAGTTGGGAAACGGGCCCATGAAATCAATTTTCCATATATCAAATATCTCAACAACCAAGATTAGTTGAAGCGGCATCTCATTTCTCCGTGAAATCCTACCAATGTGCTGACACTGTGAACAAGTTTTGCAATAATCATATGCATCTTTAAATAATGTTGGCCAATAAAAATCACATTGCAAAACTTTTTCCGCAGTTTTTCTTGAACCAAAGTGACCGCCACATGCTTGATCATGGCAGAAGGACAATACACTCCTAAACTCATTATTAGGAACACATTGGCGAATGATCTGATCGGGACAATACTTGAACAAATAGGGTCCGTCCCAGTAAAAGTGTTTCACCTGGGATAAAAATCCATGATTGTCTTAATTTGACCATTCGTTGGGTAAAAGTCTCGTTACTAAATAATTCACGATATCAGCGAACCAAGGTTCGCTAGATAAGGTCAAGAGATGTTCATCCGGAAAAGAGTCATTTATTGGCAAAGTCAACAAAGGTAAAGAAGAAAGTCGTGAAAAATGGTCGGTTACGACGTTTTCACATCCACTTTTGTCTCTTATGACAAGGTCAAATTTTTGCAACAAGAGAATCCAACGTATTAGCCTGGATTTAGCATCCTTCTTCGATAAAAGATGTCTTAAGGCAGAATGATCGGTGCAAACTATGAACGGAGAGCCAATTAGGAAAGGCCTGAATTTTTCTAATGCAAAGATAACTGCCAAGAGTTCTTTCTCGGTAGTTGTATAGTTCATTTGGGCATCGTTCAAGGTTCTACTCTCATAATAAATCATATGTGACATCTTATCGATGTACTGTTCTAAAACTGTACCAATAGCAAAGTCGGATGCATCACACATAAGCTCAAAAGGGTGATTCCAGTCTGGAAATGATAAAACGGAAGCAGTTGTAACGACTCTGTTTTAATGTACAGAAAATTTATTTAAAAGATAGTGTACAAATGGAGTATTTGCAATCCTGTGTATGCTATAAGTATATAATTTGCTTTTGAACAACAAGAAAACACTTGTAGCACATTCGTAAAGCCTTACACTGCTGTGACGTAGCCCCTGTGTTCGAATCCCCTCAGCCATATATTATTTTTGCTGATTTTTCTTTTAAACTTTTTGGAAGCCTAAAAGTTTACACGTGCAATACACGTAAAAATGAAAAGTCAGATTAAACAAACATGTGGAAAATGCTATATGAACAGCCAAGGACACGAGGCCCCAATCCAAGACCCTGCCCCTTCAAGATGGCCGGCGAGATCTTGAATTGGCACGGTGCCGGCGGTCCAAACCGTACCAAATACCCCCAAAATTTAAACCCTAACCTCTTGGCCTCCCCCCACTACTCCTATTCTGTTTGATTTTTCTGCATTAACAGAGACTGTTAATTCACCTCTTTAATCCAAGTTTTAATACATTTTTAATTCTATTCTTAATTACCCTAAACACTAATTTCTCCTATAAATACAACCCTACACCTTAGCCCTCCTCATTCAGAAATCCATTACCAAAACTCTATAAATTTTCTAAGTCCAAAAGTTGTACAAGTGGAGTTAGCCAAGGTCAATGTTCCGGCGACGATTCGGGACAAATCCGGCCACACCATGACTCTCCGACGCCTTCAAAAGTTCCCTCTACCTCCCCTCTCTTCTCCAAATCAGTAAGTCCCCTCTCCCTTCCTCTCATTCTAATCTAAAACACTCTCATTTCAAAACTCGTCGGAAGCGGAGTTATTCCGACTTCTGATTCTCTTTTCTTTAAAAACCCAATTTTTCTTAATAACAAACCTACCAATTCTTCATATATTGTTTAGAAATCATAACCAAACACTTTAGAACAATTTTCATCTCAAAATAACATGTTATGCAACTTGTATCGCATTTTTACGAACAAATACCACAAACTTTACATTCTACATATTTTATCATATTCCTTTGTATTACCTTTAGAAAACTCACGAGGTAATGACCTACCTCATCACAACACTCATTCTTGACATAGCACGATGGCTTTTGGAACTTTAGTTTGTGGTATAATTACAAGTTTACAATAAAATACCCTAAACTATTACAAAACCGTATTCTTTAAATTGCCTTATTTAAATTCCATACGATTAAGTCCTTATGACCCATTTTAGGGAATCCGACTTGGTTGGTGCGGGTTATCGCACATCCATTGGACTAGTAGGGCGAGATGCAGACCTCATCACGGAGTATACGATCTCGATGGAATTTGTATTACAATTTTAAGAAAAAACGTAATTTCTATTTAATAAATAAATTCTATTTTTTATAAATATATATTATCAAAATATCTACTTTAAATATATTATATATATTCCATGTTTTTTAAATCAGAAGAGATACAAAAGATCATGAAAATACCATCACAATCAATAAAAGTCAAATTACAAGAAAATACCATATACTATTCAAAGTTAAGTTTATATCCATTAGAATATTTCATTTTTATAAAAATTATAACTATGAAAACCTTAAAGACGATAAATAAATACTTGAGGTTTATTTTGAAAATATGTCAAAACTATTTTTCATAAAACCCCCTCAAGTTATATTAATTTACAATAAGGACCCTAGTGAATATAGGTTTAAGCGAGACCGGTTCTCTTGAGCCTCAGAGAGCCGGAGAATATGGGTGCTTGCCTATTTAAGATAGACAACCTAAAAACAGTGTTATCAATACAGTAATTGTCTTGGAAAAAGACACAAATCCTACCGCCCATGTGCAGCAGTTACCGATAACTCCAAAACTAATTCAGGACTTCAATTCTATTTAAATGTCTGACTCAGGTAGAGTCTCAGTCTAATATGAAATCAATCAATCTATCCTTGAATATGATTCAAGTACAACTCCAATTCAACATGAATCATTTATACCAGAATTCAATCTATTTCAACATGAATCATTTATACCAGAATTCAATCTATATCAACATGAACATGATTTGACCGAACCATGGATATACATTTGACTGGTCTACATGAATATCCTTCTATCTTTTCCATTTACATGAACTAATGATGTCATGGTTTCGGCAAGTCGTACATCTATTAAACAAAACAATATATATCAATACATAATACATTACGGGGTTTTAAAGGGGTAGACTGGTAGGGAATGTGTTAGAGGTGGCACAAGACGGTCACTTTAATACACCTAACCTAAATATCTATTGTTGTTGTTCCGTGGCTTAACGATTCCTTGTGCTCCGTATACCTTAGTCCACGGAATAGTTGGACTCCTCTCGTATACACTGGCATATTCTGTACCAAGCTACAAACAACTGCGTTAATATAACAAACTCACAATACACCAGTTATATTCTCATATCTGTCTATTCATCTGTCTATTTTATTCCTACTTTTCTTTGGGATTTACCGAGCGATTGTTCGCTGATGACATTCCTTCTCTCTTCTTTTTTTGGAATGTTGTCAGGTGGATCCGACTCATTGGAGATACAGCCCAGTTCAGAGGACCCCGAGATCTAGATTCTTGTATATACTTTATTTACATGTTCATGCCATTGTTTAGGCATTACTTTTATCATTGTATTTACTTTTCAGTTGTATTGTAAAGAAATGTTTAATAAATAAAAGTTGTTGTTCATTTATATTTCATGTCTTCTTGTGTATATTTACATTATATTGCTTAGTTATGCTTAGCGTGTTTACTTCTGAGTAAATACGTAGCGGTCCAGTCACTTCTCTTTACCCGTACAGTGGGAAGCGGGGCGTGACAGGTTTTGTTGGTGGCCCATGCAGGTCAGTTCTGCATGGACATACAGGTCAATTCTGCATGAAGTCCTAAGCAATATAACACAAGAATCAGCAACTAAAAACATTCTTTACATTTCATATTCCTTGAATCTTACAATTTCATATTCTTTGAATCTATCCTAACCCTATTTTTTCTTTCAATGTTATGGATTCTCCAAACAATACCAGCACGAATGTCAACAACACACCACCACCATCTCTTCCACTTACACCTACCATTGCAGCTCCTATCAACGAGCAAACGGTATTGCTTAAGGCAATCTGAAGCCTCCTAGAAGGACAGCAGCAACAGAATGCTATATTATTGAACCGCCCAGAAGCGGAAGCACCTGGAGTGAAGTAATTCCGGGCATTGCACCCGAAGCAATTTTCTGGTAAAGAGAGCCTTTTGGAAGCTGAAGAATGGGCTCAAAGCATTAAGGACGATCTGGCAGCAGCACAAGTGCCAAAGATCGCTTGGGTACCGGTTGCAAAGCTGCAACTCACCGACAACGCCCGAGTATACTGGAAGGTGGAAGAAAGTCGTCTTGCCCAACCTATCGAATGGGAAAAAAATCGCGACATGTTCGACGTGAAGTATTTTCCCAAGACTTCCCGATTCGACATGGAGCAGCAATTCATCCACTTACAACAAGGCTCTACGTGGAGTAAATCGGTGGATGAGTATGATGCTGAGCTCACTATGTTGAGCAGGTAAAGATATGTCCCAAATATTCGATTTTCTAATATCACATACTACACAGCTAACACAAGACCGTAACAGGTTCGCAGCACTCCTCATACCAACGGCTGAGATCAAAGCTAGACGATTTCAGCAAGGGTTAGACCCGGAGATCCAAGCTGCATTAGCTATAGAGGATTTCCCAACCCACGATCTGGCTCTGAAAGCTGTTGGGTTATGCAAGCGCCCCGGCCATCAATGCCTGGCTAAATGCGGAACAAATTTTTTCGAAAATCGGCGCTAACACAACCCTATACCCCGGATCGACCCATAAGCCCTAGATAACAAAACATGCAAAGAGGAGTTAGATGGTTATACCAAACGGATCGTGTCCTTCGGTCTTCTACCATTTCCAAGCTCCTTGAGGTGTTGCGGATCGAATTTAGTTGCCGGTCTTCCACCATCTACGATGATCCACCCGAGGGAAACGGCGCAAGCTTCAGCCTTGCCTAGCAAGGAAACCGACGCTCCAAGGTTGCTAACAATGGAGAGTGTAGGTGTAGGATTATCTCACTATAATTTTTCTCTCATCAAAATGCTCCAAGAGCAACTCAAGAAGATGAAGAGAAGGTGAGTAAAATAATGGCATGAGCAATTCAAGAAGGTGGCTAAGCTTTCTCCAAGTGAGAATGAGAGTGAATAATTAAGCAAGCCCAAAAAAAATGAGAAAGGCATGTGGGGAAAAAATGGTGGCTGCCTCTTTGCAATAATGCACTCAAAATATCTCCTCACAATTTACAATAAACAAATGCATGCCATACCTCTCTACATGCCATACAATGTTCATGCCACCTCACCCCTTCCACCTCATTTTCCAAATTGATTTTCCAAAAAGAAAATCAAATAATGAGATGTCAAAACTTCTAGAAACTATTCCGTATAAATACGGAATACAACCTGGTATACGTATCGAAATACATATACGCGTATTCGTACAAAAATACGAATAGCCAAGAGAGAAAATGAATAGTGAAAAATAATACTAGAATACATATATATAAATACATATATAAATTATTAAATCAAAACTTGATTTAATAATCCGGCTCAGTCCTAAACCGCTAGTATTATCAACCGTCCGATTAAAGTCTGTGTAGCCTGTACACATATTTAATCGGACACCTGTATGTACCAACATATGTCATCTACACCATATCGCCTGAACCATGAAAACCCTCTGTATGGGACTCTAAAGACTCGTCAATACGCTGGCAGTGGGTTCAACCACAAGCACGTCAACGGCACTAGCTGTATGTAACGGCTAGCCAGGTATTGAGCGAAAGGAAGGCCGACGAGCAGACTCATCCGTACCCCTACTGAGTCTGACAGTGACAATCTCTGTACAGTCCGGTCTATTCGTCTAAGAGTATCGCATATCGAGTCTAGGGGGTGGATGAAGTCAGACCCCTAATAACGCGACATTTAGTGTCGATATGAAACCCATCACCACCTGAGAAATTACTGATCCTAGATCAGTAATTTTCTACTACCTTGGCCAAGGATTTCTGGTGATGGCCACCCGTGCACTGCGCGACATCAACCCTTAATACCAGGAGAGACGAATCCACGACGATCCGCTCACTGCCTCCATATGGCTCGGGACTGTACCCAACTAAAACATGTTTGCACGACTCCTTTGAGCCGTGGTAGAATAGTAATCAAAGCACAGTGGGAACTCACACGAGATAAATGACGATCTCAGGTCGACAGACTAAGTTGTACTTATGTCACCTGGGAACTACAATCTGACAATAGGTATAATACCAACTAGCATATTCCCGGCGAGTCCGTCCGGTGTACTCATAACCCAATGAGCATCTGTATACATCTTAGGTGAGAAAACTGACATCAATGGCTTGTGAAACCGGCCACCGTCCCTCATCGGGGTCTCGATCAGTATACACTAGTCTACTCTGGAGTATCGATGCCTGGTCTCGAAACTCCCACGACTAGGGACATTTAAGGATGTGCTTATAGACCACCCAGCTCTCACGTATATGATCGCCATTATACTGCTGGAAGTCAAGCAAGAATTCTATGGGCTCTATCAATATGTAATAGTGATCTGTAATGCCACATAATGATGTACATGATAATAAAGACAAACCATATAGCATATTATCATCTCGAGTAAGACTGTTCTACCGGTATAGGTCCTCCCTCAATCATCACAATCGCGTACTTGCGATTCAATAATTGACTTGAGGGCACTATAGCCAACAATCTCCCACTTGCACTTAAGGCTAATTATTGCAGTGTCGCATACTCACAGCCCGTGTGATATCGAAAACCCAACTTCTCTACTAATCAGTCTCGCAAAGCCCGTTTGCGAAACTATTGCGTTCGAGAAATAGCCTTGGTGAGTAGATCTGCTCTAGTGTTTCTTTCTGTATCTCTCTATATCTCAACTTCGTGAAGAAGAACCATCTTCCAAAATGAGCAATACATGTCTTAGAATTTGTCTAGATATCTGATGGGACCCGGTTCACAAATGAACTCCAAATCCAACAAACTTCTTAGACTGTATCATCCACTGGATTTAATTAGTATCCTGCGCCATGCCTTCCATAGTATCCAATTGGACCATCTGTCCAACATACTGTCCCTCAAAAGAGGGAAAACTATAACTCAGACAGACACTCTGTCATCCAGGTCACCTTGGAAACCTGAAATGATAACCATCTCCCAAAAGAGGCTGCCGTTACCATATCCCTAGAACATCCACTTATGTTCATAACTACTTCCCAATGTTTCTCCAGGATTGTATTGATATATATATATATATATATATATATATATATATATATATATATGCTTATTGCAGCTAGTGCAAAAGCAATATCTGGTGTTGTACTTGACATCTCACGATTGACTCAATTGCCTAAACAAGTGATATGCCAATCATGCAAATCTCTCTCCCCTTTTAGTCTGAAAGACATCCTTTAGAGAGGGTGACTCCATCACCTGCAGGTACACCACCATGCCGGTAGTCAAACCATTCTAAAACACCTTTAGAATCTTGTCAAAGTACCCTGATTGGGACACTTCCCAAATCTAGATCTAAAACCATAGATCTAATAACTAGAAACCCTGATATTATATCCATATCCTATGTAGAGAAACAACTTTGTGACAACCATAGTACAACCGATCGTAGTATAGGAATTTCATTTTCTATAAAGTTCATGTCATCCAAATACCAAGACATTACACCCTATTACCTTCTTACCAGATCCATCTCCTATTCTGATGAAGTCAAAGCCTATAATTGTCACATCAAAAATAGATGATCTATCTCCGCTATAACCGCTTTAGTCTATAAATAGACATAAGCTACTTTCCCACTATGCTTCCGCTACTCCCACTGACTACAACAACCCTCTAGCAGAGTCATATACACGTGCACTTCTAAAGCTAGTTTAGAACGACGTTATACTCATCCTCCTGCCGGGTCTTATAGTCTAGAACAGCAGCAATGGCAAGTCTAGGTAAACAAGAACCTCCCTATCACCGTCTCTGAGAAGACCGAAATACTTCTCGGGTGCCTGAGGTTACCCACCAAATCTGCGAAGTGGCTAATGGAATGTCAAAACCAATTGAATCTTTAGGTTCTATTAAATTTTCAGTAATCGTTTGTGGTTCTGGAATCACTTCCAGTTCTACTATACTCCCACTGATGTTTTCTGAAAAGAATCCATTTTTACTAAAACTGTGGCGAGTCAAGAACAATACAACTATTGATCTTCCAGATGGTAGAATGTTAACCCTCGTCAATGCCCGGGATAACCCACAAACTGCCATTACTGAAACGTGCCTAGAGTTTGTCCAGATTCTAGTTTTAAGTATCAGCCAGACAACTCCATATACCTTAACATCGTTAAGATATGAAACCATTCTATATACCATATAGAAACAGTGGCACTAATTTAATTGGAACCAGATTCAAATCATGCAGCTGTCTTCAGTGCATGTCAACCAAATGGAAGGAGGCCAAGCATCATTACTCATCAAGGAATGCATCCACGTATGAGTAACCTGAAAGAGAATCAAGTTCTCAAAACTATTATTTACAACGGAATACCTTACACAAGTATCTACATCTTCGATCATTTTGAAAAATCCTGATATTTGCAACAAATGGTTCTCTACTTTATTCTTATACCTATAACTTCTCAAAATCCAGACCTTGTATTTCAACAAAATATTTGTCTAAAACTAGAGAAGTCATGAGTAAACAGAATATAGTACAAGTACCAACCCCTCTGTCCTAATGGACATCGGATAATATACAATACTTTGTATAAGTCCTCTGAGTTTAATAACTCAAACCCTATTCGTCGTAGGTTGAAAACTGCACCATGGTTAAGAAGAATTACACCGCTGTTTAATGCTCCTAACCTAACCATCAACTAATATAGATAAATGCCATAGACATAATTTTAAAAATTTATATCTCACTTTATAAAATAAACGTACAGGTATATCGGTTTGAAATTGGTGCATAACGACGGATATTCAAAACCAAATATTTGCCGTCAGGCAAAACCCAGGTGATTTCCTCAAATATCATAAATTACAAAGAATTCCAATATAATGAGGATATAATCACCCAATTCACAATATCTTACTCCCACTCAACATCTGTAATGCCATACAGATGTAAGAATCAAATCTGGAAAATAAATACCCTAGAGTCAGAATCTAATTGGGAAAACGGTTTTCAATTAACACCACACAGTAAAATTGAAACATGAAAATGTTTCGAAGGGGTAGTCGGATATCCCAAGTAATGCTTCTTCCACTATCCAGATTCATGACAGTAACCGTATACTTCCTTGCCCCTCACTCCAATCCCTTTATATGTCTTTACTTATTATCTTCTGTACACCACCTTTAGGCTAATTGGTTTTCTTCCTTCCCTACCCTTCGGCGCTAGCCTAAGGTTTGGAAGAAGACTATCCAATAAATGTAATAGGTGTACTCTCCTTATACCAGGAGCCCTCGCAACCTGAGAGAAGGTAAAGAGAAAAAATAACTGAATAATCCTATTCTATTTCTCCCGAACCGGAAACCATCCTCGAATTGGAACAAGTTCTTTCGAGTTCGTATGTAACTATACGATGGCATATCCAATAAATGTGGATCTTCGTAGTGATACGGAGTGTTCTGGAGAAATGCAAAATGGATGTAGGAGTGGCAGGGGTATACACGATTTTGCCGTGAATGATAGCAGTCGCAATTTCCTTTTGCCCTCAATCTAATCCTTTTATATGCCTTTACTTATTACCTTCTGTACGCCACACTCAGGCTAATTGGTTTTCTTCCTTCCCCACCTTTCGGCACATGCCTATGGTTTGGAAAAAGACTATCCAATAAGCGTAATAGGTGTACTCTCCTAACACTAGGAGCTCTCGCAACCTGAGAGAAGGTAAAGAGAAAAGACAACCGAATAATCCTATTCAGTTTCTCCAGAGCCAGAATCTATCCTCGAACTAGAACAAGTTCCTTCGAGTTCGTATGTAACTATACGATGGAATATCCAAGAAATATGGATCTTCGTAGTGATACGGAGTGTTGGAGAAATGCAAAGGGAAAGATGGAGCGGCAATGATTTATGCGACTAAATGACAATCCAAAAGCCAAAGTGTTTTAAGAAGGTTCGGTTAACTTGGTTCATAAGTTTTAATTTAGGGTCGGGCTATGGTCGCTGCCAAAGAGAGAGAGAGAGATAAAAGAAACACTCAGCGTGCACTCTAACCTAGATCAGAATGGTTAATCACTTTATCTAATCAGGATGTCTCCCACTGTTTTCTCGAATTCTCCTGCAGACCCAAAAGGAGAATTAGTCGGGATCATCTAAAATCACCTGAGGAGTAATCCTACTCATCAGTGGGAATCGGGATCCAACTATCATTGCATGATAACTTGGTGGAATCCATTCAAGTCACCACACTCCAGAAGGTATGCGCATCTGGAAGTTTCCTGTATGTTTGAAACTCCCGATGTGATTTTTGCACCAAACGCTTATGACCTTGACTTTGGCCAACAAATCAAAACACGCAAGTCAAGTTCTACCCGTCATTATCCAGATTGATTTAGACCCACCCGCACACACCCTTGACTTTGGCCAACAAAGCGGTACGACTGTCCTAAACCAATTCATCTATCTATGCCACCAATAATTAACATATAGCTACCATTCACGATGCCTTGACTTTGGCCAACGAACACCGCATGAATAATATATGCTATTTATCCGAAATGACAGAGGGCTACGGATGGCTTTTGGCGAAAAACCCTTAATGTGATGAACTTGATATCGTTGAAGGAACCGGATAGCTTTACAAAAATATAGTGGCGCAAACTTTTGCTAAAGAGGTCACTCCTTGTGAAGGGATCTCGGCTCTTTCCTCGTCAAATGAGGTGCAGGATATTTCTAACTGAATACCACGATGCAAAGTAAAAGAAATGACTATAGTGAAGTTATTACGCTGACGCAAACTTTTGCTAAAAAGGTCACTCTCTGTGAAGGGATATCGGCTCTTTCCTCATCGAATGAGGTCGGGATATTCCAAACTGAATACCACTGTGCAAAGCAAAAGAGAACGTCTGTAATGTCAGTTTTGAAAAAAAAAATTGGTTCCAACAACATCATATATATAAGTTTGTTATCCTTGCATTGATCAGAATCAACGCAGTCCCATCAATTAAACATATCACAACAGAAAAGAATGAAAATATAATATACGTATTTGCCATCCGCATTCGCCACTGGGTCCGTCATCACCCGTTAGGTTACTTAACTAACGACAGAGCGGGGGCTGGACTAGCGTGGGTGCAAAATATATACAACATCTACTAGTATATATATAAATATATATATATATATAACAATCGTCCCAGACATGATATATATAGCAATATCACAGAATATCAGCCAAGCAACACAAAGTGGTGGATAATCCTGGAGCCTCGGGTTTCATTTGAGCCGCAAATGAGACCCGGCGTTCCTCTGTCATGTGGATAGCCTGTGCAATGAAAATCTAGACCCCTACGAGTGTGTCAAGTTACCCGCCAATCCCAGAAGCGAGGCAACCCCAATCAACAACGTGAATAGGCCAACTAGCACTCCGCGGAATACGGTAACTTGAGCACCCCTCCTTGAGTCAACCTATACCCCCTACGAGTGCGACGAATAGCCCACCAATTCTAGAGTGAGGTCCTCTCCATCTCAACGCCATGAGATGTGGACCTGTTGCCCTCTAGAACCCGACTATTCGTGCACTCCACCGCGAGGTAATCCTAGTACAGAAAAGAAAATAAGTACAAGGGTGACATCGACCTCAACGCGGTCGTGCCCTAAACAAATAATATACAAACTAGCAGTGACAGCAGTCCACATGTCGGACGCTCACCCCGCAATATCAAATGTACAAATAAACCCAAACTATACTACCATTGCACCCAAGCTATCCACCACAACGATCCAACCATAACCACAGCACAACACAGAACATCAACGTGAATGTCACGTTCGCAAACCCGTCTAAAAGTCATATAGCAATTAGACGAGTTGTACCACTATAATGACATTCATGGTCGCAGATAGTAATGTATGTACTGAAAACTACGACATTAGAATTCTGCACGCAATTAGCAAACTAAACCAATTTCCAAAACTATGAAAAAACAGTAAGCTAAAGTTCAAAAAACCGACCGTTTAAAACCAATTCGGAAGTTCGAATCAAAACGAAAAGCGCCCGAACCTTCGTGGGGAGTTAGAGCATGAAATTAAATTTGAGTTAGGGGCCTAAAGGGGGTACCCTACCCCCGAGGCCACCACGAGGTGGCCAGGGGGTGATGCATACCCGAAACTGCCCAAGATAGGGCAGTTTCGGGTCCCCACCGCCAAGACCACCTTGTGGTGGTCTTGGAGAGTGGGCCCAGCCGTTCGGTCCCCCCAGGGATTCGCCGGGGTGACCATGCACCATCCTGCAGCTTCTCGGTTCAAACCGTGAGCCCGCGAAATGTGCAAACATCTCAAACTTTCAGTTTTTGGAATTGTTTTTGTTGGCGGTTTTTGCACGATAAAAACAACGGATTTCTAATGTCACAATGAGTTAACTAAGGCTTATGGAGTGGCTCTGATACCATGTTGGGTTATGCAAGCACCCTGGCCATCAATCTGTGGCCAAATGGGAAACAATTTTTTTGAAAACCGGCACTAACACGACCCTATAACCCGGATCGACCCATAAAACAAGCAAAGAGAAGTTAAATGGTTATACCAAACGGATCGTTTCCTTCGGTCTTCTACCATTTCCAAGCTCCTTGAGGTGTTGCAGATCGAATTTGGTTGCCGGTCTTCCACCATCTACGATGATCCACCCGAGGGAAATGACGCAACCTTCAGCCTTGCCTAGCAAGGCAACCGACACTCTAAAGTTGCTAGCAATGGAGAGTGGAGGTGTAGAATTATCTCACTATAATTTTTCTCTCATCAAAATGCTCCAAGAGCAACTCAAGAAGATGAAGAGGAGGTGAGGAAAACAATGGCATGAGCAACTCAAGAAGGTGGCTAAGCTTTCTCCAAGTGAGAATGAGAGTGAGTAATGAAGAAAGTCCAAAAAAAATGAGCAAGGCATGTGGGGAAAAAATGGTGGCCGCCTCTTTGCAATAATGCACTCAAAATATCTCCTCATAATTTACAATAAACAAATCCATGCCATGCCTCTCTACATGCCATACAATGTTCATGCCACCTCACCTCATCCACCTCATTTCCCAAATTGATTTTCCAAAAAGAAAATCAAATAATGAGGTGTCAAAACTTCTAGAAACTATTCCGTATAAATACGGAATACAACCTGGTATATGTATCGAAATACATATACGCGTGTTCTTACAAAAATACGAATAGCCAAGAGAGAAAATGAATGGTGAACAATAATACTAGAATACATATATATAAATACATATTAAATTATTAAATCAAAACCTGATTTAATAATCGGGCTCGGTCCTAAGCCGCTAGTATTATCAACCGTCCGATTAAAGTCTATGCAGCCTGTACACATATTTAATCGGACACCTGTATGTACCAACATATGTCATCTACACCATATCACCTGAACCGTGAAAACTCTCTGTTTGAGACTCTAAAGACTCGTCAATACGCTGGCAGTGGATTCAACCACAAGCACGTCAGCGACACTAGCTGTACGTAACGGCTACCCAGGTATTGAGCGAAAGGAAGGCCGACGAGCAAACTCATCTGTATCCCTACTGAGCCTGACAGTGAAAATCTTCATACGGTCTGGTCTGTTCATCTAAGAGTATCGCATATAGAGTCTAGAGGGTGGATGAAGTCAAACCCCTAATAACGCAACATTTAGTGTCGGTATGAAACCCATAACCACCTAAGAAACTACTGATCCTAGATCAGTAATTCTCGACAACCTTGGCCAAGGATTTCTGGTGATGGCCACCCGTGCACTGCGCGACATCAACCCCTAATACCGGAAGAGACGAATCCCCGACGATCCGCTCACTGCCTCCATGTGGCTCGGGACTGTACCCAACTAAAACCTGTTTGCATGACTCCTTTGAGACGTGGTAGGGTAGTAATCAAAGCATAGTGGGAACTCACACGAGACAAATGACGATCTCAGGTCAACAAACTAAGCTGTACTCATGTCACCTGGGAACTGCAATCTGACAGGTATAATACCAACTAGCATGTTTTCGGCGAGTCCGTCCAGTGTACTCATAACCCAATGACCGCCTGTATATATCTTAGGTGACCAAACTGAAACCAATGGCTTGTGAGACCGGCCACCGCCCCTCATCGGGGTCTCGATCAGTATACACTGGTCTACTCTGGAGTATTGATGCCCAGTCTCGAAACTCCCATGACTAAGGACATTTAAGGATGTGCTTATAGACCACCCAGCTCTCACGTATATGATCGCCATCACACTGTTGGCAGCCAAGCAAGAATCCTATGGGCTCTATCAACATATAATAGTGATCTGTAATGCCACCTAATGCTGTACATGATGAAAAAGACAAACCATATAGCATACTATCATCTCGAGTAAGACTGTTCTACCGGTATAGGTCCTCCCTCAATCATCCCAATTGTGTGCCTGCTATTCAATAATTGACTTGAGGGCACTATAGACAACAAAAGCTGCCCACCGATATGAAGCAGTAGTGAAGAAGAAGGGCAGACCTCACTCTGCCGGTGTGAAGCGCCTTGCCACTCAAATGGCAAGAGGAGCCTCTTCAAGGCCACCTTTTGTACCCAGGAGACCGGGAGTACCATTCAACCGGCCTAGTCCAGCCTTTTGCACCTACTACAAGAGGGATGGACACCTGGCGAAGGATTATAGGCATGCTAATCGCCTTTGCTTAGTCCGTGGCTCATCCACACATGATATTGGGTCTTGTCCTCATGGACTCAATCCAAATGTTGCACCCAGACCAGCAATTACCTATCCGCAGCGGCCAGCTATCCAGGCACCTGCACCACGTCTTGCTCTCCCAGCTCTACCTCCTCTTAGACCGACCGCACCTCCTCCTCGTCGGCTCCATCAAGCACAAAGGAACTTACCTCAAGTAAAGAGGAACGGACAGAGGAATGCTACTCCAGCAAGGATGAATGTACCGAGACGACAGGCTTTCACAATGACTGTGGAAGAAGCTGAAGCCACTGGCCAAGTCGTCACTAGTAACTCTTTTCTTTCAAGCATTCTTTCAATCTTTATACATACTCATATATCTTTTTCTTATACCTAAAATATATCCCACATAACTTAGATACGATCTTAGTAGCCCCACTTCCTGCACTAGCACTCTTTGATACTGGAGCATCTCATTACTTTATGTCGCAACAGTTCGTACGAACTCATGCGATTCCAGTCAAACCACTTGTATCCAGCTGGAATGTTAGTTCACGGAACGGCATTCTAAAGCAATAATAGGATATGACCTGTGTCCAGTGGTCGTCTGCAGCAGAGAATTCTATGCTAACTTCAAGGTGCTGGACATACCGAATTTCGATGTCGTTTTGGATATGGATTGGTTTGGAACATTCTATGCTACCATTGACTGTCGTAAAAGGAGGGTAGTGTTCCAGATTCCAGAGCATCCGGTCTTTTATTTCAAAAGTGGAGATCGTACCCTGGAGCCAAGCACAAACAAAGAAAAACCTAAGAAGGCAGCCGTTGCAACACTTCAAGCAGAGAAAGGATCGAAGCCAGAGGTAGTTCGATGATGTATTTCCTGAAGACATATCAGGCTTGCCTCCCGATGGATCTCTTGAATTCAGCATTGATTTAGTACCTGGAGCACAACCGGTGATCAAAGCTCCGTATCGCTTGAGTCCCGAAGGTTTGAAAGAGATCCGAACTCAGTTGGACGAATTATTGAAGAAAAGATGGATTCGTCCCAGCACTTCAAGTTGGGGATCGCCGGTTCTGCTTGTGAAGAAGAAAGAAGGTTCATATCGAATGTGCATTGATTATAGAGCTCTGAACGAAGTAACTATAAAGAACAAGTATCCACTACCGCGCATTGACGATCTGTCCGATCAGCTAAGTGGGTCTTACGTTTTCTCCAAGTTAGATCTTCGTTCGGGATATCATCAGGTGAAGGTCAAAGAGTCTGATATCCCGAAGATGGCATTCAGGGCTCGCTATGGTCATTATGAGTTTCTTGTGATACCATTTGGAGTGACCAACACACCAGCTATATTCATGAACCTAATGAATCATGTTTTCCAAGAGTACCTAGACAGGTTTTTTGTCATCTTCATCGACGACATCCTGGTGTATTCTAAGAGTCGGAAAGAACATGCCGAGCACCTACGAATTATCCTGGAGACTTTACGACAGCATTAACTCTATGCCAAGTACAGCAAGTGCGAGTTTTGGCTAGATCAAGTCGGTTTTCTCGGACATATTGTATCAAGCGATGGAATCTCTGTAGATCCAGCAAAGGTATCAGCAGTAAGCGAATGGCCGACAACGAAGTCGGTAAAGGACATTCGAAGTTTCTTGGGTTTGGCAGGATATTACATAAGATTCATTGAAGTATTTTCGAAGATTGCAACACCCCTGACCAAGCTCACGCATAAAGATGAAGAATTCGTGTGGTCAGAGGCATGCGAACAAGCTTTCATAGAACTCAAGTCAAGATTGACATCAGCGCCTATTCTCGTAATATCGGACCAATCTGGAGGTTTCGAAGTGCATTGTGATGCATCTGGTAAGGGATTAGGATGTGTTCTACATCAGCACGGTAAAGTTGTAGCTTATGCATCAAGACAGCTGAAAGTTCATGAGCGCAACTATCCGACGCATGATTTGGAGTTGGCAGCCGTTTTCTTTGCTCTTAAGATTTGGCGCCATTATCTTCTTGGAGAACGAGTGGACATATACACAGACCACAAGAGTTTGAAATATGTGTTTACTCAGAAAGAGTTGAATATGCTGCAGAGAAGATGGTTAGAACTCATTGCGAACTTCGACATCAACCTTCAATATCATCCAGGGAAGGTGAATGTAGTACCTGATGCACTTAGTCGCCAACCACTATTAATGAATCTCACCGTACAGTGGAAGCTTCAACAAGATTTGTATCAGATGGAGATAGAAGTGGTCATGCCAGGTAACGCTTCAAGTTTGATGAACTTACAAGTTCAGTCTACAATTGTCAATCAGATCAAAGCAGCTCAAGAAAGTGATGCCATGTTGAAAAATCATAGAACAAGTAGAAAGTGGACTTAGAACAGACTTCATCATCCACGAAGATGGATCTTTGAGATACGGCGGTAGATTATGTATACCACAACGTGAGATTACATGGAGTACCGGTTTGCATTGTCTCCGATCGTGACACCAGATTCCGATCGCAATTTTGGCAGAGTCTGCAAGCTAGCTTGGGAACAAGTATGAACTTTAGCACAGCTTACCATCCACAAACAGATGGACAGTCTGAGCGAACGATTCAGATCTTAGAAGACATGCTAAGAGCTTGTATGCTAGACTTCGGAGGATCATGGGAAGATCACCTACATCTTGTGGAGTTTTCATACAATAATAGCTACCAAGTAAGTATTGGAATGGAACCCTTTAAAGCTTTATATGGAAGGAAGTGTCGTTCACCATTAAGTTGGGACAATATCGGAGATAGAGAACTCCTTGGACCTGAGATGATATTAGCAACAGTGGATGTGGTTCGCACAATTAGGGAAAGAATGCGCATAGCCCAAGACCGACAGAAGCACGGGGCTGATGCAAAGCGCCGTCACTTGGAGTTCTAACTGGGAGATCATGTCTTTTTGAAGATCTCACAAAACCGTGGAGTGATTCGCTTTGGAAGGCGGGGTAAGCTAAGTCCGAGGTACATTAGACCATTCGACATACTAGAACGAGTCGGAGAAGTGGCTTATCGCTTGGCACTTCCACCCTCATTGGAAGGAGTGCACAATGTGTTCCACATATCCCAACTCAGAAGGTATATGAGTGACCCCTGTCACATTCTTGATCACTCCGAGCTCACTGTACATACGGATCTATCTTGTGAGCAACAACCCATTGAATCCTGGACAGAAAGGTGAAGTCACTTCGGAACAAGTAAACTTGGTCCGGGTGAAGTGGAGAAAAAACACACCAGGAGAATCAATGTGGGAAAGAGAAAATGATATGCGTGCAAAATACCCTAACTTGTTTGTAAATTAGTCATTAATAATTGTAAATTTCAAGGACGAAACTTTTGTAAGGAGGGTAGAATGTAATGACTCTGTTTTAATGTACAGAAAATTTGTTTAAAAGTTAATGTACAAATAGAGTATTTGCAATTCTGTGTATGCTATAAGTATTTAATTTTCTTTTGAACAGTAAGAAAATACTTGTAGCTCATTGGTAAAGCCTTGCACTGCTGTGACGTAGCCCTTGTGTTCGAATCCCCTCAGCCACATATTATTTTTGCTGATTTTTCTTTTAAACTTTTTGGAAGCCCAAAAGTTTACACATACAATACACGTTAAAATAAAAGTCAGATTAAATAAACATGTGGAAAATGCTATATGAACATCCCAGGACACGTGGCCCCAATCCAAGACCCTGCCCCTTCAAGATGGCTGGCGAGATCTTGAATTGTGCCGGCGCCGTCGGTCCAAACCGTAGCAAATGCCCCCAAAATTTAAACCCTAACCCTTGGCCTCCCCCCCCCACTCCTATTCTGTTTGATTTTTCTGCACATTAACAGAGAGTGTTAATTCACCTCTTTAATCCAAGTTTTAATACATTTTTAATTCCATTCTTCATTACCCTAAACCCTAATTTCTCATATAAATACAACCCTAGACCTTAGCCCTCCTCATTCAAAAATCCATTGCCAAAACTCTATAAATTTTCCAAGTCCAAAAGTTGTACAAGTGGAGTTAGCCAAGGTCAAAGTTCCAGCGACAATTCGGGACAAATCCGGCGACACCGTGACTCGCCGACGCCTTCGAAAGTTCCCTCTACCTCCCCTCTCTTCTCCAAATCAGTAAGTCCCCTTTCCCTTCCTCTCATTCTAATCTAAAACACTCTCATTTCAAAACTCGTCGGAAGCGGAGTTATTCCGACTTCCGATTCTCTTTTCTTTAAAAATCCAAATTTTCTTAATAACAAACCTACCAATTCTTCATATATTCTTTAGCAATCATAACCAAACACTTTAGAATAATTTTCATCTCAAAATAACATGTTGTGCAACTTTTATCGCATTTTTACGAACAAATACCACAAAATTTACATTCTACATATTTCATCATATTTCTTTGTATTACCTTTAGAAAACTCATGAGGTAATGACCTATCTCATCACAACACTCATTCTTGACATAGCACGATGGCTTTTGGAACTTTAGTTTGTGGGATAATTACAAGTTTACAATAAGATACCCTAAACTATTACAAAACTGTATTCTTTAAATTGTCTTATTTAAATTCCATACGATTAAGTCCTTACTGTTGGATATATGTATGCCCTAGAGGCCATTATATGATAGTGGATATATTTATACATGTGTGTGTGTGTGTGTGTGTATTCAGTGTACATTCTTGCTCAACATGATAGTATGCTATCTGGTTCTTCTTTATCTGACATGTTGACTTGATCATGTTTTTATTCAATCATACATGTTGATAAAGCCCTGAGGATATAGGCTTGACTACTGTGATTATGATGGAGATCATACTAGTGGGACATCTGTAGTTTGTAAGCATATCCTGAAAAGTCCCTAGTCGTAGGTGTATCGAGACGGGGCATCGATATACCAGAGTAGACTAGCGTATATGATACTAGACTCATATAATGGGCGATGGATGTTCCCACATTCATCGATGTTTGACATCGAGATCGTATACGGGTGCTCAGTGGTGACTGGGTACACTGGACGGACTCACCGAGAACTCCTATATGGAATTATATCTATCGTCGGATAGCAGTTCTCAGGTGACACTGGTACAGGTTAGTTTGTAGACCCGAGATCGTCATAGAGTCTTGTGTGTTCTCCCACTGTACTTTGATTACCACCCTACCACGGCTCTACTGAATCGTGCAAACAGGTGGCCGTTGGGTACAGTCCCGAGACACACGAAAGCGATGAGCGATAGGAGGGGTTTCGTCTCTTCCGGTATTGGGAGTTGATGTTGTGCTGTGCTCGATTAGCTATGTCAGTAAGTCCCTGTCCAGGGCTGTTGAGATTTACTGATAAGTGTTATCAGTAGTTTCTCGATCTGTTATAGACCACTCATCGGCACGACTTATTGAGTTATTGGGGTCGACGTTACCATCCCTAGACTCGATATGCAGCATACCTGACGAAGAGACCGGACTGTACGGTAGTGTTGCCGGTTGGCTCGACGGGAGTTGTGACAGGTTCACTTGTTTTTCTTCTGATCGTTCAATACCCGGGTGGCCGTTATGTTTAGCTGACCGCTTGCGGCTTGCGGGTGCTTGATATGATCATCACCCACTGCCGGCATATTGACGAGTCTTAGAGTCCCACAATGGAGTTGCCTAGTCCGGGCGAAACGATGTGGTGCACATATGAGATGTGCGCATGGACCCGGTTAAAATGCGCGTATATGATACCGTATATTAATCGGGCGGTTTGCTTTTGGTCGGGTCGTATGTGATATGACCGGTTTGCTAAATCAAGTGTTGATTTATCATTGACCTTTAGTTTCTCACTTTAAACCCTTTCTTGTCTTTTTGTTGTATGCATGCATGTATGCATTTATTCTCATTCATGCACATATTGATGTGCATGCACACATACATGCATACATAATTCTATCATGGTTGTTGATATAGTGGATAGTGGCAATATAAGACTCACACCATATATATAAATATATAGATATTATTTATTTGGAAAAGAAAAATGGAAATGGAAATTGTTATCATGGTTTATTATTTTATTCATGCACTAACCCTTTGGTTTAACCATGATTCATTTTCTATGGCCATTTTTTATCCAAAAAAAATATCTAGATATTTTATAACTATGGCTAAGAATGAGAAAGAGAAAATATATATATTTTCATTTCTCATTTTTTATTCTCATGCTTATCATTATCTTGAGTTTTTACAAGCCATCATCTTCTTCCTCCTTTCTCTCTTGCTCTCTAGTTCTCTCAAGTGAGCAAAAGAGTCATCAAGTTAGGGTGTTGAAGTGAGAAAATAAACCACATCACCATTCTACACTAGTCTTGCCCATTAGTCTAGAGTGTTAGCTCTACTTCTTCTCTTGATCTAGTGGAGCTTCAAGCTTGGACAAAGAGGACTCCGGGTGGATCGTCGTGGACCTAGAGGATCTCAAGTGAACCTTTTTCCAACTCTCAAGTAGCCAAGGAGTCTAGCATAGGGAGCTACAAAGGTTGTACTCTCAAAACCCTAGCTTTTACTACTTGTGTTATTGTTATAGTTATGTTACCATATATTTTCTAGCATGATCCTTAAGATAGTTTCTCTAGCACCATAAAAAATTTAAATTTGGCATGTGTGTTGCCTCCAAACCCTTGTAGTGGTGCTGTAGGAAACCCTTCACTTACAACCCATTTTGGGTAATCCGACTTGGTTGGTGCAGGTTATCGCACATCCATCGGACTAGTAGGGCGAAATGCAGACCTCCTCATGGAGCATATGATCTCGATGGAATTTGTATTACAATTTTAAGAAAAACGTGATTTCTATTTAATAAATAAATTCTATTTTTTATAAATATATATATTACCAAAATATCTACTTTAAATATATTATATATATTCCATGTTTTCTAAATCAGAAGAGTCACAAAAAATCATGAAAATATCATCACAATCAATAGAAGTCAAATTACAAGAAAATACCATATACTATTCAAAGTTAGGTTTATATCCACTAGAATATTTCATTTTTATAAAAATTACAGCTATAAAAACCCTAAAGACAATTAATAAATACTTGAACTTTATTTTGAAAATATATCAAAACTATTTTTCATAAAACCCCCTCATGTTATATTAATTTACAATAAGGACCCTAGTAAATATAGGTTTAAGCGAGACCGGTTCTCTTGAACCTCAGGGAGCCGGAGAATATGGATGCTTGCCTATCTAAGTTAGATAACCTAAAAACGGTGTTATCAATACGGTAATTGTCTTGGAAAAAGACACAAATCCTGCCATCCATGTGCAGCAGTTACCGATAACTCCAAAACTAATTCAGGACTTCAATTCTGTTTAAGTGTCTGACTCAGGCAGAGTCTCAGTCTAATCTGAAATCAATCAATCTATTCTTGAATATGATTCAAGTATAACTCCAATTCAACATAAATCCATTTATACCAGAATTCAATCTATATCAACATGAACATGATTTGACTGAACCATGGATATACATTTGACTAGTCTACATGACTATCTGTCTATATCCTTTCCATTTACATGAACTACTGATATCATGGTTTCGGCAAGTCGTACATCTATTAAATAAAACAATATACATCAATACATAATACATTACGGGGTTTTAAAGGGGTAGACTGGTACGAAATGTGTTAGAAGTGGCACGAGACGGTCACTTTAATACACCTAACCTGAATATTCATTGTTGTTGTTCTGTGGCTTAACGGTTCCTTGTGCTCCATATACCTTAGTCCACGGAATAGTTGGACTCCTCTCGTATACACTGGCATATTCTGTACCAAGCTACAAACAACTGCGTTAATATAACAAACTCACAATACACCAGTTATATTCTCATATCTGTCTATTCATCTATCTATTATATTCCTACTTTTCTTTGGGACTTACCGAGCGATTGTTCGCTGATGACATTCCTTCTCTTTTCTTTCTTTGGAATGTTTTCAGGTGGATCCGACTCACTGGAGATAGATCCCAATTCAGAGGACTTGGATCAGTTCAGCGAGGACCCCGAGCTCTAGACTCTTGTTTATACTTTACTTTCATGTTCATGCCATTGTTTAAGCATTGCTTTCATCATTGTATTTACTTTTCAGTTGTATTGTAAAAAATATTTAATAAATAAAAGTTGCTGTTCATTTATATTTCATGTCTTCGTGTGTATATTTACATTATATTGCTTAGTTATGCTTAGCGTGTTTACTTCTGAGTAAATACGTAGCGGTCCAGTCACTTCTCTTTACCCATACACTGGGAAGCGGGGCGTGACAGCAGCAGTGAGGGAACGTTTAAGCGATTCAAAAGCAGCCAAGCAATCCAAGTCGAAATAAAATGTTGTATTCTTAGTTAAGAGAAGAGTTAAGCATCAGCAATCTTGCTAAAGTCCTTAATGAATCGTCTATAAAAACTTGCATGACCAAGAAAGGATCGTATATCTTTGACGCATTTGGGAGGAGGAAGGTTGGAAATAACATCTATTTTATCTTTGTCTATCTCAATACCATTTCGTGAAATGATATGCCTTAAGACAATACCTTCTTGAACCATGAAATGACATTTTTCCCAATTCAATATTAAATTCTTATCCTTACAGCGGGTAAGAACAGCGTCAAGATGACGTATGCATTTCTCAAAGGAATCCCCAAATATAGAGAAATCATCCATAAATATCTCCATAAAATTCCTGACCATGTCCAAGAATATCCCCATCATACACCGCTGAAATGTAGCGGGGGGATTGCATAACCCAAAGGGCATGCGTCTATAAGCGAAAGTGCCGAAAAGACAAGTAAAAGTTGTCTTATCTTAATCCTTTTCGGCGATAAGAATCTGGTTATAGCCTGAGTAACCTTCCAAGAAATAATAGAACTCATGCCTGGCTAAACGTTCCAACATCTGGTCAATGAAGGGTAGAGAGAAGTGATCTTTTCTCGTCGCGGCATTGAGTTTTCTATAATCAATACATACCCGCCACCTGGTTTGGGTGCGAGTTTGAATCAACTCATTTGCCTCGTTAGTTATGACCGTGATGCCAGACTCTTTAGGGACAACGTGAATAGGACTTACCCATTGGCTATCAGATATTGGGTAAATTATACCATTATCTAAGCATTTGACGATTTCTTTCTTCACCGCCTCTTTCATGACGAGATTCGATCGTCTTTGTGGATCATGGGCTGGTTTGGTCTCAGCCATCAAATGTATATGATGTCTGTCGTTGTCCAACCTAAAGCTTGCCGATTCCATCTCAAGACAGACAAAAGATCTCTCTCTTGCTTTAAGGCTAGAGAAGTTGATATGATAACGGGTAAAAACTCATTCTCACCTAAATATGTATACTTAAGATGAGACGGCAGCGGCTTGAGATCAAGTGTCGGTGGAGAGACGATAGGAGGTAAGGTAAGGGAACGAACTCAGACTCTTTGAGGGGTTCATAGCTAGCATAAGAAATTGACTCGGATAGCTCGACTAACTCGTTCGAAAAGTCAAAGGATTCGAACTCGGGGGTTGACTTTTCGACAAAAGGATCCCTTGAATCAAGATCATCAAGGAAAGTGAACCCTTCATATTCCCTATTCATGTAAGGAGTGGCTGGATCAAACAATAACGCACTAGTGGCGTCGAGATCATTGTCGTAGAATAAAAACTCCTCAAATTCTCAACTGTCGGAGGCTATCTCGTGTACGGAACATATATCCATCATATGAGCAGAAGGTTCAGAGGGTTGGCTTCCTACCATGAAAATTTTAAGTTTAATTTTCATCTTCCCAAAGGATAGGTTCATAGAACCGTTACGACAATTGATTATCGCATTTGAGGTTGCAAGAAATGGTCGGCCAAAAATCACCGGGATTTGGTTCCATAGGTTCGCCACAGGCTGTGTATCAAAAACTATAAAATCCATAGAGAATATAAATGCCCCGACTTTGGTCAACACGTCCTCTAACTCACCCCTAGGGTGGGTGATAGATCAATTGGACATCTGAAGAGTGAAGTGTGTGTGTTCTAACTCTCCTATGCCTAATTGCTAATAAACAGAATAAGAGAGTAAGTTAACACTAGCACCAAGATCGAGTAGAGCGCGATTGATGTTTTTACCCCCAATAGTTATAGATATTGTAGGACAACCAGAGTTCTTATGTTTCTTGGGCAGATTTTGGGTAAGAGCATTACCCACATTGCTCGCTAAGAAAACTTTTTTAGATACTTAAGTTTTCCTTTTCTTAGTGCACAAGTTCTTAAGAATTTTTGCATAGGATGGAACTTGTTGGATAGCATCTAAGAGAGGAATATTAATGTTAACTTGCTTAAACATTTCCACGACCTTCTCCATCTGTGGACTTGGTTTATTGGGCCTCAACCGGTTTGGAAAAAGGGCTTTATTAACAGGGGTTGGGTCCAACGCTTGGGGAGAAGTTTATGGGGATGGAATGGATCCCAAAATTGGATCTTGGGTGGTCCAAGAGGGTAATTCATTCAAGAAAGTGGACTGAGAGTTCGAGCCCAGTGGAGAACGAAGAATGGGCTCAGAAGAAGATGTTGGATTAAAATAAGTAGAAGTAGAAGTGTAGCCGAGTTGTCATCGAAATCATCAACTTGTTCTATAATATGGTTGTTCGGTATTCTTCCCGATCTCAACGTAGTTACGGCACTCACATTATGATTTTGTTGATTAAGAACAGTGTTAGCGTTTTGTGGGTGGCCGAGATTTGGTAGGGGTTAAGATGGAAGTTTTCCTTTCTCTCTTTCACTCATTGCGGCGTTTAACTGTGCAATTGGTGCTTCGATAGATTTGATGCTTTCACCGTGAAAAGCAGTGTGTTGCACTAACGTTTGGATAGAAGAAATTAAATTAGCCGACATTTCCGCAGATTGTTTAATAAAAGCTTCTAAATTTCTTTCGAGTGCAAAGATTTTATCGGTACCGGTAGGAGAAATATTATTTTGTGGTTGGAAAGAATTGTTATAAAGGGTAAAGTTGTTGGCCGGATTTTGGAATGATTGCATTTGAAAGGGCTGCTGAATTTGTTGTGGTGGTTGTTGCTGCTGTGGAGGAAACCTTTGATAGTTATTTTGACTTTGGAACTGATTTGGATTTTGGTTTTGAGTTTGGTTTTGGTTCCAAGCAAAATTAGGATGATTCCTCCATCCCTGGTTATATGTGGATGAATAAGGATCGTTTCTAAGTCGTTACTGAAAAGCAGCATTAGTTTGTTTTTGACCTTGAGACAGAGGATTCAAAGGACATTTTTCAGTTAAATGTGACAAGTGAAAACAGCAACCACACACGGTTTTGGAGAGCGTAATTTGGTTTAAGGAGGCTGAAGAGAATTTGTTTTCAAGAGATTCGAGCTTCTTTTGCATCGAAGTCATTCCGGTTTTCATTGCGATGGAAGCGTCGAGCTGATGGATACCTGCCCTAGATGAAGATGATGTTATTGGTCTTGTGCTCTCCCACTGTAGTGTTTGTTCGGCGAGATCTTCAAGAAATTACCACGCCTCCTCGTCGGATTTTGACATAAAATGATATTGACAAATGGCTTCTATTATTTGTTTTGTCGCTGGATTAACACCCTCATACATAATTTCGCAAAGTTGTCATTTTTCGAATCCATGATGAGGGCATTGGACAAGAAGATATTTAAACCTTTCAAAGCATTTCCAAAAGGGTTCGTTGGGAAGTTGGGCAAACTGGTTAATATCACTCCTAATGCGGGCGGTCTTATGATTAGAATAAAAATTCTTAAGGAATGCTTTAACAAATTCATCCCAATTGGTGATAGAATGTGAGGAGGTGTTATAAAGCCACTTCTGCGAGATCGCACAAAGTAAAAGGGAGAATACGTAGTCGCATAGCATCCCCTGAAAGTTGGGTAGTGCTCATCATTGCACATACGTTTTGGAATTTAGTTATAAAAACCTATGCATCCTCAGACTCAATCACGTGAAATTTAGGCAACAAGTTGATAAAGTGGAGTTTAATTTCGAAGTTATCCCCATTGGCTGGTGGAAGAGACAGACACGTAGAAAGGGGTCCGCGTATGGGGTAGTATCGGTCTTGAAGAGCTATAAGTGGTGGATTCTGAATTTGTGCACCTATGGGTGGTAGCAATGTGGTGTTGTTAAAACCCGGTGGAGGTCTGTCCGTCTCAAAAGACGTGGTAGGTGGAGGAGAAAAAGAAGGTGAAGAAATACTGATCTCGGAGTCGACAGCGAAAACACGGACTAGACGGGCATTAGAATCCCGTGTCCAGCCGATCATGCACTATGCGGGTTTAGTGCACGTGGTAGTGTATGATACGTGTGAGAACGATTTTAAGAAGGCTTTGCTTTGTCAAGAGTGAAGGACACAAGACTTGACTCACAAAATGCACAAACAGTCCCTAGAGCTAGGGTCACCTAGGTCAAATCACTACACCACTCCTAAACTTCCAAAGGATAAAACGTAGGATAAATCCTATACCGCCTCTTTATCAATATTGTAGCCAGGTAAATGCCAGATAAGTGGGAGGTATCCGCTATATGAATCACCGAAATAGCGAGCCTAATTAAGTAAACCACTTTCCTTAGTCACACTTACCTTAGACACCATAAGAGAAATGCGGATAAGCAATACATTACCCACGACCCTTTTTTGTCCTAATTGAATGCGATTGTCCTTAGAGCCTTGGTCTAGATATTTTTTTATTAATGTAAGGTGATACATATGCTTGTTTGTGATTTGTGAGGCCTATGAAGGGTGATGAAATCCCCACCTAATCTGAATTTGGGTTTCTTGTTCCTTAATGTCTTTAAATATGCAAAACAAACCAAAATCTAAACACGCAAAAAGATTTTATAGCGGCGTTGTTTGCAAATAATCCTGCAGGTAAAAACAGTTTATTAGAGCTTCAGAGGAGAGAGGAAGACGATAGAATAATACCAGAAAGATTTAGGGGCTTAACTCCCCTGTATGGCCACGGTTCAGCCGCCAAACGCTTCTTTGGGCTACGGTTCCACCGCCGTCTGATGAAGCATCTTCTCCAAACATTTTCACAGCACTTCAATGCTCCTCTGGTCCTATTTGACAGTCTCTGAATCTCTGTTGGTTCGCTCTAAGTGCTCCAGATTTCTTACAAAACTCGCACAATAATCGTTAAAAACAAAAAATGCGGTTTTTATTTCACTTTTTATTTTTATTTTTTTGTTTTTATTAGAAATCAACCCGAATAACAAGAAAAATATTACTACCGTTTCCCCGGCAATGGCGCCATTTGATTGGTTCGAAAAAGTGAGTTTTTATGTGTTTTAAATATCACAATCAATAACGGTGTCGCAATAGCTAGCCGCTAGTGAGTACGGATCATTCACAGAGAAATGGTGAACTACTTTTCTTGTTTTAGACGAGTTACTAGAAAAAGGGTGGGATTTTTATCGTTTTATACTAGGAAGGTTTGAAAAGTTTATAAGAGAAGGGCTTGTAGGGTTTATAGGATTTAGTAGTTAATGGATGGAGTTTTAAAAATAATTCTTTTTATCTTTTAATTATTTAATACTAGAGAAATAGTGATGAATGTGGATTACGGTTCTTGGAGGGATTAAGGTTTCTCTCTACTGACCCTTGTCCTTCCATTGATCTCTATTTATCTCAAGACCTTAACAAAGCAAGTATTAACGAATCTCAAATCATGGTCGTAACTATCATGAATTGATAGCATGCCCGATAAGAGGGTTAAGACTTATTTTGCTAAAATTTATAAAAAAATTAAAACTTAAAAAGAAGTTAAATGGTTTTGTTCATCTATTATACTACTCTATTCTACAAAACCTAACAAGCAAGAATTTACTCGCTCATAAAGATCAACGGAATAAAAAAAAGGTGGAAAAATACGGAACCCATAAATTAAACAAAAATTAAAATTGCGGAAAGTAAATGCAGAAATTAAAATGCAGAAAGTAATGAGACAAGAAAAAAAATAATCTACCTTTTATTGAATAACCTTATTGCATTACAGAAGTTGCTCGCTGAAAAAGTAAATTACAACCCTAATTTTCTCTAGATTGCTTGATCGGTAGATCAGTCGATTGATTGTTCGATGATAATTGCTTTCGGTCCTTTATATAGGCTCTGAAACTTGAAAACCTAGACGTTATCTTGAAGTGTGTGCAAAGACGATCAAGCCCCTGAATTTTTACATCCTACGGCTACCAATGAACCGTGGACCCGCCGCCCTTTACCCCTTATGGTCGCGGATCCGCCGCCCTCTGGTGGAGTTGAGTCTCCAGATTCTTCGTGCTTTCTTCTCTCGATATTTGGAAATCCTTCTAATGAAAATATTCTGAAAATATCTTTTATTCTCTGTCATTTCGAGATTCTTCAATTTGCTCCTAACATTCGGCAGATTAGGATTGGTGAATCGATTTGATGTGGATCTCCTACTTATATTTCAGACCTGAACTGATTTATTATAATATCTGCACAATATCTCAAATCAAATTTTTAGTAGAATTTGTTTTTATTTGAGATAATATTCCAACCAATTAAATGATATGACATCTTAATAATACTGGTTAAGATTATTTGATATGATATGCATATTTTAATAATAAATAATCTCATGGATATTTTATTTAAGTATGATATGCATATATTCCCCAAATATATTAATTATAAATTAAAAAACATATGACAGTAATCATTTTACAAATAAACCCACATATGTTCTTAATTTATAAATAACACCTTTTAGTAACTAAGAATAATAGGGAAAATAACCGAAAAAATATGCAATAAATATGACTGATCAAGATCAAATAGATAATCTTGATATTTTAGATTGGTGGTGTAGGGATTCTTTAGCACCATGCCTAGGGTTTGGGTTGTATCATACATGCTATAATAAAAATTTAGGGGGTGCTAAACAATACCAACCATGAATCGAACTAGAAATTTAGGGCAACAAGAACTAGCATCACATACTATAAGTATTCTAACACTAAAAGGTGAGTAATACAACCTTTGTAAACCTCCCTCCTTAACTCCTTGGATCAACTAGGATTTGAACCGGTTCACTTGAGTCCTTCCAAGTCCACGACGATCCACCACGGAGTCCCTTTGCTCAAGCTCCTAGCTTCACTTGATCTTTGAAGAAGTGGAACAAACAACCTACACTAATGGGCTAGACTAATATAGATTGGTGATATGGGTTGTAATCTCACTTAAAAACCTTTCCTTTTTGTTTCTTTCACTCACTTGAAAATGGGTAGAGAGCAAGAAGGAGGAGGAAGAAGGAGATGACTAAGCTTGAGCTCTTTTTGTGATAATTCTCAAATAAAAATGAGAAAAGAAAATATATAAATGAGAGTCACACTCACATAGAACCATGGTTAATAAATATCTAGATATTTTGTATTGAGTTAAAGAACAAATGAAAAATCAAACCATGGTCTAAATTAGGTCAAGTGTAGAAGAGTGTAGAATAAATATAACCATGATTTAATTTCTTTTTCTTTTTCTCAATATCAAATATATATAAATATTTATACCATGTGAGTCTTGCATTGCCACCTCCATTGTATCATCAACCATGACACATGTATGCATGCATGTGTGCATTCATATCAACATGTATAAATACATACATTCATGCATACATCCATAAAGAAAAGGTTTTATATAAATGAGCTAAAAGTCAATAATATTAAATCAACACTTGATTTAATAATCCGGTCATATCACATACGACCCGACCAATAGAAAACACCCGATTTAAAATACGGTATCAAATACACGTATTTAATCGAGCTCCCACGCATATCCGATATGCACCCCACATCATTTCGCCTAAGCTAGGAAACCCCTCTGTGGGACTCTAAGACTCATCAATACGCTAGCAGTAGGCAGTGATCATATCGCATACCCACAAACTGTCAGCGGCACTAGCTGTACGTAACGGCTCCCAGGTATTGAGCGATCAGAAGAAAAACAAGCGAACCTGTCAAAACTCTCGTCGAGCCAACTGGCAACACATACCGTACAGTCCGGTCTCTTCGTCGGATATGCTGCATATCAAGTCTAGGGATAGTATCGTCGACCCCAATAACTTAATAAATCATGCCAGTATATGGCTCATAACAGATCGAGAAACTACTGATAACACTTATCAGTAAATCTCAACAGCCCTGACCAGGGACTTCCTGTTATAGCCAATCGAGCATAGCTCAATATCAACCCCCAATACTGGGAGAAACGAAACCCCTCCTATCGCTCACTGCCTCCATGTGCCTCGAGACTGTACCCAAAATCCACCTGTTTGCACGACTCAGTAGAGCCGTGGTAGGGTGGAGATCAAAGTACAGTGGGAAGCCACACAAGACTCTATGACGATCTCGGGTCTACAGACTAACCTGTAACAGTGTCATCTGAGAACTGCTATCCGACGATAGATATAATACCACATAGGAGTTCTTAGGGAGTCCGTTCAGTGTACCCAGTCTCCACTGAGAACCCGTATACAATCTTTGGTGTCACCACACCAATGGATATGGGATCATCCATCGCCTATCATATGGGACAAGAACCGTATACGCTAGTCTACTCTGGAATATCGATGCCCCGTCTCGATACACCTACCACTAGAAACTTTTCAAGGATATGCTTATAAACTACACGTGTCCCACTATTATGATCTGCATCATAGTCCCAGTAGTCAAGCAAATATCCTAAGGGCTTTATCAACATGTACCAAAAGAGTAAGATGCATGATCAAATGAACATGTCAAGATAAAGTACAACCAGATAGCATACTATCATGTCGAGCAAGAATGTCCTATGAATATATACACATACACACACATACCGATACATCCACTATCATATAATGGCCTCTAGAGCATACATATATCCAACAATCTCCCACTTGCACTAAGGCCAATTATTGGCGTATCTCATACGCAACATCTCAAAAGGTCGCTCATGTTGCGGCAGAGGGAGGGCCTTGGTGAGTGGATCCGCGGTGTTATTCTTTGTATCTACTCTCCGAATCTCGATCTCGCGGCAATCAACTATCTCTAAGATCAGATGATTCGCCTCAGGATGTGTCTGGATCGCTGATGGGACCTGGGCTCTTTAGCCAACGCCATAGCCCCATTATTATCACAATATAATAGTATTGGATCAATAATGGTTGGAACTACTCCTACCTCCGAGATGAACTTCCTCATCCAGATGGCTTCCTTGGCAGCATCATTTGCAGCAATATACTCAGCTTCCATTGTGGAGTCTGCAACGGTATCATGTTTGGAACTCTTCCAGAATACCGCCCTTCCATTGAGGGTAAATACAAACCCTGAGATAGATTTGTTGTCATCCTTATCACTCTGGAAGCTCGAATCGGTAAAGGCCTCCATTTGTAGATCCCCATTACCATGCACTAAGAACATTTCTTTAGTCCATCGCAAGTACTTAAGAATGTTCTTCACAACTGTCCAGTGATTCTCCCCTGGGTTGGATTGTGTCACGACCCGAAATATTAGCTTGTGACCAGCACTTAAATCACGCAACGTCTAAAGACGTAACGTAATTCAAGTAACCTGAAACCCAAAAATCTAAACCTTTTTAAGAAAATAAAGGAGGTGAAGTTTTGAAATAAAGGTATAATGAGATCAAGTTTTCTTAAAATGCAAAGAAAAGGGACATGAAAATGCAAGTGGAATTTACTAGTTTGAAAACATATTTCGTCTTTTAAAAATTTGGGCAGCACCACCTTTGTATATTTTGATCCAAAACCACATATACAAGACAATGATAAAAGCATCCCCAAGCGGGAGCTAGCTCTTCACCAAACGGCGGATCACAACCACGCAAGACAATATAAATAAGCATACGACGCTCATCGGCGAAGATCACCACAAAAGATAAAGAAAAGCAAGACATAAAAACCACAAGTAGCGGAAAACCCCTCGCTCTAAGTCTCGCAACCACAATCCCACTATGTCTCATTACTTATACAATTTACTAATTTTGATTGATGGAGTTGACTAGATACAATATGAAATGTAGGTACAAGAGTGGGTACGATACAAATGTTCCACCTACCAATGCAAAACACCTGAATGCAATTGTGTGCCAGCGAAGCCGCTACTGATCCCTGCGGTCTACCTGCAAGAACTGTGGCACAACGGGGGTGAGTTGCCAACTCGTGAATAGAAATATATCAACAAGTATAAATCGAATAAACAACGACTCCTAGGTCAACTATATCATGAAGGTAATACTCTGATATCTAGGGTGACCGGGTCTGTATATGTGCCAACAACGTAGTCAATGCCTATAAATATATGGATAACATCCAACAGTATAATCAACGCATGTATGCATGTGGATATCGTCCACCCATATGATCGATGTATGTATGCACGTAAATATCATAAAGGAGTGTGCATGAAAGTATGAGGATATAAATCAATGGTGTCCCTCGTGACACACCAAAATCATGGAACCTGGGTGTCCAACATCGACACCCGAAAACATCATAAAACCCGTGTCCAGTATCGACATGTAAATCATCATATCTCGGGCTCCGTCAGTCCGGATCGGCCCACGGGCTCCGTCAGTCCAGATCGGCCCAATCATCTCTCGACTCCGGTCGGTATCCTCCGGATATCCGCCAGGTCCAACCAATCACCGGTAGGTAGTAGTCCCTCTGCCAGGCTCACCGTCTGTATACACAGCATCCCTTTCTTGCCCCGGGGTACCATACCGGGTCCACCATATACCCGCAATCGGCCTCATCGAGGTCCTTGATCGGGTTTCACATGTCACACGTCTCAGAAACGAGAAACGCATGGTGGACGCACTGAAATATCATATCAAGAGAAACCGTGTTTTTAAAACAGTACTTACTTTCTTTTGAAATAGCCACGGTTCTCAAATACAGAAATCTCATGAAAACAGGATGTCTCAATGCGTAAAATCATAAAGCATGATGTATGCGACATATGATAAAATGTAAGCATATCAGAATATCATGCAACATGGGACAGTGATATGACATATTAAGGAAAAACTGCTCTTTTAAATGATTCCCGTTTTAAAAATACATCCTGCGGTTCCCAATTTATCCAAGTCAAATACAACATCGTATAAAGGTGCATATGCAACAATAGCAAGTAAATTATGCAAGGAGTCGTATCATAATGTAGCAATCCTACTGTGTAGTGACATGGCAATTATCGATGATGAAGTGTGTGAGCCGGCAAATCCGTGTACGTGTAACATACGCATCATCGATAATGGTGCAGGTGTACTAGTACAGGTACAAATAATGAAATGCGAAAAACATGAATGCAGCATAAGGTAAATCATATGCAAATACTGACGGGTATACGTATCTAATATGACCGAGTCGGTGAATCTATCAATCGGCATCTAGACTCACAACATCACGTACGATATAATCCATCGTACGTCATTCTCTAGTCAAGGGTATGGATCAAACCTCAAGTCAAACTCACCACGTACGGAAAATCATCGTACGGCGGCATTAAGCTAATAGGGATCCTATAAACCTATAAGACAATGAGGGTACGGCCTCATATCACGTACGGCCTATCATCCATAATTCACGACATTCTATATATATATATATATATATATATATACACACCTATGTCCAAGGTCACATCCATAATGATCTCATATCAGGGGACCGACAAGGTATCAATCATCTCAATCGACTCGCATCCGTATACCAACATATCATCAGATCATCATATTCATCTTATATTCTTGTCATCGCATTTATATCTCACATCAAGTCGAGTTTACATAAACATTCTATCTCTACTATAAGTATAAGTATCTAATCTAACATACACACCCGAACCATACAATCAGATTTTTAAAGAAGCGAATCGTAGTTTTAAAAATAGGGGTTACGGTGTTTTTAAGGAAAAGATATCATTTGAAATTCCGTAACGTCCCTCAAGGTATCTATTTAAAAAATGCAAACGAGTCTTCAGTTTAGAAATATGTATGGTTCGGATGACACATCTACGTCGACTATCTAGTCCTATAGTATCCTAAACGGCAATATCGTCAAACATCATCCTCAAATACCGTCATTACATATTAGCCGTATTATATCACTTCTAACTATCCTTAGTTTCTAATATGATTTCACTAACTATCTTTTAACTCTAACCCTAGTTTCCAAATCTAGGTTGCTTTAACCATATTCTATAAATCAGTTTCCATCAAAACTTTGCGGGGGTGCTATACGCCATCCACCCGACTTCCCCGGTAGATATAGATCTACTCACCTTGGTCTTCGCTTGCCGAAGTCGATGACGCCATGATCCATCGCCTCAGAATCCACGTAAGGGTACCTACAATAATAAACAATCGCAATCGCTATTAACATCAAGTCCGGAAACCAAAACGGCACACAGATCGCCTATAGGTTAGAACCTATAGCCCACGTATGCAAAACCAACAAATTACCCCTAGTCGTTGATGTACAAACATTCAACAACCAAATACCAAACCAATTATCGAGAATTAGCATTTCAAAATACGGAAAACATAGCTAAAATCACACTAAAAAGCTCCCAGATTTTGACTCAGGTCAAATAAAGCCAAGCAAACAAGTCTAGGGTGATGTATATTGTGTATTTGAGCTACTGGACCAACCCGGACACCCCAGCCAACCAAGTGGCCGGCCACATAGGCCCTAAATCCGGCCTCCTTGTCCCCCTATAATTCCATGGGCTTCGTCTTGTCATGGTGGTCTCTTAGTGGCGTATCTAGGTCCCTGGTATTGTTTGCTACGCTCAAAAATCCCCCGGGTTGCTCCAGATTTCTTTGCACACCCTTTATTCCCACAAAACCGGCATGAACTCAAATCCCTAATCCGTATTTTGTTTTCTATACTAAATCCCAGGTCTTAAACAGACACTCAATCATCATCAATCCACAATTTCACTCAAACCCTCACTAGGATTTTCTAATTTCCACAAATCACCACCAAACCATCTCTAAACTAAACTAGAAGCTATGAATTCAAACTGAACTAACATGGGAAGAGATATACCTCATGGATGAACTCAAGAGAACCCTAGTAGTCCCAATGTTGCTAAAATCCTACTTTGTTTGGTTCAATGTGATGAGCATGAAGAGGGGATCGTTTTTTGTGAAAGGGGTTTTGGGTTTTGGGGATTATTTGGAGATGGATCTAGGGTTTGAAGGTGGAGGGAGATGAGGGTGAGGAAGATGAAGAAAGAGATGAAAAAAAGATGGGGGAAGAGAATGAGGCAGCCCCCCCTCTCTCAATTATTCTCACTCTCTCTCTTTCTCTCTCCACGTCATCATTATGTCTCCTTTCTCTCCTCACTCATCATGACACCTTTTTCTATTCTTTTCTCACCAATAACACTTACACCTTAATAAAACAACACAAATGAAATAACATATAACATGTCATGATGCACTTATCATGAAAAACTGTAGAAATACGGATTTGGCTTAATCGCGATTAGCAGTGCACTAATCGGGTTTTTACCAAAACTGCCTATAATAACTTTTAAAAATACCAAATCCTTTAAATATATAATTAAATGAATAAATCATTTTAGTTTCCCTTTATTTCAAAATTATTGGTATATATTTATACCCTTTTTCGAAAACCCTAATTTCGCAAATCGAGCAGTTTTCGGGAAATATATTATTTTAATATTAAATTCCAAAAATAATATTTTATATTTTTTTTGAAATGTTACAATCTTCCCCTCTTAATTAAATTCGGTCCCCGAATTTAAATTAAAACCCCCAAAGTCTAAAATATTTCAATAATCAGCTCAAAACAACGGGGCTCCGAAATCATGGAAGATGCAGAAACAACACAGCGCGTCAAGTGCGCATGAAAACGAGTACAAAACTCAAAAACTGAACTCTGTCAAGCGTTACGCAAATCATCTGATCTGCACACATCCCTCGGAGTTACAATAAAGATACGGATCTCAAAATCCATTACTGAAATCCAATATACACTAGTCAAATACTATAATACGTGTATAGTATGCATCTTTGGAAAACTTTCAAAATCTAAATAGAACTCATGCAAAAAAAAATTCTAAATCGCCGCGTGAATGCGTAACTCACGGCATAAGTGACGGACGCTCATTTTAAAATAATAATATATATCCATATATGTTTTCCTAAATACACGTTCCGTCGTTTTCAAACTATCCCAAAAGGTTTTCCTTTATAAACGTTCGTGTCGCTCACGAACACGTAGGAAATAGCGAGACTATAGCTCTTTTGCAAAGACCTCTTGGTAAACTTTTAATGCGTGCAAAGTACTCAGGTACTGTCCTCAGATCAGTCATGTTCGGCTACTACATAATATAGTGCCTATCATGAAAACAAAGTGCTCAAAAGCAAAATCAGCCTCAAAAGGCGTATCCAATAATCACGTGCGTCTGGTGCGCACGGAAATCAAATCCAAGTACAAATGCCACAATATGCACAAAAGCAAAACTCAGTGCAATGGGTGTGCACGAAAGCATCTATCCAGTGCAATGGGTGTGCATGACAACAATATCAAGTGCATCTAAAGGGCACGAAAATCTCAATCCAGTGCATCCGGTGTGCACAGAATCACATCTCATATCATGCGCCCAACATACGCGAAAATCCAAATCAAGTGCATATGTCCCGCACGAATGAAATCACATCCAATATGCACGGATAAAATCTAAATCAAGGGCATCCAACAGGCATGAGTTGAATCTCACTCAAGTGCCTCTGATGCGCACAAAACATAAACCTGGTAAAATAATGCTCAAAAACATAAATCAAGTGCAACCAAGGTACTGAGTATAAATCTAGTGTAACCAATACACGAAATACCCGCCTGGTGCAATAAGCGCATGAAATGCAAGTCTAGTGCAACAATGCGCAAAAATACTAATCTGGTGCATCAAGGGCACAAAATATAAATCCGGTGCATCCAGTGCACGAAATATCAAATACAGTGCATCTAGTGCACGAAATACAAATCCAGTGCATCTAGTGCACAAAATACCTATCAATAACTCAAATGTGCAAATAGCAACACCGAGTGTACCAAGGTGTATAAAATCATAGACGTGTGCAACTGCGTGCACAAAACACATATCAATGCACTACAAGCACATATAAGCTATACCGAGTGCGAAAATCAAATCGAGTGCGTACCACACGCACAAAATCAAATCAACTGTATGAAATCCACGAAATCATAAACATGTGCAGCCTAGGCACAAAACCGATATTAAGTGTAATAAATATGCACAAATCAAAAACCAACACAACGGTGTATAAAATATATATATCAAGTGCACTAACTATGCACGAAAATGTAAATACTCAGTAGGTGCAGCCATGGTGCACGAAAGTAATACCATGAAACTCGTCACCAAAACTCAAATACAAGCGATATAAGCGTGATACTCAGATCATAAACGCAAATCGCAACAAAGGACATTGAGGTATACCTCCTACAATGTCGAAGAATAAATCGGTGCGCCTAAAATCGGCAAAACAAGAATATCCGCTTGCCTCCTGCTCACGGTCTAGCGTCTTCTATCTTTGGATCTTCATTTCTCTGTGGATTTACCAATCTCGCAATTCATCGGCACATCGGCCCAATCAGGTGTGCTAACGGGGACGATTCCGTTCTGGCACTTCTCTGGTCATCTCTCGGTCAATCATCACGACCACTCGTAAGACAGCACTTCACTGGCGTCGGCCTCTGGCCCTCTGAATACTCGCGACACAACTGATCCTGGGTGCAAATCTCATTGCAGCAGTGTCCTGGAAGGAATCCTGCTCAAGGACTCTTCTGATCTCGACTATGCCGAACTGTACGGAGGTTGGTACTCTTACATAATCTTTTCTCATTTTCTGGACATCTGCATTTATCCGCACACCTGTTCATACCAGAATATTGCATTTATTACCGCCCACTCTTATGCTCGTTTGTCTATAGGTAGGTGCTTTTAATCCGTGTTTGCTACATATTTACAGGCTACAGGTTCTTAGTCCAAAATAACACAAATGATACAAAATCTCCACTGTTATGCCAAAATACAGAACATCTGTTGCCAACAGATAAAGCCGGGTTCTGGTCATTCGTATCCGTCCAGTGCCGCGTACCAGTTCCAGAGACAAGACATATGACAGTGGCCATTCGTGTCTCGGACAAGCACAGAGCACGAAAGGGGCAGCACAAGAATCAATGGGTGCGCGGAGCTCGAGAGAGAAAGGTCAAATCAATCAAAAGTGAAGCTATGTTTGGACTGTGCAGATCTGAAGAAATTGTGAAGGCAATTTGCAATTTGTGACATGTATAACAACATAATATAGTAAAACCAGGAAACCCAGAAAATATGAGACCCCAATTCCACAAAATCGCGGCTGAACCGCCGCCAAATGTGGGTTTTCGCGGCGGATCCGCCGCGGTTTAGTGTCATCATCTGACCAAATTTTTGGGTTAGTTTGGACATTTCATTTGGGGCCAGAATGTGGCCCTAGGGTTTCAGCACGCAGCCTATAAATAGCCAAGTTTTGTGCCAAGCCAAAGATCTTCTTCATGTCTTCTTTTTCCACCTCTTTTTGTTAGGATTTAGTTTAGCTTCTTCTTCTTCTTCATTCTTTCCTCCATGAAAATTGTAGTGAGAGCTTTTTGAGTGGATGATAAAATGAAGATGAGGGTTATTTTGCTTATCTTGTATTTTTATTTCATTGTATTGTAATTTAATTTCTAGTGTAATTTTATTCTTGTTGTTAATTAGTTGTTGTTATTTCTTTGCTTGTTCTCTTTTCTTTTCTTTTCTTATCCGTATTATTTTCAAGCGATATTATTTTGACGGAGTTCCTTGCTAAGGTGAGGACCCAAGAGTTAGCTTGCTTCACTTGTAAAACCGAATTTTTCTCTTTTCTTCCTTCTTGTTTTGTTTTCTTTTATTTTATGATGTGTGAATAATTTCCTCCTTGTTAAGGCTAAGGAAGGTAGTATGAGCGATGGAGAAATCCCTTGTGCTTCTCTTCGCCAAACATCTTAAAACGAACCCCGACCAAACAAACGCAACCCCCTCACTTAGGCGCGCTATACGTGACATGTAGCCGCGACCTAAGTTGAGAAGTCCTTTAAGCGCACTACAACGTGACATGTAGCTGTGACTTAATTGGATACATGGTTGCGGGTGTTTGGCCGAGGGTTGGAAATAAGCGTATTTAGCGGACGGATAAGGGGCACTAGGAATGGATTTAGCGTTGGAAAGCTTGCTTAAACTCGCAAATCCCATTCTTATGTCCTCCTAATCCCCGCTACTATCGATTATCCCAACATCGTTTTAAGAATGGCAAAAGATAAGTATAAGACTAATCCTAACTCTACTAACCAACCTTAACCTTAACAAGCTTACTTGAACATAAATACGAACACTTAGGATAGAACTGAACAAACATATACACATTCTTTATTGACTCGTCAAAACTCGAACGGACATACAACCATCTCCCTGCGGATCGACCCGTGCTCAACCGGCTAGCTGCAAAGCGATACCGTCCTGATCGCGGTTATAACTTTAGAACTTTGAACATCCGACACGCCAAAAGCGTGCGATCAAATGGCGTCGTTGCCGGGGAGACGGTAACGTATTTTCTTTCTTATTATTCGAATTAATATTCTTTTTGTATATATATATATATATAATAAAATCTTTTTGTTATTTTTGATAATTTTTGTGTGCAAGTGTGAAGGCTAATCTGGAGCAAGTACAGTAATTCAATCAAGAAACAGAGGTTTTTATTAGGGTGTACAAAGAAGGGCACGTGTATTGACCTAAGGTTCAGGCGCCAGCTCATCAATTTGACCGCGGAACCGCGGTCAAAGAGGGGATTTGGCGGCGGTTCCGCGGTCATATTGAGGCTTCTGAGCCCCAAATTTTTTCCGCCCTTTCTCTTTCCTCTAGTTTCCTCTCTGAATTCCACTATACTGTATTTTATGCAGGTATCTTTGCACAGAATTGCTCCGCCGCAAAATAAATTTTTGTTGTTTTAGATTTTTGTTTGTTTATGCGCTTTGCATATATTAATACGGACTTTAAGGGGCTATAACACCAATTCAGATTGGGTGGGGATTTCATCACCCTTTCTAAGACCCCACAAATCACTAATTGCATACGCATTACCTTGAGCTAATAAAAAATATCTAGACCAAATCTATAAAGACTGTCGCGCTCAATTAGGACAAGTGAAGGTTGCGGGGAATCGGTCGTTTATCTAAACTTGACTTTGTGGTGCCTAGGCTAGACAAGTGAGGAGGTAATTTTAAAAGGCCCGTCTCACGGTGATTCGTGAGCGTAACCCTCCTTACCTCACTTGTGCTTACCTGGCCATAATTGGCAGTGAAGAGGCGATTCGAGGGTTATCCTGCAACTTGTCGCTTGAAAGTCTAGGAGCGGTCTAGTTGGACTTTAAAGACCCTAGCTCTAGGTGTGTTTGTGCATATTGTGATTGTGATTGTGCTTGTAAATTTTAGTCCCATAATTCCGTATTCTTTCAAACAAACAATTTTCAAAACTCCAAAAACAAACATTTTTTTCTTTTAATAAAAAAAAATCCACATTCTTTTCCCCTCATTTTCTCTTCCTTTCTTATTTTCTCTCTTCATATCATGGGTACCCCACCTAGAAAAACTCTTGCTGAACTTTGGTATCCACAACCAGACATCGCTTCTTACGGTTCTTGCTTTGGTCGAACTTCGAACGACCCCTCCATGCCCAAAATTTATTTTAAAGATCGGATAGACGCATCTAGGACTACCAATTGGACTCCGCAATCCACTTTGTATCAACTGTTTCAACCTTCACAGCCTTCTTACTTGATACCCCTTTTTCGAGTCCTGTTGCAACTCCAAGACCCATGTCTATTGCTGAACATATTGAACAATCCCGTAGACGATCTTTCACTCCTTTCACCACTGCGAATTCTTTTGATCAACAATTCCATTCACCTTCGTATCCAAATGTTGATCCTACTCATGTCCAACCATTCAATTCCTATCCATCCTACCCAACTTTTGCACCTTCCCTAGACATTGCTTCTACACAGCCTTTTGGGAGTTTCCAGTATCCAAACAAGTTTGAATATTTTACTGAAACCCCTTCACAACCCATGTCTAGTCTTGAACAGTCATTGGAAGACTTTAGGGTAGCGTCATGCCAACAGATGATGGATTTGAATGTGTCCATGGCCGCCCTCATACAACCTAGTGACCCGGTAGCTAGTTTTCAACTAGCTCCAAATTTTCCAATGTATGAAGAGGCGGTAGGACCGATTGAGAATTTGAGTAGAGAGAGTGAGTTGTACCCCCTTCCGAATCAAGCCTACCCGTTTCAACTTGAATCCCACAACTCCGGTTTTGAATGTCTATCTAGTGTTCTAAACGATTCATTGATTAAAGATAGAACAGATAATGAGTTGTGTGATTTTGTAGTGTTTGATTTGCCCGATTGTGAAGGGTCCCTTTCGAGTGAAACCACACCCAATCCTTTTGACCTCTACACCTCCACTTTAGAACCTGAATTGATTGAAATCCATGCTGTTGTTGAGGTGTCTGAGAATATAAATTTTCACTTGATTGAGGATATTGACGCTGGGAATATTTTGGATGATGAACCCGTAGATTTGGCTGAGTTTTTCTCTCCAATTCATCATCCCGAGTCATTAAATGTTTTTCCAGAACCCCATATGCGTCTGGATTTTGAGGATAAATGCATGGATGTGCTGAATTTTGAGGATGAACCAGTTTTGCTTGATGAGTCGGATTTTCCAATTCATCATGTCCCTGTCATTAACTGTGTACACCCTCCAGAACCCTTAACCGATACCCTTCCTCAATCACTTCCCCCCATCCTTTCCATCATTCCAACATTGCAAGAAACCGTATCATTTTCACTTCCTGTGTCTGGTTTACCAAGTTCGGCGTACCCATGGTTTCTCACGAATCTTGAGGGATTTGACCCAATTTCTCGCCATATTGATAGATTAGTACAATCCATCTTTTCACATCGATCATTACGGATTGTACAAATTTATTCAATCCATTTCCACCCTCAAGTTCGTATTCCACTTTTTTCTTCCTTCCGCCATTCTTCTTCTCATATACCGAGACCGTATCCCGCTTCTATCTCCATACGGTCTCGCGTATTCTCCATTTCTTACCTCTCCGCATTCTTTCACCAACCAGCACATTATAGAGATAAAATCTTTAAATGGTTGGTGCTCACTTTTGGCCTGTGTAAGGCCTTGTATAGCTTGATACTGTTCTTTCCCCCCCGATCCTGAACTTCAACGCTAAACAGTGGAAACACTGTTTCACTTAAGTTTGGGGGGGAACCTTTTTGTGTATATATTTTTGGTTTTCTTTCTTTATTTTATTTTGTATAAAATTTTCTTTTGGAGAGCGCCGACAATTTTGACCCTCTTGGTGTAGCCTGACAGTGAGGGCACTGTCAAGTTTAAGTTTGGGGGTGTGCTCGGTAAGCTTTCTTCCTTCGCATTCATTTGTATATTCTGCATTTGATACCTTATTTTAAAAAACCCATAAAAAATCGAAAATTTTCCAAAATATAAAAACTTTGTCGTCAAGTTAGCTAATAGGGTAACTTAGATTTTTATTCTGAAAGTTTAGTTGATATGTTAGAAATAACTAAATTCTAGGCTTAGGAATTGAAAATCCTAAAAATAACCCTCATTTTGTTTAAACTTGGTGATTATACGTCCTTACAGTTTTTTTATAGAAGTAGGTAATCTTGAGTTCAGTTCTTGAGTTAAGTTAAGATGAGGGGAAAGTAATAAAGCTTTACTGAAGGATAAGTCTGAAAAATAGTTTCTTTTCTTGAGTTCAAATTTAGAAAGTATACACCCTACAAACTGCACTTACACGCACCTTGAAACTTGGGATAGTAGAGGATACCTAGAAATACTCTTGCCTGAAAATCTAGTATGAAAGAAAAAATGGTATTTAAAGCTAAACACCAAAAGAGCATTATTGAAAAATATATCCGGTCTTGAAAAAGAAAAAGAAAAAATAAAAAGAAAAATAGAATAAAGTCAAGACCTGAAAACTGCTATTTATGCTTTAAGTTCACACATTCAGTAATCGGCCGTTAGTGCCTCAAGAAGCATTAATAGTCGCATGAAAGGTGTGTGAGCAAATCCGTCCATCTCTAATGAAAAGAAGTAGTATTAGGTATCAGGGCAAGGGTATTATAGCTTGAATTGAATTCTTGAGTGTAGGGGTGCAAATATACACACACGTAGGGGTATACAATCGATGTTTGGATAAAAGATAGAAATAAAAGATAAGACTTATGTTTTCTGTAAAGTTGATAAAAATCCCTGATTTAAGACCACACTGTTAGAAGGAAAACTCAGGAGAACCAACATCTTTCTAAACTTTTTTGGAACGTATAGGATCTAAAGTTAAATAGATAGGAGGCGTGAAAAATAAGGGTTGGATATTTCTAACTTAGGATGATAGAGTTTCTAACGTAGATACTAAACTATAGGAGTAGAATCAATGTTAACTTATGACACTAGCTTGACGGGATTTTGTAGGTGTAATCCGCTGAAAACCCTCAGGAGACAACACTCCTCCTACTAGGGACACCTAGAGGTTTAACGGCTTGTTGCACGAGCTCAGTGCAATCGTGTTCCCTGCGAAAGTGAGGTTAGGACATTTTGTGAATAATTGGTTTTGCTCGGGACGAGCAAAAGTTAAGTTTGGGAGTATTTGTTCATACCAGAATATTGCATTTATTACCGCCCACTCTTATGCTCGTTTGTTTATAGGTAGGTGCTTTTAATCCGTGTTTGCTACATATTTACAGGCTACAGGTTCCTAGTCCAAAATAACACAAATGATACAAAATCTCCACTGTTATGCCAAAATATAGAACATCTGTTGCCAACAGATAAAGCCGGGTTCCGGTCATCCGTATCCGTCCAGTGCCGCGTACCAGTTCCAGAGACAAGACATATGACAGTGGTCATTCGTGTCTCGGACAAACACAGAGCACGAGAGGGGCAGCACAAGAATCAATGGGTGCGCGGAGCTCGAGGGAGAAAGGTCAAATCAATCAAAAGTGAAGCTATGTTTGGACTGTGCAAATCTGAAGAAATTGTGAAGGCAATTTGCAATTTAGGACATGTATAACAACATAATATAGCAAAACAAGGAAACCCAGAAAATATGAGACCCCAATTCCACAAAACCGCGGCTGAACCGCCGCCAAATGTGGGTTTTCGCGGCGGATCCGCCGCGGTTTAGTGTCATCATCTGACCAAATTTTTGGGTTAGTTTGGACATTTCATTTGGGTCCAGAATGTGGCCCTAGGGTTTCAGCACGCAGCCTATAAATAGCCCAGTTTTGTGTCAAGCCAAAGGTCTTCTTCATGTCTTCTTTTTCCATCTCTTTTTGTTAGAATTTAGTTTAGCTTCTTCTTCTTCTTCATTCTTTCCTCCATGAAAATTGTAGTGAGAGCTTTTTGAGTGGATGATGAAATGAAGATGAGGGTTATTTTGCTTATCTTGTATTTTTATTTCATTGTATTGTAATTTAATTTCTAGTGTAATTTTATTCTTGTTGTTAATTAGTTGTTGTTATTTCTTTGCTTGTTCTCTTTTCTTTTCTTTTCTTATCCGTATTATTTTCAAGCGATGATATTTCGACGGAGTTCCTTGCTAAGGTGAGGACCCAAGAGTTAGCTTGCTTCACTTGTAAAACCGTATTTTTCTCTTTTTTTCCTTCTTGTTTTGTTTTCTTTTCTTTTATGATGTGTGAATAATTTCCTCCTTGTTAAGGCTAAGGAAGGTGGTATGAGGGATGGAGAAATCTCTTGCGCTTCTCTTCGCCAAACATCTTAAAACGAACCCCGACCAAACAAACGCAACCCCCTCACTTAGGCGCGCTATACGTGACATGTAGCCGCGACCTAAGTTGAGAAGTCCTTTAAGCGCACTACAACGTGACATGTAGTTGTGACTTAATTGGATACATGGTTGCGGGTGTTTGGCCGAGGGCTGGAAATAAGCGTATTTAGCGGACGGACAAGGGGCACTAGGAATGGATTTAGCGTTGGAAAGCTTGCTTAAACTCGCAAATCCTATTCTTATGTCCTCCTAATCCCCGCTACTATCGATTATCCCAACATCGTTTTAAGAATGGCAAAAGATAAGTGCAAGACTAATTCTAACTCTACTAACCAACCTTAACCTTAACAAGCTTACTTGAACATAAATACGAACACTTATGATAGAACTGAACAAACATATACACATTCTTTATTGAATCGTCTAAAACTCAAACGGACATACAACCATCTCCCTGCGGATCGACCCGTGCTCAACCGGCTAGCTGCAAAGCGACACCGTCCTGATCGCGGTTATAACTTTAGAACTTTGAACATCCGACACGCCAAAAGCGTGCGATCAACACCTTTCCTCGGGAATTGGCCGCACCCTAACGCCTCTGTAAGCATATCTAATCTCTAATCTCGACGAGGAGTAACAACGGCTCGTCAGCATCTCACACGAACCTCTGGTTCCACTCGTCTGTACTATCGTCCGCTTCGACGTCGCGTCATGCCATCTGCGTACTGCAAATGTTCTCGGCTACAGTCAATCCGGAATCGCTCACACGGACTTGAAATCACAAACTCGGTATTTTCATCACTCAGTAGAAGATCTCTAGCTAAACACGTCCTCGGGAACTCATCCCAACCATCGGAGAAATACTCAATACTCATCCGTCCTCGATCAACTCACAATGCAGCTGGGTAAGGTCCTCTATCCGAAGCTGGTCAGCTTAATGGTCTCTTATCACATGATATCTGTCGGCGTCAAACTTTTCGATCGAGTCATCAAGGTCCCAAAATTTCCCGAAAGCTCAACACCTGAGCACAGTCTAAAAATATCTGGTACATACCACAGTACCTCTGGACCAGCCGTAGAAGGGCAAACCCAAGCCTCATTGATAGCACCGCTAAACTGCTGCAAACCCTAAGGTTCAAAAGCGGTTCCATGGTCATCATATCGAGTTAGGGTTTCATTCTTCTAGAGGGTCCACAGAATTACCTGCATGTTTCTCCGAACACTTTAAACTTGGGAAAAAATGGGTTTCTGACACTCGTCCGAACTTTTTAGCTTCGCCTAGCTGACATGTGAAAACCCTTCGTCTGCATGCTAAACAATGACTCAATCCTCCAGGAAAGACGATATATCAACGGTCATCTCTGGATCGGTCTGCTCTAGATCTGAGTAAGACTCTCCACACTGAAAATCTCCAACTCAATTGGGCCTGCGTCGGCGCATCAATCTGACGAGTCGCCTTCGTCTCTCAAATCGAGGTAGACTAGCGATCATATGTCGCATTTCTGCCTGGAAGCTCTGGAGATCTCAGCTCGTAAGCTCTGAAAGCGACATCCCATCAATCTCAGCAACAGCTGGGTCATCTTCCTGTACGGTAGGCGACATCACAATCTCTGCAGTAGGCTGTACATCGACAGTCCTCTCACAACAGGCAGCCTCTAACAGTGGCCCAATCATCCGGTGCAAAACCAAACACTCTCCTGAACAGGAGTTCACAACATAACACTACATCGAGACGTTCACACCAGAAAACACAATGGTCAGCCCTCGTACCAGACGAGCTCGCCCTGACCGCAACACTAGCAGCAGCCCAAACTGCGCTCAAACCATGGTGACAGGAACCTCAATCGAGTATCGAAGAGAGCAGATCAGCGGCAAGAAAGGAAATGACAGATCCAGAATAGATACATGATCATAAGAAGAAACAGCATCAATGAGAGTATGATCATGGAAACGAATAGAATCAAGTATCTCAAATGGATGTATAATCATAGGTATGAAGAGAATCATAGATCTCCAAATATGTACATCCTAAGGTTTCTTAAGTGGAGTATCGTATCGTAAATATGCCGCGGAACATCCATACGGTACGTCACTCTACTCAAGCTACCTATTCCATCAATCAGGGTCAGCCTATGAAACAAAAATTCGGCTCTAATACCCCCCCCCCCCCCCCGTTCAAGTCTAAGTTCCGTAAGGTCAAGCCTAGGTTCTGAAATACATACCAGTCCTAGACTCCGCAAAGTCAAATATAAACTCAAATCAAGGTTAAACCTAGCGCTCTGATACCAACTTTGTCACGACCCGAAATATTAGATCGTGACCAACACTTAAATCACGCAACGTCTAAAGGCGTAACGTAATTCAAGTAAGCTGAAACCCAGAAATCTAAACCTTTTTAAGAAAATGAAGGAGGTGAAGTTTTGAAATAAAGATATAATGAGATCAAGTTTTCTTAAAATGCAAAGAAAAGGGACATGAAAATGCAAGTGGAATTTACTAGTTTGAAAACATGTTTCGTCTTTTAAAAATTTGGGCAGCACCTTCTTTGTATATTTTGATCCAAAACCACATATACAAGACAATGATAAAAGCATCCCCAAGCGGGAGCTAGCTCTTCGCCAAACGGCGGAGCACAACCACGCAAGACAATATAAATAAGCATACAACGCTCAACGGCGAAGATCACCACAAAAGATAAAGAAAAGCAAGACATAAAAACCACAAGTAGCGGAAAACCCCTCGCTCTAAGTCTCGCAACCACAATCCCACTATGTCTCATTACTTTACAATTTACTAATTTTGATTGATGGAGTTGACTAGATACAATATGAAATGTAGATACAAGAGTGGGTACGATACAAATGTCCCACCTACCAATGCAAAACACCCAAATGCAATTGTGTGCCAGCGAAGCCGCTACCGATCCCTGCGGTCTACCTGCAAGAACTGTGGCACAACGGGGGTGAGTTGCCAACTCGTGAATAGAAATATATCAACAAGTACAAATCGAATAAACAACGACTCCTAGGTCAACTATATCATGAAGGTAATACTCTGATATCTAGGGTGGCCGGGTCTGTATATGTGCCAACAAGGTAGTCAATGCCTATAAGCATGTGGATAACATCCAACAATATAATCAACGCAAGTATACATGTGGATCTCGTCCACCCATATGATCAATGTTTGTATGCACGTAAATATCATAAAGGAGTGTGCATGAAAGTATGAGGATATAAATCAATGGTGTCCCTCGCGACACACCAAAATCATGGAACCTGGGTGTCCAACATCGACACCCGAAAACATCATGAAACCCGTGTCCAGCATCGACACGTAAATCCTCATATCTGTAGGGTTCCTAGGCACACTAAGAAGGTTCCACAAGGCATCAACCATGCCAAACAAAAATTTTCCGGTGCCGAGAAACCCTAATGAAGATCGTTAACTAGAAGTTAAGGCGAAAAGCAAGCAAGCAAACGACTTTGCTACTAAGTGAAAGGGATTACAACCTTTGTAGATCCGGTCCACCACTTCTTTAGCTCCGTGTTGACGTCCCTCCGCTGCGATCATCGGATCCCGGACTCTAGAAATGGTTTCGTCGGAGAAATGATCGGGCTAGATCATTGACTTCGAGGCCGAAGATGATCTACGTCGGGGAGACTCAAACTCAAGCTATTCTTTCACTCGGTCGAAAACTTTGTTAAGAGAACACCCTATACTACATGGCAAGTGGTAGAGGATGAAGAAATAGGAAGTGGGTTCACTTTAGAATTTGATTTCTCACTCTTTTTCTCATGATGCCATTAGAGCTAGCAAGCTTTTTCAAGCTTGATGAAGATGAAGAAGAAGAAAAGAATCATATGAATAATATCCAAAGTGAAACTTATCTAAATGAATGATGGCACCATGGTTGAGTTAAGCCCTCATGCTTAACTCATGTAGAGAATTAACCATAGCATAAGGTTAAGGGTTGGGTTAGCTAATATCTTGAACAAATGACAAAAGAGTTGACTTTGTCAATATTCATCAAGCTTCATGAAGCTTGATAACTTTGACCAAAGTCACTCTCTTTTGTTATTTGTTTAGGAAAATAGTAAACCCTAATTCAACCTTGATATGGTTCAAGTCTCATACACACAACTTGTTTGTATCATCAAGCATGATACAAACATGTACACTTGCATATATCACATATAAACAATGTACACTTTCAAGTGAGAAAGCAAATCTTAAGTGAACCAATACTAGTTAATGTAAAGTAATATATCAAATATATAATTATACATTAAATCATTAAATCAACACTTGATTTAACGATCCGGTCATATCGCATCTAACCGACTAATATCTATAGTAACAACTTATCGAATCAACACTTGATCCGATAACCCGGCCATATCGCATACAACCGATCAATGTCATAAATCGCGAGAATAGAATACAGTATCACATACTGGTATTATCCTCGGTCCCGCACATATCTCATATGCGCTCCTATTTCGTTTCGCTTGAGCCAGGAAACCCCTGTGTAGGACTCTAAAGACTCGTCAATACGCCGGCAGCAGGTGATGATCATATCAAACACCCACAAGCCCCAAGCGGTCTGCTAAACGTAACGGCCACCCGGGTATTGAGCGATCAGAAGATCAACGAGCAAGCCCGCTCACACTCCAGTGAATCCAACGAGTAACACTACCGTACAGTCCGGTCTGTTCGTCTGATATGTCGCATATCTCGTCTAGGGGTGGTAAACGTCAGACCCCAATAACTCGATAAGTCGTGTCGATATGAGGCTCATAACGGGTCGAGAAACTACTGGTAACACTTACCAGTAAATCCCTAAAACAGCCTTGGCCAAGGACTTCCTGTTATAGCCAATCGAACACTGCGCAACATCAACTCCCTATACCGGGAGAGATGAAACCCCTCCTATCGCTCATTGCCTCCATGTGATTCGGGACTGTACCCAAAATCCACCTTTTTGCACGCCCTCTTGGACGTGGTATGATGGAAATCAAAGCACAGTGGGAATCACACAAGACTCTATGACGATCTCGGGTCTACAGACTAACCTGTACAAGTGTCACCAGAGAACTGCCATATGACGTAAGGTATAATACCATCTGGGAGTTCTCGGCGAGTCTGTCCAGTGTACCCAGTCTCCACTGAGCACCCGTATATCATCTCTGATGTCAAACACCAATGGATATGCGATCATCCATCGCCCATCTGTATGGGTCGAGAAGGTATACGCTAGTCTACTCTGGTATATCGATGCCCCGTCTCGATACACCCACGACTAGGGACCTTGAAGGATGTACTTATGGACTACCATGTCCCCACTAGTATGATCCGCATCATAGTCCAGGTAGTCAAGTACACATCCTAAAGGCTTTACCAACATGTAACAGAGAGACAATCATTGTACACATTAAGGTAAAGAGTAACCAGATAGCATACTATCATATCGAGCAAGAAAGACATCCCTATATATGTCCAAGCATCCACTACAATATACATCCTATGTATAGTAATGGCCTCTAGGGCATACATATAACTAACAATATCTCGGGCTCCGTCAGTCCGGATTGGCCCATATCATCACTCGACTCCGGTCGGTATCCTCCGGATATCCGCCAGGTCCAACCAATCATCGGTAGGTAGTAGTCCCTCTGCCAGGCTTACCGTCTGTATAGACAGCATCCCTTTCTTGCCCCGGGGTACCATACCGGGTCCACCATATACCCGCAATCGGCCTCATCCAGGTCCTCGATCGGGTTTCACATGCCACACGTCTCAGAACCGAGAAACGCATGGTGGACGCACTGAAATATCATATCAAGAGAAACCGGGTTTTTAAAACAGTACTTACTTTCTTTTGAAATAGCCACGGTTCTCAAATCCAGAAATCTCATGAAAACAGGACGTCTCAATGCGTAAAATCATAAAGCATGATGTATGCGACATATGATAAAATGTAAGCATATCATAATATCATCCAACATCGGACAGTGATATGACATATTAAGGAAAAACCACTCTTTTAAATGATTCCCGTTTTTAAAATACATCCTGCGGTTCCCAATTTCTCCAAGTCAAATACAACATCGTATAAAGGTGCATATGCAACAACAGCAAGTAAATTATGCAAGAAGTCGTATCATAATGTAGCAATCCTACTGTGTAGTGACATGGCAATTATCGATGATGAAGTGTGTGAGCCGGCAAATCTGTGTACGTGTAACATACGCATCATCGATAATAGTGCAGGTGTACTAGCACAGGTACAAATAATGAAATGCGAAAAACATGAATGCAGCATAAGGTAAATTATATGCAAATGCTGACGGGTATATGTATCTAACATGACCGAGTCGGTGAATCTATCAATCGGCATCTAGCCTCACAACATCACGTACGGTATAATCTATCGTACGGCATCCTCTAGTTAAGGGTATGGATCAAACATCAAGTCAAACTCACTACGTACGGAAAATCATTGTACGGCGGCATTAAGCTAATAGGGATCCTATCAACCTATAAGACAATGATGGTACGGCCTCATATCACATACGGCCTATCATCCATGATTCACAATATTATATATATATATATATACCTATGTCCCAGGTCACATCCATAACGATCTCATATCAGGGGACCGACAAGGTATCAAGCATCTCAATCGACTCGCATCCGTATACAAACATATCATCAGATCATCATATTCGTCTTATAATCGCATTTATATCTCACATCAAGTCGAGTTTACATAAATATTCTATCTCTACTATAAGTATAAGTATCTAATCTAACATACACACCCGAACCATACAATCAGCGTAGTTTTGAAAATAGGGGTTACAGTATTTTTAAGGAAAAGATATCATTTGAAATTCCGTAACGTTTTTCAAGGTATCTGTTTAAAAGATGCATACGATTCTTCAGTTTAGAAATATGTATGGTTCGGATGACACATCTACGTCGACTATCTAGTCCTATAGTATCCTAAACGGCAATATCGTCAAACATCATCCTCAAATACCGTCATCACATATTAGCCGTATTATATCACTTCTAACTATCCTTAGTTTCTAATATGGTTTCACTAGCTATCTTTTAACTCTAACCCTGGTTTACAAATCTAGGTTTCCTTAACCATATTCTATAAATCAGTTTCCATCAAAATTTTGCGGGGGTGCTATACGCCATCCACCCGACTTCCCCGGTATATATAGATCTACTCACCTTGATCTTCGCTTGCCGAAGTCGATGACGCCATGATCCGTCGTCTCAGAATCCACGCGAGGGTACCTACAATAATAAACAATCGCAATCGCTATTAACATCAAGTTCGGAAACCAAAACGGCACACGGATCGCCTATAGGTTAGAACCTATAGCCCACGTATACAAAACCAACAAATTACCCCTAGTCGTTGATGTACAAACATTCAACAACCAAATACCAAACCAATTATCGAGAATTAGCATTTCAAAATACGGAAAACATAGCTAAAATCACACTAAAAAGCTCCCAGATTTTGACTCAGGTCAAATAAAGCCAAGCAAACAAGTCTAGGGTGATGTATATCGTGTATTTGAGCTACTGGACCAACCCCGACACCCCAGTCAACCAAGTGGACGGCCACATAGGCCCTAAATCCGGCCTCCTTGGCCCTCTATGCTCCCATGGGCTTCGTCTTGTCATGGTGGTCTCCTGATGGCGTATCTAGGTCCCTGGTATTGTTTGCTACGCTCAAAAATCCCCCGGGTTTCTCCAGATTTCCCTGCACACCCTTTATTCCCATAAAACCGACATGAACTCAAATCCCTAATCCGTATTTTGTTTTCTATACTAAATCCCAGGTCTTAAACAGCCACTCAATCATCATCAATCCACAATTTCACTCAAACCCTCACTAGGATTTTCTAATTTCCACAAATCACCAACAAACCATCTCTAAACTAAACTAGAAGCTAAGAATTCAAACTAAACTAACATGGGAAGAGATATACCTCATGGATGAACTCAAGAGAACCCTAGTAGTCCTAATGTTGCCAAAATCCCACTTTGTTTGGTTCAATGTGATGAGCATGAAGAGGGGATCGTTTATTGTGAAAGGGGTTTAGGGTTTTGGGGATTATTTGGAGATGGATCTAAGGTTTGAAGATGGAGAGAGATGAGGGTGAGGATGATGAAGAAGGAGATGAAAAAAAAGATGGGGGAAGAGAATGAGGCAGCCCCCCCTCTCTCTCTCAATTATTCTCACTCTCTCTCCCTCCAAGTCATCATTATGTCTCCTTTCTCTCTCCTCACTCATTATGACACCTTTTTCTATTCTTTTCTCACCAATAACACTTACACCCTAATAAAACAACACAAATGAAATAACATGTAACATGTCATGGTGCACTTACCATGAAAAACTGTAGAAACACAGATTTGGCTTAATCGCGATTAGCAGTGCACTAATAGGGTTTTTACCAAAACTGCCTATAATAACTTTTAAAAATGCCAAATCCTTTAAATATATAATTAAATGAATAAATCATTTTAATTTCCCTTTTTTCACAATTATTGGTATATATTTATACCCATTTTCGAAAACCTCAATTTCGCAAATCGGGCAGTTTTCGGGAAATATATTATTTTAATATTAAATTCCAAAAATAATATTTTATATTTTTTTGAAATGTTACAAATTGATATCTGCTTACTACTCCCAGTGCATAAGAGACATCAGGGCATGTACATAACATCGTATACATTATAGATCCTGCAGCTGAAGCGTAGGGTATAATACTCATGCGAGCACTCTCTTCATCAGTCTTTGGGAAAAAGTCCTTGGAGAGAGTTGTTAGTTATATGTATGCCCTAGAGGCCATTACTGTACATGTGATGTATATTGTAGTGGATGCTTGGACATATATAGGGAAGACTTTCTTGATCGACATGATAGTATGCTATCTGGTCATCTTTATCTTAACATGTACACTTATTGTCTCTCTATTACATATTGATAAAGCCCTTAGGATGAGTACTTGACTACCAAAATTATGATGTAGATCATACTAGTGGGGCAGAGGTAGTCGGTAAGTACATCCTTCAAATGTTCCTAGTCGTGAGAGTATCGAGACTGGGCATCGATACTCCAGAGTAGACTAGCGTATGCGCTTCTCGACCCATGTGATGGGCGATGGATGATCCAACATCCATTGGTGTTTGACATCAGAGAAGGTATACGGGTGCTCAGTGGAGACTGGGTACACTGAACGGACTCGTCGAGAACTCCTAGATGGTATTATACTTATCGTCAGATAGCATTTCTCTGGTGATACTGGTACAGGTTAGTCTGTTGACCCGAGATCGTCATAGAGTCTTGTGTGATTCCCACTATGCTTTGATTTCCAACATACCACGGTCAAGAGATCGTGCAAAAAGGTGGTTTTGGGGTACATCCCCAAGTCACATGGAGGCAATGAGCGATAGGAAGGGATTCGTCTCTCCCGGTATTAGGAGTTGATGTTGCGCTATGCACAATTGGCCATAACAGGAAATCCCTGGCCAGGGTTGCTGAGATCTACTGGTAAGTGTTATCAGTAGTTTCTCAAACCGTTATGGACCTTGCATCGGCATGACTTATCAGGCTATTGGGGTCTGACGTTATACCAACCCCAGGCTGTGATATGCGACATATCTGACGAAGAGACCGGACTGTACGGTAGTATTACTGATTGGATTCACAGGAGTGTGAGCAGGCTTGCTTGTTGATCTTCTGATCGCTCAATACCCGGGTGGCCGTTACGTTTAGCAGACCGCTTGCAGCATATGGGCGTTTGATATGATCATCACCTACTGCCGGCGTATTGACGAGTCTTTAAAGTCCTACACGGAGGTTTCCTGGTTCATGCGAAACAGAGTAAGAGCACATATGTGATATGTGCGGGACCGAGATTAATGCACGTATGTGATACCGCATTCTATTCTCGCGATATGAGATATTGGTCGGTTATATGTGATATAGCCGGGTTATCGGATCAAGTGTTGATTCGATAAGTTGATTCATATGATATTAGTCGGTTGTATGCGATATAGCCGGATTATTAAATCAAGTGCTGATTTGATAATTTAATGTATAATTATATATTTGATATATTAATTTACATTAACTAATATTAGCTTACTTAAGCATTTCTTTTTCTCACTTGTGATACATTAATATATATGTGATATATGTTAATTGTATTCTTTTCTTTTTGCACACAAAATATATATGTGATATATATTAGTGTGTCATGCTAGGTTACACATGCAACATGTATGTATGAGACTCATACCATGCTAGGGTTTATGTTATGGTTTTATTTATCATTAAGTAATTTACAAATTATTTGGAATTAGTCATGGTTGAGCTTGGTGGAAGCTAGTAGAACCAATGACTAAGTCCACTTGTTTTGTTTTTAGTTAAAGATATTTATTGACCTAACCATAAACCATGGTTTATTCTCTACAATGGTTAGTGTATGTGATATACTCACCATGGTTGCATTTCTAATCTCATATGATTTATTCTTTCATCACTTGATCTTCATCTTCTTCTTCACCATTTTCAAGCTTTCTATCTTTTGATAAAGTGATGAAATTTAGTGAGAAAATAAAACCTAAAGTGAGCAAAATTCCTACTTCATCATTCTTTACTATTAGCCATTTAGTTTAGGGTGTTTGCTTCACTAATTCACATATTAGTGAAGAGATAGCATGAGCTTGAGTCTCCTCGACGTAGATCATCTTCGGTCTCGAAGACTTCGAGCAAGTTTGCATCTTTCACCTTGTGGAGCCTCTCAAGAGTTCGGGAGATCACAACTTGCAGTGAATGGACTTCTACACGGAGCATTTGAAGTGAAGGACCGGTCTACAAAGGTTGCATTCCGTATTCACTAAGATGTAAAGTGTTTGCATTTGTGTTTCGTATGATTCTCTAGTTAAACATCCTATGTTTTGGGTTCGTTAGCGCGGCAATTTTCTAATTTGGCATGGACGATGCCGCCCGAAACCCCGCTGACGTGCTAGGGAACCCAGCAGTGGTATCAGAACCTAGCTAGAGAATTACACGATGTTTATTAGATTACGAAACCGAAACTTATCCGAAACTTGAAACCCTTTAACCTAGTTTCTGTCAAATTTGAAAAGTGCACTAAAATTTTTTTAAACAACTGCAGAATGTTATATGTGATATAACATGAACACCACGAAAATTTGAGGCAATTTTGACCTAATCTGCCGGCCACAATTGTGGAAAAACCAGTGTGCTCAGGTCATTTGTGGAGTTTTGGCTTCAAATTTTCAGGGTGTTCCAGTCTCTGGGTTTTGGGGTTTTAGGCGTTGCTAGTTTTTGCTAAAATTGCATGTGATGTTAATTTTCTGCATAGGCAACTCGGACCGTTTCGTATTCATAATTCTAATGTTTGTTTCGGGTATTTTAGACGGTGATAAAAAGTTCGAACGGATATCAATAACCCATCTTTTCCCTTGCTGGAAATTTTCCAAGTGTTGGATTTTTTTAGTTTAAAATATTCAGAAAATCATGCAGGTGATTCTGTGGACCCTCTAGAAGAACGAAACCCTAACTCGATTCTGTGACCGTCAGAACCGCCATCAAATCCTAGGGTTTGTGGTTGTTCAGCGGTGCCACAAGTGAGGCATTGGTTGACCCTTCTACGGCTAGTTCATGGGTGTTATGGCATGTTCTGAGTGCTTTTTTAGACTCCGGTCAAATGTTGAGCTTGTTGGAAAATTTTGGGTGTTTGTTTATTCGATCGGAAAGTTTAACATCGTTTAATTATCTAAGATTATGATACAATAATTAGAATCTATTTAATTGCGTGCAAGTTTAACATTTCGGTCTCGGATGAAATCGGGAATCTTGTTGAATTACCCAACTTCTTTTGAAAAGTGTTTTCATAAATGAGACCTAAATGTAAGATTTGCATTGTTAGACATGAAATCCAGAATATGTGATATTCCGGGTTTATGATGTCTAAGGGCAGTGACGATTCCAATTGTTATAGTTTTTCACTTTCTTTTCTGCGACCGTTAGTGTAATATGTGGTGTATCGCCGGTTTCGTTGCTATATGTCAACGATAATTGGGATATGCATATTTACTTACGTTGATGACATGTGATGTTATGTGTTGCTGTGATATTTTATATTGAATCGTCGTGTTCTAAATAGCCCGGGTTTTTTTTATGTGAGATGAGAGTTTTTCATTTTCATTCATGTAAAATTCAATGTATATAATATTCTTTTATTTGGGCACTTCCGGGTTGAGCATGATATCACCATTGATGTATATTATTTATTTTTCCACATTAGGATAGACCCAAGGAGGAGAGCACAAGTAACCGGGTTCTAGGGTCCAGTGGGAGACCATCTCGAGGAGTTGAGACCGGGTCTCCTAACTCTAGAATTGGTAGGGTTGCTTGCCGCTCTCGTAGGGGTATTGGGATGTGGGTTTGGCTATTCATCGCGACCGTGGAATCCGTGTTTTTTATTGGCTTAAATAAAACACGGAATTCCTAGTATATCCAATATTTTATATGTGTTCTTCTGCTGCTGATATTTTGTGATGTGATCACTTAATATGTTCTGAGACGGATGCCTATATTATATATATGATATATAATAACTATTGATGCTTTCGTTTCTTCTGTGATGCTTAGAAAGCATATTTGATGGGACTTCATTAATGAGATTAATGAAATAAAAGAAACCTAAAGATGTTGTAGAAACTTGTTTTTAAAACTGGTAGCTCTAGTTCTTGCATTGCATAGCGGTATTCCTTGTAGAATATCCAGCACCTTATTCGATAAGGAAAGAGCCGAGATCCCTTCACCTGGAGTGACCACTTTAGCGAAACTGGCAGATACTACAACCCACTCGTTTTGTCTTTTGATTGCTTCTATAGTTTTTGCTTTGCATAGTGGTATTTGTGAAGTATTCTGCATCTTATTCGATAAGGAAAAAGCCGAGATCCCTTCACCGGGAGTGACATCTTTAGCGAAACTAGTAAAAGCCTCAAAAACACTCCTTTTCAAAATCACTCGATTCTACAACGATATCAAATTCATTACGCAAAAGGTTTTCTTAAAAACCTGTCTTAGCCCTCCGTCATTTCAGATAGGTACTACTTAGTATTCGTGCTACGTTTGTTGACTATGTTAAGGCGTAGTGTGCGGTAGCTGATTAGTGCTTATCGGCTTAAGCATATGATGCGATTGGATTAGGGTAGTCGTACGACTTTGTTGACTATGTTAAGGGTCGTGCGGGTGGGTTTAATTCAATCAGGAAATGACGGGTTGAACTTGGCTAGCGCTTATGATTTGTTGACATTATTAAGGTCATAAGTTGCTAGGGGCAAAAGATTATTGGAAATTTCAAGTGTTGAAAATTGCAATGAGATTGCATACCTTCTATGAGATAGTTGGATCCCGATACCCACTGAGAGTAAGAGTTATTCTTGGGAGAGTTTTACACATTACAATTAGCCGATCAAGTAGGTGTCTAGAAAGGTGTTAACGGGGTTACGCCCCTGGGAAAATGAGGTTTATTTTAATTAGGTCCGTGCGAAAGCACGGGGAACCTCCCTCAAAATACCGACACGGGCCTGGCCGAAAGATTGGCGAACTTGTAGGGCGAAATTAATCCCGGCTAGTCTTACCTTTTAGGGTTTGAAGGAAGATTTGATAAAAACAGTGAGAGCCATCCTGATTAGATAAAATAATAACCAATCTGATTTTACAAGAGCGCACGCAGAGTGTTTTATTCTCTCTCTCTCCTGGTAGCGACCATATCATGCCTTAATCAAGATAATAATATAGATGCATTGACTGAACCTGCTTATTATACTGAGCTGGGAAACGTTGGTTCCGCTCTATCTTATAACTGTTATAAATCCGAGCAGGATATAGGGGAATATCCGGATTTCTATGCCACCCTATCGAAGAAAGTGCATGTTGATGCATCTTCTTCAGGTGTGTTCATTACCGAGAATTGTTTCTCAGTATCCTCTACGTCCTGGGTATGTGATACCGGATCAGGATCCCACATATGTAATATGTTGCATAGGCTACAAATAGGTAGAGAACTGGGAATGGGTGATATGTCTCTAAGTGTAGAGAATGGTGCAATTGTTGCAACCAAGTCAGTTGGCAAATATCACCTTATATTAGTACATTGATTCTGAACGAATGTTATTATATACTGAACCTGATATACAACATTACATCGGTTTCTTTAATGAGTTAAAGAAGGATATAATTCTATATTGGAGGATAATGTTATGAACATTTTCCAGAATCAAGAGTTGATTCGATCAGGCACGTTATATAATAATATATACGTTCTAAATTAAACCACAGTTCAAAGTATCTAGAACACACACAAGAAGAGTAGTTCAGAAATGAACGAATCCTTCTTGTGGTATTATAGACTAGGTCATATCAATGCGACACGACCAGCTAAGTTACATAAAGATGAACATAAGAATCTGTTCGAATTTTCATCTTATGCTACTTGCCAGTCTTGTCTCAAAGGTAAAATGACCAATACTCCATTTACTGGAAACAGAGAAAGAGTTACTGAACTCTTGGGACGGATACAGGATGATGTATACGGTCCTATGTCTACAAATGCCAAGGTTGGTTCTTCGTACTTCACTATATTCATTGATCTTCTCTCAGGATTCGGACATATGTTCCTGTTGAAACACAACTCTGAAACTTTTGAGAAATACAAGGAATAGAAGCTTGAAGTTGAGAACCTAACGGGTAGAAGTATTAAGTCCTACGATGTGATCGAGGAGGAGAATACTTACGCATGGAGTTTCTGGAGTTTCTAAAAGGAGAATGTGATTCTCTCTCAGCATTACTCCTTCGTATACACCACAGCACAACGGGGTATCAGGGCGGAGATATCACACCCTATGAGATATGGTGCGCTCTATGATGAGTACTGCTGAATTGCCTGTTTCCTTTTGGAGTTATGCACTTGAAAAGCTGCATACCTATTGAATGGGGTTCCATCCAAATCAGTGCCTACCACTCCATATGAGATATGGAATGGGAAGAGACCATGTCTTAAACGAGTTAAGATATGGGGTTGTCCGTCCTATGTTGAAAGGCAGAATCCGGACAAGCTCGAGGCAAGGTCAGTTCTATATAAGTTTGTTGGATATCCCAAACATTTGCGAGGGAATATCTTCTATCACACTGAGGAGCAAAAGGTGTTTTGTTTCTCAGCATGCCACCTTTTTTAGAAAAAGAATTTCTTGTGAAGAAATTAGTGATCATGAGGTAGAACTGGAAGAGTTCCAGTTGAAAAAACTAACAACTGATGATTTGGTGAAACCAAAGGACTCGATAGTCTCCAACGAACCTCAGCCTCTCCGCGAGTCTGGTAGGGTTCTTCATCCACTTAAGAGATACTACGATCTTCTCGGTGACAGTGAGAGCGAGAATTGCATCAGGGTGGATGATGGCCCAACTAGGTTCAGGCAGGCCATCACGAGTGGCGACTCTGTGAAAAGGCTGGATGCTATGCGATCAAAAATAGAATCCATATACACCAACAAAGTATGACTTTGAATGTTGCACCTAAAGGGGTAAAACCCATCGGGAGCAAATGAATCTTGAGAAAATTCTTGGTGTAAATGGAAAATTTGAGACTTTTAAAGTTATGCTTAAGTCCATCAGGATCAATGCACGCATCACGGAGTTGGAACATCTGTTTTGATGTGGCAATCAAAATGTTTGACTTCATCAAAAAGATAGGTGAACCTTGTATATATAAGAAAGTAGTAGAGAGTGAGATTGTCTTACATGTATTGTACGTATATGACATACTCTTGATAGGAAATGGTTTCCTATACTACACTCGATCAAGCTCCTCTTATCATGAGAATTCTCCATGGAAGATCTGGATGATGCCTACTAAATCTTGTGGATTATGATCTATGGTGATAGATCTAAGTGGATGTTGGGAGTGTCCCAAATCCAGGTACATTAACACCATACTAAAGGTGTTTAGTATGGAGGATTCTAAGAGTGGTGGTTCGTCCACTACCTCAGGAATCACTCTCTCCAAAAAGATGTCTTCCAAGACTGATTTGGAGAGAGCTCGCATGCAAGGAATACCCTATGCTTCGGCAGTAGGCTCTATCATGTGTGCGATGTTATGTACCAGACCATATATAGATGACTCACTAGGTGTAGTGATCAGGAATCAATCGGATCTTGGGAGAATCACTGGGCAGCTGTGGAGGACGTTCTTAAGTACTTGAGAAGCACTAAATGAATGTTCTTGGTTCGAGCTTCCAGAGTGATAAGGACAACTGAAAGTCGGTCACAGGCATTGTTTTTACTCTCAGTGGAGGGACGGTATGTTGGAAGAGTTCCAAGATAGATACCGTGGCATACTAGACAATAAAGGCTAGATACATCACTACCAACGATGCTACCAAAGAGGTTGTCTGGATATTTCTTGTTCATGAGATGAACATGGTTCCTACCATTGAGCGTCCAATAATTGTTATTGTGACAACAATGGAGTTGCGGCTTTGGCATAGGAACGCGGGTCCCATCAGCGCTGCAGACATATTCTGAGGTAAGTATCACCTGATCAGGGAGATAGTTGATCTCCCAGGGATCGAGGTTAGGAGAGTTAACGCGAAGGATAACACGGCGAATCCACTCACAAAGGCCTTTCCCTAGAGAGACTTCTATAGGACGTTAAGTATGAGATACTGCAACAAATGGCCTTAGTGCAAGTGGGAGATTGTTAATTATATGTATGCCCTAGAGGCCATTACTGTACATGTGATGTATATTGTAGTGGATGCTTGGACATATATAGAAAGGACTTTCTTGCTCGACATGATGGCATGCTTTCTGGTCCTCTTTATCTTAACATGTACACTTATTGTCTCTCTATTACATGTTGATAAAGCCCTTAGGATGAGTACTTGTCTATCAGGATTATGATGTAGATTATACTAGTGGGGCAGAGGTAGTCGGTAAGTACATCCTTCAAATGTTCCTAGTCGTGGGAGTATCGAGACAGGGCATCGATACTCCAGAGTAGACTAGCGTATGCGCTTCTCGGCCCATGTGATGGGTGATGGATGATCCAACATCCATTGGTGTTTGACATCAGAGAAGGTATACGGGTGCTCAGTGGAGACTGGGTACACTGAACGGACTCTCCGAGAACTCCTAGATAGTATTATACATATCGTCAGATAGCAGTTCTCTGGTGACACTGGTACAGGTTAGTCTGTTGACCCGAGATCGTCATAGAGTCTTGTGTGATTCCCACTGTGCTTTGATTTCCACCATACCATGGTCAAGAGATCATGCAAAAAGGTGGTTTTTGGGAACAGTCCCGAGTCACATGGAGGTAATGAGCGATAGGAGGAGATTCGTCTCTCCCAATATTGGGAGTTGATGTTGCGCTATGCTTGATTGGCCATAACAGGAAATCCCTGGCCAGGGTTGCTGAGATCTACTGGTAAGTGTTATCAGTAGTTTCTCGAACCGTTATGGACCTTGCATCGGCATGACTTATCAGGCTATTGGGGTCTGACGTTATACCACCCCCAGGCTGTGATATGCGACATATCTGACGAAGAGACCGGACTGTACGGTAGTGTTACTGATTGGATTCACAGGATGTGAGCAGGCTTGCTTGTTGATCTTCTGATCGCTCAATACCCGGGTGGCCGTTATGTTTAGCAGACCGCTTGTGGCTTGTGAGTGTTTGATATGATCATCACCCACTGTCGGCGTATTGACGAGTCTTTAGAGTCCTACACAGAGGTTTTCTGGTTCATGCGAAACGGAGTAGGAGCACATATGTGATATGTGCGGGACCGAAATTAATGCGCGTGTGTGATACCGCATTCTATTCTCGCAATATGAGATATCGGTCGGTTATATGTGATATAGCCGGGTTATCGGATCAAATGTTGATTCGATAAGTTGATTCATATGATATTAGTTGGCTGTATGTGATATAGCCGGATTATTAAATCAAGTGTTGATTTGATAATTTAATGTATAATTATATATTTGATATATTAATTTACATTAACTAATATTAGCTCACTTAAGCATTTCTTTTTCTCACTTGTGATACATTAATATATATGTGATATATATTAATTGTATTCTTTTCTTTTTGCACACAAAATATATATGTGATATATATTAGTGTGTCATGCTAGGTTACACATGCAACATGTATATATGAGACTCATACCATGCTAGGGTTTATGTTATGGTTTTATTTATCATTAAGCAATTTACAAATCATTTGGAATTAGTCATGGTTGAGCTTGGTGGAAGCTAGTAGAACCAATGACTAAGTCCTCTTGTTTTGTTTTTAGTTAAAGATATTTATTGACCTAACCATAAACCATGGTTTATTCTATACAATGGTTAGTGTATGTGATATACTCACCATGGTTGCATTTATAACCTCATATGATTTATTCTTTCACCACTTGATCTTCATCTTCTTCTTCCCCATTTCAAGCTTTCTAGCTTTTAATAAAGTGATGAAATTTAGTGAGAAAATAAAACCTAAAGTGATCAAAATTCCTACTTCATCATCCTCTACTATTAGCCATTTAGTTTAGGGTGTTTGCTTCACTAATTCACATATTACTGAAGAGGTAACATGAGCTTGAGTCTCCTCGACGTAGATCATCTTCGGCCTCGAAAACTTCAAGCATGTTTGCATCTTTCACCTTATGGGGCCTCTCAAGAGTTTGGGAGATCACAACTTGCTGCGAAGGGACTTCTACACGGAGCATTTGAAGTGAAGAACCGGTCTACAAAGGTTGTATTCCGCATTCACTAAGATGTAAAGTGTTTACATTTGTGTTTCGTATGATTCTCTAGTTAAACATCCTATGTTTTAGGTTCGTTAGCGCGGCAATTTTTTAATTTGGCATGGACGATGCCGCCCGAAACCCCGCTGCCGTGCTAGGGAACCCAGCAAGAGTGACTCCATGACTAGCGGGTAAGGCACCCCGCTTGGAGTCTTCCATACTAAACCACTTTAAGATAGTGTTAATGTACCTGGTTTGGGACAATCCTAACAACCTTTTAGATCTATCTGTTCATATCAGATTTTTGCATTTTTATACCGCCCAATTTTTATCACATTGCTTATCGGTAGGTACTCTTGAGCCGTGCTTGCTAGTCAATTGCAGGATACATGTTCTCGGCTCTAAACGGTGAAATTCATAGAAAAGCACGACAAAATCCGGATTACTGCCAACCACAGATAAAACACGGGTCTCTGCTCTCTATCCGTATGTTGCCGCACACCAATTTAAGAGACAAAATGGCAAATCAATGTCATTTTCATGCATAAAGCTCAATGGCAACACAAGATCCAACATATCTACGCGGAGCTCAAGGAAATCATGACAAAAAGATCCACATCAAATCACCTTTTGGTCTGCTGGAATTCTGGAAAAAATTATGAAGAGATTCTAAGAAAAGTACTATACCAAACTCAAGAGGACTACAAACCAAGGAAACCGATGAAAAATAAAAGCCCAATTCCCTAGTAAGGCCGCAGAACCGCGGCATAAGCATGCTTAGGCCGCGGATCCGCGGCCGTATTGGCTTGTTGGTTGATGAGTTTTCAGGGGTTGTTTTGTCTTTTCATGTTGATCCAGAATGTTGCCCTAGAATTTCTGTTTTCTGCTTATAAATAGTCTAGAACTTGCCTAAGCCAAGGGTGCTTATTCTTGTATTTAGATTTTAGAATACATGTGTTGTTCTTCTTCCTCCTCTCATCTCTTCTCCATTAAAAACTTGTAGTGAGCTTTTGTGAGTGAAGAATGAATAAAAGAGTTCTCTTTGTTATCATGCTTGTCTTGTTCTTTTGTTAATTATAATTGCTTGTAATTTTCATTGCTAATCTAGTTGTTGTTATTTGTTGTTTGTTTCTTTCTTGTTCTCTTTTTCTTTATCCTTAAACAACTATGATGCTTAAGCTTGATCCTTGCCAAGGTGAGGTCTCAAATAGCTAGTTGTAATCTTCTAACCTCTTTCTTTCTATCTTCCTCCTTTGTTTTATTTTCTTTTCCTTATAATGGGTGAGTAGTTTTCATACTTGTTATGGTAGGATAAGGAAAGTTTGAGAGAAGGAAATCTCTCTCACTCTTTTCTTGCCCAACATTTTAATTCGGACTCCCGTTAATTGAACCACAATCCGCTCCCTACGGCACCCTATCCTACATGATAGCGGTGATTCCTTAGTGAGACCGGTTGTGGTTGAATTAACCGGAGGATAAGGCTAAGAGCCAAGAACGGACGGACAAGCACCAAAAGGAAGAACTTATGCGTTGGAAAGCCTAGCTTATACTCGCAAGTTCCTTCCTAGTCGTGCTAATCCCCGTTGTTGCCGATTACCGTAACGCCGATATTAAGAGTGGTAATGAAAGAAGTGAGCGACTCCTAACTCAAACTAACCTAATCCTAACCCTAACAAGCTCTCTTTATATATCATTTTAGCACATAAGTAATCTAAAAACAAACCTGGACATTTGGACTTAACTCGTTAAAGCACATAGAAAAAGATTCTCATCTCCCTGCGGACGACCCGTACTCAACCGGCTAGCTACAAGCGAAACCGTCTTGATTGCGGTAATAAACATAGCACGCAAAAACTCTTACCAATCACTATCCCTATAGATATTCATGCCCAGTATGAAGGAGGCATCACCCAGCCCTTCATAGAGAACTTTTGTGATAAGAATGGTTTGATCGATTGTAGCATAGGAACATCGTTTTCTATCAGAAGAATGGAATCCACGTACAATACGAGGAATGTGACAGTACTTCCTACAATTTTCTTGTAAACACAAGGTTCATCTGGATTTTTGACGAAATTAAACTCTTTGATAATATCATCAAAACAGATGTTCCAACTCCGTAATGCCTGCTTTAATCCATAAATGGATTTGAGCAACCTACATACTTTCCCGCTGCTCCCACTATCAATGAAGCCCTCTGGCTGATCTATATAAACGCATTCTTCTAAACCACCATTTAGAAAAGCCGTTTTAACGTCCATCTGCCAGATTTCATAGTCGTAGTGAGCGGCAATAACAAGTAGGATCCGAATGGATTTAAGCATGGCTACAGGAGAAAAGGTTTCATCATAGTCCAGTCCTGGTCTTTGACGAAATCCTTACGCCACAAGCCTTGCCTTATAGGTCTCCACCTGCCCATCTACATCGATCATTCTTTTAAAGATCCATTTGCACCCTACGGGTTTTACCCCAGAGGGTACAACATCCAAAGTCCATACTTTGTTGGTGTACATAGACTCCGTTTCGGATCACATAGCATCCAGCCACTTCACAGAGTCACCACCTCGTGATAGCTTGCTGAAAACTGGTAGGGTCATCATCATCCATGATGCAATCTTCTCTATCACCATCAATGAGAAAACCATAATCTCTCTCCAGTGGGCGAGAAGTCCTACCAGATCTACGAAATGGCTGAGGTTCATAAGATTCTGTTGCAATATCAGGTTCAACCAAGTCGTCATTTGTAACTTGTGTCTCTAAAACCTCTTCTAGATCTACCACATTGCCATCAGTATCATTTTAAAAAATCTCATTTTCTAAAAATGTGGCATGTTGAGAAACAAACACCTTTTGTTCCTCCTTATGGTAGAAAAGATATCCAAACGAATATTTTAGATATCCCATAAATATACATTTGACCGATCGTGTCTTGAGTTTGTCTGGATTATTGATCAGTCGAAAATATTGCATTTTTAACACATCAATTTCCTTATTCTTTGTAATCATCTAAAGGTATTTGGTATAAATATAGCACATATTAGCAATTCGTCTGCAAAATATCAAATAACATGTGTTATACATTATAACCGACATTCTAGAGGGAAATTGAGTGTTTATTACTACACGCATGATCTTTGTATATAAACACTTGTCTCGAGATTGTGTGCAGTAAATTCTCCAGGTAAAAGAGCCGGAACTGCTAAAAGTGCTAATAAAATACATCAAGTCCAAGACTTGTGATCTGGTAGTAACAAGAAAGTATAAAAATATTCCAGACATCAGAAAAGTGCCATAAAGCCAACATGAAACAACACTGGAAATTCCATGCAGTGATCTCACTAAACGGCCGCTGATCCGCGGCCGCGTCAGGCCGATCCACCGCGGATCCGCGGCCGCGTCGACTCGTCGGCGGTTGGTATTTGTTGCAGAGGCCTCCTTTCAACTGTAAAACTTTCTCAAGACGCTTCAAATCTTCAGAAGTTTCCCTCCAACAGAAAGGCTTCTCATGCAAGCTAGCTAACTATCTTAATCTAGAAACTTCTACCTAGCTTCCTATACAAGCCTCATAACAACCAAGCTTCCAAAGGAAGCTAGACCTAATTTCTAGGGGAAGCTAAAGGGAAAACTATAAAAGGGCACCTAGGGCTTCATTACAAAGGTTGTTGAACATTCTACATCAATTCACCCGCAAGTTGAGTGACACAACTTGTGATCCAAAACCCTAACCCAAATTCAATTCCAAAGCCAAATCAAGATCCATCGAAAAGTGAATCAAGCAAGCCTTCAACAAGCCTTTGAAGCAACGCCGATCTTCATCCGAGCAAGAAATCCGCGACTCAAGAAGATCGATGCGAAGCTAATTTCGGCGGATCTAGTTACCTCCTCAAATCTTGTAATCTTTGAGTGAATTGTACCTAATCGTCGATTAATAAAGGTGAATATTGTAAATCTTGCTTTTCTTTACATTCTTGCATTATGAAAAGTTATCGATTCTTGACTCTTTCCTTTTTCATGATATGTGAGTGAAATCTCCGCTTGTAGCGGAATTGAGAGAATAGATAGATGATGATGATTAAATTCTTGAACGATTCTTAAATCTTATGAGTTTTGTAAACTTTAGAAAATCGAATCATCGAAGACCTAATTTGAGCGAGATCGCTTTCTTGAATATTTTCGCTCCAAATTAGAGATCAACGATCGGTGGTTTAATTTGCTAGAGGCTGGAATTTGAATGATAATCAATGAAAGGACAAGGAATGATGAAGGAGAAACCCTAGTTTCTTCAATAGTTCCTTAATTCTCGTTGATCGTCATCGATCTAGCAACAAATTCTCAATAGATAAGAATTCGTAATCATTAGTATTCATCATCACTATCAATTTGATCGATTCCTACAAGCTTCTTTACAAATCTTGATAATTCAATTGATTGGGACATTTCTTGATTCTTGATTCTAGATCTTTATTTTCTTTATGTTTCTTGAAATGAAAACTCACAAATCTTGAATCAATTTTCTTGCATTTTCTTTTATCCTTTAATTTTCAACTCAACTAAAACGATTTCGAACAAATCACACTTTCTCAGTGGACGATCCGTTCTCATTGACGAAACTACAATAGACACCGTCAATTGATTGCGGTATAAATTTCTTTGGTTGTGAAATATTTCCAAACACACACGAAAGATAAGATCAATCAAATGGCGCCGTTGCCGGGGATAGTGTGCTAATTTGTTCGTTTTTGTAATTTGAGTTGGAAAATTTATTATTCCATCAAAAATTTTAGATCAAAATTCGCACAAGCGCTTAACGATTTGTTGTGATTCGTTGCAAGGAGATCTGGAATCTGTGGAGCGAGAGGAAAAAATTATTAGAGCATCTCAGGGAGTTCACTGAGGCAACAGAAGCATCTGTACCAATTTTTGTGCAGGGATCTCTTCATAAGACCGCGCATCCGCGGCGGTCAGGGCAATATTGCGGCGGTTCCGCAGTAATTTTAGGGATTCATTGCACCAAATTTTCTCGGTGAATTTCTGTCTTTCTTATCTCCTCCCTGCTCTATCCATTAACCAATTTCTACAGGATTCTTTGCAAAAATTCGCGGCGGCGCAAAAAGAAAAATTGTTGCATGTTTGATCTTGGTTATTTGCACTTTTAACATGGAAATTAAGGGGCAAAGACCAAATTCAGATTAGGTGGGGAGTTCATTGCCCTTCCTAAGCCCCAAAAATCACAAAATTGCATCCGCATCACCCTCATTAACTAAAAAATATCTAGACATGACTCTAAGGACCGTCGCGCTCAATTAAGACAGAAGGAGGTCGTGGGTAATCTATTGCTTATCTGCGTTTCTTTTGTGGTGTCTAAGGCAAGTGTGTCTAAGGCAAGTAGTTACTTAATTAGGCCCACTACTTATATAGTGGAGAACCTTCCACTTACCTGGCACTTACCTGGCCATAGAAGGAGCAAAGAGGCAGTAGAAGATCTATCTTGCTACTTGTTTTCTGGAAGTCTACGAGCGGTCTAGAGACTTGACCTAGATGACCACTAGATTTAGGGTTGCTTGTGCATTGTTTGTGTGAATTTTTCAAAATCCATCTTTTTCAAAACAAACACCAATCCACTTTTCCCCTAATTATCCTGCTACTTGTGCTAAACCATTTAGTGCATGCTCGGCTGGACACGGGATTCTAGTGCTCGTCTTGTCCGCGTTCTTTCTATCGACTCCGAAGTCGATAATTCTACGTCTTCTTTTTCTTCACCCACTACCACACCCACTTCGATGGATGGTTCTCCATCGAATTTCTTTAACACTACTCTACCACCGTCCGCGGGTGCGCAGAATCCACCATGCATCTCTCTCCAAGAGAGATGCTACCCTATGCGAGGTCCTCTTTCGACCAGTCTTACCATTCCACCAGCCAATGGGGACAATTTTGAAATCAAACCACAATACATCAATCTTTTACCCAAATTCCACGGTCTCGAGTCTGAAGACGCATATGTCTTTATTACCAAATTTAAAAATGTATGCGCTATGATGGGTACTTCACAGCTTTCTGTGGATGCTATAAGATTACGTCTTCTCCCATTCACTTTGTGCGATATAGCCGAGAAGTGGCTTTATAACACAGCCGCACATTCTATTTCGAACTAGGGAGAATTCATAACAGCTTTCCTAAAGAAATTCTACCTTAATCATAAGACAGCTCGAGTCCATAGCGAAATAAATCAATTTACCCAGCTTCCAAATGAACCATTCTCGAAGTATTTTGAACGCTTCAAGGATCTGTTAGTTCAATGTCCTCATCACGGAATTCCTAGATGGGATCTGTACAGAATCATATATGAGGGCATTAATCCTACAACAAAACAGATCCTTGAATCCATGTGTCAAGTCACCTTCATGAAAAAAGATGATGGTAAAACCTGGAGATTTTTAGAAGATTTCGCTGAGAAAACCTTATAGTGGGAGAGTGTAAACCAGTCATCGTCTAGGGATGGCATTCATCAACTTGATGTTTCCATAGGAGTTAGAGCTGAAATGGCAGCAATGCAAAAGAAAATCGAAGCTATGGAACAAAAATTTTTAGAAACCTCCCTAAATCAGATGTCGCTCTCCAAAACTGTATGTGGATGCTGTTCTGATCCATCTCGTCTTACGGAAGAATGTCCTTTGAATTCTTCGTTTCAAGGTCAAGAGCATACCAATGCTGCTTTCCAACAAAGACCTAGAAACGATCCGTATTCTTCCACATATAATCAGGGTTGGAGGAATCACCCTAACTTTGTTTGGAACCAATCAAAAACTCAAAACACGGTTCCAAACCAAAACAATTTCCAAAGGGGTCCTCCACCACAACAGCAACCACTTCAAATATGTCAGCACCCTTACCAATCACAAAACATTCAGAATCCGGTCAATACACCTACACCGTATAATCCTTTGCAGTTGACCAGTACTGATGAATCCTCTTCACTCGCACAAACCATGAATTTGATTCTGAAAAATTTTATGCAAGTTTCGGCAAGGTTCAGTCTTCTGTCGATGATATAAACAAAAACTCCGCCTCCCAAGCTGAGAGTATAAAATTGATGGAAGCACAAATTGTACAATTAAAAGCCGAAATGAGTGCTAGAGAGAAAGGGAAACTTCCGTCCCAACCCCTACCGAATCCTGGACATTCACAATACTACAATTTGAATGCAATTACAACGTTGAGATCTGGAAGAGTGCTGAATAATCATGTTGGGGAAGAGATTGATAATCATGATGAATTAATCAATAACACCCCGACTTCCACTTCCACTTTTCCTTCCACATCTACTTCTACTTCTAATCCTACTTTATCTACCCCACCACCTTCTTGCGAGCCTATTCTTCGTTTTCCCCAAAGCTCGACACCTCAGCATACCTCATCTATTCAACCAAAGACGATCCCCACTTCTATTCTGGGATCAGTTCCACACACACCACCTTCTCCAATGTTGGACCCAGCTATTATTACCAAAGCTGCTTATCCGAATCGGTTAAGGGGAAACAAATCGAGTTCAGATATGGAGAAGATTCTGGAAATGTTCAAACAGGTTAACATCAATATCTCTCTCCTAGATGCTATCCAACAAGTCCCCGCTTATGCGAAAATTCTCAAGGACTTGTGCACTAGGAAGAGGAAGACTCAAGTGCCAAAAAAGGTGTTCATGTCGAGTACTGTAGACACAGCTTTTCCCAACAATTACCTAGAAAACGTAAGGACCCTGGCTGTCCTACAATTTCTATTTCTATTGGGGGTAAACACATTAACCGTGCTTTACTTGACCTGGGCTCAAGTGTTAACCTGCTTCCATATTCTGTTTACGAGCAGTTATAGATTGGAGAGTTAAAACCAGCTCATTGCACTCTCCAAATAGCAGACCGTTCAATCACCAAACCTAGGGGTGAACTGGAGGATGTGTTGATAAAAGTCGGGGAATTCATATTCCCTGTGGACTTTATTGTTCTCGATACACAACCTGTAGCAAATCCACGGAACCAAATTCCGGTGATTTTGGGTCGACCATTCCTTGCCACTTCCAATATTGTCATTAACTGTCGAAACGGTTCAATGAACCTTTCTTTTGGAAAAATGACAATTGAACTGAACATCTATAAAATTGGAAGTCAGCCGTCTGAACTCTCTGCTCACATACTTGATGTATGTTCTGTCCACGAGATTGCTCCCGAATGTTGCGAAGTTGATGAACTTTGCTTTGAAAATCTCGATGACACTAGCACATCAATGTTTGATCTTGCACATCTTAGTGAGGATACTTTTTCCACTCCTGAGTCTGAAACTCTCGACTCATCGCCTTCCGAGTCTGTATCTTTTGCAGGCTACGAGCTTCTTCGTGACTCTGAATATCATTCTTTTACCCCACCTTCTATAATTTCTCCGCCAGCATTAGATCTCAAACTTTTACCTTCTCATCTTAAATATGCATATTTAGATGAGAATGAATCTTTACCTATGATCATATCCGCTTCTCTAGCCTTAGAGCAAGAGAATGCTCTTTTGACGGTATTAAGATCTAATAGCCAGACGTTTGGTTGGACTATGGCTGACATCAAAGGGATTAGTCTCTTGATTGTAAAACATCATATACATCTGATGGATGAAGCCAAGCCAACCCGAGAACCACAGAGATGGTTAAACCCAGTCATGAAGGATGCGGTAAAGAAAGAAATTGTCAAATGCCTTGACAGTGGTATCATTTACCCAATCTCTGATAGCCAATGGGTAAGTCCAATTCATGTCGTCACTAAGAAATCTGGCATCACGGTCATAATAAATGAGGCAAATGAGTTAATCCAGACACGCGCTCAAATTGAATGGCGTGTATATATTGATTATAGAAAACTCAATGCCGCAACGAGGAAAGACCACTTTCCTCTACCTTTCATTGACCAGATGTTAGAACGCTTAGCTGGACGGGAATATTACTGCTTCATGGACGGATACTCTGGCTATAACCAGGTCCCTATTGCCAAAAAGGATCAAGACAAAACCACATTTACTTGTCCTTTTGGTACTTTTGCTTATAGATGCATGCCCTTTGGGTTATGCAATGCTCCCGCTACATTTCAGCGGTGTATGATGGGGATATTCTCAGACATGGTCGAGAATTTTCTGGAGATTTTCATGGACGATTTCTCGATATTCGGAGATTCTTTTGCTGACTGCCTATCTCATCTTGACGTAGTTCTTACTCGTTGTAAAGAGAAGAACTTAACCTTGAATTGGGAAAAATACCATTTCATGGTCCAAGAGGGAATTGTGCTTGGACATGTTATTTCACGAAAAGGCATTGAGGTTAACAAAGCTAAAATAGATGTCATTCAAAACCTTCCTCGTTCCAAATGCGTCAAGGATATACGATCCTTTCTTGGCCATACAGGCTTTTACAGGAGATTCATTAAGAATTTTAGCAATTTAGCAAAATTGCTAGACCTTTAATTCTTCTCTTGGCCAAGTACATAACCTTTCACTTTGACTCGGATTGTGAGGCAGCATTTGACCCACTCAAACACTCTCTCACTACAGCCCCCGTTCTATCTTCTCTAGATTGGAACCACCCTTTTGAGCTTATATGTGATGTATCAGATTTTGCAGTTGGTGCAGTTTTAGGACAGCACATTGAAAAGATGCCATGCGTGATCTATTATGTAAGTAAGACCCTGAACGATGCTCAAATTAACTATACAACTACCGAAAAGAAGTTTTGGCAGTTGTATTCGCATTAGAAAAATTCAGGCCTTACTTGATTGGCTCACCAATTGTTGTGTACACTGACCATTCCGCCTTGAAACATCTTTTGGCGAAGAAGAATGCTAAAGGTAGGTTAATACGTTGGATCCTTCTGTTACAAGAATTTGATCTTGTTATTAAAGATAAGAAAGGATGTGAAAACGTTGAAGCCGACCATCTTTCGCGCATCTCTTCTTCACCTGTGACCCTGCTGATCAATGATTCTTTTCCAGACGAACAACTCTTGAATGTATCCGACGAACCTTGGTTCGGGGATATTATGAATTATCTTGCTACGGGATTTATTCCCCGTGAATGGTCAAAACAGGACAAACATCGATTTCTATCCCAAGTAAAACACTTTTACTGGGATGAACCCTATATGTTTAAGTATTGTCCTGACCAGATCATTCGCAGATGTGTCCCTAATGATGAATTCAAGAGTGTTCTATCTTTTTGTCATGATCAGACATGTGGGGGTCATTTCGGTCCTCGAAAGACGGCGGAAAAGGTTTTGCAATGCGGTTTATATTGGCCGACTTTGTTCAAAGATGCATTTGATCATTGCAAAACCTGTGCACACTGTCAACATACGGGTAGGATTTCCCGGAGAAATGAGATGCCCCTTCAACCCATCTTAGTGGCTGAAATTTTTGACGTTTGGGGTATAGACTTTATGGGTCCTTTTCCCAACTCCTTTGGGAATCTGTATATATTGCTTGCAGTTGATTACGTCTTAAAATGGGTTGAAGCTATTCTTTGTCGCACTAATGACAAAAAAGTTGTCATTAACTTCTTAAAAGAAAACATCTTTTCGCGATTTAGACACCCACGCGCTATGATTAGCGATAATGGAACGCATTTCTGCAATCGGTCTTTCGAGACTTTGATGCGGAAATATGCAATCAACCACAAACTTTCTACACCCTATCATCCCCAAACGAGCGAGCAAGCTGAGGTTTCAAACAGACAAATCAAACAAATTTTGGAGAAAAATGTTTCTAAAAATAGAAAAGATTGGTCAACCAAATTGACGGATGCTCTTTGGGCGTTCCGAACTGCATATAAAACTGATCTAGGTATGTCTCCTTACAGATTAGTGTTTGGAAAGGCTTGTCACCTTCCGGTCGAGATTGAACACAAAGCAATGTGGGCCATTAGAGAACTCAATTTTGACTTAAATCAAGCTTGCGACTTTCGAAAGCTGCAATTAAACGAGCTAAGCGAACTCCACGATGAAGCTTATGATAATACTGTAATTGTAAAGAACCAGACTAAAATATTTCACGATAAAAATATTTTGAGAAAAACTTTTACGCCTGATCAACAAGTCCTTCTTTATGATTCGCGTCTCCATCTTCATGCGGGTAAGCTAAAATCTCGGTGGAAAGAACCTTTTGTTGTGCGGTATGTATACCCGCACGGGACAGTTGAGGTTGAAAATGTTGAAAACGGTACATTTTTCAAAGTAAATGGACAGTGTGTTGACGGGGCACTGGAAGCGGAACTGTACTGAATACCTTGATCTCAAGAAAAGTAAGCATGGTGATGCTTCAGCTTCAGGTGTGTTCGTAACTGAAAACTGTTTTTCTATAAACTCTGTTTCCTAGGTATTGTATACCGGTTCGGGTTCTCATATCTGCAATTCTGTGCAGGGCTTGAGAAATAGCAGAGTTTTGAAGACCGGTGATCACACTCTCCGAGTTGGAAATGGTTCCAATGTACATGCAGTTTCAGTGGGAGAGTATCACCTAGGGTTGCCGTCGGGTTGTATATTGGTTTTGAACCCATGTTATTTTGTACCAAGCATGCTTTGCAATATAATATTCGTTTTTTTATTAGACAATGAAGGATATCATTTTGTGTTGCAGTACAATGTTATGAACATTAAACTGAATGAAGAGTTGATTGGTTATAGTGCACTTAATAACGGGATATACGTCCTAAATCAACACACGGTTTTCAACATACAACACATAAATAAAAGAAAATTTTCAGATATAAATAAAGCTTTTCTTTGGCATTGTAGAGTCATATTAATGAAACAAGACTAAACAAGCTTCATAAAGATGGATATTTAAATCCTTTTGAGTATAAATCTTATGCGACTTGTCAGTCTTGTATCAAAGGGAAAATGACCAAAACTCCGTTTACTGGACACGAAGAAAGAGCTACAGAGCTCTTGGGCCTCATACATAGTGATGTATGTGGGCCAATGTCTACACATGCGAGAGGCGGTTTTTCTTACTTCATAAATTTTACTGATGATTTCTCAAGATTCGGGAATGTGTTTTTATTATAGCATAAGTCTGAAGCTTTCGAGAAATTCAAGGAGTACAAACTTGAAGTAGAAAAACAAACAGGAATGACCATCAAAATACTTCAATCAGATCGAGGTGGAGAGTATCTTAGTACAGAGTTTTCAAACTTCCTAAAAGAGAATGGGATTCTCTCTCAGTTCACTCCCCCTTACACAACACATCACAACGGTGTGTCAGAGCGGAGGAATCGTACCCTATTAGATATGGTACGATCTATGATGAGTGATACCGAGTTACCTCTCTCCTTTTGGGGGCATGCATTGGAGACTGTAGATTTTCTGTTGAACAAAATTCTAACCAAGACCGTGTCTACCACTCCATATGAGATATGGTATGGGAAGAGACAATCTTTTAAACGAGTTAAGATTTGGGGTTGTCCGGCTTTTGTCAAAAAGCATAATTGATTGATCTTATCTTTCGTGTGTGTTTGGAAATGTTTCACAACCAAAGAAATTTATACCGCAATCAATTGACGGTGTCTATTGTAGTTTCGTCAATGAGAACGGATTGTCCACTGAGAAAGTGTGATTTGTTCGAAATCGTTTTAGTTGAGTTGAAAATTAAAGGATAAAAGAAAATGCAAGAAAATTGATTCAAGATTTGTGAGTTTTCATTTCAAGAAACATAAAGAAAATAAAGATCTAGAATCAAGAATCAAGAAATGTCCCAATCAATTGAATTATCAAGATTTGTAAAGAAGCTTGTAGGAACCGATCAAATTGATAGTGATGATGAATACTAATGATTACGAATTCTTATCTATTAAGGATTTATTGCTAGATCGATGATGATCAACGAGAATTAGGGAACTATTGAAGAAACTAGGGTTCCTCCTTCATCATCCCTTGTCCTTTCATTGATTATCATTCAAATTCCAGCATCTAGCAAATTAAACCACCGATCGTTGATCTCTAATTTGGAGTGAAAACATTCAAGAAAGCGATCTCGCTCAAATTAGGTCTTCGATGATTCGATTTCATAAAGTTTACAAAACTCATAAGATTTAAGAATCGTTCAAGAATTTAATCATCATCATCTACCTATTCTCTCGATTCCGCTACAAGCGGAGATTTCACTCACACATCATGAAAAAGGAAAGAATAAAGAATCGATAACTTTTCATAATGCAAGAATGTAAAGAAAAGCAAGATTTACAATATTCACCTTTATTAATCGACGATTAGGTACAATTCACTCAAAGATTACAAGATTTGAGGAGGTAACTAGATCCGCCGAAATTAGCTTCGCATCGATCTTCTTGAGTCGCGGATCTTCGTGGATCTCTTGCTCGGATGAAGATCGGCGTTGCTTCAAAGGCTTGTTGAAGGCTTGCTTGATTCACTTCTCGATGGATCTTGATTTAGTTTTGGAATTGAATTTGGGTTAGGGTTTTGGATCACAAGTTGTGTCACTCAACTTGCGGGTGAATTGATGTAGAATGATCAACAACCTTTGTAATGAAGCCCTAGGTGCCCTTTTATAGTTTTCCCTTTAGCTTCCCCTAGAAGCTAGGTCTAGCTTCCCTTGGAAGCTTGGTTGTTATGAGGCTTGTATAGGAAGCTAGGTAGAAGTTTCTAGATTAAGCTAGTTAGCTAGCTTGCATGAGAAGCCTTTCTGTTGGAGGGAAACTTCTGGAGATTTGAAGCGTCTTGAGGAAGTTTTACAGTTGAAAGGAGGCCTCTGCAACAAATACCAACCGCCGACGAGTCGACGCGGTCGCGGATCCGCGGCGGATCGGCCTGACTCGGCCGCGGATCCGCGGCCGTTTAGTGAGATCACTGCATGGAATTTCCAGTGTTGTTGCATGTTAGCTTTATGGCACTTTCCTGATGTCTGGAATATTTTTATACTTTCTTGTTTACTGCCGATCACAAGTCTTGGACTTGATGTATTTTATCAGCACTTTTAGCAGTTCCGGCTCTTTTACCTGGAGAATTTCCTGCACACAATCTCGAGACAAGTGTTTATATACAAAGATCATGCGTGTAGTAATAAACACTCAATTTCCCTCTAGAATGTCGGTTATAATGTATAACACATGTTATTTGATATTTTGCAGACGAATTGCTAATATGTGCTATATTTATACCAAACACCTTTAGATGATTACAGAGAATAGGGAAATTGATGTGCTAAAAATGCAATATTTTTGACTGATCAAATTCCCCCAAACTTAATTTTGGTCTTCTTGAGCAAACTTGTTTTATTCTTATTTAAGAGAAGGAGAAAATATAAGAAAAAGAAAAACTAACTAGCACACTTTCGTAGGCAACACGATTGCACTGAGCACGTGCAACAAGCCTTTAAACCTCTAGGTGTCCCTCGTAGGAGGAGTGTTGTCTCCTGAGGGTTTTCAGCGGATTGCACCCATAAAATCCAATAATAAAAGGAAGACCGTGAAAGTTATATATAAAGATGAGAATTGTAAAAGAAAGACTTTGAAAATTAGAATTTCCAACTATACTAGCTTTTCGGTTGTCATGAGCCCTATCTTAATAGTCATGAAAAGATGTTAGAAATCACATCATCCCTCAAAAAAACATCATCTTTATTCTTTATTCCTACCTTTCTTCCAAACACCGATCATATACCCCTACGTGTGTGTAATAGACATCCCTACACTCGGAGAATTCAATTCAAGCTATCATACTCTTGTCCATCACCTCAGTACTTTTTAATCGGTGAATATTTAGATGGAATTGCTTACACCTTTTTCATGCGAACGTTAATACTTCTTGAGGTACTAACCGACCGATTACTCATGTGCTTGCTTATTAGGTGTATTAGTATTTTCCTCGTCTTGCACCACCCGAGGCTTAGCAGTGACTCCCAAACCAGTTGGTCTAAGGCACTAGGTGATCAAGCACCCTCGCTATATTTTTTTATTGCTGCCTTGGTGATAACAAAACCAGTGTTCATTTTTCTATACCATTTTATATTTTATTCATTTATTATTTCCTTCATACTTTGGCTTTTAGACAAGAGCATTTCAAGGTATCCTCTACTATCCCGAGTTTCAAGACGTGTGTAAGTGCGAATAGTAGGGTAACAAAACCTGTAAGCTTGGGAGAAAATTTATTAACGGGGACAATAATGTGAAAATCTCTCCCAAACTTATTCTTTTCACTTACCTCCATTCTAAATTTGATACATCATTTTTCAAGACATGGAGGTGAGACGGAGGAATTTTAATCAAGATAAAGTGGCTCCTGTAAAAACAGGAGCTCCTCCGTGGGGTCAGTAGAAAAATACGGTTTTAGTCTCCGGCGAAGAAGAATGCTAAACGGTACATTTTTCAAAGAAAACGGAGGAGCTCCTGTTTTTACAGTAGCTACCAAACATTATGCCTTGACGAAAACCAACAAACATAGCTTGAATACTACTGACTATCCATAAGAAATGACGGAGGGCTACGACTGGTTTTGGCGAAATCGTGAACGTAGTAAACTTGATATAATCAAAGGAACCTGCTAGCTTTTTAAAAGGAGTGGTTAAAGCTCCGCAATTAAAAATTCTGCTCTTTTAAAATAACCGAGTGGTTTCTTTTAAATTTGTTCCAACGATTCAACTTTGGTTTATTTTCTTTGCATTAATATAATGCGTCCCATTATTTAACCTATCATTGCAGAAAACAACGAAAATACAACGTCCTCTTATGCCATCCGCATTCGCCACTGGATCCCGTCATCACCCGTTAGGTTACTTAACTAACGACAGAGCGGGGGCTGGGCTAGCGCGGGTGTAAAACATAAGTGACGTCTAAATAGCTATCATATATAGATATTGTACATTCGTCAGACGCAATAATAGGCATTCCAGATCTCAGATGAACATTATTGGATATACAAGTAATCCGCGTTTGCTTTGAGCCTGCAACAAAAGACGGATTACACAGTTGTGATGAATAGCCATTACCCCACCCTAGACCCCTACGGGTACGGCAAACTACCCGTCAAGTACCCGAAGTGAAGCGGTCTCCCTCAACAACGTGAGTAGGCCACTAAACACTTCAACGTACCCGGTAGTTTGTGTACCCCACCTTGGGTCTATCCTAGGAGCAAAAAGCAGTAAATAAAATAATACAACGGTGGCTACAACCGCAACCTGGATGTGCCCCGCAAAAGAATATTACATCATATTATAATTTACATCGAATGAATGAATATAAAACCCATCTCAAACCCCGGCTCATCATCACAACGATCCAATCAAGTTCATATACACAAACAGTAAACATTACAGAAATGTGCAACCACCTGCCAACCGATATACTAGCAGTTAGGGGAGGTTTACGAACACATTAATCATTACAGATATAAACCCGATTAGCAAATAACTTAGAATATCGATCGACAACCTTTTTCCGTGTCTACCCCAAATGCAAGCCAGCACAGAAGTAACCTGGGCAGAAACAGAATATACTAGAAAACAAAACACCAAATTATATGAATTACTGCGCAAATCCGAGTCAACTCGGAGTTGACTCGGCGGCGGATCCGCGGCCAAAAGCACTATTGTGCCGCGGATCCGTGGCCATCTAACCGAGTTGAGAGCTCGTATTTTCCCAGTTTTCTTATAATATCCTACTGTGAATTTTAAGGCCTATCAAATAATTTTTCTGACACTTTTAAAATCAACAGAAACTGTTAGGGTGCTCGGGGTGTTGTTTTCGTGTTTTCCGTCGATCGAAGTTCTAATTAGTTGCTAACAAGCTAGTAATGGTTTAGTTGGCTCTGATACCACTGTAAGTCCATGTCACGCACCCCATGAACTTGCGGGGAGGCGGAATATATGAAAAACGATCATCAAAGCTTCGTAACACGGACTTGAGCGCATGAATCGTGTCTAAACCGTTGCTAGCAAACTACGAAAGGTTTAACTACTCTGATTCGAAGTTATACCTCACGGTACTTGTCCTTCGGGTCTCCATCACTATCCTCCACTCCTTGTAGGCTCTTTGGAACGTCGGCACCTCAACGGCCTCCTCGAGTCAAGGACGATCCACCCGAGAGCTCCTACTCCAAGCTTAACCTCTAACTTGAGGTAACTAGGTTTCTCAAAGTGCTAATCTAAGCAACCTAGGTGATATAGAGTTGGATTATGGATGTATTAGTCTAGCTAACCCTTGATCTCAACACATGAGAGGTTAGGGTTAGGGTTTGAAGAGAGAGAGAAGGTGAGAATGAGAATCCTTTTGGATGAATAGATCATATGTGTATATATGAAACATATCATATATATTAAATGAATAACAAATAATAATATATCATCATGTTTCATTAATACACTAAGTGATTCATCACATGAGTCATATAAATCATAAATGATTCATTAACTCCATGTATGAATCACACCATGACTCACTTATCCAATTAATGCAAATGCCACCTTAACCCCCAAGTCACCATGCTTCAAGAAGCTTCCCGACAAATTAAGAGAACGCCCCTCCTATCCGTAAAAACACAGAAAAACTTTAGACTGTATAAATCCAATAATCCGATACTAGAATCTGGCTTAAACCAAAACCGACTAGTAAAAACTGTCCGAACATCGTACGTGCGTAAAAACACGTATGCGTCCGAACCCTGTCGTAAAACCATACGACCTCTATATCGTTCCGCCCGAAGCAGGGAAACTCTCTGTGTGGGACTCTAAAGACTCGACACTATGCTGGTAGTGGTTTTAACCACAGACCGCAAGCGGCGCTAGCTGTACGTAACGGTCCCCAGGTAGATGTCGATAAGAAGGCCGATGAGTAAACCCATCCGAACTTCTACTGAGCCTGCTGTGACAATCTCCGTACAGTCTGGTCTGTTCTTCTAAGACTATCGCATATCGGGCCTAGGGGCGGCAAGCGTCAGTCCCCTAAAAGCGGTATAAGTCGTGTCGGAGCGTAGCCCATTACACCTTGAGAAACTACTGGAAAACCTACCAGTAAATCTCGCTTGCCCTGGCCAGGGACTTTGCGTAATGGCTCTCTGACACAGCGCGATATCAACTCCCAATACCGGGAGAGACGAATCCTGTCTAACCGCCACTGCCTCCAAGTGCTCGGGACTGCACCCAACTGCTACCTGTTTGCACGACTCCTTTGAGCCGTGGTAGGGTAGCAATCTAAGAACAGTGGGACACACTCGAGGCGAAGTAGCAGTGTCAAGTCTGCGGACTATGCTGTACTCATGTCACCTGGGAACTGTTAACTGACGACGGGTATAATCCCAACCAACAGTTCCCCGCGAGTCCTGTCCGGTGTACCCGTAACCTAACGAGCACCTGTATACTATCTCCAGTACAATGTACTGATGGCTGTGGGACAGACCATCTCCCCAACTGGGATGAGAAGCGTACACACTAGTCTACTCCGGAGTATCGATGCCCTGTCTCGATAATCTTACGACTAGGGACCTGTATAGGATGTTGCTTATAGACTACCCAGCCCCCACTAGTGTGACTGCCATCACAACGCTGGTAATCAAGCAAAGATCCTAAGGGCTCTACTAATATGTATAAGCGATACATTACAAGAAACATATGCACATATTAAAGTAGACTCAAACCAAGTAGTATACTACCATTTTTAGCAAGACTGTCAATACAACTGTGAATATCCCAAGCTTCCATTAAGTAATATACAAACTAGTATGATACAGTAATGGCCTTCTAGGGCATAAACACTAACAATCTCCCACTTGCACTAGGGCCATGTACTGGCATATCGCAGACCTATCATCTCGAATAGCCTCTCGAACTGCATCTGAGGAATGGCCTTTGTGAATGGATCAGCGGTGTTATTCTCTGTATCTACTCTCTTTACCTCGATCTCCCAGTGATACCGCCTTAAGATGTGTCTGGACTTCTGATGGGACCTGGGTTCCTTCGCTAAAGCTATAGCGCCGTTGTTGTCGCAATATAGAGGTATTGGACCAACACTGGTAGGAACCACCTGAAGTTCTGTGAGGAACTTCTTCATCTAGACAGCTTCTTTTGCGGCATCACAAGCAGCTATGTACTCCGCTTCCATCGTTGAGTCAACAACGGTGTCCTGCTTGGAACTCTTCCAACAGACCGCCCCTCCATTGAGGGTAAAGACATAACCCGACATGGACTTGGAGTCATCCTTGTCACTCTGGAAGCTGGAGTCAGCAAAGGCCTCGATCTGGAGGTCTTTTTCGCCATACCCCAAGAACATCTCCTTAGTCCTTCTCAGGTACTTGAGAATGTTCTTTACTGCTATCCAGTGCTTCTCCCCTGGGTTTGCCTGATACCGGCTTACAACGCTCAATGCGTATGCTATATCTGGTCTGGTACATAACATCGCATACATTATAGAGCCTACCGCAGAAGCGTAGGGTATAATCGACATGCGATCCCTTTCCAAATCAGTCTTGGAAGACATCTCTTTGGAGAGGGTGATTCCGTGACAAGCCGGTAGGCTACCGCGCTTAGAATCATCCATACTGAATCTTTTCAATATGGTGTCTATGTACCTGGACTGCGAAAGTCCCAACATCCTCTTTGATCTATCACGATAGATCTGGATCCCCAGAATGTAGGTGGCATCACCCAGGTCTTTCATGGAGAACTTCTGTGACAAGAATCTTTTGACTGACTGTAGCATAGGAATGTCATTTCCTATTAGGAGAATGTCATCCATGTACAAGACGAGGAATACAACAACTCTCCCTACAATCTTACTGTATATGCATGGTTCATCTGGATTTTTGATAAAGTCGAATTCTTTGACAGTATCATCAAAACAGATGTTCCAACTCCGCGATGCCTGCTTTAATCCATAAATGGATTTAAGCAGCTTGCATACTTTACCGCTGCTCCCACTCTGAATGAATCCCTCTGGCTGATCCATATAGACGCTCTCTTCCAAATTACCATTTAGAAAGGTCGTCTTTACGTCCATCTGCCAGATCTCATAATCGTGGAAGGCAGCAATAGTAAGAAGGACCCGAATGGATTTGAACATAGCCACTGGAGAAAAGGTTTCGTCATAGTCCAAACCAGGTCTTTGACGAAAACCCTTTGCAACAAGTCTAGCCTTATAGGTTTCAACCTGTCCATCTACACCAATCTTCTTTCTGAAGATCCACTTGCATCCTACGGGTTTTACCCCATCTGGAGCAATGTCCAAAGTCCATACTTTGTTAGTGTACATGGACTCCATTTCGGTCCGCATTGCATCCAGCCATTTTACCGAGTCGCCGCTCTGAATGGCTTGCTGGAAGCTAGTAGGGTCGTCATTATCAATGACGCAATCTTCTCGATCCCCGTCTATGAGAAAACCGTAGTATCTCTCGGAAGGATGAGACTGCCTACTACTTCTGCGGATAGGCGCTGGTATGTCCCTTTTTTCTGAAACTTCTTGTTCTACCAAACTTTCAGTAACAGCTTGTGGTTCTGGAATTTCTTCCCGTTCTACTGCGCTCCCACTCTTCTGATTTTCTAAAAATTCAGTTTCTAAGAAGCGGGCATGACGAGAAACAAAAACCTTTTGTTCCTCTGCGTAATAGAAGCAATATCCCATGGAGTTCTTTGGATATCCCACAAACTTACACTCTACTGAGCGTGCCTCGAGCTTGTCCGGATGCTGCTTTTTTACAAAAGCTGGACATCCCCATGTCTTCAGGTACTGAAGATAGGGTTTCTTCCCACTCCACATCTGATATGGTGTGGTAGGCACAGTCTTGGTTGGAACCTTGTTTAAAAGATATGCAGCTGATTCTAGTGCATAACCCCAGAATGATCGCGGTAACTCAGCCTTACTCATCATGGAACGAACCATATCCAATAGGGTTCGATTCCTCCTTTCTGATACACCGTTGTGTTGTGGTGTGTATGGAAGAGTAAGCTGAAAGAGAATTCCATTCTCTTTTAAGTAACCCAGGAACTCGGCACTTAAGTATTCACCACCTCGATCAGATCTCAGTGTCTTAATACTTTTGCATGTTTGGTTTTCCACTTCATTCTTGTATTCCTGGAATTTCTCAAAGTCCTCGGATTTATGCTTCATCAAGAAGATATGTCCATACCTAGAGAAATCATCCGTAAAAGTAATGAAGTAGGAATAACCACCTCGCGCATATGTAGACATTGGACCGCACACGTCACTGTGTACGAGTCCTAAGAGCTCGCTCGCTCTTACTCCGTATCCAGTAAACGGGGTCTTTGTCATCTTTCCCATGAGACAAGATTCATAAGTGGCATAAGATTGATATTCGAACGGATTCAAATATCCTTCTCTATGTAACTTCGTTAATCGTGTTTCATTGATGTGACCTAGTCTACAATGCCATAAGAAAGCCTGATTCATTTCTGGAGACTTTCTTTTAAGTGTGTTCTGGACATTGAAAACATGAACTTTACTCAATACGTATATACCGTCATCTAATGTACCGGACCCAATCAAAACTTGATTTAGGTGGATGTGAACTACATCGCTTACGAATGTAAAATCATATCCTTCTTTTGAAAGTAAGGACACTGATATGATATTACAAGTCAAACTAGGTACATACAAACAGTTACGTAGAATCAATATCTGCCCACTTGTCAAACCTAGGCGATATTCTCCCACGGATTCAGCGTCCACGCTCATTCCGTTTGCAACTCTGAGAGACATATCACCTACCCTTATAACTCTACGGTTTCTCAAAGCATGTAATGAATTACAGATGTGAGATCCTGCTCTGGTATCTAGTACCCAGGAAGTAGAGTTAATTGACAAACAGTTCTCAATTACAAACACACTTGAGGCTGAAGCCACAACATGCTTCGTATCCTGGCTACTGGCTTCCAAAACCCTGCAATCCTTCTGCCGATGCCCGTTCCCATAACAATAGGAACATCCCTTTTTAACTACACCAAGTCCCGAAACTTTTGCTCTTCCCTTTCCTCCTACTTTATTGACACCGTATATCGGCTTTGTAGAGGTTTTCTTCTTTTCACCCTTTGCTTTCGCCCTGGATGTAGAAGAAGAAGGTCCCCCATTAAGCAGAGCTTGTGTCTCCCTGGTTTCTTTCAGGGTGTAAGTAGAGGGTAGGGACTGTGAAAATAAGTCAGCATATGACATGTTTCCCAACGTGGTCTCCAAGTCCTTGAGCTTATCAATATAGCTAGTCATTGTAAGGACGTCGTCCCCTACAGATGACCCGACAGCCAACCTCGCTTGAATTAATTCGTTCGAGGTCTCATATCTTGCTATATGAGATTGCTCTCCATATAAATCTTTGTTATGGAGAAAGATGGAAAATAAGTCCATCTTCTCGTGCTGCTTCTGGTATACACCATCAACTGAAGCCAACACGAGGCACTTAGCTTTCGCTTTATCCTTTTCCCTTGTCTGACGGATATTCATATCCGCGACGGTGGAAACTGGACCTGGGACAGCGGGATCTTGAGTAGTAATAGAGTGGTCCAGCTTGCCATAGGCAATGGACATCTGGACAGACCTTTGCCGGTCATATAAGTTAGATTCAGTCAACTTGTTATCTAGATGTAACCTAGTCATGGTCACAAGGTCGCTGCAATGAGAAAGAGAGAAGAAAACACTTTAGCATGATGCTCTTGCAAGTTTAGATTGGTTTTTTAATTTATCTAAACTGGATGTCTCCCACTGTTTCTCGAATCCTTCCTCAAACCATAAAAGAAGAATTAGCCAGGACTATTCTCACTGTACAATACTTGCTTAACCGTTCAGCCAGACTAGTGTCGGTACTTCGAGGGAGGTTTTCCAACGATTTCGCGAAGTTCCTTAATTAAATAACCTCTTTTCTCTGGTGACGTAGCCCCGCTGACACCTTTCTCGACACCTACTTGGTTAATAGCATTGATCGTTAAGTGACGAATCTCCGGATAAGTAGCATATACTTACAGTAGGATCGGGATCCAAATATCATCGTATGATAATGTTGAAGGAATCCTACCAACATTCATCAAACTCCAAATGGTATGCAACACTAGCAAGTTTCAGTTTCTTTAGAAACTCCCGATGTGAATTTTTGCCCCATGTTCTTATGACCTTGACGAAAGCCAACAAATCATAAGTCACATGTCAAGTTCTGCCCATCATTATCTTGTTAATTTGAACACACCCGTACATACCCTTGACGAAAGCCAACAAGGTAATACGACTGTCCCAAACCAACTCATCTATCTATGCAACAAATGAATACCCCAGTAGCTACCAAACACTATGCCTTGACGAAAGCCAACAAACATAGCTTGAATACTACTGACTATCCATAAGAAATGACGGAGGGCTACGACTGGTTTTGCCGAAACCGTGAACGTAGTAAACTTGATATAATTGAAGGAACCTGATAGCTTTTTAAAAGGAGTGGTTAAAGCTTTGCAATTAAAAATTCTGCTCTTTTAAAATAACCGAGTGGTTTCTTTTAAATTTGTTCCAACGATTCAACTTTGGTTTATTTTCTTTGCATTAATATAATGCGTCCCATCATTTAACCTATCATTGCAGAAAACAACGAAAATACAACGTCCTCTTATGCCATCCGCATTCGCCACTGGGTCCCGTCATCACCCGTTAGGTTACTTAACTAACGACAGAGCGGGGGCTGGGCTAGCACGGGTGTAAAACATAAGTGACGTCTAAATAGCTATCATATATAGATATTGTACATTCGTCAGACGCAATAATAGGCATTCCAGATCTCAGATGAACATTATTGGATATACAAGTAATCCGCGTTTGCTTTGAGCCTGCAACAAAAGACGGATTATACAGTTGTGATGAATAGCCATTACCCCATCCTAGACCCCTACGGGTATGGCAAACTACCCGTCAAGTACCCGAAGTGAAGCGGTCTCCCTCAACAACGTGAGTAGGCCACTAAACACTTCAACGTACCCGGTAGTTTGTGTACCCCACCTTGGGTCTATCCTAGGAGCAAAAAGCAGTAAATGAAATAATACAACGGTGGCTACAACCGCAACCTGGATGTGCCCCGCAAAAGAATATTACATCATATTACAATTTACATCGAATGAATGAATATAAAACCCATCTCAAACCCCGGCTCATCATCACAACGATCCAATCAAGTTCATATACACAAACAGTAAACATTACAGAAATGTGCAACCCCCTGCCAACCGACATACTAGCAGTTAGGGGAGGTTTACGAACACATTAATCATTACAGATATAAACCCGATTAGCAAATAACTTAGAATATCGATCGACAACCTTTTTTCCGTGTCTACCCCAAATGCAAGCCAGCACAGAAGTAACCTGGGCAGAAACAGAATATACTAGAAAACAAAACACCAAATTATATGAATTACTGCGCAAATCCGAGTCAACTCGGAGTTGACTCGGCGGCGGATCCGCGGCCAAAAGCACTATTGTGCCGCGGATCCGCGGCCATCTAACCGAGTTGAGAGCTCGTATTTTCCAAGTTTTCTTATAATACCCTGCTGTGAATTTTAAGGCCTATCAAATAATTTTTCTGACACTTTTAAAATCAACAGAAACTGTTAGGGTGCTCGGGGTGTTGTTTTCGTGTTTTCCGTCGATCGAAGTTCTAATTAGTTGCTAACAAGCTAGTAATGGTTTAGTTGGCTCTGATACCACTGTAAGTCCATGTCACGCACCCCACGAACTTGCGGGGAGGCGGAATATATGAAAAACGATCATCAAAGCTTCGTAACACGGACTTGAGCGCATGAATCGTGTCTAAACCGTTACTAGCAAACTACGAAAGGTTTAACTACTCTGATTCGAAGTTATACCTCACGGTACTTGTCCTTCGGGTCTTCATCACTATCCTCCACTCCTTGTAGGCTCTTTAGAACGTCGGCACCTCAACGGCCTCTTCGAGTCAAAGACGATCCACCCGAGAGCTCCTACTCCAAGCTTAACCTCTAACTTGAGGTAACTAGGTTTCTCAAAGTGCTAATCTAAGCAACCTAGGTGATATAGAGTTGGATTATGGATGTATTAGTCTAGCTAACCCTTGATCTCAGCACATGAGAGGTTAGGGTTAGGGTTTGAAGAGAGAGAGAAGGTGAGAATGAGAATCCTTTTGGATGAATAGATCATATGTGTATATATGAAACATATCATATATATTAAATGAATAACAAATAATGATATATCATCATGTTTCATTAATACACTAAGTGATTCATCACATGAGTCATATAAATCATAAATGATTCATTAACTCCATGTATGAATTACACCATGACTCACTTATCCAATTAATGCAAATGCCACCTTAACCCCCAAGTCACCATGCTTCAAGAAGCTTCCCGACAAATTACGAGAACGCCCCTCCTATCCATAAAAACACGGAAAAACTTTAGACTGTATAAATCCAATAATCCGATACTAGAATCTGGCTTAAACCAAAGCCGACTAGTAAAAACTGTCCGAACATCGTACGTGCGTAAAAACACGTATGCGTCCGAACCCTGTCGTAAAACCATACGACCTCTATATCGTTTCGCCCGAAGCAGGGAAACTCTCTGTGTGGGACTCTAAAGCCTCGACACTATGCTGGCAGTGGTTTTAACCACAGACCGCAAGCGGCGCTAGCTGTACGTAACGGTCCCCAGGTAGATGTCGATAAGAAGGCCGATGAGTAAACCCATCCGAACTCCTACTGAGCCTGCTGTGACAATCTCCGTACAGTCCGGTCTGTTCTTCTAAGACTATCGCATATCGGGCCTAGGGGCGGCAAGCGTCAGTCCCCTAAAAGCGGTATAAGTCGTGTCGGAGCGTAGCCCATTACTCCTTGAGAAACTACTGGAAAACCTACCAGTAAATCTCGCTTGCCCTGGCCAGGGACTTTGCGTAATGGCTCTCTGACACGGCGCGATATCAACTCCCAATACCGGGAGAGACGAATCCTGTCTAACCGCCACTGCCTCCAAGTGCTCGGGACTGCACCCAACTGCTACCTGTTTGCACGACTCCTTTGAGCCGTGGTAGGGTAGCAATCTAAGAACAGTGGGACACACTCGAGGCGAAGTAGCAGTGTCAAGTCTGCGGACTATGCTGTACTCATGTCACCTGGGAACTGTTAACTGACGACGGGTATAATCCCAACCAACAGTTCCCCGCGAGTCCTGTCCGGTGTACCCATAACCTAACGAGCACCTGTATACTATCTCCAGTACAACGTACTGATGGCTGTGGGACAGACCATCTCCCCAACTGGGATGAGAAGCGTACACAGTAGTCTACTCCGGAGTATCGATGCCCTGTCTCGATAATCCTACGACTAGGGACCTGTATAGGATGTTGCTTATAGACTATCCAGCCCCCACTAGTGTGACTGCCATCACAACGCTGGTAATCAAGCAAAGATCCTAAGGGCTCTACTAATATGTATAAGCGATACATTACAAGAAACATATGCACATATTAAAGTAGACTCAAACCAAGTAGCATACTACCATTTTTAGCAAGACTGTCAATACAATTGTGAATATCCCAAGCTTCCATTAAGTAATATACAAACTAGTATGATACAGTAATGGCCTTCTAGGGCATAAACACTAACAGGATAGTGACTACTCCATGTTATGCATGTTGAAATTCATTATGAATTGAGCAAAGGCAAGGAGAAGAGACTGAAGAACAATATCAATATATTGTTCATTCTCCATTGTCCATCCGAGATCCTCAAGCTCTTCAATAAGAGTTATCATCTTCAAAACGTGATCGCCTACTGGTGTGCTAGGAGCCATCTGCATCTGAAACAACTTTCGAGATGCTTCGTATCTCAAGGTCCGAGATTGCTCCCCATACAACTCTTTTGTATGGAGAAAGATAAATTGAACATCCATCTACTCGTGCTGTTTTTGATGTGTATTGTCCATCGATGCAAGCACGAGGCATTTGGCAGTAGCACAGTCAATATCCCACGTTTTGCGGATCTCCTTATTCACAACAGAAGATTCAGGGCCTGGGCTGGGTGGGGCTGAGGCAGTGAGGACATATGATACCTTATCATATGTGAGAGCAATGTTAATATTCCTCAGCCAGTCTTTATAGTTTGGCCCGGTTAGCTTATTTTTCTCTAACAAAAGCTTAAGTCCAGTCATGGTAATCTGCCATTAGGAGAGAGAAAAGAATACACTCAACGAAAGCTCTTGTAAAGATCAGATTGGTTATTATCTTATCTAATCGATGTCTTCCACTGCTTTTATCAAATTTTCCTTCAAACCTTAAAAAGAAAATTAGCCAGAATTAATTACATTCTACAACTTCGCAAACCGTTCAGCCAGGTCAGTGACGGTACTTTGAGGGAGGTTCCCCGTGCTTTCGCACGGACCTAACTAGAATAAATCTCGTTTTCCCAGAGGCGTAGCCCCGTTGACACCTTTCTAGACACCTAATGGGTTAGCTAATTGTAAAGTGCAAAACTCTCCCGGGAGCAACTCTTGCTCACAGTGGGATCAGGATCCTACTATCACATAGAAGGTATGCAATCTCATTGCAAATTTCAACTATTGAAACTCCTGATATGGTTTTTACCCCTAGTACTTATGACCTTGGCTATGGTCAACATATCATAAGCACTAGTCAAGTTCTACCTGTCATTTCATGATTAATTATACCCACCCACATGACCCTTGGCTATGGTAAACATAATCATGTGACTATCCTAATTAATCGCATCATATGCTGTATAGGAAGACATCACTTAGCTACCGTACACTACGCCTTGGCTATAGTCAACATACGTAGCACGAATACTAAGTACTCTACTTCCTAAAATGACGAAGGGCTGCGAATAGTTTTTAAGAAAACCTTTAACGCTTTGAACTTGATATCTTTATAGAATCTAATGGTTTTAAAAGGAGTGGCTTAAGCTCCGCACTTTGAAAACTTGCTTTTTCATAAAAAGCCGAGTAGGTTTCAAATCCGATTCTACAACATCTTTTAGATTCCTTTTTCTTTATATTAATCTTATTAATGTAGTCCCATCATTTAAGTCCTTAAGCCATCACAGAAAAAAACGAAAATATAACATACTCTTATGCCATCCGCATTTGTCACAATGTCTCGTTATGTATCGTTAGGTTGCTTAACTAACGGCATAGCGGGACGGGACTAGTGCGGATGCAAAACATAAGCAACGTTTATTATATATCATATATATAATACACCATTCGTCTCAACATATAAAGTGATCACATCACAGAATATCAACAGCAGAAGCACATATATGAAAATATAGGATATACTAGGAGGTCCGTATTTTGTATTTAGCCAACAATAGAAAATACGGATTCCATGGTCGCGATGAATAGCCAAGCCCACAACCCTAGACCCCTACGAGAGCGGCAAGTGGCCCTACCAATTCTAGAGTTTAGGAGACCCGGTCTCGACTCCTCGAGATGGCCTCCCACTGAACCCTAGAACCCGGTCACTTGTTCTCCCCTCCTTGGGCCTATCCTAATGCGAAAAAGTAAATAATATACAACAATGGTGACAACATCCTCAACCCGGAAGTGCCCCAATAAAAGAATATTACATACAATGAATTTTACATGAATGAAAATAAAAACTCTGATCTCACATAAAACCCCCGGTCATTCAATCACGACGATCATGTACATCATATCTCAGTAACACATAACATCACATGTCATCAACGTAAGTAAGTATGTGTACTCTAATTGTCGTTGATGTATAGCAACGAAACCGGCGATACACCACATACTACATTTACGGTCGCAGAAAAGAAAGTGAAAAACTACAACAATTAGAATCATCACTTTCACAAATATCCAGACGATGTTAAACGTTTCGATTGAATCAACAAACACTAACAAATTACCCCGAGAGCTCAACACTTGAGCAAAGTTAAAATACCCAAAACTTGCCACAGTGCCTATGGACCAACCGTAGAAGGGTCAACCCTTGCCTCACCTATGGCGCCACGGAACTACGGCAAACCCTAGGGTTTGGCCACGGTTCTATGGTCATAGAATCGAGTTAGGGTTACGTTCTTCTAGAGGGTCCATAGGGTTACTTGCATGATCTTCCGAATATATTTAACTTGGAAAATTCCAACACTTGGAGAATTTCCAGCGAGAGCAATGAGGTGGTGATTGATGTTCGTTCGAACTGTTAAACGCCGTCTAAGTTACCAAAAACAATGTTAAAATTATGACTACGAAATACTCCGAATTAGCCCCTAAACAAAATTAACATCACATGAAATTTTGGGCTAAACTAACAATACCTGAAACCCCAAAACCAACAGACCAGAGCACCAGAGGAAAACGAGGCAATAGGGCCGGCCAGGCTGGAAAATATAGACATGTGACCGGGTCAAAACCGGTGGATGGGCCTCGTTTTTCTCCAGTGCTCTCAGTGGTATCATAGACAAGCTAGAAACTTAGACGATGTTATAAATATTACGAAACCGAAACAACTCCGAAAATACGATAATCTGAAACCCTAAATTTTGCTTTCTGTCGATTTTTAAATGACCTCTTAAAATTAGGTATTGAGCGATCAGAAGAAAAACAAGCGAACCTGTCAAAACTCCCGTCGAACCAACTAGCAACACTTACCGTGCAGTCCGGTCTCTTCATCGGATATGCTGCATATCAAGTCTAGGGATGGTATCGTCGACCCCAATAACTCAATAAGTCATGCCGGTATATGGCTCATAACAGATCGAGAAACTACTGATAACACTTATCAGTAAATCTCAACAGCCCTGACCAGTGACTTCCTGTTATAGCCAATCGAGCATAGCGCAACATCAACCCCCAATACCGGGAGAGACAAAACCCCTCCTATCGCTCACTGCCTCCATGTGCCTCGGGACTGTACCCAAAATCCACCTGTTTGCACGACTCAGTAGAGCCATGGTAGGGTGGAGATCAAAGTACAGTGGGAGGACACACAAGACTCTATGACGATCTCGGGTCTACAGACTAACCTGTACCAGTGTCACCTAAGAACTGCTATCCGACGATAGATATAATACTACATAGGAGTTCTCGGCGAATCCGTTCAGTGTACCCAGTCTCCACTGAGCACCCGTATACAATCTTTGGTGTCACCACACCAATGGATATGGGATCATCCATCGCCCATCATATGGGACAAGAACCGTATACGCTAGTCTACTCTGGAATATCGATGTCCCGTCTCGATACACCTACGACTAGAAACGTTTCAAGGATATGCTTATAAACTACACGTGTCCCACTAGTATGATCGGCATCATAGTCCCAGTAGTCAAGCAAATATCCTAAGGGCTTTATCAACATGTACTAAAAAAGTAAGATGCATGATCAAATGAACATGTCAAGATAAAGTACAACCAGATAGCATACTATCATATCGAGCAAGAATGTCCTATGAATATATATATATATATATACACACACATATCGATACATCCACTATCATATAATGGCCTCTAGGGCATACATATATCAACAGGTGGAAAACACATGGATACATGTATCCTATACTTTCTGCTATGGCTCGTGATTTACTAACAATTTTGGTGTCCACAATAGTTTCAGAGTCTTCTTTTAGTGCGGGTAACAAGGTTCTGAGCAATAACAGAGCGAGGCTGTCGGATGACACATTGGAGATTGCAGTGTGCCAAAAATATTGGTTCGATACAGAAGCTAGACAACAACACGTTAAGAGCATTGAAAACTCCGACACCGATGAAGAGTAAAGACCGATAAGAGCTAATCAGTTTTTTTTATTGAATTGTTTTTTTAATTTTTTGCCAACTGTATGAGGGGTAAGCTTTGCCATTGTAACATTTCATAAATATAAAATATTATTTTTGGAATTTAAATAATAAAATAATAAATTTCACGAAAACTATTCGAGTATGAATTTGGGGTTTTCGTACAACGGTATAATTATATACCAATATTTGGAAAATAATTGGAAATTAATATGAATTATTGATTAAAAAGGTATTTATTGGATTTGGATATTTTATAAATAATTATGCAATTAATTATATGCAAGTTTACATTAAACTTGATTAGTGCACTATCAATCATAATTAAGCCAAATCCACTTTTATATTAACCATGGCTAGTGCACTATGACACATTTCATGTTTTATGCATGGTTCATTTGTATTGTTGACTTGTGGTTTATTATGTGAGAAGAGAAAGAAAAAAAAGAAAACAAAAAGAAATGGGGGACAAAGATGACATGGAAGGAGACAATTGAGGCAAGAGCTAAAGAGAAAAAGAGAGGGGGGTCATATCCTTGACCATGGCACTTCTTCCTTCTTCACTTCATTTCATCTCATTTTCTTCACCTCATCTCCTTGATCCTCTTCCTTCACCTCATTCTCCACCCTTACTATCCTATGAGAATCATCTTAAAAACCACCTTAAAACATATGGCTTCCTTCAATAAAAATGACCACCATCTCATCCTACCCCCCATTGCAAGCTCAAATTTGGATTTTGAGCAACTTGCACCATCTTGGAATTTTCTTCAGTTGCTCCAAGAGGTAAACCCTTCACTTTTCTTCTTGTTATCAAGTTTCTTCATCTCCTATTTGTGTTTAGAGTTCGATTAAGCTAGATTAGCGACCTTGGAAATTTCTAGGATGTTTTTAGTGGATGATATGAGTAGTAGAGATGCAGTTGAGGTTTAGTTAGTGATCTCAAGCCATTAGTGATGATATTCTAGCCAGACTTGATACTAGAACCCTAAAACACGAACTTAGAATTTTCTCGATATCGATGTTAGGCGAATTGTGATGACTCTGTAGAATCTGCTATGATCTGAGAGCTCTATAAAATAAGTTGCCATCACAGTGAGATATGCAGGCCACCTAGAATTTACCCCTGAAACCCGAGCCCCTACCTCCTCACTATGGCCGAAGATTTAATCAGGATGGCCGCAATTTGCGGCCTGACCAGGGATTCTTGGGTTGGGTTTTGGACCATAGCTCTGTCATCTGATGAATAAACTTACCCTATATGCAAAATCTCCTAATTTGACCTAGGGTAGAATCTGGGAGTGTTTCTTTATGTTGCTGATTTCAGGTTTCCGATTTCTGAAAACTTGGTTCTGGTATTTGAGTTTTGGCACGGTCGTTGGACGTTCATACGTCAACGCTGAGGGTTATTTGGTTGTTCTTGCATACGTAGGCTATAGGTTCTAACCTATGAGCACTTCGTATATCATATCGGTTTCGGATTTGGTTTTGATATCGTTACGATGTGTATTGATATGTAGGTACCTTCGCGTGGACTTCCAAGACGACGAAGGAGAACAAGAAGTTCATCGACATCAGCTAAAGCAAGGATTAACAGGTGAGTGGATCTATATCTACGGGGGAAGTCGAGAGAATAGCGTATAGCACCCCCGCAACCATAGTAATGGGAGAACCGATATGTAGAATATAATTGGAGAAACCAAAGCTGAAGTACATATGGATATAATCATAATGATAAGTATAAGATGACTTGAATTGAGATGTTGATATGATGAAATGAGAATATGATGAAACAAGATGACTTGGATTGATATGTTGATATACGGATGCTAGGCGATATATATACACATATACTTGTGTCGAGATATATATATATATATGAGAATAAGAGGTGATGTTATATATAAAACGATAGATCCTTATTCTGTTGATGACACCGTACGATGGATTACCGTACATGATATGATATACTGGATGATTGATCCGCACTCGTGACTTGATGATGATGTTCGATGATAGCGCCACATCTGATACTATGAGGCTGGATCGCCGACTTTTGGATTGTCTTGATTCGGAGAATCATTGATTTCTAAACACCTTGGTAGATAATGGTTTATATTGATGAATCTAGGTGTAGTCGTGTACCTTATACCGTCATGCTTATGTTGTATCTTTTCCTTATGACATACGTACTTGTTTCCAGCACTTACCTGTATATGGCATCGTCTGCTAGGACATATGCACTATTACCGATGATGCGCTTGTTACACATACACAGATTTGCCGGCTCACACACTCATCATCGGTAATTGCCATGCCACTTACACAGTAAAACTGCCATATCACTGTATTGCTCTTGACTGAAAAATACAATCATTGTTCAGTAATTATCACATGACATGCTTACATGATAATACTTGAGATGGTTATAGAACTGTTCTCTTGCATATACTATACTTTATGGTTACATGCATTGAGATGGTGTTTTCATAATATCTCTGGATTTGATAACCGTGGTTATATTTCAAAAGAAAATATGATTTGTTTTAAAAACGTGGTTTCTCATGATGTGATTTATGGCGTCCACCATGAGTTTTCTCGATTCTGAGCTATGTGATTCCCTATTCGAGGAGTGAGGAGGCACCGTCTGCCGGTACATGGTGGACCCAGTACGATACCCCGGGACAAGAAGATCGTATAGATAGACGATGAGACTAGCAAGGGATGCACTACCTAGCGGTGATAGTTTGGGCTCAGCGGTTATCCGGAGGATACCGACCGGAGTCCTGAGATCAGATGGATATGAGGGCCGATCCAAGGATGCGGCGTCTGAGATATGAAGATTTACGTGTCGATGCTGGACATGGGTTTTATGATATTTTCGAGTGTCAATGTTGGACACTCAGGTTTCATGATGATTGATGTGTCGTTGATGGAAACACGTTGGATGACACACATGTATACATGCATATATTGTAGATGACTGGATATTACGTATTGATTATAGGCACGACATTGTTGTTGATACATATGCATACATGATCACCCTAGATACCACATACTATTAACTTTATGTTATAGTAGGACCTAGGGATCGTTGTTCATTCGATTTCTACCTGCTGATATTTTCTACTCACTAGTTGGCAACTCATCCCTGTTGTGCCACAGTTTTCTTGCAGGTTCGACCGCTCGGATCAGTAGCGGCTCGTTGGCATACAGCTTTCTTCAGGGTGTTTTGCTTCGGTAGATGGGATACACATTTGGATCGTGACCACCCTTGTACCTATTATCTCTGTTGTATCTAGTTAAAGCTCCATCAACTAGAAACCAGACTTTGTATTTTTGGTAAATCTAGACACAGACTTGTATATTCTTGAGACTTAGAGCGAGATGGGTATATTGTCTCTTTTGAGCTTGATGATGCCTTGGTCTTATTTACTTTCATTCTATGATTGATCCTCGCCGTAGGGCGTCGTATATATATCTGCTTGTGTGTAGTTGTAATTCCGCCAATTGGCGAAGAGCTAGCTCCCGCTTGGGGATGCCTTTTCATTGCATGTATGTGGTTTTGGATCAAAATATACAAGGGAGGTGCTGCCCAAATTTCAAGGACGAAAATGTTTTCAAAGACAGTAAACTATTGCATTTTCATATGATATGACTTATATTTTTAAAAGAATGGCTTAAATCCTTTATGCCGATATTTCAAAACTGCACCTCCACTATTTTTCCGCAAAAAAGTTTAGATTTCTGGGCTTCGGCTTACTTGAATTACAGCAAAGTCCTGTAAACTTCACGTAATTCTCGTGCCGGTCATGTGCAAATTCCGGGTCGTAACAAAGTTAGTATCAGAGCGTTAGGTTTAAGCTTGGTTCGAGTTTAGGTTTGACTTTACGGAACTTAAATTTGACTAAGGGAGGGTTTTTGGGACCCGAGTTTTCATCTCATGGGTTGACCTTGGTTGATAGAGTAGGTAACTTGAGTAGAGTGGTGTATCGTGTATATGTTCCGCGGCATACTTACGACACGCTTCTCCACTTAAGTGACCTCAGGATGTACATTTCTTGAGATCCATGATTCTATTTGTTCCTATGATCATATTCCCATTAATTCCATTCTTTCCTATGATCATATTTCCATTTCAGAACTATCGATTCCATTCGTTCCTTTGATCTATCATCATCGATTTTGCTTAAGGTTCCTGTCACCATGGCTATGATGTTGGAGATAGTGCCCTCAGAGTCAATTATTGGGTCACAGGCACGTGATTGCAATGATTGAGGGAGGACCTATCCCGGTAGAACAGTCTTACTCGAGATGATAGTTTGCTATCTGGTTTACCTTTATCATCGTGTACTGCTTTAGGTGACCTGATAGGTCGCTATTGCACGTTGATAAAGCCCCTAGGATTCTTGCTTGACTACCGGCAGTATGAGGGCGATCATATACGTGGGAGCTAGTAGTCTATAAGCACATCCTTAAAAGGTCCCTAGTCGTGGGAGTTTCGAGACAGGGCATCGATACTCCAGAGTAGACTAGTGTATACAGTCGAGACCCCGACGAGGGGCGGTGGCCGGTCTCACAAGCCACTGGTGTCAGTTGGTTCACCTAAGATGTATACAGGTGCTCATTGGGTTATGAGTACACCGGACAGGACTCGCCGGGAACATGCTAGTTGGTCTTATACCTGACGTCAGATAGCAGTTCCCAGGTGACATGTGTACAGGTTAGTTCATCGACCTGGGGATCGTCATTTGTCTCGTGTGAGTTCCCACTGTACTTTGATTACTACCCTACCACGGCTCAAAGGAGTCGTGCAAACAGGTTTTAGTTGGGTACAGTCCCGAGCCACATGGAGGCAGTGAGCGGATCTTCAGGGGTTCGTCTCTCCCGGTATTGGGGGTGAGGTCGCGCTGTGTCTAGGAGAGCCATTACACGAAATCCTTGGCCAAGGCAGGAGATTTACTGGTAGGTATTCCAGTAGTATCTCAGGGTGTTCTGGGCTACACTCCGACACGACTTGTACCGCTTTTGGGGGTCTGACTTTTACCAACCCCCTAGGCCCGACATGCGATGCTCATAGACGAACGGACCGGACTGTACGGATATTGTCACTGACAGGCTCAGTAGGGTGTCAGGATGAGTTCACTCATCGACGTCCCTTTTAGTCAATAGCTGGTGGCCCGTCACGTATTGGCTTATACCTCTGACGTGCTAGTGGTTAAATCCACAGCCATAGTATTGACGAGTCTTTAGAGTCCACCACACTTTCAGTTACTCAAGCTTTCGGGCGAAACGCTGTAGAGGCCGTATGGAGATATGGCAGGGTCCGATCAGATACGTGCGGTATTGCACGGATCAGGATCGGACGGTTTGTACTAGTGGCCGTATGGTTATATGGCAGGGTTCGATCAGATACGTGCGGTATTGCACGGATCAGGATCGGACGGACATTACTAGCCGGCTTTGGTTTAAGCCGGATCCTAGTATAGTACAGTGTAGATTTTTTCTCATTGCATTTGTATCCGGACGGAATACAGATGCGGGTGTGTATGCACAGTATCGGGATTTTCCTGTAATTTATTACGGGACCAGTTTTCTGGAGTTGCCAGTTTGCATTCCGTTCCGGCCGGTTTTCCTTTGTTCTTTCCCGGCCGGACTTTTCCGATGGAGGGGGTTATTTGCAAGTTTGCAAATAACACTTTGTGGAGGATTTATTTGCATAAGGATTGATATGATAAGCATCTTTGCTTTTCATGCATTTATTGTGATAAGAATGGATTTGAGGTTGATTTGAGTTTTGTGATAATTATGTTTGGATAAGGTCACCCCTTGCTTTTACTACCATCACCTCCCTTCTTGCTTCATAACTTTTCCTCCACCATTTTCTAAGTGAGAAGGTTTTTTTTAGAAAAGTGAGAAGAAGAAAAGAGAAGGAGAGAGCTTCATCTTTGAGAGTGTTTTTCATTCTTGATCTCTTTTCATGCTAAGAAAAATGCAAGCACCATTTTTCTTATCTTGTTTCCTCCATCATCTATAAATGGCAACAAACCCCAAAGTGAGACATGCACTCTACACTACACTTCCTACAGCAAATCTTGGACGCGTCGATTCGCCAACTTCGCGCCCGAGTTGCCTCGGTATTGAGGTGGGAGCCCGTATAAGTACCCGGCTTCGTGGTGCCCTTTCCGACGAGGAGGAGACGGACGGAGATCCCGCGAGGAGATCGGAGTGGAGATGAAGACCGGAGGACTCGGATCAGTCGGTATATCTCTTCGCTTTCTTGTTAGTTGCTTAGACTTGTTAATGGTTACGATCCGGGTGTTTAGTGCGCGGTGGTGCCGGTTTGCTAAGTCCGCAAAAATTAAAGTTTATCACCGTTTCCGCGTTTGGCCGTCGGATTGACGGCCGGGGCGCCGCCGTGCACTTACAGTGGTATCAGAGCCTCGCCATTAACTTCGTCTAGCTTTGTTTGATGTGTTTTACGTTTCCGATCGAACAAAATCCCGAAAACGTGTTTTTCAAGCACATCAGTTTCTGTCGAATTTTTTTTGAGTCCAAAAATTTTTCAGGTTGTCTCAGAGTGATGTGCAGGGAATTATAAGCATACTGTAAAAATTTGGTACCATGAACTCACCATGCCACCGCGGAACCGCGGCCAAACCCCTGCTTGGGCCGCGGTTCCGCCGCAGTGTTAACTGTTCATGCTCCCAAAACTTTGCAGAATGTTTCTGAGTTGAAAATGTGGTTTCTGGAAGATTAAAATTGGGCCCAGATTTTCTGTGAGTGCTACAGTATTGCTTGGGGGCCCACTTGTTAATTTTTGATCGATCGGATATTTTAAACACATTTTTCACAGTATTTACATTATATCTGCGACCGTGAATGTCACTTGATCGGTAAATCCGGTCTAACTGCTATAGCCCGGTTAGACGGATTTGCGAACGTGACTTTCACGTTGATGTTCTGTTTTTGCTGTGATGTTGCGGATCGGTCGTGGGGGATAGCCTGGATGCAATGCTAGTACAGTTTTTGTTGTATTATGTACATTTGATATTGCGGGGCGAGCGTCCGATATGTGGACTGTCGTCACTGCCTGTTTGTATTATTCTTTTGGGGCACGACCTGGTTGCGGTCGATGTACCCGGTGTATGTATATTTTACTTTCTGTACTAGGATTACCCCGCGGTGGGGTGCACGGGTAGCCGGGTTCTGGAGGGCAACAAGCCCGCATCTCATGGCATTGGGACGGAGGGGGCTTCACTCTGGCGGGCTATTCGCCGCACTCGTAGGGGGTACAGGTTGACTCAGGAGGGGTGCCCAAGTTGCCGGATTCCGTGGAGTGCTGGGTGGTCCATTCACGGAGCTGAAGGGGGCTGCCTCGCTTCAGGTTTTGGCGGGTGACTTGCCGCGCCCATAGGGGTCTAGGTTTTCATTGCACAGGCTATCCACACGACCAGGGGAACGTCGGGTTTCAGTAGTGGCTCTGTGAAACCCGGGGATCCCAGATATCTGTATTGTTCTGTGATGCTGTATATTTCTGTGATGTTGCATTTCTTATCACGCCTTGAGCGAATATAATATATTGGTATATATATTAGTAGATGTTGTATATGTTCTTCATCCGCGCTAGTCCAGTCCCCGCTCTGCCGTTAGTAAGCTAACCTAACGGGTGATGACGGGACCCAGTGGCGAATGCGGATGGCATATACGTACGTCAGTATATTTTCGTTCTTTGTGGTGTGATCAATGATGGGACTGCGTTGATTCGGATCAATGCAAGTTAAAACAAACCTATTCTGATGTTGTTGGAACACTTTTCAAAAAGCTGTTATTGCAAGGACGTTCACTTTTGTTTTGCATCATGGTATTCATTTGGAATATCCTGCTCCTCAGTCGACGAGGCAAGGGCCTAGATCCCTTCACCGGGAGTGACCCCTTGGACAGAAGTTTGCGTCAGGGCATTAACTTCACTATAGCCGATTACTTTTGCTTTGCATCGTGGTATTCAGTTGGAATATCCTGCACCCCATTCTACGGGGAAAGAGCCGAGATCCCTTCACCGGGAGTGACCTCTTTAGTAAAGGTTTTCGTCACTATATTTTCTAAAAAGCTATCCGTTCCTTCAACGAGATCAAGTTCATTACGTTAAAGGTTTTCGCCAGAAACCATTCGTAGCCCTCCGTTGTTTCATGTGGATAGTCAATAGTATTCAAGCTGTGTATGTTGGCCAAAGTCAAGGCACAGTGATTGGTAGCTATTGGGGTATTCATATGCAGCATAGATAGATGCGTTGGTTTGGGACAGTCGTACTGCCATTTTGGCCAAAGTCAAGGGTATGTACGGGTGGGTTCAAATTAACCTGGAGAATGACGGGTAGAACTTGACATGTGACTTATGATATGTTGGCCAAAGTCAAGGTCATAAGAGCATGGGGTAAAAATCACATCGGGAGTTTCAAAAGAACTGAAACTTGCCAGATATGCGCATACCTTCTGGAGTGTGATACCGTGAGCGGATTCCGTCACTTTGTCATACGATGATAGTTGGATCCCGATTCCCACTGATGAGTTGGTTTACTCCTCGGGTGACCCCGACTAATTCTTCTTTCAGGTTTGGAGGAGAATTTGAGGTACAGTGGGAGGTTTCCAGATTAGATAAATTGGTAACCATTCTGATCTAGGATAGAGTGCACACTGAGTGTTTCTTTTCTCTCTCTCTGGCAGCGACCATTGACCCGACCCTAAGATTATGACTTAGTGACCAAGTTGACCGAACCTTCTTAACACTGGCTTTTAGATTGTCAGAGTTGCAGACCTCATTGCCACTCCTACTTTTACCCTTTTCTCCAGGACACCCCGTATTACTGCGAACGTCCACTTCCATTGGACAAAACCATCGTATGGTTAGATACGAACTCGAAGGAATTCGAGGATGGTTTCTAGTTCTGGAGAAAACGAATAGGATTATTCAGTTGTCTTTTCTTTTCACCTTCTCTCAGGTTGCGAGTACTCCTTGGTTTAGGAGTAGTACACCTATTACGCAAATTGGATGGTCTTCTTCCAAACCATAGGCTGGTGCCGACCGGTAGGGAATGAAGAAAACCAGTTAGCCTAAACGGTGTGCAGAAGGTATTAAGTTCAGACAAAGAAAGGGATTAGTAAGAGGGCAAAGTAAATTGCGATTGATATTCACGACCAAACCAAGTATTTCTTCGCCAATCCTAAATCACCTTTGTATTTCTCCAGGACACTCCGTATCACTACGAAGATCCATAGTTTATTGGATACTCCATCGTATGGTTATATACGAACTCGAAAGGAACTTGTTCCAGTTCGGGGATGGATTTTGGTTCAGGAGAAATAGGAATAAGGTTTATTCGGTTGTCTTTTTATCTTCACCTTCTCTCGCATTGCGAGTGCTCCTAGGATTAGGACAGTACACCCATTATGCTTATTGGATAGTCTTCTTCCAAACCATAGGCTGGTGCCGAACGGTAGGGAAGGAAGAAAACCATTTGGCCTAAGGGGTGTGCAGAAGGTAATGACTAAAGACATATAAAGGGATTTGGAGAGGTGGCAAAGAATTATACGATTATAGTTGTGAATCTGGATAATGGTAGAGGCATTGCTAGGAATACCAGGATACCCCATCGAAACATTTCAATGTTTTAATTCAACTGTGTACTGTTAAAAGAAAACTGATTTCCCGATTAGACACTTGCTCCAGGGTGTGTATTTACCAGGTTTGATTCTCACATCTGTATGGTTTTACAGATGATGAGTGGGAGTAAGTTATTGGGAATTGGGTGATCATCCTCATTATATCGGGATTCGTTGTAATCGGTGATATTTGAGGGGATCATCTGGCCTGTTTGCCGGTCGGCAAATATTTGGTTTTGAATATCCGCTGTTGTGCACCAATTTCAAATTGATATATCTGTACGTCTATTTTCATAGAGTGAGATATACCTTTTTGATATTATGTCGATGACATTTACCTATATCAGTGGATGGTTAGGTAAGGAGCATTAAACAGCGGTGTAATTCTTCTTAACCATAAGTACAGTTTTCAACCTACGACACACAGTGAAAGAGTTGTTGGACTCAGCGGACTCATACAGAGTATTGTATGTTGTCCAGTGTCCATTAGGACAGAGGGGTTGGTCCTCATACTATATTCTGTTTACTTTTGACTTCTCTAGTTCTTAGACATGTGTTTCGTAGAAACACAGGGTCTAAGTTTTGAGGAGTTATAGGTATTTGAATAAAGTAGAGAACCAGGTAGCAAGTATCGGGATTCTTCAAAGTGATCGAAGATGTAGATACTTGTGTATGGTATTCAGTTGATAGTAATGATAAAGAGAAATTGCTTTTCTTTCAGGTTACTCATAATTGGAAGCATTCCTAAGTTGAGTAACGCTGATCGGCCTCTCTCCATTTAGTTGACATGCACTGGAGATAGCTGCATGATTTGAATCTGGTTCAATTAAATCAGTGCCTCTGGTTCTATATTGGATATAGTACAGTTCATATCTTAACATTGTTAAGGTACGGGGAGTTGTCCGGCTTATGATTAAAACCAGACACTGGACAACTCAAGGCACGTTTCTGTAATGGCTGTTTGTGGGTTGACCCAGGCTATGACGAGGGTTGACTTTCTACCATCTGGCAGATCAATAGAAATATTGTTCTAGACTCGCCACAGTTTATTAAAAATGGTTTTTTTCAAAAACAGTAGTGGGAGTATGGTAGAACTGGAAGTGATTCCAGAACCGCAAACGATTACTGAAGATTTGATAAGGAACCTAAAGATTCAATCTGGCTTGACATTCCATTGGCCACTCCGCAGGGAAGGTGGGTAACTTCAGGCACCCGAGAGGTACTCCGGTAGCCTCAAGGACGGTGACATGGAAGTTCTTGTTTACCCACACTTGCCATTGTTGTTGTTCCAGGCTGCGAGACCCAGCAGGAGGATGAGTATAGCGTCGTTCTAAACTTGCTTTAGAAGTGCACGTCTATATGACTCTGCCAGAGGGTTGTCGTAATCAGTGGGAGCAGCGGAAGCATTGGTGGACATCAGGCTTATGTCTATTTATAGACTAAAGCAGATGTAGCGGAGATAGATCATCTATTTCTGATGTGACAGTCATAGGTTTGACGTCTTCAGAATAGGGGATGGATCTGTTCAGAAGGTAGTAGGAAGTGATATTCCTATACTACGATCGGTTATACTTTGGTCGTCACACAGTGGTTTCTCCACAAAGGACTTGGACATTATATCAGACATACTGGTTACTGGATCTATGGTTTTAGATCTAGATTTGGGTGGTTTCCCAATCAGGGTACTTTGACAGCATTCTAAGAGTATTTAGAATGGACGACTCCTGGCACGGTAGTATATCTGCAGGTAATGGAGTCACCCTCTCTAAAGGTGTCTTATAGACTAAAGTAGAGAGGGATGTGCATGATTGGCAGATCACTTGCTTAGGCAATTGAGTCAATCATGAAATGTCAAGTACCACACCAGATGTTGTTCTTGCACTAGATGCAATAAGTTGACATTGATCCAATCCTGGAGAAACAGTCGGAAGCAGTTTTAGAACATAAGTGAATGTTCTAGGGATATGATAACGGCTGCCTCCTTTAGGAGACGGTTATCACTCCAGGCTTCCAAGGTGACATGGACGACGGGGTGATTGTCAGAGTTATATTTTTCCTTCTGAAGAGGGGCAGTATTTTGGACAGGTGGTCCAAGGAAATACTGAGGGAGGCATGGCGCAGGATACTGATTAAGTTCAGTTGACGATACAGTCTAAAGAGTTTGGATTTGGAGTTCATTTATGAGCTAGGTCCCATCAGACATCCAGACATACTAAGACAGGTATTACTCATTTCGGGAGATGGCTTTCTCTGCGAACTTGAGATATAGAGAGACATAGAAAGAAACTTCTAGGCGGATCCACTCACTGAGGCTATTCCTCGAACGCAATAGTTTCGCAAACGGATTTTGTGAGATTGACTAGTAGGGGAGTTGGGTGTTCGGTATCACACAGGCTGTGAGTATGCGACATCGCAATAATTAGCCTTGAGTGCAAGTGGGAGATTGTTGGAGATAGTGCCCTCAGAGTCAATTATTGGGTCACAGGCACGTGATTGCAATGATTGAGGGAGGACCTATCCCGGTAGAACAGTCTTACTCGAGATGATAGTTTGCTATCTGGTTTACCTTTATCATCGTGTACTGCTTTAGGTGACCTGATAGGTCGCTATTGCACGTTGATAAAGCCCCTAGGATTCTTGCTTGACTACCGGCAGTATGAGGGCGATCATATACGTGGGAGCTAGTAGTCTATAAGCACATCCTTAAAAGGTCCCTAGTCGTGGGAGTTTCGAGACAGGGCATCGATACTCCAGAGTAGACTAGTGTATACAGTCGAGACCCCGACGAGGGGCGGTGGCCGGTCTCACAAGCCACTGGTGTCAGTTGGTTCACCTAAGATGTATACAGGTGCTCATTGGGTTATGAGTACACCGGACAGGACTCGCCGGGAACATGCTAGTTGGTCTTATACCTGACGTCAGATAGCAGTTCCCAGGTGACATGTGTACAGGTTAGTTCATCGACCTGGGGATCGTCATTTGTCTCGTGTGAGTTCCCACTGTACTTTGATTACTACCCTACCACGGCTCAAAGGAGTCGTGCAAACAGGTTTTAGTTGGGTACAGTCCCGAACCACATGGAGGCAGTGAGCGGATCTTCAGGGGTTCGTCTCTCCCGGTATTGGGGGTGAGGTCGCGCTGTGTCTAGGAGAGCCATTACATGAAGTCCTTGGCCAAGGCAGGAGATTTACTGGTAGGTATTCCAGTAGTATCTCAGGGTGTTCTGGGCTACACTCCGACACGACTTGTACCGCTTTTGGGGGTCTGACTTTTACCAACCCCCTAGGCCCGACATGCGATGCTCATAGACGAACGGACCGGACTGTACGGATATTGTCGCTGACAGGCTCAGTAGGGTGTCAGGATGAGTTCACTCATCGACGTCCCTTTTAGTCAATAGCTGGTGGCACGTCACGTATTGGCTTATACCTCTGACGTGCTAGTGGTTAAATCCACAGCCATAGTATTGACGAGTCTTTAGAGTCCACCACACTTTCAGTTACTCAAGCTTTCGGGCGAAACGCTGTAGAGGCCGTATGGAGATATGGCAGGGTCCGATCAGATACGTGCGGTATTGCACGGAACAGGATCGGACGGTTTGTACTAGTGGCCGTATGGTTATATGGCAGGGTTCGATCAGATACGTGCGGTATTGCACGGATCAGGATCGGACGGACATTACTAGCCGGCTTTGGTTTAAGCCGGATCCTAGTATAGTACAGTGTAGATTTTGTCTCATTGCATTTGTATCCGGACGGAATACAGATGCGGGTGTGTATGCATAGTATCGGGGTTTTCCTGTAATTTATTACGGGACCAGTTTTCTGGAGTTGCCAGTTTGCATTCCGTTCCGGCCGGTTTTCCTTTGTTCTTTCCCGGCCGGACTTTTCCGATGGAGGGGGTTATTTGCAAGTTTGCAAATAACATTTTGTGGAGGATTTATTTGCATAAGGATTGATATGATAAGCATCTTTGCTTTTCATGCATTTATTGTGATAAGAATGGATTTGAGGTTGATTTGAGTTTTGTGATAATTATGTTTGGATAAAGTCACCCCTTGCTTTTACTACCATCACCTCCCTTCTTGCTTCATAACTTTTCCTCCACCATTTTCTAAATGAGAAGGTTTTTTTTAGAAAAGTGAGAAAAAGAAAAGAGAAGGAGAGAGCTTCATCTTTGAGAGTGTTTTTCATTCTTGATCTCTTTTCATGCTAAGAAAAATGCAAGCACCATTTTTCTTATCTTGTTTCCTCCATCATCTACAAATGGCAACAAACCCCAAAGTGAGACATGCACTCTACACTACACTTCCTACAGCAAATCTTGGACGCGTCGATTCGCCAGCTTCGCGCCCGAGTTGCCTCGGTATTGAGGTGGGAGCCCGTATAAGTACCCGGCTTTGTGGTGCCCTTTCCGACGAGGAGGAGACGGACGGAGATCCCGCGAGGAGATCGGAGTGGAGATGAAGACCGGAGGACTCGGATCAGTCGGTATATCTCTTCGCTTTCTTGTTAGTTGCTTAGACTTGTTAATGGTTACGATCCGGGTGTTTAGTGCGCGGTGGTGCCGGTTTGCTAAGTCCGCAAAAATTAAAGTTTATCACCGTTTCCGCGTTTGGCCGTCGGATTGACGGCCGGGGCGTCGCCGTGCACTTACATATGAGAGCCGATAGAGCTGCGACTTGAGATGCGGTCAGAGCGAGCTCGTCACGGACGAGGACTGACCATGATATTCTTCTGGTGACGTAGGAACGTATCGGTTTATTGTTTGTGTTGAGATCTCTCGTTTGAGGCGAGTGTTTAGATCTATACTGGATGATCGGGTCATTGATAAAGGCAGCCAGATTATGAGGACTGTTGATGTACAGCCTACCCCAAAGATCGCGATGTTGTCTACCGTGCAGACAGATGACCCAGCTGTTGCTATGATTAACGGGATGTCGTCTCCAGCGTTTATAAGCTGAAACCACATGAGCTTACAGGCAGGGATGTGACAGAAGATCGTTAGTCCATCTTGAATAGAGTGACTAAGATGATTCGTCTAATTGGATGCCTGACACAGGCTCAATTGAGTTGAAGAATTCCAGTTTGAAGGATCTTACTCAGATCTAGAGTAAATCGATCAAGAGAGGACATTGTTCATTGGATGCTCCGATGCGAGATCAGTAAGTTGACCAGCTTCAGATAAAAGGACCTCACCCAGACGTGTTGTGAGTTGATCGAGAAAAGACGAATGAAGCGTATTCCTCCGACAACTTGGACGAGTTCCCGAGGATGTAATCGGCTAGATATCTTCCATAGAGTATTGAAGATGAAGAGTTCGTAACTTTGAGTCCTTGTGAGAGACGCCGGTTTAACTGTAACCGAGAATGAATTGCAGTACGCAGCCAGCAAGACGTGATTTCGAAGTGGACTATAATGAAGATAGGTGGAACAAGAGGTTCATGCGAGATATTAACGAGCTGTTGTTACTCCCTGTTGATACCAGAGGATTGATATGTACGCAGAGGCGTTGGATACGGACAAAATTCCAGAGGAAAGCCGTGCTGAGAACGCAGCTGTCCAGAAATGAGAAAGGAATTTAGTAATGAGTGCCAACCTCCGTATAGTTCGGCATAGGTGAGATCGGAAGAGACCATAAACAGGTTTTTGCCAGGATGCCATAGCGATAAAGATTTGTATCCAGGATCAGTTGTACCGCGCATAATCAGAGAGTCAGATGACGCCATCAGTAACGTGCTACCTTGCGAGTGGTCATGTTAATTGGCCAAGAGATGATCAGAGGAGTGACAGAGTAGGACCTTTTCCGTCGTTACACCGGGCCAACGAGCAGAAAGATTGTGGGATTAGTGATCCATAGGGAAAATAAGGACCCTGAGACAGAGGACACCAGACGATGAGCGGAAGGCAAGTAGATGTTCTTGCTCTGCCGCTTTGGGCGCACCGGTATTTTTTGACATTGAAGGAGGTGTACTTCAATACCATTTATTTCGATTTACGTTTTAGTGATTCGAGTATCATGCTTTTATTGCTTAGGCTTTGAGTTTTGATAATTTGGTTTCGATATTTTTTTCGTGCACCGTGGCTGCACCTACTGGATATTTTCATTTGTGCACAGATGTTGCACTTGATTTATGCTTTATACATCTATTACATTGGTTTATGATTTGTGCATATCTATTACATTTGATATCGATTTTGTGTCTTGGCTGCATATATTTATGATTCTGTGGATTTCAATACTGTCGATTTGACTTCGTGCATGATGTATGCACTTGACGTTGACTTATGCACTCAGTATAGTTCACATGTGGTTGCAGTGCATTGATATGGGTTTTGTGCACATAGTTGCACACGTTTATAATTTTATACACTTTAATATGCTCGATGTCGTTTTTATGCGTTTTGGGACATTGATGAGTTTACGGGCACCTAGTGCACCTGACAATGTTTTCGTGCATCTGTTGCACTAAATGTTTTGTGTGGGCCTGATGCACTTGATTTAGATTTCGCGAACACTGGGCGCATGGGATGTGATTTTGTGCACACCGGATGCACTTGATCGAGATTTTTATTCGTGCATGTTAGTTACACTTGGTTGAGGTTCTCGTGCACTCTAAATGCACTTGATGTTGTTGTCGTGCACACGCATTGCACTTGACAGATACTTTCGTGCACACCCGTTGCACTTAGTTTTTGCTTCTGTGTACATTCGCAGCACTTGTATTTGACTTGGATTTCCGTGCGTACCAAACGCACGTGATATTGGAAATACCTTTTGAGGTTGAGTTATTCATAAGCAGCATATTCTTATGATAGGTATTATATTATATAGTCACCGTGCAGGACTGGTCTGAGAACAGTACCTGAGTATTTTTGCATACATCAGTATTTACCAAGAGGTTTTCAAAAAAGAGTTATAGTCTCGTTATTTCCTACGTGCCCATAGTGACACGAAGTTTTACGAAGGAAACCTTTTAGAATATTTCAAAAAAGGCGGGACGTACATTTTGAGCAAAACATATATAAACATATATCTATTTCTTTACAAAATAAGCGTCCACCACTTATGTTGTGAGTTATGCATTGCACGGCAATTTAGAAAGAATTTTACATGTGTTTTATTCAGCTTTTAGAGGATTTTAAAGGATGCGTACTATATACGTATTATAATTTTGATTATAGTATATTTGAGAATAGCATTGGATTTTGAGACTTGCATCTCCATTATAACTCCCGCGATTGCGTGACGCTTGACGGAGTCTCGATTTTGAGTTTCGCACTCGTTTTCATACGCACACGATGCGCTGTGGTATATTTGAGTATTTCATGATTTCAGAGCCCCGTTGATTTGACTGGTGTTTTAGTGTTTGGGGGTTTAAATTTAAATTCGGGGACCGAATTTATTTAAGAGAGGGAGATTGTAACATTTCAGAAACATAAAATAACATTTTTGGAATTTAAATAATAAAATAATAAATTTTACGAAAACTATTCGAGTATGAATTTGAGGTTTTCGTAAAATGGTATAATTATATACCAATATTAAGAAAATAATTGGATATTAATATGAATTATTAATTAAAAAGGTATTTATTGGATTTGGATATTTTATAAATAATTATGCAATTAATTATATGCAAGTTTATATTAAACTTGATTAGCACACTACTAATCATGATTAAGTCAAATCCACTTTTGTATTAATCATGGCTAGTGCACCATGACACATTTCATGTTTTATGCATGGTTCGTTTGTATTGTGGACTTGTGGTTTATTATGTGAAAAGAGAAAGAGAAAAAGAAAACAAAAAGAAATGGGGGGAAAAGATGACATGGAGGGGGACAATTGAGGTATGGGTAAGAGAGAGGGGGGTCATATCCTTGACCATGACACTTCTTCCTTCTTCACTTCACTTCATCTCATTTTCGTCACCTCATCTCCTTCATCCTCTTCCTTCACCTAATCCTCCATCCTCACTACTCTATGAGAATCATTTCAAAAACCACCTCAAAACTCATTACTTCCTTCAATAAAAATGACCACCACCTCATCCTACACCCTATAGCAAGCTCAAGTTTGGATTTTGAGCAACTTGCACCATCTTGGAATTTTCTTCAGTTGCTCCAAGAGATAAACCCTTCATTTTTCTTCTTGTTATCAAGTTTCTTCATCTCCTATTTGTGTTTAGAGTTCGATTAAACTAGATTAGCGACCTTGGAAATTTCTAGGATATTTTTAGTTGATGATTTGAGAAGTAGAGATGCAATTGAGGTTTAGTTAGTGACCCCAAGCCATTAGTGATGATAGACTTGAGACTAGAACCCCAAAACACGGATTTAGAATTTTCCCGATGTCGATTTTTGGCGAATTGTGATGACTCTGTAGAATCTGCTATGACCCGAGAACTCTATAAAATAAGTTGACAACACAGTGAGATGTGCAGCCCACCTAGAATTTACCCCTGAAACACGAGCCCCTACCTCCTCACTGTGGCCGCAGATTTAATCAGAATGGCCGCAATTTGCAGCCTGACCAGGGATTCTTGGGTTGGGTTTTGGACCATTGCTCTGTTATCTGATGAATAGACCTACCCTATATGCAAAATCTCCTAATTTGACCTAGGGTAGAATCTGGGAGTGTTTCTCCATGTTGCTGATTTCGGGTTTCCATTTCTGAAAACTTGGTTTTGGTATTTAAGTTTTGGTACGGTCGTTGGACGTTCATACGTCAACGCTGAGGGTTATTTGGTGGTTCTTGCATGCGTAGACTATAGGTTCTAACCTATGAGCACTTCGCGTGCCGTATCGGTTTCGGATTTAGTTTTGATATCGTTACGATGTGTATTGATTTGTAGGTGTCTTCACGTGGACTTCCGAGACGACGAAGGAGAACAAGAAGTTCATCGACTTCGGCTAAAGTAAGGATTAATGGGTGAGTAGATCTATATCTACGGGGGAGTTGGGAGGATGGCGTATAGTACCCCCGCAACCATAGTAATGGGAGAACTGATATGTAGAATATAATTGGAGAAACCAAAGCTTAAGTACATATGGATATAATCATAATGATAAGTACAAGATGACTTGAATTGAGATGTTGATATGATGAAATGAGAATATGATGAAACAAGATGACTTGGATTGATATGTTGATATACGGATGCTAGGCGATATATATACATATATACTTGTGCCGAGATATATATATATATATATGAGAATAAGAGGTGATGTTATGTATAGGACGATGGATCCTTATTCTGTTGATGACACCGTACGATAGATTACCGTACGCGATATGATATAGCGGATGGTTGATCCGCACTCATGACTTGATGATGATGTTCGATGATAGCGCCACATCTAATACTATGAGGCTGGATCGCCGACTTTTGGATTGTCTTGATTCGGAGAATCATTGATTTCTAAATACCTTGGTAGATAATGGTTTATATTGATGAATTTAGGTGTAGTCGTGTACCTTATACCGTCATGCTTATGTTGTATCTTTTCCTTATGACATACGTACTATGTTTCCAGCACTTACCTGTATATAGCATCATCTGCTAGGACATATGCACTATTACCGATGATGCGCATGTTACACATACACAAATTTGCCGACTCACACAATCATCATCTGTAATTGCCATGCCACTTACACAGTAGAACTGATATATCACTGTATTGCTCTTGACTAAAAAATACAATCATTGTTCAGTAATTATCACATGACATATTTACATGACAATACTTGAGATACTTACAGTATTGTTCTATACTTACATATACTACACTTTATGGTTACATGCATTGAGATGCTGTTTTCATGAGATCTCTGGATTTGAGAACCGCGATTATATTTCAAAGGAAAATATGATTTGTTTTAAAAACGTGGTTTCTCGTAATACGATTTATGGCGTTCACCATGAGTTTTCTCGGTTCTGAGCTATGTGATACCCGATTCGAGGAGTGAGGAGGCACCGTTTGCGGGTACATGGTGGATCCGGTACGGTACACCGGGGCAAGAAGATCGTATAGATAGACGATGAACCTGGCAGGGGATGCACTACCTACCGGTGATAGTTTGGGCTCGGCGGTTATCTGGAGGATACCGACCGGAGTCGTGAGATCAGATGGATATGAGGGCCGATCCGAGGATGCGGCGCCTGAGATATGTGGATTTACGTGTTGATGCTGGACACGGGTTTTATGATATTTTCGAGTGTCGGTATTGGACACTCAGGTTTCATGATGATTGATGTGTCGTTGATAGACACACGTTGGATGACACACATGTATACATGCATATATTGTAGATGACTGGATATTATGTTGGATATATGTATGCCCTAGAGGCCATTATGTGATAGTGGATGTATTTATACATGTATATATATATTCAGTGTACATTCTTGCTCGACATGATAATATGCTATCTGGTTATTCTTTATCTGACATGTTGATTTGATCATGCTTTTATTCATTCACACATGTTGATAAAGCCCTGAAGATATTGGCTTGACTACTGTGATTATGATAAAGATCATACTAGTGGGACATCTGTAGTTTATAAGCATATCCTGAAATGTCCCTAGTCGTAGGTATATCGAGACGGGGCATCGATATACCAGAGTAGACTAGCGTATATGATACTTGACCCATATGATGGGCGATGAATGTTCCCACATTCATCGATGTTTGACATCGAGATCGTATACGGGTGCTCAGTGGTGACTGGGTACACTGGACGGACTCACCGAGAACTCCTATATGGAATTATATCTATCGTCGGATAGCAGTTCTCAGGTGACACTGGTGCAGGTTAGTCTGTAGACCCGAGATCGTCATAGAGTCTTGTGTGTTCTCCCACTGTACTTTGATTACCACCCTACCACGGCTCTACTGAGTCGTGCAAACAGGTGGCCGTTGGGTACAGTCCCGAGACACACGAAGGCAATGAGCGATAGGAGGGGTTTCGTCTCTCCCGGTATTGGGAGTTGATGTTGTGCTGTGCTCGACTGGTTATATCAGTAAGTCCCTGGCCATGGCTGCAGAGATTTACTGATAAGTGTTATCAGTAGTTTCTCGATCTGTTATAGACCATTCATCGGCACGACTTATTGAGTTATTGGGGTCGACGTTACCATCCCTAGACTCGATATGCAGCATATCTGACGAAGAGACCGGACTGTACGGTAGTGTTGCCGGTTGGCTCAACGGGAATTGTAGCAGGTTCGCTTGTTTTCTTCTGATCGCTCAATACCCGGGTGGCCGTTACGTTTAGCTGACCGCTTGCGGCTTGGGGGTGCTTGATATGATCATCACCCACTGCCGGCGTATTGACGAGTCTTAGAGTCCCACAAAGGAGTTACCTAGTCCAGGCGAAACGTTGTGGTGCACATATGCGATATGTGCGTGGGCCCGGTTAAAATGCGCATATGAGATGCAGTATATTAATCGGGCGGCTTGCTTTTGGTCGGGTCGTATGTGATATGACCGGGTTGATAAATCAAGTGTTGATTTATCATTTAACCATTAGCTTCTCACTAGAAATCCTTTCTTGTCCTTTTTGGATGTATGCATGCATGTATGCATTCATTCTTGTTCATGCACATATGGATGTGCATGCATACATACATCATTCTATCATGGTTGTATATACATAGAAAATGGTGGCAATATAAGACTCACACCTTGGATTTATATATGGATTATTACTTGTATTTATGTTAAAACAAAAAGAAAAGGAAAAGGATAATTCATGATTTAGTTTCTACACTCTTCTTTGAACTAACCTTGCTCACCCACCTTTTGACCATGGGTTAACTTTCCTTTTGTGTTTTAACTCAAATACAATAATATCTTTATTATTTAACCATGGTTTGAGATGAAGAGTGGAAAATATATATACATATATTTTCTATTTTTCATGAGAGATTATCTTTTCTCTTGTTCTTAAAAAGCCATCATCTTCTTCCTCCTTGCTCTTTTGCTCTCTAGATTTCTCTAGTGAGCAAAACACTCACCAAGTTAGGATTTTTAAGTGAGAAAAGCAACCACAACACCATTCTACACTAGTCTTGCCCACTTGTGAAGAGTGTTAGCTTCATCTTATTCTCTTGATCAAGTGAAGTTGCAAGCTTGGACAAAGGAGCTTCGGGTGGATAACCGTAGACATTAGAAGACCTCAAGCGGACCTTTTCCAAACCCCAAGTAGCCGAGGAGTCTAGCGTAGGGAGCTACAAAGGTTGTACTCTCAAAACCCTAACCTTTCTACTTATGTTGTTGGTTTGTTTAAGAAACCCTAAATGTCTAGTGATGATTCTTTGCATGTTCACTTAGCACCTTAAAAATTTAATTTTGAGACATGTGATGCTTGCAAACCCTTCATGAGGTGCTAAGTAAACCTAACATTGGTATCAGAGCCGACCTAGAACTTTAGACGACATTTTAAAGAAGTTAAAACTCCGATCGAACCGAAAAATTCGAACTTTTGGACACTCTCTGGACAATTTTTCAAACCTGGTTATTTTAAGAATTAAAAATATGTAAAAAATTCAGCAGGTAAATATAAGAACCAATGTAAAAAACGATGCAGTGAACAGTAATTTCCGTCGCGGAAACGCGGCCAAAGCTTGCTTGGGCCGCGGTTCCGCGGCCGTACACAGGAATCAATGCATGGTTTTTGTACAGTAATACGTATAACTGCTTGTTGATATTTTTAGGTATTTTTAATCTGGTTTAAGTGATAGATGTTCTGGAGATTGTTTTGGATTCTATGATTCGATCGGAATTTCAATTTCGTGCTTTTTTCCGGGTAACATAGAAAGTATTAAAAAGTTCGAACGAGTATCATTAACTCACTTTTTCACGGGGTTTAAATCTTTCGGAAATACGTGCAAGTTTTTGTGGTGGACCCTCTAGAAGACAACAAACCTTAACTCGATTATGTGACCGTCTTGAACTGCCTTTTGAACCTTAGGGTTTGAGGCAGTACGGCGTGCCACATATGAGACGTTGGCTTGACCCTTCTACGGTTGGACCGCTACTACTGTGTCACATTCCGGGTTTTTTGAACTCCGCTCAAGTGTTGAGCTTTAGGGAATTTTTGGGTATTTGATTATTCGATCGAAAAGTTTAATACTGTCTATTTATCTGGAATGTGATACAATATGTGGAATTCATATAGTTAGGCATGAAATGCGAGGTATGTGATATCTCGGATTTACGATGTCTAAAGAGAATGCGGATTCCAAATATTGTAGTTTTACACTTTCTTTTCTGTGACCGTAAGTGTAGTATGTCGATATCGCCGGTTTCGTTGCTATACATCAACGACAATCGGGGTACGCATACTTACTTACGTTGATGATATATGATATTATGTGTTGCTGAGATATGATGTGTAGGATTGTCGCGATCGAATAGCCGGGGGGTTTTATGTGAGATGAGAGTCTTATTTTTCATTCATGTAAAATTCAAATGTAATGTAATATTCTTTTATTTGGGGCACTTCCGGGTTGAGGTTGATGTCACCAGTGTTGTATATTATTTACTTTTCCGCATTAGAATAGACCCAAGGAGGGGAGCACAAGTGACCGGGTTCTGGGGTTCAGAGGGAGGCCATCTCGAGGAGTCGAGACCGGGTCTCCTAAACTCTAGGATTGGTAGGGTCGCTTGCCGCTCTCGTAGGGGTCTAGGGGTGTGGGCTTGGCTATTCATCGCGACTGTGGAATCCGTATTTTCTATTGTTGGCTAAATACTAAATACGGACGTCCTAGTATATCCCACATTATATATATGTTTCTGCTGCCTGTGTTCTGTGATATCTGAGACGAATGATATATTATATATGAGATATATAGTAGACGTTGCTTATGTTTTACACCCGCTCTAGTCCCGTCCCGGTATGCCGTTAGTTAAGTAACCTAACGGTGCATAACGGAACATTGCGGCGAATGCGGATGGCATAAGCGTACGTGTTATTTTCGTTTCTTTTCTGTGATTGGCTTAAGGACTTAAATGATGGGACTACATTAATATGATTAATGTAAAGAAAATAAACCTAAAAAGATGTTGTAGAATCGGATTTGAAAACCACTCGGCTATTTATGAAAAAGCTATATTTCAAAACTGCGGAGCACAAGCCACACCTTTTGAAAACCATTTGATTCTGCGACGATATCAAGTTCAAAGCGTTAAAGATTTTCTTAAAAATCATCCGCAACCCTCCGTCATTTTAGGAAGTAGAGTACTTAGTATTCGTGTTACGTTTGTTAACTTTAGTTAAGGCGTAGTGTACGGTAGCTAAGTGATGTCTTCCTACACTGCATATGATGCAGATTGATTAGGACATTCATGCGACTTTGTTGACCATAGTTAAGGGTCATATGGATGGGTCTAATTAATCAAGAAATGACGGGTAGAACTTGACTGGTACTTATGATTTGTTGACCATAGTTAAGGTCATAAGTACTATGGGTAAAAATCACATCGGGAATTTCAAGTGTTGAGATTTGCAATGAGATTGCATACCTTCCATATGATGGTTGGATCCCGATCCCACTGTGGGCAATAGTTGCTCCTAGGAGAGTTTTGCAGTTTACAATTAGCTAACTCATTAGGTGTCTAGAAAGGTGTTAACGGGGCTACGCCTCTGGGAAAACGAGGTTTACTTTAATTAGGTCCGTGCGAAAACACGGGGAACCTCCCTCAAGTACCGACACTGGCCTGGCTGAACGGTTAGCGAAGTTGCAGACTGTAATTAATCCTGGCTAGTTTTCTTTTTAAGGTTTGAAAGAAAAACTTGATTAAAGCAGTGGGAGACATCGATTAGACAAGATAATAACCAATCTGATCTTTGCAAGAGTTTTCGCTGAGTGTATTCTTTTCTCTCTCTTAATGGCAGATACCAATGACTGGACTCAAGGTTCTACTAGATAAAAACAAACTGAATGGGACCAATTATAAAGACTGGCTGAGGAATCTGAAAATAGCCTTGACTTATGATAAAGTATCATATGTCCTCACGGCTTCAGCCCCGCCCACCCCAGGTCCAAAATCCTCAGTTGCGGACATTGAAGTCCGCAAGACATGGGACGCTGACTGTGCCACGGCCAAATGCCTCGCGCTTGCATCGATGGACAACACACATCAAAAGCAGCACGAGAATATGGACATTCATGACATATTCCTCCATACAAAGGAGTTGTATGGAGAGCAATCCCGTGTATTACGATACGAAGCATCAAAGAAATTATTTCAGATGCGAATGGCCCCTGGCACATCAGTAGGAGACCATGTTCTGAAGATGATAGCTCTCATAGAAGAGCTTAAGGACCTTGGATGGACGATGGACAATGAACAATATACCGATATTATTCTGCAGTCCCTCCCCTCCACCTTTGCTCAGTTCATAGTTAACTTCAACATGCACAACATGGAGAGGGAACTACCTGAACTCCTTAATATGTTAAGGAGTGCAGAGAGCACACTGAAATCAGTGAAAACTCCCGTTATGACTGTTGGACAATCTTCCTCTTCTCGCCCAAAGGCTAAGGCCAAGGGAAAGAAAAAGAAGAAGCCCGCCAATCCTAAGGGTGGAGTTAAAAAGGTGAAGGGAAAGGAAAAGTCCAAAGCTGGAGACTCGGGGAAAGGGGAATGTTTTCATTGCCACAAAACAGGACATTAGAAGCGCAACTGTACGGAGTACTTGAATCTCAAGAAGAAGCATGGGGATGCTTCCGCTTCAGGTGTGTTTGTGACAGAAAACTGTTTTTCAATAAACTCTGCTTCCTGGGTATTAGATACCGGTTCAGGTTCTCACATTTGCAATTCTATGCAGGGGATGAGAAATAGCAAAGTTTTGAAGACAGGTGACCATACTCTTCGCGTTGGAAATGGTTCCAATGTACATACAGTCGCAGTGGGAGAGTATCACTTAGGGTTGCCATTTGGGTGTATATTGGTTTTGAACCCATGTTATTTTGTACCAAGTATGCTTTGTAATATAATATCTGTTTCTTTGTTAGACAATGAAGGATATAATTTTGTATTGTAGAACAATGTTATGAGCATTCACCTGAATCAAATATTGGTTGGGTATGGTACACTTAATAACGGGATATACGTCCTAAATCAACACACAGTTTTCAGCATACAACACACTAATAAAAGAAAACTTTCAGAAATAAATGAAGCTTTTCTTTGGCACTGTAGACTTGGTCATATTAACGAAACAAGACTAAACAAGTTACACAAAGATGGATATTTAAACCCTTTTGAATATAAATCTTATGCGACTTTCCAGTCTTGTATCAAGGGTAAAATGACCAAAACTCCGTTTACCGGACACGGAGAAAGAGCTACCAAGCTCCTAGGACTCATACATAGTGATGTATGTGGGCCTATGTCTACACAGGCTAGAGACGGTTTTTCTTACTTCATTACTTTCACTGACGATTTCTCAAGATTCGGTCATGTATTTTTATTAAAGCACAAATCCGAAGCTTTTGAGAAATTCACTGAATATAAACAAGAAGTAGAAAAACAAACCGGCTTGAGTGTCAAAATGCTTCGATCAGATCGAGGTGGGGAATACCTCAGTACAGAATTTGCAAACTTCCTAAAAGAGAATGGGATTCTCTCTCAGCTCACTCCTCCTTACACACCACAGCACAACGGTATGTCTGAACGATAGAATAGGACCCTATTAGATATGGTCCGATCCATGATGAGTGATGCTGAGTTACCTGTCTCATTTTGGGGGCATGCATTGGAGACTGCAGCGTTTCTTTTGAACAAGGTTCCAACCAAAACCGTATCTACCACACCATATGAGATATGGCATGGGAAGAGACTATCTCTTAAGAGAATTAAGATTTGGGGTTGCCCGGCCTATGTTAAAAAGCAGAATCCGAACAAACTCGAGACACGGTCGGTCATGTGTAACTTTGTGGGATATCCAAAGAACTCTTATGGATATCTATTCTACCACAAGGAGGAACAAAAGGTGTTTGTCTCTCAGTATGCCACATTCTTATAAAAAGAGTTTTTCACAGATAAAGATGATGGCAAAGTGGTGGATCTAAAAGAGGTTCTAGAGACACAAACTACAAATGACGACTTGGTTGAACCGGCTGTTGCAATAGAAACTGAGGAACCTCAGCCACTCCGTAGGTCTGGTAGGACTTCTCGCCCACCGGAGAGGTACTACGGTTTCCTCATTGATGGTGACAGAGAAGACTGCATCATAGAGGATGATGATCCTACCAGTTTTCAGCAAGCTATCATGAGTGGTGACTCTGTGAAGTGGCTGGATGCCATGAGATCCGAAATGGAGTCTATGTACACCAACAAAGTTTGGACTTTGGACGTTGTACCCCCTGGGGTAAAACCTGTGGGATGCAAATGGATCTTTAAAAGAAAGATTGGTGTAGATGGGCAGGTAGAGACCTACAAGGCAAGACTTGTGGCAAAGGGTTTTCGTCAAAGACCAGGTTTGGACTATGACGAGACTTTTTCGCCCGTAGCCATGCTTAAATCCATTCGGATCCTACTTGCTATTGCTGCTCACTATGACTATGAAATCTGGCAGATGGACGTTAAAACGGCATTTCTAAATGGGGATTTAGAAGAATGCGTTTATATGGATCAGCCGGAGGGCTTCATTGACAGTGGGAGCAGCGGGAAGGCATGTAGATTGCTTAAATCCATATATGGGTTAAAGCAGGCATCACGGAGTTGGAACATCTGTTTCGATGATGTTATCAAAGAGTTTGATTTCATCAAAAATCCAGATGAATCTTGTGTTTATAAGAAGGCTGTAGGGAGAGCTGACACATTCCTCGTATTGTACGTGGATGACATTCTTCTGATAGGAAATGACATTCCTATGCTGCAGTCGGTCAAATCTTTCTTATCACTAAGGTTCTCCATGAAGGACCTGGGTGATGCCACATACATTCTGGGCATAAGGATCTATAGGGATAGATCCAAGAGGTTATTGGGATTGTCCCAAACCAAGTACATCAACACCATCCTAAAAAGGTTTAGTATGGAAGACTCCAAGCGGGGTGCCTTACCCGCTTGCCATGGGGTCACTCTCTCTAAGGATTCTTGTCCAAAGACCGATGAAGAGAGAGCTCGCATGAGCATTATACCCTATGCTTCGGCAGTAGGATCTATAATGTATGTGATGTTATGTACACGCCCAGATGTAGCTTATGCACTTAGTGTTGTGAGCAGGTATCAATCCAACCCAGGGGAGAATCACTGGATAGCTGTGAAGAACATTCTTAAGTACTTGCGAAGGACTAAAGAATTGTTCTTGGTATATGGTAATGGAGATCTCCAAATGGAGGCCTTTACCGATTCAAGCTTCCAGAGCGATAAGGACGACAGAAAATCTATCTTAGGGTTTGTATTTACCCTCAATGGAGGGGCGGTAAGTTGGAAGAGTTCCAAACAGGATACCGTTGCAGACTCTACGATGGAGGCTGAGTACATTGCTGCAAATGATGCCGCCAAGGAAGCCGTCTGGATGAGGAAGTTCGTCTCGGAGCTAGGAGTAGTTCCAACCATTATTGATCCAATACCATTGTATTGTGATAATAATGGGGCTATGGCATTAGCCAAGGAGCCCAGGTCCCATCAGCGGTCCAGACACATCCTGAGGCGCTTTCATTTGATCCGAGAGATTGTAGATCGCCGCGAGATCGAGATTAAGAGAGTAGACACAAAGAATAACGCCGCGGATCCACTCACCAAGGCCCTCCCTTAGCCGCAGCATGAGCGACTTTTTGAGATGTTGGGTATGAGATACGCCAATAACTGGCCTTAGTGCAAGTGGGAGATTGTTGGATATATGTATGCCCTAGAGGCCATTATGTGATAGTGGATGTATTTATACATGTATATATATATATATATATATATATATATTCAGTGTACATTCTTGCTCGACATGATAGTATGCTATCTGGTTATTCTTTATCTGACATGTTGATTTGATCATGCTTTTATTCATTCACACATGTTGATAAAGCCCTGAAGATATTGGCTTGACTACTGTGATTATGATAGAGATCATACTAGTAGGACATCTGTAGTTTATAAGCATATCCTGAAATGTCCCTAGTCGTAGGTATATCAAGACGGGGCATCGATATACCAGAGTAGACCAGCGTATATGATACTTGACCCATATGATGGGCGATGAATGTTCCCACATTCATCGATGTTTGACATCGAGATCGTATACGGGTGCTCAGTGGTGACTGGGTACACTGGACGGACTCACCGAGAACTCCTATATGGAATTATATCTATCGTCGGATAGCAGTTCTCAGGTGACACTGGTGCGGGTTAGTCTGTAGACCCGAGATCGTCATAGAGTCTTGTGTGTTCTCCCACTGTACTTTGATTACCACCCTACCACGGCTCTACTGAGTCGTGCAAACAGGTGGCCGTTGGGTACAGTCCCGAGACACACGAAGGCGATGAGCGATAGGAGGGGTTTCGTCTCTCCCGGTATTGGGAGTTGATGCCGTGCTATGCTCGACTGGTTATATCAGTAAGTCCCTGGCCAGGGCTGTAGAGATTTACTGATAAGTGTTATCAGTAGTTTCTCGATCTGTTATAGACCATTCATCGGCACGACTTATTGAGTTATTGGGGTCGACGTTACCATCCCTAGACTCGATATGCAGCATATCTGACGAAGAGACCGGACTGTACGGTAGTGTTGCCGGTTGGCTCGACGGGAGTTGTAGCAGGTTCGCTTGTTTTCTTCTGATCGCTCAATACCCGGGTGGCCGTTACGTTTAGCTGACCGCTTGCGGCTTGGGGGTGCTTGATATGATCATCACCCACTGCCGGCGTATTGACGAGTCTTAGAGTCCCACAAAGGAGTTACCTAGTCCAGGCGAAACGTTGTGGTGCACATATGCGATATGTGCGTGAGCCCGGTTAAAATGCGCATATGAGATGCAGTATATTAATCGGGCGGCTTGCTTTTGGTCGGGTCGTATGTGATATGACCGGGTTGATAAATCAAGTGTTGATTTATCATTTAACCATTAGTTTCTCACTAGAAATCCTTTCTTGTCCTTTTTGGATGTATGCATGCATGTATGCATTCATTCTTGTTCATGCACATATGGATGTGCATGCACACATGCATACATACATCATTCTATCATGGTTGTATATACATAGAAAATGGTGGCAATATAAGACTCACACCTTGGATTTATATATGGACTATTACTTGTATTTATGTTAAAACAAAAAGAAAAGGAAAAGGATAATTCATGGTTTAGTTTCTACACTCTTCTTTGAACTAACCTTGCTCACCCACCTTTTGACCATGGGTTAACTTTCCTTTTGTGTTTTAACTCAAATAAAATAATATCTTTATTATTTAACCATGGTTTGAGATGAAGAGTGGAAAATATATATACATATATTTTCTATTTTTCATGAGAGATTATCTTTTCTCTTGTTCTTAAAAAGTCATCATCTTCTTCCTCCTTGCTCTTTTGCTCTCTAGATTTCTCTAGTGAGCAAAACACTCACCAAGTTAGGATTTTTAAGTGAGAAAAGCAACCACAATACCATTCTACACTAGTCTTGCCTACTTGTGAAGAGTGTTAGCTTCATCTTATTCTCTTGATCAAGTGAAGTTGCAAGCTTGGACAAAGGAGCTTCGGGTGGATCGCCGTGGACATTAGAAGACCTCAAGCGGACCTTTTCCAAACCCCAAGTAGCCGAGGAGTCTAGCGTAGGGAGCTACAAAGGTTGTACTCTCAAAACCCTAACCTTTCTACTTGTGTTGTTGGTTTGTTTAAGAAACCCTAAATTTCTAGTGATGATTCTTTGCATGTTCACTTAGCACCTTAAAATTTTAATTTTGAGACATGTGATGCTTGCAAACCCTTCATGAGGTGCTAGGTAAACCTAACATATTACATATTGATTATAGGCACGATATTGTTGTTGATACATATACATACATGATCACCCTGGATATCACATAGTATTACCTTTATATTACAGTAGGACCGAGAGATCGTTGTTCATTCGATTTCTACCTGCTGATATTTTCTACTCATGAGTTGGCAACTCATCCCCGTTGTGCCACAGTTTTCTTACAGGTTCGACCGTTCGGATCAGTAGCGGCTCGCTGACACACAGGTTTCTTCAGGGTGTTTTGTTTCGGTAGGTGGGATACACATTTGGATCGTGACCACCCTTATACCTATTATCTATGTTGCATCTAGTTAAAGCTCTATCAACCAGAGTTTGTATTTTTGTTAGACCTAGACACAGACTTGTATATTCTTGAGAGTTAGGGCGAGATGGGTGTATTGTCTCTTTTGAGCTTGATGATGTCTTGGTCTTATTTATTTTCATTTTGTGATTAATCTCGCGGTAGGGCATCGTATATATATCTGATTGTGCGTGGTTGTGATTACGCCAATTGGCGAAGAGTTAGCTCCCGCTTGAGGATGCATTTTTATTGCATGTATGTGGTTTTGGATCAAAATATATAAGGATTGAATGAAGACAAAAACAATAATTGAGAAACAAAAAAGAAATATAAAATGTTATCTTTTGAATCGATCTCGTGCTTCATCCCTTCCCTATTTCTCATGGCTCTCTTCTCCGCTGCCACTCTCCCTCCCTCTTCTTCTACTTCTTCCAAACTCATATCGCCTCTTTCACTCTCCTCTTCCTATCCCCTTTCTCTCTCTAGAATCAAAGCCCCATCGATGTTTCATTCCCAAAATACCCCTCATCTCTTCGCTGTCAACTGCTCCTCCTCCTCCTCCTCCTCCCAAAATGGAGCTGGCCCAATTCCTGATTCATCCGATTCAAGGTAACTGTTCTCATTAAAAAAGGTTGTTTTCCCACCTCTGAATTCATTTTTCCTCCTAATATTAGAAACCTAAATTACTAGAATTAATGAGTTTCGTGGGCTTGGATTGGATTTTGCTAGGTTTTAAGTGTGTATATCTCGATCTTTATCATGCCTTTTATAATCTTATGAAGTTTCAATTATCACTCTTCAATTATAACAAATTAGAATCATTGTGTTAGGAAATTGAAGAGAAGAAAAAATATAATGGGCATTTGTACTTTTTCTATACAGGAGAAAAGAAGAAGATAAGTTTTTGTCTTTCTTTGCTAATGCTTAAAATAGGGAGCTTGCTTCGATTTCATTGATGTAGGAGGTGCATGGTTTTTATGTTGGTGTTAGGTCATAGGAGTTTTCGACCAATTTGCTTATGGAAAATTTTTGTTTTGCGCTTCTACCCCCCGATTTGGGGCATTTACTAGATTGTGAATCAAACTTTTGGAATTTTGGCTTTTCACTGTGGCTGCCAATGATCATTCACGTTCCCAGATAACTACTAGGCTTCAAGAATCCAAATTCGATGTTGCATTTGATGACAAAATCATCGACGGCTGATTAACTATAAAGAGCATTTATGTCGATTTTCAGTTTTTCTAGCTAATTAGATTCAAGTTCTAACATTTTTGCTAATTTACTATCTGCGTAAAAATATTATAGAAAATTAGTTTGATCTAATTGTTACGTGCAGGCCTCAAACTACGACCATGATGCCTTTTGGCCTCATCAATGGCGAAGATTCGAGGCCAAATCCGTCATATAAATGGCGGAGGGTTTTGTTGAAAGTAAGCGGAGAAGCACTTGCTGGAGACAACATGCAAAATATTGATCCAAAGGTAGGAATATTTTATGTGTGCCACACAATTCTGTAGATTTATTTACATTTGCCTTGCTCTTTAGTCAAAGGAAAATTTTGGTCACTTTTCTTGCCTATTTATTGCAAACTTGTGAGCACATGATAGTTGGTCGTTGTGCATTTTACTAGTATTATGTTTTATTCATGAAACTTTTGGTATCTACATATATAAGATATCCAATGTTTTCTTCGTGTTCTTTCCTATATCGTAACTATGCTACTGTACTCTCTTGTAATTTGTGGTGAAGTATTTCCTATCACATCGACAATTTCAACGGTTTGGTTCAAAGATTTCTTCCTGGTGTTTTTTAAAAAAAATGATGGCCTGTATTTTATTGTGCAGGTCACCATGTCCATTGCAAGGGAAGTGGCTTCTGTAACTCGACATGGCGTAGAGGTGGAACTATCTTACAACTTTTCTCCACTTTTATCATGTTCTTTTTAATATAGAGCTTTAATTAAGACTTCAAATTTAGCATTTTATCGTCGAGGATTAGAAATTTGATGGACCGAATTTTATAAAACATTAATACTATTTGCTTGTCAAGGTTTATCTTTTAACGGACTATATGCTAATTCTTTTAGGTAGCTATAGTGGTTGGTGGAGGCAATATTTTCCGTGGAGCTTCTTGGGCTGGGTCAAGTGGCCTTGATCGTTCGTCCGCAGATTACATTGGGTATGGAAACTCGACTTACCTTTTTAAAGGATTAATTGCACAAAACCTCTTTTATTTTAGTTTGAATAGCACACATACCCCGCAAGGGTTTTACAAACATCCCCTCTGTACAGCGCCCAAACCCCACAAAAAACGCTCTAATTCTACTCCAAACAGAACACAAGTTCTTGTGTTAAATTAGACAATTATTTGAGTTGTTTGGACTTTAGAGTTGAATTTGGGTGTTTTAGGGGTTTTGGTCGATGAACAGACGAGGTGTTAATAAAGACCAAGTCTTCAGCTGATTGTTTTAACTGAGTTATCATATGCGATTAATTAACCTTTTCTTTTAAATAGCATTGAAGAAAATAGAATCTCTCTAAGTTTGTTACCGCTTTTACTATTTATTTGAGTAGAATTATTAATTTATCCTCCAATGTAAAAGAGAAATGTGCAAACAGCGAAGTATACATCACATCTAAAGAGATGTTCTTGAGTTTCTAGAAGGATAGAAAAAACAACATTTACTGACATTAGGAATGCTTATTTTATGGATATGGGATTTACATTTGCTTGGAAACTACATTCTGAAGCACAAGTACAGACAAGATATTTTCCCATTATCATCACTATCCAATTGTTTTATGAACCCATCTACTAAAAGAAGCCCTTGGTAGCGTCATAGCCCTTAATCCCAAGATTTTGGTCAGTTATATTAAGAATGTTTATAGAGTCACGTGTTTTTCTCTCTCTTATTATTTGTATCACCCTATCTTTCTACATATTTTTGAAATGAGTTTCAAAATGGCATGTAACTAAAATAATAAAATAAAGTTTACTGATTTGATATGTTATAGCTAAAGACTTGTTTCTGATTTGAGTTTATTGCTTCTTATTCCTTGCCCTCTCGATTTCAGCATGCTCGCTACGGTTATGAATGCCATATTTCTGCAAGCGACAATGGAGAGCATTGGCATTCCAACTCGTGTTCAGACTGCATTTCGCATGTCAGAAGTTGCGGAGCCATACATAAGAAGAAGGGCCGTCAGGCATTTGGAGAAAGGCCGAGTCGTGATATTTGCTGCTGGAACTGGGAACCCGTTTTTTACAACTGATACCGCAGCAGCTCTTCGTTGTGCCGAGAGTAAGCTTATTATGAACAAATGATTATGCAAGTAAGCTCGTATATTTGCCAAAATGTGGACAACATAGTAATTTAAGCTTTTTGGTGGTATCAGGGGACCTGCTTTCAAGAGGTCCGTAGGTTTAAACCTTATAATCAATAATTTAACTTCTTAATTTCAAGAAGCCCCTTGCTGCTGCAAACGGGAAAAATGTAAACCTTCTGCTCTGGCAAGAGAACCAAGAGGATGAAGAGTTTGGTAGGGCATCATCTTTTATGAAAGGGCTGGATCCTGCATAGGTCCAACCTTATAACTCAAAACGAAAAAAGGGACTCTGACAAGGAATGAAATGTCATATGCTCCTGGAGCTAAAGCTCATATATTCTTGATTTTTAAGCAATACTTGTACAGTGCCAAAAAAAAAATGCTTGTAGGAACCGATTTTTGTTAACTAAAGTTAAAGATCAATTGCATTTAACACCCTTCTTCTAAATCTCATCCAACACTGTAACCCCTCAAACTTCCTTATAAGCACCCTATGCCTCTGGGATCAGTCAGTTATATGATTCTAAATGTTACTCCAACTTATATTAGACTAATCCCAGGGGTATTAGGTGCTAAATGAGGTGTATAAGAGATTGAAGAGGATTATTTGAAGATTGTCATATGGATTTCACGCTACTATAATCAGAACATATTTACTTCCCCACCTTGTTCATAAAACATAATTGCATATAAAAGTTATTGCTGACACTATTTTAATGAATAATTGCAGTAAATGCAGAAGTTGTGCTTAAAGCGACAAATGTAGATGGTGTATACGACGAGGATCCCAAGCTTAACCCAAATGCTCGCCTTCTCGACGATTTGTGCTATCAAGATGTGACTGCACAAGATCTATCGGTTATGGACATGACTGCCATCACACTGTGCCAAGAAAACAATATTCCTGGTACAAAATCTATAAACTTAGAACATTAATTTTTTTTCCTTCTCGAGCATTCTTTTTTGGTTTAATTGCACAAACTAGTTTACCCTGTATATCACTTTACCTCCCCAAGTGGTTTATTAGCTCAAACATCTTCCCTTCCCTGAGCATGCTTTTTAGGGAGATCCCTTCACTGAGCATGCCTTTTAGGGAGACGTGTGTTTGCTTTAGCGCAAACTTCATACAGGATTAATTTAGAGCGAACATACCCCCTTTGCTCATTCACCAAAAGCCTAGAAAACACTTGAATTTGAGTGTTTTTTAGGGTATTGGTTGATTAGAAGTAGCGGTGTCTGCGCAAATTAATTTAATTGAGGTGGTACAAGCAGTGTTGTAAAACAAGGTTTAAAAGGCCGATCAATCAGCATTTAAAAGTTCTCGGCAAGCAATCGTACCGAAGAGTAGTTAATGGTCAAATGACCGCATGAAATATGTTGTGAAAGGCCATTTAATTAGATTGTACAAGATGCAGATAACCTATTCCATTATTCAAAAAACCTGAGATGCAAATTCAATGTTCGCTTGATAAAGGCTTGATTCTTTCTTTGTCCTCCACATTGACCTATTTTCCCTATATTTTCTGACATTTTCAATGTGCGTGTGTGCGCGCGCGCGTGTGTTTTTGAAAATTTTATTTTTGCATAGTTCAGCATATCCGAATATACGTCGTATAATCCATTCATGCAATCATGTAACATGCGATCCATTCATGCATTTTGCACTGGCCGACCAGAGAACAAATATGGGTTTTACAACATTGGGTATAAGTGAATTGTGGCGTAAACTACAGTGGGTTTGTGCATTTAACCCTGTTTTTTAACGTTAATGAAGTAAATTTTGTTGATGCAGTTGTCGTGTTTAATCTGAACAAACCTGGAAATGTTGCAAGAGCCATTGTTGGCGAAAAGGTTGGCACTTTGATCGGACCTCCGAGTCAGCAACAGCGATCTGAAGGGAACGGTGTTGGTCGTGAATTTGCAAATGGTAAATGAGTTTGATAGCTAAAAGGTCAAGAATTGAAGGGAAAAGTTCGTCTTATTTCAGAAGATAATAACTGTATCTGAATTTTGTAGGGACTAGGTATAACCATAAAATAATATGTTAGAATAATCTCTGAGTTAGAAAATATTTTCTAAAAACTTTTCGTTGGTCTTTCTTGTTCTTAACTTTATTAAGGACGGCCTAAATTTGGTTGTTTAACATTCATATTGTGTTACTACTATGGTTTAAGTTCGTTATTTTCAGACTCAGATAATTTCTGAATTTTTGGTAGATTATATGGTGAGAGTTGGAAATAACAGTCAAAAACTGACAAGTGCATGTTTCTCAAATTCTTTTAGGTAAATTTTATAAAGCATCTTTGAATTATATCACCATTAAACTTTAAAAATACCATCATGAACCCTGTGAACTGGCCATGTTTAAAAATGCTAGGTTGGTTAGCTACTTTAAGGCATTAATGGATTTTATAACCAAGAATGACATTGTACCTAAATAACCCTAATATACCAATAAGCAATAGCTCAGTCCGTATGGTCACTTCCTCTCTTGGGGAGAGTGCAGGGTTCGAACCCCAAAAACCCTAGGAGAGGAAGTGCTCTCCTTCAGGGCAAATTCATGTGCCCTGAGGCGCACGTGTGTTGTGTGCTTGTGCGTGAATCGTGAATGTTTGTGTGTGTTGTGTAGGGTTTACGGGTATTGACAAAACAACCATTCAGTGGGGTTTATGATGGTTTTAAAGTTCAATGGTGCTATCCAAAAAACATTGAAAGTTTGATGGTGTTTTATAAAATTTATCCAATGCTTTTATATTGGAAAGCTCTCTTTTTGCATTGTACTTTTGTTTGAAACTATTTTTTTTTTTAATTTACTGCAACGGTTGGAAATATCCCTCTGCTTTGTTAAATAAAGTGTTAGAAGAAACAAAAATAACAAAATGAAACACAGGAACAAGAAAAATGATATAAAATGGCCCCCCAAAAAATAACTGATTTGGTAAAATCAAAGTCTAATAATGGTTACAGTAACTTAAAAAACATTTAACTCAAAAAACTTTAAAAAACATAATAAGTATTTGCATATTTGAGAAATATTCAAAGCTGTTTTTTTGGTAGTGAATTATGGGATTTTTTGTTATCTATCTATAGTATTTTATTAAATGAAAATAAATAAGTTTTGGTAGTGCTCAATTTTGACTGTCCCTTTTTTATTACCTCCTCCAATGATGTTAGTCTCATTCTTTTGTATTAATTACTATATTAACATTAGTTGTGATAATGGAATTCAGTAAAAGACAGTGGTATTAATAAAAGTAATAATGATGGATGGTTTCAGACTAGTAAAATACGAAGAGATTTTTTTTTAAATAATTTTTATTTACTATTAAAAAAATAGAATATGAAAGAATTAAACTTAGAAAAAGAAGAATTTAAGTACAAAGAGAAGGTATGATGGGACCTCTCATGTTTTTCTCCTTGATAAATGATGCCAAGGGACTGTTTGGTTGCAGGATTTGCTAGGATTTGGATTGTGGAATCGATTCCATAATTTTGTGTTTGGTTGGAGAATTCGGATTTCTAGGATTCCTTTATTTTTTATGAGGGGCCACCACAAAACATGGATTCTTGAATCCTAAAAAATTTTAAGAATTTTCAAGGATTTGACACTATTCATTGTACTTTTAAATGGGACCCGTGTACTTTATTTACTTTTCTTATCCCGATTCCATGATCAAATTGGTCACTTTTGCTTTCCTCCATAAGGTATATGAGCGATAGCGAAGCTTCAGCCCTTTTTTTCGACCACAACTAGCGAGTGAGTAGGGCAAGGCGAAAGGACACAGGAGAAAAATCTATCTCTCTCTCTAAAATCCTTAAATCAAAATCCCAATTTATTTTCATCAACAAACAAACATTATAAGAATCTACAAATCCAATATTAGAAATCCAAAACCAACCAAACAATAAATTACCAAATCCAGAAATTTTCAACCGTACTATCTTAAAATCCAAATTTCATAATCTTGCACCCAAATGTTCCCTAAGAATCGGAAACCCACTCCTCAGCCATCCTATACACATTAATTAATAGCAAGCAGGAATCGCATATTACGTTGCTTGGTATGTTTTACCCATTTATGGAAATCTTTCAAATTAATTCAGATGAGAGGGTGAGAGAGAGAGACAGAGGGTTTGAGGGAGAGAGAGATCTGAGGGTTTGGAGGGGGGAGGAGAGGGGGTTTCATGGGGAAGGGAGAGAGAGATGTATACCTACAAGAGAGAGAGATGATTGGAGCGAGAGAGCGAGAGAGATTTATGGAACAGAGAGAGAGAGAGAGAGAATCCGTCGAGCAGTCTTCGAGAGAGATGATGAAGAGAGAGCCGCAAGCCACGTTTTGTTACCCAAACAGGGGGTAATATTTAGAGGTAATCCGGGATAGACACCTGTTTTGAAGGGAATATGATTACCCTATTTAAGAGTATTTGATTACCGTGGTAATCCTATATTCCTGAGAATATATTCAACACCAAAACAAGTATGGTAATATTTTAGGGTAATCCGGGATTACCCCTAAATTACCTCCTACCAAGCGCACCCTCATGAATATATAAAAGATACATTAGAATATGTAACAAGAGCACTCATCAACCAAAAAAAAAAACGACGAAAAGTATAAATCCCCGGTTTCTTATAAATATTTCCGTATTTTTTAAATAAATGTTTTCTTAATTTTTTCCAATTTTTCTATTTCTATTTCTATTTTCTTTTCTTTTGAACATAACTCTAAATTAGATCCAATGCCCAAAACCCAAACCCTAACCCCACACCCTAAAACTATACCCGAACCCAGCCGCTACCTTCTCCTTCTTTTCTTCTTCCTTTTCTTTTCCTCCTTCCCTTTTCAAAACCCACGAGCCTCCCCCCTTCCTCGCGACCTCCACCACGAGACCCGTTCCCCACAACGGCCATGACGACCTTGCTCATGCCCCAACAACCAACCCCCGAGATCCCCTCCAACGTCGCCCATAATCCTCAACGACCCTCTCTTCATAGCTCATAGCTCATCTCTCTATCTCTATTCCTCTCTCTCTCTATCTCTATCTCTCCCTCTCAATTATTCTCTCTCTTCCTCTCTTACCGGAAATTCTTATCGGCGGTGCCACCCTGCAACCCTCCACCGACGAGCCACTGCACCCCATCTCCTCTCTCCACCCATCACCACCACCACCTCCAATCTCCTCGCTGCAACCTCCTCGCCTCATCCACCTGACCAACCGTGCTCCACATAACCCAATACTACCGCCGCAACTCCATTGCCGGCCACTTCCTCTCGACATCGCCATTTTCAGTATCGCCGTCGTTCCCTGCCATCACCAACCTCGCGCACACCCAAGCCCTCCTCCTCTGCAAACTCCATTGAGCTCCATGCCTGAGCCGCCGCAACCATCGACGGAGCACCATCACCGTTGCCAACAAGCTCCAACCAGGCACCGTCGTCTCCATCGCCACCGCAGCCACCCCGTCATAAATCGTTGAGGCCAAGCTCAACCCCACGCCGAGGCCGCTCCACGAGCTCAAGCCATAGCCGAGCCCAAGCTTGTTGTTGTGTTGTTGTTGCCATGCGCATCGTGCGTGCGATCGTCGCCATCGCTGTTGTGTCGTTTTCATCTTGAGGCAAGTGAAACCCCATTCACTTACTATTACATCTATATATATATAATAATAATGATGATGATGATGATGATGAAGAAGGAAAGAACCTATAGGAGCGGATTTCTTGTGATTCCACCATTTTTTATGACGACCGGCATCCATCATCGTCATCGTTATTATCTAAGATGTGCATACACCAAATTTCTTGTGATTCCACCACGTTTTCACCGTTGAATTAGCAATCTAAAAAGTTCTATTGTCGGTAAACCAATAATTTTGCACCAACTAAATCAACGGTGAAAAAATGGTATAATCACATGAAATTTGGTATGCACATCTTAGAAGATCGTTTACATTGAAACCCTAGCGACTGATTGCATTGTCGTTTGATAAGTTTTAGTGTCTGGGTTGTGATAAGTACGATAGTGAAACAGTGATTGAAAGTGATGTTGATAAGCGAAAGCGTGACTGAATAGCGAAAGTGATACAAACTTGTTTACAACCTATCCAATACCTGAACACGTAATATAACCTGGGGAAATGGGAAAATTGAGGGTGGAATCGAACTCGTTTTTAACGAGTTACAGCGATTTAGAGGATGATCATTCGATCTTAGTGATATATACTGATTAAGTCGTGGGCATAACGGTACGGCTGCATGGTAATGTCCTGGGCAATAGTGGAACGTAGTCTCGTGTAAGCACGAGATCCTTATTAAACACGAGCATCATTTTCCACTGACCGATTTCAATTGACTTAGTGACTGATAGATAGCGACATACACATTGCTTTAATTGCCGACGTGATGCACACTATGTTATTCACGTATACTTGATATTCTATATTCTCATGATACCGGTTTATATCGTTCATTTCATGTTTAATATCACTGTACACATTGTATATATATTGCTATATGTGTCGTCCTGACGACCTGAGTGTCCTTACTCAGAGGACCCATTTGAAGAGGAGGACCCCCCCTTCAAGATCGTGGAGATTTAGACTGCAACAGCAACGTTATCGCTTTCTGCTTGCAATAAGGACATTGTTATTTCTTTTGGTTAGTAGTATCTTTTGTTCGAATAATTGTATCCTTGAACTCTGTTGATTAAATGTAATAAAGTTGTGAATTGTGATTTACTTTACTTTTGTGTTGTGTTTACTGATTACCATGTAATATTAGAAGCCGACGTATGACTACAGTGGGATTATTTCTTGACCGTGGGAGTATGGCTGGCCTAGTCATCCCTCATGTCCCGTATTTTGGGAAACGGATCATGACAAAAAGCATTCTTCTCCAAATTTGGAGCTCAATGAGCAATGCGCATGGATCAACTTTGATGCGTTGGGTATCTTTTAATCATGAAGGACTCATGTTCCCTATGTTATTAATTTTCTTTTATTCCATATTTTGCAATTGGAAATTACAGATTGTTGTTTTAAGATTGATTTCATATACGTTCTTTTTTGTCTTTTATAAAATGAATACGATCATCCTTCCAACTCTCCATCTACTAATCAAAAGGATATACGTCTCCATCTCTCCTCAAATAGGTATACTCGTATATAAATATGTCAGGACGCTAAAACCGAATATCAAAAATGGATACAATACAATTTACAAGGGCCATCGGTCGGCAGACAGGCTAGTAAAATACGGGTATGTTATTGATAAGAATCTTGGCTTGACGATCATAACCACTTTTTACCCTTACTTTCTTGCATTATATATTATGCAATTGCAATCTTTTTTATTGTTATTGAGCTCAAATTCATATATAGTTTTTCGAACTGTATTAAAAAAATTGCTTGTCTTTTATTTTGTTACATAATCCCAATAATTTTTTTCGTTAATCTTTATTTATTGATGTTGACGTCAATGATCAGATTTTGTTATTCTATTTTAAGGGTTTAAACTTTCTAGGCATGCAATTAACCGATTGATTATCGATACTGGAATACTTGAGTTTATCTTCCACAGACGGATTTTTGGATTGAGCGAATCTTGCTCGTTTATATTATCATGGTAATTGTAACTATATTTATATCCTTACAGTTTTGAGAATGCATCAAACATTTGACAAGTGAAATTTAAATAGAGATATATCCACATTTTTTTTGGAAAGGCCCTGACCTTGTGTATATCCATAACCACAATTAAAGATAAAATCAAGTGACCTTTTTGTAAAAATTGATCCTCGGAATCAGTATGATGTGTTTAGCAAAGCATATCAATTTAAATTAGACATATAGTCGGACTCATGAAATAGCATTTTGCTATTAATATATCGTTGGCTTTAAAATTTTGATAACTTTATATCACTCAAAATGTTAAATTTTGACAGTTTACTTGTCAAAAGAAAGTAAAAGTTGATTATCTGAATAAATGTCCTTCAAAAGAGAGAGAGAGAGATAAAATGAGAGAGAATGGAATGATATCACATGGCCACATAATTCAATTAACTAAACCAAGTTGTTAACCAAGCTGTTGAGCCAACTATTTGGTGTGAATTTTCTCTACATAATCTCACTTCAAATCAAAACAAGTTGTTTTGAGTTGTGGGGGCCAGTTGCTTGATGTGACTTTTAGATTTCCTTTTGACAATAACCCAGGAACAATTTGTTCTCGTTGTACTTGTGGCAAAAGATTGTTCATATATTTTTCAATCATTTGAAATTGTTATTTTTTAATCATTTACTTAAATAAATTTTTGGAGCAAATTTATTGTCTTGTTTTATGTTTTTCTACAAACTTCAAATGAGTAGAGAAATATATCAATTTTTTTATGTATATTTGTACCATATGATTAGAGATGCCATAAAAATAAAAAATGTGTTGTTTGTGTGGACTTTACATATGTGGAACGAAACATATTATTAAGGTCTCAAAATAAGGGGTGGGCACGGTTTGGTTCAGTTCGGTTTTTGACAAAAGAAACCGAACCGAAACTTTCGGTTCGATTTCGATTTAAATTCTGTCTTTTCAATTGATATAAAAACTTATCAATTTTCCCTAAAATTCAAATAAAACTTTTGACCGAAACTAATTATTGCTAAAATTTAAGACAATGATTGTACAAATTAATTGATTAATAGTAAAAATATTTCTCTATAATATGGAATCTTGTAAATTAAGTAACAAGATATAATATAATATGGTATTAAATGTGTATTAGGTATATTTGACATTGTTTATATATACCATTGTTGCATAATTAATTACATGATAAAAGTTACCGTGCATCCATATTATTTTCATCCAATATTCATCTTTAGGTTCGGTTCGGTTTAAACAGAATCCGAAATTACCGAACCGAAATGTTTCGGTTCAGTTATTTTTTATCGGTTTTCGGTTGGGTTTTCAGTCCGGATCGATTCTTGTTCACCCCTACTCAAAATTGTTCCTTATCCATTCATCCATTACATGTATAATTCAAATTATGACATTAAAATTTCTTTCAAGTGATAATAAAGTTAATATTTATCTAACCGGCATGTAGCACGTGCACACAGCCAGTGCAATATGAAAGGGGATATGCCTCCCATATTTATGTAAAGAACTTGAAATTACAAAGAAAAATAAGAAAAATATATTGATTCCAGTGGAAGCAAAATTTCTACATTCATTTTCTTAATCCAAGAAAGGAAAATAGGAATGTATATCTTTCTCTTTCTATGAAAAGGTGGTCAATTAAACCACAATTACAATGTATATCTTTTCCTTATATGATAATATACGAACATATCAAATAAAAGGGTTTTTTTAGCGGTGCATCGTATAAATGAGATTGCAAATCCTCAAAAAGGTTTCTCGGATTTAAGTGATACCGGTCAAGATTTTGTTTCTAAACAGTGCTTTAAAATCACCGGATATGGATAATAAATAATAACAAGTTTCGAAATATTTGCATATTTTTAGGGAAAAAATAAATTGATTAAAGAATAAATCAAACGAAAAGAGAGACGTTACCTAGAACCCCTAGCTCACGCTTTTTCCACCTGCGCCGCTTCAACTTGATTGCCGAAACTACCCTCCACCCAAAACAGCCCAGCTCCTTCAGACAAGGGCACCACCGTCCATTCGGCCCCACGACAAACCCGCGCAATTTAGCATGCCCTCCGCCTCCTGCCACGTCAGCCTTATCGTGCGCCCCCCTCCCCCTTCCCGCGACGGCCCCCTTCAGCTCCCCCTATTTCTCCCCCTTTCCTCCGATCCCCAAACTCCTGAAGCCCAAATCCCCGAAATACCCCTTTCAATCCCCCCAAATTACGATCCTGCCATCGCCATGTCCCTATCGAGATCCGACTCCAGCGGAGGCACCGGCGCCGGCGCCGGCGGAGGCTCCGTTAGGAAACGGACGGAGGCGCCGAATCCGAACGGAGGCAAGAAGTTCCGATCAATGGCGGAGATAATGCGATCGTCGAAGCCGGCGGATGATGTCACCGAGAACTACTACACTGACGTCAGGTGCCAGCAGTGCCGCTTGGGGGATCTAGACGACGAGATGCTGCTGTGCGACCGCTGCGATATGGGGTACCATTTGTTCTGTCTCCGGCCGATCGTCGTTAGGGTTCCGTCTGGCCCTTGGTTCTGTCCTAGCTGCGTCGATGAGAAGCCTTTGAGAAGTAAATGAGGCATTTTTTCCTTTCTAAAATTGAAGTCTCGATTTTTTTGGTGGTTCGATGAAATGAATGATCGAGCGTTTTTTTTGGGTGTTAGGGTTTCCATTGATGCAGACGAAGATCCTTGATTTTTTTCGGATTCAGAAAGGTACGGATGGGGCAGCTGAGGGGAAATGTGGGTCCTCTTCCCAAGGTGATTTATTTTAATTTTAATTTTAATTTTGTTAATCCAAGATGATTTTTTGGTTTTGTTTTTGTTTTTTTTTGTTTTGATTTAAAAGATATTCAGTATTCAATCTTGAATGGAATCCTAATGACATTGTCTTTTGGAGGAGTAAGATTATTGATTTGTATGTAATTATTGCGTCTTCAAAATGTGTTGTGAATTCATTTAGTGATGTTTGCTTCGTTTCTATTAGCAATACTGTCATAGATCTTCGAAATCTCTGCATGCATAAATTAACAGTGAACAATGCGGTTTAGTTTGCTAATTTGTTAGGCAGAGCTACCGAACTTATGGTTATAGGTCGTTTCTTAGCATTCCCAGTTCTTATAGAAATTATGGATGGTCATCGTTTTCTCATTGTCTCTTCATTTGAATACTGTTCTGTATGGTCATCATTTCACCATTACTGACATCTTTCCTTGTTTCTTTCCTATGTGCTATTTTGGATTGTCATCGTTTTAGTGTTCTTCTTCTTCTTCTTCTTCTATTAGTCGATTCTTTTCTTTATAAATTTCTTTTCAGTTAGGAAATAATTCAGAGGACACTAACTGGTCTTTAGGATTACAGCAAGCAGGGGCACTGCTTGTATTTTTTTCTGGACGGGGGCTGAAAACGATATTATTAAAATATAAAATATTGTTATTATTATCATTAGCCAAATCTATTATGATGTACAATACTGTTTCATCTAGATCTCTAGATTCTTCTACATCTGCTTTTTTAATAATATTTTTGTTCTTTATTTTTTCTTTTCATTTACATAAAATTACATATTTGTTTCAAGGTAACATGATTCCAAACTTGTTTTGATCCACCGAATTGAATCCGTTGTAGTAATAAACATTTTCATCAAAAGCTACTTACAGAACTAAAGAAAATAGATAGACCTTTCTCTTCGTCTCAGGTCGATTGATCTTCCAGAGCATGAGCACGTTAATCTTTTTGGGCCTCAGGTCCATTGTAGTAATAAACATTTTCATCAAAAGCTACGTAAATAAAAGGGTAAATTGTCAAAAAAAAAACAAAAAAACTCAAGCACTTTTTTCGTTGTCAAAAACCCCCTGGTCTCAAAACTGTAGTCAAAACCTTCCTGGAATTTTTTCTGCAGTATCTACATGGTAGCCTGTTATATCTAATATATTCATACAAACTATTTAGATATCGCAGGAAACGGTTTATATATCACAGGCAACTGTTTAGATATCGCTGGATACTGCTTAGATATCACAGGTAAGGGGTTTTTTGACGTCAAAAAACTTTTGTAGGGAGGTTTTGACTACAGTTCCGAGGCCAGGGTTTTTTGACAATGGATAAAATTGCTTGGTTTTTTTTGACAATATACCCTAAATAAAATCAAAATATGTGGTGGTGGAAATAAGATAAGAACAAAGCAGTGCGTTTTTTATAAAATTTTTGGAACTTGTAAAAGACATGAATTGAGTTTTTATAATTTTTATGGCTACGGTAAATGACATGAGTAGGTATGTAGATGGAAACCCGAAAGTGTATAAATAGAAAAGGAGATGAGATTGAAAATCTTGGCTAACTGACTTTAATTAAAGTAATTATTATACTAAACAAAAAAAAACAACTATAAAGCTTAGTTAAATTGACTAGTCCATAATGATGTTTTGTATAAATGTAGTTAACTTCGGCTGTACGTATTTAAAATGCGATATTTGAAGGATCCGATTAATAGGGTATCATTTTAGAATTTAGGAAAGTTAGGCTGAAAGATATGGTAATAATAAAAATTTTCTAAGCCGATGAGGAGATGTGCCACATGCTAGCCCCTCAAACCCTAATGGCAAGCTTCTCTTTTGACAATAGTTTTCTTGATCAGGAAGTTAGTTCTGATAAAATGGGGCTAACATCGGGGTTTATTTATCAAATTAAAGAGCATTGTTCACAATACTTGAATCCTTTTGGTAAGGAAAGCTTAAATGATGGAAAATTTATATGTTTGAACTCCTTCTCCCTTTTATGCTCTCGCTCTTTTCTCAGCAAGTGTTCCCTTCTTGCTTGTTCAGATGATTATTTTAAAGGGAAAAAACACTTTGGTGATAATTAGAATAAAAAAGGTTAACGCTTAGACCAGTGGAAAGGTGCACAAGCCAGCAGATGGGATGGCTAGCAAGGTTGTAGTTTGTAACCATAAACAACAAGCTATCAAGTAATTAGAAATGCTCGAAGCCTTGAACCACTTAATTTGGACCGTGAGTTTTATAATGTTGACATTTTAGAATAAATTTCATTTTGAAATTTAGAGAGATCAATGTAACAAATTCCATTTGGAATTGTAAAAAGTTGAAATAAAACGGAAATATATTGATACCAATTTTTCAAATAGGCGACGAGGCATAAATTTCATGTCATTTGACAATTGTTTCCCCGGCTATGAAATTGGTTTGATAAGGAGAGTATTAACATCAAGTTTACATCGTAAAACTTTGTTGAATTTTCTTGAATCATGTGCCCCGTAAAGAACCCCTTTAAATTAATAAATCTTAAATGATGATAATTTATTAGTTTAAATGTCTTCTTACTTTTTTCTCAATTAATCTCTTTTTGGCGGTTCATTGATATTAATATCTTAAAGAAAAACAAAACAATATATACTTGTAAATTAGTTTTTAGTTATGGTGATGATTAGTAGAATGGGGTTAATGCTCAAAGTTGTGGAAAGTGCACATGCTAGTAATTAGTAAACTGAATATAGCAAGTTATCAAGCGTCCGTTTGGCTAGCAAGTAACGATGTTTTGTATGTGTTGAAAGTAAAAAACTAAATGATGAGACTTTAAAGATAAAGTTCCACATTGGAAACAACAAAAAAAAACACACGAGTATAAGATATACGATGAGCGAAATCTCAACAAGACTTGAGTCTTATTGTTGGAATCCATTTATATCAAAGGTCTATGTGTACCTATAAAAAGCTAATCACTCCCTCAACTTTAATTAAACTTTAAACTTTAATACGGTATCAGAGCTAATGGCTTGATCCTCCACGTGACAACCACACCAAGAAAAAATGATGGTTGCACGTAACTCTTCTCGTACTTTCCACATGACAACCACACCAAGAAAAAATGACATATGAGGAGGAGCGTTGAAAGTAAAAAACCAAATGATGGGGTTTTAAAGATAGTCCCATATTGAAAACAACAAAAGAAACATATGAGCATAAGATATAAGATGGGCCGAGCCTCAACAAGACTTGAGTCTTATTGTTGGAACCCACTTATATCAAATGTCCATTTATACCTATAAAAAGCCTATCACTCCCTCAACTTTAAATAAACTTTAAACTTTAACAGTATGCCAGATATTTGAAAAAATCCATTAATAAATGTTCTTTTGATATTTTAATAAATTTTCTAATAGGGGAAGAGGGAGGGGTAAACTCCCTACCATCCTCCCTTAGTTCACGCTCTATGACATGCCCTTCTTTTGTTCATACTTTTCTTAGGGACTTCACTCTATTTAAGGAATGGTTGACTACTGTTATGAAATGTGCTTTACGTAGTGCATATATGCCCGCATATGCGTTATGCACCCTCTTGAAACATAAATTTGAGCCGCATGGCCTTTTATTCATGCAAAGCTCATTTTCTAAGCTAAAAACACCTACGCAGTCATTGTTTTGTTCAATTGTGGTTGAAATGATGTGTAAGTTGGTCAGGTAATGTACTAGACCTACTACACAACCAATTAAATTTGGAACCCTCATCTTTCTCATCTTTGTAACTTATTTCTTTCTATTGTCTTCTTTTTATTTTTACTTCTTTTCTTACAAAAGTATGTTTTTTTTAGTCCATCTCTTCTTCTTTTTATTTGTATAGACCTTAAAATTTTAACTTTTACTCATTTTTTATTTCTTAGCAACTTCTTTCTTTATTCCTTTTACTTTCTTTCTTCCCTCTCTCTTTTAGTTTGAAAAGATATACCATATAAGCAGGCGCATAAGCAACGCATATGCAATATCTGCGGTAAGCAACAGTCAACCACATAGTGGTGCATACCGCATTGCATAACCTTGGGGGTTGACTATAGGTTTATATCACTTTGATGAATTTTTCATGAAGCCATGTGTCCTATTGTTGAACCTTTTTTTATTAGGAAAGTTTAAATAATAAATATTTATCCGTTAAGACTCCTTGTACCAACCTCCCCCCCCCCTACCATTAATAAATCTTTTCCTCTCAACAGTTTCACTCTTAGGATTTTCTTTAGACAAATCATACTTTTGTACTTTAATGATGGTGATACTTGTAAAAGAGTTTAATGCTTAGATTGTGGAAAGGTGCACAAGCTAGCACTAGGATAGCTAGCATGTTAGTATGATTTGAATATAACAAGTTTTCAAGTAGTTAGGATGAATAATGATGTTCTGTTTACCAATTAGATTTGAACCATGGACTTTGTAATGTAAGATATTTAGAGGATCTGGGTAGATCGCTATCAAATATGAAAAGTTAGACTAAAATGGAATGATAGTAGTAATGTTTTCCTAAATTACGGAGGAGGATGAACTTTGCCAGCCCTTTTAATTTTGCCCCTGTTCACACCCGTTTGTTGACTCGTTTCCTTCACTAGGAACTTAGTCTGATTAAGTGAGGGTTAACTTCATGCTTACATTGTAGAACTTTGTCGAATTTTCTAGTTTTGTACCGTGTAGATAGTTGAAAGCTTTTGATGAGTGAAGCTTAAACGATGAAGATTTTATTTATTGAGACTTCTTATCCCACTTTATGCCTTCTTCCTTTATTCTCATAAATCTGATTTTTAGGTGGTTCACTGTTATGGTTATCTTTTAAAAAAAAGCAATAATTGTAAGTTGATTATAGATATGATTACTGTGTAAGAGGTTGATGCTCAAAGTTGTGGAAAAGTGCACACGCTGGTAGTTTGTAAACCAAATATAGCAAGCAATCAAGTAGTCAGGATGTAGCAAGTAATGACGCTCTATACATTTGGAAGGTATTTATTTGGGCTGTGAGCTTTATAATGCTAGATATTTAGAAAATCCAATTAGTAAAAATCATTTTCAAATACAGAATAGTCAGGCTAAAATGGCATGATAGTATAAAGAGTTTTTCTATGGGGGTGGGAAGAGTGAGGGGTAAAGCCTCTGCCTCCTCCCTTAGTTCCGTCTTCCCTGACAGGCCCCTTTTTTGTTCATAGTTGTTAGGTTAGGGACTCGACTCTGATGAAGAAGGGTTGGCTCTAGGTTTACATCACTTTGTTCAATTTTTTCTGAGTCCTATGTCTTTTCGCAGAACCTTTTCTTTTTATAAGAAAAGCTTAAATGTTGAACATTTTTCTGTTGAGACTTGAGACTCCTTGTACCACCTTATGCCCTTTTTTATTCCATCAATAAATCTCCGTTTCTTGCTGCTTTCACTTCTAAGATTATCTTTCTAGAAAAAACAACACTTCTACCTTGGTGCTAGTGAAAATGAAATAAAAACTGCAAAATAAAACAAAGTGAAAATGAAAATTGCACAAGATAGTATAGGTTGGCTAACAACTAGTAGTTAGTAACTAAATATATCATGCTGACAAATAGTTAGTATAGCAAGCAAATAATGATGTTTTAGAGTCCAATGAAGAAAAGAGGACCTAGTAGGCTTTTTCATTAGGTGGCGTTAAAAATCTATATCCTCTACCATTTTTTTCCGACGATCAGCACCCATCATCACCATCCTTACCATCTAGATGTGAATACACCAAATTTCATATGATTCTACCACTTTTTCACCGTTGAATTAGCAATGTAAAAAGTTATATTGTCGGTAAACCGATAATTTTGCACGCACTAAATGAACGGTGAAAAAGTGATAGAATCATATGAAATTTGGTGTATCCATATCTTTTGATGATAAAGATGGAGGTGATGGATGCGGGTTGTTGAAAAAAATCATGGAGGTTGTATTTTTTCGATGCCATAGAAGGAAATTCTCTCCTATGGCACCTTACCTCCATTATCCTCGATGTTTTATATATTTGGAAATTGGATGCTAGCAATTAATTTTAGGTTTTGAGCTTATAAATGTTAGATATTTGGCGGACACAATTACTATCATTTTAAAATTTAAGAAAGTTAGGTTAAAATGGAATGATAATAATATTCTCTTTCTAGCTTGAGGTTGGAGCTGGGCTCTTGCCAGCATCCCTTCCACTTCCAATGGCTACCCGCCTACGACCATAGTTTCCTCGCCTAGGAACTTTGCTTTAGCGATTAAGAGAGGGTGGACTTTAGGTTTACATTGTAAAACTATATTGAATTTTTCATACAGTATTGTACCCAATAGCTAAACCATTTTAATGAGGAAGTGTAAATACTAGATTTTAATTGTACTCATTGTGCATCTTATACCCACTTCTTCTTTCCCACCCCACCCTCTCTCTTAATAGACCTTCTTTCTTGCTGATTTGCTGTTAGGATCATCACGAAAAACGAAAAACAACAGTTTCTACAATGATGGTGATGTTTAGTATAAAAGCGGCTGATGCTCGGAGTTGTGGAATGGTACACAAGCTAGTATTAGTGCAAGGGAAGTAGATACATCGAAGTTAAGATGCTTGAATTTAATTAACCAATGAAGTGCATGCTTGAATTTAATTAACCAATGAAGCGCTTACATCGAAGTTAAGATGCTTGAATTTAATTAACTAATAAAGTGTTTACAACTGTCTTAACTATTATTCAGTGTCTTTGATCATATCTTTGAAACCTTTGTCCCAATTAATTTGGAATCCAATTATAATGAATCTATTTTATTTATTGAGAAAAGTGGTTATAAGAAGTACGAATTTCTAAAAATCACAGGAACCTCTACATCCCTAGATAACCCTTATCATATCTCTTATATTGGTTTTCTGGCGCTCCAAAGAGTGGAAATAAAGTATGGGGATGAGGGTGTCCCGTTGTTTAAGTTTCTTCTTAAGATTTTTCTGTATAAAGTCTCTGAACAAAGATGTCTAATGTTTCCCTGGAACAATGAAAGGGCAAAGCAAACAACCTATTGGATCTTATAGCTTCTGCTGTTATCTTTCTCCCTGAATTATTTTGTTTATTCATCTGCTTTGAAGGCGCACTATCCGCCTTTCCTTTATTTAAGAGATGCCATATTATATTTGCCAATGGCCTGGGGAAAAGAATTAGGAACTTTGTGTCGGAAAGGTATGTCCATATCAATAATCCTTTGAGAATTTATTGTTATCAATGTAGACATGCTTAAACTTAAGTGGATTCTTCATCAGGGCGAAATCCAATAAATTCTCTTTTTCATAATTCCTCTGCACAACCCTTTCCTAGCCTCAGTTGATGTAAATAATCTCCATCACCATTTGGTTGGGTCAAAATGTTGGAATCTTTCAAATTTAAGAATTGCTGTGAACTTCCCTTTTTTTTTTGATACATAATCACATTGTACATGAGATTAGTCTCCTTTCTAATTATTTGCTCCCAAATCATGAATCTAACCTACAATTAATTCTTTTAACCATCCTGGTATTTAAGAGAAAAAGAGAAATAACTGTGCATAGTGGCTAACTGATCAAAATTAACCATTGTACATGAAAGCAGCTTGTTTATTTTCCCATCCATCTTCTTTACTATTTCACAATAGCTGCAACTAATCTAGAAATTTATGAAAATTAATTATGGGAGAAATAGTTCAAAAACTAAAATCCACTTTACGAGAACTGCCTTCCCAAGGTGATGACATGTTTTGAACAAAAGGGCGTTCTGTAAATAGTGGAGATAAATAATAGCGTTCTCCTGCAACAAAACCTTGAAAACTCCAAAGGGTCATTCACTTTTACCCCTGACCCATCTTATTAAGTCCATCTATAGCAAGGACAACAAGGTGGGGTGCTTGTCATCGTCTCCATTTACCATAATTGAAAATTCAGCACATTTTAGTTAGCATCAATACATTTTAGGTTGCGGTTAAGCAATCCTAGTTAACCTAGTTAAAATTTGTCTCCATAATCTATGTTTCAGAAGGCTTCTTCTTTTGCAGTATTATATGATGTTATGCATCGTTGTTGTACTCTATATAAAATAATCTTTGATGGTCTCATTCTCTCCTCCAAAACTTGTGCGTCCAGTTGACTATGCTAGTCCAGTACAACAAGTTTTTCCAATATAAGTGGGTTCAAGTTCTACTTCATATGAAGCTGCCAACCTTCCCTAAGATCCATTGTGCAGCCAATAGGCTCATTATTATAAATTGTAGTTTATCTCCCTCAGATATACAGCATTCCTCTAACTCCAGTTTATGAATAAAGCAGAATTTCTCGTCTCTTCATGAACATTTTCTTTTTGTCAAATAAGCTTGTAATTTTCCCCATATTTAACCTAAGGAAGATCTTGTATATCCTCTCCCCGTATTTTTCAACAAAGTTATATTCTTAACCCAGGTTACAGCTCTCTTCGACTTCTCTAGACTATAGCTCTGCTCAATTATAGATAGTCTCTTTCCTTTTCTACTCATAAAGCCTTCCATTTTCTGAGTAGCAAACTGTGTACCATATTGCTATTGATGCAATGCGGCTCTTTTCTACTTAGTATTGCAGGTCTTTTTAAATATTTTCCACATCAATTTCTCTCCCTTCTCTTTCGATTCCTAATCCGCACACGTTCTCTCATTTGTCTGGTTCAGATGCTAAGAAACGCAGGAGGCGTTCTGTGCCTTTAACTGTGTATAAGAGGAGGCGAAGAATATTGCCATACACTCCAACTGCGGATCAACAGCGAAGACTTGAACAAATGGGTACCCTTGCAAGTGCATTAACCACATTGAATATACAATTTAGTAATGATTTGACTTACATCCCTGGAATGGCTCCTAAATCTGCTAATCAAGCAAAGCTAGAGAATGGAGGAATGCAGGTTACTGTATTGACAGAGTTTTATTTTCCAAGTTTTTATCATCAATATTCCATTTGTCGTTATTTTGTATCCACTATTTTGTAGGTTCTTGCCAGAGAAGACAAAGAAGCATTAGAGCTTTCCAGAACCATGTATATGAGGGGAGAATGCCCTCCTCTCATAGTAGTTTTTGATTCGCTTGAAGGGTATTTTTCTTAGGGTTAATTGCAGAAAACCCTCGTATAATTTACCCCGTATAGCATTTCTACCCTCAAGTAATTTATTAGTTTACAATTGTGCATACACCCTCCATTCATCAATCAAAACCCTCAAAAACTAAAATTCTACCCCAAACAAAAATACTGTTTAGAGTTAAATTAGACAATCGGTCAACTTGTTTAAAAGTGTTAATTTGAATGTTTCTTTTTGGGTTTTTTGATTGATGATCATAGCGGTGTATGTGTAAACCTCTTGAGGGGGTATAAGTGCTATTTAGGGCAATTTAAAGGGTTTTTTGAGCAATTACCCCTTTTGTTACATTGACCAATTCCTGTAGTAATTTCTATGGATGAAAAATAAATAAAAACATCGTGAGTGCAGTTTTACGGTGCAAGCTGATGGACACATAAAGGACATGACTTTCATCACCGAATACACTGGTGACGTTGATTACTTAAGAAATCGGGAACATGATGATTGTGACAGCATGATGACCCTTCTACTAACAAACAACTCGTCAAAGGATCTAGTGATCTGTCCGGATAAACGTGGAAACATTGCTCGCTTCATCAATGGAATTAACAACCATTCAGTGTAAGCATGATTTTTTTTTTAATTTCAATTTATATGATACTGACTGCAGATCCTAAGTAGCTCTATCTCCCAGTTTTGCCCATATTTTTATTTTATTTCCACATTCCTAGAAAGTTTTATAAGAATGCCTCTTTGTTTTGCTCTTGGCTTTATCTGTGCCATAGAGTTGCTTAATTCCCTGTAGTAAATCTATGTTTGTCACCTTCTACTCTCTCTTTCAGCCTAGACCTTTGTAGGATGCCAGCTAATCATTTAGGATTATGGCAAGGCCCCTCTTGTCCATAGTTTTCTCAATCAAGGATCTGCCACTAAAATACGAATTTAGACATTAGGTACACGACCGTTTGTGACACTTTATCAATTCTGTAATGGAGCCTTACTTCATACCCAACCCACCCATTTTGATGGAGATTATGATAATTCTTAAATTTTTTCTCAAGTTTAACTTTAACTTTTCCCATTAAAATAATATTTAGAAGCATTTTTATTTTGCCAGAGTACTTGTTAACAATGATAAGGGTAATTGCAGAAAACCCTGGTCTTACCCCGTATAGCACTCATCCCACCTCGAGAGACTTATTAGTGCAATGAACCCTTCTGCTTATTGACGAGGACAGTATAAAATATTTAAATTCTACTCTGAACAACACAAACAAGCTTTAGTGTTAAATTAATCAAACAAGTTTTAGTGTTAAATTAATCAGTCATTATTTTATAACATGGATTGCTCTAAGAGAAACTATTTAAACTACATCATTATTTTAAATTCCAGGAGGGTATTTGCGATAATTAGTGCCTTAAGGGGTTATAAGTCTATAAAGGATAACTACATCGGGGTTCTGTGCAATTAAACCTAAAATTAAAGAATGGAAACTTATATATGCTTTGAACCATCTCTTTTTTTGCAGGGAGGGTAAAAAGAAACAAAACCTAAAATGTGTAAGGTATAACGTAGATGGTGAATCTCGGGTGTTACTAGTTGCTTGTCGTGATATATCTCCCGGTGAAAGGCTATATTATGATTACAACGGATATGTGCAAGAATACCCTACTGAGCATTTTGTGTAAAATTCTCAAAAATGCTACATTAGCAGATAATAATTTATCTAACCGGGCTAGGGAATTTAAAATCTGGGCCCTGGGGGGTCAATTTTGTCATAGGTTTAATTAGTTGGTCATCAGCGAGGCCATCTAATTTTGTTGATTGTTGTGTTTAATTTTAATTGATGTAATTCTGGCCCATCTAATGCGAGGGTCAACAGCATAGTTTTAGCATTTACTGAAGAAAAAGTTCCATTGTTGATCAGAAGAAAAAAATTCTTCCGATGTATCTAATTTATAAAAACTGATTGACAATTTTAAGAGAGAAGGATTTTCTCATTTGCTTCCAGTCTTATTTTCTTGTTCCTTATCAAGAGTTCAATTATCATTATACTTTTTTCCATAGGGGATCTTCTCTGATGCAATATTTTTGGTTATTAATACTTGTATGTGGCACTGGCTTGAATTCGTGAACATTTATTCGAGATTTATTAGAATGAAGTACTTGCCATTCTATTAAGGGTCTCTCAATGATCCTCAATGCATTTTTTCCACATACATCAAACCATCGAAGTGCTTAAAACAGACTTTTATGGCTTATATTATTAGAAATGCTTGCATATTTATTTCTGTAGCCTCTCTCTTAGGGATATTATTCGAGCAAATTTAACTGTTCTGTTTAATTTTAATTACAAGTTCTTGCGGCATTGCAAGTTGGGCAGATAAGCATAATTCGTGCTTATATGCTTTGCCCTACACTTAATCCACTTTTTTCCTTTTCAATTATTGTTGTTCGTTGCCATTATCATCCCGTTTCTTAAAGAAATGGGTGCAGGTCTGCAAGTTCCTCTTCAGGATTCGAAGTCAGAGAGGCGCACCGGCCTCTTCTTTCTACTTTTGGGGCATTATTCTATCCAGTCATGAAAGTTGGATCTGATCTAAATCCGGCCATGAGGCGGCCGAATTCCGCATTGAAAGATTAAATCCAACTATGAAGTCAGATCTAGCGTTTTATGAGGCACGGTTTGACTATCCAGAGGCTGGATATGACTTTGAAGTCATCGATCCACCACCTATGAGGTTAGATCCGATAGTAAGAAGGTCAAAACCGACATAGAGGTCATATCCTAAATGAGGCTATGAGGATGCCAGATTCGACAATAGCAGTTCTAGTCCGACCATGAGGCCATATCTAGCATAGAGGCAAAAGATTTTTCATAAGAAGGTTGGATTTGACAGAGGTCTCGAATCTAACAGTGAAGACAGATGATGCCAATGTAGGGAGGTCCTAGATCTTGCCGTGAGCAGGTTGCATATGCCATCAAAGGAGATGCATCCGATGATGATAGTCCTCTTGTCATAGGGTTCCTAACGTCCACGTCATAGTAATAGAACATTGAGGGAGTTTAAGCGTCGTCAAGTCCAAAAAGTAATTAAAGAGAACAGAACGTACATTAAAGTCGATTTAACTATATGGAAATATTGAAGTTTTGAGAAGATATTAGTAAGAAGTAAAATCCTAAAAAAGCAGATACTGAAAATGACCGAGGCATAATATAATTTATATAAGAAATTAAAATGAGAATATTACATGATTGCAAAATTTAGGGAAGAAATGCTGCAAACTGGGTATGTTTAAGTGCATTGAGATCTAGTGGCATTCAAGAGTCTTAGAATTTTTCATAGATTACAATGTTTAATGATTTTGTCAGAAAATACGTTGGCTTTATTGTTTCCTTGAATGATATAAAGTTCTTTTTTTGTCGCAAGTCATTCTTAGATCAGTTACACCCCTCTTAGTCTTTACAGTTCCAGCTTTGGTTGGTGAAATTATTTTCTCACTTAAGTTGAAGGATTTAGTTGGGTATATTTATGTTTCGTTTTCCCTTTTTTTGATGATTTTTGAAAAATGTTATATTGTGTTCCACAACAGGTTGGCCATTATCAAGGAAATTATTGGCATGAATAATAAGATTAATTCCCTGCTAGCATGTTTTGAACTTGCATGATTTGATAATACCAATGGACATACAGAAGATCTAGTTTTGCATCCAAGCATGCAAAACCTGGAACCAAGGAAAATAGATAAATAAATAGTTAAATCCTGTACTTCCTATTGTAATAGTTAGTTAGCATTAAAGTCCATAAGATTGATTAGAGTTAAAGTACTTAAAAGATTGATTTTAGGATTAAAATATTTTGGAATGCATATATATGCATTCCAAAAGTAAAATTACAATGTATTTTGGCAATATAATGCATGTTTGGATGGTTGGGATAAGGTTGGCATTAAAGTAAGAGAGAGAAAGAAAAAGAGATTGATTTTATGATGTGTCATTTTAAGATTGTGAGAGAGAGAGCGAGAGTTTTGGATTAGAAAAATTGGGTCTGCCAGTTTTTAGAATCCAATGTTATGAATATTTTTGGGTTTTTTCCATTGTAATTCTTCATAAAAAAAGTTATACAAGCAACCAATTTCTTGGATTGGTCTAGTTCGATGGAAAAAAGGAATCTAGGCCTTTTTTCCGTTGGAATATGGGTATCTATACGTATAATTGGAGGGATGGAATCCATGGTTTGGTAAATTTGTATGATTCTTTTTTCTTTTCTAGTTCACTATGTAAACTATTCTGTAGCAACTCTCTCAATTTTGGGAAATAAAATCAAAACAAAAACTCAAGTTCCTTCTGAATTTACCAGAACCTAGACAAAAATTATGTACGATCCAGTGAACTATAAATCGATAAATTTGGACTTCTCGAGGGAGGCCTATAGTCATTGTAAGCCTGTTGTGCTGCATTTGATCTTAGATGCATGCATTTATTTCGGTTTTATGTATTTATTTCGAGTTCATGTTTGAGCTTTTACATGTATGTAAGTGGTTCTAATTGCTTCATTTTGGGCACTGCTCTTTTATTTGCAACATTAATGACAGTTTTGCACTTGAAGTCCTCCAGTTCTCCTTTGCTACCCTTAGAAATGATAGCTCCACTAATGTTGGAGTTCACATGTGGTGGAAGTAGAGTGGAGATTAATTTGTCTCCTCTCATGCATACTCAAATGTCGACATGACATGGTTCCAACGTAGACACAAGGCCACCATGTATAGTCGTAAACAACCCTTTGGTTAATTAGTCCATTTCTATCCTATTTCTGCACCGTTTTGCTTGTGGATTCCAAGTTCTTCTTAGCGAGGAGATGGACTCTCAGATTTCTGAGCTTCCAAATCTCTTCCATTCCTAATAGTCAAAGAAAGTAAAGGTGTGGCGGTAACAAACACATAAAGGAGTAATGGCCTTCGCGCCCTTGACATGCATCATTTTGGTAGGATCATGCCGCCGTTACCTTTTGAGAGGCCTGTGTCCATCCGCTTATGTAGCGGACAAGAAAATGTGGAGGAGAAGTGTCTCTGTCGAACTTTAAAAACTTAAGTCAAGTCTCCAATTTTCTTTCATGGCCTAAAACATACATACACTAAATTTTCATGTTATTTTGAAGTTGATTTGATTTTGCAAAATATTTAATTATTGGTAAACCATTAAACTTGACTTCGAAGTGCAAGAAATTTTGAAATCACATGAATTCTTATGCATGTATTTGTTTGTTGGATAAAAATTAATGGTGCCGATCATTAAAATATTCGATAAATCGTTTAATTAATTTCTAGGGAGTCTCTTCTCCTTCGTTAGCTTAACCTGACATTTCTCATTTTTCAGTGCGTAAACCAATTTATTTGCACATTTTTTCCCTTAATAAACAACATAGTTAACATAGTCCCTTGACTCCAAAGCTGTTATGCGCGCGATGCATGTGATAGAAATTGATGCTAAGTTGGAATGTCATGAGGTGATGATAAAGGTGAGGTACACTGCATATGCCCATCCCTATCCATGATTCGTTGTACTCAATATGCTACTTGATTCTAGTGGATTCTTTTCAAGTTTTATGTAGGAGGTGAAGAGAAACACAATATTGACTTGTTGGTGCTTGCTGGTTTAGCATGCTATATACGTCTACGATTATCAATTAAAAAATCAATTGGAAATAGCTCATTCCGTGAGATTTTCCTCTTTAAAATAAGAGATCACTAATTCAAGCCCCTGCAGAAAATAAGAGGCATGTTTACTGGAAACTCTCAACGGGTTTGGGTCAGAACCTGATGATGCCCAATATTGACGACCTCCAAGATCAGGACACGTGGCAAGGGGCGTGTCCAGAACCCAGAAGAGGGCCCACAGGGGGCCGACCCGACTGCCCTGTACCCGACCTGTAAACACCAGCTGGCCCACCTCGGGGCCCCTTGCAAATTGGCTTCCTCGTTCCCGCAGCTCACGCCGAGCTGCCGCAAGACCCGGACTCCTCGGCTTCCCCGCTCGTCCCGAGCTCCTAGCCGAGGCCATCTTCCTCGGCCCCCCCGACCAAAGTCACCGCATACAGCCGTAACCGCTGTTCCTCGAATCTCGCCATGCGCGGATTCTCCGCCAGCAACATCCCACGTTCCACGCCCCCGAGATCCCCATTAATGGACGATCCGCTCTCTACTCGGGCGTGACGTCGGGAGCGTAACTGCCGGCGAGATTCTCGCGCCCGCTAGTGCGTGCCATCATCCCTATATAAACCCCCATCATAGAGGGGTCAAGTAAGCCATTCTTTACACTTTACGCCGTTACTCTGCTCGGATCTCATCACTAACTTGAGCGTCGGAGGGTCCTCGGTGGTACCAAACCATCCCAGGACCTTTTTGCAGGTACTCGGCGACAGTCTCCTCACCCCACCTTCTCCTCTCAAAATCCATTGAGACCCACATGCAACAAAGGACAATCAGCCAAGTTCACCTCGAGATCAACGGAAGACAACATCTGACGGAGGCCCGAAAAGGAGCTCCATCAGTTGGCGCCGTCTGTAGGAACCTTAAATTCCACAAAATACAAAGTTGGCCTTCCTATCTCCTCTCTCATGGCGGACGACCATCCTGGGGATCCCAGTACCAGCCGTCGCCTTCCGCTCACCGAAGGTGGGGATGAACCTCCCCCCATAACCGTCATCAACGCCCTCGCAGGCCGGATAGATCGCCTGCAATCCCTCGTCCGCGTCCGAACGGCCGCGCCCGGCCCCTAGATCGCTGCTCCACCGCCTCTAGAAGACTCTGTCCCTGTCTGGACGGCCAACCACCAGCAGGCTGCATCCCCTCGCCGCCGGTCCCTCGAACCGGTGCTCCCTGAGGCCCGCTGGGCACCCCAGGGCTCCACGCCGAGATCTGCCACCAGGGGGCCTCATCCCGAGCCTCCTCGCGACCCTTACCCCCCTGAGGAAATGCCGGTCACCTCTCCTATCCACGAGCGTGGCTGACCCCACCATGATTGGCTGGAACGCACAGAAGGGGTCCGCCCCGGCGACTCAAGAGCTACCCCATCCCGGGACCTGAGGCACCTCATTGAGAGAAACCGGGGCCGCTCTCAGACGCAGTCCACCCGCAGCGGGGCCCGGGAATCCCGAGGCGCCGATTCCTCGAGGTACCACGGTCGGCTCGACGCCCTCGAGAAGAAGATCGAGGGCATGCGCCGAGAAGCTCACTTCTCGAGCGACGGGGCTAAATACGCCTCCGACTCGCTCACGAAGCCATTCACCGAGGAACTGCTCGCCATGCGCGTCTGCTCGCGTAATAAGCCCCCGAACGTCTCTATGTTTGACGGGAAAACCGACCCGAAGGACCACTTGGACACTTTCACCGCGGGGATGAGCTTCCAAGATCACTCCGACGCTGCCCAGTGCAGGGCCTACCGGGCCACCCTCATCGCGCGGGTCGGGACTGGTTCCGGGGGCTCGAGCCCCGCTCAATTTCGACCTTCGACGAGCTGGCTACCCAGTTCCTCGGCCATTTCGTGGGGAACCGTCGACAGAAGCGCACGGTCGACTGCCACTTCACGGTTAATAGCGGGGACAAGGAAACGTTCAAGGCCTATATTACCCGCTTCTATAACGCCCTCCTCGAGGTGCCCGAGCACCGGGACGAGACCGTCATAACGGCACTCAGATCTGGTCTGAGGCACAAAGAATGGTTGCGCTCCTTCGCGCTGGCCCAACCTAAGACCATGGCCGAAGTCAAGGCGTGGACCGAGCGCGAGGTCCAGCTGGAATCCGAAGTGAATGCTAACCTTCCTCGGGCGGATCAGCCCGACCAGAAGAAAAGGACTCGGGAGGACAAGCCGAAGCGCCTCAAAGACCACAGCTTGCCCACGGCCTCGTCGAAGAGCTGCTCCGACAGGGGGTTGTAAAGCCCCGGCGATGCCCTCCAGATGGAGTACATCAGCAGCTGCAGCAGGGAGGAGCGCCTAGGGAGCTGCCGACCGAAGTGCTCCTCAATGCGAGCAAGAACCAACTGCACTGTGTCCTCGGTGCGGTCGCGGTCATAAAGGTACACGTCTGCAGAACTGATGATTTCGGGAATAGTGAACGGGAAATCCTCCATTTTCGATGGCCTGTCTGCGAAGGGGGAAGAACCAGTACTCCTTATATAGCCCGCTGTGCAGCCCAACGGCCGCCACACGGCGTCCATCGAATGTCACCTGGTGGAAACGAAGCGACGCGCCACGCGGCGTCCATCGAACGTTACTCGGTGGAAACGAAGTGACGCGCCCCCTGTCGCTTCGCCACCCCCCGCGTTCAATGCACTAGATGCGTGCGTCGTTGCCCCGACCGTTCCCATTCCCCGCACCTACAGCCGAACGACCAGGCTGTGCCTCATCAAAGATTCAACTCAGCAACTACCCTGCTCAGACATCCCCGGCCGGCAGCTCCCCTGCCACAACGCCGGGGATCAGAAAGCCCTCCCAGAGGCAGCCGAGCCCGAGGTTCCCTCGCTTGGCTATCCCCAGTGGGCAGCTTCCCTGCCACAACGCCGTGGATCAAAAAGCCCTCTCAGAGGCAGCCGAGCCCGAGGTTCCCTCGCTCGGCTATCCCCCGCGGCCAGCTTCCCTGCCACGACGCCGGGGATCAAAAAGACCTCCCAGAAGCAGTCGAGGCCCGAGGTTCCCTCACTCGGCTATCCCCCGCGGGCAGTGTCACGCCCCGCTTCCCAGAGTACGCTAAAATGGACACGTGACATAGCCAACCATGCTACCTGTGGGTAGGAAGTATCCAACCACAGTCATATTACGGCTGTAGAGATATCAAGAACAAAATAAAACTATCTAAACATGTCCATAATCCAAGATAATCTGAGTCAAGAATAATAAAATGCGGAAGCGAAAGATCCAATACAAAATAACTGGAATGTATGTCCCATAATGCGGGCTCACATCAGGAATAAAAAATGCAGGAAAGAAAAACTAACTACTGCTGACATTCACAGCTCAGCCTGTCGGCTGAAGTACTCCTGCTCGGACTGCGACAGCGGTACAGAATCTGGGCCATGCAAAACCCAGACGTCAGCGCGTCAAGTCATCAAGTAATAACATATAAACAGGGTAACAGGCAATGCGAATATAAACATGAATAAAGCAAGGGTAACAATAATATAAATCAGAGCAGTGCAGTGGGTAAACTAAACTGTTCTATCAGGTTTTCTGTTCTAAAGTCTTTGAAACCAAATTGATGAATCATCGATGTAACTCAATAGTATCCTGTACATACCCGGGACCACGGCCCAGATTCTCGGGCTGAAACCGAGACATGCCGCTAGGCACTAAACAGGAATGTGTACAGATGAATGATGTCAGCAGCATCATTCCAAGGCTGGCCGAGCCTCTAAAACTGATCAGAACAAGTAGCGAACTGTTGAGTTACAAGTCAGGTTTCACCTTTGATTTCCCCATACCCCCAAGTTATATGTGTATGTCAAGTCAGGTATCCCGTAATCAAGAACTAATGCCAACACAGGATCAGGTAAACAGGTTTGTCTAGATAGACAACAGGAACGGTCCATAAGGACTACATGTCAGGTTTGTTGGCATTAGACACAAGATCAGGTAACGGGCCAGGTCATGGTATAACAGGTCAAGTCAAGCAGTATACGGTACCATGTCGGGTCAATCAATGTGTATGTAGCAAGTCAGGTCAAGATGTAAACGATATCATGGGTGTGCTCATACTCAGTTACATAATCAAGCATGGTCATCAACAACATAGATTTAAGCAACGAATTTAACAATAAAGAAACTTCGATTAATTAGCAGCACCGTTATCAATTGTGTTTCAGAGGTGTTCTCAACATTACAAGAATACAATATGACCGTTAGGGCCGTTAAATCATGTTAATCAGTTTAAGAATTTTATGGATGTAATGATATATATATATATATATATATATATATATATATATAGGTTCAATGGATGAAATCACAGTTAATACAAGGTAAATGTACATGAGTGTCCGAATGAAGTAAAACTATAGAGCAAGTGCCATAGGCTACGTCAATAGTGGAAGTGTGATTAAAACATGCAAATGTGATTATTAGGTGTAATACAGTAATTGCAAACTGTAGGTTTCAAGTGTGGAAGATAAAATGATATAACATGAAATTGAACACGAAAAATGGGAAATTATAGTACTAAAGTTAATTTGCAGGTTTAGGGTGTCATCAATGTATATGTAAATATTGTTTAGCATGTAGCAAGGGTTACTTGCCTCGACGGGTCGCGAATCGGGAAAACGGAACGTTAAACGTCGGCGGGGAAAACTCGCGACGCGCGCACGGTTCACGGAATGAACCCAAACGACGAATAGTGGAAACACACGAGTCAGGGTTCCTCGCTGGAACGTCAGGATACGTCGTCGGCACGGTCGGATTCCGGCGAGACACAAAACAGCAACATTACGATACAAAGAAAATGTGTATGTAAAGAAAGAATGGAAAGAAAGAGAAGAGGAAGATGGAGGCTTACTGTGGTTAGGGGACACGGTATGATGTGCCGACAGTGGTGGTCGGTGAAGCTCCGGCGAGGGTATAGGGTGCTCGGGAAAGGTGGGTTTCGGCTACTGTGGGTGTGCAGGGACAAACCGAGAGAGAGAGAGATGAAGGAGAAAGAAGAGGTGGATGTGGATGTGACGAGGGCGAGGAGACGACGAGGCCGGTGGTGATGGCGTCGGCGTTGGGCTACTGCGGCGAGAGGCGAGACGGCTAGGGCTTCGCAAGGTTAGGTTCGCTACGTGAAAAGAAAAAGAAAAAGGAGGAAGAGAAAATATTTATGGGAGAGAGAGGGAGAGAGATGCGGGGAGAGAGAGAGAAGTTGCGAGAGGAGAGAGAGGGGAGAGAGATCGAGAGGGGAGAGAAAATATAGGGGGAGAGAGAAAATTGGAGTGTAGTGGAAGAGAAAAGAGAGAGAGAGAGAGGCGTAGAAAAGGTGGGGCCCACGGGGATATAAGAGTGCTGATTGGCTGCAAGGAAATTTTGTGGAAGATTTAAAAAGGGATTTAAAAAATAATAGAGAAAATATTTCAGTTATATATGAATTGAATTTCGTTGGTTTTAAAAGAAATATTAGAAAATGGGATTTGGCGGAATACAAATTATTTCAGAATTGCGTCCGGGTCGGGTCCAAAAATTTGAAATTGAAATAAGAAAATTTTAGGCGGGATCCAAAATTTAAAATGAAGTATTTTACAATCAAAAAGCATACCCCCAAAACGGACACACGTACGTGCGCGTAGCCGTCCAAACTCGCCCGTTTCACTGAACGGGACGAGAACACGATGCACGGACGCTACAACAGGGTTAGGGGTGTCAAGCATGCCACGACGAATATTTTTAATTTTATTTTAGATGCCTTAAATTGTTATACGCAGAAATGAATTGCCGGGTAAAATTTATAACTAACAACAGTTAAGTAGGATCAACGAAATAAATACCATACGCCAACATACGGCAACAGAAACTAGTAGTATTGGGCTCGGTTGTTACATTATACCCAACTACAAAAAGAATTTCGTCCTCGAAATTCCAAGAATACAAAGATAGACGACAAAATAACTACAAGAAAAGATGAGGAAACTTCTGCCGGATTTCATCTTCTCGTTCCCAAGTGGACTCTCCATGCGAGCGATTACCCCAAGAAACAAGCACAAGAGGGATCACCTTGTTCTTAAGAACCTTTTCCCTTCGATCCACAATTTCAATCGGTCGCTCCTCAAAAGTCAAGTCTTCTCGTACTGTTAGCTCCGAATGATCCAATACGTGCGTTTCATCACGAACATACTTACGGAGTTGAGATACGTGAAACACATCGTGCACATTCGCCAAGGACTGCGGTAACGCCAAATGATACGCTACCTCACCAACACACTCCAAGATCTCAAAGGGTCCAACGAATCGAGGACTGAGCTTTCCTCGACTTCCAAAACGAATCACCCCTCTAGTCGGTGATATCTTCAAGAATACCAAATCACCCACGGCGAACTCTAGAGGTCTTCTCGACGTATCTGCCCAACTCTTTTGTCGGTCTTGAGCTGCTTTCATATGATTTCTGATAGTGTTAACCTTCTCAACTGTCTGCACAACCAAATCTGGTCCCAATAATCTTCGTTCACCGACATCGTCCCAGCAAACAGGTGAACGTCATTTGCGACCATACAAAGCTTCAAATGGAGCCATCTGGATAGTTGCCTGAAAACTGTTGTTGTAAGAAAACTCCACCAAATGTAGATGATCCTCCCAAGACCCCTTGAAGTCCAACATGCATGCTCTCAACATATCTTCAAGAGTTTGGATTGTTCTCTCCGACTGACCATCAGTTTGAGGATGATAAGCTGTGCTAAACTTCAATCGAGTCCCCAAACTTTCCTGTAAACTTCGCCAAAAGTGTGATAAGAACCGAGTGTCCCGATCGGACACGATGCTCACCGGTACTCCATGCAATCTTACAATCTCCTGCATGTACCGCTCCGCCAAAGTCTCAGTTGATTGACCAACCCGAAAAGGGATAAAGTGAGCTGCCTTGGTCAATCGATCAACAATCACCCATACAATATTGTTGCCTTTTGGACTCCGCGGTAAAGCCGTCACGAAATCCATGGTTATATGTTCCCACTTCCACTGAGGAATCGGAAGTGGTTGCAATAAACCAGCAACCCTTTGATGTTCAGCCTTAACTTGCTGACACACCAAGCACTTTGCCACAAAGCGAGCAATCTCCCGCTTCATGCCTTCCCACCAGAAATGCTGTCGAATATCTCGGTACATCTTTGTGCCTCCTGGATGTACAGAATAAGCTGAACTGTGTGCTTCTTTCATAAGCTCTTCACGAATATCTCCCTTTGGCACACACAAGCGGCTACCATACCTCAACGAACCATCTTCGTGGATCAATAAATCTGTTCGTAGTCCGGCTTCAACCTGTTCTCGAAACTTTTGCAGTCTAGGATCCTGCGATTGTGCTGCTTTAATATTCTCGATCAACGATGAATGTACTTGCAGCTGCAACAACTGTCCCGTAGAATGCGGTAGCACAACCTCCAAGTCAAATCTTCGAAAATCTTCAACGAGCTTCTTTTGCGTAGTTAACACCTGAATTGCTGGTAACCGACTAAGCGCATCCGGCACGACATTAACCTTCCCCGGATGGTACTTAAGATCAAGATCGTAGTCAGCCATCAGCTCCAACCATCTACGTTGCCTCATATTAAGCTCCTTCTACGTGAACACATACTTCAAGCTCTTATGATCAGTAAAAACTTCGACCCTTTCGCCCAAAAGGTAGTGTCTCCAAATCTTCAAAGCGAAAATCACAGCCGCAAGTTCCAAGTCATGAGTTGGGTAATTCTTCTCATGGGTCTTCAATTGTCTTGATGCGTACGCTACAACCTTCCTATGCTGCATCAAAACACATCCCAATCCTTTCCCAGATGCGTCACTGTGAATCACCAATCCTCCGGAATTGTCTGGCACGGTCAGAATAGGGGCGGTTATCAACTTCTGCTTCAACGTCTCAAAAGCTAACACACATTTATCCGTCCAAACAAAAGGTACCTCCTTGCGCGTAAGCCTGGTCAACGGCTCTGCCAGACGAGCAAAGTTCTCCACAAATCTTCTGTAATACCCGGCGAGTCCAAGAAAACTTCTTATCTCCGCAACATTCTTTGGAATCGGCCAAACTCGAACTGCTGCAATCTTTTCTGGATCGACGGCAATTCCATCGCCAGACACAACATGCCCCAAAAACTTTACTTCCTCCAGCCAAAACTCGCACTTACTCATCTTCGCATATAACTTCTCATGTATCAACGTTTGCAGTGCGATCTTCAAATGTTCTGCATGCTCTTCAAAACTCTTCGAGTAAACCAGAATATCGTCAATGAATACCACAATAAACTGATCCAAGAATGGTGAAAAGATTCGGTTCATCAAGTCCATGAATACTGCCGGCGCATTCGTTACTCCGAAGGGCATCACTAAGTATTCGTAATGTCCATACCGAGTTCGGAACGCCGTCTTGCAAATGTTTTCTGCTTTAACTCGGACATGATGATATCCGGATCGCAAATCCAGCTTCGAGAATACCCTCGCGCCACTAAGCTGCTCAAAAAGTTCTCCAATGCGAGGGATAGGGTACTTGTTCTTAATAGTCACCCGGTTTAATTCTCGATAGTCGATGCACATCCTTCTTGTGCCATCCTTCTTCTTTACTAGAAGAACTGGAGCTCCCCAAGGCGAGTTACTGCTTAGAATCCAACCCTTTTCAAGCAATTCAGCAACCTGTTTCTTGACTTCTTCCAACTCTACTGGTGCCATTAGATAATACGCTTTGGATACTGGCGCTGCACCAGGAATAAGATCAATTGCGAACTCCACGTCTCGCTTCGGCGGTAAACCCGATATATCTTCAAACACGTCCATAAAATCGCGAACAACAGCCGGCTCTTCACTTATATCAACTTCCATTGCTGCAAGAATATTGTTTTCGGCCTAACCCTAAACTCGACTGGCCCGACAGAACTGCTTCCTCCAGTGAAGCTAAACTCGGGATGTCCGGGAATCTGGAAAATTACCTTCCTTGCCCTACAATCAATGTGAGCGTAGAAAGTGCCAAGAAAATCCATTCCCAAGACGACCTCGTAGCTGCCCGTATCAATCACCAAGAAATCTGCAAAAAGCTCCCGTTCGCACACAACAACTGTACAATCTTTACATTCCCTACTAGCTATGATTTTCCCATTCCCAGTGTGTATGTCCCAGAAACTAGACAGGGTCGTGCAGTCAATCGAGTGTGTAGTTATAAACTTGGATGACATAAAACAATAGGATGCACCAGAATCAAATAACGCTAATGCGGGAAAACCATGAACGAGTAGAGTACCTGAAACAACTTCTCCTGACGCCTTAGCTTTTTCAGCTGTCAAGGTAAAAGCTCGAGCCTGATTAGGTCCTTGAGTCAGCTGTTTCTATCCCTGGAACGGTCTCTGCGGAGGCTTCTGAATATCATCCCTCATACGAAGCTTCGACGGACAAGCACTAACGGCGTGATCAGCCACTCCACAAACCAAACAGAGTCCCAGCCTCCTTCGACAATCCTTTTGCACGTGGCCAGGTAAATTGCGGTAGTTACAAGTCATGCTCTTTCTTCGATCGATGACAACAGGCTTCTTCATGGGTGCTACGCCTCGACGGTCCACTGGAATACCTCTGCGACCATGAGCTCGGTTTGGTACAAATGCTGGCTTCCTTACTGCAACTGCTGTCTGCTGTAAACTCCCCTTCATCCCAGATAAACTCTGCTGCTCTCGGGCTGCCGCAAGTACTTGTGAGAAAGTGGTCAAACCCAGGGAGACGATCTGCCTCTGGATGTCTACGTCCAAGCTGCGCATGAACCTCCGTGCCCTGTCTGCATCGTTGGCAACTAAAGGTCCAGCGAATCTGCTGAGTCTTGTCCATTCTGCTGCATGCACATCTACGGGTGCTCCCTTCTGCTTTAGCCCGATGAACTTCTCCTCCATTTCTTCCCGTGCAGTCCGCGGGAAGAACTTCTCTAGGAAACTCTTCGAAAAATCCGCTTACTTGATCGGCTTAGGCAAGCGGTTCTCCTCCACAAGCCACCATTCTCGGGCGTAGTCCACTAACTGAATGCGTACCACATCGACTCTTTTCTCATCTGGAATCTGTGCCGCAATAAGCAAGTTCTCTGTGTCAACTAGCCACTGCTCTGCTGGCAACGGCTCCTCCAAACCAGTAAATGTAGACGGGCCCAAACGCCTGAAATCTGCTACGGTCCATACTCGGTCAACTGGTTTAGCTCCAACATGGTTCACAGACTGCTGAACGATCTGCAAACCTTCCTGAAACGATTCCGCTTGCTGCTGGATCAGCTCGGTCTGTTTCTTTTGATTCTCCAACATTCCCTTTATCACTCCAAGTATGGCGGCTTCGTCCACACGCCTTTGGTACGTCTTCAAATTCTTACCTGCCATATTCCTGAAATCAAAACACCCAACATTAGCATGATGATAGATTCAAAATATAGATCAAGGCCAGAACTCCAAGTTACTTAAATAGAGTGCCGCGTTGTAACTATGCCGCGGTATCATAGCCACAATTACATAACTCCACCCAAGTCGCCTAAGTCCTAGAGATAACAAGGAATCAGGTTTCGAGTCGATATGCAAAGGAAGTTTGCACATCGTAGAAGATATAATCAGGAAGAGCTTGATTCAAGAACGGTAAACGGCAAGGTGGCAGGACATGTTTCCTAAACACGGGTATTCTGATTCGTGTATTGGGTATAATACCCAACTACAAAAGAATCAACCCGACTAACCTATGCTCTGATACCAAAAGAACCATGTCACGCCCCGCTTCCCAGAGTACGCTAAAATGGGCACGTGACATAGCCAACCATGCTACCTGTGGGTAGGAAGTATCCAACCACAGTCATATTACGGCTGTAGAGATATCAATAACAAAATAAAACTATCTAAACATGTCCATAATCCAAGATAATCCGAGTCAAGAATAATAAAATGCGGAAGCGAAAGATCCAATACAAAATAACTGGAATGTATGTCCCATAATGCGGGCTCACATCAGGAATAAAAAATGCAGGAAAGAAAAACTAACTACTGCTGACACTCACAGCTCAGCCTGTCGGCTGAAATACTCCTGCTCGGACTGCGACAGCGGTATAGAATCTGGGCCATGCAAAACCCAGACGTCAGCGCGTCAAGTCATCAAGTAATAACATATAAACAAGGTAACATGCAATGCGAATATAAACATGAATAAAGCAAGGGTAACAATAATATAAATCAGAGCAGTGCAGTGGGTAAACTAAACTGTTCTATCAGGTTTTCTGTTCTAAAGTCTTTGAAACCAAATTGATGAATTATCGATGTAACTCAATAGTATCCCGTACATACCCGGGACCACGGCCCAGATTCTCGGGCTGAAACCGAGACATGCCGCTAGGCACTAAACAGGAATGTGTACAGATGAATGATGTCAGCAGCATCATTCCAAGGCTGGCCGAGTCTCTAAAACTGATCAGAACAAGTAGCGAACTGTTGAGTTACAAGTCAGGTTTCACCTTTGATTTCCCCATACCCCCAAGTTATATGTGTATGTCAAGTCAGGTATCCCGTAATCAAGAACTAATGCCAACACAGGATCAGGTAAACAGGTTTGTCTGGATAGACAACAGGAACGGTCCATGAGGACTACATGTCAGGTTTGTTGGCATTAGACACAAGATCAGGTAACGGGTCAGGTCATGGTACAACAGGTCAAGTCAAGCAGTATACGGTACCATGTCGGGTCAATCAATGTGTATGTAGCAAGTCAGGTCAAGATGTAAACGATATCATGGGTGTGCTCATACTCAGTTACATAATCAAGCATGGTCATCAACAACATAGATTTAAGCAACGAATTTAACAATAAAGAAACTTCGATTAATTAGCAGCACCGTTATCAATTGTGTTTCAGAGGTGTTCTCAACATTACAAGAATACAATATGACCGTTAGGGCCGTTAAATCATGTTAATCAGTTTAAGAATTTTATGGATGCAATGATATATATATATATATATATATATATATATATATATATATATATATATAGGTTCAATGGATGAAATCACAGTTAATACAAGTTAAATGTACATGAGTGTCCGAATGAAGTAAAACTATAGAGCAAGTGCCATGGGCTACGTCAATAGTGGAAGTGTGATTAAAACATGCAAATGTGATTATTAGGTGTAATACAGTAATTGCAAACGGTAGGTTTCAAGTGTGGAAGATAAAATGATATAACATGAAATTGAACACGAAAAATGGGAAATTATAGTATAAAGTTAATTTGCAGGTTTAGAGTGTCATCAATGTATATGTAAATATTGTTTAGCATGTAGCAAGGGTTACTTGCTTCGACGGGTCGCGAATCGGGAAAACGGAACGTTAAACGTCGGCGGGGAAACTCGCGACGCGCGCACGGTTCACGGAATGAACCCAAACGACGAACAGTGGAAACACACGAGTCAAGGTTCCTCGCTGGAACGTCAGGATACGTCGTCGGCACGGTCGGATTCCGGCGAGACACAAAACAACAACATTACGATACAAAGAAAAGGTGTATGTAAAGAAAGAATGGAAAGAAAGAGAAGAGGAAGATGGAGGCTTACTGTGGTTAGGGGACACGGTATGATGTGCCGACAGTGGTGGTCGGTGAAGCTCCGGCGAGGGTATAGGGTGCTCGGGAAAGGTGGGTTTCGGCTACTGTGGGTGTGCAGGGACAAACCGAGAGAGAGAGAGAGATGAAGGAGAAAGAAGAGGTAGATGTGGATGTGACGAGGGCGAGGAGACGACGAGACCGGTGGTGATGGCGTCGGCGTTGGGCTACTGCGGCGAGGGGCGAGGCGGCTAGGGCTTCGCAAGGTTGGGTTCGCTACGTGAAAAGAAAAAGAAAAAGGAGGAAGAGAAAATATTTATGGGAAAGAGATGCGGGGAGAGAGAGAGATACGGGAAGAGAGAGAGAAGTTGCGAGAGAAGAAAGAGAGGAGAGAGATAGAGAGGGGAGAGAGATTGAGAGGAGAGAGAAAATATAGGGGGAGAGAGAAAATTGGAGTGTAGTGGAAGAGAAAAGAGAGAGAGGCGTAGAAAAGGTGGGGCCCACGGGGATATAAGAGTGATGATTGGCTGCAAGGAAATTTTGTGGAAGATTTAAAAAGGGATTTTAAAAATAATAGAGAAAATCTTTCAGTTATATATGAATTGAATTTCGTTGGTTTTAAAAGAAATATTAGAAAATGGGATTTGGCGGAATACAAATTATTTCAGAATTACGCCCGGGTCGGGTCCAAAAATTTGAAATTGAAATAAGAAAATTTTCAAATTTTAGGCGGGATCCAATATTTAAAATGAAGTATTTTACAATCAAAAAGCTTACCCCCAAAACGGACATACGTACGTGCGCGTAGCCGTCCAAACTTGTCCGTTTCACTGAACGGGACGAGAACACGATGCACGGACGCTAGAACTGGGTTAGTGGTGTCAAGCATGCCACGACGAATATTTTTAATTTTATTTTAGATGCCTTAAATTGTTATACGCAGAAATGAATTGCCGGGTAAAATTTATAACTAACAACAGTCAAGTAGGATCAACGAAATAAATACCATACGCCAACATACGACAACAGAAACTAGTAGCATTGGGCTCGGTTGTTACAGGCAGCTTCCCTGCCGCAACGCCGGGGATCAAAAAGCCCTCCCAGAGGCAGTCGAGGCCTGAGGTTCCCTCACTCGGCTATCCCTCGCGGGCAGCTTCCCTGCCGCAACGCCAGGGATCAAAAAGCCCTCCCAGATGTAGTCGAGACCAGAGGTTCCCTCACTCGGCTATCTTTCAGGACAAAAGCCCTCGCCAAGAGGCACCGGGCAGTAACCCTGCCCGGCCAAGGGTCCTTGGTGGGCTTCCTACAGCCTTATAGCTTTCCTCGCGCCAAGGGCCAAAGTCCTCCCAGAGACAGTCGGGTCCTTGCCCGGCTATCCCCGGCTGGTAGCTTCCTACCACAACCGACAAGGATCAAAGTCCTTGTAACGCCCCGCTTCCCAGAGTACGCTAAAAAGGGCACGTGACATAGCCAAGCATGCTACCTGTGGATAGGAAGTATCCATCCACAGTCACATTACGGTTGTAGAGATATCAAGAACAAAATAAAACTATCTAAAACATGTCCATAATCCAAGATAAATCATGAGTCAAGAATAAATAAATGCGGAAGCGAAAGATCCAATACAAATAACTGGAATGTATGTCCCATAATGCGGGCTCACATCAGGAATAAAAAAAATGCAGGAAAGAAAAACTAACTACTGCTGACACTCACAGCTCAGCCTGTCGGCTGAAGTACTCCTGCTCGGACTGCAACAGCAGTACAGAATCTGGGCCATGCAAAACCCAGACGTTAGCGCGTCATGTCATCAAGTAATATTATATGAACAGTGTAGCAGGCAATGCAAATATAAACATGAACGGAAAACATGGGTAACAGTAATATAAATCAGAGCAATGCAGGGTAGTGTGCAGTGGGTAAACTAAACTGTTCTATCAGACTCTAAAGTCTTTGAAACCAAATAATGTAATCCTCATCGTAACTCGTCGGTAGTTATTCCGTAACGTCCGGAAAGACGGCAAACAATAGGTATTCCGTAACGCCCGGAAAAACGGCAAACAATGGGTATTCCGTAACGCTCGGAAAAACGACAAACAATAGGTATTCCGTAACGCCCGGAAAAACGGCAAACAATGGGTATTCCGTAACGCCCGGAAAAACGGAAAACAATAGGATGGCCCTTGGAGTTACGTTCGATTACAATACTGATTTCCCCATACCCTCAAGTTATATGTGTAAGTCAAGTCAGGTATCCCGTAATCAAGAAACTAATGCCAACGCAGGATCAGGTAAAAGATTTGTCTGGATAGACAACATGAACGGTCCATGAGGACTACATGTCAGGTTTGTTGGCATTAGACACAAGATCAGGTAACGGGTCAGGTCATGGTACATCAGGTCAAGTCAAACAGTATACGGTACCATGTTGGGTCAAGCACTATGTATGTAGCAAGTCAGGTTAAGAAGTAAGCGATATCATATGTGTATTCACAATCAGTTATATAATCAAGCATGGTTATCAACAACATGATATAAGCAATGAATTAAGCAATAGGCAGATACACTCAGTTTGGAGTACAGTTATCAGTTGTGTCGCAGAGAGGATTTCAACATTATAAGAATGCAGTAAGACAATTATAGCCGTTTAATCATGTTAACAAGTTTAAGACTTCATGGATGCCATGTTATATGTATATATTGGTTCCACGGATGAAATCACAATTTAAGCAGGTTAAATGTATACAAGTGTTCGAGTGAAGTAAAACGGTAGATAAGGTGCCATAGGCTACGTTATTAGTGAAGGTGAAATTAAAATCTGTAAATATGGTTATTAGGTTCACTACGGCAATTTCAACAGGTAGGTTCCAAGTTTGAAAGATAAATGATATATAACAACATTGACATAAAAATGGGAATTATAATACTACAGTTAAATAACAGGTTTCAGGTGTCATTAATGAATATGTAAATATTATTTAGCATGTAGCAAGGGATACTTGCCTCGACGGGTCGCGAATCGGGAAAACGGAACGTTAACCGTCGGCGGGGAAAACTCGCGACGGTCGCACGGTTCACGGAATGAACCCAAACGACGAACAGTGGAACCACACGGGTCGGGGTATCTCGCTGGAACGTTGGGATACGTCGCCGGCACGGCCGGATTCCGGCGAGATCAAAAACAGCGAATGTCAAGAGTTGCGGTCAAGAAAAGAAAGGGAAAATAAAGAAGAAAGGAAAAGATGATGGAGAGGGAAGGCTTACAATGGTCTGTGGGACGGGTCGTGACTGTCGACGGCATCGACGAACTCCGGCGGTGGCCTACGTCGACAGTGAACGAGATTTCCCGATCAAGAACCAGATCAGCAAGGAAAAGAAGAAGGGAGGAGGTGAGGGGATGTGAAACTCACCAAGGGGGTGCTTGCGAGGCCGGGGACAAGTGGACGGGGGTCACCGGCAGCGACACACGGCGGTGCAACGCGCACAGGGGTGTGTGCAGGTGGCCGCGGCTGGTGCAGGGTGCACGGGGCTGAAGAGGAAGGAGATGCAGTGGGTCGGTCGAGGGCGAGGAGACGAGGATGCTGGTGACGGTGGTGCCGGCGTGGGGGCTGCGGCGGCGAAGGGGGACGAGGCGGCTAGGCTGTGCGATGGGTTGGGTTGCAGGCTACGTAAAAGAAAAGAAAAGGAAGAGGAGGGAAAAGATTTAAATGTGATATATATATATAAAAGGAAGAGAGAGAGAAAGCGAGAGGGAGAGAGAAGAGAGAAGAGAGAGATAGAGAGAGACGGTGAGGGGGAGAGAGGAGAGATAGAGACGGAGAGAGAGGAGAGAGAAAAAGAGAGTGGGGCCCATGGGAAAAGGGATTTTGATTGGTTGAGATTGGGATTTAGAGGTTAGGAAAAAATATTAGAAGATTTTAAGGACAGTGAAAAATTTGTATGGTTAAGAAAATATGCGATGGTTTAAAATATTAAAATTTGGGATTTTGGCGTAAAGTAAAACATTTCCCAATCGCGCCCGGGTCGGGTCCAAAAATTTGAAATTGAAATAATAGGATTTTAAGCGGGATCCAAAATTTAGAATGAAGTGTTTTATGATCAAAAAGCATACCCCCAAAAAGGACACACGTACGTGCACGTGGCCGTCCAAACTCGCCCGTTTCACTGAACGGGACGAGAACACGATGCACGGACGCTACAACAGGGTTAGGGGTGTCAAGCAGGCCAAGATGAATATTTTTAATTTTATTTTAGATGCCAAAAATTTTTATATGCAGAAATGAATTTGCCGGGTAAAAATTTACAGTAAGTAACAACCAAGCAAGTTAAATGAAATGAGTGCCACACTACGTTCAAACGGTAACTGAAATTAGTAGCATTGGGCTCGGGTGTTACATTATACCCAACTACAAAAAGAATTTCGTCCTCGAAATTCCAAGAACACAAAGATAGAAAACTACAAGAAAAGGTGAGGAGACTTCTGCCGGATTTCATCTTCTCGTTCCCAAGTGGACTCTCCATGTGAACGATTATCCCAAGAAACAAGCACGAGAGGGATTATCTTGTTCTTAAGAACCTTTTCCCTTCGATCCACAATTTCAATCGGTCGCTCCTCAAAAGTCAAGTCTTCTCGTACCGTTAGCTCAGAATGATCCAAAGCATGCGTTTCATCTCGCACATACCTACGGAGTTGAGATATGTGAAACACATCGTGCACATTCGCCAAGGACCGCGGTAATGCCAAACGATACGCCACCTCACCAACACGCTCCAAGATCTCAAAGGGTCCAACGAATCGAGGACTAAGCTTTTCTCGACTTCCAGAACGAATCACCCCTCTAGTCGGTGATATCTTCAAGAATACCAAATCACCCACGGCGAACTCTAGAGGTCTTCTTGACGTATCTGCCCAACTCTCATGTCGGTCTTGTGCTGCCTTCATATGATTTCTGATAGTGTTAACCTTCTCAACTGTCTGCACCACCAAATCTGGTCCCAATAACCTTCGTTCACCGACATCGTCCCAACAAACAGGTGAACGACATTACGACCATACGATGCTTCAAATGGAGCCATCTGGATAGTTGCCTGAAAACTGTTGTTGTAAGAAAACTCCACCAAATGTAGATGATCCTCCCATGAACCCTTGAAGTCCAACATGCATGCTCTTAACATATCTTCAAGAGTTTGGATCGTTCTCTCCGATTGACCATCAGTTTGAGGTTGATAAGCTGTGCTAAATTTTAATCGAGTCCCCAAACTTTTCTGTAAACTCCGCCAAAAGTGTGATAAGAACCGAGTGTCCCGATCGGACACGATGTTCACCTGTACTCCATGCAATCTTACAATCTCCTGCATGTATCGCTCTGCTCAAGTCTCTGTTGATTGACCAACCAAGAAAGGATTAAAGTGAGCTGCCTTGGTCAATCGATCAATAATCACCCATACTGCATTGTTGCCTCATATTAAGCTCCTTCTGCGTGAACACAAACTTCAAGCTCTTATGATCAATAAAACTTCGACCCTTTCGCCTAAAAGGTAGTGTCTCCAAATCTTCAACGCGAAAATCACTGCCGTAAGCTCCAAGTCATGCGTTGGGTAATTCTCTCATGGGTCTTCAATTGTCTCGATGCGTACGCTACAACCTTCCCATGCTGCATCAAAACACACCCCAAACCTTTCCCAGATGCGTCGCTGTGAATTACCAATCCTCCGGAATTGTCTGGCACGGTCAGAATAGGGGCGGTTATCAACTTCTGCTTCAACGTCTCAAAAGCTAACGCACATTTATCTGTTCATACAAAAGGTACCTCCTTGCGTGTAAGCTTGGTTAACGGCTCCGCCAGACGAGCAAAGTTTTCCACGAATCTTCTGTAATACCCGGCGAGTCCAAGAAGACTTCTTATCTCCGCAACATCCTTTGGAATTGGCCAATCTCGTACTGCTGCAATCTTTTCTGGATCGACGGCAATTCCATCGCCAGACACAACATGCCCCAAAAACTTTACTTCCTCCAGCCAAAACTCGCACTTACTCATCTTCGCTTACAACTTCTCCTGTCTCAACGTCTGCAGTGCGATCTTCAAGTGCTCAGCATGCTCTTCCAAACTCTTCGAGTAAACCGGAATATCGTCAATGAGCACCACAATAAGCTGATTCAAGAACGGTGAAAAGTTTCGGTTCATCAAGTCCATGAATACTGCCGGCGCATTCGTTACTCCGAAGGGCATCACTAAGTAATGTCCATACCGAGTTCGGAACGCCGTCTTGCAAATATCTTCTGTTTTCACTCGGGTCTGATGGTATCCGGATCGCAAATCCAGCTTCGAGAATACCCTCGCGCCACTAAGCTGCTCAAAAGTTCTCCAATGCGAGGGATAGGGTACTTGTTCTCAACAGCCGTCCGGTTTAATTCTCGATAGTCGATGCGCATCCTTCTTGTGTCATCTTTCTTCTTACTAGAAGAACTAGAGCTTCCCAATGCGAATTACTGCTTCGAATCCAGCTCTTCACAAGTGATTCCGTAACCTGTTTCTTAACTTCTTCCAACTCCACTGGTACCACTGGGTAATACGCTTTGGATACTGGCGCTGCACCAGGAATAAGATCCATTGCGAACTCCACGTCTGGCTTCGGCGGTAATCCCGAGATGTACTCGAACTCGTCCATGAACTCTCAAACTACAGATGGTGCTTCGTCTTTAACAATCCTTGCCGATGGAAGAACATTAGTTGTCGACCTAGCCCCAAACTCGACTGGCCTGACAAAACTGCTTCCTCAAAACAAACCTCTGGATGTCCGGGAATCTGGAAATTCTTTTTCTTTACTCTACGCTTAATGTGAGCGTGGAAAATGCCGAGAAATCCATTCCCACGACGATTTCACAATTGCCGGTAACAAACACCAAGGTATCTGCAATTAACTCCCGACCGCCAACAATAACAGAACAATCCTTATATCTTCTATTAGTTAAGACTTTCCCTTTCCCAATGTGTATGTCCCAAAACTAAACAGGGTCGTGCAATCCTTCGAGTGTATAGTAATAAACTTGGACGACATAATACAATGGGATGCACTAGAATTGAATAACGCTAATGCGAGAAAACAAAGATCCAGTAGGGTACCTGAAACGACTTCCTCTGGAGCTTTAACCTCTTCAGCCGTCAGGGTAAAGGTTCGAGCTTGATTGGGTCCTCGAGTTATCAGCTTCTGCTCCTGAAACTGTCTCTGCGGTGGCTTCTGAGTATCTTCCTTTAACCGTAGCTTCGACGGGCAAGTATCAATGGTGTGATCCGCTGATCCGCAAATAAGACAAAGTCCAAGCCTCTTACGACAATCCTTGCGATAATGACCCGGTCGCTGGCAGTAATCGCACACCACTCTTCCCTTATGCTCGGGCAAAACCGGCCTCTTCATTGGTACAACGCCACGCCTGTCCACCGGAATACTCTTGTGTCTATGTGCTCGATTTGGTGCAAATGTTGGCTTCCGTGCTGTAACTGCTGGCTGCGATGTACCCCCGGTCTTCATAGTTAGTCTCTGCTGCTCTCGGGCTGCTGTAAGTACTTGTGAGAAAGTGGTCAAAACCAGGGAGACAATCTGCCTCTGGATGTCCACATCCAAACTGCGCACGAACCTTCTTGCCCTATCAGCATTGTTAGCAACCAAAGGTCCAGCGAATCTACTGAGCCGCGTCCACTCAGCTGCATGCACATATACATGTGCGCCGTTCTGCTTCAAACTGACGAATTTTTCCTCCATTTCCTCCCGTGCAGTCCACGGGAAGAACTTTTCCAAGAAACTTTTCGAGAAATCCGCCCAACTGATCGGCTTGGGCAAGCGGGTCTCTTCAACAAGCCACCATTCCCGGGCGTAGTCTACCAACTGGATGCGTACCACAGCCACCTTCTTATCCTCTGGGATCTGTGCCGCAACAAGTAAATTCTCCGTATCAACCAGCCACTGTTCCGCTGGCAAAGGCTCCTCCAGGCCAGTGAAGACAGACGGACCCAGTCTCCTGAAATCCGCCACGGTACCCACACGATCCACTGGTCTGGCCACAACACTGCTCATGGACTGCTGAACGTTCCACAAACCTTCCTGGAATGATTCCGCTTGCTGCTGAATCAGCTCGGTCTGTCTCTTTTGATTTTCCAGCATTCCTCTTATCACTCCAAGCATGGCGGCTTCGTCCACACGCCTTTGGTACGTCTTCAAATTCTTACCTGCCATATTCCTGAAATCAAAACACCCAACATTAGCATGATGATAGATTCGAAATATAGATCAAGGCTAGAACTCCAAGTTACTTAAATAGAGTGTCGCATTGTAACTATGCCGCGGTATCATAGCCACAATTACATAACTCCACCCAAGTCGCCTAAGTCCTAGAGATAACAAGGAATCAGGTTTTCGAGTTGATATGCAAAGGAAGTTTGCACATCGTAAAAGATATAATCAGGAAGAATGTGATTCAAGAATGGTAAACGGCAAGGTGGCAGGACATGTTTCCTAAACACGGGTATTCTGATTCGTGTATTGGGTACAATACCCAACTACAAAAGAATCAACCCGACTATCCTATGCTCTGATACCAAAAGAACCATGTCACGCCCCGCTTCCCAGAGTATGCTAAAAAGGGCACGTGACATAGCCAACCATGCTACCTGTGGATAGGAAGTATCCATCCACAGTCACATTACGGTTGTAGAGATATCAAGAACAAAATAAAACTATCTAAAACATGTCCATAATCCAAGATAAATCATGAGTCAAGAATAAATAAATGCGGAAGCGAAAGATCCAATACAAATAACTGGAATGTATGTCCCATAATGCGGGCTCACATCAGGAATAAAAAAAATGCAGGAAAGAAAAACTAACTACTGCTGACACTCACAGCTCAGCCTGTCGGCTGAAGTACTCCTGCTCGGACTGCAACAGCGGTACAGAATCTGGGCCATGCAAAACCCAAACGTCAGCGCGTCATGTCATCAAGTAATATAATATGAACAGTGTAGCAGGCAATGCAAATATAAACATGAACGGAAAACAGGGGTAACAGTAATATAAATCAGAGCAATGCAGGGTAGTGTGCAGTGGGTAAACTAAACTGTTCTATCAGGCTCTAAAGTCTTTGAAACCAAATAATGTAATCCTCATCGTAACTCGTCGGTAGTTATTCCGTAACGTCCGGAAAGACGGCAAACAATAGGTATTCCGTAACGCCCGGAAAAACGGCAAACAATGGGTATTCCGTAACACCCGGAAAAACGGCAAACAATGGGTATTCCGTAACGCCCGGAAAAACGGCAAACAATGGGTATTCCGTAACGCCCGGAAAAACGGCAAACAATAGGATGGCCCTTGGAGTTACGTTCGGTTATAATACTGATTTCTTCATACCCTCAAGTTATATGTGTAAGTCAAGTCAGGTATCTCGTAATCAAGAAACTAATGCCAACGCAGGATCAGGTAAAAGATTTGTCTGGATAGACAACAGGAACGGTCCATGAGGATTACATGTCAGGTTTGTTGGCATTAGACACAAGATCAGGTAACGGGTCAGGTCATGGTATATCAGGTCAAGTCAAACAGTATACGGTACCATGTTGGGTCAAGCACTATGTATGTAGCAAGTCAGGTCAAGAAGTAAGCGATATGATATGTGTATTCACAATCAGTTATATAATCAAGCATGGTTATCAACAATATGATATAAGCAATGAATTAAGCAATAGGCAGATGCACTCAGTTTGCAGTACAGTTATTAGTTGTGTCGCAGAGAGGATTTCAACATTATAAGAATGCAGTAAGACAATTATAGCCGTTTAATCATGTTAACAAGTTTAAGACTTCATGGATGCCATGTTATATGTATATATAGGTTCCACAGATGAAATCACAATTTAAGCAGGTTAAATGTATACAAGTGTTCAAGTGAAGTAAAACGGTAGATAAGGTGCCATAGGCTACGTTATTAGTGAAGGTGAAATTAAAATCTGTAAATATGGTTATTAGGTTCACTACGACAATTTCAACAGGTAGGTTCCAAGTTTGAAAGATAAATGATATATAACAACATTGACATAAAAATGAGAATTATAATACTACAGTTAAATAACAGGTTTAGGGTGTCATTAATGAATATGTAAATATTATTTAGCATGTAGCAAGGGGTACCTGTCTCGACGGGTCGCGAATCGGGAAAACGGAACGTTAACCGTCGGCGGGGAAAACTCGCGACGGTCGCACGGTTCACGGAATGAACCCAAACGACGAACAGTAGAACCACACGGGTCGGGGTACCTCGCTGGAACGTCGGGATACATCGCCGGCACGGCCGGATTCCGGCGAGATCAAAAACAGCGAATATCAAGAGTTGCGATCAAGAAAAGAAAGGGAAAATAAAGAAGAAAGGGAAAGATGATGGAGAGGGAAGGCTTACAATGGTCTGTGGGACGGGTGGTGACGGTCGACGGCGTCGACGAACTCCGGTGGTGGCCTACGCCGACAGTGAACGAGATTTCCCGATCAAGAACCAGATCGGCAAGGAAAAGAAGAAGGGAGGAGGTGAGGGGATGTGAAACTCACCGGCGGCGACACACGTCGGTGCAACGCGCACAGGGGTGTGTGCAGGTGGCCGCAGCTGGTGCAGGGTGCACGGGGCTGAAGAGGAAGGAGATGCAGTGGGTCGGTCGAGAGCGAGGATACTAGGATGCTGGTGACGGTGGTGCCGGCGTGGGGGCTGCGGCGGCGAAGGGGGACGAGACGGCTAGGCTATGCGATGGGTTGGGTTGCAGGCTACGTAAAAGAAAAGAAAAGGAAGAGGAGGGAAAAGATTTAAATGTGTGTGAGAGAGAGAGAGAGAGATAGAGATATAAGGAAGAGAGAAAGAAAGCGAGAGGGAGAGAGAAGAGAGAGGAGAGAGATAGAGAGAGACGGTGAGGGAGAGAGAGGAGAGATAGAGACGGAGAGAGAGAGAGGAGAAAGAAAAAGAGAGGGGGCCCCATGGGAAAAGGGATTTTGATTGGTTGAGATTGGGATTTAGAGGTTAGGAAAAAATATTAAAAAATTTTAAGGACAGTGAAAAATTTGTATGGTTAAGAAAATATGCGATGGTTTAAAATATTAAAATTTGGGATTTTGGCGTAAAGTAAAATATTTCCCAATCGCGCCCGGGTCGGGTCCAAAAATTTGAAATTGAAATAATAGGATTTTAAGCGGGATCCAAAATTTAGAATGAAGTGTTTTATGATAAAAAAGCATACCCCCAAAACGGACGCACGTACGTGCACGTGGCCGTCCAAACTCGCCCGTTTCACTGAACGGGACGAGAACACGATGCACGGACGCTACAACAGGGTTATGGGTGTCAAGCAGGCCAAGATGAATATTTTTAATTTTATTTTAGATGCCAAAAATTGTTATATGCAGAAATGAATTTGCCGGGTAAAAATTTACAGTAAGTAACAATCAAGCAAGTTAAATGAAATGAGTGCCACACTACGTTCAAACGGTAACTGAAATTAGTAGCATTGGGCTCGGGTGTTACAGTCCTCACCAAGAGGCACTGGGCGATAACCCTGCTCGGTCCCCGTCCTGAAGGATCTGAAAGCCCCCCCAAGTGGCAGCCGAGCCCGAGGTTCCCTCGCTCGGCTATCCCCGGCGGGCAGCTTCCCTGCCACACGTCGGGGATCGGAAAGTCCTCCCCGAGGCAGTCAGGCCCTTGCCCGGCCATCGACGGCTGATAGCTTCCTACCACCGTCCTAAAGGATCAAAAATCCTCATACAGAGGCACCCGAGCAGCTACCCTGCTCGGTCAAATTCCGGCTCCTAACCTCTACGCCAGGGATCAAAAGCCCTCACAAGGGGCACCAGAGCGGTTATCCCACTCAACCCCCCAAGGCTGGTAGTCGCCTACCCACAACTCTAAAGAACCAAACCCTCGAAAGATCGGCCGAACAGCTACCCTGCTCGGCCATCCCTCGCGGGTAACCCCCTACCGCCGCGACAGATGCATGAAGCCTTAGCAGGAGATGACGGCGCAGCTAACCTGCCCGGTCACCCCCCAGATGACGGCCGATACTCTAAATCAGAAATGGATGTCAAATCTGCCCAAGCCTAAACGATCTTCCCCTCGACCTCGGAGCCCAAGGAGATACCTCCTCGGAGACGCTCGTCGACAACAACTACAGTCAGCTCGACGGACGATCGTTAGACAGAGGGCCAAACTGACATGAAAGCACAACGGCGCAAGTAAAAATATCCAAAGCGAGCATTCTCCACAAACAGATGGCAGAAAGGAAAACTTTATCACAGCTGAAGAAGAAAAACTTTATTACTACTGCCAAAGATAAGTTTTTACAAAAAGGTATTTTTTGGGCTCCTCAGCCTTACAAAATTCAAAAGAAAAACAAAATGAAGATAGGGGAGCGGGGGCTCTACACCTCGGGCCCGGGCACGACCTTGAGGTCCTCGACCTCCACCACCGGGGGCGCTGGGTCCTCGGCCCCCTCCCTGCCGAGAGCCTCTCCCCCTTGCTCGTCGACGCCTACGAGGGGGAACTCGGCCCGCAAATCCGCGTTGTCGAACTCTGGCATCCGAGACTTGACGGCATCAAGGGCGTCGTGCCAAATGCGAGTCGTGGCAACGGCTAGGTCGTCATAAAAGTCTCTTGACCTCTAGTAGCTCGCCACGGCCCTCGATCCCGCCGACTTATAGGCCTCGGCCGCCGCTCCCAGCTCCTTCCGGAGGGTCTTCACCGTCTTCTTGAGGTTGCCGGCGAGCACCTGGGAGTCCTCAAGCTTGCCCTCGGCGATTGCGGCGGCCTCGCGATGCCGGGAGACCTCCCTTTTCCCGGCATCCACCTCGCCCTCCAGGGCGGCAATCCTCGCCGACATCGCCTCCTGCTCCCGCCTGGAGCTCTCTTGCAACGCGGCGAGCTGGCCCGCGGCCTCCACCGCCGGTGCTACCACCTCAGTCTCCATGCGAAGGGCGAGGGCCACGTGCTGGAGAGTCTGGGGAGGCATAAAAAAGGAGAAGGATCAGAAAGATGAAGGAAAACACTAAATCTCACCGCGCACTGGGGACTTACCTGCACGGCCTCCTGGGCGATCGACGCCAGCTGAGCCTTGAGCGTTCCCCCGGGAACCCAACCCCCGGCCGAGGTCTCTATCTCGTGGAGGAGGCTGTCTGCAACCGACAGCCCGGACGGCACCGCGAACCGGAGCCCCCCTTCCTCCACCACGGTCGGCGAAGACCGGCCCCGGGAAGGCCTCTGGGAACTCCTCTTGAGCGGATCCGAGGGGGAGTCTATCTCCTCTTTCGAGGCCGTGTCCTCCACAATCAGGGCCCGCTTCCGACCCGACGCTCTGCTGGGACCCGGGGCGGGATCCACCGCCGGGCGTCCTCGGGGCCCAGCCACCGGGGCGGTGGGAGCAGGGGATGGCTGCGCCCGGGAAGAGCTGGCGCACCCTGCCCTTGCAGGCTGCATCGATTGGCGCATAGCATTTCGGAGAACGCCGAAGTCCATGGGTCCTGCACGAAACAAACACCCAACTTATCAGCAACGCGAGTAAAACATAAACCCAGAAAGCAAGACTAACTTACCGACGAACTCGACGGGGCTAAGCCCGGCCCAGCTCAAAACCCTCTCGAACAGCAGCACGTCGTATCAAGCGATGGGTTACCACGACGCCACTCTCACCGCGGCGGGGTCATCGGACAGGTTCCCCGGCAGACTCTTCTCCCTCGACCACTTGGTGGGCACCGGCCAGTCCTTGCCCTCGGGAGGGGAGACGAAGAAAAACTTCTTCTTCCAGTCGTGAATGGAGGAGGGTAAGGCCATGACCGCAGTCCCGGCAGCGACCCCGGGCCGCTTCCTAAAAGTAAAATAAACCCACCTCGGGTCGCTAGCTCGTCCGCCGGGGTGACTCTTGAAAGCAAGGGAGGAATCGAGAAGGGAAATGCTGAAAGGAACCGCCTGCAGCTTCAGGCGGATCAGGAACCCGAGGAGGACCCTCCACGCGTTCGGCACTAACTGGCCGGGAGCCAAGCCGAAGAAATTCAGAGCGGCGATGACCTCAGGAGAGAAGGACAAACGCATTCCGCCCCAAAAGGCTTCCAAATACAGGGCAATCTCCCTGCCCCGTACATGGTCTGCCCTCTCTCCCTCCTCGGCCAGACGAAGCGTATAGCGCGGGGGAATGTGGAAGCGAGCTCGAGCGTTGGCGAGCTCGTCCTCATGCCTCACCCAGCACGGGGTGCTGGGGGCTACATCTACCGCCTCCTCCCTAGAGGCGGCCCCCGCTTCACGGCCACGGGGAGAGGGCCCAGCCCCTGCCCCCCCGAGGAGACTTGGACACATCTAAAGGAACCCTAACATCTACTCTTACAACGTATACTGATTCTACAGGGGAAGACATCTAACCTGGGAAAGAATTTCTTCGAAGGTTGGGAACGAAAGAGGGGAGACGAGCGCCGAGCAGCTGGGGCTTGAGGAAGGGAAATATGAGAGAGTAAGGGCCCTAGGGCGGGCCCCACCCGTATTTATTACCGCATACGGCCTCATCCAATGGCGCCCATCGTCTCCCGCCGAAAACAACACCTTGAGCCCAGCGGCCCCGATCGCTCCACGTGGCAGCCCAGTGATAGACCGCGTCCCATCAGACGCTGCAGACCTGCGCGCGTCGCATCAGCCAATTGGCGCTCGACACGTGGACCGTCGCTTCGACTGCAGAGTGCACGAACCGGCGCACCCTTCTTAAATGCAAATATCTCGCCTCGATTCGCTGGCGGAAAAGACAACTGGCGGCTCGCGGACTCATCCCGACATAACCCTAAGAAAGGGCTCACCTCAGGGGGCCCGGCAGTCCACTCCTGACCCGACCCGCTAACTAGTCGGGGCAAGAGTGGGGGGCTAATGATGATGCCCAATATTGACGACCTCCAAGATCAGGACACGTGGCAGGGTGTGTGTCCAGAACCCAGAAGAGATCCCACAGGGGGCCGACCCGGCTGCCCTGTACCCGACCTGCAAACACCAGCTGGCCTACCTCGGGGCCCCCTGCAGATTGGCTTCCTCGTTCCCGCAGCTCACGCCGAGCTGCCGCAAGACCCGGACTCCTCGGCTTCCCCGCTCGTCCCGAGCTCCTAGCCGAGGCCATCTTCCTCGGCCCCCCCGACCAAAGTCACCGCACACAGGCGTAACCGCCGCTCCTCGAATCTCGCCATGCGCGGATTCTCCGCCAGCAACATCCCACGTTCCACGCCCCCGCGATCCCCATTAATGGACGATCCGCTCTCTACGCGGGCGTGACGTCAGGAGCGTAACTGCCGGCGAGATTCTCGCGCCCGCTACTGCGTGCCATCACCCCTATATAAACCCCCATCACAGAGGGGTCAAGTAAGCCATTCTTTACAGTTTACGCCGTTACTCTGCTCAGATCTCATCACTAACTTGAGCGTTGGAGGGTCCTCGGTGGTACCAAACCACCCCGGGACTTCTTTGCAGGTACTCGGCGACAGTCTTCTCACCCCACATTCTCCTCTCAAAACCCATTGAGACCCACACGCAACAAAGGACAATCAACCAAGTTCACCTCGAGATCAACGGAAGACAACATCTGACGGAGGCCCGAAAAGGAGCTCCATCAGAACCGGAAAATTAATATATTTGATGTTGTCAAAAAACTACCAAACTTAACAGCGACATGTCGGGAGCACCGTATGTGCCATGTCACTGCTACGTTAGCAATTTTTTAAAAAAACCCCAAATTACCCTTATTCTACTCTAATCCTAATTTCAAAAAATAAATCCCTTCCTCCTCCTCTCCCCCAATCACCGCCGGCGATGGCGTTACCTCACCCCTTTTCAGCCCACTACCGTTGCCGCCACCATCATCAACAACATCACCGCCACCTCCTTGTTCCTCCGACTCCTCCTTTTCAACCCTCCTGCAACCACCATCACCATCATCAACAACAACAATGCTTTCATTATCATCTTCTTCAACCCACTACCGCCGCCGCCGCATCATCCTCAACATCTTCATCTTCATCCTCCTCCTTCTTTTCAATCAACCGCCACCATCATCAACATCACCATCTTCTTCCTCCTCCTATTCTTCAACCCATAACCACCATCACCATCTTTTTCTCCATCCTCTTCTTCTGCAACCCTTACCATCATCATCACCATCTCTCACTTATGAAGCACGTATACTTGTAAGTGCCTCATGAATCGTCCCCGATTGCGTATTGAAATTCGAAACTCTCGGACTCTTTCGGATTCGTTCGGACTTGTAAAATGTCATAAAAACCCCTCCAAAAATAGACGTATTTTATCTTTTTCTAAAAAATTAAGGCTCTCAAAAATTTAGAAGTGTATTGAATATATAACATTATGCAATTATTTATTTATATTACCACACACACACACACACACACACATAAATGTATCCAGAATCCTGGGTTTTTAAGAAATTGCGAATTCACGAATTCGTATCGTATCGTATCATATCCCGTATTTGTATCCGAATCTGTGCTACAACCTCTTACATCCCTCCTCTTATCCCTTTCTTCTCCTTCCTCCTCCTCATTCCTCGACCCCAGACTCTACCCCCCTCTATCTTCATCCCCTCCTTCTTTGCCGCCACCAGGGACCCCCTTCCCCGTCGTTGGCCGTTGTCACCACCGTCGAGTGTGTGGCTCCGGCACCTTCCTGACTCCTCTAAAAAAGCATATTAATTATTTAATTGATACTTAATAATTATTTAAATTATTTAAAATGTAATTTATATTCAATTAATTATATTATGAAAGTAAAAAAGCATATTAATTATTAAAAATATTTAAAATGTAATTTATAATTAATTAATTATATTATGAAAATGGCAAAATGCTCATTTGACATGAACAGTAACGTCGATCAACGATGACCGTCAAGTCATAATAGGTTTTTGACAATATGCAAGATAATGGTAGTTTCCTGTGACAGGCACAAACTTATTGGAGTTTTTAGTAAATAAGCCAAAAAATAATAGAAGAAGAAGCCTAATTAATTATAGGAAGCAACACATTCACAATCCAAGTTGTATGCCCTGGTGATATCTTCAAGACAGAAAAAATAAAAAAATAAAAAAAATATCTCATGGGTCCAAGAAGATGATGTTGCAATATATTGCACAAGAAATGGCGGTGGATGCCACCAACATACCTTCATCTCATGGATTTGTTTGCGAGTCCGTAACATTTAAGGTCGGTACCAACATAAATGGCAAAGCCTTTCCCGAGTGGATAGTTACTTCTCTTGAACAATTCATCATGATGTGAGGGTTGCAAATAGATTTGCTAATTTGCATATATCGAGATTAATTATAGTTAATTCATCAAACAGGATATATGCACTATATACGCTTTAAGAAGCAGCCTGGTTTATTAGAACTCTATTTTAACCACCAATAAACTTGCTTACAAGTTAATAAGTATTTTGGGTAGAGTCACTGTATTTTCTCTCACAAAATAAAATTAAAAAAAAAACAAAAACAAAAAAAATATATAAAAAAATCATTTGTTCTGTCCTATAAAATATCTTTGCCAGGTATTAAGCTTAATCTAATTATTGAATATTTCCACGTGATCTGAACAAAAATTTATAATAAAGAGTAGTTTTTTTCCCGACAATGCCCCCGGATCTAGACTCTGACGTAAACTTTCAGCTAGACAAAACAAACAAAAATTTAAAATTGTCTCGTAATCTCTACTCCTATATTTTACAATCCTATTTAAATTCTAGGGTTTCAAAAAAATTCCCAATTTCGACAAAATCCCTTCTTCTTCTTTTTTGGCGCATCGATTTCAGCTGATCTCGATCGATTATTTGGAGTTCCTTCAATTTGAATACGCGGATTCATCGAAGATGAGGCCGATGGAGACGTTGCAAGATGTAATCGAAGAGGCCAAAGTTCGAACCGCGTTATGGGCAATCTGCATCTTTGCGATCTCGTACTTTTTGTCTCGTAAGTTGTTATCTTCGATTCTCTAATAAATTGAAGATTTTGTTTGTTTTCCTTTTTAAAAATGTTCCTTTTGGGGTTTTTGTTCAGTTTTCAGCATTTTATTGAATATTTTGATATGCAGGCGCATTATATGAGACCTTGATTTGAATTTTTATTTGAATATCCGATTAAAAAAAGGCAATATTTCTAAAGGAATTTTCATGGGTTGGCTTGTTTGATGATTAGACAACTATGATTGTAGCATTCCAAAGTCCAAGTTAAATTTTTGAGATATCTTATGTTATTTGAGGCGAGAGAGGAGGGGAAATATTAATAAGCTACAACATGAGATGGGGGATAAAAAGTTTTGTTCTTTGCCGAATGAACGAGCTTTTCGGAAAGCAAGGATTCCTCATATTGTTGACTTCACAGATACCACACAAACAAACAACGAAATCTATAATCTAAATTGTGTGGGTAAGCTGAGTGAACTTTTTTCGTTAAGGGTTCTATTGAGGGTCATCTCATCAAATAAGCAACCAATATGAATTTACTTACATTTTGGCTAAACAAAGATTTTCTCCAAATTTTGATCATAGTTGGATGGTCTGACAAATTTAAATAGACGGGAAATATAAATCGTTATTACCTGATTTAGGAAATGGAGATCTTGTTATGCTGAAGGCCATAGTAAACTCGTCCATGATGGTGTGTCAATTTTCTCAAGGAAGGTAGCTTTACTTTTCTCCTTGGCAAAACCATGCTGAAGGTTTTTTTGGTTATTTTTTTGTGTCAATTACAGTAAGTTAATTACTACTAGCACTTTGTCTTCAAGAGGAAAAATATACTATTCCATGGTTTTAAGTCTTGGCCGATCCCGATCGGAGATGGTTGATTATGATTCCAAAAATGACCATCTGAGTTCTGATAACAAGATTTAAACCTAGTTGCTGGTTTACTAATTGATTATTGGAGTTTTAGTGTCACATTTATTGATGTGTTGGGCTTATCAATGGGTTAGTAAGTTAATTAATGCGTCATTGGTTTATTTGACATCATTAATTACTAAACAAGTGTTAAATATTTATAATTATCTTTAGAAACATATTAAATAATTACTCTTATACATTATTAATTATTAAAAATAAAGTCAAACTGATTCTAGTTATATTTATTATATGTTTAAAACGTTTACTAACTTTAGAAAATCATTTAGGCGTAGCTATAAAAAATCTAATATAACAATCCAAGATGGCTGATATAGCTGAGGAGCCTAATTCGGATCCTAGAAATGGATGTTTAATATTGATATCGTTACTGAAAATTTAATCCTTGTACTATTCCTTTACATGCGTATATAGAGCATCTTGTTTTTCAAAATTTAATCAGGTCTAAATTCTTTTAGCATTTTTCTATACTGATTTGGAGTAGTTGGGACCGGATTATGGGTTAGATGTTCTCAACACTTCCATAAGATTGCTATAGATGTAGTACATATAGTTGTGAATTGGGGTTGAAATTAATGGCAAGAATAAATACAACACAAATGATTGAGTCGATGCACGTTGGACGCTTTCTTTAAAGCAATATTCGCTCCCCACTATGGAAAAGGGATTTGTGCGATATGCTTTCAAGATACAACTCAACCTTGTGTTTACAATCTCCCGTGTTGCACTAGCTGGGAATCGTCCCGAATCACTTGATCTTTATGAGTACCAAAAATGAAAAGAGAAAAGAGAAAAAAGGAGTTGCATATTTATCAAAGAAAACTAGGCCTTATTTAAAAACTTTGAAAGGGTTTTGTGAATATCCCTTCGCTGTTACAGAAAACCCATTGCAACCTTTCATTTGAAAGTTGCCGTTTGAAGATAGCCGTTGTAGGAAGTTATTTCCCACCAAAGAAAAATAATTGTCATTCTATGCTTGATCTGTTTATACCATCTAAAGTAAAATATTTTTGACTAAGTTCAAACAAGTACTTGGGCTTCAAAAGTCCTCAATGAACAAAAATCCAAAGTAATACTTTTAAGGCCAATTTTAAAAGATATAGTGTTCATATACACATAAAGCAAAAAATACATAAATTTAAATTATTGAAATTCTATATTATTTCTCCAAAATAATAACATTCCCCACAAATTTCAAAAAATTTAAAACAAACAATTGGTACTAAATGTACATGCATACCATGAAGATGTTTTCTGGACTTGAATCTTCATCTAGTGCATTTAAATCAAAGTTCTGTCAGGGTGCACGGTAACCAGAGTTTTGAACCGATGATCTTTTTACAAATGTACCGGATATAAAGCATATATGTACATTTAAAAGATCAAGTAATTCATAAGTTTGCACTATTATAGTCATGTGCATGTCCTGGTTTCATGAACACTTCTGAGAAAACCTTTTGATCTCATAGATGGCGACCGCACCCTCACATTCATATAGGTAGGCAATCTAGTATGTCTTGTAATCATACTTTATCATCTATTAAGAAATATTCATCCTCTTCCTTTATATACAAGATCCAAGCATGATCATTTAAAAATAATTTTTCATATTTTTACAATCAATCATAACATTTACTCTTCTATTAAACTCGCGATACTTGGAGCACAAGTATCAAGTAGGATTTCAATGATAGTTGATTTACTTGTAAGGTTTTAACCCTATCTTCAATGATAATTTCTGTAGCAAATCTCTTGATAAGCTTTTAGTAAAAGGATCTTCAAGATTATGATTTGTATGAATATAGTTAATTCCAATTATTCCCTCGTTATTGAGTAATTGTCAAATATAACAATGTCTTAGACTCAAATGTCAAGATTTCCCATTATAAACTTTATTATGGGCTACCGATCTAGCGGCTTCACTGTCACAATTAATGATAATCGATGGCATAGGTTTAGACCATAAAGGTATATCAAAGAGAAGATTTCTTAGCCACTCTACTTACCACAATCGGCAAGAGCAATAAATTCCGATTTCATCGTGTAATGCGTAATAATGGTTTGCTTCTTTGATTTCCACGAAATCGCAGCACCCCCAGAGTAAAGCTCCAATCACTAGTTGATAATGACTCACCTAAAATTGAGTTCCAAGTAGCATATATTCTACTAAAACCGTAGAATAACCCGTGTAATGCAGACCGTAGTCTATAGGCTTTCTCAAATATGCAAGTACTTTTGATATTGCCATCCAATGCTCGTTACTTGGACAACTGGTATATCGACTAAGTCGTCCAATAACATACGCTAGATCCGGTATCGTAGTATGCATAACATATATAAGACTACCAATGACGTTAGCATATTTCAATTGAGAAACCGCTCTATCCTTGTTAAATTCTAATTTAACACTAGAATCGAAAGGTGTACGAACAATTTTCCCTCTCAATTCATTGTATTTTTCCAATACAATATTTACGTAATGAGATTGTGATAATATCAAGTATTATCATTTCTATTCATCTTAATTCCTAAGATAATCTCGGCCAACCCTAAATTTTTCATATCGAATTTTGAAGACAAAAAGATTTAGTGCCATTTATAAGATTCTTATTAGAACTGAATATAAGCATGCCATCAACATATAAACATAATAACTACCTTGTTATTAATTATTTTTCTATAAATACATTTATCAGATTCATTCGGTTTGAATCCATATGAAACAACACTTTCAACTTTATCACACCATTGTTTAGGGGCCTGCTTTAAACCGTAAAGAGACTTCATCTAAGCTACCATTTAAAAATGCAGTCTTTACATCCTTTTGATGCACGTGCAATTTAAAAATAGAGACAAGAGAAATTAGTAATATGATAGAAATAATTCTAGCGATCGGAGCATACGTATCAAAAAAATCCAATCCTTCCTTTTGTCGATACTCTTTAATAACAAGTCTAGTTTTATATTTATCTATGGTTTCATCGGGTTTAAGTTTCCTTTTAAATATCCATTTAGACCTGATAAGTTTACACCCATTTGGAAGATCTACTAATTTCCATGTTTGGTTAATTATTAGCAAATCCAACCCATCATTAATAGCATCTTTTTAAAATGCGGAATCTTGAGAATGAATAGCATCATTATATGTTAATGGATCATCTTCTATTACATATATAAATGGTATTTCATTTATTTGCTTATCTCTAGATGTTTCAATTAAATACATTTGAAAATCGGGACCAAAAGTTTTTCAACTCTTGTTATTTTACTTATCGGTTCTAATTCCTCATTATTAGTATTTGAATTAATAATTAATTCGGAATTATAATTATAATTAATAAAAGGAACATCGGGATTATTATCATTAATTCTAAATATTGTAGAAAAATGGTTTTCGAAAAATTCCGCATCTCGAGATTCAATGATACTATTTTGAGAATAAGCACCATGCAATTTAGTCACAAAAAATCTATAAGTTTTACTGGTCAAGGAATAACCAATAAAAATGCTTTCAATTGCTTTATTACTCAATTTGGGTCGTTTAGACTCCGAAAACCTAACGAGAGCATGACATCCCTACACTAAAAAATAACTAAGATTAGACTTCTTCTTTTTCCAAAGTTTCCTGAGGTATTTTATTAAGTATGTGACATGCAGTGAATAATGCTTCACCCCACAAATTCGCATTTAAGCCCGAATTAAAGATTATATTATTAACCATTTCGATTAACGTTCTATTTTTGCGTTCCACGGTTCCATTTTGTTGAGGTGTACATGGTGGAGTGATAATATGTACAATACCTACGAATTCACAAAATCGGTCACTGTCAACATACTCGCTACCTCAATCGGACTTTAAAGTCTTGATTTTGGCGTTAAGTTGATTTTCAACTTCCTCTTTATAAGCTTTAAAACTACTTAATGCGTGATCTTTATGACTTAATAAGTAAACATATAGTATTTTGAAAAATTATCGATAAAGATTATAAAATACCTTTTACCATCTCTACTTAAAATTTGATTCAAATCACTGAGTTAATTCTAAAAGTACGGATTTTCGCAAATCAATTTTAAGAAAAAGTTTTCTAATGATTTTAGATTGAACACATATCCTACACCTATCAATATTTTTATTAGCACATGCAGGAATAAGACCTAAATTAATCATGTCATTCATGCGACGATAATGTACATGTCCTAATCTATCATGCCATAAAGGAAATGAATCAATAATATAAACAGAACTAACATATTTATTAATTAGACTCAATTTGAACATCCCATTACATGCATAACCTTTTCCACAAATATTCTACTCTTGGTAATTACAATTTTATCGGACTCGAATACAACTTTAAAACCATGTTCACTTAGCAAACTTCCAGACATTAAATTCTTACGAATTTCTGCAATATACAACACTTCAGTCAATTTCATTGACCTATCTGAAGTGAATTTTAAATTAACCTTTCAAATGCTTTTAACCGTTGCAGTCGATTCATTGCCCATGAAAAATTAATGGCTATCACTTTATTCCTTGAAAGTAGCAAATATAGATCTATTATTCGTTACATGTCTGTCGGCACCCGAATCAAGATACCAATCTGTCATTTCCAACCACATTGATTTTTGAAATCATTGTGATGAATCCACCCCTGCCTTCCGATTTCTTCTCTATTTTGATAAATCGACAATCTTTCCAAAAGTTAGATAATTTATGAAAAATTGCATGAATATAAAATGTATTAATAGAAACTAAGTTTAGATATTTGTTACCTAAAAGGTGTCTTTTTCAAATCTACATTTTTGTGCTTCGAGTCAAATACTTTCCACAAATTCTCTTCATATTTCAGCGCAGTGGGAATCAAGTAGTGAGTACGTAATCCGGTTTAACAAGTTTGAGACTTGTCATCTTCATCATTGATGTTTTTGGTGTCAATGATGAACACGAAATATTGCTTTAAATAGTAATTGCGAATTGGGGTTGAAATTAATGGCAAAAATAAATACAACACAATAGATTGAGTCAAGACACGTTTGACGCTTTCTTTAAAGCAATATTCGCTCCCCACTATGCGAAAGGGATTTGTGCTATTTGCTTCCAGGATACAATAACTCAACCTTGTGTTTACAGTCTTCCGTGTTACACGCGTAAGGGAATTGTCCTGAATCACTATCTTTATGAGTACCAAAAATAAAAATAGAAAAGAGAAGAAAAGGAGTTGTATATTTATCAAAGAAAACTAGGCCTTATTTAAGGACTTTGAAAGGGTTCTGTGAATATCCCCTCACTGTTGCAGAAAACCCATTGCAACTTTTCATTTGAAAGTTGCTGTTTGAAGATAGCTGTTGTAGGAAGTTATTTCCCACCAAAGGAAAATAATTGTGTCATTCTATGCTTGATTTGTTCCCACCATCTAAAGTAAAATATTTTTGACCAAGTTCAAACAAGTACTTGGGCTTCAAAAGCCCACAGTGAACAAAAACCCAAAGCAATACTTTTAAGGCCAGTTTTAAAAGACATAGTGTTCATATATACATAAAGCAAAAAACTCATAAATTTAAATTATTGAAATTCTATATTATTTCTCCAAAATAATTACAGTACAGGTATGTATATAAAGATGCAGATTTTAGTTTGAACAAAGCCACACCAAAGCAATGCTGAAAGTTTAATCTTATGAACAAATACAGTATTTTAATTTACGGATTGCCTATGGACAAATTTAGTAGTTTACGCATTGCATCTTTGTTATCATATTTTGTTTGTCAATTGTCATGTAGTATAGTTACATTTGTCTTTTGTTTATCTGTTTAGGAACATATCGTAGGAAAATAAGTATTCTAATGTACGTTGTTCATTCTGTTATTGTCCACAGATACAAGCAAATCAATGTGGACAAATATCCCCATCTCAATTCTCATCCTTGCAGCATTCCGGTATCTATCTTATGAGGTAGAGCTTCGCTGGAGAGTGCGGCCGAGTCATAGGCAAACTCATCTGTCACACTTGGAGAAGAAGCAATTGTCCGTGAATGATTCTCGTCTTTCTACTGTGCCGCCTACATCAAAATGGAGGCGGAAAATCGATTCACCTCCTGTAGAAGCTGCCGTTGATGATTTTATTAACAAGGTTTTACAGGATTTTGTTGTAGACCTATGGTATTCCGACATAACACCTGACAAGGAGGCTCCAGAACTTATACGGATCATTATACTTGATATTCTTGCAGAAATATCGGCAAGGATTAAAGAAATGAACCTCGTCGACTTGCTAACAAGGTGCTTTTGCATTACTTTAGTAAGTGATCAACAAGATTTTAATACATTTTAATGATGTGGCTGATTCTCCATGTCAGAACCAAATTTCTTTTTGTGTTTCAGGGATGTGGTTGATTTAATAGGAAACCATCTAGAACTTTACCGGAAAAATCAAAGTGAAATAGGAGTCGATGTTATGGGAACCCTATCTTTCGAAGAACGAGATGAAAGGCTCAAGCGCCATTTAATTGCTTCCAAGGATCTGCACCCTGCCCTTATTTCTCCAGATTGCGAGCACAAGGTGCTATAATTGTTTAACATGCTGGTTGGTGTACAAGTGTGGAGACTTCTTGTATAAACTACTGTTGGCTTATTTTCATTTTCTGCAGGTTCTTCAACACATTGTTGGAGGCATTCTGGCCATAGTGATGAGACCGCAAGAAGCAAAATGCCTGTTAGCTCGTTGCATCAGCCGTGAGCTTTTAACCTGTTTGGTTTTGCAACCTGTCATGGATTTGGCCAGTCCTGCGTAAGCACTTTAATGAACTCAGTAGCTTGCCTGCAACATTAATTTTCTATCATGTAATAATTTTGTTGATTGTCTCCACAGTGTGAATTATCATATATAAAATAGTCTACGTATATATTATCTTAGTAGTGATATCGCCATTATCAGCAATGCATTAATACCTAAAACTTTTGCATTTCTTATGTTAATTTTGACAAGGATATTAAAGTCGGGGCGATATTGGCATATTGATGGTATCCTTCAGTTTTCATTAATTAGAAAAAAATCAATTATATAAGTTATTTGGAATTAACTTTCTGAAGGACTTCTTTTAATTAGAAGGCTTCTAATTTCAGGTATATTAATGAGTTGATCGAGCTTGTCTTCCTTGCCAATAAAGATAGTAGCCATGGACATACAGGTGTTGACACCTCATCCAATGCAGCCAGCTCAATCCCAGAGCACTCACAAAGTGGTGATTTGGAATCGACAAGGATTGTATCGTATCATCAATCAAAGGATTTTACTGTGACCAAAAGTGGTGAGCAAACGGTTGAAGACAGTCATCTGGATACGCCAGACAGAGAATTTAATGATGACATGCACCCTCGACCAGCAGATTGGGCATTGATTCTGGAAGCTGCAACAAAAAGAAGAACTCAAGTTCTTACTCCTGAGAATCTTGAGAACATGTGGGCAAAAGGGAGAAATTACAAAAAGAAGGATATGAAAGCCGGAAAAGCTTCAGGAGTCCCAAACAGCAGCAACCATTCTAGACACTGGGGAAAAGAACTGACGATCAACAAGAAAGACAACACATGTAAGAACAAAAGGTTCATCTATGTTTCATGTAGGAGTCTGCGTAATTGCACACCTTTATGTGCATTTCTCGAATTTTAGTCAGGGAACAGGTTACTGAAGGGGCACGCTTTGATGATTCTTGTGACGAAAATGCAAGAAAATCTACCAAGGGAACTATAAGCCAGCTTAAACGCTCTAGTAGTACTCCTGATATTAATATGGCACTCATCAGTAAAACAGATAAGAGTATGGCCGTCGCACAGCCAAGTGTTGGATTGGCATCTCATAGTGAAGGATCCCTGCATGCACCAAAGCTTAGGTGCCGGGTAAGAATTCATTATTCAGAAAGTGCATTATATTATTTCTTCACGTAAGATTTTTGTTGTTCTTAGATGAATGCTTTTGTCTTGCACACTGCTATACCTCCTATTCTGTATTGCTGTCAATTGCCTCTTTTCAAAAAGGTCAGAAATACTATTCTTTCGTGTTCTGCTACCTTATTGTTATCCTAGGTTTAAAATCTTAGAATCGGTATCTGTCTGGGTGGTTACTTTTTGGATCTGAATCGGCCATCTCGCCCATATCAGCCGTCTCGTATCGGAAATATCGGAGTTTATATCATTTAACAAAAATTTTAAATTAGGAAAATAAACAGTAAAAGCAACTATAAACAATTTGACTAATTCTTTACGTGGTAGTGATGTCTAAAATGGTTGCTATAACACTTGATTAAAAAAACTGTAATATATTTTTATATCTATGTCGTAATTAGTGATGTCAAATAAACTGTAATTCAATAAACTATCATTTAACCACTAACCTATTACTACTCTTAATACTAGAATCTTACTAATCAAATGGTAAATCTACTATAACTCGGTGTTGGACAGTATCGGTATCGGAACTCGGACAGTCATTTTTGGATCAGAATAGGCCATCTCAGATGATCGGCCGAGATATGAAACCAGGAATAATTTGTGCTGCTGTTTTGAAAAGAGGTTATGTGTGGTTTTCAAATTTTCAGAGTTTCTATGCCACTCAAGTTTTATCTACAGTTCATGATCCTGAAGTAATCTCTAGTATTATGCTGTTGATCAGTATTTATGATCACCATTAGATGGGGGCAGTAGTCAACAGATATATAGGACGAACGTGTAAGGGACTTTGACATGGTGCTGACTTACATGACACTACACAACATGGATACAATGGAGCAGTAGCCCTGCAAATAATGGATTTCGAGTAAATAACGGCGCATTAAGCCACCCTTTCCTACACTGTCTATTTTGTTGAAACATGTATGGGTCTCCTGGAGTGTTTTAAAAAATGTTTGGAACAGTTATTAATCAAATCACATATTTAGTCAACCTTCTACCATAGTAGAAGATAAGAAAGAACATGACTCATTAAAAGCATTTGAGAAAAGGAAAGAAAACTTAACCTAATACTTTAAAGTACTTGACCAAGAAGTTTAAGAAAAAAAGATTGGAACTTTGCTAGATACGCCAACAAAACTACCAAAACACATGCCCACAATCGCTATACCAAATAAGTATTTGAAGGCTAGTGGTAGGAATGGGTGGGCTATGGATAGTTCAGGTTCAAGTCCTCATAGGATAAACAAAGAGAAAGAAACACACAAAAAATAAAAAAGAAAAGAAGAGAAGAGATCTGAGTATATCTCTTTACTTCAAGCCACTTTTTTCATGTGTAATTTTCCAAATGCCTTTTGCTTCAGTTATATTTCGATATTAGTTAATTTTCATTTGCTACTATTGTTTGAGACACAGATGTCTTTCTATTGATTGAAAACAGAATGCTTGCTTAAATATAACTTATGTCTTCATTGATCATAATTTCTACTCTTTCTAAAACTGTGGTTATATGGTGTGCGGCACTTTATTTGCTGCCAACTTGTTTGTCTAGATACTCTCTGGTTGAGAAAGACATGTTCTAAATACTGGAAACAATTGTAGCATTGAAAACTACTTTTGTAGATTCTTGCTGTTTTCTTGCTTTCATTATGTATATCAATTGTTGAAATTGCATATTGTTACTCCTACACTTTGTTATTACATTGTTTCCGCAGGTTGTTGGAGCATATTTTGAAACAATTGGGTCAAAATCTTTTGCAGTTTACTCTATTGCTGTGACTGATGCAGAAAACAAGACCTGGTTTGTGAAAAGAAGGCATGTAGTCAACTAAACATCCTTATGATATTTTTCATATATTTATACATAAAACTGAACGGATTCATTCTATTATGAACAAACTAGAGAAATGCAGATTGAACAGTTCTTGCATCTATTGATGCTGATAATTTCATATTTGGCATGTAGATACCGGAATTTTGAGCGGTTGCATCGGCATCTTAAGAATATACCAAACTATACTTTACATTTGCCTCCCAAGAGATTTCTTTCGTCCAGTATTGATGACTATTTTGTTCACCAGAGATGCATTCTTCTTGACAAGTATTTGCAAGTAAGATTTGGTCCTCAGGTTTGTTATTTGTTGACTTTAGAATCACCTTCACCAGATATTTATTTTCATCTTAATTTTATCAGGATCTTCTATTAATTGCGAATGTAGCAGAGCAACACGAAGTGTGGGACTTCTTAAGTGTTTCTTCAAAGGTATGGATCTTGTTTTACTTTCCAAGTCATAACTTTTTGTCATATTTTTATCACCGCATCTTATTTTTCAGACAGTTGATCTTCTTCTTCTTCTTTTGAACTTTTGCAGAATTACTCGTTTGGAAAATCAACATCTGTGATGAAAACATTGGCAGGTATATGATTATTTAATAATTCCCAAACCAATGTAGTTTGCATACTCGTTTATGCCATTCTAATTTGTTGTTTTCAACAATACAGCTGGTTGCATCTTAAACCATTAATCAATATCTCCTTTGTTAATACTGTCCTTCTCCTTGATCATTTAATCCTTTCCCATCAAAAAGTTGGGTCCGCTTTTCTGCAAGGCTTTATGATATTTGACAAAGTCTTACGCCTATATATTAATTTGACGACGGCCTGCTATTAATTGATGTCAACAGAGGGCTTTCATAGTCCTAAATGACCAATTGAAGTCCTCCAAATTCTCCTAGACTGCAGTTAAAAGTTTAGGAGGGAAAACACAGATTATTGCAGGAAATTATGTTCAACTCTAAGGCACAAATAAGGCCAAGAGTGAAGTAAAACGCAATCCTACACCGGCTTTGTTCTATTGTTGGCAACACAATCCCAAATTTCTTCTCATTGTAGTGACTTTTATCTCCTATAACTAGTTTTGTTTGTACTGTATAATCTTACCATTATTGCTTTACATGTGCAAGTTATTAAATTGCACTGGAAGATGGTTTTTACCTGATTAAGTGATTTATCATGCATAATTGATATTTCCAAGAGTATACGGGCCTAGAGTGTCCTTGTAGAGTGCACCATACGGTGGAGCATATGTTGCATCTTTGCGTTGGACTTTGTATGGTGATTTTGCACCAAGTCCTATCACCTTTTCATTGGGTGTTGCACTAAAATGCAAAATCACCACTCAAAGCTCAATAAATGCATGCCACATGTGCTCCACTGTAGGATGCATCCTACATGGACATTGTAGGCCCCTTTTTCCAATGATGCTTACATATACATCCATGAAAATTTTAATTGGCAATTCGGCACTTAGATTGTATTTTTAAATAACTAGTTTTAATTATTGTTATGCTTATCATAATAGGTTGCAACAATCATCTATCATGTTATGGCATTAGGGAGATGATTAATACTACCACTAGTTTTTTTTACTAAACTTAGATTTAGTGTTGTAAAATAAGGTTTAAATGTCCGATTAATCGATGTTTAAAACTTTTGACTGGCAACCGCGTCGAGCATTAAACAGGAAAATGACCACGTAATTGTCCCTATGTGGAATATGAGGGCAAATGACCATTTAATCTAGAATGTATCGAAGCGTATAACCATCCGATATCCAAAACCCGTTACACAACCTTAATATTTACTTAGTAAAGGCTAGCTCCTTCCTTTTTCTCCACATTGGCATACCATTTTCTCTCTCTTTTTTTTTGTTGCCAATTTTGGATATCTATGTATAATTATATGTTAAAAATCTATATCTATGTACTTCTGAATAATTTGATTATGCGGCACACAATCTGTTTATACTGCATGCGCCGGCCAAACGAATAAACAACAAATAGGTGTTTCACAGCATTGCTTTATTATCTGCTTTTACTCCAACAGTGAATGTGGATGATGCCATGGATGATATAGTTCGACAATTTAAAGGCGTCTCAGATGGCCTCCGATGCAAAGTTGTTGTTGGCTCATCGCCAACTCATGCAACTTCTCAACAAATAGCAGAAAGGGGGTTGGCTTTAACTTGGAATGATGAAGACGCTAGTAAGAATAGCTCAAACTATAGTAACATGGAAACATCTCGTAGTATATCAGGCGACGAGGCTCAAGATGAAGATCATTCATCTGAACTAATTAGCGGATGGCACTCAGATAATGAGTTGAACTCCAAAGGTTTTCCGTCTCGTGTTGTCAAGCGAATAGATGAATCGAGAAGTCTTGATTCTCAAAGGAGCCAACAACCAGACCAACTTGACAAGTTCTTAGACTCAAGGAAGTCATTACCATCTGGTATTTTTGAAGATCCAGTGGGAATGCCTCCTGAGGTACAGCAAATTATTGTCTCTATGCTATTGGCGTAAATACTTCTCATTTTGATCAGTGATAATTTCTTATTTCGCTATTTTTGGGAGCCCGTTGCTGTAGGGTTAATTGCACAAAACGCCCCTGTAGTTTAGAGCTTATACCTCCATAAGTGATTTTTTAGCGCAAACTCTCCCTCAGTCCTGTTCATGATTAACCCCCCCCCCCCCTCAAAATCCCTTAAAATTCTACTCTAAACAACACAAACAAGTTCTAGAGTTAAATACGCAATCATTTGAGTTGTTTAGAGTTGAATTTGAGTGATTTTAAGGGCAGCAGAGGTCATTTTTACTGATTAATTACTTGAGGAGTTATAAGTGGTTAAACTACAGGAGGGTTTTGTGCAATTAACCTTGTTTTTTTAATGTTAAAATTTATGCTTATGCCTTTCATATTATACTTGTGCTTTGCAGTGGACACCACCTAATGTTAGTGTACCGTTATTAAACTTGGTCGATAAAATGTTCCAGCTTAATCGGAGAGGTTGGCTAAGGTGTGTCATCACATAATATTTGCTTTATTTTTTCAATTTGTTTTTTCTCGTGACATGCTAGTTTAATGAATTTCTTAATAAGTTCCTGTTGAGATTGTAAGGAATTGAAAAGTTATATTATCAATGAGCAGAGTTCTCTCTTTTTCTAACTTTTCAAGGAAAGGACTAGGCTATTTTGTTAATTATACAGCTTGTCAGATATAATCCTAATTTGAAAATTCAGCATATTTCTATTTGTGTACACATGAAACATGTTTTGGGAAAACTATCGAAGTGTTTCCCGCAATAAATCAATGCACTTCTGCTGCAGGATTATGAGTAAAATTTTATTTTATATCACATATTTATTATCTACCTTCTTAACATGAACACAACCATCTCCTTGAAACTTTTTTCATTCATCTACTTTCTGCTCGGTTCCTTGCTACTTCTCTGCTTACGAGGGGTGACTAACTTTTAGTCTCTCAAATAAATGCCGAGGCATATACTGTAGGTAGCGAATCACTCAATTCTTCATATATTACTGTTCATACATGAAAGATGGTTAGGTGAAATTTTTAAGTTGTGCTATGTGTGTGAGTGGACATGTTTATATTCAGGGACATTTAAATAAGTTAACAGAGAATTAAGTTTTTATCCAAAGTTAATATAGAATCGAGATACATAGTCCTAGGTTCTTCCATCTAGATTCCTAGGTTCTTCCATCAACCTCAAGGCAATTAAATTTTGTTATTATCATATGATTTGCAGAAGACAGGTCTTTTGGATTTCAAAACAGATTTTGCAACTAATGATGGAAGATGCAATTGATGACTGGATATTAAGGCAGATTCATTGGCTCCGGAACGATGAAGTTGTTGCTTATGGGATACGTTGGGTTCACAATGTATGGATATCTCATCCTTTTATCTTTTGATTTTTCCCCAAACTGTACTGCATCTGATTTTATGGCATGTGTCTGTTACTGCTAATCCTTATATATGTTCTGAACCTGGCCGAGTTCTGACCCAACTAACTATATATTATATAAACTATAAGGGCAAGTTCCAAGAATGAGAAAAATAGACTAGTGGTGGAATTAGTTTAACGGACTGATTTTATTTATGAGACTATGGGTTTGAGTCTTATTCTTTTCTTTATATGAGCGAAAAGTTTTGATAAATTAATGGCTTGATTGGGTCAAACTGGATTTTAATCGAGTTAGATTTCTTGATCCTTACCTTACTCATTTATTAATCGGGTAGGGCGGCTCTATCCATTTATGCTTCACGTATATCCTTTTATTCCGGGCCTGGTTGGGGTTACATGGACGCTTTCTATGTTCATCGTTCAAAAACGTCAAGAGGATACTAAGGGCATGTTTGTTTGACATGAAGTAGCAAGAAAGTTTCGGAAGTAAACCTATTACTTCAAGTGTTTGTTTGATGGAATAGAACTTGGAAGTTACTTTCAATTGATGATGTTGATTCTATATGGCATGACCACTTCCAAAATTTCTTCCCCTCATTTTGAGTTGGAAGAAGTCATGGAGCACAACGAACAAGAAAAAGTATTAATTGTTTATTGCTTCTCTTTAATACATCCAAAATGTAATAATTTGTTACTGGTAAAAAATAGTTTTTTTTTTTGGGGGGGGGGGGGTTCTTAATAAAAAAACATAAGAATTTATATCATCGTTTACTTTCTTCTTCAAAAAATATTACAAACAAACATTGGAAGTAAGTTTTAGGTTTACTTCCATGACAAATTTTTGGAAGCTATTTCATAACCACTTCCGGTCATCCAAACTGGCCCTAAAGAAACATAATATTTTATGAGGAAAGTGTTCTTACACAACACTTTTCTAAGCAACTCCTATATAACAAGAGACAAAACAATGGGTCTCATCCATCATTGTTTTGTTTCTTGTTGTGTAGGAGTCGCCTAAGAAAGTCTTGTGTATGAACACTTTCCTCATATTTTATAAAGAAGGTACAGCCAATTTAACTAATGGTTCGTTATGCAATTCCTATCAGAGCACCAAAATTATTTTCATCTTTATTTTTCACCTGTGATGCTAATTTCATCCAATACCTCAATATTCATGTTCCTATTTCATGGTGACCAGGTTCTATGGCCCAATGGCATATTCTTTACTAAGTTGAGAAGCATGACAACTGAAAATACACCAAACTCCTTTGAGCTTCAGCTTGAGGCAGCACGCAGAGCAAGTGATGTGAAGAAAATGATCCTTGGTGAGACATTTATAACAAATTTATCCTGCCCTTGTGTTTTTGTATGCTGTAATCCTAAATCCATGTATGCTCGTTCTTGATGAGTGCGCATCACTACTCGACCTTTTCTTTCTATCCACATAAGCCATGTTATCTCTGCAAAATTTCAGCTCTCTTCCTAATATAGCTTGTTTTCATGAATATCATGCTAATGTGGAAATCTGGGATTCAATTTTAAAATGTGCAAAGTTTTGGGGTAGACCATGTTGAATATCTATTGCTATTGTGCATTTCATACTTGTTGTACAGCAAACTTTATTTGACCATAATAAGTTAATGTTTGCAGGTGGAGCTCCAACTGCTTTAGTCAGCTTAATAGGGAATAAACAGTACCGGAAATGTGCGAAAGACATTTACTATTTCCTCCAGGTAAGCTTCCTAAAATTGATATGATGCCTTGTGTTTATATTTTGAGTAGTTAACCAATGCAATTCATCGTGTCTGCAGTCTACCATTTGCATTAAACAGCTTGCATATAGTACGCTTGAACTTTTGGTCATATCGATATTCCCCGAGCTCCGAGATTTATTTACAGATATACATGAGAAAGCACGTGTGCAGTCAGTTTATGCATAGCTACTATAGCTTTTTGTAAATCGCGATGGAAGGAAATGGGGGGGGGGAATGAAAAAAGGGGGAGAAATTTCATTCATTTTGTATAGTTTTATATTGAGATTGTTGTATAATAGTGCCTTAGATCGATCTAAAGAGTCGACAGTCTATTTAAATCTTCTGGCTGCAGATGGTGCTAGATGAAAGATGGGTTATTATGTTTTGTGTTTTTTTAATCCTTTTTTCCGCCTGGCATCATTTATGCAAGAGGAGTTTGGTAATTTATGGTCTTTTAAGCTGCGGATATGTATTATATTTTTAATCAAAAGGCTCTCATGTGCATTGGATGAGTTTATAATTTATTATTGTGGTTTGTTACTGTGAACATTACTCTTCGCCTTTGTTGGTACTTGTCATGCCATTATGGTTCTATGCCAAATACCATTTATAATGAATACTTTTTACAAAATTGCAGCCAGACTTATAAGACAGAATGATATATGAAAATTATAAACTAAATTTTGAGGAGAGAAAAAACATCCAAAATTTCTCCGGACACAAAAGATTCTTTTCTAATTAGTAAGGTTATGTGATGGTATTCTTATATGATTTTATTTATTATATATTCAGTTGGTTTCTTCTTGTGGACCTTTTCTGACACAATCTCATTCATTTTCTCAGTCAACTATTTCGGTGTGAATTAAAAGTTGAGGTCGGTCCTTGAATTTTTTTAGCTTTTCATTTTTCACGTCTCTGCTGTGCATTGTGAGATTATAAAATTACAAAGGGTATTGCAAGTATAGTATGAGAAATTATAGAGATTAAGGTCAGCATATCATCAAAAAGTCTATATAACGACTAGTCTTTGTGTATTTTTCGCCCATCGGTCTGATCATTTGATATAATTATTCATTATGTCGCTGGAAGTTCAAATTACTGAAAGTTTTGGCAACTCAAATTAATGATTTCAGACTGGTTATAGGTCAAGAACTATGTATGAATGTCGACTTTCTTCATGGTTGATATTGATGTCAACTTTTGTCATAGTTCATGAGGACCAATTGTGCAAAAATATATAATAGTCTAGATTGTTCTCATTGTTTCTAATGAATGCATTGAATCTAGATTTATTATCATTTTTTGTGTGGCCAAAGATAGATTTATTATATATAAAGCACAAACAATCATCAACATTATCAACATTATATGGTAAAATTTGTAGGTAAATTATATCCAAATCACCGTATAATAGATTTATTTTCATGATTTGGATATTATTTACCTATAATTTTTATCATATAATGTTGATGATTGTTTGTGCTTTATACAATAAGTAGCATTATGGGCACATGCATATACATGATTAAATTGATAGATATATAAAATGAAATTAATTACTATATTTCACTCAATAGGAGTTTTAAGCTAATGGATTTGTTTTGGGATTTGTACAATCAATTATGAGAAATAAAATATCATTTATTTCAATCATGGAATTATTTTTTGCACAAATCTTAAAAGTAAATCCAATGGCTTGGAACTCGATAGGTTTGTTTCCAAAAACTATTTAGTGGACCATAGTCTCCCCCATAATATATAATATCATTATTATCATTAGTATTCTTATTAGTGTGGAGGGATTCGTTTGAGTGGTGTTGATTGAAAAGTTCTTATCATTTTCATATTATTTACTCACGAGTGTTATTTAACAAAATCTCATGGTATAAAAATCATTTTTCTTTTCTTTTTCATCATATGCTTAGGGTTTTAAGTTGTGAAGAGAGGCAACAGGGGCACCGCTATAGATCTTTTAAGCAGCCTCTGCTTACAAGAGTCCCTATACTCATGATCAAATTCTTGTAACTTTCGTTTGGTTACTGGCAATGGCCTCCGCGCAATCCTGCACGGATACGAAGTTCAAAATTAAGAAAAATCATATTAATTTAAAATTTATTGTTATTTGATTTGTAAGTTGTAATATCTCATATTTATAAACTTTATATGTAAAATATATAAAGAATTAACTTATAAATATTTCGGTATTTTTCGTTCAGTTTCCACTATTTTTTTTGTTAGAGCATACGGAAATACAGAAACCTTTTAAAATGTCAAAATTTTCTATTTTCTTTGTTTTTTCAATGTTTTGATTGTTATCACACAGAATCACGAAATGTATAAAAATCATAAATTTTTTTAAAATATAAATTCTTCTATTTTCTTTATTTCTTCAAATATTATGTATTCCGTGCAGTGAAATTTCCAAAAATCTAAAAATTTTCCGTTTTGTTCGGTTTTTTAATATTTTTTCAAATATTATGTTTAAAAATTTTCTTCAAATATTATGTTTAAAAATTATGTTTCAAATATTATCTTTATTTCTTCAAAATATTTTCTTTATTTCTTTATTCCTTTATTTCTTCAAATATTATGTTTAAAAATTTTCCGTTTTGTTCGGAATTCAAATATTATGTATTCCGTGCATGTTATATATAGATAACAATCACAAAACTTATAAAAATCACAAAATTATTTGTTATTTTCAAATTCACAATATTTTGCAAGCTTCCACATGAAATTGCATAATTCTAAAAAATCTCAAAATTTGAGTTATCTTCGATTTTTCAATATTTTGCATCCTATCATACGGAAACTATAAGATTTTCAAAAATTTTAATATTTTCTTTACAATTCGGTTTTTCAATATCTTACTTGTTATATTACATGAAAATCACGATATCTTAAAAGATCCCATAATTTTCTGTTTACTTTATATTTTTAATATTTTGCTTTCAACGTACAAAAATATAGTATGTATGTCTTTAGTATTTTAAGTATTTTAAGGGAGTTTTAATTTGAAATTTCCATTTAATTTTTGCATTACACATAACATGGAATGTTCTCATCGCTCTTAAAAAATAACATTTAGAAATTTTCATTGATAACTGATAAGCTCTTAACGGTGGAGGAGCCAGCACTTATGTGTCAAAGATTGTTAAGGGTAAATTGCAATAAACTATCTTACTTCTGCTCGAATGCCTAAATTGAGAAGGTATCAAGCCAATTGGCAAAAAATGGGATATCCAACAATATATTTCATTTTTTGCATCAAGCTCGATTGGTATCAATTTCTTCTTCAATATGAGATGTCGCAAGTTTGATCCCTGAAGATGGGGTTGATTTCGAAAAAAAATTAAATTTAGTTAGCATATTTTGGGGATTTAACTTTTTAATGATAAATATTCTAGTAAAGAGAACATTTTCAAAAATACTTGTATAAGTTAAATACTCGAATTGAACTTGGGACTAGGTGAAGAATTGAACTTGAGACTAGTTAAATACTGAAATCAACTTGTCAGGTATGGCCAAATGGCTTAAACACCGTATTTATGTTATAAACATACACAAATATACATGGTATCTCCCGATCCAGATGAATTGAGTGTCTAACCTCTAGCCACCCTTAGCTCCGTCCCTGCCCAATCTTAGATCATCACAAACTATTAAGAATAATTATAACAAATCTTTAGAACATTATCATTACATAAAAAATCTATAGGAATATTTTTAAATATTTTAATAATGCCAACCATATATATACACACACACGCATAAATTCTAGCATGAATAAAACCATAAAGCCCGGTTTGAAACCGATGTTAAATTTAAATAACTAGAGTTTCATAAATTATGCTATCTAAATTTAACTCCAAAATCCGAACTATGCCGTGTTCGGCATGGATTTTGGAGTTTAAAATACTCCTGTAATCCGAATTCTGAAGTTGGGATGATCGGAGTATAAAAAGCTTATATCCCACCGAAGTTTTCAAAATTCCAAATCCGTCAAGAAAACACTTGTCTTGGAGTTTTATAAAAAAACTCCAAGCCACGAGGGACTAAAAGTCTGTATGGGGCCTACCTCCACCTCAACGTTGCCCTCCTGCACACACACGTCTCTTCTCTCATCCCACGTGACACGTTACATGCATCATGCACGGCTTCTACACGTTACGCACAATGTGCATGTTCTCCCTCTATCTATTAACTTGTTGACTCGATCGTGCCCTTTGTTGACATCACTTGCTCAATCTTAGCCGTCCATTTAGCAGGACCTTTCAGCAGAACATTGATCGTGGGAGCTGCCAATATGCATGTACCTGGCCATGAAAGCATACGGGTTAATTGCTAAATAATACCCTAAAGTTTCACCAGCTTTGCACTTATATATCTTATTGATTTTTTCGTTGCCCTCATCTTCCTTCAACCGATCATCAAATACATCACTGTTTTAAACAAAACACATACGATTTGTATTTTAGGGTATCTAAGTGCAACGAAAAAAATTTCATGAATAAGATATATAAATGCAAAATGGATAGATGAAATATTGGGGTATTATTTTGCAATTAACCTAAAGTTCACATATATTAATTATCACTGTTGATAAAATGTTTAATTTTTCCTTAGAAGTAGAGATTTTGCAATATAATTTTGAAGTTGATATCTTTCAGCAGCAAACATAATATTTCATAATCAATGATGGATATATTCATGAAAATGGTAATCTACAAAAATGATATTATACACAATATTCAATTGTCAAATATATATATATATATATATATATATATATATATATATATATATATATAGATTAATGGAGGAAAGAGGCCATAGGAGGGGATTTCCTCCTATGGCGTCGAAAAAACACCCCCTCCCTAGTTTTTTCCGACGATCGGCACCCACCATCTTCATCATCATCATCTAAGATGTGGGTATACCAAATTTCATGTGATTCTACAACTTTTTCACCGTTGATTTAGTGGGTCCAAAATTAACGGTTTACCGACAATAGAACTTTTTACATTGATAAATCAACGGTGAAAAAGTTATAGAATCACATGAAATTTGGTGTATCCGCATCTTAGATGATGACGATGAAGATGGTGGATGCCGATCGTCAGAAAAAACTAGGGAGGGGGTATTTTTTCGACGCCATAGGAGGAAATTCCCTCCTATGGCATCTTTTCTTCATTATTCTCATATATATATATATATATATATATATATATATATATTGCTTCTCATTTGTCTCACATAAGAAAAAGTCTTGCTAATCATTATCCCCCTTCCTGTCACTTTCTCTCTCTCTCTATCTATCTATCTATCTATATATATATATATATATATATATATAAACAAGTTTTGTACACGGAATCACAATTAAGCTAGCCGGGTTGTAGATCTTTACCCAAGTCAATGCGCTAAAAACTAATCATGATCTCATATCACTACAATAACCAACTCAATTAATCTCTCCGACTCATTTACCAATCAATCACACTCTTTTTAGTGCACCAATAAGCATGTTTTACTCTATATATACTTTTAAAATTAATGCATTTTATATATGCATTTACTGATTTAATTATTAATTGGGAGGATAAATGAAGACTGATATAATTTTAAATTAGGAATTTCTCATTATAATGATATCTTGATCGTAGTTATACTCTTATGAACTACAAGAGAAAAGGAGTCGGTAGTAAAAAAGGAAGTGAGTATGTGTTTACAATCTCACTGAATTTTGATTTGATATATTTTGGCTATAAATAAAACTGTACCAGCTAGGTTCGAAATCTTCATGAATTACATTATCAAATTAGACATGATCATCTTACAAAAATTTTAGAGAAATAATTAAGTTCAAATCCGGGGGTTCCACATAGCCTACCGACCGTGTTGGTGATTGGCTATAAAAATAGAGACAAGAGCGCAACTCCCAAAGTTATGTTTTTGACTTGAGAAATTTTTTACCTACCCACTTGAAATATCTACTGAAACCTACCCAAGAGACATACACCATGTGCCCACTTATTTGACACCAGTATCTAGGTTTTATGGCTCCCATCATTTAATCTTTTGGGTAGATTGTGATGAGATTTCAAACCGACCGGCAATGGATTACTCGTAGAAAAAAATATTTTTCCTTTTGACTTCATCTTATAACCAATCACCAACTGGTAGCGTATGTGGAGCCCACCAGTTTTTATTCCTATATCTAATAATTGTAACAATTCCAAGTTTCCCACATAATCTATTGCTCCAGCCGTGCCACCCTCTAACATGCATGACCAAAATTATTGTGAAATATTTGGTCAAGTTCGCTCCATGCACACCTAGGCCAAGCCTTATCCATTCATAAAGCGACACGTCCGTTTGCTAATTTAAAAACTTAATATGTATATCTGCAGTCAAAATATCATGCAGAATGAGAATGGACCGACTCCAACTTGAAGGGCGGGTAAAAAACTACAAATTACTAAATTAATAATGAATCACATTTGACTTTGAGACCAAGATTTGTCGGCTCTTACGTTTTTTTTATGGGGATCTAACCCTGCCGCAGTTCTTATTATACTAGTTTTTTTTGCATATGCAATTCATGTGTAATGGATAAAACTTGTATTCATGTAAAATAAATTTAGAATAAAAAAGACATTTATTTTATCGAACGGGTATACAAAAATCGGCACTTAACGTTATAAAAGCAAAATAATAAATAGTATCTATATATATTTTGTTCAAATTAAATTTGATCTCTTATAATACTATTTTGGCAAAAGAGTACTAAATATTTATTAAATTGATATGCATTCATTGATTTTATATTTTTAAATTGTACATTTTAATAAAAAGATTTTTCTCTTTTTAAGAAAAACGAGGGAAGTGGAGATTTTATATCGAGTGGGGAAGGGGACGGGAGGGAAAGTACCATTCGAAAATTCAAATGAATGATGACATGGAAATTTTAGGATAAAGCTAAAGCAAATATACCAAGGATATTTTTCTTTTTTTAATGAATTTTTCTCATATAAATAGATGTCATCAAGATCTTCACAAAAAGACATGGTCAATACCCCCTCTGGCCCAAAAAAGAAGAAATCAAAAGAGTTTGCATTATAATATAATATTAGTGAAGAGATATATAATTTATAAGTTGTCCTTTTAGCATAAACTCCATTCATAAATTCATTATTTCTATTTATTATTGGGAAAAATGGATGTAACTCCCTATATGCTCAAAAAGTAACATATTTAAGTCCCTACCAAAAAATTTTTGTGAAAAACACCTTATCCAAAAAAAATGAGTTTAAGTCCCTCATGTTGGAAAAAATAATTCAATTATTAGATTAAGGTAAATTTAAGTTTTAAATTAAAATGGATATGTTTAAATTAGATTTAGTTAGTTAGAGTTTTAAATTAAAGATAAGCTTAAAGTTAGTTTTATAATATTTAGATTTATCATGTATTAGCTATTTAAAGAGTCTTCGCTCAAACTTTGAATTGGGGGAGATTAAGATATTATTTAAGGAAGAGAGATATCATTTAAGAGATGGATATTATTAGAGAGAAGAGTTTTTTTGAGATTAATCAAGTTTAGAGATTTCTCCTGCATTATAATAGTTTTTATTTATCTTCTGCATAGATTCTTTTAGGTATATTTCTACATATCAACAGTGGTATCAAAGGCAGAGTTGCATGATCGCCGCTACATGCAAAGTTTTGATTGTCGCCATTTAATAATGTTTTAAAGCCGATATCAAGAGAACATGATAATGCTTGATGAAATCATATCATGGCATCTCACCAACGGTAACTACAAGTGTTTGTGAAAAACACCTTATCCAAAAAAAGGAGTTTAAGTCCCTCACGTTGCAAAAAATAATTCAATTATTAGATTAAGGTAAATTTAAGTTTTAAATTGAAATGGATATGTTTAAATTAGATTGAGTTAGTTAGAGTTTTAAATTAAAGATACGCTTAAAGTTAGTTTTATAACATTTAGATTTATCATGTATTAGCTATTTAAATAGTCTTCGCTCAAACTTTGAATTGAGGGAGATTAAGATATTATTTAAGGAAGAGAGATATCATTTAAGAAAGGGATATTATTAGAGAGAAGAGTTTTTTTGAGATTAATCAAGTTTAGAGATTTTTCCTGCATTATAATAGTTTTGATTTATCTTCCGCATAGATTCTTTTAGGTATATGTCTACATATCAACAGTGGTATCAAAGCCAGAGTTGCATGATCGCCGCTACATGCAAAGTTTTGATTGTCGCCATTTAACAAGGTTTTAAAGCCGATATCAAGAAAACATGATAATGCTTGATGAAATCATATCATGGCATCTCACCAACGATAACTACAAGTGTTAGAGTGCCGTGGTGAAAAGATTGTTAGAAACTAATGGTGTTTGGAAATTCGTTGAAGAGAGATTCAAGAAAGAACATGAAGCATGTCACGTCCCGCTTCCCAAAATAAATACAACAATAGCGGAAACGTGAGAAGACCCGTGCCGTATCTATACCGAGAAACACTCCTTCCCGATATAGACACGCTAAGCGTCTGTCACACGGTTGTATTTTCATCAAGAAATATTCCAAGTCTCATAAACCAGCAACAAAACACACGTTGTATTTATAAACATGTACGATAGGTCACAAAAGATCATAATTCTTACAACGCCAAAAGATAAGGTTAAAATACATCACGATATCCCTTAAAACCAACAACTAAAACCGAACAAAGGTTGAGTTGGATCACGTTACACTTGGGCCTATGCATACGCTAAATTCTCTGATGACGATTCATGCTCCACTGGTATTGCTTCATATTTTACAAAGCCCACAGACATTTCAATCAGACAGAAACATCCGTCAGCAAATTGGTGCTCGGGTAAGTTTACCAAAACAAACGGTAATAAAGTGTGGGTGTGTACACACATACACACATTTTGATACAGTATACGTCATTGCAGGTAAGTTTACAACGGTAAAGGAAGCCTGGGATCTTCTGAGGAAGATCTACGGAAAAACCGGAGAAGAGAGAGGAAGTGGAGAAAAATTCAAAAGTTCGATGAAGTGAAGACTTTTATGGAAGAGAGGAAGAAATCTCAAGAAACAAAACATTTGAAGATGAGATTAAGAAAGATGAAGAACTCAAAAAATTAAATAAAAAGATGGATCAAGAAATCAAGGAGGAGAAAGAGATCGAGAAATCCCATGAAGTAGAAAACTCATGAAAGAAGAAAAGAAAATTGAAAATAAGAAAGATTTAATTGAATTGGAAAAGAAATTTTCAAAATTTCAAGAACTCGTTAAAAAAGAGAGAAAAGTTCAAAAAGTTAAAAAACTCGTGAAAGAGGAGACGAAGAATTTTAAGATTATCAAATGATTTATTGAAATTATAGAATTTAAAGATGAAAAGAAGATAAGTCACGAATCAAAAGATTTCGTGAAGGATGATGAGAAGATTCGAAAGGTTAAAGAATTCATAGAAGAGAAAGTGAACTTAATTCCGGAGGTCAAAAAATTTCATGAAGCAAGACATTTGAGAAGAGAAATCAAGAAGTCCAAGAACTTGTGAAGAAAAAGAGATCTGAAGAATCACAAGATCTCGTGAAAGAAAGAAAAAGATTCAGAAAGATTTTGTAAGAGAGGAAGAGAATTCAAGGAATCATTAAAGCCTAAAATAGAGAAAAAGAAGTTTTAAAATTCAAAGAGTTCAATGAAGAAGAAAATAGAATTCAAGAAGTTAAAGACATGTTGAATGAGAGGAAAAAGAATATCGAGAAAAATATAGAGTTTGTGAAAAATATTACAATGATTCCAGAAATCAAGAATCGTAAGATAAAAAGAGAAATTCAGAAAATTAAAGGACTTAAAGAGAAGGACGAAAAGATTCCAGAAACCGAAAATTTCAAGAAAAGATAGAAAAGAAGAAGGAAAAAGAAACTTTATCGTTTGTTTGAAAAAATCCGAAAGAGAATTCATTGTAAAAGAAAAGTACGAAAACGAGAAAATTCACAATAACAAGAAAGAAGAAAGAAAGATTTTATAGTTTAAGATAGAGTTTTTTGGAAAAGAAAAGGACGGGAAGAAAGAGGTAACAAATTCCTTGACTATTGCAAAAGAAAATACAAAATAGAAAAGATGGAAAGAAAAAAGAAGAAAATACAACACAGAAAAGATGAACAGAAAAAAGAAGAAAAAAACAATATATGTAAAATCGAGAAAAGAAAAAGGTTATGAAGGAAAAGATTAAAATGGTAAAAAGAAAGAGGTTGTTATTTTTTATTAGTTCGTTGAAAGGTGTTACGTCTCACTTCCCAATATACGGGGAAATAGATACGGCAAGGCCGCGACGTATTTACTCAAAAGTAAACACATTAAGTGTAATTAAGCAATATAATAAAAGTACACAAGAAATGACAAGAGATATAAATAAAAACCAACTTTTTATAGATTAAACTTTCTTTACAATACAACTGGAAAGTAAATACAATACTGGAAAGTAATGCCTAAATAATGGAATATGAACCGAAAGTAAAGTATGTACAAGTAGACTAGAGCTCTGAGTTCTCGGTGAACTGCTCGTAATCGTCCTGGCTGGGCTTGATCTCCAAATGGTCGGGTCCTCCTGACAATATTCCAAAGAAAGAAGAAATGGGAATGTCGTTAGCGAACAATTGTTCGGTAAGTCCCAAGAGAGATATATGAATAGATTAAGTAATGAAATATATCTTGTAAATTATCTGTTTTATTTAAACTAAAGTAATTGTTTGTAGTTTGATATAGAATGCACCAGTGTATCCGAGAGGAGTCCAACTATTCCGTGGACTAAGATATACGGAGCACAAGGAACCATTAAGCCATGGAGCAACAACACGGATATTCAGATTAGGTGTATTATGGTTAGAGTCTCGTGCCACTTCTAATACATTCCGTACCAATCTACCCCGTTAAAAACGCATAATGCATATTGTATTAATTACAATGATTTGTTGATAAGACTTGCCGAAACCATGATATAAGTTGTTCATGTAAACGGATTAGATATAAACGGATAGTCATATAACCAAATTCAAAGTATATCCATGGTCCAGTCCAGTCGAGTCAGGTTGCATGATTGTATTGTTCGGTATTCATGATTGATACATTGGATTCATATTGAACTGTATATATATAATTGGATTCATATTGGATTGTATTCAGATTAGACTGAGACTCAGATTGAGTCAGACACTTAAACAAAATTGAATTCCTGAATCAGGTTTTGAAGTTATCGGTAATTGCTGCACATGGACGACAGGATTTGTGTTTTTTTTCAAGACAATTACCATATTGATAACACCGTTTTTAGTTTGTCTACCTTAAATAGGCAAGCACTCTTATTCTCCGGCTCTCTGAGGCTCAAGAGAATGGATTCCGTTTAAATCTATATTTACTAAGGTCATTATTGTAAATTAATATAACTTGAGGGGTTTTATGAAAAATGGTTTTAATAAACTTTCAAAATAACCTCAACCATTTATTTATCATATTTAAGGTTTTCATGGATGTAATTTTTAAAAGTAAAGTATTCTAGTGAATAAATACCTAGCTTGAATGATACATTGTATTTTTGTGTAGATTGGATTTGTGTGGATTCTTGATGGTATTTTCATGAAAATTGTCATTCTTTTCTTTTGTTAATAAAAACATGGAATTTATTATATATATAAAATAGATGTTTTTATAATATTTATATATAAAAATAAATTTATTTATTAAATAGAAAATTACGTATTTCTTAAAAATTGCATTAATAATTCCATCGAGATCGTATGCTTCATGAGAAGGTCTGCATCTCGCTCTACTGGTCCGATGGATGTGCAATAACCCGCACCAATCAAATCGGATTCCTCAAGAGTGAGTTGTAAGGATATAATCGTAAGGAATTTGAATTAAAACAATTTAAAGAAATACGGTTTTTAATAGTTTAGGGTATTTTAACGTAAAATTGTATTTGTCCCACAAAATATTGTTTTCAAGCAATCGTGCTATGTCATGATGAATATTGTGATGAGGTAGGTCATTACATCGTGAGGATTTTCTATATGATAAAATATGTCGACTGTAATGTTTATGGTATTAAACTGTAAAAGTGCAATAAAAGTTACATAGCATGGTATTTTGAATTGAAACTTATTCTAAATATTTGTTTATGGTTGTTAAGCAAGATATAACAATATGGTTGTTTGGTTGTTAAGAAAAGTTATATTTTTAACAAATTAAGAATTGGATGTCGGAATAACTTCACTTCCGACGAGTTTTGAAAAGAGAACTTTTTAAGTTAGAAAGAAGGAAGAAAAGAGGGGATTTACTGGATGAAAAGATAGATGAGAGGTATGAGAACAAGATGGAAGCTTCGTGAAGTCGCGGTGTTGCCGGAATTGTCCTAAATCGTCACCGGAATGCGATCTTGGGCTAACTCCACTTGTACACTTATCTGACTTGAAAAAATTTGAGAGTTTTGACAATGGATTTTAGAATAGAGAGGGCTAGGGTGTGATATTGTATTTATAGGAAAAATTAAGATTTTGAGAATTGAAGAAAGGAAATAAAAATGCATTAAAATTTGGTTTTAATGGCGATTTTTAATTCTCTGTTAATTTTAAGGAAAAACAAACAGTACGGGGTTAAAGGGATAGGCCAAGAGTTTAGTGGGCAAAGCCCGGGGGAGTATCACCTACGGATGGCCGGCATCGCCAGGCCCAGAGCCGTTCTCACCGGTTCGATGGGGGCTTTGGGTGTTGGGATTTGAGCCACGTGTCCTAGTCTGTACATGTAACATTGTGCACATGTTTGATTAATCTAACTTTTCATTTTTACGTGTATTGCCCGTGTAAGCTTTTGGGCTTCCAAAAAGTTTTTTAAAAAATCATTAAAAGTAATATATGGCCGGGGAACACAGAGGCTATGTCACAGCAGTGCAACGTTTTACCAATGAGCTATAAGCTGTTTCTTACCATTCTTAAACAATTTTAGTTTATAATTTGTGCTCAGGCTAAGGCACTCTTTTCTGTACTATGTTTTTAAAAAAAAAATTATGCAGAAAGTTCAGGGTTGTTACATTCTACCCTCCTTATAAAAATTCCGTCATAGAAATTTTTATAAGAAACTTATAACGAATTTAAGAAAAATTTGATGACAGCGATGGTGAAAGAACTACTGATGGTACATGGAAAAATAACAAAATGACGCAAGGGTTTGAATAGATTGAAGGGGATTACCGGTGTTACCTTGACCTATAGCTTCGGCTTCTATGGCCGCTACGCAAGAGTTTGAAAAGATTGAAGGGGATTACCGGTGTTACCTTGACCTATAGCTTCGGCTTCTATGGCCGCTAAAGTGAAAGCATCTAACTGGAGGCACATTCCTTCTAACTGGAGGCACATTCCTCTGTCTTTGGAGCATGTTTCTCTACCCTTGAGGCATGTTTCTCAATGCTTGCTGGAATTGGCGAGTAGGCTGTGCAGGAGGTCCATGTGGAGGTGGAGCTGGAAGAGCAAGACAAGGTGCAGGAGCCTGAATAGCTGGCCGCTGCGGATAGTTGATATGTGTTGGAGCTGGGTTGCGTCTATGAGGACATGTTCCAAAACCGTGAGTGGATGCGCCACAAACTAACCACATGCCATTTTCGTGCTTGCAATCCTTCAACAGGTGTCCATCCCTCTTGCAGTAGTAACAGAAGTTTGTACTTGACCGGTTAAATGTTACTTCCGGTCTCCTGGGTGCAAAAGTTAATATTGAAGAGGTTTCTCCTGCTATTTGAGTAGCAGGGCGCTTCACACCGGCAGATTGAGGTCTGCCCTTCTTCTTCACTACTGCCTCATATCTTCGGGCAGCCTTCAAAGCAAAGGTCGTGGGTTGGGAAATCCCCTGTAGTTAGAGCAGCTTGGATCTCCTGGTCCAATCCTTGTTGAAACCGTCTAGCCCTGATTTCAGTAGTCGGTATGAGATGTGCTGCAAACTTGTTACGGTCTCGTGTTAGTAGTGTAGTATGTGATATTAGAAAATCGAATATTGAGACATATCTTACCGACTGAGCATGGTGAACTTAGCATCATATTCATCCACGAATTTGGTCCGCATCGAACCTTATTGCAGGTGGATGAACTGCTGCTCTATGTCAAAGCGGGCAGTCTCTTGAAAATACTTCGCATCGAACATGTCGCAAAAATTCTTCCATTCGATGGGCTGGGCAAGACGGCTTTCTTCCACTTTCCACCAAACTCTGTTATTGTCAGTGAGTTGCAGCTTCACAACTCTTACCCAAGCAATTTCTGGCACTTGTGCTGCTGCCAGATCGTCCTCAATCGACTGAGCCCATTCTTCAGCTTCTAGGGGACTCTCTTTCCCAGAGAAGTTCTTCGGATGCAATACCCAGAATTGCTTCACTTCGGGTGCCTCGGTCTCTGGTCGGTGCAATAAAATAGCAGTCTGCTGCTGCTAATCCTCCAAGAGGCTTCTGATTGCCTCAATCAATACTGTTTGAATCACGTCCCGCTTCCCGGTGTATGGCGAAGGGGACGCGACGAGGCCGCTACGTATTTACTCTGAAGTAAATACGCTAAGCGTATCTAAGAAATATAAATAAAAAATGCACAAGAGACAAAGACAGTAGATATAACTGAACAACAACTTTATTTATTAACATTCTTTTGTACAATGCATGGAAAAATAAATACATCAGAATGAAAGCAATGTCTAAACAATGGCATAACAGAAATGAAAGGTACTGAAATAAAAATGTGTACAATGAAGCTAGAGCTCTAGGTCGTAGGCAAGCTGATCCAAGTCCTCGCTAGTAGGCTCGATCTCCTGGGTATCCAGATCACCTGACAACATTCCAAAGAAGAAAGAGAAGGAATGTCGTCAGCGAACAATCGCTCGGTAAGTCCCAAAAATAAGGGAGAAGTAGAAAAGACAGAGAGTAAGAGAGAGAGTGTAGCTTTTAAAGTTGTATTATATTGTTATATTGTTGTATTCATTAACGCTGTTGTTTGTAGCTTGGTACAGAAGGATACCAGTGTATACGAGAGGAGTCTCTATATACTAGAGATTAGGGCAAATGGAAGTACAAGGCTCCGTTATACAACCCGGAACAACGGCAATTGGATTCAGGTTAGGTGTCTTAATCTTGCAGTCTCGTGCCACTTTTAACACCTTCCGTATCAAACTACCCCTTAAACCCCGCGATATCTTGATCGTATTATTTGTATTGTATTTCAACTTGTAATTGAATTGTAATATAGATTGTATATTTGGATGACTTGCCGAAACTATGATATCAGTAAAATGGATGTACTGGAGAATCATAGATGTAACTGGAGAATCATGTAAATGGAAATTGTCACGCCCCGCTTCCCAGAGTACGCAAGATTGGGCACGTGACATAGCCAACCATGCTACCTGTGGGTAGGAAGTATCCATCCACAGTCACATTACGGCTGTAGGGATATCAAGAACAAGATAATAAACTAATCTAACACATGTCCAAATCCATAATAACAAGAGTCAATAGACAATAAGTGCGGAAGCAAATGATCCAATACAATAATAGAAAGGTACGTCCCATAATGCGGGATCGTACCTGGAAATAAAATGCAATAAATGAACTAACCACTACAGAACTCACAAATCAGCCTGCTGGCTGAGGTACTCCTGCTCGGTCGGCGACAGTGGTAAGGAATCTGGGCCATGCAAAACCCAGACGTCAGCGCGTCATGTCAACCAATAAAATAATATGAACATGGTAATGAGCAATGCAGGGATAAACATGAATAAAGCAATAATATGAAACAACAGTGCATGGTAATGTGCAGTGGGTAACTAAACTGTTCTATCAGGTTTTCTATTCTAAAGTCTTTGAAATCAATTGATGACTCGTCGATGTAACTCAATAGTATCCCGTGCATGCCCGGGACCACGGTCAAGACCCTCGGGGCTGAATCAGAGACGTGCCACTAGGCAGTAATAGGTAGCAGGATGGACGAGTGATGTCAGCATCATCACTCCCAGACTGGCCAAGCCCGTAAGACTGATCAGAACAGGTATCGAACTGTTGAGTTACAAGTCGGTTTCACCTTTGATTTCCCCATACCCCCAAGTTATGTATGTCAGGTCAGGTATTCAGTAATCAAGAACTAATGCCAACACAGGATCAGGTAAAAGCAGGTTTGTCTGGATAGACAACAGGAATGGTCCATGAGGACCCCAAGTCAGGTTTGTTGGCATTAGGCATGAGATCAGGTAACAGGTCAGGTCATGGTACAACAGGTTGAGTAGAAAGTAAAGGGTACCATGTCCGGTGCATCGGTATGTATATATGTCATGTGTATCAAGGTCAGGTCAATGTATGACGCAATCGAGGGTGTGCTCACAACAGGTATAGAAGCGAATAAGGAACAACAGCAGGAAACACAGTAAATAACAATAATAGTTTATTTAATCACAATGGTGCTTTGTATTATCTTATTAACAGGTTCGAGCATCCTTGGGGTGCAAATATCACAAGGTAAAGCAATATCAATAACATAAAGTAATGAAGCTATATGAAATTAAAACTAAAGCATAAATAATTGTCACATGGATGATCTAACAAATAAAGCAAGGACGTTCTAATTGGTTTAGTTAGTTAAAGCATGGATTAATAGCAGACCAATTAATTACATGAAGCTACTATAATGATTCAATGTTAATGATAATTGCAACCGTCAATTCTAAATTATACTATAATATCGATATTACCATCAACTGTGTGGTTATAATAAATAATATGATAATTAAAGGTATAGCAAGACTTGATCTTGTATATTAGCATGTTAGAGCAAGTATTCGGATACTTGCCTCGACGGTTTCGCAAACCGGAAAACACGAACGTAGCGTCGGCGGAAAACACGCGACGGTTGCACGGGCCACGGATCGAGTCCAAACGACGAACAGGGGGACCACACGGACTGGAGTACTTCGCTGGAGAGTCGGGTCAAGTCGTCGGCACGGCCGGAATCCGGCGAAATGTCAAAACGGCGACGATGTTAGCAAAATACAAAATCAAGCGAGAATCGACCAGAGAAGGGATACATGAAGGGAGATGGTGAAGGGAGGCTTACAGGGGTAGCAGGGGTGCAAACGCGATGGGTTCGATGGCGATGGGGCGCCGGCGGCGAACAGGGAACGCGGCAAGGGTTTGGAGGTGGCTGGATCGGGGTACAGCGAGTAGGGGAGAGGTTCAGGCCTGGTCCGGGTTGCAGGGAGGAGAGAAGGTGGTCGGAGGTGCACTGGCGACGACGAGGAGGGTCGACGGTGTCTTTTCCGGTGAGCTAGGGTTTGGTGCTAGGGTTAGGCTCGGGTTCAGTGACTGCAGTCCAGCGAGGGAAGGAGAAGGACGGTGAAGAGGTCGGGATGAGGGTGCAGGGAGGAAGTCGACGTCGTCGGCGATGGGAGGCGGCGGCGACGGCAGCACAGCGTGCAGGTGGCGGTGGGTGCAGGCGCTGAAGGAGGGAGAAAGGAGGAACGGGGTGCGGTCGAGGCTGTGGAGGCGAGGATGATGGTGGCGAGGTCGCGGGGAGGTCGACGGCGAGGCTGCGGCGGCTAGGGCAAGGCTAGGGTTGGGTTCGAGGGTTTCTCGTGAAGACGAGGACGAGGAATCGTGGGAAATATAAAATAGAGAGAGAGAGATTTTAGGAGAGAGAGAGAGAGGGAAAGATTAGAGAGAGAGAGAGAGAGGCGGAGAGAGAGAGAGAATGGGTTGGTGGGGCCCACGAGGGATTTAGCCCCTCGTGATTGGCTGGGAGTGGTAAAAGGAATTTTAAAAGGAAATTTTTAAAGATTTAAAAAGGATTTATACTTTATAAATGTAACAGTAATATATATTATGTAGTTTTAATATATTTAATTAAATGGGCATTTTGGCGCTAGATGAAACATTTCCAAATCGCGCCCGGATTGCGCCCAAATGTTTCAAATTCAAATAATAGGATTTTAAGCGGGTTCCAAATTTTAAAATGAGGTGTTTTATGATTAAAATGCATGCCCCCAAGTCGGACACTTGCACGCGCGCGTAGCCGTCCAAACTCGCCCGTTTCACCGAACGGGATGAAATCTCGACGCGCGGACGCTACCACGCGACTAGTGGCGACGAGTAGGCCAATATGGATATTTTTAATTTCATTTTAGGTGTTAAAATCTGTTATAGGCAAAAATGACTTAACCGGTTAAAATTTTGCAATAAGCACCAAACAAGCAGGATAATTGAAATGAGCAATGTCTAACACTCGACCAGTAACAGAAATAGTATTATTGGGCTCGGGTGTTACATCATACCCAACTACAAAAGAATTTCGTCCTTGAAATTCCAAGAATACAAGGTAGCTAACTACAGGAAAAGGTGAGGAAATTTCTGCCGGATCTCGTCTTCTCGCTCCCAAGTGGATTCTCCATGTGATCGATTACCCCAAGAAACTAGCACAAGAGGGATAACCTTGTTCTTAAGAAACTTTTCTCTTCGATCCTTGATTTCAACCGGTCGCTCCTCAAAAGTTAGGTCCTCCCGTACGGTCAACTCCGAATGATCCAAGACGTGGGTCTCATCTCGAACATACCTCCGTAGTTGAGATACATGAAACACCTCGTGCACTCCTGCCAATGACTGTGGTAACGCCAAATGGTACGCTACCTCTCCAACACGCTCCAATATCTCGAAGGGTCCAACGAATCGAGGACTAAGCTTTCCCCGACTCCCAAAGCGAATCACCCCTCTAGTCGGTGATATCTTCAAGAATACCAAATCACCCACGGCAAACTCTAGTGATCTTCTTGACGTGTCAGCCCAACTTTTCTGTCTGTCTTGAGCTGCCTTCATATGCTTCCTGATGGTATTCACCTTCTCGACTGTCTGTACCACCAAATCTGGTCCTAGTAACCTTCGTTCACCAACATCATCCCAACAAACAGGTGAACGGCACTTACGACCATACAACGCTTCAAACGGAGCCATCTGAATAGTCGCTTGGAAGCTATTGTTGTACGAAAACTCCACCAGGTGTAGATGATCCTCCCAAGAACCTTTGAAGTCCAACATGCAAGCCCTCAACATATCTTCAAAGGTCTGGATCGTTCTCTCCGATTGTCCATCAGTTTGAGGATGATAAGCTGTGCTAAACTTCAATCGAGTCCCCAAACTTTCTTGTAAACTCCTCCAGAAGTGCGATAAGAACCGAGTGTCCCGATCGGACACGATGCGCACCGGTACTCCATGCAATCTTACAATCTCCTGCATGTACCGCTCTGCCAAAGTCTCCGTCGATTGACCAACCCGAAAAGGAATAAAGTGAGCCGCCTTGGTCAACCGATCGACAATCACCCATACTGCATTGTTGCCCTTTGGACTCCGTGGTAAAGCCGTCACGAAATCCATGGTTATATGTTCCCACTTCCACTGAGGAATCGGAAGTGGTTGCAACAAACCAGCAACCCTTTGGTGTTCAGCCTTGACTTGCTGACACACCAAGCACTTAGTCACGAAGCGAGCAATCTCCCGTTTCATACCTTCCCACCAGAAGTGCTGTCGAATATCTCGGTACATCTTTGTCCCTCCTGGATGTACAGAGTAAGCTGAACTGTGTGCCTCCTTCATAAGCTCTTCATGCACATCTCCTTTTGGCACTCACACACGGCTACCATACCTCAACTAACCATCTTCATGGATCAGTAAATCGGTTCGTAGTCCGGCTTCAACCTGCTCTCGAAACTTTTGCAGTCTAGGATCCTGCGTTTGTGACGCTTTAATCTTCTCAACTAAGGACGACTGTACTTGCAACTGCATCAACTGTCCCGTAGCAGGTGGTAGCACAACCTCCAAGTCAAATCTCCGAAAATCCGCAATGATCTCCCTCTGTGCAGTCAATACCTGAATTGCTGGTAACCGACTAAGCGCATCCGGCACGACGTTAACCTTTCCCGGATGGTACTTAAGATCAAGGTCGTAGTCGGCCATCAGCTCCAACCATCTGCGTTGCCTCATGTTCAACTCCTTCTGAGTGAACACATACTTCAAACTCTTGTGATCTGTAAAGACTTCGACTCTCTCGCCTAAAAGGTAGTGTCTCCAAATTTTCAAGGCGAAGATCACGGCCGCAAGCTCCAAGTCATGAGTCGGATAATTCTTTTCATGGGTCTTCAGTTGTCTTGATGCGTAAGCTACGACCTTCCCATTCCGCATCAAGACACATCCCAATCCTTTTCCAGATGTGTCGCTATGAATCACCTAGTCCTCCTGAATTGTCTGGTACGGTCAGGATAGGGGCGGTTATCAACTTCTGCTTCAACGTCTCGAAGGCCAATGCACATCCATCCGTCCAAATAAAAGGTACTTCCTTGCGCGTAAGCTTGTCCAACGGTTCTGCTAAACGAGCGATGTTCTCCACAAATCTCCTGTAGTATCCGGCCAAACCAAGGAAACTCCTTATCTCAGCCACATTTCTTGGAATTGGCCAATCTCGAACTGCTGCAATCTTTTCGGGATCGACGGCGATTCCATCGCCCGACACAACATGCCCCGAAAACTTCACTCCCTCCAGCCAAAACTCACACTTACTCATTTTCGCATAAAGCTTCTCCTGTCTCAACATCTGCAGGACCTGATGATATCCGGATCGCAAATCCAGTTTCGAGAATACTCTCGCGCCAATAAGCTGCTCAAAAGTTCTCCAATGCAAGGGATCGGGTACTTGTCCTTACTAGCCAACCGGTTTAATTCTCGATAATTGATGCACATCTTTCTCGTGCCATCCTTCTCCTTTACTAGAAGAACTGGAGCTTCCCAAGGCGAGTTGCTGCTGCGAATCCAACCCTTCTCAAGTAATTCACCAACTTGCTCCTTAACTCCTTCCAATTCCACTGGTGCCATCGGATAATAAGATTTTGATACGGGCACTGCACCAGGACTAAGGTCGATCGCGAACTCCACGTCTCGCTTCGGCGGTAAGCCCGATATATCCTCAAACACACCCATAAAGTCGCGAACAACTGCCGGCTCTTCTTTACTATCAACTTCTATAGCTGCAAGAACACTGTTTGTCGGCCTAGCCCTAAACTCGACTGGCCCGACAGAACTGCTTCCTTACCGCAACTGCTGTCTACATTGTTGGCCGCGAAAGGTCCAGCGAGACTACTGAGTCTCGTCCATTCGCTGCATGTACGTCCACAGATGCTCCATTTTGTCTCAGCCCAATAAATCTCTCTTCCATTTCCTCCCGTGCAGTCCGCGGGAAGAACTTCTCCAGGAAACTTTTAGAGAAATCCACCCAACTGACTGGCTTGGGCAAGCGGGTCTCCTCCACAAGCCACCACTCTCGGGCGTAATCCACCAGCTGAATGCGCACCACATCAACTCCCTTGTCCTCTGGGATCTGTGCCGCAATCAGCAAATTCTCCGTGTCCACTAACCACTGCTCGGCTGGAAACGGCTCCTCCAAACCAGTGAAAGTAGTAGGACCCAAAAGTCTGAAATCTGCTACGGTCCCTACTCGTTCGACTGGTCTAGTTCCATCGTTGTTTACAGACTGCTGAACGATCTGCAAACCTTCCTGAAACAAGTCCGCTTGCTGCTGGATCAGCTCGGTCTGTTTCTTAACTTCTTCCAGCATTTCTCTTATCACTCCAAGCATGGCGGCTTCGTTCACACGCCTCTGGTACGTCTTCAACTTCTTACCTGTCATAATCCTGAACTCAAAACACCCAACATTAGCATGATAATAGATTCTGAATGTGGATCAAGGCTAGAACTCCAAGATACTTAAATAGAGTACCGTATTGTACCTATGCCGCGGTATCATGCCACAATTACTTAACTCCACCCAAGTCGTCCAAGTCCTAGGGATAACAAGAAATCAGGTTTCCGAGTCGACATGCAAAGTAAGTTTGCACGTCGTAAAAGATATAATCCGGAAGAATGTGATTCAAGAATGGTAAAACGGTCAAGGTGGCAGGACATGTTTCCTAAACACGGGTATTCTGATTCGTGTATTGGGTACAATACCCAACTACAAAGAATCAACCCAACTAACCTGGCTCTGATACCAAAAAAACCATGTCACGCCTCGCTTCCCAGAGTACGCAAGATTGGGCACGTGACATAGCCAACCATGCTACCTGTGGGTAGGAAGTATCCATCCACAGTCACATTACGGCTGTAGGGATATCAAGAACAAGATAATAAACTAATCTAACACATGTCCAAATCCATAATAACAAGAGTCAATAGACAATAAGTGCGGAAGCAAATGATCCAATACAATAATAGAAAGGTACGTCCCATAATGCGGGATCGTACCTGGAAATAAAATGCAATAAATGAACTAACCACTACAGAACTCACAAATCAGCCTGCTGGCTGAGGTACTCCTGCTCGGTCGGCGACAGTGGCAAGGAATCTGGGCCATGCAAAACCCAGACATCAGCGCGTCATGTCAACCAATAAAATAATATGAACATGGTAATGAGCAATGCAGGGATAAACATGAATAAAGCAATAATATGAAACAACAGTGCATGGTAATGTGCAGTGGGTAACTAAACTGTTCTATCAGGTTTTCTATTCTAAAGTCTTTGAAATCAATTGATGACTCGTCGATGTAACTCAATAGTATCCCGTGCATGCCCGGGACCACGGTCAAGACCCTCGGGGCTGAATCCAAGACGTGCCGCTAGGCAGTAATAGGTAGCAGGATGGACGAGTGATGTCAGCATCATCACTCCCGGACTGGCCAAGCCCGTAAGACTGATCAGAACAGGTATCGAACTGTTGAGTTACAAGTTGGTTTCACCTTTGATTTCCCCATACCCCCAAGTTATGTATGTCAGGTCAGGTATTCAGTAATCAAGAACTAATGCCAACACAGGATCAGGTAAAAGCAGGTTTGTCTGGATAGACAACAGGAATGGTCCACGAGGACCCCAAGTCAGGTTTGTTGGCATTAGGCATGAGATCAGGTAACAGGTCAGGTCATGGTACAACAGGTTGAGTAGAAAGTAAAGGGTACCATGTCCGGTGCATCGGTATGTATATATGTCATGTGTATCAAGGTCAGGTCAATGTATGACGCAATCGAGGGTGTGCTCACAACAGGTATAGAAGCGAATAAGGAACAACAGCAGGAAACACAGTAAATAACAATAATAGTTCATTTAATCACAATGGTGCTTTGTATTATCTTATTAACAGGTTCGAGCACCCTTGGGGTGCAAATATCACAAGGTAAAGCAATATCAATAACATAAAGTAATGAAGCTATATGAAATTAAAACTAAAGCATAAATAATTGTCACATGGATGATCTAACAAATAAAGCAAGGACGTTCTAATTGGTTTAGTTAGTTAAAGCATGGATTAATAGCAGACCAATTAATTACATGAAGCTACTATAATGATTCAATGTTAATGATAATTGCAACCGTCAATTCTAAATTATACTATAATATCGATATTACCATCAACTGTGTGGTTATAATAAATAATATGATAATTAAAGGTATAGCAAGACTTGATCTTGTATATTAGCATGTTAGAGCAAGTATTCGGATACTTGCCTCGACGGTTTCGCAAACCGGAAAACACGAACGTAGCGTCGGCGGAAAACACGCGACGGTTGCACGGGCCACGGATCGAGTCCAAACGACGAACAGCGGGACCACACGGACTGGAATACTTCGCTGGAGAGTCGGGTCAAGTCGTCGGCACGGCCGGAATCCGGCGAAATGTCAAAACGGCGACGATGTTAGCAAAATACAAAATCAAGCGAGAATCGACCAGAGAAGGGATACATGAAGGGAGATGGTGAAGGGAGGCTTACAGGGGTAGCAGGGGTGCAAACGCGACGGGTTCGACGGCGATGGGGCGCCGGCGGCGAACAGGGAACGCGGCAAGGGTTTGGAGGTGGCTGGATCGGGGTACAGCGAGTAGGGGAGAGGTTCATGCCTGGTCCGGGTTGCAGGGAGGAGAGAAGGTGGTCGGAGGTGCACTGGCGACGACGAGGAGGGTCGACGGTGTCTTTTCCGACGAGCTAGGGTTTGGTGCTAGGGTTAGGCTCGGGTTCAGTGACTGCAGTCCGGCGAGGGAAGGAGAAGGACGGTGAAGAGGTCGGGACGAGGGTGCAGGGAGGAAGTCGACGTCGTCGGCGATGGGAGGTGGCGGCGACGGCAGCACAGCATGCAGGTGGCGGTGGCGTTGGGTGCAGGCGCTGAAGGAGGGAGAAAGGAGGAACGGGGTGCGGTCGAGGCTGTGGAGGCGAGGATGATGGTGGCGAGGTCGCGGGGAGGTCGACGGCGAGGCTGCGGCGGCTAGGGCAAGGCTAGGGTTGGGTTCGAGGGTTTCTCGTGAAGACGAGGACGAGGAATCGTGGGAAATATAAAATAGAGAGAGAGATTTTAGGAGAGAGAGAGAGGGAAAGATTAGAGAGAGAGAGAGAGAGAGGCGGAAGGAGAGAGAGAATGGGTTGGTGGGGCCCACGAGGGATTTAGCCCCTCGTGATTGGCTGGGAGTGGTAAAAGGAATTTTAAAAGGAAATTTTTAAAGATTTAAAAAGGATTTATACGTTATAAATGTAACAGTAATATATATTATGTAGTTTTAATATATTTAATTAAATGGGCATTTTGGCGCTAGATGAAACATTTCCAAATCGCGTCCGGATTGCGCCCAAATGTTTCAAATTCAAATAATAGGATTTTAAGCGGGTTCCAAATTTTAAAATGAGGTGTTTTATGATTAAAATGCATGCCCCCAAGTCGGACACTTGCACGCGCGCGTAGCCGTCCAAACTCGTCCGTTTCACCGAACGGGATGAAATCTCGACGCGCGGACGCTACCGCGCGACTAGTGGCGACGAGTAGGCCAATATGGATATTTTTAATTTCATTTTAGGTGTTAAAATTTGTTATAGGCAAAAATGACTTAACCGGTTAAACTTTTGCAATAAGCACCAAACAAGCAGGATAATTGAAATGAGCAATGTCTAACACTCGACCAGTAACAGAAATAGTATTATTGGGCTCGGGTGTTACAGAAATATATCCATGGTTCGGTTCAGTCAATACAGATTGAATAGATTGAATATATGGATTCATGAATTCATGTTGAATTGTAGCTTTGTTGACTGTACTTGAATCGTATTGAAGTCAGATTATTTATAATGAGACTCAATCTGAGTCAGAACAATTAAAAAGAAATTGAAGTCCCGATTTTTTTGACGTTATCGGTAACCGCTGCACATGGGCGACAAGATTTGTGTTTTTTCAAAGACGATTACCGTGTTGATAACACCGTTGTTAAGTTTTCTACCTTAAATAAGCAAGCACCCACTTCTTCGGCTCCTTGAGGCTCAAGAGATTGGTCCCGCTTAAACCCATATTTACTAGGATCCTTAGGGTAATTTATAGAACTTGACGGTTTTATGCAAAAATAATTTTGTATAATTAACAAAATACACCCCAAGTGTTTATTTATCGTCTTTAGAGTTGTCATAGATGTAGATTTTATATTTATGATATTTATAGTGAAAATAACCTATTTTTTATAATACATGGTATTTAATTGTAACATTGAACTTGTATGGAATTCATGGTATTTTAATATATTGTGATTTTTGTGATTTTTAGAAAAAAAAGTTGGAATATTTATATTATCACAAAATAGATATTTTAATGATACATATATATGTATATATATATATATATATATATAAATAAATTTTTAATATATATTATATTTCTAGAAATCTCATTTTCTTAAGATTTTCTTATTTTAAATCTCTCGAGACCGAATGCTCCTTGCGGAGGTCTGCATCTCGCACTACTAAGCCCAGGGATGTGCGATAATCCGCACCATCCCAGTCGGATTCCCCAAAATGGGTTGTAGCGACACTTTGCAATGATTTGTAAAATATCTTTTTAAAAAACGGTTTTATTAATAAATGGTATTTATTTGAAAGGTTTCGTTTTCCCGTATTCTAGGTTCCCGAAAGTATTGTGCTATGTTGCATATGAGTGTTGTGAGGAGGTAGATCATTACCTCATGATCTACTTAAAGGTATAGCAAGTTTGTGATATTTAAATGTCGAAATGAAATTGTATGGTATTTTAGTGAAAAAGTACGGTAAAAGTTACCAAATGAATTAGATTGTCGTGATACTTGATCAACATGTTTATTAATGTTTAATAGTCAACATGTAAGAGTTTTGTGTGAATGTATTTAAGAAAATATTGGATTTTTTGAAAGAACCGAATCGGAAATTGGTTTAACCCCGATTCCGTCGGGTTTTATTAAAAGATGTTTTAAGACTAGAGAATAGAAGAGGGAGGTGGGACTTACGGGTTTAGAAGTTAGGGATGAGGAAGAGGAGACGGGAGGAGGCGCCGGTGCGTCGTTTCGTCGCCGGGAACTCCTAGGGTTGTCGTCGGAAAATTGCCGAAGCTTTCGCCCTTCGCTACTCCAAAAGTGCCCTTCGCTACTCCAAAAGTACACTAAACTTCTAGGAATTTTCTTGAGAGTTTTGTTCAGAATTTTGGAGTGAGGGTGTGTGTGTGTATGGGTTGTATTTATAGGGTAAGGCTAGAGTTAGGGTAGGTGAAAGGTTGAAATGAAAAAATATGATAAAATGTATTAAAATGTATTAAAAATGGAGTAATTGGTGTTTTAAAGTGTCTCTGTTACTGGTCTGAAGAAATAAAGTATGTAGGTGTACAAGGGGTGTGAAAAGACAACTTTTCATGTTGGGGACTCGGCGGTCCGGCCGGCGGCGGCGGCCCGAGTCGGGTGGTCGGAGGGTCCCTTGTCGGTTCACGTAGCCTTTGGTACTGTTAGGTTTTCATGTGTAGTGGGGTTTTTGTGAGTTATGCACATGTAAACCCTTGGTATTCTAAAAGTTCAAAATAAAATAATATTAAAAATAATATGGGGTGTGGTATTTGAACTCTGGTGGCTTGGTTCAGCAGTGTAAAGTCTTACCAATGAGCTATAAGCTCTTGCTTGCTATTAAAAAGCAAAACAAACTTATATCTTGTGCTCATGCAAAAATACCCCTTTTCGTAATTTTGAAAAAAAATTGTACAGGAAGTTTGGGGTTGTTACAGTTTGCTCGTTGATTGGAGCTGCTACGGTAGGTATAAGAGGAAGAGGTGATGGTGGGGTGTTTCCATTGACGTTGGTGCTCATATTGTTGGGAGAATCCATAACCTTTGAAAGAAAAATAGGGTTAGGATAGATTCAAAAAATATGAAATGTAAAGAATGTTTAGTTGTTGATTCTTATATTTCTTGTGATATATATTTCTTAGGATTCCATGCAGAATTGACCCTGCATGGTTATGTAGGTTTCTACGCAGAACTGACTTGCATGAGCCGCCAACAAAACCTATCACACCCCGCTTCCCAATATACGGGGAAGTAGACGTGACGATACCACGACGTATTTACTAAGAAGTAAACACGTTAAGAATAAATAAGCAATATAATAAATGTACACAAGAAATGACAAGAGATATAAATAAACAACAACTTTTTATAGATTAAACTTTCTTTACAATACAACTGGAAAGTAAATACAATACTAGAAAGCAATGCCTAAACAATGGCATATGAACCGAAAGTAAAGTATGTACAAGTAGACTAGAGTTCTGGGTCCTTAGTGAACTGCTCGTAATCGTCCTGGCTGGGCTCGATCTCCAAAGGGTCGGGTTCTCCTGACAACATTCTAAAAAAAGAAGAAATAGGAATGTCGTCAGTGAACCATCGCTCGGTATGTCCCAAGAGAGAGATATGAATAGATCAAGTAATGAAATATATCTTGTAAATTATCTATTTTATTTAAACTAATGTAGTTGTTTGTATCTTGATACAGGATGCACCAGTGTATACGAGAGGAGTCCAATTATTCCGTGGTCTAAGGTATACGGAGCACAAGGAACCGTTAAGCCATCAACAACATCACGGATATTCAGGTTAGGTGTATTATGGTTACAGTCTCAGGCCACTTCTAATACATTCCGTACCAATCTACTCCGTTAAAATCCCGTAATGCATATTGTATTAATTATAATGATTTGTTGTATAAGACTTGCCGAAACCATGATATAAGTTGTTCATGTAAACGTATTGGATATAAATGGATAGTCATGTAACCAAGTTCAAAGTATATCCATGGTTCGTTCCAGTCGAGTCAGGTTGCATGATTGTATTGTTCGGTATTCATGTTTGATACACTGGATTCATATTGAACTGTATATATATAATTGGATTCATACTGGATTCTATTTAGATTAGACCGAGACTCAGATTGAGTCAGACATTTAAACAGAATTGAATTCCTGAATTAGGTTTTGAAGTTATCGGTAACTGCTGCACATGGACGGCAGGATTTGTGTCTTTTTCCAAGACAATTACTATATTGATAACACCGTTTTTAGTTTGTCTATCTTAAATAGGCAAGCACTCTCATTTTCCGGCTCCCTGAGGCTCAAGAGAACGGATTCCTCTTAAACCTATATTTACAAAGGTCCTTATTGTAAATTAATATAACTTGAGAGGGTTTTATGAAAAATAGTTTTGATAAACTTTCAAAATAAGCTCAAGCATTTATTTATCGTATTTAGGGTTTTCATGAATGTAATTTTTAAAAGTGAAGTATTCTAGTGAATAAATAGCTTGCTTGAATGATACATAGTATTTTTTGTGTAAATTGGATTTGTGTGGATTCTTAATGGTATTTCCATGAAAATTGTCATTCTTTGCTTTTGTTAATAAAATATGGAATTTATTATATATATAAATAGATGTTTTGATAATATTTATATATAAAAATAAATTTATTTATTAAATAGAAAATCACTTTTTTCTTAAAAATTGCATTAATAATTCCATCGAGATCGTATGCTCCGTGAGAAGGTCTGCATCTCGCCCTACTAATCCGATGGATGTGTGATAACCCGCACCAACCAAATCGGATTCCCTAAGAGTGGGTTGTAAGGACATACTCGTAAGGAATTTGAATTAAAACAATTTAAAGAAATACGATTTTTAACAGTTTAGGGTATTTTAATGTAAAATTGTATTTGTCTTACAAAATATTATTTTCAAGCAATCGTTCAATGTCAGGATGAGTGTTGTGATGAGGTAGGTCATTACCTCATGAGGGTTTTCTATATGATAAAATATATCGACTGTAAAGTTTGTGGTATTAAATTGTAAAAGTGCAATAAAAGTTACATAGCATGGTATTTTGGATTGAAACTTGTTCTAAATATTTGTTTATGGTTGCTAAGCAAGATATAACTATATGGATGTTTGGTTATTAAGAAAAGTTGTGTTTTTAATAAATTTAGAATTGGATATCGGAATAACTCCACTTCCGACGAGTTTTGAAAAGAGAACTTTTTAAGTTAGAAAGAGGGAAGGAAAGAAGGGACTTACTGGATGAAAGATAGATGAGAGGTATGGGAATAAGATGGAAGCTTCTTGGATTCGCGGTGACCTCGGAATTGTCCCGAATCGTCGCTGGAATGTGACCTTGGGCTAACTCCACTTGTACACTTATTTGATTTGGAAAAATTTGAGAGTTTTGACAATGGATTTTAGAATAGAGAGGACTAGGGTGTGATGTTGTATTTATAGAAAAAATTAGGGTTTTGAGGATTGAAGAAAGGAATTAAAAATGTATTAAAATTTGGTTTTAATGGTAATTTTTAATTCTCTGTTAATTTTCAGGAAACAAACAGTACTGGGGTTAAAGGGGTAGGCCAAGAGTTTAGTGGGCAAAGCACGGGGGAGTATCACCTACGGATGGCGGTGTCGCCGGTCACAGAGTCGTTCTCGCCGGTTCGATGGGGGCTTTGGGTGCTGGGATTTGAGCCATGTGTCCTAGTCTGTATATATAGTATTGTGCACATGTTTGATTAATCTGACTTTTCATTTTTACATGTATTGCACGTGTAAAATTTTGGGCTTCCAAAAAGTTTTAAAAAAACCATTAAAAATAATATATGGCTGAGGGGATTTGAAAACAAGGGCTATGTCACAGCAGTGCAAGGTTTTACCAATGAGTTACAAGTTATTTTTTGTCATTTTTAAATAATTTTAATTTATAACTTGTGCTCAAGCTAAAATACTCCTTTCTGTCCTTTAAGGAAAAAAAATTGTACAGAAAGTTCAGGATTGTTACAAAAGATAGGCCAAGAGTTTAGTGGGCAAAGCACGGGGGAGTATCACCTACGGATGGCGGTGTCGCCGGTCACAGAGCCGTTCTCGCCGGTTCGATGGGGGCTTTGGGTGCTGGGATTTGAGCCATGTGTCCTAGTCTGTATATATAATATTGTGCACATGTTTGATTAATCTGACTTTTCATTTTTACATGTATTGCACGTGTAAAATTTTGGGCTTCCAAAAAGTTTTAAAAAAACCATTAAAAATAATATATGGCTGAGGGGATTTGAACACAAGGGCTATGTCACAGCAGTGCAAGGTTTTACCAATGAGTTACAAGTTATTTTTTGTCATTTTTAAATAATTTTAATTTATAACTTGTGCTCAAGCTAAGATACTCCTTTCTGTCCTTTAAGAAAAAAAAATTGTACAGAAAGTTCAGGATTGTTACAAAAGATAACAAGTTGGTTGGAATTAATTGGAAGAAGAAAGCGAAGATGCGACAATCAAGAACTCATACAAATAATAACAATTATCATTCAAGAATTGTCAATATGAAGGAATTCACGTTACCCATCATCAAGAAGATCAAGCAGATTGAAGAAACGAGTTTATGGATTGCACGAAATCTCCTAGGAAGCAAATAGTATGAAGAGGTTGAAGCCATGAAGAAAAGACATCTAAAGATTGCTTGACAGGTTTTTAAGAAAGAATTGAATTAAGTGAGGCCGTTGGAAATAATAATTCAATTCTTAGATTAAAATTAAATTTAAGTTTTAAATTTAAATGGTTATGTTTGAATTTGATTGAGTTAGTTCGGATTTTAAATTAGAGACAAGTTTAAAATTAGTTTTAGAAAATTTAGATTTAACTTGTATTAGTCATTTAAAGAGTACTCGCCCAATAATTGTAATTGAGGATGATTAAAAGATTATTTAAGTAACAGAGAGATTATTTAAGAGAGAGATTATTAGAGAGAAGAGTTTTTTTTAGATTAATAAAGTTTAGAGATTTCTCCAACATTATAATAGTTTTGATTTATCTCCTCCTCCATAAATAGATTCTTTTAGGTATATTTTCATATACCAATACCTCATGTACTTACATTTTCAAAATCTCTATACTATCTTTCTAAACTATTATATTAAGAGAAGTGGAAATTACTACATATATTTGGTAAGTATTGTATATATGTTTGTTACTACATATAAGTGAATAGCTACTGCATTTTAAAATACTTAAGATTTCAGTAATTGATTTTAAGAAAAAACTAAAACTCCAAAATAACAAGTGAGAAGAATTATTACAATACTGAAAAATATTTTAGAGTGTTAATATTTTTCCAAAATTAATTATCTAACTCATAAATATTTTAAATATAGTAATTAGACAACAATATGTAGTATGCATACGGATATATGTACTACTTATAAGATATATGTAGTAGTTATTCAGATATATATTATAAGGTATACATAGTATCTTTTTAGCAGGGGGTTGAATAGGAATATTGCAAAATATAAAGTGGCTCAAGTACATAAAAAGACTTAAATATAGGTTTTTTTTGAGATGGGGAGTATTTTACAAGATTTTTTTTGTTAGGGATTTAAATATGCTGGGTTTTAAGCCTAGAGAGTTGGACTTATTTTTTCCCTTTATCATTTACATAGTCAACCTGAAGTTATTCAAAAGAAAATACAATATACTACATTTAATACATAATTTAATTATGGTCCTAAGAATAAGAATAAATGAAAGAATTTTTCTTTTTTTGATACAATCACCAATCTTCATCTGAATGGAAACAATTATGTTAGCGATCTTAAAAGTAAAATTCATGGGTCTCCCAATAATGGGTGCGAAAATATTTATATAGAATATGTTGATAAAAATTATTTATATAAAATATATAATACAAAACATACTGAAGACGATCCACATCCCGATTCGTAAATAAGATTGATATAGATGTTGAGAAGTCAATGTTCTACTGTGATGTCTTGTATTGTGAAGCAACCATGTAAATATATTTATAAAATCACATGAGGATTCGCTTGGAATTAATTATTTATATAGAAATAAATTAAAATATAAATGGACCATTAAATTGTTACATTAATGCTGGCAAAACCATTAATTTTTAGTGGAATTGCAATATGTGAGGAAAATTTGTTCAAAATCTTAGGCCCTTTCTTATACATGACAGCATAGGATGAGCTACATCATATTGGATCTACTAGGCATCCAGCTTAGGGTCAAAGTTAACCTTTTTAACGCATGCTGAAATTGGAAGGATAAAATATTAGGCAAGGAAAATGACAGCAATAGAAAGATCAATCATGCATCTTTAAAAATATAATACTCATCATTATTATTATTATTATTATTATTATTATTATCATTATCATTATAAAACTATATGAAAAAGATTCCCACTTCAATCTTTTTTTTTTGGTCTTTTTTGCCTGCAAAATTATCTTTAGCCCCTTCCATGTAAATTCGATTAGCATTAAACTTTGGCTTTGAGCTCTAACCCTTTTTTGTCTTCTTTGGCTGCAAAATTATCTTCACCCCCTTCCCTCTAAATTCTATTAGCATTAAACCTTGGCTTTGAGCTCCAAGTTTTTTTTGTCTTCTTTGGCTGTCCTTCCCACTAAATCCTAACATTAAACCTTGCCTAGGCAAACATCTATTTAGTTTGGAGTTAGCTGGAAAATTATTTCCACCACCACTCTCGAAACTTCTTTACATTAAAACCTTCACCAGACTTGAAAAATTATACTCACGCCATGATCTATGCTTTAAACTTAAATAGTTTGCGTTAGCTGAGAATTTTAATTGGACTTAATCAAGTCATGATTAAAAAATAGGCACTTTGAATCTTAGTTAGGTCGTCATCTATTTAGTTTGAAGTTGTTTGGAAGATTATTCATTATATAGACATATGCAAATAAGCTATAAAATTGTTGGTTGGATAAAAATATGAGAATAAGAAATAAATGAGTTTTGTTCACATATATATATATATATATATATATATATATATATATATATAGAGAGAGAGAGAGAGAGAGAGAGAGAGAGGAGGGATCCATGGCAAGCCGGTCCGCGTTTTTTAAAAACGGGAACTCTTGGTCTACGACATATTTTAACGATCCGATTCATTCAGTTTGATCACCCTACCTTCAAATATACGTGTATGAAAAATCAAAGGATTTATTGACCTCTAGCTTATGCATCGAATGATATTTATGTTGCATTATCAAAAGACGTTTATTTTTGCGTCAATCGATGCATATGTTAGAGATCTTTAAATCTCTTGATTTTTCATACACGTATATTTGAGAATAGGGTGATCAACCTGAACGGATCGGATCGTTAAAATATGTCGTAGATCGGGAGTTCCCGTTATTAAAAAACGCGGACCGGTTTATGGCTTACTCCCTTATATATGACATATTTTAATGATCTGATCCGTTCAAGTTGATCACCCTACCTTCAAATATATGTGTATGAAAAATCAAAATCAAAGAATTTGAAGTCCTCTAGCCTATGCATCGGATGAGATTTATATTGCATTCTCGAAAGACGTTCATTTTTGCGCCAATCGATGCATAAGCTAGAGCTCTTCAAATCTTTTGATTTTTCATACACATATATTTGAGGGTAGGGTGATCAACTTAAATGGATCAGATCGTTAAAATATATCGTAGATCGGGAGTTTCCATTTTTAAAAAACGCGGATCGGTTTGCAATAGAGCACTCCCCCAAAAACACAGACAAGAGCAATACTTTACCTACTGGGCTTGAAATCCACCACAATCCATCTAACAGGAAAAATGGTGGGACCTACAACACCTAAATACTAGTGCCAAACAAATGTGCCCATGGTTTTTGTCTCTTGGGTGGATTGTGGTGGATTTCAAGCCCAGTAGGTTAAGCATTTTTCGGGGGTATGAGGTGAAGGCCCCTTTGCTAAAACAGGGTTCTTGCCTCAACATACACCTGCCCCCTATGTATTTCATTGATCCAAACCGGTCATTTCGATCTACGTATAATGAAACCCCTATATCCAAAAAATCATGAGATTTAAAAATCTCTAACGCATCCATCAAGCGACGGTACTTTTCCTATACCGATATGCCGTTAATTTTTATATACGCGTGATGTGTTGACTATAGTGCTCTCAAGGCAATTATTGTAATCGAAAGTAGTTGATTATGATAATTGAAGGAAAACCTTTACATGTAGAACAATCTTACTCGATATGGTAGTATGCTATCTTATTTGTTTTTATCATTGATGTGTATACGTTTTATTACGTGTCTCTAATACATAATGATAAAACCCATAAGATCTTTGCTTGAATACCAGAGTTATGATGGCGATCATACTAGTGAAAGCTGGGTAGTCCATAAACACATCCTTAAATGTCCCTAGTCGTTGAAGTATCGAGACTTGGTATCGATATTCCAGAGTAAACTAGTGTATACGTTTATAGACCCCAACGAGGGGCGGCGGCAGGTCTCAAATCCATTGGTATGTTTCATCTAAGATTGTATATAGGTACTCATTGGAGGTGAGTATACTAGACGGAATCGCCGAGAACTTATAGATGGTACTATATCTATCGTCAGATAGCAGTTCTCATTTGACATGACCGCAAATAGTCTGTTGACCTGAGATCGTCATTTGTCTCGTGTAGGTTCCCATTGTATTTAGATTATTACCCTACCACGGCTCTACTGAATTGTGCAAATATGTTTTAGTTGGGTACAGTCCCGAGCCACATGAAGGCAGCGAGCGATCGTCAGGGATTCGTCTCTGCCGGTAAAGGGATTCGATGTTGCGCCGTGTCCGGTTGTCCATCACCATAAGTCCCTGGTCAGGGTGGATGAGATTTACTGATCGGAGATCAGTAGTTTCTCGGTTGGTAATGGGCTTAACACTAGCACGACTTATTGGGTGATTAGGGGTCTGACATTATTGTAACATTTCAGAAAAATATAAAATATTATTTTTGGAATTTAAATAAAAAAATAATAAATTTTACGAATATTATATAAGTATGGAAATGAGTTTTAGAAAGATGGTATAATTATATACCTATATTTTTGGAATATAATTGGAATTTAAAAATAAAATATTATTTATGAAAGCATTTATTCGACTTGGGCATTTTATAAATCAATATATAATTATTTACATATAAGTTTAATGTTAAACTTGAATAGTATTTCTCACTAATTATGCATTAAACTAAATTTATTTTGTTAAACATGCTTTGTATGCATGATATGTAACATTTTGATTAAGATTTGTATTATGTTTTTTTTATAAAAAAAAATAAAGAAAGAAAAGATTAGAAAAGATAAAAGAGAAGAAAAAGAATAAAAGATTTAAGATATGGAAGGGACACCAAGGTCTGAGCATGAGAGAGAAGGAGAGAGAGAGAGATGTCATGGCTCCTTAACCATTAGATCTTCTTCCTTCTTCCTCATCTCCTTTGTTTACCTCCTTCTTCATTTTCTTCATCTCCTCCACCACTCCTCACTACCACCACCCACCACCCCCAAACTTTATCAAAACCTCACATCACCTTCACAAAAATTGTTTCTCATCTCATTCTACACCCCATGGTGGGATAAAGTTCCTGTTTTGAGCACTTTGGACCATCTAGGAATTTTCTTGAGTTGCTCATTTGAGGTAAAACACTCACCTTTTTTCAAGTATTTAATTTCCTAACCTCATCTTATAGTTTAGAGTTAAATAAGATATGTTAAGTGTACTTGGAAAATTCTAGGGTGAGAATTAGTGGATAGAACTTGTAGTATTATAAGTATAGGGTTTATGAAGTGTATACAAGGCCATTAGTGATAAGTGAGAGTGATATGGTGGAGAAATTCTCGGATTCGACGAACTTAGAATTTTACGATATCGGTTTTTGTTGAACTGTGGTGATCAATTAGAAATTAAGATGATTCGAGAACTCTGAAAATTTATTAGCAGATACAGTGAGATGTGCAGACACATAGGCAGCTACCCTATAAGCCCGAGCCAAAACCACCCCAACTTGGCCGCCAAAAAATTACTATTGGCTGCAAATTGTGGCCACTTAGGGGAGTTAAGGTCCCAGGTTTGATCTATAGCTCAATCACTAGATGTCTAGGCCTATCCAATGTGCAAAAAGGTCCAATTTCACCTTAATAAAAATCTGGGAGTGTTTTACTCAGTTTCTAATTATGTTTTGCGACTTTTGAAAATTTGGTTTTTGATATTCGAGTTTTGACTCGGTTGTTTGACGTTCGTACGTCAACGTCAGGAGTTGTTTTGTTGTTCTTGCATGCGTGGACCTTAGGTTCTAACCTATGTGCGCTTCGCTTGCCATATCGATTTTCGGATTTGATTTTGATTTCGATACGATATGCATTGATTTGTAGGTACACTCGCGTGGACTTCCGAGGCGACGAAGGAGAGCAAGGCGTTTATCGACTTTGGATAGAATAAGGATAGTAGGTGAGTAGATATATATCTACAGGGGAAGTCGGGTGGATGGCGTATAGCCCCCCGCAACCGTAGTACTAGGATACGAGATTATAGTTATAGGTATAGATATTAGTTATGTAAAATTAGCTAGTAGGGTTCTAGGACACTTTAAACAATAGTAGTATACTTGTAGGAGGGTATATTCTTAGTTCTAGTCTTTATTAACCTTAAGCTAGATGTATATACGCTTACACACACAAAGAGATATTTATATACATAAATATAAATTTAAGGATATTCACAATATAACATAATGAGATAAGGATATGATATGTTATGATGACACGAGTCGAAATAATTGGATATGATGTCATGAGGCTATGTTATATGATATGATATGAAATGACATGATATATTATATGATGATATGAGACGATACATATTCATGATGTGATACGAGATGATATGACATGTGATGATATATGATGAGATGAGATGATATAATGTACGTGACTATAGATCCGTACTATTGATTTGATGATACTGTACGATGGATTATACCGTACATGATTTGATAAGGATGAATCGTCGACTTATATATATATCGACTCGAGAAAATATTGTTTTAAATCACTTAAATAGATATTAGGATATATTTAGAACCATACCTATTTTCAAAACTAACGAGTCGTTATATACTTTTAAATAACAATCTCAAGAGACGTTATGGATTTTCAAATGGTGTCTTTTTCTCATAAACACCGTAGCTCCCATTTTCAAAAACAACGATTCGTACTATTTTAAACTATAACCGTATGGTTCATATGTAGTTACGTATTTTATACCGTTCATTTACGCTTTCCCTTATTCTGTTTACGCTCGTATTATTTTCTTTTGCGACATACATACTACGTTCCTTGTCCTTATCTTTGTATGACTTCGTCTGTTAGGACACACACACCATTATCGATGATGCGCATGTTGCACGTACACATACTCGCCGGCTCACACACTCATCATTAGTAATTTCCATGCCATGCACACATTAGAAATCGCTACTTCACCGTATCACCTTATAACCGGTAGCATTTTTGTTATTATTTAGTAACCCTTGTTACCACACGATATTATATTATTATATTACCGTATGACCTAAGAAATTGTCATACATTCGATTTCTACCCGATGATGTCTTCTACTCACGAGTTGGCAACTCACCTTCGTTGTGTCACAGTTTTCTTGCAGGATCGACCGCTCGGTTTCAGTAGCGGCTTGCTGGCACATTGCTCATTTCTGGATGATTTGCATTGGTAGGTTGGTTATAATATAGAGCATAACCACCATGGTATATTTATTATTCATTTGTATCTAGTTAAAAACTCCATCAACCAGACTATGTATATTTGGTAGACCTAGAGACCGGTTTGTATATTCTTTGTATTTCGAGTCGAGACTTGTATATATATATATTCCTATATTGGATTTGATAGTGTTTGGGTTTCTCTATTCTTTTCTGTGATTGATCTTCGCCTTGGGCATCGTATATTCTTATTTGGATGGTTGTGATTCTGCCAATTGGCGAAGAGCTAGCTCCTCCCGCTTGGGGATGCCTATATTATTGTTATGTATTGGTTTTGGATCAAAATTTACAAAAGAAGTGCTGCCCAAATTTCAAACGACGAAAATAATTTCAACTATAGTATACAACCCACTTATATTTTTATATAACATTACTTATATTTTTAAAAAAGAACTTGATTTCTTTATATCTTTATTTCAAAATTTCACCTCCATTATTTTTCTAAAATGGTTTAGAGTTCTGAGTTTTCGGCTTACTTGGATTATGGTGGGGTCCTATAGACTTCATGTGATTCAAGTGCCGGTCATGTGTCAATTCCGGGTCGTGAGAAATTTGGTATCAGAGCGTTAGGTTGAATCTTGGTTCGAGTCTAGGTTTGACTATGCGGAGTCTGGGGCGTATATATATTTCGGAAGCAAGAATTGACCTTACGGAACTTAGACTTAACTGAGGGGGTATTAGATCCGAACTTTCGTTATATAGGTTGATCTTGGTTGATATAGTAGGTAACTCAAGTAGAGTGATGTACCATATGTATGTTCCGCAACATACTTACGATGCGCTGCTCCGCTTAAGTAACCTTAGGATGTGCATTATTTTGAGCCCCGTATTTCTATTTGTTCCTATGATCCATCCTCATCAATATTTGATTGCGGTTCCGGTTACCTTGGCTACATGAGCTGAGAGGGCTGCAGCTAGAGATGCTGTCAGAGCGAGCACGTCAGGGATGAGGACTGACCATGATGTTATACCTGTGACGTAGGAACATATTGATTTCTCATTTATGCTAGGATTTCTCGGTTGAGACGAGTGTTCGGGATTTGTACTGGATGATCGGGCCATCGCTTGAGGCCGGCTAAATTGAGAGGACTGTTGACGTACTGCCTACTCCAGAAATCAATATGTTATCTACCATGCAAACAGATGAACCAGCTGTTGCTAAGATTGACGGGATATCGCCTCCAGTGTTTATAAAGCTGAAGCCACATGAATTTACAGGTAGGGATGTGACAGAAGGTCGCTAATCATTCTTGGATGAAGTGAATAGGATAATTAGTTTGTTTGGATACCCCGATGCGGGGTCAGTTAAGTTGGCCAACTTCAGTTTGAAGGGTCTTGCTTAGACCTGGTGTAAGTCGATTAAGAGAGGACGAGCAAAGCGTATTCCTCCGATGACCTGGACGAGTTCCAGAGAACGTAATTGTCCAGCTATCTTTCACAGAGGGTTGAAGATACCGAATTCGTAGTTTCGAGTCCTTGCGAGAGACTCCGGATTGACTGTAACCGAGGATGAATTGCAGTACGCAGCCATCAAGCTATGATTCCGATTAGGAAGATAATGAAGAAGAGTGGAGTAAGAGATTCATGCGAGATCTTAACGAGTTGTTGTTCCTCTCCGTTGATGTCAGAGATTTGCTACGTATGTAGAGACATTGGATGCAGCCATATTTCCATAGGAAAGTTGTGATAAGAATGCAGCTGTCCTGGAACGAGAAACAAATTAAGTAAAAAGTGCCAACTTCCGGGCAGTTCGGCAGAGATGATGTTGGAAGAGACCATGGCAAGTACTTTCCAGAGTATTTCAGCGGTAAAGATTTAGACCCAGGATCGGTTGTATGGCATGCACTTAGAAGGCCAGAGGCCGCCATCATTGACGTACTACATTACGAGTGGTCTTGTTAATTGGCCAGGAGACGTTCAGAGAAGCGTCAGAGCGGGACTGTTTCCTTCATTACTCCTAACCAGGTCATCGAGCCGGGAGATTGTGGAATTTATGATCCACAGAGAAAACAAGGACCTAGGGCCAGAGGATGCCAGACCGTGGGCACTAGGCAAGTAGATATTCTTGCTCTGCAAGCTTTAGATGCACCGGCACCTTTCGAAATCGAAGGAGGTGTACCTCAATGTCATTTGTTTGCGGTTTGCATTTTGGTGATTTGGATATCACGTTTTCATCGTTTTGAGATTGGTATTTTGACGATTGAGTTTTATGATATATATTCTCGTGCACCATAACTGCACCAGAAGGATATTTTTCCTTGTGCACAACAATTGCACTTGATTCATATTTTTATACACCGGTTATACTTGATTTTTGTTTTTTTGTATATCCATTGCACTCGATTATGTTTTGTGCACGCAGTTGCACATACTTATGATTTTGTACACTTCGGTATACTCGATTTTAATCTCGTGCATATTGTATATCGCGGATTTTGATTCATACACTCGATATTGTTCCTATGCGCTTTTGATGCATTGATGAGTTTTCGTGCACCTAGCGCACTTGATATTTATTTTCGTGCACCTTAGTTCACTAGATTTATGTTTTTGTGCACTTTGTGCACTTGATATTCGTTTTCATGCACCCTACTCTACTAGATTTATGTTTTTGTATACCTTGTGCACTTGATATCCATTTTCGTGCATCCTAGTGCACTAGATTTATGTTTTCGTACACCTTGTCACTTGATATTCGTTTTCATGCACTCTTGATGCACTTGATATCGTTGTCGTGCATATCCGTTGCACTTGACAGATGCTATCATGCACACCCGTTGCACTTAGTTTTTGCTTTTGTGCACATTCGTGGCACTTGGATTTGACTTTGATTTCTGTGCGCACCAGATGCACGTGGTATTTCCATATGCACTTATTGAGATTGGTTTCATCTTTAGAGCATTATATTTTTATGATATATACTATATTATATAGTAGCCGAGCATGACTGGTCTGAGAAAAGTACCTGAATATTTTTGCATGCATCGACATATACCGAAGAGGTTTTCAAAAAGAAGCTATAGTCTCACTATTTTCCTACGTGTCCATGAGTGACACGAACTTTTATAAAGAAAACCCTTTTAAATTATTTTCAAAAGGGGCGAGATGTATATCTTAAGTAAAACGTATATAGATATATATCTATTTCTTCACAAATGAACGTCCGCCACGTGTGCCGTGATATACACATCACACGGTGATTTGAAAAGAATTTTGCATGCATTTTTATTCAGTTATTTAGACGATTTCATACGGATGCGTACTATATATATTATAGTCATTATTATTTTATATTTGATTTTAACAGTAGATTTCGAAACTTGCATATCATCATTTATATAAATGACTTGACAGAGTTTTAATTATTGAGTTTTGCACCGTTTCCATGCGCTCACGTTGCGCTGTATTATTTCTTACGTATTCGTGATTTCGGAGCCCCGTTGATTTGATTGATTTACTGAAATGTTTTAATAATTGGGGGGTGTAACTTTAAATTCGGGGACCGAATTTATTTAAGGGGGAATATTTTAACATTTCAGAAAAATATAAAATATTATTTTTGGAATTTAAATAATAAAATAATAAATTTTATGAATATTATATAAGTATGGAAATGAGTTTTAGTAGGATAGTATAATTATATACCTATATTTTTAGAATATAATTGGAATTTAAAAATAAAATATTATTTATGAAAGCATTTATTCGACTTGGGCATTTTATAAATCAATATATAATTATTTACATATAAGTTTAATGTTAAACTTGATTAGTATTTCACTAATTATGCATTAAACTAAATTTATTTTGTTAAACATGCTTTGTATGCATGATATGTAACATTTTGATTAAGATTTGTATTATGGTTTGTTTTTTTTAAAAAGATAGAAAGAAAAGATTAGAAAATATAAAAGAAAAGAAAAAGAATAAAAGATATGAGACATGGAGGGGACACAAAGGTATGAGCATGAGAGAGAAGGAGAGAGAGATGCCATGGCTCCTTAACCATTAGATCTTCTTCCTTCTTCCTCATATCCTTTGTTTACCTCCTCCTTCATTTTCTCCATCTCCTTAATTTACCACTCCTCACTACCACCATCCACCACCTTTAAAACTTCACTAAAACCTCACATCACCTTCACAAAAATTGTTACTCATCTCATCCTACACCCCATGGTGGGATCAAGTTCTTGTTTTGAGCACTTTGGACCATTTAGGAATTTTCTTGAGTTGCTCTTTTGAGATAAAACACTCACATTTTTTCAAGTATTTAGTTTCCTAACCTCATCTTATAGTTAGAGTTAAATAAGATATGTTAAGTGAACTTGGAAAATTCTAGGGTGAGAATTAGTGGATAGAACTTGTAGTAGTGTTAGTAGAGGGTTTAGGAAGTGCATACAAGACCATTAGTGATAAGTGAGAGTGATATGGTAGAAGAATTCTCGGATTCGACGAACTTAGAATTTTCTGATATCGGTTTTTGTTGAACTATGGTGATCAATTAGAATCTGGGATGACTCGAGAACTTTGAAAATTTATTATCAGATACAATGAGATGTGTAGACACATAAAAAGGTACCCCAGAAGTCCGAGCCCAAACCACCCCAACTTGACTGCCAAAAAATTTCTATTGGCCGCAAATTGCGGCCACTTAGGGGAGTTAGAGTCCCCAGTTTGGTCTATAGCTCAATCACCAGATGTCTAGGTCTATCCAATGTGCAAAAAGGTGTAATTTCACCTTAATAAAAATCTGGGAGTGTTTTACTCAGTTTCTAATTATGTTTTGTGACTTTTGAAATTTTGGTTTTTGATATTCGAGTTTTGACTTAGTCGTTTGACGTTCGTACGTCAACGTCGGGGGTTGTTTTGTTGTTCTTGCATGCGTGGACCATAGGTTCTAACCTATGTGCACTTTTCTTGCCGTATCGGTTTTTGGATTTGATTTTTATTTCGATACAATATGCATTGATTTGTAGGTACATTCGAGTGGACTTCCGAGGCGACGAAGGAGAGCAAGGCGTTCATCGACTTTGGCTAGAGCAATGATAGTGGGTGAGTAAATATATATCTACGGGGGAAGTTGGATGGATGGCATATAGAACTCCAAGGCATTCATCGACTTTGGTATCAGAGCCAGGTCTTGGATGAAATTACAGTTCCGTGGAGGGACCTCTAGATTGAGTTACACCCTTAGCGTGTGCCTTATTGCATTCTTCCTCACTTCCTAATCATCGTTGAATCATTGTGTAGCCTTGCTTGAATCTAATTTCTTTTGATCTTTTCAGGAATATGGACTCCTCAGGCAACTCCTCGGGTGCCGGTCACCACGATCGTACCGAGAAGATCCTTAGCACACTGACGACCTTGGCCCAAGCTCAAGAGAGGAAGACTGATCTTTTGGCCGAGGGATTGAAGGCGGTACAGGAGACCACAATTACCGCCCTGGAGAGATCTACGGCTGTTCCCTCCACCCCTGAGGGCACGCTCATACCGACTACACATGCTAGGGTTGGTACCATTTCAGATTTCAGGAGACTTCACCCAGCAGTGTTCATGGGATCAGCAAGTCCACTTGAGGCCGAACAATGGCTCGTCAATGTAGAGAACCTCATGATCGTCGCTCGAATTCCTGATGACGACAGAGTGAACATGGTAAAGATTCAGCTAGAAGATGAGGCGCGCACGTGGTGGTCCGTAGAGGAGAGCCAGCTAGAAAAGCCTATTGGATGGGATACGTTCTCCGCATGCTTCCTGGATCACTATTTTTCGGCTACTGCCAAGGCCGAGATGGAGGAAAAGTTTATTATCTTGAAGCAAAATGGATGCTCAGTGGATGTCTACACCGCAGAGTTCAATCGGCCGAGTCGCTTCGCACCGTACATGGGAGCCACCGAATCCGCCAGGGCAAGACGTTTCCAGCAAGGACTCGATATTGAACTGCTGCAACTCATCGCGTCTCCCGACCTACCAACCTTCGCCCAAGTTTTGAATGCTGCCAGAGTACAGGAAAGGCTGGTAGAGAAGGCCAAGGGCCAACGATCAATGGACAGAAGACCCCACGTAGTTCCGGCACAGCCTATCATTCCGCCCCGTGGAGCCATCCCAGTTCACAGGCCAGGTGTTACACAGATGAAGCGTACCTTTTCACCTCAGCAGCCGCAGCGAAGAGCCCTATTTTGCGATTATTGCCAGAGGCCAGGACACATGCAGAGGGACTACCGCAGAGTTAAGGGGCAGTGTCTGATCTGCGGATCTAGCGAGCATAGGGTCGGCGGGTGTCCCCAGAGATCTGAGCTACAGGGAGGGTTCGAGCAACAACAACCGTCGTATGGCACTTCAGCTCAGAGGGGTCCACCTCGGGTGCCCCACCACGGTCCTTCGATCCGAGGCAGACTATTATAGGTCGGAATCAGGGACGGGCTTTCACCCTGTCCGCCGAGCAGGCAGAGGCTTCTGGAGATGTAGTTACAGGTACCATCCTTGTTTATTCTGTACCAGCTAGAGTTCTTTTCGATTTCGGTGCTTCTCATTGTTTTATCTCCACACAGTTTGTTGACACACACTCTATACCTCACGAGCCATTGACCAAGGGTTAGGAGATACATATGGGTAACGGTATTATTGTGTCCAACCAAGAGTGTAGCTTATGTCCGGTGGTAGTGTGCGGCAGGGAATTCTATGCGCATTTCCTGTTAATCGGGACTGGCAGTTATGATGCGATTCTCGGGATGGATTGGATGAGCACTTTCCATGCGATTATTGAATGCCGAGCTAGGAAGGTGACTTTCCGCATTCCCAATCACCCAGAATTTATTTTCAAAGGCGGGAGCGAGTCTTTGGAGCCAGCCAAGTTTAGAGCCAAGCCAAAAACGTTGACAGCTATGGAGATTGATGAGAGTCCAGCACCAGAGATTGTTCGGGATTTTCTTGATGTGTTCCTGGAAGATTTACCAGGTCTACCACCTCCCTGCATCTTGGGTTTCTCTATCGACTTGATTCCAGGGACGGTGCCAGTTTCCAAAGCTCCTTACAAGATGGCGCCAGTTAAGTTGGCAGAATTGAAGAAACAAATTGGAGAACTCCTGGAGAAAGGATTTATTCGTCCAAGTGCTTCGCCGTGGGGTGCACCAGTCTTGTTAGTGAAGAAAAAGGACGGATCGCTACGAATGTGCATAGACTACCGGGAGCTGAACAGGGTTACGATCAAGAAAAAATACCCCATTCCACGTATCAACGACTTATTTGATCAGTTGGGTGGGGCCAAGGTATTTTTGAAGCTGGATCTTCGTTCGGCTATCACCAGATCAGAGTAACGGCTGAAGATATATGCAAGACGGCTTTCAGGACGCGATACGGGCATTATGAGTTCCTTGTGATGCCGTTCGGTGTTACTAATGCTCCAGCTATATTTATGGACCTGATGAATAGAGTATTTGCGAAGTACTTGGACACGTTTGTTGTTGTATTCATCGACGACATACTAGTCTACTCTAAGACCCAGGAGGAGCATGCCGAACACCTGCGGACAATATTACAAATTCTTCGGGAAGAGAAGTTATATGCAAAATTGAGCAAGTGTGAGTTCTGGCTTGACAAAGTGCAGTTCTTGGGACACGTTGTTTCGGGTAAGGCATCTCAGTGGACCCAGCGAAGAAAGAATCTGTTAGAGATTGGACAACTCTGAAGTCAGTGGCCAAGATCAAAAGCTTCCTGGGATTGGCAGGATATTATCGGCGGTTCGTTCAGGACTTTGCACGAGTCGCTGAACCCTTGACGAAGCTGACGCGGAAGGAAGTGCCGTACGTATGGACGGAGGAGTGTACTCGGGCTTTTGAAGTACTGAAGCAGAAATTGACCACGACGCCTATCCTTACAGTGCCAGATAATTCAGGTGGGTTGGTGATACATAGCGATGCTTTGGGGAAAGGCTTAGGCTGCGTCCTATTGCCGCACGGTCGGGTAGTTGCTTATGCCTCATGCCAGCTGAAGAATCACGAGAGGAACTACCCAACGCACGACTTGGAGTTAGCCGCAATGGTTTTCGCATTGAAGATATGGAAACATTACTTGTTGGGTGAAAAGGTGGAAGTGTACGCGAATCACAAGAGTCTGAAGTACGTGTTCACTCAGAGAGAACTGAATATGAGGTAACGCCGATAGCTAGAATTAATGGCGGACTACGATTTGGACTTACAGTATCATCCGGGGAAGGTAAATGTCGTACCAGATGCCCTCAGTCGCATGCCAGCGGTCATGATGTTGACCAGTCAGAAGAACATCATTGAGGATTTTCAGAAGCTCGAACTAGAGGTTGTTACACCGAGTGCAATCAGGCAGTTCTGGCAGTTACAGGTGCAGTCTTCTCTTATGGATCGCACTAAGGCTGCGCAGGCTGATGATCCTCGATTACAAAAGATCAGAGAGCAGGTGGAAGCCAGGCTGAGGATGGACTTACTCATACATCGGGATGGTTCTCTAAGATTCGGTAGCAGACTCTGCGTCCCCAAGGGAGATGTTCGAGAAGAGTTTTTAGCTGAGGCACATAGTTCTGCTTATTCTGTGCATCCGGGAGGCACGAAAATGTATCAAGATCTAAAGCAACACTTTTGGTGGAACGGTATGAAGCGAGAGATTGTACGGTTCGTATCCAGGTGTTTGGTATGCCAGCAGGTAAAAGCAGAGCACCAGAGGACGGCTGGGTTGTTGCAATCGCTTTCGATACCTGAGTGGAAGTGGGGGCACATCACTATGGATTTTGTGACTGCCTTACCATAGAGTCCAAGGAGCAAAAACATAGTCTGGGTTATCGTCGACCGTCTTACGAAAGCTGCACATTTTATACCCTTTCGTGTAGGACAGTCGATAGAGCCGCTTGTGGAGAAGTACATGCAAGAGGTGGTGCGACTTCACGTAGTCCCAGTCAGTATAGTGTCGGATCGAGACACCAGATTTGTTTCACACTTTTGGAAGAGCTTACAGGAGAGTCTGGGTACGCGTCTCAAGTTCAGTACGGCTTATCATCCCCAGACGGACGGACAGTCCGAGCGTACTATTCAGACGCTCGAGGACATGTTGAGGGCTTGCATGCTAGACTTCCAGGGTTCTTGGGAGGATCACCTTCATCTGGTAGAGTTTTCTTATAACAACAGTTTTCAAGCTAGCATCCAGATGGCTCCATTCGAAGTACTTTACGGACGAAAATGTCGATCTCCTGTTTGTTGGGATGACATGGGAGAACGAAGATGATTGGGACCCGAACTTATTGTTCAGACGGTAGACAAGATCCAGATGATCAGACAGCGCATTAAGACGGCTCAGGACCGACAGAAGAGCTGGGCGGATGCCAGCAGGAGAGCGCTAGAATTCGAGGTCAGAGATCATGTGTTTCTGAAGATTTCTCTTACCCACAGTGTTATCAGGTTTGGAGGTCGCGGGAAACTCAGTCCCCGATTCATCGGACCTTTTGAGGTGCTAGAGCGAGTGGGAGAGGTGGCCTATCAACTTGCCTTACCTCCATCGTTAGCTGGTGTGCACAATACCTTTCACGTATCCCAGTTGAGGCGCTATGTTCGGGACGAAAACCATATTCTGGATCATTCAGAGTTAACTTTGGGCACTGATCTGTCCTACGAGGAGCAGCCTACCACCATTATCGATCGTCAGGATAAAGTGCTGAAGAACAGTGTTATACCCCTGGTTCGAGTTTCTTGGGATGGACGTTCTCCAGGGGAGTCTACCTGGGAATGCGAGGAGGACATCCATGCACGTTTTCCGCATATGTTCACATAGTGTGTTGTCCCGTTGTTTTGTTTTAATTTCGAGGACGAAATTTTTGTAAGGAGGGTATGATGTAAATCTCCAGTTCCGAATAAATTTTTTTCCGTATTTTCCCCAAATTTTTCCGTGAATTTTTCTATTATTTTTCTATTTATATATATATATTTAATTACCTGAATAAAACCCAATCTTATTTCTACCCGACCCGACCCATGCCAACCCGATCCGCTTCCCTTCATCTTCTTCCCTTGTTTCCTTTTCCCGCCACTTCCCTCGTGCAACCTCCTCGCCCCGCTTCTCGCGCCCGCTCGCCATTCCCTCGCACCAGCCTCCACTTGACCCGCTCACTCCCCAACGGCTCCAAGTCCCCAACGGCGTCCCTCGACTCTGTCCTTCCTCGTGCCCACCTCTGCGAGAATGTCTCCACGCCGACGTGGCCTCATCGCCAACGACTCCGGAATCCCCGCACCCGCCTCCCCTATTCTCTCCAACGTCTCTTTCTCACTCTCCCGTTCTCTTCCCTCATCTCTCCCTCTCTGCTTCGTTCTCGCTCATCTCTCTTTCTCTCTTGTTCTCACAACCGAACTCCAAGACCCACCAAACCGAGCACCCACTACTATCAACACCGATCCCCTGCATCTCGCCGACGAACTCAACTCCCTCATCCCTGCACCTCACCTGAGCTCCGACCCCGTCGCCCCTCGCTGCAACCACCTCGCTGACAAGCCTAGGGCCACCTTGCCACCATCATCACCGCGGCCGCCACCAGCTCGTTCCCCGCCTCTTTCTTCTCTGCAGCTCATACCAAGCTCATCTTCTCACCTTTCCTTAAAGTCGAGTCGCCAACAGCAGCTCCATCGCCTAAACTCTCACTGCCGGCGCTTCTTGGACCTTCGTAGCCTCGCTTGGCCTCCTCATTGCACCATCGACCACTTCCAGTAGACCCCATCGCCTTCAACCGAGCCCATGCTTTGCTCTTTAGTCGAGCATCCCAAGTCCTAGGAGTCGCTGCTCGTGCTATTGTGGTTGATTGTGTTGTTGCTGCTCGTGCCATTTCCGTTGACGTCGCTGCCGTACCCTCGACTTCGTCAAAGGCAAGTGAACATCCTTCACTTGCTCAATTCATTCTACGTACTTATGTAGTTATTGAATGTAGTTTAACGGTTTAAATGGATATAATATATGATGCGTGTATGAACAAATAGATAGCATCCCTGTACACGTACCGAGTGCTCGATGCGTTTACCCTATTAAAATCCCTAAGTTTTACTATTAGAAGTTTCAGTTGATGTTAACGAGTGACATATAAGATATCGGCATCAAATCGTTAAGGCATCGAATGTAAAATAAAATCCCTATTGGTTACGTCAAATCTGAAAATCACCGTACCCATCACGTTGTAAAATTTGTAGTTAATTAAAAATAAACCTAATCATGGTGTTTCAGGGCTCGTATCGAACCTAACGAGATAGCCTATAACCCTATGTAATTAGTTTTGGAATAATGCAATTCCATGACCCTGAAAAATGATGAGGAACAAAATTCTGGACTGCAGTCCGGGGTAGCATTCTGTGGGGGAAACCTGAGTTGTAAGCACCTGTACCTACCTGTATAAAGCTGGAAATGCACGTAGCCCCATATGGTCGCGTAGAAAACTTAATTATCTAACCTTTGAAATTGGTCCCGTGCATTTTTACGTTCGTTTGATATTTAAATTGTATTTTGAAATGTCATTGTGTTCTGCAGTTTCTGCAGAAATGTTCATTACATTGTCACATTAATCTGAACATAAATTCTGACTTAGAGGTGCGATTGATAATCTGTTTGGGGCGTTGGAAACTTAATTGGTAGAACTAGATTTTATTCAACTAGGGAAATACCTTAATCTGAACATAATTACTGATAAAATGCGCGCGAAGTTGGGCTTTCAGTTCTGAAACTGGAATCCCAGAAATCGATCGCTGCCTTCGAATGATGATAACTCCCTAACCTGAACTCCATTTAACCTGAAATAAATTTTACTGTTTAGATAATCCAGTGTGCTTCATACACCTTTTATATTGTTTTGGTCGATTCTATGCGTATGATTTACCGTAAATTTTACAAGTTATATGGCATTGGTCGTTATAGAATAATGAATACCTGTTCAGTGCATTTCTGCATATTTTCATGCTGGAGTTATACCTGCTGCATGGTGATCGTCTGCATTGTCGATATATTAATTTTAGTGATTAGGTTGTGGCAAATACGACAGTGATATTGATAAGTGTAAAAGTGATTGAAAGCGACAGTGATACGTATTTGTCCACAACCAATTCAATACATGAATGCATACCATAACCTGGGGAATGGGGAAATCAAGGTGGAATTGAACTCCTATTTTGCGAGGTACAGTGATTTAGAGGATAATCATTCGATATCAGTGATACACACACACACATACATATACATATACATACTTTAGGTCGTGGGCCTAGCGGTACAGCTGACAGGGTTATGTCCCGGGCACAGTGGACCGTAGTCTCGGGCATGCACGAGACCCTTGTTAAACACGAGTATCCTCTCCACCATTTGATTTCATTGACTTAGTGACCGTTAGGTAGTGACATATGCATTGCGTAGTTCACCGACATGATACTCATATTGCACTATTCATATTCGGTTGATGTTATTATACACATGTTCCACAATTTATTGTACTCCCCATGTTTAATAATACTGCACGCCCATTATACATATTTATTGCTATATGTGTCGCCCTGACGACCTGAGTGTGCATGCTCAGAGGAAGGAGTGGATCCAGCCCAGGAGCAGGACTTATCCTTCGAGATTGCGGAGATCTAGACTGCATCACCAGCACTACTTCCTTTGATTTCAGCATTTGTTTTATTGGTTAGTTGTTTATTCTGTGAAATAAATGTACCCCGAACTCTTTTAAATTGCAATGTAATAAAGTTGTGAACTAAGATTTTTCCTTTACTCAAGCACTGTTTATTGACTACCATGTAATGTTAGAAGCCGAAGTGTGACTACGGCAGGATTATTCCCTGATTGTAGGAGCATGGTCTGGCCTAATCATCCCTCGTATCCCATATTTTAGGAAGCGGGGCGTGGCAATAAATGAATGCCTATCAGCATGTGGATATCATCCAACTATATAATCAATGTATGTATGCATGTGGATCTCGTCCATGTGTCAACCAATGACACAACAACATCATGCATGTAAATATCATAAAAGCATATGCATGAAAATATGAGGATATAAATCAACGTGCGTCCCTCGCGACATATCAAATCATGGAACCTGAGTGTCCAGCATTGACACTAGAAACATCATGAAACCCGTGCCCAGCATCGGCACGTAAATCCTCATATCTCTCGGGCTCCGTCAGTCCGGATCGGCCCATGAGCTCCGTCAGTCCGGATCGTCCCATAACATCTCTCGACTTCGGTCGGTATCCTCCGGATAGCCGCCAGGTCCAACCAATCACCGGTAGGTACTAGCCACCCTGCCAGGCTCATCGTCTACTCTACGAAAAATATTTCTCGCCCCGTGGAACCATATCGGGTCCACTATGAACCCGCAAACGGATCATCCAACTTCTCGAATCGGGTTTCACATATCATACGTCTCAGAACCGAGAAAACGCATGGTGGACGCACTGAAATATCATATCAAGAGAAACCGGATTTTTAAAACAATACATACTTTCTTTTGAAATAACCACGGTTCTCAAATCCAGAAATCTCATGAAAACAACATATCTCAATGCGTATAATCGTAAAGCATGATGTATGCGACATATAACAGAATGTAAGCATATCCGTATATCATGCAGCATGGAACAGTAATATGCACATATCAAGGGAAAACCGCTCTTTTAAATGAATCCAGTTTTAAATATATCATGCGGTTCCCAATTTATTCAAGGTCAAATGCAACATCGTATAAAGGTGCATATGTAACTATAGCAAGTAAATTATGTAAGGAGTCATATCATGAGGCATCCGTCCTACTGTGTAGGGACACGGCAATTATCGATGATGAAGTGTGTGAGCCGGGCAATTTGTGTAATGTAACATACACATCATCGATAATGGTGTAGGTGTACTAGCACAGGTATATGAAATGCAATGAGAATAACATGAATGTAGCATAAGGTAAATCATCAGCTAAATGCGATAAGGTATATGTATCTAACATAACCGAGTCAGTGAATCTATCAATCGGCACCCAGCCTCACAACAACACGTATGGTATAATCTATCGTACGGCATCCTCTAGTCAAGGGTATGGATCAAACCTTAAGTCAAACTCATCACGTACGGAAACTCATCGTACGACGGCATTAAATCAATGGGGATCCTATCAACCTATATGACAACGAGGGTACGGACCTAAGGTCTCGCACGGCAATCACTTATGATTCACAACATATATAAATATATCTATATACCTATATCCCATGTCACATCCATAACAATCTCATATCAAGGGACCGGCAAGGTATCAACCATCAAAATCACTTGCATCCGTATACCAACACATCATCAGGTCATCATATCACATCGTACTTTCTTTTCATCGCATTTATATCCCACATCAAGTCAGTTTTACAAATACATTCTACCTTTACTATAAGCATACGTATCTAATCTAACATACACACCCAAACCATACAATCAGTTTTTAAAAGATGCGAATCGTAGTTTTGAAAGTAGGGGCTACGGTGTTTTTAAGGAAAAGATATTGTTTGAAAATTTGTAATATCCCTCAAGGTATCTGTTTAAAAGATGCATACGATTCTTCAGTTTGGAAATAGGTATGGTTCGGTTGACACATTTACGTTGGCTATCGAGTCTTATAGTGTCCAATACAGCAATATCATCGAACATCATCCTAGAATCCCGTCATCACACATTAACCATATCATATCACTTCTAACTATCCTTTTAGCCATATCCCTAGTTTCCAAATCTAGGTTTCTACGAATGTATCCTATAGATCGGTTTCCATCAAATTGCGGGGGTGCTATACGCGATCCACCCGACTTCCCCCGTAGATATAGATCTACTCACATTGATCCTTGCTTGCCGAAGTCGATGACGCCACGCTCCGTCGCCTCGGAATCCACGCGAAGGTACCTACAATAATACACAATCGCAATCGCTATTAAAATCGAATCCGGAAACCGATACGGCACACGGATCGCCTATAGGTTAGAACCTATAGCCCACGCATGCAAAACAAACCAATTATCCCTAGTCGTTGATGTAAAAACATAATACAAATCCAAATGTCAAAAATTATCATTAAAAATACGGAAAACATATCCAAAATCACACTAATGTGCTCCCAGATTTTGACTCAGGCCAATAGGAGTTAAACAAACAGGTATAGGGTGTTGTATATGGAGTATATGAGCTACTGGACCAACCTAGAACCCAACCAACACCATGTGGCCGGTGACAGGGCCACGAATTCCGGCGACCTCCGCCAGAAAAGGAGAGAATGTCCTCGAACTTTCAGGGTGGCTTCCTATTGGTCCCACTAGGTCTCTGGTGTTGTTTGGTTTTCTCAAAAATGTCCCAGGTCATCCCAGATTCCCTTTAGGCATGCTAAAAGTCACATAACCGACATTGGTGAAATTCCTAAATCCGTACTCTCTGTTCTAAACTCAGTTCCAGGTCTAGAATTTGATTTCTAAGGTCTTGTACAACCACTACACATCACCATAACACCACACAAATCCTAATCCCTCTCTTGAAATTTCTAACTTCACAAATCCACACAAAATCAACCTCTAAACTACACAAGAATGCAAGGAAACTAAAACTAAACTAAATGGAAGAATTTATACCTCTTTTAGGCAACTCAAGAAAACCCTAGCTCGACCAAAGTCTCCAAAATCAAACTTTGCTTGGTCCAATGTGTAGAGGATGAGGAGGGGATTAACTTTTATGAAGGGAGTATAGGGTTTTGGTGAATATTTGGGGATGGATCTTGGGGTAGAGGTAGAGGGAAGTGAGTTGAGGAAGATGAAGAAGGAAAAATAATGGGGAGGGGAAAAAGAATGGCTGCCCTCTCTCTCCCCTACTCTCACTCTCTCTTATTCTCACCCTCCTTCTCTCTCTCCAATCATTCTAAACTCTTACCCTCTTTTCTTTTTCTTTTCTTTTTAAAACTAAACCACATAATACCCCAAAACAACACAATAAACAATATGTAATCAAGATGCAACATGATATGGTGCACTAGCCATGGGAAAACTGTAGAAACACGGATTTGGCCTAATCGCGATTAGCAGTGCACTAATCGGGTTTTTATCCAAACTGCATATAATTAAATATAAAAATGCCAAATCCAATAAATATAATTTTGAATGAATAAATCATTTTAATCTCCATTTATTTCACAAATATATATTTATACCTTTTTTCGAAAACCCCAATTTCGCAAATCGGACAGTTTTCGGGAAATATATTATTTTAATATTAAATTCCAAAAATAATATTTTATATTTTCTGAAATGTTACATTGTGGCTTGGCTCGGAAGCTTGAATCGCGACGTTTACCTCTACACTCCCTTTGGTTATGAGTTGTCCGGCCTTACCTCGATCCCGGCATGAAGCACGACTTGTCAACGTGATTACGGAGCACAAACCGTCAAATTCCGATATTCGCCGCAAGGAACGAAACGGGTCCATTTTGATCACTTACCGTTTGTATGTCCGCGCTTGGGGTATCAATACCAAACACAAGGGTTAGCAAGCATACCGCAACAACAAAAACACAAAGTAGTTAGTGAGAGCAAATGATTTTGGTGTTAAGTGTGCTAAGTGCTTGTGATGGTATATCGTATATGAAAACAAAAGATTGTCAAGCAATTGATCATAAGATACGATATCCAAACTTAGCAAACTTAACACCAAATGGATTTTAACTTAAACATTGAAAACGGGGAAAGAGAATGAATACGGTATATGAGGAGGTTATAAGTAACCATGTGTTAAAATACCGTATCATATCAATACATAAACAATATTTAGGTTAGAATCATAAGTTAAGCACATGAAACATAAAAAAGAGGTGGAGAAGGCAAAGCCTTTCATCTCACTTCCTCACCCACACCACAACCAAATTAAAAATTATTTAAACATGGTTAAAGAAGAGCAAATAAGAAAAGAAAGCAAGTATAAAAAGAAAGCAAAAATATATTATAAAAACTTGAAGAAGAGATACAAGATTTATGGTAGCTTATTCAACCTCCTTAATGAAGCTCTCCAAAGAGAGCTTCAAGAGGGAAGAAGAAGAAGAAGAAACCAATATGAAGACTACTCACCCTCAAGCCTAAACAAAAAGAAAGAAACTAACAAAACTATAGAAGTATATGGTAGAATGAGAAGATCTCCCTTTGCTTCACTGGTCTGCTTTATATAGGCACCAAAAATGATTAAACAAACAATAAGAATGATGTGACATGGCAGCAAGGGAGGGCCCACAGAAATTTGGTGCACTTTGGGGCAAGGGGGGCCGAGCAGGCCGGTTTTGGTGAGATGTGCTCGGCCAAATTTCGAGGAGAGGGGCTCGTATTGGATGTGTGGGTTTGTGTGCTTCCCAATATCCCTCTGGTGCTGCTAGATTTCTCTGTATAGGCCTTTGATGCACTCAGGGATTGGAGGGAAACATGGAGCAATGCATCACATCAATACTTTTAGCATTCAATGCTCATTTAATGTACATCACACCCATGCCCACTTGTGCCTTGCATCATGGCGGTCCCATCATGGTCCAGTGCCAAAGAGCTAGTGTCACACATGTATGTGTTGGACCAAAATTGTGTACACACATTATTTTGCAAAAGAGCTCTTCGGATATCGGTCGTTTTTCTTTTCCGTCTGCAGTGTCAGCTTCCAAATGTTATATCCGTGATTTTAAATGTGTTTCCAGTATTTTATCGAATACCTGTAATCTGTAATTACTGAGCAGACACTGGTTAATAATACCGACATAAACAAAATAGATAATGAATGAGCGGTATTAAAGTGCAGTTTTATGTGATGAACACTCTACTAGTCCCGACGACGTGCGATAACCCGCACCATCCTGATCGGAGTCCCCAAAGGTGGGTTGTAGAGGCACATTTGTAAGGAATTAAATAATACACTTTTAAAGAAAACGATTTTTGATAGTTTATGGTATTAAAATGTAAATTCGTATTTTGTCCCAAAATAATGTTTTGCAAGCCATCGTGCTATACCATGATGAGTGTTGTGATGAGGCAGGTCATTACCTCGTGAGTTTTCTAAAGGTAATATGAGCAAAACGATAGTAACGTTGTATATAACTTGATGGTATTTTACCGTAAAAAATGAAATAAAAGTTGCAACACATATTATTTTGACTTGAAACTTGTTGTAAAAGGTTTGTTTATTATTTCTAAGCAAGATATGAATAGATGGTTAATTTGTGTTTAAGAAAAGTTGAGTTTTAAAAAAATTTAGAATCGGAAGTCGGATTAACTCCGCTTCCGACGAGTTTTAATAGAAGATTGATTTAGAATAGAAAGAGAGGAGAGGAGTGGAAACTTATAGATTGAAAAGAGAGAAAGGAGGTATAGGATGGATTTGCAAGCGTCGTAGAGTCGTGGGGTCGCCGGATTTTTCCCGAGTCGTCGCCGGAACTTGACCTTGAGCTAACTCCACTTGTACAACTTTTGGACTTAGAAAATTTAGAGAGTTTTGGAAAAGGATTTTTGAATGAGGAGGGCTATGGTGTAGGGTGGTATTTATAGGAGAAATTCGGGTTTCGGGTATTGAAGAATGGAATTAAAATGCTTTAACATTTTGGATTAATGCCTCATTTTAATTCTCTGAAAATGTGCAGGGAAATCAAACAGAGTAGGGTTAGTAGGGAGAGTCCAAGGGGTGCTAGGGTACAAATTTTGAAGTATTAGCTAGGGGGGGCTCCAAACCCGATCTCGCCGTTCCATTAGGGTTGGTCTGGGCTTGGATTCATGACACGTGTCCTCGGCTGTATAAATACTATTTTGCACATGTTTGATTTTTTGAGACTTTTCATTTTTACGTGTATTGCACCTGTAAACTTTTGGGCTTCAAAAAGGTTTAAAAGAAAAATCAGCAAAATAATATGTGACTGATGGGATTCGAACACAAGGGCTATGTCACAGCAGTGCAAGGCTTTACCAATGAGCTACAAGTGCTTTCTTGCTGTTCTCAAACAAGAAATACTTTTAAGTTGTGCTTAGGCTAAGGTACTCCTTCCTGTACTTTGCAAAAAAATTTGTACAGAAAGCGCAGGGTTGTTACATTCTACCATCCTTATAAAAATTTCTTCCTCGAAATTTATAGAAGGAACTTGTAACAGATTTAAGAAAATTTTTGGCGGCGGCGGTGGTGAAAGGAATACGAGATGATGCAAGGTATTGAAAAAGATTGAAGGGAATTATCAGTGTTACCTTGGTCTAAAGCTTCGACTTCTACGGCTACTAATATGTAAGCCTGACGCCTGGGCACGTTCCTCCTAGCTGGAGGTGCATTCCCTGTCCTTAGGGCTTGTTCCTCTGCCCTCGAGGTATGTTCCTCAGTGCCTAATGGAATTGGCGATTAGGCTGTGCAGGAGGTCCATGTGGAGGTGGAGCTGGGAGGGCAAGATGAGGTGCAGGTGCCTGAATAGTCGTCCGCTGCGGATAGTTGTTGTGTGTTGGAATTGAGTTGCTTCTATGAGGACATGTTCCAATTCCATGAGTGAATGCACCACAAACTAAGCACATGCCTTTTGCACGCCTGCAGTCTTTCCATTGGTGTTAATTTTTCTTGTAGTAGTAAGTCTGGGCTAGGCGGGTTAAACGATTCTTCTGGTCTCTTGGGTTCATAAGGTGGCCTGGGAAAGGCTCCTCCTGCCATCTGAGTAACAGGGTGCTTCACACCGGCAGATTGAGGTCTGTCCTTCTTCTTTACTATTGCCTCGTATCGGCGGTCAGCTTTCAGAGCAAGGTCGTGGGTTGGGAAATCTCCTGTAGCTAAGGCAGCTTGGATCTCCGGGTCCAACCCTTGCTGAAATCGTCTAGCTCTGATCTCAGTTGTCGGTATCAAGTGTGCCATGAATCTACTGAGCATGGTAAACTTAGCATCATACTCATCCACAGATTTGGTCCACATCGAACCTTGCTGTAGGTGGATGAATTTCTTCTCCATGTCAAATCGGGCAGTCTCGGGAAAATATTTCGCATCGAACATTTCGCGAAAAGTCCTTCATTCGATCGGTTGGGCAAGACGGCTTTCTTCCGCTTTCCACCATACTCGGGCGTTGTCGGTGAGTTGCAGCTTCGCAACCCTTACCCAAGCAATCTCTGGCACTTGTGCTTCGGCCAGATCTTCTTCGATACTTTGAGCCCATTCTTCAGCTTCCAAGGGGCTATCTTTCCCAGAAAATTTCTTCGGGTGCAATGCCCGAAATTGCTTCACTCCGGGTGCTTCCGCTTCTGGACGGTTTAGGAGGATGGCAGTCTACTGTTGCTGTCCCTCCAGGAGGCTCTTTATTCCCTCGAGCAGTACCTTCTACTCGTTAATCGGAGCTACAACGGTAGGTGTAAGTGGAAGAGGTGGTGGTGTGTTGTTGACGTTTGCACTCGTATTGTTTGGAGACTCCATAACCTTGAAAGAAAAATAGAGTTAGGATAGATTCAAAGAATATGAAATGTAAAGAATGTTTAGTTGCCGACTCTTATAATTCTTATGTTATATTGCTTAGGTTTCCATGAAGCATGACCTGCATGGTTATGTAGGTTTCCACGCAGAACGGACCTGCATGGTCCACCAACAAAACCTGTCACGCCCCGCTTCCCAGAGTACGGGGAAGAGAACGTGGCGAGGCCCGCTACGTATTTACTCAGAAGCAAATACGCTAAGCGTAAATAAGCAATATAATATAAATGTACACAAGAATGACATGAGATGTAAACGAACAATAGCTTTTTATTTATTAAACATCTTTTACAATACAATGCTGGAAAGTAAAATACAAGATTGGAAAGCAATGCCTAAACAATGGCATGAACTAAAAGTAAAAGTATATACAAGTGACTATAGCTCTGGGTCTTCTGCGAACCGTTCCAAGTCTTCTGAGTTGGGCTCGATCTCCAGGGAATCGGGTCCTCCTGACAACATTCTAAATAAAGAATAGAAAAGGAATGTGTTCAGTGAACAATCGCTCGGTAAGTCCCAAAAGAGAGATATAATGGAATAGACAGATAAGAGAGAATATAACTGTATAATGGTTGATTGTTATGTTAACGCAGTTGTTTGTAGTTTGTTACAGAATATGCCAGTGTATACGAGAGGAGTCCAACTTACACCGTGGACTAAGGTAACCCGTAGTACAAGGCCCCATCGACAAAACCATGGGACAACGGCACAGATGTTTAGTTACGTCTTTTAATGACCATCTCGTGCCACTTTTAACACATTCCGTACCAGTCTACCCCTTTAAAACCCCATAATGTATTTTGTACTATTTTGTTTGTTAGATGTAAGACTTGCCGAAACCATGATATCAATTGTTCAGGTAAATGGGTAAGGATATAAATGGATAGTCATGTAGACAGATCAATGTATATCCATGGTTCGGTCAATTCAAGTCATGTTCATGTTGATATAGATTGTCTTCTGGTATAAATGGATTCATGTTGTATTGAAGTTATATATGAATTGTATTCAAAGACGGATTGTTTCAGATTGAATTCAGATTAGACCGAGACTCTGTCTGAGTCAGACACTTAAATAGAATTTGATTCCTGAATTAGGTTTTGGAGTTATCGGTAACTGCTGCACATGGACGACAGGATTTGTTTCTTTTTCTAAGACATTTACCGTATTGATAACCCCGTTTTTAGTTTGTCTTCCTTAAATAGGCAAGCACTTTCATTCTCTAGCTCCCTGAGGCTCAAGAGAACGGATTTCGCTTTAAACCTATATTTACTAGGGTCCTTATTGTAAATTAATATAATTTGAGGGGGTTTTATGAAAAATAGTTTTGATATATTTTCAAAATAAAGCTCAAGTATTTATTTATCGTCTTTAGGGTTTCTCATGGATGTAATTTTTAAATGTGAAGTATTCTAGTGAATATAAAACTAGAATAAATAGTATATGGTATTTTGATGTGAATTGGAATTGTATGGATTTATGATGGTATTTTCATGAAATATGTGATTCTTTTCTTTTTGTTAGAAAATAAGGAATATATTATATATATATTTAAAGTAGATATTTTTATTATAATTATATATAATTATTAAAAATAAATTTATTTATTAAATAGAAAATCACATTATTCTTAAAAATTGTATTAAGAATTCCATCGAGATCGGATGCTCCGTGAGGAGGTCTGCATCTCGCTCTACTAGTCTCGAGGACGTGCGATAACCCGCACCATCCCGATCGGGGTTCCCAAAGGTGGGTTGTAGATGTGCATTTGCAAGGAATTAAATAATACACTTTTAAAGAAAACGGTTTTTGATAGTTTATGGTATTAAAATGTAAATTCGTATTTTGTCCCAAAATAATATTTTGTAAGCCATCGTGCTATGCCATGATGAGTGTTGTGATGAGGTAGGTCGTTACCTCATGAGTTTTCTAAAGGTAATATGAGTAAAACGATAAAGTAATGTCGTATGTAACTTGATGGTATTTTACCGTAAAAAATGAAATAAAAGTTGCAATACATATTATTTTGACTTGAAACTTGTTGTAAAGGGTTTGTTTATGATTTCTAAACAAGATATGAATAGATGGTCAATTTGTGTTTAAGAAAAGTTGAGTTTTTAAAGAATTTAGAATCGGAAGTCGGATTAACTCCACTTCCGACGAGTTTTAATAGAAGATTGATTTAGAATAGAAAGAGAGGAGAGGAGTGGGAACTTATGGATTGAGAAGAGAGAGGGGAGATAGAGGATTTATTTGCAAGCACCGTGGAGTCGAGGGGTCGCCGGATTTTTCTTGAGTCATCGCCGGAACTTGACCTTGAGCTAACTCCACTTGTATAACTTTTGGACTTAGAAAATTTAGAGAGTTTTGACAAAGGATTTTTGAATGAGGAGGGCTATGGTGTAGGGTGGTATTTATAGGAGAAATAAGGGTTTAGGGTATTGAAGAATGGAATTAAAATGCATTAACATTTTGGATTAATGGCTCAATTTAATTCTCTGGAAATGTGCTGGGAAATCAAACAGAGTAGGGTTAGTGGGGGAGTCCAAGTGGTGCTAGGGTAAATTTTTTGAAGCATTAGCTACGGGAGGGACCTGTGGCGTCGGCCCCAAACCCGATCTTGCCAGTCCATTGGGGTTGGTCTGGGCTTGGACTCATGACATGTGTCCTCGGCTGTATAAATACTATTTTGCACATGTTTGATTTTTTGAGACTTTTTATTTTTACGTGTATTGCACATGTAAACTTTTAGGCTTCTAAAAAGTTTAAAAGAAAAATCAGCAAAATAATATGTGGCTGATGGAATTTGAACACAGAGGCTATGTCACAACAGTGCAAGGCTTTACCAATGAGCTACAAGTGCTTTCTTGTTGTTCTCAAACAAGAAATACTTTTAAGTTGTGCTCAGGCTAAGGTACTCTTTTCTGTACTTTGTAAAATATTTTATACAGAAAGTTTAGGGTTGTCACACACCCAATTCCCAATATTCTACTCCCACCCAGTATCTGTAACGCCATACAGATGTGAGAATCAAGTCTGGTAAATACATACCCTAGAGTCAAAATCTAATTGGAAAAACAGTTTTCAATTAACACCGCACAGTAAAACTGAAACATGAAAAATGTTTCGAAGGGGTGGCCGGGTATTCCTCGTAATTCCCCTTCTACTATCCATATTCATGACAGTAACCGTATATTATCTTGCCCTCACTCCAATCCCTTTATATGTCTTTATTTCTTACCTTCTATACACCATACATAGGCTAATTGTTTTCTTCCTTTCCTACCTTTCGGCACCAGCCTATGGTTCGGAAGAAAACTATCCATTAAGCGTAATAGGTGTACTCTCATAATACTAGGAGCTCTCGCAACGTGAGAGAAGGGAAAAAGAAAAGGCAACCAAACAATCTTATTCAATTTCTCCATAACAGGAAACCATCCTCGAAATGAAACAAGTTTCTTCGAGTTCGTATGTAACCATATGATGGCATACCCAACCAATATGGATCTTCGTAGTGATACGGAGTGTTCTAAAAAAATGCAGAGGGAAAGTAGGAGCGGAAGGGATATATGCGGGTTCATCGTGATTGAAAGTAGTTGCAATTTCTTTTGCCCTCAGTTAAATCCTTTTATATGTCTTTACTTATTACCTTCATTACACCATACTTAGGTTAATTGGTTTTCTTCCTTCCCTACCTTTCGGTACCTGTCTATGGTTTGGAAGAAGACTATCCAATAAGTGTAATAGGTGTACTTTCCTAATACCAGGAGCTCTCGCAACCTGAAAGAAGGTAAAGAGAAAAGACAACCGAATAATCCTATTCAATTTTTCTAGAACCGGAATCCATCCTCGAACAGAAACAAGTTTCTTCGAGTTCGTATGTAACTAAACGATGGAATATCCAAGCAATATAGATCTTCGTAGTGATACGGAGTGTTCTGAAAAAATGCAAAAGGAAAGTAGAAGCGGCAGGATATTTGCGAATTTATCGTGAACCATGACAATCCAAAAAGCCAAAATGTTTAAGAAGATTCGGTTAACTTAGTTTATGAGTTTTAGTTTAGGCTTAGGTCATGGTTGCTGCCAAAGAGAGAGAGAAAAGAAACACTCAGCGTGCACTCTAACCTAGATTAGATTGGTTAATCATTTTATCTAATCAGGATGGCTCCCACAGTTTCCTCGAATTCTTCTTCAAACCCTATAAGAAGAATTAGTAGGGATCATCTGAAAATCACCCGAGGAGTAACACCTACTCATCAGTGCGAATCGGGATCCAATTATCATCGCATGATAACTTGATGGGAGCCACTCAAGTCACCACACTCCTGAAGGTATGCGCATGCCTGGCAAGTTTCCTTTCTGTTTGAAACTCCCGATGTGGATTTTGCCCCTTGCGGTTTATGACCTTGACAAAGGCCAATAAATCATAAACCACTAGTCAAGTTCAACCCGTCATTATCCTGAATTAATCTAGACCCACCCGTACAAACCTTTGACAAAGGCCAACATGGCTATACGACTGTCCTATATAATCGCATCTCTATGCAACAGACAGGCAATATCTAGCTACCGTACTCTACGCCTTGACAAAGGCCAACAAACGTAGCACGAATACTAGGTACTACTCATCCGAAATGACGGAGGACTATGACTGGTTTTTGGTGAAAAACCTTTAACGTAATGAACTTGATGTCGTTGAAGGAACCGAGTGGTTTTACAAATATATAGTGGCGTAAACTTTTGCCAAAGAGTTCACTCCCTATGAAGGGATTGTTAGTAATATGTATGCCTTAGATGCCAATATTGATGATTTAGTGGATGCTTGGACACACACACACACACACACACACGACTTTCTTGCTCGATATGATAGTATGCTATCAGGTTACCTTTATCTTAACATGTAGACTGGTATTTATACTGTCTGTCTCTTACATGTTGATAAAACCCTTAGGATATATACTTGACTACCAGGACTATGATGAGATCATACTTGTGGGGCCAGGGCGGTCCAAAAGTACATCCTTTAATAAGTTCCTAGTCGAGGGAATATCGAGACTAGGGTATCGATATTCCAGAGTAGACTAGCGTATACGCTTCTTGACCCATATGATGGGCGAAGGATGATCCCAGATCCATTGGTGTTTGACATCAAAGATGGTATACGGGTGCTCAGTGGAGACTGGGTACACCTAACAGGACTCACCGAGAACTCCTATGTGTTAGTATACCTATCGTCAAATAGCAGTTCTCTGGTGACACTGGTACAGGTTAGTCTGTAGACCCAAGATCGTCATAAAGTCTTGTGTGGCTCCCACTGTGCTTTGATTTTCTCCCTACCACGGCTTAAAGGAGTCGTGCAAACAAGTGGATTTTGGGTACAGTTCCGAGTCACATGGAGGCAATGAGCGATAGGAGGGGTTTCATCTCTCCCGGTATTGGGGGTTGATATTGCGCTATACTCGATTGGCTATAATTGGAAGTCCCTGGCCAGGGCTGCTGCCGAGATTTACTGATAAGTGTTATCAGTAGTTTCTCGAACCGTTATAGGCCAGACATCGGCATGACTTATCACGTTACTGAGGACTGACGTTTACTACCCTAGACATGATATGCGACATATCAGACGAAGAGACCGGACTGTATGGTAGTGTTATCGATAGGCTTCATGGAGAGTATGGACGAGCTTGCTTGTTGATCTTCATATCGCTCAATACCCGGGTAGCCGTTACGTCCAGCTAGTACCGCTGACGGCTTGTAGGTGACTGATGTGATCATCACCTACTGCTGGCGTATTGACGAGACTTTAGAGTCCCACACAGAAGTTTCCTGGTTCAAGCGAAATGAAGTAGGACACATATGTGATATGTGTGTGGGCCTGATTAAATACGTGTATGTGATACCGAATTGTAATCTGGCAGTTATCTGATATCGGTTCGGTTATATGTGATATAACCTGATTGTCTAATCAAGTGTTGATTTGATAATGTGATATACAGATAAATGATATTAGTTGGTCATATGTGATATAACCGGATTATTAAATTAAGTGTTTATTTAATAATGTGATATATATTATATGTGATATAATTATATCTTAACTAATATCATTAGCTCACTAATTATTCTTCATAATATATATTAATATATATATATATATTAATATATATATATATATATATAATAATAATAATAATAATAATAATAATAATAATAATAATAATAATAATAATAAAGCATGGCTTGAATTTCTATTTTTGAGAAAAATAGAAATGAGGTGGAAATGAGAGCATAGTTTCAAACATGGGCTTTATTCATAGTTTATTCATCTTGACTCACTATTCAAGCATGGTTGCAATTTTATATTACAAAATTCCATGCTTGAATGAGTGGGGGTAAAGAGTTTCCATTCATTCTAGTCTCATTCTCAACACTTAGCCATTTTCTTGACTTGCTCCCATGGTTGCTCTCTAACTTCATCTTCTTCCTCAATTGTCATGGTTCAAGCTTCAACCGTCACATGAGATGTGAATCATGAAGCTTGAACATAATCTTTTGAGCGCCCTACTTCACCATCCCACACCAAACTAGCAATTTGGTGTGGTGTGTTTGCTACACTAAAGGAGTTTAGCGTAGAGTTAGCTTGGGCTAGAGGGACTTCGGGTGGATCGTCTTTGGCACAAAATTACGAAGGAGGGTCGTTCAACTTGAAGAGGAGCCTTGTAGATTCACGTGGACTTCAACCCGGAGCTTTAGAAGAGAAGGACTCGGACTACAAAGCTTGTATGCTCTTTTCTTCTTTTTGTTTAATCACATCACAAAGGAAAACCCTAATAATCTAGTAATGATCTTGTTAGTCTAACTTAGTACCTAATAAAAATTAAAATGTGGCATGCTTGATGCCTCTAGAACCTCATAGTTGTATTAAGATAGACTTTCATTGTATCATAGCTACTAGGCATTGGATGCCGACCTATGGGGGGTTCTCACTGTGTGACAGTGTGGAGAAGCATAGGCTCTTACTCCCAGGGTGTCCCGAGACCGGAAGGTGTTCTGGCGGGTTGTAGTCCTCGCGAGGGGGCATGTGTAAAAAGTAGCTGCTGAGGGACCTATAGGTACCACGGCGACCCCATTGGATGGGGTGGCTGCCTGACTTTCATGGTATCAGAGACAGGCTAGAACATTAGGGTAACTTATAGCGACGTTAGAAATCTGCCGTTTTTGCCGCGCAAAAACTGCAGATAAAAACAGTTTCGAAATTGATGTTTTGAGTTTTTTGCACACCCCACGGGCTCACGGTTTGAACCGAGAAGCTGTGGGGTGGAGCGTGCACACCCGGGGGGGGGGGGGAGAATGACTGGGCCCACTCCCCAAGACCACCACAAGGTGGTCTTGGCGGTGGGGACCCGAAACTGCCCCACCAAAGGCATTTTTGGGTCTGCCTCACCCCCTGGCCACCTCATGGTGGCCTCAGGGATGGAGTGTCCCTTCTAGGCCCCCCATTCGATAGTTAACTTTAGGATCTTCGCCCCCGTGAAGATTCGGGCGGGTTTCGAGTTCGTTTCGACTCCCGGATTGGCTTAAAACAATCGGTTTTGGAACTTTAGCTCATTGGATTTTTCATGTCTTGGAAAAATTGGTTAAGTTTGCTAATTGCATGCGGAATTCTAATGTCGTGGTTACTTTACAAGCTTTGTGATGTGTGTGATACAATTATTAGAATCCGGATTAATTAGTTTTATGAAAACTAGTTAGTATATTATAAAGCTAGCCATTTAGTCTCAATTGATCGATTGCCACGAAGTTTTAATTCGGATCAAAACTCCGTCGCAATTGCGTATTGTACGCGATCACTAAGTCGGAAATCTTGTTGAATTATTCGACAACCAGTTGAAAAGAGTTTTCAATTTGACACTAAAATGCAAGTTTTATAAGTTAGGCATGAAATCTGAAATATGAGATATTCCGGGTTTATGATGTCTAAGGAAATTGCGGATTCTAATTATTGTAGTTTTCTGTTTCTTTTTCTACGACCGTAAGTGTAATATGTTGGGCATCCCAATCTCGTTGTTATATGTCAACGAGTTTCAGAGATACACATATTTGCTTACGTTGATGATATGTGATATCATGTTTTGCTGTTGATATGATTTATTGGATCGTCGTGAAAAAATAGCCGGGGATTTTTTTTATGTGAGATGAGGGTTTTTATTTTCATTCATGTAAAATCTGTATGTAATATTCTTTTATTAGGGCACTTCCGGGTTAAGGATGGTGTCACCACTGTTTTATATTATTTACTTTTCCGCATTAGGATAGACCCAAGGCGGGGAGCACAAGTAACCAGGTTCTAGAGTCCAGTGGGAGACCATCTCAACGAGTTGAGACCGGGTCTCCTAACTATAGATTTGGCAGGGTTACTTGCCGCTCTCGTAGGGGTCTAGGGATGTGGGTTTGGCTATTCATCACGACTGTGGAATCCGTGTTTTACATTATTGGCTAAATTTAAAACACGGACATCCTAGTATATTCAATATTTCATATGTTGCTTCTGCTGCTTGATTATGTGATGTTGATCATATAACTGAGTGAGATGAATGTAATATTATATATATGATATATAATAAACGTTGCTTATGTTTTGCACACGCGCTAGTCCAGCCCCCGCTCTGCTGGTAGTTAAGTAACCTAACGGTGCATTATGGGGCCCCGTGGCGAATGCGGATGGTATAAGCGTACGTTCTATTTTCGTTTCATTTTTCTGTAATGTTTAGGAAACATTAAATGATAAGACTTCATTAATGAGATTAATGAAAAGAAAGAACCAAAAGATATTGTAGAATCAAATTTTCAAAAAGGGTATCTCTAGTTTTTGCTGTGCACAGTAGTATTCCTTGATGAATATCCAGCACATCATTCGATGAGGAAAGAGCCGAGATCCCTTCACCGGGAGTGACCTCTTTAGGGAAACTAGCAAATGCTACAACCCACTCGGTTTTGTTTTTGATTGCTTCTCTAGTTCCTGCTTTGCATAGTGGTATTCATGAATATCCAGCACCTCATTCGATGAGGAAAGAGCCGAGATTTCTTCATCGGGAGTGACCTCTGTAGCGAAACTAGCAAAAGCCTAAAAAACACTCATTTTCAAAATCACTAGATTCTACAACAATATCAAGTTCATTACGCTCATGGTTTTCTTAAAAACCTGCGTAGCCCTTCGTCATTTCAGATAAATACTATTTAGTATTCGTGCTGCGTTTGTTGACCTTGTTAAGGCGTAGTGTGCGGTAGCTGATTAGTACTTATCTGCATCATGTGATATGATTGGATTAGGATAGTCGTACGGCTTTGTTGACCTTGTTAAGGGTTGTACGGGTGGGTTTAATTCAATCAAGAAATGATGGGTTGAACTTGGCTAGCACTTATAATTTGTTGACCTTGTTAAGATCATAAGTGGCTAGGGGTAAAAAATATTATCGGGAATTTCAAGTGTTGAAATTTGTAATGAGATTGCATATCTTCTATGAGATAGTTGGATCCCGATACCAACTGCGAGTAAGAGTTACTCCTGGGAGAGTTTTACACATCACAATTAGCCAATCAAGTAGGTGTCTAGAAATGTGTTAACGGGGTTACTCCCCTGGAAAAACGAGGTTTATTTTAATTAGGTCCGTACGAAAGCACGGGGAACCTCCCTCAAAGTACCTACACTGGCCTGGCCGAAAGATTGGCAAACTTGTAGGGTGTAATTAATCCCGGCTAATCTTACCTTTTAGGGTTTGAAGGAATATTTGATAAAAACAGTGGGAGCCATCCTGATTAGATAAAAATAACCAATCTAAATCTTGCAAAGAGCGCACACAAAGTGATTATCCTTCTCTCTCTCCTGGTAGCGACCAATGACATGCCTTAATTAAGATAATAATATGGATGTATTGACCGAACCTACTTATTATACTAGGCTAGGTTCCGCTCTATCTTATGATTGTCATAAGTCTGAGAAAGGAATAGGGAAATATTCGGATTCCCACGCCACCCAAACGAAGAAAAAGCATGTTGATGCATTGTCTTCGGGTGTGTTCGTTACCAAGAACTGTTTCTTAGTTTACCTCTACGTCCTGGGTATTGGATACCGGATCAAGATCCCACACATGTAATTTGTTACATGGGCTATAGACAGGTGGAGAACTAGGAAAGGGTAATATATCTCTAGTAGTAGAGATGGTACAATTATTGCAGCCAAAGCAGTTGGCAAATATCACCCAGTGTTACCAACTGGTAATACATTGATTCTTAGCGACTGTTATTTTGTACCAACAAATATTGTGAACATTTTCCTAAATCAAGTGTTGATTGGGTAAGGTATGTTGTATAACAGTGTACATGTTCTGAATCAAAATATAGTTCTAAACGTACACACACAAGAGGAACAGTTCAGAAATGAATGAAGTCTTCTTATGGCATTGTAGACTGGGTCATATCGATGAAACAAGACTAGCTAAAGTACCATAAGGATACATATTTGAATCCGTTCGAATTTACATCTTATGAAACTTGCCAGTCATGTCTCAAAGACCAGGTGACCAAATCTCCATTTACTGGAAACGGAGAAAGAGCTACTGAACTCTTGGACAGATACATGGTGATGTATGCAGTCCTATGTCTACACATGCCAGGGATGGTTCCACATACTTTATTACATTCACTGATGTTCTCTCAAGATACAGATATGTGTTCTTGTTGAAACACAAAACTGAATCTTTTGAGAATTTCAAGGAATATAAGTACAAAGAAGAGAACCAGATGGGTAAAGGTATTCAAATTCTTCGATATGATCGGGGAGAAGAATATTGGAGCACGGAATTCCGAGACTATTTAAAAGAGAATGAGATTCTCTCTCAGCTTACTCCTCCGTATACACCACAGCACAACCGTATATCGGGGTGGAGGAATCGCACCCTATGAGATATGGTGCGCTCTATGATGAGTACTATTGAGCTGCCTATTTCCTTTTAGGGACATGCACTTGAGAAGCTGCATACCTATTGAATAGAGTTCCGATCAAATCTGTTGCCTACCACTCCATATGAGATATGGAATGGGAAGAGACCATCTCTTAAACGAGTTAAGATATGGGGTTGTCTGGCCTATGTTGAAAAGAAAAATCCGGACAAGCTTGAGGCAAGGTCAATTCTGTGCAAGTTTGTAGGATATCCCAAACATTTGCGAGGGAATATCTTCTACCACACCGAGGAACAAAAGATGTTTCGTTTCTCGACATGCCACCTTTTTAGAAAAGGAATTTCTTATGGAAGAAATTAGTGGCGATGAGGTAGAACTGGAAGAAGTTCCAGCAAAGAAAACTATAACTGACGATTTGGTGTAACCGGAGGATTCAATAGTCCCTGATGAACCGAAGCCATTCCGCAGATCTAGTTGGGTTCCTCATCCACCTGATAGATACTACGGTTTTCTTATAGACGGTGGGAGCAAGGATTGCATCATAGAGATGATGACCCAACTAGTTTCGAGCAGGCCATCACAAGTGGAGACTATGTGAAATGGTTGGGTGCTATGTGATCTGAGATGGAATCCATATACACCAACAAAGTATTGACTTTGGATGTTGTTCCTGAAGGGGTAAAACCTATCGGGAGTAAGAGGATATTTGAGAAAGATGATTTGGTGTAAATGGAAAAGTTGAGACTTTCAAATCTATGCTTAAGTCCATCAGGATCCTACTTGCTATTGCTGCATACCATGAATACGAAATCTGGCAGACTGCACGTCAAAACCGCTTTTTTAAATGGTGACTTAGAAGAGAGCGTGTATATGACACTGCCAGAGGGTTTCATAGACAGTGGGAGCAGCGGAAGCATGTGCAAGCTGCTTAAACCCATCTACGGGTTAAAGCAGGTATCGCGGAGATGGAACATCTGTTTAATGAAGCTGTCAAAGAGTTTGACTTCATTAAAAAGGTAGATGAACCATGTATAAATAAGAAGGTTGTAGAGAGTATGGTTGTCTTCCTCGTATTGTACGCGGATGACATACTCTTAATAAGAAAGGGTGTTTCTATGCTACACTCGGTCAAGCACTTCTTATCACACAGGTTCTCCATGAACGATCTAACTGATGCCTCCTACATCTTGGGGTTATAGATCTATAGAGATAGATCTAAATGGATTTAGGATTGTCCCAATCCAGGTACATAGACACCATGCTAAAAGGGTTTTAGAATGGATTATTCTAAGCGTGGTAATGTACCTGCTTGTTTAGGAATCACTCTCTCCAAAGAGATGTCTCTCGAGACTAATTTGGAGAGGGCTCAGATACAAGGGATACCCTATGCTTTGGCAGACAGGTCAATCATGTATGCGATGTTATGTACTGGATCAGATGTAGCTTACTCACTAGGTGTAGTGAATAAGTATCGAAAAGATCTTTAGGAAAACTACTGGACAGCTGAAGAACATTCTTAAGTACTTGAGAATGACTAAAGAGATATTCTTGGTGTATGGTAACGGTGAGCTCCAGATGGAGTCCTTTACTGATTCGAGTTTCCAGAGTGATAAGGACGATTGAAAGTCAGTCTCGGGTTTTGTCTTTACCCTTAGTGGAGGACGAGATGTTGGAAGGGTTCCAAGCTATATACCGTAGCAGACTCGTTGATAGAGGCTAATTACATCGCTACCAACGATGCTGCCAAAGAGCTTGTCTGGATGAATAGAGTTCATAAGATGAACTAGGTTCCTACCATTGGGAATCCAATACCTATGTATTGTGATGACAATGGAGTTGTGGCTTTGGCCTAGGAACCCTGGTCCCGTCAGCGATCCAGTCATATGCTTAGACAGTATCACCTGATCAGGGAGAGAGTTGATCTCCGAGAGATCGAGGTTAAGAGAGTTGACACAGAGGATAACACAGCGGATCTACTCACCGAGGCCATCTCCCAGATGCTATTCGAGAGACTTTTGGGACATTGGGTATGAGATACTACAACAACTGGCCTTAGTGCAAGTGGAAGATTGTTAGTAATATGTATGCCCTAAAGGCCATTATTGATGATATAGTGCATGCTTGGACATATATATAGAGGGCATTCTTGCTCGACATGATAGTATGCTATCAGGTTACCTTTATCTTAACTTGTAGACTGGTATTTATACTGTCTGTCTGTTACATGTTGATAAATCCCTTAGGATATGTACTTGACTACCAGGACTATGATGAGATCATACTAGTGGGGCCAGGGTGGTCCAAAAGTACATCCTTTAATAAGTTCCTAGTCGAGAGAATATCGAGACTAGGGCATCGATATTCCAGAGTAGACTAGCGTATACGCTTCTTGACCCATATGATGGGCGATGGATGATCCCACATCCATTCATGTTTGACATCAAAGATGGTATACGGGTGCTCAGTGGAGACTGGGTACACCGAACAGGAATCACCGAGGACTCCTATGTGGTAGTATACTTATCGTCAGATAGCAGTTCTCTGGTGACACTGGTACAGGTTAGTCTGTAGACCCGAGATCGTCATAGTGTCTTGTGTGGCTCCCACTGTGCTTTGATTTCCTCCCTAACACGGCTCAAAGGAGTCGTGCAAACAGGTGGATGTTTACCCCAATCAGAGCAAAGCTCTGTTCAAATTCCAAGGTGGGAGATGAAGCAACGCTTCATCTTCCCCCAATCAGAGCAAAGCTTTGCTTTAAAAATTTAAACTTTAATAAATGAAGCAACGCTTCAGATTCTTTGCGCTGCGCGCAATGCGCCACGTGTCAGAAGTTGACACGGCAGCACAACGCCCAAGACGGCACGACTGATCAGAGCAAGGCTCTTTAAAAACATAAGTAGCACTTAACTGCGCAAGCGCACGGCAGCGCGATACGTGTCTGCGCAGTTGCGCAAGCACAACTGCGCAAGCGCACGGCTGCGCGACACGTGTCTACGCAGTTGCGCAAGCACAACTGCGCAAGCGCACGGCTGCGCGACACGTGTCTGCGCAGTTGCGCAAGCACTGTTGCGCAAGCCTTCCACTGCGCGACACGTGTCATTCATTGGGGAGTTGCGTAGAAACAGAATTAAAATTTATGAAATCTTTTCTGTTCTTTCCAAAACCAGAAGATTTTCTTCTGCCTTTGGATCAAAGATCCAGCGGTGGGAAAATTCCCAAAATCACTCAGAAAAGATCTTGTTAACAAATTCAACAAATTTGTGAGCACTATAAATAGGACCCCAGACCTCATTCGATGGGAATGAACTTGAAGAATCAACTTCTGGCATAAAAAATAAGAGAATAGAAAGAACTCTTGAAGATTAATCAAGAACATTAAAAAAAAAGGTAAAAACTTCTTTTGAAGAAGAGAAAAATCTCTGAAGAACAGAGGATTAAAAAGGGAATAATCCAATAAAAATAAATAAATAGTGCCTTGCACTTGTTGTGAACCCTTGGTTCTGTGAAATCAGGGAAAACAAGAAGAAAAACTTGTTTTCCTTTGATCCAAATTTGGATCAAAAGTGCTATGCACTTTTGTTCTTAAATCTGAAAAATTCTTGAGGTTCTGCACAAATGCAACCCATTATTTAAAAAGGGCCTGGCCCAAATCAAATTGCAAAATAATAAAGGGGCAGAGCCCTGTTTGGAAAATTTTTGAGGTTCTGCACAAATGCAACCCATTATTTAAAAGGGCCTGGCCCAAATCAAATTGCAAAATAATAAAGGGGCAAAGCCCTGTTTGGATTGATTTTCTAGTCGGGCAAAGCCCAAAAAAAAAAAAAAAATTGGACTTAACCCAATCCTGGCTGTAAGTCCTTAAATTAAATGGATTGAGCAAAATGGCTCTCCTAAACCAATTCACGACCGGTTCGAGGGTACATCTCCGAACTCCTTTGACATCCCTCGTTGTAATTCCTCAACGACGTCAAAGAGGTGACGGGTCCCAACGACCACACATCCAAATGGACCGAAACGTCCCTAAACTAATATCGGACCGAAACGTCCCTAAACTAATACGGACCGAAACGTCTCTAAACTAATATCGGACCGAGACGTCCCTAAACTAATGATGGACCACTACGTCCCTAAACTGGCGTTGGACCGAAACGTCCCTAAACTAATGACGGACCACTACGTCCTTAAACTGGCGACAGACCGAGATGTCCCTAAACTAATAATAGACCACTACGTCCCTAAACTAGAACAATAGAGCCAATCGCTCTTTCGCTGGATCTAAACGGTCCCGTTTAAGTTGATCTTAGCCCCAAACACGGCTAACGTATCCTTAAACATTCAAATGAACTATAAAACTCCAAATAAACTCTAGTCCTAGGGTACATCTCTGAACTCCTCTGACATTTATCGTTGTGATCCTTCAACGACGTCAGAGAGGTGACGGGTCCCGACGGCCATAAATTAAACAGATCACTACGTCAAGTTGATCTTAGTCCAAAATAGGACTAACGTATCCTTGATGAACGTTTAAGTTGATCTTAGCCGCAACGCGACTAATGCATCCTTAAACTAAAAACACCAAACCCAAATCTAAGTAAATACGGATTTGGACTAATCAACGTCCTACGGGCGACGACATTACTCAGTCTCCGTATACAATCCACGGGCAACCACAAACAAAACAAACACACACGACACGAAGTGAAATTCTGGAGAAGGAGAAAGTTGTTACCGCGATGCGGTAGCGTAATTAACTGCAGGGGCTTGCGCCTGCAGGGAAGAGCGTCCCCACAATCAAAAACCCCTCAAGCGAGGGGGAATCTGATGAAGTCTGCTACATCGGCCGCATCCGTCTAAACTTCCGATACCCGGTGCCATAAATCAACTTGGCATCTTCGGAGAGGTAGACGGATAAAACCAAATAGCATCTGCCCCGAATCTCAGCGCCAGGACCAAGCAGTCCTGCGCGGCCGTCTTTCGGAGGGGAACAGTTTCTGGCACGCCCGGTGGGACCTCTTCCTCTTTCCACTCCACACTTCGTGTGTCGTCTTCGAACCAATCGCGGTTTATTAAATGGTTGTCTTCGGATTTCAAGTTGCTAAGATTTGGTCTTTTACCTGGCGCAGAATTCAAGATTCAATGGCCACCAACTGCACCAACTGCTCGAAATGCCACTGCAATGGACGCTCCACCTCACCGAGAGGTGTAACATATGGGCCCCAAGCGGCTTCTTTCCTCGCTCTGCCGGTTGAACAGGTGACCCAGGCCACCACTGGCCTGTTTTTCGGGACCATGGTCCCACCTACAAGCTTCTCTATGCCGACGCCTGCACCGGAAGTGAACAAGAAGTCGGTGTTCGACCGGCTCATTGCTACCACGACCCCTGTCAACGGGTCGCCTGCTACTAAACCAACACCCTCCGTTTTCACTAGGCTAGGTCAGAACTATAAAGTGGCCGTCCCAAAGAGGGCAACGGCCGCTGCTTTGGAAGTCGTTAAAGCGGCTTCTCCCATCAGAGAGTCGGTCTTCACAAGATTGACGGTTCCCACTCCTCCCCCAGCTGGTCAAAAGGCATCAGTCTTCGATAGGCTGACATCGGCAGTTACCCCACACTCAAACAGGGGGCAGCAAGAAACCATCTCGATTTCCGAGCCAGTCCCAACGGCTCGTCGTGCGCGACGTCGCCATTGGCAACGAGTAAGGAAAGCAGGGGGCAACTCCCCCTCAGGGCTAACCCCACCTGCTCCAGTGGTGGAGGTCAATGCTGCTGTTCCAACTGGGAACAGCTTTGAATTGCTGAGGAAGGTGAGAAAGAACTCTCCGATTGCTACATTGAAAAGATCTCCTCCGCCTATGAAAAAAGCTCCGGAGACAAAGCAGGAACAGCCCCCTCAACGGCTGTCGTCAAAAATTTATAAAGTTTGGCGGAGGGTTCAAGACTCCGTGATTGACTCAGACCACTTCCGTCGCCAGAAAAAGGCAAAGGTGGAAAAGGACAAAAACCGCCCCATTAAACAGCAAGGGGCAACAAATGCTAGGATGCCCACTTCAACAGCTCCTTCAACCTCAATGGTCCACAAAAGAAAAAGGCCAGAGAAAGCTCCTGTGACACTGACAAAGTTTAAAAGTGGTGAACCTAAACGCCCCGAGTCAGGGGGCATAACAGTTCATACGGTTTATATGGCTTCTGGAAAGGAAGAAAGTCGTGCTTCTACGGGTCACCGACCGCTTACCCGATCAGTGACCAAGGCTCAGGAGAAGTAACAAAAGCTCCAGGAGATGATGACTACAATGGCTGCACTCACGGAGCCAAAAGAGAACCCTGGGACGTCCTTAGACGAACGCCAAGAGGAAGAGACCGACGCCGAGTTCCTCCGCCGAGTACTGGAAAAGAGAGACAAAGAGGCTGCTGAACAAGCAGCCAATATACAGCATATGGGCCTCCTCTTCCAGGACATGATAGGGATGATGATACAACAAGATCCCCCGACTGAAGAACCCCCGATTGTCCTTGGGGATGATAGGGGAGAGACATCAAACCCTCAGCCCGTTCTATCAACGGCTAAAGAGGATACAATCTCTAAAACTGATCTGGACGAATATATAGCCCAGCAAATAAAGGTTCATCACGCGGCCGAAGCAGCCGGCCACGTCGTAAAAACGGGGCGACCGTATCCAGGCTGGTATGACCAAATCAAGTACCCGCCAGGTTATACAATTCCCAAGTTTCATGTCTACAAAGGGACCGGCAATCCCCATCAACATGTTGCCCAGTTCAGGGCGCTTTGCGGTAACACCGGCGGCGACGACAAGCTTTTGCTTCGCCAGTTTGTTGGAAGCTTATCAGATACGGCCTTCGAATGGTATTCTGAGCTCCCCAATGACTCTATTAAAACCTTCGCGGAGATGGAGCTGCTCTTCACCCAACATTTTGCAAGTGCCAGCGAGCGTACCCCGATGACGGCACTGATTAATGCCAGGGTAAAACCCGGCGAGACATGGGTTCAGTACGCTATACGGTGGTGTAATCTATGGTCTAAGTGTGAACAGCGCATAGAAGAAGCCCCTGCGGTGGGAATGTTTGTTGGAACCCTTGATCCACAAGCAACCATCTCACAGTTTATGATGTTCTTCAAGCCGACTTCCTTCCAGGCTTTGATCGACAAATTAGCGCAGATGGACCAGATGGGCCATAAACCCCCTCTCCCGAAGCCGGACTCCCGAAACGATAAAGGGAAGGGAAAAGCGATCATTGTCGCTAATGCCTAACAACAACCGAGCGAATCGAGGCCGGTTGCTCGTCCAAACAATACACGCCCATACGTACCCCTTGAGGACAGGATGGGACGTCCTTACTCTTTCCCCCGCGATAAAACAAGGAGGCTATTCGAGCTGGCGTTGCGCAACAGACTCATAAATCTGCCAGATCCAAAACGCCCGTCGCAACCAAGCGACGTCAACGAGCCCAACTACTGCCCTTACCATCGAGTGCTAGGCCATCCCATCGAGGATTGCTACGTTTTCAAGAATTGGCTTGAGAATCAGTACCGCCAGGGCAAATTTGCGCTATCTGACAAATGGAAGGTGAATCCCCCGCAACCCCACACCTCTAAGGGGACAAATACACCGGGGGCAATATGCTCCGTCATTGAAGAAGCTCCCTGGGAGGTCGTATTATCAGCCAAAACGAGGAGAATGCTAAACGATCTTTAGACCTGTCCAGCGGTCAAGTGGAAGAACCCCTTGGAGCCGCAGGTTATTGAGGGGATGTTGAAACCACGTCCGACTCCGAAGACCGACGATGGTAGTTCAAGCGTTCATAACCAGCCGTTAAAATCTTCGAAAAAGAAGAAGAAGAAATCTAAGAAGCCCGTGAAGCCTGGCGATAAGCGCACGGACTTACAGAAGCAAATCGACGCACTGGATGAGTACAACCAAAAGGCACGGACTCCCATTACGCTCCAAGATTTCCTTGATCACGTCTTTCAAAAAGAAGATGAGGGGGAAAGTTCATCGGATGAATCCGAGGAATATGTGGCGAGCTGTCATATGATCTCCCACTCGACCTCGAACGATGAAGGGACTTCTGGCACTAAAACGCCGGAGGCAAATACTGAGTCAAGGGTTCCGGAATTATCAATCGAAATGATTGACGCGTTTCTTAATGAAGCTCGATTGAAAAGTAAAGCGGATCGAGAACGCGAGACGGCTGTATTCGAAAGGGCCAAGCGCCAGCGACTTGAGGAAAGAGCTGAGATGATCCCGCTGAAGCAAAATGCCTCCACCGCTGACAAAAGCCAATTCAAGATAAAAAAGAAGTTTGCTAAGGCCATATCAATGGGCATGAAGCTACCATCCTCTGAAGGAAAAATGACTGGTGTGGTAGAAATGCACCCCTCTTATTGCTTATATCATCAGAAGGTCTCGCATTCCACTCAAGAGTGCAAGGCTTTCGATAGATGGTGGCAAGGATACGTCGCTAATCAACAACGCTTTAAACGGGAAAAGCGTAAAATTCGTCGGGAGCAAAGAAACACGACCAAAGAGCTTGAAAGAACTGCCGGCAATTGCCACATGGTTAACACTACCAGGTCACAAGTGCCTACATTTGGGAGCGACTCTGATGAGGAGCTAGAGCTAGCCCCTCTCTTTAGAGAGTCAACTTCGGGAAAAGAAGAGGAGCCAGTGGTTTGCGAAAATATCCGGCTGCGGATTCGGACACTGCCTGAAAAGAACCTCGGACCCTCGAATAGAAAAGATAAAGGGAAAGAAAAGGTCTCTGAAGACATCATCTTAGATGACCAAGTTCTGGAAGAGCTAAACGCCGAGAACCCGCCAAAAAGGAATAAAGTGGATTACAATGTCTTGGCGCATCTGAGAAAGCTACCCTCACAACTCAGCATTCTCGATGCCCTATTACTATCAAAAGAGGTGAGGGATTCTTTGATTAAGGCCCTACAAGATCCGGACCAATTCCAAGCTTTCCTGGCCGAACAAAAGATAAAGGATGAATTGGAAGAGGTGCACACAGCCGACGTTGCTTTTGGTGATGAAGACCTTCTCCTCGGGACGTGTGAACACAATCGCCCCCTTTATGTCTCAGGATACTGCCATGACATAAAGATAGGTAAAATCTTGATCGATAATGGATCGTCTGTTAATTTACTCAATGTGCGAGTGTTACATCCAACACCTCGCCCGAGACAAGATCACTATATCCGGTTTCGACTCTCAATCCTCAAAGACTCTTGGATCTGTGATATTGACGCTACGCTTCGGGTTGCTCGTCACAGACATCAAATTCCATGTTATAGATGCCAAGACGTGCTACAATGCTCTGCTCGGCCGACCATGGCTACACGAGTACAATATCATCCCTTCTACACAGCATCAGTGCATGAAGTATTCTAGGGATGGCCTCGAGTACACAGTGGCGGGAGAGTTGAATCCGTTTTCCGTAAACGAAGTTCGCAAGTATGAAGATGCCAAATACTTTTTTACCGAGTTTCGAAGACACGGAAAGGTGTCACAAACCGGAGAACAAAACTAATGCCACCATCCCTGTCTTCGGCAGTGACACCGAGGAGGAGGAGGATATAATTTATTCAGGTCCATCTCAATCCACCAGACCAGGACCATCCGTTCCTTCGCTGATCTTCGGTAGTGATTCAGAGGATGAAGTTCATGCTGTATTCCCTGCTCGGCCTTCAATACGGGTTTCCGCTGATGAAGAGCGAAGTCTGCAGATAACCATGGTGCCGCTTGAACATTACAAAGAACTGGATGCACTTGACACCAGCAGCGTAGAAGAATTGCAGACATTCTATATCCCCCTCGGACGAAAAGGCGAGGAGGCAATCCTATTCTACCGTTCTGAAGAAAACAAGGTGAAAAAAGAAATTTGGTATGGCGCGGATCCCACGCTCGACAGGCTTCAGCCTATCCATCTTCCCAGATATTATACCGAAGGTTTGAAGAAACTGCTGAAACGCCAGGGGATATCCTTCACACAGACCGTTAGAAAAACCAAATTCTATGATAAGGTCTGGAACGTTCCCGGGACTCAATGCAAACTGCCTAACGGGAGAATAGAAACAAAAGGGCTTGGGTACATCCGGTCAAAGAAACGGGAGCTAGTAAACAGCTGTTATGTTATGTATGACTTCGATGAAGAGGCGGACACTCAATGGGAGGACGCTAATCCTGAGCCAGCAAAAGTTCCTGATGCAAAACCGTCCAGTCCATCATTTGAAGACCAAATGGGCAAACTTATACGGAGTGCGGGTCAAAAAGCCCGAGATGATCACAATCGTGAAATGGCAATCTATGAGAAAGCCAAGACACAGCGCCTCCTTCAACAGGCGGTGAAGGATGAAAATGCCGCTCCTTGTCAACCTGCTACAAAAAAGGTTCGACGCGAAAGCAAAAACAAGTCGAAAGGCAAGAAAGGCGCTCGGCAACCACAAAGCAGAGTTAAGAAGCCACGCATCTGAGAGTCGAGCGTTATTGACCTAGCCCTCATGAAGAAAATGGGTCGAGCATACTCATTTCCTCGGAACAAGACAAGGAAAATACTTGATCTTGCTTTAAAACATCAAATGCTTACACTGCCAGAGTCTAAACACCCTGAGCAAGCAGGCAAAGTCTCCAACCCAAATTATTGCTCTTACCATCGAGTAGTAGGGCATCCGCTTGAAGATTGCTTCACCTTTAAGAATTGGGTTGAGGACCAATATCAGCTTGGCAAATTCGCGTTGTCTGACAACTGGAGGGTAGTGCCGCCGCAAAAGTACGAATCCGAAAACACAAGGATAGAACCAACTCCGCATTGGGATTGGCAGAAAATTCGCACTTGCCACGTGGTAACAATATTAAAAGAAGAGTCCGAGGACATGAACAGCCTTCCTTGGTGCTTTGAAAACGGCAGCGATGAGGTAATCTCAGAATTTCCCCCAGCTCCGAAAGAACTGGAGGATGGAATCCATAATACTGCAGATAACCTCAAGAAAATCGAGTTGGGGACAACAAATGATCCGCGACCGACGTTCGTCAGCGAGCTGCTGTCTGAAGAGAGGGTGGCTGCGTTAAAAGACGTCCTTTTGCAGCATAAAGATTGCTTCGCATGGAACTATTCCGAAATGCCGGGACTAGATCCAGAAGTTGCTGTACATAGACTAGCAATATCCCCGAACATCAAGCCAGTCAAACAGGCGCCGAGAAGAATGCGACTCGAGCTTGAGATGAGCATAAATACCGAAGTCAAAAAGTTAATCGACTCTGGCTTCATCCAAGAAGTTCAGTACCCTGAATGGATCGCCAACATCGTCCCAGTGATGAAGAAAAATGGGACAGTGCGCATATGCGTAGACTTCCGGGATCTTAATAAAGCTTGCCCGAAGGATGATTTCCCAGTGCCAGTCACTGAACTGATGATAGACAATACATCCACTCATGAAGTCTTCTCCTTCATGGACGGCTCATCGGGGTATAACCAGATAAAAATGCATCCAGAAGACCAGAAGCACACAGCCTTCAGGACTCCTCTTGGTATATTTTGTTATAAAGTGATGCCCTTCGGTTTGAAGAACGCCGGTGCTACTTATCAGAGGGCCATGACAAATATCTTCGACGACCTTATACACGAAATCGTTGAATGCTATATCGACGACCTCGTGGTTAAAAGCAAATCATACGAGGAACATCTCGAGCATCTGAAGACCGTATTTCAACGCCTTCGGCAATACAACTTGAAGATGAATCCTCTTAAATGTGCGTTCGGGGTTTCCTCGGGCAAATTCCTGGGATTCGTTGTTCGACACCGAGGTATTGAAATAGATCCGTCAAAGATTAAAGCGATCATGGAAATGCCTCCGCCGAGGACTCTCAAACAGCTGCGGTCTCTCCAAGGGAAACTCGCATACATACGGCGATTTATAGCCAACCTTTCAGGAAAGTGCCATCCTTATAGTCACCTGATGAAGAAGGGAACCCCATTCGTTTGGGATCAAAAAGGCCAAGGCGCACTGGACGAGATCAAGCAATACCTGCAGAACCCGCCGGTGTTGGCTGCTCCGGTTAAGGGGAAGCCTCTCATTCTTTATACAACCGCCCTCGAAGGTTCCTTAGGCGCATTATGGGCACAAGAGAACGATCAAGGGAAAGAAAGAGCACTCTACTACTTAAGTCGAGTTCTGCTGGGGGCAGAAAGCAACTACTCTCCCATTGAAAAACACTGCCTGGCGTTGATCTTCGCAATAACAAAGCTTAGGCACTATGCGTTGGCGCACGAGGTCCGTCTTATTTCAAAAGTGGACCCTCTCAAATATCTAATGTCAAAAGCCATATTGACAGGGCGACTCGCTAAATGGGCCCTGCTCTTGATGGAATTTTCGATAACATATCAACCTCTCAGGGCAGTAAAAGGCCAGGCCATCGCCGACTTCCTTGCTGAGCATCCCATACCTGCCGATTCTCCGTTAAATTGCGATTTGCCAGACAGACATGCGTTTGACGCAATCGACAGTGGTGATAGCCGGTGGGAGCTTTATTTCGATGGAGCATCTTCCATGAAAAAGCATAAACAAAATACGCCAATGATCAAATCAGGGGTAGGACTCATCTTTGTGACTCCACAAGGAGGAATAATACGCTTCGCCTTCTCCTTAACAGAGCCGAGGACGAATAATGAAGCTGAATATGAAGCTTTGATAGCAGGCCTCGAGATCGCCATTGATATGGGAATTGAAAGCCTCCTCATATATGGGGACTCCCAGCTGGTCGTCAGTCAAGTGAACGGCGATTACCAAACATGCAAACCGGAATTGGTAAAATACGGTGAAAAAGTGCAGCAACTGCTAACCCAAATTCCCTCCTACACGTTGGAAAGTATGCCGTGCGCGGAAAACAGCAAAGCAGACGCACTGGCCAAACTTGCTAAAGAATTGGCTGATGAGAACCTCGATGACGTTAGAATCGTGATACAAAGCCGGCGAGTGCTCGCCCCAGCAGAAATACATCCAGAATCATATAAAGAAAAGGGAGCAACTGAGCAGGCGACCCTACAAATAAAAGACCATAAGAAGACCGAAGACTGGAGAGAAGTCTTCATAGATTACTTCAAGTTCCACCGAATGCCTGAAGAAGCGTGCATAAGATATCAGCTCGTGAAACGAGCTCTGTCTTTCGCCTTCGTCAACGATACTCTATACAAGAGGTCATTCGATTCTTTGTGGCTAAGATGCCTAGGACCTGACGAAGCGAGAAGGGTCGTCCAAGAAGTTCACGACGGACTCTGCGGTTCCCACCAAGCAGGCCCTAAGATGAAGTTGAAGATAAAACGGATGTGCTACTACTGGCCCACGATGATGCAGGATTGCCTGGAATACGCGAGGCAATGTCATTCATGCCAAATTCATGGGGACTTCATCTATCAGCATCCCAATCCACTGCATCCAACAGTGGCTAGTTGGCCATTCGAAATGTGGGGAACTGACATAGTCGGCCCCATCGAACCAGCATCGTCAAAGGGACATCGTTTCATCTTGGCGACGACTGATTACTTCTCCAAATGGGCAGAGGCGGTACTGTTGAGGGAAGTAAAGACAGAGAACATCCTTCATTTCTTCAAAACGCATGTCATATACCGGTTTGGAACCCCAAGAAGGATCATCTCTGATAATGGGCCAGCCTACCGAAGTCATAAAATTAGCCGCTTCGCACAGCAGCACAATATAGACTGGAGATATTCCTCAGTTTATAATCCGCGAGCTAACGGTCTAGCTGAGGCCTTCAACAAGACCTTGACGAAGATCATGAAGAAAACAGTGTCACGAAACAAGAGAGATTGGCACGAAAGATTGCAAGAGGCTCTTTGGGCGTATCGAACTACATTTAAAACGGCCACAAACACAACGCCATACGCGTTGGTATTTGGGACGGAAGCAGTACTCCCTCTCGAGATAGAATTACCCTCTCTACGAGTGGCAGTCCACTACGAGCTGACAGACGAAGAAAATGCTCACCTTCGGTTTGAAGAGCTTGATGCCCTTGATGAAATCCGGCTTCTAGCACAGCAAAATCTGGAAGCTTATAGAGCAAAGATGACGCGCTCATACGAAAGATTGACCCGACCGAGGACATTTTGTCAAGGCGAACTCGTGCTAGTGGTCAAAAGGCCTATGATCCCCAATCGCGCCAAGCGGGGAAAATTCGAGCCAAACTATGAAGGCCCGTACATCATAGATAAAGTTTACCAGGGTGGAGCCTATCTACTCATGGACATGCACGGCGAAAGGCCTTTCAGGCCAATAAACGGTCGCTTCCTAAAGAAATACTACGCTTAATGAGCCATAGTTTAGGTCAATGATAGATGACGACGACTATGTCCGCTCGCTATCTTCCTAAGCTCAAGCTTTATAAAAGTAGCCGGCCTTCTCAGCGATGGACCGAAATGTCCTTAAACTAATAGTGGACCGAAATATCCTTAAACTAATAGTGGACCGAAATGTCCTTAAACTAATAGCAGACCGAAACGTCTTTAAACTAATACCGCAGCATCCTTGGGCTGACGAGATGAATAAAAATAAATAAAAAAAATATAATAAATAAAAACGGTATGTCCATAAGCAAAAAAAGGGCACGGATGAAAACCCGAAAGGGCTCCGTGAGTAAAAATAGCAGGGCTGGCGGCGAGTGTTCGTGAAAACCCGAAAGGGCGCGACCTCGTAAAAAAAAGAGAAAAAAGAAAATAAAAAAAAAACGGTATGTCCATAAGAGAAATGGGCACGGATGAAAACCCGAAAGGGCTCCGTGAGTAAAAACAGCAGGGCTACCGACGAGTGTTTGTGAAAACCCGAATGGGCGCAACCTCGTTAAAAGACACTTACAGGGTCCTCTCGACCTTGTGAGGAGAAACCACCCGCGTGAGATCCTTACGACTCACAAAGGAGCAACACACTTAGGAATCCCCACGATTCCTAAGGAGAAAATACACTTGCGAGATCCTCACGACTCGTAAGGAGAACTCTCTTATGGGACCCTCACGGCTCATAAGATTTGAAAGTCTTAAGTTACAGAGACCCAAACCTGTGCTTAAGCAAACCCCCACAAACTTCCAATATTGCCCTACAAGTGGCTCAGTATTGACCCTTGTATACAATCCACGGGCGCGAATAAACATTTCCTTAGCCAAATTTCATCCGTAATTGGGAATACGTTCGCATGGTGAACAACCCTTATAAATCCCCTCGATTTATGAGGAGAAAACCCGCCTGTAGGATCCTTACGACTTCCAGAGGAACAAAACACTTAGGAACCCTCACGATTCCTAAGGAGAAAATACACCTACAAGATCCTCACGACTTATAGGGAGAAATACCTTTATGAGATCCTTACGGCTCATGAAATCGAAAGCCTTAGTCGACAGGTCCCTAACCCTGATCGCTAAGCCTCCTTTGTTCGACAATGACAGAGGCAAATGATGATTCGCTCCTGGCAATACCCCAGTTGCAGCGGTGCTGATGCCAAAATCGGTGTCCAATTTCAGGTTTACAGCGAAAAGCCGGTAGGCCGCACATGCATACGACATAGCCGAAATGATGGGGCAGCTTGCAATAAAAAGCAGCAAGTAAAGAAAATGTATGCATGGAAAACAGCCGAAGTGATTAGGCAACTCGCCATAAAAAGCAGCGAGTAAAAATAAAATAAATAGCCGAAATGATTGGGCACCGCGGAAAATAGCCGAAATGATTGGGCAATCGCGACCTTCGCGATATAAAAGCTGAATTGATAGAGCATCGCGGAAATAAAATAAAACAAAAAGAAGAAATGATAAAACCTTGGCCCTACAGTTAAGATCACATCGATCCCTGTATACAATCCAAGGGCGTAAACAAAGAAGGAACCATACTTCCCCAGCGGATTCCGTCAAACGACGAAGCCAAACCTCAACGGTTCATTTCAACCGAAGAAGCCAGTGACTTCAACAAAAAAAAACTCCTCGACTCACGGATACAAACACTCCTTGACGAGAGCCTTCTGATCCGCGTCGACCCGCAGAGCCACCAGTGCCTCCGTAGGAACCCTCGACTCGTTTCAAACCCCAAGGAAACAAATAATCCTTAGCGCTTGGGAAACAAATAATCCCAGCAAAATCCTCGACTCACGGATACAAACACTCCTTGACGAGAGCCTTCTGATCCGCGTCGACCCGCAGAGCCACCAGTGCCTCCGTAGGAACCCTCGACTCGTTTCAAACCCCAAGGAAACAAATAATCCTTGGCGCTTGGGAAACAAATAATCCCAGCAAAATCCTCGACTCACGGATACAAACACTCCTTGACGAGAGCCTTCTGATCCGCGTCGACCCGCAGAGCCACCAGTGCCTCCGTAGGAACCCTCGACTCGTTTCAAACCCCAAGGAAATAAATAATCCTTGGCGCTTGGGAAACAAATAATCCCAGCAAAATCCTTGACTCACGGATACAAACACTCCTTGACGAGAGCCTTCTGAGCCGCGTCGACTCGCAGAGCCACCAGTGCCTCTGTGGGAACCCTCGACTCGTTTCAAACCCCAAGGACACAAATAATCCTTGGCGCTTGGGAAACAAATAATCCCAGCAAATTCCTTGACTCACGGATACAAACACTCCTTGACGAGAGCCTCCTGATCCGCGTCGACTCGCAGAGCCACCAGGGCCTCCGTGGGAACCCTCGACTCGTTTCAAACCCCAAGGAAACAAATAATCCTTGGTGCTTGGGAAACAAATAATCCCTCGCAAAATCCTCGACTCACGGATACAAACACTCCTTGACGAGAGCCTTCTGATCCGCGTCGACTCGCAGAGCCACCAGCGCCTCCGTGGGAACCATCGACTCGTTTCAAACCCCAAGGACACAAATAATCCTTGGCGCTTGGGAAACAAATAATCCCTCGTAAAACTTCTCAACTCACGGATACAAACACTCCGTGACAAGAGCCTCTTTGACTCACATCTCGGGCAGTAAGGATTCAAAAACTTGCTTCCTGAACAATGGGACCCTGCAAGTCAATCCTAAATGGTCTCTTGCATACTATTCATGGGTCTCACTCTCTGAAGTCGATTCTCGACAAAGAGGGAAACAACCGCTTACGAGCCCTCTCGACTCGTAAGAGGGAGAAATTCTCTTATAGGATCCTTTCGACTTATGAGAGAAAACCACACTTGGGAATCCTCACGATTCCTAAGGAGAAAATCCACTTACGAGATCCTCTCGATCCGTAGGGAGAAAAGTCTCTATGAGACCCTCACGGCTCATGGAGTTGGAAAGTCTTAGGCAGCAGATCTGAACCTGCGGCCTAAGCCATCGCTATTTCTTAAGAAAGTCAAGATGCGTGCTCTATTATCTGTTAACCATGTTTATCAAGATAGCATGCCGATAGTAAGAGAAAGAAGAAAGCTACAGAAGGAACATTCGATTTACGTTTGATCGAGCATTCGAGACACACTCATTCATGCGCAAGCAAAAGACTCAGAACGAAAAAATAAAGACAAGCTGGGATAAAATTTTTCCATTAATATGGCCAATGGTTCTTACAATCATAAAAGCGATAAACGAAGAAACATCATTACAAGGGAATAACCTCGAACCCAGGACATGGATTGAGGACCTCGAAAGCAACCCTATCTATGACTTTCCAGGCCTCGCGGACTATCCTAATATGCTTTCTCTCGCGAGCACAAGCGTCAGGGTCCCCCCTGATGTCTTCCACCCTCCGATAAGCGGCGAGTATGGCAGACTGTTGAAAGACCTCGTGCAAGAGATCGATGTGACTGTCTCGCCGTCTCTTTGAGATAAAGTTCAACAGGTACACCGAGTGCACCTTATCCTCAGCGGCATCCAGCGCCCTAAGCGGCACACCGGAACAAAACAGGGGAAGCGCTTCCTAGATGGCTCCCACGATAAGCTTAAGAAGGGAGGAACGCCGGGGAAGCAGGGGACCGTTGTATGCATCGAAGCGGCTCATTATCTCAGCGCACTCCTCGTTCGTGAACTCTCGATTCTGAGAGCGGCCAAGTCGGCGGATGTCCCCGTAAGAGATGATCTCGTTAAGAGCATACATATGGGCGTCCATTGTTCCTGTAAAAGAAGATCGACAACAATCAGCAACCCTTAAAAGTTATGTTATATAATTTAAAAGGAGCAAAGCTCCATTAATGAATCAAGAAATTATAAATGAAAATCTTTCGGAGAGAAAAGCTCTATTAATGGAACCCTAACAGGGTTATCCTTAATCCTCTTTAGACCCCTTTAGAGCAAAGCTCTACTAAATGAAACCCTAAATGGGTCTTCTTTAGATCAGGGATCTATTGAGAGCAAGGCTCTGTCAATGAAAATTAATCTAATTTAATTTAATTCAAATTAAAATTTTCACCTAAAAGTTTTAAGAGTTAACTTTTGAAGTTCTTGAAAATAAAGAGCAGGGCTCTGAGGTTCTGAAGATAAAATTTTTGGAGATGATGATCATCTGTGAAGGACCAAAGGTCCCATTTATAGGCACTAAGTGCCCTTCCAACTTCCAAAAGCCACCGCGACGGTTGGGATTCTGCCACCGTTGCGCTTGCGTTTGGAGGCCACGTAAGTGCAACGGTGGGGGGCATTTGTTTACCCCAATCAGAGCAAAGCTCTGTTCAAATTCCAAGGCGGGAGATGAAGTAACGCTTCATCTTCCCCCAATCAGAGCAAAGCTTTGCTTTAAAAATTTAAACTTTAATAAATGAAACAACGCTTCAGATTCTTTGCGCTGCGCGCAATGCGCCACGTGTCAGAAGTTGACACGGCAGCACAACGCCCAAGGCGGCACGACCGATCAGAGCAAGGCTCTTTAAAAACATAAGTAACACTTAACTGCGCAAGCGCACGGCAGCGCGACACGTGTCTGCGCAGTTGCGCAAGCACAACTGCGCAAGCGCACGGCTACGCGACACGTGTCTGTGCAGTTGCGCAATCGCAACTGCGCAAGCGCACAGCTGCGCGACACGTGTCTGCGCAGTTGCGCAAGCACTGTTGCGCAAGCCTTCCACTGCGCGACACGTGTCATTCATTGGGGAGTTGCGCAGAAACAGAATTAAAATTTATGAAATCTTTTCTGTTCTTTCCAAAACCAGAAGATTTTCTTCTGCCTTTGGATCAAAGATCCAGCGGTGGGAAAATTCCCAAAATCACTCAGAAAAGATCTTGTTAACAAATTCAACAAATTTGTGAGCACTATAAATAGGACCCCAGACCTCATTCGATGGGAATGAACTTGAAGAATCAACTTCTGGCATAAAAAATAAGAGAAGAGAAAGAACTCTTGAAGATTAATTAAGAACATAAAAAAAAAGGTAAAAACTTCTTTTAAAGAAGAGAAAAATCTCTGAAGAACAGAGAATTAAAAAGGGAATAATCCAATAAAAATAAATAAATAGTGCCTTGCACTTGTTGTGAATCCTTGGTTCTGTGAAATCAGGGAAAACAAGAAGAAAAACTTGTTTTCCTTTGATCCAAATTTGGACACTTTTGTTCTTAAATCTGAAAAATTCTTGAGGTTCTGCACAAATGCAACCCATTATTTAAAAAGGGCCTGGCCCAAATCAAATTGCAAAATAATAAAGGGGCAGAGCCCTGTTTGGAAAATTCTTGAGGTTCTGCACAAATGCAACCCATTATTTAAAAGGGCCTGGCCCAAATCAAATTGCAAAATAATAAAGGGGCAAAGCCCTGTTTGGATTGATTTTCTAGTCGGGCAAAGCCCAAATATAAAAAAAATAAAATTTGGACTTAACCCAATCCTGGCTGTAAGTCCTTAAATTAAATGGATTGAGCAAAATGGCTCTCCTAAACCAATTCACGACCGGTTCGAGGGTACATCTCCGAACTCCTTTGACATCCCTCGTTGTAATTCCTCAACGACGTCAAAGAGGTGACGGGTCCCAACGACCACACATCCAAATGGACCGAAACGTCCCTAAACTAATATTGGACCGAAACGTCCCTAAACTAATATCGGACCGAAACGTCCCTAAACTAATGATGGACCACTACGTCCCTAAACTGGCGTTGGACCGAAACGTCCCTAAACTAATGACGGACCACTACGTCCTTAAACTGGCGATAGACCGAGATGTCCCTAAACTAATAATGGACCACTACGTCCCTAAACTAGAACAATAGAGCCAATCGCTCTTTCGCTGGATCTAAACGGTCCCGTTTAAGTTGATCTTAGCCCCGAACACGGCTAACGTATCCTTAAACATTCAAATGAACTATAAAACTCCAAATAAACTCTAGTCCTAGGGTACATCTCTGAACTCCTCTGACATTTATCGTTGTGATCCTTCAACGACGTCAGAGAGGTGACGGGTCCCGACGGCCATAAATTAAACAGATCACTACGTCAAGTTGATCTTAGTCCAAAACAGGACTAACGTATCCTTGATGAACGTTTAAGTTGATCTTAGCCGCAACGCGACTAATGCATCCTTAAACTAAAAACACCAAACCCAAATCTAAGTAAATACGGATTTGGACTAATCCACGTCCTACGGGCGACGGCATTACTCAGTCTCCGTATACAATCCACGGGCAACCACAAACAAAACAAACACACACGACACGAAGTGAAATTCTGGAGAAGGAGAAAGTTGTTACCGCGATGCGGTAGCGTAATTAACTGCAGGGGCTTGCGCCTGCAGGGAAGAGCGTCCCCACAATCAAAAACCCCTCAAGCGAGGGGGAATCTGATGAAGTCTGCTACATCGGCCACATCCGTCTAAACTTCCGATACCCGGTGCCATAAATCAACTTGGCATCTTCGGAGAGGTAGACGGATAAAACCAAATAGCATCTGCCCCGAATCTCAGCGCCAGGACCAAGCAGTCCTGCGCGGCCGTCTTTCGGAGGGGAACAGTGGATTTTGGGTACAGCCCCGAGTCACATGGAGGCAATGAGCGATAGGAGGGGTTTCGTCTCTCCCGGTATTGGGGGTTGATATTGCGCTATGCTCGATTGGCTATAACTGGAAGTCCTTGGCCAGGGCTGCTGCCGAAATTTACTGATAAGTGTTATCAGTAGTTTCTCGAACCGTTATAGGCCAGACATCAGCATGACTTATCACGTTACTGGGGACTGACGTTTACCATCCCTAGACATGATATGCGACATATCAGACGAAGAGACCGGACTATACGGTAGTGTTACTGATAGGCTTCATGGAGAGTATGGACGAGCTTGCTTGTTGATCTTCATATCGCTCAATACCCGGGTAGCCGTTATGTCCATCTAGTACCGCTGATGGCTTGTAGGTGACTGATGTGATCATCACCTACTGCCGGCGTATTAACGAGTCTTTAGAGTCCCACACAGAAGTTTCCTGGTTCAAGCGAAACGAAGTAGGACACATATGTGATATATGTGTGGGCCTGATTAAATACGTGTATGTGATACCGTATTGTAATCTGGTAGTTATCTGTTATCGGTTCGGTTATATGCGATATAGCCAGATTGTCGAATCAAGTGTTGATTTGATAATGTGATATACAGATAAATGATATTAGTCGGTCATATGTGATATAACCGGATTATTAAATCAAGTGTTGATTTAATAATGTGATATATATTATATGTGATATAATTTTATCTTAAATAATATCATTAGCTCACTAATTATTCTTCATAATATATATTAATATATATATATATATATATATATATATATATATATATATATATATATATAATGAAGCATGGCTTGAATTTCTATTTTTGAGAAAAATAGAAATGGGGTGGAAAATGAGAGCATGGTTGCAAACATGGGCTTTATTTATAGTTTATTCATCTTGACTCACTATTCAAGCATGGTTGCAATTTTATATTGCAAAATTCCATGCTTGAATGAGTGGGGGTCAAGAGTTGCTATTCATTCTAGTCCTATTCTCAATATTTAACCATTTTCTTGAGTTGCTCCCATGGTTGCTCTCTAGCTTCATCTTCTTCCTCAATTGTCATGGTTAAAGCTTCAACCCTCACATGAGATGTGAATCATGAAGCTTGAACACAATCTTGTGAGCTCCCTACTTCACCACCCCACACCAAACTAGCAATTTGGTGTGGTGTGTTTGCCACACTAAAGGAGTTTAGTGTAGAGTTAGCTTGGGCTAGAGAGACTTCGGGTGGATCATCTTTGGCGCGAAGATCACGAAGGAGGGTCGTTCAACTCGAAGAGGAGCCTTGTAGAGTCGCGTGGACTTCAACCCGGAGCTTTAGAAGATAATGACTCGAACTACAAAGGTTGTATGCTCTTTTCTTCTCTTGGTTTAATCACATCACAAAGGAAAACCCTAATAATCTAGTAATGATCTTGTTAGTCTAACTTAGCACCTAATAAAAATTAAAATGTGGCATGCTTGATGCCTCTAGAACCTCATGGTGGTGTTAAGGTAGACTTTCATTGTATCATAGCTACTAGGCATTGGATGTCGACCTATGGGGGGTTCTCACTGTGTGACAGTGTGGCGAAGCATAGGCTCTTACCCCCAGGGTGTCCCGAGACCGGAAGGTGTTCTGGCGGGTTGTAGTCCTCGCGAGGGGGCATGCATAAAAAGTAGCTGCTGAGGGACCTGTAGGTGCTACGGCAACCCCATTGGATGGGGTGGCTGCCTGACTTTCATGGTATCAAAGCCAGGCTAGAACATTAGGGTAACTACAGTAGTTTCTCTGGGTGTATTGGGCTCTACACCGACACGACCTATTGCACTATTAGGGGTCTGACGGCTACCTCCCCTAGGCCCGATATGCGATACTTTTAGACGAACAGACCAGACTGTATGGAGAATGTCACAAATAGGTTCAGTAGGAGTTCAGATGAGTTTGCTCATCGGCCTTCTTATTAATAGATACCTGGGTAGCCGTTACATACAGGTAATGCCACTGACGGACTTGTGGTTAAATCCACTGCCAGCGTACTGTCAAGTCTTTAGAGTCCCACATAGAGGGTTTCCCTGGTTCAGGCGAAACGATGTAGAGGCCGTATGGTTTTACGTGCAGGGTTCCGATCATATACGTGTACTAGCTGCACGGATGTTGTTCGGAAGGATAATACTAGTGGGGTTTGGTTTAAGCCGGATCCTGATATTATATTATTGGATTGTTATTATCTTATTGTATTCATATTTTTTTAATACGAATACTGGTATGTATATACGGTGAAGGCATTCTTGTAATTTCACAAGAGATGCTTCTAGAAGGGGACACCTCATTATTTGGATTTATCTATTTTGGAAATAGATTAATGAGGTGGAAAATGGAGATATTTTATGGCATGAAGTGAAGCATGGCTCATTACATTGTTTATTGGTTTGGGGTTACTATTGATGCATGGTTGTTATTTTCTATATGAAAATAATCCATGCTTCATGAATGATGAGAATGAGCCATCCTTCACTTGGAAAAAGACTTGATCATTTGCTCATTTCCTTTCTCTCTCCATTTTCACCTCTTTCTTCCTCAAAACCCTAACCCTCACATGAGTTGTGAAACATAGGGTCCTTTGAGATAAAACATTCTAATAAACACTCTACATCTCCTAAGCTACCTAGTTTAGCGAGCTAGGCACTTTAGGTTTACTTCGGTTTAGAGGTTGGAGCTTGAACCACATACTCTCAGGTGGATCGTCTTCGACACGAAGAGACCGACGTTTCAAGCGCGACCGATCTTTGAGAAGCTCAAGAAGAGGAGGAGGAGAAGACGACCCGAAGGACTTGTTAACAAGGAGGTATAAACCCTAACATAGTAGTCAGAACCTCCAAGTAGTATAGTTAGTTAAGGTTTCCGTAAAGATCCTGGAGTTTAGGCCGATGTTGTGAAGTATGAAAAATCGTTTTTGTAAATTCCGCCTCCCTGCGAATTCGTGGGGTGCGCGACATTGACTTACAGTGGTATCATAGCTTACTAAACCTTAACTAGCTTGTTAGAAAGTAATTAGAATTTCGATCGACGGAAAAATACCCGAAATTACATTTCCATAGCATGCTTGCTGTTGATTTTCAAAACTGTTCAGAAAATTATTTCAGTGAGCTTAAAAATACATGCAGGCATTTCTAAGGTCTAGAAAAAAATTTGAGCACCTAACTCATCAACTTGGTGGCGGAAGCACGACCAAATATGACATTTGGCCGTCGATCCTCCGCCGAGTTGTGGCCGAGTTTCTCCCAATTTTTTCTGTGGTTTTGGTTATTGGAATTATGATTTTTGGTATATTTGGTTTTTACCCAGATTATTTGTGTACTGGTATGTGCATAGGGTAAACACGGATAATTATTATCGATCGAAATTCTAAGTTCTTGGCTAATTGGTGTTTCTGTGTTTGTATATGTGTTGCTAAACGTCTGCTAATTGCTATATGTCGATTAGTGGGGGTTGCACATATTAGAATTTTGATGGTTTGTGTATACGAAGTATTGGATCGACGTGAATGAATAGCCGGGGGGATGTGAGAAGTGTGTGCTTTTCTTTCATTCTTGTATATTTGTAAATTGATGTATTATTCTTTTGCGGGGCACATCCGAGTTGAGGTTGTAGCTACTGTTGTATTATTTCATTTACTTTTTCTTGCACCTATGATAGACCCAAGGCGGGGTGTACAAACTCCCGTGTTCTTGAAGTGCCGAGTGGCCTACTCATTTTATTGAGGGAGGTTACTTCACTTCGGGAATTTGGCAGGTAGTTTGCTGCACCCATAGGAGTCTAGGTTGGGGTTTGGCTATTCATCACGACCGTGGAATCCGTCTTTCATTCTAGGCTAAAACGAAACACGGAAATCCTAGTATATCCAATATATTCATTTGTGTTATGATCTATGATCTGGAATGCCTATTATTGTGTGAGACGAATGCTTATATATATTGTATATAATAAACGTTGCTTATGTTTTGTACCCGCGCTAGTCTAGCCCCCGCTCTGCCGTTAGCTAAGTAACCTAACAGTGCATAACGGGACCCCGTGGCGAATGCGGATGGCATAAGCGTACGTTCTATTTTCATTTCTTTCTACAATGATAGGATTAAATGATGGGACCGCATTAATATTGATTAATGCAAAGAAAACAAACCAAAGCTAAATCGTTGGAAAAATTTCAAAACCACTCGGTTTTTCTTGAAAAACAAATTTTAAATGCGGAGCCTAAACCACTCCTTTTAAAAGCTATGATGGTTCCTTCGACTATATCATGTTCATTAAGTTCACGGTTTTCGCCAAAACCAGCTGTAACCCTCCGTCATTTCAGATGGGTATTCAGTAGTATTCAAGCTATGTATTTTGACTTTCGCCAAGGCAGAGTGATTGGTAGCTGCTGGGTATTCATCTGTAGCATAGATAGATGAGTTAATTTGGGACATTCGTACAACTATTTTGGCCTTTGTCAAGGGTTTGTATGGATGGGTTCAGATTAATCTCGACAATGACGGATAGAACTTGACGTGCGTCTTTTGAGATTTTGGCCTTCGTCAAGGTCATGAGTGCCTGGGGCAAAAATCCACATTGGGAGTTTCAAAGGAAAAGAAAACTTGCTAGTTTTGCATTCCATTTGGAGTGTGATGATTTTGGTAGCATTCTTTCAAAGTTGTCACATGATGATATTTGGATCCCGATCCCACCGTGAGTTATGTTACTCCTCGGAATATTTTTTCACTTAAACAATCAATGCTATAAACTAAGTAGGTGTCAAGAACGGTTTTCGCGGGGCAACGCCTCCAGGAAAAAGAGTTTATGTAATTAAGGAACTTCGTGAAAGTATTGGAAAACCTTCCTCGAAGTACCGACACTAGCCTGGCCAAAAGGTTAAGCAAGAATTGTAAGGTGTGATTAATCCCGGACAATTCTTCTTTTATGGTTTGAAGGAGGATTCGAGAAACAGTGGGAGCCATCCTATTTAGATAAACCAATAACTAATCTAAACTTGCAAGAGTATCATGTTGAGTGTTTCTTCTATCTCTCCTGACTGCAGCGACCAAAATGACCGGGCTTAAGTTACTGCTAGATAAACATATTGACGGTGACAAACTATAAAGATTGGATAAGAAATATCCAGATGGCCATAACCTATGACAAGCTGAGCTACTTCCTTACTACCAAAGCCCCAGCCGTCCCAGGTCCAGATTCCACCGTTACGGATGTTGAAATCCGTAAAACATGGGAAATAGACTGTGCGAGAGCCAAGTGCCTCATGTTGGCCTCAATGGATAATGAACACCAGAGACGACACGAGAAGATGGAATTAGCTTCCATTTTCCTCCATACCAAAGATTTATATGGAGAGCAATCTCGTATTGCAAGATATGAGACCTCGAAGAAATTGTTTCAGGCGAGGTTAGCTGTCAGGTCATCTGTAGAAGACCACGTCTTTAAGATGATCAGTTATATTGAAGAGCTCGTGGACCATAGGACCACGTTGGAGAACGAGTTATATACATATTTGATTCTACAGTCCCACCCCTCTACTTACGCCCAGTTTATCTTGAATTTTAATATTCAAGGGAAAGAAGTTACACTTTCAGAACTCCTCAATATGTTGAGGAATGCAGAAGGAACCCTACAGAAAACTAGGGAGACACCCGCTCTGCTTATTGGGGAACATTCCTCCTCTATATCCAAGGCGAAAGCCAAGGGGAAGAAGAAGAAGGCCCCCACCAAGAAGAAAGGTGGTGTCAGTAAGGTAGAGGGAAATGGCAAGGCAAAAGTTTCGGGGCCGACAGTAGGGAAGGAGGAATGCTTCTATTGTCACAATAAAGGCCATTGGAAGAAGGACTGCAGGGCTTGGAGAGCCAGTAACCAGGATTCGAAGCACGTTGTGGTTTCGGCTTCAGGGTGTGTTTATGATTGAAAACCGTCTGTCAATCAACTCTACTTCCTGCGTATTGGATACCGGTTCAAGATCTCATATCTATAATTCATTGCATGCGTTGAGAAACTGTAGAGTTATCATGGCAGGTGATATGAATCTCAGGGTTGCTAACGGAACGAGCGTGGATACTGTATCCGTAGGGGAATATCACATAGGATTGACAAGTGGAAACACTTTGGATTTGCGTAACTGTTTTTGTATACCTAGTTTGACATATAATATCATCTCCGTATCTTTACTATTTAAAGAAATTTATGATTTTACATTTGTAAGCGATGTCGTAAACATCCACCTTAATCATGGTTTGATTAGGTCGGGTACACTAGACAACGGTATATACGTATTAAACCAATACCAAGTTTTAAATGTCCAGAACACACTTAGAAGAAAGTCTCCAGAATTAAATCAAGATTTCTTATGGCATTGTAGACTGGGTCATATCAATGAAACACGGTTGACGAAGTTACATAAAGAGGGATATTTGGATCCGTTTAAATATCTGTCTTATGCAACTTGTCAATCATGTATCAAAGGAAAGATGACAAAGACTCCGTTAACTGGATATGGGGTAAGAGCGAGTGAGCTCTTGGGACTCATACATAGCGACGTGTGTGGTCCAATGTCTACACAAGTAAGAAATGGTTATTCCTACTTCATTACTTTTACAGACGATTTCTTAAGGTATGGACATATATTCTTGATGAAATATAAATCCGAGGCCTTTGAGAAATTCCAGGAATACAAGAATGAAGTGGAAAAACAAACAAGCAAAAGTATCAAGACACTTAGATCTGATCGAGGTGGTGAATACTTAAGTGCCGAGTTCCTGAATTATTTAAAAGGGAATGTAATTCTCTTTCAACATACTCCTCCATACACACCTCAACACAACGGTGTATCGAAAAGGCGGAACCGCACCTTATTGGATATGGTACGTTCCATGATGAGTAACGCTGAGTTACCGCGATCCTTCTGGGGTTATGCACTGGAATCTGCTGCATATCTTTTGAACAAGGTTCCTACAAAGTTAGTGCCTACCACACCATATGAAATATGGAGTCAGAAGAAACCCTATCTTAAGTATCTTAAAATATAGGGATGTCCAGGTTTTTGTCAAAAAGCAGCATGCGGACAATCTCGAGGCACGCTCAGTACTGTGTAAGTTTGTGAGATACCCAAAGAACTCCAAGGGGTATCTTTTTTATTACATGGAGGAACAAAAGGTCTTTGTTTCTTGGCATGCCCACTTCTTGGAAACTCAATTTCTTGAAAAAGAAATAAGTGGGAGCGCAATAGAACTGGAAGAAATTCCAGAACTATAAACTATTACTGAAAGCATGGAGGAACCAGAAGTTTCAAAAGAACCGGACGTCGCTGCGCCACTCCGTAGATCTAGTAGGTAGTCTCATTCGCCCGAGAGATACTACGATTTTCTCATAGACGGTGATCGAGAGGATTACATCATCAACGATGATGAGCCAACTAGTTTCCAGCAGGCCATTACGAGCAGAGACTTAGTAAAGTGGCTAGATGCAATGCGGGCCGAAATGGAATCCATGTACACCATCAAATTCACTTTGGACATTGCACCTCAAGGGGTAAAACCCGTAAGCTGCAAATGGATCTTCAGAAAGAAGATTGGTGCAAATGGACATGTTGAAACCTATAAGGCTAGACTTGTTGCAAAAGGTTTTCGTTAAAGACTTGGTTTGGACTATGTTGAAACCTTTTCTCCAGTGGCTATGCTTAAATCCATTCGGATCCTACTTGCCATTGCTGCCTTCTAAGATTATGAAATTTGGCAGATAGACGTAAAGACCTCTTTTCTAAATGGAAATTTTGAAGAGTGTGTTTATATGGATCAGCTAGAGGGTTTTATAGAGAGTGGGAGCAGCGGAAGAGTGTGCAAGTTGCTTAAGTCCATTTATGGATTAAAGCAGGCATCGCGAAGTTGGAACATCTGTTTTGATGAGACGGTAAAAAAATTCGATTTTATCAAAAATTTAGATGAACCATGCATTTATAGTAAGATTGTAGCGAGAACTGTAGTATTCCTCATCTTGTACGTGGATGACATTCTCCTAATAGGAAATGACATTCTTATGCTATAAGCAGTTAAAGGATTCTTGTCACAAAGGCGCTCCATGAAAGACCTGGGTGATGCCTCCTATATTCTAGGGATCCAGATCTATCGTGATAGATCTAAGAGAATGTTGGGACTTTTACTGTCCAGGTATATCGACACCATACTGAAAAGATTTAGTATGGAAGATTCCAAGTTCGGTAATCTACCGGCTTGTCACAGGATCACCCTCTCTAAAGAGATGCCTCCTAAGACTGATTTGGAAAGGGATCGCATGGGTATTATACCCTACGCTTCTGCGGTAAGCTTTATAATGTATCCGATGTTGTGTACCAGACCAGATATTGCTTACGCACTAAGCATGGTAAGCAGGTATCATTCAAACCCTGGGGAGAAACACTGGATAGTAGTTAAGAATATTCTCAAGTACCTAAGAAGGACTAAGGAGATATTCTTGGTGTACGACAGTAAAGACCTCCAGATCGAGGTCTTCACCGACTCCATCTTCCAGAGTGACAAGGATGACTCCAAGTCCATTTCGGGTTATGTCTTTACCCTCAATAGAAGGGCGGTCTATTGGAAAAGCTCCAAGTAGGACACCATTGCTGACTCGACGATAAAAGCGGAGTATATCGCTGCATGTGACGCTGCGAAAGAAGCCGTTTGGATGAAGAAGTTCATTATAGAACTTCAGGTGGTTCCGTCCTTTGTTGATCCAATATCTCTGTATTGTGACAACAACGAGACTATAGTTTTAGCTAAAGAACCAATGTCCTATCAGAAGTCCAGACATATCTTGAGACGGTATCACCTGATCAGGGAGATCGTGGATTGCCGGGAGATCGAGGTGCGGAGAGTAGACACGGAGAACAACACTGCAGATCCATTCACAAAGGCTATCCCTCAGACGCAGTTTGAGAGGATATTAGAGATGATAGGTCTGCGATACGCCAATACATGGCCTTAGTGCAAGTGGGAGATTGTTAGTGATGTATGCCCTAAAGGTCGTTATTGTATAGTACTGGATTGTATATTACATTTTGGAAGTTTGGGATATACACGGATATAATAAAAGTCTTGCTCTATATGATAGTATGCTATATGTTTGCTTCTATCTTAATATGTGTATATGTTTCTTTTAACGTATCGCTAATACATATTGGTAGAGCCCTTAGGATCTTTGCTTGACTACCAGCGTTATGATGGTAGTCACACTAGTGGGGGCTGGATAGTCTATAAGCACATCCTTAAGATTGTCCCTAGTCGTAGGATTATCGAGACAGGGCATCAATACTCCAGTGTAGACTAGTGTATACGCTTCTTATCCCCAGTCAGGGGAGATGGCCTGTCCTACAGCCATTGGTATGCGATACCGGAGATAGTATGCAGATGCTTATTGCGTTATGAGTTGCACTGGATGGACTCGACGGGAACTGCTGGTTGGTATTATACTTATCGTCAGTTAGCAGTCCCTAAGTGACATGAGTACAGTTAGTCCGTTGACTTGACATCACTATTCATCTCGAGTGTGTTCCATTATACTTAGATCACTACCCTACCACGGCTCAAATGAGTCGTGCAAATAGGTAGTGGTTGGGTGCAGTCCCGAAGCACTTGGAGGTAGTAGGGGTTAGATAGTATTTGTTTCTCTCGGTATTTGGAGTTGATATCGCGCTGTATTCGGATAGCCAATACAAAAAGTCCTTGGCCAGAGCAAGCGAGATTTACTGGTAGGTACTCCAGTAGTTTCTCTGGGTGTATTGGGCTCTACACCGACATGACTTATTGCACTATTAGGGGTCTGACGGCTACCGCTCCCTAGGCCCGATATGCGATACTCTTAGACGAACAGACCGGACTGTACAGAGATTGTCATAGTTAGGCTCAGTAAGAGTTTGGATGAGTTTTCTCCTCGGCCTTCTTATCGACAGATACCTGGGTAGCCGTTACGTACAGCTAGTGCCACTGACGGACTTGTGGTTAAACTCACTGCCAGCGTACTGTCGAGTCTTTAGAGCCCCACACAGAGGGTTTCCCTGGTTCAGGCAAAATGTTGTAGAGGCCGTATGGTTTTACGTACAGGGTTCCGATCATATACGTGTACTAACTGCACGTATGTTGTTCGGACGGATAATACTAGTGGGCTTTGGTTTAAGCCGGATCCTAGTATTATATTATTGGATTATTATTATCTCATTGTATTTGTATTTTTTTGAATACGAATATGGGTATGTATATACGGTTAGGGCTTTCTTGTAATTTCACAAGAGATGCTTTTAGAAGGGGACACCTCATTATTTGGATTTATCTATTTTGGAAATAGATTAATGAGGTGGAAAATTGAGATATTTTATGGCATGGAGTGACGTATGGCTCATTACGTTGTTTATTGGTTTGGGGTTACTATTGAAGCATGGTTGTTATTTTCTATATGAAAATAATCCATGCTTCATGAGTGATGAGAATGAGCCATCCTTCACTTGGAAAAAGACTTGATCATTTGCTCATTTCCTTTCTCTCTCCATTTTCTCCTCCTTCTTTCTCAAAATTCTAACCTTCACATGAGTTGTGAAACACAGGGTCCTTTGAGATAAAATATTCCAATAAACACTCTACATCTCCTAAGCTACCTAGTTTAGCGAGCTAGGCACTTTAGGTTACCTCGGTTTAGAGGTTAGAGGTTGAACCACATACTCTCGGATGGATTGTCTTCGACACAAAGAGACCGACGTTTCAAACGCGATCCGATCTTCGATGAGCTCAAGAAGAGGAGGAGAAGAAGAAGACCCGAAGGACTTGTTAACAAGGAGGTATAAACCCCAACATAGTAGTTAGAACATCCAAGTAGTATAGCCAGTTAAGGTTTCCATAAAGATCCTGAAGTTTAAGCCGATGTTGCGAAATATGAAAAATTGTTTTTGTAAATTTCGCCTCCCTGTGAACCCGCGGGGTGCACGACATCGACTTACATTCCGTTCGTCCTATCCGGTATGGAGCTTTTGAAATTGGTTGAGTACCCAATATCATGTCTATCATGAATTCGATTGCTCGATCCGGTAGTAGACTAGACACATCCGCGAATACGTCTTCAAACTCTCGGACTACCATAGGCATCTCTTCCTCCCCTTGTAGGGTGTTCAACACCTCCTCTTTTCTCGGTACATCCCTGTATGTTGCCGGATCGAAGGATGGGCTTTTGCTATTGAAGATGAATATCGGATGATCGGGGATTTCGAATACTACCCTCCTATGGCGGCAGTCAATGGTGGCGTAGAATATCCCCAACCAATCCATACCTAAGAACACATTGAAGTTCGACACATCTATCACCATGAAGTTGGTGTAGAATCCTCGACCACATATTACCACATGATACAGGTTGTATCCTGTAGTGGACTTAATTACATCGTTTCCCATGTTAACATTTCATTCGGTGGTGTGGGATGTCACTAGAATAGAATACGCGGTCATAAATTTTTGTGCCATGAAGCAGTGGGAAGCACCCGAGTCAAAAAGTGTAAATGCAGGTGTAGATGCTACTAAGTGAATACCCGCGTTTTAAAAGAAGGGTTATAGATGAGCCTAACTAGGATCGAAAAGAAAGAACATGTGTGGTACTAAAATTAAGATGTATATATGAAGGATACGGATATCTGTAATAACCTCCCCAGTAGCCTCAGCCTCCTCGGCTGTTATGGTGAAAACCTGGCGTTTAGGACCGTTGCGCTGGGCCTGTTGGAAGACGCGTCTCTTTGGAGGCAAAGGAGGTCCCTTTGGTGGTGCTCCCTGCCCGGTTGGCTTAACTGCTCGGAGTGGTCGAGCCCTTACTGTAGTGCCCCATTATTGACTGGTCGGTTGACAGGGCCAAGTTGTCTTCTCTTGTGAGGGAAATCTCCAACTGCAGGATTCGGGGACCCGCAACTTAAGTAAAGTTTGTGCAAAGAAATGGCAGTCCCGCATATGGTGCCCTGGTTTACTGCAGTGATTGCAGATTATCGCATAAGGTCTTGAAATGATCGGCCCTGCTGGCCTTTTGAATTGTTGCCTGTTGTCGAACTTGGAATATGCTCCCCTGACATTTGATTTACCGGTTGCTTGACTCCGGACAACCTGTCATTCTTTTTGATGCCTTTTCCAGATCTTCGAAATTACGAGCTTCTTCTAAGATCGCATCATAAGTCGGAAGAGCAGCAGTGGACATGGCTGATTGAGTCCTTGGATCCAACCCTTGTTGGAATCTTTTTGCATATAGCTCGAGGGTAGTTACAAAGTGAATGCAAAACTACTCAACCTTGCAAACTCTGCCGCATACTCATCCACTGGTTCATCCCACATTGATCTTTGCTGAAGTTGAACAAACTTCCATTCCATCTCCAACTGTGCCACCTTTGGAAAGTACTGGATATCGAAACGTTCATTGAACGTTTCCCAAGTGATAGGCTTTTGAATTCAACTTTCTTCGGCATCCCTGTAGACACCAGAAAAAGTTCAGGGTTGAAATTCGCCAATTACTACTTCTTCACCACAGGGTTCCTTTCAACAATTACAATTTACACTCGAGCATCAAACACTCGGGTTTTAGAAGACGCTTGAGGTTGAAATCATCGACCGCTATTTCTGTATTATCCTTCAGGCCGGTCTTCCTTAGGACTGGCCAAAACTCATCCCCGGCCCCTACAACGGCCGGTCAACTTATTCTGACCCCTTAAATGGGTCGATCAACCCATTCTCGACCCCTTAAAAGGGCCGGTCAACTGTTCTGACCCCTTAAAAGGGTTGGTCAACTCATTCATGGCCCCTTAAAAGGGTCGGTCAACTCATTCTCAGCCTCTTGAATGGCTGATCAACATATTCTGGCCCTTTCAACGGCCGGTCAACCAAGACCCGGACCCCTTAAAGTCCGGTCAACCAAGACCCATCCCCTTCAATGGCCGGCTAACCAAGACCAGGACCTCTTAAGGTCTGATCAACCAAAACCCGACCCTTCAACGGACGGTCAACCAAGACCCGGACCCCTTAAAGTCTAGTCAACCGAGAAGTTCGGACCCCATAAAGTCCGATCAAGCGAAGCCCGAACGCCTTAAAGTTCGAACAAGTGAAGCTCGGACCCTTGCAGGGTCTACCTATGTTGGTGAACCGGCCCCCATGGGGGCCGGCTCGGTGATCCAGCCCCGTAGGGGTCCGGCTTGGTATCCGGCCCCCGTACATAGGCCGTCTTGGTGGGTCCGGCCCCAACAGGGGCCTACTTGGTGGGTTCGGCCCTCCCGGGTTAGTTTGGTGCATGTTGGACTAAAAAATAATAAATAATAGTCTACACTTGCATTTGTACAAACTTTTTACGAATACCCCATTCCCATTATTTGGGAGGGAGTGGTTATCTTTTTTAAATTTCAAGAGGGTTTTTTCCTCTTTTTAGTATTTACCATTGTGCCACCCTCTTAGCCTATAAAAGGAGAGTGGATGTCTCACTTTTATACACATTTTTTCATTCTACACACTTTTTTATTCTAACAAAATTCTCAACACATTTATCTTTACAATCTCTCTCATTCTCTACTTTACACTCTTGTACTCATTTGGAAGAAATAAAGAGAAAGATTTTTTTCAAGTCTTGCATCGGTTCATCGTGTTCTTCTTCAAAGGTGAGAATGGCGGGATTCTTCCCGACAATCCGTAACCTTACTTTAATTTGGCAATAGTGAATCTTTTCTTTCATTTTTTCTCGCGATCAATGGAACATTATCTTCTATATTAAATTTGTCTTTTTAAATAGTAATGAACATCTTTTTTTCATTGCTTTCATTTATATTTTATTTGTTTCTTTTCTTAATCGGTGGTATTCTTTAAAAATATGTAATTAACAAAGAAAACTTGTAAAAAATACGAATTACATGTTATTTTGAAAATGCGAAACCTAACCTTCTTATTTTCTTTCTTTAACATACAAAAAATACGGTTTTATGTGACCTTTTTAAATACCCTACTCTATTATAGAGATTGGCTATATAATTTATTAAAAGCCCTACTCTATATTATAGCGATTGGCTATTTACTTTCCATTGCCCTACTTTATCGGTCAACACCGTTAAAGTTGGCATTGTGTTGAAATTTTATCGTTGTTCTTTTCTTCTTTAGTTTTCATTTTAATTATGCCATGGAAATAGGTCGATTGGTTCAATACCGAATAAAGAGACCCATTTATGGTTCTATATATCTTTTCGAGTATTGAATGATTCATACTTTCATACCCATTCCGTATGACCCTTATTTAACAAACTAAAGAGGACCAAGGTCTTGAGTTTTTTGGAACATTACTAAATAAAAGAAAGTTATTCTTTACTTTGGTAATGGTTTAAGCACATTCAAATCATATTAATAAAACACAACCACGTGACGACCGTATGCGAAAGCGTCGGTCCGCCGCTAAACAGATTTTAGAAACCACAATGGGAGAGCATTTTTCTCCCCATCTTTGAAAGGGTTTTTTTTTATATAAAGCATAATTAGGCGTTTTATTTCACTATTTTTTCCCTTTACTGATTTTTATTCATCTTTTCTATAAAAGGCGATAATGGAAAATACCGTGAACTGCAACAGAAATGATATTCCAAAGGTTTTCATCACCATTGAAATTGGTTCTATTTACCCCAATCAGAGCAAAGCTCTGTTTTAAAAATGAAGCGACGCTTCTGCTTCTCTCAATCAGAGCAAAGCTCTGTTCAAAGTCCAAGATTTAGAATGAAGGGACGCTTCCTTACTCCCAATCAGAGCAAAGCTCTGTTTCAAAATTCAAATTTTAAGATGAAGCAACGCTTCAGATCCCTTGCGCTCTGCGCTGCGCGCCACGTGTCAAACACAGGCGCGCTAGCGCAGTTGCGCTGCGCTCTGCGCTACGTGTCAAACGCAGGTGCACTAGCGCCAATTGCGCCGCCCACTGAAATTTAAATAATAAATTATTAATTAATCAGAATTAAAATTCTAGAAAGATCTTTCCAATCTTATTAAAATAAGAAGATTATCTTATGTAAAACAGAGGCATTAGGATCAAAGATCCAACGGTGGGGAAATATCCCCAGATCAATCAGAGAAAGATCTCTGTAACTAACCTAACAGATCAATTGGCCCTATATAAAGTCCCCTAGACTCCAAGTCTCACAGATATACAGAAGAGAGAGAACCCTCTAAAAACTTTGAGAAAAAACTCAAAGAGAAAGAAATGCAAGCCTTTGAAGAAAGAAGATCATCTTCTTCATCTTTAAAGGTAAAGAATTAAATTCTTGGAAGAGCAGCGATGAAATCATCTCATTAAAAAAGAAGAACCATCTTCTAAAACGATCAAAGATCTAAGAACAAGATCAAGATCTTCAATAGAAAAGAAAAAGATCAAAAAGATCCAATTATAAAAGATTAAAAGAAGTAATTTACTTCATTCATAGATCTTTTGATCTATAAAGGCATAGCCTTTTGATGAGAATAAGAACCTTGGTTCTTGGATCTTGAGGCAATGCCTCTTTTGAAGAACAGAACAAACAACTTGTTCTTTGATCTTAATTTGATCAAAATGCGCTCTGCGCTATTGGACAGTGCCTTGCACTAATGAAATGCGCCTTTGCGCTCTTTGGACTGGCGCACGTCACCAGAACGCGCCACGTGTCAACCACAGAACAGTTTGCGCTTCTAAAAGTAGCGCACTGCGCTTCTAAAAGTAGCGCACTGCGCTTCTAAAAGTAGCGCACTGCGCTCTTGGACTGGCGCATTGCGCCAGAGCGCGCCACGTGTCACTCACTGATGCAGCGCACTCAGAAAGTGCAGTGTGCTAATAAACTTGCGCTTAGCGCTGAGCGTGACACGTGTCACCTTCGCATGCGCATGCGCAATGCGCTCTTTAATTGGCGCAAAGCGCCTGATGCGCCACGTGGCACACTGTCAGAACACCACTTTGTTCCTAATAAATGCTATGCATTATAAAAATGGGCTGAGCCCAAATAAAGGCCTAACAGGCCAAACATGAATAAAATGTTAAACATTTTTAACTGGACTTTGCCCAATTCTGGCCATAAGTCCTCAATATAAATTGAACTGAGCACAACTGCTCTTCCAATCAATTTACACCCGGTTCGAGGGTACATCTCTTTACTCCTCTGACACCCGTCGTAGTAATCCTTCAACGTCGTCAGAGAGGTGACGGGTCCCGACGACCACACATTGCTACAGACTGTGGGGTCCTTAAACTCATGGACTATGACGTCCTTAACCTCGACCGTGATGTCTTAAAACTAATACCGGACTGTGGGGTCCTTAAACTCATGGACTATGATGTCCTTAACCTCGACCGTGATGTCTTAAAACTAACATCGGACTGTGGGGTCCTTAAATCCATGGACTATGATGTCCTTAACCTCGACCGTGATGTCTTAAAACTAATGTCGGACTGTGGAGTCCTTAAATCCATGGACTATGATGTCCTTAACCTCGACCGTGATGTCTTAAAACTAACGTCGGACTGTGGAGTCCTTAAATCCACGGACTATGATGTCCTTAACCTCGACCGTGACGTCTTAAAACTAACACCGGACTGTGAGGTCCTTAAACTCACAGACCATGATGTCTTTAACCTTGACCGCGATGTCTTAAAACTAACATCGGACCGCAATGTCCTTAAACTAATTATCGACCGCAATGTCACTAAACTAAGCAATAGAGCCCAATTGCTCTCTTGTCGGATCTAAACGACCCCGTTAAGTTGATCTTAGTCTGAAATTAGACTAACGTATCCTTAACAAACGTTTAAGTTGATCTTAGCCTCAAATAAGGCTGACGTATCCTTAAACACAACCCCCCAAATCCAAATCTAAGAAAGATACGGATTTGGACTAGTCCACGTCCTACGGGCGACAGCATAACTTAGTCTCCGTATACAATCCACGGGCAACCAAACACAAAACAAACACCCACGACACGAAGTGACCATATGGAGAAGGAGAAAGTTGTTACCGCGATGCGGTAACGTAATTAACTGCAGGGGCTTGCGCCTGCAGGGAAGAGCGTCCCCACAATCAAAACTCCCTCAAACAAGGGGGAATCTGACGAAGTCTGCTACATCGGCCGCATCCGTTTAAACCTTCGATATATGGTGCCATAAATCAACTTTGCATCTTCAGAGAGGTGGACGGATAGCACCAATTAGTATCTGCCCCCAGACTCAGGCAAGACGTCCAGTCTTTCCCGGCTTCCGGCGGTAAACAGATTCTGGCACGCCCGGTGGGACCTTTTCCTCTTTCCACTCCACACTTCGTGTGTCGTGTTCGCGAACAAATCGCGGTTTGCTAATGGTTGCCCTTGGGTTCGAGTTACTAAGATTTAGTTTCTTGCTTGGCGCAGAAAGCAAAACAGGAATGGCATCTACTTGCGTAAAGTGCTCCAACTGCAGCTGCAACTCGCGTCCTGCCTCAACTGGGGGCATAACCTACGGGCCCCAAGCGTCTTCCCTGTTCACGATGCCCGTAGAACAGGTCACTCAAGCCACCACAGGGTTGTTTTTCGGGACCATGCTCCCGCCAGCAAGTTTCAGCACTCCTCTACCAACACCGGAAGCTCCCAAGAGGTCGGTCTTTGATCGGCTCACAGCTACCGCGGCCCCTCTCAACGGGTCGTCCAGCACCAGCGCCTCGGTCTTCTCCAGATTGGGCCAAAATTCCTGCTGGCCCACAATGAAGCCTGCAATCCTAGAGAAGGTTATTCCGAAGAGAGTGACCAACCCTGCTCCCAAAGTCGTCAAGGCGGCTTCTCCTGCCAAGGGGTCGGTGTTTACAAGACTGACCGTCCTAACTCTCACTCCCGCTCCTGCTACTCAAAGGACATCAGTCTTTAATAGGCTGACACCGGCAACAGCCCCTCACCTGAACAGGGGGCAAGACAAGGCCATCCCCGTCATCGAGTCAACTCCATCAGCTCGGCACGCTCGACGTCGCCACTGGCGCCGAGTGAGGAAGGCCGGAGGCAACTCCCCTTCTGGGCTAACTCCACCAGCCCCAACGGCGGAAATTAATGCTGCTGTTCCAACTGGGAACATCTTTGAGCTGTTGAATAAGGTCCGTAGAAATTCTCCTACCGCCGTACTGAAAAGGTCTCCTCCTCCACTGGAGAAGGTTGCGGAAGCAAAGCCAGAATAGTCCCCTCAGCGGCTGTCCTCAAAGATCTACAAAGTCTGGCGGCAGGTCCGGAACTCAGTGGTTGATCAAGACTACCCCCGCCAACAGAAGAAGCTGAAGGTCCGACAGGAAGAAAGCCGTCCTGTTAAGCCACAAAAGATGACGACTATCTGGATGCCCACCACGACGACCCCCTCAACTTCGACCGCTCATAAGAAGAGAAGGCCGGAGAAGACCCCCTTGCCTGCGACAAATGTCAAAGGCACTGAGCCCAAACGCCCTAAGTCTGGGGGCATAACGGTCCATACTATTTACATGGCATCCGGGAAGGAGGATAGCCGCGCTTCTACGGGCCACCGACCACTCATCCGATCCATCACAAGAGCCCAGGAACAGCAGCAGCAGAAGCTCCAGGAGATGCTGACTGCGATGGCCGCACTCACCGGGCCAAAAGAAAGTCCGGAGACGTCATTGGAACAACGTCGCGAACACGAGACAGATGCGGAGTTCCTTCGGAGAATGCTCGAAAAGAATGACAAAGAGGCTGCGGAACAAGCGGCCAATATAAAGCAAATAGCTCTTCTGTTCCAAGACATGGTCGGGATGATAATACAGCCGGATCCTCCAGCCGAAGATCCTCCGATTAGCCTCAAAGACGACAGAGGAGAAACGTCAAATCAACCTCCGGCTCCTTCAACAGCCAAAGAGGAAACAATCTCTAAGGTCGCCCTAGATGATTATATTGCTCAACAAATACGAGTTCACTAGGCAAATGAAGCGGCCGGCCAAGTCGTCAAAACGGGGCGACCATATCCGGGCTGGTATGATCAGATAAAATACCCGCCGGGCTATACGATCCCCAAATTCCACGTCTGCAAGGGGACAGGCAATCCCCACCAGCACTTCGCCCAGTTCAGAGCACTGTGCGGCAACACCGGGGGCGATGATAAGCTCTTGCTCCGCCAATTCGTCGGCAGCTTATCAGAGACGACGTTTGAATGGTACTCCGAACTTCCAAACGACTCCGTCAAAACTTTCGCAGAGATGGAATTGTTATTCACCCAGCGATTCGCGAGTGCTAGCGAACGCACCCTAATAACGGCGTTGATTAATGCAAGGGTGAAGCCGGGCGAAACTTGGGTTCAATATGCAATCCGATGGCGGAACCTGTGGTCGAAGTGCGAACAGCACATCGAGGAAGCACCAGCAGAGGGCATGTTCGTGGGCACCTTAGACCCTCATGCAACTATTTCACAGTTCATGATGTTCTTCAAACCGACCACATTCTAGGCTTTGATCGACAAGCTAGCTCAGATGGATCAGATGGGTCACAGACCATCTCCCCCGAAGCCAGAACCGCGGAACGACAAGGGTAAGGGGAAGGCGACCTTCATTGCAAACACCCAACAGCAGCCCAGTGTCCCAAAGCTCGCAGATCAACTGGAAGAGAGACGGCGCTATTACAATGAGAAAATGAAGCGTCCTTATTCATTCCCACGGGACAAAACGAAGAGGCTTTTCGAACTAGCTATGCGTAACAGGCTTATCAATTTGTCGAATCCAAGGCGACCACCGCAGCCCAGTGAAGTGAACAATCCCAATTATTGCCCTTACCACCAAACGGTAAGCCATCCGATCGAGGATTGTTTCGTCTTTAAAGGATGGATCGAAGATCAGTACCTACAAGGTAAGTTTGCGCTGTCTGAGAAGTGGAAAGTAAACCTGCTACAACTGCACACTCCTAAGAAGACGGACACACCGGGGGCAACGTGCTCTTTTGTTGAGGAAGCTCCATGGGAGGTCATGCTTTCAGCCAAAACCAAAAGGATGCTGAATGATCTCCAAACATGCCCGACGATCAGGTGGAAGAATCCGTTGGAACCTGAAATCATCAAGGGAATACTGAAGCCGCACCCAACTCCAAAGGTTGGTGGTGATAACCAAAGTGTTCATATCTAGCCGTCGAAATCTTCGAAGAAGAAAAAGAAACCCAAGAAGCCCGTGAAGCCTAGTGACAAGCGCACGACCTACAAAAGCAGATTGACGCGCTGGAGGAGTATAATCAGAAGGCGCGGACTCCCATCACGCTCCAAGAGTTCCTCGGCCACGTCCTTGAGGACGAAGATGATGGGGAAGACTTGTCATATGGATCTGAGGATTACGTAGCAAGCTGCCATGTGATCTCTCATTCATCGCTAAACAATGAAGAAGCTCCCTGTATAAAGAAACTGGGGGCAGAGCCTGAGCTGGAACTTCTAGGGCCGTCAGACGAAATAATTGATGCATTCCTGAATACGGCTCTTTTGAAAAGTAAAGCTGATCGGGAGCGCGAGACGGCCATATTTGAAAGAGCCAAACGCCGGCGACTAGATGAAAGAGTCGAGGCACTCCCGCCGAACCAAGGAACATCCGTCGTGGATAAAAGCAAGTTCAAGACGAGGAAAAGGTTTGCTAAAGCCATATCAATGGGAATGAAGCTACCACCCTTCGAAGGAAACACTCCCGGTGAAGCAGAGATGCATCCTAGCTACTGCTCATATCATCGAAAGATTTCGCACCCCACCGAAGAGTGCGATGCTTTTAAAAGATGGTGGCAGGGATATGTTGCTCACCGGCAACATTTTAAGCGGATGAAACGCAAAACTCGTCGGGAGCAAAGAAATACGACCGAGGGGCATAAAAGAATCACCGGCAATTGTTGCGTGATTAATGCCGGGGGATCACAAGTTCTCACTTTCGGAAGCGACTCTGATGAAGAAATGGCTCTTGGCCCCCTCTTTAAAGAATCCGCATTGGGGAAGGAGCAAGAACCGAGGGCCAGTGAAAACATTCAGCTGCGCAACCGTACGCTTCCAGAAAAGAATCTCGGACCCACGAGTAGAAAAGATAAGGGAAAATAAAAGGTCTCTGAGGATATCGCCCTGGACGACCAAGTCATGAGAGAATTGACCGCCAAGGACCCGCCAAAGAAGAGTAAGGTGGACTATAACGTTCTGGCGCATTTGAGGAAGTTACCCTCACAGCTCAGTATTCTCGACGCCCTTCTGCTATCCAAAGAAGCGAGAGATTCACTGATCAAGGCGCTATAAGAGCCAGAGCAATTCCAAGCTTTTCTCGCCGAAGAAAAGATGAAGGACGAGTTAGAGGAAGTACACACAGCCGATATCACCTTCGGTGACGAAGACCTCCTCCTTGGGACGTGCGAGCACAACCGTCCCCTCTATGTCTCAGGGTACTGCCACGATATAAAGATAGGCAAAATCCTGGTTGACAATGGGTCTTCGGTCAATCTTCTCAACGTGCGAGTGTTGAAGGAAATCTGCATGAGTGTCCAGCATCTCGCTCGTGATAAAATCACCATCTCCGGTTTTGACTCCAAGTCATCGCGGACTCTCGGATCTGTGATATTGACGTTACGATTCGGGCTACTTGTCACGGATATTAAATTTCATGTCATTGACGCCAAGACATGCTACAACACTTTACTCGGCCGGCCTTGGTTACACGAGTACAACATCATCCCTTCTACACAACATCAGTGTATGAAGTATTTCAAGGATGGTCTCGAGTATACCGTAACAGGAGAGCTGAACCCATTCTCCGTGAACGAAGTTCGTAAGTACGAAGATGCAAAATACTTTTTGCCAAATTTCGAGGACACGGAGAGATGTCACAAACCGGAGAACAAAGCTGTCACCACCATTCCAGTCTTCGGGAGTGATACTGAAGAAGAGGAAGCGATAGTTTATTCAGGTCCACCCCAGTACAACAAGCCAGGACTGTCCGCTCCTATGTTGATCTTTGGCAGCGACTCGGAAGATGAGGTCCATGCTATATTCTCTGCTCGGCCTTCAATTCAAACATTCGCTGATGAAGAGAAAAGTTTGCAAATTGCCATGGTTCCGCCCAAACATCATAAAGAACTAGACGCGCTTGATACCTACAGTGTGGAAGAGCTGCAGACGTTCTATGTCCCTCCCAGGCGAGAAGGCGAAAAGGCGATCCTATTCTACCGCTCCGGGGAAACCAAAGTGGAGAAAGAAATATGGCACGGCACGGATTCCACACTCGACAGGCTCCAGCCCATTCGTTTGCCCAGATATTACACAGACAGACTAAGGAGACTCTTGAGACGCCAAGGTGTACCCCTTAAGCAAACTGATCGAAAAGCTAAGTTCTATGACAGGATCCGGAACGTTCCCGGAACTCAGCGCAAGTTGCCCAACGGGAGAATGGAAGCAATCGGGATTGGATATGTTCGGTCCAAGAAACGGGAGCTACTCCGCGACTGCTATGTCATACATGACTTTGATGAAGAGGGGGATGCTTTTTGGGAAAATGCTAACCCTGAACCAGAAAGAGCCCCTGACGTGAAAATGCCCAGTCCGTCGTTTGAAGAACAAATGGACAAGCTTATAAGGGAAGCTGGTCAAAAAGTTCGAGACGACCATAATCGCGAAATGGCCATCTACGAGAAAGCCAGGACGCAACGCCTTCTTCAACAGGCTGCGAAAGATGAAAATGCCCCTCCCTGTCAACCTGTTGTATAAAAGGTTCGATGCAGAGGCCGAAACAAGTCAAAGAGCGGAAAAGGCGTTCGACAACGACAAAGCGGGACCAAGAAGTCACGCGATCGGGAATCAAGCGGTCCGGATTTATCCTTTATGAAGAAGATGAGTCGAGCATACTCTTTTCCTCAAGACAAGACAAAGAAGATACTTGACCTCGCTATAAAACATCAAATGATTACACTCCCGGAGTCCAAGCACCCCGAACAAGCTAACGAGGTCTCTCATCCAGACTATTGCTCTTATCACCGAGCAATAGGATATCCTCTCGAAGACTGCTTCACCTTCAAGAACTGGGTCGAAGACCAATATCAGCTCGGCAAGTTCGCTCTATCCAGCAGTTGGAGGGTAACACCGTCGCAGAAGCATGAACCCAAATCCGCGAGAGTAGAACCAGATCAACATCAGTCGTGGAAGCGAGCTTGTACTTGTCATATGATAATGATATCAAAATAAGAACCCGAGAATATGGATGACCTCCCCTGGTGCTTCGAAAACAATGACGACGAGGTGATCTCAAAGTTTCCACCAGCGCCGAAAGAGCTGGAAGATGGAATACATACCACTGCGGATAACCTCAAGAAAATTGATTTAGGGACGGCAAGTGACCCGCGACCGACGTTCGTCAGCGAATTGCTGTCTGAAGAAAGGGTGGCTACAGTAAAGGACGTGCTCATGCAGCATAAAGATTGCTTCGCATGGAACTATTCCGAAATGCCAGGACTAGACCCAGAGATTGCTTTCCACAAATTGGCGATATCCCCGGACGTTAAGCCTGTCAAATAGGCGCCAAGAAGATTGCGGCTCGAGCTTGAGATGAGCATCAACGCCGAGGTCAAGAAACTAATCGACTCTAGCTTCATCCAAAAAGTGCAGTACCCTGATTGGATCGCCAACATCGTCCCGGTAATGAAGAAAAATGGGACAGTGCACATATGCGTGGACTTCCGGGATCTCAATAAAGCTTGCCCGAAAGACGACTTCCCAGTACCGGTCACCGAGCTGATGATAGATAACACATCCACTCATGAAGTTTTCTCCTTCATGGACGGCTCATCAGGATATAATCAGATAAAGATGCATCATGGAGACCAGAATCATACTGCTTTCCGAACCCCTCTGGGAATATTCTGCTATAAGGTGATGCCCTTCGGTCTAAAGAACGCCGGTGCCACCTATTAGAGGGCCATGATCTTCGATGACCTTATACATGAAATCGTCGAATGCTATATTGACGACCTCGTGGTGAAAAGCAAATCATATGAGGAACATCTCGAGCATCTGAAGATCGTATTTCAACGCCTTCGGCAATACAACTTGAAGATGAACCCTCTCAAATGCGCGTTTGGGGTGTCCTCAGGTAAATTCCTAGGATTCATCATCCGACACCGAGGTATTGAGATAGATCCGTCAAAGATCAAGGCGATCATGGAAATGCCTCCGCCAAGGACTCTTAAACAATTGCGGTCTCTCCAGGGAAAGCTCGCGTATATCCGGCGATTTATAGCTAATCTTTCAGGGAAATGCCGCCCTTACAGCCACCTGATGAAGAAGAGAACCCCTTTCGTCTGGGACCACAAATGCCAAGGCATGCTGGACGAAATCAAGCAGTATCTGCAGAACCCGCCAGTGCTGGCCGCCCCAGTCAAGGGAAAGCCCTTTATTCTTTACACAACAGCCCTTGAAGGTTCCTTAGGCGCATTATGGGCACAAGAGAACGACCAAGGGAAAGAAAGTGCTCTCTATTACTTGAGTCGAGTTCTCCTAGGGGCAGAAAGCAATTATTCTCCCATCGAAAAACACTGCCTGGCGTTGATCTTCGCGATAACGAAACTCCGGTACTATGCATTGGCGCATGAAGTCCGTCTCATATCGAAGGTGGACCCTCTCAAATATTTGATGTCAAAGGCCATATTGACAGGGCGGCTCGCTAAATGGGCCTTACTCTTGATGGAGTTCTCAATAACTTACCAGCCTCTTAAGGCAGTGAATGGCCAGGCCATCACCGACTTCCTCGCTGAACATCCGATACCAGCCGATTCCCCTTTGAATTGTGAACTGCCAGACGAACATGCGTTTGATGCGATCGACGGTGGTGGTATCCGGTGGGAACTTTATTTTGATGGAGCGTCTTCCATGAAGAAGCGCAAACAGAACACACCTATAATCAAATCAGGGGTAGGCCTTATCTTCGTGACCCCACAAGGAGGGATAATGCGCTTCGCCTTCTCCTTGACAGAGCCGAGGACGAACAAGAAGCCAAATACGAAGCTTTGATAGCAGGCCTCGAGATCGCCATCGACATGGGAATTGAAAACCTCCTCATATACGGAGACTCCCAACTGATCGTCAGTCAAGTAAACGACAGCTATCAAACGTGCAAACCAGAGTTGGTGAAATACGGCGAAAGAGTGCAGCAACTGCTGACTCAAATTCCTTCATACACCTTGGAAAGCATACCGCGTGCAGAAAATAGCAAAGCGGATGCACTAGCTAAGCTCGCTAAAGAAATGGCCGACGAGAACCTCGATGACGTGAGGATCGTGGTACAAAGCCGTCCGGTTCTTGCTCCGGCAGAAATATCTCCAGAGTCATCCGAAGAAAAGGAAGCGACCGAGCAAATGGCTTTACAAGTAAAAGACCGAGAGAAGGTTGAAGATTGGAGAGAAGTCTTCATAGACTACATCAAATCCCGTCGAACGCCTGAAGATGCGTCCTCAAGACATCAGCTCATGAAGAGAGCCCTATCTTTCGCCTTCGTCAATGACACTCTGTATAAGAGGTCATTTGATTCTTTGTGGTTGAGATGCCTGGGACCTGAAGAGGCAAAGAGAGTCGTCCAAGAAACTCACGACGGACTCTACGGTTCTCACCAAGCCGGGCCAAAATGAAGTTGAAGATCAAACGGATGGGATACTACTGGCCCACGATGATCCAGGACTGCCTCGAGTATGCGAAGCAATGCTACTCGTACCAGATGCATGGGGACTTTATCCACCAACATCCAAATCCACTACATCCAATGGTGGCTAGCTGGCCACTCGAAATGTGGGGAACTGATATAATCGGCCCCATCGAACCAGCATCGTCCAGAGGACACCGATTCATTCTGGCGACGACTGATTACTTCTCCAAATGAGCAGAAGCAGTACCGCTGAGGGAGGTGAAGGCGGAGAATATCCTCCACTTCTTCAAGACGCACGTTATTTATCAGTTTGGAACTCCGCGACGGATCATCTCCGATAACGGGCCAGCCTACAGAAGCCACAAAATCAGCCGCTTCGCACAACATCACAACATGGACTGGAGATACTCCTCAGATTATAATCCTTGAGCCAACGGTCTGGCGGAGGCTTTCAATAAGACCCTGACGAAGATCATAAAGAAGACGGTGTCCCGAAATAGGAAGGACTGGAACGAGAGACCGCATGAAGCTCTCTGGGCGTATCGAACTACGTTCAAGACAGCCACGAACACAACGCCGTACGCGTTGGTATTCGGTACAGAAGCGGTACTCCCCCTTGAGATAGAGTTACCTTCTCTACGAGTGGCAGTCCATTACGAGCTGACGGACGAAGAGAATGCTCACCTTCGCCTCGAGGAGCTCGATGCCCTTGATGAAACCCGGCTCATGGCGCAATAAAATCTGGAAGCTTATAAAGCGAAGATGATGCGCTCATATGAAAGATTGACCAGGCCGAGGACATTCCGCCAAGGCGAACTCGTGCTAGTGGTCAAAAGACCTATGATCCCCAATCGCGCCAAGCGGGGAAAATTCGAGCCGAACTATGAAGGCCCGTACATCATAGACAAGGTCTACCAGGGTGTAGCCTATCTACTCATGGACATGCATGGTGAAAGACCTTTCAGGCCAATAAACGGTCGCTTCCTGAAGAAGTACTACGCTTGACGAGTCACGGCCTAGGTCAATGATAGACGACGACGACTATGTCCGCTCGCTATCTTCCTAAACCCAAACTCTATAAGTAGTAACCGACCTACTTTACAACGGACCGAAACGTCCTTAAGCTACCAGCGGACCGAAACGTCCTTAAACTAACAGCGGACCGAAACGTCCTTAAACTAACGACGGACCCCTATGTCCTAAAACTAGCTGTTGACCGAGATGTTGAGAAACTACGGTGGATTGCAGCATCCCAAAGCTGATACAAAAAAGAAGAAGAGAAAAACAAAAAAGGAAAACGGTATGTCCATAAGCAAAGTAGGCATGGATGAAAACCCGAAAGGGCTCCGTGAGTAAAAACAGCAGGGCTACCGGCGAGTCTTGTGAAAACCCGAAAGGGCGCAACTTCGTTTGAACAAAAAAAAGAAGAACAAAAAAAAAGAGGGAAAACGGTATGTCCATAAGCAAAGTGGGCACGGATGAAAACCCGAAAGGGCTCCGTGAGTAAAACAGCAGGGCTACCGGCGAGTGTTTGTGAAAACCCGAAAGGGCGCAACCTCGTTAAAAGACACTTATAGGGTCCTCTCGACCTTGTGAGAAGAAAATCACCCGCGTAAGATCCTTACGACTCACAAGTGAGCAACACACTTAGGGATCCCCACGATTCCTAAGGAGAAATTACACTTGCGAGATCTTCACGACTCGTAAGGAGAACTCTCTTATGGGACCCTCACGGCTCATAAGATTTGAAAGTCTTAAGTTACAGAGACCTGAACCTGTTCTTAAGAAACCCGCACAACCTCTGATACTGCCCTACAAGCGGCTCAATACTGACCCTTGTATACAATCCACGGGCGCGAATAAACATTTCCCTAACAAAGTCCCATCCGTGACTAGGGATATGTTCGCACGGTGAACAACCCTTATGAATCCTCTCGACTTATAAGGAGAAAACTCTCTTGTAAGATCCTTACGACTTACAGGAGAACACGCACTTAGGAATCCTCACGACTCCTAAGGAGAAAACACACCTACGAGATCCTCACGACTTGTAGGGAGAAATACCTTTGTGAGACCCTTACGGCTCATGAATTTAAAAGCCTTAGTCGATAGGACCCTAACCCTGTTTGCTAAGCCACCTTTGTTCGACATCGACAGAGGCAAATGATGATTCGCTCCTGGCAATATCCCATTCGTAGCGCTGCTGATGCCGAAATCAGTGTCTAATTCCACGCTTGCAGCAAAAAGCCAGCGAGCCACACATGCATACGAAATAGCCGAAATGATGGGGCAACTTGCAACAAAATCAACAAGTAAAAATGTATGCATGCGAAATAGCCGAAATGATTGGGCAACTCGCAATAAAAAGCAGCGAGTAAAAATAAAAAAAAATAGCCGAAATGATTGGGCAATCGCGACCTTCGCGATATAAAAGCTGAAATGATAGAGCATTGCGGAAAGAAATAAAAATGAAATTTATTCCCTACAGGTGATATTACATCAATCCCTGTATACAATCTGGGGGCGCAAACAAAGAAGAAATCACACTTCTCCTCCCCAGGTTTCATCAGAAGACGAAGCTAAACCTCGATGGGTCATAGATAGCCTGGAAACCATCTCAACATTCATCTCAGCAGACACAACATCAAGCAAAGCGGAACAGTGGCAACTCCTAGTTCCGTGACTCGACGGTGTACGGATGACCGAGAGTCAAATCCCAACTCCGTGAAATGCGGATATAATCAGCAAAATTCCTGGCTATGTGAAACGCGGATAACGTCACTTCTGACCCCGTGGAAAATGTCCAGAGCGGATCCTGGTCCTCGCAGAGCACGGCAGTGAACCCGTGTGAAGCATCCAGAGCGGAGCCTAGTCCTCGCCGAACACGGAAGTGAACCCGTGGGAAGCATCTAGAGCAAAATTCCTGGTCACGTGGAACGCGGATTATGTCACTTCTGACCCCGTGGAAAACGTCCAGAGCGGATCCTGGTCCTCGCAGAGCACGGCAGTGAACCCGTGTGAAGCATCCAGAGCGGAGCCTAGTCCTCGCCGAACACGGCAGTGAACCCGTGGGAAGCATCTAGAGCAAAATTCCTGGTCACGTGGAGTGCGGATTATGTCACTTCTGACCCCGTGGAAAACGTCCAGAGCGGATCCTGGTCCTTACAGAGCACGGTAGTGAACCCGTGTGAAGCATCCAGAGCGGAGCCTAGTCGGCAGTAAACCCGTGGGAAGCATCTAGAGCAAAATTCCTGGTCACATGGAACGCGAATTATGTCACTTCTGACCCCGTGGAAAACGTCCAGAACGGATCCTGGTCCTCGCAGAGCACGGCAGTGAACCCGTGTGAAGCATCCAGAGCGGATCCTGGTCCTCGCCGAACACGGCAGTGAACCCGTGGGAAGCATCTAGAGCAAAATTCCTGGTCACGTGGAACGCGGATTATGTCACTTCTGACCCCATGGAAAACGTCCAGAGCGGATCCTGGTCCTCACAGAGCACGGCAGTGAACCCGTGTGAAGCATCCAGAGCGGAGCCTAGTCCTCGCCGAACACGGCAGTGAACCCGTGGGAAGCATCTAGAGCAAAACTCCTGGTCACGTGGAATGCGGATTATGTCACTTCTGACCCTGTGGAAAACGTCCAGAGCGGATCCTGGTCCTCGCAGAGCACGGCAGTGAACCCGTGTGAAGCATCCAGAGCGGAGCCTAGTCCTCACCGAACACGACAGTGAACCCGTGGGAAGCATCTAGAGCAAAATTCCTGGCTACGTGGAACGCGGATAACGTCACTTCTGACCCCGTGGAAAACATTCAGAGCGGAGCCTGATCCTCGCCAAACACGACAGTGAACCCGTGGGAAACATCCAGAGCAAACATCGGACTGTGAAGTCCTTAAACTCACGGACTATGATGTCCTTAACCTCGACCGTGATGTCTTAAAACTAACAATCAACCATAATGATTTTAAACTGATTTTACCTTGGTTCAAGGGTACATCTCTTCACTCCTTTGATATTTGTCGTTGTAATTCCTCAACGTCTTCAAAGAGGTGACGGGTCCTAATAACCACACATTTCGCGGACTGTAAGGTCCTTAAACTCATGGACTATGATGTCCTTAACCTCGACCGTGATGTCTTAAAACTAACATTGGACTGTGGGGTCCTTAAATCCATGGACTATAATGTCCTTAATCTCGACCGTGATGTCTTAAAACTAACAATGGACTGTGGGGTCCTTAAACTCATGGACTGTGGGGTCCTTAAACTCGACCGTGATGTCTTAAAACTAACATTGGACTGTGAGGTCCTTAAGCTCATGGACTATGATGTCCTTAACCTCGACCGTGATGTCTTAAAACTAACATTGGACTGTGAAGTCCTTAAACTCATGGACTATGACGTCCTTAACCTTGACCGTGATGTCTTAAAACTAATAACAGACCGTGGAGTCCTTAAATCTACGGACTATGATGTCTTTAACTTCGACCGCGATGTCTTTAAACTATGGTATCCTGGAAAACGTTCAGAGCGGAGCCTGGTCCTCGCCAAACACGGCAGTGAACCCGTGTGAAGCATCCAGATCAACCCCTGACTCCGTGAAATGCGGATAAGGACAACTTCGTCCATCACTTGCGGGTCCTCATGACTCGTAAGGGAGTAAATTCTCTTGTGAGATCCTTACGACTCTCAAGAGAAAACACACTTAGGAATCCTTACGATTCTTAAGGAGAAAATTACACCTACGGGATCCTCTCGACCGGTAAGGAGAAAATTCTTTATGAGACCCTCACGGCTCATAAAGTTGAAATGTCTTAGGTGACAGATCCTAACCCTGTTTTCTAAGCCATCGCCACTCTACAAAGAGCCTAAGACTGACAGCTATACGCTATCTACAGATCGCACTTGCTAAAATCACATGGCAACAAAACATCAAGGAGAAGAAAGCGACAGAAAGAATATCTGATTTGCATTTAATTAAGCGTCCGAGGCATATTCATTCAGGCATGTGCGAAAGATTTAATACATAAAATAAAACACGCTGAAATGAAAAATTTGCCATTCATACTGCGAAAAAGTTCTTAAAATTATAAAAGCAGTAAACAAAAACATTATCAAGACGGTTACAACGGCAAAACGTCAGACCCAAGGCATGGATTGAGGAATTCAAGAGTGACCTTGTCCAGAATCTTCCAGGCCTTTCGAACCATCCAGGTATGCTTTCTTTCGCGATCACAAGCGTCGGGATCCTCACGGATGTCCCCCTCCCTCCGATAGGCAGCAAGTATTGCAGACTGTTGAAAAGCTTGATGCAAAAGATCGATAAGGTTATCTCGCCTTCTCTTTGAGATTAGGCTCATCAGATACACCGAGTGCACTTTATCCTCGGCGGCATCCAATGCCCTAAGGGGCACACCGGTACAGAATAAGGGAAGCGCTTCCCAGATTGCTCCCACGATAAGCTTCAGAAGAGGGGAACGCCGAGGAAGCAGTTGAACATTATATGCGTCAAAGCGACTGATAATTTCGGCACACTCAGCGTTTGTGAATTCTCGATTTTGAGAACGGCCGAGTCGGCCTATGTCTCCGTAAGAGATAATCTCCTCGAGATTGTACATATGAGCGTCCATTACTTCTGCAAAAGAAAATCAACAAAATTAGCAGACAGACTGGTTAAGCAATTTCTGATTCAAAACAGGCATAGGAAATTAAATTCCTCGAGAGCAATTCTCTACAGACAGGAGTGACATCTGGCAAAATCAATTATTAGGGGAATTTAAAAGAAATTCCCCGAGAATGCTCAGAGCCTTGCTCTGAGAAGATGATGTAATTCATCAAAAATAAAATTCCATGTTTGATCTTCATGATCTATGAAAAAACTCTTAAGAGTTTTTCTATATGATCTAAAAGGAGCAAAGCTCCATTTGAGAGCAAAGCTCTATTGATCGAACCCTAAAAGGGTTCTCTTTAGATCAAAGATCTATGAAGAGCAGAGCTCTTTTATTAGGTAAAACCCTAATCTAGTGAAAGTTTTAAAAACTTGACCTAAATTTTAGCAGAGTTCTGACTCTTAAAAGATTTTTAACAGGAGAGCAATGCTCTGACGAAGAGATAATTCTCAAAGAGGAGATGAAAAATCATCTAAGGGACCAAAGGTCCTATTTATAGGCATTGAGAGCCGTTTCAACTTCCAAAAGTTGATCCAACGATTGAGATGTTGCCACCGCTGCGCTCACGCTTGGGCCACGTAAGCGCAACGGTGGGGGGGCATTTGTTTCCTCCAATCAGAGCAAAGCTCTGTTTTAAAAATGAAGCGACGCTTCTGCTTCTCCCAATCAGAGCAAAGCTCTGTTCAAAGTCCAAGATTTGGAATGAAGCGACGTTTCCTTACCCCCAATCAGAGCAAAGCTCTGTTTAAAAATTCAAATTTTAAAATGAAGCAACGCTTCAGATCCCTTGCGCTCTGCGCTGCGCGCCACGTGTCAAACGCAGGCGCGCTAGAGCAGTTGCGCTGCGCGCCACGTGTCAAACGCAGGTGCGCTAGCGCCAATTTTGCCAGCACTGGAATTTAAATAATAAATTATTAATTAATCAGAATTAAAATTCTAGAAATATCTTTCCAATTTTATTAAAATAAGAAGATTATCTTCTGTAAAACAGAGGCATTAAGATCAAAGATCCAACGGTGGGGAAATATCCCCAGATCAATCAGAGAAAGATCTCTGTAACTAACCTAACAGATCAATTGGCCCTATATAAAGGCCCCTAGACTCCAAGTCTCACAGATATACAGAAGAGAGAGAACCCTCTAAAAACTTTGAGAAAAAACTCAAAGAGAAAGAAAGGCAAGCCTTTGAAGAAAGAAGATCATCTTCTTCATTTTTAAAGGTAAAGAATTAAATTCTTGGAAGAGCAGAGATGAAATCATCTCATTAAAAAAGAAGAACCATCTTCTAAAACGATCAAAGATCTAAGAACAAGATCAAGATCTTCAATAGAAAAGAAAAATATCAAAAAGATCCAATTATAAAAGATTAAAAGAAGTAATTTACTTCATTCATAGATCTTTTGATCTATAAAGGCATAGCCTTTTGATGAGAATAAGAACATTGGTTCTTGGATCTTGAGGCAATGTCTTTTGAAGAACAGAACAAACAACTTGTTCTTTGATCTTAATTTGATCAAAATGCGCTCTGCGCTATTGGACAGTGCCTGCACTAATGAAATGCGCCTTTGCGCTCTTTGGACTGGCGCACGTCACCAGAACGCGCCACGTGTCAACCACAGAACAGTTTGCGCTTCTAAAAGTAGCGCACTACGCTCTTGGACTGGCGCATTGCGCCAGAGCGCGCCACGTGTCACTCACTGGTGCAGCGCACTCAGAAAGTGCAGCGCGCTAACAAACTTGCGCTTAGCGCTTAGCGTGACACGTGTCACCTTCGCATGCGCATGCGCAATGCGCTCTTTAATTGGCGCAAAGCGCCTGATGCCCCACGTGACACACTGTCAGAACACCACTTTGTTCCTAATAAATGCTATGCATTATAAAAAAGGGCAGAGCCCAAATAAAGGCCTAACAGGCCAAACATGAATAAAATGTTAAACAATTTTAACTGGACTTAGCCCAATTCTAGCCATAAGTCTTCAATATAAATTGAACTGAGCACAACTGCTCTTCCAATCAATTTACACCCGGTTCGAGGGTACATCTCTTTACTCCTCTGACACCCGTCGTTGTAATCCTTCAACGTCGTTAGAAAGGTGACGGGTCCCGACGACCACACATTGCTACGGACTGTGGGGTCCTTAAACTCATGGACTATGACGTCCTTAACCTCGACCGTGATGTCTTAAAACTAATACCGGATTGTGGGGTCCTTAAACTCATGGACTATGACGTCCTTAACCTCGACCGTGATGTCTTAAAACTAACATCGGACTGTGGGGTCCTTAAATCCACGGACTATGATGTCCTTAACCTCGACCGTGATGTCTTAAAACTAATGTCGGACTGTGGAGTCCTTAAATCCACGGACTATGATGTCCTTAACCTCGATCGTGATGTCTTAAAACTAATGTCGGACTGTGGAGTCCTTAAATCCACGGACTATGATGTCCTTAACCTCGACCATGACGTCTTAAAATTATCACCGGACTGTGAGGTCCTTAAACTCACGGACCATGATGTCTTTAACCTTGACCGCGATGTCTTAAAACTAACATCGGACCGCAATGTCCTTAAACTAATTATCGACCGCAATGTCACTAAACTAAGCAATAGAGCCCAATTGCTCTCTTGTCGGATCTAAACGACCCCGTTAAGTTGATCTTAGTCTGAAATTAGACTAACGTATCCTTAGCAAACGTTTAAGTTGATCTTAGCCTCAAATAAGGCTGGCGTATCCTTAAACACAACCCCCCAAATCCAAATCTAAGAAAGATACGGATTTGGACTAGTCCACGTCCTATGGGCGACAGCATAACTTAGTCTCCGTATACAATCCAAAAGGCAACCAAACACAAAACAAACACCCACGACACGAAGTGACCATATGGAGAAGGAGAAAGTTGTTACCGCGATGCAGTAACGTAATTAACTGCAGGGGCTTATGCCTGCATGGAAGAGCGTCCCCACAATCAAAAACCCCTCAAACGAGTGGGAATCTGACGAAGTCTGCTACATCGGACGCATTCGTTTAAACCTTCGATACATGGTGCCATAAATCAACTTGGCATCTTCGGAGAGGTGGACGGATAGCACCAATTAGCATCTTCCCCCAGACTCAGGCAAGACGTCCAGTCTTTCCCGGCTTCCGGCGGTAAACAGGTTCCACTGCAATTCATATTCCATTTGATAACGCGGCTGTGACGACTCAAAGACAAGAGATTGTGAGTCCTACTTCAATTCTGACTCCGGTCATACCCACACAAGTATCCCATCCTAATGCTGCGCATAGTAGTAAAGATGGCTTCATCCCGGCCATCTCAAAATCTACGATGAAGAGGGCAAAAGCTATTTCTTCCATTTCAAAGAATTTCCAGAACCAAACATTCCATCGCAACATCATGAACTGCAAGGAATCCTCAACATTCACTCAAATCTTCCGCAATAAAGGAAATGGGGTGAAAGAAGACTTGTATTCCCCCATGCCTTACAAATTATCGAGAGATGTGCTCAAAAAATTGCTCAAGATGTAGTTAGTTCAGTTACCTTCATCCCGATTGCTGAATGAAAGATTCGACCATCGATATTGCGAATATCATCGCATTCATAGACATGATATACAACGTTGTGTTGTCTTCAAAGGATTGGTCCTAAACCTAATTAAAGATGATTTAATATTCATTAAAGATTTGCAAAAGCAAGAATATGCCATCCATATGATATCTGTTCCTTTGAAGCCGACTTGTCAAAAAACTCCTCATTCATGTCATCATCAGTGAAGTCTTCCTCAAAAAAATTATTGTCACCCTCAACAATGCCCTATCACAACAACAAAGGGGCTCCTATAATGCGGGAAGGATTGGTTAATCTTCAGCCTTCCCCTTGTCAATTGGAAGATGGAAGACAAGCTACAATTGACGAATTGGAAGAAATTAATCTTGGTACTCCAGGAGAGAATCATACTACGTTCATCAGTGCTCTCTTAAGCAATGAAGAGAAGGACGAATATAAGTTATTCTTATCAAGAAACAAGGATATATTTGCTTGGAACTACAAAGAAATACCCGGTCTTGATCCGAACGTCGCAGTGCATCGTTTGGCAGTTTCCGAAGATATTCCTCTAGTAAAACAATCTCAACGACGTTTTCGTCCAAGACTTTTATCTCAGATCATCGCCGAAGTAGATAAACTTCTGGTAGTAGATTTCATACGAGAAGTCAAATATTCGACCTGGTTGGCTAATATAGTCCCAGTAAAGAAAAAGAATGGACAGATTCATATTTGCATTGATTTTCGGGATTTGAACAAAGAATGCCCAAAGGACGATTTTCCTCTTCCTATCTCAGATTTGATGATCGATTCGACAGTGGGGTATCAGACCCTCTCTTTCATGGATGGTTACTCTAGTTATAATCAAATACTCATGGTTTTAGAAGATGAAGAGTTAACTGCTTTTCAGACACCAAAAGGAATTTTTTGCTATAAAGTTATGCCTTTTGGTTTAAAGAACGCTGGCACGGCCTATCAGCGAACAATGACAAGGATTTTTGACAAACTTCTACAAGATAAGGTAGAATGTTATGTCGATGATTTGGTAGTGAAGACTAAAGATCGACGACAATATTTGCAAGTTTTATCTACAGTTTTTGAATAATTAAGAAAACACCAATTGAAGATGAACCTTGCAAAATGTGCTTTTGGTGTCTCTTCTGGGAAATTTTTTAGGATACGTGGTTTGTGAGCATGGCATAGAAATCGATTCAAACAATATTAAAGCTATTATTGACATGCCGTCGCCTCGTAACTTGCATGAAATAAAGATTCTTCAGGGACATCTCGCATATATTTGCCGATTCATTTCCAACTTAGCCGGGAGATGTCAACCATTCTCAAAGCTCCTGAAAAAAGATACCGCTTTCGAATGGAATCAGTCATGCCAGAATGCGTTTGAAAACATCAAGAACCACTTGACTCATCCTCCAGTTCTAGGAGTCCCTATCAAAGAACATTCTCTGATACTTTATGTCATCGCTTTGCCCACATCTCTGGGGGCTCTTCTTGCCCAAGTAACGATGAAGGAAAAGATGCGGCTTTGCATTATCTCAGTCGTACTTTGGTTGGGGCTGAACACAACTACTCAGATATGGAGAAAGTTTGCCGTACCTTGATATTTCCATGCTATAAGCTTAGGCATTACATGTTAGAACTCACCATCCATCTGATTTCTCGAGTAGACCCATTGAAGCACATCTTGGGAAAGTTGGTACTCTCTGGTCGACTAGCAAAATGGGCGATATTCCTGACACAATTCGATATTGTTTACATACCCCCAAAAGGTAGTTAAAAGTCAAACACTCATGGATTTTCTGGCTTCTCATGCGTTACATAGCAAAGGAATTATTAAAACCAATCTTCCCGATGAGAAGGTTACAACAATATTTACATCTGCTTCATGGAATATGTATTTCGACGGAGCCAGTCGACCAATCGGTGCGAGGGCTGGAGTAATCTTTGTAACCCCAAATGGAGAAGTTCTACCTAATTCATTCACATTGACATTAGCATTATCATACAATGAGGCCGAATACGAAGCTTTCATCATTGGGCTCGAACTGTGCATCGATCCTTTATTGGTATATAGGGACTCACAATTAGTCATCAATCAATTGAATGGGTTCTATGCTATCAAAAAAGAAGAATTGATCCCGTACTTCCTCAAATCACAAGAATTGAAGCAACATTTCTAAGAGATAAAGATTGAATACGTTCCTCACTCTTACAATCACCAGGCCGACGCTCTAGCAAGTCTCGCAGCCTTTCTCGCTACACCTACGGATGTGATTCTCGATATAAAAGTTGAGAATCGTCGGATATTGCCTTCTACACTTACAAAGGATTCCCCATCAGAATTATTAACATCAGCAGTGGTCTCCGCTTATGTCTAACAAGATGAAGATCGGAGAAGACCTTTCCTCGACTATATCAATCATGGGATTCCCCTACAAGCCATCAAGAAAAATAGTAGTTAAGGAGACGCTCCATACAATACACAAGTATCGAAGTAATTCTTTTCAAAAGATTATTCGACAGTCTCCCTCTCCGATGTTTATCTCGGAATGAAGCAAAAGCCGCTCTTGAAGTACACACTGGTGTATGTGGCGCCTATTAGTATGATCAAAGACTCTATCAACTCCTCAAACGCCTTGGATATTATTGGCCTACAATGGTACAAGATGCGATGCAATTCTCCAAACGATGTCATGTTTTCCAAATTCATGCAAATTTTATATATCAACCTCCGGAACCTCTTCATACGAGCAGTATGTTTTGGCCATTCGATGCATAGGGGATGGACATCATAAGCCCTATTCAACCACTCTCATCTAAAGGTCATGTAGGTAGACACTCATGCTCTTGCCGCAAACTAGCAGCGAGTGCGGATACAAAATGAAAATTTTCTACACTTGAGCACGAACACTCAACCTAGAATCGAATCCAAACATTAAGCTAGAAACTAATTAGAAGGAGTTAACTACTAGGATTGTAATTACAACCTTTGTAGTCGTGTCCTTCATCTACTTTCCACTTCCTTAGCTCCTAGGTCATCGGGAACGAGCTTGGGAGTCGGTCTCCCTTGCCGAAGATTCCACCTCGAAGGAATCCTAGCTAAGGCTCTAAGTTCACACTTAAAGAAACTAGTGATCAAGACTTGCTAAGAATTGATCACTAGATGATGTAGTAGCTAATCTCCAGTTAATCACTCATAATCCCTTTCTAATTCTCCACTTAGAAAAGCAAGAGAGGAGAAGAAGAAAACTTGGTAAATGAGCAAGTGAGGAAGTATGGCTAGTGAAAGGCAGCTCAAGAAAATCCTTCATCACCCTCTCCTATTTTTACTTTCTCTCTTTTGTTTATCTTTTATGAATGAGTCGGTTGTGACTCACCATGGTAAGTCACAAGCCCACACCATTCACAAAAGTTCAAGAAGAGATGAGAAGAAAAAGAAAGGCCACCTCATTGTACACATATACATATGTAAATGTATAGATCTAAATATATACAAATACTCTAATAAAAGCATATTCTACAAATACATACACCCGTATTCGTATCAAAATACGAATACCCGTATTCTTACCAAATACAAATACCCGTATTAATATCAAAACACAAACACACCTATTTATAAAAATACTCATATTCATACAAATACATTATAGATATAATACCATCTAGCATGTTCCCAGCGAGTCCGTCCGGTGTAACTCATAACCTAATGAGCACCCGTATACTGTCTTTGGTGACTAACTGACACTACTGGCTGTGGGACCGGCCATTGCCCCTCATCGGGGTCAAGAAACATATACACTAGTCTACTATCACGACCCACCCCCAACTCAGACAGAATTGTCCGCTCTGGCCGAAATCGCACGGTTTTTTCCTTCGGGGAGAACCGGACCCGACCAGGGACCACTTCCCAGGAGGTCACCCATCCCAGAATTTCCTTGGCTCGATCACGCTTAACTACGGAGTTCGCAAGCTCCTATAGTGCCGGTTCACTTAAAAAGCGCCTCTGTAATCGAAACTGGTATCATTACATTTATAATGCAGTTCGATTATCTTTCGGAATGTGATTCAGGGACACGATCCTATTGTTCTAGATTAGCTCCCACGGATTCAAGAGGTGACTCCCGTCCCTTGGCATGACACTTGGCGTGGCACTTTGTTCCGTGAGCAAGAACTGGATCCCGACCTTCTCCCTACCTTTGAACAATGGTTCGTCCTCGAACCATAGCTCTACTATTGAGGGACCAGCTCTGATACCATTCTGTCATGACCCATCCCTGACAAAGACAGTATTGTCCACTCTGGCCGAAGCCGCAGTGTAACATCTTAGGTCGTGTTTAGGGGTTAATTTTTTTTAATAGATAGTTTTTGGTAAAAAGTTTACCAAATTAAGTTTCAGATATTTTATTCTAATTAATGAATATTTTATTAGGATTTTTCTAGACACACACACACACTTGTGCATGTTAACTAGGGTTTAGATTTGGGGTTAAAACCATGATTAGCAACCATGGTGGGTTAACCTATTTGTATTAAGTGTTTTGGGATTTAATTGGGTTTTATTTATTTGTGTGTTTTGTTTATTTGAATTTCTTTTCTTTTTCTTTTGTTGACTTGGTGCATGAGAGAGGGAGTATGGGCATGGCTTGAGCCATGCTCATTAAATGAAGAGAGAGGGAAAGAGAGAGGGGGTTGTTGACTTGGGGCCTCATTTTCTCCCTCTCACTTCTCATTCTCACAACACTCTCTTACACACACACACCCAGCTGAGAGAGAGAGAGGCAGCAGCTGCAGAAGCATCATCAGCAGCCACAGCACCAGCATCAGCTGTAGAAGCATCAGCATCAGCAGCAGCTACAGCATTAGCAGCAGCACAGCAGGCAGCAGCAGCAACAAAAGCTCACCTCTTCTCCTCCTCCTCCCTCTTCCTGCTTCTTAGGGTCTAGTAAGGTATAATCTTTGAGCCTAACCCTCTAGATTTCTTAACTTACGTAGGATTTGCTTCGGTTTGTGTAAAAAGTGAGATTTTGTGCTTGAAATGGTGAATTGTGTGGACTTATGGTTTAGTGCTGTTAGTATTGGTTAACCTAGCCTAATTAGGTGTTATTAAGACCATGTAAACCTAGTTAGACCCCAGATTACACCAAAATACCATAGGGTTTCTAATTGTGCAAATTTAGTGTTTTTAAGTGAACTTTTTGGATTTCTGTGATCTGCTATAGGCCCGAGTAGTTCAGGTTGAAATTGAGTTAACTGGAGCTTGTATACAAGGTATAAACCACACCACCAGAGCACGAGACCCCCACCCCATAGTGAGGCCGCCGGTTTATTCATTCTGGCCGCAATTTGCGACCAGATAGGGGAATTTTTGGGTGATGTTTGCATGGGTAGGAGTCTGTTGTTATTTCTAGGCCAGTGGTATGTATAGTTTTGTAAGTTGTTAGCCTGGGTAGAATCTGGGACGTTTTATCGTATTTCTAGTACGTTTGGTTCGCGCGATACGCGCGATACGCGAGAGGGTTCCATGATTCAGCATATCGCGGCGTGTCGGGGTTAGTTTTAGACGCGTGCACACGTTTAGCGTATCGTACACACGCGCGTTTAGTTCGCGACGCGAGCGTATCGTTTGACTTCGATATCGCGTTTTGCGAGTTAGTTGCTTATATATGGATTCTTATGTAATTCCAGGTTCGCAGGCGGGTACGTCGGACGAAGCTAAGAAAGGGAAGCGGGTGGTCGGCTACGAGTAGCGCACGACAGGTGAGTAGATTTAACATCTACGGGGAAATCGCCCGTATGGCGTTAAGCGTTAGGGCGTGTTAGGATATTTAGTATAGATGTTCATATGGACTGTAGTAGCTTACCCTTTTGTTGCATATAGAAATGATAGCATAGGACACTGCACTGTCACTAACGGTTCAAGTCGCACGAGCACGATTGATATGCTACACCCACACCGTTAGTGATTGCCATGACACTCACATCATAGGATTGCTATAAATCATATATCATGCACACTGTATATTCATACCAGTGCACACATATATTGATATCTTCATACCTGCGCACATGCACACTGTATATTCATACCAGTGCACACATATATTGATATTTTCATACCTGCGCACATGCACACTGTATATTCATACCAGTGCACACATATATTGATATCTTCATACCAGTGCACACATATATTGATATCTTCATACCTGCGCACATGCACACTGTATATTCAGACCAGTGCACACATATATTGATATCTTCATACCTGCGCACATGCACACTGTATATTCATACCAGTGCACACATATATTGATATCTTCATACCTGCGCACATGCACACTGTATATTTATACCAGTGCACACATATATTGATATCTTCATACTTTCTTAGATTACGCATTGAGATACGTTGTTTCCATGTTAATTCTGGATTTGGGGAACCGTGGATATTTCAAAGAGAATAGTTAATTATTTAAAAACCCGGTTTCCCTTGATTTGATATTTCAGTGCGTCCACCATGTGTTTTCTCGGTACTAGAGTGATATATGTGAACCCGAATCGAGGAGTTGGATGAGGCCGATTACGGGTACATGGTGGACCCGGTATGGTACCCCGGGGCGAGAACGGTTTCGCTGTGTAGTAGACGGTGAGCCTGGCAGAGGGACTACTACCTACCGGTGATTGGTTGGACCTGGCGGTTATCCGGAGGATACCGACCAGAGTCGATGGATGGATACGGGACGACTCGTACTGCCGGGGCCGAGGGCCGATACTGCAGACAGAGCCCGTGGGCGGATCCGGACTGACGGATGCCCTATACAGGAGGATTTGCGTGTCGATACTTGGCACAAGTATTTCTTGATATTTTGGGTGCCGATGTTGGGCACTCACGATTATATGTGATTTACAGGATTTGAGGACTGAGGAGGATGACGACGCCTGAGTAGTATTGGGATTTGGGTGCATTGATGGGTACCGATTATACTTTCCACGATGACATTCCGTGTAGATGTTATATTTCCCATGCTCAGTATGTAGTAATTGATATCTCATCCTGTATCTATTGTACCTGACATAGTACACATGTTTGCACGATCATTGCATACCCTTTTCATTCTATATAGGGTGGTTAGACTGCATTGCTATACCTGATCATCACATTTCTTGCTCTTCACATGGAGATGTTATTAGATCGCACTTGTTGCATGTTTTGAGCATCCAGTTCATCATATAGATGTTATCTGTTGATATAGGTTAGAGTATCGTTGCACGTGCATACTCGCGATTACCTTTATATGTTATCTTCTATTCACGAGTTGGCAACTCACCCCCGTTGTGCCACAGTGTTTGCAGGTTGCCCTTCGGAGTAGTCGCGGCAGGCTGCGTTCTTGCATCTTTTTGACACAGATACCCCTACAGTTGGTGTACTAGCTCTTTTGCTGATAGGTGGGTTTTGTGCGGTATCTGGTTATCTTTCAGTTATGTACATTGTTGTATCTAGTACTCTCCATCTACCACTTATGTATTGACTTAGAGACCAGTTGTGAGGACGATGTATATTATTGTGTATTCTGGCGTCGAGCTCGTTGTGAGCCGACTTTACTTATGCAGTTTATTCTATCTGTGATGTTTTCCACTTGTTGCTCATTTTCTTCGCTACGGCGTCGTATATTGTTATCTTAGTAATTGGTTCTATTAAATGCCTAAATTACTCTATAGTTTTACTGGTTTGATTTCTGGGTTTTCGGCTTACTTAGTCGCGTTACGCCTGTAGACGCTACGTGGTTAAGTGCCGGTCATGGACCAATCTTTGGGTCGTGACACGTAGTGTTTCGTCCTTCGAGGCGAACCAGACTCGACCAGGGGCCACTTCCTAGGAAGGTCACCCATCCCAGAATTTCCTTGGCTCAAGCACGCTTAACTACGGAGTTCTTAAGCTCCTGTACTGCCGGTTCACTTAAAAGGCGTCTCTGTAATTAAGGGTGGTATTATTACATTTATAATATTGTTCGGTCCTCTTTCGGAATGTGATTCAGGGACACGATCCAATTGTTCTAGAGGCGGTCCCACGGATTCAAGAGGTGGCCTCCCCCCTTGGCATGACACCTAGGGTGGCACTTTGTTCTATGAGTAAGAACCGGATCCCGACATCTACTCTGGAATATCGATTCCTAGTCTCGATATACCGACGACTAGGGACATTTAAGAATTTGCTTATAAACTACCCAGTTCTCATAGGTATGATCGCCACAATAACTCTCGTAGTCAAGCATGAATTCCAAGGGCTCTATCAACATATAATAGTGATCCGTAATACCATATAATACATGTACACGATGATAGAGATGAACCAGATAGCATACTATCATCACGAGTAAGACTGTTCTACCTGTATACGTCCTCCTTCAATCATCATAATCGCCTGCCTGCGATTACAATAATTGCCTTGAAGGCACTATATATAACAATCTCCCACTTGCACTTAAGACTAATTATTGCGGTGTCGCATACCTACATCCCGTGTGATACCGAACACCTAATTTCTCTACTAATCAGTTTTGCAAAACATGTTTGCGAGACATTTGTGATACCGAACACCCAATGTTTCTATCTTAATATCTCTATATCTCAACTTTGCGGAGAATGACTATCTCCCGAAATGAGCGATACCTATCTTAGAACTTGTCTAGATATCTGATAGGACAATTTCATAAATGAACTCCAAATCCAAGAAACTACTTAGATTATATCTTCCACTGAATTAAATCAGTATCCTATGCCATGCCTACCTCAGTATCCGCTTGGACCACTGTCCAACATGCTATCCCTCAGAAGAGGGTAAATTTTAACTCTGACAGCCACTCTGTCATCCAGGTTACCTTGGAAGCCTTAAATGATAATCGCCTCCTGAAGGAGGCTGCCGTTACCATATACCAAGAATATTCTCTCATGTTAATAACTGCTTCTCTATTGTTTCTTCAGGATTGAATTAATATTTACTTATTATAGCTAGTGCAAAAGCAATATTTGATGTGGTACTTGACATTTTATGATTGATTCATGAAAGGTTCCTAGGCACCCTAATGAGGTTATACAAGGCATCGAACATGCCATTTTCAAATTTTAACGGTGCCTATAAACCCTAACAAGATCGTTTGCTAGAAAACTAGGCGAAAAAGAACTAGTTAACAACTTAACTAATGGGATATCGGAAATACAACCTTTGTAGATCCGGTGCTCCACCTCCATAGCTCCGCAACGAAGTCGTCTCCACTGTCCAAAAAGAATCCGGGCTCTAGAGTCGGCTTCGTCGGAGAATAAGCGAACTAGGTCGTCGATGTCCATGCCGAAGATGATCTATGTCGAGGCATTGCTAAATCAAGCTCCGACTTCACCAAGTCAAGAAACTTGTGAAGTAAACACACTCTACTACTTGGCAAGAGGTAGAGGATGAAGAAATAGGAAGTGGGTAGACTTTAGATTTGGATTTCTCACTCATTTTATCACTTCACCATTGATGAAGAGAAGGTTTTCTTCATGAAGATGAAGAAGAAGAAGATGATATATTATGATAAGAATAATGGAATAGAAAAATGAATAATCATTTCTTATCATAATTAAACTATAGTAATGTGTAGAGAGTTGACCATAGTTAAATAAATGGTTAGGGTTTAATAGATGAAGACAAAAGGGTTTGATTGGTCAAAGCTTCATGAAGCTTCACTTAGCTTCATGAAAGAAACCCTTTTGTTTTCTTTTTCTCATTTATCTTTTAAATCCAAATGAAAAGATAAATGAATGAATAAAAGAAAACCCTAATTATTTATTTAACTTAGGTTTACTTCATTACACAAACCCTAGCATTCTTGCATCATCAAACATGATACAAACAAGTGCACAAAATCATATCGCATATGCAATGCGCACACCCGAGTGAGAAAATCCATTTAAAGTCAACCGATACTAGTTGATGCAAAGTAATATATCAAATATATAAATATGCATTAAATCATTAAATCAACACTTGATTCAATGATCCGGTCATGTCGCACACAACCGACTAGTATGCAATGTATCGGCTTATCGAATCAACGCTTGAATCGATAACTAGGTTATATCGCATACAACCATTCGACACATTGATCGCGAGAATGAAATACGGTATCACATACACGCATTATTCTCGGTCCCGCACATATCTCATATGCGCTCCTATTTCGTTTCGCTTGAGCCAGGAAACCTCTGTGTAGGACTCTAAAGACTCGTCAATACGCCGGCAGCAGATGATGATCATATCAAGCACCCACAAGCCGCAAGCGGTCTGCTAAACGTAACGGCCACCCGGGTATTGAGCGATCTGAAGATCGACGAGCAAGCCCGCTCACACTCCAGTGAATCTGACCAGTAACACTACCGTACAGTCCGGTCTGATCGTCTGATATGTCACATATCTCGCCTAGGGGTGGTAAACGTCAGACCCCAATAGCTCGATAAGTCGTGTCGATATGAGGTCTATAACATTTCGAGAAACTACTGGTAACACTTACCAGCAATTCTCTGATCAGCCCTGGCCAGTGACTTCCTGTTATAGCCAATCGAACACAGCGCAACATCAACTCCCTATACCGGGAGAGACGAATCCCCTCCTATCGCTCATTGCCTCCATGTGACTCGGGACTGTACCCAAAAACCACCGTTTTGCACGCCCTCTTGGACGTGGTAAGATGGAAATCAAAGCACAGTGGGAACCACACAAGACTCTATGACGATCTCGGGTCAACAGACTACTCTGTAACAGTGTCACCAGAGAACTGCCATCTGACGTGAGGTATAATACCATCTGGGAGTTCACGGCGAGTCCGTCCAGTGTACCCAGTCTCTACTGAGCACCCGCATATCATCCCTGATGTCAAACACCAATGGATATGGGATCATCCATCGCCCATCTGTATGGGTCGAGAAGATACACGCTAGTCTACTCTGGTATATCGATGCCCCGTCTCGATACACCCACGACTAGGGACTTTGAAGGATGTACTTATGGACTACCATGTCCCCACTAGTATGATCCGCATCACAGTCCAGGTAGTCAAGCACACATCCTAAGGGCTTTACCAACATGTAACAGAGAGACAATCAGTGTACACGTTAAGGTAAAGAGTAACCAGATAGCATACTATCATGTCGAGCAAGAAAGTCCTCCCTATATATGTCCCAGCATCCACTACAATATACATCCAATGTACAGTAATGGCCTCTAGGGCATACATATAACTAACAATCTCCCACTTGCACTAGGGCCATCTGTAGCAGTGGTTGTAGTATCTCATACTCAACCATCCCATAAAAGTCTCTCTCTTGGAATAGGCCTTCGTGAGTGGATCCGCCGTGTTGTCCTCTTAGTCTGTTCTCCTAACCTTGATCACCATGGAGATCAACCATCTCCACGATCAGGTGATACTGCCTTAGAATATGTCTGGATCACTGATGGGACGGACGTTCCTTGGCAAAAGCCACAACTCTATTGTTACACAATGGGAGGAACATAGTTCATCTCTTGAACCATTATACATCCAAACAGCCTCTTTGGTAGCATCTTAAGTAGCGATGTATCCTGCCTTTATCATCTAGTATGTCACGGTATCTAGCTTGGAACTCTTCCAACATACCGTCCCTTTACTGAGGGTAAAGACAATGCCTGCGACTGACATTCAGTCGTTTTTATCACCCTGGAACCCTTCCAGTGATTCTCCCCAGGATCTATTGATATCATCTCACTACAACTAGTGAGAATCCTAACATCCAATTAAATCTATCTCATAGATCTAAAACTCAGGATTTAGGAGGTTTCATTTTGATCCTTCACGGAGAATCTTTGTGATAAACGGAGATTGATCGAGTGTAGCATAAGAAATTCCTTTCTTATCAAGAGTATGTCATCCACGTACTCTACGAGGATCACCACCATACTCCCTACTACCTTTTTGTTTATACAAGGTTCATCTACCATTTTGATGATGTCAAACTCTTTGACTAACTCATCAAAACAGATGTTCCAACTCCGCGATGCCTGCTTTATCAGATAAAAATCTTGCACACGTTTCCGCTGCTCCCACTGTTTACGAAGCCCTCTGGCTGTGTACTTACAGACGTTCTCTTCTAAAACATCATTTAGAAAAGATGTCATGGCACCCAACCGCCAGATATCGTAGTCATGGTATGTAGCCGTGGCAAGTAGTATCTGGATGGACTTAAGCATAGGTATTGGAAAAAGGTATCATCATTATCCACGCCTGGTCAATGACGAAAACCTTTAACAAGTCTAGCTTTGAAAGTCTCAACTTTTCCATCTACACCAAGTAATCTTCTCAAGATATACTTGCTCCTGATGGGGATTTAACCCTTCAGATATAGCAACCAAAGTCCATACTTTGTTGGTGTATAAGGATTCCCTCTCAGATCGCTAAGCATCCAGCCATTCTTACAGAGTCCTACTCCTGATGGCCAGCTCGAAGCTAGTTGGGTCATCATCTCATGATGCAATCCTCGCTCCCACTGTCATAGAGAAACCAGAAGTATCTCTCAGGTGGGTGAGGAACCCTACTAGATCGGCGGAGAGGCTGAGGTTCGTTGGAATCTACTGAATCCATTGGCTCTATCAAATCATCTGCTGCAGTTTGTATAGCTGGAACATTTCCAGTTCTACATAACAGACCTTGCCTCGAGCTTGTCCGGATTTTGCTTTTAGACATAGGCCGGACAACCCCAAATCTTAACTAACTTAAGATATGGGCTCTTCCCCTTCCATATCACATATGAAGTGGTAGGCAATTGATTTGATTGGAACCCTATTCAATAGGTATGCAACTTCACAAGTGCATAACACCCAATAGGAAAAAGGTAACTCAGTAGTACTCATCATAGAACACACCTTATCATATAGGGTGTGATTGCTCTGCCCCGATATACCATCGTGCTATGGTGTATACGGAGGAGTAATGCTGAGAGAGAATCTCATTCTCCTTTAGAATAGTCTATGAATTCCATGCACAAGTATTCTCCTCCCTGATCTCATCAAAGGACATAATACTTATACCCGTATTTTGGTTCTCTACTTCTAACTTATATTCTGTGAATATCTCAAAAGGTTCGGACTTGTGTTTCAACAAGAACATATATCTGAATCTAAAGAGATCATCAGAGAACGTAATGAAGTATAAAGAATCAGTCCTGGCATGTGTAGACAGGGGACTTACATACATCAACATGTATCATCCCAAGAGTTCACTAACTCTTTCTCTGTTTCCAATAAACAGAGCTGGTGTCATCTTATCTTTGTGACATGACTGGCGAGTTTCACAAGATGTAAATTCAAACTGATTTAAATATACATCTAAATGAAACTTCAGCCAGTCTGGTCGCATTGATCTGACCTAGTCTACAATACCTCAAGAAGAATCCGTTCATTTCTGAACTCTTCCTCTTGTGTGTGTTCCGAATACTAAGAACTGTAGTTTGATTTAGAACATCAACGCTTTTAGATAACGTGCCTGAACTGATCAACTTTTGATATAGGAAATGTTCAAAACATTATCCAACAATACAAAATTTTATCATTTCTTTACTTATAAAGAGAGTGATATGATTTTGTATATCAGGTTCGGTATCTAATAACATTCGTTCAGAATCAATGTATTACAATACAGGGTGACAGTGACCGACAGACTTGGCTGCAACACTTGCCCCGTTTTCTGCCTCATGAAACTTATCACCCGTTCTCAGTTTTTCTACCCTTTTGTAGCCCTATGTAACATCTTACATATCTGGGATCCTGATCTGGTATCATATACCATGGATGCGGAGGATACTGAGAAACAGTTCTGTATAATGAACACACCCGAAGATGATGCATCAGCATGCACTCTCTTCGTTTGGGCGGCACGGGAATTCTGGTATTCCCCAATTTCCTGCTCTGTCTTATAACAATTATAAGTTAGAGCGGGACCAACGTTCCCCAGCTCAGTATAACAAGCGGGTTCGGTCAATAATCCGTATTATTATCTTGATTAAGGCGTGATATGGTCGCTACCAGGAGAGAGAGAGAAGAAAACACTCAGCGTGCGCACTTACAAGAATAGATTGGTTATTATTTTATCTAATCAGGATGGCTCCCACTGCTTTTTATCAAATCTTCCTTCAAACCCTAAAAGGAAAGACTTGCCGGGATTAATTACACACTACAAGTTCGCCAATCTTTCAGCCAGGCCAGTGTCGGTACTTTGAGGGAGGTCCCCCGTGCTTTCGCACGAACCTAATTAATGTAAACCTCGTTTTCCCAGAGGCGTAACCCCGTTAACACCTTTCTAGACACCTACTTGATCGGCTAATTGTAATGTATAAAACTCTCCCAGGAGTAACTCTTACTCGCAGCAGGTATCGGGATCCAACTATCTCATAGAAGGTATGCAATCTCATTGCAAATTTCAACACTTGAAATTCCCGATAATATTTTTCCCCAAACGATCTATGACCTTGACAAGGTCAACAAACCATAGACCGCAAGTCAAGTTCAACCCGTCATTTCTTGATTGAATCAAACCCACCCGCACGACCCTTGACAAGGTCAACAAGGCCGCACGACTACCCTAACCCAATCTGCATCATATGCATAAGCAGATAAATACTGGTTAGCTACCGCACACTGCGCCTTGACAAAGTCAACAAACGCAGCACGAATACTAAACAGGATTTATCTGAAATGACGGAGGGCTACGACAGGTTTTTCTGAAAACCTATTGCGTAATGAACTTGATATCGTTGTAGGATCGAATGAATTTTGAAATGGAGTGTTTTTGAGGCTTTTCTAGTTTTGCTAAAGGAGTCACTCCCGGTGAAGGGATCTCGGTCCTTTCCTCGTCGAATGAGGTGCGGGATATATCATATATATCACTGTGCAAAGCAAAAACACTTAAAAGCTATCAAAAGACAAACCGAGTGTGTAGCATCTGCCAGTTATTGCTAAAGGAGTCACTCCCGGTGAAGGGATCTCGGTCCTTTCCTTATCGAATAAGGTGCAGGATATATCGCATATACCGCTGTGCAAAGCAAGAACTGTAGCTACCTGTTTTATTTTGAAATTCGATTCTACAACATCTTAGGTTTCTTTTATTTCATTAATCATATTAATGAAGTCCCATCATTTAAATACCTAAACATCACAGATAAATACGACGTACACTTATGCCATCCGCATTCGCCTCGATGTCCCCTCATGCACCGTTAGGTTAGGTAACTAACGGCAGAGCGGGGTAGGGCTAGCGCGGGTGTAAAACATAAGTAACGTCTATATAATATATCATATATACTATATACTGTATCTATCACAGAACATCACATGATCACATCACAGATATCGCAGCAGAAGTATCATATGAAATATTGGATATACTAGGATGTCCGTGTTTTCAATACGAGCCAGTATAAAACACGGATTCCACGGTCGTGATGAATAGCCAAACCCACACCCCTAGACCCCTACGAGAGCGGCAAGCAACCCTACCAATTCTAGAGTTAGGAGACCCGGACTCGACTCCTCGAGTTGGTCTCCCACTGGACTCCAGAACCCGGTTACTTGTGCTCCCCTCCTTGGGTCTATCCTAGTGCGGAAAAGTAAATAATATACAAAGGGTGACAACTTCCGCAACCTGGAAGCGCCCCAATAAAAGAATATTACATACAAGTTTTTACATGAATGAAAATGAAAAACACTCATCTCACATAAAAAACCCCCGGCTATTCAAACACGACGATCCAATATAACATATCCAGCAACACATAACATCACATGTCATCAACGTAAGTAAATATGCGCATCCCAATTGTCGTTGACATATAGCAACGAAACCGGCGATATCACATATTACACTTACGGTCACAGAAAAGAAAGTGTAAAACTACAACAGTTGGAATCCGCAACCTGCATAGACATCGCATGCCTAATCAAATGAATTACTTAGACATCGCATGCCTAACAATTATAAACCCCGCATTTTAGTCTCATTATCGAAAACTCTTTTCAATATCAAGTCGGGTAATTCAACAAGATTCCCGGCACCCTGATCGAATGCTCGTCGCAAACTTTAGTAGGCGGCCGCACCCCCGATACCGTCGACGAAGTGCACCAAGGCGGAACACCGCTACCGCGAGCACCCGGACGGATGCTTTCGGCGACGGGGTTCTCCTACAGTCACTTGGTCGGGGCTATGGAGTGAGGCTGTCTATTAAGTTTACCCGGCGAGTATCCGCGTACGCTACGTGATTGTGACGGACTTTTGATCATATCAAAATTCCGTGGCAACCGATCAAGTGAGACTAAACTGCTATGTTTATAACATTCATTCAGTTATCACATAACTACTTGTGAATTCCAATTATTGTATCCCATTCCGGATAAATAGAAAATGTCAAACTTTCCGATCGAACAATCGAACACCCAAGTTTTCCTGATACAGATCAACACATGAAATAAGTCTAACAACATTCAGTTCGTGCCTCAGTACCAACGATCCAGCCGTAGAAGGGTCAAGCCAACGCCTCACATGTGGCATGCCGTACTGCCCCAAAACCGAAGGTTCAAAGGGCAGTTCAAGACGGTCACATAATCGAGTTAAGGTTTGTTGTCTTCTAGAGGGTCCATCGCGTTACTTGCACTACTTAGAACGTCGTTAAACTTCGGAAAAATCCAACACTTGGAAATTTCCCGACAGGGGAAAAATTGGGTATTTTTATCCGGTCGAACTTTTTAACATATTCTAAAATTTATCTAGAAAGCCAAACAGACAAAATTTGATAATCCGATCGAACATACGAATCCCCAAAACAACTGCAGAAAATTCAACTCTTGAAAAATTATTAAAAATTCCCAGAAACATCACCACTGGAAACTAAGAATTACTGTACAAAATAATTTAAATATTGGGGCCGTACGGCCGCGGATCCGCCGCATGAGCATTGCTCATGCCGCGGAAGAGCGGTGGTAAAGTGGAATTAGGTCCTCGAAATTTACAGTAATTCTTAGAAAACCCTGCTTGATTTTCTGGATATTTGTAATCTTGAAAAATCCATAATTTTAAAATCTGGACAGAGAGCATTTTTGGTTCGGGGTTTCGGGTTCGTTCGGACTTCAAATTCCGTCGGGACTTCGCCTGAGGCTCTAGCTAGGCTCTGATACCAGTGAAAGGTTCCTAGGCACCCTAATGAGGTTATACAAGGCATCGAACATGCCATTTTCAAATTTTAACGGTGCCTACAAACCCTAACAAGATCGTTTGCTAGAAAACTAGGCGAAAAAGAACTAGTTAACAACTTAACTAATGGGATATCGGAAATACAACCTTTGTAGATCCGGTGCTCCACCTCCATAGCTCCGCAACGAAGTCGCCTCCGCTGTCCAAAAAGAATCCGGGCTCTAGAGTCGGCTTCGTCGGAGAATAAGCGAACTAGGTCGTCGATGTCCATGCCGAAGATGATCTACGTCGAGGCATCGCTAAATCAAGCTCCGACTTCACCAAGTCAAGAAACTTGTGAAGTAAACACACTCTACTACTTGGCAAGAGGTAGAGGATGAAGAAATAGGAAGTGGATAGACTTTAGATTTGGATTTCTCACTCATTTTATCACTTCACCATTGATGAAGAGAAGGTTTTCTTCATGAAGATGAAGAAGAAGAAGATGATATATTATGATAAGAATAATGGAATAGAAAAATGAATAATCATTTCTTATCATAATTAAACTATAGTAATGTGTAGAGAGTTGACCATAGTTAAATAAATGGTTAGGGTTTAATAGATGAAGACAAAAGGGTTTGATTGGTCAAAGCTTCATGAAGCTTCACTTAGCTTCATGAAAGAAACCCTTTTGTTTTCTTTTTCTCATTTATCTTTTAAATCCAAATGAAAAGATAAATGAATGAATAAAAGAAAACCCTAATTATTTATTTAACTTAGGTTTACTTCATTACACAAACCCTAGCATTCTTGCATCATCAAACATGATACAAATAAGTGCACAAAATCATATCGCATATGCAATGCGCACACCCGAGTGAGAAAATCCATTTAAAGTCAACCGATACTAGTTGATGCAAAGTAATATATCAAATATATAAATATGCATTAAATCATTAAATCAACACTTGATTCAATGATCCGGTCATGTCGCACACAACCGACTAGTATGCAATGTATCGGCTTATCGAATCAACGCTTGAATCGATAACTAGGTTATATCGCATACAACCATTCGACACATTGATCGCGAGAATGAAATACGGTATCACATACACACATTATTCTCGGTCCCGCACATATCTCATATGCGCTCCTATTTCGTTTCGCTTGAGCCAGGAAACCTCTGTGTAGGACTCTAAAGACTTGTCAATACGCCGGCAGCAGATGATGATCATATCAAGCACCCACAAGCCGCAAGCGGTCTGCTAAACGTAACGGCCACCCGGGTATTGAGCGATCTGAAGATCGACGAGCAAGCCCGCTCACACTCCAGTAAATCCGACCAGTAACACTACCGTACAGTCCGGTCTGATCGTCTGATATGTCACATATCTCGCCTAGGGGTGGTAAACGTCAGACCCCAATAGCTCGATAAGTCGTGTCGATATGAGGTCTATAACATTTCGAGAAACTACTGGTAACACTTACCAGCAATTCTCTGATCAGCCCTGGCCAGTGACTTCCTGTTATAGCCAATCGAACACAGCGCAACATCAACTCCCTATACCGGGAGAGACGAATCCCCTCCTATCGCTCATTGCCTTCATGTGACTCGGGACTGTACCCAAAAACCACCGTTTTGCACGCCCTCTTGGACGTGGTAAGATGGAAATCAAAGCACAGTGGGAACCACATAAGACTCTATGACGATCTCGGGTCAACAGACTACTCTGTACCAGTGTCACCAGAGAACTGCCATCTGACGTGAGGTATAATACCATCTGGGAGTTCTCGGCGAGTCCGTCCAGTGTACCGAGTCTCTACTGAGCACCCGCATATCATCCCTGATGTCAAACACCAATGGATATGAGATCATCCATCGCCCATCTGTATGGGTCGAGAAGATACACGCTAGTCTACTCTGGTATATCGATGCCCCGTCTCGATACACCCACGACTAGGGACTTTGAAGGATGTACTTATGGACTACCATGTCCCCACTAGTATGATCCGCATCACAGTCCAGGTAGTCAAGCACACATCCTAAGGGCTTTACCAACATGTAACAGAGAGACAATCAGTGTACACGTTAAGGTAAAGAGTAACCAGATAGCATACTATCATGTCGAGCAAGAAAGTCCTCCCTATATATGTCCCAGCATCCACTACAATATACATCCAATGTACAGTAATGGCCTCTAGGGCATACATATAACTAACAATTCAATTGCCTAAGCAAGTGATATATTAATCATGCAAATTTTTCTCCTCATCAGTCCAGAGAACATCTCTTTTAGAGAGGGTAACTCCATCACCTGCGGGTACACCACCACGCCAGGAGTCGTCCATTCTAATATACTTTAGAATAGTGTCTATGTACCCGAATTGGGATACTTCCCAAATCTAGATTTAAAACTGTAGATCTAGTCATCAGAATATCTAATATTTTATCCAGATTTTATGTGAAGAAATACTTGTGACAACCACAGTCTAACCGATTGTAGTATAGGAACAACACTTTTTATCAGGAGTATGTCATCCATATCTCAGGATAGTACTCCCTACTTAACCTTCTTACCAGGTCTCGCTGTCATTCTTGATGAAGTCAAACACTATGACAGTCACATCAAGAATAGATGACCCATCTCCGCTATACTTGTTTTAGTTTATAAATAGACATAAGCTACTTTTCCTACCATGTTTCCACTTCTCCCACTGACTACAACAACCCTCTGGCAGAGTCCTATACACGTGCACTTCTAAATTCCCATTTAGAAAGACGTTATAGTCATCCACCTGCCAGATCTCATAGTCATGAATAGTAGCAGCGACAAGTCATATTCGTATGAACTTTAGCACAAATATTGAAGAAAAAGTTTCATCATAATTTACAATGGGTATTTGATGAAAACTCTTTACTACAAGTTTCGCCTTATTAGGTTACCGTTTTTCCTCCTGCACCGATCTCGAAAGATCTACTTACTTTTAATGGGTTTTACTCTTTCAGGAGCATCCAATAAATTCCATAATTTGCTGAAGTGCGTAGAGTCCAATTTGGATATCTGACATCTGGCCATCATCCGGAAGTCACTGCTTCCGATGGCTAGCTGACAATTGTAGGGCTACCATAACCATGATGCAAACCTCTTTGTCACCGTCTATGAGGAAACCGAAGTACCTCTCGGGTGGCTGAGGATACCTACTAAATCTGCAGAGTGGCTAATGGATTGTCGAATCCAATTGAATCCTTAGGTTCTATTAAATATTCAGTAACTGTTTGTGGTTCTAGAATCACTTCCAGTTCTACCATAATCCCACTAATATTTTCTAAAAAGAATTCATTTTATTAAAGGTGGCGAGTTAAGACCAATATAACTATTGATTATATAAATGGCAGAATGTAAACTCTCGTCTAAGCTCGGGAAAATCTATAAACTGTCATTACTGAAAACGTGCCTTGAGTTTATCTGGATTCTAGTTTAAGCATAAGTCGGACAACTCCATATACCTTAACATCGTTAAGAAATGAATCCATTCTATATCCAATATAGAAACAAAGACACTCATTTAATTGGAACCAGATTCAAAAAATATGTAGCTGTTTTCAGTGCACAACCAAAGAGGAAAATGCCATATAACATTACTCATCAAGGAGCGCTCTCATGAATGAGTAACCTGATAGAGAATCAAGTTCTTAAATATATTACTTACAACGGAATACCTAGTATAAGCATCTACATTTTCGATCACCTCGAAGAATCCTGGTACTTCTAATGTGTTGTTCTCTACTTTATTCTTATACCTATAACTTCCCAAAATTTGGATTTTGTATCTCAACGAAATGCGTGTCTAAAACCAGAGAAGTCATAAGTAAACTGAATATAGTATGAGTACCAACCCCTTGCCTTATTGAACATCGGACAATATACAATACTTTGTATAAGTCCCTTGAGTTTAATAACTCAAACCTTGTGTGTTGTAGGTTGACAATTGTATTATGGTTAAGAAGAATTACACAGTTTGTTGAATGCATCTTACCTAATTATCAACTGATAAAGGTAAATGTTATAAACATAATTTCAAAAAGTTATATCTTACTTTATAAAATAAACGTACAGATATATCAGTTTGAAATTGGTGCATAAAAACGAATATTCAAAACCAAATATTTGCCGTTAGGTAAAACCCAGGCGATTTCCTCAAATATCACCAATTATAAAGAATTCTGATTTTTGAGGATCTAATCATCTAATTCCCAATATTCTACTCCCATTTAGCATCTCTAACGCTATATAGATATGAAAATCAAGTCCGGTAAATACATACCCTGGAGTCAGATTCTTATTGGGAAAAACAGTTTTCCATTAACATCATACAGTAAAACTGAAACATGAAAATGTTTCGAAGGGTTGTCCGGATATTCCTAGTAATGTTTCTTCCAATACCAGACTCATGATATTAGTTACAATTTCCATTGCCCTTACTCCTATCCCTTTATATGTCTTTGCTTCTTACTTTTTGTACACCATACTTAGGCTAATTGGTTTTTTCCTTTCCTACCTTTCGACACCTATCTAAGATTTGGAAGAAGACTATCCAATAAGCGTAATAGGTGTCCTCTCCTAATACTAGGAGCCCTTGCAAGCTGAGAGAAGGTAAATAGAAAAGACAACCGAATAATCCTATTCAATTTGCCCTGAACCGAAACCCATTCTCGAACTGAAATAAATTTCTACGAGTTCGTATGTAACTATACGAGATGGTTATATCCATTTTATATGGATTTTTGTAGTGATACGGAATGTTCTGGAGAAAACAAAGGGTAAAGTCGGAATGACATTGATATATGTGATTTTGTAGTGAATCATGACAAAAACAAAGCCAGATTTGTAAGAAGTTTCGGTCAACTTGGTTTACGCGTTTTTAGCTAAAGGCGGGTCTTGGTTTGTACCAAAGAGAGAGAGAGAGAGAGAGAGAAAACTCAGCATGCACTCTAACTTAAATTAGATTGGTTAATCATTTTATTTAATCAGGATGGCTCCCACCGTTTCTTAGAATTCTCTTTCAAACCCTAAAAGGAAAACTTGTCGGGATCATTTACACCTTACAAGTATGCTAACCGTTCAGCCAGGATAGTGTTGGTACTCTGAGGGAGGCTCCCCGTGCTTTCGCACGGACCTAATTAAATAACCCGATTTTCACAGAGACGTAATCTCGTTAACACTTTCTAAACACTTAATGGGTTAGCTAGTTGTGAAGTGAAAATCTCCCGAAGAGTAATACCTACTCGCAGTGAGAATCGGGACCCGACTATCTCTGTGTGATAACTTGATGGATTCCAATAAAGTCACCACACTCCAGAAGGTATGCACATGCCTGGAAAGTTTCGTTTATGTTTGAAATTCCAGATGTGGTTTTTACCCCAAGCGTCTTATGACCTTGACGAAGACCAAAATATCATAAGTCGCAAGTCAAGTTCAACCCGTCATTGTCCATATTAATATAGACCTACCCATGCAAACTCTTGACAAAGGCCAAAATAGCTGTACGACTGTCCTAGATTAATGCATTTCTATGCGGCAGAAAAGTAATACATAGCTACCATTCACCGTACCTTGACGAAGGCCAAAATACATAGCATGAATACTAGGTGCTACCCGTCTGAAATGACGGAGGACTATGGCTGGTTTTTGGCGAAAAACCTTTAACGTAATAAACTTGATATCGTTGAAGGAACTCGAGTGGTTTTGCAAAGGAGTGGTTTAGGCTCCGCTTTTAAAACTAGTAACATAAACTTTTGCTTAAGAGCGAACTCCCCATGAAGGGATCAAGGCTCTTTCCTCATCGAATGAGGTGTATGATATTCCTAACCGAATACCTCTATGCAAAGAAAAAGAATATAACCATGGTTTTGAAGAAAACCGAGTAGTTTTAAAAATTGGTTCCGACAACATCATCTAGATTTGTTTTCCTGCATTAGAACTATAATGATATCCTATCAATTAATAATATCACACCAAAAGAAACGAAAATAGGCACACATATATATGCCATTCGCATTCACCATAGGTTCCCGGGTTTTCACCGTAAGGTTACTTAACTTACGGCAGGGCGGAGACAGGACTAGCGCGGATGCAAAAGATATATAGAGTCTACTATATATATATATATCTAAATATATATAACATCATTCGTCTCAGGCATGATAATATATCGCAAACTCAGAATCACGGTAGAAAGCAAACACTAAGAAATAGAGGGTATACTAAGAATTCCGTGTTTCATTTAAGCCATAGATGAAACAAGGATTTCACGGTCATGTGAATGCCAAACCCTAGTCCTTAGATCCCTACAAGTGCGGCAAGTAGTTCCGCCAATTCTAGAATGGGATGACCCGTTCTCAACTCCATGAGATGGTCATCCGTTGCCTCCTAGAACCCGTTTACTTGAGCACTCCTCCTGGGTCTATCCTAGGTATAAGAGACGAATCATATATAATACATAGGCAACATAACCTCAACCCGGAAGTGCCCCTCAAAAGAATATACATCAATCAGTGACGGCAGTCCACAAGTCGGATGCTTGCCCCGCAATACGAATATACAAATGTAAATATAAAACTCTTATCTCACAAAAAACCCTTGCTATTTATGATGACTACCGCAACTATTCCACTCCAGATAATCATCACAGAACCAAGAAGTATTTGCAATCCTGTCAATCAACCTATAACAAATAGACGATGTTCACAAACATAAAGAGATAAACGATGCAAAAGTTTTGAGTTTAAAACGTTCTGTGTTGCCCGAATGCAAAAATAATACCAAGTGTAATATGGACAAAAAAGAAGTTTACCAAAAATTCCCATTTTCTATAACCAAGACACTGTACGAAGACGAGCCAGATTGGAGCTAAGACGGCTACAAATTGCGGTTTTGAGGAATATTTTGACGGTCGAATTTTGTCCAATTGGCCTCATTTTGGTATAGTATCATATTCATGGTTTTATCATGTCTCTGCAATACACAACATATTTTTTTGAAACCAAAAATTATTTAACAAAAAATTGAATTTTGGTTTTGAAAATACAGAGTTTTTTCGGTTCGAAACTTTAAACATTGTCTAAACCAGTTCTAGTGTTTGGGTTTGGCTCTGATACCATATAGGTTGATGCTCGTGCTCGTGCCGCATATTGACGGCGTGTGCAGAATATAAAATGAAATTTTTCTGTACTTGAGCACGAACACTATAACCTAGAATCGAATCAAACACTAAACTAGAAATTAATTAGAAGGGGTTGACTACTAGGTTTGTGATTACAACCTTTGCAGTCGTGTTCTTCGTTTTCTTTCCAATTCATTAGCTTTTAGGTCGTAGGGAACGAGCTTGGGAGTCGCTCTTCGTTGTCAAAAATGATCCACCTCCTAGCTAAGGCTCTAGCTTCACACTTGAAGCAACTAGTGATCAAGACTTGCTAAGAATTGATCACTAGATGATGTAGTAGCTAATCTCCAGTTAATCTTTCATAATCCCTTTCTAATTCTCCACTTAGAAAAATAAGAGAGGAGAAGAAGAAAACTTGGTGAATGAGCAAGTGAGGAAGCATGGCTAGTAAAAGGAAACTCAAGAAAATCCTTCATCACTCTCTCATTTTTTTACTTTCTCTCTTTTCTTTATCTTTTATGAATGAGTGGGTTGTGACTAACCATGGTAAGTCACAAGCCCACACCATTCACAAAAGTTCAAGAAGAGATGAGAAGAAAAAGAAAGGCCACCTCATTGTACACATATACATATGTAAATGTATATATCTAAATATGTACAAATACACTAATATAAGCATATGCTACAAATACATACACCCGTATTTGTATAAAATACGAATACCGTATTCGTATAAAATACGAATACCCTTATTTGCACTAATGATACAAATACCCATATTAATATCAAGACACAAATACATGCATTTATACAAATACTTGTATTCATATAAATACCATATTCTGTCAAAATACGAATACCGTAATGGGAGATACTAAAAGAGATATATAATACTAGCTCACATTTAATCCAAAATATGATAACTTGGCTATCTTTCAAACCGGCTAGTATTAACAAAACCGTTCGATTAAAAATATGTGTACAAAAACACGTATTTAATTGAACCCAAATACGTATCAAAATACGTACAATACATCGAAAGGAAAGCTGACAAGCAAACTTGTTCGTATTCAGCCCGAGCTGGGAAAACCTTCTGTGTGGGACTCTAAAGTCTCGATTATATGCTAGCAGTGGGTTTAACCACAAGCACGCCAGCGGCACTAGCTATACGTAACGGCTATCCATATATTAAACGAAAGGAAGGCTGACAAGCAAACTTGTTCGTATTCCTACTGAGTCTGAAAGTGACAGTCTCCGTACAGTCTGGTCTATTCGTCTAAGAGTATCGCATATCGGGTCTAGGGGGTGGATAAAGTCAGACCCCTAATAACGCAATAAGTCGTGTCGGTATAGAGCCCATCACCCACTGAGAAACTATTGATCCAAATCAGTAATTCTCGTCCACCTCGGCCGAGGATTTCTAGTGATGGAAACCAGTGTATAGCGCGACATCTACCCTTATACCGGGAGAGACGAGTCCCCAAAGATCCACTCACTGCCTCCATATGGCTCGGGGCTGTACCCAACTAAAACTTGTTTGCACGACTCAGTAGAGCTGTGGTAAGGTAATAATCAAAGCACAGTAGGAACTCACACGAGACAAATGACGATCTCAGGTCAACAGACTAACCTGTACTCATGTTACCAGAGAACTGCCATCTGACTATAGATATAATACCATCTAGCATGTTCCTGGCGAGTCCGTCCAGTGTAACTCATAACCCAATGAGCACCTGTATACTGTCTTTAGTGACTAACTGACACCAATGGCCATGAGACCGGCGATCGCCCCTCGTCGGGGTTAAGAAATGTATACACTAGTCTACTCTGGAATATTGATACCCAGTCTCCATATTTCCACGACTAAGGACTTTTAAGGATTTTCTTATAGACTACTTATTTCTCATAGGTGTGATCGCCACAATAACCCTGGTAGTCAAGCATGAATCCTAAGGGCTCTATCAACATGTAATAGTGATCCGTAATACCATATAATACATATACACGATGATAGAGATGAACCAGATAGTATACTATCATCTCGAGTAAGACAGTTCTACCTATACAGGTCCTTCTTCAACCATCATAATCGTCTGCCTACGATTACAATAATTTCCTTGAGGGCATTATATCCAACAGGTCACGCTTACATTCTAGCGGCTACAGACTATTTCTCCAAGTGGGCCGAAGCTATTCCTTTGAAGGAGGTTCGGCATGAACACGTTACTCATTTCATTCGCACTCACTTGATTTACCGCTTTGGTATACCGGCAAAGATAATTTCTGACAACGGAACTCCATTCAGGAACAGAGAAGTGGAAAGATTGTGCTCAAAATTTCACATCAAACATCATTTCTCATTAGCCTATAATGCGACAACCAATAGTCTAGCAGAAGCTTTCAACCAAACCCTCTGCAAGTTACTAAAAAAAACAGTTGTTCGCAACAAGCAAGAATGGCATGAGAAGTTACTAGAAAGCCTCTGGGCTTATCGCACTACCATTCACACACCAACATGGGTTGCTCCTTATGCCTTGGTCTTTGGCGGTGAAGAATTTTTACCATAGGAAGTTCAAGTTCCCTCATATCGAGTAGCAATTCGTGAAGGAATCACTGATGATCAAGTCATGCTTTCTTGATTAGAAGAATTGGATCAATTGGAAGAAAAACGTCTTCATGCAAAACAAGCACTTGAAATGTACCAAGCATGGATTTCTAGAGCCTTTGACAAGAAAGTCAACCACAAATCTTTCAAGATAGGGGATTTAGTGCTAGTTTTAGTACGCCCTATCATCGTCACCCGCAAAACTCGAAGCAAGTTCGAACCGAAATGGGAAAGATCTTTTATTATACAAGAAATCTATTCTAGCGGGGCTTACAAGATTATTTCACCAGACGGAGAATATTCACCTCCTTCAATCAATGCCAAATTCCTGAAGAAATACTACGCCTAAATTGTTTCACAGCATACTCTAAGCTCTACGACTATAAATTATGAGCTTCTTATGCCTCTTCTTCTAAAAAGGGATGGGGGCTTTGCCCACTCAAAGAATTGTGCCGCATTTTCAACAAACGCTATCTACGCCTCATTTTCAACGGCGCTATATACGCCTCAATTTCAACGGCGCTCAATTTTTAATAGAGTTACCTACGCTACATTCATAAATGTGCCTGATTAAAGATGACTATCAACAGGCCTTCACAAACAGAGGCTCATCAACAATGACTATCTTTTCGTCTCTATTTGGCAACGGCTATGTATACGCCACTATCTGATTACGCCTTTATCAATGGGAGCTTATTAACCAAACGGCTACATATACGCCACGGATATCGTTACACCAGTTTCAAGAAAATTTACACCTAATTACGGGATGGAAGTATCGTATTTTTGAACAATGTGAAGATATACTCAACTACTTTCGGCAACAAAGGCCCTTCAACACCGATTTATATTTACGCTCGGCCTCACCTGTGCAAAATCAAATTGCGCATGCGAATCCAAGCATGGAGGCTATTTGTAGACAGCAGAAAAAGTTTTGGGTTGAAATTCACCAATTACTACTTCTTCACCGCTGGGTTCCTTTCAACAATTACAATTTACACTCGAATATCAAACACTTAGCTTTCAAAAGATGCTTAGAAGTCATCGACCACTATTTCTGTATCATCCTTCAGGCTGGTCTTCCTTACGACCGGACCAAAACTCATTCCCGGCCCCTTTAATGGCCGGTCAACTTATCCCGGCCTTTTAAAAGAGCCGGTCAACTCGTTCTCGGCACCTTAAAAGGGCCGGTCAACTTATTCCGACCCTTTAAAAGGGTCGGTCAACTCATTCCCAGCCTCCTCAACGGTTGATCAACTTATTCCGGCTCTTTCAACAGCCGATCAACCAAGACCCGGCATTTTCAACGGCCAGTCAACCAAGACCCGGACCCGTTAAGGTCCGATCAACCAAGACCCGGCATTTTCAACGGCCAGTCAACCAAGACCCAGACCCGTTAAGGTCCGATCAACCGAGAAGCTCAGACATATGTATGTATAGGTCAGTCTTGCTCAATTTGATAGTATGCTATTTGGTTTGTCTTTATCTTAACATGTGTATATGTTTTACTTGTTATTATGTATCGATAATACATGTTGATAAAGCCTGTAGGATTATTGCTTGACTACCAGCGTTATGCTGGCGATCATACATGTGGGGGCTGGTTAGTCCATAAGCACATTCTTAAATGTCCATATCCATGGGAGTATCGAGATTGGGTATCGATATTCCAGAATAGACTGGTGTATATATTTCTAGACCCCGACGAGGGGCGATGTTTGGTCCCACAGCCATTTTCTTTGGCACCTAAGATCGTATACAGGTGCTCACTGGGGTGCGTACACTGGACTGACTCGCCGAGAACTTCTAGATGGTACTATACCTATCGTCAGATAGCAGTTCTCCGGTGACATGAGTACGGGTTAGTTTTTAGACCTGAGTCGTCATTTGTCTCATGTGAGTTCCCACTGTATTTAGATTACTACCTTACCACGGCTCTACTGAGTCGTGCAAACAAGTTTTAGTTGGGTACAGTCCCGAGCCACATGGAGGCGTTGAGCGATTGTTGGGGATTCGTCTCTGTAACATTTTGGAAAATTATAAATTAATTTATAATTTAAATATGGATATTATGAGTATACGAAAATAATATTGTGTATGTATTTTGGACTTCTGGATTGGTATCCGTAAATATGTAATTATTTTAGGAAAAATGAAAATATGTGATATTATAAAAATGACAAGTAGTTTGTTTTTAACATGACATGAGATTTTGTTATAAGATTGTGGTATTTAAGTGTAATAGTAATTATTGTAAAAAGGGTTTTTATTTGTTAAATGAGTTGTGGTATATGATTAGTCTAGAATTACCCTTTACAAACGCCACACCCTCACATACACTCTAATTTCTACACCCCCTCCTTCCTTTACACATCTCCTCCTTCATCCAATAATTCTCAAATACATTTTATTATCAAACTAAACAAAACAACTCCCTTCAATTGTTTGAATCCACATTAATTATTTTGGTTATGTGATACAATTGTTAGAATCTACATTAATTAGTTTTGCGGAAACTAGTTATTGATATATAAATCTCACGTTTTAGCCTTATTTGATAGATTGCCACGGAGTTTAGATTTGGATCGAAACTCTGTCGCAATCACGTATCGTACACAAAAACTCATCGGGAGATACTAGTGGAGAGTCACGCCCCATTCCCCCGACAAAGTAACTATGGGAGAACCCCATGCCCAAGAGCATCCATTTAGGTGCTCGCGGCTATGGTGTCCCGCCCAAGGCTATTTCGTCGACGGCCTCGGGGGGTGCGGCCATCCACTAACGTTCCCAACGAGCTTTTGAATCATTCTCTGGGAATCTTGTTGAATTACCCGGCTTTATCTTTGAAAATGGTTTTCAATTCGAGGCTTAAATGTAAGGTTTATAGGGTTAGGCATGAAATTCAGATTATGAGATAATCCAGGTTTATGATGTCTACAGTTGCGGATTCTAATTATTGTAGTTTTCATTTCTTTTCTGTGACCGTAAGTGTAATATGTGGAGGTATCTCCGATCTTTTTGCTATACGTCAATGACATTAGGGATACACATATTTACTTACGTTGATGACATATGATATTATAGTGTTGCTATATCGATATGATTTATTAGATCGTCATGATTGACTAGCCAGGGGTTTTATATGAGATGAGAGTTTTTCAGTTTTCATTCATGTAAATTATTGTATGGAATATTCTTTTATTGGAGCACATCTAGGAGTGAGGATGCAGTCACCTTGATATATATTATTTACTTTTCCGCATTAGGATACACCCAAGGCAGAGGGCATAAGTAACCGGATTCTAGAGTCCAATAGGTGGCCATCTCGAGGAGTCGAGACCGGTTACCTAACTCTAGAATTGGTAGGGTTGCTTGCTGCTCTCGTAGGGGTCTAGGGGTGTGGGCTTGGCTATTCATCACGACCGTGAAATCCATATTTTTCATTAATGGCTTAATCTAAAACACGGATCTCCTAGTATATCCTATATTTCATACATTTGCTTCTGTTGTGCTGTGCTGTGATATGATCATATAAATGCGTGAGACGAATGCTACTTATATATATGATATGTTAGTAGACACTATATATGTTTTGAATCCATGCTAGTCCTGACCCCGTCCTGTCGAAAGTTAAGTAAATTTACGGTGAAGACCCGGGTCCCTGTGGCGAATGCGGATGGCATATATGTGTGTCTTATTTTCATTTCTTCTGTGATATTTAGGAAACATAAATGATGGGACTTCATTAATAATATTAATGAAAAGAAAAGAAACCTAAAATATGTTGTAGAATCAGAATTTTTCGAAAAGATAGCTCTAATTATTGTTTTGTATAGTGGTATTCTATTATAAATATCCAGCACCTCATTCGATGAGGAAAGAGCCTAGATCTTTTCACCGGGAATGACCTTTTTAGCGAAAACTAGCATATGCTACAATCCACTCAGTTTGTTTTGAAAACTACTTGATTTTTAAAGCGGAGTTTAAACCACTTCTTTTTAAATTACTTGATTCTACAATGATATCAAGTTCATCACGTTAAAGGTTTTCATCAAAACCAGCCGCAGACTTCCGTCATTTCAGATAATTATCATTTAGTATTCGTGCTACATTTGTTGATTTCGTTAAGGCGTAGTATTCGATAGCTAATAGATGCTTATCTGTAGCATATTATGCGATTAGGTAGGGCAGTCGCATAGATTTGTTGACTTCTTTAAGGGCTTAAACGGGTAGGTCTAACTTAATCAAGAAATGATGGGTTGAACTTGACTAGCAACTTATGATTTGTTGACTTCGTTAAGGTCATAAGCTGTTAGGGGTAAAAACCATTATTGGAAATTTCAAGTGCTGAAATTTGCAATGAGATAGCATACCTTTTATGTGATAGTTGGATCCCGATACCCACAGCGAGTAAGAGTTACTATTGGGAGAGTTTTCCACTTTACAATTAGTTAATCCAGTAAGTGTCTAGAAAGATATTAATAGGGTTATGCCTCTGCGGAAACGAGGTTATTCAATTAGTTCCGTGCAAAAGCACAGGGAGACTCCCTCGGAGTACCAACACCAGCCTGGCTGACCGATTAGCGAACTTGTAAGATATAATTAATCCCGGTTCATCTTACCTTTTAGGGTTTGAAAGAAGATTTGATAAAAACAGCGGGAGCTATCCTGATTAAATAAGATAATAACTAATCTAATCTTGCAAAAGCGCATGCTAAAGTGTTTTCATCTCTCTCACTTCAGGCAGCGACCATGTCACGCCTTAATCAGATAATAACATGGATGTATTGACCAAACCTGCTTATTATACTGGGTTGGGAAACATTGGTTCTGCTTTAGCTTGTGACAACTGTCATGAGTCTGAGCAAGAGACAGCGGAATTCAAGGATTTCCACATGATTAGTTTAAAATATTGCATATTTGAATGAATATTTTCCCTATTATTGTTAAGTACTAAAATGTGTTTTTTGTAAATATAGAACATATAAGGGTTTATTAGTAAAAAGTTTATTATCATATGTTTCTACATTTTAATTAATATAATGAGGGATGATACATGCATATAATATTTAAATGATATATTAGAAATTAAAATATGCATATCATCTTAAATATCTCTAATCAATATTCTTAAAATCTAATATCATATAAAATGGTTAGGATAATATCTCAAAAATACCAAATGCTACTAAACACTTTGATTTGAGATATTATGCAGATATCAGCTCATGTCTAGAATCCAAGAGATCCAAACTAAATCGGGATGTCGGAATCGAATCTGCCAGCAAATCAAGAGATCTAGCAACGACAGAGACTCGGAGCATTATTTTCAGAATATAGACATCAAGTGGATCTCCAAATAGTAATACAAACAGAAAAAATCCCAAAATTTGATGCCACAATATTGCCGCGGAACCACGGCCAAACAAGGCTATATGTGGCAGTTCCGCGGTGCAATATGAGCCATACGATGTGAGATTTTGGGAATATAATTGTAACAGCATATACTCACAGAATATATCTATGGTTTCTAGTTTCTGGGACTATATATAGGACCGAGAGCTGCACATTAAAGATCATCAACAAAGAGATCAAGAGATCCACATATCCAAGTGATCTTCAACTAGTCATATGCTTCCAACAAGAGAGAGAGCGAATGCAAAGACAAGGGTTAATAGTGGGGAAACCCTAGTTTCTTCCAAAAAACCTAATTTACATTCATCACTATTGATCTAGTTTTAAACTATTAAAAGATAAAATGAGTCATTTTTAATTAGTCATCCATTACTACTAAGTCCTATAAACTCAACAAACCTTTTCTTTATAAATTTTACTTCCATATTAAAATAGATTTACAACCAATCACCCTATCTTCTATCAACTCGTCTAAAGCAAGAAAAGGGTTCACGTTTCCCTGCGGACGATCCGTACTCATCGCAGCTAGCTACTAGCGACACCATTTTGATTGCGGTATTTACAAAACACTCTTTTTCTAGACCAATCAAATGGCGCCATTGCCGGGGAAACGGCCGTAATTTTTTTTCTTGTTATTCGGGTTGATTTCTTATAAAATCCGGCAACCATAAAATAAAATTAAAAAAACCGCATCTTGCGCTTTTAACGATTATTGTGCGAGTTTTGCAAGAGAATCTGGAGTTACTGGAGCAAGCCAACGGAGAGTCAGAGATTTCAAATTGTACCAGAGGAGTATAGGAGGATCCAGATGAAAAATTAGTAGAAGATCCCTAAGGCGGCGGCGGAACCGCGGCATTTGGTGAGGTTTAGCGGCGGAACCGCGACGGTTTGGGATAATTGGGCCCCTAATCTTCTATGGTAATTTCCTACTATCTTTCTCTTTCCTCTAAAGCTCCAATAAATTAATTCTACCTACAGGATTCTTTGCAAACATCGCCGTTAAAAATCTTTTTGCGTGTTTTAGATTTTGGTTTGTTTTTTCATATTTAAACCGGATTTTAAGGGGAAATAAACTCAAATTCATATTAGGTGGGGATTTCATCACCCTTCTTAGACCCCACAAATCACAAACGTGCATACTATCATCCTACATTATTTAAAAAAATATCTAGATCAAGCCCTAAGGACTGTCGTGCTCAATTAGGACAAAAAATGGTCATGGGTAATCTATTGCTTATCCGTATTTTTCTTGTGGTGTCTAAGGCAAGTGTGACTAAGGAAAGTGGATACTTAATTAGGCCCGTTATTTCAGTGATTTGTTTAATGGATACCTCCCACTTACCTGACACTTACCTGGCCATCAGATTGATAAGGAGGTAGTAGAGGATTGATCCTGCGACTTGTCCTTTGGAAGTCTAGAAGCGGTCTAGTGACTTGACTTAGGTGACCCTAGTTTTAGGGATTGATTATGCATTTTGTGATTTGTTGAGTCAAGCCTTAAGTCCCTCTTTCAAAGCAAAAAAATTTCCAAAATCCAAAAAGAGCTTAAATCATTACCATTTCACCCTCTTTTCTTTTCACTTTCTTATAATGGGTAACCCAAACAGACAAACTCTTGTCGAGCTTTGCTATCCAGAATCAGATATCTCTTGTTTTCGTAATTGCTTCGGTACAAAATCCGACTATACTATGTCTTTAGGAGATAGGATAGAGCAAGCGGAAAAGAATAGTTGGATACTTAACTCAAGGTCCTATCAACCGCATCAAAATTCAACATCTTCTTATATTGATAATCCGTTTAAGGAGAGTGAGGGAACTTCTAAACGCATGTCTATCGCTGAGAATATTGTGAAGGCTGAAAGCCAAAGTTTCAATCCTTTCACTAATCCAAAACCATTAGAACAACAAACATCATCACTTCTATATGAAAATATTGATACTCGTTTTGAGGCGAATATGACATCTTTTACACCCATGACCATTGCTGAACAAATAGCAATTGCCAGTCGCCAACTAACCAACCAATCTCAATATTCTTCATATCACAATGTTGATCCTAATCCTGTTTATGAAACTTTGGTACACCCTTCTAATTCTTATCCTCAGTACCAAACTTTCACACGCTTTCATATTGACACTTCTCTTGAGGCTAATGGGACAAGTCATAAACGCATGTCGATTGCTGAATACATTGAACTTGCCCGTACCCAACAATTAAAGGCATCTCTTCTTAACATTTCTCTTCAGGCTAATGCGGTAAATTATAAACGCATGTCAATTGCGGAACACATTGAACTCATCCGTTGCCAACAATTAGACACTTCTCAACCATACTCAACTTCTTCACCTTATCTAGACAGTGCTTCTGAAAATCAATTAGGAAGTTCCATGGTTCAAAGAGAATCTTTCATTGGAACTTCTTCACAACCCATGTCTAGTCTTGAAGTAGAGTTAGAATTGAGTAGTGAAAAAGAACAAGAGATCCATCAAAGTCAAACTAAAACCAATTCTTTTGATCTCGACACCTTCCATCCTGCACTCCAACCGAATATATTTAATGTTCAACCGCTTCATAGTCTAAGTGATGAGGTGCTCGAGAATAACATGTTTGACTTTTCCAATAGTGAGTGTGAACGAGAGCTTGGCACCATTTCAAATCAAACCGATCCTTATTCGACTACACTTGATATTTCAAACCTTCCAACTCTATCAAGTGAACCAAGAGATTTATCGAATGAGTATAGTATAATTGATGAATTCTTAGATACCTATTCGTTTGATTTAACTGAAGATGTTAGTGAGAGCAGTGATAGGAATATCGTTGAAGATGAACCCGTTATGTTAGACGAGTTGGATTCTCCGACCCATCATGTCCCTTCCATTGAATACAAATATCTTCCTATACAATTAACCGATCCTATTCTTACCACCTACCTATCCGATAAGTAATACGATATCCGGCCTTCATTTCCTATATCTGGTTCAACAACGCTCGACACACAAGTTTGTTTACCCATTTCATCACCCACTTTCTTTGGTTCTTCTAATCTTCTTTCAACTCCACCGAGTTTTGATGAATCACACTCCGATATTTCGAGTTCTATGATTCTTGAAAGACCACTCGATTTAGTCTCTTTTGAGAAGGAGGGAGTCGATCATTTCGAATCTCCTACCTCCATAATTTCTGACGAATCGAGTGTTTTGAATCTTGGTGCGCAAAAGACTAACCTTAGAACTTTCAACCGTCCTAATGAATCTGCATATTCCATAAATATCAATGAAATTATTACTCGCACCATTGATGAATGTTTTGAAGACATTTTCGCCGAAGAACTCGCATTCCTAAAAGATATGGATGTTGTGATGAATCAACCTCCACCCGAAGAAGTTGAACGGCCACCCTTTCTTCTTATCAAGTACGAGAATGCGAATATTCCACTCATTCCTAATCATTCACATTCTCATTTTCATCCACCATCATTGTTTTGTTTCTACCAACCGAGACGTAAACCCGATCGATTACGCCTTTTATCTCCCCACTTCTTAACATCTATGATCTTCTACCAACTATATTGTTATATCGATAAAATATTCGAATGGTCGGTGTTGAATTTTGATCTTTATAAAGCTTTGCAAAGACCAATAACTTTTCTCCCTCTTATAATTTTAAATGCTTAATATTGTTTCACTCAAGTTTGGGGGGGGGGGGGGAGAAAAATATTTTGGCTCTTGAAAGAATTTTTTTACACGATTATGAGCCAAAAACAAGTTTGGGGGAGGATTTCACCGTCATTGAATTTTTCCCCCCCTTTACTAATCATTAATAATTTTTCCTTCCAAGTCTACAGATTTTGAGCTTAAAATATGACATCTGTGAGGACACTGCTGCAAATAGCTTTGGGGGAGGTTTATAATAAATCACGCATCATTTTGTATTATACTAAATAAAAGAACAATTTTTTTTATAATAATAAAAGTTAGAAAGTGAAAAATACACATGAAAGATAGGAATAAATTTAAGAATAGCAAGAAAATTAGATGTTTTAAAATGAAACTAATAATAGGTAGTCATGAGCTGTTGTCCCAAGGGTTAGAAAGATGAAGAAAATTACTAATCTGAGGATAGAAATAAGTCTGAAAAAAGTCCCTATTCTTTAGTCCAAACATCTGAACGTTGATACCCTAATATATGCACTTGCACACATCTTGAAACTTGGGATAGTAAAGGATACCTTGAAATGCTCTTGTCTAAAAAGCCTTAGTATGAAGAAAAAAAATATATATGGTGAAGAAAAATGAACACTGGTTTTGTAATTACTTAAGGCAGCATAAAAAAAATATAAAAAATGTGCTTTATCACCTAGTGCCTTAGACCAACTGGTTTGTGAGTCACTGCTAAGCCTTAGATGTTGCAAGCCTAAGATATTGCTAATTACGCCTAAAAGAGTAAGCACATTTGATAATCGGTTGGTTAGTACCTCAAGAAGTATTAATGGTCGTATGAAGAATGTGTAAGCAATTCCATCTAAAAACATTCACCGACAAAAAAGTACTAAGGAAGATGGACAAGAGTATGATAGCTTGAATTGAATTCTCTAAGTGTAAGGATGTATTTTACACATATGTAGGGGTATATGATCGATATTTGGAAGAAAGGTAGGGAGGAAGACTAAAGACGATGTTTTATTGAGGGATGAAGTGATTTCTGATATCTTTTCAAGACCATTAAGATAGGGCTCATGACAACTAAATAGCCAGTATAGTTTGAAACTCTTATTTTCAGGTTCTTTCTTTTATATGTTCCTTATCTTTCTATGTAGCTTTCATCTTCTTTCTTTTATTATGGTATTTTGTGGGTGTAATCCGCTGAAAACCCTCAGGAGACAACACTCCTCTTACTAGGGACACCTAGAGGTTTAAAGGCTTATTGCACATGCTAAGTGCAATCGTGTTGCATACGAAAGTGTGCTAGTTATTTTTTTTCTTTTTCTCTTTAACTATTTTGCTCGGGACGATCAAAATTAAGTTTGGGTGTATTTGATTAGTCTAAAATATTGCACATTTGAATGAATATTTTCCCTATTATTGTTAAGTACTAAATGGTGTTTGTTGTAAATATAGAACATCTTAGGGTTTATTAGTAAAAAGTTTATTATCATGTGTTTCTACATTTTAATTAACATAATGAGGGATAATACATGCATATAATATTTAAATGATATATTAGAAATTAAAATATATATATCATATCAAATATCTCTAATCAATATTCTTAAGCTCTAATATCATATAAAATGGTTAGGATAATATCTCAAAATATCAAATGCTACTAAACACTTTGATTTGAGATATTATGCAGATATCAGCTCAGGTCTGGAATCCAAGAGATCCAAGCTAAATCGAGATGCTGGAATCGAATCTGCCAGCAAATCAAGAGATCTAGCAATGGCAAAGACTCGGAGCATTATTTTCAGAATATAGACATTAGGAGGATCTCCAAATAGCAATACTAAATACCAGAAAAAATCCAAAAATTTGATGCCACAATATTGCCGCGGAACCGTGGCCAAACAAGGCTGTTTCCCGCCGAAACACGGAGACGCGACCGCGTAGGTCCGTCTTGCCTGAATTTCGGGGCAGATACTAATTGGTGCTATCCTTCCACCTCTCCGAAGATACCAAGTTGATTTATGACACCGTGTATCGAAGGTTTTAAACGGATACGGCCGATGTAGCAGACTTCGTCAGATTCCTCCTCATTTGAAGGGTATTTGATTGTGGGGACGCTCTTCCCTGCAGGTGCAAGCCCCTGCAGTTAATTACGCTACCGCATCGCGGTAACCACTTTCTCCTTCTCCAGATGGTCACTTCATGTCGTGGGTGTTTGTTTTGTTTTTGGTTGCCCGTGGATTGTATACGGAGACTAATTTATGTTGTCGCCCGTAGGGCGTGGATTAGTCCAAATCCGTATCTTCTTAGATTTGGGTTTGGGGTTGGGTTTAAGGATACGTTAGTCTCATTTGAGACTAAGATCAACTTAAACGTTTGTTACAGATACATTAGTCTAATTTTAGACTAAGATCAACTTAACGGGATCATTTAGATCCAACAAAAGAGCATTTGGACTCTATTGTTTAGTTTAGGGACATTGCGGTCCATAATTAGTTTAAGGACATTACGGTCCAATGTTAGTTTAAGGACATCTCGGTCCAATGTTAGTTTAAGGACATCTCGGTCCATGGGTTTTAAAGGACCCCACAGTCAGAGGTTAAGGACGTCATAGTCCATGAGTTTTAAAGGACCCCACAGTCCGAGGTTAAGGACATCATAGCCCATGGGTTTTAAAGGACCCCACAGTCCGAGGTTAAAGACATCATAGTTAGGTTAAGGACATCATAGTCCATAGGTTTTAAAGGACCCCACAGTCCGAGATTAAGGACATCATAGTCCATGGGCTTAAAGACCCCACAGTCCAGTTTAAAGACGTCATAGTCTTTGAAATGTATGGTTGTCGGGACCCGTCACCTCTCTGAAGACGTTGAAGGATTACAACGACATATATCAGAGGGGTTCAGAGATGTACCCTTGAACCGGTGTGAGTTGGTTGAAAGATCTGTAGTCCAATTTGGGGCTAAGATCTGTTAAAATATTTATGAGAAAATGGGCTCAATTGATATGAGTTGGGGACTTATGGACAATCTTAGGCTAAGTCCAATCAGGTTAAAATGTTTAACATTTTTTTTTGGCTGTTGAGCCTTTATTTGGGCTTGGCCCTTTTAACAATGCTTGAATTCTGACAGTGTTTTTGTCTTTACTGAATGCTAAACATTCCTCATAGCCTTAGGCTTATTACAGAACAATTTATGTTCTATTAGCGTGACATGTGGCGCGCTTGGCGCTTTGCGCCAGTCAAAGGGCGCAGTGCGCTTCTGCCGAGTAGCGCACACGTGAGGGACACGTGTCACGCTTGGCGCTAAGCGCCAGATGATGGGCGCATTGCACCAGTTTATGAGCGCATTGCTCTAGTAGTTTAGTGGCGCACACGTAATTGACACGTGGTGCGCCTGGCGCTGAGCGCCAGCCCATGAGCGCAGTGCGCTATTTCAAGAGCGCAAAACGACACGTACCGCGCTCGGTGCTGAGCGCCAGTCTAAGAGCGCAAAGCGCATTTCCAGAGCGCAAAGGCGCTTATGATCAATTTTGTGATCTAAAAAGAGACTTTGTCTCAAGATTCTAAGAACAAAAGTTCTTCAATCTCTTATGTTGATGAAAGGCTTTGCCTTTATGGATCTATGATCTGTGAGAAAGAAGTAAATTCTTCTTTTATTCTATGATGAGATCTTTTGATCTCTTTTTGAAAAGACTTTGGTCTTTGTAGATCTATGATCTTTAAAGAAGTGGGTTCTTGATTGATTCTTATGTTCTATTTTGTTATGTAACTAGAATAAGTTTCTTTGTGTCGGTATTTAGAAAATGAATAAAATTCACAATCAAAGAATTGTTTTGACCGCAATCAACTACGGTGTCAGTTGTAGATCGTAAGCGAGTGCGGATCGTCCAGAGGGATTGTGCGATTCATTTGTATGTTTGATTTGTTTGAATTGAAAAGTTAATAGAAAAGAAAAGAAAACATGATTCAAGATTTTATCGATGGATTCAAGTGTCACTATTCTAATCAAGAATCAAGAAAATAATAAACAATCGAGAATCGAGTTTCGATGATTTTTCCAACCAAATATCAAGAATCTAAATGAGGCTCGTAGGAATCGATCGGATCTATAGATGTGATGTAATCTCAAGATGTCGTATTCTTATCCTTCGAAGAGTTGTTACTAGATCGATGATGATCGACGAGAGTTAGGGATTTCTAGTGAAACTAGGGTTTCATCTTTTATCCCTTGTTCTTTCGTCGATATCATTCACATTCTAGCCTCTAGTAAATTCAAGAAACGATCGTAAATCCCTAATTTCGAGCGATAACAATCAAGAAAGCATCGCAACGAAACTAGGTCGTCGATTCTTGAACTTGCTAGGGTTTACAAAACTCGTAGGACTCAAGAATCGTTTTAAGATTTGTTACATCATCATTCTATTGATCGTCTCGACTCCTCGACGAGCGGAGTTTTACTCAAACATCACAACAAGAACTACAATTACAAATTGAGATCGAATCATGATGCAAGAATGTAAAGAAAACAAGATAAAAGAATTTCACCTTTTATTTATATCAACAATTTCATTACAGTCGCTCAAGAACTACAAGAGGAAGAACTCGATTGTCGAATTGGCTTCGCTTGTCTCCGTGAGTCGTGGATCGGCTTGGACCACTTGCTCTGTTGAAGATCGGCTCCGCTCCTAAAAGGTTGAAGGGCTTCTTGCTTGATTTGGTACTCGGGATCTTGAATTTTTGATTGGAATTAGGGTTAGGGTTTCGCACAAGTCTTGTCACTAGACTTGTGGAAGAAGATGGAGAATTGAACTAATGATTAGAGATTGAAGAAGTAGAGATCTATTTTGAGATATCTAGATTCAATCCATCTTTAACCCTAGGTCTGGGCTTCTATTTATAGACTTCCCAAACCCTAGGTCTAGGTTTTGAAATTACAATTCCCTCCAAAAGTTTGTTGAGGAGCTTCTAGAAATAGTTTGTTAGGAGCTTAGCTTAGGCTTTAAGCTAGGATTGTTTAAACTTAGAAACCCTAGTTTGCTGAACTGGAAGAATCTTCTGGAGTCTTCTGGAACTTGAAGTACATTTCTGAGCTGTAGCCACTGAGATAGGAGTAATGAAGAAAAATTGGAGTGCTGACGTGGCTATACCGCCGCGGATCCGCGGCACGTGCCTCCTTATGCCGCGGATCCGCGGTCACGTGACGAGTACACTGTGCCATTTTTCTTCTGTTGCTTTGGGATTTCTTTGGGGTATGTATCTGATATGTTGATTCTCAAAATGCTTTCCAGATTACTTCCAGATCTTTAGCCTTTTGAGTTGGCGTATTTTTCAGCACTGTTTTCTTAATTCTGGCTTTTGTTCCTGCAAGTTCTCAAGACAAGTGTTGCGCAATATAGGGATGATGCGATGTCATGAAATGCAGTCAATTTCCTTTATAGTGCTGGTTTTAGAGTCTAACACATGCAATCTGATATTTAACGACTGATTTGCTAATATGTGAAATATGAATACCATACACTTCTAAATGAGTGCAAATGATAGGAAAATTTCCGGTTAAAAGATGCAGTATTTTTGACTGATCAGTTCTTATTTTTTAATTATGAAATGATTTCATCTCTGTGCTTATCATCATTCTTTTCTTTACCTTGAAGAAAGTTTTCTTCTTCTGAGAGCTTGCTCTCTTTCTTTGAATTTCTCAAAGTTTTTGAGGAGGTTTCTGTCTATGCTTCTCTGTATATGAGACTTGAAGTCTAGGGGCCTTTTTATAGGGCAAGCTGGTTTGTTCAATCAGTTAAGGAGATCTTTTGTCCAATTGATTTGGGGAATTTTCCATCGTTGGATGTTTGATCCAAGAGCTTCTGATTTACAGAAGGCAATCTTCTTATTTTTAACAAGATTGATAAATCTTTCCATACAGAATTTATTCTGTCATTTGGTAATTTTTAATTACCATTGGATCATTGATCCAACGGTGCTCTGATTTACAGAGCACAATCTTGTTATTTGGAAAGATTTTGAGGAATCTTTCCTTAACAGAATTTAATTCTGATTAATTAATGATTTATCATTATTATTAGATCTTTGGTCTGATGGTGTGGAACATTTAGTTCCAGCGCTAGCACACCCGTGCTTTGCACGTGGTGCGCTGCTTAAAGGGCAGCGCACATTGCGTTAGCGCACCTGTGCTTGACATGTAGTGCGCTGCTTGGAGCGCAGCACACATAGCGCTAGCGCACACGTGGTGTGCTGCTTAGAGCGTAGCGCACCTAGCGCTAGCGCCCACATGCTTTGCACGTGGTGCGCTGCTTAGGGCGCAGCGCACTTGGTGCTGCATCTGAAGCGTTGTTTCATTTCAAAATTTGAATTTTGAACAGAGCTTTGCTCTGATTGGGGGAAACAAATGCCCCCACCGTTGCGCTCACGTGGCCCATATGTGAGTGCAACGGTGGAAGCATCTGCGTCCTTGGATCAACTCAGAAGTTGAAACGACACTCAGTGCCTATAAATAGGACCTTTGGCCCTTAGGATGATTTCTGTTCATCTTCCTTCTTGTTTTCTGAGAATTTTTATTCTCCCACAGAGCATAGCTCTTCATTTTAAGAAATTTCAAGAGTCAAAACTCTGCCAAACTTAGGTAAAGATTAAATCTTCTTAAAAGACTTTTTAATGATCCAGGGTTTTACCCATTAACAGAGCCTTGCTCTTCATAGATCTTTGATCTAAAGAAAACCCTTTTATGGTTTCATTAACAGAGCTTTGCTCTCTTGGAATCATAGATCTAAAGAGATCTTTTTCTGGCTTTCTTAACCCATTAACAGAGCTTTGCTCCTTTCAAATCATGTATATTTATTAATCTCTTATGAAGAACTTTTAAGAGTTTGTTCATGGATCTTGATGATCTCAGAATTTTAATTCATATATAAAAAATTAATTTCAATTCTTCTAATGGATTATTCCATCGTTTTTTCCAGAGCAAGGCTCTTAAGGAATTTTTATTCCTTCATCATTAGAACTTGACAGGTGTCATTCTGTCACAGAGAACTGCTCTCAAGGGGAGATTTACTCCTTATGCCGAGGGATTTCTCATTAAATGAGAATCAATTGAGGATTTCCTCATTTAATTAACAGTCTCATCAAATGATGAGGCTGTTTTATTAATTGATGAACTGTTATCTAGATTTTGTGGGCCCCCCTTTGGTCCCTCTCTACTGCATTGCAGTGCGGTATGAATTTTAAAGTACCAAGTGTCAGAATTTAAATTATAGCACCGACAATTGACTTTTGTACTCTTTTTCGCGCAGGTAACATGTTTTTCGACCATTTTCCCATTCGTTCGTTCAGAGGGAGGATTTCCTGGAGCGCCTGTGGACCGGGAAGTCTTAGCATTGATCAGAGATCATGACCCGGAACATAAGAATCTTCATCTCTGGGGGACATGGTACAATCAAATTATTAAGGGTCGGCAGAGCTTTTCGTGCGCGGTACCCTTAGAGCCCATCATGGCGATCCATTACGCCGACCCACCCCCGGTGAACTATACCGTGGAAGAAGTCGACTGGACTTCGGGAGGTCTTCTTCAGCCTGCTATGGCTTCGATACCCGTTCAGCCTCCAATGGCTTTGGATACCCTGGAGCGACGTATTTGTCAAGGCGAGGCATGCCCGTGGGGACAGCCATATATGATTGGCCTAATTCCTCGTCATCTAGCTGGCTATCTACAATGGGCCCGCTATATTCTGTCAGTGAAGAAGTCGCAGTTGCTGAGGCTTGGGTTGTATCCCGCAATTTATGCTTCTCTCTTCCAGTATTCTACGCTTCCCGCCTGGTCGGTTAAGGCCTTTCTGGAGTAGTGGAATATTCCTACTCACACCTTCCTTTTGCTGGACTGAGAAGTATCAATCTTCTTAAAGGAATTTGCAGAAGTTTCTGGCTTACCGGTTATGGGGGAGCATTATGAGGAACTGCTTCCTACGGATGAATACGTTTTTGGTGCCAAGTCAGTGATGACAGGCCTTACCCCGGAGAACGTCATTCAACACCAATTCCCTAGTTTGATCAAAGTGTTGAATATTTATGAGGGCCTTTTCCTCGAATCCGGGAACCGCGGGGTTAATTTCGAGGATTTCATCGCTCGTTTTCTCCACCCGGAAGTCCTTTTGAAGGATGCTGCTAAATTCGCCAAACTTGGTGACCCTTTCGGCTTAGGTTTAAACAACCTGCCAACGGCGGAGGCAGATCAAAAGAGTTTCTTCCTTCCCAACACCCCAGTTGTTTCTTTTGCGGAGGTCACAGTCCCTGGGATTGATGAGGAAACGTTCTTTTTGGGGTTTCATAGGCTATGGCTGAGCTGGTTTGCACTTCCGATGCACCCTCACCGTATGAGGCCGTCTGTCTTCTACCCAGCTTACCGAATGGTTATTGGGGTGAAAGTGGCTGTCGGAGTTGCCGGGTTAGCTCATTTTTATTACAGCCTCAGTCAAGCGGCGGATACTACTGAACCAGGAGTGTAGCATGTGAACTTCTCGATACACTACTTCATGTCTTGGCTCGAGCTACATGCACTTGGTGTTTTCGGTATCCATAAAAGGCTTTCCTTCTATGACAGGTGCGGCTTTCCCCGGATTATGTGATTAGTCGACGCATCTATTGTAAATCCTTCACCGCGGGAAGCTAGGGGTTTGCTCCTTCGTCCTCGCAAGGTTGGAGATGGCATGACCTTTACCGACAAGATTCTGACTATCGGCAAAGAGTCCGCAACAACGGTGCAGCCATTGCGGGACATTTTTAAAGATGGAGCCTCTGTTTTGAAAGCTCGGGAAATCCTTCATTTATATTCCATCAGACTGGGCTTTCTAGTGTTTAGGCAAAATGATGCGGCATTATTCATGAGATATAATCCACATAGTTTCGCCCAGCAGCTGAGCTATAATCAGGGAGTCCCGCTTGAGGCTTTCTTGTTAGAACCTGCTGCCACCGAAGAGGGAATGCGAAACACGCTGCATCATTTTATGCGCGTGAACACAGGGTCCAACTTCTTTATCAGCGAACCGAGCTGTGTCCCGAAGGCCCTTAATGTTTAGGTGGCCTGGTATCAGCATTCAATGGGCGCCGTCATCAGGGAGGAGAAGCGACTGCTGTTTGATCGCAAGGGTGCACCCCATGTCGGTGATCGAAATGTCCCTTTGAAGTGACGGACCATTATCCAACCTCCCTTAAGAGAATCTGCCATGATCGAAGTCCCGCATGACAGGGCCGAGCTACCGATACCCCGTGCTCCCGTGGAAACAGTGACTGTAGATTCCTCCGAGTCTGGCATGGGTTCAGATATCGGGACTCGTCGTCCCAAGGTGCCCACCAAGCGTAAACTTGTACTTGCGGCAACGGGCACTCACTCGCAGAAGAGGAAGAAGAAGTCGATCCTCTCTATAGACGTTGTACTCGGCCAGGAGCCTCATGCTCCTTATAGCGAGGGCCTGAGTGAATATGGGACCAACGAGGGTCTATTCATAGCACCGGACGATACTGATCTGGCGGCTGCCATTACCGCTTCTGAGCGATCAGCAAGCCACAAAACGGAACTAGCCGCCCTCGCGCAATTAAGTAAGCTTCAATCGTACCTTTTTGCTACTACGTTTTTGTTATGATACTTTGACTGACACTCTTTCTCCAATAGGCATTTCCACCGAAAAGGTTCTCGCGGCGTCCCTCAAGACTATCGAGGAGGAGGAGAGGATTCGCGTTTCGCTGGGAGTTGGTATATCTCAGCTCATTGCGTCTTCATTCGCCTTTCTTATGGACAATTTGACCTCTTCTTATCTTATCGCAGGGCCGCAGGGTGATGCGGAGATGCTTCCAGGGCCAGCCATTGAAGTCCCGGCATCCTCAGCACTGCCGAAAGAGGCTTTACTTAAACGACTGATGATGGATGCCATAACGGCTCCAGAGGTAACTATTGGCGCGGACGATGACGTCCCGTTGACGGAGGTCTTGAGAAGATTTGCCCTCACGGCCCGGGCATAAAGGAAGCGTAGAATGCGCGCGGCAAGGGAGCGTAACGCTTCCTTGGCCGCGGGTGCAGGTTCAAGCGCTGCTACCCCTGCCCCTACTCCTTCAGAGGATGTTTCGGCCGTCCTGTCTACCGCTCACAGACAGGCAGCACGTGCGGCTCGGGAGACCGTTGAAAGACCGACCCAAGGTAACGTAATATTGAGTTCTTTTGTCAAAGTTTTAATTTTCAGATTCTCATATATTCTATCCTGCAGGGCCGAATCTTGATGAGAAAGTGGTGGGTGAAATGGCGGCAACCACCGAGCCTGAGCTAGCCACTCTTTCTCAGGAATCTGGCACTGCCCCGATCGCCATTTTTTCCGCCTGCGGTTCTCTGCCATCTCCTAGCGTCGCGAGCGTTACGACGGCTCTCGTAGAGTCAGGGGATGAGGCTACGGGTGGCAAGACCATTCTGTTGGAGGAGGGTGAGGCAGTCGCTGCATCTAGTGATGCCCTTGTTGCGGTCTCGACCGGCGACTTACCAGGTAGATTTTGGGTTATTGCTTTCTCCTTTATTCCGCAATCCCTTTCAATCTCTTTTAACAGCGTTTCTCTTATTTCTAATGCAGGTGTGATGAGCGTTGAGGTTGTGCCACTCGAGGAAGCGTCTCCAGTTACTGCTTTGACGGTGACCGCCCCTTTGCCTTCTCTCGTACCCTCTCAAATGCTGGAATGTGCGGATTTGTCACCCATCAGTTTCATTATAGGCAGTGTACTTTATGTACTGACATTGCATTATTACATTCTTGCAGAAGTACTTTTTGATCACCTGTATCAGGTGCTGCACCCACATTTCTCCTTCCAGTCAGAGATTGCCTTTTCTAGTGGAGCTGGCGAGTACAGTCTTTAGCTAATGTCTCTTTTTTCACGGGTGGCCAAATCATTTCTAATCCCTCTTTGTTTTGACTGCAGCACTGCAGATTGAAGGGGGAGACAAAAGAACAGTTGCGCCACCGGTGCTCCCAGCCTTGCCTCCTGCTGCAGCCGGTATAGTAAACTCCATTGTTCATGAGCCTCCTTTATTTCTTGAACCGTCACTTGACTGTGATTTGTTTTGCAGCGGTGATACCGACTTCAACTCCGCTCGAATCTCGAATCATAATGCCAATAGGCCCTCTTTCTAGGCGTTCATCTTCAAAAGGTGCTGCGAATAGTCTGCGCATGTTGAGCGATCACCTCGAGGAGCTTGACATGGAGACTCCTGCCCTTGCTGCAGATTTTGCTGCTGAGGTTAATCCTATGCTGGCGACACTCGTACACTTTCACAGCAAGGGCGTTGTTGAGTCTTGGGTTAATCACTGTAGGAAAATTGAGGCTTGTCTGCATGAGCTCGAGGTCGGACGTCTCACTCCAGAGGTGCTGGCTATGAACTCCCAGCGGGCTGCATGGGTCGAGCGGAGCACTCCCTACTTCCACCATCTTGAACAGGAAGCGGCCTTAAAGCGTAAGGAGTGCGAAGAGACTTCAAGCGAATCTGCTCGATTGCATGCTCAAGTTGACGCAAACGCTGCACAGCTAAAAGTTATCTTCGAAAGCCTTCTACGATGTATTTCTGACGCGCTCACGCTAAGGCAAAAGCTCGACCTCATTGAGCGAGATGCACAGAATCGTGGGGTAGCTCAGCAGGTCGTTGAAGAGCAACTTTCATCCTATTTGCAGCAATGAGCTCAGGTTGAAGCAGAGTTGGCCGCGACAGGTGACCATGAAAAGGGGCTGAAGGAAGTGCGCGAGCGGTTGAATGGTCTATATTGAAAACGCTTCCTTCCCAATAATTGTTTTTGCACCATTTGTAATTTTGAATAAAATGTATCCATTTTTTATTCTTTCATATGATGTATTTTGTACCCAATTGAATTTATGAATAAAAAATACATTTCCTTCGTGATATCTTGTGTCATCTCTTGCTTTCTTCTTTTCTTTGTTACCGGCATGTCACTTTAGTAAGCGTGGCCTACAGATGATAGAGAGAGCATTCCGTTTTGAATTCTTCGAGAGGTAGCGATGGCTTAGGAAGCAGGTTTAGATCTGCTGCCTAAGACTTTTCAACTTCATGAGCCGGGAGGGTCTCATAAAGACTTTTCTCCCTACGAGTCGAGAGGATCTCGTAGGTGTATTTTCTCCTTAGGAATCGTGAGGATTTCTAAGTGTGTTTTCTCTTGAGAGTCGTAAGGATCTCACAAGGGAGTCTTCTTCCTCACGGGTCGAGAGGACCCGTAAGTGATTGATAGGGTTGACATTATCCGCATTTCACGGAGTCAGGGGTTGCTCTGGGCGTTTCCCACGGGGTCGAGATTGACTCTAGCCGTGTTCCACGGGACCAGGATTTGCTCTGGATGCTTCCCACGGGTCAGGATTGACATAGCCGTGTTCTGCGAGGACCAGGATCCGCTCTGGACGTTTCCCACGGGGCCAGGATTAACATAGGCCGTGTTCCACGAAACCAGGAATTTTCTCTGGATGCTTCCCACGGGGTCAGGATTGACATAGCCGTGTTCTACGAGGACCAGGATCCGCTCTGGACATTTCCTACGGGGTCAGGATTGACATAGGCCGTGTTCCATATGACCAGGATTTGCTCTGGATGCTTCCCACAGGGTCAGGATTGACATAGCCGTGTTCTGCGAGGACCAGGCTCCGCTCTGGACGTTTCCCACGGGGTCAAGATTGACATAGGCCATGTTCCATGTGACCAGGAATTTGCTCTGGATGCTTCCCATGGGGTCAGGATTGATATGGCCGTGTTCCGCGAGGACCAGGATCCGCTGTGGACGTTTTCCACGGGGTCAGGATTGACATAGGCCGTGTTCCACGTGACCAGGAATTTGCTCTGGATTCTTCCCACAGGGTCAGGATTGACATAGGTCGTGTTCTTCGAGGACCAGGATCCGCTCTGGACGTTTCCTACGGGGTCAGGATTGACATAGGCCGTGTTCCATGTGACCAGGAATTTTCTCTGGATGCTTCCCACGGGGTCATTGACATAGCCGTGTTCTGCGAGGACCAGGCTCCGCTCTGGACGTTTCCCACGAGGTCAGGATTGACATAGGCCGTGTTCCACGTGACCAGGAATTTGCTCTGGATGCTTCCCACGGGGTCAGGATTGACATGGCCATGTTCCGCAAGGACCAGGATCCGCTCTGGACGTTTCCCACGGGGTCAGGATTGACATAGGCCGTGTTCCACGTGACCAGGAATTTGCTCTGGATGCTTCCCACGGGGTCGGTTTGACATAGCCGTATTCTGCGAGGACCAGGCTCCGCTCTGGACGTTTCCCACGGGGTCAGGATTGACATAGGCCATGTTCCACGCGACCAGGAATTTGCTCTGGATGCTTCCCACGGGGTCAGGATTGACATAGCCGTGTTCTGTGAGGACCAGGATCCGCTCTGGACGTTTCCCACGGGATCAGGATTGACATAGTCCGTGTTCCACGTGACCAGGAATTTGCTCTGGATGCTTCCCACGGGGTCGGTTTGACATAGCCGTGTTCTGTGAGGACCAGGCTCCGCTCTGGACGTTTCCCACGGGGTCAGGATTGACATAGGCCGTGTTCTACGTGACCAGAAATTTGCTCTGGATGCTTCCCACGGGGTCAAGATTGACATAGCCGTGTTCTGCGATGACCATGATCCGCTCAGGACGTTTCCCACGGGGTCTGGATTGACATAGGCCGTGTTCCACATGACCAGGATTTGTTGACTTTATCTGCATTTCATGGAATCGGGGGTTGACTCTCGGTTGTCCGTGCACCGCCGAGTCATGGAACTGGAAACTTTGTCACAGCTTCAATTTGCTGATGTTGTGTCTGTTATATTGAGACGAATGTTGAGATGATCTCTAGGCTGTCTGCGAACCGTTGAGACTTGACTCTCTTTCGGATGGAGTCTGGTGGGGAGGTATGGTTCCCTCTTAATTTGTGCCCCTAGATTGTATACAGGGATTGATGTGATCTCACCTGTAGGGCAAAAGTTTCATTCTTTCAGAATTTTTTTTATTTCTTTATTTCCGCGATACTCTATCATTTCAGCTTTTTATATCGCGAAAGTCGCGATTGCCTAATCATTTCGGCTATTTTTCGCGGTGCCCAATCATTTCGGCTATTTGTTTTATTTTTACTCGCTACTTCTTATTGCAAGTTGCCCAATCATTTTGGCTATTTCGTATGCATACATTTTTACTAGCTGATTTTGTTGCAAGTTGCCCTATCATTTCGGCTATTTCGTATGCATGTGTGGCTCTCTGGCTTTTTGCTGCAAGCTTGGAATTAGACACCGATTTTGGCATCAGCACCGCTACAACTGGGATATCGCCAGGAGCGAATCATCATTTGCCTCTGTCGATGTCGAACAAAGGTGTCTTAGAAAACAGGGTTAAGATCCTGTCGACTAAGGCTTTTGACTTCATGAGTCGTAAGGGTCTCATAAAGATTTTTCTCCCTACGAGTCGTGAGGATCTCGTAGGTGCATTTTCTCCTTAGGAATCATGAGGATTCCCAAGTGTATGGCTTCTTGTAAGTCGTAAGGATCTTACAAGAGTAATTTCTCCTTCTAAGTCGAGAGGACTTACAAGGGCTATTCACCGTGTAAACATATCCCTAGTCATGGATGGGACTTTGTTATGGAAATGTTTATTCGCGCCCGTGGATTGTATACAAGGGTCAGTATTGAACCGCTTGTAGGGCAGAATTGGAGGTTGTGATGGCTTAAGAACAGGTTCAGATCCCTTTAGCTTAAGACTTTTGAATCTTATGAGCCATGAGGGTCTCATAAGAGGGTTCTCCTTACGATTCATGAGGATCTCGTAAGTGTAATTTCTCCTTAGGGATCGTGGGGATCCCTAAGTGTGTTGCTCCCTTGTGAGTCGTAAGGATCTCACACAGGTGGTTTCTCCTCACAAGGTCGAGAGGACCTTGCAAGTTTCTTTTAACGAGATTGTGCCCTTTCAGGTTTTCACAAAACTCGCCGGTAGCCCTGTTGTTTTTACTCACGGAGCCCTTTCGGGTTTTCATCCGTGCCCATTTTGCTTATGGACATACCGTTTTCTTCTTCTTCTTTTTTTATTTTTATTTTTTTGTGTCAGCCTTAGGATGCTGCGGTCCGTAGTAGTTTATCGACGTCTCGGTCAACAGCCATTTTTAGGACATAGTGGTCCATTGTTAGTTTAAGAACGTTTCGGTCCGACGCCGTTTTTAGGACATAGTGGTCCATTAGTAGTTTTAAGAACGTTTCGGTCCGAGAAAAGGAAGACGGCTACTACTTACAGAGTTTAGGCTTAGGAAGATAGCGAGCGGTGATAGGCGTCGTCATCTATCATTGACCTAGACCGTGACTCGTCAGGCGTAGTATTTTTTCAGGAAGCGACCGTTTATTGGCCTGAAAGGTCTTTCACCATGCATGTCCATGAGTAGATAGGCTCCACCCTGGTTGAATTTGTCTATAATATACGGGCCTTCATAGTTCGGATTGAATTTCCCCCGCTTGGCGCGATTGGGGATCATAGGTCTTTTAACCACTAGCACGAGTTCTCCTTGACGGAATGTTCTCGGCCTAGTCAATCTCTCATATGAGCGCGTCATCTTTGCTTTATAAGCCTCCAGATTTTGCTGCGCCATGAGCCTGGTTTCATCGAGGGCATCGAGCTCCTCAAGCCGAAGGTGAGCATTTTCTTCGTCTGTTAGCTCGTAGTGAACCGCCACTCGTAGAGAGGGTAACTCTATCTCAAGGGGGAGCACCGCTTCTGTGCCGAATACCAATGCCTACGACGTTGTGTTTGTGGCTGTTCTGAACGTAGTTCGATATGCCCAAATAGCTTCATGCAGTCTCTCATGCCAGTCCCTCTTATTTCGAGACACTGTCTTTTTCACGATCTTTGTCAAGGTCTTGTTAAAAGCCTCAGCTAGACTGTTAGCTCGGGGATTATAGACCAATGAATATCTCCAGTCTATGTTATGTTGTTGTGCGAAGTGGCTGATTTTGTGGCTTCTATAGGCTGGTCCGTTATCGGAGATAATCCGTCGCGGAGTGCCAAACCGATAAATTACATGTGTCTTAAAGAAATGGAGAATATTCTCCGTCTTCACCTCCCTCAGCGGTACTGCTTCTGCCCATTTAGAGAAATAATCAGTTGTCGCCAAAATGAATCGATGTTCTCTGGACGATGCCGGTTCGATGGGGTCGATTATGTCAGTCCCCCACATTTCGAATGGCCAGCTAGCCACCGTTGGATGTAGTGGATTCGGATGTTAATGGATAAAATCCCTATGAACTTGGCACGAGTGGCACTGTTTCGCGTATTCGAGGCAGTCCTGGATCATCGTGGGCCAATAGTAGCCCATCCTTTTGATCTTTAGCTTCATCTTCGGTCCGGCTTGGTGAGAACCGCAGAGTCCATCGTCAGTTTCTTGGACGACTCTTTTCGCTTCTTACAGTCCCAGGCATCTTAGCCATAAAGAGTCAAATGATCTCTTATATAGAGTATCATTGACGAAGGCAAAAGATAAAGCTCGTTTCATGAGCTGATGTCTTGAGGATGCATCTTCAGGCGTTCGATGAGATTTGAAGTAGTCTATAAAGACTTCTCTCCAATCCATACCCTTTTCTTGGTCTTTTATTTGCAAAGCTATTTGCTCAGTCGCCCCCTTTTCTTCGGACGACTCCGGAAATATTTTTTCCGGTGCAAGAACCCGACGGCTTTGCACAACGATCCTCACATCATCGAGGTCCTCGTCAGCCAATATTTTAGCGAGCTTGGCTAATGCATCCGCCTTGCTATTTTCCGCACGCGGTATGCTTTCCAGGGTGTAGGAACGGATTCGAGTCAGCAGTTGTTGCACTTTCTCACCGTACTTCACCAGCTCTGACTTGCACGTTTGATAGTCGCTGTTTACTTGACTAACGATCAGCTGGGAGTCTCCGTATATGAGGAGGTTCTCAATTCCCATGTCGACGGCGATCTCAAGACCTGCTATCAAAGCTCCGTATTTGGCTTCATTGTTCATCCTCGGCTTTGTTAAGGAGAAAGCAAAGCGCATTATCCCCCTTTGTGGAGTCCAAAGATGAGGCCTACCCCGGATTCGATTATAGGGATGCTTTGTTTGCGCTTCTTCATGGAAGATGCCTCATCGGAGTAGATTTCCCATCGGGTGTCACTCTCTCTTCTCTCTCCGTCGATCGTGTCAAACGCATGCTCGTCAGGAAATTCGCAATTCAACGGAGAATCGGCAGGTATCGGATGCTCAACGAGGAAGTTGGCGATGGCCTAGCCTTTTACTGCCTTGAGGGAATGATAAGTTATCGAGAACTCTGTAACACCCGAGCCCAACGCTACTAATTTCAGTTACCGTTCGAACGTAGTGTGGCACTTATTTCATTTATCTTGCTTGATGGTTAATTATTGTAAATTCTACCCGGAAATTAATTTCTGCATATAACAATTTTTGGCATCTAAAATAAAATTAAAAATATTCATCTTGGCCTGCTTGACACCCCTAACCCTGTTGTAGCGTCCGTGCATCGTGTTCTCATCCCGTTCAGTGAAACGGGCGAGTTTGGACGTCTACGTGTACGTACGTGTGTCCGTTTTGGGGGTATGCTTTTTGATCATAAAACACTTCATTTTAAATTTTGGATCCCGCCTAAAATACTATTATTTCAATTTCAAATTTTTGGACCCGACCCGGGCGCGACTTGGAAATGTTTTACTTTGCACCAAAATCCCAGATTTTAATATATTTAAACCATCATATATAATTTAGTTAACCATATAATATTTTTACAATCTTTTATATCCTTCTCAATTTATTCTCTCAGCCAATCGCAACCTCCCCTTTAACCCCGTGGGCCCCATTTCTCTCTCTCTCGCTCTCTCTCTATCTCTCTACTTTCTCTCTCTCTCTCTCTCTCCACTTTTTCTCTCTCTCTCTCATATATTCTCCCGTAGTTCTCTTTATCATTCTTTCTCTTCTTGCTTCATGTCTCGTTTCTCATTTTTTTTAACTGTTCTTTTGTTGCCGAAATTCCGTCGTGCCGGTGACGCTTCACGAGTTCCAGCGAGGTACCCCGACCCGTGTGGTTCCTTTGTTCGTCGTTTGGGTTCATTCCGTGAACCGTGCGCCCATCGCGAGTTTTCCCCGGCGACGGTTAACGTTCCGTTTTCCCGATTCGCGACCCATCGAGGCAAGTTAATCTTGCTACATGCTATATAATTCATTTTATACCTATTTAAATAAATACCATACCTATAGTTTAAATCTAGTGCCCCATGTTTAATTTTATAACATTTCGATGTTCCGTTTGCATCCGTTTATATCATATTAAATCTAGATCATGAAAACTTATCTTGTGACATACTAAATTACATTATACTGCATCCATATCAATTAAAATATATATCGTCGTAATATTTCTTATTATTATCTTTAATTAGTTTATAATCTGCATTTTATAATATTATATATTTGAAAATATTATAGTTTACACATGAAACGTCGTTGAAAAAGCGGATACGACAAATCTGAAATTTACTGTACACCTTACCTTATAAAATTCATTATAAATCATAGAAAAATCATTACTATATGTTCTTTAGTTCGTTACGAAGATAACTCAGAATACTATAACTCTATGAAATATTTACTTGCAAAATAAATTGTTTAAATAACGTAAAATGCAAATGAAAATGTCTCCAAACTGCTGTCCAGGGAAATTCCAGCAGCAAACTTTCAATTTCGAATATTCATAACTTTTTATAGGGACAACCTGAGATGCTTATACTTATAAAACTGAAAACCTTATTGAATTATCTTTGTTTTGGTATAAGACGCGTCCCTTTTGGAGAACGTTTGTTATTTTTAAGCTATTTTACAAATTAGGGCGACGCTGAATTTCTGAACGGAACTTTCTTGTGCATGGTTAATCAATACCACTTTTATAGTTATTAATCGCTTTGAATATGCTATCCATATTAATATTATTATATCAATATTTATATCACATATTGCTTAGTTGTACATCCCACATTACCATTTTATAGTTTTATAACTTTTTGGATACTCGTTTGCATCCATCGCATTTAAGATACATATAATTGCATCCATAGATCACATTACTACATAATAATGTGATATTAACACTCCATGTTTAATAAATTGCATCCTAATTAATATTGGAACTATAAATGTAACCCTAATCGATAACTGTGCATCCATATCCTTGAAATTATATCTATTTGCATATCATATTACATGTTCCAGTTTATTGTTCTGATAGTACTCATGCTTGTTTATTTATACACATGCTTATGTTAGTTTGATTATGAGCACCCACATGACATCTTGTGCTTCCTGACATGACCTGTTACACTTCCTACTTGACATGACATGGTACCGTACACTTTTGACATGACTTGACACCTTTATACATTACCTGGCTTGACCTGATGTACCATGGCTTTACCTGTTACCTGATCTTGTGTCTAATGCCAACAAACATAACATGTAGTCCTCATGGACCGTTCCTGTTGTCTATCCAGACAAACCTGTTTACCTGATCCTGTGTTGGCATTAGTTTCTTGATTACTGGATACCTGACTTGACATACACATATAGCTTGGGGGTATGGGGAAATCAAAGGTGAAATCTGACTTGTAACTCGACAGTTCACTACCTGTATTGAGTGTACACATTCTTGTTTTGTGCCTAGCGGCATGTCTCGGTTTCAGCCGAGAATATTGTAGCCATGGTCCCGGGTATGTACGGGATACTATCGAGTGTACACATTCCTGTTTTGTGCCTAGCGGCATGTCTCGGCTGCAGCCGAGAATATTGTGGCCGTGGTCCCGGGTATGTACGGGATACTATTGAGTTACATCGATGATTCATCAATTTGGTTTCAAAGACTTTAAAACAGAGAACCTGATAGAACAATCCAGTTTACCCACTGCACACTACCCTGTACTGCTCTGATTTATATTATTGTTACCCTTGCTTTATTCATGTTTATATTCGCATTGCCTGTTTACTATGTTATTACTTGATGACTTGACGCGCTGACGTCTGGGTTTTGCATGGCCCAGATTCTTCTACCTTGCTGCAGACTGATTAGGAGTTTTGCCGCTGTTAGACGAGCGGTGAGGTTCCTGTCGGTACGTAGTTTCACTCCAGGTGTTTCATTTATTGTATCTTTTGGCTTCCGCATATTGTTATCTCTTGATTCTTTTACTCTTGCTTATGGACATGTACTAGGTAGTTAGTTTACTTTTCTGTTCTTGATATCTCCACAGCCGTAATGTGACCGTGGAAGGATTTTTCCTATCCACAGGTAGCATGGTTGGCTATGTCACGTGCCCACTTTAGCGTACTTTGGGAAGCGGGGCGTGACAAACTCCATCAAGAGCAGAGCCCATTTAGTGAGCCACCCTGTTAATATAGCCTATGACATCTAATATTTGAGAGGACCAACCTTTGATATGAGATGGACCTCATGTGCCTACGCATAGTGTTTGTGCTTCGTTATCGTAAAGATCAATGCCAGGCAGTGTTTTTCGATGGGAGAATAATTGCTTTCTGCCCTCAAATAGTAGAGGGCTCTCTCCTTCCCTTGGTCGTTCTCTTGTGCCCATAGCGCGCCTAAAGAACCTTCGAGGGCTGTTGTATACAGAATGAGAGGTTTTCCCCTGACCGGAGCGGTCAGCACCGGCGGATTCTACAGGTATTGCTTAATTTCGTCTAGTGCGCCTTGGCATTTGCGATCCTAGAAAGGGGTCTCCTTCTTCATTAGGTGACTGTAAGGACGACACTTGCCGGAGAGATTGGCTATAAATCACTGGATATACGCGAGCTTTCCTTGGAGAGACCGCAGTTGCTTGAGAGTCTTTGGCGGAGGCATTTCCATGATCGCCTTGATCTTCGACGGGTCTATTTCGATACCTCGGTGTCGGATGATGAATCCTAGGAATTTTCCTGAGGAAACTCCGAACGCGCATTTGAGAGGGTTCATCTTCAAGTTGTATTTCTGAAGGCGCTGAAACACGATCTTCAGATGCTCTAAATGTTCCTCGTATGATTTGCTTTTAACTACGAGGTCGTCAATATAGCATTCGACGATTTCATGTATGAGGTCATCGAAAATCTTCGTCATGGCTCTCTGATAGGTGGCATCGGCATTCTTTAGACCGAAAGGCATCACCTTGTAGCAGAATATGCCCAAAGGGGTCCGGAAAGCGGTATGTTTCTGGTCCTCGGGATGCATCTTTATCTGATTGTATCCTGATGAGCCGTCCATGAAGGATAAAACTTCGTGAGTGGACGTATTATCTATCATTATCTCAGTGACCGGTACTGGAAAGTCTTCCTTCGGGCAAGCTTTGTTGAGATCCCAAAAATCTACGCAAATGCGCACCGTCCCATTTTTCTTCATCACTGGGACGATGTTGGCGATCCAGTCAGGATACTGAACTTCTTGGATGAAACCGGAGTCGATTAGCTTCTTGACCTCGGCGTTGATGCTCATCTCAAGCTCGAGCCGCATTCTTCTCGGTACTTGTTTGATCGGCTTGACGTCCGGGGATATTGCCAATTTGTGTACATCAATCTCTGGATCTAGTCCTGGCATCTCGGAATAGTTCCATGCGAAGCAATCTTTATACTGCATGAGCACGTCTTTAAGCGTAGCCTCCTTTTCTTCAGACAACAGTTCACTAACGAACGTCGGCCGTGGGTCGTTTTCCGTTCCCAAGTCGATTTTCTGAGGTCATCTGCGGTAGTATGTATTCCATCTTCCAGCTCTTTTGGCGCTGGTGGAAATTCTGTGATTAACTCATCTTCGTCGTTTTCGAAGCACTAAGAGAGGTCATCTATATTCTCTGGTTCTTCTTCTGATAGCGTTATCACATGACAAGTACGAGATCGCTTCTAAGACCGATATTGATCTGGCTCTACTCTCGTGGATTTTGGTTCATGCTTCTGTGGCGGGGTTACCCTCCAACTGCTGGATAAAGCGAACTTACCTTACTAATACTGGTCCTCTACCCAGTCTTTGAATGAGAAACAGTCTTCGAGAGGATGTCCTATCGCTCGGTGATAGGAGCAATAATTTGGATGATGAACCTCACCTGCTTGCTCGGGGTGTTTGGACTCCGGGAGGGTAATCATCTGATGTTTTATGACAAGATTGAGTATCTTCCTTGTCTTGTCTTGGGAAAAAGAATATGCTCGGCCTATCTTCTTTACAAGAGACGAATCCAGGCCGCCCAATCCTCGATCGCGAGGCTTCTTGGACCCGCTACGCTGTTGTCGAACATATTTTCCGTTCTTCTGTTTATTTTTGCCTCTGCGTCAGGTCTTTTGTGTGACAGGTTGACGACGAAGGGCATCGTCATTCTCTGCAGCCTGTTGAAGGAGAAGCTGCGTCCTGGATTTCTCGTAAATGGCCATTTCGCGGTTATGGTCATCCCGGACCTTTTGACCCGCTTCCCTTATAAGCTTGTCCATCTGTTCTTCGAATGACGGACTTGGCATTTTCACGGCGGGAGCTCGTTCTGTTTCAGGGTTAGCATCTTCCCACAGAGCATCTCCTTCTTCATCAAAGTCATGTATGGCGTAGCAATCGCGGAATAGCTCCCGTTTCTTGGACTGAACATATCCAAGCCCGATCGTTTCCATTTAGGCAACTTTCGTTGAGTTCCGAGGACATTCCAGATCCTGTTATTGAACTGTGCTTATCTAGCAGTTTGCTTAAGGGGTACACATTGGCGTCTCAAGAGTCTTTTTAATCTGTCTGTGTAGTATCTGGGTAAACGGATAGGCTAGAGCTTGTCAAGTGTAGAATCGGCACCATGCTAAACTTCTTTTTCCACTCTGGTCTCCGTTGATCGATAAAAAAAGGACCGCCTTTTCATCTCTTCGCCTGGGAGGGACGTAGAATATCTGCAGTTCCTGCACATTATAGGTATCAAGTGCGTCGAGCTCTTTGTAATGCTTTTGCAGAACCATGGCAATTTGCAAACTCTGATCATTGCCAGCAATGGCTTGTATTGGTGGCCGAACGGAAAATACGGCATTGACCTCATCTTCCGAATCGCTGTCGAAGACCAGAATAGGGGCGGACAGTCCCGGCTTGTTGCATTGGGGCGGCCCTGAATAAACTATTTTTTCTTCCTCCTCGGTGGCACTCCCGAAGACCGAAATAGTGGTGATAGCTTTGTTCTTCGGTTTGTGAAATCTTTCCGTGTCCTCGAAATCTGGTAAGAAGTATTTTGCATCTTCGTACTTTCGGACTTCATTCACGGAGAATGGGCTGAGTTCCCCTGTTACAGTGTACTCGAGACCATCTTTGAAGTACTTCATACACTGATGTTGTGTAGAAGGGATAATGTTGTACTCGTGTAACCAGGGTCTGCCGAGCAGAGCGTTGTAGCAAGTCTTGGCGTCAATGACGTGAAATTTGATGTCCGTGACAAGCAGCCCAAAGCGTAACGTCAGTATCACAGACCCGAGCGTCCGTGATGACTGGGAGTCAAATCCGGAGATAGTGATCTTATCCCGAGTGAGGTGCTGAACGCTCATGCTGATTTCCTTCAACACTCTCACATTGAGGAGATTGACGGAGGACCCATTGTCAACCAGGATTTTGCCTATCTTGATATCATGACAGTATCCGGAGACATAAAGGGGACAGTTATGCTCGTATGTCTCGAGGAGGAGATCTTCATCGCCGAAGGTGATATCGGCTGTGTGCACTTCTTCCAGCTCGTCCTTCATCTTTTCTTCGGCGAGGAAAGCTTGGAATTGTTCGGGCTCTTGTAGTGCCTTGATCAAAGAATCTCTCGCCTCTTTGGATAGAAGAAGGGCGTCGAGAATGCTTAGCTGTGAAGGTAGCTTTCTCAAGTGTGCCAGAACGTTGTAATCCACCTTGTTTTTCTTCGGCGGGTCCTTGGCTGTCAACTCTTTGACGACTTGATCATCTAGGGCGATGTCCTCAGGGATTTTTTCTTTCCCCTTTTCTTTTCTATTCGACCCACTGTTCGCGGCCCTGAGATTATTTTTGGGCAGCGTATGATTGCGCAGCTGAATGTTCTCACAGGTCTTCATTTCTTCCGTTTCAGATGTGGGTTCTTTGAAGAGAGGGCCAAGGGCTATTTCTTCATCAGAATCGCTCCCAAAGGTGAGAACTTGTGATCCCCCAGCGTTGACCATATGACAGTTGCCGGCAGTTCTTTTACGCTGCTCGGTCATATTTCTTTGCTCCCAACGAGTTTTGCGTTTCATCCGCTTGAAATGTTGTCGGTGAGCAACATATCCCTGCCACCAGTTTTTAAAAGCGTTGCATTTTTCGGTGGGGTGAGCAATCCTTCGATGGTATAAGGAGTAGCTAGGATGTATATCCGCTTCATCAGGAGTGTTTCCTTCGGAGGGTGGTAGCTTCATTCCCATCGATATGGCTTTGGCAAACCTTTTCCTCATTTTGAACCTACTTTTATTTGCGGCGGATGTACTTTGATCTGGTGAGAGTGTTTTGACCCTTTCGTCCAGTCGCTGGCGTTTGGCCTTTTCAAATATGGCCATCTCGCGCTCCCGATCAGCTTTACTTTTCAAAAGAGCTTCGTTTAGGAATGCATCGATCATTTCTTCCGATGGTCCTAGAAGTTCCGGCTCAGGATCTGCCCCCAGCTCATTTTGTATGACGCTGATATCGACGTCGACCATTTCTTACGGCCGGGATTTGATTAGTTTCAGGATTTTGCCGAGCCTGCCCCCTGTTTCCTTTAAGAGCTTGAATATTCTGCCCCCTGCATCGACCTTGGTCCTTGGCATGTGCCAGTTGTTTGAGGACTGATTCCGTCGGCAAAGCTGCTGTTTGGGGAGCCCGCCTATGGAAGACAAACTTCCTCTAGGCTTCCTCCATCGGCGTTGAGGCACCGAGGGTGGGAGGTGGGAGCATCGACCCAAAGAGAAGCCCGTTGATTTCTTGAAGAGCCAGATTGCAGGGATTTGAGGCTGTAAATGGCTCATACTTGACTCTTCCAGATATGACAGAGCCTGAGTTACTAAGGGGGGAGCAAACGCCATTCTTCATAGAGACGGAACCCCGACTTCAGTATCCACTCCCCTAAGGGCAACCAAAAAACATACACACCGTGATTATCTGATCACGGGAAAAAACATGACACACGAAGTGTGGAGTGGAAAGAGGAAAAGGTCCCACCGGGCGTGCCAGAATCTGTTCCCCGCCGAAACACGGAGACGCGATCGCGTAGGTCCGTCTTTCCTGAATTTCGGAGCAGATGCTAATTGGTGTTATCCGTCTACCTCTCCGAAGATGCCAAGTTGATTTATGACACCGCGTATCGAAGGTTTTAAACGAATGCGGCCGATGTAGCAGACTTCGTTAGATTCCCCCTCATTTGAGGGGTTTTTGATTGTGGGGACGCTCTTCCCTGCAGGCGCAAGCCCCTGCAGTTAATTACGCTACCACATCGCGGTAACCACTTTCTCCTTCTCCAGATGGTCACTTCGTGTCGTGGGTGTTTGTTTTGTTTTTGGTTGCCCGTGGATTGTATACGGAGACTAATTTATGTTGTCGCCTGTAAGGCGTGGATTAGTCCAAATCCGTATCTTCTTAGATTTGGGTTTGGGGTTGAGTTTAAGGATACGTTAGTCTCATTTGAGACCAAGATCAATTTAAATGTTTGTTAAGGATACGTTAGTCTAATTTTAGACTAAGATCAACTTAACGGGATCATTTAGATCTAACAAAAGAGCATTTGGACTCTATTGTTTAGTTTAGGGACATTGCGGTCCATAATTAGTTTAAGGACATTACGGTCCAATGTTAGTTTAAGGACATCTCGGTCCAATGTTAGTTTAAGGACATCTCGGTCCATAGGTTTTAAAGGACCCCACAATCCGAGGTTAAGGACGTCATAGTCCATGGGTTTTAAAGGACCCCACAGTCTGAGGTTAAGGACATCATAGTCCATGGCTTTTAAAGGACCCCACATTCCGAGGTTAAGGACATCATAGTCCATGGGTTTTAAAGGATCCCCACAGTCCGAGGTTAAGGACATCATTGTCCGTGGGTTTTAAATGACCCCACAGTCCGAGGTTAAGGACATCATAGTCCATGGGCTTAAGGATCCCACAGTCCAGTTTAAAGACATCATCGTCTATGAAATGTATGGTTGTCGGGACCCGTCACCTCTTTGAAGACGTTGAAGGATTACAACGACATATATCAGAGGGGTTCAGAGATGTACCCTTGAACCGGTGTGAGTTGGTTGAAAGATCTGTAGTCCAATTTGGGGCTAAGATCTGTTAAAATATTTATGAGCAGATGGGCTCAATTGATATGAGTTGGGGACTTATGGCCAATCTTAGGCTAAGTCCAATCAGGTTAAAATGTTTAACATTTTATTTTGGGCTGTTGAGTCTTTATTTGGGCTTGGCCCTTTTAACAATGTTTGAATTCTGACAGTGTTTTTGTCTTTACTGAATGCTGAGCATTCCTTATAGCCTTAGGTTTATTACAGAACAATTTATTTTCTATTAGCGCGACACGTGGCGCGCTTGGCGTTTTGCCCCAGTCAACGAGCGCAGTGTGCTTCTGCCGAGTAGCGCACACGTGAGGGACACGTGTCGCGCTTGGCGCTAAGCGCCAGATGATGGACGCATTGCGCCATTTTATGAGCGAATTGCGCTAGTAGTTTAGTGGCGCACACGTAATTGACACGTGGTGCGCCTGGCGCTGAGCACCAGCCCATGAGCGTAGTGCGCTATTTCAAGAGCGCAAAGCGATACGTGTCGCGCTCGGCGCTCGGCGCCAGTCTAAAAGGGCAGAAGCGCAGTTCCAGAGCGCAAAGGCGCATATGATCAATTTTGTGATCTAAAAAGAGACTTTGTCTCAAGATTCTAAGAACAAAAGTTTTTCAATCTTTTATGTTGATGAAAGGCTTTGCCTTTATGGATATATGATCTGTGAGAAAGAAGTAAATTCTTCTTTTATTCTATGATGAGATCTTTTGATCTCTTTTTGAAAAGACTTTGGTCTTTGTTGATCTATGATCTTTAAAGAAGTGGGTTCTTCTTTTTTAATTATGAAATGATTTCATCTCTGTACATATCATCATTCATTTCTTTACCTTGAAGAAAGTTTTTTTCTTCTGAGAGCTTGCTCTCTTTATTTGAATTTCTCAAAGTTTTTGAGGAGGTTTCTGTCTATGCTTCTCTGTATATGAGACTTGAAGTCTAGGGGCCTTTTTATAGGGCAAGCTGGTTTGTTCAATCAGTTAAGCAGATCTTTTCTCCAATTGATTTGTGGAATTTCCCATCGTTGGATCTTTGATCCAAGGGCTTCTGATTTACAGAAGGCAATCTTCTTGTTTTTAACAAGATTGATAAATCTTTCCATACAGAATTTATTCTGTCATTTGGTAATTTTTAATTACCATTGGATCATTGATCCAACATTGCTCTGATTTACAAAGCACAATCTTGTTATTTGGAAAGATTTTGAGGAATCTTTCCTTAACAGAATTTAATTCTGATTAATTAATGATTTATCATTATTATTAGATTTTTGATCTGACGGTGGGGAGCTTTTAGTTCCAGCGCTAGCGCACCCGTGCTTTGCACGTGGTGCACTGCTTAAAGGGCAGCGCACATTGCGTTAGCGCACCTGTGCTTGACACGTAGTGCGCTGCTCGGAGCGCAGCACACCCTGCGCTAGCGCACACGTGGTGTGCTGTTTAGAGCGCAGCGCACCCAGCGCTAGCGCCCACGTGCTTTGCACGTGGTGTGCTGCTTAGGGCGCAGTGCACTTGGCGCTGCATCTGAAGCGTTGCTTCATTTCAAAAATTTGAATTTTGAACAGAGCTTTGCTCTGATTAGGGGAAACAAAGACTATATGCGGCGGTTCCGTGGCGCAATATGGCCTATACGATGTGAGATTTTGGGAATATAATTGTAACAACATATATTAATAGAACATATCTATGGTTTCTAGTTTATGGGACTATATATAGGACTAAGAGCTGCACATTAAAGATCATCACCGAAGAGATTAAGAGATCCACGTATCCAAGTGGTCTTCATCTACCTCCTAAAAAAGAGAGATCTAGAGCAAACTAGGCTTCTTGTATTCTACTTTCTAAGGAGAATTGTAAATGCAATAGTTGAATAATAAAGATAGTTGTTTTTAATTCTTTTTTGCATTTAATTTCTGCACTTACTTTCTGCACTTACATTTCTGCATCTTAATCATATTTTCATTCTTCTTTAACCTTTCTTCTAAATTATTAATCATGAACGAGTAATTCCTAACTTGCTAGGGTTTATAGGATAGGGTAGAACAATGGATGAGAAAATCTTTTAACTTCTTTTATACATTTTAAAGTCTATAAATTTTAGCAAAATAAATGTTAACCTCCTTATCGGGCACACTACCAATTTATTTATAGTCACGAACACGATTTGAGATTATTTTAACACTTGTTTTATTAAGGGCTAGACATGAATAGAGATCAATGCAAAGACAAGGGTTAATAGTGGGGAAACCCTAGTTTCTTCCAAAAAACCTTAATCTACATTCATCACTATCGATCTAGTTTTAAACTATTAAAAGATAAAATGAGTCATTTTTAATTATTCATCCATTATTACTAAGTCCTATGAACCTTACAAGCATTTTCTTTATAAATTTTATATTCGTTTTAAAATATAACGACAAACAATCATCCATCTTTCATCAACTTGTCTAAAGCAAGAAAAGAATTCACGTTTCCCTGCGGACGACCCATACTCATCACGGATAGCTACTAGCGACACCATTTTGATTGCGGTTATTTTCGAACATACTTTTTTAAAGATCCATCACTACATAACCCTAATGAAGAAGGAGCATTCTGATGCATCTTTTTCGGGTGTGTTAGTTATTGAGAACTGTTTCTTAGTATTCTCTACGTCCTGAGTATTGGATACCGGATCAGGATCCCATATTTGTAATATATTACAAAGGTTAAAGCGAAGTAAAGAACAGGAAAAAAGGTGATATGTCTCTCAGAGTAGGGAACAAAACAATTGTTGCTGCCGAAGCTTTCGGCGAATATCACCTAGTATTGCCCACATGTAATACATTGATTTTGAATGACTGTTTTTTCGTACCGTCGATGATGTGCAATAAAATATCCGTTTCTTTATTATATAAAGAAGAATATAGCTTTGCATTAGAGAAAAATATTATGAATATTTTCCTAAATCAAGTGTTGATTGGATTTGGTACATTGTGTAATGGTTTATACGTTCTAAATCAAAATACAGTTCTAAAGATACAGAACACACATAAGAGGAAAAGTTCAGAAATGAACAAATCTTTCTTGTAGTATTGTAGAATTGGTCATATCAATAAGACCGGACTAGCCAAGTTACATAAGGATACATATTTGGATTCGTTCGAATTTACATCTTAAGAAACTTGTCGGTCCTGTCTTAAAAGAAAGATGACCAAAACTCCGTTTACAGGACACAGAGGAAGAGCTAAAGGTAGCTCTTGGGATTGATATATAGTGATGTATGCTGTTAGATATGTATGACCTAGAGGTAATTATTGTAATTGTTTGACATGTATATATCTGCAGGATAATCTTTCTCAATATGATAGTATGCTATTTGGTTTGGCTTTAACATTCATGTGTATGGCTCTACTTGTTATTACTGTCGCTAATACATGTTGATAAAGTCCCGAGGATCTTTGCTTGACTTCCAGGATTGTGATGCAGATCATACTAGTGGGGCCTAGGTAGGTTATAAGCATATCCTTAAATGTTCCTAGTCGAGGGGTATCTAGACAGGTGTTCATATCAGAATATTGCATTATTATATCGCCCATTCTTAATCATATTACAAATAAATAGGTGCTTTTGATCCATGTCTGCTAAATAGTTGCAGGTTACAGGTTCTCAGAACAATACAGTGAAATTTATGAAAAGACACTACAAATGTGAGACTACGACCAACAATAGATGAGTCCGTATGATGCCGCCTACCAGTTTAAGAAACAAACGAAGTTCAGCAGACAGTTCAATGCACAATGTACAAGGGCAGCACAGGATTAAAGATTTCAACGCGAAGCTCACGGCAAAAAGTCCACAACATTCTGCACTGTGGAAATCTTGAAGAAAGTAGAAAAGATTCTGAGGAACCAAGTGAAGAAAACAGAAGGAAAAAGCAACATGAAGCATCACTGAAGAATTAAGCCCAAGAGCCCACCAAACGGCCGCGGAACCGCGGCCAAACAGGGCTTTCTGCCGCGGAACCGCGGCCGTGCAATGCACGTGTCGGTGCTTTGACCCGGCTTTCTTAGGGTAGTCTTGTAATTTCATGTATGGATCAGATGTAAAATCTAGGGTTTCTGCTATCTATAAATAGGAAAGCCGAAAGCCTAATTAGGCATGCCTCTTTTTATTTTCTAGATTAAAATTTTATTTCCTTATAATCGTTGAAGAGGTCATCAATAAAGTAAGGTTTTTTTTTATCGTGCATTTTTTATCAGAATTTAATTCCTGCATTTTTTTATCTGTCTTTCTTTTTCTGAAATTTAGTTTTCTAATATAAAAATCATAAAAATGAATTTTATCGTTAACTTCCTAATGAGTGAGTAATTCCTCACTTGTTAGGGTTAGGATAGGGAATGTTTGAGAGAAGAAAATCTCTCTCACTCCTTTCCTTACCCCTATAATTTTAATTAATACGGACTCTATTTACATTAACCACATACCGCTCACTATGGCACCCTATCCTACAAGATACCGGTAATTCCCTAGTTAGATCGGTTGTGGTTGATTTAAATAGGGGTTTGGTATAAGAGTAAATAAAGGACGGACAATGACCAAAAGGAAGAAATTACGTTTCTTCCTAGTCGTGCTAATCCCCTTTGTTGACTATTACCCTAACACCTATATTCTTAATTAGGGCAAAGAAAGCAGTGAGTAGAATCCCTTTTCCAAACTAACCTAATCCTAACCCTAGCAAGACTTTAAATCGATTGAATCTCATTCTTAGAATTTAAAACAAAACCTACCAAAAATAGGACTTAACTCGTTAGAGCTTGAAAACAATAACACCATTTTCCTGTGGACCGACCCGTACTCAACCGGCTAGCTACCAAGCGACACCGTCTTGATTGCGGTATTTTCTTAAATTTTAAAACGCACACAAAATCTCAAAGAATCAAATGGCGCCGTTGCCGGGGAAACGGTAGTTATTTTCTTTTTGTAATTTCGGGTTAATTGAAATTGAAAAAAAAATATAAAAACTAAAAGAAAATATCATCTTGTTCTTTTTGATCGGTTTTTGTGCGAATTGTGCAGGAACGGAAGACGGACTGATTCAGATCTGGAGCAAGCCCAGTGAACAAATCAACAAACAGAGGATCTGAACAGACAGAGGAAAACCATAACAGCACACAGAAAAATCTCGGAGGCCTGAACCAACCGAACCACCGCGGAACCGCGGCTAAAGAAGGAGTTTGACCGCGGAACCGCTGTCAAATTGCTGACGTCAACACTCAGATTTCTCTGTGAGTATTTCTTGTCTTCTCTTCTACCCCGTGAACTCCTCTGAAAAATTTTCCTACAGGGTTCTTTGCGTAAAACAACTTCTTCTCCCTCTCCAATAAAACATTTTATGCAGGATTCTTTGCGCCGCAAATAAAAAGAAAAAAATTTTGGAAAGTGTTTTAGATTTTGTGTGTTAATTGCTTTGCATATTTAAAACGGAATTTAAGAGGCTATAACACTAATCAAGATTGGGTGGGGATTTCATTACCCTTCCTAAGACCCCAGAAATCATTAAAAAGCATATGCATCACCCTCGAACTAATTAAAAAATATCTAGACTCAGCCAATTAAGGACTGTCGCGCTCATTAGGACAGAGGAAGGTTGTGGGCATTCAGTCGTTTATCTAAACCTGACTTTTTGGTGCCTAGGCTAGACAAGTGAGAAAGGTAATTTTAAAAGGCCCATCTCACGGTGATTCGTGAGCGGAACCCTCCTTTCTTCATTTTTGCTTACCTGGCCACAATTGGCGGTGAAGAGGCGATTTGAGGGATATCTCACAACTTGTCGTTTTGGACCGGTTAGAAGCAGTCTAGTTGACTTAGGAGACCCTAGCTTTAGGCTTGATTGTACATGCTTAAAATTGTGATTGTTTGAAAGTGTGTCGTAGTTCCGTACAAAATTTTTGCAAAACTCTTTATAAAAAAATACACAAAACTAAATTTTTACAAAAACTTTCCATTTGTCGCTAGAATTCCATTGCACCCAACCTTCATTCACTTTTCCCCATTGATGTTTTCTTACCCTCACATTCTGCTTTTTGACTACACTACAGCTCGTTTAGTGTATGTCCGGTTGGACTAGGGACACTAGCGCCTGATTAGTCTGTGTCTCGTTAGTCTCTACTGATGACGCGTTCGACTTTGAATTCGAAACTCTATCCACTTCTTTTTCATCTTTACCTTCATTTTCACATTCATCATCTTCTAAGGAGATGTCAGGATTCAATCCTAACAACTCTTTACCTACCTCGGGACTGATTCCACCTCAACTGGGTGCAAATAACCCGCAACAACCTCCTGTGGACCGCTCCAGGATCTTTTCTATCCTACCCGCTCCGCACTTCCTACTTGTCTTTCACTTCCGCCGGCTAATGGGGAAAATTTCGAAATTAAGCCCCACTCATCAATATGTTGCCCAAATTTCACGGGCTGGAATCCAAAGATGCTTATATCTTCATTAACAAATTCCAGAATGTTTGTGCAATGATGAAGATCACTCAACTGTCCGATGATGCTATAAGGCTACGAGTCATTCCCTTCACATTATGTGACCTAGCTGAAAAGTGGCTATATAGCACCGCATCACATTCTATAAACAGTTGGGAAGAGTTTGTTAAAACTTTTCTTACCCACATCACAAGACTGCGAGAATTCGTAATGAAATTAACCAATTTTCCCAGCTTCCTTCCGAACCTTTTTAGAAGTGTTTCGAACGATTTAAAGACCTTCTTGTTCAGTGCCCTCATCACGGTATTGAGAGATGGAAACTTTGCCAAATTTTATACGAAGGACTAAACCCAGCAACTAAGCAGTTGCTGGAAACCATTTGTCAAGGTCACTTTCTAACTAAATCTGACGAGGAAGCTTGGCAATTTCTCGACGATCTTACTTAACAAACACTTCAGTGGGAAAGCACTAGACAGACCTCTTCTTCCACTTCATCTACTTCATCCGGTCCGTCTAGGGCAGGTGTTCACCAACTTGATATGTCAATTGCAATGAAAGCCGAAATAGCAGCAATTACACGTAAACTAGAAGCAATTGAGAGCAAATTCTCATCGCCTTCTCCTGCCCCTGCTTTACCCCCTCGCACTATATGCGCTTATTGTTTGGATCCGTCCCATTTAACTGAAGAGTGTCCTTACAACCCACCTGCTCAAGGACATGATCAAGTCAATGCTGCCTTTCAGCAAAGACAAAGAAATGATCCATACTCTTCAACTTACAATCCTGGTTGGAGGAATCACCCCAATTTTGCTTGGAATCAAAATCAACAACAATTCCAAGGCAACAATTTCCAGAGGCCTCCTCCTCAACAACAAGCCCCTCAACAAACTCAATATCAGCAACTTTTCTAGCCCCAACCTTTTCAAAATCAAATGAACAATTTTGCACCAAATAACTCTTTTCCTCAAAACAATTTTGTTTCGCCAAATAACGATAAGGTTTTCTCGCTAGAACGAAGTCTGGATGCGTTTTTAAAACAATCTACTCAATCCTCAGCCAATATCCAATCTTCTATTCAGTCTTTGGTGCAACACACCGTATCACATGGGCAAAGTATCAAAACCATTAAAGCCCAAATTGCACAACTGAGTGGTGCTTTAAGCGAGCGAGAGAAGGGGAAGCTTCCATCTCAACCACTGCCAAATCCCGGTCACCAACAAAATGCACATGTTGCTCATGAACAACAAAACTATAATCTGAGTGCCGTGACTACATTGAGATCTGGAAAGATGTTGCATAATAATGTTGGCACTAATGATGACACCCCGGCCGCCGCTTCTTCTTCTTCATCTTCAGAGCCTGTTCTCCATTCTTCACAAGGCTCTACTTCTTCTACTACTCCGAACGGACCCACATCTCACTCCATGAAAACACCAGCACTGGGATCTATTCCAACTCCATAATCTACTCCACAAGTATTGGACTCAACCAATTTTCAAAATGTTCCATTTCCAAAAAGGCTGAGATCCAATAAACAAAGTCCACAAATGGAGAAGATTATGGAGTTATTTAAACAGGTTAGCATTAACATTCCCCTCTTGGATGCAATCCAACAAGTCCCTTCTTACGCTAAAATCTTGAAGGACTTATGCACCAAGAAGAGGAAATCACAGGTACCTAAGAAAGTTTTCTTGGCCAGTGCAATAAGTGATGCTCTTACCCAACCTTTACCTCAAAAACAAAAGGACCCTGGCTGTCCTACAATTTCAATAACTATTGGGGATAAGAACATTAACCGCGCACTTTTCGATCTTGGTGCCAGTGTTAACTTACTTCCTTATTCAGTATATGAGCAACTAGGCGTTGGAGAGTTGAAACCCACACATTGTGCTCTCCAAATGGCTGACCGATCCATCACCCATCCTATGGGTGAGTTAGAGGATGTGTTGATTAAAGTAGGGGACTTTATATTCCCCGTTGATTTCATTGTTATGGACACACAGCCTGTAGTTAACCCCCGGAGTCAAATTCTGGTAATACTCGGTTGACCATTCCTTGCAACTTCTAATGCGGTGATCAATTATCGAAATGGTTCGATGAACCTATCTTTTGGAAACATGACAATTGAACTCAACATTTTTAAGTTGGGAAATTAGCCCTCCGAACCTAATGCTAATATACTTGATGTTTGCTCGATCCAAGAGATCACCCAAGAGGACTGTGAGCTCGAGAAATTTCTGTTCGATCACAGCAATTTTGACGCCACTAGTGCGTTCCTCCTTGAATCTGATACTGCTTTCACACCTGATAATGATTACGAGTGTTTCACTTTCTTGAATGATCTTGAACCATCACCACCTGAATTTGAATCCTTTGAATTTTCTGATGAGATAACTGAACCATCCGACTCGGTTGCTTACACTCATTTTGAACCTCTGTTGGAATCTTTCGAGTTTGAGACAATTTCACCGATTTTACCTTCAATTGTTTCGCCTCCAACACTCGAACTCAAGCTATTGCCGTCTCACCTTAAATACGCTTACTTAGGTGAGAATGAGACCCTACCTGTTATCATCTCAGCTTCTCTAGCCCCCGAGCAAGAGAAAGCCCTTTTAACGGTCTTGCACAGCAATCGGCAAGTTTTTGGCTGGACTATGGCGGACATCAAGGGGATTAGTCACCTAATAGTTGAACATCATATTCATATGATGGATGATGCCAAGCCAGCAAGGGATCCACAGAGACGACTCAACCCAGTAATGAAGGAGGCTGTTAAAAAGGAGATCGTAAAATGTCTTGATAGTGGTATCATTTACCCTATCTCTGATAGCTAGTGGGTTAGCCCCATTCACGTTGTCCCAAAGAAATCGGGCATAACGGTCATAACTAATGAGGCGAATGAGTTAATACCTACTCGCACCCAAACTGGGTGGCGAGTATGCATCGATTATAGAAAACTCAACGCCGCGACACGGAAAGACCACTTTCCATTACCTTTTATTGACCAAATGCTAGAATGATTGGTTGGGCACGAGTACTATTGCTTTTTGGATGGCTACTCCGGCTATAATCAAATTCCCATAGCTAAAAAGGACCAAGACAAACCCACATTCACTTGTCCTTTCGGTACGTTTGCTTACCGTCGCATGCCCTTTGGGTTATGCAATGCACCCGCTACCTTCCAGCGGTGTATGATGGGTATTTTTCAGACATGGTGGAAAAATTCTTGGAGATCTTCATGGATGATTTCTCCATTTTCGGCGACTCCTTTGATGAGTGTTTGCTCCATCTAGACGCAGTCCTTACCCAGTGTAAGGATAATAACCTTACTTTAAATTGGGAGAAGTGCCACTTTATGGTATGAGAAGATATTGTCTTAGGACACATCATCTCACAAAATGGCATTGTTGTAGATAAAGCTAAGATTGAAGTTATCTCCAATCTCCCTCCTCCCAAGTGCGTCCGAGACATTCGAGCCTTCCTTGGCCATGCCGGTTTCTATAGACGGTTCATCAAGGATTTTAGCAAGATTGCTAGACCCTTGACTCTTTTGTTGGCTAAGGACACCACTTTTGATTTCGACTCAAGCTGTATGAAAGCGTTCGAGTCATTGAAAAACTTACTTACTTCTGCCGCAATTATTTCTTCTCCCGACTGGACGCATCCATTTGAGATTATGTGCGATGCATCTGATTTTGCCATTGGTGCTGTCCTTGGACAGCATATTAACAAGATGCCGCATGTAATTTATTACGCTAGCCGAACCTTGAATGAAGCCCAATTAAATTACACAACAACCGAGAAGGAATTCTTAGCTGTTGTGTTTGCATTAGAAAAGTTCAGGCCCTACTTAATCGGCTCTCCAGTCATCGTTTACACTAACCACTCAGCTCTTCGCCATCTTTTTGCGAAGAAGGACGCTAAATCTCGGCTGATACGTTGGACTCTCCTACTACAAGAGTTTGATCTTGTCATCAGAGACAAGAGAGGATGCGAAAACGTAGTCGCCGACCATCTTTCACGCCTTCCTTCTTCGCCAATGCTTCAAATTCCTATAAAAGACGTTTTTCCAGATGAGAAGCTCTTGACCGTGTCATGCGAACCCTGGTTCGCAGATATTGTGAATTATTTGGCCACTGGACTTATACCAAATGAATGGTCGAATCAGGACAGACTCCGATTCCTATTCCAAGTAAAACATTTTTACTGGGATGAGCCTTACCTATTCAAATACTGTCCCGACCAAATCATTCTTCGGTGTGTCCCCAACAATGAATTTAAGAGTGTGCTGTCATTTTTCCATGATCAAGCATATGGAGGGCATTTTGGCCCTAAAAAGACAGCCGAAAAGATCTTGCAGTGTGGCTTCTATTGGCCACAACTTTTTAAAGACGCACATGATTACTGCAAGACATGCTCCCGGTGCCAACACTTGGGCCGGATATCTAGGAGAAACGAAACGCCGCTCCAACCAATATTGGTTGTTGAATTTTTTGATGTTTAGGGGCTAGATTTTATGGGGCCGTTTCCCAATTCTTTTGGGAACATGTATATTCTCCTCGCTGTTGATTATATTAAAAAGTGGGTCGAGGCTGTGCCCAGCCGGACTAATGACAACAAGGTTATCGTTAGATTCCTCAAAGAAAACATTTTTTTCTCGGTTTGGGCACCCCCGTGCAATCATCAGCGATAATGGAAGTCATTTCTGTAATAGGACTTTCGAGTCCTTAATGCGGAAATATTCCATTAATCACAAGTTTTCAACGCCCTATCATCCCCAAACTTGTGGGCAAGCCAAGATTTCAAATCGAAAAATTAAACAGATATTGGAGAAAACGGTTTCCAAAAACCGTAAAGATTGGTCGTCAAAACTTACTGATGCCCTTTGGGCATTTCGAACTGCCTATAAGACCGATCTTGATATGTCTCCATATAGGCTTGTTTATGGAAAGGCTTGCCATTTTCCAGTTGAAATTGAGCATCGAGCATTTTTGGCAATAAAAGAGTTGAATCTATCTCTAGGAGATGCGAGCAGCCATAGAAATCTGCAATTAAATGAATTAAACGAGCTTCGGGATGAAGCTTACGAGAATGCGGTTGTCGTCAAAAACCGAACGAAGGTGTTTCACGATAAACACCTTATGCGCAAAACTTTCAAACCTGGTCAACAGGTTTTACTTTATGACACCCGGTTACATTTCCATCCTGGCAAGCTCAGATCTCGATGGAAAGGGCCATTTTTGGTACGCACCGTATATCCGCACGGTGCGGTCGATTTAGAAAATCCGGAGGACGGTTCACTATTTAATGTGAACGGACATAGACTTAAACCACTCCTCACTGCGGACCCTTCGGAGGAGCTCCTGCTGTTGCATGAGCCGATTTACATTGACTAATCTTCCTCCATCTACCCCTAAATTTCGGTTATCCAGCCATAAACAGTGGAAACACTGTTTCAAATAAATTTGGGGGTATGTACCACTTGTAATTATATCAAAACAACATAAAAATAAATTATTTTTTTTTAAATTTTTGGGGTATTTTTGCAAATTTTTAGTTTAATAAATAATAAAAAAAAAATAAAAAAAATTATTTACAAATAAATTCCTCTTTTTGCAAATAACCAAAATACCCCCTATAAATATAACCCGACCCCTCTGTGTATTTTACCAAACCCTAAAATTTTCCTCTCTCAAAACCCTAGCCGCCGCAGCAGCCAGAGCAAGGAGATGGCCCCCAGCCGCCGTGCTTCCGCTGCGCATTGGTGTCTGCTCCCTCTGAAATCTTCAGAGGAGGTTTGCTTTCTTCGATCCTCTCTGTTAAAATTTTTAGAACTGTCTGTATTCTCTGTGATGGCTCCCACTTTGCAATTTGAGAGGGACTTTTCCCAAATCTTTGCATACACGATCTACGGTAGCTATTCGGTGAAGAGATCAGAGGGCGAGGGTGGATTTCTTACTTTCTAACCATCCAAACTCCTTCGCTCTTCCAGATATCGTCACCCGATTTTACGAGTGCATGGAGGATGGTTGCCTCTCACAACACGGATACATTAGGCTAATTTGGGGTGATAGGGAAGTAATGATCGATAGGGACTTCATCCATGAAGTCGCCTTAATTCCTAAACTACCTACCCATGACCAACCCCTCCAATTCGAGGATTACCTACCCTTGATGGGTAATGACTGTTCGAGGGAGCCACGTAAGGACATCCAGGCTAGAACCCTCTTTGCGAATGTACTAACTGTGTGCCGTTGGGCACAAAATAACATTTTTGGTGGTTCGCACAATACTACATTTTTCACACCATCCCTTCATATCGTGCACACCTTGATGACTAGGAATCCAAGCTATGATATGTGCATGGTATTACTTCATTCGATTGGTGTGGGCAAAAGGGCTGCCAATTACACATGTCCTATGTTGGTGACACAACTGTGTCGCCATTTCCTCCCTGTGGAGGAATTTGAGTTTTATATGCATGGAGGTATCCCCATTAGACCTCTTATTGAGGGCGTATCCATGTCCTACACACGTTTAAATGATGTATGGTCGCGCACTGAGCCGGCCGAGGACTTACCCGCCAAGACACCCAGCTCCAGCTCGACCGCGAGCGAGGAAGAGCTTACCCCTGCAGCACATACACGTTTGCTTAGGAAAGCCACTAGGGGGATAGACAAATTAATAGGGATGGTGACCGACCTGGATCAACGAGTTACATAAATAGAGCACGGTATGACCATCCTGCTGGCGAGAGAGGAACGTTCCCGTTCACGTTCGAGGGGACGGCGAGGCCATGAGCAGTGAGGGCACTACTTTTGATAAGTTCGGGGGTGGAGGTGGTTTGTAAATAGTTATCATTGCATTGCATGTTTTAATTTTTGTACATATTTGTTTCTTCTTTCTTTGAATATTTAATTCAGCATTGCATCTTTATAAAAAAAATATATAAAAATTTAAAAAAATGATAAATAAAAAAAATTAAAAATGATAAAATTATAAAAATTGAAAAATTCAATTTTGGCCATATTTGACTTAAGTTCAACATGACGGTTGAATAGTAGGGAATAACTAGATCCTAAACTTAGTAAATTAAAAACCCTAAAAATAACCTTCCTTAAAGTTTAACTGTAGAAAATATATGTCCTTATAGATTATTTAGAAATAGGCAAATTTTGAGTTCAGTTCTTGGGCTAAGTCAAAATAAGGGAAGAGTATTGAAATTTTTATTTGAAGTGTAAGTCTGAAAAATAATTCCTAATCTTAAGTCTAAATTCTGAAAATATATACCCTACAACTCGCACATACACGCACCTTGAAACTTGGAATAGTAGAGGATACCTTGAAATGCTCTTGTCTAAAATCCTTAGTATGAAGGAAAATAAAATAAAAGTACAAGTGTGAATAAAGAGATAAAATAAAAAAATGAATACTGGTTTTGTAATTACTTGAGGCTGCATAAATAAAAAAATTATAGCGAGGGTGCTTTATCACCTAGTGCCTTAGACCAACTGGTTTGGAAGTCACTGCTAAAGCCTTAGGTATTACAATACGAGGAATTACGCCTTAATGCGCGAACACATTTTGTAATCGGTCGTTAGTACCTCAAGAAGTATTAACGGTCGCATGAAGGATGTGTGAGCAATTTCATCTAAAATTCACCAACTAAAAGTATTTTGGAAGATGGACAAGAGTATGATAGCTTGAATTGAATTTCCAAGTGTAGGGGTGATACATACACACACGTAGGGGTATATGATTTGGGTTTGGATGAGAGATAAGAATGAAAGATAGGGCTTATACCTTCAGTAGAGATGATAAAAATTCCTAAGTTGAGATGAAACCTTAGAAGGAAAATTCAAAAGATGCTGAAAGCTTAATAAATTTGCAGAACATATACGATCTTAAGTTAAATAATAAGTGAGTGTGAAAAATACAGATTGATGATTTCTAAGATGAAGATAATAGAATTTCTTGCTAGAATATCGAATTGAAGAATGAAAGTCAACATGCCAAATTGATCGGATTTTTTGGGTAGTATCCGCTGAAAACCCTCAGGAGACAACACTCCTCCTACTAGGGACACCTAGGGGTTTAACGGCTTGTTGGACGAGCTCAGTGCAATCGCGTTCCCTGCGAAAGTGAGGTTAGGATTTTTCGAGAATAAAATTGGTTTTGCTCGGGACGAGCAAAAGATAAGTTTGGGGGTATTAGTTCATATCAAAATATTGCATTATTATATCGCCCATTCTTAATCATATTACAAATAAATAGGTGCTTTTGATCCATGTCTGCTAAATAGTTGCAGGTTACAGGTTCTCAGAACAATATAGTGAAATTCATGAAAAGACGCTACAGATGTGAGACTACGACCAACAATAGATGAATCTGTATGCTTCTGCCTACCAGTTTAAGGAACAAACGAAGATCAGTAGACAGTTCAATGCATAAAGTACAAGGGCAGCACAGGATTAAAGACTTCAACGCGAAGCTCACGGCAAAAAGTCCACAACATTCTGCACTGTGGAAATCTTGAAGAAAGTAGAAAAGATTCTGAGGAACCAAGTGAAGAAAACAGAAGGAAAAAGCAACATGAAGCATCACTGAAGAATTGAGCCCAAGAGCCCACCAAACGGCCGCGGAACCGCGACCAAACAGATGTAAAACCTAAGGTTTCTGCTATCTATAAATAGGAAAGCCGAAAGCCTAATTAGGCATGCCTCTTTTTATTTTCTAGATTAAAATTTTATTTCCTTGTAATCGTTGAAGAGGCCATCAATAAAGTAAGGTTTGTTTTTTTTTATCGTGCATTTTTTATCAGAATTTAATTCCTGCATTTTTTATCTGTTTTTCTTTTTTTGAAATTTAGTTTTCTAATATAAAAATCATAAAAATGAATTTTATCGTTAACTTCCTAATGTGTGAGTAATTCCTCACTTGTTAGGGTTAGGATAGGGAAGGTTTGAGAGAAGGAAATCTCTCTCACTCCTTTCCTTGCCCCTATAATTTTAATTAATACGGACTCTATTCACATTAACCACACACCGCTCACTACGGCACCCTATCCTACAAGATATCGGTGATTCCCTAGTTAGACCGGTTGTGGTTGATTTAAATAGGGTTTGGGATAAGAGTTAAGAAAGGACGGATAAGGACCAAATGGAAGAAACTACGTTTCTTCCTAGTCGTGCTAATCCCCTTTGTTGACTATTACCATAACACCTATATTCTTAATTAGGGTAAAGAAAGCAGTGAGTAGAATCCTTTTTCCAAACTAACCTAATCCTAACCCTAGCAAGACTTTAAATCGATTGAATCTCATTCTTAGAATTTAAAATAAAATCTACCAAAAATAGGACTTAACTCGTTAGAGCTTGAAGACAATAACACCATTTCTCCGTGGACCGACCCATACTCAACCGGCTAGCTACCAAGCGACACCGTCTTGATTGCGGTATTTTCTTAAATTTTAAAACGCACACAAAATCTCAAACAATCAACAGGGAATCGATGTCCCAGAGTAGGCTAGTGTATATGTTTCTTGACCCTGTATTGGGGTGATGGATGAATCCATATCCAATGGTGTTTGACATCAAAAATTGTATACAGGTGCTCATTAGAGTCCGAGTACACTGAACGGACATCAAATAGCAGTTCTCTGGTGACATTTGTACAGGTTAGTCTGTATACCCGAGATCGTCATAGTGTCTTGTGTGGTTCCCATTGTGCTTTGATTTCTATACTACCACGGCTCTACTGAATCGTGCAAACAGGTGGTTTTTCGGTACAATCCCGAGTCACATGGAGGCAGTGAGCGATAGGAAGGGTTTCGTCTTTCCCGGTATTGGGAGTTGATGTTGTGCTATGCGCGATTGGCTATAACCGCAAGTCCCTGGCCATGGTTGATGAGATTTACTAATAAGTGTTATCAGTAGTTTCTTGATTGGTTATAGGCCACACATCGGTATGACTTATCAAGTTAATGGGGTCTGAAGATTCCACCCCCAGACTCGATATACGGCATATCAGACAAAGAGACCGGACTGTACGGTAAGTGTTGCTTATAGGCTCTACGGGAGTTTGAAAAAGTTTGCCTGTTGATCTTCTATTCTTTCAGTACCCGGTTAGTCTTTACCTCCAGCTAGTACCGCCGACGGACTGTGAGTGTCTAATGTGATCATTATCTACTGCAAGCGTATTGACGAGTCTTTAGAGTCCCACATAGAGGTTTCTTAGCTCAAGCATAACGAAGTAGGGCACATATGGAGATACATGCGGGAACTTGTTTAAATACGAGTATATGATACCGTATTCTGATCTAGCGTTTTTGATATTAGACGGGTTATATATGATATAACCGGATTATCGAATCACGTGTTGATTTAATAGTTAACTAATATAATACTCATTTTAATTCTTTTCTTCTCATTATATATTTGATATATACAAATTGTATCATGGTTGATGATACATAGAACATGGCTATATGAGAAACACATTGGAGGAAAAGATAAAGAAAATGATTTACTTATATATATATATATATATATGAATAAAATAAAAGGAAGAAATGAGTCATGGCTTCTAAGATGTTCTCCAAGATGCTAAGAACCATGACTCATTATTTTCCTTTATTTTATTCATCCATATTTATCATTTTCTCAAGCTCATCTTATCCTCAAGGTTCATTCTCATCTCCAAGTTCATCCCTTTTATTTTCCACTCTAGTTTTTTCTATGTTGAAAAAGAGAAAAGGAAATAAAGAATTTTAATGAGAAAAATCCCTACTTTATCAAGCTACACTACTCTAGCAAATTAGTATAGGTTGTTCTCTTCACTAATTCATAGAGTAGTGAAGTGTGAGCTTGAGTGTGAGAAGTTTCGAGTTAGATCATCTTTGACGAAGAAAACTTCGAACAAGCTCGTTCCATCCTTCAAGTTGTGTCGAAGAAGAGTTCTAGGACTACTGCTTGGAGCAATTGAAGTGAAGTATTAGACTACAAAGGTTGTAATTTCCATTCACTTAGTTTTAATCTCTAATTCGCTTTGCTAAGAAACCCTAATCTCTAGTTCGATTCTTATTTAGTAGACTTAGCCCTCTAGAATTTTAAAAATTGCTTACTTGCATTTTTTAAAACCCTAGTGGAGGTGCTAAGACAAACTTACATGGCATGAGAGCCAAACTAGAGGCTTAGGAGTAGTTTAGACGAAATTAAAGTGTTCGATCGACATTTTAAATCCGAACTTTTGTAGTTTTTGTCCATTTTTTCAAACTTCAATTTTTTTCATATTAAAAATGCTCCGAAAATTATGCAGGCTATTTTAAGGAGGCACAAGAAATACGAGAAGCTATTTCCACTAAGTGGCCGCGGAACCGCCGCCTAGAGCATGCTCTGGCCGCGGACCCACGGTTGACTTATTGAGATAGAAATCCAAATTTCTTGTGTTTCTTCATTTTAGCTTCCTGGATATTCTGGATATTTTTTATGAGGCTCAAGTGGTTAAGGTCTCTATGAATTGTTGTTGATTAAAATATTGATCGAAATGTTAATTTTGTCTAAATGGTTTTGGTTAACAATTTTTAGAATCCACATTAATTAGTTTTGTGAAAACTAATTATTGATTTGTAAATCTCACGTTTTAGTCTCATTGATGGATTACCATGGAGTTTGAATTTGGATCGAAACTTCATCGTAATCCCGTATCGTACGCGAATACTCGTCGGGAGACACTGGTAGAGAGCTACGCCACTTTGCCTCGACAAAGTGACTATAGGAGAACCATATGTCCAAAAGCATCCACTCAGGGGCTCATGGCCACGGTGTTCCGCCCAAGTCCACTTCGTTGAAGGCCTCGGGGTGCGTCCATCCACTAAAGTTCCCGATGAGCCTTCGATCTTTTAATCGGGAATCCTGTTTAATTGCCCGGCTATAACTTTGAAAATTGTTTTCAATTCGAGACTTAAATGTAAGGTTTATAGCATTAGGCATGAAATTCGGAATATGTGATAATCTGGGTTTATGATGTCTATAGATACAGATTCTAATTATTATAGTTTTCATTTCTTTTCTGCGATCGTAAGTGTAATATGTGACAGTATCCCCAATATCGTTGCTATATGACAACGATATTAGGGATACACATATTTACTTATGGTGATGACATGTGATATTATTGTGTTGCTATATCAATATGTTATATTGGATCGTCGTGATTGAATAGCCGGGGGTTTATATGAGATGAGAGTTTTTCTTTTTCATTCATGTAAATTATTGTATGTAATATTCTTTTATTAGGACACTTCCGGGTTGAGATTGTTGTCTCCATTCGATGTATATTATTTAATTTTCCGCATTAGGATAGACCCAAGGAAAAGAGCACAAGTAACCGGGTTCTAGAGTCTAGAGGGAGGCCATCTCGAGGAGTCGAGACCGGTCGCATAACTCTAGAATCCTCGACGTGTGTCCTCTTCGATGAGCGTGACCGGAGAGCGAACTTCGTCGAGGCAGCTGCAACATGCTAAGGACAGAGATTGAAGACCGAAGGACACAGATCGATCGGTATAATCTCTTAAACCACTTTGCAGTTTACTAGTATAGGGTTAATGGTTCGATCCGGGTTTTAGGGTTACGTTAGCGCCAAGTTTAAAAGTTTTTGTTCCGCATTTGGCCGTGGATTGATGGCCGGGGCGTTGGCGTAGACTTACAGTTTGTACATCGACGATAAGAGTTGTTTGGTCGTTCTTGCATGCGTAGGCTTTAGGTTCTATCCTATGAGTGCACCGTGTGCCGTATCGGTTTTCCAGATTTGGTTTTTATAAAGTGGCGATATGTGTTAATTTGTAGATACCTTCGCGTAAATTCCGAGACGACGGAGCACATCGACTACGGCTGAACAAGGAGTTCCACAGGTGAGTAGATTTATATCTACGGGGGAAGTCGGGTGGATGGCGTATAGCACCCCCGCAAATTATGAATGGAAACCAATATATATGTAGAATACTGTCGGAGAAACCAATATTAGAAAACTATAGATATGGTTAAAAAGATAGTTAGAGCTGATATGAATGATTGAATATATATATATATATATATATATATATATATATATATATCGAGATATGAGATGAAAGCTATAGGGACATAACTCTTGGACATGATATGATAGAAATGATGTATCGAATTGATATAAGGATATGAAAAGTGAATGTGAATCACAATATATAGATATGTAGTTGCACGAGATTAAGTATGAGATTTAGAGTAGCATGACATGAGATTCATATGATAGAAGGCATATGTAAAATGACTTGATGTGAGAGAGATTGATACGAAGAAAAGAGTATATGATGAGATATGATGACTTGGTTGATATGTCGTTATACAGATGCGAGTCGATATGAGATAATTAATACCTTCATCGGTCCCTTGATATGAGATTGATACGGATGTGACCTGTGATATATGTATATAGATATGTGATGTTGTGAATCATGAGTGATATGTCGTACGAGACGTTAGGTCCGTACCCTCATTGTCATAAATGTTGATAGGATCCATAATGGTTTAATACCGCCGTACGATGAATTACAGTACGTGATGAGTTTATCTGATGATTGATCCATACCCTTGACTAGAGGATGTCGTACGATGGTTTGTTCCGTACGTGAAGTTGTGAGGCTGGATGCCGATTGATAGATTCATCGACTCGGATATATTGTAGATACGTATACCTTTTAGCATTTTTGCTTACGATGTTCCTTATGCTACATTCATGTCATTCTCATTGCATTACATATACCTGTGCTAGTACACCTACACCATTATCGATAATTGCTATGTTACTTACACAGTAGAGTTGCTACATCATGCTATGATATACTTGCTATGCTCACATCATTATGCTATGTTGCATGACATACCCTGCTATAGCTGCACATACACCTATGTGGTATTGTATCATTTTTGACATTTAGACGTTGATTCTTGTGCTATTGCGCACATGAAATGCATAATGCTTACATACTTACATGTATATACACACATCTTGCTAGAGCTACATGTACGCCTTTATATGATGTTGCATTTGATTTTGGAGGAATTGGGAACCCTATGATATATTTAAAAACTGGATTCATCTAAAAGAGCAGTTTTCACTTAATATGCTCATATTAATGCTTTGTGTTGTACATATCATATTTCATGTGATTTACGGATTTGAGAATCGTGGGGATATTTCAAGAAAGTATGCATTGTTTTGAAAACCCGGTTTCTCTTGATATGATATTTCAAGACGTCCACTATGTGTTTTATCGGTTTTGAGATTGGCATGTGAAACCCGATTCGAGGAGCGGTAGGCACCGTCTGCGGGTACATGGTGGACCCGGTAAGGTATCCCGAGACAAGAAAACTCATATTGTTAGGCGGTGAGCCTGGCACGGAAGCACTACCTACCGGTGATAGTATTTGGACCCGGCGGTTATCCGGAGGATATCGAACGGAGTCGTGAGATGGAGATGATGGCCGACCAGAGTATGCGGCGTCTGAGGGCCGATCTGAGGATGCGGTGCCTGAGATATGAGGATTTACGTGTCGATACTGGACACGGGTTTCATGATATTTCGAGTGTCGGTGTTGGACACATAGGTTCCATGATTTGATGTATCATTGATAGAAACACGTTCTTTGATATCCTCATATATTTACATTGCACATGCTTTCATGATGTTTCGGGTGGACGAGATCCACATGCATACTGTAACAACCCTAATTTTCCTATACATTTTTTTTCAAATATTTTTTCAAAATCCATAAAGGGGTATTTTAGCCTGAGCATAAGTTATAAGTAATTATTTTTCTTTTTAATTACAAGTTAAAAGAATGTAACAACTCCATTTTTAGTGTACAAAAATTTGCTTGAAAATTAATGTATACTTGGGGTATTTACATTTTCTGTAACTAGTTTAAGTAATTAAATAACTCCATAATTACAAGAAGGAGCTTGTGGCTCATTGGTAATACCTTGCACTGCTGATCCAAGCCACCAGAGTTCAAATCCCATGCCCCACATTATTTTTAATATTTATTTTGTTTTAAATTTTATAGAAGCCCAACAGTCAACACGTGATAACTCCAGAAATTCCCACTACACCCACTAAACTAAATGCACCAGAGGCTTAACCAGGCGACCCCCCACATTCCAAGCCCCCGACTCGGCCTAACTCGGCCAAGTCGTCAACGGCAAAAAGTTGCCTTTTCCCCTTCCCACCTTCACTGCATACTTCAATTTCTGATATCGTTTCCAGAGAGCCATTAATACCTTTTTTACTCCATTTTTAATACATTTTTCATACAATTTTACATTTTTTAAATTAAAACCCTTCATCTACTCTAACCCTAGCCTAACCCTATAAATACCACCCATACCCTCTACCCTCTCAACCAAAAACTCTGAGCCAACTCTCAAAAATTCTCAAGAAATCTTGTGTACTTTGAAATCGAGCACGAAGCGAAGCTATGGCGAATTTTCCGGCGAACTTCCGACGATCATTCTAGGAGCTCCCGGCGACGAAGCGACGTACCGGCGACTCCTCCCGTTCTATCTCTTTCTCCTAGTTGTCCAAAACCCGTAAGTCCCATTTTCTATCTCTCTTTTCTATTCTAAAAATACGGATTTATAAAACCCGACGGAATCGGAACAAATCCGATTTCCGATTCGGTTTTCTTATAAAACTTCACATCTCGTTAAAACAATTATGCTTAAACTCCCTCATGTTCACTATTAAACACTAATCAACTAAATTGATTAAGTTTCATTTCATAAAATGATGGCTATTTCAATTTATCGTATTTTTCATTTAAATACCACATTGTTTCAATTATACATTTAACATCATTAAATTTGCTATACCTTTAAGTAGACCACGAGGTAATGACCTACCTCCTCACACACTCATATGCAACATAACACGATACTCTCGAAAACTTAGAATACGGGAAAACAAACATTTTCATTTAAATACCCTTTACTTAATAAAACCATTTTTAAAAGATTTAGTATTGATGCATCTTTACAAATAAATAACCTTTGAGCTAAAAATAAAAAATATCTAGACTCAGCCAATTAAGGAATGTCATGCTCATTAGGACAGAGGAAGGTTGTGGGCATTCAGTCGTTTATCTACACCTGACTTTGTGGTGCCTAGGCTAGACAAGTGAGAAAGGTAACTTTAAAAGGCCCGTCTCACGGTGATTCGTGAGTGGATCCCTCATTTCTTCACTTGTACTTACCTGGCCACAATTGGCGGTGAAGAGGCGATTTGAGGGATATCTCACAACTTGTCGCTTTGGACCAGTTAGGAACAGTCTAGTTGACTTAGGAGATCTTAGAACATAGAATACGGGAAATCGACATCTTTACAAATAAATACCATAATTAATAAAACCGTTTTCCCTTAATGATTAATATTTATACAAATCTTTGGAAAGCGCCGCTATAACCCATTTGGGGAACCCGTTCGGGATGGTGCGGATTATCGCACATCCTCGGGCTTAGTAGTGAGAGATGCAGACCTCTGCAAGGAGCATTCGGTTTCGAAAGATTTAAAATACGCCATCTTAAGAAAACGAGATTTCTAGAATATTATATATATACTAAAATTATTTTCATGTAAATATATGTATATGTAACATAAAAATATCTATTTTGAATTATTACAAATATTCCACTTTTTCTTAAAATGTCACAAGAATCATTTTTCACTAAAATACCATGAATTCCATACAAATCAATATTACAAATAAATACCTTTATTTATGAAACTAGGATATTTTCACTAGAAAAATCACAACATAAAATCTACATTCATTACAACTATAAAGACAAATAATAAAAACTTGGGTTGTATTTTGAAAAGTATATAAAAGTATTTTTACATAAAACCGCTCAAGTTCTATAATTTACCATAAGGGCCCTAGTAAATATAGGTTTAAGTGGGACCAATCTCTTGAGCCTCGGGGAGCCGGAGAAGTGGGTGCTTTCCTATCTAAGGTAGACAACTTAACAATGGTGTTATAAAAAAGGTAACCGTTTTTGAAAAAGACACAAATCCTGCCGCCCATGTGCAGCGGTTACCGATAACATCAAAATAATCAGGACTTCAATTTACTTTGAGTTTAATTATAATCTGACTTGAATATGATTCAAGTACAATCTACAATATGCAATCTATAATCTACAATTTACAATCTACAATATTCTGATTCAACATGAATCCCTATATTCAATCTATTCAATATATATTGACCGAACCGAATCATGGATATACATCCATTTACATGATTCTCCAGATATTCCATTTACATGATTCTCCAGATATTCCATTTACATGATTATACAGTTACATTTGTTTACTGATATCATGGTTTTGGTCAGTCATCCAACTTTACAATCTATAATTCAAGACAATACAAGTTGCAATACAACACAAACAATACAATCAAGACATCGCGGGGTTTAAGGGGTAGATTGGTACGGAAGGTGTTAGAAGTGGCACGAGACTGCAACCATAAGACACCCAACCTATATTCCGTTGTTGTTGTACCGTGGCATAACGGTTCCTTGAGTTCCTGATACATTAGTCTCCGGGGCAAGTGAGACTCCTCTCGTATACACTGGCATCCTTCTGTACCAAGCTACAAACAATAGCGTTAACACTAAATACAACAATATAACAATATAATACAACTGTAAAAGCTACTCTCTCTCTCTCTTACTCTCTGTCTATTCTATTTCTCCTCTTATCTTTGGGACTTACCGAGCGATCTGTTCGTTGACGACATTCTCTTTCTTTCTTCTTTGAATGTCGTCAGGTGATTTGGACCCGTCAGAGATCGAGCCCACTACTGAAGACTTGGACCAGTTCAGTAAAGACCCCGAGCTCTAGTCATTGTACACTTTCCATTCAGTACTTTCATTTCTGTTATGCCATTGTTTAGGCATTGCTTTTTATTCAATTGAATTTACTTTTCATGCATTGTACAAAAGAATGTGAATAAATAAAGTTGCTGTTATCTTATATCTTGTCTCTTGTGATTTTACTTTTATATTGCTTAGATACGCTTAGCGTATTTACTTCAGAGTAAATACGTAGCGGACCAGTCGCGTCCCCTTCGCCGTATACTGGGAAGCGGGGCGTGACAGGTTTTGTTGGTGGCCCATGCAGGTCAGAGCTGTATAGAACCATACTATGCAGTTCTGTTCTGCGTGAACAACCTAAGAAATATAACACAAGAACCAGCAACTAAAACATTCTTTACAATCCATGTTCCTTGAATTTTATCAATTTCATATTCTTTGAATCATATACTTTGAATCTGTCCTAACCTAAATTTTTCATTCAAGGTTATGGATTCCCTGAACAGCACCAGCACTAATGTCAACAACACACCTCCGCCACTACCACTCACACCTGCCGTTCCTGCTCCGATCAACGAGCAGACGGTTCTACTTGAGGCAATCCGAAGCCTCCTAGAGGGACAGCAGCAGCAGACTGCTCTTTTAATGAACCGTCCCGAAGCAGAAGCACCTAGGGTGAAGCAATTCAGGGCTTTGCATCCCCAAACAGTTCTCAGGAAAGGAGAGCCCACTGGAAGCTGAGGAATGGGCTCAGAGTATCGAAGATGATCTAGCTGCAGCACAAGTGCCAGAAATAGCTTGGGTTCGTGTTGCAAAATTACAGCTCACGGACAATACACGGGTCTGGTGGAAGGCGGAAGAAAGCCGTCTTGACCAAGATATCGAATGGAAGACTTTCCGAGACATGTTAGATGCAAAGTACTTCCCTGAGACTGCCAGGTTTGACATGGAACAGCAGTTCATACATCTGCAACAAGGTACAATGTAGACCAAATCGGTAGATGAGTATGACGCTGAGTTTACCATGCTCAGCTGGTAAGACATGTCTCAGTGTTCGATTTTAATATCACATACTACACAGCTAACACAAGACCGTAACAGGTTTGCGGCCCATCTCATACCGACTGCTGAGATCAGGGCTAGAAGATTTCAGCAAGGGTTGGACCCGGAAATCCAAGCTGCTCTGGCTACAGGGGATTTCCCAACCCATGATTTGGCTTTGAAGGCTGCCCGAAGATATGAGGCAGTAGTAAAGAGGAAGAGAAGACCTTAATCTACCGGTTTGAAACGCCCTGCCACTCAAATGGCAGGAGGAGCCTCTTCCAGGCCAACGTTCGAACCCAGGAGAACTGAACAACCCAATAACCAGCCAAGACCACATTTCTGTTTCCATTGCAAGAGAGATGGACATTTGATAAAGGACTGTAGGCGCGTAAAAGGCCTGTGCCTAGTTTGTGGCGCGTCCAATCACAGAATTGAGACCTGTCCATATAGATACAACTCAGCTCACACACCTACCAACTACCCGCAGCGGCCAGCTATCCAGGCTCCTGCAACTCGTCCTGCACTCCCAGCACCACCTCCACATAGAACTCCTGCACAGCCTACTCGGCAATTCCAACAGGCAAGGAGGGACATGCCTCGAGGGCAGAGAAACAGGCCTCAAAGATAGAATGTGCCTCCAGCTAGAAGGAATGTACCACGGCGACAAACATTCACCTTAGCAGCCATAGAACCCGAGACTGTGAACCAAGGCAACCCAAGTAACTCCCTCACAACTTTGACCAAATTTTTTTTACAATCTTTAGTTCTGTCGCCAAACTGTTACACTTTCCTTTTACATATTTCGAGGACGAAATTTTTATAAGGATGGTAGAATGTAACAACCCTAATTTTCCTATATAAATTTTTTCAAATATTTTTTCAAAATCCATTAAGGGGTATTTTAGCCTGAGCACAAGTTATAAGTAATTATTTTGCTTTTTAATTACAAGTTAAAAGAATGTAACAACTCCATTTTTAGTGTACAACAATTTGCTTGAAAATTAATGTATACTTGGGGTATTTACATTTTCTGTAACTATTTTAAGTAATTAAATAACTCCATAATTACAAGAACGAGCTTGTGGCTTATTGGTAATACCTTGCACTTCTGAACCAAGCCACTAGAGTTCAAATCCCATACCCCACATTATTTTTAATATTTATTTTGTTTTAAATTTTATAGAAGCCCAACAGTCAACATGTGATAACTCCAGAAATTCCCATTACACCCACTAAACTAAATGCACCAGAGGCTTAACCAGGAGACCCCCCATATTCCGAGCCCCTGACTCGGCCGAGTCGGCCGGCGGACTGGCCGACACGGGTCGGCGCCGCCGGCCGGACTCGGCCGAGTCGTCAACGGCAAAAAGTTGCCTTTTCCCCTTCCACCTTCACTGCATACTTCAATTTCTGATATCGTTTCCAGAGAGCCTTTAATACCTCTTTTACTCCATTTTTAATACATTTTTTCATACATTTTTTCATTTTTTAAATTAAAACCCTTCATCTACCCTAACCCTAGCCTAACCCTATAAATACCACCCCTACCCTCTACCCTCTCACCCCAAAACTCTGATCCAACTCTCAAAAATTCTCAAGAAATCTTGTGTACTTTGAAATCGAGCACGAAGCAAAGTTATGGCGAATTTTCCGACGAACTTCCGACGATCATTCTAGGAGCTCCCGGCGACGAAGCGATGCACCGACGACTCCTCCCATTCTGTCTCTTTCTCCTAGTTGTCCAAAACCCGTAAGTCCCATTTTCTATCTCTCTTTTCTATTCTAAAAATACGGATTTATAAAACCCGACGGAATCGGAACAAATCCGATTTCCGATTCGGTTTTCTTATAAAACTTCACTTCTCGTTGATACAATTATGCTTAAACTCTCTCATGTTGACTATTAAACACTAATCAACCAAATTGATCAAGTTTCATTTCATAAAATGATGGTTATTTCACTTTATCGTATTTTTTATTTAAATACCATATTGTTTCAATTATACATTTAACTTCATTAAACTTGCTATATCTTTAAGTAGACCACGAGATAATGACCTATCTCCTCACACACTCATATGCAACATAACACGATACCCTCGAGAACTTAGAATACGGGAAAACAAAAATTTTCATTTAAATACCCTTTACTTAATAAAACCATTTTTAAAAGATTTAGTATTGATACATCCTTACAAATAAATAACCTTTAAGCTAAAAATAAAAAATATCTAGACTCAGCCAATTAAGGAATGTCACGCTCATTAGGTTAGAGGAAGGTTGTAGGCATTTAGTCGTTTATCTAAACCTGACTTTGTGGTGCCTAGGCTAGACAAGTGAGAAATGCAATTTTAAAAGGCTCGTCTCACGATGATTCATGAGCGGATCCCTCCTTTTTTCACTTGTACTTACCTGGCCACAATTGGCGGTGAAGAGGCAATTTGAGGGATATCACACAACTTGTCGCTTTGGACCAGTTAGAAACAGTCTAGTTGACTTAGGAGACCCTAGAACATAGAATACGGGAAAACGACATCTTTACAAATAAATACCATAATTAATAAAACCGTTTTCCCTTAATGATTAGTATTTATACAAATCTTTGCAAAGCGCCGCTACAACCCATATGGGGAACCCGTTCGGGATGGTACGGATTATCGCATATCCTCGGGCTTGGTAGTGCGAGATGCAGACCTCTGCAAGGAGCATTCGGTCTTGAAAGATTTAAAATACGACATCTTAAGAAAACGAGATTTCTAGAATATTATATATATACTAAAATTATTTTCATATAAATATATGTATATGTAACATAAAAATATCTATTTTGAATTATTACAAATATTCCACTTTTTCTAAAAATGTCACAAGAATCATTTTTCACTAAAATACCATGAATTCCATACAAATCAATATTACAAATAAATACCTTTATTTATGAAACTAGGATATTTTCACTAGAAAAATCACAACATAAAATCTACATTCATTACAACTATAAAGACAAATAATAAATACTTGGGGTGTATTTTGAAAAGTATATAAAAGTATTTTTACATAAAACCCCTTAAGTTTTATAATTTACCATAAGGTCCCTAGTAAATATAGGTTTAAGCGGGACCAATCTCTTGAGCCTCGGGGAGCCGGAGAAGTGGGTGCTTTTCTATCTAAGGTAGACAACTTAACAATGGTGTTATAAAAAAGGTAACCGTTTTTGAAAAAGACACAAATCCTGCCGCCCATGTGCAGCGGTTACCGATAATATCAAAACAATCAGGACTTCAATTTACTTTGAGTTTAATTATAATCTGACTTGAATATGATTCAAGTACAATCTACAATATTCTGATTCAACATGAATCCCTATATTCAATCTATTCAATATATATTGACCGAACCGAACCATGGATATACATCCATTTACATGATTCTCCAGAAATTCCATTTACATGATTATACAGTTACATCCGTTTACTGATATCATGGTTTTGGTCAGTCATCCAACTATACAATCTATAATACAAGACAATACAAGTTGCAATACAACACAAACAATACAATCAAGACATCGCGGGGTTTAAGGGGTAGATTAATACGGAAGGTGTTAGAATTGGCACGAGACCGCAACCTTAAGACACCTAACCTATATTCCGTTGTTGTTGTACCGTGGCATAATGGTTCCTTGAGTTCCTGATACCTTAGTCTCCGGGGCAAGTGAGACTCCTCTCGTATACACTGGCATCCTTCTGTACCAAGCTACAAACAACAGCGTTAACACTAAATACAACAATATAACAATATAATACAACTGTAAAAGCAACTCTATCTCTCTCTTACTCTCTTTCTATTCTATTTCTCCTCTTATCTTTGGGACTTACTGAGCGATCTGTTCGCTGACGACATTCTCTTTCTTTCTTCTTTGAATGTCGTCAGGTGATTTGGACCCTTCAGAGATCGAGCCACTACTGAAGACTTGGACCAGTTCAGTAAAGACCCCGAGCTCTAGTCATTTTAAACTTTCCATTCAGTACTTTCATTTCGGTTATGCCAATGTTTAGGCATTGCTTTTTTATTCAGTTGTATTTACTTTTTATGCATTGTACAAAGGAATGTGAACAAATAAAGTTGCTGTTATCTCATATCTTGTCTCTTGTGATTTTACTTTTATATTGCTTAGATACGCTTAGCGTATTTACTTCAGAGTAAATACGTAGCGGACCAGTCGCGTCCCCTTCGCCATATACTGAGAAGCGGGGCGTGACACATACATGCATTGATTATATTGTTGGATGATATCCACATGCATACAGGCGTTGATTATTGTTGGCATATATGCAGATACGGTCACCCTAGATATCATAGTATTACCTTTATGATATAGTTGGCCTAGGAAATCATTGTTTTATTCGATTTCTACCTGCTGATGTTTTCTACTCACGAGTTGGCAACTCACCTCGTTGTGCCACAGTTCTTGCAGGTTGACCGCATGGATCAGTAGCGGCATCACTGGCATACAGCTTGCAAATTGGTGATTTGCTTTGGTAGGTGGTACATGTTGGATCGTGCCCCACTTTTATTATCATTCTTATTGTATCTAGTCAACTCCATCAATCAGAAACTAGTATTTGTATAAGTAAAGACTTAGAAAGATTTGTGGTTGCGAGACTTAGAGCGATGGGTTATATGTTCGCTTGGTGGGTTTGATGTCTTGCTTTTCATTTTTCTTTGTGTTGATCTTCGCCGTTGGGCGTCGTATACATATTTATGCTTGTGGTGGTTGTTTCCGTCGTTGTGCGTGATTTGCTCCCGTTTGGGGATGCTTTATTTATATTCTATGTTTGTATCCGTTTCGGGGCTAGTTTTCACAAAGGAGGTGCTGCCGAAATTTTTTTGAAAAGGTTTAGATTTCTGGGCTCCGGCTTACTTAAGGTACGTTACGCCTGTAGACGTTAGGTGATTTAAGTGCCGGTCACGAGCTAATATTTCGGGTCGTGACAAGAACCTATGGTCGAGATGCGAACAACGCATAGAAGAAGCTCCTGCCGTGGGCATGTTCGTGGGGACCCTGGATCCGCAGGCAACTATATCCTAATTCATGATGTTCTTCAAGCCGACCACTTTCCAAGCTTTGATCGACAAGCTGGCCCAAATGGACCAGATGGCCATAGGCCGCCCTCCTCGAAAACGAAACTTCGAAACGAAAAGGACAAAGGGAAAGCGACCTTCATCGCCAACGCTCAGCAACAACCGAGTGTCCCGAAACCGGTTGCTCGCCAAGGCAACAAACCGCGATTCCTCGACGAGAAGTTGAGATGTCCTTACTCGTTTCCCCGGGATAAAATGAGGAGACTGTTCGAACTAGCGGTGCGCAACAGGCTCATCACCCTGCCGGATATGAAACGCCCGCTACAGCCCGGTGACGTCAACAATCCTATTTACTGCCCCTACCATCGGATAGTGGGCCACCCAATCGAAAATTGCTTCGTCTTCAAAAACTGGATTGGGGACCAGTACCAACAAGGCAAATTCGTGCTGTCTGAAAACTGGAGGGTAAACCCCCCACAACCGCACGCTCGTAAAAAGGTGGACACACCGGGGGCATCATGCTCATTTATAGAGGAAGCTCCATGGGAGGTTGTTCTTTCAGACAAGACTAAGAGAATGCTCAAGGATCTTCAAGCATGTCCGGCAATTAGATGGAAGAGCCCACTGGAGCCAGAGATCATCGAGGGGATGCTGAATGCTGAAACCACGCCCAACGCTGAGAGTTGGTAGTAATGGGCAAAATACCTAGGCCCAGCCGTCAAAGTTTTCAAAGAAAAAGAAGAAGACCAAAAAGCCCGCACAGTCTGATGACAAGTGCACGGACCTTCAAAAGAATATTGACGTGTTTGAAGAATATAACCAGAAGGCGCGAACCCTGGTCACACTCCAAGAGTTTCTCAACCATATCCTTGAGGGCGGAGATGACAACAATGATGAGGGAGAAGACTCGTTAGAAGAACCCGAGAATTATGTGCCAAGTTGTCACATGATCTCTCATTCACCAATAAATGACGAAGCAGCTCACTCGGCATCAGAAGATAATATAGAGGAGCTGGGGACAGGGTCGGTGCCAAAATCCTTGGAACCATCAGACGAGATGATTGACATGTTGCTGAATGAAGCCCTTCAGAAGAGTAAATTATATCAAGAGCGTGAAATGGCCATATTTGAAAAGCCCAGGCATCAGCATCAAGTTAAAGAAATCAGGGTAGGGATGAGTCGCAAACCGCTCCAACCAAATCGAAGCATGCCTGCAGCAGACAAAAACATGCTTAAAACGATGAAACAGTTCGCTAAAGCCCTGTCAATGAGAATGAAGCTGCCATCTTTCAAAGGAAATACTCCTGGTGGTATACACCTTGACGAAACGGATGTACATACTAACTACTGCTTATACCATCAAAGGATTGTGCACCCTACCGAAGAATGCATGGCCTTTAAAAAGTGGTGGCAGGGATACGTTGCTCACCAACAACATTTCAAGAAGATGAAGCGCCAAACTCGTCGGGAGCAGAAAAACACGATAGATGAGCACAAAAGAACTGCCGGCAACTGTCACGTGATTGATACCAGGGGATTGCAAGTTCTCACCTTCGGAAGCGACTCTGATGAAGAAGTAGCCCCCGGCCCTCTGTTCAAGGAATCTACCCCAGGAAAAGAGGAAGAGATAAAGAATTTTGAAAACATTCAGCTGCGTAATCGTACGTTGCCCGAAAAGAATCTCGGACCTACAAACAAGGGATCGAACAAAAAAGATAAGGGGAAGGAAAAAGTCCCTGAGAATATCGCCCTCGATGATCGAGTCGTCGAAGAGCTCACAGCCAAGGACCCGCTCAAGAAGAACAAGGTGGATTACAATATCCTGGCACACCTGAGGAAGATACCCTCACAATTGAGTATCTTGGATGCCCTTCTCCTATCTAAAGAGGCACGAGATTCCCTGATCAGGGCATTACAAGAGCCCAAGTAGTTTCAAGCTTTCTTTGTGTAATACCCCAGGTGGAGTTGGGGATGAATACCACCTACCTCGTGAGAAGTGAGGTGTTATCAGGTATCGAGGTGGGGATGTAACCGATACAGATGCACTCGGGGACCCACCAGAACAATGGGGAGTATCGAATTCCATTCCGAAAGTGGGCACGATCTGAACTATAAATGGAATGATACCACTCTTTTAACACAGAGGTGTCTTTTGGATGAAGTTGAACTCCGGAGTTTGAAAAACTTCGTAGTTAAGCATGCTTGAGCCAGAGAAATTCCGGGATGGGTGACCTACTGGGAAGTTGCCCCAGGTTCATTCAAAGGGACAAAACCGTGCGGCTTCGGCCAGAGCGGACAATACCATCTGTGTTTGGGGGTGGGTCGTGACAAATATGGTATCAGAGCCGGTCCCTCAAAAGTAGGTCTGTGGTTCGAGGACGAACCATTGTTCTAAGTGGGAGGGAATGTAAAACCCCAGGTGGAGTTGGGGCTGAATACTACCTACCCCGTAAGAAGTGAGATGTTATCCGGTATCGAGGTGGGTATGTAACCGATACGGATGCACACGGGGACCCACCAGAATAATGGAGAGTATCAAATTCCATTTCGAAAGAGGGCACGATCTGAACTATAAATGGAATGATACCACTCTTATAACACAGAGGCGCCTTTTGAATGAATCAGAACTCTGGAGTTTGAAAAACTCCGTAGTTAAGCGTGCTTGAGCCAGAGAAATTCTAGGATGGGTGACCTAATGGGAAGTAGCCCCGGGTTCATTCAAAGGGAAAAAACCGTGCGGCTTCAGCCAGAGCGGACAATACCATCTGTGTTTAGGGGTGGGTCGTAACACTATGCCGAAGAAAAGATGGAGGACGAGATGGAAGAAGTGTACACAGCTGACATCACTTTCGGCGATGAAGATCTCCTCCTCGGAACGTGCGAGCACAATCGTCTCCTTATATCACCGGGTACTGCCATGACATCAAGATAAGGAAGATCTTAGTTGACAACGGGTCCTCTGTCAGCCTCCTAAATGTGAGAGTACTAAAAGAAATTTGCATGAGCATTCAGCACCTCGGTCGAGATAAAATCACCATATCCGGGTTCGACTCCCAGTCATCACGGACGCTCGGGTCTGTAATACTGACGTTACGCTTTGGGCTGCTTGTCACTGACATCAAATTTCATATCATTGACGCCAAGGCCTGCTACAACGCTTTACTCGGTAAGCCTTGGTTACACGAGTACAACATCGTCCCTTCTACACAGCATCAGTGTATGAAATATTTCAAAAATAGTCTCGAGTATACCGTGACGGAGGAACTAAACCTATTCTCTGTAAATGAAGTCCGAAAGTACGAAGATGCAAAGTATTTCCTACCAGACTTTGAAGACATGGAAAGATGCCATAAACCGGATAATAAGGAAAAATCTATCACCACTATTCCGGTCTGCAGGAGTGATACCGAGGAGGAAGGAGAGATAGTCTATTCGGGGCCGCCCCAATGCAACAGGCCGGGACCATTTACCCCTATTATGGTCTTTGGCAGTGACTCTGAAGACGAAGTCAACGCAGTGTTCTCGGTCCATCCATCAATGCAAGTCCTCATTGGAGATGATCAGAGTTTGCAAATCGCCATGGTTCCGCGGCAACACTATAGAGAGCTTGATCCGCTTGAGACATATAGTGTGCAAGAGCTACAGATGTTCTACGTCCCTCCCAGGCGAAGAGGTGAAAAGACGATCCTATTCTATCAATCCGCGGAAACTAAAGTCGAAAGAGAAGTCTGGCATGGTGCCGATTTTGCGCTCGACAGGCTCCAACCCATCCGTTTTCCCAGATACTACACGGATGGATTGAAAAGGTTATTAAGATGCCAAGACGTACCTTTCAAACAGACTCCCCGATAAGCCCAGTTCTGCAACAGGATTTGGAACATTCCCGGAACTCAGCGAAAATTGCCCAACGGAAAATGGAAACGATTGGACTTGGATATGTCCAGTCCAAGAAACGGGAGCAATTCCATGACTGTCATGTCATAAATGACCTCGATGAAGAAGGGGATGCTCTTTTACAAGATGCTGACGTTGAACCAGAAAGAGGTCCTGCCATAAAAATGTTGAGTCCGTCATTTGAAGAATAGATGGACAAGCTAGTGAGGGAAGCAAGTCAAAAGGTTCGGAATGACCACAGCCGCGAAATGACCATTTACGAAAAAGACAAGACGCAACGCCTCCTTCAGCAGGCTATGGAGGATGACAATGCCTTCCACCGTCAGCCCGCCATGCATTCCCAAGATAAGAAAAAGACCCGATGCTAAGGCAAAAACAAGTTGAAGAACGGAAAAAACGTTCGACAGCCGCAAAACGGATAAAAAAGGCCACTCGATCGAGAAAAGGTCAGCCGGAATCCATCTCTTATGAAAAAGATGGGTCGAGCATATTCTTTCCCTCGAGACAAGACAAGGAAAATCTTTGACCTTGTCATGAAGTATCAGATGATGACACTCCCGGATTCCAAGCACCCCGAACAAGCAAATGAGTTCTATCATCCGTATTATTGCTCCTATCATCGAGCAGTAGAACATCCTCTTGAAGACTGCTTCACCTTCAAAAACTGGGTCGAAGACCAATATCAACTCGGCCGGTTCGCTCTATCCAACAGTTGGAGGGTAGCCCCACCGCAAAGGCATGTGCCGAAAGCAACGTATGTGGCGAGAGTAGAACCAGATCAACATCGGTCTTGGAAACGAGCTCGTACCTGTCACATGATAACGCTATCGGAAGAAGGAATGCACGAGAAAATGGATGACCTCTCCTGGTGCTTCGAAAATGAGGATGAAGATGAGTTGATCTCAGAATTTCCACCGGCGCCAAAAGAATTGGAAGATGGAATACACACTACTGCGGATAACCTAAGGAAAATCGACTTGGGGATGGCAAACGACCCCCAGCCTATGTTCGTCGGTGAGCTGCTGTCTAAAGAACAGGTGGCTACACTAATAGACGTGCTCATGAAGTATAAAGATTGCTTCGCATGGAACTATTCCGAGATGCCGGGGCTAGATCCAGAAATAGCTGTGCATAAATTGGCGATATCTTCGGACGTCAAGCCAGTCAAACAAGCACCAAGAAGAATGTGGCTCAAACTTGAAATGAGTTTCAACGCCGAAGTCAAGAAGCTGATCGACTACGGCTTCATCCAAGAATTTCAATACCCCGACTGTATCGCCAACATTGTCCCAGTGATAAAGAAAAATGGGACGGTGCGCATCTGTGAGGACTTTTGGGACCTCAACAAAGCTTGCCCGAAGGATGATTTTCCCGTACCAGTTACCGAGTTGATGATAGATAACACGTCCACTCACGAAGTCTTCTTCTTCATGGATGGATCATTGGGGTACAATCAAATAAAGATGCATCCCGAAGACCAGAAGCATACCGCTTTCCGGACTCCTTTGGGCATATTCTCCTATAAAGTGATGCCTTTCGGTCTGAAGAACGCCGGCGCTACCTATCAGAGGGCCATGACAAAGATCTTTGATGACCTCCTACAATAGATTATCGAATGTTAGATTGACGACCTCGTGGTGAAAAGCAAATCGTACGAGGAGCATTGGGAGCATCTGAAGATAGTATTTCAGCGCCTTCGGAAATACAACCTGAAGATGAACCCTCTGAAATGCGCGTTCGGAGTTTCCACAGGCAAATTCCTAGGATTCATCGTATGACATAGAGGCATCGAAATAGACCCGTCAAAGATCAAGGCGATTTTGGAAATGCCTTCTCCAAGAACTTTAAAACAATTGCGGTCTCTACAAAGGAAGCTCGCGTACATCCGACGGTTCATAGCTAACCTCTCCGGCAAATGTCGCCCTTATAGTCATCTAATGAAGAAGGGAACCCCGTTTGTTTGGGATCGCAAATGCCAAAGCGCACTGGACGAAATCAAGCAATACCTGCAGAATCCGCCAGTACTGACCGCTCCAGTCAAGGGTAAGCTCCTCATCCAATACTCAACAGCCCTTGAAGGTTCCTTAGGCGTGCTATGGGCACAGGAAAACGACCAAGGGAAAGAGAGAGCCCTCTACTATTTGAGTCGAGTTCTTCTTGGGGCAGAAAACAACTACTCCCCTATCGAAAAACACTGCCTGGCGTTAATTTTCGCTGTAACGAAGCTTCGACATTATGCTTTGGCGCATGAGGTCTATCTCATATCAAAAGTGGATCCTCTCAAATATTTGATATCAAGAGCCATACTAACGGGATAGCTCGCTAAATGGGCCCTACTCTTAATGGAATTCTTGATAACATACCGACCTCTCAAAGCAGTGAAAGGCCAGGCCATCGCCGACTTCCTCGCTGAGCACCCGATACCTGCCGATTCACCCCTAAATTTTGAATTGCCAGACGAGCACACGTTTGACACGATCGACGGGAATAGAGGAGGGAGTGATACCCGATGGGAACTCTACTTCGATGGGGCATCTTTCATGAAGAAGCGAAAGCACACCTCCCCCGTAATCAAATCTGGAGTAGGCCTCATCTTCGTGACTCCACAAAGAGAGATAATGCGCTTTGCCTTTTTCTTAACAGAGCCGAAGACAAACAATGAAGCAGAATATGAGTCTTTGATAGCTGGTTTTGAGATCGCTGTCGACATGGGCATCGAAAACCACCTCATATACGGAGACTCCCAGCTGGTCGTTAGTCAAGTAAACATCAACTATCAAACGTGCAAACCAGAGTTGGTAAAGTACGGCGAGAGAGTGCAACAACTGCTGACTCAAATCCCCTCCTACGTCCTGAAAAGTATACCCGCGTACAGAAAATAGCAAGGCAGACGCATTAGCCAAACTCGCTAAAGAACTGGCTGACGAAAACCTCGATGACGTGAGGATCGTTGTACAAAGCCGTCGGGTTCTTGCACCAGCGGAAATGTCTCCTGAGTCGTCTGAAGAAAAGGAAGCGACCAAGCAAACAGCCCTATAAATAGAGGACCAAGAAAAGGCTAAGGATTAAAGAGAAGTCTTTATAGACTACTTCAAATCCCATCAAACACCGGAAGATGCATCCTCAAGACATCAGCTCATGAAACGAGCTCTGTCTTTCGCCTTTGTCAATGATACTCTATATAAGAGATCGTTCGACTCTCTATGGCTGAGATGCCTAGGACCGGAAGAAGCAAAGGGAGTCGTCCAAGAAACTCACGACGGACTCTGCGGTTCTCATCAAGCCGGCCCAAAGATGAAACTGAAGATCAAAAGGATGGGCTACTATTGGCCCACGATGATTCAGGACTGCCTCGAATACGCGAAGCAGTGCCACTCGTGCCAAATTCATGGAGACTTCATCCACCAGCATCCAAACCCGCTACACCCAACAGTGGCTAGCTGTCCGTTCGAAATGTGGGGAACCGACATAATTGGGCCCATTGAACCAGCGTCATCCAAAGGACATCGGTTCATATTGGTGACAACTGATTACTTCTCTAAGTGGGCAGAAGCCATACCGCTAAGAGAAGTGAAGACCGAGAACATCCTCCATTTCTTCAAGACACATGCCATCTATCGGTTCGGCACTCCACGACAGATTATCTCTGATAACGGGCTGGCCTACAGAAGTCACAGAATCAGCCGCTTCGCACAGCAGTATAATATAGACTGGAGATACTCTTCGGTCTATAATCCCTGAGCTAACAGTCTAACTGAGGCTTTCAATAAAACCTTAACAAAGATCATAAAGAAGACGGTGTCCAAAAACAGAAAAGACTGGCACGAGAGACTCCATGAAGCTCTCTGGGCGTATCGAACTATGTTCAAAACGGCTACGAATACAACGCCGTACGCGTTGGTATTCGGTACAGAAGCGGTACTGCCCCTCGAGATAGAGCTACCCTCTCTATGAGTGGCGGTTCATTAAGAGCTAACAAAGGAAGAGAATGCTCATCTTCGGTTTGAGGAGCTCGAAGCCATCGAGGAAACTCGTCTCATGGCACAGCAAAATTTGGAAGCCTACAAAGCAAGGATGACATGCTCATACGAAAGGTTGACTAGGCCGAGAACATTCCACCAAGGCGAACTCGTGCTAGTCGTAAAAAGACCTATGATCCCTAATCGAGCCAAACGGGGGAAATTCAAGCCAAACTATGAGGGCCCGTACATCATAGACAAAGTCTACCAAGGTGGGGCTTACTTGCTCATGGATATGCGTGGCGAAAGACCCTTCCGGCCAATAAACGGCCGATTCCTTAAGAAATACTACGCCTGACGAGTCACAGCCCAGGTTAATGATAGATGACGATGATTGTGTCCACTCGTTGTCTTCCTGAGTACCAAACTCTGTAAGCACTATCCGGCAAAACTTCGCCGCAGAAAACTACCTCGGACCGGCAAAACTTTGCCGCAGAAAACTACCTCGGACCGAAACGTCCCAAAACTACCTCGGACCGAAACGTCCCAAAACTAACGACGGACCGAAACGTCCCAAAACTAACGACGGACCGAAACTTCCCAAAACTAACGACGGACCGAAATGTCCCGGAACTAGCTACGGACCGAAACGTCCCTAAAACCAACGACGGACCGAAATGTCCTAAAACTAGCTATGGACCATAACGTCCTTAAACTACTACGAACTGCAGCATCCTTAGGCAAACACGGCAAAAAAGGGGTATGTCCATAAGCAAAATGGGCACAGATGAAAACCCGAAAGAGCTCCGTGAGTAAAAACAGTAGGTCTACCGGTGAGTTTGTGAGAATCTGAAAGGGCGCAGACTAGTAAAAACAATTTCTGCACACTTGCAGGGTCCTCTCGGCCTTGCAAGAAGAAAATACCCGCGTGAGATCCTTACGACTCATAAGGGAGCAGCACGCTTAGGGATCCCCACGATTCTTAAGGAGAAATTACACTTACGAGATCCTCACGACTCATCAGGAGAATTCCCTTATAAGACCCTCACGGCTCATAGGATTCAAAAGCCTTAAGCTACAGGGATCTGAACCTGTTCTTAAGCCATCATATCCCCCAAACCGCCCTACAAGCGGTGTAATATTGATCCTTGTATATAATTCACGGGCGCAAATAAACGTCTCCCCCACCAAGTTCCACCAATGGCGTGAAATGTCCTAATGTGGTGAATGACACTTGTAAGTCCTCTCGACTTATAAGGAGAAAACGCTTTTGTATGATCCTTACGACTTATAAGAGAACAAGCACTTAAGAATCCTCACGATTCCTAAGGAGAAAACGTACCTATGAATCCTCACGACTCATAGGGAGAAACACCTTTATGAGGCCCTTACGGCTCATGAAGTCGAAAACCTTAGTCGATAGGATCTTAACCATGTTTGCTAAGCCACCCTCGTTTGAATCGACAAAGGCAAATGATGATTCTCTCCTGACCATATCCCAGTTGTAGTGATGATGATGCCTAAATCGGTAACAAATTTCAGGTCCTTTCACAGAAAGCGATGATTCGCTCCTGGCAACGTTCCAGTCGCAGCAATGTTGATGCTAAGATTGGTATAAAATCTCAGGACCATACTCACAACAAAATCAGCGAGCCAAAAATACAAAAAATATATATAGCCAAAATGATTGGGCAACTCGCAATAAAAAGCAGCGAGTAAAAAAAATAGCCGAAATGATTGGGCACCGCGAAAAATAGCCGAAATGATTGGGCAATCACGACTTTCGCGATATAAAAAGATGATATGATAGAGCGTCGCGGAAGGAAACAAAAAAAAAAGAGATGAAACTTTTTCCCTATAGGTGAGTCCATACTAACCCCTGTATACAATCCATGGGCATAAATGAAAAGGGAACCACATTTCCCCACCAGACTCTGTCAAAGGGAGAGTCAGATCTCGACGGCAATATCTGCATCCCAGAAAATCAACACGGCGTTCCTACTCAACTCCAGCAGGATGCAGATGTAACGTCAACAACCGACCTCAGGGTCGTAATGAAACGGAGCCATAGCAAAGTCCCTAGTTCTAAATCTCGACGGACACATCTACAGCATTCCAGCAGGATACGGACGTAACATCACCGATCGGAGCCACAGAAAAGTCTCCGGTTCCAAGACTCTACGGTTCACAGACAATCTAGAGTCAACCCCGACACCGCAGAAAGCGGAGCAAGTAAAACCCCGACACCGCAGAGAGCAGAGCAAGTTAACCCCGACACCGCAGAAAGCGGAGCAAGTCAACCCCGACACCGCAGAAAGCGGAGCAGGTCAGCCCCGACACCGCAGAAAGCGCAGCAGGTCAGCCCCGACACCGCAAAAAGCGTAGCAAGTCAGCCCCGACACCGCAGAAAGCGAAGCAAGTCAACCCCGACACCATAGAAATCGGAGCAAGTCAGCCCCAACACCGCAGAAAGCGGAACAAGTCAAATCCCGACACCGCAGAAAGCGTAGCAAGTCAGCCCCGACACTGCAGAAAGTGGAGCAAGTCAGCCCCGATACCGTAGAAAGCGGAGCAAGTCATCCCCGACACCACAGAAAGCGGAGTAAGTCAAACCCCAACACCGCAGAAAGCGGAGTAAGTTAAACCCCGACACCGTAAAAAGCGGAGCAAGTCAGCCAATGACCTCCCGTCAGAGCAATGCTTCGACTCGGAAACAAGTCAGCCAATGACCCCCTGTCGGAGCAATGCTTCGACTCGGAAACAAGTCAGCCAATGACCCCCCGTGGGAGAAATGCTTCGACTCGGAAACAAGTCAACCCACGAACTTCTAAACTCAAACAAAAAAAAATTCTCTTGTGAGATCCTTACGACTCTCAAGAGAAAACGCACTTAGAAATCCTCACGACTTCTAAAGAAAAAAATACACCTACGAGATCCTCACGACTCATAGGGAGAAAAGTCTTTATGAGACCCTCACGGCTCATAAATTTGAAAAGTCTTAGACGGCAGATCTGAACCTGCTTCCTAAGCCATTGCTGCCCTGCAAGGAGGTCCAAGATGGACTATTGTATACTATCCACGGGCCACACTCTCCCAAGTCGAATATCGACAAGAAGGGAAACAATCACTTACGAGTCCTCTCGAGTTGTAAGGGAGAAAATTCTCTTGTGAGATCCTTATGACTCTCAAGAGAAAACGCACTTAGGATCCTTACGACTCCCAAGAAAAAAATACACCTATGGGATCCTCTCGAATCGTAGGGAGAAAAGTCTTTATGAGACCCTCACGGCTCAAAAAGTTGAAAAGTCTTAGGCGGCAGATCTGAACCTGCTTTCTAAGCCATCGCTGCCCTACAAGGAAGTCAAGATAGACTATCTACGGGCCGCATTTGCCAAAGACACATTCGCCAATGAAACAAAGAAGCTACTTACGAGTCCTCACGATTCGTAAGGAAAAATACCCGAGTGATATTCTTACGACTCACGGAGGCGATGTACACTTAGAAATCCTCAAAATTTCTAGGGAGAATTTGCACCTACGAGATCCTCTCGACTCGTAGGGAGAAATAACCTTCTTGAAACCTTTACGACTCATGAAGATGAAAGAAGCCGTAGGCTACAAAGACCCGAAACTTGTCTCTTAAGCCCTCAATTTTATGGCCATGCATGACTCTGCACTACTTCACCCACGTACATACTTACGTGGGCAAAGTAGTGGGGGGCATTTGTTCCCGCCAAAATCTCCGGCCAAGAGCTATTTGTTCCTGTTTACACCGGTTTAAGTTTCGTTTACAGATATGTGTGAAATCGGGCTTATTCATATACGCACATGCACACATCAGAGAAAGAACAAGTGTTAGAAAGGGAGCACTTGGTGGTCAATGACAAAAAGAAAGCATTTAATTGAACATTCTATTCTACAGGAAATAGATCACCAAACATGGGATCGAAAGTACATGGATTCACAAAACTATGGATAAAGTTATCTAACTCCCTCTCTGCCTTCTCCACCATGTCAAAGCGGCGATCTTCACGAACAGTCGCTTCCCATCGGTCAGCATCGTGCCCATCAGCGAAGGAAGACATGACGACCCGCTGAGCCCGTATCTGGCTTAGCAGCTTAACAGAGCGATCCCTCAGAGCTGTGGTAATCAAAAGTGCCTCGTGAAAGCACTCGATCTTGTCCTCTGCGGCATCGAGCATTTCCGGAGTCATCTCCACTGGATGAGGAGGGATGTCATCGAGCACGGACAAGCAGACCATCCGAAACCAAATGGAGCCGATGGGGAGAGGAGATCCTCTACGAGTCAAGAGCTCGTACAGCACCGTATCGTATTGGTCATCCGTAAGAGCAGGGTTCACCAAGCGTGCAGTAAAACGAGGAACGATTTCCTCAATAGGAACCTCCCATGGTTGCCGGCAAGCATGTGGACGATTACAAGCCATAGCTCTTCTCTGTTAAAATAATTCTCTGAAAGTGAGAGAGAAGAGAAGTATTGCTTCAAATTATAAAGAGAGACATTTAAGTCTAGGCACAGAAAATTTTGTGCATGATGGAATTGTTTCCAAGCTCTGTTAAGAGAATGCATTGGGAAAGAGAAGTTTGACTCAGGAAAAGCAGAGAAAGAAGGCGAAAAGACACATTCAATAAAGAGGCAGCGCCTTACGTGCCCTGCACGAGGACGCCAGTGTCGAGAGTTAAAAAACTCTGAGGCAGCGCCTCACGTGCCATGCACGAGCGCGCCGACGCTGTTCCCGCCAAATAAAAATTCTGTGCAAAAGAGCCCAAGGTATCTAATGGCAGCGATACGTTTAAGAAAATATGAACCAGTATTTTCCGGGCTGTATTTTAACAAGCTCCCGAATATGAAATAGATAAATTTTGATGGTATCGAAAGCGTCTCAAAAAATCCTTCGATTTGATATATTATGGGCTTCATAATTCATTCGGGATCAAAAGTTATGAGGCATCACGTGCCCACACGTGACCGGGCATCACGTGCAGACACGTGACCATTTACAGGCAAAGCCTTGAAGCACTGAATAAAATAAATAATTGGAAATAATTAATCGGTGGGGTCACGTGTCAACACGTGATGTGCCTTTAAACCCACTCAGAAGAATTAAAGGTATAATAAAATAACAAGGAAAAATCCCAATGGGGCATCACGTGCCAACACGTGATAATTCTTGAGTTCTCTAAAACAACAGAATTAAATTCTGGTCAAATGCTTAATCAGGGGGTCACGTGCCAACACGTGATGGGTTCCTAAAGATCTATGAATTAATAGAATTAAATTCTAATTAAGAGGGAATCAAAAACCCTAACTGGAAAAATATTTCTCTAAATCTTTCCAAACAAAAAAGATGGTGCTCTGTAAAATGGAGCACCGTTGGATTAAAAATCCAATGGTGATTAAAAATCACCAATTTATGGAAAGATTTTATACAAGGAAAGATTTCCCTGAAATTTTCCAGGAATAACAGATAAAAGATCATTTGGATTAAAAATCCAATGGTGAAAAAATTCATTGAGTGATCTAAAAGATCATGTTGGTTACAAAAAAAACAACCAAAATCTTCCAATGAAAGATTGACTAAACAAATTGATTCTTTTCTTTCTCCTATAAATAGGAGCCAAGAAGAGAAGAGAGAGGATCAACTTTTTTTGCGAGATAACAACAACAGAGAGAAAAAAAAAGAGGAAAATTTAATTCTTAAGAGAGAGAGAAAAGATCTCTTCAGAGAAAAGAAACCTAGGTGAGAAAGGGGAAAGAGATCTAAGTTCCATAAAACAAAGAGAATTTAATTCTCAATTTAAGAGTTTAACTTTTCTGATTAAGAACTTAGTTCTTCCTTTGGTTGAAAATCTGCAGAAGCATATCTCCCCACAAGTTGAGAATTTAATTCTCATCGGGGAGATTCTGCCATGCAGATCCAAAACTTAGAGAGTGAATTGAGTTTAAGGAATTTAATTCCCGCAAATACATAGGAAACTAGGGTTTAACCCTATATGAGAATTTAATTCTCCCAAATTCATAGGAATTTAATTCCTCTAAATGAAATTAGGGTTTAACCCTACACAAGAATTTAATTCTTCCACATACAAAGGAATTTAATTCCTCTAAAACAAAATTAGGGTTTAACCCTACAGAGAATTTAATTCTTGAAACAAAGTGACTTGAAAGCTCTCCATGCACGTAAAAAACTTGGTCACGTGGTAACACGTGACCCCCATTCTCAATGAGCAGAAAATGAAGAACAAAACTAAGTCACGTGCTCCCACGTGACCCCTAAAAAAGATCCCTTAAAACGAGAAAGAAAAACTTGGAGGCAATGCCTCACGTGCTCCCACGTGACCCTCAAAATAAAGGGAACAAAGCCAAAGACAGAATCAATTTTGGGCGCTCTCACATGTCCCCACGCGACCCCTTAATAAACACTTTAATAATGAATACATGGATACCCATCACGTGCCCACACGTGATGGCCGAGAAGACTTAAGTGTTTGACACATTTGGATATTCTGAGGACAAAACAAAGGAGGTTTGGCCCAATTCTCAGGCGCCTCACGTAACCCCACGTGACCACCCCACTTTTAGTGTTTAACACTATTTTGAGCATTTTTCCCCCATTGTTTAACACTGTTTTAAAGCGCATCACGTGGGAACACGTGATCGCCAAATATATGTTAGTGTTTAACACTATTCTCAAACCGGTCTTAGCCCAAATTGGCTAAGTCTTTCTGAGTCAAGACTCCCATTTGATTAAACCCCGACTACATTCTTTCAAACTTGATCATTTCATATGACATTCAAAGAAAACTCCAGAGCCATGATGAATGGTCAATGCCCAATAAAAGATAAAATGTTTTCAAACCCCCTGTTTAGCATTGCTAAATAAAAGGGGGCTGAACCCAGACAAATGTTCAATGGTTCAACAAGGGGCCAACATTTCAAATTTAATTGGATTTAGCCCAAATTGGCCATAAGTCCTCAATTCAAATTTAACTGAGCCAATATGCTCATAATCTAATTAATTGATCTTAGTTCCAAATTGGACTATAGATCTCCAAATCAACTTTGGTTCAAGGGTACATCTCTTCACTCCTTTGATATTTGTCATTGTAATCCTTCAACATCTTCAGAGAGGTGACGGGTCCCGACAACCACACATTTCACGGACTATGATGTCCTTAACCTTGACTGTGAGGTCTTTAAACTCACGGACTATGATGTCCTTAACCTTGACTGTGAGATCTTTAAACTCACGGACTATGATGTCCTTAACCTTGGACTGTGGGGTCTCTTTAAACCCACGGACTATGATGTCCTTAACCTTGGACCACCATGTCCTTAAACTGGTAATTGACCGCAAAGTCCCTAAACTTGAACAATAGAGCCCAAATGCTCTTTTGTTGGATCTAAATGATCCCGTTAAGTAGATCTTAGTCTAAAATTAGACTAACGTATCCTTAACAAATGGTTAAGTTGACCATAGTTTAAAATTAGACTAACGTGTCCTTAACAAACTGTTAAGTTGATCTTAGTCTAAAATTAGACTAACGTATCCTTAACATACATTTAAGTCGATCTTAGTTTCAAGTGAGACTAACGTATCCTTAAACCCAACCCCAAACCCAAATCTAAGAAGATACGGATTTGGACTAATCCACGGATTTATGTTGTCTCAAGTGAGACAACATAAATTAGTCTCCGTATACAATCCACGGGCAACCAAAAACAAAACAAACACCCACGACACGAAGTGACCATCTGGAGAAGGAGAAAGTTGTTACCGCGATGCGGTAGCGTAATTAACTGCAGGGGCTTGCACCTGCAGGGAAGTGCGTCCCCACAATCAAAAACCTCTCAACGAGGGGGAATCTGACGAAGTCTGCTACATCGGCCGCATCCGTCTAAACCTCCGATACATGGTGTCAAAAATCAACTTGGCATCTTCGGATAGGTGGACGGATATCACCAATTAGCATATGCCCCAAAATTCAGGCAAGACGAACTTACGCGGTCGCGTCTCTGCGTTTCGGAGGAGAACAGACGCTAAGAGTTAAAAATCTCTGACGAAGCGCCTCACGTGCAAAGCACGAGAGCGCCAGCGCCAGAACTAAAAGTTCTCCACCCTTGGATCAAAGATCCAATGAAGATGACAAATCATCAGAGCACAGAATTAAATTCTGATTGAGAAAATACTCCTCAAATATTTCTACACAAGAAAGATTGTGCTCTGTAAATCAGAGTACCATTGGATCAATGATCCAATGGTGATTAAAAATCACCAAGGCACAGAATTAAATTTTGATTGAGGAAATACTCCTCAAATATTTCTAAAAAAGAATGACCGTGCTCTGTAAATCAGAGCACCGTTGGATCAAAGATCCAATGGTGATTAAAAATCACTAAGATACAGAATTAAATTCTGATTGAGAAAATACTCCTCAAATCTTTCTAAACAAGAAATATTGTGCTCTGTAAATCAGAGCACCGTTGGATCAAAGATCCAATGGTGATTAAAAAAAAATCACCAAGATACATAATAAGCTAAGTATGGGAAAATATTTTCCCAATCTTGTTAAAAACAAGATAAATGTCTTCTGTAAAATAGAAGTCTTTGGATCAAAAATCCAATGGTGGATAAATTCCCCAAATCAATTGAGAAATCTCTCATTGAGAGATTTCCTTAACTGAATCAATAAATCAGCCTCCACTATATAAAGACCCCAAGACTTCATGTCTTGCACAGAGGAACCCCCCCATAAACTTTAAGTTCAAAAAGAAAAGCAAGCAAAAGAGCTTGAAGAGAGAAGAAAGAAGAAAAACCTTCTTCAAGGTAAATAGAGATCATATTTTCTCATCGGCATACCTGAGGGTTTAACCCTTATAAAAGAACATAGTTCTTTCCCTGGATCTGAGATCCATGAGACAAGTCTCCCACAAATGAGAATTTAATTCTCGAAGGGATGAATTTGTTCTCGGGGATTGAAGATCCATGAGAGAACAAAGAATCGAACTCTTCAGAAAAATGCACAAAGAAGGAAACAACTCCGAGCGCTCTACGTGCCCCTCACGTGGGCGCTAATGAAATAAAGAGTGCTTAGCACTCAGTGGTTGGCACTCAGCGCCAAGCGCTCCACATACCCCTCACATGTGCGCTAATAAAATAAAGAGTGCTTAGCATTCTGTAACACCCGAGCCCAATACTACTAATTTCTGTTACTGGTTGAGCATTAGATATTACTCAGTTCTTTTAGCTTGCCCGTTTGACACTTGCCGTGAAATTTTATCTGGCTAAGTCATTTCTGCATATAACAAATTTTAGCACCTAAAATAAAATTAAAAGTATCTATCTTGGCCTACTCGACACCCCTAGCCACGTGGTAGCGTCCGTGCACCGAGTCCTCGTCCCGTTCGGTGAAACGGGCGAGTTTGGGCGACTACGCGCGCGTACGGGTAGCCGACTTGGGGGTATGCTTTTTAATTATAAAACATTTCATTTTAAAATTTAGAACCCGCTTAAAATCCTATTATTTAAATTTCAAATTTTTGGACCCAACCCGGGCGCGATTTGGAAATGTTTCATTTAGCGCCAAAATCCCAAATTAATAAAATATTCGAAACTATATATATATAATAAAATCTTACTGTTAAACTAATATTTGGAAATCTTTTAAATAATTCTTTAACCTCTAAATATTGTTGCAGCCAATCAGTGAAGGCTTTACTCACGTGGGCCTGTTCAGTCGATAAAACTGCACATTTGTATTACATTTTTCCTACCATTCTCATATTAAAAAAGGACTTTATTATAATATATTATACATATGAGGGTTTATGTGTAAAAACATTATTTTCCATGTGTTAATATATTTTAATTATCATTTTGGTAGGAAAATGTATGCAAATATTATTGACCAAATCCTAGTAGAACAAAATCTACTAAAATCTTATTTGAGTTGTTGTGCAGAATTTTTCAAGTTGTTATGCAGAATATATCAAAGAAATCAAGTTGTTGAAGAAATCTTGCCAAATTAAGAAGCAAACTTGGAGACCAAGTCTGGAAGCAAACGAGAGAAGATTTCTGAATTATGAAGATTCCAGAAATTGCCAAATGTCACAAATAGAGAAGCCCTGAAGTTTGATCAAGGGAGGATATTAAATGGCCGCGGATCCGCGGCCTTACCCACCTTGTGCCGCGGATCCGCGGCAAGATTGAGGGATCAATTGCTGCGATTTTTTTGGCATGAATCTCTGACATATTTTACCAAGTTTACAACTGAAATATTCTGGCTTTGCACTATAAAAGAGCACCGAGAGCCTCTTGGAAAAGCTATCAAGCCGACGAGATCACGAAGCTCCCGACGCTCACGCATCCAGGCTGATCATCGACTGTTCGACTACCTCCTTAGGAAAGATCGAGAAGCACTAGTTTGTAATCATTTTCTACGGAATAAAAGTGTAGCTTGTTCAGTTGATTAATAAAGGTAGTTCTTTTTAATTGTTTTTGCATTTTTACATTATGTTTTCCCTCTCTTTCTTTTCATCTTCTTCTCCCAACATGCGCGAGTAATTCTCCGCTTGTTAGGGTTCGTAGGATTAGGGTAAGCTAATGGACGATGAAAATAACTAAACCCTTTTTAAGTCCTATAAAGTTTATGAACTTTATCAAAAGAATCATTAACATCCTAATCGGGCGCGCTAGCAATTCATTGCTAGTTCCGACCGCGATTAGAGATTAGATTAATGATTGTTTTGGTAAAGGCTAGATATGAATGGAGTTCCGTGTCGAGATAAGGGTTACGAGTGGGATTCCTTTTCCCTCCAGAAACCCTAATCTACACGCATCACCGTCGTTCTAGTTCTAAATCTATTAATGGATAAAAAGGGTAACTTTTAATTAATCGTCCATAACTACTAAATCCTAACGAACCCTACAAGCCCTCTTTTTATATTATCTACATCTTTAAAATAATATAGATCTATATTTTACATTCTTGTTTAATGTAGATCTAGAAACCATTCTATAAAATTCTTTATTCCTCCTCTCTTTCTCAACACATCTATTTTCTGCAGGATTCTTTGCAAAATATCACCGCTCAAAAATCTTTTTGCAAAGTTTTGTTTTTCGGTTTGTTTTTGCATATTTTAATACGGATCTTTAAGGGGCAAGGACCAAATCAAGATTAGGTGGGGATTTCATCACCCTTCCTAAGCCCCACAAATCACAAACCAAGCATATAGATCAACCCTTCATTAATTTAAAAAATATCTAGACCAGACTATAAGGACTGTCGCGCTCAATAAGGACAGAGGAAGGTCGTGGGTAATCTATCGTTTATCCGCATTATTTTTGTAGTGCCTAGGCAAGTGTGTCGAAGGCTAGTGGTTTTTAATTAGGCCCACGACGTGGTTCCTTCCCACTTACCTGGCACTTATCTGGCTACAAGGGTAGTACGGAGGCGGTAGAGGATTGATCCTGCGGCTTGTCCTTTGGAAGTTTAGGAGCGGTCTAGAGACTGGACCTAGGTAACCTTAGTTCTAGGGTTGCTTGTGCATCTTAGGGTGATTTGTCTTGAGTCCCACTTTTTCAAAACAAGCCAATTTTAAATCACACACACGCTGCCACTTGCACTAAACCCGCTTAGTGCATGCTCGGCTGGACACGGGATCCTAGTGCCCGTCTTGTCCGCGTTCCTGCTATCGACGCCGAAGTCGGTACTTCTTCATCTTCTTTTCCCCCCACCACACACGACCGAGATGGACGGCACTCCATCAGATTATAACACCACGCTGCCACCGCCCGAAGGTGCGCAGAATCCACCGCGCATCTCTCTCCAAGAGAGATGCTATCCTATCCGTGGTCCTCTTCCCACTTGTCTATCTCTTCCACCACCTAACGGGGATAATTTCGAAATTAAACCCCACTACATCAATCTGCTGCCCAAATTTCACGGGCTTGAGTCGGAAGACGCGTACGTTTTCATCACCAAATTCGAAAACGTATGCGCAATGATGGGTACTTCACAATTGACCTTAGATGCTATGCGCTTACGTCTTCTCCCATTCACACTGTGCGACTTGGCAGAAAAATGGCTTTATAATACTGCCGCACACTCTATCGCTAATTGGGATGAATTCGTCGTAGCATTTCTTAAGAAGTTTTACCCATATCATAAGACTGCACATGTTAGGAGCGAGATCAACCAGTTCACCCAGCTTCCCAATGAACCATTTTGGAAGTGCTTTGAACGTTTTAAGGATCTGCTTGTCCAATGCCCCCATCACGGAATACAAAGATGGGATTTATGTCAGATTATATATGAGGGCATTAATCCAGCGACAAAGCAGATGCTTGAAACAATGTGTCAATGCAATTTCATGTCTAAAGATGACGGTGAAGCATGGAAATATCTGGAAGACCTTGCTGAACACACGTTGCAGTGGGAAAGCATAAGACCACCTTCAACTAAGGGAGGTATTCATCAGCTCGACGTTTCTATCGCAGTAAAAGCCGAAATGGCAGCGATTCAGAAGAAACTCGATGCTATTGAAAACAAGTTCTCAACATTCTCCCTAAATCAGGTCACGCTTCCTAAGACTGTCTGTGGTTGCTGTTTGGATCCTTCACACTTAACGGAAGAATGTCCTATGAATGCATCGTTTCAAGCTAATGCTGCTTTTCAGCAGCGACCTAGAAATGATCCTTATTCTTCCACATATAATCAAGGATGGAGGAATCATCCTAACTTTGCTTGGAATCAAAACCAACAAAGTAATTATCAAAGACCTCCTCCACAGCAACCACAACCACAGAATCAGCCCTCCTTTCAGTCACAAAATTTCCAAAATCCGGCCAACATTTCTACACCACAAGTGGTCGGTACTGACAACTCACTTGCACAAACTTTGGATATGTTCATGAAACAATCCATGCAAAATTCGGCTGAGATAAGGTCTTCTATTGATACCCTAAAGAAAAACTCCTCCTCCCATGGTGAGAGTATCAAATCAATAGAAAACCGAATCGCACAGTTAAACGCCGCAATGAGTGCGAGAGAGAAAGGGAAACTCCCATCTCAACCCATACCTAATCCTGGCCACTCACAAAGTTATAATGTGAGTGCTGTTACCACGTTGAGATCGGGAAAAGTGCTGAATGACCGAGTGGGTGAGCAATGTGATGATAGTGACACAAATGATACCCCAGCTTCTTCGTCTTCTCCTCCTAATTCGTCTAGTCTCCCACCTTCACCCGAGCCTATTCTCCGTTTTCCCCAAGGCTCGAACCCTTCGCCCATTTCGCCAAATCTATCTAAGTCGATTCCCATTCCAGTTTTGGGATCGAATCCGTCCCCACAATCCTCTCCAATGTTGGACCAAACCCTTATTGATAAAGCACCTTATCCAAACTGGTTAAGGGGCAACAGACCAAGTCCACAAATGGAGAAGATTGTGGAAATTTTTAAGCAAGTTAACATAAACATTCCTCTCCTAGATGCTATTCAACAAGTTCCATCATATGCGAAAATCTTAAAGGACTTGTGCACTAGGAAGAGAAAAGTTCAAGTACTTAAAAAAGTTTTCCTTGCGAGTAATGTGAGCACCGTTTTTACACAACAACTTCCCAAGAAACGAAAGGACCCCGGAAGTCCTACAATTTCTATTTCCGTTGGGGGTAAAAATATTAATCGTGCTCTACTCGATCTAGGTGCTAGTGTTAACTTGCTTCCGTATTCTGTTTATGAGCAATTAGGGATCGGAGAGTTAAAGTCAGCGCATTGCACTCTTCAGATGGCCGATCGATCTATCACCCAACCAAGGGGTGAGCTAGAGGATGTGTTAATCAAAGTCGGGGAATTCATATTTCCTGTGGACTTTATCGTTATTGATACACAACCTGTAGCAAACCCACGCAATCAAATTCCGGTGATACTCGGTCGACCCTTTTTGGCCACTTCCAACGCTGTAATCAATTGTAGAAACAGCTCTATTACCCTATCCTTTGGAAAGAAGTCAATTGAGCTTAACATTTACAAGTTGGGAAGTGAACCCTCCGAACCCTATGCTCATGTATGTTCTGTCGAATTAATGGATGTCGACAGCAGCGAATATGATCAACCTCATAATTCTGACTCTTTTCATATATTGTTGCTTGACACGGACTCTTCCACCGAGTTGTCCGGGTCAACATCTAACGCTGATGAGGAACTTTTTATAGAGTCGGACGATCACCCCATTTTTTCTGATGACATTATTCTTCGGGGTATCGATGAAAGCTTTGAGGAAATTTTCGCTGATGAACTCGCATTTTTACAAGACACGGGTGTTGAGATGAATCAACTCCAAGATGAAGAAATTGGACCTCCACCCCCTCTTTTGGACAATTATGATAATGCGAGTAATCCATCATCACTATCACTGTGTCGTCTCTCCAAATTGAGACGCAATCCTTTTCCATTACACCTCTTGTCACCTCCCCACTTCTTCTCGTCGAAAGGTGACATATTCTTCCACCAACCTTGGTACTTCATTGATAAAATTTTTGAATGGTTGGTGTTGACCTTCGGTCTTTACAAAGCTTGGCATTGACCAATGACCTTGACCCCCTCATATGATTTTTAAAAGATTAAAATTGTTTAACTCACGTTTGGGGGAGGGGTGGTATATTTTGGCTCTTGAAAGAAAATGATTTTTACAAAATTGTGAGCCTAAAATAAGTTTGGGGGAGGATTTTCACCTTCATATATTGTTGCCCTCATTAATAATTTCCTCCCAAGTCTACAGGTTTTTGAGCTTAACGGATGACATCAGTGAGGACACTGCTGTAAACAGGTTTTGGGGAGGTTTGTGCTTATTTACACATCAATTTGCATCATAATTTGCATAAGCACAACTTTTTAAAAAATATAGAAAAAAAAATTTTTGATAACAAAAGAGTAGAAAGTAAAAAATTACATCCAAAAGATAGAAATAGTTTAAGAAAACCAAGAAAATTAGAAGTTTTCTTAAACGAACTAGTAATAAGTAGTTATGAGCTGTTGTCCCAATGGTTAGTAAGATGAAGGAAGTCACTAATCTGAGGATAAAAATAAGTCCGAAAAATAGTTTCTATTCTGGAAGCCAAACATTTGAATGTTGATACCCTACAATATGCACCTACACACGTCTTGAAACTCGGGATAGTAGAGGATACCTTGAAATGCTCTTGTCTAAAAGCCAAAGTATGAAGGAAAAAAAATGATGAAGAAAATATAAAAATGGTGAAAAGAAAAATGAACACTAGTTTTGTTATCGCCAACGCAGTAATAAAAAAATATAGCGAGGGTGCCTCTTCACCTAGTGCCCTAAGGCCAACTGGTCTGGGAGTCACTGCTAAGCCTTAGGTGGTGCAAGACGAGGAAAATATTATCACTAAATCTGCAAACACATGAGTAATCGGTCGGTTAGTACCTCAAGAAGTATTAACGGTCGCATGAAAATGTGTGAGCAGTTCTAAGTATTCATCAAATTGAAAAGTACTAAGGTAGATGGACAAGAGTATGATAGCTTGAATTGAATTCTCTGAGTGTAGGGATGACCATTTCACACAAGTAGGGGTATATGATCAATGTTTGGATGAAAGGTAGGAATGAAGAATAAAGACGATGTTTTATTGAGGGATAATGTGATTTCTAACATCTTTTCATGACTATTAAGATAGGGCTCATGACAACTGAAAAGCTGGCATAGTTGGAAACTCTTCTTTTCAAAGTATTTCTTTTATGGTTCTTGTCTTTATATGTAAATTTCACCATCTTTCTTTTGTTATAGGATTTTGTGGGTGTAATCCGCTGAAAACTCTCAGGAGACAACACTCCTCCTACTAGGGACACCTAGAGGTTTAACGGCTTGTTGCACGTGCTCAGTGCAATCGTGTCTGCCTACGAAAGTGTGCTTAGTTTTCTCTTTTTCTCCTCTTAAATAAACTAGTTTGCTCGGGACGATCAAAGATAAGTTTGGGGGTATTTGTTCAGTCGATAAAACTGCACATTTGTATTACATTTTTCCTACCATTCTCATATTAAAAAAGGACTTTATTATAATATATTATACATATGAGGGTTTATGTGTAAAAACATTATTTTCCATGTGTTAATATATTTTAATTATCATTTTGGTAGGAAAATGTATGAAAATATTATTGACCTAATCCTAGTAGAACAAAGTCTACTAAAATCTTATTTGAGTTGTTGTGCAGAATTTTTCAAGTTGTTATGCAGAATATATCAAAGAAATCAAGTTGTTGAAGAAATCTTGCCAAATTAAGAAGCAAACTTGGAGACCAAGTCTGGAAGAAAACGAGAGAAGATTTCTGAATTATGAAGATTCCAGAAATTGCCAAATGTCACAAATAGAGAAGCCCTGAAGTTTGATCAAGGGAGGATATTAAATGGCCGCGGATCCGCGGCCTTACCCACCTTGTGCCGCGGATCCGCGGCAAGATTGAGGGATCAATTGCTGCGATTTTTTTGGCATGAATCTCTGACATATTTTACCAAGTTTACAACTGAAATATTCTGGCTTTGCACTATAAAAGAGCACCGAGAGCCTCTTGGAAAAGCTATCAAGCCGACGAGATCACGAAGCTCCCGACGCTCACGCATCCAGGCTGATCATCGACTGTTCGACTACCTCCTTAGGAAAGATCGAGAAGCACTAGTTTGTAATCATTTTCTACGGAATAAAAGTGTAGCTTGTTCAGTTGATTAATAAAGGTAGTTCTTTTTAATTGTTTTTGCATTTTTACATTATGTTTTCCCTCTCTTTCTTTTCATCTTCTTCTCCCAACATGCGCGAGTAATTCTCCGCTTGTTAGGGTTCGTAGGATTAGGGTAGGCTAATGGACGATGAAAATAACTAAACCCTTTTTAAGTCCTATAAAGTTTATGAACTTTATCAAAAGAATCATTAACATCCTAATCGGGCGCGCTAGCAATTCTTTGCTAGTTCCGACTGCGATTAGAGATTAGATTAATGATTGTTTTGGTAAAGGCTAGATATGAATGGAGTTCCGTGTCGAGATAAGGGTTACGAGTGGGATTCCTTTTCCCTCCAGAAACCCTAATCTACACGCATCACCGTCGTTTTAGTTCTAAATCTATTAATGGATAAAAAGGGTAACTTTTAATTAATCGTCCATAACTACTAAATCCTAACGAACCCTACAAGCCCTCTTTTTATATTATCTACATCTTTAAAATAATATAGATCTATATTTTACATTCTTGTTTAACGTAGATCTAGAAACCATTCTATAAAATTCTTTATTCCTCCTCTCTTTCTCAACACATCTAAAGTAAAAGTAAAAGGTTCCACGTTTCCCAGAGGACGACCCGTACTCATCTCGGTCTAGCTACACGCGACACCGTTCTAATTGCGGTTAAACTACAAACAAACACACTTTTTCGTACCAATCAGGGCCCCTCTCCTTTTTCTCTATTTCTCTATCTCTCTAATTTCTCTATCTCTCTCTCTCTAACTCTCTCTCTCTCTCTTCCCTATATATATATATATATATATACAGTCTTTCCCCTTCATTTTTTTCCCCAGAAGAGTTAAACCCATCGCTAACCCTAGCCCTAGCCGCCCTTACCGTCGCCACCGCAACCCCGACGCCGGCGCCAACGCCACCGTCGCCCTCGCCTCCGCCTCCTCGTCCCAACCTCAACACCTCCTCCTTCCCCCCATGTGCACGGTGCAACAGCAACCCGGTTAACCCCCCCGTGCCTTCGCTATACGGCCTGAGACGTCGCCGGCGACCTTCGTCGTCGCCACCCGCGCCACCTTCAGCACCTCCTCATCATCTGCGCACACCAGCCCCCGACCACCTCCTCTCCCTCTCCACTTTCTTTCCCTTTTCCATACCCGCAGCCCTAGCCCATCGCCTGCAACCTCCTCGCCGGCGCCCCACCGCCGTCGACCCCATCGCTGTCACGCCCTCTGCAACACCAGTAAGCCTTCTCTCCCCTTCCTCCTTCCATTTTCCCTCCGGTTTATTCCTTGGCCGTGCATTAACTTTTCCGGTTGTTATTGTCGCTGTTCGCCGGAATCCGGCCGTGCCGGTGACGTGTCCTGACGATCCAGCGGAGTGCTCTGACCCGTGAGGTCCCTTGGTTCGTCGTTTGGGTTCAATCCGTGAACCGTGCGTCCGTCGCATGTTTCCCCGCCGACGTTACGTTCCGTTTTCGTGTTCGTCGTTTCGTCGAGGCAAGTATTCGATACTTGCTATATGCTATTGCTACTTTATAACTTTCCTTAATATTCATGTGTGGTTTAATGATATATTATTTAGTAAATCACTTTACATACCTTGCTTCATGTTTAACCCTAGTAGCATGTCAAATAAATTATTTCCTGAAAAACCCGTACATGATAAATTGCATTTGATTCACTGCTATGATGCTTTATTTCCAGGTTAGTTTAACAAATATGCATAACCGGCTAAATTACAATTGCATTCTTTAAACAGATTATACTTGTCGTGGCATTCTTGGAACACTCAATATATTATTAACCTGACTACAGCAGTTACGTTCACCGTCCTGTATTCACATGATATTTGACACTATATATTTAACACAATTGAAAACTGTACAGCTAGATAATAAATCAGATTATTGTTTAACGTGTTGATTTGAACATGATGTTGCTTATATATCTGTTTGTGAGTACACCCACGATATCGTTACATATTGATTGACATTGTCACACATGGTATTGAACCGTTTACTATTGACTTGACCTGATGTACCATGACCTGACCTGTTACCTGATCTCGTGCCTAATGCCAACAAACTTGTCATGTAGTCCTCATGGACCTTTCCTGTTGTCTATCCAGACAAACCTGCTTTTACCTGATCCTGTGTTGGCATTAGTTCTTGATTACTGAATACCTGACTCGACATACATAACTTGGGGGTATGGGGAAATCAAAGGTGAAACCGACTTGTAACTCAACAGTTCGATACCTGTTCTGATCAGTCTTACGGGCCCGGCCAGCCCCGGAGTGATGATGCTGACATCACTCGCCCATCCTGCTACTTGTTACTGCCTAGCGGCACGTCTCGGATTCAGCCCCGAGAACCTTGACCGTGGTCCCGGGCACGCACGGGATACTATTGAGTTACATCGACAATTCATCAATTGATTTCAAAGACTTTAGAATAGAAAACCTGATAGAACAGTTTAGTTACCCACTGCACACTACCCTGCACTGCTTGATTCACATTATTTGCTACTCTCGTTTTATTCATGTTTATTTTGCATTGCCTGTTACACTGTTCATATTATATTACTTGATGTCATGACGCGCTGACGTCTGGGTTTTGCATGGCCCAGATTCTGTACCGCTGTCGCAATCCGAGCAGGAGTACTTCAGCCAACAGGCTGAGCTGTGAGGTGTTAGTATTAGCTAGTTTTTATTTCCTGCATTTATTTCCAGATGTGAGCCCGCATTATGGGACATACTTTTCCGTTATTGTATTGGATCATTTGCTTCCGCATTTATTTATCATTGACTCTTGTTATTCTGGATTGTGGACATGTTTTAGAAAATTTTATCTTGTTCTTGATATCTCTACAGCCGTAATGTGACTGTGGATGGATACTTCCTACCCACAGGTAGCATGGTTGGCTATGTCACGTGCCCAATCTAGCGTACTCTGGGAAGCGGGGCGTGACACATTCAGTGGTGCCAAGCGCTCCACGTGCCCCTCACGTGCGCTAATAAAATAAAGAGTGTTTAGCACTCAGTGGTTGGCGCTCAGCGCCAAGCGCTCTACGTGCGCTTCACGTGGGCATTGATAAAATAAAGAGCGCTTTGTAAATAGAGCCCAGAGCTATAAAGAGTGTTTAATACTCAATAAAAAACAAAAAAAGGGTGAGCATCAAAGCTCATATCAATGCTCAAAATTGTTGAACAAAAAAGGGATCGAACCCAAGTAAGTAATCAAGTGGGCTAAGCCTAAGGTTGGCCAACCCCCAAATCGACCGAGCCCATAGGTCTTCTTCTAAATTGGCCTTAGTGCCAAACAAGACTACCAAGTCCCTGATGAAAATTCATTGGTTCAAGGGTACATCCCTTCACTTCTCTGATATATGTCGTTGTAATTCTTCAACGTCTTCAGAGAGATGACGGGTCCCGATAATCAATAAACCCAATGAACTGCAATGTCCCTAAACTAAACTCTATGGACTATGATGTCCTTAAACCCAATGGACCGCAACGTCCCTGTTCCCCACCGAAACACGGAGGCGCGACCGCGCAGGTCCGTCTTGCCTGAATTTCGGGGCAGATGCTAATTGGTGCTATCCGTCCACCTCTCCGAAGATGCCAAGTTGATTTATGGCACCGTGTATCGAAGGTTTAAACGGATGCGGCCGATGTAGCAGACTTCGTCAGGTTCTCCCTCGTTGAGGTGTTTTTGATTGTGGGGACGCTCTTCCCTGCAGGCGCAAGCCCCTGCAGTTAATTACGCTACCGCATCGCGGTAACCACTTTCTCCTTCTCCAGATGGTCACTTCGTGTCATAGGTGTTTGTTTTGTTTTTGGTTGTCCGTGGATTGTTTACGGAGACTAATTTATGTTGCCGCCCATAGGGCGTGGATTAGTCCAAATCCGTATTTTCTTAGATTTGGGTTTGGGGTTGGGTTTAAGGATACGTTAGTCTAATTTGAGACTAAGATCAACTTAAACGTTTGTTAAGGATACGTTAGTCTAATTTTAGACTAAGATCAACTTAACGGGATCGTTCAGATCCATCAAGAGATCATTGTGCTCTATTGTTTAGTTTAGGGACATTGCGGTCGATTACCAGTTTAAGGACATGGTGGTCCAATGTTAGTTTAAAGACATCTCGGTCCAAGGTTAAGGACATCATATTCCATAGGTTTTAGGACCCCACAGTCCGAGGTTAAGGACATCATATTACATGGGCTTAAGGACCCCACAGTCCGAGGTTAAGGACATCATAGTCCATGAGTTTAAAGACCCCACAGTCCGTAGTTTAAAGACATCATAGTCTGTAAAGTTTAAGGACATCATAGTCCATGAGTTTAAGGACCCCACAGTCCGTAGTTTAAAGACGTCATAGTCTGTAAAGTTTAAGGACCCCATAGTCCGTAGTTTAAAGACGTCATAATCTGTAAAGTTTAAGGACATCATAGTCCATGAGTTTAAGGACCCCACAGTCCATGAAATGTATGGTTGTCAGGACTCGTCACCTCTCTGAAGACGTTGAAGAATTATAACGACAAATATCAGAGGAGTTCAGAGATGTACCCTTAAACCGATGTGGGTTGAGAGGCCTGTAGTCCAATTGGGACTAAGATCTGTGATTTATAAGCATGTGAACTCAATTAATCTGAATTGAGGACTTATGGCCAGTTTGGGCTAAGTCCATTCAATTACAATGTTCAACATTTGTTTTTGGAGTTGTTAGATGTTTGTTTGAGCCCAATCCCTTTAAAAATGCTAAGCATTGGTTTAGTCTCTGACAATGTTTTGTCTTTAATTGAATATTGTGCATTTGTCATAGCCCCAGGCTTACTCAAAGAACATTTTATGTTCTGTCCAAGCGCACATAAAAGTATGTGGTGCACTTGGCACTTGCGCCAGATATGAAGCGATAACGCGCTTAGCGCTTTGCGCTAAATGAAGAGCGCTGATGCGCTTTGCGCTAGATGTGGAGCGCTGATGCGCTTTTAGTTGAAGTGTTGAGGCATTTAGCGCTGATGCTATATAATGAGCGTAAGGCGCTTTTAATAATGCAGTGCGCACATGAGGAGCACGTGGCGCGCTTAGCGCTAGCCAATGAGCGTAATGCGCTGTGTTTGAAGCGCTATTGCGCTGCAGCGCTTTGCGCTAGTTGAAGAGCACTAAGGCACTTTTGAATTTAGGAGCGCTAAGGCTCTTATTAGATTAGGAGCGCTAAGGCTTTTCTTAGATTAACTTTGCGCTTTGCAGATTATCTGTTCTTTGATAAGAGACTTCGTCTCAAGATTCTAAGAACAAAGTTCTTGGTTCAATCTTTTTTTTCATGAAAGGCTTTGCCTTTGCGGATCTATGATCCTAAGAGAATTGAATAATTCTCCCCCCCTCTTTATAATGAGATGTTCATAATCTCTTTTGTGAACACCAACTTTGTCTTATAGATCTATGATCTGTGAAAGAAGTAAGTACTTCTGTTTATATTGAGACGATTTCGTCTGTATATTCATTTTACCTTGGAAAAGAATTGTCTTCTTTTGCCGAGAGCTTCTTCTTCTTCTTGAGATTTTCTCAAAGTTTATGGGGGGTTCCTCCTTTTTAGACTTGAAGTCTGGGAGCCTTTATATAGGGCAAGATGGTTTGTTCAATCAGTTAAGAAGATCTTTTCTCCAATTGATTTGGGGAATTTCCCATCATTGGATCTTTGATCCAAGGGCTTCTGGTTTACAGAAGATAATCTTCTTGTTTTTTTTACCAAGATTGGGAAATCTTTCTATGCAGAATTTATTCTGGCTTTGGTAATTTTTATTTACCATTGGATCATTGATCTAACGGTGCTCTGATTTACAGAGCATAATTTTGTTGTTTGGAAAGATTTTGAGAAATCTTTCCTTAACAGAATTTAATTCTGGTTAATTAATGATTTATCATTATTATTATATCTTTGATCTAACGGTGGGGAGCTTTTAGTTCCAGCGCTAAAGCTTATGCGCTCTGCCCATGGTGCGCTACTCGGATCGCAGCGCTCTTAGCGCTAGCGCGCATGTGCTTTGCACGTGATGCGCTACTTGGAGCGCAGCGCATCTAGCGCTAGCGCCTATGCGCTTTGCACGGGGTGCGCTAGTTGTAGCGCAGCGCAGCTTTAATTCAAATTTTGAATTCTGAACAGAGCTTTGCTCTAATTAGGGAAACAATCCCTAAACTAAACTCCATGGCCTATGATGTCCTTAAACCCAATGGACCGCAACGTTCCTAAAATAAACTCTATGGACTATGATGTCATTAAACATGGATTATGATGTCCTTAAACCCAATGGACCGTAATGTCTCTATACTAAAACGATAGAGCCCAAATGCTCTTTCGCTGGATCAAAAATAATTCTGAACCCTCGTTAAGTAGATCTTAGTCTAAAATTAGGCTAACGTATCCTTAACAAACATTTAAGCTGGTCTTAATCTCAAACGAGGTTAACGATTCTTAAATCAACTAAACCCAAATCTAAGAAAATACGGATTTGGATTAATCCCCGCCCTACGGGCGACAACACAAATTAGTCTCCGTATACAATCCACGGGCAACCAAAAATAAAACAAAAACACATGACACGAAATGAACCTCTGGAGCAGGAGAAAGTGGTTATCGCTACGTGGTAACGTAATTAACTTCAAGGGCTTGCGCCTGCAGGGAAGAGCGTCCCCACAATCAAAAATCCCTTCCAAACGAGGGGGAATCTGACGAAGTCTGCTACAACTGTCGCATCTGTTTAAACCTTCGATACATGGTGACATAAATCAACTTGGCATCTTCGGAGAGGTAGACAGATAAAACTAAATAGTATCTGCCCCCAAATTCAGGCAAGACGTTTATCTTCCCGATTTCCGGCGGTAAACAGTGCAGACATTGGATACTCGATACGCCAATATATGGCCTTAGTGCCAGTGGGAGATTATTGGATATGTATGCCCTAGAGGCCATTATTTTGTGTGTGTGTGTGTAGTGGATGCTTGGACATATGTATGTACATGACAATCTTGTTTAATATGATAGTTGTCATGCCCCCTTCCCAGTCTACGGAGGCGGTGACGTGGCACGCACGCGACGTATTTACTAAGAAATAAATACGTTAAGTGTAATTAAACAATATATATGAAATGCACAAGAATAACAAGAGATATAAAATGAACATCAACTTTTATTAACATTCATCTTTACATACAATTATTTTGAAAAGAAAAGATACAATGATATAAAGTAATGCCTAAACAGTGGCATATGAACTAAAAGTAAGTACAAGAAGCTAGAAGTCCTGCTGGGAAGTGAGTTGATCCACGTCCTCCTGAGTAGGCTTTATCTTGAGAGAGTCATGTCCTCCTGACGAACATTCCAAAGAAATAAATAGACAGGAATGTCGTCAGCGAACTAGCGCTTAGTAATTCCCAAAAGAAAGAAAGGAATAGTACAAGTAATGCGGAAAGAAACTGGTAAGTTATACAGGTATAAGATTATTATTCTAACGTAGTTGTTTGTAGCTTGGTACAAAAGGTATCAGTGTATACGAGAGGAGTCCAACTTACCCTATGAACTATGGTAACATGTAGTACAAGGCCCCGTCAAAACCCACAGGACAACGGCACGAGAGTTCATGTAGATGTCTTTTAGTGACCCTCTCGTGACACTTTTTATACATTTCGTACCAATCTACCCCGTTAACCCCGTGTAATGTTTTATATAGATTATAGTTATCAAACTTGCCGAGACTATGAATACAAGTTGTTCATGTAGTTAGGTTCAGGATGTAAACAAGTAGTCATATAGTCAAGTCAAGTTATAACCATGGTTCGGTCAAGTCAAGTCATGGTTGCATGTTGATATTGTTTTTTGATTCAAGTATTCAGGTTCAAGTATTCATGTTTAACTTGGATTCTTGTTTGAATTAGATTCAAGTTTGAGTTAGACTCAGATTGAGTCAGACACTTATAAACTGATTGGATCCTGATTTAGGTTCAGGAGTCATCGGTAACTGCTGCACATGGACGACACGATTTGTGTTTTTTTCCAAAACAATTACCATTGATAACTCCGTTAAGTTTTCTAACCTGAATAGACAAGCACTCTCATTCTCCGGCTCCCTAGGGCTCAAGAGAATGGATCCTTCTTAAACATATATTTACTAAGTCCTTAAAATTGTTTATATATAACTCGAGGGGGTTTTATGAAACGTAGTTTAATATAATTTCAAAATAAATCTCGAGAATTTTATTTATCGTATTTAGGGTTTCATGGATGTAAGTTATAATGATTTGAGATATTTTAGTGATAATACGTTAGCTAGGAAAGTTCATGGTATTTTAGTATAAAACTTGTCTTTTAGTAACTTGAGAGTATTTTGGTGAAACTTGTCATCTTTTTATGTTTAGAAAAATGTAAATTTATTATATTTTGAAAAAGATGGATTTTGTAGTATTTATATAATTATTAAAAATTAAATTTTATTAAAGTAGAAAAATTCATTTTTCTTAAAAACCATATTAAAAACCTTTCGAGACCGAATGCTCCGTGAGGAGGTCTGCATCTAGCTCTCCTAGTTTAAGGATGTGTGATAATTTTTACCATCCAATAGCGGGTCCCCTAAAAAGAGTTGTAGAAGCTTAATCGCAAAGAAATTTAAAATACAATTTTAAAAGAAAACCGTTTTTATAGTACATGGTATTTTGATGTAATATTGTAATCGTAACCAAAAATATATCTAAGGAGTATCGTGCTATGGAACCATGTGTGTATGTGAGAGGTAGGTCGTTACCTCGTGAATTTTCCCTAAAGGTATGTTTAAGAAAAACAATAAAAGGTGTGATATATAAAGTCCATGGTATTTTAATGTAAAAGTTAAATTAAAGTTATTTAGCATGGTGTTTTTGAGTGAAAGTTGGTTCTAAACTTTAATTTTATGATTATAAACAAAGGGTAATGATTTAGGTGAAAAATATGTAAGAACAAGGGGAATTTTTAAGTTTTAGACGAAGACGTCGGTATTAACTTCACTTACCGACATGTTTTGAAAAAGTGATTTTCAAAGAAGAAGAAAAGAGACTGGAAGGGACTTACTAGTGAATTAGTTTAAGGAGAGGTAGAAGAAGAGTGGGTTGTCATCGTGGTGTCGCCGGAAAAGTTTCGATTCTCCACCGAAAGTTGATCGTTCGCTAACTCCTCTTCTACTCCACTTGTACTTGAGAAAATTTAAGAGTTTTGGCTAGAATTTTCAGAATGAGGAAGGGCTAGGGCATGGGGTAGTATTTATAATATGGAATCAGAGTTTTGGAATTAAAATGGTGAATTAAAATACATTAAAAGGTGATAAATTGGGGAATTGAGGGGTCTCTGTTTGATTGCTCTGCAATCAAACAGTGCAGGGGAGTTAGGGGTAGGGGAAAAGACTCGTGTGCAAAGTACGGGCTCCATTGGCTACGGGGGGACCATCGGTGCCGGCCCTAAAGGGATTTCCACCGGTCAATTGGTGAGGGAGAGCAGTCGGATTGGAGGCACGTGTACAAGCTAGTATAAACTCCCTTTTGCACATATTTGATTTCTTCGGACTTTTCATTTTATGTGCATTGTACGTGTAAAATTTTGGGCTTCCAAAAAGCTTTTAAAAAATAAAATCTGAAAAATAAATGTGCCTGATGGGAATCGAACACAGGGGCTACGTCACAGCAGTGCAAGGGCTTTACCAGTGAGCTATAAATGGCTTCTTGCTATTCTTAAACAAAATATATTTATAACTTGTACTCAAGCTTGTAAACTCCTTTCTGTACATTAAACTAAAAATTTTGTACAGTAAATTCAGAGTCATTACATTCTTCCTTCCTTATAAAAATTTCGTCCTCAAAATTTATATTTACATAGGGATTAATGTACAAATAAGTGAGGGTATCTTGCACGCAAATCTTCTTCTCGTTCCCACGTTGATTCTCCTGGTGAATGTTTTCTCTACATCATTCGGACCAAGTTTACTTCCTTGTTCCGCAGTGTCATCACTTTTCGATCCTGGATTTCAACGGGTTGTTGCCCGCAAGTGAGGTCCTTCTGTACAGTAAGCTCGGAGTGATCAAGGATATGGCTGGGGTCACTCACATATCTTAGTAGCTGGGATATGTGGAACACATTGTGCACTCCTTTCAATGAGGGTGGAAGTGTTAACCGGTATGCCACTTCTCCGACTCGTTCGAAAATATCGAACGGTCCTATGTATCTGGGACTGAGCTTACTGTTCATATCAGATTTTTGCATTTTCATACCGCCCAATTTTTATCACATTGCATATCGGTAGATACTCTTGAGCCGTGTTTGCTAGTCAATTGCAGATTACAGGTTCTCGGTTCTAAAAACGGTGAAATTCATGGAAAACACGAAAAAGTCCGGGTTCCTGCCAACCACAGATAAAACACGGTCTCCGCCCTTCATCCGTATGTTGCCAGATATCAGTAGGAAGACAAAATGTCAAATCAATGCACAAGGCTCAATGGTAGCATAAAATCCAAGAGATCTACGCGGAGCTCGAGGCAATCATTACAAAATCTTGACAAAAAGTCCACCTTTCCCTCAACAGAAATTCTGGAAGAAGTATGGAAGTATTTTCAGAAAGTATATGAACCAGAGTGAAGCTCCCATCAGATCAGGGTCCCACCAAAAAGACCCAGACATAAGTCAACAATACGGCCGCGGAAGCGCGGCCAAAGGGGGGTCTTGGCCGCGCTTCCGCGGCCCTTCTGGCGCCAAACAGAAACGGGTTCTGGGGGTAGGTTGGTCTTTTCATGTATGTTCTGTTGGTTGCCTTAGGGTTTCATGTTTTGGCCTATAAATAGCCCAGAAGTTTGTGAAGGAAAGGGTCCAATTCTTGTATCTCTTTTGCTAGGTTTTAGTTTACATGTTCTTCTTCCTCTTCTCACCTCTTCTCCATTAAACTTGTAAGTGAGCTTTTGAGTGAAGAGTGATGAATAAAGAAGACCATTTTATTATCATGCTTGTCTCTTTACTTTTGTTATAATTGTTGTAACTTTAAATTGCTAAGTAGTTGTTGTTATTTTCTTGCTATTTCTTTCTTCTCTCTTTTTCTTTATCCTTCATATGACAATGATACTTACGCTTGATCCTCGCCAAGGTGAGGTCGCAAATAGTTAGTCGTATTCTTCTAATCTCTTTCTTTCTATCTTCCTCTTTGTTTTGTTTTGTTTTTCCTTATCATGAAGTGTGAGTAGTCTTATACTTGTTAGGGTAGGATAAGGGAAGTTTGAGAGAAGGAAATCTCTCTCACTCTTTCCTTGCCCAACAACTTAAATCAACTCCCGTTAATGGAACCACAATCCGCTCCTTACGGCACCCTATCCTACATGATAGCAGTGATTCCGTAATGAGACCGGTTGTGGTTAAATTAACCGGAGGTTATGGATAAGAGCCCAGAACGGACGGACAAGCACCAAAAGGAAGGACTATGCGTTGGAAAGCCTAGCTTATACTCGCAAGTTCCTTCCTAGTCGTGCTAATCCCCGTTGTTGCCGATTACCGTAACACCGATATTAAGTAGGGCAACGAAAGATGTGGAGACTCCTAACTCAAACTAACCTAATCCTAACCCTAACAAGCTCTCTTTAAATATCACCTTACACTTAGATAACCACAACAAAATCTGAAAACAGGACTTAACTCGTTAAAACACTTTGAAAAAGACTCCCATCTCCCTGCGGACGACCCGTACTCAACCGGCTAGCTACAAGCGAAACCGTCTTGATTGCGGTATTTTAAACTAAACTTGAACACGCACGTATTGTAACAATCAAATGGCGCCGTTGCCGGGGAGACGGTAGTTTATTTCCTTGTGTAATTTCGGGTTAATTTTTAAGTAAAAAAAAACGAAAAAAATACATACTTTGTAAAAAAACCATCTTGTTATTCTTGATTAGTTTTTGTGCAAGTGCGCAGGAAAATACGAAGTTCAAGATCGACGCCAAGGACGTCAAAAATACGGAGTTCAAGTACAGTGCCAAAGACGTGGGAAGATAAACCCACATTTCGCGGCTACACCGCGACGGACAAAACGAAGTATCCGGTCTACTGTCAAAATCTGGAGCAGATACAGTGAGCAAACAAGAATTCCAAACATCCAGAAGAGAGGAGAACACCCAACAGAACCCACACAACAAAGCTGAAGCCCCAACTCCACCACATTGCCGCGTTTCCGCGGCATAAGCAAGCTTAGGCCGCGGATCCGCGGCCGTTTAGTGGCCTTGGACTGCCATCTTCTCTGTAAGTGTTACTCTCCTCTCTCCCACTCCTCTGAACTCCAATAAATTGTGTTTTCTGCAGGCTTCTTTGCGCAAATTCTTCTCCCCCTTCCAATAAACTGTTCTTGTGCAGGATTCTTTGCGCCGCAAATAAAAATTGTTTGCTGTTGATTTGTTACTGTTTTGCATTCTTTAATACGGACTTAAGGGGCTTGAAACCAATCCAGATTGGGTGGGGATTTCATCACCCTTCCCAGGACCCCAAAAATCACTAAAGAATATGCATTGTCCATTGTAAATTAAAAAATACTAGACTTCAGCCCTAAGGACTTCGCGCTCATTAGGAGAAGATAAACCGTGTTTAGAACCTCGCTTAACCGTACATTGTTTACGGGGTGTCTAGAAAAGTGTTAAAGGCGCAACCGCCGAAAGAGAAAGGGTTATTTAATTAAGGAACTTCGCGAAAGCGTTGGACAACCTCCCCTTATCTCTGCACTTACCTGGCCCCGTGATCGGTGTATTTTTAAGCCTGTTTCTCGACACTGTTTAACTTCGAAAATCAAGTTCAGGAGCAGGTCTAGTAGACCTAGGCGACCGTAGATCTAGGTGTGATTGTGCATATCTTGTTTGTGATTGCTTAAGCCGTATTTCCGTACATACTTCTGTAAAAATCTTTCTGAAAAAAAAAAAATCAAAAACTTTTATAAAAACTTGCCCTTTTGTCGCCAAATCCATTTTCACCCAACACCCATCGCCTTTCTCCATTGACGTTTTCTTACCCTCACCTTCTCCGCTTTGACTATACTAAACTCGTTTAGTGTATGTCCGCTTGGACTCGGGACACTAGCGCCCGTTTAGTCCGCGTTACGTTAGTCGCGACCGACTACGCGATCGACTCCGAAGTCGATACTCCGTCCACTCCTCTTTCACCCCTTCCTTTGCCGGCCAACTCCGACGTTGACCGGAATTCTGTTCACACATCTTCACCTTCACCTTCACCTTCGCCTTCACCAACCTCTTCTTCCGCGATGTCGGGATTTAATCCGAACATCTCTTTGACCACCGCTGGAATGGCTCCACCTCCTACGGAGACCAATCTTCCACCACCTCCGCCTGTTGTAGCGCCGCAGCGAATTGCGCTCCAGGATCGTTTCTACCCCACCCGCTCTGCACTTCCCACCTGCCTTTCTCTTCCTCCGGCCAATGGGGACAACTTTGAAATTAAGCCTCATTTCATCAACATGCTTCCACGTTTTCATGGGCTTGAATCTGAAGATGCCTATATCTTCATCAACAAATTTCAAAATGTCTGTGCCATGATGAAAACCACCCAGCTGTCGGACGATGCTATACGTCTACGGGTCATTCCGTTCACTTTATGCGATCTCGCAGAAAAATGGCTGTATAGCACCGCTTCCCACTCAATCACCAGCTGGGACGAGTTTGTTAAAGCGTTTCTAAAAAAATTCTATCCAAATCATAAGACCGCAAGAATTCGAAACGAAATCAACCAATTCTCCCAGCTTCCTTCTGAACCCTTCTGGAAGTGCTTTGACCGGTACAAAGACCTTCTTGTTCAGTGTCCTCACCACGGTATAGAGAAATGGCAACTCTGCCAAACCTTATACGAGGGACTGAACCCAGCAACGAAGCAGTTGCTGGAAACCATCTGTCAGGGCCACTTCCTATCGAAATCTGACGATGAAGCGTGGCAGTTCTTTGACGATCTTGCGGAGCAAACGCTACAGTGGGAGAGCACAAGACCGACTTCTTCTTCTTCTACCTCCACTTCAACCGGTCAGTCTAGGGTAGGAATCCACCAACTCGATGTCTCTATCGCGATGAAAGCTGAAATGGCTGCGATAACACGAAAGCTTGAAGCGATAGAGAGCAAATTTTCTGCTCCTTCTCCTGCCCCTGTTCTCCCCCTTCGTACCATCTGCGCTTGTTGTTCGGATCCTTCCCACTTGACCGAAGAGTGTCCTTACAATCCACCATCGCAAGGACAGGATCAGGTTAATGCATTCCAGCAAAGACCGAGGAATGATCCATACTCTTCCACCTACAATCCCGGTTGGAGGAACCACCCCAATTTCGCCTGGAATCAGAATCAGAATCAATTCCAAGGCAACAATTTCCAAAGGGCCCCTCCACCGCAACAACAAGCGCAACAACAAACTCAGTATCAGCAGCCCTTCCAACCCCAACCTTACCAAAACCAGACGAACAATTTTGCACCAAACAATTCTTTTCCACCAAATAACAACTTTGTTCCGTCAAACACTGATAAGGTTTCCTCGCTCAAGCGAAGTCTGGAGGCGTTTGTTAAACAATCGACTCAATCCACCGCCAACATCCAGTCTTCGATCCAATCTTTAGTGCAACACACCGCCGCACACGGGCAGAGCATCAAAACCATCGAGGCCCAGATTGCACAGCTGAACGCGGCCTTGAGCGAGCGAGAGAAGGGGAAGCTTCCATCCCAGCCACTGCCAAATCCCGGTCACCCACATAATGCACATGTTGCTCTTGAACAACAAAACCATAATGTGAGTGCCGTGACTACGCTGAGATCAGGAAGGATGCTGCAAAACAACATTGGCAAGCGAATCAACGATGACACCCCGGCCGCCGCTTCTTCTTCTTCTTCTCCTTCTTCTTCTTCGTCTTCTGAGCCTATTCTCCATTCTTCAAAAGGCTCTCCTTCTTCTTCTTCTTCTGCTGCCCTGAACAGACCCGCTTCTCACTCCACGAAAACACCTATTCTGGGATCCGTTCCTACTCCACAATCTCCTCCACCAACATTAGACTCAACCAATTTTAAAAATGTCCCATTTCCAAACCGGTTGAGGTCTAATAAACAAAATCCACATATGGAGAAGATTCTGGAGTTGTTCAAGCAAGTTAACATTAATATTCCTCTTTTGGATGCTGTCCAACAAGTCCCGTCCTATGCAAAAATCTTAAAGGACTTGTGCACGAAAAAGAGGAAGTCTCAGGTACCCAAGAAAGTTTTCTTGGCTAGTGCTGTGAGTGATGCCCTTACCCAATCTTTACCACAAAAACGGAAGGACCCTGGCTGTCCTACGATTTCTATTACTATTGGTGATAAGAACATCAACCGCGCACTATTAGATCTTGGTGCCAGTGTTAACTTGCTTCCTTACTCTGTATATGAGCAATTAGGGGTCGGAGAGCTGAAACCCACACACTGCACTCTCCAAATGGCCGACCGATCGATCACCCATCCTAGGGGTGAGCTAGAGGATGTGTTAATCAAAGTCGGGGACTTCATATTCCCTGTTGACTTCATCGTATTAGACACACAGCCTGTAGCTAACCCCCGGAATCAAATTCCGGTGATACTCGGTCGCCCATTTCTTGCAACCTCAAATGCTGTGATCAATTGTCGCAATGGTTCGATGAACCTCTCTTTTGGTAATATGACAATTGAACTCAACATTTTTAGGTTGGGGAATCAGCCCACCGAACCTAATGCTCATATATTAGATGTTTGCTCGATCCAGGAGATCACCCCTGAAGAATGTGAGTTCGAGGAGTTTCTATTTCACGACGATAACCTTGACGCCACTAGTGCGTTTCTCTTCGAACCCGCTGCTGCTTCCACGCCCAACTACGACTATGAGTGTTTTACGTTTTCACACGATCTTAGCCGCTCACCACCCGAGTTTGAATCGTTTGACTTTTCGGATGAGTTACCTGAACCATCCAACTCTGTGGCTTACACTCGTTTCGAACCTTTGTTGGAATCCTTTGAGTTCGAGACCTTTTCTCCAATCCTTCCTTCTATCATTTCACCTCCAATTCTCGAACTCAAGCCTTTGCCGTCTCACCTTAAGTACGCTTACTTAGGTGAGAACGAGACCCTCCCAGTTATCATTTCGGCTTCTCTAGCTCCTGAGCAAGAGAAAGCCCTTCTTTCGGTCTTGCACAGCAATAGGCAAGCTTTTGGCTGGTCCATGGCGGACATTAAGGGGATTAGTCCCCTGATCGTAGAGCATCATATACATCTGATGGATGATGCCAAACCAGCCCGGGATCCACAAAGACGTCTCAATCCAGTCATGAAGGAGGCTGTGAAGAAGGAGATCGTCAAATGTCTAGATAGTGGTATCATTTACCCTATCTCTGATAGCCAGTGGGTTAGCCCCATTCATGTTGTCCCCAAAAAGTCGGGCATTACGGTCATCACCAATGAGGCAAACGAGTTAATCCCTACTCGCACCCAAACTGGGTGGCGAGTATGCATTGATTACCGAAAACTCAACGCCGCAACGCGGAAAGACCACTTTCCGCTACCTTTTATTGACCAGATGCTCGAACGATTGGCCGGACACGAGTACTATTGTTTTCTAGATGGCTACTCTGGCTATAATCAAATTCCCATCGCCGAAAAAGACCAGGACAAGACCACTTTCACTTGTCCTTTCGGCACGTTTGCATATCGTCGCATGCCCTTTGGGTTATGCAATGCGCCCGCTACCTTCCAGCGGTGTATGATGGGAATTTTCTCTGACATGGTGGAGAAATTTTTAGAGATCTTCATGGACGACTTCTCCATCTTTGGCGATTCTTTTGACGAGTGTCTGCTGCATCTCGACGCTGTCCTTACCAGATGTAAGGACAAGAATCTCACTTTGAACTGGGAGAAATGCCACTTCATGGTGCGCGAAGGTATTGTCTTAGGACATATCATCTCGCAGAAAGGCATTGAGGTAGACAAAGCTAAGATTGAGGTCATTTCCAATCTTCCTCCTCCCCGATGCGTCCGAGATATCCGAGCCTTCCTTGGCCACGCCGGTTTTTATAGACGGTTTATCAATGACTTTAGCAAGATTGCTAGGCCCTTGACTCTTCTCCTGGCCAAGGACACGCCATTCGACTTCAGCTCAAGCTGTGCGGCTGCTTTTGAATCATTGAAACACTCACTCACTTCTGCTCCCGTTCTCTCTTCTCCTGACTGGACGCACCCATTCGAGATTATGTGCGATGCATCCGACTTTGCCATCGGTGCTGTCCTTGGACAGCACATCAATAAGATGCCGCACGTGATCTACTACGCTAGCCGAACCCTGAACGACGCCCAACTTAACTATACAACAACTGAGAAGGAATTCTTAGCTGTTGTATTTGCTTTAGAAAAGTTCAGGCCCTACCTCATCGGCCCTCCAGTCATCGTCTACACGGACCATTCAGCTCTGCGCCATCTTTTTGCGAAGAAAGATGCCAAGTCTCGGTTAATCCGTTGGATCCTCTTGCTTCAAGAGTTTGACCTTGTCATTAAGGACAAACGAGGATGTGAAAACGTGGTTGCCGACCATCTCTCGCGACTTCCTTCTTCGCCTTCGCTTCCACTTCCGATAAACGACGTTTTTCCAGACGAACAACTCTTGACAGTATCGTGCGAACCCTGGTTTGCAGATATTGTGAACTATCTGGCCACGGGATTGCAACCGACCGAATGGTCGAGTCAGGACAGACTTCGCTTCTTATCCCAAGTAAAACACTTTTACTGGGACGAACCCTACTTGTTCAAGTACTGTCCCGACCAGATCATTCGTCGGTGTGTCCCCGATGAGGAATTCAAGAGTGTGCTGTCATTTTGCCACGATCAAGCGTGTGGCGGGCACTTTGGGCCCAGAAAGACAGCTGAGAAGATCTTGCAATGTGGTTTCTACTGGCCACAACTTTTCAAAGACGCTCACGAATATTGCAAGACTTGCTCCCGGTGCCAACACATGGGCCGGATATCCCGGAGAAACGAGATGCCGCTCCAACCAATCTTGGTTGTGGAGATTTTCGATGTATGGGGGATAGACTTCATGGGGCCGTTTCCCAGCTCTTTTGGGAACTTGTACATACTTCTAGCTGTTGATTACGTCTCTAAATGGGTCGAGGCTGTGCCCAGCCGGACTAACGACAACAAGGTTGTCGTTAAGTTCCTTAAAGAAAACATTTTCTCCCGGTTTGGGCACCCCCGAGCGATCATTAGCGACAATGGAAGTCATTTCTGCAATAGGACTTTCGAGGCCTTGATGCGGAAATACTCCATTAATCATAAGCTTTCTACGCCCTACCACCCCCAAACCTGCGGGCAGGCCGAAGTTTCAAATCGGTAAATCAAGCAGATACTGGAGAAGACGGTTTCCAAGAACCGTAAGGATTGGTCTTTGAAACTCACTGATGCTCTTTGGGCATTTAGAACCGCTTATAAGACCGACCTTGGCATGTCACCCTATCGGCTTGTATACGGAAAGGCCTGCCACCTTCCTGTCGAAATCGAGCATCGCGCGTTTTGGGCGATTAAGGAGCTAAATCTGTCTCTTGAGGACGCGGGCAGCCATCGGAAGCTGCAGCTGAACGAACTATGCGAGCTTAGGGATGAGGCTTACGACAACGCGGTTGTCGTTAAGAATCGAACGAAGGTGTTTCACGATAAACACCTTTTGCGCAAAACTTTCGTACCTGGTCAACAGGTATTTCTTTACTACACCCGACTTCATTTCCATCCTGGAAAGCTCCGATCTCGCTGGAAAGGGCCATATTTTGTGCGGAATGTGTATCCGCAGGGCGCTGTGGATTTGGAAAATCCAAAGGACGGTTCACTCTTCAAGGTAAATGGACACCGATGCAAACCGTACCTTAGCGCCGAACCAACAGAGGAGCTCCTGTTCTTACAGGAGCAGGTTTACCTTGCATGATCTTCCTCTGCCTACCTCCAAACTTCGGTTATCCAGCCAAGAACAGTAGACACTGTTCCAAATAAGTTTGGGGGTAGGTACAAACAATTTTGTTTATATCTGTGTATATTCTTTTTCTTTTCTTTAAAAAAAAAAAAAAAAAAAACAAATAAAAATTGTGTATCACTAACCGACAATTTTGAACCTTCCAACTGCTCTCTTCATGCTATGACAGTGAGGACACTGTCCAGTTTAAGTTTAGGGGTACGCTCGGTACGCATTTCTTCCCTTCGCATTCATATGTATATCTTTGCATCTGCATATTAAAATCCATAAAATCCATAAAAATTTGAAAATTTTCTAAAAAATATAAAAACTTTTTCATCAAGTTAACTTGTGGAAGAACTCTGATTCAACATTCGACGGTTTTAGTTTGAAAAAATAGGAATAACTAGATCTTATGTGTGGATTTTGAAAACCTGAAAGATAACTCTCCTTTGAAGTTAACTATAGTTGATATACGTCTTTACATCACACTACACGTGTCGTGAGATTTTGGGAATTAGATGACAAGTCTTTCATGTTTAAACTTTTAAACAGATAAATAATTTTCTGAGGATCAAATAGGTTTGTTCTGAAATAAGTAAATGTCAAGAATAGTTTATGAAGTAAAGAGAATATGAAGGAATGTTATTGATGCCGTAATTGGAGCTAAGTCTGAAAAATAACCCATCTAAAACTTGATTGGAATGATTACACACCAAACCCACTAGACACGTCTTTTATCCAAAAAAATATTTGAACTGCCGGTTATATCTCCGTTCGTATTAAATCATCTGATTTTCACGCCAATCTGTCTTTTGTTTTTGGACCTAGGTAACTTGAGTAATTAAGTCCGCTGGGGTGTTTTTACACCTAATGCCCTAAAACCAACTGGTTTGGGTGCATTGGCCCAAAGCTCGCTAAGAAGCCTAGAAAGTCCAGTTTAAAACAAAGTCAAGCAAGTGTTCTCTCCGAGTTAAAATTCCTAACGGTTCTTTGTGTGAGAATAATCTTGATAAAAGACAGGCTTTTAAAAAGAATTTTAACGGAGATATGAAGGTTTTACTCTTTGATAAAGACTATTGCACGTTCACAGAGGTGTGTATGAAATGAAAACAAGAAAAAGGTGGAGTGAAAAATACGACTTAGTTTCCTGTTAAGGAAGATAGAAATTCTGAAGTTGAAACCTTACTGGAAAACGAAACTTGAAAAATGATTAACTCGTTATAAAACTTATGTGATCCTTTTAAAATTGTTATCTGGGCTTTATTGTGCGACATGATGACTTTAATCGACCTTTCGGGAACTTAACGACACTATTTGCACTGCACGTAAAGACATGTAAAATCTGTAGTTAAATAAGAAGCGAGGTGTGAAAAATAAAGGTTCGATGGTCTAGACTTAGGATTATAGAATTGTTATTTTCTAAAACAAAACTTTAGGGTTTGAAGCTTAGTTATTTTACAAAATCAACTTGACCGGATTTTGTGGGTAGTATCCGCTGAAAACCCTCAGGAGACAACACTCCTCCTACTAGGGACACCTAGAGGTTTAACGGCTTGTTGCACATGCTCAGTGCAATCGCATTCCCTGCGAAAGTGAGGTTAGGAAATTTTTTGTGAATAAATGGACTTTGCTCGGGACGAACAAATGATAAGTTTGGGGGTATTTGTTCATATCAGATTTTTGCATTTTCATACCGCCCAATTTTTATCACATTGCATATCGGTAGATACTCTTGAGCCGTGTTTGCTAGTCAATTGCAGGTTACAGGTTCTCGGTTCTAAAAACGGTGAAATTCATGGAAAACACGAAAAAGTCCGGGTTCCTGCCAACCACAGATAAAACACGGTCTCCGCCCTTCATCCGTATGTTGCCAGATATCAGTAGGAAGACAAAATGTCAAATCAATGCACAAGGCTCAATGGTAGCACAAAATCCAAGAGATCTACGCGGAGCTCGAGGCAATCATTACAAAATCTTGACAAAAAGTCCACCTTTCCCTCAACAGAAATTCTGGAAGAAGTATGGAAGTATTTTCAGAAAGTATATGACCCAGAGTGAAGCTCCCATCAGATCAGGGTCCCACCAAAAAGACCCAGACATAAGTCAACAATACGGCCGCGGAAGCGCGGCCAAAGGGGGGTCTTGGCCGCGCTTCCGCGGCCCTTCTGGCGCCAAACAGAAACGGGTTTTGGGGGTAGGTTGGTCTTTTCATGTATGTTCTGTTGGTTGCCTTAGGGTTTCATGTTTTGGCCTATAAATAGCCCAGAAGTTTGTGAAGGAAAGGGTCCAATTCTTGTATCTCTTTTGCTAGGTTTTAGTTTACATGTTCTTCTTCCTCTTCTCACCTCTTCTCCATTAAACTTGTAAGTGAGCTTTTGAGTGAAGAGTGATGAATAAAGAAGACCATTTTATTATCATGCTTGTCTCTTTACTTTTGTTATAATTGTTGTAACTTTAAATTGCTAAGTAGTTGTTGTTATTTTCTTGCTATTTCTTTCTTCTCTCTTTTTCTTTATCCTTCATATGACAATGATACTTACGCTTGATCCTCGCCAAGGTGAGGTCGCAAATAGTTAGTCGTATTCTTCTAATCTCTTTCTTTCTATCTTCCTCTTTGTTTTGTTTTGTTTTTCCTTATCATGAAGTGTGAGTAGTCTTATACTTGTTAGGGTAGGATAAGGGAAGTTTGAGAGAAGGAAATCTCTCTCACTCTTTCCTTGCCCAACAACTTAAATCAACTCCCGTTAATGGAACCACAATCCGCTCCTTACGGCACCCTATCCTACATGATAGCAGTGATTCCGTAATGAGACCGGTTGTGGTTAAATTAACCGGAGGTTATGGATAAGAGCCCAGAACGGACGGACAAGCACCAAAAGGAAGGACTATGCGTTGGAAAGCCTAGCTTATACTCGCAAGTTCCTTCCTAGTCGTGCTAATCCCCGTTGTTGCCGATTACCGTAACACCGATATTAAGTAGGGCAACGAAAGATGTGGAGACTCCTAACTCAAACTAACCTAATCCTAACCCTAACAAGCTCTCTTTAAATATCACCTTACACTTAGATAACCACAACAAAATCTGAAAACAGGACTTAACTCGTTAAAACACTTTGAAAAAGACTCCCATCTCCCTGCGGACGACCCGTACTCAACCGGCTAGCTACAAGCGAAACCGTCTTGATTGCGGTATTTTAAACTAAACTTGAACACGCACGTATTGTAACAATCACTTACCCTGTAGGGTTACTAGGCACTAGAACAAGGTTCTACAAGACTTCAACCATGCCAAAATCAAATTTTTCATGTGCCAAACAACCCTAACCAAGATCTTAGACTAGAGATTAGGCGAAACAATAAGCAAGTAAACAACTTTACTTCTAAGAGTTTGGGATTACAACCTTTGTAGTCCATTCCTTCACTTCATTAGCTCCGTGTTGAGGTCCCTTAGCTGCGATCATCAAGTACCCGGACTCTAGAAAGGCTCCATGAAGAGAAAGATGCAAGCTTGCTTCCGATCTTCAATAACAAAAATGATCTACCTTGAAGAAACTCAAACCCAAGCTCTTGCTTCACTAATCAAGTATTAGTAAAGCAAACACCCTAATCTAAGTGGCTAGAATAGATGAGGATGATGAAATAGGAATTTAGCTCTCATTTGTTTTCAATTTCTCACTCATTTTCATCACATATGAAAAAGCTAGAAAGCTTTTCATCAAAAAGGAAGAAGAAGAAGAAGAAGAAGCAAATCAATTTGTGATGAATAATGAAATCTTGTGTGAGGTTAGAATTGCAACCATGAGTTAAGAATATAAACTTAACCCTTGTAGAGAAATAACTATGGTCAAGGGTTGGGTTGGGTTAAAGAAATATCTATGCAAAATATCACAAGTCAAAATCAAAGCTTCAAGAAGCTTCTTGAAAGCTTCATGCAAGCTTAACCCTAATCCAAACCCTAACCATATTTAAACTCCACAAAACATGTTGCATTTATAACCCTAACATGTTGCAATATTATATATCACATATACAATATTTATTGTAACAAAATAAAATAATACAATTAACATATATCACATATATATTAATGTATTACCCGAGTGAGAAAAAGAATCTTTAAGTGAGCTTATATTAGTTAATGTAATTTAATATATCAAATATATTATCATACATTAAATTATCGAATCAACACTTGATCCGATAATCCGGCTATTTCATAAATAACCGACTAATATAATCTGTATCAGTTCATCGAATCAACACTTGATCCGATGATCCGGCTATATCACATATACCCGGCCGATATCATATATCGCGAGATTCTAATACGGTATCACATACACGTATTGTTCTCGGTCCCGCACATATCACATATGTGCTCCTACTCCAATTTGCCTGAGCCAGGAAACCTCTGTGTAGGACTCTAAAGAATCGCTAATACGCCGGCAGTAGGTGATGATCATATCAAACACCCACAAGCTGCAAGCGGTCAGCTAAACGTAACAGCCACCCAGGTATTGAGCGATCAGAAGATCAACAAGCAAGCCTGTACATTCTCCTGCGAATCCAAGTAACACTCCCGTACAGTCCGGTCTCTTCGTCTGATATGTCTCATATCTCGCCTAGGGGTGGTAAACGTCATACCCCAATAGCTTGATAAGTCGTGTCGATATGAGGTCTATAACAGTTCGAGAAACTACTGATAACACTTACCAGTAAATCTCAGCAACCCTGGCCAGGGATTTCCAGTTATAGCCAATCGAACACAGCGCAACATCAACTCCCTATACCGGGAGAGACGAAACCCCTCCTATCGCTCATTGCCTCCATGTGATTCGGGACTGTACCCAAAAGCCACCGTTTTGCACGCCCTCTTGGACGTGGTATGATGGAAATCAAAGTACAGTAGGAATCACACAAGACTCTATGACGATCTCGGGTCTACAGACTAACCTGTACCAGTGTCACCAGAGAACTGCCATCTGACGTGAGGTATAATACCATCTGGGAGTTCTCGGCGAATCCGTCCAGTATACCCAGTCTCCACTGAGTACCCGTATACCTTCTCTGATGTCAAACACCAATGGATATGGGATCATCCATCGTCCATCATATGGGTCAAGAAGCGCATACGCTAGTCTACTCTGGAGTATCGATGCCTTGTCTCGGTACTCCCACGACTAGGAACATTTGAAGGATGTACTTGGCGACTACACTGTCCCCACTAGTATGATCTGCATCATAATCCTGGTAGTCAAGTACTCATCCTAAGGGCTTTATCAACATGTAATATAGAGACAATCATAGTACATGTTAAGATAAAGGGCAACCAGATAGCATACTATCATGTCGAGCAAGAAAGTCCTCCCTATATATGTCCAAGCATCCACTACAATATACATCGTATGTACAGTAATGGCCTCTAGGGCATACATATAACTAACAATCTCCCACTTGCACTAGGGCCATCTGTTGTGGTATCGTATACCCAACAATCAGCTGTGGTTGAAGTATCTCATACTCAACCATCCCATAAAAGTCTCTACTGGGAAATAGGACTTTGTGAGTAGATCCGTGCTATTGTCTTCTGTGTCTACTCTCCTTACCTTGATCTTCCTGGAGATCAACCATCTCCATGATCAGGCGATACTTCCTAAGAATGTGTCTGGATCTCTAATGGGACAGGGGTTCCTAGGCATAAGCCACAACTCCATTGTCGCACAATGGCAGGAATGAAGTTCATCTCATGAACTAAAATATATCCAGACTGCCTCTTTGGTAGCATCCTTGGTAACGATGTATCTTGCCTTTAATCGTCTAGTAAGTCACGATATCCAGCTTGGAACTCTTCCAACATACCGTCCCTCCACTGAGGGTAAAGACAATGCATGCGACTGACATTCAGTCGTCCTTATCACCCTGGAACTTTTCCAGTGATTCTCCCGAGGATCGATTGATATCATCTCACTACAACTAGTGAGAATCCTAACATCCATTTAGATCTATCTCATAGATCCATAACTCAGGATTTAGGAGGTATCTCCTTGATCCTATATGGAGAATCTTTGACCGAGCGTAGCATAGGAAACTCCTTCCCTATCATAAGTATGTCATCCACGTATTATACGAGGATCACCACCATACTCCCTACTACCCTTTTTGTATATACTAGTTTCATCTACCATTTTGATGAAGTCAAACTCTTCGACTACCATCAAAACAGATGTTCCAACTCCACGATGCCTGATTTATCGCATAAAACATCTTGCACACGTTTTTGCTGCTCCCACTATCTACGAAGCCCTCTGGCTGTGTACTTATAGACGCTCTCTTCCAAATCATCATTTAGAAAAGTAGTCATGACACCCAACCGCCAAATATCGTAGTCATGGTATGTAGCCGTGGCAAGTAGGATCTGGATGGACTTAAGCATAGCTTTGAAAGTCTTAACTTTTCCATGTACACCAAGTAATCTTCTCAAGATCTACTTGCTCCTGATGGGGATTTAACCCTTCAGATAAACAACCAAAGTCCATACTTTGTTGGTGTATAAGGATTCCATCTCAGATCACTAAGCATCCAGCCATTCTCACAGAGTCCCCACTCCTGATGGCCTGCTCGAAACTAGTTGGCTCATCATCTCATGATGCAATCCTCTCTCCCACTGTCATAGAGAAACCGAAGTATCTCTCAGGTGGATGAGGTACCCTACCAGATCGGCGGAGAGGCTGAGGTTCATTGGAAACCATTGAATCCTTCGGGTTTACCAAATCATCAGCTGCAGTTTGTATAGTTGGAACTCCTTCCAGTTCTACCTCATAACCACTAATTTCTTCACAAGAAATTCCCTTTTTCTCAAAAAGTGGTATGCCGAGAAATAAAACATCTTTTGTTCCTCGGTGTGGTAGAAGATATTCCCTTGCGAATGCTTGGGATATCCAACAAACTTCCGCAGAACTGATCTTGCCTCGAGCTTGTCCGGATTTTGCTTTTGACATAGGCCGGACAACCCCAAATCTTAACATCTTTAAGAGATGGGCTCTTCCCATACCATATCACATATGGAGTGGTAGGCATCTGATTTGGTTGGAACCCTATTCAATAGGTATGCAACTTCTCAAGTGCATAACCCCAAAAGAAAATAGGCAACCTAGTAGTACTCATCATAGAGTACACCATATCACATAGGGTGTAATTGCTCCGCCCCGATACACCGATGTGCTGTGGTGTATTCGGAGGAGTAATGCTGAGAGAGAATCTCATTCTCCTTTAGAATAGTCCAGGAATTCCGTGCTCAAGTATTCTCCTCCTTGATCACATCAAAAGACATAATACTTATACCCAGTTTTTGGTTCTCTACTTCTAACTTATATTCTGTGATTATCTCAAAAGTTTCGGGCTTGTGTTTCAATATGAACATATGTCTGAATCTTGATAGATCATCAGTGAATGTAATGAAGTACAAAGAACCGGTCCTGGCATATGTAGACAGGAGACTTTCATACATCTGCATGTATCAATCCCAAGAGTTCACTAACTCTTTCTCTGTTTCCAATAAACGGAGCTGTGGTCATCTTATCTTTGTGACATGACTGGCAAGTTTTACAAGATGTAAATCCAAACTAATTTAAATATGCATCTTTATGTAACTTCAGCTAGTCGGGTCGCATTGATATGACCTAGTCTACAATGCCTCAAGAAAGATTCGTTCATTTCTGAACTCTTCCTCTTGTGTGTGTTCTGTACGTTTAGAACTGTGGTTTGATTTAGAACGTCTATGCTTTTAGATAACGTGCCTGAACCGATCAACTCTTGATATAGGAAATGTTCAAAACATTATCCAACAATACAAAATTATATCATTCTTTACTAATAAAGAGACTGATATGATGTTGTATATCAGGTTCGGTATCTAATAACATTCATTCAGAATCAATGTATTCTGGTAATACAGGGTGATAACTGCCAACAGACTTGGCTACAACACTTGCATCATTTCCAACTCTTGAAACTTATCACCCGTTCTCAGTTCTCTGTAGCCCATGTAACAATTTACATTTGCGGGATCCTGATCCGGTATCTCATACCCAGGACGTAAAGGATACTGAGAAACAATTCTCGGTAATGAACATACCCGAAGATGATGCATCAACATGCACTTTCTTCATTTGGGCGGCACGGGAATTCTGGTAATCCCCTATTTCCTGCTCTGTCTTATAACAATTATAAGTTGGAGCGGGACCAACGTTCCCTAGCGCAGTATAACAAGCGGGTTCGGTCAATACATCCGTATTATTATCTTGATTTAAGGCGTGACATGATCGCTACCTGGAGAGAGAGAGAAGAAAATACTCAGCGTATGCTTTTGTAAGATTATATTGGTTATAAATATATCTAATCAGGATGTCTCCCACTGTTTTAGTCAAATCTTCCTTCAAACCCTAAAAGGAAAGACTAGCCGGGATTAATTACACTCTACAAGTTCGCCAATCTTTCAGCCAGGCCAGTGCCGGTACTTTGAGGGAGGTTCCCCGTGCTTTCGCACGGACCTAATTAAAATAAACCTCGTTTTCCCAGAGGCATAACCCCGTTGACACCTTTCTAGACACCTACTTGATCGGCTAATTGTAATGTGTAAAACTCTCCCAAGAGTAACTCTTACTCGTAGCGGGTATCGGGATCCAACTATCTCATAGAAGGTATGCAATCTCATTGCAAATGTCAACACTTGAAATTCCCGATAATATTTTACCCCTAGCGTGCTATGACCTTGACGCATTCCAAACAACCCATAGTCCGCTAGTCAAGTTCAACCCGTGCATTTCCTGATTGAATTAAACCCACCCGTACGACCCTTGGCGCATGCCAAACAACGCCGTACGAATACCCTAATCCAATCACATTGTATGCTAGCAGATACGCACTAGTTAGCTACCATACACTACGCCTTGACGCATGCCAAACTACCATAGAACGAATACTAAGTAGTACTTATCTGAAATGACGGAGGGCTACGACAGGTTTTTAAGAAAACCCTTTGCGTAATGAACTTGATATCGTTGTAGAATCGAGTGATTTTAAATGTAATGTTTTTGAGGCCTTTTCTAGTTTTGCTAAAGAGATCACTCCCGGTGAAGGGATCTCGGCTCTTTCCTCATCGAATAAGGTGCAGGATATTTCACAAATATCACTATGCAAAGCAAAAACTATAATAACAATCAAAAGACAAACCGAGTTTGTAGCATCTGCTAGTTTCGCTAAAGAGGTCACTCCCGGTGCAGGGATCTCGCTCTTTCCTTATCGAATAAGGTGCTGGATGTTCTACAAGGAACACCGCTATGCAAAGCAAGAACTAGAGCTACCAGTTTTTGAGACAAGTTTCTACAACATCTTTAGGTTTCTTTTAGTTTCATTAATCTCATTAATGAAGTCCCATTTTATTATGCTTCACAAGCATCACATTTGAAACGAAATCAGCAATATAACATATATCTCATATATATAATATAAACATTCGTCTCAGGCAGTAATATGATCTCATCACAGAACATTACAGCAGGAGACAACATATGAAATATTGGATATACTAGGATTTCCGTGTTTTATGCGAGCCTGTATAAAACGCGGGTTCCACGGTCACGATGAATAGCCAAACCCACATCCTTAGGCCCCTACGAGAGCGGCAAGCAACACTGCCAATTCTAGGGTAAGGAGACCCGGTCTCGACTTCTCAAGATGGTCTCCTACTGGACCCTAGAACCCGGTTACTTGTGCTCCCCGCCTTGGGTCTACCTAATGCGAAAAAGTAAATAATATACAATGGTGACATCATCCTCAGCCCGGAAGTGCTCCAATAAAAGAATATTACATACAATGAATTTTACATGAATGAAAATAAAAACCCTCATCTCACATAAAACCCCGGCTATTCAAAACACGACGATCAAATATAACATATCACAGCAACACATAATATCACATATCATCAACGTAAGTAAATATGCGTATCCCAGTTGTCGTTGATGTATAGCAACGAAACCGGAGATACACCACATATTACACTTACGGTCACAGAAAAGAAAGTATAAAACTACAACAGTTGGAATCCGCAACCTCCTTAGATATCGCATGCCTAACCAAATGAATTCCTTAGACATCTCATGCCTAACAATTATAAACCTCGCATGTTAGTCTCAATATCGAAAACACTTTTCAATATTTAGTCAGGCAATTCAACAAGATTCCCGAAATCTTGATCGAATGCTCGTCGCAAACTTTAGTGGACGGCCGTACCCCTGGATGCCGTCGACGAAGTGCACTAAGGCGGAACACCGCTGTCGCGAGCACCCGAACGGATGCTTTTGTCGACGGGGTTCTCCTACAGTCACTTGTTCGGGGCTTTGGGGTGTGGCTATCTATTAAGTTTACTCGGCGAGTATCCGCGTATGCTACGTGATTGCGACGGACTTTTGATCACATCAAAATCCCGTGGCAACCGATCAAATGAGACTAAAAACTGCTAGATTTATAACATTCAAATTAGTTATCTCATAACTACTTGTGGATTCCAAATATTGTATCACATTCCAGATAAATAGACAATGTTAAACTTTCCAATCGAATAAACAAACACCCAAAATTTCCCTTTTTGCTCAACACTTGAACTTAGTTTAAAAGCATCCATCACATGCCACAGTACCAATGGTCCAGCCGTAGAAGGATCAAACCAACGCCTCACATGTGGCAACGCCGTACTGCCCCAAACCCTAAGGTTTAGAGGCGGTTCAGACGGTCACATAATCGAGTTAAGGTTTGTGTTCTTCTAGAGGGTCCACCGCGTTACTTGCACGACTGTGAATGTTCTTTAACTAAGGGAAAAATCCAACACTTGGAAATTTTCCGACAGGGGAAAAAGTGAGTTATTGATTTCCGTTCGAACTTTTTAACACGTTCTAAATTACCCGGACAAACTTAAACTAAGTTAAACTTTCCGATCGAATCAACGAATACAAAAGATCTCCAGAAAACTCAATACTTGAGTAGAATTAAAAATTCCCAGAAGCATGCAAAAGTACCCAAGAATCATACCCTGAAGTATTATCCCCTGACACCCTAAGTTGGCCGCGGAACCGCCGCCAAACTCATGGTTTGGCCGCAGTTCCGCGGTCTCTTGAAGGGGTCATGGGTCCGTACTTCACAGTAATTCTTATAATTCCCTGCTTAATTTTCTGAGTATTTTTAATACTGAAAAAATCAACATTTTAAAAAATTTCCAGAGAGGGGGTGTATATCGACGTTTCGGGGTTCGATCGGACTTTAAACTTCGTCTAGACAACGCCTAAAGCTTTAGCTTGGCTCTAATACCATTGTAGGGTTACTAGGCACTAGAACAAGGTTCTACAAGGCATCAACCATGCCAAAATCAAAATTTTCATGTGCCGAACAACCCTAACAAAGATCTTAGACTATAGATTAGGCGAAACAATAAGCAAGTAAACAACTTTACTTCTAAGAGTTTGGGATTACAACCTTTATAGTCCATTCCTTCACTTCATTAGCTCCATGTTGAAGTCCATTCGCTGCGATCATCAAGTACCCGGACTCTAGAGAGGCTCCATGAAGAGAAAGATGCAAGCTTGCTTCCGATCTTCAATAACAAAGATGATCTACCTTGAAGAAACTCAAATCCAAGCTCTTGCTTCACTAATCAAGTATTAGTAAAGCAAACACCCTAATCTAAGTGGCTAGAATAGATGAGGATGATGAAATAGGAATTTAGCTCTCATTTGTTTTCAATTTCTCACTCATTTTCATCACATATGAAAAAGCTAGAAAGCTTTTCATCAAAAAGGAAGAAGAAGAAGAAGAAGCAAATAAATTTGTGATGAATAATGAAATCTTGTGTGAGGTTAGAATTGCAACCATGGGTTAAGATTATAAACTTAACCCTTTTAGAGAAATAACTATGGTCAAGGGTTGGGTTGGGTTAAAGAAATATCTATGCAAAATATCAGAAGTCAAAGTCAAAGCTTCAAGAAGTTTCTTGAAAGCTTCATGCAAGCTTAACCCTAATACAAACCCTAACTATATTTAAACTCCACAAAACATGTTGCATTTATAACCCTAACATGTTGCAATATTATATATCACATATACAATATTTATTGTAACAAAATAAAATAATACAATTAACATATATCACATATATATTAATGTATTACCCGAGTGAGAAAAAGAATCTTTAAGTGAGCTTATATTAGTTAATATAATTTAATATATCAAATATATAATCATACATTAAATTATCGAATCAACACTTGATCCGATAATCCGGCTATTTCACAAATAACCGACTAATATAATCTGTATCAGTTCATCGAATCAACACTTGATCCGATGATCCGGCTATATCACATATACCCGGCCGATATCACATATCGCGAGAATCTAATACGGTATTACATACACGTATTGTTCTCGGTCCCGCACATATCACATATGTGCTCCTACTCCAATTTGCCTGAGCCAGGAAACCTCTGTGTAGGACTCTAAAGAATCGTCAATACGCCGGCAGTAGGTGATGATCATATCAAACACCCACAAGCTGCAAGCGGTCAGCTAAACGTAACAGCCACCCAGGTATTGAGCGATCAGAAGATCAACAAGAAAGCTTGTACATTCTCCTGCGAATCCAATCAGTAACACTCCCGTACAGTCCGGTCTCTTCGTCTGATATGTCGCATATCTCGTCTAGGGGTGGTAAACGTCAGACCCCAATAGCTTGATAAGTCGTGTCGATATGAGGTCTATAACAGTTCGAGAAACTACTGATAACACTTACCAGTAAATCTCAGCAACCCTGGCCAGGGATTTCCAGTTATAGCCAATCGAACACAGCGCAACATCAACTCCCTATACCGGGAGAGATGAAACCCCTCCTATCGCTCATTGCCTCCATGTGATTCGGGACTGTACCCAAAAGCCACCATTTTACACGCCCTCTTGGACATGGTATGATGGAAATCAAAGCACAGTGGGAATCACACAAGAATTTATGACGATCTCGGGTCTACAGACTAACCTGTACCAGTGTCACCAGAGAACTGACATCTGGCGTGAGGTATAATACCCTCTGGGAGTTCTCGGCGAGTCCGTCCAGTGTACCCAGTCTCCACTGAGCACCCGTATACCTTCTCTGATGTCAAACACCAATGGATATGGGATCATCTATCGCTCATCATATAGGTCAAGAAGCACATACGCTAGTCTACTCTGGAGTATCGATGCCCTATCTCGGCACTCCCACGACTAGGAACATTTGAAGGATGTATTTGGCGACTACACTGTCCCCACTATTATGATCTGCATTATAGTCCTGGTAGTCAAGTACTCATCCTAAGGGCTTTATCAACATGTAACATAGAGACAATCATAGTACATGTTAAGATAAAGGGCAACCAGATAGCATACTATCATGTCAAGCAAGAAAGTCCTCCTTATATATGTCCAAGCATCCACTACAATATACATCGTATGTACAGTAATGGCCTCTAGGGCATACATATAACTAACATACCCCTCTTACCAAAGCGGATCACTCCTCTGTTTGGAGAGATCTTCAGAAAAACTTAGTCTCCAGGTTGGAACTCCAGATGTCTCCGCTTTGCATCTGCCCAATGCTTCTGTCGGTCTTGGGCTATGCGCATTCTTTCCCTGATCGTGCGAACTACATCCACAATTGCCACGATCATCTCTAGTCCAAGGATTTCACGATCTCCGACGTCATCCCAACTTAGTTGTAAACGACACTTCCTTCCATAGAGTGCTGCGAATGGTGCCATCCCAATGCTCGCCTGATAGATGTTTTTGTATGAAAACTCCACAAGGTGTAGGTGATCTTCCCACGAACCTCCAAAATCTAACATACATGCTCTTAGCATGTCATCCGGTATCTGAATTGTTCGCTCGGACTGTCCTTCCGTTTGCGGATGGTAAGCCGTGCTGAAGTTCAGACTCGTTCCCATGCTAGCTTGTAGACTCTGCCAAAATTATGATCGGAACCTTGTGTCATGATCGGAGACGATGCAAACTGGTACACCATATAATCTCATAATCTTGGGCATGAGTTCATGGGTATCAAATATAGTACATTTGGAAGAGTTAAATCTTACTTTAGATTTATGCTTACCTCCATGTACTTCTTTGCTAACGTCTCGGTAGATTGGCCAACTCGAAAGGGAATAAAGTGAGCCGACTTGGTGAGTCAACCCACAATAACCCATACTGTGTTGTTACCCTTCGTGCTGTGAGGAAGTGGAGTCATGAAGTCCATGGTAATGTGCTGCCATTTCCATTCTGGGATTGGTAACAGCTGAAGTAGACCAGCTGTTCTGTAATGTTCAGCCTTTACTTGCTGACACACCAAACACTTGGCTACGCTTCTGTCTATTTCGCGCTTCATTCCATGCCACCAGTAGTGTTGCCATAGATCCTTGTACATTTTAGTACCACTGGGGTGTACCGAGTAAGGAGAGCTGTGAGCTTCTTTTATTAACTCTTCTTGATCTGAGCCGTGTGGTACACACAATCGACTTCCATATCTTAAGGATCCGTCTTCGTGGATGATGAAGTCAGTTCGAAGTCCACTTTCTACTTATTCTTGGATCTTTTGTAACTTGGCATCACATGCTTGAGCTGCCTTGATCTGATAGAAAATAATAGACTAGACTTGTAAGTTCATCAAATATGAAGCGTTACCTAGCATAGCTACTTCGATCTTCATTCCATGTAATTCCTATTGTAGCTTCCACTGAGCGGTGAGATTCATTGCTAATAGCTGGCGGATAAGTACATCAGGAGCTATGTTCACCTTCCCAGGATGATACTGTAGGTTGATGTCGAAGTCCGCCATGAGTTCTAGCCATCTTCTATGCTGCATGTTTAGTTCCTTCTGAGTAAATACATACTTCAGACTCTTGTGGTCAGTGTATATATCCACTCGTTCTCTAAGAAGATAATGGCGCCAAATATTAAGTGCAAATATAACGACTGCCAACTCCAGATCATGCGTTGGATAGTTGTGCTCATAAACTTTCAGCTGTCTTGATGCAAAAGCTACAACTTTTCCATGCTGATGTAGAACACATCCTAATCCCTTACCGGACGCATTGCAATACACAACGAATCCTCCAAATTGATCCGGTATTACGAGGATAGGAGCAGAATTTAATCTTGATTTGAGTTCTACAAAAGCTTGTTCACATTCTTCTGACCACACGAATGCTTCATCTTTACATGTGAGCTCGATCAGGAGTATTGCAATCTTTGAAAAACCTTCAATGAATCTTCGGTAGTATCCTGCTAATCCCAAGAAACTTCGAATGTCCTTCACCGTCTTTGGTTTCGGCCATTCGCTGACCGCTGACATCTTAGCTGGATCTACCTAGATTCCTTCACCTGAAATAATATGTCTGAGAAATCCGACTTGATCTAGCCAAAATTCATACTTGCTTTATTTGGCGTAGAGTTCATGTTGTCACAATGTCTCTATGACAATCCGTAAATGCTCGGCGTATTCGTTCCGATTCTTTGAATACACCAGAATGTTCTCGATGAAGATTACAGCGAACCTGTCTAAGTACTCTAGGAAAACTAGGTTCATCAGATTCATAAAAATAGCAGGTGCATTAGTCACTCCAAATGGCATCATGAGATATTCGTAATGACCATATCGAGTCCTAAACGCCGTCTTCGGAATATCGGACTCTTTGACATTTACCTGATGATAACCCGAACGAAGATCTAGCTTCTAAAATACACAAGACCTACTTAGCTGATCGAAAAGATCATCGATTGCGTGGTAGTGGATACTTGTTCTTGATCATCACTTCGTTCAGAGCTATTTAATCTACACACATCCTGTATGAACCTTCTTTCTTCTTCACGAGAAAAAATGAAGATCCCTAACTTGAAGCCTAGGACGAATCCAACCTTTCTTCAGGAGTTCGTTCAACTGGATAAGGATCTCCTTCAATCCTTCAGGTCTTAACCGGTACGGAGCATTGATTACCGGTTGTGCACCAGGTAGTAAATCAATGTTGAATTCAAGAGCTCGATCGAGAGGCAAACCTGATATATCTTCCAGAAATACATCCTCGAACTCTCGAACTACTTCTGGCTTTTCTTCTTCCGCTGGTAGAGTAAACACTTCTGTCTCTTTTGGTTTAGCACGGAAGATTCCTGGCTCTAAGGTTCTATCTCCACTCTTGAAGTAGAAGACTACGTGATCTAGTATCTCGATTACTATCCTCCTTTGACAGAAGTCAATCGTAGCATAGAAAACTCCCAGCCATTCTATTCCCAACACAACATTGAAATTTAGGATGTTCAGTACTTTGAAATTCACGTAGAATTCTTATCCGCAAACTACAACTGGATACTGATCAAATCCCATAATTTCCTTCAAGTCTCCATTCCCGGAACTGGCATTCTAGCTTGAAATTAGTGGCTTCACGGGAATCGCGTGCGTTCTCATGAAACATTGCGACATGAAGCAGTGTGATTGTTGGCTATAGTGCCCTCAAGTCAATTATTAGATCACAGGCACGTGATTGCAATGATTGAGGGAGGATCTATACCGGTAGTACAGTCTTACTCGAGATGATAGTATGCTATCTGGTTTGTCTTTATCATCGTGTACATGCTTCAGGTGACATTACAGATCACTATTACATGTTGATAGAGCCTATAGAATTCTTGCTTGACTACCAGCAGTATGATGGAGATCATATACGTGAGAATTAGGTGGTCTATAAGAACATCCTTAAAGTGTCCCTAGTCGTGGGAGTTTCGAGACTGGGCATCGATACTCCAAGAGTAGACTAGTGTATACGGATCGAGACCCCAACGAGAGGCGGTGGCCGGTCTCACAAGCCATTGGTGTCAGTTGGTTCACCTAAGATGTATACAGGTGCTCATTGGGTTATGAGTACACCGGACTGACTTGCCGGGAACATGCTAGTTGGTATTATACCTATTGTCAGATAGCAGTTCCCTGGTGACATGTGTACAGGTTAGTCTATCGACCTGAGATCGTCATTTGTCTCGTATGAGTTCCCACTGTGCTTTGATTACTACCCTACCATGGCTCAAAAGAGTCGTGCAAACAGGTTTTAGTTGGGTACAGTCCCGAGCCACATGGAGGCAGTGAGCGGGTCGTCAGGGGATTCGTCTCTCCCGGTATTGGGGGTTAATGTCGCGGAGTGCATGGGTGGCCATCACCAGAAATCCTCTACCAAGGTAGTCAAGAATTACTGATTTGGATCAGTAGTTTCTCAGTGGGTGATGGGCTTCATACCGGCACTAAATGTCGCGTTAGTAGGGGCCTAACTTTATCCACCCCCTAGACTCGATATGCGATAGTCATAGACGAACGGACCGGACTATACAGATATTATCACTGTCAGGCTCAGTAGGGGTTTCAGGATGAGTTTGCTCGTCGGCATCCCTTTCTCTCAATACCTGGGTAGCCATTACGTACAGCTAGTGTCGCTGATGTGGTTGTGGTTAAACCCACTGCCAGCATATTGACGAGTCTTTAGAGTCCCACGCAGTGGGTTTCCCTGCTTCTGGCGAAACGTTGTAGAGGCCGTATAGTTTTACGGCAGGGTTCGATCACATATGTGTACTTGTGCACGGATGATGTTCGGACGGATAATACTAGTGGGCTTTGGTTTAAGCCGAATCCTAGTATTATATTTGTTGGATTATTTTCGTCTCTTTTTATTCGTATTCTTCGGAATACGGATGCAGGTATGTTTATACGGTTGAGGGGTATTCTTGTAATTTATTACAAGATTACTTTTAGAAGATTACACATCATCATGGTTTAGACCTTTTTGGATTAAAATGTTATTGAGGTGTAGGATGAGGTGTTTATTGCATTTTTGTGGCATGGCTAATTAGTGACCCATGGTTACTATTCTAGCATGCTTAGGATTTTTATTTGTTGTGAGATTATGTTGACTTGAGATATTTTTGGCGATCTCAGGTCGATAGACTAACCTGTACACATGTCACTAGGGAACTGCTATCTGACAATAGGTATAATTCCAATTAGCATGTTCCCGACAAGTCCGTCCGGTGTACTCATAACCCAATGAGCACCTGTATACATCTTAGGTGAACCAACTGACACCAATGGCTTGTGACACCGGCCACCGCCCCTCGTCGAGGTCTCGATCCGTATACACTAGTCTACTTTTGGAGTATTGAGGCTCAGTCTCGAAACTCCTATGACTAGGGACACTTTAAGGATGTGCTTATAGACCACCTAATTCTCACGTATATGATCGACATCATACTGCTGGTAGTCAAGCAAGAATCCTATGGGCTCTATCAACATGTAATAGTGATCTGTAATGTCACCTGAAGCATGTACACGATGATAAAGACAAACCAGATAGCATACTATCATCTCGAGTAAGACTGTTCTACCGGTATAGGTCATCCCTCAATCATTGTAATCACGTGACTGCGATCCAATAATTGACTTGAGGGCACTGTAGACAAAAATCTCCCACTTGCACTTAAGGATAATTATTGCGGTGTCGCATACTTACTACCCGTGTGATACCGAACACCCTACTTCTCTACTAATCAGTTTCACAAAGCTTGTTTGTAAAACTATTGCGTTCGTGAAATAGCTTCAGTAAGTGGATCCGCTCCAATGTTTCTTTCTATGTCTCTCATTATCTCAAGTTCGCGGAGAAAGACATCTCCTGAAATGAGCAATACCTGTCTTAGAATATGTCTGGATATCTGATGAAACCCAGTTCACAAATGAACTCTAAATCCAGCAAACTTCTTAGACTGTATCGTCCACTGAATTTAATCAGTATCATATGCCATACCTCCCTCAGTATCCGCTTGTACCACCTATCCAAACTACCGCCCCTCAAAAGAGGGAAAACTATAAGTCTGACAGTTACTCTGTCATCCAGGTCACCTTGGAAGCCTGGAATTATAATCGTCTCCCGAAGGTGGCTGCCGTTACCAAATCCCTAGACTATCCACTTATGTTTATAAACTGCTTCCGAACGTTTCTCCAGGATTGGATTAATATATAAACTTATTGCATCTAGTGCAAAAACAATATCTGGTGTGGTACTTGACATCTCATGATTGACTCAATTGCTTAAGCAAGTGATATGCTAATCATGCACATCCCTCTCCCCTTTAGTCTGTAAGACACCTTTAGAGTGGGTGACTCTATCATTTGCAGGTATACCACCATGCCAGGAGTCGTCCATTCTAAAAACACCTTTAGAATACTGTTTAAGTATCCAGATTGGGAAACTCCCCAAATCTAGATCTAAAACCATAGATCTAGTAACCAGAATGCTTGATATAATATATATCCTATGTGGAGAAACCACTATGTGACAACCACAGTATAACCGATCGTAGTGTAGGAATTTCACTTCCTATAAAGTGTATGTCATCCAAATACCAGGACATTACACCCTACTACCTTCTTAACAGATCCATCTCCTATTCTGATGAAGTCAAAACCTTTGGCTGTCACATCAAAAATAGATGATCTATCTCCGCCATACCTGCTTTAGTCTATAAATAGACACAAGCTACTTGTCCACTATACTTCCGCTGCTCCCACTGACTATAATAACCCTCTGGCAGAGTCATATACACATGCACTTCTAAAGTTAGTTTAGAACGACGCTATACTCATCCTCTTGCCGGGTCTCATAGTTTAGAAAAGAAGTAATGGTAAGTCTGGGTAAACAAGAACCTCCCTGTCACCGTCTTTGAGGATACTGAAGTACCTCTCTAGCGCCTGAGACTACCCACCATATCTGCAGAGTGTCTAATGGAATGTCAAACCCGATTGAATATTTAGGTTCTATTAAATTTTTAGTAATCGTTTGTAATTCTGAAATCACTTCCAGTTCTACCATACTCCCACTACCGTTTTCTGAAAAAGTCCATTTTACTAAAACTGTGGCGAGTCAAGAACAATATCACTATTGATCTTCAAGATGGTAGAAAGTTATCCCTCGCCACAGCCCGGGATAACCCACAAACTGTCATTACAGAAATGTGCCTTGAGTTATCCAGAGTCTGGTTTTAAGCATAAGCCGAACAACTCCATATACCTTAACATCGTTAAGATATGAACCATTCTATATTCAATATAGAAACAGAGGCACTAATTTAATTGGAACCAGATTCAAATCATGCAGCTGTCTCCAGTGCATGTCATCTAAATGGAGAGAGAGGCCGATCGGCATTACTCAACTTAGGAGTGCATCCAGATATGAGTAACCTGAAAGAGAAGCAAGTTCTCAAAATCATTACTATCAACTGAATACCAATCAGAAGTATCTACATTTTCGATCACTTTGAAGAATCCCGATACTTGCAACACATGGTTCTCTACTTTATTCTTATACCTATAACTTCTCAAAACTTTGACCTTGTATTTCTACGAAACACTTGTCTAAAACTGGAGAAGTCACAAGTAAACAGAATATAGTACGAGCACCGACCCCTTTGTTATAATGGACACTGGACAACATACAATACTTTGTATAAGTCCTCTGAGTTGAATAACTCAAACCCTATGCGTCATAGGTTGAAAACTGTACTATGGTTAAGAAGATTTACACCGCTGTTTAATACTCCTTACCTAACCATCTACTAATATAGGTAAATGTCATGGACATAATTTCAAAAAGGTATATCTTACTTTATAAAATAAATGTACAGATATATCGGTTTGAAATTGGTGCATAACAACGGATATTCAAAACCAAATATTTGTCGTCAGGCAAAACCCCTGATGATTTCCTCAAATATCACCAATTACAACGAATTCCGATATAAAGAGGATATAATCACCTAATTCCCAATTACTTACTGCCACTCATCATCTGTAAAACCATACAGATGTGAGAATCAAACTTGGTAAATACATACCCTGGAGCAAGGATATAATTGGGAAATCGGTTTTCAATTAACAACGCACAGTGAAACTGAAACATGAAAATGTTTCGAAGGGGTAGCCGGGTATTCCTAGTAATGTCTCTTCCATTATCCAGATTCATCACTGTGACCGTATATTTCCTTACCATCTCTCCAAATCTTACTAATTACCTTCTGTACACCACCCTTAGGCTAAATGGTTTTCTTCCTTCCCTACCGTTCGGCACCAGCCTATGGTTTGGAAAAAGACTATCCAATAAGCGTAATAGGTGTACTCTCCTGATCCTAGGAGCCATCACAATCTGAGAGAAGGTAAAGATAAAGGACAGATGAATAATTCTTATTCTATTTCTCCTGAACCAGAATCCATCCTCGAACTGGAACAAGTTCCTTCGAGTACGTATATAAGTATACGATGGATTATCCAATACATGCGGATCATCATAGTGATACGGGGTGTTCTGGAGAAATTCAAAGGTGAAGTAGGAGTGGCGATGATATACGCGGTTTCGTCATGAATGATAGCAGTCACAATTTACTTTGTCCTCTTTCTAATCCCTTTATTTGTCTTTACATATTACCTTCTGTACACCACATTTAGGCTAAAAGGTTTTCTTCCTTCCCCACCTTTCGGCACCTGCCTATGGTTTGGAAGAAAACTATCCAAAAAGCGCAATAGGTGTACCCTCTCCTAATCTTAGGAGCCCTCACAACCTGAGAGAAGGTAAAAGGAAAAGACAACCGAATAGTCCTATTCAATTTCTCCAGAACCGGAAACCATTCTCGAATCTGAAACAAGTTTCTTCGAGTTCGTATGTAACTATACGATGGTCATATCCAATAACTGTGGATTTTCGTAGTGATACGGAATGTTCCGGAGAAAAGCAAAGGGTAAAAGTAGGAGTGGCAATGAAGTATGCAACTTTGACAATCCAAAAGCCAGTGTGTATTAAGGAGGTTCGGTTAACTTGGTTTATGGGTTTTAGTCTAGAGTCGGGCCATGGTCGCTGCCAAAGAGAGAGAGAAAAGAAACACTCAGCGTGCACTCTAACCTAGATCAGAATGGTTAATTACTTTATCTAATCAGGATGTCTCCCACTGTATTCTCAAATTCTCCTCCAAACCTGAAAGAAGAATTAGTCGGGATCATCTAAAATCACCCGAAGAGTAAACCAACTCATCAGTGGCAATCGAGATCCAACTATCATCGCATGATAACTTGATAGAATCCACTCAAGTTATCACACTCCAGAAGGTATGCGCATGCCTGGCAAGTTTCCTGTATATTTGAAACTCCCGATGTGATTTTTACCTCATGCTCTTATGACCTTGATGAAGGTCAACAAATCATAAGTCGCATGTCAAGTTCTACCCGTCATTGTCCAGGTTAATTTGAACCCACCCATACTCACCCTTGACGAGGGTCAACAAGGCTGTACGACTGTCCCAAACCAACACATCTATCTATGCAACAGAAAAGTAACAAACAGCTACCATACACTTTGCCTTGATGAAGGTCAACAAGCATAGCATGAATACTAAGTGCTACCCGTCTGAAATGACGGAGGGCTACGAATGGTTTTTGGCGAAAAACCTTTAACGTAATGAACTTGATATCGTTGAAGGAACCGTATAGCTTTTTACAAATATATAGTAGCGAAAACCTTTGCTAAAGAGGTCACTCCCGGTGAAGGGATCTCGGCTCTTTCCTCGTGGAATGAGGTGCAGGATATTCTAAACTGAATACCACGATGCAAAACAAAAAAGTAATCGACTATAGTGAAGTTATTACCCTGATGCAAACTTCTGCCCAAGAGGTCACTCCCGGTGAAGGGATCCCGGCTCTTGCCTCATCGAATGAGGTGTTGGATATTCATAACCGAATACCGCTGTGCAAAACAAAAGAAAACGTCCTTGTAATAACAGCTTTTGAAAATTGTTCCAACAACATCGAATAGGTCTGTTTTCCTTGCATTGATCAGAATCAATGCAGTCCCATCAATTAATCACATCAGAAAAGAACGAAAATATGATGTACGTATATGCCATCCGCATTCGCCACTGGGCCCAATCATCACCCGTTAGGTTACTTAACTAACGACAGAGCGGGGGCTGGACTAGCGCGGGTGCAAAACATATACAACATCTGCTAGTGTATATATAACAATATATAATAATCGTTCTAGGCATGATATATGCAACATCACAAATAAGCGATAAGCATCACAGAACAAAACTGATAATCTGGGAGCCCCGGGTTTCCTTTGAGCCGCAAGTGAAACCCGACGTTTCCCTGGTTATGTGGATAGCCTGTGCAATGAAAACCTAGACCCCTACGAGAGCGGAAAGTTACCCACCAAAACCAGAAGTGCGGCAACCCCCTTCATCAAAGTGAATGGGCCACCCGGCACTTCACGGAATCCGGTAACTTGAGCACTCCTCCTTGGGTCAATCTGTACCCCCTACGAGCGCGGCGAATAGCCCGCCAATTCTATAGTGAGGCCCCCTCCGTCTCAACACCATGAGATGCGGGCCCGTTGCCCTCTAGAACATGGTATCATAGCCACTCCATAAGCCTTAGTTAACTCATTGCGACATTAGAAATCCGTCGTTTTTATCGTGCAAAAACTGCCGACAAAACAGTTCCGAAAACTGAAAGTTTGAGATGTTTGCACACCCCGCGGGCTTACGGATTGAACAGAGAAGCCGCGGGGTGGTGCATGGGCACCCCGGGGAAGCCATGGGGGGACCGAACGGCTGGGCTCACTCCCCAAGACCACCACAAGGTGGTCTTGGCGGTGGGGACCCAAAACTACCCCACCTTGGGTAGTTTCTACCTCACCCCCTGGACTCCTCGTGGTGGCCTCAGGGGTGGGATACCCCTCTAGGCCTCCCGACTCGAAGTTAATTTCGTGCTCTAACTCCCCGTGAAGATTCGGGCGCATTTCGTTTTGATTCGGACTTCTGAATTGGCTTTAAATGGCCGGTTTTTGGAACTTTAGCTCACTGTTTTTTCATGGTTTTGGAAATTGGTTTAGTTTGCTAATTGCGTTCGGAATTATAATGTCGTAGTTTTCAGTACATACATTACTATCTGAGACCGTGAATGTCATTTGAACGGTACAATTCGTTTAACTGCTATATGTTCTTTTAGACAGGTTTGCGAACGTGACATTCACGTTGATGTTTTGTGTTATGCTGTGGTTGTGGCGGGATCGTCGTGGTGGATAGCTTGGGTGCAATGGTAGTACAGTTTGGATTTATTTGTACATTTGATATCGCGGGGAGAGCGTTCGACATGTGGACTGCCGTCACTGCCTATTTGTATGTTATTTATTTGGGGCACAACTACTTGTGCACGGATGATATTCGGACGGATAATACTAGTGGGCTTTGGTTTAAGCCGGATCCTAGTATTATATTTGTTGGATTATGTTCGTCTCTTTGTATTCGTATTCTTAGGAATACGGATGTGGGTATGTATATACGGTTGAGGGGTATTCTTGTAATTTATTACAAGGTTACTTTTAGAAGATTACACCTCATCATGATTTAGACCTTTTTGGATTAAAAGGTTATTGAGGTGTAGGATGAGGTGTTTATTGCATTTTTGTGGCATGGCTAATTAATGACCCATGGTTACTATTCTAGCATGCTTAGGGTTTTTGTTTGTTGTGAGATTATATTGACTTGAGATATTTTTTGTTGACTAAGATATTTTGGAGACATGGACATTTATGTGATGGCTCTATTATTTCTTATCACACTCACACAACAAAAAAAACACAAGACATAATTCATTTCTCTTTCTCTTTTTTGAGCTGCTCTCAACACCTCATTCTCATGGCATCTTCTTCTTCCTCTAACTCCACCCAAACCCTCTCATGAGTTGAGAATCCTTGGGTGTCTTAAAGACAAATTAATCCTTCATCACTCTCTACTTCATCTATGGTATCTAGAGTAGCGATCTAGGAGTCCTAGTTGCCTCGGATATGAGGTTGGAGCTCGTTGCATAGACTCTCGGGTGGATCATCTTCGATGGAGGGAGATCGGAGATCAAGCTTGATCAAGGAAGCCCCTAGGAGCTTTGGATGATGGTTGAAGACCGAAGGACACGGATCTATTCGGTATAACCATTCTAACTCCTATGCATGTTTTGTTATCTAGGTCTTATGGGTAGATCCGGATAATTGGTTGTGGTAGCGCCAAGTTTTATAAATTTGTGTTCCGCATTTGGTCACAGATTGATAGCCGGGGCGCTGCCGTAACCCAACAGTGACGCTCTAGTGTTGAACAGTGCAAGTGCAGGGAGAGTGGCTAGTAGTATAGTACCTAAGTTGTGTGAGGTCGGTTTTAGATACAGGAAAAATATAGGGTGATATACAAGGATTGAAATGATGTGAAAGGGTTGGGAATTATCAGTGATATCTTGGCCAGTGGCTTCGGCTTCCTCAACTTTCATGGTAATGGCCTAATGTCAGGGTACATTCCTTCTTGCTAGAGGCACATTCCTCTGTCCGTGGGGCACGTTTCTCTGCCATTGAGGCATGTTCCTCTGTGCCTGATGAAACTGATGAGGAGGCTGTACAGGAGGTCCACATGGAGGTGGTTCAGGGAGAGCAAGACATGGTGCAGGAGCCTGAATAGCTGGCCACTGCGGAACTGTGATTACGGGTCTAGGTGCTGGAGCTGGGTGAGTTGATATGGACAATCTCCGATGGCATGAGTGGATGCGCCACAAACCAAACACAGGCCATTTGTACGGCTGCAGTCCTTCTCTAGATGTCCATTCCTCTTGCAATAGAAACAAAAGCCTGGACTGGGCTGGTTAAATGATACTCCCGGTCTCCTGGGTGCAAATGTCGGCCTAGAAGAGGCTCCTCCTGTCATCTGAGTGGCAGGGCGTTTCATACCGGCATTCTGAGGTCTGCCCTTCTTCTTCACAACTGCCTCATAGCATCGGGCAGCCTTCAAAGCAAGATCATGGGTCGGGAAATCCCCTGTAGCGAGTGCAGCTTGGATTTCCAAGTCCAACCCTTGTTGAAATCGTCATGCCCGGATCTTAGCAGTAGGAATCAGGTGAGCCGCGAACCTGTTACGACTTTGTGTTAGCGGTGTAAGAAGTGAAATCGGGAAATTTGAATTTGAGACAATATCTTACCTGCTAAGCATGGTAAACTCAGCATCGTATTCATCCATGGACTTGATCCACATCGAGCCTTGTTATAAGTGGATGAACTGTTGTTCCATATCGAAACAGGAAGTCTCAGGGAAGTATTTTGTATCGAACAGATCACGAAACGTCTTTCATTCAATCGGTTAGGCGTGTCGGCTTTCTTCAGCCTTCCACCATACTCTGGCGTTGTCCATTAGTTACAGCATTGCAACTCTCACCCAAGCAATCTCTGGCACTTGATCTGCTGCCAAATCATCTTCTATAGCCTGAGCCCATTCTTCTGCCTCTAGTGGGCTCTCTTTTCATGAAAAGTGCTTCGAATGCAGTGGCCAGAATTGCTTGACTTCGGGTGCCAAAGCTTCTGGACGGTGCATGTGGATAGCAGTTTGCTGCTGCTGACCCTCCAAGAGGCTCCTGATCACCTCAAGCAGTACCGTTTTCTCATTGATGGGAGCTGCAATGGTAGATGGTGGTGGTAGAGTAGGCGGTGGGGTGTTGCCATTGACGTTCGTGCTCGTGTTATTGGAAGAATCAATAACCTTGATAGAAAAAGAAAGGTTAGGATAGATTCAAGGAATTTGAAATGTAAGGAATGTATAGTTTCCGATTCTTATAATTCCTGCAATATATATTGCTTAGGTCTTCATGTAGAACTGATCTGCATGGGCCACCAATAAAACCTGTCACACCTCGCTTCCCAGTGCACGGAGGCTGTCTTTTAGTAACTTGAGGGTATTTTGGTGAAACTTATCGTCTTTTTATGTTTAGAAAAATGTAAATTTATTATATTTTGAAAATAGATGGATTTTGTAATATTTATATAATTATTAAAAATTAAATTTTATTAAAGTCGAAAAATTAGTTTTTCTTAAAAATCGTATTAAAAACCTTTCGAGACCGAATGCTCCGTGGGGAGGTCTGCATCTCGCTCTACTAGCCTAAGATGTGCGATAATCCGCACCATCCTATAGCAAGTCACCTAAAAAAGGTTGTGGAGGCTTAATCGCAAAGGAATTTAAAATACAATTTTAAAAAAAAACGTTTTTATAGTACATGGTATTTTGATGTAATATTGTAATCGTAACCAAAAATATATCCAAGGAGTATCTTGCGATGGAACCATGTGTCTATGTGAGAGGTAGGTCGTTACCTCATGAATTTTCCTAAAGGTATGTTTAAGCAAAACAATAAAAGGTGTGATATATAAAGTCCATGGTATTTTAATGTAAAAGTTAAATTAAAGTTATTTAGCATGATGTTTTTAAGTGAAAGTTGGTTCTAAACTTTAATTTTATGATTATAAATATAGGGTAATGATTTGGATGAAAAATATGTAAGAACAAGTGGAATTATTAAGTTTTAGACGAAGACGTCGGTATTAACTCCACTTACCGACATGTTTTGAAAAAGCGATTTTCAAAGAAGAAGAAAAGAGATTAGAAGGGACTTACTAGTGAATTAGTTTAAGGAGAACTAAAAGAAGAGTGGGTTGTCGTCGTGGTGTCGCGGGATCACCGGAAAAGCTTCGATTCTCCGTCGGAAGTTGATCGTTGGCTAACTCTTTTTCTACTCCTCTTGTACCTGAGAAAATTTGAGAGTTTTGGCTAGAATTTTCAGAATAAAGAAGGGCTAGGGCATGGGGTAGTATTTATAGTGTGTAATTAGGGTTTTGGAATTAAAATTCATTAAAAGATGATAAATTGGGAAATTGAGTGGTCTATGTTTGATTGCAAAGCAATCAAACAGTGCAGGGGAGTTAAAGGTAGGGGAAAAGACTCGTGTGCAAAGCACGGGCACCATTGGCTATGGGGGGACCGTCGGTGCCGGCCCTAAAGGGATTTCAACCGGTCGATTGGTGAGGGGGAGCCGTCAGATTGGAGCTACGTGTACAAGCTAGTATTAACTCTCTTTTGCACATGTTTGATTTCTTCATACTTTTCATTTTATGTGCATTGCACGTGTAAACTTTTGGGCTTCCAAAAAGCTTTAAAAAAATAAAATCTGAAAAATAAATGTGCCTGATGGGAATCGAACAAAGGGGCTACGTCACAGTGTGTAAGGGCTTTAACAATGAGCTACAAGTGGTTTCGTGCTGTTCTTAAACAAAATATATTTATAACTTGTACTCTGGCTTGTAAATTTATTTCTGTACATTAAACTAAAAATTTTGTACAGTAAATTCAGAGTCGTTACAATAGTATGCTATTTGGTTTGTCTTTATCTTAGCATGTGTATATGTTTTCCTTGTTATTACGTATCAATAATGCCCGTAGGATTATTGCTTGATTACCAGCGTTATGATGGCATCATACATGTGGGGGCTAGGTAGCACATCCTTAAATGTACCTAGTCATGGGAGTATCGAGATTGGGCATCGAAATTCCGGAGTAGACTGGTGTATACATTTCTAAATCTCGACGAGGGGCAATGGTTGGTCCGATAGCCATTGGTCTTTGGCACCTAAAATCGTATACAGGTGCTCACTGGGGGTGAGTATACTAGACGGACTTGCTGCGAACTTCTAGATGGTACTATGCCTATCGTTAGATAGTAGTTCTCAGGTGACATAAGTATATGTTAGTTTTTAGACCTAAGGTCGTCATTTGTCTCATGTGAGTTCTCACTGTACTTAGATTACTACCCTACTACGGCTCTACTGAGTCGTGCAAACATGTTTTAGTTGGGTATAGTCCCGAGCCATATGGAGACAGTGAGCGATTGTTGGGGATTCATATCTCCCGGTTTAGGGAGTCGATATTGCACTGTGTTCGGATAGCGAGCACCATAAGACCTTGGCCAAGACAGTTGAGATTTACTGATAGTTAGATCATTAGTTTCTCGGATTGGTCCTAAGCCACATCGGCAAGAATTATCGAGTTATTAGGGTCTGACGTTTACCACCCGTTAGACCCAATATGCGATACTCTTAGACGAAGAGACCAGACTGTACAGAGATTGTCACAAATAGGTTCAGTAGGGGTTCGGATGAGTTTGCTCATCGGCCTTCCTTTTCGACAAGTACATGGGTAGCTGTTTGGTACAGCTAGTACCGCTGACATGCTTGTGATTAAACCTACTGCCAGCGTACTGTCAAGTCTTTAGAGCCTCACACTGAAGGTTTTCCTGGTTCAGGAGAAATGATGTAGTAGCCGTATTTTAATATGTGCAGGGTTCCGATCAAATGAGTATGCTAGCTACCCAGACTTTTGATCGGACAGTTGATGATACTAGCCGGCTTAGAATTAAGCCGAATTATTAATCAGGTATTGATTTAATAATTACATATATATATTTTCGATATGTATATTTTAGTATTATATTCACTGTATTATTCTATCTCTTTGGGTATTCGTATTTTTATACGAATACTGGCATGTATTTATGGAGACGTATTTTTGTGCGCAAACAAAGATACATTGTAGAAAGACGACACCTCATTTATTTTGTATTTCCATTTATGGAAATTGGAAATGAGGTGGAGGGGTGAGATGACTTGAGAATGGTGGGAGGCCTGGATGAATAGGGCAGTCAAATGAATTGTTAATTCATTTGTCTACACTATTCAAGTATGGTTGGTTTTTAATATTGCAAAAATGATTTATCAAAAACCATGCTAGCATTATTATTGTGTCAGATTTTTCATTTCCACCATTCACTTTCTCTCTCCTTTTTTGAGCTCCTCCTCCTTCTTCTTCCTCCCTATACTTTCATGTGTTGAGAATCAATGGTGGAAGAGAGGTGGAAAAACACTAGAACAACTCGCTACATCTCTAGGAATCCTAGTGTATCAAGCTAAGATCTTTAGTTGCTCCACTTGATTGTTAGTGTGGAGCTAGAGCCTTGAACCAAATATCTCAGGTGGATCATCTTCGAAAAAGTGAAGACCGGTGGTCAAGCTCGATCACGGAGACTCCGAGGAGTTAAGGAAGAGGGTTGAAGACTGAAGGACACGAATCTCTTGGTATAACCTTCTTTTCCTAGTAGATAAAATCTTTGTAGTTTTCTAATTTAAGTATTTGGTTAAGATTATAGGGTTTGTAGTTTCTAGCGCTTCTCGAATTTTTGTTTTTCATTCTGCAAAGGTCGGGGTTATAGCGGTAAAGGCACTAGGAACTGTTACAATTCACGACCTCTTCAACGGTCGGTCAACTTACTCAGGCCCTTTCAATGGCCGGTCAACCAAGACTAGGACCCCTTAAAGTCCGTTCAACCAAGACCTGACCCCTTCAATGGCCGGTCAACCAAGATCCGGACCTCTTAAGGTCCGGTCAACCAAGACCCGGACCCCTTAAAATCCGGTCAACCTAAAAGCTTGGACCCATTGAAGTGCGATCAAGCGAAGCCCGGACCCCTTAAAGTCTGACCAAGAAGCCCAGACCTCTTAAAGTCCAATAAAGTGAAGCCTAGACCCTTGCATAGTTTAGCCATGACGGTGAACAGGCCCCCCATAGGGACCGGCTTGGTGAACTGCCCTCACTATGGGGGCCGGCTCGGTAGTCCGACCCCCGTAGGGGAACCGACTTGGTATTCCGACCCCCACAAGGGAGGATGGTTGGGTGGTCCGGCCCCCATAGGGGGGCTGACTTGGTGGTCTGGCCCCCAACAGTGGCCGGCTTGGTGCATGTTGGACTAAAAAATAATAAATATTGGTCTACACTTTTATTTGTACAAAAAATTTTACAAATACCCTATTTCTATTGTTTGGAAGGGAGTAGTTATCTGTTTTAAATTTCAAGAGGGTTTTCCCTCTTTTTTTTATTGACCATTGTGCCACCCCCTTAGCCAATAAACAGAGGATGTATGTCTCACTTTTACACACTTTTTCATTCTACACGCTTTTTCATCCTACAAAAATTCTCAACACATTCTTCTCTACAAACTCTCTCATTCTCTACTCTACACTTGTACTCATTTGAAAGAAATAAAGAGAGATTTTTTTAATTCTTGCAATGGTTCTTCGTGTTCTTCTTCAAAGGTGAGGATGTCGAGATTCTTCCCGAGAATCCGTAACCTTACTTTAATTTGGCAATAGTGTAGCCTTTTCTTTCTTTTTGTCATGCGATCAATGGAATATTATCTTCTAAATTGAATTTGTCTCTTTAAATAGTAATAAACATCTTTCTTACATCGTTTTCATTTATATTTTATATTTTTCTTTTCTTGATCTGGGGTATTCTTTAAAAAGATATAATTATCAAAGCATACTTGTAAAAAATACGAATTACATATTGTTTTGGAAATGTGCAACCCAACCTTCTTATTTTCTTTCTCTAACATACAAAAAATATTGTTTTATGTGACCTTATTAAAAGCACCGCTATATTATAGAGATTGTCTATATAATTTATAAAAAGCCATACTCTATATTATAGAGATTGGCTATTTATTTTCCATAACCCTATTTTATCGGTTAATACCATTAAAAATTGGCATCATGCTGTAATTTTACCGTTGTTCTTTTCTTCTTTAGTTTTCATTTTAATTATATCATGAACATAGATTGATTGGTTTAATACCGACTAAAGAGGACCATTTATGGTTATGTATTTTTTTCGAGTATTGAATGATTCGTACCCATTCCGTATGACCCTTATTTAATAAACTAAATAGAACTAAGGTCTTGAGTTGTTCGGATCATTGCTAAATAAGAGAAAGTTATTCTCTACTTTGGTAATAGCTCAAGCACATTCAAATCGTATTAATAAAACACAACCACACGATGACCGCACGTGAAGGTGCCGGTCCGTCGCTAAATAATCCCACCAAACGTGTGCATTGTCAGTGAGTTGTACCTTTGCTATATTAACCAACGCTTCTATCGGGACCTGTACGGCTTGGAGATCATTGGTAGTACTCCGAAGTCATTCTTCGTCTACTAAAGGTGTCTCTTTTCCGGAAAAATTCTTGGAATGTAACGATCTAAATTGTTTAACACCAGCAGTCCCCTGGTGGGTTGAGACTGATGCCTTCTCAAGGATTTTGGCTTGTTGTTGCCGACTCGCTCGCAGCTCTTGATGAAGGGTGGCGGTATGTTGTTGTTGCTGCTCCAACTATCCCTGCATCATTTGTAACATTACTGCTTGCTGAGCTGTGGCATCGTTGATTCTTTTTCCCCTTCTATTTCGGTTAAAGTGACGGCCGGCCATTGCTATCTGAATGAGGGTATGGGGGTTAGATTACTATAAGGTGCAAGGGTGGAGAAAAGGGGAAAATATTAACTTGCAATAAGGAAAAGAAATTATTGCTAGAAGGAACATTCAATGAACTTTAGAAACACGTTACGCAGGAAGAATTGCTTGAACTGAAACTTTATTATTCATAAATTCGAACAAGGTAAGACTGAAAGATAAACATTGCCCTATTGCTATACAATGCTTATTCTTGACCAAAAAGACAAACAAGTCTCGTCAATCCCTAAAATTCAATATGTTGCGATAAACTCTCGTACTAAGATAAGGACGTTCATTTCCATAGTTCCTTGTAGGAGCTACTACCTGAGGTTCTTCAGCCTCAGGTTCCTTCTCATTTGAAGCTTCATCCTCCGACACCTCCTCAGCCGGAGCCTCGCTTTCGGACTCCTCTTCCATGAGGTTTTCTTCTCCGGACCTTCTTCTTCTGCTGGAGCCCCTTCATCAAGATCCTACTCCATCGGATCTTCCTCTGCGGGACCCTCATCTAGGTCCTCTTCAACTGTGTTTTCCTCGGGGTTTTCCTCTTCAGGTTCTTCCTCTGGATCCTCTTCCGTTGGTTCTTCCTCTGGATCCTCTTCTATTAGTCCTTCCTCTTCGTCTTTAGAGTCATTGGCTATCATGTGCTCTGGCGCTGCAATTTCCTTCTCGAAATCGCTGTCGGCATAAATGATCTGTGGACCTTCGACCTCATCGTCAGAGCTCATAAGTATGACTTCGAACGTAATAACCGATTGGGTATCATCTTCAAGAATGGGTGCTACTGCGGGGTTTGCCGTGACCTGGAAAAAAAAGTTCATGATTAGATATGGAATTCAACCGGGAAATGGCAAAGTAGATATGATTCAAAAACATGATAAAGTTTAGTTAATGTCTTTGTTTTAGTACATTTTGACCAGCATGGGCAACCACTAAAATCTGTCACATCCCACTTTCCAAAGGACAGAAACGGTGACGTGGATAGTCCATAACCTACTGTATTGAGTGTGGTCTAATTCAATACAGTTATATTAAGCGTATATATATAACATGCATGCAATGTACTAAAACAAATAATAAAAGACAAGTATTTATTTCCATTAACTGATAACTTTATTTCATCACTGGGTACTGAAATAAAGAAAATTGTTTATTACATCAAAGGAACGGAAAGTAAGCCATAAACAGGTGGGCAACAGGAAAAGTAAAAACTCTAGTCCTGATAATCGGGTGTCAGCTCCGCATAATCCTCGCCAGTAGGTTCCACTTATTCGTCATCTTCTCGGACCTCATCCTCATCTAACAGACATCCCAGGAATAGAGAAAAGGAAAAAGAATTCCATCAGCGAGTTACACTCGGATAGGATTGTCTCATAAGGAATAATAAGTAGGGAAATATGTGTGTACAGTGTTTGATGTCGTGTAAACGTACTCTCATTAGGTATCCACTAAGTATTTTCATTATTACAATTTAATAAAACATGGGTATGCAGTTGGAATGATCATTCTATTGTATTCAATAATTATGGATTAGTGTTAGCGTATAGTTTCAACTAAGCATGGAATTTCAACAGTTGCATAGGACACCTGTAATAACGAGATCTTCTAAATCAGACCACCCGCAATATTGGGATCTTCTCGAAGGTGACTCGTAAATCGGGATCTTCTAAAACATGTCACCTATAACAATGAAATCTTCTTTAAGTATTCCATACCTAGGTTTGCGTGTCTAACCCAATCCATAGGCGATATCATAAGTTGTGTTCAGTAGGAAAAGTTTGAGTGATTGGACCTTTAATGATAATCTCTCTTACAGTCATTTATTGTATTTACAATCATATAAGGAAACTATGGTGTTTTATTTGAAGTTTGACAATTCATAATATTTATCCCAGTATTATAGAGACCAAGGGTTATTTCGAGTTCTTTGTTGATCGATTTTTCCGTGAAGACGTCACTATCAACCCTCTATGCTCGTGGAGTGCGATAATCCGCACATCCATTAAGGAGGCCTCATAAAGAGTTGCAGGTGATACAATTATCAAAAGAACTTAGTACCATCTTAGGTATAGGGGGTTTAATGTAAAAGTTCTCTCTCCAATATTCAGAGTATTTTAATTATTGTTTAAGAAAGTTCAAGGTATTTATTTGAAATTAATATTTTAGAAAAATATTTCCTTGTTGGGAACCACTGCACATAGATAGTCAGTATTTTTATCCTTTTCCAGGACGATTGCCTAATAACCACGGAGCGTTTTACTTAAAATATCAACTGGGGTATATTCGTTAGAACATAGATTTGATAAGTTCAAGGTATTTTATTTGGAAACATGAATTTTACATGAAGTGGTATTTAATATAAATTTTTGGTCTTCAAATTGAGGGTATGTTTTTAGCACTTAAATACGGTTTTTTCGTATTTTTATTAAAAGGCTCAACCTTTACAAAAAAAGTATTTTAATGAAAAGAACTCAATTTTCAAGTTAAAGGTATAATTTTAGCTTCATGATGCTTAAATGTATTTTCATAAAGAAACAAACAATATTTTAGAAGGTTTAGAGTGATTTTAAAGAACAACCTAGCCTTTAACTTTCAAAGGTGGCAAGCATTTTTATTTTTAAAAAAAACTAACTAGGAAAAAGTTGTTAACATTTCACAAAATTCTTATTTTTTAAACATTAGTAACATTTTCTTATAGGCTATTTTCATATAAACATATATTGGTATATTACTGTGTCACAAAGGTTCGCATAATGACGTATTATGACATGAGCATTTTAGATCGGGGGTAGGTCGTTACCCAGTGATATGTTGTGTGAAAGAAATTATTTTAAGAAAAATGAAACAACGATTATTAAAAAAAATTGGTTACAATGTGTCATTTGGTGTGGTAGCTCACTAGAATATCAATATCACTATTTTATATTTTATTTTTCAGAGATTAACAATGAAACAGAAAGTGATGGGTGAAGAAGTGAGAGACGAATTCTACCGTGTGTTGAGATACGAATTTTAGGATGTCAATACGTCTCCTTACTCGGAAACGTGAGCCTCTCCCTCCTCTGATTTTTGTTGGGAAAACGGTCGGCACCACTGCGTCGGCGTCGAAAAATTGAAGGCCGGGGTATTTTTCTTAGATTTTTGAAATGAATATTTTGTGAGAAAAAGAGTGTGAAATGGGGCTCTATTTATAGGGTTTTTAGAAAATAAAAAGCATTAATTCGAAGCGGATTCTTAGCTCGACCAGATCCGAACCCGCGCTTGAACCCACGGCTGAATCCAAGATTTGTCACTTGCGATGGCGGGAGGGCTATCCACGACTGTTAGATCAGATGATCCAACGACTCTCATTCACCCTCATGGGGCCATGCGCAAGCTCGTTGCTCCACGCGCTTCCCCCTTCCTTGTTTCCCTGCGGTTTTAATTTTTAAATTTTTTTTCCTTAAAATACATTTGATTAGTTTCTGAAATTGGTTTTTATTTTAGAAAAATTATTTTAAAATAGTTAAAATTGTTGGAAAAATTTTTGAAATTCTATTTTAATGTTTTCTTCAATTTGTAATAAAATTTGGTTAAAAATAATTTTATTTTCCGACATTAAAAATACTTAATAATCTTATCCTTTTCTAAAAATTCATTTTTAAATTCTTAAAAATTATATCAATTTTAGAAAAGTGTTTTTCAATATTAGAAATGCTAAAATAATTATTTGACATAGAAAATTTGAAAAATCTTTTATTATGTATAAAAAAATCCCAACGTTACATGAGCTGTGGATATATGATACCGTAATAATTGGTCTTAAATGCAAGTGGGAGATTGTTGGTTATACTGCACTCAGATCCAAGGTCTGGCCGGCTATTATCGACGTTTCGTCCAGGATTTCTCCCGCATTGCTGCACCGTTGACCGGGTTGACCCGGAATGGCGTTTCTTTTGATTGGACCCCGGCATGTGAGGATAGCTTCCAGCAGTTGAAGACTCGTCTGACTACTGCACCAGTGTTAGCATTGCCTTCAGGATCAGGCGGGTTCGTGGTATATTGTGATGCTTCTAGAGTGGGGCTGGGATGTGTATTGATGCAGCACGACAGAGTTATCGCGTATGCTTCTCGGCAGCTGAGGAAACACGAGCAGAACTACCCCACCCATGATTTAGAGATGGCTGCAGTGGTATTTGCACTTAAGATCTGGAGACATTACCTATATGGTGAGTCGTGCCAGATATTTACTGACCACAAGAGTTTGAAGTATATTTTCCAGCAGCGAGATTTGAACCTGAGACAGCGCCGTAGGATGGAGTTGGTGAAGGATTATGACTGCGAGATTTTATACCATCCGGGCAAGGCGAATGTAGTGGCAGATGCTTTGAGTAGGAGGCCCGGAGGTAGCTTATCTTGTTTGAGCGCAGTGCAGATGCAGTCGTCGGCGGATTGGCAGGTGTTATGTGATAGCAGAGTGCAGTTCGAGTTTACTCCTACAGGGGGACAGCTAGCCCATTTCAGAGCACGCCCACAGTTACTTGACCATATCCACGAGGCACAGTCCGGCGATGCCCATACATTAGAGATTATTGAGCAGATTCAGCAGGGCAGAGTTTCTGAGTTCGTGATTGATGATCAGGGGATACTTCGATTTGGGACTCGACTGTGCGTGCCAGATTCAGAGGGACTGAGGCGTGATATTCTCGAGGAGGCACATAGATCAGTATACAGTGTGCATTCAGGTTCCACCAAGATGTACCGTGATTTGAGAGAGGTTTACTGGTGGGACGGGATGAAGAAGGATATTACAGACTTTGTGTCCAGATGCCTGACTTGTCAGCAAGTCAAGACCGAGCACCAGAGGCCAGCCGGCGAGTTACAGCCTTTGCCCATCCCTGAGTGGAAGTGGGAGCAGGTCTCCATGGACTTCATTGTGGGTCTACCCAGGACAAGTCGAGGGTACGACTCTATTTGGGTGATTGTTGATCGACTGACGAAAGCGGCTCACTTTCTGCCAGTGAAGACCACTTTTGGATTTTCTCAGTACGCCCAGGTTTATATTGATGAGATCGTGCGACTGCATGGTGTTCCGACTTGCATCGTGTCCGACCGTGGCACCCAGTTTACCAGCCGATTGTGGCAGAAACTTCAGGAAGCATTGGGCACCCGATTGAGTTTTAGCACAGCCTTTCATCCGCAGACTGACGGTCAGTCGGAGCGTACGATTCAGACTCTAGAGGACATCTCAGGGCTTGTGTTTTGGATTTCGGTGGTAGCTGGGATCGTCATTTGCCTTTGATCGAGTTTTCCTACAATAATAGCTTCCAGGAGACGATTCAGATGGCACCTTTCGAGGCTTTATATGGGAGGAGATGTCGATCGCCTGTATGTTGGACAGAGCTCAGGGAGAGCTGTATTTTGGGGCCTCAGATCGTACAGGAGACGACCGAGAAAATACAGCTGATTCGGGACAGGATGAGAGCGGCACAGAGCAGGCAGAAATCTTATGCTGACAGGCGTCGTCGCCGACTCGAGTTCGCTGTTGGCGATCATGTTTTCCTGAAGGTCTCTCCGATGAAGGGTGTGATGAGATTTGGGCGGAAAGGGAAACTGAGCCCTAGATATGTTGGTCCTTTCGAGATCCTAGAGCGTGTTGGTCCAGTCGCTTATCGGTTAGCTCTTCCGCCCAGCTTCCCCGATGTTCACCCCGTATTCCATGTCTCGATGCTCCGCAAGTACCTTCATGATCCCTCCCAGGCGATTCAGCACCAGACGATCCAGCTAGAGCATGACCTTTCTTTCACCGAGCAGCCGGTTGTCATCTTGGATCGGCAGGTGAAGAAATTGAGGTCGAAGGTCATACCGTCCGTCAAGGTCCTTTGGCGTGGCCCGAACAGCGAGGAGGTCACCTGGGAGACCGAGGTAGAGATGAGGAAGAGATATCCCCATCTTTTTGAAGGTACGCGTAGTTAAATTCTAAATTCGGGGACCGAATTTCTTTAAGGGGGGAAGATTGTAACCCATCGAAAATCGTTTAGGCAGTTTTTCGGTAATCGGCTAATTTTTCGGCTTTTTCCGTAAAAAGTCGAAAGTGATATTTTTCATTGTAGACCTAATTATACAAAATTTAAATAAGATATTACTACAATTTTGTCACTAAAATGTCATTTATAATTTTCTAGTTAAATAAAAAAATAATTCGTAATTAATTATTTTTTTATTATTTTAAGCCTTTTTAAATACATTTAATTAGGGATAAATACAAATTTAATTAGGTAAATTTCTTAATTTGGAGTCTTTATAAGCTAAAATATGGTGTTAATAAAATTATATCATGTCTTGCAAACTTTTAGATTTTTGGTGGGAAAATTATGAAAAAATGGCTTAAAAAGGGGGTTTTTTGGAAAAAGTTTAACATGAAAGCTTGAAATGATAACATATGATGTTCTAATCACCTAGAAACTTCTCAAAATTTCCCACACCCCTCTCCCTTGCTGCTGGCCGGCCTTGAGCTGCTGGATCCCCATTTTCCCACTTCATTTTGCTTCATTTCCTTGCAAAACATTCATAAAAATTCACAAATTTCTTTCTCCATTCAAACCAAAACCCTAATCCCTTCTCTCTCAAACCAAATTAGTTCAAAAACATGATGAAAGGAGGCTTCTTGGTGACTTGATCAAGCTAGGGTTCAAGCTTGAGAGGTGAAAATTCTAAACTAGTTGCTAATTTGTAGTTTATATATGCTAGAATCTAATTTTGAAGTATTGATTTAGTGTAAATCCTTGTTTATGAAAAATCAAGAGAAGGTTTTGGTTTTTAAAAATTAGGGTTTGTAGCATAATGGTTGTATTATGTTAGGGATGGTTGTCTAATTGATTAGAATGGTAAATTGTGAAATGATATGCTTGCTAAATCGACAAATTACGATGTTTGTATCGAATCGGCTAGAAATTCGCTTACTAGATTTTTGTAGAAAACAGAATGCGGTCAATTTGCGTTAGGTTAGCAATATTATTAGCTTCGTATAGGATTATTAGAATGCGCGAACGCGGGGTTTCGTCTAGTCGGGTTGTAGTTTAATCGATTTTCCCGAAATGACAATTCTAGTTTAACGATTAGCGATTTTCGTATGTTTTCCGCGCACCGAATGTATGCTATGATTAATACGAGAGCGTGGATAATTGTATGTTGTGACTTGCATTGTGTTAGGTTTTATAATCTTATGCTTGATATTATGCAAATATAGGATCGGTCGGGGAAACTTCGGATACGGCGCGAAAAGGCAAGGCGGTGGCCGGATCGGATTAGCAGGGATTTCAGGTGAGTAGATGTATTCATCTATGGGGGAATCGTCTGAATGGCGCGAGGTGCCCCCCCTAGTTAGGATTTCCTTATCCCTTGCAAGATTCATATTGTTAGTTAGCTTATCCATTCATGTACACTGCATACCCTAATAGCGTACAGTATATTAGATTGCATGGACATTCATCCATACTTATGCGATATCACTTTGTAGGACACGAACACCATTACCATTGGCATCTGTAGCACGCGCACTATTCATGTGACACACACGCCTTTGGTAATTGCCATGCCACGTGCACGATAGAACCTGTTTATCTTAATATCGTCACCTGCATTCATACTTGATATATGAAGCTGCATCGCATGCACATATCTCGCATCATCATCATATTTACATAGAACTCTAGCCAAAATTCACATCATACACATTGATATCATAGACATTTATCATATATATAACATGTGGACATTATGATTTTCTTGAGGATTTCAGTATTGCTGCGATTTCTGGATTTTTGGGGAAAACCGCAAGAATTTAACAAAACCTTATATTTATCATTTTCAAAACAAAGTTGCGGTTTTCTCGTGATGTATGTGTCGTCCACCATTAGTTTTCATGTGTTCTGTTGGATTTCGAGACCAGATTCGAGGAGTGGATGAACCGTCTCGGGTACATGGTGGGCCCGGTATGGTATCCCGGGGCAAGAAGATCGAGTTGTAGACGATGAGCCTGGCAGGGAAAGACTACCTACCGGTGATGTCTGGCGCGGCGGATATCCGGAGGATACCGACCGTTGTCGTGAGATTTATGATATGGGCCGATCCGGACTGACGGAGCCCGATATTGAGACAGATATGATTCCTTTTTGGTGTCGATGCTTGACACGGGTTTTCAGATGATTTCTTGATGATATTTAGCTATTATGCAGACATTCGTTTTCTAAAAGTTAAGAATGCAGTAACTTTAACATTTAAAACACTTAAAGAGTTAGAAAAGACATTGCATACCTGTGCATGCATACTAGAGATATTATAGCACATATGGACATGCATGTTGTGGTGCATTGCGTGCATTCTTACGATTGCCTTATTAGATGTTATATTTACTCACGAGCTGGCAACTCACCCCCGTTGTGCCACAGTGTCTTGCAGGTCGGACCCGTCAGTCTTGTAGCGGCAGGCTATCTTGTCATCAGTTCCTTTTGCTCAGACTCGCGACATCGCCCGTAGGTGGGTTGCGAGTATACTTTATTTCTTTTTGCTTTATCATTGTATCTAGTATTCTCCATCTACCACTTTATATTGTATATGCGACCTAATGATGAGACTGGGAGATTTGTATATTCGTGGTTTCTTTTGGGTCGAGCTCACTTGAGCCGACGTGTGTTTTCTGGTATTTGCATCTCTTTTATACTCTTTTTCTTGATATTACTATTATATTGCATGTGGTTGTGATCCGTCTTGGGCGAAGAGCTAGCTCCCGCTTGGGGATGCCATTTTTATAATTACAGGTTTATTATCTTGTTGTACCCATTTTGGGGGATAGAAAAAACAGGGGAGACTCTGCCGAAATTTTCAGAAATTTTTGATGTTTTAAAAAGGGATTCTTTGCAACTTAATTGATTTGAAAATCGTCTTCATTAAAGGTTTTTCCTTCACTCTCTTTTGATTTTGGGTTAGATTTCTGGGCTTTGGCTGACTTAGGTTACGGTACGCCTTTAGACGTCTCGTAATCTAAGTGCCAGTCACGTTCCGTACTTTCGGGTCGTGACAAAGTTGGTATCAGAGCGTAGGTTTTACCTTTCTGAGTGTAGGACGACCTTGGTAGATGGAGTAGGTGACTTAAGCAGAGTGGCGTAGCGTGGGTATGATCCGCGGCATACTTACGATACGGTACTCCGCCTAAGTAACCTTAGGACATAATTGCTTGTATTTCCTTTCTTGATTCCTTGCATTCCTTGATTCAATTGCAATGTCCTTATCAGTCCTGTTTATTATTCAGCTTCGATGCCGCCAAAGACTACGAGAGCTCAGCGAGCTGCCGCTAGGGATGAGATTCGAGCGGGCTCGTCTGAGGCGAAGATCGAGCGGGAGGATACGCCTACCCCTCAGGGTCCTACTGATCCGCCTTATCCTGACCGTATTGCTAGACTAGAGGCCGGCATGCAAGAGTTGCGACAGATGATGGGATCTTTAGTTGAGTCCAGCCGGGCACAGAGATCCGAGGACGTTCCTTCCACCGCACAGACCACGATCGTACCTGCTGCATAGATGGTCACTCCTGCTGCTACTACGGAGACTATCCCTGTTTCACTACAGGAGTTCATGAGATTGAGACCTCCATCTTTTACCGGTACAGATGCGACAGAGGACCCACAGGCATTTCTTGATAGGATGGCTCGGATTTGCCGTTCGTTGAGGTGTTCTGATGATAGATTGGTGGAGTTTGCGAGTTTTCGTCTGGAGGGTCTTGCCCAGACATGGTACGACTCAGTAGAGAGAGGCCGAGCTGCAGGTCTTCCTTCTATGACCTGGGATGAGTTTACATCTGCATTTCTTGCCCGTTTTCTTCCGGAGAGTGTCCGAGATGCTCGAGCCCGTAGTTTTGAGTCTTTGCGCAAGACTCCTGGGATGACAGTGTCGGAGTATGATATACAGTTTACCCAGTTGTCTCGATATGCTCCGTACCTAGTCGACACTGAAGAGAAGAGAATAAAGAGGTTCGTGCGAGGGCTTGATACACAGCTATTCCTTGCCATCGGCACCCAGCATTTTGACACATATGCAGCCGCGATGGATGCAGCCTTACTATTGGAGGAGCGTATTGCTGAGACTCCGGTCGTTTCTGGGCCGAAGAGGATCCGTACTGATACGCCAGCTCAGCGGCAGATGGGCAGACACCGCGATAGATTATTTCCGGGAGATGGTGGAGGCAGAGGATTGAGACGAGGTCAGTTATTTGGTTCATATCCACAGACCCAGCAGTCGTCTCCAGGATGTTTTCGGTGTGGGAGTCAGTACCACCGTGTCAGAGACTGTACCATGGGACGCCAGGGTGCGGCGACAGTCCCGCATGTGACTTTACCACCTTCACCACCTTCTCAGAGAGCTTTACTCCCTACTCCTGATGATGCTCCACGCCAGTCAGATGCTTCTAGAGGCCGTGGGCGTGGCGGTCCGGTTCAGAGAGGACGAGGCGACAGAGGCAGAGGCAGAGGCCGAGGTAGAGGCAGAGCACAGCCAGCTATTAGTGGTGGACAGGCCCGAGTGTTCGCATTAACTCCTCAGGATGCACAGGCATCCAATGCCGTCGTGACAGGTACTCTGCCAGTATGTTCTTTTGATGCACGGGTATTATTTGATCCAGGCTCCACACATTCCTATGTATCCACATACTTTGCACCGAGGTTGGGCCGAGAGTCTTCTCCGTTAGATCAGCCGCTTGTCGTTATTACCCCGGTAGGCGAGTCTTTTGTTGCCCGTTTTGTGTACCGATCTTGTTCCGTTCGTATCGGGGAGAGAGATTCTTCTGTAGATTTGATTCTCCTCGATATGCTAGACTTTGACGTTCTTCTTGGTATGGACTGGCTAGCCACCTGCTATGCATCCGTGGACTGCCGTGAAAAAGCAGTCAGATTCAGTTTTCCTGGCGAGCCGGTTCTTATTATTCAGGGAGATCGTAGCGCTACCCTTCCCAGCTTGATTTCTTCTCTTCGCGCTGGTCAGCTATTAAGGAAAGGGTGTCAGGGATTCTTAGCCTATGTTTGTGATACTAGCTCCACAGAGGTTCCGTTGGACCAGGTCCCTGTTGTGAGAGATTTTCCTGATGAATTTCCTGACGAGCTGCCTGGTCTGCCACCAGAGCGCGAGATTGAGTTCTGTATTGACTTGATCCCTGGCACGGGGCCTATCTCTATACCGCCTTATCGGATGGCCCCGGCGGAGCTGAGAGAGCTAAAGGATCAGTTACAGGACTTGCTGGACAAAGGGCTTATCCGACCGAGTGTGTCACCTTGGGGTGCTCCCGTCCTGTTTGTTAAGAAGAAGGACGGAAGTATGCGCTTATGCATTGATTATCGTCAGCTGAACCGGGTTACTGTGCGGAACAGGTATCCCCTACCCCGCATTGATGACTTATTTGATCAGCTCCAGGGTGCAGGGTTTTTCTCGAAGGTTGATTTACGGTCAGGTTATCACCAGTTGCGGGTTCGGAAGGAGGATATTCCGAAGACAGCTTTCCGTACTCGATATGGTCATTATGAGTTCTTGGTGATGTCGTTCGGGCTCACCAATGCCCCGGCAGCGTTTATGGATTTGATGAACCGTGTATTCAGGCCGTATCTCGATCAGTTCATCATTGTGTTCATTGACGACATCTTGGTTTATTCTCGGAGCCGGGAGGAGCATGAGCAGCACTTACGTATCACATTACAGACTTTGAGGGAGCATCAGCTGTTCGCCAAATTCTCCAAGTGCGCATTCTGGTTAGACAGTGTCGACTTCTTGGGTCATGTGGTGACGAGAGATGGTATTTGCGTGGACCCGAAGAAGATCGAGGCAGTTCAGCGTTGGCCTAGACCAGTATCAGTTACAGAGGTTCGCAGTTTTCTAGGTCTGGCCGGCTATTATCGACGTTTCGTCCAGGATTTCTCCCGCATTGCTGCACCGTTGACCGGGTTGACCCGGAAGGGGGTTCCTTTTGATTGGACCCCGGCATGTGAGGATAGCTTCCAGCAGTTGAAGACTCGTCTGACTACTGCACCAGTGTTAGCATTGCCTTCAGGATCAGGCGGGTTCGTGGTATATTGTGATGCTTCTAGAGTGGGGCTGGGATGTGTATTGATGCAGCATGACAGAGTTATCGCGTATGCTTCTCGGCAGCTGAGGAAACACGAGCAGAACTACCCCACCCATGATTTAGAGATGGCTGCAGTGGTATTTGCACTTAAGATCTGGAGACATTACCTATACGGTGAGTCGTGCCAGATATTTACTGACCACAAGAGTTTGAAGTATATTTTCCAGCAGCGAGATTTGAACCTGAGACAGCGCCGTTGGATGGGGTTGGTGAAGGATTATGACTGCGAGATTTTATACCATCCGGGCAAGGCGAATGTAGTGGCAGATGCTTTGAGTAGGAGGCCCGGAGGTAGCTTATCTTGTTTGAGCGCAGTGCAGATGCAGTCGTCGACGGATTGGCAGGTGTTATGTGATAGCAGAGTGCAGTTCGAGTTTACTCCTACAGGGGGACAGCTAGCCCATTTCAGAGCACGCCCACAGTTACTTGACCATATCCACGAGGCACAGTCCGGCGATGCCCATACATTAGAGATTATTGAGCAGATTCGGCATGGCAGAGTTTCTGAGTTCGTGATTGATGATCAGGGGATACTTCGATTTGGGACTCGACTGTGCGTGCCAGATTCAGAGGGACTGAGGCGTGATATTCTCGAGGAGGCACATAGATCAGTATACAGTGTGCATCCAGGTTCCACCAAGATGTACCGTGATTTGAGAGAGGTTTACTGGTGGGACGGGATGAAGAAGGATATTACAGACTTTGTGTCCAGATGCCTGACTTGTCAGCAAGTCAAAGCCGAGCACCAGAGGCCAGCCGGCGAGTTACAGCCTTTGCCCATCCCTGAGTGGAAGTGGGAGCAGGTCTCCATGGACTTCATTGTGGGTCTACCCAGGACAAGTCGAGGGTATGACTCTATTTGGGTGATTGTTGATCGACTGACGAAAGCGGCTCACTTTCTGCCAGTGAAGACCACTTTTGGATTTTCTCAGTACGCCCAGGTTTATATTGATGAGATAGTGCGACTGCATGGTGTTCCGACTTGCATCGTGTCCGACCGTGGCACCCAGTTTACCAGCCGATTGTGGCAGAAACTTCAGGAAGCATTGGGCACCCGATTGAGTTTTAGCACAGCCTTTCATCCGCAGACTGACGGTCAGTCGGAGCGTACGATTCAGACTCTAGAGGACATCTCAGGGCTTGTGTTTTGGATTTCGGTGGTAGCTGGGATCGTCATTTGCCTTTGATCGAGTTTTCCTACAATAATAGCTTCCAGGAGACGATTCAGATGGCACCTTTCGAGGCTTTATATGGGAGGAGATGTCGATCGCCTGTATGTTGGACAGAGCTCAGGGAGAGCTGTATTTTGGGGCCTCAGATCGTACAGGAGACGACCGAGAAAATACAGCTGATTCGGGACAGGATGAGAGCGGCACAGAGCAGGCAGAAATCTTATGCTGACAGGCGTCGTCGCCGACTCGAGTTCGCTGTTGGCGATCATGTTTTCCTGAAGGTCTCTCCGATGAAGGGTGTGATGAGATTTGGACGGAAAGGGAAACTGAGCCCTAGATATGTTGGTCCTTTCGAGATCCTAGAGCATGTTGGTCCAGTCGCTTATCGGTTAGCTCTTCCGCCCAGCTTCCCCGATGTTCACCCCGTATTCCATGTCTCGATGCTCCGCAAGTACCTTCATGATCCCTCCCAGGCGATCCAGCACCAGACGATCCAGCTAGAGCATGACCTTTCTTTCACCGAGCAGCCGGTTGTCATCTTGGATCGGCAGGTGAAGAAATTGAGGTCGAAGGTCATACCGTCCGTCAAGGTCCTTTGGCGTGGCCCGAACAGCGAGGAGGTCACCTGGGAGACCGAGGTCGAGATGAGGAAGAGATATCCCCATCTTTTTGAAGGTACGCGTAGTTAAATTCTAAATTCGGGGACCGAATTTCTTTAAGGGGGGAAGATTGTAACCCTTCGAAAATCGTTTAGGCAGTTTTTCGGTAATCGGCTAATTTTTCGGCTTTTTCCGTAAAAAGTCGAAAGTGATATTTTTCATTGTAGACCTAATTTACAAAATTTAAATAAGATATTACTATAATTTTGTCACTAAAATGTCATTTATAATTTTCTAGTTAAATAAAAAAAAATCGTAATTAATTATTTTTTTATTATTTTAAGCCTTTTTAAATACATTTAATTAGGGATAAATACAAATTTAATTAGGTAAATTTCTTAATTTGGAGTCTTTATAAGCTAAAATATGGTGTTAATAAAATTATATCATGTCTTGCAAACTTTTAGATTTTTGGTGGGAAAATTATGAAAAAATGGCTTAAAAAGGGGTTTTTTTGGAAAAAGTTTGACATGAAAGCTTGAAATGATAACATATGATGTTCTAATCACCTAGAAACTTCTCAAAATTTCCCACACCCCTCTCCCTTGCTGCTGGACGGCCTTGAGCTGCTGGATCCCCATTTTCCCACTTCATTTTGCTTCATTTCCTTGCAAAAAATTCATAAAAATTCACAAATTTCTTTCTCCATTCAAACCAAAACCCTAATCCCTTCTCTCTCAAACCAAATTAGTTCAAAAACATGATGAAAGGAGGCTTCTTGGTGACTTGATCAAGCTAGGGTTCAAGCTTGAGAGGTGAAAATTCTAAACTAGTTGCTAATTTGTAGTTTATATATGCTAGAATCTAATTTTGAAGTATTGATTTAGTGTAAATCCTTGTTTATGAAAAATCAAGAGAAGGTTTTGGTTTTTAAAAATTAGGGTTTATAGCATAATGGTTGTATTATGTTAGGGATGGTTGTCTAATTGATTAGAATGGTAAATTGTGAAATGATATGCTTGCTAAATCGACAAATTACGATGTTTGTATCGAATCGGCTAGAAATTCGCTTACTAGATTTTTGTAGAAAACAGAATGCGGTCAATTTGCGTTAGGTTAGCAATATTATTAGCTTCGTATAGGATTATTAGAATGCGCGAACGCGGGGTTTCTTCTAGTCGGGTTGTAGTTTAATCGATTTTCCCGAAATGACAATTCTATTTTAACGATTAGCGATTTTTGTACGTTTTCCGCGCACCGAATGTATGCTATGATTAATACGAGAGCGTGGATAATTGTATGTTGTGACTTGCATTGTGTTAGGTTTTATAATCTTATGCTTGATATTATGCAAATATAGGATCGGTCGGGGAAACTTCGAATACGGCGCGAAAAGGCAAGACGGTGGCCGGATCGGATTAGCGGGGATTTCAGGTGAGTAGATGTATTCATCTATGGGGGAATCGTCTGAATGGCGCGAGACGCCCCCCCTAGTTAGGATTTCCTTATCCCTTGCAAGATTCATATTGTTAGTTAGCTTATCCATTCATGTACACTGCATACCCTAATAGCGAACAGTATATTAGATTGCATGGACATTCATCCATACTTATGCGATATCACTTTGTAGGACACGAACACCATTACCATTGGCATCTGTAGCACGCGCACTATTCATGTGACACACACGCCTTTGGTAATTGCCATGCCACGTGCACGATAGAACCTGTTTATCTTAATATCGTCACCTGCATTCATACTTGATATATGAAGCTGCATCGCATGCACATATCTCGCATCATCATCATATTTACATAGAACTCTAGCCAAAATTCACATCATACACATTGATATCATAGACATTTATCATATATATAACATGTGGACATTATGATTTTCTTGAGGATTTCAGTATTGCTGCGATTTCTGGATTTTTGGGGAAAACCGCAAGAATTTAACAAAACCTTATATTTATCATTTTCAAAACAAAGTTGCGGTTTTCTCGTGATGTATGTGTCGTCCACCATGAGTTTTCATGTGTTCTGTTGGGTTTCGAGACCCGATTCGAGGAGTGGATGAACCGTCTCGGGTACATGGTGGGCCCGGTATGGTACCCCGGGGCAAGAAGATCGAGTTGTAGACGATGAGCGTGGCAGGGGAAGACTACCTACCGGTGATGTCTGGCGCGGCGGATATCCGGAGGATAGCAACCGTTGTCGTGAGATTTATGATATGGGCCGATCCGGACTGACGGAGCCCGATATTGAGACAGATATGATTCCTTTTTGGTGTCGATGCTTGACACGGGTTTTCAGATGATTTCTTGATGATATTTAGCTATTATGCAGACATTCGTTTTCTAAAAGTTAAGAATGCAGTAACTTTAACATTTAAAACACTTAAAGAGTTAGAAAAGACATTGCATACCTGTGCATGCATACTAGAGATATTATAGCACATATGGACATGCATGTTGTGGTGCATTGCGTGCATTCTTACGATTGCCTTATTAGATGTTATATTTACTCACGAGCTGGCAACTCACCCCCGTTGTGCCACAGTGTCTTGCTGGTCGGACCCGTCAGTCTTGTAGCGGCGGGCTATCTTGTCATCAGTTCCTTTTGCTCAGACTCGCGACATCGCCCGTAGGTGGGTTGCGAGTATACTTTATTTCTTTTTGCTTTATCATTGTATCTAGTATTCTCCATCTACTACTTTATATTGTATATGCGACCTAGTGATGAGACTGGGAGATTTGTATATTCGTGGTTTCTTTTGGGTCGAGCTCACTTGAGCCGACGTGTGTTTTCTGGTATTTGCATCTCTTTTATGCTCTTTTTCTTGATATTACTATTATATTGCATGTGGTTGTGATCCGCCTTGGGCGAAGAGCTAGCTCCCGCTTGGGGATGCCATTTTTATAATTACAGGTTTATTATCTTGTTGTACCCATTTTGGGGGATAGAAAATACAGGGGAGACTCTGCCGAAATTTTCAGAAATTTTTGATGTTTTAAAAAGGGATTCTTTGCAACTTAATTGATTTGAAAATCGTCTTCATTAAAGGTTTTTCCTTCACTCTCTTTTGATTTTGGGTTAGATTTCTGGGCTTTGGCTGACTTAGGTTACGGTACGCCTTTAGACGTCTCGTAATCTAAGTGCCAGTCACGTTCCGTACTTTCGGGTCGTGACAGTCCATCACCATAAGTCTCTGACCAGAGCAGATGAGATTTACTCAGTAGTTTCTCGGTTAGGAATGGGCTTAACACCGGCATGACTTATCGAGTTATTAGGGGTGACATTATCCATCCCCTAGACCCGGTATGCGATACTCTTATACGAAAAGACCGGACTGTACATAGATTGTCACTTACAGGCTCAGTAGGAATACGGATGAGTTTGATCGTCGACCTTCTTTTCGTTGAATACTTGGGTAGTCGTTACGTACAGCTAGTGTTGCTAACGTACTTGTGGTTAAACCCATTGCCAACGTATTGTCAAGTCTTTAGAGTCCCACACGGAGGGTTTTCCGGTTCAGGACAAACGATAAAGTTTGTGTGTATTTTGATATGCACTCAGGTTCTATTAAATACGTGTATTTGATGCACGTAGTTTAATCGGACGTTTTGTTAATACTAGCATGTTTGAATGATAGCTATGATGATCACATATGTGAGTTAGTATTATATCTCTTATTTTATCTCTTTTAGGTATTTGTAGTTTGACACGAATACGGTATTTATAAGAATACGAGTATTTGTATAAATACGGGTATTTGTATCTTAATACGAATACATGTATTTTTATCTCAATACGAATACGGTATTCGTATTTTGATACGAATACAAGTATATATATTTGTTGCATATATATATATATATATATATATATGGATAATGGAGGAAAGGTGTTATAGGAAGGAATTTCCTCTTATGGCGTCGAAAAAACATATACTTCACGATCTTTTTCGACGATTGGCACCCATCATCTCTCTCTTTATCATCTAAGATGTAGATACACCGAATTTCATGTGATTCCACCACTTTTTCACCATTGATTTAGTGGGTGCAAAATTAACGGTTTACCGATAATAGAACTTTTTACATTGCTAATTTAATGGTTAAAAAGTGGTAAAATCACATGAAATTCGGTGTATCCACTGTTAGGAATATGTATGCCCTAGAGGCCATTATTGTTGAAATAGTGGATGCTTAGACATATATATAGAGGACTTTCTTACTCGACATGATAGTATGCTATCAGGTTACCTTTATCTTAATATGTACACTGGTATTTATACTGTCTGTCTCTTACATGTTGATAAAGCCTTTAGGATACCAGGATTATGATGAGATCATACTAGTAAGGCCAGGGTGGTCCAAAAGTACATCTTTTAATCAGTTCCTAGTCGAGGGAATATCGAGACTAGGGCATCGATTTCCAAACTAGACTAGTGTGTACGTTTCTTTTCCCTTAGAGGGCGATGGTTGATCCCAAAACCATTGGTGTGTGACATCAAAGATTGTACACAGGTGCTTATTGGAGAATGGATACACCGAACAGGACTCGCCAAGGACTCCTAGTTGGTAGTATACCTATCGTCAGATAGCAGTTCTCTGGTGACACTGGTACAGGTTAGTCTGTAGACCCGAGATCGTCATAAAGTCTTGTGTGGCTCCCACTGTGCTTTTATTTCCTTCCTACCACGCTCAAGAAGAGTTGTGCAAACAGGTGGATTTTGGGTACAGTCCTGAGTCACATGGAGGTAATGAGTGATAGGAGGAGTTTCGTCTCTCCCAGTATTGGGGGTTGATGTTGCGCTATGCTCGATTGCTATAACTGGAAGTCCCTGGCCATGGCTTCTTATGAGATTTACTGATAAGTGTTATCAGTAGTTTCACAAACCGTTATAGGCCAGACATCGGCATGACTTATCACGTTACTGGGGTCTGACGTTTACCACCCCTAAACATGATATGCGACATATCAGACGAAGAGACCGGACTGTACGGTAGTGTTACTGATAGGCTTCATGGAGAGTATGCACAGGCTTGCTTGTTAATCTTCATATCGCTCAATACCCGGGTAGTCGTTACGTACAGCTAGTACTTCTGACGCTTGTAGGTGACTGATGTGATCATCACCTACTTCTGGCATATTGACGAGTCTTTAGAGTCCCACACAGAACTTCCCTGGTTCAGGCGAAACGAAGTAGGACACATATGTGATATGTGTGTGGGCCTGATTAAATACGTGTATGTGATACCGTATTGTAATCTGGCAGTTATCTGTTATCGAGTTAGGTTATATGTGATATAACCAGATTATCGAATCAAGTGTTGATTTGATAATATGATATACAGATAAATGATATCAGTCGGTCATATGTGATATAACCGGATTATTAAATCAAATGTTGATTTAATAATGTGATATATATTATATTTGATATAATTATATCTTAACTAATATCATTAGCTCACTAAATATTTTCTTATATGTATTAATATATATATATATATATGTACCATGGCATGATTTCTATTTTTGATGAAAATAGAAATGAGGTGGAAAATGGAAGACTTTGGGAGCATGGTTGCAAGCATGGGCTTTATTCATTGTTTATTCATCTTGACTCACTATTCAAGCATGGTTGCAATTTTATATTGCAATAATTGCATGCTTGAATGGGTGAGGGGTCAAGAGTTGTCATTCTCACTTGCTCATTCTAACACTTAGTCATTTTTCTTTAGTTGCTGCCATATGCTCTCTAGCTTCTTCTTCATCCTCAATGTCATGGTTCAAGCTTCAACCCTCACATATGATGTGAACCATAAAGCTTGAACATAATCTTGTGAGCAAAATCATATCCCCTACTTCACCATCCTACACTTGACTAGCGATCGAGTGTAGCGTTTTTCCTATGCTAAAGAGTTTAGTGTAGAGGTAGCTTGAATTGGATGGACTTCTCATGGATCATCTTCGGCACGAAGGTCATCGGAGGAAGCTCGTCCAAAACCTCAAGTGGAGCCTAGTGTAGTCGCGAGACTACTACACAGAGAATGTGAAGTGAAGGACTCGATCTATGAGGGTATAGCCATCTTTCACTTCTTATAGTTTTTCTTGATATCAAACCTTAAACCCTAATCAACTAGCTAAAGATCTTGGATAGTCTAGCTTAGCACCTATAAAAATTTGAATTTGGCATGCTTGATTCCACTTGGACCTCATGGTGGTGCTAGGGTAGACTATCATGGTATTAGATCCTAAGCTAGAAGATTAGACGATATAATTAGAATCACGAAACCGAAAAACTCCGAAACAACGAAACACAAAAATCAAGTTTCTGTCGATTTTAAAAGTGTCTGTAAAAAATTTTTAAGCAACTGAAGAATGTTGTATATGATGCAACTTGAACACTGGAGAAATTCGAGGCCAAAACACCACATTTGACCCTGCGAGATACCCTTTAAAACCGGCCTCATCGGTTTTTTGATGTGCTCTGTCCTTGAAATTTTTCCAGTGTTCCAATGACTAGATTTTGGGGTTTCAGGTATTGTTTGATTAGCCCAGTTTGCATGTGATGTTAACAGTTCTATTGGGGCTAATACGGAGTGTTTCATAGTCGTAATTGTTACGTCGTTTCGGGTTTTAGTTTGATATGGATGCGGTAGTGAGGATCCACATTTAATTAGTTTTGTGAAAACTAGTTAGTGTTTATAAATCTAGCGTTTTAGTCTCGGTAGATCGATTGCCACGAAATTTCGATTCGGATCGAAACTCTATCGCAATCGCGTATCGTACGCGAATACTCGCCGAATAACTTTACTTGATAGCCTCGCCCCATTGCCCCAACCAAGTGACTGTAGGAGAACCCCGTTGTCAATAGCACCCACTCGGGTGCTCGCGGCCACGGTGTTCCGCCTAAGTGCACTTGGTCGACGACATCGGGGTGCGGCCATCTACTATAGTTTCTGACGCATATTCGATCGGCTAGTCGGGAATCTTGTTGAATTACTCGATTAAATTATTGAAAAGAGTTTTTGACATGAGACTAAAATGCGGGGTTTATAGAGTTAGGCATGAAATCCGGAATATAAGATATTTCGGGTTTATGATGTCTAAGGAAATGCGGATTCTAATTATTGCAGCTTTTCATTTCTTTTCTGCAACTGTAAGTGTAATATGTGGGGTATCCCAAATCTCGTTACTATATGTCGACAGAATTTGGGATACGCATATTTGCTTACGTTGATGATATGTGATATCATGTGTTTGCTAGTGATATGTTTTATTGGATCGTCGTGATTGAATAGCCAGGGATTTTATGTGAGATGAGATTTTTTCAATTTTCATTCATGTAAAATTTGTATGTAATATTTTTTTATTGGGGCACTTCCGGGTTGATGATGATGTCACCATTGATGTATATTATTTACTTTTCCGCATTAGGATAGACCCAAGGCGGGAAGCATAAGTAACCGGGTTCTAGGATCCAGTGGGAGACCATCTCAAGGAGTGGAGACTGGATCTCCTAACTCTAGAATTGGTAGGGTTACTTGCCGCTCTCCTAGGGGTCTATGGGATGTGGGTTTGGCTATTCATCATGACCGTGGAATCCGTGTTTTACATTACTGGCTAAATTTAAAACACGGACATCCTAGTATATCCAATATTTCATATATTGCTTCTGCTGCTTGATTCTGTGATGTGATCATATAACTGCGTGAGACGAATGTTATATTATATATATGATATATAATAAACGTTGCTTATGTTTTGCACCCGTGCTAGTCCAGCCCCCGCTCTGCCGGTAGTTAAGTAACCTAACGGTGCATGACGGGGCCCAGTGGCGAATATGAATGGCATAAGCGTATGTTCTATTTTCGTTTCACTGTTCTGTAATGTTTAGGAAACATTAATTGATGGGACTTCATTAATGAGATTAATGAAAAGAAAGAAACCTAAATATATTGTAAAATCAAATTTTCAAAAAGGTTTGCTCTAGTTATTGCTTTGCATGGTGGTATTCCTTGATGAATATCCAGCACCTCATTCGATGAGAAAAGAGCCGAGATCCCTTCACCGGGAGTGACCTCTTTAGTGAAACTAGCAAATGCTACAACTCACTCGGTTTTGTCTTTTGATTTCTTCTCTAGTTCTTGCTTTGCATAGTGGTATTCCTGAATATCCAGCACCTCATTCAATGAGGAAAGAGCCGAGATCCCTTCACCGGGAGTGACCTCTTTAGCGAAACTAGCAAAAGCCTCAAAAACACTCCTTTTCAAAATCACTAGATTCTACAGCAATATCAAGTTCATTACGCTCATGGTTTTCTGAAAAACCTGCGTAGCCCTCCGTCATTTCAAATAAGTGCTATTTTAGTATTCGTGCTACGTTTGTTGGCCTGCGTCAAGGCATAGTGTGCGGTAGCTGAATTAGTGCTTATCTGCAGTATGTGATGTGATTGGATTAGGGTAGTCGTGCAACTTTGTTGGCCTGCGTCAAGGGTCGTGCGGGTGGGTTTAATTCAATCAAGAAATGAACGGGTTGAACTTGACTAACGCCCTATGGTTTGTTGGCATGCGTCAAGGTCATAGGACGTTAGGGGTAAAAACATTATCGGGAATTTCAAGTGTTGAAATTTGCAATGAGATTGCATACCTTCTATATGATGGTTGGATCCCGATACCCATTGCAAGTAAGAGTTACTCCTGAGAAAGTTTTGCACTTTACAATTAGCTAATCCAGTAGGTGTCTAGAAAGGTGTCAATGGGGTTATGCCTCTAGGGAAAGCATGGGGAACCTCCCTCGGAGTACCGATACCTGCCTGGCCGAACGATTGGCGAACTTGTAGGGTGTAATTAATCCCGGCTAATCTTACCTTTTAAGGTTTGAAGGAAGATTTGATAAAAACAGTGGGAGCCATCCTGATTAGATAAAATAACCAATCTAATCTTGCAAAGAGCGCACACAAAGTGATTATCCTTCTCTCTCTCCTGGTAGCGACCAATGAAATGCCTTAATCAAGATTAATAATATGGATGTATTGACTGAACCTACTTATTATACTGGGCTAGGTTCTGCTCTACCTTATGATTGTCATAAGCCTGAGCAAGGAATAGGGGAATATCCGGATTCCCACGCCACCCAAGCGAAGAATAAGCATGCTGATGCATTGTCTTCGGATGTGTTCGTAACCAAGAACTGTTTCTCAGTTACTTCTACGTCCTGGGTATTGGATACCGGATCAGGATCCCACACATGTAATTTGTTACATGGGCTATAGAAAGGTGGAGAACTAGGAAAGAGTGATATGTCTCTAGCAGTAGAGATTGTGCAATTGTTGCAGCCAAAACAGTTGGCAAATATCACCTAGTGGTACCAACTGGTAATACAATGATTATGAGCAACTTTTATTTCATACCAATCATATTGTGAATATTTTACTAAATCAAGTGTTGATTGGGTAAGGTATGTTGTATAACAGTGTACATGTTCTGAATCAAACTACAGTTCTAAACGTACAGAACACACACAAGAGGAATGTTTCCCCAATTAGAGCAAAGCTCTGTTCAGAATTCAAAATTTGAATTAAAGCTACGCTTTTATTAAAGCGCTGCGCTACAACTAGCACACCCCGTGCAAAGCGCATAGGCGCTAGCACTAGATGCGCTGCGCTCCAAGTAGCGCATCACGTGCAAAGCACGTGTGCGCTAGCGTTAAGAGCGCACCATGGGCAGAGCGCATAAGCGCTAGTGCTGGAACTAAATGTTCCTCACCGTTGGATCAAATATCCAACGGATATGATTAAATCATCAATTAAGAAGAATGAAATTCTGTTGAATCTTTCCAAACAGAAAAGATTGTGCCCTGAATTTGGAACACCGTTGGATCAATGATCCAATGGTGATTAAAAATCACTAAAATACAGAACAAATTCTGTAAGGGGGAAAGATTTCCCAATCTTGTTAAAAAAACAAGAAGATTATCTTTTATAAACCAGAATCCCTTGGATCAAAGATCTGACGGTGGGAAATTCCCAAATCAATTAGAGAATAAATCTCTTTAACCGATTGAACAAATCAGCTTGCCCTATATAAAGGCCCCGAGACTTCAAGTCTCAGAGAGAGAAACCCCCATAAACTTTAAGAAAATCTCAGGAAGAAGAAGAAGCTCTCGGCAAAAGAAGACAGTTCTTTTCAAGGTAAAAAAGAATAGAAAGATGAAATCATCTCAATATAAAAAGAAGTATTTACTTCTTTCACATATCATAGATCTATAAGACAAATTGTCTTTCACAAAAGAGATTATGAACATCACATTATAAAGGGGGGAGAATTATTTAATTCTCTTAGGATCACAGATCCATAAAGGTAAAGCCTTTCATCAAAAAGAGATTGAAATATCTCCTATAAGCTAAGAACTTTGTTCTTAGAATCTTGAGACAAAGTCTCTTATCAAAGAAAAGATAATCTTCAGAGTGCAAAGTTAACCTAAGAAGAGCCTTAGCGCTCCTAATTTAAAAGTGCCTTAGTGCTCTTCATCTAGCGCAAAGCGCTGCAGTGCCATAGCGCTTCAAACACAGCGCACTGCGCTCATTGGCTAGCGCTAAGCGCGCCACGTGCTCCTCACGTGTGCGCTGCATTACTAAAAGCGCTTTGCGGTCACTATATGGCACCAGCGCCAAACGCCTCAACGCGTCAACTATAGCGCATCAGCGCTCTTCATCTAGCGCTAAGCGCATTAGCGCTTCATATCTGGCGCAAAGCGCTAAGCACACTGCGCTCATCGACTGGCGCTAGTGCCAAGTGCGCCACATGCTTTTATGTGCGCTTGGACAGAACATAAACTGTTGTTTGAATAAGCCTGGAGCTATGATAAATGCACAGCATTCAACTAAAGACAGAACATTGTCATAGACCAAACTAATGCTCAGCATTTTTAAGGGGATTGGGCTCAAACAAACACCTAACAACTCAAAAACAAATGTTGAACATTGTAATTGAATGGACTTAGCCCAAATTGGCCATAAGTCCTCAATTCAGATTAATTGAGTTCATATGCTCATAAATCACAGATCTTAGTCCCAATTGGACTACAGGTCTCTCAACCCACATCGGTTTAAGGGTACATCTCTGAACTCCTCTGATATTTGTCGTTGTAATCCTTCAACGTCTTCAGAGAGGTGACGGGTCCCGACAACCATACATTTCATGGACTATGATGTCCTTAACCTGGACTGTAAGGTCTTTAAATTCACGGACTATGATGTCTTTAACCTTAACTGTGAGGTCTTTAAACTCACGGACTATGATGTCCTTAACCTTGACTGTGATGTCTTTAAACTCACGGACTATGATGTCCTTAACAGCGGACCGAGATGTCCTTAAACTAACATTGGACTGTAATGTCCTTAAACTAATCGACCACGATGTCCTTAAACTAAACAATAGAGCCCAAATGCTCTTTTGTTAGATTTAAACGATCCTGTTAAGTTGATCTTAGTCTAAAACTAGACTAACGTATCCTTAGCAAATGTTTAAGTTGATCTTAGTTTCAAATGAGACTAACGTATCCTTAAACCCAGCCCCCAAACCCAAATCTAAGAAGATACGGATTTGGACTAATCCACGCCCTATGGGCGACAACATAAATTAGTCTCCGTATACAATCCAGGGGCAAGCAAAAACAAAACAAACACACACGACACGAAGAGACCATTTGGAGAAGGAGAAAGTGGTTACCGCGATGCGGTAGCGTAATTAACTGCAGGGGCTTGCGCCTGAGGGGGAATCTGACGAAGTCCGCTACATCGGCCGCAACCATTTAAACTTTCGATATACGGTGCCATAAATCAACTTGGTATCTTCGGAGAAGTGGAGGGATAGCACCTATTAACATCTTCCCCGAAATGCAGGCGAGACGGACCCGCGCGGTCACGTCTCCGTGTTTCGGCGGGGAACAGATTCTAGCACGCTTGGTGGGACATTCCTCTTTCCACTCCACACTTCGTGTGTCGTTCTCGCGAACGAATCGCGGTTTGATATGGTTGCCCTTGGGTTTGAGGTACTAAGATTTGGTGTCTTGCTCCGTGCAGAAAACAGAAGATCAATGGCTTCAACCTGCACTAACTGCAACTGCAACTCTCGCCCCGTCCCGTCCGGGGGAGTGACTTACGGGCCCCAAGCGGCCTCACTGTTCAAGATGCCGGTGGAGCAAATCACTCAGGCTACCACTGGACTATTCTTCGGGACCATGCTCCCACCCATGAACTTCAATGCCCCGCTGACGTTGCAGGAAGCCCTAAAGAAGTCGGTCTTTGATCGACTTACCACTGCTGCGGCCCATTTCAACAGGTCGCCCAACTCCGCTTCCTCAGTTTTCAACAGACTGGGCCAGAACGCCAACAAGCCCGTGATACCCGAAGCGGCCATCCCAAAGCGGATAGCCATCCCGGCTCAAGCGGACGAAATTATTAGAGAAGCTTCTCCTACCAAGAAGTCAGTCTTCACAAGGCTGGCCGTTCCGGCTCCCACTCCAGACGAAGTCATCAAAGCTGCTTCCCCCGCCCAGAGGTCTGTCTTTGACAGATTAGACATTGCTTCTCAACGGAAATCGGTCTTCAAGAGGCTGACACCGGCGACGACCCTTCGCCAAAACAGGGGGCATGAGGAAGTCACCCCTACAATTGAACCAACTCCATCCGCACGACATGCTCGCCGTCGTCACTAGCTCCGAGTAAAGAAGGCTGGGGGCAGCTCCCCTTCTGGGCCAACTCCGCCAGCTCCCATGGTGGAAATAATGTTGTTGTTCCAACTGGGAACAACTTTGAACCGCTTAGGAGGGTTCGCAAGAACTCTCCGACTGCCGTGCTGAAAAGATCTCCTCCACCTATGGAGATTGCTACAGAAAAGAAGCCGGAACAGCCCCCCAGCGGCTGTCCTCCAAAATTTATAAAGTCTGGCGACAGGTTCAGGAATCGGTGATTAACCAGGACTACTCTCGCCGGCCAAAGAAGCTTAGAGCTCAGCAAGAAAAGAGCCATCCCGTGGTACCACAGAAGATGTCATCCGTCTGGGTGCCCGCTGCAACGGCTCCCTCGACTTCAACTGCTCACAAGAGAAGGAGGCCAGAGAAAGCCTCTGTTTCCGCGACGAACTGCAAAGACACCGAACCTAAACGCCCCAAGTCTGGGGGCATGATGGTGCATACTGTTTATATGGCTTTCGGAAAAAAGGAAAGCCGTGCTTCTATGGGTCATCGACCGCTTACCCGATCGATAACGAAGGCTCAGGAACAACAGCAGCAGAAACTTCAGGAGATGCTGACTGCAATGGCCGCACTTACTGGGCCAAAAGAAAATCCAGAGACCTCAGAGCAGCGTCGGGAACAAGAGACTGATACTGAATTCCTCCGAAGAATGTTCAAGCCGAAAGAAAAGGAGGCCGCGGAACAGGCAGCCAACATAAAATGAATGGCTCTTTTGTTCCAAGATATTGCCGGGATGATGTTACAGCCGGAACCACCAGCTGAAGACCCCCCCGATTATCATTGAAGACGACAGAGGGGAGACATCGAACTCTCCTCCGGCTCTTTCAGCAGCCAAAGAGGAGACCATCTACAAAGCTTCCCTGGATGATTACATCGCTCAGCAAATACGAGCTCACCAGGCGAATAAAGCGGCCGGCCAAATTGTTAAAACTGGGCGACCATATCCAGGATGGTACGATCAGATCAAGTATCCACCAGGATACACGATCCCCAAATTCCACGTATATAAGGGGACGGGAAATCCGCATCAACACGTCGCTCAATTCAGAGCCTTGTGTGGCAACACTGGAGGGGAAGATATACTGCTACTTCGCCAGTTCGTCGGTAGCTTGTCAGAAACAGCGTTCGAATGGTACTCTGAACTCCCGAACGACTCCGTCAAAACTTTTGCAGAGATGGAGATACTATTCACCCTGCGTTTCGCGAGTGCTAGTGAACGCACCCCAATAACGGCATTGATCAATGCCAGGGTGAAACCTGGCAAGACATGGGTTCAATACGCAATACGATGGCGGAATTTGTGGTCAAAATGTGAGCAGCGCATCGAAGAAGCGCCGGCCGTGGGAATGTTCGTAGGCACTCTTGATCCTCAAGCGACTATTTCCCAATTTATGATATTCTTCAAGCCGACTACGTTCCAGGCCTTGATCGACAAACTGGCCTAAATGGACCAAATGGGTCATAGACCGTCTCCTTCAAAGCCGGAGCCATGGAACGAAAAGGGCAAAGGGAAAGCAACATTTGTCGCAAATGCTCAACAGCAGCCCAGTGGTCCAAAATTAACGGGTCGACTAGACAAAAGACGGAGATACTATAATGAGAAAATGAAGCACCCTTAATCATTTTCCCGGGACAAAACGAGGAGATTGTTTGAGCTGGCGGTGCGCAACGGGCTCATCAATCTGCTGAATCCAAAACGACCATTGCAACCTGGTGAGGCTAATAGTCCTAATTATTTCCCATACCATCAAACGGTAAGCCATCCAATTGAAGATTGCTTCGTCTTTAAAGGCTGGATCGAAGATCAATACCAACAGGGAAAATTTTCCCTGTCCGAGAATTGGAAGGTGAACCCGCCACAGCCACACACTCCCAAGAAGACGGAAACACCGGGGGCATCATATTCTTTCGTAGAAGAAGCTCCATGGGAGGTCGTTCTTTCAGCCAAGACTAAAAGAATGCTGAAGGATCTTCATACATGCCCGGCGATCAGGTGGAAGAATCCACTGGAACCCGAGATCATCGAGGGAATGCTGAAACCACGCCCAACTCCAAAAATTGGTGGTGATAGCCAAAACGCTCACACCCAGCCGTCAAAATCTTCGAAGAAGAAGAAGAGATCCAAGAAGCCCGTGAAGCTTAGTAGCGAGCGCACGGACCTGCAAAAATATATCGACGCGCTGGAAGAATATAACCAGAGGGTGCGGACCCCGGTCACACTCCAAGAATTTCTCAGCCACGTCCTTGAGGACGGAGGTGATGACAATGGAGAAGACTCATTGGATGAATCTGAGGATTATGTAGCAAGCTGCAATATGATCTCTCACTCATTAATAGATGATGAAGAAGCTCCTTACGCAGAGAAACTGGGGGCAGATCCTGAGCCGGAACTTCTAGGACCATCGGACGAAATGATTGATGCGTTCCTAAACAAAGCTCTTCTGAAAAGCAAAGCTGATCAAGAGCGCGAGATGGCCATATTTGAAGAGGCCAAACGCCGACGATTGGACGAAAGGGTTAGAACACTCCCACCAGATCAAAATACATCCGCCGCAAATAAAAGCAGGTTCAAGACGAGGAAGAGGTTCGCCAAGGCCATATCAATGGGAATGAAGCTGCCACCTTCCGAAGGAAACACTCCTGGTGAAGCGGAAACACATCCTAGTTACTGCTTATATCATAGAAAGATTGCGCACCCCACCGAAGTGTGCAACGCTTTTAAAAGATAGTGGCAGGGATATGTTGCTCACCGACAACATTCAAGCGGATGAAATGCAAAACTCGTCGGGAGCAAAGAAACACGAACGAGGAGCACAAAAGAACTAACGACAATTGCCACATGGTCGACGTTGGGGGATCACAAGTTCTCACTTTCGGGAGCGCCTCTGACGAAGAAATGACTCTTGACCCTCTCTTCAAAGAATCCACTTCGGGAAAAGAGGAAAAACCGAAGAACTGTGAGAACATTCATCTGCGCAATCGCACGCTGCCTGAAAAGAATCTCGGACCTACAAACAAGGGATCCAATAAAAAGGATAAGGGGAAAGAAAAGGTTCCTGAGGATATCGCCCTCGATGATCGAGTCGTCGAAGAGCTGGCAGCCAAGGACCCGCCCAAGAAAAGTAATGTGGATTACAATGTTCTTGCACACCTGAGAAAGATACCCTCGCAGCTCAGCATTCTCGACGCCCTTCTGCTATCCAAAGAGGTGAGAGATTCGCTGATCAGGGCATTACAAGAGCCCGACCAATTTCAAGCTTTCCTTGCCGAAGAAAAGATGAAATACGAGCTGGAAGAAGTGCACACAGCCGATATCACCTTTGGCGATGAAGATCTCCTCCTCAGGACGTGCAAGCATAACCGTCCCCTTTATGTCTCCGGATATTGTCATGATGTCAAGATAGGCAAAATCCTGATTGACAATGGGTCCTCCGTCAATCTCCTCAATGTGAGAGTGTTGAAGGAAATCTGCATGAGCGTTTAGCACCTCGCTCGTGATAAGATCACCATCTCCGGGTTTGACTCCCAGTCATCACGGACGCTCGGGTCTGTAATATTGACACTGTGCTTTGGGCTGCTTATCACGGACATCAAGTTTCATGTCATTGACGCCAAGACTTGCTACAACGCTTTGCTCGGCAGGCCTTGGTTACACGAGTACAACATTATCCCTTCTACACAACATCAGTGTATGAAGTGCTTCAAAGATGGTCTCGAGTACACTGTGACGGGGGAGTTGAACCCATTCTCCGTGAATGAAGTCCGAAAGTATGAAGATGCAAAATACTTCTTACCAGATTTTGAAGACACAGAAAGATGTCGTAAACCGGAGGACAAGAACAAAGCTATCACCACTATTCCGGTGTTTGGGAGTGATACTGAGGAGGAGGAAGAAATAGTTTATTCAGGGCCGCCCCAGTGCAACAAGCCGGGACCATCCACCCCTATGTTGATCTTCGGCAGCGACTCGGAAGACGAGGTTAATGCTGTATTTTCTGCTCGACCATCAATGCAAGCCCTCGCCAGCGATGAGCGGAGTTTGCAAATTGCCATGATTCCGCAAGAGCATTACAAAGAGCTTGACGCGCTTGATACCTATAGTGTGTAAGAACTGCAGACATTCTGCGTCCCACCCAGGCGAAGAGATGAAAAGGCGATCCTCTTTTACCGATCAACGGAGACCAGAGTGGAAAAAGAAGTCTGGCATGGTGCGGATTCTACACTTGACAGGTGTTCATATCAGATTTTTGCATTATTATATTCCCCATTATTAATCATATTGCAAATAAATAGGTGCTTTTGATCCATGTCTGCTAAATAGTTGCAGGTTACAGGTTCTCAGAACAATACAGTGAAAATGATGAAAAGACGCTACAAATGTGAGACTACGACTAACAAATAGAAGAATCTTTATGATGTCGCTTACAGTTTAAGGAACAAATGAAGATCAATGAATAGTTCGATTGCACAAAGTACGAAGGCAGCACAAGATTCAAGACTTCAACACGAAGCGAACGGTAAAAGTCCACAATATTCTGCACTGTGGAAATCTGGAAGAAAATAGAAAAGATTCTGAAGAACCAAGTGAAGAAACCAGAAGTAAAATGCAACATGAAGCAGCCCTAAAGACTTGAGACAGAGACCCCACCATATGGCTGCGGATCCACGGCCAAACAAGGCTTATGGCCGCGGATCCGCGGCCGTGCAACGCACGTGTCGGTGCGTGTCTGTGCGTGTCGGTAGGAGTCGGTGCATTGACCCGGTTTTCTTAGGGTAGTCTTGTAATTTCAGATGTGGATCAGATGTAAACCCTAGGGTTTCTCCTATCTATAAATAGGAAGCCTACAGCTCTTTCTGGAGCATGCCTCTTTTAATTTCTAGATTTTAAATTTTCAATTCCCTTGTAATTGTTCAAGAGTGCATCAATAAAGTAAGTTGTTTTCTTTTTATCGTGTGTTTTTCTTAGTTGCAAATTTTATTTCTCTGCATTTTTACCTGTCTTTATTTATCTGCAAGTTCGGTAGTTAACTAAAAAGAAAATCATAAAAATGAATTTTGTCGCTATTTCCCTAATGAGTGAGTAGTTCCTCACTTGTTAGGGTTAGGATTGGGAAGGTTTGAGAGATGGAAATCTCTCACTCCTTTCTTGCCCGTTTAACTTTATAAATTAGGGCTCTATGTAAAACAACCATCCACCGCTCACTACGGCACCCTATCCTACGAGATAGCGGTGATTCCCTAGTTAAACCGGTCGTGGTTGATTTAGAAAGAGGTTAGGGCTAAGAATTAAGAAAGGACAGACAAGGGCCAAAAGGAAGAAACTACGTTTCTTCCTGATCGCGCTAATCCCCTTTGTTAATTATTACCTTAACACCTAAGTTCTTAATTAGGGTAAAGAAAGCGGTGGGTAGAATTAACTTTCCAAACTAACCTAATCCTAACCCTACCAAGGTTTTAATCGAAATCAAATTCAACCTCAGTTTTTATAAAAAAATCAAAACCTACCACAAATAGGACTTGACTCGTTAGAACAATAAGAAAAGACACGTTTTCCCTGTGGACCGACCCGTACTCAACCGGCTAGCTACCAAGTGACACCGTCTTGATTGAGGTTAATTCTTTGATTTTAAAACGCACACGCACAAAATATCGACCAATCAAATGGCGTCGTTGCCGGGGATAACGGTAGTTATTTTCTTTTTGTAATTTCGGGTCAATTAAAAAATTAAAAATTCATATAAACTGAAAAAAAATTTATCATCTTGTTATTTTTTGAAGGGTTTTCGTGCGAATTGTGCAGGAACGGAAAGTCGAACATATTCAGATCTGGAGCAACCCAGTGAACAAAACAGCAAATAGTAGATCTGAACATACAGAGGAGAACCACAACAGATAACATAAAGATTTTGGAGGCCTGATACAACAGAAGAACCGCGGAACCGCCGCAATATCTTGCATCTGACCGCGGATCCGCCGCGCATTGGTGACGTCGGCGCTTCAAAAAGTCTCTGTATGCATTCTTTTCCTCTCTTCTACCCTCTGTAGTCCTCTGAAAAAATTTCCTGCAGGGTTCTTTGCGCAAAATTTCTTCCCCCTTTCCAATAAATCAATCTTGTGCAGGATTCTTTGCGCCGCAAATAAAAGAAAAAAAATTTGACAAGTGTTTTGGATTTTTGTGTGTTTACTGCTTTGCATTTTTTAAAAACGGACTTTTAAGGGGCTATAACACCAATTCGGATTGGGTGGGGATTTCATTACCCTTCCTAGGACCCCAAAAATCACAAAAAGCATTTGCATCAACCCTTGAGTTAATTAAAAAATATTAGACTCGGCCAATAAGGACTGTCGTGCTCATTAGGACAAAGGAAAGGTTGTAGGCATCGGTCGTTTATCTAAACCTGAGTTTGTGGTGCCTAGGCTAGACAAGTGGGAAAGGTAATTTTAAAAGGCCCGTCTCACGATGATTCATGAGCGGATCCCTCCTTTCTTTACTTGTGCTTACCTGGCCACAATTGGCGGTGAAGAGGCGATTCGAGGATATCTCACAACTTGCCCTTTGGAACAGTTAGGAGCAGTCTAGTTGACTTAGGAGACCCTAGCTCTAGGCTTGATTGTGCATATTGTGATTGCTTGAAAGTGTGTCTAGTTCCTTATAAAAAATCTTTTGCAAAACTCCTTATAAAAAAAAAACCACAAAACAAAATTTTTACAGAAAAAAAAGAAAAAAAAACTTGCCATTTTGTCGCTAGAAATCCATTGCACCCACTTGCACCCACATTCTCTCATTGACGTTTTCTTACCCCCACCTTCTATTTTTACTTTTTGACTACACTGCACCTCGTTAGTGTATGTCCAGTTTGACTAGGGACACTAGCGCCCGTTTAGTCCGTGTCTCGTTAGTGCTTACTGACGACGCGTTCGACTCCGAAGTCGAAATTCCCTCCACCTCTTTACCTTCATCTTCAATTTCATCACCTTCTAAGGAGATGTCGGGATTCAATCCTAACAACCCCCTTACATACGAGACTAATTCCACCTCAACTGGGTGCGAATAACCCACCACACCCTCCTGTCGAAGCGCCCCAACGAATCACGCTCCAGGATCTTTTCTATCCCACCCGCACCGCACTTCCTACTTGTCTTTCACTTCCACCGACTAATGGGGATAACTTCGAAATTAAACCCCACTTCATCAATATGTTGCCCAAATTTCACGGGCTGGAATCCGAAGATGCCTACATCTTCATTAACAAATTCCAGAATGTTTGCGCAATGATGAAGACCACCCATTTTTCTGATGATGCTATAAGGCTACGTGTCATTCCATTCACTTTATGTGACCTAACTGAAAAATGGTTATATAGCACAGCATCGCACTCCATAAAAAATTGGGAAGAGTTTGTTAACACTTTTCTAAAAAAGTTTTACCCACACCATAAGACCGCGAGAATTCGTAACAAAATTAATCAATTTTCCCAGCTTCCTTCCGAATCTTTTTAGAAGTGTTTCGAAAGATTTAAGGACCTTCTTGTTCAGTGCTCTCACCACGGTATCGAGAAATGGCAACTTTGCCAAACTTTATACGAAGGACTGAACCCAGCAACTAAGCAGTTGTTGAAAACCATTTGTCAAGGTCACTTTCTTATAAAATTGAGCGAGGAAGCTTGGCAATTTCTCAAGGATCTTGCTGAACAGACACTTCAGTGGGAAAGTACTAAGACCACTTCATTTACTTCATCAGGTTAGTCTACGGCAGGCATACATCAACTTTATATGTCGATTGCAATGAAGGCCGAAATGGCTGCACTCACAAAAAAACTAGAAGCAATTGAGAGCAAATTCTCATCGCCTTCTCCTGCCCCGGCTTTACCCCCACGCACTGTTTGCGCTTGTTGTTCGGATCCGTCCCATCTAACCGAAGAGTGTCCTTACAACCCACCTGTTCAAGGACAAGATCAAGTCGATGCTGTCTTTCAGCAAAGACAAAGAAATGATCCATACTCTTCAACTTATAATCGTGGTTGGAGGAGCCACCCAAATTTCGCCTGGAATAAAAATCAACAACAATTCAAAGGCAATAACAATTTTCAGAGGCCTCCTCTACAACAACAAGCCCCTCAACAAACTCAATATCAGCAACCTTTCCAACCCCAACCTTACCAAAACCCAATGAACAATTTTGTACCAAACAATTCTTATCCTCAAAACAATTTTGTTCAGCCGAATAATGATAGGGTTTCCTCGCTAGAACGAAGTCTGGATGCGTTTTTAAAACAATCTACGCAATCCTTAGCCAGCATCCAATCGTCCATTCAGTCTTTGGTGCAACACAGTGCTTCACATGATCAGAGCATCAAAACAGTTGAAGCCCAAATTGCACAACTGAATGCTGCGTTAAGCGAGCGAGAAAAGGGGAAACTTCCATCTCAACCACTGCCAAATTCCGATCACACACAAAATACATATGTTGCTCATGAACAACAAAATCACAATGTGAGTGCCGTGACTATATTGAGATCACAAACATTGGACTCAACAAATTTTCAAAATATTCCATTTCCAAACAGGTTGAGATCCAATAAACAAACTCCACAAATGGAGAAAATTGTGGAGTTATTCAAACAGGTTAGCATTAACATACCTCTCTTGGATGCAATCCAACAAGTCCCTTCTTACGCTAAAATCTTGAAGGACTTATGCACCAAGAAGAGAAAATCGCAGGTACCTAAGAAGGTTTTCTTGGCCAGTGCAGTAAGTGATGCTCTTACTCAACCTTTACCCCAAAAACGTAAGGACCCTGGCTGTCCTACAATTTCAATAACAATTGGGGATAAGAACATCAATCATGAACTTTTAGATCTTGGTGCCAATATTAATTTGCTTCCCTATTCAGTATATGAATAATTAGGCATTAGAGAGCTGAAACCCACACATTGTACTCTTCAAATGGCCGACCGATTCATCACCCATCCTAGGGGTGAGTTAGAGGATGTGTTAATTAAAGTAGGGGACTTCATTTTCCCCGTTGATTTCATTGTCATAGACACACAGCCTGTAGCTAACCCCCGGAGTCAAATTCCGGTGATATTTGGTCGACCATTCCTTGCAACTTCTAATGTGGTGATCAATTGTCGAAATGGTTCGATGAACCTATCTTTTGGAAACATGATAATTGAAGTCAACATTTTTAAGTTGGGGAATCAACCCTCCGAGCCTAATTCTAATATACTTGATGTTTGCTCGATCCAAGAGATCACTCAGGAGGACTGTGAGCTCGAAAAATTTCTGTTCGATCACAGCAGTTTTGACGCCACTAGTACGTTCCTCCTTGAATCTGACACAGTTTTCACACCCGATAACGATTACGAGTGTTTCACTTTTTCGAACGATTTTGAAGAATCACCACCCAAGTTTGAGTCCTTTGAATTTTCGGATGAGTTAACTGAACCATCCGACTCGGTTGCTTACACTCGCTTCGAACCATTGTTGGAATCCTTCGAGTTCGAGACAGTTTCACCAATTTTACCTTCAATTGTTTCACCTCCAAAACTCGAACTTAAGTTATTGCTGTCTCATCTTAAATACGCTTACCTAGGTGAGAATGAGACCCTTTCTGTTATCATATCAGCCTCTCTAGCCCTCAAGCAAGAGAAAGCCCTTTTAATAGTCTTACAAAATAATCGGCAAGCTTTTGGCTGGACTATGGCGGACATCAAGGGGATTAGTTCCCTCATAGTTGAACATCATATACATATGATGGATGATACCAAGCCAGTAAGGGATCCACAGAGACGCCTCAATCCTATAATGAAAGAGGCTGTTAAAAAGGAGATTGTAAAATGTCTTGATAGTGGTATCATTTACCCTATCTCTGATAGCCACTGGGTTAGCCCCATTCACGTTGTCCCAAAGAAATCGGGCATAACGGTCATAACTAATGAGGCGAATGAGTTAATACCTACTCGCACCCAAACTGGGTGGCGAGTTTGCATTGATTATAGAAAACTCAACGCCGCGACACGGAAAGACCACTTTCCATTGCCTTTCATTGACCAAATGCTAGAACGATTGGCTGGGCATGAATTTTACTGTTTTTTGGATGGCTACTCCGGCTATAATAATCAAGTTCCCATCGCCGAAAAGGACCAAGACAAAACCACATTTACTTGTCCTTTCGGTACATTCGCTTACCGTCGCATGCCCTTTGGGTTATGCAATGCACCCGCTACTTTCCAGCGGTGTATAATGGGCATCTTTTCAGACATGGTGGGAAAAATTTTAGAGATTTTTATGGATGATTTTTCCATTTTCGGTGACTCCTTTGATGAGTGTTTGCTACATTTAGACGCGGTTCTTACCCGGTATAGGCATAAGAACCTCACTTTAAATTGGGAGAAATGCCACTTTATGATACGAGAGGGTATTGTCTTAGGACATATCATCTCGCAAAATGGCATTGAGGTTGATAAAGCTAAGATTGAAGTCGTTTTCAATATTCCTCCTCCCAAGTGTGTCAAAGACATCCGAGCCTTCCTTGGCCATGCCGGTTTCTATAGACGGTTCATCAAGGATTTTAGAAAGACAGCTAGACCCTTGACTCTTTTGTTTGCCAAGGACACCACTTTTGATTTCGACTCAAGCTGTATGAAGGCGTTCGAGTCGTTGAAAAACTCACTCATTTTCGCTCCCATTCTTTCATCTCCCGACTGGACGCATCCATTTGAAATTATGTGCGATGCATCTGACTTCGCCATTGGTGTTATCCTTGGACAGCACATAAATAAGATGCCGCATGTAATTTATTACGCTAGTCAAACATTAAACGAGGCCCAATTGAATTACACAACAACTGAAAAAGAGTTCTTAGCTATTGTGTTTGCACTAGAAAAGTTCAGGCCCTATTTAATCGGCTCTCCAGTCATCGTTTACACGGACCACTCAGCTCTTCGCCATCTTTTTGCGAAGAAGGATGCTAAATCTCGGCTGATACGTTGGATCCTCTTGCTACAAGAGTTTGACCTTGTCATAAAAACAAGAGAGGATGCGAAAACGTAGTCGCCGACCACCTTTCACGACTTCCTTCTTCGCCTACACTTCAAATTCCTATTAAAGACGTATTTCCAGATGAGCAGCTCTTAACTGTGTCATGCGAACCTTGGTTCGCTGATATCGTAAATTATTTGGCCACCGGACTGATACCAAACGATTGGTCAAATCAGGACAGACTCCGATTCCTGTCTCAAGTAAAATATTTTTACTGGGATGAACCATATCTCTTCAAATACTGTTCCGACCAAATCATTCGTCGGTGTGTCCCCGACAACGAGTTTAAGAGCGTGCTGTCATTCTTCCACGATCAAGCATGTGGCGGGCATTTTGGCCCCAAAAAGACAGCAGAAAAAATCTTGCAGTGTGGCTTCTACTGGCCACGACTTTTTAAAGACGCATACGAATACCGCAAGACATGCTCCCGGTGCCAACACTTGGGCCGGATATCTTGGAGAAATTAAATGCCGCTCCAACCAATTTTGGTTGTTGAAATTTTTGACGTTCAGGGTATAGACTTTATGGGACCATTTCCCAACTCTTTTGGGAACATGTATATTCTACTTGTTGTTGACTATGTTTCCAAATGGGTCGAGGCCGTGCCCAGCCGAACTAATGACAACAAGGTTGTCGTTAGATTTCTCAAAGAAAACATTTTTTCTCGGTTTGGACATCCTCGCACGATTATCAGTGATAATGGATCTCACTTTTGTAATAGGACTTTCGAGTCTTTAAAGCGGAAATACTACATTACTCACAAGCTGTCAACGCCTTATCATCCCCAAACTTATGGGCAAGCCGAGATTTCGAATCGGCAGATTAAACAGATATTAGAGAAAACGGTTTCCAAAAACCGTAAAGATTGGTCATCAAAACTGATTGATGCCCTTTGGGCATTCCGTACTGCCTATAAGACCGATCTTAGCATGTCTCCATATAGGCTTGTTTATGGAAAGGCTTGCCACCTTCCAGTTGAAATAGAGCATAAGGCATTTTGGGCAATAAAAGAGTTGAACCTATATTTGGAAGATGCGGGCAGCAATAGAAAGCTGCAGTTGAACGAATTAGACGAGCTGCGGGATGAAGCCTATGAGAACGCAGTAGTTGTTAAAAACCGAACGAAGGTGTTCCACGATAAACACCTTATGCGCAAGACTTTCAAACCTGGTCAACAGGTTTTGCTTTACGATACTCGGTTACATTTCCATCCCGGCAAGCTCAAATCTCGATGGAAAGGGCCATTTTTGGTACGCACCGTATATCCGCACAGTGCGGTCGATCTAGAAAACCCGGAGGACGGTTCACTGTTTAAAGTGAATGGACATCGACTTAAACCGTTCCTCACTGCGGACCCTTCGGAGGAGCTCCTGTTTTTGCAGGAGCCAATCTACATTGTCTAATCTTCCTCCATCTACCCCTAAATTTCGATTATCTAGCCAAAACACTGTTTCAAACAAGTTTGGGGATATGTATCATTTGTAATTATATTAAAAAAAATTAAAAAATGAAAATTTGAAAGAAAAAAAATTTGGGGTATTTTTGCAAATTTCCAGTTTTAATAAAAATAAAAATAAAAAAAATAAACAGGGGAGTGCCGACAATTTTGACACTCTTGGTGTAGCCTGACAGTGAGGACACTGTCAAGTTTAAGTTTGGGGGTGTGCTCGGTAAGTTTTCTTCCTTCGCATTCATATGTATAATTTTGTATTTGCATACTTATTTTAAAACCCATAAAAATTGAAAAGTTCAACTTTGACCATATTTGACTTAAGTTTGACAAAACGGTTAACTAGCTAGGAAAAAATAGATCCCAAAACTTAGTAAATTAAAAACCCTAAAAATAACCTTTCTTAAAATTTAACGGTAGAAAATATATGTTCTTATAGTTTACTTAGAAATAGGCAAATTTTGAGTTCACTTCTTGGGCTAAGTCAAAATAAGGGAAGAGTATTGAAATTTTTATTGAAGTGTAAGTCTGAAAAATAATTCCGAACCTTAAGGCTAAATTTTGAAAATATATACCCTACAACTCACACATACACGCACCTTGAAACTTGGAATAGTAGAGGATACCTTGAAATGCTCTTATCTAGAATTCTTAGTATGAAGGAAAATAAAATATTAAGTGTGAATAAAGAGATATAAAAAATGAACACTGGTTTTGTAATTACTTAAGGCTGAGTAAAATAAAAAATATATTGCGAGAGTGTTTTATCACCTAGTGCCTTAGACCAACTGGTTTGGAAGTCACTGCTAAAGCCTTAGGTATTACAAGACGAGGAATTACACCTTAATGCACAAACACATTTTGTAATCAGTCGTTAGTACCTCAAGAAGTATTAACGGTGGCATGAAGAATGTGTGAGCAATTTCATCTAAAATTCACCAACTAAAAATAATTTGGACGATGGACAAGAGTATAATAGCTTGAATTGAATTTCCAAGTGTAGGGGTGATACATACACACACTGTCACGCCCCGCTTCGCAGAGTACGCTAAGATGGACAGGTGACATAGCCAACCATGCTACCTGTGGATAGGAAAATCCTTCCACAGTCACATTACGGCTGTAGAGATATCAAGAAAAGGAAAGTAAAATAACTATCTAGTACATGTCCATAAGCCAGAGTGAAAGAGTCAAGAAATAATAATATGCGGAAGCAAAAGATATAATAAAAGAAACACCTGGAAAGTAAAACTGCATACCGACAGGATCTTCACCGCTCTGTCTAACAGCGGCAATACTCCTGATCAGTCTGCAACAAGGTAGAGAATCTGGGCCATGCAAAACCCAGACGTCAGTGCGTCATAACATCAAGCAATAATATATAAACAGAGTAGCAAGAAGTGCAAGTATGATCATAAAGCAGGCATAACAGTGATATAAATGAGGACAGTGGGGTAATGTGTAGTGAGTAACCTAAACTGGTCTATTGGGCTAACTACTCTCAAGTCTTTGAAATCATTTTGATGAATCATCGATGTAACTCAATAGTATCCCGTGCGTGCCCGGGATCACGGTGAAGATTCTCGGGCTGAAACCGAGACATGCCGCTAGGCACTAAAGGAAAAGGGTAATGATGAATGATGTCCATGGCATCATCCCAAGGCTGGCCTAGCCTCTAAAAAAAGTAATGGATAACGATGGATGATGTCAGCAGCATCATCCCAAGGCTGGCCCAGCCTCTAAAACTGATCAGTAAAGGTAGCACACTGTCGAGTTACAGGTCAGGTTTCATCATTGATTTCCCCATACCCCCAAGTTATCTGTGTTCAAGTCAGGTATTAAGTAATCTAGAGCTAATGCCAACATAGGATCAGGCAGGTACAGATTTGTCTGGATAGACAACAGGAACGGTCCGTAAGGACAACAGGTCAGGTTTGTCGGCATTAGACACAAGATCAGGTAAGAGGTATAGCCATGGTACATCAGGTCAGGTCAAGTAATGTATATAGGTGTCATGTCATGTCAAGAGTTGCACGGTACCATGTCGTGTCAAGTAATAGGTGTAACAAGTCATGTCAGGGTGTACAAGATATCATGTGGGTGCTCATCATCAAACTAGCATAAACATGGATATATATATAAACAAGCATGGGTACTAATGAAGCAATAAAAATGAATCATGGTGATGGTATATGAAAGATACAGATTAAAGCATGGGGATGCACCGTTATAGATTAGAGTTAGGGTTGTGGTTCCAACATTAACTAAATTACACTTACATCAGTATAGAATTGTTAAATCTCGTTATTATGGGTTAATAGTCTAGGGATGCAATGATATATAAAATATGTTCAATGGATGCAACCGGATATTCGGGGTAGAAACTATTTAAAAGTGCTATGGGTTATGCAGTTAATTAGTAAGTAATTTAACCACGGATATGGGTACACGATATTGTACTTCAAGGTGCAACAAGTTATAATTTAAGATCCGAGTCTACAATGATATAATTGAAATGCAAGAATGGAAACTAATAGCCTTAGGTTCAATTTACAGATTTAATCATGAAATAAATATGTATAAATAATATATTAGCATGTAGCAAGTTTCACTTGCCTTGATCGGATCACGAAGCGGTATACGGAACGTCACGCGTCGGCGGGAAAATCGCGACGCACGCACGGTACACGGAATGAGTCCAAACAACGCACTAAGGAAACACACGGGTCAGAGATGCTAGCTGGGTCGTCGTGGTCGTCGCCAGCACGGTCGGATTCCGGCAACCAATAACAGTGAACATGAGAAACAACACATAGAGAAAGAGAAAAAAGAATGGAGAGAAGAATGGAAGAAGGGAAACATTAGAGAGAGATTACCGTAGCTGTGTTCTGTGGTTGCAGAGAGGAGTCGGCAATGGGTAGCGACGTCGAGGGTTGCCGGCGTGAGGGTTTCCCGGCGAGGCTAGGGTTCGGGTGTGTTAGGGTTAAGGCTCGGTTTGCTGTCTGGGGTTTCTTGGGGTGCAGGGATAATGGAGAGGGAGAAGCACAGAGGAGAAGGAGAGGAGGAGAGGTGGAGTGAGGTGGCAACGGCGAGGGATGATCGGCGACGGGGTGGTGCAAGGTGGTGATGAGGGATTCTGTGGGGTTCTGTGGGTGTGTAGGGTGCAGTGGAAGGAGGGAAAAGATGGAGGAGAAGGAGATGATGGAGATGAGGAGAGAATGAGTGGGGTGAGGTGATGACGAGGAGAGAAGGTCGTCGGCGATGGAGGTGCAGTTGAGACGATGGGTTCTATGGTTAGGGTTGGTGGCAGGGTTCTCGTGACGAGGAAAGGAGAAGAGGAAGGGAAGTTGAAGACGAGGAAGAGATAATGAGGTAGAGAGTGTAGAGGCATAGGGGTTTAGGGTTAGGGTTCGATGCTTTAAGTTTTCTCGTGCTCGGGGTTTAAATAAGAGAGAAGAAGAAAGCACGAAGGGAGGTGACGAGATCCCGCGGGCGGTAAGCAGAATCGAGAAGCGAACAGTGTTCGCGAGAGGAGAGAGAGAGAGCGAGAAGAGAGAGAAAGAGGAGAGAGGAAGAGAGAGCTGCGCTCGGGAGAGAGAAAAAGAAAGAGAAGGATTTTGTGGGAGAGAGAAAAAGTGTGGGGCCCGGTAAATAAAAGGGAAGTTTTGATTGGTTCGTGGAAAAATAAAGAGGGAGAGAGAATCTGCTTATCTAACAAAATAAATTTAAAAGATTTAAAATCGTTTTTGTAAATCTTCTGAACTGCAGAAACTAATAGAATATAAATTTAAAATTCAAATAATTTAATTTTATTGGGATATAAAAATATTTCAGAAGTGTGCCCGGATCGGGTCCAAAACTTTGGATTTGAAATATGAAAAATTATTAGTAAGCTCCAAAAATTAAAATGAAAGATTATGTAACGAAAAAGCATACCCCCAAGAACAAACGCACGCACGTGCGCGTAGCCATCCAAACACGTCCGTTTCACTGAACGGGATGAGAACACGATGCAAGGACGCTACCACAGGGTTGGGGGTATCATGCAGGCTATGTTATGTGTTTTTAATTTATTTTACGTGACTTAAACTGTTATATGCAAAAAGATGTGATACTAGATAACATACCAGTATGTACTAATCATGAGATGTACGTGTCCATGCAACAAGTCAAGGTAATCTATAAATAAGAATCAAACAGGTTCAAGCGAGCGGGTCGGGTCGAATGTAACGTAAAGTGTAAAATACCATTCGCACCCACCACGCTAAATCAAGAAAATACCATGGATAAGTAAATACGGAAACTGGAATTGGTATAAATGAACTCGGGTGTTACACACACGTAGGGGTATATGATTGGGGTTTGGATGAGAGATAGGAATGAAAGATAGTGCTTATATCTTCAGTAGAAATGATAAAAATTTCTAAGTTGAGATGGAACCTTAGAAGGAAAATTCAAAAGATGCTGAAAGCTAAATAAATTTACAGAACATATACAATCTTAAATTAAATAATAAGTGAGTGTGAAACATACGGGTTGATGGTTTCTAAGTTGAAGATAATAAAATTTCTTGCTAGAACACCGAATTGAAGAATGAAAGTCAATAGGCCAAATTAATCGGATTTTGTGGGTAGTATCCACTGAAAACCCTCAGGAGACAACACTTCTCCTACTAGGGACACCTAAAGGTTTAAAGGCTTGTTGCATGAGCTCAGTGCAATCGCGATTCCCTGTGAAAGTGAGATTAGGTTTTTTTCAAGAATAACATGGTTTTGCTCGGGACGAGCAAAAGATAAGTTTGGGGGTATTTGTTCATATCAGATTTCTGCATTATTATATTCCCCATTCTTAATCATATTGCAAATAAATAGGTGCTTTTGATCCATGTCTGCTAAATAGTTGCAAGTTACAGGTTCTCAGAACAATACAGTGAAAATGATGAAAAGACGCTACAAATGTGAGACTACGACCAACAAATAGAAGAATCTTATTGATGCCGCTTACAGTTTAAGGAACAAATGAAGATCAATGAACAGTTCGATTGCACAAAGTAAGAAGGCAGCATAAGATTCAAGACTTCAATACGAAGCGAACGGTAAAATTCCACAACATTCTGCACTGTGGAAATCTGGAAGAAAATAGAAAAGATTCTGAAGAACCAAGTGAAGAAACCAGAAGTAAAATGCAACGTGAAGCAGCTCTAAAGATTTGAGACAGGGACCCAACCATATGGCCGCAGATCCGCGGCCAAACAAGGCTTATGGCCGCGGATCCGCGGCCATGCAATGCACGTGTCAGTGCGTGTCGGTGGGAGTCGGTGCATTGACCCGGTTTTCTTAGGGTAGTCTTGTAATTTCAGATGTGGATCAGATGTAAACCCTAGGGTTTCTCCTATCTATAAATAGGAAGCCTACAGCTCTTTTTGGAGCATGTCTCTTTTAATTTCTAGATTTTAAATTTTCAATTCCCTTATAATTGTTCAAGAGTGCATCAATAAAGCAAGTTGTTTTCTTTTTATCGTGTGTTTTTCTTAGTTGCAAATTTTATTTCTCTGCATTTTTACCTGTCTTTATTTATCTGCAAGTTCGGTAGTTAACTAAAAAGAAAATCATAAAAATGAATTTTGTCGCTATTTCCCTAATGAGTGAGTAGTTCCTCACTTGTTAGGGTTAGGATTAGGAAGGTTTGAGAGATGGAAATCTCTCACTCCTTTCTTGCCCGTTTAACTTTATAAATTCGGGCTCTATGTAAAACAACCACCCACCACTCACTACGGCACCCTATCCTACGAGATAGCGGTGATTCCCTAGTTAGACCGGTCGTGGTTGATTTGGATAGAGCTTAGGGCTAAGAATTGAGAAAGGACGGACAAGGGCCAAAAGGAAGAAACTACGTTTCTTCCTGATCGCGCTAATCCCCTTTGTTAATTATTACCTTAACACCTAAGTTCTCAATTAGGGCAAAGAAAGCGGTGAGTAGAATTAACTTTCCAAACTAACATAATCCTAACCCTAGCAAGGTTTTAATCCAAATCAAATTCAACCTCAGTTTTTATAGAAAATCAAAACCTACCACAAATAGGAATTGACTCGTTAGAACAATAAGAAAAGACACGTTTTCCCTGTGGACCGATCCGTACTCAACCGGCTAGCTACCAAGAGACACCGTCTTGATTGCGGTTAATTATTTGATTTTAAAACGCACACGCACAAAATATCGACCAATCAACAGGCTCCAGCACATCCGTTTGCCCAGATACTACACAGAAGGATTAAAAAGGCTGTTGAGGCGTCAAGGCATACCCTTCAAACAAACTGCTCGACAAGCCCAGTTCTATAACAGGATCTGGAGCGTCCCCGGAACTCAACGAAAGTTGCCCAACGGGAGAATGGAAATGATTGGGCTTGGATATGTTCAATCCAAGAAACGGGAGCTATTCCGCGATTGCTGCGTCATACATGAGTTCGATGAGGAAGGAGATGCTCTGTGGGAAGATGCTAACCCTGAACCAAAACGAGGTCCCGTCGTGAAAATACCAAGTCCGTCGTTCGAAGAACAGATGAAAAAGTTTACAAGGGAACCGGGTCAAAAGGTTCGAGATGATCATAATCGCGAAATGTCCATCTACGAGAAAACCAGGACGCAGCGCCTCCTTCAGCAGGCTGCAGAAAGTGACGATGCCCTTCGTCGCCAGCCCGTCATACAAAAGACCCGACGCAGAGGCAAAAATAAACCAAAGAACAAGAAAAGCGTTCGACAGCGTCAAAGCGGGACAAAGAAGCCACGCGATCGAGAATCGAGCAACCAAGATTCGTCTCTTATAAAGAAGATGGGTCGAGAATATTCTTTTCCTCAAGATAAGACAAAAAAGATATTCGATCTTATCATGAAACACCAGATGATGACACTCCCGGAGTCCGAGCATCCCGAGCAAGCGGACGAAGTCTCTCACCCAGACTATTGCTCTTATCACCAAGCAATAGAGCATCCTCTCGAAGACTGCTTCACCTTCAAGAATTGGGTTAAAGACCAATATCAACTCGGCAAGTTCGCTCTATCCAGCAGTTGGAGGGTAATCCCACCGCAGATGCATGAACCGAAAGCCACGTATGCAGCAAGAATGGAACCGGGTCAGTCTCGGTCTTGGAAACGATCTCGTACCTGTCACGCAATAACGCTGTCAGAAGAAGAACCTGAGAATATGGATGACCTCCCCTGGTGCTTCGAAAACGATGATGAAGAGGTGATCTCATAATTTCCACCGGCGCCAAAAGAGTGTCACGACCCGAAATTGGCACGTGACGGCCCTAATACTACGCAACGTCTACAGGCGTAACGCAGTAAAAGAAAGCCAAAACCCAGAAATCTAAACCATCAAAAGTAAGAAGAAATAATAGCATTTCCAAACCCCTTTGAAATCTCAACTCAAATTCTTTAAAAGTCCAACTTATTTCCTTTAAAATTTTGATAGCACCTCCTTTGTAAAACAAACCCCCAAAATGGGTACAACATAAATATAAAGTAAAGCATCCCCAACGGGAGCAAATCCACGCCAAAAGGCGGAAAACAACCAGCACAACAGATATACGACGCCGTAGCGAAGAAAGAGACGATATAAATAAAACTGCATAAAAACCTCCAAGTTACAAAATAATATACAATATCGTCCTCACATCAAGTCTCTAAGTTAAACAAGATAATGGTAGATGGAGAGTACATGTTACAACGAATACACAACAAGCAACATTGGATAACCGCAAAACCTATCTAAGCAAAACTGCACACTGTCAGTCGAAGCGGTATCCGCAGCAAAGGTGATATGATGGATGAAAATAGCCCTGCCTCTGACTATCCTGAGGAACACCTGCAAAACACTGTGGCACAACGGGGTGAGTTGCCAACTCATGAATAGTAAAATAACATATGCAGGTAATCGCGAGTATGCACGTACAACGCGAATCTAACATAAGCATTTAATAGCAATGAATGGTCATATGTAATGCATCAGTCATGAAAGGTATGCTAGCAGGTACTACTAATATATGAAGCAATAATATGACAATCGGTATGTAATAATCATGTAAGGTACTCTATCAGGTACAATAATACATGAAACAATGCATATAATAGTATGTAAATGCAACAGTCAGGGAAAGTACTCTATCAGGTACAAATAATACATGAAGCAGCGCATAAACAATAAATGTGGAGTATGGAATACAACATGTCATTTCCACGGAAATCCTAACCTTGTGGTAGGACCAAAATCCAACAAGACAGTCCAATTCCCAATTTCCATAAATCAGCCCCCAAATTGGCTCTCATATCATATAAGTCTCACAAATCCTGAATGTACAATATCAAGTAAATCTCATATATCCTGAATGTAAAAAATCAGCATATCTCGTATATCCCGAATGTACAACATCAAGTAGATCTCACATATCCCGTATGTACAATATCAAGTATATCTCGTATATCCCGAATGTACAACATCAAGTAGATCTCACATATTCCGTATGTACAATATCAAGTATATCTCGTATATCCTGTGTGTTTTCATGAATAAATATGATGAAGTATACAAATTGATATCAATACACGTATATTAGCGTCCCATTCCATTAATATATGTGTAAAGGCATATATAACAGCGTCTCATTCCACTGTTATATATACTTAGAAGTAAAATATCATGAAAACAATGTGTCAAGTATCGACACAGAAAGGCTGATCTATCAGGTGTTGTCTCCATGACTGGCCCCCTGATAGGTACGTATCATACGCTATCCCGAAAGCTCGAGTGACTAGCTCTGACCCTCACCTCTCGACGTATCCATACGCACATGACTCCCGTCGGTATCCCCATGATAACCGCCGAGTCATTGGTAATGTCACCGAAAAGTATGGTTCCCCCACTAACTCATCTCCTCACTGAGATTCTTGCCCCGGGGTACCTCCGGGCCCTACCATGTACCCGCACACGGCTCCCTCCGTTCCTCGCGTGTGGTATATATATATCTGAACCGATAAATCTCATGGTGGCTGCTGAAATATCATATCAAGGGAAACCGGGTCTTTCAAATAATGCATAATTTCATGAAACTACCACGGTCCCCAAATCCAGAAAACATCATGAAAAATCTACATCTCAATACGAAAATCCATGAATATAATATACGCATTATAAATCTGAAATGCGAGCATATAAAGGAACCGCCGCTATTTAACTACAACAAGCTAACATATAAATCATGCGGTTCCTAATTTCTCCAAGTCTATATAACATCAAGTAAAGGTAAACATGTAGCTATAAACAGGTATATGTGTAAATATAAGATATAGCAAGGTATATGTATCTACCTATGAGTAATGATGTAATATACCCCCTGGGTATAAGTGAAGTATGAGGTATATGGTATACCTGTAGCTATGTCATGAAGTGTGTATGTACCTATCGCTAATGGTACAATACTCTATAGGTATACAGGTAACTAGCATGTAAGTATGTCAATGCATATGTGTAAGCATGTAGGTATACAGGTATGCTATAAGTCATATGCATAAAGAAATATGAATCGATGTCTCAATGTCCCTAACCAAACCATAGCATTTCTATATGTGGGTTGTGCGTGACATGCAATTATTGACGGTGTGTGTGGCATACAATCAGTGCTCGTGCAACATGAGCCGTCAATAATAGTGCAGTGTCCTAAGGATACCAGTCCAAGCACAATGATTTACGAAACAGTAGGGTAAATGCGTAATTCTAAATATGACATAGAATATGCGAAAAGTTAAGTCATTTCTAGCCCAGACGCATAACGCCATGAGGGCGATTTCCCTGTAGATGTTAAATCTACTCACCAACGCTCCTGGCTAAGTGAAGCCAACCTCTTGTTTTCCCCTTGTAGCAGTGTCCGAAGTCCCCGCCTGCGAACCTACCACATTAAAACAATAAAGCAAGTATATATTAATAATAGACCCAAAACACGTACAAACTATTTTTGACCGACACAACAACACAAAACATACTCTCAAGTGTTCGTATTGTGGCTAACGTGCGTAGCGACACGACGAAAACAACTTAAGAGCAAAAATCACACAAAGTGCACGATCCATGTCGTATAACGTATCGCGCGGACACAAAATACTAGATTATAGGAAAACGATCCCAGATTTTGCATACAGCAAATACTAAAAAAGTAAACAGTACCAAACACCCCTAACCAACAGCAGACAACTACCCACAAAATCCAAACCCCATCACCTCCCCCCATTGCCGGCGTCGCCGGAATTTGCTAAAGGGTCGCCGGCCCGTGCCGGTGGGGTGGGTCTCGTGTCTCAGGTGGTGCTCCAGACTCACTAGTACATCACTACAATTTTGTTTGATTTTTCTGTACGAATTCCAGGTCATAGCAGTTCACAGAGGTTCAAAAAGGACACTAAAAACACGATATTGCACTAATCGATATTTAAAGTGTTCTACGCTACAACCAACGAGCTACACAACATAAAAACTCCTATTTATCAGTGTAGGGATTATACCTATCAATACTTGCTCACAAGATCAAGCTTTCCTAGCTCCAAGTGATCAAGAAGGCAAAAACCAAGACTTGGGGTATGTTTGTGATATATTTGGGATTTTGGGGATTTATTGAGCTAGGATTAATGAAAATGGTGTAGGAAATGATCAAGGGCAGAAAGAAGGAGGAGGATTCGGCCAAGGGAGGGTTTTGTGTGGATTGTTCTAGCTAAATTCATCAATAAATGCAATTTAATGCGTTCACACTCACATGCATGCATGTATGCCACCTCCTCACTCATTTCTTTTCTTTAAAACATTAAATCCATGCACAAAACAAATATCTAGATAATATATGGAAGGTTTTGTTTTACCCAACTTGATTTATTTGAAAAGATCCCAATTCAGGAGAAATTTTCCCAAAATGTAAATACCACATTAAAATAATATTAAAATTGGGAAAAATTCTATCTGAACCAAAACGTCCCATATACCCCCAAAGCTTGCGTACTAGCTTTATTTTAGCCAAACTAGGTGCTGCCAAGTCTATATGGCCGTTTGATCACAGTCGGGTTAAAACGGAAAATACCGACAATTTTACCCTAAAACGGAAAAATTCGCATAACGATTTTCTAAAACGTTACAAAGAGCTGGAAGATGGGATACATACTACCGCAGATAACCTCACAAAAATTGACTTGGGAACGGCAAACGACCCGCGGCCGACGTTCGTCAGTGAGCTGTTGTCTGAAGAAAGGGTGGCTACGCTAAAGGACGTGCTCATGCAGCATAAAAATTGCTTCGCATGGACCTATTCCGAGATGCCAGGACTAGATCCAGAGATTGTTGTACACAAATTGGTAATATCCCCGGACATCAAGCCGATTAAACAAGCACCGAGAAGAATGCGGCTCGAGCTTGAGATGAGCATCAATACCGAGGTCAAGAAGCTAATCGACTCCGGCTTCATCCAAGAAGTTCAGTATCCTGACTGGATCGCCAATATCGTCCCAGCGATGAAGAAAAATGGGACAGTGCGCATATGTGTGGACTTTCGGGATCTCAATAAAGCCTGCCCGAAGGACGACTTCCCAGTACCAGTCACTGAGCTGATGATAGATAATGCATCCACTCACGAAGTTTTCTCCTTCATGGACGGCTCATCAGGATACAATCAGATAAATATGCATCCCGAAGACCAGAAGCATACCGCTTTCCGAACCCCTTTGGGCATATTCTGCTATAAGGTGATGCCTTTCGATCTAAAGAACGCCGGTGCCACCTATCAGAGGGCCATGACGAAGATCTTCGATGACCTCATACATGAAATCGTCGAATGCTATATCTACAACCTCGTAGTTAAAAGCAAATCATACGAGGAACATTTAGAGCATCTGAAGATCGTGTTTCATTGCCTTAGGAAATATAACTTGAAGATGAACCCTCTCAAATGCGCGTTCGGAGTTTCCTCAGGCAAATTCCTAGGATTCATCATCCGCCACCGAGGCATTGAGATAGACCCGTCGAAGATCAAAGCGATCATGGAAATGCCTCCGCCAAATACTCTCAAGCAACTGCGGTCTCTCCAAGAAAAGCTCGCGTATATCCGGCGATTTATAACCAATCTCTCCGGCAAGTGCCGCCCCTACAGTCACCTGATGAAGAAGGGAACCCCTTTCATCTGGGATCGCAAATACCAATGCGCACTAGACGAAATCAAGCAATACCTGCAGAATCCTCCGGTGATGACTGCTCCAATCAAAGGAAAACCTCTCATTCTGTATACAACAGCCCTCGAAGGTTCTCTAGGCTCATTATGGGCACAAGAGAACGACCAAGGAAAGGAGAGAGCCCTCTACTATTTGAGTCGAGTTCTCCTGGGGGCAGAAAATAATTACTCTCCTGTCGAAAAACACTGCCTGGCATTAATCTTCGCGATAACGAAGCTCAGACACTACGCGTTGGCACATGAGGTCCATCTCATATCAAAGGTGGATCCCCTCAAATATTTGATGTCAAAGGCTATATTAACGGGACAACTCGCTAAATGGGCCCTACTCTTGATGGAGTTCTCGATAACTTATCGTCCCCTCAAGACAGTGAAAGGCCAGGCCATCGCCGACTTCCTCGCTGAGCATCCGATACTCGCCGATTCTCCTTTGAACTGTGAGTTACCCGACGAGCACGCATTTGACACGATCGACGGTGAGAGAAGAGAGAATGATACCCGGTGGGAACTTTATTTCGATGGAGCATCTTCCATGAAGAAGCACAAACAAAGCACCCCCATAATCAAATCTGGGGTGGGCCTCATCTTCGTGACTCCACAAGGAGGGATAATGCGCTTCGCCTTCTCCTTAACAGAACCGAGGAAAAACAATGAGGTTGAGTATGAAGCTTTGATAGCAGGTCTTGAAATCGTCGTCGACATGGGAATTGAGAATCTTCTCATATACGAAGACTCCCAGCTGATCGTTAGTCAAGTAAACGGCGACTATCAAACGTGCAAACCAGAGTTGGTGAAATACGGTGAGAGAGTGCAGCAATTGCTGACTCGAATCCCTTCCTACACACTGGAAAGCATACCGCGTGTGGAGAATAGCAAGGCGGATGCGTTAGCCAAGCTCGCTAAAGAACTGGCTGACGAGAGCCTTGATGACGTGAGGATCATTGTGCAAAGCCGTCGGGTTCTTGCACCGGCAGAAATATCTCTGGAGTCGTCCGAAGAAAAGGGAGCGACCGAGCAAATGGCTCTGCAAATAAAAGACCAGGAAAAGGTTGAGGATTGGAGAGAAGTCTTTATAGACTACTTCAAATCCCGTCGAACACCTGAAGATGTGTCCTCAAGACATCAGCTTATGAAACGAGCTCTGTCTTTCGCCTTCGTCAATGATACTCTGTATAAGAGGTCATTTGATTCTTTGTGGCTAAAATGCCTGGGACCTAAAGAAGCAAAGAGAGTCGTCCAAGAAACTCATGACAGACTCTGCGGTTCCCACCAAACCGGCCCGAAGGTGAAGCTGAAGATCAAAAGGATAGGCTACTATTGGCCCACGATGATCCAGAATTGCCTTGAATACGCGAGGCAATGCCACTCGTGCCAAATTCATGGAGACTTTATCCACCAGCATCCAAATCCACTACACCCAACGGTGGCTAGCTGGCCATTTGAAATGTGGGGAACCAATATAATCGGGCCCATCGAACCGACATCGTCCTAGGGACATCGATTCATTTTGGCGACAACCGATTACTTCTCCAAGTGGGCAGAAGCCAAACCGCTAAGAGAAGTGAAGACGGAGAATATCCTCCATTTCTTCAAGACACATGTCATTTATCGGTTCGGCATTCTGTGACGGATTATCTCCGATAACGGGCCAGCCTATAGAAGCCACAAAATCAGCCGCTTCGCACAACAGCATAACATAGACTGGATATATTCATCGGTCTATAATCCCTGAGCTAACGGTCTAGCTGAGGCTTTTAACAAGACCTTGACGAAGATCGTGAAAAAGACGGTGTCTCGAAATAAGAAGGACTGGAACGAGAGACTGCATGAAGCTCTTTGGGCGTATCGAACTACGTTTAAAACGGACACGAACACAACGCCGTACACGTTAGTATTCGGTACGGAAGCGGTACTCCCCCTCGAGATAGAGCCACCCTCTCTACGAGTGGCTGTTCATTACAAGCTAACGCACGAAGAGAATGCTCACCTTCGGCTTGAGGAGCTTGATGCCCTTGATGAAACCCGGCTCATGGCGCAACAGAATCTGGAGGCTTATAAAGCAAAGATGACGCGCTCATATGAAAGATTGAATAGGCTTAGAACATTCCGCCAAGGCGAACTCATACTAGTGGTCAAAAGACCTATAATCCCCAATCGTGCCAAGCGGAGGAAATTCGAGCCGAAATATGAGGGCCCGTATATTATAAACAAAGTCTACCAGGGTGGAGCATATCTACTCATGGACATCCATGGTGAAAGACCTTTCAGGCCAATAAACGGTCTCTTCCTGAAAAAATACTACGCCTGACGAGTCATGGCCTAGGTCAACGATAGATGACGACGCCTATGTCCGCTATCTATCTTCCTAAGCCCAAACTCTATAAGTAGTAGCCGGTTTACAGACCGAAACGTCCTTAAACTAACGATGGACCACTATGTCCTAAAACTGGTGTCGGACCGAAACGTCCTTAAACTAACGACAGACCACTATGTCCTAAAACTGGCTGTTGACCGAGACATCGATAAACTACTATGGATCGCAACATCCCAAGGCTGACACAAAAAAAAAACAAAAAAGAAGAAGAAAACGGTATGTCCATAAGCAAGATGGGCACGGATGAAAACCTGAAAGGGCTCCGTGAGTAAAAACGGCAGGGCTACCGACGAGTTTTTGTGAAAACCCGAAAGGGCGCAATCTTGTTAAAAGACACTTGCAAGGTCCTCTCGACCTTGTGAGGAGAAACCACCTACGTGAGATCCTTACGACTCACAAAGGAGCAACACACTTAGGGATCCCCACGATTCCTAAGGAGAAATTGCACTTACGAGATCCTCACGACTCGTAAAGAGAACCCTCCTTTGAGACCCTCACGGCTCATAGGATTCAAAAGTCTTAAGCTACAGGGATCTGAACCTGTTCTTAAGCCATCACAACCCCCAAATCTGCCCTACAAGCGGTTCAATGCTGACCCTTGTATACAATCCATCGGCGCGAATAAACATTTCCCTAACAAAATCCCATCCGTGACTAGGGATATGTCTATATGGTGAACAGCCCTTGTAAGTCCTCTCGACTTATAAGGAGAAAACACTCTTGTAAGATCCTTACGACTTACAAGAAGCCATACACTTAGGAATCCTCATGATTCTTAAGGAGAAATTACACCTACGGGATCCTCTCGACCCGTAGGGAGAAATACCTTTATCAGACCCTTACGGCTCATGAAGTAAAAAACCTTAGTCGACAGGATCCTAACCCTGTTCGCTAAGCCACCTTTGTTCGACATCGACAGAGGCAAATGATGATTTGCTCCTGGCAATATCCCAGTTGTAGCGGTGCTGATACCGAAATCGGTGTCTAATTCCAAGCTTGCAGCAAAAAGCCGACGAGCCACACATGCATACGAAATAGCCGAAATGATGGGGCAACTTGCAACAAAATCAGCAAGTAAAAATGTATGCATACAAAATAGCCGAAATGATTGGGCAACTCGCAATAAAAAGCAGCGAGCCAATAAAACAAATAGCCGAAATGATTGGGCAATCGCGACTTTCATGATATAAAAAGCTGAAATGGTAGAGTATCGCGGAAAGAAAGAAATAAAAAAAATTCTGAAAGAATGAAACTTTTGCCCTAAAGGTGAGATCACATCAATCCCTATATACAATCCAGGGGCATAAATTAAGAGAGAACCATACCTCCCCACCAGACTCCATCCGAAAGAGAGTCAAGTCTCAACGGTTCACAGACAGCCTGGAGATCATCTTAACATCCGTCTCATTTCAACAGACACAACACCAACAAATCGAAGCTGCGGAAAAATTCCCAGTTCCATGACTCGACGATGCATAAACAACCGAGAGTCAACCTTTCCTGGTCACGTGGAACACGGCCTATGTCAATCCTGACCCCGTGGGAAATGTCCAGAGTGGAGCCTGGTCCTCGCCGAACACGGCTATGTCAATCCTGACCCCGTGAGAAGCATCCAGAGCAAATTCCTAGTCACATGGAACACGGCCTATGTCAATCCTGACCCCGTGGGAAACGTCCAGAGCGGAGCCTGGTCCTCGCAGAACACGGCTATGTCAAACCGACCCCGTGGGAAGCATCCAGAGCAAATTCCTGGTCATGTAGAACACGGCCTATGTCAATCCTGACCCGTGGGAAACATCCAGAGCGGATCCTGGTCCTCGCAGAACACGGCTATGTCAATCCTGACCCTGAAGGAAGCATCCAGAGCAAATTCCTGGTCACGTGGAACACGGCTATGTCAATTCTGACCCCGTGGGAAATGTCCAGAGCGGATCCTGGTCCTCACAGAACACGGCTATGTCAATCCTGATCCCATGGGAAGCATCCAGAGCAAATTCCTAGTCACATGGAACACGGCCTATGTCAATCCTGACCCCGTGGGAAACGTCCAGAGCGGAGCCTGGTCCTCGCAGAACACGGCTATGTCAATCCGACCCCGTGGGAAGCATCCAGAGCAAATTCCTGGTCACGTGGAACATGGCCTATGTCAATACTGACCCCGTGGGAAACGTCCAGAGCGGATCCTGGTCCTCGTAGAACACGGCTATGTCAATCCTAACCCCGTGGGAAGCATCCAGAGAAAATTCCTGATCACGTGGAACACGGCCTATGTCAATCTTGACCCCGTGGGAAGCACCCAGAGCAAATCCTGGTTTCGTGGAACACGGCTAATGTCACTTCTGACCCCGTGGGAAGCATCCAGAGCGGATCCTGGTCCTTATGGAACACGGCTAATGTCACTTCTGACCCCGTGGGAAGCATCCAGAGCGGAGCCTGGTCCTGTAGAACACGGCTAATGTCACTCCTAACCCCATGGGAAGCATCCAGAGCAAATTCCTGGTCACGTGGAACATGGCCTATGTCAATCCTGACCCCGTGGGAAACGTCCAGAGCGGAGCCTGGTCCTCGCAGAACACGGCTATGTCAAACCGACCCCGTGGGAAGCATCCAGAGCAAATTCCTGGTCACGTGGAACACGGCCTATGTCAATCCTGACCCCGTGGGAAACGTCCAGAGCGGATCCTGGTCCTCGCAGAACACGGCTATATCAAACCAACCCCGTGGGAAGCATCCAGAGCAAATTCCTGGTCACGTGGAACACGGCCTATGTCAATCCTGACCCCATAGGAAACGTCCAGAGCGGATCCTGGTCCTCGCAGAACACTGCTATTTCAATCCTGACCCCGTGGGAAGCATCCAGAGCAAATTCCTGGTCACGTGGAACATGGCTATGTCAATCCTGACCCCGTGGGAAACGTCCAGAGCGGATCCTGGTCCTCGCAGAACACGGGTATGTCAATCCTGACCCCGTGGGAAGCATCCAGAGCAAATTCCTGGTCACGTGGAACACGGCCTATATCAATCCTGACCCCATGGGAAACGTCCAGAGCAGAGCGTGGTCCTCGCAGAACACGGCTATATCAATCCGACCCCGTGGGAAGCATCCAGAGCAAATTCCTGGTCACGTGGAACACGGCCTATGTCAATCCTGACCCCGTGGGAAACGTCCAGAGCGGATCCTGGTCCTCGCAGAACACGGCTATGTCAATCCTGACCCCGTAGGAAGCATCCAGAGCAAATTCCTGGTCACGTGGAACATGGCCTATGTCAATCCTGACCCCATGGGAAACGTCCAGCGTAGAGCCTGGTCCTCGCAGAACACGGCTATATCAATCCTGACCCCGTGGGAAGCATCCAGAGCAAATTCCTGGTCATGTGGAACATGGCCTATGTCAATCCTGACCCTGTGGGAAACGTCTAAAGCGGAGCCTGGTCCTCGCAGAATACGGCTATGTCAATCCGACCCCGTGGGAAGCATCCAGAGCAAATTCCTGGTCACGTGGAACACGGCCTATGTCAATCCTGACCCTGTGGGAAGCACCCAGAGCAAATCCTGGTTTCGTGGAACACGGCTAATGTCACTTCTGACCCCGTAGGAAGCATCCAGAGTGGATCCTGGTCCTTGTGGAACACGGCTAATGTCACTTCTGGCCCTGTGGGAAGCATCCAAAGCGGAGCCTGGTCCTGTAGAACACGGCTAATGTCATTTCTGACCCCGTGGGAAACATCCAGAGCAACCCTTGACCCCGTGAAATGCGGATAAAGTCAGCCCCTGACACCATATGGCTAATGTCAATCTTGACCCCGTATGGCTTATGTCAACCTTTGTCGTAGAGTAAGGCTCCGACACTTCCCCGTCGTTAAGCAAAGCTTCGACTTGGACCTTATGTCAACCCCTGTCGTCGAGCAATGCTCTGACACCTCCTCGTCGTTAAGCAAAGCTTCGACTTGGACACATATCATCCCCCTGTCATCGAGCAATGCTCCGACATTTCCTTGTCGTCAGGCAAAGCCTCGACTTGGATACATGATAACTCATAACTCCCCTTGTCGTTGAGCAATGCTCCGATACTCCATGTCATCAAGCAAAGCTCCGACACGGAAAAATATCAACTCATGACCCTCTCAACCAGAGCAATGCTTCGTCTTAAATATATATATATATATATATATATATATATATAGACACACACACACATACATTAATTCATAACTTCTCCATCATAGAGCAATGCTCCGTTTCGGGGATAAATCAAATCACAAATATCTTAACTTGAAAAAGAAGGGCACGGTCTTGTAAAGAGATTTAAATAAACTATCAACAAAATGCATATCTTAAAATGAACACATCACCATAAAAAAAATATACGTCTTTTTATTCATGAATCAAAATGAATACAAAGTACAATTTATGAAAGAATCCAGAATATATTTTCAGTTAAGAACATGTATAAGAAAGAATAAAAAAAATAATACATCTTTCAAGCTGGCGGATGATTCAAAAGGTTCATCAGTTCATCCTTCCTTTCTTGGGTCTCTGCTTCAAAATTGACTATGGCTGCGAGACGGGCCTCTGCTTCCGACTGTTGGGCCCGATGCGAGGCAAGCCGGCCTTCAAGCTCCTGCTCAGTAGCTTTATGAGCATCAACCATCGTGCGGGTAAAGATAACAGCTTTATCAATAGCCACCACGTTCTTGATTGCGGCTTGAAGCTCCTGCCAAAGTTCATATGTGTGGGTGGTCTTAGCTATAAATTAGGCTTGAAGCTCCCCGAGCGCGGTTGAAGACAGCTTCCTCTCTGAGAACTTTCGGCGGAGCCTCTTTTCACAGGAAAGCGTATTAGCGGCGTATCGTTTAATCAGCCCCTGCAAGCTTGCCTTCGCAGCCACCACCTCCGAAGGAAGGCGCGCGCATTCAAGACTATACAAGCAAGCCTCCACTCGACGACAGAATTCAACCCAAACTTGCACCAATGCTTCACTATGATAAGTGGCAAGAAAGGGAAGAGAACCGTTGGCTTCAGCAGCAAATTCTTCGGCCGTGAGCGAGCTACCAACACGAAGGTCTTCGATCAATGCTGACAAAGAATGAAGGCTTAACTTGGCCATACGTTCGGATGCACGCAGCGCATAAGGGCCAGACGGCATGAGAATGCGAGTCTCCAACGGGGTAAAAGTAGGCAGAGCTGTTAAAGATTGATAAATAATCAGCGAAGGTTGCAAACAGAGGACAGATGCAAAGGCGTCGAAACTTTACTTACCCACGTTTATACAAGAAGAGTCTGGAAGATCCCCAGGCCCATCGAGGACCTCAACCTCATCATCAGCTTCCAGAACTACAGAAGACATGAACATTGTCATATGAAGAAGTAACAATACCGGGAAAGGAGCGAACAATGCTACCCTTGTCTGGAAGATAGAATGATACGCTGAGGGGATATCACCTGTGGAGCAGCCAGTTCCAGCAGACGCTGGAATGACTTCCTGGGAGACAGGTCAGCAATGGACGCCGCCAAGCCTTGTAGCTCTGAAAAAGGCAAGGAAGGTTTAGATAATCGAAATATTGTTTAAAACAAAGTATGGGATAGTACCTTCGATGCTCCTCCCACTCTGGGTTGGAGGGATGGCAGCATCGGCGGCCTCCTCCATGCCCCCAGGCACATCATCGGGGATGTGGGCCGGTATAATAACTTCCGGTGGAGGAGCAGTGACCATCGCTACAGGCTCCAATGAAAGGACGGTGGCCTCGACTACCTGTCCTGCTGTCTTCGGGCCGTCCCCAGAGAGATCCATTGAATCCGCAGCCAATAAAGATGCCTCTTCCGGGGGAGCAAGCACTGGGGGAGCGGGAATCACCGAGGGAAGCTCCATCGCAGGAACAATAGTTGCATCGACCCCCTCCACACTGATTAGTGTCTCATCGGGGATATTTGCAAAGTCCATAGTCAGGGTGCAACTTGGACTCAGATCCTCTGCCATCAGCGAAGTCTTTGCAAAGTTTGCACGAGGATAAGGATATGTGTATATATATATATATATATATATATATATATATATATATATATATATATATATAAGCAGTGCAAAATACTACAAAAGGATATATAAGTGTACCAATGCGCAAAGGAGCTTCTAGTGTGGCTTGGTTAAGCCGACGCTCCTTCCTGAGGAGGTACACTCACCGGGGTTCGAGGGTAGACTCATGGCCACCGGTCCACAACGAAAGCGCATCTTCGGCGTCGGCTGAGATAGGCTGCTTAAGGGCTCTCTCGCCTCCTTCTTCCAAAGGACCTATAAATATCCGCCGTATTGATGGAGGTTCTTCATAGAATATGACGGAAGGATAAGGACTCCTCGGGGCACGTATGTTCTCGGTTTCATCCTAAGAACGCCTTATGGACTCAGCCAGTTGTGCGGCTTCCTCAGCAGATGAACCAGGAAAAAGAAGACTGTCTTCCGGCGGACTAGTAACGGTCCTCTTCCCCCGCTTTGGCCCAGAGCCAATGACTGTAGAAGATCGCTTCCTTCCCCTTGCCGCCCACTTGTTGAGCTGCTTCTCGGTTTTGACAGGGAGGGAAGACTTCTTCAGGACCTCCGCCAAAGGGATATTATCATCAGAGCTAGGTGTTGCCTCCGGAACCGTTACGGTATCCGTCATCGGTCGTTCAAGCGAAGCCTCTGTTGGCAATGAGGCGAAAAGCCTTTCCTCCTCTCCGAAGGTTTTAAGCGAAGCAGCAATGGCTTCTTCTGTGGAGGCACCTCTTAAAACAACAGGCGTCAGTCAAAGCATGATAGAAAAAAAATGAACAGCAGAGAGATAAGGGTGAAGTATACCTGACTGCGCAAGGGTGGCCAGTTCTTTTTCGAGGATGGCTGACTGTTTGGAAGCTTCGATGGCAGCCTCCAAATCGGTATCATCGAGCGTCCCGAATAAACCTTCATTGGTCCCATATTCGCTCAAGCCTTCGCTAGATGGAGCAAGGGGCGTCGAGCCTAATATGGTGTCCAAATAAAGTACTTGCTTCTTTTTCTTCTGAGGACGAGCGCCGGTGGCCGATAACACGAGTTTGCGTTTAGTAGGCGCCTTTGGACGACGAGTCCCAATTTCTTTTCCTACGTCCGACTCAGGGAACGCGGCAGCCACCTCTTTTTCAGGCGCGCTGGATGGAGGCAACCCGTGCGTAAGGCTTAGCACATGTGGGGGCTCAACTTCAGTGACCTCTCTCAAGGGAGGATGAACAATGTTCCGTCGCTTCAGAGGAACATTTCGATCACCAGTCGGCACTGCGCCCTTGCGATCAAGCAGCAATCGTTTTTCCTCCCTAATGACGGCACCCATCGAATGTTGGTACCACGCCACGTACACATTCAGGGCTTGCGGAATACAACTCGGTTCGCTGATGAAGAAGTTAGACCCTATGTTCAGGCGCATAAAATGATGTAGTGCGCTCTGAGTACACTCTTTAGTGGCGGCCGGTTCTGCCAAGAAAGCCTCGAGTGGGATGCCCTGATTGTAGCCTAACTGCTGGGCGAAGCGATGCGGGTTATACCTCATAAATAAAGCCGAGTCATTCATCTTGAATATGAGAAAGCCCGGCCGGATAGAGTACAGATGAAGAATCTCCCGAGCTTTGAAAATGGAGACCCCATCTTTAAATATGTCCTGCAAGGCAGCACCGTCTTCCCCGATTCCTGGCCGACGGTCAAAACTTTATCAGTAAAGGACATGCCAGCTCCAACCGTGCGCGGGCGAAGAAGAAAGCCTCTAGCTTCCCGTTGTGTTGGAGTCACAATAGAGGCGCCGACCAGTCGTATGATCCGAGGGAACCTGCACCTGTCATAAAAACCCGGCCTCTTATGGATGCCAAAGACGCCTAGCACGTGCAACTCGAGCCATGACGTGAAATAATGCATCGGGAAATTTACCGACTGCACCCCTGGCTCAGTGGTATCCGCTGCCAAGCTGAGGCCGTGATACACATAGGCTAACCCAGCGATTCCTACAGCCACTTGTATCCCAGAAACCATCCGATGCGCAGGATAGAAGACGGACGGCCTCATACGGCGAGGGTGCATGGGAAGCGCAAACCAACTCAGCCATAACCCAAGAAACCCTAAAAAGAACGTTTCTTCGTCAATCCCAGGAGCCTCCAGCTCTGCAAAAGGGATGACCGGGGTATCGGGTAGAAAGAAGCTCTTCTGATCCGCCTCCGCCGCCGGCAGGTTGTCCAAACCTAAGCCGAAGGGGTCGTCAAGACTGGCGAATTTCTCGACTTCTTCCTTCAATACTTCTATGCGAAGAAAATCAGCGATAAAAGCCGTAAAATTAACTCCACGACCTTCGGATGCAAGAAAGAGGTTCTCATAGATATTCAACACCTTTATCAAACTCGGAAATTGGTGTTGAATAGCGTTCTCGGGAGTAAGATCCATTACTACTGATTTGGTGGCGAAAATATACTCATCCGGGGGAAGCGATTCCTCATAATGTTCTCCCCTAACGGGTAAACCCGAGACCTCTGCAAATTCCTCCAAAGAAATGGAGACTTCTCGATCTGATAGGAGGAAGGTGTGGGTCGGAATGTTCCACTGCTCCAGAAATGCCCTGACCCACCATGTAGGAGGTGTGGAATATTGAAACAAATAAGCGTAAACGGCGGGATACAATCCGAGCTTCAGCAACTGTGATTTCTTCGCCGATAAAATATACCGAGCCCACTGCAAATACCCGGCTGGGTGACGGAGAGTTAGTCCTACATTGTATGGATGTCCCCAAGGGCACGCCTCGCCTTGACAAATGCGCTGTCCTAGAGTGTCCAAGGCCATCGGCGGATGCACAGGTATTGCGGCCATAGAAGGCCGAAAGAGACCCTCTGAAGTCCAATTGACCTCCTCCACAGCGTAATTTATCGGAGGTGCATCTGCATAATCGATCGCCGAAATAGGCTCTAAGGGTGTCGCACAGTCGGCCCATGATAATTTGATCATACCATTTACCCCATAGATGAAGACTCTTGTCCTCCGGGTCATGGTCTTTGATCAGCGCAAAAACCTCTCGGTCTACAGGTGCTTCAGGGAATCCACCTTCTGAGCGAATGAACGGGAAGGAAGTGTCGAAAGACATAGTACCTGCGCAGAAAAGAACAAATTTTCATCCACTAATGCTATAAATTAAATTCTATCTCTAGGTACTATAAATCCGTACTGCACTACAATGCAGTCAAAAGGGGACCCACAAAATCTAGAAGACAGTTCATCATTAATAAAACAGCCTCATCATTTGATGAGGCTGTCATTTAATGAGGAAATCCTCAAGAAATTCTCATTAAATGAGAAATCCCTCGGGCAGAGGAGTAAAACTCCCATTGAGAGCAGCGCTCTTCACTAGACAGACATCTGTCAAACTCTAATGATGAAGGAATAAAATTCCTCAAGAAAATCCTAAGAGCCTTGCTTTGAGAAGAGATGGAATAATCCATCAAAAATAAAATTTCAATTTGATCTTTAAGATCTATGAACAAACTCTTAAGAGTTCTTCTATATGATCTGAAAGGAGCAAAGCTCCATTAATGGATTAAGAAATCATAAGCAAGATCCTTTTAGATTTGTGATTCCAAGAGAGCAAAGCTCTGTTAATAAAACCCTAAAAAGGATTTTCTTTAGATCAAAGATCTATGAAGAGCAAGGCCATGTTAATGGGTGAAACCCTAAAAGATGTTTCAAAAAGATTTAATTTTTTACCTAAAAAATCCGACAGAGTTCTGTCCTTAAGAAAATTCTTAAGAGGAAGAGTTGCGCTCTGAAGGAGAAAATAAATTTTCAAGAAGGATTGAAGATGAACAGAAGTCATCTCAAGAGCCAAGGGTCCTATTTATAGGCACTGAGCGCCGTTTCAATTTCTCCGTTGATCCAAGAGTGGAGATGCTGCCACCGCTGCATCCACGTGTGGGCCCCGTGAGCGCAACGGGGGGGGGCATTTGTTTCCCCAATTAGAGAAAAGCTCTGTTCAAAATTCAAAATTTGAATTAAAACTGCGCTTTTATAAAAGCGTTGCGCTACAACTAGCGCACCCCGTACAAAGCGCATAGGCGCTAGCGCTAGATGCGCTGCGCTCCAAGTAGCGTATCACGTGCAAAGCACGTGTGCGCTAGCGTTAAAAGCATTGCGCTCCAAGTAGCGCACCATGGGCAGAGCGCATAAGCGCTAGTGCTGGAACTAAATGTTCCTCACCGTTGGATCAAATATCCAACGGATATGATTAAATCATCAATTAACAAGAATGAAATTCTGTTGAATCTTTCTAAACAGAAAAGATTGTGTCCTGAATTTGGAACGCCGTTGGATCAATGATCCAATGGTGATTAAAAATCACTAAAATACAGAACAAATTCTGTAAGGGGGAAAGATTTCCCAATCTTGTTAAAAAAACAAGAAGATTGTCTTCTGTAAACTAGAAGCCCTTGGATTAAAGATCTGACAGTGGGGAAATTCCCAAATCAATTAGAGAATAAATCTCTTTAACCGATTGAACAAATCAGCTTACCCTATATAAAGGCCCCGAGACTTCAAGTCTCAGAGAGAGGAACCCCCCCCCCCCCCATAAACTTTGAGAAAATCTCAGGAAGAAGAAGAAGCTCTCGGCAAAAGAAGACAATTCTTTTCAAGGTAAAAAAGAATAGAAAGAAGAAATCATCTCAATATAAAAAGAAGTATTTACTTCTTTCACAGATCATAGATCTATAAGACAAATTGTTTTTCACAAAAGAGATTATGAACATCTCATTATAAAGGGGGAGAATTATTTAATTCTCTTAGAATCACAGATTCATAAAGGCAAAACCTTTCATCAAAAAGAGATTAAAATATCTCCTATAAGCTAAGAACTTTGTTCTTAGAATGTTGAGACAAAGTCTTTTATCAAAGAAAAGATAATTTTCAGAGCGCAAAGTTAACCTAAGAAGAGCTTTAGCGCTCCTAATCTATGAAGAGCCTTAGCGCTCCTAATTTAAAAGTGCCATAGTGCTCTTCATCTAGCGCAAAGCGCTGCAGTGCCATAGCGCTTCAAACACAGCGCACTATGCTCATTGGCTAGCGCTCAGCGCTAAGCGCACCACGTGCTCCCCACGTGTGTGCTGCATTACTAAAAGCGTTTTGCGCTCATTATATGGCACCAGCGCCAAACGCCTCAACGCTTCAACTATAGCACATCAGCGCTCTACATCTAGCGCTAAGCGCATCAGCACTCTTCATTTAGCGCAAAGCGCTAAGCGCATTAGCGCTTCATATCTAGCGCTAAACGCATTAGCGCTTTAACCATAGCGCACTGCGCTCATCGACTGGCGCTAGTGCCAAGTGCGCCACATGCTTTTATGTGCGCTTGGACAGAACATAAACTGTTCTTTGAATAAGCGTGGAGCTATGATAAATGCACAGTATTCAACTAAAGACAAAATATTGTCAAAGACCAAACTAATGCTTAGCATTTTTAAGAGGATTGGGCTCAAACAAACACCTAACAACTCAAAAACAAATGTTGAACATTGTAATTGAATGGACTTAGCCCAAATTGGCCATAAGTCCTCAATTCAGATTAATTGAGTTCATATGCTCATAAATCACAGATCTTAGTCCCAATTGAACTACAGGTCTCTCAACCCACATCGGTTTAAAGGTACATCTCTGAACTCCTCTGATATTTGTCGTTGTAATCTTTCAATGTCTTCAGAGAGGTGATGGGTCCCGACAACTATACATTTCATTGACTATGATGTCCTTAACCTGGACTGTGAGGTCTTTAAACTCACGGACTATGATGTCCTTAACCTTGACTGTGAGGTCTTTAAACTCACGGACTATGATGTCCTTAACCTTGACTATGATATTTTTAAACTCACGGACTATGATGTCCTTAACAGCGGACCGAGATGTCCTTAAACTAACATTGGACAGTAATGTCCTTAAACTAATCGACCGCGATATCCTTAAACTAAACAATAGAGCCCAAATGCTCTTTTGTTGGATCTAAACGATCCCGTTAAGTTGATCTTAGTCTAAAACTAGACTAACGTATCCTTAACAAACGTTTAAGTTGATCTTAGTTTCAAATGAGACTAACATATCCTTAAACCCAACCCCCAAACCCAAATCTAAGAAGATACGGATTTGGACTAATCCACGCCCTACGGGCGACAACATAAATTAGTCTCCGTATACAATCCATGGGCAACCAAAAACAAAACAAACACACACAACACGAAGTGACCATTTGGTGAAGGAGAAAGTGGTTACCGCGATGCGGTAGCGTAATTAACTGCAGGGGCTTGCGCCTGCAGGGAAGAGCGTCCCCATAATCAAAAACCCCTCACCATAAGGGGGAATCTGATGAAGTCTGCTACATCGGCCGCATCCGTTTAAACCTTCGATATACGGTGCCATAAATCAACTTGGTATCTTCAAAGAGGTGGACGGATAGCACATATTAGCATCTGCCCCGAAATGCAGGCGAGACGGACCCGCACGGTCGCATCTCCGTGTTTCGGCGGGGAACAAGGAACAATTCAGAAATGAATGAAATCTTCTTGTGGTATTGTAGACTAGGTCATATCGATAAGATAAGACCAGCTAAAGTTCCATAAGAATGCATATTTGAATCCGTTCGAATTTACATCTTATGAAACTTGCCAATCATGTCTCAAAGGCTAGGTGACCAAATCTACGTTTACTGGAAATGGAGAAAGAGCTACTGAACTTTTGGACAGACACATAGTGATGTATGCGGTCCTATGTCTACACATGCCAGGGATGGTTCCGCGTACTTTATTACATTCACCGATGTTCTATCAAGATACGGACATGTGTTCTTGTTGAAACACAAATCTGAATCTTTTAAGAATTTCAAGGAATATAAGTACGAACTTGAGAACCAGATGGGTAAAAGTATTCAAATCCTTCGATATGATCGGGGAGGAAAATACTTGAGCACGGAATTCCGGGATTATTTAAAAGAGAATGAGATTCTCTCTCAGTTTACTCCTCCGTATACACCACAGCACAACAGTATGTCGGGGTGGAGGAATCGCACCCTATTAGATATGGTGCGCTCTATGATGAGTACTGCTGAGTTACCTATTTCCTTTTGGAGACATGCGCTTGAGAAAGATGCATACCTATTGAATAGAGTTCCGACCAAATTGTTGCCTACCACTTCATATGAGATATGGAATGGCAAGAGACCATCTCTTAAACGAGTTAAGATATGGGATTGTCCGGCCTATGTTGAAAAGAAAAATCCGGACAAGCTTGAGGCAAAGTCAGTTCTGTGCAAGTTTGTAGGATATCACAAACATTCACGAGGGTATATCTTCTACCACACCGAGGAACAAAAGGTGTTTTGTTTCTCGACATGCCACTTTTTTAGAAAAGAAATTTCTTGTGGAAGAAATTAGTGGCAATGAGATAGAACTGGAAGAAGTTCCAGCAACGTAAACAATAACTGACGATTTGATAGAACCGGAGGATTCGATAGTCCCCGACGAACCGCAGCCACTCCGTAGATCTAGTAGGGTTCCTCATCCACCAAAGTGATACTACAGTTTTCTCATAGACGGTGGGAGCGAGGATTTCATCATGGAGATGATGACCCAACTAGTTTCGAGCAGGCCATCACGAGTGGGGACTCTGTGAAATGGCTGGATGCTATGTGATCTGAGATGGAATCCATGTACACCAACAAAGTGCTGACTTTGGATGTTGCTCATGAAGGGGTAAAACCCATCGGGAGGAAGAGGATCTTTGAGAAAGATAATTTGGTGTAGATGGAAAAGTTGAGACTTTCAAAGATAGGCTTGTAGCAAAAGGTTTTCGTCAACGACCCGACGTCGATTATGAAGAAACATTTTCTCCTGTCGCTATGCTTAAGTCCATCAGGATCCTACTTGCCATTGCTGCATACCATGACTACGAAATATGGTAAACTGCACGTCAAAATCGCTTTTCTAAATGGTGATTTAGAAGAGAACATGTATATGACACTGCCAGAGGGGGTTCGTAGACAGTGGGTGTAGCGGAAGCATGTGCAAGCTGCTTAAACCCATCTACGGGTTAAAGCAGGCATCGCGGAGATGGAACATCTGTTTTGATGAAACTATCAAAGAGTTTGACTTCATCAAAAAGGTAGATGAACCATGTATAAATAAGAAGGTTGTAGAGAGTATGGTTGTCTTCCTCGTATTATACGTGGATGACATACTCTCGATAGGAAACGATGTTCCTATGCTACACTCAGTCAAGCTTCTCTTATCATATAAGTTCTCCATGAAAGATCTAACTAATACCTCCTACATCCTGGGGATATAGATTTATAGAGATAGATCTAAACGGATTTGGGATTGTCCCGATCCAGGTACATAGACACCATACTAAAGGGGTTTAGTATAGAAGTTTCTAAGCGTGGTAATGTACCCGCTTATTCAGGAATCACTCCCTCCAAAGAGATGTCTCCCAAGACTGATTTAGAGAAGGCTCGCATACAAGGGATACCCTATGCTTCGGCAGTCGGGTCAATTATGTATGCGATCTTATGTACCAGACCAGATGTAGCTTACTCACTAGGTGTAGTGAGTAAGTATCGAAAAGATCTTTAGGAAAACCACTGGACAGCTGTGAAGAACATTCTTAAGTGCTTGAGAAGGACTAAAGAGACGTTCTTGGTGTATGGTAACGGTGAACTCCAGATGGAGTTCTTTACCGATTCGAGCTTCCAGAGTGATAAGGACGACTGAAAGTCAGTCTCGGGTTTTGTCTACACCCTCAGTGGAGGGACGGTATGTTGGAAGGATTCCATGTTATATACCATAGCAGACTCGTTGGTAGAGGCTAATTACATCGCTACCAACGATGCTGCCAAAGAGGTTCTCTGGATGAAAAAGTTCATATGATGAACTTGGTTCCTACCATTTGGCATCCAGTACCTGTGTATTGTGATGATAATGGAGCTGTGTCTTTGGCTTAGGAACCCCGGTCCCGTCAGTGATCCAGACATATTCTTAGACAGTATCACCTGATCAAGGAGATAGTTGATCTCCGGGAGATCGAGGTCAGTAGAGTTGACACAGAGGATAACACAGCGGATCCACTCACCGAGGCCACCCCCCAGATGCTATTCGAGAGACTTTTGGGACGTTGGGTATGAGATACTACAACAACTGGCCTTAGTGCAAGTGGGAGATTGTTAGGAATATGTATGCCCTAGAGGCCATTATTGTTGAAATAGTGGATGCTTAGACATATATATAGAGGACTTTCTTGCTCGACATGATAGTATACTATCAGGTGACCTTTATCTTAACATGTAAACTGGTATTTATACTATCTGTCTCTTACATGTTGATAAAGCCCTTAGGATATGTACTTGACTAAATGGATTATGATGAGATCATACTAGTAGGGCCAGGATGGTCCAAAAGTACATCATTTAATCAGTTCCTAGTCGAGGGAATATCGAGACTAGGGCATCGATATTCCAGACTAGACTAGTGTGTACATTTCTTGTCCCTTAGAGGGCGATGGTTGATCCCACAACCATTGGTGTGTGATATCAAAGATTGTACACAGGTGCTCATTGGAGAATGGGTACACCGAACAGGACTCACCGAGGACTCCTAGTTGGTAGTATACCTATCGTCAGATAGCAGTCCTCTGGTGACACTGGTACAGGTTAGTCTGTAGACCCGAGATCGTCATAGAGTCTTGTGTGACTCCCACTGTGCTTTGATTTCCTCTCTACCACGCTCAAGAAGAGTCGTGTAAACAGGTGGATTTTGGGTACAGTCCCGAGTCATATGGAGGTAATGAGCGATGGGAGGAGTTTCGTCTCTCCCGGTATTGGGGGTTGATGTTGCGCTATACTCGATTGGCTATAACTGGAAGTCCCTGGCCATGGCTGCTTATGAGATTTACTGATAAGTGTTATCAGTAGTTTCTCAAACCGTTATAGGCCAGATATCGGCATGACTTATCACGTTACTGTGGTTTGACGTTTACCACCCCTAAACATGATATGCGACATATCAGATGAAGAGACCAGACTGTACGGTAGTGTTACTGATAGGCTTCATGGAGAGTATGCACAGGATTGCTTGTTGATCTTCATATCGCTCAATACCCGAGTAGCCGTTACGTCCAGCTAGTACTTCTGAAAGCTTGTAAGTGACTGATGTGATCATCACCTACTTCTGGCGTATTGACGAGTTTTTAGAGTCCCACACAGAAGTTCTCTGGTTCAGACGAAACGAAGTAGGACATATATGTGATGTGTGTGTGGGCCTGATTATATACGTGTATGTGATACCGTATTGTAATCATACAGTTATATGTTATCGAGTTAGGTTACATATGATAGAACCAGATTATCGAATCAAGTGTTGATTTGATAATGTGATATACAGATAAATGATATTAGTCGGTCATATGTGATATAACCGGATTATTAAATCAAGTGTTGATTTAATAATGTGATATATATTATATTTGACATAATTATATCTTAACTAATATCATTAGCTCTCTAAATATTTTCTTATATGTATTAATACATATATATGATATATATATATATATATATATATATATGTAGCATGGCATGATTTCTATTTTTGATGAAAATAGAAATGAGTTGGAAAATAGAAGACTTTGGGAGCATGGTTGCAAGCATGGGCTTTATTCATTATTTATTCATCTTGACTCACTATTTAAGCATGGTTGCAATTTTATATTGCAATAATTCCATGCTTGAATGAGTGAGGGGTCAAGAGTTTCCATTCTCACTTGCTCATTCTAACATTTTGCCATTTTTCTTTAGCTGCTCTCATATGCTTTCTAGCTTCTTCTTCATTCTCAATGTCATGGTTCAAGCTTCAACCCTCATATGTGATGTGAACCATGAAGCTTGAATATAATCTTGTGAGCAAAATCATACCCCCTACTTCACCATCCTATACTTGACTAGCGATCGAGTGTAGTGCGTTTTCTACGCTAAAGAGTTTAGTGTAAAGGTAGCTTGAGTTGGAGAGACTTCGCGTGGATCATCTTCGGCACGAAGGTCATCGAAAGAAGCTCGTCTAAAGCCTCAAGTGGAGCCTAATGGAGTCGCGGGACTACCATACGGAGCATGTGAAGTGAAGGACTCGATTTACGAGGGTATAGCCATCTTTCATTTCTAATAGTTTTTCTTGATATCAAACCTTAAACCCTAATCAACTAGCTAAAGATTTTGGATAGTCTAGCTTAGCACCTATAAAAATTTGAATTTTGCATACTTGATGCCACTTGGACCTCATGGTGGTGCTAGGGTAGACTATCATCCATATCTTAGATGATGAAGATGGAGATGATGGGTGCCGGTCATCGAATAAAATTGTGGAAGGTGTAGTTTTTTTTATGCCACCCGACGAAAAAGCCTTGGTGAATTGTATCTAAATCTTAGATTGTTTCCACATCTTAGATGACGAATAAAAATTGTGGTAACGTGTGTGTGTGTCCGTGTGTGTATGTTTATACACATCATTGCTTATCCTCTTGGAACCTTGGTGAAGTGAGTAGGCTTCACAATTCCACCCACTTCACAAAAGATAAAAGAAAAGAAAGTAAAAAAGATATGATTAAGTTTTTGAAGACGTGTCTTCTTCTCACTTGCTTCTTCTCTCTTCTCTTTAGTTTTTGGTTTCCAAGATAGAAAAGAAATGGAGAGAATTCAAAGAGATTACAACCACTACATCACTCTCACAATTAATTCCAATCAAGTTTTGATTGTGAGTTGTTTCACTTGATCACTTGATGTGAAGCTAAAACTTGTATTCGTGTTCTCTCAGTTGGATCATCTTCGACGAGGAAGATCGGCGTATACGCTTGTTCCCGATAATTTTGGAGCTGAGCTAGAATCCTTGGAGTGGTGTAGGGGTCTTCCGTAATTGCACAGACACACTACAAAAGTAGCTAACCCCCTTAACCTTGTATGTTTAGTTATCTAGCTTAGTATTTGGAATCGGTTTTAGGATTTTGGTCGCTAGTGTTTGAATAAAAAAATTTGTTTTCGCTTCCGCGTTCACCGCAAGTCATGTGGCGCGAGCACTAGGGTCCTAACATGATGAACGCGTTAGAGATCTTAAAATCATGAGATTTTTTTATACGAGAGTTTTATGATACGTAAAATTAATGAAATAAAAGAATATAAAAGGATCAAATTTTGCATTTCATTTTGAAATGATTTTTGAGTTCATGCTTCTTTGATGTAAACATGTCTTGATTAAATTAATTTAAAGTTTTCATGTTTCTGTTGCAAATTTAAAGTGTTGTCTGAAACTAAATTAAGAATGGCATGGCTGTAAAATCTTAATTAAGCATTAAGTTGGATATTGCATCATTAATTAAAAAATTCGTCGCTTTATTTTTTGTTGATAATTAGTATTGGCGAAACACATTATTTTGCTGACACCCACGATGGAATTGTTTTGAGAGAGAATAAAAAAAAATCCAAATTATTTCTACAGAATTTAGGTCAAGCTTGAAAAATTAGCCTGCATTAAATCTTATTTATGATTCTGGTCATCTATGTGAAAGCATATTTTTTTGACAACTCTTTCTCCCCGTGCATGGCACGGGGCACATGCTAGCAATACCTGCTATATACAGTGGTTGGTGAATGAAAACAAGACTAATTTGACTTTATTTAATAATGGATATCTACCATTTGATCCCTCTCTTGGATGATGAATCAAAATGGATCGAGTCTTATTGGACTTTCTTTAATTATGTTTCCATTCTTTGATCTCTCCCTTGAATGAAATTATATAATTAGATAGTCAAATTAGCCTTTTGCCAAATTGATGTATTATGATTTTTAGGAACATAAATTCTCAATGATACCAAAAACACATAAGAGTCTGATTTTTCAACGATCCATATCCAATATTTTATTCTATGAAATTAGTGATATAATTTCAAGTTAATCTGTCCCATACTCTTTTTCAAGGTTAGTTTCATTTTTCATTTATCTCTCCGCAATTGTCGGATAGACATGCATGGCGTGTTCATGTTATAACTTAAAAGTGGCATTTCCATGTTCACCACTACATGCCTTCATCAACTCCATCTTATCTATCGTCATCTTATCCGATACGTACCATCAATACCACATTGTTGCCATGACCACATGGCCTAGCTAGCCTGTGCCGCACCGTTTTCATCGTCGTGCCATCTATACATGCATGCTCAACAAGATTGATCGTTATCACCCCCACCATTATTATTGCCTTCGTTTCCGCCGCTTATTGTACTTCACCTATATATATACCCTTCCACCGCACCCACAGCTTTTTGCCCACCACCATAGAAATTGTCGTCCCTTGTCATCTCCATCTTCGCATCTATTGTTACCGTCATATTACTAGTTTACTACCTCTACCACCATATTTAATATGGTCAATATTACATTATCACAACTCTACATATCTCGTTTCGTTGTCTCTTGGTTTTTGCACCAAATTGTATAATTCTGAAACGCCAAATATCTAAACAAATCTTCAAAAAATCCCTTATTAAGAATTAAATATGGTTACAAAGCATTTTTAAAATACATATTGTTGGTGATTCTTATATATAAGAAACATCGTCATACAACATTTCTATATATCAAATACCTGAAAATTCGGCTTAAGGGCCGGTGCCAAAAAAAATACCTGAAAATCATATTTCTAATATCACATATTTCTTTTAGTATCCTCTTTTTTATATGTTGGACTGGCTGGCTTATATGAGAAAAGTTAGCAGCCAATTAATGGATCGAACAAGTGAAACACACGCACACAACTCAAATGTCCTAATAGATGCTTAATTAACTAGTTCTAGTGGATCCTAAGGATCATAATGGTTTAATTAGTAATAAGAATGAGACAGAAACTCACTACGCATCTAAAATAACTATAAAGATTTAATATCAACAAAGAAAAAATACCTCCACAAAAGAATCTTGTTTCCTTTGTAAAATTGATCCAAATTACAAGTATTAATATTTCCAAATTCTTTCTTTCTTTCTTTCTTTCTTTGTATAAATCAACAAAAACAATTAATCAAAACCCAATGGGTTAATTGCTAAATAATACCTCAATGTTTCATCTATTTTATATTTATATACCTTTTTTTTGTTGCACTTAGGTACCCTACGGTACAAACCATATGGACATTTTTAAAAATAGTGGTGGAACTGATGGTCAACTGAGAGAAGCAAAGTATTAACGGCTTGTATTTTAGGGTATATAAGTACAGCAAAAATATGAATAAGATGTATAAGTGCAAAGCAGGTGAAAAATTGAGGTATTATATAGCAATTAACCCAAACCCAATTTGACATAATTACAACCCAATCGACATAATTACAACCCAAATTGACACTAATTAAGGATACCTTGTTAATAAGTAATTGTTAATACAATCAGACCTCTTCCAAGTCCCAGAGTGCAACCTCAACACCCATCTAGCCTTCTCCCTAACACCACTCCCACAATTAGCCTGCAACACAAAGCAAAGCTTCGTCACCGCGCCAACCCTAAGCATCTCTTGCAGCACCTCGTTCGTCGCCGAGTACTTGCACACCGAAGACAAAACCCCGACAGCCCTATCATCAACCGCCGGTGATACCCTAAGTATTCTCTTCGCCACCACCGCGATCCCAGCCGCATGGCCCACGAGCTCAGCCCTGCCGTCAGCACAACCACACAAATTGTCCAATATGCCCATCACTAGCTCGGTCCTTCTCTTTTCGGGCCCACAATCTAGCTCGAGCTCGATGAGCTCTTTAACTGCCCCGGCTTCCACTATTTTAGTCCTGTTCCGCCCATAGGGGCTAACATATAGCAACACATGCAATGCCGCCTTTGTCACCTGTGCGGAAACCCTAGCTCTTATGATACCGATCACGCCTTCGAAAAACTCGACTTTCAGTCTTTCTAATAGACTAGGGCTAGCAACTTCCGTCACCGTCTTGAGTACTAAGATAGCAGCAGAACGGACGGTATTTAATTCCTGTTTCAGAACGGGCGTCAATGCATCGACAAGGTCGTAGGCAGGATCGATGATCATACACTTGAGTTCTTCGTTGGGCACGCGTAGAGACAGCATTAAGTTGAGCCCTAGCTCAACCTTGTCAAACTGCTGTATGCTGGCTCTTGAGATGATGAATTTTATAACGGAACGGCCCGCTCCTGCCTGTATTAACATACGGCGGTTACTTTCATTGTCAGACACGAGATTCAAGACGAGATTCAGAGAATTAGGGTTTGAGAGGCGGGAGAGGAGCGAGAGAGCGGCAATGCGGTCAATGGGGGCCTTAGGGTTCGGGATTTGGTCGATGGCGTTTGTGGTACACCAAGCTTGGATTAGGCGACAGAGAGTGTGGTTAGGGGTCAGGTCGGAGTTTTTAGGGAGAGGTTGGTTCGTCACGGGACATGTCATGTTGTTATCGGAGAATAGCCACCGTTCGATCGAGGAACGGTCGTAGGTGATCCCCGTGACGGCTGTCACCGGGTCTTGTATGATTTGGAGAGAGATGGGGCATATGAAGTATTGAGGCACTTCAATTGAATCCATGAGATGAAGAGCTAGCTATATCACTTCTTTTTTTTTATATCTTTGCCAAGTTTGTTGAGTTTCAATATTTGTTTATAAGAGGAGAGAACAAATTTGGTATATATATGGAGTTAGGGTATGTGTGTGTGTGTATGGTGTTCTTGTCATCTTGATGTTGTGGTGGTCTTTAGTTTGATTGGTCATAAAAGGAGAATGATTCCATTCTAAGGGCTGTGGCTCGTTCATGATAATTTGAATATTTATCGTGTGTTGTGCTTTGAAAATGGTGAGAAGTTGAAGAGTTTTCTTGGTAGAATTATAATTATTCACTACTTAAGAATCAAAAGTTTTGGGTCTTATTTGTGGGCTTAATTAATTAGTAAAATATAGTAATAATGATGAACTTAATAATATTATATTATATTATTATAGGTGATGGGTGCATGGCAACTAAAATATTTGGAGCTCGTCATGCGTTGTGCCAAGTCACGAGCCAAAACACCATTAGGTTATAAGTTCTACTTTAGACCTCATGTGGTCCTATTTGGTGTGGAAAACGTTGGTACATATATATAGGAAGATTGTTTGATATGTGATAGTGAAACCCAATTTAGATTTTTGAAGAAATTATTTGGTATTCCATATACTATACAACAGAATTGTAAAGAGAAAGATGAAAAGTCTTTGAACGGTTTTACCGGCATTAATATAGATAGACTGGTACATATCCATCATGGCCTAATACATGTAACCAAAATTTTATTAAACATTTTCGTCAATATTAAATGGAACAGATGATAGAATTATCACGTGACATATTGAGGTTATATATATGTTGAAAGGCTTAACAATATAATACGAGATCTTAACCTTACCATAATTTTAATGTTTTACTACAACGTCAAGATGATGTGGGAACCATCCATATTCAAGTTTAGCTTAACGAACATGAAATAGATGCTCCACATGCGAAAAAGTGTAAGAACATCAAAATGTGTCAAAAGGGTAGGATATAAAAATAACAAAAAAACAATACAAGGGGAACCAAGTCATCAATGATTTAGATAGAGAGAAACAACAAAGGATTGGTTGGCCCCATTCTATTCTATAATTGTTGAATACGAAAAAGTGAAAAGTGGTGATGAGGCAAGTTCAACAGTAGCTAACAACTATTAACACTTTCTTCAATAAACTTGACAACTATGGAAAGTTTAGGATGCTATATGTTTGTTGACTTTTCCTTATCTCTACCCTTTTAGTTTCTCCACATGGTGCATTAACCTTAATTTGCTCGATTGTCCCCTGGAAAAGTCCATGATTATATAGCTTTGTTAATTTCTTGAGCAATTCATTTGAACAATATTTAAGATCTTAATTAATCAATGGTTTTTTGGAGCACTCTACCTAATCATAATCCAATATTTTAAGGGATTTAACATAATACCAAAGGTTACAGATATGGTTTAATTACCTTTGGATCCTTTGCAAGCAATTTCACAGTGTTAAATCAGTTGTCTTTTTTTACACTTTTTTTTTATCAGATTACTTATCCTTTCGGAATTTCATCAGAATAAATGCTTTACTCCATTCTTCTAAAATCAAAGCACTTTAAATATGAAATACCAAAGCTATCTCTAAATATTAATGATTATTCAAGTTTCAAGAGAATTGATGAGATAAACTGAGAATTTCAAATCTAGCTTATAACATTTCAGACTTTAGAAAATTAATTTATACAATTTTCTGTTAGTGTTCAAGAGGAAAAGCAAAAGACTAATATTTTAAAGCAGATGGAGTAACCAATAATGATACTAATATAAGCTTTGAACACATTTAACATTGCATGTGAGTGGCAGGTGATTATTTCACAAATATATAATGAAGATGAGTTGATTGAACTGAACGAAGATTTGAATTCTAGGATAAAAAGGCAAAATATCACCACAGTTATCATTATCACACTTATTTTGATGTGGAAAAGTGAGTGAGAATCACGTGGTCCATTTCTTCCACGCTTCTCTAATTATGTTTAAAACTAGGGGCCAAAAAATAGGAAAAGTTGAGTTAAGGGGGTATTTAATAAATTAAGGTCATGGTTCCTTGTCGGCCGCCGTCATTTATTTCCTTGGACAAAGTCTTCTATTCAAAATGCCGGTGTTAATGCTCCTAGCTCTCCTTTTGCTTTGACTCGTCAAAATAAATTACAAGCTTCATCCTTAGGCAAATGCACATGTGTACCGATATTCATGTGATTTTATACTGTCTGAATATTGAATCGGTTATAAAAAAAATGTTCTATTACCGGTAAATTGTTAAAATTGTTAAATTTATGACCCTCCAATGTATATGCAAGAATCATCAATCATTATAAAACGGCATGCCTTAAATTATATTGATTAAGAGGAAGCATGTAAGTCATGAAAAAATTGAGACGATTGGCGCTTTAACAAACCAGAAGAGTTTTTCCCCTTGCGTGTTGTGTTAACTCTAAATACTTTCTATAAACGAGATAATTAGTGATCTACACTCTGAACTTCACCCACAATAGACGCCATCGAGTTGGAAGGGATTAGTACTTCTGACGAGTTATTCTTAGTTTACTTTGATGGGATATCCGACAACGCGGTCTTCTACGTTACTTCTAGTATATATAGACTACGCAATAAAAAGATAAGAAGTTTTGATTGATCAAAAGAAGGTCTTGTTTTCTACTTCAGATTTCTTATTTATACCCTTTTAGAATATCTATTTATCTTAGATTTTAGTGGAAAAATTATTATCTAGCTCTTATTTAACCTCTCTTACTACATTTGGATCATAATTTTTTTAGCCCCAAACTTAATATTTATCACCTTTTATCCCATACAGTCAGTGATGGAGCTCCTTTTCAGGCCTCCGCCAGATGTTGTCTTCCTTTGATCTCACGGAGGACTTAGTTGATTATCCTCCGTTGCGTGTGGGTCTCAATGGGTTTTTGGAGGAAGATGTGAAGTGAGAGAGTTGGTGCCGAGTACCTGCAAAGAAGTCCCGGGATGGTTTGGTACCACCAAGGACCCTCCGACGCTCAAGTTAGCGATGAGATCCGAGCAGAGTAACGGCTTAAAAGAGTAAAAGATGGCTTACTTGACCCCTCTGTGATGGGGGTTTCTATAGCGGTGGAGCACGCAGCAGCGGGCGCGAGAATCTCGCCGGCGGTTACGCCCCCCGACGTCACGCTCGCGTAGAAATCAGATCGCCCATTAATGGGGATTGATGGTGTGGAACGTGGGATGTTGCTGGCGTAGAATCAGCGCATGGCGAGATTCGCGGAGCGGCGGTTACGCCTGTGAGCGACGGCCTTGGTCGGAGGGCCGAGGAAGACGGTCTCGGACTGGTGCTCGGGACGAGCGAGGAGTCCTGGCCCTGTGACAGCTCGGCGCGAGCCACGGGGCCGAGGAGGCCAATCTGCAGGGGGCCATGAGGAGAGTCAGCTTATGCTTGCAGGTCAGGTACAGGGTGGCTTGGTTGGCCCCCGTGGGCCCTTTCTTCTGAGTTCTAGGGCACGTCACCTGCCACGTGTCATGATCTCGGGGATCGCCAATATCGAGCACTATCAGTCAGGCTTTTATAGTGAGAAAATATTTATTAACCCCTTTTAAATTCTCTTTCTATTTTTGTTCTCACAACTCAGATTATATCAGAAAAATATTAAAAAAATTCACGATTTTTGTGTACTATCATACAAAATATTGAAATATCACAAAAAGAAAAAAGAAAATTTTTGACAGTTAAAAGTTTCACGATTTTTGTTAAGTATTACAAAAAAAAATTTGAAAATCCATAGAAAACATGAAATTTTAATATTTTTGACAAATTCGTTATTTCCATATGCTATTTAGAATGTTAAATATTAAAATTTGAAGAAAATAAAAGATTTAAGATTTTTTTAATTTGGCAATTCTCCATGTGATATATAGCATGCATGATATTTTAAAAAACGAAGAAAATAGAAAATTTTGAGATTTTTGAAAATTTTACGATCTTATACTGTGGCATGCAAGTTATATAAAACGGAATAAAACAGAAAATGTTAAGACTTTTGAAAATTCCTTAATTTTCATATGCTAAACAAAAATATTAAAAAAAGAGGAAAAACAGAAAATTCTTGAGAATTTTGATAATTTTGTGATTTTCTTATGTTATAAGAAACAAAATATTGAAAAAACAAAAGAATCTATAAAATTTTGAGATTTTTGAAAATTTCATGATTTTCTTATGGTACGGTGTGAAATATATTGAAAATTTGAATAAAACAAAAGTTTTTGAGGATTTTTTAAAATTCCTTGATTTTCTTATGTTGTCGGGAGGTCTCAATCAATCGGATCGGATTTCTTTATTCTTTTAGGTTCATAGTGACAATCGACGATCTTTTCTTCATTTACACACGGCTTTTTTCTCTTTAGTATCATGAAATTTTTCAAAAGTATGAACAAGTAAAATTTTAGAAACCAACGAGAACAAAAAGTATGATTTTCGTATGCTATATATAATACAAACTAACGAGAAAAGGAAAAAATAAAACTTTTTTGAGATTTTTGAAAATCTTGCAATTTTTATGTTCTATATAATGCAAAAAAAAAGCAAGTGAAGAAAACAGAAAAAAAATTTAGATCTCTGAAAACTCTATGATTTTGGTTTGTTATTGATGGAGGTCCTTTTCAGGTCTCCGTCAGATGTTGTCTTCCGTTGATCTCCCGACGGATTTCGGTGACGATGTTCTGTCGCGTGTGGATCTCAATGGGTTTTGGTGAGAAGGGTGATATGAGGAATTTGGCGCCGAGTACCTGCAAAGAAGTTCCGGGGTGGTTTGGTACCACCGAGGACCCTCCGACGATCAAGTTAGTAATGAGATCCGAGCAGAGTAATGGCTTAGTAGACTCAAGAATGGCTTACTTGACCCCTCTGTGATGGGGGTTTATATAGCGGCGGCGCCACGCAGCAGCAGGCGTGAGAATCTCGCCGATAGTTACGCTCCCGTCGTCACACTCGTATAAAGAGCGGATCGTCCATTAATGGGGATCGTGATGGCGTGGAACGTGGGATGTTGCTGGCGGAGAATCCGCGCATGACGAGATTTGCGGAGCGGCGGTTACGCCTGTGGGCGGTAGAGTTGGTCGGAAGGACCGAGGAAGACGGCCTCGGCTGGGGAGCTCGGGGACGAGCAAGAGGCCGAGGAGTCTTGGTCCTGTGGCAGCTCGGGGCGAGCTGAGGGGCCGAGGATGCCAATTTGCAGGGGGGCCCGAGGAGGGCCAACTTGTGCTTGCAGGTCGGGTACAAGGGTGGCCTGGTCGGTCTCTATGGTCCATTTCTTCTAGGTCTTGGGACATATCATCTGCCACGTGTCCTGATCTTGGAGATCGCCAATATTGAGCATCATCATTAGCCCCCCACTCTTGTCCCGACCAGCTAGCGGGTCGGGTCAGGAATGGACTACCAGGCCTTCCGAGGTGAGCCCCTTTCTAGGGCTTTGTCGAGACGAATTCTCGGCCTGTCAGTTGTCTTTTCCGTTAGCGAATCAGGGCGAGATTTCTGCACTTAAAGAAGGTGCGCCGGTTCTTGCACTCTGCAACTGAAGCGACGGTCCACGCGTCAAGCGTCGATTTGCCGACGCGACGTATGCAGGCCTGTTGCGTCTGACAGGACGTGGTCCAGTGCAGGATCGACACGTGGAGCGATCGGAGCCGTTGGACGCGAGGAATCGTTTTGGCAGGAGATGGCGGGCGACGTTGGATGAGGCCGTTTGTGGCAATAAGTAGGGGCGGGGCCCGCTCCAGGGCCCCTACTCTTTCATATTCCCTCTTTCCTAAGTCGTGGCTGCTCGGCGTTCTTCTTCTTTTTGAATACATGGATCGCTCCCACTCTTTGGGAAGCTCACGCCAGAGGGAGGCTAGTGGCGCGGTCGAGCCCCTGGCTGGCTCATGCCCTGCACCAGATGTCCTGCCGGCGATAGGACCATCTGCTCCGTTGACGGCTCCTGGTGGTTGCTCGGGCGGCAGCCAGAGACGTCCACAGTCATTCGAGCTCCAGACGGGGGGACAGAGGGGAGGGCAAGGACGACCTAACTCTTAAGAGAAAGAGGACAATTTCTCACGCGTCGTCGTCAAGGGTCCCTGAGGGGATTTCCTTGCAGGAGGGGGTTCCGTCTTCACGGTTCCGTCTGGGCTTTCCGTTGCTGCTGGCCTGCTCGCCGGGATGGAGGAGTCGGCTGGGAGAAAGCTTCCGCATGGCTCCCTGAGGGCCTAACTGGAGGCCATGGCCCAGGGGGAGGTCCAGGTACGAACTCCCCTATGTGTAGTTTTTATGGTATTCCTTTCTTTGGCTCGAGGGTCTCCTGGTTTCTCATCCGCTTTCCGTCAGGTCCTTTAACACTGCGCCCTTGCCGCTCGTATGGAGGCCGAGGGGGCGTTCCACGCACCGATGCCAGTAGAAGTGTTTCCCTCGGAGGTCGAGGTTTTGCGGCGTGACCTGTGCCTGGAGAGGGCAAGGGCCGACGTCCAGGCACCCCGGGCGGAGGCTGCGGAACTTGCCATTTCAGCGAATCGGGGTGCCCATCGCTGTCTGAGTGCGTCCCCCCGGGTCGCTGATAAGAAGCTGGCAGATCTGGCCGAACGCCTCGCGGCCATGGAGAAGGAAAGGGACGCCAGCAGAAGGGACGCTAAGGCGGCGCTTCTGGAGGCCCAAGTTGCTGAGGCTCGGGCTAAGAAAGCTGTGGCCGATTATAAGGCGTCAGAGCGGTTTTACGTCGAGCTCAGGGAGTATTCTGCCGTCGCGTGGAACAAGGCCCTGGACACCGTGAAGTAATAGCTTCCTGAGTTCGACGATGGTGAGCTCCGCGCTCGGGCTCCGCTTCCGGTGGTGAGGCCTCCAGGGGAAGATGGCGAGAGGAGCAGGGAGCGCCCATGGTGGAGAAATCTCAGGTGGTAGAGCCCCCGGCAGGCCGTGATGCCAGCAATGAAGGGACCGAAGTAAGCCTCCGTGCAGTTTGTAGGGCTGGGGAGCCCCAGAATACCCTTTGTAAAAACTTTGCTTTTGGTAATAAAAGAAAATCCATGTTTCATCGGTTTGCATTTCATCTTCTGTGTATGAAGAATGCTCGTAAGATATCTTTGCTTGTACCGTTGTGTTTTCATGTCAGGTTGGCCATCTGTCTGGCGATCGTCCGTCGAGTTGACTTCAATCACTTGCCGAGCAGGCCAAGCGCTGCTAAGGAGGTATCCCCATGGGCCCCGAAGTCGAGGGGAGATCGTTTAGACTTGGATAGACCTGACGCCCCTCACTGGGGTCTCGGATCCTCCGCGGGCCACGGGGCATCTTTCGACTTCGAGCATCGGCCACCAGCCGGGAATGACTGAGCGGGGTAGTTGCTCGGTTGCTTCTCGCGAGGGCTTTCTGATCCCTGGCATCGCGGTAGGGAAGCTACCCGCCAGGGACGGCCGAGCAGAGTTGCTGCTCGGTTGCTTCTTGCGAGGGCTTTGATCCTTAGAGTTGAAGGGGCTGTAAGAAGCACACTAAGGGTGACCGGGCAGTGAAGCTGCGCGATTGCCTCTTGGCGAGGGCTTTGACCTCTGGTGTCGCGGGTAGGCAACTACCAGCCTGGGATGACCGAGCGGGGCAGCCGCTCGGATGCTTCTTACAAGAGCTTCGATCCCTGGCGTCATGGGTAGGGAGCTACCAGCCGGAGATGATCGAGCAGGGCAGCTGCTCGGTTGCCTTTTACGAGGGCTTTGACCCTTCAGGACGGGCACCGAGAAGGGTTACTACCCAGTGCCTCTTGGTGAGGACTTTGATACCTGTCGGTTGTGGTAGGAAGCTACCAGCCGGGGATAGCCGAGCAAGGACTCGACTGCCTCTAGGAGGACTTTGGTCCTTAGCGCGGGAGGGGCTGTAGAAGCCTACCAAGGACCCTTAGCCGGGTAGGGTTGCCACCCAGTGCCTCTTGGCGAGGGCTTTTGTCCTGAAGGATAGCCGAGCGAGGGATCCTCGGGCTCAACTGCTTCTGGGAGGGCTTCTTGATCCCCGGCGTTGCGGTAGGGAAGCTGCCAGCTGGGGATAGCCGAGCGAGGGATCCTCGGCTCGACTACCTCTGTGAGGGCTTTTTGATCCCCGGCGTTGCGGTAGGGAAGCTGCCCGCTGGGGACAGCCGAGCGAGAGATCCTCAGGCTCGACTGCCTCTGGGAGGGCTTTTTGGTCCGGGCAGTGGGTTGCACGACCGCCTCTTGGCGAGGGCTTTGAGTTGTAAAGATGGAACTCTACTCGGGATGATTCGACGTTTCTTTATTCGTATGGACAGGAATTTTAGAGAACGCTTTACACCATCTTTGTGAAAGGGAAATCCCGAGGGGGGTGGCATACACTCACCGGCTTTGACCTCACTGGTATAGCTTGAGCTTCACGGCGTTGTAAGGCCGCAGAAGCTTTCGTCCACCCGTGCCTTGTAGGCGGTAGGCTCCGCCGGGGAGCGCCTCAGAGACGAGAAAGGGACCCTCCCACTTTGGGGAGAACTTGTGAAGCCTGCCTTGGTCAATGAACTCGTTCCGCCGCAAGACCAGGCCCCCGGTCTTGAAGGAGCGGTGTTTGACCCGGGCGTTGTAGTATCGGGCCATTTGCTGTTGATAGGCGGCAACTTTGATCTGAGCCCGATCCTCTTTTCCGACAAGATGTAGAGGTTGGTCCGTAGCGCCGTGGTGTTTGCATCATCGTTGAAGTGCTCGACCCGGTGACTGGGTAGCCCGATCTCCGCTGGGACCATCGCTTCGGTCCTGTAGCAGATGTTAGTGTATATGCCCTAGGGGCCATTATTGTATCATACTAGCTTGTATATTACTTAATGGATGCTTGGGATATTCACAGTTATATTAACAGTCTTGCTAAACATGGTAGTATGCTACTTGGTTTATATCTATCTTAATATGTGTGTACGTATTGATAGAGCCCTTAGGATCTTGCTTGACTACCAGCGTTGTGATGGCAGTAACACTAGTGGGGGCTGGGTAGTCTACAAGCACATCCTTTTTCAGGTCCCTAGTCGTAGGATTATCGAGACAGGGCATCGATACTCCGGAGTAGACTAGTGTGTACGCTTCTCATCCCAGTTGGGAAGATGGTCTGTCCCACAGCCATCGGTACGTCGTATTGGAGATAGTATACAGGTGCTCGTTGGGTTACGGGTACACCGGACAGGACTCGCAGGGAACTGTTGGTTGGTATTATACCCGTCGTTAGTTAACAGTTCGCAGGTGACATGAGTACAGCATAGGCCGCAGACTTGACACTGCTGCTTCGCCTCGAGTGTGTTCCCACTGTTCTTAGATTGCTACCTACCACGGCTCAAAGGAGTCGTACAAACAGGTAGCAGTTGGGTGTAGTCCCGAAGCACTTGGAGGCAGTGGCGGTTAGACATGATTCGTCTCTCCCGGTATTGGGAGTTGATATCGCGCTGTGTCTGGAGAGCGATTACGCAAAGTCCCTGGCCAGGGCAAGCGAGATTTACTGGTAGGTTTTCCAGTAGCTTCTCAAGGTGTAATCGGCTTCGCTCCGACATGACTTATACCGCTTTTAGGGGACTGACGCTTGCCGCCCCTTAGGCCCGATATGCGATAGTCCTAGACGAACAGACCGGACTGTACGGAGATTGTCACATCAAGCTCAGTAGGAGTTCGGATGGGTTTCCTCATCGGCCTTCTTATCGACATTTACCTGGGGACCGTTACGTACAGCTAGTGCCGCTTGCGGTCTGTGGTTAAACCCACTGCCAGCGTAGTAGTCGAGTCTTTAGAGTCCTACACAGAGAGTTCCCTGCTTCGGGCGAAACGATATAGAGCTCGTATGGTTTTACGATAGGGTTCGGACACATACGTGTTTTCACGCACGTACGATGTTCAGACAGTTTATACTAGCAGGCTTTGGTTTAAGCCAGATTCTAGTATTGGATTATTGGATTTATACAGTCTCAGTATTTCCGTGTTTTCATGGATAGGAGGGGCGTTCTCGTAATTACTCGAGAAGCTTCTAGAAGTATGATGAGGTGGAGGCTTAGGTGTTATTTGCATTAAATGGATTAGTGACTCATGAGATGAATCATCCAAAAGAGTTAATGAAACATTTATTGCTTAATGACTCATGAGATGATTCATTGTATCTATTAAATGAAGCATGGTTGTTAATATCAAATAATGATTTATTTGATATTCTTTATGCTTCATCATATATATCAAATGAGACATAATTCATTTCATTCTCACTCTCACATTCTCTCTCCTCAAGCTCTCCCACTTCAAACCCTAACCCTAACCTCTCATGTGTTGAGATCAAGGGTTAGCAAGACTAATTGATCCCTAATCCTATTCTATATCCTCTAGGTTACTTTGATTAGCACTCTTAGTTACCTAGTTACCTTAAGTTAGAGGTCAGCTTGGAGTAGTAGCTCTCGGGTGGATCTTCTATCACAAAGAGGAGGCTGACGAGGAGGTGGTCAACGAGAACAAGAAGGACTTGGTTCATTAGGTATAATCTTCTTTCATAGTAGCTAACCCCTCCTATGATGTTGTTAGTTAGGGTTTGGTAAAGATCCGTAAGTTAGTCGATGTTTGTTTTAAACAAAATGATTGTTTTACCTATTCCGCCTCCCCGCAACTCGTGGGGTGTCTAACGTCGACTTACAGTGGTATCAGAGCCTCGCTAAACCATAACTAACTTGTTAGCAAAGTCGTTAGAAATTCGATCGCAAAACGAACCCGAAAAAACATCATTTTCACATACTTTCTGTCGATTTTAAAACGGGGTCTAAAAATTTTTCAGTGACCCTTAAAAATACAAGCAGGGAAATATAAGGTTACTGGAGAAATTTAGGGTCACAACTCGTCCAAACCGCCGCGGAACCGCGGCCGATCCAAAGTGATCAGCCGTGGATCCGCGGCCGAGTTGGGGCCGAGTCAACCCAAAATTCCCCAGTAACTCTTCTGTGTTGATTTTGTTCTTTCTGGGATGTTTTGTTTCTGCTCAAGTTTCAGGTGCACAGTGAAGTATTTGGAGTAGAATCATTTGTGTTTGCTTGATCGAAATTCTACGATATTTGGCTAATTTGATTATATCTGTGATTTGTTTAATGTGTTCGTAAACCTTTCCTAACTGCTAGTATGTCGGTTAGCAGGGGGTTGCTCATTTCTGTAATGGTTTGTATTTGTGGACTTGTTGGATTGTTGTGAATGGATAGCCGGGGATGTGAGACGAGTGTTTCTTTCATTCAGTGTAATTTGTAAATTATTGTAATATTCTTTTGCGGGGCACATCCGGGATGAGGTTATAGCCACCGTTGTATTATTTCATTTACTGTTTTCTGCTCCTAGGATAGACCCAAGATGGGGTGCACAAACTACCGGGTACTTTGAAGTGTTTAGTGGCCTACTCACGTTGTTGAGGGAGACCGCTTCACTTCGGGTACTTGGCGGGTAGTTTACTGTACCCGTAGGGGTCTAGGGTGGGGTTTTGGCTATTCATCGCGACTGTGAAATCCGTCTTTCTTTGCAGGCTCAAAAGGAATGCGGATTCATAGAAAATCCAATATGTTCATTTGTAATCTGGAATGCCTATTACTGCGTCTGACGAATGTACAATATCTATATATGATAGCTATTAGACGTCACTTATGTTTTGCACCCGCGCTAGCCCAGTCCCCGCTCTGTCGTTAGTTAAGTAACCTAACGGGTGAATGACGGGACCCGGTGGCGAATGCGGATGGCATAAGAGGACGTTGTATTTTCGTTGTTTTCTGCAATGATAGGTTAATTGATGGGACACATTATTTTAATGCAAAGAAAATAAACCAAAGTTGAATCGTTGGAACGGTTTAAAAGAAACCACTCGGTTATTTTAAAACAAAGGATATTTTTTAAATTGCGGAGTTTTAACCACTCCTTTTAAAAGCTATCAGGTTCCTTCGATCATATCAAGTTCACTACATTCACGGTTTCGCCAAAACCATTCGTAGCCCTCCGTCATTTCATTTGGGTATTCAGTAGTATTCAAGCTATGTATTTTGACCAACGCCAAGGTATAGTGTTTGGTAGCTGCTGGGTATTCATTTGTTGCATAGATAGATGAGTTAGTTTGGGGCAGTCGTATTATCATTTGGCCAACGTCAGGGGTATGTACAGATGGGTTCAAACTAATAAGATAATAATGGGTAGAACATGACATGTGACTTATGACATTTTGACCAACGCCAAGGTCATAAGAGCATGGGGCGGAAATTTATATCGGGAATTTCTAAAGAAACTGAAATTTGCAATGAGATGTATACCATTTGGAGTGTGATAATTTTGGTAGGATTCCTTCAGCTTTATCATACGATGATATTTGGATCCCGATCCTACTGTGAGTATCCGCTACTCATCAAGAGATTCGTCACTTAACGATCAATGCTATAAACCAAGTATGTGTCGAGAAAGGTGTCAGCGGGGCTACGCCCCCAGAGAAAAGAGCTTATTTAATTAAGGAACTTCGCGAAAGCGTCGTAAAACCTCCCTCGAAGTACCGACACCGGACTGGCTGAACGGTTAAGCAAGTATTATACGGTGAGAATAGTCCTGGCTAGTTCTTCCTTTTTGGTTTGAGGAGGGATTCGAGAAACAGTGGGAGCCATCCTGTTTAGATAAACTAAAAACCACTCTAAACTTGCAAGAGCATCATGCTAACGTGTTCCCTCTCTCTCTCATTGCAGCGACCCAAAACATGACAGGCCTTAAGTTACTATTAGAGAAAAATATTTTGACAGGGCCAAACTATAAAGATTGGTTCCGGAATGTTAAGATAGCTTTGACTTATGACAAATTGGGGTATGTCCTTACTGCTAAGGCACCTGTTGTCCTTGGTCCAAAATCCAGTCTTGCGGATAAGGAAATCCACAAGACCTGAGAGTTAGATTGTGCGAAGGCCAAATGCATCGTGCTTGCCTCTATGAATAATGAACATCAGAGGAGGCACGAGGATATGGATCTTGAATCCATATTTCTCCATACAAAGGATCTGTATGGAGAGCAATCTCGTTTAGCTAGATACGAGACCTCGAAGAACCTGTTTCAGTCGAGGCTGGCCGTCGGATCATCTGTAGGAGAACATGTCCTTAAGATGATTAGCTATATAGAAGAGCTCGCGGACCTCGGGACGACTTTGGAGAATGAGCTCTATACAGACTTGATTCTTCAGTCCCTTCCTTCCACCTACACCGAGTTTATTCTGAATTTCAACATTCAAAGAAAAGAAGTTGAACTTCCAGAACTCCTTAACATGTTGAGGAGTGCAGAAGGCACCTTGCAGAAAGTAAGGGAAACACCCGCTATGTTTGGTCACGGTGCTTCTTCTTCCGGGTCGAAGGCTAGGGCCAAAGGAAGGAAGAAGAAGGCCGCTACCAAACCGAGAGGTGGTGTTGGTAAGGTGGGAGCTAAGGGAAAGGCAAAGGTTGCGGTGCCAGTAGCGGCAAAGGATGAGTGCTTCCACTGTCGTAGGAAATGGCACTGGAAAAAGGATTGCAAAGCTTGGAATGCCAAGAACCAGGAACCGAAGCAAGCTGCGGCTTCGACTTCAGGTGTGTTTGTAATTGAAAAATGTCTGTCAATCAACTCTACTTCCTGGGTATTGGATACCGGATCAGGATCTTATATATGCAATTCATTACAGGCACCGAGAGACCGTAGAGAGCTGAAGGTTGGTGATATGACCTTCCAGGTTGCTAACGGAGCTAGCGTGGGTACTGTGTCCGTAGGGGATTATCACCTAGGATTGACGAGTGGACATATTTTGGTTTTGCGCAACTGTTTTTGTGTACCTAGTTTAACGTGTAATATCATATCAGTTTCGTTGTTATCAAAAGAAGATTATGATTTCACGTTTGTAAGCGATGTTGTTAACATCCACCTTAATCATGGTTTGATTGGGTCCGGTACACTAGATAACGGTATATACGTGCTAAACCAATTACAGATTTTCAATGTCCAGAACACACTAAAAAGAAAGTCTCCAGATATAAATAAGGCTTTCTTATGGCATTGTAGACTGGGTCACATCAATGAGACAAGGTTAACTAAGTTACATAGAGAAGGATATTTGGATCCGTTCGAATATCAATCTTATAAAACTTGTCAATCATGTCTCAAAGGAAAGATGACAAAGACTCCATTCACTGGATATGGAGTAAGAGCGAGCGAGCTCTTAGGACTCATACACAGCGATGTATGTGGTCCAATGTCTACTCATGCAAGAGCTGGTTTTTCATATTTCATTACTTTTACAGATGATTACTCTAGGTACGGATTCATTTTCTTGATGAAACATAAATCCGAGGCCTTTGAGAAATTTCAAGAATATAAGAATGAAGTAGAAAACCAAACCGGCAAAAGTATCAAGACACTGAGATCTGATCGAGGTGGTGAATACTTAAGTGCCGACTTCTTAGGTTACCTAAAAGAGAAAGGAATTCTCTCTCAGCTTACTCCTCCATACATTCCACAGCATAACGATGTATCGGAGAGATGGAATCAAACCCTATTGGATATGGTACGTTCCATGATGAGTAATGCTGAGTTACCGCGATCTTTCTGGGGTTATGCGCTAGAATCAGCAGCATATCTTTTGAACATGGCTCCTACCAAGACTGTTCCTACCACGCAATATCAGATGTGGAGTGGGAAAAAACCCTATCTTCAGTATCTAAAGATATGGGGATGTCCAGCTTTTGTTAAAAAGCAGCATACGGACAAACTCGAGGCACGATCAGTGCAGTGTATGTTTGTGGGATATCCAAAGAACTCCAAGGGATATTTCTTCTATTACGCAGAAGAACAAAAGGTTTTTGTTTTTCGTCATGCCCATTTTCTAGAACAGCAGTTTTTAGAAAAGGAAACAAGTGGGAGCGCAATAGAACTCGAAGAAATTCCATAACCACAAACTACTACTGAAAGTTTGGTAGAACCAGTAGTTCAAGAAGAACAGGACATTCCCGCACCCCTCCGCAGGAGTAGTAGGCCGTCTCATCCGCCTGAGAGATACTACGGTTTTCTCATAGATGGGGATAGAGAGGATTGCATCATTGATGATGATGAACCTACTAGCTTCCAGCAGGCCATCCAGAGCGGCGACTCAGTAAGATGGCTGGATGCAATGCGGACCGAAATGGAGTCCATGTACACCAACAAAGTATGGACTTTGGACTTTGCTCCAGGTGGGGTAAAACCCATAGGATGCAAATGGATCTTCAAGAAAAAGATTGGTGTAGATGGACAGGTGGAAACCTATAAGGCTAGACTTGTTGCAAAGGGTTTTCGTCAAAGACCTGGTTTGGACTATGACGAAACTTTTTCTCCAGTGGCTATGCTCAAATCCATTCGAATCCTTCTTGCCATTGCCGCCTTCCATGATTATGAGATCTGGAAGATGGACGTAAAGACGGCTTTTCTAAATGGTAATTTGGAAGAGTGCGTCTATATGGATCGGCCAGAAGGTTTCAATCAGAGTGCGAGCAGCGGGAAAGTGTGCAAGTTGCTTAAGTCCATTTATGGACTGAAGCAGGCATCGCGGAGTTGGAACATCTGATTTGATGAAACGGTCAAAGAATATGACTTTATCAAAAATCCAGATGAACCATGTATATATAGTAAAATTGTAGCACGAATTGTCGTATTCCTCGTCTTGTACGTGGATGACATTCTATTGATAGGAAATGACATTCCTATGCTACAATCTGTCAAAGGATTCTTGTCACACAGGTTCTCCATGAAAGACCTGGGTGATGCCTCTTACATTCTGGGGATCCGGATCTATCGTGATAGATCCAAGAGGATGTTGGGACTTTCGCAGTCCAGATATATCAACACTATACTGAAAAGATTCAGTATGGAAGATTCTAAGCGCGGTAATTTACCGGCTTGTCACGGAATCACCCTATCCAAAGAGATGTCTCCCAAGACTGATTTGGAAAGGGATTGCATGTCAGTTATACCCTATGCTTCTGCGGTAGGCTCTATAATGTATGCGATGTTGTGCACCAGACCAGATGTGGCTTACGCACTGAGCGTGGTAAGCAGGTATCAGTCAGACCCAGGGAAGAAGTACTGGATAGCAGTAAAGAACATTCTCAAGTACCTGAGAAGGACTAAGGAGATATTCTTAGTTTACAGCGGAAAAGACCTCCAGATCGAGGCCTTTGCCGACTCCAGCTTCCAGAGTGACAAGGAAGACTCCAAGTCTATGTCAGGTTATGTCTTTACCCTCAATGGAGGGGTGGTGTCCTGGAAGAGTTCCAAGCAGGACACCGTTGCTGACTCGACGATGGAAGCGGAGTATATCGCTGCTTGCGATGCCGCAAAAGAAGCGGTCTGGATGAAGAAGTTCCTCACAGAACTTCAGGTGGTTCCTACCATTGTTGATCCAATACCGCTGTATTGCGACAACAACGGAGCTATAGCTTTAGCGAAGGAACCCAGGTCCTATCAGAAGTCCAGACACATCTTAAGGCGGTATCACCTGATCAGGGAGATCATAGATCGCCAGGAGATCGAGGTCCGGAGAGTTGCTACAGAGGAGAACACTGCTGATCTATTCACAAAGGCCTTACCTCAGATTCAGTTCGAGAGGCTACTCGAGATGATCGGTCTTCGATACGCCAGTACATGGCCTTAGTGCAAGTGGGAGATTGTTAGTGTATATGCCCTAGGGGCCATTATTATATCATACTAGCTTGTATATTACTTAATGGAAGCTTGGGATATTCACAGTTATATTAACAGTCTTGCTAAACATGGTAGTATGCTACTTGGTTTATATCTATCTTAATATGTGTGTACGTATTGATAGAGCCCTTAGGATCTTGCTTGACTACCAGCGTTGTGATGGCAGTCACACTAGTGGGGGCTGGGTAGTCTACAAGCACATCCTTTTTCAGGTCCCTAGTCGTAGGATTATCGAGACAGGGCATCGATACTCCGGAGTAGACTAGTGTGTACGCTTCTCATCCCAGTTGGGGAGATGGTCTGTCCCACAGCCATCAGTACGTCGTACTAGAGATAGTATACAGGTGCTCGTTGGGTTACGGGTACACCGGACAGGACTCGCAGGGAACTGTTGGTTGGTATTATATCCGTCGTCAGTTAACAGTTCCCAGGTGACATGAGTACAACATAGTCCGCAGACTTGACACCGCTGCTTCGCCTCGAGTGTGTTCCCACTGTTCTTAGATTGCTACCCTACCACGGCTCAAAGGAGTCGTGCAAACAGGTAGCAGTTGGGTGCAGTCCCGAAGCACTTGGAGGCAGTGGCGGTTAGACAGGATTCGTCTTTCCCGGTATTGGGAGTTGATATCGCGCTGTGTCTGGAGAGCCATTACGCAAAGTCCCTGGCCAGGGCAAGCGAGATTTACTGGTAGGTTTTCCAGTAGCTTCTCAAGGTGTAATGGGCTTCGCTCCGACACGACTTATACCGCTTTTAGGGGACTGACGCTTGCCGCCCCCCTAGGCCCGATATGTGATAGTCCTAGATGAACAGACCGGACTGTACGGAGATTGTCACATCAGGCTCAGTAGGAGTTCGGATGGGTTTCCTCATCGGCCTTCTTATCGACATCTATCTGGGGACCGTTACGTACATCTAGTGCCGCTTGCGGTCTATGGTTAAACCCACTGCCAGCGTAGTAGTCGAGTCTTTAGAGTCCCACACAGAGAGTTTCCCTGCTTCGGGCGAAACGATATAGAGGTCGTATGGTTTTACGACAGGGTTCGGACACATACGTGTTTTCACGCACGTACGATGTTCGGACAGTTTATACTGGCAGGTTTTGGTTTAAGTCAGATTCTAGTATTGGATTATTGGATTTATACAGTCTCAGTATTTCCGTGTTTTCACGGATAGGAGGGGCGTTCTCGTAATTACTCGAGAAGCTTCTAGAAGTATGATGAGGTGGAGGCTTAGGTGTTATTTGCATTAAATGGATTAGTGACTCATGAGATGAATCATCCAAAAGAGTTAATGAAGCATTTATTGCTTAATGACTCATGAGATGATTCATTGTATCTATTAAATGAAGCATGGTTGTTAATATCAAATAATGATTTATTTGATATTCTTTATGCTTCATCATATATATCAAATGAGACATAATTCATTTCATTCTTACTCTCACCTTCTCTCTCCTCAAGCTCTCTCTCTTCAAACCCTAACCCTAACCTCTCATGTGTTGAGATCAAGGGTTAGCAAGACTAATTGATCCCTAATCCTATTCTATATCCTCTAGATTGCTTTGATTAGCACTCTTAGATATCTAGTTACCTCAAGTTAGAGGTCAAGCTTGGAATAGTAGCTCTCGGGTGGATCTTCTATCACAAAGAGGAGGCCGGCGAGGAGGTGGTCAACGAGAACAAGATGGACTTGGTTCATTAGGTATAATCTTCTTTCATAGTAGTTAATCCCTCCTATGATGTTGTTAGTTAGGGTGTGGTAAAGATCTGTAAGTTAATCGATGTTTGTTTAACAAAATGATTGTTTTACCTATTCCGCCTCCCCGCAACTCGTGGGGTGTCTAACATCGACTTACAGCAGAGGCTGAAGGGGGTCTCCCCGTTAGGAGTCTTTCTTGACGTGCGCAGGGCCCATAAGACCCGGGGCAGCTCTTCGACCCAACTGCCTTGCCGCCCTTCTAGGCGGGTCCGGAGACCTCGGAGGACGTCTCGGTTAGCGACCTCGGCCTGCCCGTTACATTGGTGATGCACAACCGCGGCAAACTTCTTGAGGATACGGTACTCTCTGGAGAAGTCCTTCACTTTCTCGTTCTCGAAGTTCGTCCCGTGGTCGGTGATGATGCACCTCGGGATGCCAAACCGGAGTATCAGGTTGTTTTGCAGGAACTTGATGGTTATGGCGGCGTCCGGTTTCCAGATGGGGACGGCCTCGATCCACTTGGTGAAGTAGTCCACCACGACGAGGACGTATTTGTGCCCGTCTGTTCCGGTAGGGAATTGGCCGATCATATCCAACCCCCACTGGGCGAACGGCCATGGGGATATCAGGGCAGTTAGCTCGGTAGCCGGGAGGCGGGGAATGCTGCCGTGGAGCTGGCAGCTCTTGCACCTCCTGACCAGCTTCAGGGCGTCCTCGTGCATAGTGGGCCAGTAGTACCCTTGGAGTAACGCCTTTTGGATCAAGGTTTGAGCCCCCTGGTGTGCACCGCCCACCCCTTCATGGATTTCCCGAAGGACGTAATCGGCTTCATGGGGGTCGACGCACCGGAGTAGGGGCTGAGTGAAGGTCTTCTTGTAGAGGTTCCCGTTGATCCAGACGAAGTGGCGGGCTTTGGCCCGGAGGCGGCGGGCGGCCGCCCGGTCCTCCGGGAGTGCGCCGTCCTTCAGGTACTCCACAAGGGGCTTCCTCCAATCCTGGTCGCTCTCCTGCGCCGCATACACATGGAATGTCGTCGCTTCGTCTCCCACACTGGGTCGAGGCAAGGTTTCGAAGAGGATTGACCGCTTATTGTGTAAGTCCACGTTGCTCACCCCGGTTCTTACGGGGAGGCGGAAACGGCGAAAAACGATGATTTTGGCGCAAGGCAACATGGACTAAAAGTCGGGATCTTGGCTAAACTAGAAACTAGTAAACACTTAGAGGTTTTAGCTACTATGCTGTAGAAAGTATACCTCATGGAACCGGTCCTTCGGGTCATCGTTCCGCTGTCTCACTCGTCCATCCAATCTCCAAGCGTCGATCTGGACCTTGGGCACCTCCGCGGCCTTCTTGAGTCGAAGACGATCCACCCGAGAGTTTTACACTAAGCTTCGCCTCAAGCCAAGGCAACTAGGGCAAAGAGATTGCTAATCTAAATGCCTTAGGTTGTGTAGAAGAGAAAGATGGAAGTGTTTGTCTATGTGGATTCTTTTTCTCTCAACACATGAGATCAAAAGAAGAGATCAAGAGGAGGAAGAAGAAGGAGAAAGTTTAGCAACCATGGAGCTTTTCTTTTCTTCTCATTTCAAGAGAGAGAATGAGAATGGAATAATGAAAAGGATTAAGCCAAATGAAATGAACCATGGTTGCAATAATACACTAATCTCATCATTACTAATCCTATCATGATAAAGTTGATGGCACATTGAATTGACCATTATCATAACTCAAGAATTATAAAGAAAATGAAAGAAGAGTGTAGATCCCTCTTGAAGGCCAATGGTCAACACGGTCAACGGGTCAATAAAGTCAAGAGAGGTCTAAGTGGTCAAATGGTCAATGCAATTAGCCATCACTAATCTATCACTAAAAGGATCAGTAAACAATGTCTCCGGCTCATAACGGTTTTGACCAAACGAATTGTCAAAACCCTAATGAGTGTGCCACATTACGGTTTTGGCCGAACCAACTGCCAAAACCCTAATGGGGCACCTCCTCCTTCATCGCTCCTCAAAACTGTGTATACACACCCGCATCCACATTCCGTAGAATGCGAATGCACAGAAGACAAATCAAATCCATCTGTGCAATACCAGGATCTGGCTTAAACCAAAGCCCACTAGTATTGCCTGCCCGAACAGCATACGCACACGAGTGCACGTAAGTGATCCTAGCCCTGCCGTAAAACCATACGGCATCTACACGTTTCGCTCAGTGCAGGGAAACTCTCTGTGTGGGACTCTAAAGACTCGACACTACGCTGGCAGTGGGTTTAACCACAGACCGCAAGCGGCACTAGCTGTACGTAACGGTCCCCAGGTAGATGTCGATAAGAAGGCCGATGAGGTAAACCCATCCGAACTCCTACTGAGCCTGTATGTGACAATCTCCGTACAGCCAGGGACTACTTATGTAATGGCTCTTCTAAACACAGTGAGATATCAACCCCCAATACCGGGAGAGACGAATTATGTCTAACCGTCACTGCCTCCAAGTGCTTCAGGACTGCACCCAACTACTACCTGTTTGCACGACTCCTTTGAGCCGTGGTAGGGTAGTAATCTAAGTACAGTGGGAACACACTCGAGGCGAAATGACAGTGTCAAGTCAGCGGACTAAGCTATACTCATGTCACCTAGGAACTGATAACTGACGATAGGTATAATACCAACCAACAGTTCCCGACGAGTCCTGTCCAGTGTACTCGTAACCTAACGAGCACCCGCATACTATCTCAAGTACGACGTACTGACGGCTGTGGGACAGACCGTCTCCCCCGCTGGGATGAGAAGCGCATACGCTAGTCTACTCCGGAGTATCGATGCCCTGTCTCGATAGTCCAACGACTAGGGACCTGTATAAGGATGTGCTTATGGATTACCCAACCCCCACGAGTGTGAGCGCCATCACAATGCTGGTAATCAAGCAAAGATCCTAAGGGCTCTACTAATATGTATATAAGCGATATGCTAAAAGAAACACATGCACATATTGAAGTAGAGACAAACCAAGTAGCATACTACCATTTTGAGCAAGATTGTCTATACAACTGTGAATATCCCAAGCTTCCATCAAGTAATATACAAGGTAGTATGATACAGTAATGGCCTCTAGGGCATATACACTAACAATCTCTCACTTGCACTAAGGCCATGTACTGGCATATCGAATACCTATCATCTCGATCAGCCGCTCGAACTGAGTCTGGGGTAGGGCCTTCGTGAGTGGATCTGCAGTGTTGTTCTCCGTATTTACTCTCTTCACCTCGATCTCCCTGATCAGGTGGTACCGCCTCAAAATGTGCCTGGACTTCTGATGGGACCTGGGTTCCTTCGCTAAAGCTATAGCGCCGTTGTTGTCGCAATACAGCGGTATTGGATCAACAATGGTAGGAACTACCTGAAGCTCCATGAGGAACTTCTTCATCCAGACAGCTTCCTTTGCGGCATCGCAAGAAGCTATGTACTCCGCTTCTATAGTTGAGTCTGCAACGGTCTCCTGCTTGGAACTCTTCCAGCAAACCGCCCCTCCATTGAGGGTAAAGACATAACCCGACATGGACTTGGAGTCATCCTTGTCACTCTGGAAGCTGGAGTCAGCAAATGCCTCAAGCTGGAGGTCTTTTCCGCCATACACCAAGAACATCTCCTTAGTCCTTCTCAGGTACTTGAGAATGTTCTTTACCGCTATCCAGTGTTTCTGCCCTAGGTTCGACTGATACCGGCTTACAACGCTCAATGTGTATGCTACATCTGGTCTGGTACACAACATCGCATACATGATAGAGCCTACCGCAGAAGCGTAGGGTATAATAGACATGCGATCCCTTTCCAAATCAGTCTTGGGAGACATCTCTTTGGAGAGGGTGATCCGTGACAAGCCGGTAAATTACCGCGCTTGGAATCTTCCATACTGAATCTTTTCAGTATGGTGTCGATGTACCTTGACTGTGAAAGTCCCAACATCCTCTTAGATCTATCACGATAGATCTGGATCCCCAGAATGTAGTTGACATCGCCCAGGTCCTTTATGGAGAACCTCTGCGACAAGAATCCTTTGACTGACTGTAGCATAGGAATATCATTTCCTATTAGGAGAATGCCATCCACGTACAAGACGAGGAATACCACAGTTCTCCCTACAATCTTACTGTAAATGCATGGTTCATCTGGGTTTTTGATAAAATCGAATTCTTTGACAGTATCATCAAAGCAGATGTTCCAACTCCGCGATGTCTGCTTAAGTCCATAAATAGACTTGAGCAACTTGCACACTCTACCGCTGCTCCCACTCTGAATGAATCCCTCCGGCTGATCCATATAGACGCACTTTTCCAAATTACCATTTAGGAAAGCCGTCTTTACGTCCATCTGCCAGATTTCATAATCGTGGAAGGCAGCAATGGCAAGAAGGATCCGAATGGATTTCAGCATAGCCACTGGAGAAAAGGTCTCGTCATAGTCCAAACCAGGTCTTTGAAGAAAACCCTTTGCAACAAGTCTAGCTTTATAGGTCTCAACCTGCCAATCTACACCAATCTTCTTTCTGAAGATCCATTTGCAGCCTACGGGTTTTACCCCTTCTGGAGCAAAGTCCAAAGTCCAAACTTTGTTGGTGTACATAGACTCCATCTCGGCCCGCATTGCATCCAGCCATTTTACCGAGTCACCGCTCTGAATGGCTTGTTGGAAGCTAGTAGGCTCACCATAATCCATAGTGCAATCCTCTCTATCCCCGTCAATGAGAAAACCGTAGTATCTCTCGGGCGGATGAGACTGCCTACTACTCCTGCGGAGTGGCGCTGGGATGTCCTGTTCTTTCGAACCCTCTGGTTCTACTAAGCTTTCAGTAATAGCTTGTGGTTCTGGAATTTCTTCCAGTTCTATTGTGCTCCCACTTATCTGGTTTTCCAAAAACTCAGTTTCCAAGAAGCGGGCATGACGAGAAACAAAAACCTTTTGTTCCTCTGCGCAATAGAAAAGATACCCCTTGGAGCTCTTTGGGTATCCCACAAACTTACACTGTACTGAACGTACCTCGAGCTTGTCCGCATGCTGCTTTTTTATAAAAGCTGGACATCCCCATGTCTTAATATGATTAAGATAGGGTTTCTTCCCACACCACATCTGATATGGTGTAGTAGGCACAGTCTTAGTTGGAACTCGGTTCAAAAGGTATGCAGCTGATTCTAGTGCATAACCCCGGAAGGATCGCGGCAACTCAGCCTTACTCATCATGGAATGAACCATATCCAATAGGGTTCGATCCCTCCTTTCCGATACACCGTTGTGTTGTGGTGTGTATGGAGGAGTAAGCTGAGAGAGAATTCCATTCTCTTTTAAGAAGCCCAGAAACTCGGCACTCAAGTATTCACCACCTCGATCAGATCTCAGTGTCTTGATACTTTTGCCTGTTTGTTTTTCAACTTCATTCTTGTATTCCTGAAATTTCTCAAAGGCCTCGGATTTGTACTTCATCAAGAAGACATATCCATACCTAGAGAAATCGTCTGTAAAAGTAATGAAGTATGAATAACCACTTCGCGCATGTGTAGACATTGGACCACACACGTCACTGTGTATGAGTCCCAAGAGCTCGCTCGCTCTTTCTCCGTGTCCAGTGAACGGAGTCTTTGTCATCTTTCCCATGAGACAAGATTCACAAGTGGCATAAGACTGGTACTCGAACGGATCCAAGTATCCTTCTTTATGTAACTTTGTCAACCGTGTCTCATTAATGTGACCCAGTCTACAATGCCATAAGAAAGCCTGATTTAATTCCGGAGACTTTCTTTTAAGTGTGTTCTGGACACTGAAGACCTGAGCTTGATTCAAAACGTATATACCGTATTTCAATGTACCTGACCCAATCAGTACTTGATTTAGGTGGATGTTTACTACATCGCTTACAAAAGTAAAATCATATCCTTCCTTAGAAAGTAAGGATACAGATATGATGTTACAAGTCGCACCTGGTACATAAAAACAGTCACGCAGAATCAATATCTGCCCAGTTGTCAGTCCTAGATGATATTCCCCTACGGATTCAGCATACATGCTCATTCCGTTAGCAACCCTGAGAGTCATATCACCTTTCCTGATAACCCTACGGTTTCTCAGAGCCTGTAACGAATTACAGATATGAGATCCTGATCCGGTATCCAATACCCAGGAAGTAGGGTTAACTGACATACAGTTCTCTATTACAAACACACCCGAAGCTGAAGCCACAACATGCTTCGAATTCTGGCTACTGGCTTTGCAAGCCCTGCAATCCTTCTGTCCATGTTCATTCCCGTAACAATAGGAACATCCCTCTTTTACTGCATCCATTCCCGAAACTTCTGCCCTTCTCTTTCTTTCTACTTCCCTGGTTTCCTTCAGGGTAGTAGGTAGAGACTGTTGAACTAAGTCAGTATCTGACCCGTTCTTCAACGTGGTCTTCAGGTCCGAGAGCTCAAAAGAGCTGGTCTCTGTAAGGACGTTGCCCCCTACAGATGACCCGATAGCCAACCTCCCTGGAAGCAATTCGTTCGAGGTCTCATATCTTGCGATACGAGATTGCTCTCCATATAAAACTTTGTTATGGAGGAAGATAGAAGCTGAGTCCATCTTCTCGTGCTGCCTCTGGTATGCACCATCAACTGAGGCTAACACGAGGCACTTGGCTTTCGCACATTCCTTTTCCGATGTCTTGCGGATATGAATATCCGTGACAGGGGAAACTGGACCTGAGACGGCAGGGGTTGGATCAGTCAAGAGGTGTCCCAGCTTGTCATGGGCAATGGACATTTGGACAGACCTTTGCCAGTCCTAACAGTCAGATTCAGTCATTTTATTATCTAGATGTAACCTAGGTGCGGTCACTGGGTCGCTGTAATTATGAGAGAGAGAGAAGAAAACACTTAGCATGATGCTCTTGCAAGTTTAGATTGGTTTTTAATTTATCTAAACAGGATGGCTCCCACTGTCTCTCGAATCCCTTCTCAAACTATAAAGGAAGAATTAGTCAGGATCAATCTCACCGTACAATACTTGCTTAACCGTTCAGCCAGGCCAGTGTCGGTACTTCGAGGGAGGTTTTCCAACGCTTTTGCGAAGTTCCTTAATTAAGTAACCTCTTTTCCCTGTGGGCATAGCCCCGCTAACACCTTTCTAGACACCTACTTGGTTTATAGTATTGACGTTAAGTGAAAAAGTTCCCGAGGAGTAGCATATACTCACAGTAGGATCGGGATCCAAATATCATCGCGTGACAAAACTGAAGGAATCCTACCAGAATCATCACACTCCAAATGGTATGCAGTGCTAGCAAGTTTCAGTACTTTTGAAACTCCCGATGTGGATTTTTGCCCCATGCTCTTATGACCTTGACTTTGGCCAACAAATCATAAGTCACATGTCAAGTTCTACCCGTCATTATCCAGGTTAATTTGAACCCACCCGCACATACTCTTGACTTTGGCCAACAAGGCAGTACGACTGTCCCAAACCAACGCATCTATCTATGCTACATATGAATACCCAATAGCTACCAAACACTGTGCCTTGACTTTGGCCAACAAACACAGCTTGAATACTATTGACTATCCATACGAAACGACGGAGGGCTACGGATGGTTTTGGCGAAACCGTGAACGTAGTGAACTCGATATAATCGATGGAACGAGATAGCTTTTAAAAGGAGTGGTTCAAGCTCCGCGTTTAAAATGCTGGTTTTTGAAAAGAACGAGTGGTTTTCAAAGTGTTCCAACGACTTTTACTTGGTTTATTTTTTCTTGCATTAGTTCTTTTAATGCGTCCCATCATTTAATCCTATCATTGCAGAAAACAACCAAAATATGACGTACGCTTATGCCATTCGCATTCGCCACGGGGCCCCGTCATCACCCGTTAGGTTACTTAACTAACGACAGAGCGGGGGCTGGGCTAGCACGGCTGAAAAACATAAGCAACGCCTAAATAGTTATTATATATAGATATATAGCAATGATAGCCATTACAGATCACAGATAAACACTTTGGATATACTAGGAATCCACGATTCGTTCGAGCTTGCAACGAAAAGCGGATTACACGGTCGCGATGAATAGCCAAACCCCACCCTAGACCCCTACGGGTGCGGCAAACTATCCGCCAAGTACCCGAAGCGAAGCAACCTCCCTTAACACCGTGAGTAGGCCACTCGGCACTTCGAGATACCCGGTAGTTTGTGCACCCCACCTTGGGTCTATCCTAGGAGCAAAAACAGTAAAAAGAAATTATACAATGACGGCTACAACCCCGACCCGGTTGTGCGGCCAAACAAATAATATTACATCAATTTACAAATTTTACAATGAAAGAAAGAAAAAAGAAACTCTCATCTCACACCCATTCCCGGCTATTCATCCGCGACAATCCACCGAGTTCATATACACAAACCATCAACATTACAGATCACAGATATATATAACCCCCACTAATCGACGTATAGCGATTAGCGGACGTTCAATACATATATCACATCACAGAAAATATGCATTAGCCAAAGTCTACGGAATATCGATCAAAATACGGATTTTTAACGACCCCAAAAGTCAATTTGCTCTCTGGAAAATCTGGGCAGAAAAAACATGTACTAAAAATCCCAAAAAAGCCAAACTAAAACACTGCACAAAACCCGATCCAGTGCCGAGTCAAAACGGCGGCGGAACCGCGGCAATAAGCATGTCATTTCCGCGTAACCGCGGTCGTTTGATCGATTCACTGGATCGTTTTTCTGTAGTGTTTTCACAAAACCCTGAGACGATACTCACGGTGTTGAGGGAGGTTGCTTCGCTTCGGGTACTTGGCGGATAGTTTGCCGCACCCGTAGGGGTCTAGGGTTTTGTGATACCCGGTAGTTTGTGCACCCCACCTTGGGTCTATCCTAGGAGCAAAAACAGTAAAAAGAAATTATACAATGACGGCTACAACCCCGACCCGGTTGTGCAGCCAAACAAATAATATTACATCAATTTACAAATTTTACAATGAAAGAAAGAAAAAGAAACTCTCATCTCACACCCATTCCCGGCTATTCATCCGCGACAATCCACCGAGTTCATATACACAAACCATCAACATTACAGATCACAGATATGTATAACCCCCACTAATCGACGTATAGCGATTAGCGGACGTTCAATACATATATCACATCACAGAAAATATGCATTAGCCAAAGTCTACGGAATATCGATCAAAATACGGATTTTTAACGACCCCAAAAGTCAATTTGCTCTCTGGAAAATCTGGGCAGAAAAAACATGTACTAAAAATCCCAAAAAAGCCAAACTAAAACACTGCACAAAACCCGATCCAGTGCCGAGTCAAAACGGCGGCGGAACCGCGGCAATAAGCATGTCATTGCCGCGTAACCGCGGTCGTTTGATCGATTCACTGGATCGTTTTTCTGTAGTGTTTTCACAAAACCCTGAGACGATTTTTCATATATTTTAAATCACTTTTTGAGCAGTATAAAAATCGACAGAAACTTGAGGTTTTGCGGATGTGTTTTGCGACTTTTTTTTCCGATCGATATTCTAAACACTTTGCTAACTTACTAGTTTATGTTTAGCTAGGCTCTGATACCACTGTAAGTCCACGTTGCTCACCCCGGTTCTTACGGGGAGGCGGAAACGGCGAAAAACGATGATTTTGGCGCAAGGCAACATGGACTAAAAGTCGGGATCTTGGCTAAACTAGAAACTAGTAAACACTTAGAGGTTTTAGCTACTATGCTGTAGAAAGTATACCTCACGGAACCGGTCCTTCGGGTCTTCGTTCCGCTGTCCCACTCGTCCATCCAATCTCCAAGCGTCGATCCGGACCTTGGGCACCTCCGCGGCTTTCTTGAGTCGAAGACGATCCACCTGAGAGTTGTACACTAAGCTTCGCCTCAAGCCAAGGCAACTAGGGCAAAGAGATTGCTAATCTAAATGCCTTAGGTTGTGTAGAAGAGAAAGATGGAAGTGTTTGTCTATGTGGATTCTTTTTCTCTCAACACATGAGATCAAAAGAAGAGATCAAGAGGAGGAAGAAGAAGGAGAAAGTTTAGCAACCATGGAGCTTTTCTTTTCTTCTCATTTCAAGAGAGAGAATGAGAATGGAATAATGAAAAGGATTAAGCCAAATGAAATGAACCATGGTTGCAATAATACACTAATCTCATCATTACTAATCCTATCATGATAAAGTTGATGGCACATTGAATTGACCATTATCATAACTCAAGAATTATAAAGAAAATGAAAGAAGAGTGTAGATCCCTCTTGAAGGTCAATGGTCAACACGGTCAACGGGTCAACAAAGTCAAGAGAGGTCTAAGTGGTCAAATGGTCAATGCAATTAGCCATCACTAATCTATCACTAAAAGGATTAGTAAACAATGTCTCCGGCTCATAACGGTTTTGACCAAACGAATTGTCAAAACCCTAATAAGTGTGCCACATTACGGTTTTGGCCGAACCAACTGCCAAAACTCTAATGGGGCACCTTCTCCTTCATCGCTCCTCAAAACTGTGCATACACACCCGCATCCGCATTCCATAGAATGCGGATGCACAGAAGACAAATCAAATCCATCTGTGCAATACCAGGATCTGGCTTAAACCAAAGCCCACTAGTATTGCCTGCCCGAACAGCATACGCACCGAGTGCACGTAAGTGATCGTAGCCCTGCCGTAAAACCATACGGCCTCTACACGTTTCGCTCATTGCAGGGAAACTCTCTGTGTGGGACTCTAAAGACTCGACACTACGCTGGCAGTGGGTTTAACCACAGACCGCAAGCGGCACTAGCTGTACGTAACGATCCCCAGGTAGATGTCGATAAGAAGGCCGATGAGGTAAACCCATCCGAACTCCTACTGAGCCTGTATGTGACAATCTCCGTACAGTCCGGTCTGTTCGTCTGATACATCGAATGGCGGGCCTAGGGGGGCGGTGAACGTCAGTCCCCTAATAGCGATACAAGTCGTGTCGGAGTGTAGCCCAGAACACCCTGAGATAACACTGGAAACCTACCAGTATATCTCGCTTGCCCTGGCCAGGGACTACTTGTGTAATGGCTCTCCTAGACACAGCGCGATGTCAACCCCCAATACCGGGAGAGACGAATCCTGTCTAACCGTCACTGCCTCCAAGTGCTTCGGGACTGCACCCAACTACTACCTGTTTGCACGACTCCTTTGAGCCGTGGTAGGGTAGTAATCTAAGTACAGTGGGAACACACTCGAGACGAAATGACAGTGTCAAGTCAGCGGACTAAGCTGTACTCATGTCACCTGGGAACTGATAACTTACGATAGGTATAATACCAACCAACAGTTCCCGACGAGTCCTGTCCAGTGTACTCGTAACCTAACGAGCACCCGCATACTATCTCAAGTACGACGTACTGACGGCTGTGGGACAGACCGTCTCCCCCGCTGGGATGAGAAGCGCATACGCTAGTCTACTCCGGAGTATCGATGCCCTGTTTCGATAGTCCAACGACTAGGGACCTGTATAAGGATGTGCTTATGGATTACCCAGCCCCCACGAGTGTGAGCGCCATCACAACGCTGGTAATCAAGCAAAGATCCTAAGGGCTCTACTAATATGTATATAAGCGATATGCTAAAAGAAACACATGCACATATTGAAGTAGAGACAAACCAAGTAGCATACTACCATTTTGAGCAAGATTGTCTATACAACTGTGAATATCCCAAGCTTCCATCAAGTAATATACAAGCTAGTATGATACAGTAATGGCCTCTAGGGCATATACACTAACATATTGTTGGCCGAGTACGACGAAGCTAGCTTGCTCAGGGCGTCTGCTTGGGCATTCAGCTGCCTGGGTATTTGTTCTACCTGGACTTCGTCGAAGTTTCTTCGGAGTTTCCTCACTTCGTCTAGGTACTTCATCATTAGAGGCTCTCGAGCTTCGAAGTGGCCGGTCACTTAACCGACAACAAGGGCCGAGTCGCTGCAAATTCGAATTATCTTCAACCCCAGCCCGACGGCAATGCGCATTCCGGCCAGGAGGGCCTCGTATTTTGCCGCGTTGTTCGATGCTTTGAAACCGAGCCTCAAAGAATACTCCATCTCAGCTTCATTTGGGCCCCAGATGATGAGGCCGGCACCGTAGCCTTCCTCGGTAGAAGACCCGTCGACGTAGATGACCCACTCCGGAACCGAGCCAGGGCCTTCCGGGACGGGGCACTGGGCTGTGAGGGGTGGCGCGGACTCCGGCTTCCTGCTAGGGATGGTGCATTCAACGATGAAATCGGCCAGGGCCTGCGCCTTGATTTCTTGCTTCGGGCGATACCTTATGTCGAATTGAGATAGCTCCTACCTCCATTTTTCTAGGCAGCCTGAGGATTCCGGTGATGCTAGGATAGCTCCCAACGGGCGCTCGGTAAGGACGATGATGGTGTGTGCTTGGAAGTAGTGCCGCAGTTTCCGTGAGGTTACCACGAGGGCTAAGACAATCTTCTCTATGGCGGGGTACCTCGTCTCCGTGTCCTTAAACACGTGGCTCATATAGTACACCGGCTTCTGCGCCCCCTCGGCCTCCCGGACGAGCACCGAGCCTGCTGCTTGGTCGGATACTGCCAGATACAACAACGGCTCATCCCCTTCCACTGGCCGGGTGAGTAGCGGCGGTGTTGCGAGGTGCCTCTTCAGTTGGTCGAAGGTGGCTTGGCATTCTTCCGATCACTCGAACCTCGGAATTTTCCTCAGCGCCTTAAAGAACGGAATGCACTTCTCCCCTGACCTGGACATGAAACGGCTCAGAGCGGCGACCCGCCCCGTAAGCCACATGATCTCGACGTTGGTCTTGGGTGCGGCCATGCTCAGGATAGCGTCGATCTTCTCTGGGTTAGCTTCGATTCCGCGGTGAGTGACCATAAACCCGAGGAACTTTCCTCCGGTGACTCCGAATGCGCACTTGGCTGGGTTTAGCTTCATGTTGAATTTGCGGAGCACTCCGAATGCCTTGCCTAGGTCCTTGGCATGGTCGGCTGACGAGATGGACTTGACGAGCATGTCGTCAACGTAGAATTCCATATTCCTGCCGATCTGTGGCTTGAACATGCGATTGACCAGCCTTTGGTACGTGGCTCCGGCGTTCTTGAGGCGAAGGGCATCACCTTGTAGCAGTACACTCCCCGGTCCATTGTGAATGTGGTCAGATCTTCGTCTTTAGGATTCATACGGATTTGGTTGTAGCCGGAGAAGGCGTCCATGAAGCTCAGCAGCTCGTGACTGGCCGAGCTGTCGACGAGCTGGTCTATGCGGGGGAGCGGAAAGTTGTCCTTGGGGCAGGCCTTATTGAGGTCGGTGAAGTCGACGTACATACGCCACTTCCCGCTTGACTTCTTGAACAGAACTACGTTTGCCAGCCACTCCGAGTAGAGCACATTTCTGATGAAGTTGGCGACGAGGAGCCGATCAACCTCCTCTTCGATAGCCTTCTGTTTGACCTGGACGAAGCTTCTTTTCTTCTGTCTGACGGGTCATGCTGCAGGATTAACTCCGAGCTTGTGGGAGATGATTTTGGGGTCGATCCCAGGCATGTCATCAGGCGCCCAGGCGAAGACGTCGGAGTTGCTTTTGAGGAATCTGATCAGGTCATCCCGCTGAGTCCCCGTCAGGAGCGACCCGACCTGGACGGTCTTTCCTTGGTCTCCTTCTGTTAGGGGCACCTCGGTCAGAAGCTCGACCGGCGCTCCACGGAACTCCTTCCGCTCGTCTCGGGTGTCCAAGGATCCTTTGATGTCGTCCCACGCCTCGGTGCCGTCAGCATGCTGCTCGGACGAAGACGTCTCGGTAAGGCCTATCTTCGCGACCCGCTGGCTCCCGTATGCCCGACCGATCCCGCCTCGATCGAGAGGGAATTTTATGGCCAGATGGTATGTCGAGATCTGGGCCTGGAGGGAGTTCAGCGTCGGGCGGCCGAGGAGGACGTTGTAGGCCGACGGAACCTTCGCTACGATGAAGTCCACAGGCAGTGTGCGTGTGTAGCCGGGATCCCCGATCGTGAACTACAGGGTAACCACCCCTTGTGCCGGGACGGAGTGGTTGGTGAACCCCGAGAGGACGTGAGAGGTCGGTCTCAGGTTTGCTGGGGCGAGCCCCATACGCAGGAAGCAGTCGTGGAAGAGGATGTTCGCCGAACTGCCCAAATAGATGAGTATCCGGTGGACCTCGTACCGGTGAATTTGGGCTATGATCACCAGCGGGTCGCCATGGGGTACAAATATGCCATGGAATCCTCGTCGCCAAAGGTGATGGGCTCTCGGCCTCTAGCCCTTTTGCTCGGGCGGTCGCCGGAGCATGTGAAACGGCAGCCAGCGGGGAAGCCGACGACACCTGGTGAGGGTTCGTCCGCGCCTCCGTTGTGAGGGAGGCGACAGCGGGTGTTTGGATCTTCAGGGGGATCGGTTGCCATATGGGCGGAGATCGGAAGACCAAATTTGTGTTTTGTGGAGTTAGTTTCCCACAGACGGCGCCAACTGATGGAGGTCCTTTTTGAGGTCTCCGTCAGATGTTGTCTTCCGTTGATCTCCCGACGGATTTCGGTGACGATGTTCTGTCGCGTATGGATCTCAATGGGTTTTGGTGAGAAAGGTGATATGAGGAATTTGGCGCCGAGTACCTGCAAAGAAGGCCCGGGGTGGTTTGGTACCACCGAGGACCCTCCGACGATCAAGTTAGTAATGAGATCCGAGCAGAGTAACGGCTTAGTAGAGTCAAGAATGACTTACTTGACCCCTCTGTGATGGGGGTTTATATAGCGGCGGCGGCACGCAACAGCAGGCGTGAGAATCTCGCCGGTAGTTACGCTCCCGCCGTCACGCCAGTGTAAAGAGCGGATCGCCCATTAATGGGGATCATGATGGCGTGGAACGTGGCATGTTGCTGGCGGAGAATCCGCGCATGGCGAGATTTGCGGAGTGGTGGTTACGCCTGTAGGCGGTGGAGTTGATCGGTCGGAGGGACCGAGGAAGACGGACTCGGCTGGGGAGCTCGGGGACGAGCAAGAGGCCGAGGAGTCTTGGTCCTGTGGCAGCTCAGGGCGAGCTGAGGGGCCAAGGAGGCCAATTTGCAGGGGGGCTCGAGGAGGGCCAGCTTGTGCTTGCAGGTCGGGTACAAGGATGGCCTGGTCAGCCTCTGTGGGCCCTTTCTTCTGGGTCTTGAGACATGTCATCTGCCATGTGTCCTGATCTTGGAGATCGCCAATATTGAGCATCATCAGTTATAGCATGTAAATTATTGAAAAACGGAATAAAAAGAGAAATTTAGGATTTTTTAAAATATTTCAATTTTCATGCACTGTATATAACAAGCAAAATAATTAAAAAACGGAGAAAACAAAAACCTTTGTGATTTTTGAAGATTTCAGAATTTTCATATGCAATATATATTATACAACAAAATTACAAAACCGAAAACATAAAAAACTTTTAGATTTTTTTAAAATTTAGCGACTTTTGTGTGCTAAGAAAACAGATATTGAAAAACAAAAGAAAACAGAAAATTTTGAAAATTTCACGATTTCATGTATTATATATAGCATGCAAAATATTAAAAAGCTAGGAAACATAGAATTTTGTTTTATTTTTTTAAAAATGGGTTTTTTTTTCTATATATCACCCCCAAAACTTACCTATTTTTATATATCACCCTCAAAACTTTGATATTCCATATTTCACCTCTAAGATTTGTAGGTTATTCAAATTTCTCCCCCGAGCTAATTTTTCAAATGAAATACTCCTTAACAATGAAAATAGTCATTCTTCCGACATTAATGATGCAAATGTAAAGTCTAGCTTTGGTTTTGCCAAAAAACCAAAGGTTTTATAAAGTTTAATGGATTGAATAAAGTGAATTGAAAAAAAGAAAAGAAAACATTAAGAGGGGGGAATAAAAGAGAAATAGGTTAATTGTGATTTTCTATTTCATAAATCCATAATCCTAGTCGTGCTAATCCAACCTGAGTTAAAAATTTGACATTGAAAGCCGACGAAGACGATTTTTGGATCATGATAATGTTTTGGAGACGATTTTTGGATAACTTATATGTTTTGGGAGTGACTTTTGGAATATCGAAGCTTTGAGGGTGATATTATAACTAAGCAATTTTTGGGGGTGATATATAGAGATGGCCCTAAAAAAAATTGTGATTTTTGTGGAGCATGCAAAATAATGGAAATTTTAGGAATTTTGAAAATATCAAAAAATTTCGTATTATATAACAAGCAAAATATTATACAATCCATGATTTTTGAAATCTTGGCAGTTTTCGTTTAATAAAACATGCATAATATTGGAAACATGAGGAAAATAGAAAATTTTCAGATTTTTGAAAATTTTAAGATTTTTTTATGCTATAGTAGTTAAAATATAGAAAAATAAAAAAGGAAAATATTAATACTTCTATTTTTTTTTCGTGTGCTAGCAAACAAAAATATAAAAAACCGAAAAAAAAAATTACAGAAAATTCTTAAGATTTTTAATAATTTTGCTATTTTCATATTAATAACAAACAAGCAGAATATTTTCAAGATTTTGGAAAATTTTCGTGTACTGACAAGTAGAATATTGAAAAACACAGAAAACCCATAAAATTTTGATATTTTTCAAAATTTCACGATATTTCTTGAGAGGCACATTGTGCAAAATATTTAAAATTTGAATAGAACAAAAAAAATAATGGATTTTTAGAATTTTGTGATTTTCATATGTTATCAGAGGTTCCCAGCCATCTGTATTATTTACTCGGACCAGATTTATTTGTACCGTTAGAGTCTTAGTAGCAATCAGCGGCCTTTTCTACATTTCCTTCACATAGCTTTTTGTCTTTTGTATACCCGGAAGTGGAGCAAAAGTATGATCAATTAAAATAATGGAAACCGAAAAAACAGAATAGTCTTAAAATTTCATGATTTTCATATGTAACATGCAAAACAATTAAAATAAGGAGGAAAACTAATTTTTTTATGTTTATGAAAATTTTGCGAGTTTATGTTCTAAATCATTCAAAATATTGAAGAAGTAAAGAGAAAAAAAATTAGATTTTTGAAAACTTTACTATTTTCCTTCGTTAGAGCAAGCGAAATTTTGAAAATTGAAAAAAAAATTGGGATTTTTAAAAAAATATTTCAATTTTCATATCCTATATAACAAGCTAAATAATAAAAAACCGAAAAAAGGAAAATTTTGCGATTTTTGAAGATTTCACAATTTTTATATGCTATATATAACGTACAAAAAATTATAAAACCGAAAATAACAAAAAAAACCGTATAGATTGTATTAAATTTAGTGATTTTCGATCGTGTGCTAAAATACAATATTGAAAACCAGAAAAAAAATAGAAAATTTTGATATATTTGAAAATTTCACGATTTTCGTGTGCTTTATATGCAAAATATTAAAAGTTTGAGAAACACACAAGTTTTATGAATTTCAAAGTCTAAGAAGTGTGTTTTTATCGGCTATGATGGAGACGAGTTTGGATATCGGCTGTGAGAATATTCAAGCAAGGTAATACGAAATCGGAACATCATCTTTAATGAGCAACACTTGTACAAAGAAGAGAAGCAAGCCAAAAAAGGTACAATACATAAGTTTGTCGAGGTAGATGGAACTCAAGAGAGTAATCAGATGCCTACACGTGGAGTCAGAATCTGGAGGAGGTTGTAGTGCAAGATCAGATTCAAGAACAGGATGGTGATCATGTTCGGCAATCAGATGTATCAGTTCCGAGAAGATCTACGCGAAATAGGAAGATACATGATAGACTTGTTACTGACTTCCTCCCGAATCTCTTGAAAAAGCAACAAGCGACGGTGCTAGAAAGTAGTAGAAGCAAGTTATGGATTAGAAGATGGATTCTTTGAAGATGAACCGTACGTAGGAACTAGTAAAGCTACCCAAAAGTCGTAAGGCATTGGTAAACAGACGGGTGTACAGAATTAAAGATGAGACTGATAGTGTGAAACGGTACAAAGCTCGTTTGGTAGTCAAGGATTGCGCACAAAAGTAAGGTATCGACTATCAAGATATATTTTCCCCTTTTATAAGATGACAACTATTCGGGTGATTCTTAGTATCGTGGCGGCGGGGTACTTGCACTTAGAGCAGCTGGATGTCAAGACTGCGTTATTTCATAAAGATTTAGAGAAGGAGATCTATATGATGCAGCTACCGGGATACAAAGTAAAGGGGAAAGAAGTTATGGTATGTAAACTGCGAAAGAGCTTGTATGGTTTCAAGCAAGCTCTAAGGCAGTGGTATCTCAAGTTCGATTAGTTTATATTGGAGACAGGATTTATGCGCTGTGAATCAAATCATTGCGTCTATGTTCAAACTTTTGAGGACGGTGACTTTATTATTCTATCACTGTACGTTGATGATATGCTAGTAGCGGGTCCGAATTTCCAGAAGATTCAAAATTTAAAGAAGATGATGGCTGAAAAATTCTCCATGAAAGATTTGGGAGCGGAAAAGAAAATCTTGGGCATGAAGACCGTGAGAGATAAGGAGCAGCGGTAGCTGTGGTTATACCAAAGGGATTACATTGAGAAGGTTTTGAAGCGGTTCAATATGGACAAGTCAAAACCAGTGAATACACTCTTAGTGAAGTATTTCAAACTCAGTAAGGAGTTGTGTCAGACAACTCAAGAGCAGAAAGATGAGATGGCGAGCATGCCTTATGCATCTGTGGTGGAGAGTTTGATGTATGTGATGATGAGTACGAGACCTGATATTGCACATGCAGCGGGAGTCGTTAGCAGGTATATGCAAAATCCGGGTAAGAAGTATTGGAATGCGGTGAAGTGGATGTTGAAGTATCTAAGAGGTATATCAAATCACTGCTTATGTTTCGGGGGTGACTCTCTAAAAGTGCAAGATTAAGTTGATACGGATTACTCGGATGATCGAGATAGCGAGAAGAGCACAACGATGTACGTGTTTGCTGTTGGGGAACAAAGGTGAGTTGGGCCTCTCAATTGCAAAAAGTGGTGGCATTGTCGACTACAGAGGATGAATACGTGTGATCACGGAATCCAGCAAAAAGATGATATAGTTGTAAGGGCTACTTGATAAATTGGGCAAGAAGCAAGATTTCAATATCTTGTGGAGTGACAGCAAAAGCGCGATACATTTTGCGAAGAACGCAGCATATCACTCTCGGACGAGGCATATCAAGGGGCGTTATCATTTCATTCACATTACGGTGGAAGAAGGCGAGTTAACATTGCAAAAGTTCATGGGAGAAGAGAATCCGGCGGATATGTTCACCAAAATCGTAGACAAAGACAAGCTGGAGCACTGTTGTGAGTTGGTGAATCTCTCCATGAAAATCTGATGAGGAGAGATTAGAGCGGAGTCATGTAAAGTTCACTAGCGTTGGGAATCAAGGCTGAAAAATCTCCAAGTGGGAGATTGTAAGAAATTGTGGGGTTTTCTTCAGGTCAGACGTCTGCCCAATACAACAACAAACATCTGGATTTCTAAGTCAGAGCAATAGAGAAACGACAAACTTTTGAAAGCTAGCACGACAACGTCTACAGAAGACCAAGCCCAAAAGTACAGAGCGCGGACAGACGTCTGACCAAGTATGGTTCAAACGTCTGGAAATGCTCGAATCCCTAACCCGAGACTTTAGACCAAACGTTTAGAGGCACGACAAGCGTCTGAACAAGAAAAACGAAGGGATACAGATTGGAGACAGACGTCTGCTCAAGTATGGGTCAAAGGTCTGTCGACGGCAAATCTGCAGTGAATCAATTTTGGTAAAATTAGATTTATCCCTTTTTTTTTTATAGGATTAGCCTATAAAGGAAACCTCTCATATGTATTCTATGCTGTAAAAATTAATCAGTAAAGAGATCAATGTATTGAGAGACGGTTAGGGTTTGTGAGATCTAAAGAGATTTGATAGAAATTTTCTAGGGTTGCTCACGCTTGTAATTGATTCAAGGATTTTAGTGGACGTTTGCAGATCCCGCTCTGCCAAGAACTAACCATACGATGGGTGAAACTCGTTAACAAATTCTCTCTTGTTTGCATTTTGATTTCTCATTTATCCTCACACTTATCAATTTATCTTTCGCTTATTAATTGCATGGTTGTTGATTATTGCATGATTGTATTGTTGCGAGCATTGTTCCGTGTTTCAAGTTGTTTCCAACAAAAAGAACCACCTTCTTATTTTCCAATTGACTTTCATGTGTTGTAGCATGTAGAATATCATTTACTTTGATTTGTAAACTAAATATATTATATTTTTACCGGTTTTCTTAGGTTATGACACACTTGCCTCATGGAGCAAAGAGTTTGCATCCTCTTCACATGCATCATACACACCCACACGCACCCATAAGCGCATATACACTCTTAAAAAGAGAAGACTAGAAGAATACAATAAACTTTTCAGAGCTAAAATTTAATCATCAAGAGGAGTGCATAGAAAAATCTTATTCGACATTAGTACTTTATACCTTTTATCTATGTTTTCCTCTTTTTTTTTTGGCTAAAACCAAGGCAAACACACCTCCACGTTTAATTAAAAGGTGGTTTTAAGGAAACTAACACAAAAAATAAAAAATAAAAAAATTTGAAAAACTGGAAAGAAAACAAGAAAACCAAGTCCATACTAGTACTGGGGCATCGCCCCCTACATAATCATATCCTGACCAAACCCTCAATACATAACAAAACTATTTACTCCTTGGTCCCAAGTGGGTATACTCCAAGACTGGGTCTTGAAGATGAACCCACGGCCTCTTCGTTACCCTGACCGATGCCACACCTGTCCATAGCAAAACAGTTCTTTTTGTCCAAGTCACAATAGAGCCCAGTCTTGACATTTGAATTAAAAATATTATTGTTTTGTTTTTCCAAATACACCAACATATAGCGGCGACAATCAGGTTCCACGGTCCTAAGTCTTTTTTATCGACGTACTTGTTCCTCCGACCGTTTATCTATTGTTGAAAGACATGACAAATAAGTTTCTTATCAAACTCCATTTCAAATCAATATTAGTTAAAGACATTGGGAGCCTTGGCTCAATATAAGACCGCCTACAAGACTGACTAATAGTTCACGACATTTGGTGAGATTTATGGTCTCCAGAACCATTGCATCCTCAATTATAAACTTCACCATCTTCAATTGACAGATTCGTTGAAATTCTCTGTGATTATCCTTTTCAGACTATGTTTCAAGCAATACATTGAAACACTTGGTAAATCATCAACTTCTTCCTTCTGAGTCGTTAAGGAAAGCACATGCATACTGTAAGTATTCTGATCGACAATTTATGTTTGGATAAATTGCGCAACGAAAAAAAGAGAACATGTAGTTTACCCCGTGTAGCACCCTCAAGTAATGTATAGCACTTATACCCCCTCAAGTAAAATATAGCACTAAATACCCCCCTCAAGTAATGTATAGTACTATATACCCCCATCAAGTAATGTATTAGCACAAACATCCGTCACTAAAACCCTCAAAAACACTCAAATTCTATTCCGAACAACAGAAACAAGTTCATTAAATTAGCCAAAAATTGAGTCATAGAATTGAATATATGTGTTTTGAAGGGTTTTGATCGATAAGCAAAGGGGGTGTTTGTGCTCAAAAATTACTTGTGGTGTTTGATGTAATTAGCCTCTCTCTCTCTCTCTGTGCGTGCGTGCGTGTGTCTATATAACGTTTTTCAATTGCCAATAGCAGGACGTTCTGTTAATTGGGGGGGTGGGGGGGTGGGGGGAGGTTTTCGGGTGACAACACCTAGAGATATCAGAACTGAGAATTAACATGATTGACAAGAAATCATGTGAAAAACATGATCGCCTGCCAGTGGAAGGCTTTCTGCGTTCAATCAATGTACGCAGAGTGAATCAGTCCCAAATGAAACCCCGAAAGGGCTGCCGCCCGATGGTACACGTAAAAGTGAATCACCCAGTTTTAGTTAACACAAAATATTAATTACCTCTGGAGATGAACAAGTAGAAGTGAGATTCTCCCAATTATGAAATAGCTTCAGAATTGATACTGCTGAAGAGAAGCTACTCTCAAATAAATACTTCAATAAAACAGAATTGTTTATGTGAGTTACAAGAAAGATAAACGTCTTTTCGGAAAAAAGGCTAAACTACACTAAAAGTCTAAAATACCCTAAACTAGAGTTGTTTTCCGCTAAAGTATATTAATTTTCTTTTAACTACGGTAAGTTCCCTTAAAGCAATACATTTAGAGTGAGTTTAATGAAAAAGAAAGAAGCTATTAAAATCAAAGTATAAGGGAGTTTACAGTAGTAAAACAGTTTATGGCAGTTAGTGAAAAACAACGATAGTTAAAGGTATACTAGAGTAATTTTAAAAAAAAGGGAAAGAAAGATTCAAGCACCAAGGGAAGGTGTTTGCAATTGGTGAAGTAACACAACTTTGGCCAGAATCTGAGTTCACAACTGAGATTCCCAACTCCGATAAGCTTGTTATTATGTCATGTCCTAAAATTATGGTTCTACTTCAGCAACCTTAAGATCCAACAAGTTTTTCACCAAAAAACCTAAGCCGTCGGCTCATCCTCTGTACTCCACATGCTGCTAAAGTTTTGGAGCACCAATGGTGAAATTCATTACCGTGTCACTATAAATCAACATTATATTTAAGTTCTTGTAGAGAGAGATCAAGATTACTACCCATTGTACATCGCATCAACTCAAGAGTGCTGACACTGGAACAATCATAAATTAGATTATTGAGAACCTCGTCCGGTGCACATACTAACCAAAGTGAGGGCTTTTCGATTCTTGCTAACTTCATGATGCCAACATTGCTAATTTTACAACTAAAGAGTTCTAAAATGAGCAAGTTTCCAGAGGAGAAAAATATTGTGGGATAGTTTGAAGTAATGAAGTGCTGATAATAATGGACACCTTCAAGGTTGAGTTATTGAACCTTGGTCGACATCTTTGTGGAATTATTAGCTCTTAATTCATCTAAACATTTCTTCCTCGAGCCACGTCTAAATTCATATAAACCTCTAACTACATAGAATTCTGCATATATTCGAAACTTTTGAATGCTTAAGGATTTGTGATTGAGCATTGCACTATTTATCTTGCTCTCTGTCAAACTAGGTTAAATCAAATCCCATGAAATAGGGCAAGTTGATAGCTGAAAACCTACAGCTGGAGTGTATAAAGCCACAAGTTTTTCCATCTTTTAGAAAGTAGGCTCGTCTTTGCAGCTTTTGTTGTCTCTAAGAAAGAAAGGGTGTGTTGAAGAATGCAATCAGGCAGAGTGTCGATAAAATCAAAGTTTTCATAGCATTCGACCTTCTTTACTCCCGTCTCCATGATCATATAAATTGAAGGATTTATCCAACAAAGCTTTTATTCTGCAAACAACGTTTCATATATGTATTAGGAAACTAAGATACTACTTTTATCAACAAAAAAAGGAAACTAAGACACTAATGATAAAATTAGAAATTCAAGTCTTATCAATCAAGGAGAAAATACGGTAGGTCAAATTTGTTTCCTTTTTCACCCCTTTTCTTTCCTTTATTTAATTTTGGGCATTTTGATAGTAGATTACGGTAAATACATTTTGTAATACTCCATAGGAAGTTCTAGCATATATGTACATGTATGAAGATAAAATATTTCCAGATGCATGCTTACATGAATCTAATAGACACATGCATGCATGATTTTTTATTCCACAGAAACAATCAAGCCAGTTGATAAGATGACTAGATAAGTTAAGTATGAATTTCAACTCAAATAATGAAAAGGTTGATAGAAGGAGTCAATGACTCAAAAGAAATAGTGAAGATCTGTATTTCAACCATCTTTTTTTTTGTGGGTTTGTGTGAGTGTGTGTGTGTGTGTGGTGGTGGTGGGGGGGGGGGGGGGGGCTCCTTTGACATGTTATATCTATTATTTATATACATAAGTAACATGGCAGAAAAAAAAATTAAATAGCACATTTTACTTAATTAAATTAGGTTTTATTTATATCCATTCCCAATCAGATTTCACCCAGGCTTCAAACATCTCTTGGCCAGACAATCATTTCTCATATACATAAAAATAGAATATGCATTTTGAGTGGAAGAAATTGCCCTTACCATATTTTTTTGGAAGATTTTTAAGACAAGCTTCTTTTTAATTTTAAAAATGGATTTACCAACGATAATCCACCATTTTGTCCAAATTTATATCGAAAGTGCATTAAAGCCAAAACCAAAGGACCTTTGCCTTTAACATTATTATGAGAACCCAGGATCAGCAACCCCAAATGTGCTGACTCCGCTGTCTGAATCTAAACTTGGCAAACCCCAAATTCCATTACACAGGTAAACTTGAATCCATGGTTGAAACGATGTTCAAATGTTTACAGGGATCAAATTGAAAATTGGTAATTATTTATTCGCTATTTAGTTAAAATTCATGATAAAGATGATGGGAGCCGATCGTCGAAAAATTCGTGGAGGATATAAATTTTTAACACCACCAAACGAAAAAGTCTCCTATCAACCACTTTTCTTCATTAATCTCATATATATATATATATATATATATATATATATATATATATATATATATATATATATATATATATAGAGAGAGAGAGAGAGAGAGAGAGAGAGGAAAGATACCATAGGAGGGAATTTCCTTCTACGGTGTCGAAATATACATCCTTTATGATTTTTTCGACGATCGGCACTCATTATCATCATCATATAAGATGTGGATACACCAAATTTCATGTGATTCCAACACTTTTTCACCGTCGAATTACCAGTGTGAAATTTAGTGTATCCACATCTTACATGATAAAGATTATGGGTGCCGCTCGTTAAAAAAAACGTTGAGGGTATAGATATTTGACAACACCTAACGAAAAAGCCTTTTAGGGCCTCTTTTCTTCATTATATATATATATATATATATATATATATATGAGAATAATGAAGGAAAGAGGCAATAGGAGAGAATTTCCTCCTATATTGTCGAAAAAATACAACCTCCACCATTTTTTCCGACGATCAGCATCCATCACCTCCATCTTTATCTAAGATATAGATACACCAAATTTCATGCGGTTCTACAACTTTTTCACCATTGAATTAGCAATGTAAAAAAGTTCTATTGTCGGTAAACCGTTAATTTTGCACCCATTAAATCAACGGTGAAAAAATGGTATAATCACATGAAACATGGTGTATCTACATCTTTAGATGATATAGATGGAGGTAATGAATGCCGATCGTCGAAAAAAATCATGGAGTGTATTTTTTCGACGTCATAGGAGGAAAGTCTTTTCTATGGCACATTTCCTCCATTATTGTCTGTCTGTCTGTCTCTATATATAAGGGAGTGATCCATTGCAAACCGGTCCGTGTTTTTTAAAAACGGGAACTCCTGATCCACTATATATTTTAACGATCCGAACCGTTCAAGTTGATTACCCTACTCTCAAATATGTGTATGAAAAATCAAATGATTTGAAGACCTCTAACCCATGCATCGGATGAGTGCAAAATGAACGTCTTTCAATATAACATAAATTATATCTAATGCATTGATTAGAGGTTTTCAAATTCTTTGATTTTTCATAAACAGACTTGAAGATAGGGTGATCAACTTGAACGATTCGGATCGTTCAAATATGTCGTGAATCGAGAGTTCCTGTTCTTAAAAAACATGGACCAGTTTGCAATGGAGCGCTCTCCTATATATATATATATATATATATATATATATATATAGTGTAGAAAAGAGCTCCTAGGAGGCTTTTTCGTTAGATGGCGTCAAAAAACTACATCCTCCACCATTTTATTCGACGATCGACATCCACCATCATCATCTTTATCATCTAAGATGTGGATACGCCAAATTTCATGTGATTCTAATACAATTTCACCGTTGATTGAGCAATGTAAGAAGTTCTATTATCAGTAAACCATTAAATTTGCACCCACTAAATCAACGGTGAAAAATTGTTAGAATCATATGAAATTTGGGGTATCCACATCTCAGATGATAAAGATGATGATGACGAGTGCCGATCGTCGAAAAAAATGTTGGAGGGTGTATTTTTTTGCACCGCCTAATAAAAAAAGCCTCATAGAGTCTCTTTCCTCCGTTATTCTCTTAGGTCATGAAAATTTTAATTCTCTTATTCCTTGGAATATTCCATTTAATTCTCTTAGTATATTTATTATCTAGCCATATTTAATTCTCTTAGGTCATGAAAAATTTAGTATTGGTTCCCTACTCAAAATTTATTACTCATCACATACAACTAGGCTTATATGGTAGAAATATTTTGTTGAGACCTTTTTTTGGGAATCTCTTTCTATTTTTTCTCACAATGTTTTACTGGCAAAATACTGAAAAATTTCATAATTTATGTATGCTATAACATGCAAAATATTGAAAAATCGAAAGAAAAAAAGCAAAAAAAAAATGGGTTTAAAATTTTCGTTATTTTCATTTGGTATTGCAAAAAATATAGAAAAACCAAATTAAAAGTCGCAATTTTCATGTGCTATATATATAGCATGTCAAAATTTTAAATTTGAAGGTAACAAAAAATTTGAGATTTTTGTGTGCTATAACATGATAAAGTGGCCAAGCAATCATATTCTTTTTCGAGTAAGACGTGCCCCGTTAGTACTGTACGCCAGAAGTTGATGGTTTTGCTTTTCAAACAATTCTTGACATCTTACCCTTTAATGATGGCGTCCCTGAATAAGTAGCAATAAACATGAGAGTATAATTAGTATACATTGGTAGAATTTTATGTAGAGAAAGGATGTTAGATTACTTGCTCATTTCTTTGAGTGGGTATCTTTTCGTGATATACTTGAAGGACTTCAGACCACCGTGTCCTTTTAAGTGCTCGTGGCCAAACTCCCCTAACCACTGTTTGGCACTATCGATCCAATTATTATGAGCATTTAGCCAAATTGACCTATAATGGCAAGATTGCTTTTTCATCATATCAACAACAAGCAAGTGCTAATGATCATGATTTAAGAGAGGGAAAAGGAGCAGCATTTTACCTGATAAGAGTGTTGCCTCAACAACTGTGATATACGCATCTTCATTCATATGATATTAATTTGATAAAGAATAATACAACTTTGCTGCAATCAATACAACTATTCTCATAAGATTTTGTAAACGTAAACGGAGAAAGTCGTGTAGAATACACTAGAAAAAACCTACCATAATATAGGGAGAAATTACCATTGCAGATTTCCCTATCTAGCTGCTCCAATTTCTTCTTCAAGCGGGTGACCAAAATGTCCATGATGGTGTTCCACATTCTCTTTCTGCAAATGAGTGTAAATATTTGACTCCGCATGACATGATCAGAAAAGGCACGAGAAATCGGCTTCATTTCTACCTTCAAGAATTCAGTCCTCATTCGATCATCAAGTTGTTCTCACCCTTCGTACGTGAAACCTGACACAACCAAACTGAAACCATCTTCTCACAAGAATTCTGTAATTTTTAAAATGAACGCAAAATGTATAATAATAGAAATAAACTGGCTATGTATAGAAGTAAACATTCTTGCATTATGACATAAGAAACTGCATGTACCTGCTATATATGGACCATCACGAACAGACTTATTTTTTTCCTTCTTTGTAAGAGAACTCGCTGAGGTAGTCATTAATATTCACCAAATTAGTACTTGGGTCCTTCTTAGTCCTCTTCGGAAAAAGAGTCCCTGCTATGTGAAAGCATGTAGGGTGCACCAATACACAGGCCCCCATGTTTTCATACAAATCTCGACCATTGATTTCGATTTTCAATAAATCTGAAACGTTAGATCTAATAGCATGGATGCTATTTTGGCTCCAATAGCAGGGACTCCCTCTTCCCTATTATAAACATGTAATAACTCCACAATATAAGTGGGGGTCAAAATAACAATGCTTGGCTTCCCATCCTCTCGAGCTTTAATATTTCTCGTCATGCTCGTTGGAAACTTTTTCAGAGCTGTATCCCCTTGATCATTAGGGCTGGCACTTTCCGAAGCCGCATGTCGGATGCATCATTTGAAGGATCGTTAAGGATGACACTTTCGAGAGCAGCATTCATCTTGATCATCAGGGATGGTAGTTTCTAGACCCGTATCCTTGGTGTTTTCTTCAGCACATCTAGAGGTTTCGAATCTCTGTCTTGACATTTTTCTTCCGCAGCCTGTATTCAGATGACCAATGTCAGCTATATTTGAAAATTTAATGCCAAAGGAAAATCAATAAAGCATCCGACAAACAATATATTACCGCTACATAACACTTGTGCTGCCGATGCTCGTCTTCTTTTTTCTCGGGCATTGGCGTTTCATTTTGTATAGCATTTCGGAATCTTTCATCAAAATAGCCATCTATGTTATCATCATTGGAAGAATCCCCCTTCTCCATTGTAACCTAACCACACTTCGCCCCACTGGTTCGCCATGAATGGAAACCTTGATTCCATCTCTCATCTGGACAAGAATTGCTTGTTTGAAACCGTTATCATTCAAGATTTAGAGAACCTTATTATACTCTGCTTGGTAATGCAAGGTTTGCCTCTTCAATTCAGCGGCCTCCATCTCGAGAGCTCGTTTCTTCTCTTTTCTACTTCTCCGCTTCTTATTATTTTTCTTCTTGAGCACTTCCTCCATCTCCCACATGACGTGCTTCAACTTCAACAAACACAACTCTTGACTTGCGGACTCGATCTATGACAGTCTTTCCCCTCAACGACTTGAGGCCCCCAGAGCAATATTCCTGGTTTGCTCGTGTCCACCGCCCTGGGCACCAGTACCTTGGTATGCTTATAGTACCAAAGCTACATTTATATAAAACAAAAATCCAAATCTTGCATGATAACAGTCTCGAACAAACAATTCCTGCCAAGATGAAAGATGAAATCAAGGTTTTCATTCATTCCATTCCTGCTGAACCAGTGGGGCGGAGTGCGGATCAGGCTACAATGGAGAAGGGGGATTCTTCCAATGATGATAATATAGATGGCTATTTTGATGAAAGATCTCCGAAATGCTATACAAAACAAAGCACCAATACCCGAGAAAAAAGAAGATGAGCATCGACAGAACAAGTATTATGTAGCGGTAATATATTGTTTGTTGGATGCTTTATTGATTTGCCTCTAGCATTAAATTTTCAACTGTAGTTGACATTGGTCATCTAAATGCAGGCTGCAGAAGAAGAATGTCAAGTCAGAGATTCGAAGACCTCTGGATGTGTCGAAGGGAACAAGGACGCGTCTCTGAAAACTACCATCCTCTGGATGTGTCGAAGGGAACAAGGACGCGTCTCTGAAATGCTATACAAAACAAAGCACCAATACCCGAGAAAAAAGAAGATGAGCATCGACAGAACAAGTATTATGTAGCGGTAATATATTGTTTGTTGGATGCTTTATTGATTTGCCTCTAGCATTAAATTTTCAACTGTAGTTGACATTGGTCATCTAAATGCAGGCTGCAGAAGAAGAATGTCAAGTCAGAGATTCGAAGACCTCTGGATGTGTCGAAGGGAACAAGGACGCGTCTCTGAAAACTACCATCCTTGACGATCAAGAGGAAGAGATGAATGCGTCTCTCAAAAGTGCCACCCTTAACGATCCTTCAAATGATTCGTCCGGACAGTATGCACTATCTCTAGGGGAGAGGCATGCGGCTTCGGAAAGTGCCAGCCCTAACGATCAAGGGAATGCAGCTCTGAAAAAGTTTCCAACGAGCATGACGAGAAATATTAAAGCTTGAGAGGATGGGAAGCCAAGCAGTGTTATTTTGTCCCCACTTATATTGTGGAGTTCTTACAGGTTTATAAGAGGAAGAAGACTAAGAACGACCCAAGTACTAATTTGGTGAATATCAGGACCATCTCAGCGAGGTCTTTTACAAATAAGAAAAAAATAATTATGTCCGTGATGGTCCAGATATAGCAGGTACATACAAAAAGTTTTCCTATGTTATAATGCAAGCCTCTTTACTTCTATACATATCCAGTTTATTTCTATAATTGTACATTTTGCTTTCACTTTAGAAATTGCAGAATTCTTGCAAAAAGATGGCTGTTGTTTAGTTGTGTCGAGTTTCACGTAGGAAAGTCGAGAACTTGATCGAATGAGAACCGAGATCGATGAATTCTTGAAGCTATAAATGAAGCCGATTTCTTAAGCTTTTTTTGTTCATGTCATGCGGAGTCAAATATTTGCACTCATTTTTGAAAAGAGAATGTAGAATACCATCTTGGATATTTTGGTCACCCGCTGGATACCGACGTAGGGAAATCTGCAATGGTACTTTCGCCCTACATTATGGCAAGTTCTTTTCTATTGTATTCTACAAGACTTTCTCTGTTTACACTTACAAAATCTTGTGAAAATATATGTTGATTGCAACAAAAGTTGTATTATTCTTCATCAAATGAATATCGTATGAATGAAGGTGCGTATATCACTACTGTTGAGGTATCACTCTTATCTGGTAAAAAGATGCTCCTTTTCCCTCTCTTAAATCATGATCATTGGCACTTGCTTGTTGTTGATACGACGAAAAAGCAATCTTGCCATTATAGCTAGATTTGCTAAATGCTCATAATAATTGAACCAATAGTGCCAAACATGTTTTGAAGTGGCTAGCGGAGTTTGGCCACGAGCACTTTAAAGAGCACGATTGTCTCAAGTCCTTCAAATACATCAGGAAAAGATGCCACACTCAAAGAAATGAATAAGTAATCTAACATCCTTTCTGTAGATAAAATTCTACCGATGTATACTAAGTATTCTCTCATGTTAACACAGTGTTGATTGCGGTGTTTATTGCTACTTATTCATGGACGCCATCATTAAAGGGTAAGATGTTAAGAATTTTCTGTAAAACAAAACCATCAACTTTTAACATGCAGTGCTAACAGGGCATGTTTTTACTCGAAGAAGAATACGATTGCTCAGCCACTTTATCATGTTATAGACAAAAATCGCAAAATTTTCAAAAATCTTAAATTTTCCGTTGCCTTCAAAATTTTAATATTTTACATGCTACATCACATGAAAATTGCGATTTTTTACAAATGTCAAATTTTTTTGGTCTAATTTGGTTTTTCTATATTTTTTTGCAATACCAAATGAAAATAGCGAAAATTTTAAAGTCTCATTTTTTTTGTTTTTTTTTTCGATTTTTCAATAGTGGCCTGGCTAAGAAACAGACTATGAATAGAAGTAAACATGATATGTACAGTAATGACCTAGCTATGCAGAGGCCTATAAACAGCTATATATGTCCTTTGAAATGCTATAATGTCATGTTAACATCTGTACTTGATATGCTAACATTTATACACATCAAGCAAAAATTTTAAAATATAATTGTATTATTCTTTTCCTCCTTAGTCTGTTATCCTACAGAGATTGGCCCTCGAGTGCGAAAACATATAGCTAGTTCAGGTTTGGGTCGAGTTTACCCATTTATCTTTTTAAGCTTTTTTCTGCTTCTCTTTTCTTTTACAAAACCTCAATTTTAGTCCCAAAAGTTTTATATAAACTTGTAAATTGTAAATAATATTAAAAGAATGATGTATTTAATTTTAAAAATAATAAAAACGCTATTAGTTGAATATTTTTATTCCTTTATTTTCAAATTAAATGGAAATTATATTATTATTAACATTATTATTATATAATATTATTCTTAATCAAGTCAAACGGGTTCAATCGGGTTAGGACAGTAAACCCTAACCCCACTCGTTTAAATATCAGGTAGGGTTCGTTGCTTAAAAAATCACAGGCTTGGGTCAAATAAGTTATTTTATTCTATTAGTATCTAATCTAATCTAAATCTATTTATCTAATGTATTATAAATACTATTGATATAATTTATATGTTTTTAACAAAAGTACCAATATTTTAACTTCATATAAAAATGTCAGTCAAAGCTGAGAAAATCCAAGTCAAAAAAAAGATAAAGGAGAAGTGTTGAGTCAAGAAAGGGTCAAAGTCGAGGATCATTGATCAAAAAAAGGGCTATAGTTGATGTCAAAAGTTTCAAGTCTAAGAGACATCAAAGTCGAAATCAAGGTCTTGAAGATCTGGAACCCGGGAGGAAGAGCATGAAGTTCGAGAACGAAATCGTTGGTGACTGCGTGCCTATTGGCTCACGGTCGTTGCGAGCGGGAGCGGTGTGCGGGCGGTTCGGGGTCGGGGTTCGTTATTGTTTTGTTTTCCGAGTATCGGGAAGTCAAGGAAATTTATTTATAAAAGCTAAACAAGGCATACAAAAAATTACAAACACCACCAACATGAATACAGCTGGTCATGCATACTCCAACAGCCGCACCAATTAACATGCGCATTGAACATGTTTAAAGCTCTCAATCTTAAACGTTTTCTTTATTTTCATCCTATTAATCTTTATCTTTACTATTATAACTCAAACTTATAAGGGCAACAAAAAAGTTCTTTCATTTTTCTTATAAATTAATAGAAAAAAGGAGAAAAAAATTCTTACAATTCTAGAAGGATAGCTATCCAAGTCATATTCTTTAAAACATGATATTATGTTTTACCCCTTTATATCAAAGAAATTTGAACGGTTTCTTAACAATTTAATAATGTGAGCCCTACTTTGATCAAAGAATTCTTAGGCACCTCCTTATGTTAAATTGGAAATAATGTGTTTTGATTGAGAAATCCATAGCGCCATCCACTGTACCACTAAAAAATCATAAGCCTAATTAAGGACGACAAAGGTAGCACATCAAACTAGGGGTGAAGCGGGTTGGGTGGGTTAAATAGCATGCATAATATTAAAAACTGATGAAAACGGAAAATTAATATTTTTGAAAATTTTATGATTTTCTCGTGTTATAATATGTAAAATGAGCTAAATGGTCCCGAGAACATTCACAAGAAGAATTTTCCGAGAATGTCTTAATAAATCAAAGGGTTATTTACTGAAAACTTGGAACAGGTTTGGGCCAGAATCAGAAAACTACCATTATTTTTGAAATGATAAAAAAACTGCCAAACTTAACGGTCAACATTACTGTTCATATCTAATGACCATTTTGCCCTTTTCATAATATAATTAATTTATTATAAATTACATTTTAAATAATTTAAATAATTAATAAATATTAACTAAATAATTAATATTGTTTCTTTAGGCCACTAGGGGGTGGCCCGGGGGAGGCGAGGTCGAGGGAGGGGTCGGGGTAATCGGAGGAGGGGAAAAGGGCGGGGGGTGAGACGAAGAAGAAATTGAAGAAATTGTAGAAGAATTTGAAGATGATGACGATGATGACGGGTGACATCAGGGGAGGCGAGGTCGAGGGAGGGATAGGGAAGATGGAGAAGATGATGATTATTATGACAATGATGATGGGCGCCATCGGGAGGAGGCGAGGTCGGGAGAGGGTCGGGGGCAGGGTCGGGGGAGGGGCCGGTGGGAGGAGATGAAATTGAAGAAGATGATGACAATGATGATGATGACGGCGACGATGGGCGCCGTCGGAAGGAGGCGAGGGTTTAGTGCCGGCGGAGGCGGTAGGGGGAGGAAGAAAAGAAGACGACGATCATTATAGCGGCGGCGGCGGTGGTGACGAGGCTGCAGAGGGAAGAAAGAGGTCGGGGGTGGTGGCACCAGTGCTGGAGCTATTGCCGGCGATGATGGCTGAGGGGAGGAAGAAGGAAGGTGGTTTATTTATTTATTTATTTTATTATTTAGAAATTAGGATTAAAGAGGGATGTTTTTAGGATTTTATAATTTTTATGCTGATGTGGTAATTAGGTTGACGTGCCGCTGACGTGTCACTGGTAAGTTTGGCAGTTTTTTTTTATCATTTCGAAGGTAATGGTAGTTTTCTGATTCTGGTCCAAACCTGTTGTGAGTTTTCAGTAAATAAGCCTAAATCAAAATCAAGTATCTTTTTGGATGATCGTTACCGTTCATCTCGATCTCCTTAACCTAATGCATGTGTACACCGATTTTCATTCGGTTTCAATACTCTTTAACCATCTAATACTTGATCAAAAGGTGTAAAATGTTTATAGTTGAAAAAATGTTAATTTTGCAACCATGTAATACAAGGACAAAAAGTTTCGGAACCGCATGATAATTGGTGTACACATACATTAAGGCCTGGAGATCAATATGAATGGTGTCGATCATAAAAAATGATTAATTTTGATTTATTAAGTCATTCTTGGGAAATTCTCAGGAAATAACATTCTCGGGAATAAAAAAATTTGAGATTTTTTAATTTAGCGATTTTCATGTGCGGTGAGAAGCAAAATATTGAAAAATGGAAGAAAACAGAAAATATTAAGATTTTTTAAAAATTTACGATATTCGTGTGCTTCGAATGCAAAATATTGAAAATTTGAAGAAAGCATTTTTTTTGAATTTTAAAAAATCACGATTTTCGTTTGCTATATATGTAGAATATTGAAATTTTAGGGGAAAATTGGGTTTTTTAAGATACTGTGATTTTCATGTGTAACAAACAAAATATCGAAAAATCGAAAAGCATAACAAATTTTGATATTTTTGAAAATTTCGTCGTTTTTGTATGCTATATAGAATACAAAATATTAAAAATTTGAAGAAAAAATAAAATTTTGGGATTTTTAAAGATATCCCTATTTTCATGTGCTAGCAGCAAAGTAAAATATTCAAAAACTGAAAAGCGTTGAAAATTTTGAGATTTTAAAGATATCACGACATAGCATGCAAATATTGAAAAATTGAAAACTTTACATACTTTTAAAAATTTAGCGAGTTTCGTGTGTTATACAAACAAAATATTGAATAATCGAAGAAAACAAAAAAGTTTAAAATGTTTAAAATTTACGTAATTTTTGTCCTAGCATGCAAAATATTTTAAATTTGAAAGATACCAAAATTAATTTTGGGATTTCTGTAAATTTCACGATTGTCATGTGCTAGCATGCAAAATATTTATTTAAAAACCAAAGAAAACATAAAAATTTGATAATTTCAAGATTTTTGTGTCCATGCGTAATATTGGAAAAAAGAAAATTTGAAGATTTTTTCAGATTTTATGATTTTTTTGTGCTATGCTATGGAAAATATTGAAAACATAATAAAACAAATATTTTATTTTTGAATATTTCATGATTTTCTTAAAGCTATAGCAAACAAAATATTCGAAAATCGAAGAAAGCAAAAAATTCAGATTTTTAAAATTTCGCCATATTCGTGTTCTAGCATGCAAAATGTTGAAAGATTTTTAAAAATAGGGGTTTTTCACATTTCATGATTCTCGTGAAAACCGATTGACATGGTTTGGTCATGTACAACGGAGACCAATTGATGTCTAGTTAGGATACGGGACAAAATGAATTTCATGGTACAAGGGTAGGGTAAAACCTAAATGAACATGGATATAGCTAATTAAACATAATTTGTTAATTGTAAATTTGATCGAGAAGACGACCGTTAACGGATTAGAATAGAAGAAATGAACTCATATAGTCGACCCAAAAATTTAGGATAAAATGCTTGTTATTGTAATCTGTAAAGTTCAATTTGTCTATAATACTTATCATAATGGCTGATATTTTACGGTATTGCAAAGTTTCATATTCAAAGGAGGGTCAATTTGACGTTATAGATATTGAATGAAAAAGGAATTACATTGATTGGAACGAAATTTATTAGAAGAATTAGCCTTCCTTGATGATGTGGTGGAACTTTTTTCTTACAAAAAACGTTTGTGCATGCCATCAGAGGTTTGGAAAGGCGATGCTCCTTATAAGTTGCTTCTTCTATAGAAGATAATGAACATGAAATGCTTTTTGTGAAATAGAATGTAAGTTTATTGAAGATGGTTGAAATTTCATAAGTGCTATTTTAAATTCAATGTCCAAATAGAAGAAAAGAGGGGTGTGTTGCAATTGGAGAAATAAGCAATTTAGTTCTTCTAATGATTCGCTTAAGGCTTCTCGGAGCTAGCAAGCACAATTTTCTCAATAAACACATGGCAACCAAATTATTCAACGATAGTTTTGAATCATATTTCGGTTAGTTGTAGTTATAATAGTAAAGACAGTATTCTAAATATGATCGATATATATGTTTTGGGGAAAAACGATACGATATATTGATTTTATACCTATTTTTAGTTTTGGATAAAAAATGCCCGATATATCCTAATATCGCCCGATATATCGGGTTTGATATATATATGTCCAAATATCGATATATTTTTCTAATTTTATCTTGGTTATTGGTTCTTAAATAATATTGGTAATGGACCCAAACCAATACTCAACCCGTAACGAACCAAGAAGGGATCCACTAAGGAGGCAAGGGGCATGTGCACACCGGTCTAAAAATTCTGAAAATAGAGAATGATATATGTTATGTACGAGTTTTTTGGATTTTTGGGATATCTATTTATATGTCCGTAGCATTAATAGAGCATAATAAGAATTTAGTTCAAATGATAATGCGTTTTGTTTCCTAAAAAAATGTCTTGGGTTCAACTCCCATTACCTACATTAATTTTGTAATTATTTTTAAAAGGATATGAATATCAATTTCCTTTTTCTTTTAAAGAAAAATTTCTTCTAAATTTGTAACTAAATTGATTTAAAATATTGTTGTAATTTTTTAAAGGATTTTTGTATAACATTTAGTATGATTTTTTAACGGAACCTTACTCTTTTTGGTGCCACCGCTAGTGAAAATTCTTGGATCCACCCTTATAATGAAGGATAAGTTAAAATTAAAACTGTTTTGAAAAAGGCTAAAATCCATATCAACTTTTTTTTGTCCTTAGATCTATATACAGTTAGCTGTGTTTAATATCAAACCTTCTTAAATAAGATTCAAATCTACAACCAGTCACATTATATGACCGCTTTACCATCGAGCAGTTGAGGAAAAACTCATTGTTCGTATTAAGTTTCACTTATTTATAATATGAAAATATTTTTTAGAAAATATCTCCTGATGTATCACGATATCTAATATCTAATATTAAAATCTTCGGACTGATACGATACCGATATCCGATATTTAGAATATTGAGTAAAGATGACTTCCAAACCATCCTTGTACCCATTTTTTTGTTAGATGGTTCAAGTGTTACTCTATCATCTCTTTATACACTAATATTAAGATTTACAAGTTTTTGATAAGCGTATGTCCCTCATTCATATACAAGTGTTGCATCCTAACCTTATAAACACGGCAATTATATAAGTGTCAACATGCTAGTTATAGTGTGTATATTACAGACAAGTGTTTTTTATTTCTCATCTCTGAAGCTCTCTCATAAGTGTCCTTATATCTTCCTAGTAATGATGGGTGATTAACATATGTCGTATTCATGTTGTACATTGTTGCATTGCTAACAAGTGCTTTTCTTTCTCATATAATTACGATAAATGACTTGATCCTTTAATTCTAATGTTTTTTCATTAAGTGTACTTGCATCTCTCCTGATTAAAAATGATAAATTTTTAACATGCAGTGACTTCATATTTTATGTAGCTGACTTGGTAACAGGTGTGTTCTGTTCTTATCCAATGATGTGATGTGTGAGAATATTGCAGATTTAGGATTTGATCCCCTTTGATCTAATATTTTATGATTTTATTTTAAATATTTATTAAGAATTGATTAGGTTTTGTTTTAGCTAAAATTTAATTAAAAAGAATTTATTTTTAAATCTTTTGTTAACAAATTAGTTAGCTAAAATTTGATTAGATTTTTATGGATGGTTAAATAATAAAACGTGTTTTAATAAATAAAAAAATCAAAATGTTATCAATTTTATAAGTTTTAAATTTTACCTCCCCTTTAATAAGACGATATATGTCTTCTAGGAAGCACCAACGCTTTTGTTCGCTTGCCATGTCTGTGTTTAACACGTATCGGACAATCCAACACCCCATACGACCCTGTATCAGACATGATTGGGCCATGCCAGCAAAATTTTTACGTGTTCGACATTTGTATATAACACAAAGAATAAAGAAATAAGAATGTGGAATATATGTGGATAATTTTGATACCTTCGAAGTTACAAGAATATTAAGTATTTCAAATCCTTTTCATGACAGACTAGAATTAAAAATAAAGGTCCAAATTAATGCAAATAATGAAGTTGAGGTTATGAAAGTGGGCTTGAATTAAAAAAGGTTAGTATTTTGTTTATTTAGCACTTATGAACTATAATTGTGTTGTACTTTTAATTTATATATGTATTTATAGTCAAGAAACTTATGTTGATGGATGAAAGTTGTAAATTTGATTTAATATTATCCTGCTCATAAAGTTATATTGTTACATGTTTCTTTTCATAGTTCATTATATTTTGCATAATGAATAAATGATTAAATAGAGAGATTATATCATGTCCTCGCGTTCTTATAAATTTTTTGTATGTTGTGTCCGTCTCCATGCTAAATAGTCTATCCACTAACTTCATAAAATGAGATCTACTCACGTCGTCACTGCGTTATGATGATAAGCGTTTTGACATGTTTTAATCCTCTAATTCATCTGTGTTATATTACTCACAAATGTCTACTCGTTTTAGTTACAAATGACAAGTGTTGGGGTACTATGTTTCTTACCATGGTCAAACTCTACATTCCTCTTACATCTTACCATGTTTTTGAAACAAGTCAAATAACCAATATTAATACTAGTCCATAAAGGTCTATAAAAATTGCAATCTTTCCTAAAGTTCAAAAATACTTTTAACTTTCTAGTGTACTATTATGATAAAATCAAGGCTTTACATTCTCATGCAACTAGTTTACATAAAAAGACAAAACAACCGCTATGACTAGATACGTATTAATGGCAAGAAAAAGGTAATAATATTATGATTGTGATTTTGATTTTTTTCAAAGAAGATGGATTGGGTCAATAACACTCTAGCATATAAAACATTTCATTGATATTATGAAATGAGAAAAATTACAGTAACAAGTAAATAGGACAACGCTTTTATAAAAAAATACTGAAAATCCATCATTCGACACGCAACAAATATCAACTATATATTATACGCAAAAATCTTTGATAAATTTTGCGGTTGCGGGCATTCTAATCTTCAAAACGTTCGTTCAAAAATTCGGTAGAATATTAATATTATGAAGTACAATAATGTTTTATCATGAAAGATCTTGGTATTTTTTTCGGCCCAAATGCACCAACAATAAGTCATGACAAATGTATCACAAGCATTCCTGATATCTTTCTAGATCTTTTTGATTCTCCCTTCATAAATAATGAGAACATTGATGATGGTCTTCCTTTGATCTTCCATAAATATCATTTATTATCCCCTATCGATTTTACAAAGGAACGTCTTAACAAAATATGATCAATTATTTCTGGTTTTTTATTGCACAAAATACATAAAGTTCTTTTATCAACTCATTTTTTCTTCAATCATAAAATCTAAAGTGGTAACCAAGGTTCGAAGTTTCAGCCGAAACCACCGATACGTGGTAGTTTCGTATCGGTTTCGGTGGAGACCGATACGAAACCCGAAACCGATACTAAACCAACCATACGATATCATTTCGGTTAAAACTATTAAAAAGTTTTTTTTATACCATTTTTACTGTCATTATGATCATTGCAGGACTTCGTTGTTAGAAAACCGCAAAAAAGTAAACCCAAACCCTATATTAATACTTATCTAAGTACACTTTTCAATATATTTTGCATCATGGTTGGATTTTTAAATACTAAGATCGTTGTTTTGTAATATAGAACCATAAATTTAAATGTTTAATATATCTACACTTACGTATGTTGTATTACCGTCGAAACCGTAACATGAACCAAGATTAACGAAACTAACCAAAACCTAACGAAACTAATAAAATTATAAGAAACCGAAACCGAGTTCTTGAACCTTGGTGGTAACATAAGCCAGATATGGATCTTAAATATCGATATAACCTTGCAACTCTATAAGACTTTAGCAATAGGACATCTACAGCCGCCAAACGATAAGAATTTGCATACAGACTTAACTGAAATTGACTATCAACACTCCACCTCCAACCTTAAATATCTTTCTACTGAGATAAGATAAAAGAGGAAAGTAACTGAAATAAGAAGTTAAATCGTTTGGTGTTTTTCAATAAGATGGAATCTAATTTTAGGACATTAAAACCATTGTCCATTTCTAAACTCTTCCATAGAAGATAACCAATCCTTCTTGATTCCAAAGGAACTTGAATAATCGTGGGCATAAAATTGAGAGAAAATCGCCTAACCATGTATTTTTTCCAAATCTGATTGTATGTCTCTTGTTACATATCATCATAAAACCTTTAGATTATGGCAGAACTGTTCTTATAACTCTCCAAAATAGAGAAATAGAAGAAGAATGCAACAACTCATAATCCAAAATGGATCTTTCGTCGTATTAGTTCCAACACTAATTTACACAAAGAAAGAAAGGATTGGAGACAAGGTTTTACGATTATTTTTGCTAATAAAGCGATGTTCATACCAATGAGATTAATCACTTATATAACATCAAACTCTTTTGGTCTGCAAACCTCCCCTAACTAACTAAACAGTGGTGGCCAAATATGTTATATTTTCCCTTAAAAAAACCCTAATTTTATCAATCTTTTGTCTCATCCAAGCAGACATCACATGAATAGATATCATGTATAAGGAAATGAATGATATAACAAAGTTGACTAAAACTAGCCTGACGCCTCTAAATAAAGTTTTACCCTTCCAACTGGCCAACCTAGAATCAATTTTTTGAACGGGAAGCCAATCCTCCTTATGCAAACCGACTGGCCTAATTCGGATTCCTATATATTTTAGAAAAAAGTGTAAGTCGACGTTAGACACCCCACATGATGCGGGAAGGCGGAATACATAAAACAATCATTTTGTTTAAACTAACATCGACTAACTTTACGGATCTTTCCCAAACCCTAACTAACAACAACATAGAAGTCATTAGCTACTATGAAAGATGATTATACCTAATGAACCAAGTCCTTGTTCTCGTAGACCACCTTCTCGTCGGCCTCCTCGTTATGATAGAAGATCCACCCGAGAGCTACTTCTCCAAGCTTAACCTCACACTTGAGGTAACTAGGTAACTAAGAGTACTAATCAAAGCAACCTAGAAGATATAGAATATGATTAGGGATCTTTGAGTCTTGCTAACCCTTGGATCTCAACACATGAGAGGTTAGGGTTAGGATTGAAGAGAGAGAGAACGCTTGAGGAGAGAGAATGTGAGAATAATTATCATATGGAAATTAACTCAGTTGTGTATATATATGAAGCATAAAATATCTTGCACAAAATATCTTTTGCACAAATATCTTCATGCTTCATTTAATACATAATGAATCATCTAATGAGTCATTAAAAGCATTAACGCTTCATTAACTCACTTGATGAATCATCTCCATGAGTCACAAAACCATTTAATGCATATAACACCTAAGCTCTCCACCTCATCAACCTTCTAGAAGCTTCTCGAGTAATTACGAGAACGCCCCTCCTATCCGTGAAAACACGGAAATACTGAAACTGTATAAATCCAATAATCCAATACTAGAATCTGGCTTAAACTAAAGCCTGCTAGTATAAACTGTCCGAACATCGTACGTGCATAAATGCACGTGCATGTCCGAACCCTGTCGTAAAACCATACGACCTCTATATCGTTTCGCCCGAAACAGGGAAACTCTCCGTGTGGGACTCTAAAGACTCGACTACTACGCTGGCAGTGCGTTTAACCACAGACCGCAAGCGGCACTAGCTGTACGTAACGGTCCTCGGGTAGATGTCGATAAGAAGGCCGATGAGGAAACCCATCCGAACTCCTACTGAGCCTGATGTGACAATCTCCGTACAGTCTGGTTTGTTCGTCTAGGACTATCGCATATCAGGCCTAAAGGGCGGCAAGCGTCAGTCCCCTATAAGCGGTATAAGTCGTGTCGGAGTGAAGCCCATTACACCTTGAGAAGCTACTGGAAAACCTACCGGTAAATCTCGCTTGCCCTGGCCAGGGACTTTGCGTAATGGCTCTCCAAACACAGCGCGATATCAACTCCCAATACCGGGAGAGACGAATCCTTTCTAACCGCCACTGTCTCCAAGTGCTTCGGGACTGCACCCAACTGCTACCTGTTTGCACGACTCTTTTGAGCCGTGGTAGGGTAGCAATCTAAGAACAATGGGAACACACCCGAGGCGAAGCAGCAGTCTCAAGTCTGCGGACTATGTTGTACTCATGTCACCTGGGAACTGTTAACTGACGACGGGTATAATACCAACCAACAGTTCCCTGCGAGTCCTGTCCGGTGTACCCGTAACCCAACGAGCACCTGTATACCATCTCCAGTACGACGTACTGATGGCTGTGGGACAGACTATCTCTCCAACTGGGATGAGAAGCGTACACACTAGTCTACTCCGGAGTATCGATACCCTGTCTCGATAATCCTACGACTAGGGACCTGAAAAAAAATGTGCTTGTAGACTACCCAGCCCCCACTAGTGTGACTGCCATCACAACGCTGGTAGTCAAGCAAGATCCTAAGGACTCTATCAATACGTACACACATATTAAGATAGATATAAACCAAGTAGCATACTACCATGTTTAGCAAGACTGTTAATATAACTGTGAATATCCCAAGCTTCCATTAAGTAATATACAAGCTAGTATGATACAATAATGGCCCCTAGGGCATATACACTAACAATCTCCCACTTGCACTAGGGCCATGTACTGACGTATCGAAGACCTATCATCTCGTGTAGCCTCTCGAACTGAATCTGAGGTAAGGCCTTAGTGAATGGATCTGCAGTATTCTCCTCTGTAGGAACTCTCCGGACCTCGATCTCCTGGCGATCTACGATCTCCCTGATCAGGTGATACCGCCTTAAGATGTGTCTGGACTTCTGATGGGACCTGGGTTCCTTCGCTAAAGCTATAGCTCCGTTGTTGTCACAATACATCGGTATTGTATCAGCAATGGTAGGAACCACCTGAAGTTCTGTGAGGAACTTCTTCATCCAAACTGCTTCTTTTGCAGCATCGCAAGCAGCGATATACTCCGCTTCCATCGTCGAGTCAGCAACGGTGTCCTGCTTGGAACTCTTCCAGCACACCGCCCCTCCATTGAGGGTAAAGACATAACCTGACATGGACTTGGAGTCATCCTTGTCACTCTGGAAGCTGGAATCAGCAAAGGCCTCGATCTTGAGGTCTTTTCCGCCGTAAACCAAAAACATCTCCTTAGTCCTTCTCAGGTACTTGAGAATGTTCTTTACTGCTATCCAGTGCTTCTCCCCTGGGTCTGACTGATACCTGCTTACCACGCTCAGTGCGTAAGCTACATCTGGTCTGGTGCACAACATCGCATACATTATAAAGCCTACCGCAGAAGCGTAGGGTATAATAGACATGCGATCCTTTCCCAAATCAGTCTTAGGAGACATCTCTTTGGAGAGGGTGATTCCGTGACAAGCCGGTAGACTACCGCGCTTAGAATCTTCCATACTGAATCTTTTCAGTATAGTGTTGATATACCTGGACTGTGAAAGTCCCAACATCCTTTGGATCTATCACAATAGATCTGGATCCCCAGAATGTAAGAGGCATCACCCAGGTCTTTCATGGAGAATCTGTGTGATAAGAATCCTTTGACAGATTGTAGCATAGGAATGTCATTTCCTATCAATAGAATGTCATCCACGTACAAGACGAGAAATACGACAGTTCGTGCTACAATTTTACTATATATACATGGTTCATTTGGATTTTTGATAAAGTCATATTCTTTGACCGTTTCATCAAAACAGATGTTCCAACTCCGCGATGCCTGGTTTAGTCCATAAATGGACTTAAGCAACTTGCACACTTTTCCGCTGCTCCCACTCTGATTGAAACCTTCTGGCTGATCCATATAGACGCACTCTTCTAAATTACCATTTAGAAAAGCCGTCTTTACGTCCATCTGCCAGATCTCATAATCATGGAAGGCGGCAATGGCAAGAAGGATCCGAATGGATTTGAGCAGAACCACTGGAGAAAAAGTTTCGTCATAGTCCAAACCAGGTCTTTGACGAAAACCCTTTGCAACAAGTCTAGCCTTATAGGTTTCCACCTGTCTATCTACACCAATCTTTTTCTTGAAGATCCATTTGCATCCTATAGGTTTTACCCCACCTGGAGAAAAGTCCAAAGTCCATACTTTGTTGGTGTACATGGACTCCATCTCGGTCCGCATTGCATCAAGCCATCTTACCGAGTCGCCGCTCTGGATGGCCTGCTGGAAGCTAGTAGGTTTATCATCATCAATGATGTAATCATATGTATCCCCATCTATGAGAAAACCGTAGTATCTCTCAGGCGGATGAGACGGCCTACTACTCCTGCGGAGGGGTGCGGGAATGTCCTGTTCTTCTTGAACTACTGGTTCTAACAAACTTTCACTAGTAGTTTGTGGTTCTGGAATTTCTTCCAGTTCTATTACGCTCCCACTTGTTTCCTTTTCTAAAATCAGCCGTTCTGAAAAATGGGCATTACGAGAAACAAAAACATTTTGTTCCTCTGCGTTATAGAAGAAATACCCCTTGGAGTTCTTTGGATATCCCACAAACTTACACTGTACTGAACGTGCCTCGAGTTTGTCCGCATACTGCTTTTTAACAAAAGCTGAACATCCTCATATCTTCAGATACTGAAGATAGGGTTTCTTCCCACTCCAAATCTGATATGGCGTGGTAGGCACAGTCTTGGTAGGAGCCTGTTCAAAAGATATGCTGCTGATTCTAGCGCATAACCCTAGAAAGATCGCGGTAACTTAACATAACTTATTATGGAACGTACCATATCTAATAGGGTTCGGTTCCGTCTCTCCGATACACCGTTATGCTGTGGAGTGTATGGAGGAGTAAGCTGAGAGAGAATTCCTTTATCTTTTAGGTAACCTAGGAACTCGACACTTAAGTATTCACCACCTCGATGAGATCTCAGTGTCTTGATACTTTTGCCGGTTTGGTTTTCTACTTCATTCTTATATTCTTGGAATTTCTCAAAAGCCTCGGATTTATGTTTCATCAAGAAAATGAATCTGTACCAAGAATAATCATCCATAAAAGTAATGAAATATGAAAAACCACCTCTTGCATGTGTAGACATTGGACCACATACATCGCTGTGTATGAGTCCTAAGAGCTCGCTCGCTCTTACTCCATGTCATGTGAATGGAGTCTGTCATCTTTCCTTTGAGACATGATTGACAAGTTGCATAAGATTGATATTCGAACGAATCCAAATATTCTTCTCTATGTAACTTAGTTAACCTGGTCTCATTGTTGTGACCCAGTCTACAATGCCATAAGAAATCCTTATTTAAATCTGGTGACTTTCTTTTTAGTGTGTTCTGGACATTGAAAATCTGTAATTGGTTTAGCACGTATATACCGTTATCTAGTGTACCGGACCCAATCAAACCATGATTAAGGCGGATGTTAACATCGCTTACAAACGTGAAATCATAACTTTCTTTTGATAACAACGATACTGATATGATGTTACACGTTAAACTAGGTACACAAAAACAGTTGCGCAAAACCAAAATATGTCCACTCGTCAATCCTAGGTGATAATCCCCTACGGACACAGCGCCCACGCTAGCTCCGTTAGCAACCTGGAGGGTCATATCACCAACCTTCAGCTCTCTACGGTTTCTCAGTGCCTGCAATGAATTGCATATATGAGATCCTGATCCGGTATCCAATACCCAGGAAGTAGAGTTGTTTGACAGACAATTTTCAATTACAAACACACCTGAAGTCGAAACCACAGCTTACTTCGGTTCCTGGTTCTTGTTAATCCAAGCTTTGCAATCTTTCTTCCAATAGCCTTTCCTACGACAGTGGAAGCACTCGTCCTTTGCCACTACTGGCACCGCAACCTTTGTCTTTCCTTTAACTCCCACCTTACTAACACCACCTCTTGGTTTGGCAACGGCCTTCATCTTCCTTCCTTTGGCCCTTGCCTTAGACCTGGAAGAAGAAGCACCGCGAACAAACATAGCGGGTGTTTTCCTTGCCTTCTGCAAGGTGCCCTCTGCACTCCTCAACTTGTTAAGGAGTTCTGGAAGTTCAACTTCTTTTCTTTGAATGTTGAAATTCAGAATAAACTGGGCGTAGGTGGAAGGAAGGGACTAAAGAATCAAGTCTGTATAGAGCTCGTTCTCCAAAGTCGTCCCGAGGTCCGCGAGCTCTTCTATATAGCCAATCATCTTTAGGACATGTTCTCCTACAGATGATCCGACGGCCAGCCTCGACTGAAACAAGTTCTTCGAGGTCTCGTATCTAGCTATACGAGATTGCTCTCCATACAGATCTTTTGTATGGAGAAATATGATTCAAGATCCATATTCTCGTGCCTCCTCTGATGTTCATTATTCATAGAGGCAAGCACGATGCATTTGGCCTACACGCAATCTAACTCTCAGGTCTTGTGGATTTCCTTATCCGCAATACTGGATTTTGGACCAGGGACAGCAGGTGCCTTAGCAGTAAGGACATACCCTAATTTGTAGTAAGTCAAAGCCATCTTAACATTCCGGAACCAATCTTTATAGTTTGGCCCTGTCAAAATATTTTTCTCTAATAGTAACTTAAGCTGTCATGTTTTGGGTCGCTGCAATGAGAGAGAGGGAACACTTTAGCATGATACTCTTGCAAGTTTAGAGTGGTTTTTAGTTTATCTAAACAGGATGGCTCCCACTGTTTCTCGAATCCCTCCTCAAACCAAAAAGGAAGAACTAGTCAGGACTATTCTCACCGTACAATACTTGCTTAACCGTTCAGCCAGACCGGTGTCGGTACTTCGAGGGAGGTTTTACGACGCTTTCGCGAAGTTCCTTAATTAAATAACCTCTTTTCTCTGGGGGAGTAGCCCCGCTGACACCTTTCTCGACACCAACTTGGTTTATAGCATTGATCGTTAAGTGATGAATCTCCTGATGAGTAGCGGATACTCACAGTAGGATCGGGATCCAAATATCATCGTGTGATAAAGCTGAAGGAATTCTACCAAAATTATCACACTCCAAATGGTATGCATCTCTTTGCAAATTTCAGTTTCTTTAGAAATTCCCGATATGGATTTCTGCCCCATGCTCTTATGACCTTGGCGTTGGTCAAAATATCATAAGTCACATGTCAAGTTCTACCCATCATTATCTTGTTAATTTGAACGCATCCGTACATACCCCTGACGTTGGTAAAATGATAATACGACTGCCCCAAACTAACTCATCTATCTATGCAACAAATGAATATCCAGCAGCTACCAAACACTATGTTTTGGCGTTGGTCAAAATGCATAGCTTGAATACTACTGAATACCCAAATGAAATGACGGAGGGCTACGAATGGTTTTGGCGAAACCGTGAACGTAGTGAACTTGATATGATCGAAGGAACCTGATAGCATTTAAAAGGAGTGGTTAAAGCTCCGCAATTTAAAAAATATCTTCTGTTTTAAAATAACCGAGTGGTTTCTTTTAAACTGTTCCAACGATTCAACTTTGGTTTATTTTCTTTGCATTAATATAATGCGTCCCATCAATTAACCTATCATTGCAGAAAACAACGAAAATACGTCCTCTTATGCCATCCGCATTAGTCTCTGGGCCCCGTCATTCACCCGTTAGGTTACTTAACTAACGACAGAGCGGAGGCTGGGCTAGCGCGGGTGTAAAACATAAGCGACGTCTAATAGCTATCATATATAGATATTGTACATTCGCCAGACGCAATAATAGGCATTTCTAGTCACAGATGAACATATTGGATTTTCTACGAACCAGCATTCCTTTTGAGCCTGCAAAGAAAGACGGATTACACAGTCGCGATGAATAGCCAAAACCCCACCCTAGACCCCTGCGGGTACGGCAAACTACCCGCCTAGCACCCGAAGTGAAGCAGTCTCCCTCAACAACGTGAGTAGACCATTAAACACTTCATAGTACCCGGTAGTTTGTGCACCCCATCTTGGGTCTATCCTAGGAGCAGAAAACAGTAAATGAAATAATACAACGGTGGCTACAACCTCAGCCCGGATGTGCCCCGCAAAAGAATATTACAACAATTTACAAATTACATTTGAATGGAAAAAAACACTCGTCTCACATCCCCGGCTATCCATTCACGACAATCTAACAAGTCCACAAACACAAACCAGTAAAAACCATTACAGAAATGTGCAACCCCCTGCTAACCGACATACTAGCAGTTAGAGGAGGTTTACGAACACATTAAACAAATCACAGATATAATCAAGTTAGCCAAACATCTTAGAATTTCGATCAAGCAAACACAAATGATTCTACTCCAAATAATTCTCAGTGCACCTGAAACCTGAGAAGAAACAGAACATCCCAAAAAATACAAAATTAACACAGAAGAGTTACTGGGGAATTTTGGGCTGACTCGGCTCCAACTCGGCCACGGATCCGCGGCGGATCGCTTGGATCGGCCGAGGATCCACGGCGGTTTTGCCGAGTTAGGATCCCAAATTTCTCCAGTAACCTTATAATTCCATGCTTGTATTTTTAAGGGTTCCTGAAAAAATTTTAGACCCTGTTTTAAAAACGGCAGAAACATGGTGAAAAATTCGTATTTTTGGGTTCGTTTTGCGATCGAATTTCTAACGACTTTGCTAACAAGTTAGTTATGGTTTAGCGAGACTCTGATACCACTGTAAATCGATGTTAAACACCCTACATGATGCGGGGAGGCGGAATAGATAAAACAATCATTTTGTTTAAACTAACATCGACTAACTTTACGGATCTTTACCAAACCCTAACTAACAACAACATAGAAGTCATTAGCTACTATGATAGATGATTATACCTAATGAACCAAGTCCTTCTTGTTCTCGTAGACCACCTCCTCGTCGGCCTCCTCGTTGTGATAGAAAATCCACCCGAGAGCTACTTCTCCAAGCTTAACATCACACTTGAGGTAACTAGGTAACTAAGAGTGCTAATCAAAGCAACCTAGAAGATATAGAATATGATTAGGGATCTTTGAGTCTTGCTAACCCTTGGATCTCAACACATGAGAGGTTAGGGTTAGGGTTGAAGAGAGAAGCTTAAGGAGAGAGAATGTGAGAATAATTATCATATGGAAATTAACTCATTTGTGTATATATATGAATTATAAAATATCTTGCACAAAATATCTTTTGCACAAATATCTTCATGCTTCATTTAATACATAATGAATCATCTAATGAGTCATTAAAAGCATTAATGCTTCATTAACTCACTTGATGAATCATCTCCATGAGTCACAAAACCATTTAATGCATATAACACCTAAGCTCTCCACCTCATCAATCTTCTAGAAGCTTCTCGAGTAATTACGAGAACGCCCTTCCTATCCGTGAAAACACGGAAATACTAAGACTGTATAAATCCAATAATCCAATACTAGAATCTGGCTTAAACCAAAACCTGCTAGTATAAACTGTCCGAACATCGTACGTGCATAAATACACGTGCGTGTCCGAACCCTGTCGTAAAACATACGACCTCTATATCGTTTCGCCCGAAGCAGAGAAACTCTCTGTGTGGGACTCTAAAGACTCGACTACTACGCTGGCAGTGGATTTAATCACAGACCGCAAGCGGCACTAGCTGTACGTAACGGTCCCCAGGTAGATGTCGATAAGAAGGCCGATGAGGAAACCCATCTGAACTCCTACTGAGCCTGATGTGACAATTTCCGTACAGTCCGGTCCGTTCGTCTAGGATTATCGCATATCGGGCCTAGGGGGCGGCAAGCGTCAGTCCCCTATAAGCGGTATAAGTCGTGTCAGAGTGAAGCCCATTACACCTTGAGAAGCTACTGGAAAACCTACCAGTAAATCTCGCTTGCCCTAGCCAGGAACTTTGCGTAATGGCTCTCCAAACACAACGCGATATCAACTCCCAATACCGGGAGAGACGAATCCTTTCTAACCGCCACTGCCTCCAAGTGCTTCGGGACTGCACCCAACTGCTACCTGTTTGCATGACTCCTTTGAGCCGTGGTAGGGTAGCAATCTAAGAACCGTGGGAACACACCCGAGGCGAAGCAGCAGTGTCAAGTCTGCGGACTGTGCTGTACTCATGTCACCTGGGAACTGTTAACTGACGACGGGTATAATACCAACCAACAGTTCCCTGTGAGTCCTTTCCGGTGTACCCGTAACCCAACGAACACCTGTATACTATCTCCAGTACGACGTACTGATGGCTGTGGGACAGACCATCTCCCCAACTGGGATGAGAAGCGTTCACACTAGTCTACTCCGGAGTATCGATGCCATGTCTCGATAATCCTACGACTAGGGACCTGAAAAAGGATGTGCTTGTAGACTACCCAGCCCCCACTAGTGTGACTGCCATCACAACGCTGGTAGTCAAGCAAGATCCTAAAGACTCTATCATTACGTACACACATATTAAGATAGATATAAACCAAGTAGCATACCACCATGTTTAGCAAGACTGTTAATATAACTGTGAATATCCCAAGCTTCCATTAAGTAATATACAAGCTAGTATGATACAATAATGGCCCCTATGGCATATACACTAACAAAAAGAACTCTCTGCTGCAATTAAAACTTTCGGTTAAGGTGATATGTAATTCCTCAAATCCTCCAATTAAGAATAGTTGTGCTTTTTTTCCAAAATCACTTTCAATCTAGATGATAACTCAAAAGCAATCAGAAAAAAAATTAATGACTGTCAATTGAATTTATGAAGGATAGCATAATTATAAGGTATCATCAGCATATTAAAGATTCAAGATACCCACATGCCTATTGTCATTATTTCCCAACCCCTCCAACGATCGTATCTCCTTAGCTGTCTTTATAATTTTAGGAAACACATGTAACAAGCATGAACAACAAAAGAGACCACTGATCTATCTACTTAAGTACTCTTTACAGTGAATGAGAATTCCTTTAAACCTTTCCAACAACGGACATATTTCCATCTCTTAATGTAAGCATAACCCATGATACCTATCTAGCTTCTAAATCCTTTGGTAAGTAACGTTTTTTTCTAAATCCTCCCAATTCACCATGTCATATGCTTTCTGAAAATCAATTTTAAATATCACACATGTTTCCTTCCATCCATGACACCCCGTCTCGATTTCCTGAGCAGTGCCACATTGTCCAAAATACCCCTTCCCTTGCTAAATGTTGTTTGTGATTTATCCACTAGCATACTCATTTTATCTTTAAGTCTGGTGGCCATAACTTAGGTCACAATTTTTATAACAACATTCAAAAGATAAATAGGTCGATATTCTGAAACAATACAAGCATTTTTCATTTTTTGTAATTAAAGTGATTGGAGTATAGTTAAAGCTTTTTAAATAAGCAATTCAAGATACAAATCGGAGAAAATTGCCATGAAATCAACCTTCACTGTATCCCAAAACCCTTCAAAGAATAACATTATAAATTAGTCGGCGCTTGGGGATTTATCTCCAACTAAATCAAACATCGCCATTCTAACTTCAACTATAGATAATTCAACCATAGATAATGGGGTCAACAAATCCTGAGAGCCCCAATCCTCATTTCTATACAATCCTTACCAATCACCAATCACGACTGATGCTTATAATCGATCTTTCACTGAATATGCCTTTATAGTAAGAAGTAAACAATTGTAAAAGTTGTTCTTGATTAGAAACCTATGTACCCTCATGCATTATAGTGCAAATTATGTCGATTCTTTGCCGGTCATTAGCAATTTTATAAAAATGCGCGGTGATCTTATCGCCTCCTCTAGCCAAGTCACCCTAGAACTTTGTCTTCACAACGTTTCTTCTATATCTAGTATATCTTCCGATTGAATATTTAATGCATCTCTTCTTTGTTTATTCGCAAGAGTAATAGATTTCTATTCCTCAAGCACACCAATACTTGCGATTTTGATTTTATAAAAGGCATAATCATTTAGGACATGGGATTATATAACATACTTCTAATTTATTAGTCATTTATATGGTTTGAGCTGTATCATAATAATTGATTCGTTTATTAATTTCATCTATATAGGAACAATCCTACCTTACTTGATTTAGGGGGTCTTTGTCTTTGAATCTCAATTCTATTGTTTGTTTGCATGAAATTTAAGGTAGCTGGAATCTTAAACCTCCAGCATTTAGCCAAATTACAGAAACCAAATAATTTAAACTTTGCCCCATATGTAAAATAAACGACTTCAGGAGTGAAGAGATGGGAGGTGATCGAGGAAAATCAAGAAAAATGGTGTTAAATTTCCTGCTATTCAGCCAAAAGACTGGGGCTTTCCTTCACCTAAGCCTTGATTATAAAGTAATCTAAATTATTTCAAATAAACACAAAGAAAGGCAATGAAAATAAAGTGAACAACTAAGCAAATGTCTTGTGATATCCTACAAGTCCTTTTGACAAAACTTAACCAAATTGGAATCAAAGCATTGAAGAAATTGCAAATGAGAATAATGTGGAGAGAAAATTACCATCAACCTCTAGCAGTTCATTCTTCGAAATCTCAAAGCGCCAATCTCCCTAAATCCCTAAAAGCGCAAGATTAAACAACTGCACTAATTTATTTCGTGAACCCAAAACCCTAACCCTAGAAATTTTCAAGCTCGTGGAAGGGAAAAATAACCGTCTGCAATATTTGGAAATGGGAATGACGCACAGAATGGGCCACTTGGGTCTTACGATTTAAAAAAGGCTGAGCTTGAATTTTAGAGGCCATGGCCTAGTTTTTCTTAAAAAAGGGCCTAAACCTGTTTGGGCCTTTAATGATCTAACTAGATATTAATTACGCCCGGAAATATTAAGCAGACTTCTTTTTGCATATAGGATGCACATGAAACGAAAGAATGTTGTATTGCATAGAATATTTTATTTTATAAAATTCTTAGCTTGATGTCATGCATGAAAATAAAATAATAAATAGTCTCAATTTTAAGTGTAACATGAAATTTGAAACATAATAGAATTTAGGAAATTCTTGTTTTATTGAGCTCGTTATAGTAATTTTTTTGGAAGGGTTTTAAATATTTATAAAAAAATTGATGTACATTCATTTTATAATTTTAATGTATTTTTGATACTTTATGGACATTTTGATAGAGATTTTTCCTTTTTGTAAGAGAGGGGGATGGGGACGGAGAGATTTTATTTCCAGAGAAAGAGCTGGTTTAAATAGAAAGTAACTTTTGAAAATTTAATGAGAATTGCTGATGCATATAGCTCAGAATTGAAGGGTTTTTCTGGTTCTTAGAACTTTTCGCCATAAAGCAGACCCATCTCCATTACACATAAAGACAAAATCAATTATGTTGTAATAATATTGTAAATATAAAAGTATATGTTGGGTTATTTAGTAATTTTTTTAAAATTTTTTGGCCCCTGGCACATGAGCCTAATCCAAGTGCGCACACACATATAAACACACAACATATACACGCATCCAGAAGACCCATGAATTTGCCTCAAAAGCGTTAATTTATGGCCACTTTTCCTCTTGGGTTCTTGTGGTTATTTAGTAATTGTATCTATTACAAGTACGCTTTCTCTTTTTCTTGGTGCAAAACAAACAGGCTCTCCACCATAATAAGCTTAACCACTATGGTATATTTGGCACTTGCTCAACCTGCATTAGTAATTCCTAGTATTTTGAGTAATATTTTTTAATTTTCCCAAAATTATTCATGTCATATAAATATTTAACTTGAATAAATTCTAGTTTCTGTGACGAGAATGAGAAGATATTTTTTTTTATGAATTTAAAGCTCAAGTCCCTCATTAAGGGAACAATTCGTATGCTTTCTGAAATTTTGTCAGATAGTTTTAAACTTGTGTGTTACATGTGAAAAATAGCTAATGGCTAATTAAAGATAGAGAGCAAAAATTTTAGTGAGAGAGGGTAAAAATAGAGGGGTCAAGTGGAATTTTCTCATTTTATTTATATATTTATAAAAGTGGACCCAAATCCAAGTCATCAAATCTCTGGATTTGAAGATCCCTCCCCTTGGCATTTAATAGCAAAGAAGATAAAGATATAGGTTAGATTAAGTTTTATAATAATTGTCTATAGACCATGAGGGAACGCTACGCCAGGTATTTCAGATAAGAATGAAAAAATAAGGATATTTAATAAGAGGCTAAATTGCAGGAAACATCGTTAACTGTTGCCCTAACAGCAAGAAATGCCTTTTATTTTTGAAACCAACGTTTTGCCATTCCTCTCAACTTGAATTGATTCCTAAAGTGCCTTCGTATTAAATATTTAATTAAAATATTTATGTAAAGGTTTTTATTATATACCCCCTAAAATTTTATGTGCATTTCATTTACCCCATTATCATTTGATATTAACTACATCCTCAAATCTCTTTAAGGTTTTTTCATACCCAACACCACAAATGATGATTAATTTTGACATAATCGATTAAAAAAACATAAATACACAAATAGTCCCTTCTTAATACTCACAAGCTATGAAATTCCTGAAAAAAATTTGTTTGATCGAGATGGGTTTTCTTATAAGATTTGATTGAATTGTGTTTTCTTTATTATAAGATTTGATTGATTTGGATTGTTTTAGGTTAGGATTTGTATAGTGTTAGATTATTTTTGTGTTGGGATTTACTAAATTTTGGGTTCTTTTATGTTAGGGTTTCTTTATTTAGGAGTAAATAAAGAAGAAGAAACAAAAAGGAACAAAGAGAAAAAGAAGAGAATTAAAAATGACGGAGATAACGAGATAAGAAGAAAGAAGATAAAGATAGGGTTTTGTTGTGTTATGAAGAAGGCCAGAATCTGTTTACCGCTGAAAACCAAAAGGACGAACTAGTGTTGAACGTATTGCCTGAATTTGAGAGCAAATGTATAGGTTTGATACATCCACCTCTCCGAAAACACTAAGTTGATTTATACCACCGTATGTCGGAGGTTTGGATAGATGCGACTGATATAGCAGACTTTCTGATTCCCCCTCAGGGTGAGAGGTTTATTGATTATGGGAATCTATTTTTTCTGCAGGTGCAATCCTCTACAGTTAATTACGTTATCGCGAACGATAACAACTTTCCGCACTCCAGATTTTTAGCTTTATGTGTCGTGTTTTAGTTTATTTTGGATTATATACGGAGACTAATTTATGTCGTCGCCCGTAAGACGCAGGTTAGTCCAAATCTGTACATATTTTAGATTTAGGATTTTGGGTCCACGTTGGTATCTTGGTTTGCCAATGGGGGTGAACTTAAATCATATTTCTCACATATACGAGGTCCATCAGTTCACATAAGAGCATATACTCTATTTAAGGATTGTTAGTCTCGTTTGGAAACTAAGATCAACTCAAATATCATGGTCATACATTGGGAGTTTTGTTCTCAGTTGATCATTTGATCATATATGAAGCATACGCTTCCATACATAGTTTATTTACTAAGTGTTCAAGCTTTTGCTTGGCATCATGTACGCTTGCACACTTGGGATGCGCATAACTATCATGCGCGCTTGTGATGCGCATGTCATTAGCGCACGTGTGTGCCGCATGGTATGCATGCACGACATGTCGTCCAATGGAACTTGGTTTCATTTGAAGTTGGCTCTTGGGCATAACACTTGCGCACGTGTGCGCAGCGCACACTTTCATATATGAACGATCTTGACTTGGGGGTACGTGTTTTGCACATGGTTCGCAGTGCATTATCCAGGGTTGCCCTAGTTTTTTAAAAGATGTTATTTTTCAGGAAATCCTTCGCTTTCAATTTTCTAAGTGTGCTTGCGCACCTATTAAGGCAAGCCCTAATTTTGTGAAAGTTCATATTTTCCATTGAAAATATTGCTTTCAATGAAGCCTATGCTTCAATTCTTGGGAGCACATGCTCTGTTTTGGACCTTTGTCCATGTTTGTGAAGCAAAACTTCGATTTTTATGTATTTAAACATATTTTGATGGAGCTTCTCCTCAAGATCTTGGATCTTAAGATCAATTCCTTCATGAAAGCTTATGGTTTTGTAGAGAGGGGATAAACTAAAAGATCTTTTGATCTTGCATATGATGAGCTGAAACTCTAATGAAACCTATGCTTAAAAAAGAAAAGACTTTTCTCTAATGTATTTTTACCTAGCAGAGACTAGGGTTTCTTCGAGAAGAATTGGAGGCGCATGCCTTGAGAACTTTTACTCGATTGATGAAAAAAGTGGAGATCCAAAATTATAATAATACAGATGGAGATTTTTCTCTCCAAGGGCTCCTATTTATAGGAGGGAAATAGTTAGAGTTTGTTCCCAACTAAAATATTTGAATTGATTCATATCAATTCAGGGTGTGTGCGCATTGTTGGATTGTTAATTTTAGGATCTATTTGTTAAGATAATTAGCAAAGAAGATTTTCTTCCAAAAGAGAAGAGGCTCTTGTTAGATGTAGGTACTTTTATAGACAATTAGTTGTAATAACCTACATGAATAGAACTTTTTTGTTCGTAATAATAGTATGCTATTTGGTTTTTTATATTGGTATATCTTTAATTTATAATACTCTGTTTATTATTGATTACTAATAAAATCCGTAGAATATACTAGACTACGGGATTGTGATTTAGATTACAATAATGAGACTTGACTAGTTGATAAATATATTCCTAAATGTTCCTAGCCATAAGAGTATCTAGACAGGACATTGATACTCCGAAAGACTAATGTATACTATACTTACTCATTAGAGAGTAATGACTGTTCTTATAGTCATCTGCTGTGGTGACATCAGAGTAAGTTGTATGCAGGTGTTTATAGATGATAAGTATTCTGAACGACTCACCTTGAATTTCCGGTTGGTAATTATACATAACTGTCGGATGGAAATTCATATAGTGATGACTAGTACGACTTAGTCTCCAGACCCGAGATTCACCATAGTACTTTATGTGTGCTAGAGATTACTTTAATTATTACTCAACCATAGATCCATTGATACCGTGTTAACATGAGATTCGTCTCTCCGGTATAAGGAGAACAGTGTTCTGTAGTATGCGATATATCGGTGATCTAAAATCTCTGGCCAGAATACTAAAAATCAAATGATAAGTAGTTATCAATTTGATATCACGGTTACGTGATAATATCAACACAATAATTATTTGAGTTATTAGGGTTTGACAGTACTACCAAACCCTAGAAATAAGGAGCACAAGTAGACGAAGAGACCGGACCGTACGGTAGTTGCCACTGATAGGTATTGATTTGCTTAGATAGCATTTTTCTATTTCAATCCAGTCATCGACAGCCTACCCAGGTGCTGGGTTCCCTAGACGGCCGCTGGGTTTCGGGAGGCATCGACCATGCCATTTTTAAAAAATTGGCGCGCTAAAGAACCCTAACGCTAGAATCTAAACTAGAGAATTAGACGAACAAATATGTAAACATCTTTACATCTAAGTGAACGAGGAATCCAATCTTTGTAGCCCGGTCCTTTACTTCAATAGCTCCGTGTAGTAGTTCCTTTGCTCCAAGTAATGATCTCCCAAACTTTAGTGAGGCTCCATAAGGTGAAATGAACAATCTTGCTTGAAGTCTTCGAGGCCGAAAATGATCTACGTCGAGAAGACACTAACTCAAGCTACCTCTTCACTAAGTGATGATCTAGTGAGGAAACAACCCAATCTAAATGGCTAGTAGAGAAGAGGTTGATGAAGTATGAATTTTGCTCACTTTAGAAATTGTTTTCTCACTATTTTTCTTCATCTCCCCAAAACCTAGAGAGCTAAGCTCTTGATGAAGAAGAAGATGAAGAGTGAAGAGAATGAAATTCATAAGGTGAGAATAGCAACCATGGGTGAGTTAGTGTCATACACTAACTCATGTAGAGAATAAACCATGGCTAACAATAATGGTTAGGTTAATAAATATCTACAAGTAAAACAAAACTAGTGGACTAAGTCAAATATGCTTTAAGTTTCTCCAAGCTTCCAAGCATGATAATTTTCAACTAATATTGAATTACTTTAAATAAATAAAACCTCACATTATTATAAGTATGGTGTGAGTCTCATACACCCATGTAGCATGTGGCATCTAGCATAACACAAAAGATATACATTATTATATATCACATATATACTAAATGTACACTAGTGAGAAAAAGAAATCTTAAGTGGGCTAATATTAGTTAATGTAAGATAATATATCAAATATATAATTATACATTAAATTATTAAATCAACACTTGATTTAATAATCCGGCTATATCACATACAACCGACTAATATCATATGTATCAACTTATCGAATCAATACTTGATTCGACAGCCCGACTATATCACATATAACCGACCGATATCAGATATCGCGAGAATAGAATGCGGTATCACATACGCGCATTAATCTCGGTCCCGCACATATCACATATGTGCTCCTACTTCGTTTTGCTTGAGCTAGGAAACCTCTGTGTAGGACTCTAAAGATTCGTCAATACGCCGGCAGTAGGTGGTGATCATATCAGTCACCCACAAGCCACAAGCGGTCTGCTAAACGTAATAGCCACCCGAGTATTGAGCGATCAGAAGATCAATAAGCAAGCCTGCTCATACTCCTGCGAATCCATTCAGTAACACTACCGTACAGTCTGGTCTCTTCGTCTGATATGTCGCATATCACAGCCTGGGGGTGGTATAACGTCAAACCCCAATAGCCTGATAAGTCATGCCGATGTGAGGTCCATAACGGTTCAAGAAACTACTGATAAAACTTAGCAGTAGATCTCAGTAACCCTGGCTAGGGATTTCCTGTTATAGCCAATCAAGCATAGCGCAACATCAACCCCCAATACCGAGAGAGACAAAATCCCCTCCTATCTCTCATTGCCTCCATGTGACTCGGGACTGTACCCAAAAACCACCGTTTTGCACGATCTCTTGAATGTGGTAAGGTAGAAATCAAAGCATAGTGGGAATTACACAAGACTCTATGATGATCTCGGGTTGAAAAACTAATCTGTACCAGTGTCACCAGAGAACTGCTATCTGACAATAGGTATAATACCATCTAGGAGTTCTCGGCGAGTCTGTTCAGTGTATCCAGTCTCCACTGAGCACCCGTATACCATCTCTGATGTCAAACACCAATGGATATGTGATCTTCCATCGCCCATCATATGGGTCGAGAAACGTATAAGCTAGTCTACTCTGGAATATCGATGCCCCGTCTCGATACTCCCATGACTAGAAACAATTGAAGGATGTACTTACCGACTACCTCTTCCCCACTAGTATGATCTGCATCATAATCCTGGTAGTCAAGTACTCATCCTAAGGGCTTTACCAACATGTAATAGAGAGACAATAAGCATACATGTTAAGATAAAGAGCAACCAGATAGCATACTATCATGTCGAGCAAGAAAGTCCTCTATATATATGTCCAAGCATCCACTACAATATACATCGTATGTACAGTAATGGCCTTTAGGGCATACATATAACTAACAATCTCCCACTTGCACTAAGGCCATTTATTGTAGTATCTCATACTCAACGTCCTATAGAAGTCTCTCGTGGGTAAGGCCTTTGTGAGTGGATCCGCTGTGTTATCCTTCGCGTCTACTCTCCTAACCTCGATCTCTTGGAGATCAACCATCTCCCTGATCAGGTGATACTGTTATCAGAATATGTTTGGAACACTGATGGGACCGGTGTTCCTAGGCCAAAGCTACAACTCCATTGTTGTCAAAATAACAGTTATTGGACGCTCAATGATAGGAACCATATTCATCTCATGAACAAGAAATGTCCAGACAGCCACTTCGTTATTGGACGCTCAATGGTAGGAACCATGTTCATCTCATGAACAAGAAATGCCTAGACAGCCACTTCGGCAGTATCATTGGTAGCAATGTATTCAGCTTTTATCATCTAGTTTGCCACAATATATAGCTTGGAACTATTCCAACATACCGTCCCTCCACTGAGGGTAAAGACAAAGTCTGTGACTGACTTTCAGTCGACCTTATCACTCTGGAAGCTCGAATTGGTAAAGGACTCCCACTGGAGTTTACCGTTACCAAACCAAGAACATTTCTTTAGTACTTCTTAAGTACTTAAGTATAACATTTCAGAAAAATAAAATATTATTTTTGGGAATTTTTATAATTAAATATTAAATATAATGAATATTTTAATAATTTGGTATAATTAAATACCGATAAATGGGGGGAAATTTGGAAAAATATGGAAATTACTAAAAAGAGGGTACTTTATGTGATTCATGCAAATTATGAAAGTTTATGATTTATTTGACACTATTTTAGCTCTAATCGTGATTAAAAATCGCTAATCGGACTTTAAGCGTGTTTTGTGCACATATCACTTTTTTTTAGCACTTGTTACATATTTCTTCATGGCATTTCTTCATGATTCATGCATGGCTATGTGTTTTGGGTTTACTATTGAGAAAAGAAAAGAAAAGAAAAAGGAAAATGGAAAATGAATAAAAAATGTGCATAGTGTGAGGTATGGGCATGAGAGAGAGTGGTGAGGGGGTCAACCTTGGTCATAGCTTATCTCTCCTTCATTATTTCCTCTCCATCTTCCTCTTCTCTTCAGCCCATGGCTGAACCTCATCTCCCTCTTCATCAAACCCTCACAAACACCTCATTTCCCTCATCAAAACTCCATCTCCATTACACAAAATTTGTGCTAGAGCTCACAAGCTACACCTTGGACCAAGAAAGTTTGCGTTTTGTCGCTGTAGAGGATTCATGGGTGCTAAATGAGGTAATCCCTTCACAATTAGTGTAGTATTTCCTTTGCTAAAGCCTCCTTTCAAGTTTAAAAGTGATTTGGCGAAGTTTAGCGAAGTTTGGAATCTCAAGTTGGGAATTAGGGTTTGATTTGAATAGAGATGGTGTATTTGGGCTTTAGAGGTGACCTTAAACCCCCATAGATGATATGAAAACCCAGACCAACCCAACTGAAACCCAAAATATAGAAAAACATAACTTTCATGTCGGTTTTGTGAGTTTTAGGGTGTGTAGGGAGATCTAGAATGAACCGGGGAATTTACTAGAAAAGTAAACAATACCAGAGACCTAGTGGCACCCATAGGGAGACACCCTACCAATACGAGACCCCAACCCCCCTACAAAACCGAGGAGGCCGGATTTTCATGGGGAGTGGCCGGCCACTTGGTGAGGGAATGGGTCCAGGTTGCTTCAGTAGGTCACATTCACACTATATATCACCCTAGTGTTGTTTTGGAACATTGTTTTCACCTTGATCAAAATATGGGACCATTTTGGTGGGTTGCTGTTTTGAATTCTTTAGTGTTTATGAATTCAAGTTTTGGTATTTGTGTTTTACTTCGATCACTTGACGTTTGTACGTCGAAATCAAGTGTTATTTGGTTGTTTTGCGAGGGCAAACCATAGGTTCTAACCTATAGGCTTTTAAGCGTGTCGTTTTGGTTTCGATTTGGTTTTAATGCGATGCGAAACGTGTGACATGTAGGTACCCCCACGACGAATCGAAACGATAAAGAAGATGATGGCGACATTGACATTGGCAAGCAAGACGCAAGGTGAGTAGATTATATCTACGGGGGAAGTCGGGTGGATGGCGTATAACACCCCCTCAGTTCGATGTATAGTATGCTATATATATATATATATATATATATATATATATATGATTATGTGTTCATGGTTAGATTAGGGTTTTTAGAAGTGAACTAGTATAGCTTCTTAGTCGCGAACTCTAGAATAGGTTTACACTCACACGCACAAACATGCTTACTATTGTACTTGTGCGTATATGGGGAGATACACACACACACACAGGTATGGGACTGTGTGTGTGTGTGTGTGTATACTCGTATACCTACCCATGGATGATGAGAATAGTGGATGATATGTGGAGATGAGTCGATGAGATTGGGCATGGTGCCATGAGATCGGTGATATGTTGTGGTTCGTATTATGAGATACGACATAAGTTATAGCGGGCATTTAGGCGTGTGTTTTCATACACACACACACACATATATATATCGATGGTATCAGTTTGTACTAGACTTAGATCAGTACCCCAGTTCATGAGATATGATGATAAGGATACCAGATAATTGATGAGATAAATGTGAGATTCGACCCGTACCCAGATTTGGGATGCCGTACGACGGATTTACGTACGAGCTATATATTGATGATAGATCCGCACTCTTGACTCGAGGATCTCATATTGTATATTGTATCGTTTGTGATACTATTGAGACGGGATCACCGACTATTGTATGTATATATATATATATATATATATCGACTCAGACTTAGGTGGTTTCTATACCCTTTCGATTAGCTTGTTAGTTAGATCTGTAGTTTACTTATTAGATGTTAGACTAGGCCCGAGTCATACCTATTTCAAAACTAACGAATCGTGGGTATTTTTAAGACAGGTCAAGGGATTTTACGGATATTTTCAAAAGACGCATCTTTTTTTAAAAACACCGTAGCCCTTATTTTTCTAAACCCCACGATTCGTGTTATTTCAAATGGCAAAACTGTAGGATATATATATGTATTGATGTAGATTCTTCACTGTTGTGTTTATCATTCTTTTTCCTCATATTCTTGTTGTTCGCATCGCATGCATGTTTAAATGTGTTCATTGTTATATTAAACCCATGCTGTCAGGACACCAGCACCATTATCGATGATGCGTATATTCCACGTACACCTGCTTGCCGGCTCACACACTTCATCATCGATAATTGCCATGTCACTACACAGTAGGATTATTGCATCAGGATATGACTCCTTGTATGACATACTGGCATACTTACATATTTGCACATACATAGATGATTCTGGCTTGATTTTTGAGATTTGGGAACCACAAGATGTATTTTAAAACTGGATTCATTTCAAAAGGCGGTTTTTCCTTGATATGTGCATATTAATATTCCATGTTGCATGACGTACTGATATGCTTACATTTCTATCATATGTCACATACATCACGCTTTATGATTTTACGCATTGAAATATGTTGTTTTCATAATATTTCTGGATTTGAGAACCGTGGCGATTTCAAAAGAAAGCATGTACTGTTTTAAAAACCCGGTTTCTATTGATATGATATTTCAGTGCGTCCACCTTGTGTTTTCTCGGTTCTGAGAGCGACACGTGAAACCCGATTCGAGGAGGCGGATGAGGCCGATTGCGGGTACATGGTGGACCCGGTATGGTACCCCGGGGCGAGAGAGAGATTTCGTGTGGATGACGATGAGCCTGCCAGAGGGACCACTACCTACCGGTGATAGTATTTGGGCTCGGCGGATATCCGGAGGATACCGACCGGAGTCGAGAGATGTTATGGGCCGATCCGGACTGACGGAGTCCGTGGGCGGATCCGGACTGACGGAGCCCGATATATGAGGATTTACGTTCCGATGCTGGGTACGGGTTTCATGATGTTTTCGAGTGTCGATGCTAGACACTCAGGTTCCATGATTTTGATGTGTCGCGAGAGACACATGTTGATTTATATCCTCATACTTCCATGCATAATATTTACCTGCATGATGTTTTGTGTCATTGGGTGACACGTGGACGAGATCCACATACATACAGACATTGATTACATAGTTGGATGATATCCACCTATTTAGACTTCATGATATAGTTGACACTGATTTCATGATGATTACATTGATGACACCTCATATTTATGATATGTTGCTACCTGAGGCATTGACACGAGCACTTGGTGTTACACTGATGTATATATGTTTACCTTTGCCACTGTATCATGCTTCAGACTTTACCATATTGAGGATATATATTACTGATCGTTTGACCTAGGATTGTGTCATACATACGATTTCTTCTCTGTGATGTTTTCTACTCACGAGTTGGCAACTCACCCCCGTTGTGCCACGTTTCTTGCAGGTTTTGCCGTACAGGTTTCATTGCGGCTTTTCTGGCACACTGCTTCCTTTCTGGGTGATTGCTTTGGTAGGTGGGTTCACTCGCATCGTGACCACCATTGTACCTATTTATTTTCAGTTGTATCTAGTAAATTCCATCAACCAGACTTGTATATTTATTTCAGACTTAGAGACCAGTTGTTTATTATTTCGACCTTAGAGTCGCGCGTTGTATTATTATGGATTTCATGCTGTTTGAGTTTCCTTTTCAGTTTTGATTCTCGCCCTTCGGCGTTGTATATTATTATTGCCTGCGTAGTTGTGACCGTCGATTGACGAAGAGCTAGCTCCCGCTTGAGGATGTCTTTTTCATTATGCATACATTATTCTTGTTGTACCCCGTTTGGGGCCAGTATTTACAAATGAAACTCTGCCGAAATTTTCAGAAAAGACTTGAGGATTTAAAAATGCATATTCGGCTTACTTATTTAAAAACCTTGTTTTCAAAACATGTTTTCTTCACTTCTTTAAAACTAGTTTTCTTTCAGTTATTATTTAAAATGGTTTTAGATTTCTGGGCTTTTGGCTTACTTGAATTAGATGAGGTCCTATAGACTTCATATGATTTAAGGGTCAGTCACGTGCTCTTTCGGGTAGTGACAAAGTTGGTATCAAAGTGCTAGGTTAACCTTGGTTCGAGTCTAAGTTTGACTATACGGAGCTTAGAGTGTTTGTATATATACGGAACTTATGCTTGACCTTACGAAACGTAGACTTAGTCGAGGGGGTATTATACCCGAACTTTCGTCGCGTAGTATGACCCTTGGTTGATGGAGTAGGTAGCTTGAGTAGAGTGACGTACCGTACGTATGTTCCGCGACATACTTACGATACGCTACTCCACTTAAGAAACCTTACGATGTACATTTTCTTGCACGGTATTATATTCATTCCTATGATCTATACTCATCGATATTGGTTATGATTTTGCTGCCACGATTACACGGGTAGAGAGAGCTACGGCTAGAGTTGCGGTCAGCACGAGCTCGTCACGGACGAGGACTGACCAGAGCGTGATTCCAGGGACATATGATTGCATAGAGAGGCGTCGTTTTATTGTGTTTTCGCGCCATGAGCGTTTGATGGATCGCTTCCACGAGATTTCTCGGACGTGCAGATAAGCACCAGAGGATTGAGCCACTGATAGAGGCCAGCCAGGATGTGATGACCATTGATGTATCGCTTATTCATGATGATTGAGGCACGGTTCAGCGTGCAGACGAATGAGCCAGTTGTTGCTGCAAATGACGAGATATCGCTCAGATGTTGGAGCTACCGCATCATGAGTATATACTTAGAGATATGATAGAAAGTCGCTAGTCACCCGAGGATGAAAGACTAGGACATGTGGTTCGTTCGCTTACCCCGATGCGAGGTCATCAGATAGATTGATTCCAGCTAGAGACGACTTCACGCAGGTACGTTGAGAGTCGATGGAGACGATCGAATGTCAGGAGCCCATTTTCCAAGTTTAAAGTATTCAGAGACAAATGCAAGTAATGCTATGGACCCTCTAGAAGAATGAAACCCTAACTCGACGTAATAACCATGGAACGCCTTTGAACCTTAGGGTTTGCGGCAGTTTAGCGGTGCCATTTGTGAGGCTTGGGTTTGCCCTTCTACGGTTGGTCCACAGGTGCTGTGGCATGTACTGGAGTACTATTAAACTGTACCCAAGAGGTTTAGCTCTTGGGGGAATTATGGAGCCTTGACAAATCGATCGAAAGGTTCGAAATCTTTCGGATATCATGTGATGGGATGCATTGCTTGGGAGACTCCAGATACGAGTACGGTCGTTGGAGCACAGTCCATGCAGCTACGGTGAGACGAGTCCGAAGCAGTCGACAGCAGAGAAAAGTGGAGTAAGAGGTTAGTACGAGATCTTGATGAGATGACGTTCCACTCCGCCGACATCATAGATGTGATACGCATACAGAGGCGTTGACTTTTGATATATCTTCCAGAAGGAGTCGTGATGAGAATGCAACCGTTCCGGAACACGAAAACATATTTAGTAAAGGACGATGACTTCAGGGAAATTCGGCAGAAACGAGATTTGAGAGAGACCTCGACAGGACCTTTCTGGAATACTATGCGAGAAGACTTGGACCCAGGAGCGGTCACATTGCGCACACCCAGCAGGACATAGTTCGGCATCGTCGATGAGATAGTTGGCCAGAGATCTGTAGAGGATGTGCCAGAGCGGGACTGTTTCCGTCGTCATTCCATATTTGGCCGTGGATCCGAGGAACTATGCACTTAGCAATCTGCAGTGAGAGGCGAGAGCCTAAGGGCGCCAGATGACAGGCCATGAATAGAAGGCAAGTAGATATCTTGCTCTGCTAGCGTTGGATGCACTGACACCTTCTCGACTTTGAAGGAGGACATATCGACGACGGTCTTTATGATTTGTGATTTGGTGATTCGATTATCACGTATCCATCACCTTAGATTTTGGTAGGTTGGGCGATCTATTCGCATAATTTAGTCTTGATGACTAAGTTCCATGATATTTGTTTTCGTGCACCATGGTTGCACCTACCGGGTATTTATATTTTGTGCATAGTTATTACACTTGAGATATGCTTTATACACCGTTGTGTTGATTTATGATTTGTGCATAGTGATTGCACTTAATATCGTTTTGTGCCTTAGCCGCACATGTTTATAATTTCATGGATTTTATACAGTTGGGTTGATTTTGTGCACATGGTATGCACACGACTTGGTTTTTGCACTCGGTATAGCTTATATGTGCTTGTAATGCATTGATATATGTTTTGTGCACGCAGTTGCATACGTTTATGATTTTTACACCTTGGTACACTCGGTGCTGCAATTTACGCATTTGAGTTACTGTATTGGATTTCGTGATTTCGTGCATGTTGGATGCACATGCCTTAGATTTTATTCGTTCATGATGGGTGCACCTGATTTGGATTTTCGCGCATGTCGGGCGCATGTTATGAGATGCGATTTTGGTACACACCAGATGCACTAAATCGAGATTCTTCATGCATATCAGATGCACCTGATTTTGCTATCAGACACACACGTTGTCTCTGACAGGTGTTTCATGCACACCCGTTGCACTTAGATGTTGTTTCTATGCACATGTACGACACATATATGGATTTTGATTTCCGTGCGCACCAGACACACATAGCATTCATATGCACATTTCGGGATTGATTTATTATGTAGCAGTACGTTTTTTTTTGATATTTTCTATTTGTTTTCGTACCGAGCAGGACTAGTCAGAGGACAGTACCTGGATATATTTTGCATGCATTGATAGTTATTGAAGGGATTTCCAAAAAGGGAGTTATAGTCTCAGTATTTACCTACGTATTTGATATGACACGAAACGTTTAAAACAAGAAAACCCTTCTAAATTGTTTTCAAAACAGCGGAACGTACATATTAAACAAAAGATATATACATATATAGTTATTTTCTTACAATAAACGTCCGCCACTGTGCCGCGATACGTGCATCGCACAACAACATGAAAGGTTTGGCATGCATTTCCTTCAGATATTTACATGTATAGATTTGATGTTTACCTGTATAGTTTTGATGTTTATCATATTGGTTTCGTTTTGGATTTGACATTGTGTCTTCACCATGACTCCGATGATTGCGAGATGCTTGACGGAGTTTTGATTTTGAGTTATCTGCTCATTGATTCATACGCATGCATTGCGCTATGATGCGTTTTATGTATTGATGATTTCGGAGCCCCGACGACTTGATCTTTTACTGAAATGTTTTAGAAATTGGGGGAGTTTAAATTTAAATTCGGAGACCGAATTTCTTTAAGGGGGGAAGATTGTAACATTTCAGAAAAATAAAATATTATTTTTTGGAATTTTTATAATTAAATATTAAATATAATGAATATTTTAATATTTTGGTATAATTAAATACCGATAAATGGGGGGAAATTTGGAAAAATATGGAAATTACTAAAAAGAGGGTACTTTATGTGATTCATGCAAATTATGAAAGTTTATGATTTATTTGACACTATTTTAGCGCTAATCGCGATTAAAAATCGCTAATCGGACTTTAAGCGTGTTTTGTGCACATATCACTTTTTTTAGCACTTGTTACATATTTCTTCATGGCATTTCTTCATGATTCATGCATGGCTATGTGTTTTGGGTTTACTATTGAGAAGAGAAGAAAAGAAAAGAAAAGAAAAGAAAAAGGAAAAATGAAAATGAATAAAAAATGTGCATAGTGTGAGGTATGGGCATGAGAGAGAGTGGTGAGGGGGTCAACCTTGGTCATAGCTTATCCCTCCTTCATTATTTCCTCTCCATCTTCCTCTCCTCTTCAGCCCATGGCTGAACCTCATCTCCCTCTTCATCAAACCCTCACAAACATCTCATTTCCCTCATCAAAACTCCATCTCCATTTCACAAAATTTGTGCTAGAGCTCACAAGCTACACCTTGGACCAAGAAAGTTTGCGTTTTGTCGCTGTAGAGGATTCATGGGTGCTAAATGAGGTAATCCCTTCACAATTAGTGTTTCCTTTGCTAAAGCCTCCTTTCAAGTTTAAAAGTGATTTGGCGAAGTTTAGCGAAGTTTGGAATCTCAAGTTGGGAATTAGGATTTGATTTGAATAGAGATGGTGTATTTGGACTTTAGAGGTGACCTTAAACCCCCATAGATGATAGGAAACCCAGAACAACCCAACTGAAACCCAAAATACAGAAAAACAGAACTTTCATGTCGGTTTTGTGAGTTTTAGGGTGTGTAGGGAGATCTGGAATGAACCGGGGAATTTACTAGAAAAGTAAACAATACCAGAGACCTAGTGGCACCCATAGGGTGACACCCTACCAATACGAGACCCCAACCCCCCTACAAAACCGAGGAGGCCGGATTTTCATGGGGAGTGGCCGGCCACTTGGTGAGGGAATGGGTCCAGGTTGCTTCAGTAGGTCACATTCACACTATATATCACCCTAGTGTTGTTTTGGAACATTGTTTTCACCTTGATCAAAATATGGGACCATTTTGGTGGGTTGCTGTTTTGAATTCTTTAGTGTTTATGAATTCAAGTTTTGGTATTTGTGTTTTACTTCGATCACTTGACGTTTGTACGTCGAAATCAAGTGTTATTTGGTTGTTTTGCGAGGGCAAACCATAAGTTCTAACCTATAGGCTTTTAAGCATGTCGTTTTGGTTTTAATGCGATCCAATACGTGTGACATGTAGGTACCCCCACGACGAATCGAAACGATAAAGAAGATGATGGCGACATTGACATTGGCAAGCAAGACTCAAGGTGAATAATTATATCTACGGGGGAAGTCGGGTGGATGGCGTATAGCACCCCCGCAGTTCGATGTATAGTATGCTATATATATACTATATATATATGATTATGTGTTCATGGTTAGATTAGGGTTTTTAGAAGTGAACTAGTATAGCTTCTTAGTCGCGAACCCTAGAATAGGTTTACACTCATACGCACACACATGCTTACTGTTGTACTTGTGCGTATATGGGGAGATATATATACACACACATAGGTATGGGACTGGGTATATATATATCTATATATATATATATATATATATATATATATATACTCGTATACCTACCCTTAGATGATGAGAATAGTGGATGATATGTGGAGATGAGTCGATGAGATTGGGCATGGTGCCATGAGATCGGTGATATGATGTGGTTCGTATTATGAGATACGACATGAGTTATAGCGGGCATTTAGGCGTTTGTTTTCATACACGCATATATATATATATATATATATATATATATATATATATATATATCGATGGTATCAGTTTGTACTAGACTTAGATCAGTACCCCAGTTCATGAGATATGATGATAAGGATACCAGATAATTGATGAGATAAATGTGAGATTCGACCCGTACCCAGATTTGGGATGTCGTACGATGGATTTACGTACGGGCTATATATTGATGATAGATCCGCACTCTTGACTCGAGGATGTCATATTGTATATTGTATCGTATGTGATACTATTGAGGCGGGATCACCGACTATTGTATGTATATATATATATATCGACTCAGACTTAGGTGGTTTCCATACCCTTTCGATTAGCTTGTTAGTTAGATCTGTAGTTTACTTAGTAGATGTTAGACTAGACCCGAGTCATACCTATTTCAAAACTAACGAATCGTGAGTATTTTTAAGACAGGTCAAGGGATTCTACGGATATTTTCAAAAGACGCATCTTTTCTTAAAAACACCGTAGCCCTTATTTTTCTAAACCCCACGATTCGTGTTATTTCAAATGGCAAAACTGTAGGATATATATATGTATTGATGTAGATTCTTCACTGTTGTGTTTATCATTCTTTTTCTGCATATTCTTGCTGTTCGCATCGCATGCATGTTTAAATGTGTTCATTGTTATATTAAACCCATGCTGTCAGGACACCAGCACCATTATCGATGATGCGTATGTTCCACGTACACCTGCTTGCCGGCTCACACACTTCATCATCAATAATTGCCATGTCACTACACAGTAGGATTATTGCATCAGGATATGACTCCTTGTATGACATACTGGCATACTTACATATTTGCACATACATAGATGATTCTGGTTTGATTTTTGAGATTTGGAAACCGCAAGATGTATTTTAAAACTGGATTCATTTCAAAAGGCGGTTTTCCCTTGATATGTGCATATTAATATTCCATGTTGCATGACGTACTGATATGCTTACATTTCTATCATATGTCACATACATCATGCTTTATGATTTTACGCATTGAAATATGTTGTTTTCATGATATTTCTGGATTTGAAAACCGCGGCGATTTCAAAAGAAAGTATGTACTGTTTTAAAAACCCGGTTTCTCTTGATATGATATGTCAGTGCGTCCACCATGTGTTTTCTCGGTTCTGAGAGCGACATGTGAAACCCGATTCGAGGAGGCGGATGAGGTCGATTGTGGGTACATGGTGGACCCGGTATGGTACCCCGGGGCGAGAGAGAGATTTCGTGTGGATGACGATGAGTCTGCCAGAGGGACCACTACCTACCGGTGATAGTATTTGGGCTCGGCGGATATCTGGAGGATACCGGCCGGAGTCGAGAGATGTTATGGGCCGATCCGGACCGACGGAGCCCGTGGGCGGATCCGGACTGACGGAGCCCGATATATGAGGATTTATGTGCCGATGCTGGGTACGGGTTTCATGATGTTTTCGAGTGTCGATGCTAGACACTCAGGTTTCCTGATTTTGATGTGTCGCGAAAGACACATGTTGATTTATATCCTCATACTTCCATGCATAATATTTACCTGCATGATGTTTTGTGTCATTGGGTGACACGTGGACGGGATCCACATACATACAGACATTGATTACATAGTTGGATGATATCCACGTATTTAGACTTCATGATATAGTTGACACTGATTTCATGATGATTACATTGATAACACTTCATATTTATGATATGTTGCTACCTGAGGCACTGATACGAGCACTTGGTGTTACACTGATGTATAGATGTTTACCCTTGCCACCGTATCATGCTTCAGACTTTACCATATTGAGGATATATATTACTGATCGTTTGACCTAGGATTGTGTCATACATACGATTTCTGCTCTGTGATGTTTTCTACTCACGAGTTGGCAACTCACCCCCGTTGTGCCACGTTTCTTGCAGGTTTTGCCGTACAGGTTTCATTGCGGCTTTTCTGGCACACTGCTTCCTTTTTGGGTGATTGCTTTGATAGATGGGTTCACTCGCATCGTGACCACCATTGTAATTATTTATTTTCAGTTGTATCTAGTAAATTCTATCAACCAGACTTGTATATTTATTTCAGACTTAGAGACCAGTTGTTTATTATTACAACCTTAGAGTCGCGCGTTGTATTATTATGGATTTCATGCTGTTTGAATTTCTTTTTCAGTTTTGATTCTCGCCCTTCGGCGTTGCATATTATTATTGCTTGCGTGGTTGTGACCGTCGATTGACGAAGAGCTAGCTCCCGCTTGGGGATGCTGATTGTAATAAATTTCTTGTTGTGTAAATCAATTCAAATGATCCCCGGCAGCGGCGCCATTTGATTGAAAAGAATTCTTGTTGTGTAGTATTTGAAATTGTAAAGAAATCACAACCAAAAATTATTTGACCGCAATCAACTACGGTGTCAGATGTAGATTGTAAGTGAGTGCGGATCGTCCACAGGGACAGTGTAATAGTTCGTCTTTCGAATTAGATGAGTCGAAACTTTAAGGAAAAGAGAACAAAACAATTCATGATTTAAAGAATTGAAGTTCAAGAATTAGAAAAATCTAGATCTAATAACAAGAAAAAGATAGAATCAAGAATTGAGAGTTTGTTGATTTGTCCAAACTAAATATCAAGAATCGAAATGAGGCTCGTAGGAACCGATCGGATCTATAGATGTGATGTAATCTTATAATGACGTATTCTTATCCTTCGATGAATTGATACTAGATCGATGATGATCGACAAGAATTAGGGATTTCTAGTGAAACTAGGGTTTCATCTTATCCCTTGTTCTTTTGTCGATATCATTCATATTCTAGCCTCTAGTAAATTCAAGAAACGATCGTAGATCCCTAATTTTGAGCGATCACAATCAAGAAAGCATCGCAATGAAACTAGGTCATCGATTCTTGAACTTGCTAGGGTTTACAAAATTCGTAGGACTTAGTAATCGTTTTGAGATTTGTTACATCATCTTTCTATCGATCGTCTCGGCTCCTTTACGAGCGGAGTTTTACTCAAACATCACAACAAGAACAACAATTACAAATTGAGATCTAATCATGATGCAAGAATTAAAAGAAAGGAAGATTAAAGAATTTCACCTTTTATTTATATCAACAATTTCATTACAATCGCTCAAGAACTACAAGAGGAAGAACTTGATCGTCGATTTGGCTTCGCTCGGCTCCGTGAGACGCGGATCGGCTTGGATCACTTGCTCGGTTAGAGATCGGCCCGGCTCCTAAAAGGTTGAAGGGCTTCTTGCTTGATTGGTACTCAAGATCTTGAAATTGGAGCGGAATTAGGGTTAGGGTTCGCACAAGCCTTGTCACTAGACTTGTGGAAGAAGATGAAGAATTATGTAAAGATTAATGAAGATTATTGAACCCCCTCAACCCTTAGATCTAGGTTCCTATTTATAGCCATCAAAACTCTAGATCTAGGATTTGAATTTTAAGTTTCCCTCCAAAAGTTTGTTGAGGAAATTTGAATTTCCCTCTAAAAGTTAGTTAGAGGAGAAGCTTCTAGATGTGATTAGTTAGGAGGGAGCTTCTAGAAGAGATTAGTTAGGAGCTTAATTAGGATTAGCCTTGCTTAATGATCTTTGCTGATCTGGCAGTAGCTTCGAGGTCCTTCTGGAATTTGACATATCAGAAAGGAATGTGGGCCCAGAGATAAGGATTCTCCACTAAAAATGAAGCGCTGACGTGGCAGAAGCGTCGCGTAACCGCGGCGCAAGCCGGCTCCCGCCGCGGTTCCGCGGCTCTTTTGAGGGCTTAGGGCTTGAGTCTTCTGTGTTGAATTTGGGCTGACATATGGGCCTTTGTTTGATATATTGAATTTTGTTTTGTCTTCTGTGTCACTACCAGATCTGAAATCATTGAGTTGGCGTATTTTTGATCAGCTCTTTTGGCTTTGTTCCTGCACAATTCTCGAAACAAGTGTTGCGCAAATACAGAGATGATGCGATGTCATGATATGCGGTCAATTTTCCTTAAAGTGCCGGTTTAAAAGTCTAACACATGAAATCTGATATTTAACGACTGATTTGCTAATATGTGAAATATGAATACCGAATACTTCTAAATGAGTGCAAATGATAGGGAAATTGCCGTGTTAAAAATACATTATTTTCGACTGATCAAATACCCCCAAATTTATTTTCGATCGTCTTGAGCGAACTTTTTTATTAAAAAGAGAAGGGGAAAATAAAGAAAGAGAAAAACTAACTAGCACACTTTCGTAGGCAACACGATTGCACTGAGCACGTGCAACAAGCCTTTAAACCTCTAGGTGTCCCTAGTAGGAGGAGTGTTGTCTCCTGAGGGTTTTCAGCGGATTGCACCCACAAAATCCAATAATAAAAGGAAGATTGTGAATATTACATTTAAAGACAAGAATTGTAAAAGAAATGCTTCGAAAATTAGGGTTTCCAACTAAGCTAGCTTTTCGGTTGTCATGAGCCCTATCTTAATGGTCATGAAAAGATGTCAGAAATCACGTCCTCCCTCAATAAAACATCGTCTTATTTTTCATTCCTATTTTTCTTCCAAACATCGATCATATAACCATGCGTGTGTGTAAAGACATCCCCACACCCGGAGAATTCAATTCATATCAGCCTCAGTACTTTTTTAATTAATGAATATTTAGATGAGATTACTCACACACTTTCATGCGACCGTTAATACTTCTTGAGGTACTAACCGACCGATTACTCCTGTGCTTGCTTATTTGGTGTATTTTCCTCGTCTTACACCACCTCAGGCATAGCAGTGACTCCCAGACCAGTTGGCCTTAGAGCACTAGGTGAAAAGGCACCCTTGCTATAAATTTTTTATTTCCCTTGGTGATAACAAAGACCAGTGTCCATTTTTCTCACCACTTTATATTTTATTCATTTTTTTTATTTCCTTCATACATCGGCTTTAAGACAAGAGCATTTCAAGGTATCCTCTACTATCCCAGGCTTCAAGACGCGTGTCTGTGCGAATAGCAGGGTATCAACGTTCAAAATGTTTGGATTCCAGAATAGAAACTATTTTTCAGACTTATTTTTATCCTCAGATTAGTGACGTCCTTCATCTTACTAACCTTTAGGACAACGGCTCATAACTACTTATTACTAGTTCGTATAAGAAAACTTCTAATTTTCTTGGTTTTCTTAAATTTTTCTAATCTCATAGATGTAATTTTTCACTATCTAATCTTTTATTATCTTATTTATGTACAAAAATATTTTTATAGTTTTGAAATTTTTTAAAATTTTATAGGTTTTTGAAAAAATATTTTGTGCTTATGCAAATGATATGCAAATGATGCGAAAATAAGCACAAATCTCCCCCAAACTTGTTTTCAATAGTGTCCTCACTGTTGTCAACTGCTAGATCTCGAAAAACCTGTAAGCTTGGGAGGAATTTATTAGTGGGGGCAAAATATTTAAGTGAAGAACCTCCCCCAAACTTATTTTTGGCTCAAAATTTTGTAAAATTTTCTTTTCAAGAGCCAGAAAAAATGTACCCCCCAAACTTGAGTTATGCAATGTTAATCTTTGAAAATCAGATGAGGGGGTCAAAAATCAATGGTCGATGCCAAGCTTTGCAAAGACCGAACGTCAACACCAACCATTCAAAATTTTTATCAATGCAGTGCTCTGGTTGGTGGAAGAAGAAGTGGGGAAAGGGTAAGTGGTGGAATAGAATGTGTGTGCGTCTCATTTTGGAGAGACGATGCAGTGAATGTGATGGATTACTCGCATTCTTTTTACAGTTCAAAAGAAGGGGTGGAGGTTCAATTTCCTTGATTGGCAGATGAGTCATTTCAACACCCATGTCATTCAAAAATGCGAGTTCATCAGCGAAGATCTCCTCAAAAGTTCCATCAATACTCCGATGAATAATGTCCTCACAAAGTGCGGGGTGATCTTCAGACTCTAAAAGCATTTCATAATCGATGTTAATTGTTGACCCGGACATCTCGGTGGAAGAGTCCGTATGTGTATGATACATAGTTGGGTCAAACAACAACGTATGAAAAGAGTCAAGATCAGTATCAGGAGGATCATCAAATTCGCTGCTGCCGACATCCATCAAGTCGACAGTACATACCTGAGCAGTAGGTTCGGAGGGTACACTTTTCAACTTGTAAATGTTCAGTTCTATTGACCTATTCCCGAAAGATAGGGTTATAGAACCGTTACGACAGTTGATTATTGCATTGGAAGTGGCCAAAAAGGGGCGACCTAAAATCACTGAATTTGATTCCGTGGGTTCGTTACAGGCTGTGTATCAATTACAATAAAGTCCACAGGGAATATGAATTCCCCGATTTTTATTAACACATCCTCCAGTTCACCCCTAGATTTGGTGATTGATCGGTCAGCCATCTGGAGAGTGCACTGGGTTGGCTTCAACTCTCCGATACCTAGTTGCTCATAGACTGAATATGGAAGCAAGTTAACACTAGCGCCAAGGTCTAGTAGAGCACGGTTGATGTGTTTTTCCCCAATAGAAATGGAAATCGTAGGATATCCAGGATCCTTACATTTCCTCGGTAATTGCTGGGGAAAGGCTGTGTCTACTGTCTTTTCCATGAAAATCTTCTTGGGCACTTGAGTCTTCCTCTTCCTAATGCACAAGTTCTTAAGAGTTTTCGCATAGGACGGAACTTGTTGGATGGCATCTAGGAGAGGGATGCTGGTGTTAACTTGCTTAAAAATGTTCATAATCTTCTCCATATGCGGACTTGGTGTGTTAGCCCTTAACCGATTAGGATAAGGTGCTTTAGCAATAAGCGCTGGGTCCATCATAGGAGAAGGAAGTGTTTGTGGACCCGATCCCAGAATAGAAGTGGGGATCGTCCGTGGAGGAGTAAAAGAGGTGGGCTGAAGTGGCGAGCCTTTTGGGAAACGAAGAATAGGCTCGGAAGAAGGTGGTGGGGTAGAAGAACTGGGGTTAGAATTAGAAGTGTGTGTGTGAAGAAAGGTCTCAGCCGGGGTGTTATTGATTGATTTATCAGTATCATCAAACTCTTCCCCAACGTGAGTGTCAAGTACTCTTCCAGATCTCAACGTAAGTGCATCCACATGATGTGAATTTCCAGGATTGGGTAAGGGTTGAGCTGGAAGTTTCCCTTTCTCTCTTGCACTCATTTCGGCTTTTAGTTGTGCAATTTGTGCTTCCATCGATTTGATATTCTCATTTTGAGAGATAATGATCTTCATCACATTCTCGATGGAAGATTGCAAACTTGCCGTCCCTTGGATGGATTGTTTCATGAAAATATCCAAGGTTTGTGCTAGTGCAGAGGTATTATCTGTACCGGTCAATTGTAAAGGACTAGACGGTGCAAAAGTGTTGGCCGGATTTTGAAAGTTTTGTGCTTGGAAGGGGTGCTGACTCAATTGAAGCGGTGGCTGCTGTTGTGGTGAAGGGACCCTTTGGAAATTGTTTTGGTTTGGAACCGTGTTTTGAGATTGTGATTGGTTCCAAGCAAAATTTGGGTGATTCCTCCAACCCTGATTATATGTGGAAGAAGATGGATCGTTTCTAGGTCTTTGAAATACAGCATTGGTATGCTCATGACCTTGAAACGGACATTCTTCCGTCAAGTGAGACGAATCAGAACAGCAGCCACATACAGTTTTGGAGAGTGACATTTGACTTAGGGCGGCTAAAAATTTGTTTTCCATAGTCTCAAGTTTCTTTTGCATAGCCGAAATGTCAGCTCTAACGCCTATGGAAATATCATTGCCATCCCTAGATGATTGACTCACACCCTCCCACTATAAAGACTTTTCAGCGAAATCTTCTAGAAAGTTCCAGGCTTCCCCATCATCTTTAGTCATGAAGTTGCCTTGACACATAGATTCAAGGGTCTGTCTTGTGTTAGGATTAATGCCCTCATAAATGATTCGGCATAGTTCCCATCTCGGGATGCCGTGATGTGGACATTGGACTAACAGATCCTTGAAACGTTCAAGACATTTTGAAAATGTTTCATTTGGAAGCTGGGTGAATTGATAGATTTCGCTACGGACTCGAGCTGTTTTATGATGTGGATAGAATTTCTTAAGGAATGCTTTGACGAATTCTTCCCAATTTGAAATGGAATGTGCGGTAGTGTTATATAGCTACTTCTCGGCTAAATCGCACAAGGTGAATGGGAGAAGACGTAGACGTAAAGCATCCACAGAAAGCTGTGAAGTACCCATCATTGCGCATACATTTTCAAATTTCGTGATAAACACGTATGCGTCCTCAGACTTGAGACCGTGAAATTTTGGTTGAAGGTTGATGTATTGGGGTTTAATCTGAAAATTTTCCCCGTTGGCTGGTGGAATGGAAAGACAGGTGGAAAGTGGGCCTCGTGTAGGATAGCACCTCTCTTGGAGAGAGATGCGAGGTGGATTCTGCGCACCAACGGACGGCGGCAGGGTAGTGGAAAAGAAGTTCGATGGAGGTGGATCCATCGATTTGGGTGTGGTGGTGGGTAAAGAAAGGGTGAATGTAGAAATACCGACTTTAGGGTCGATCGAAAGGACACGGACTAACATGCACTAGGATCCCGTTGTCCAGCCTATCTTGCACTAAAAAGGGTTAGTACAAGTGGCAGCGTGAATTTATAATTAGGGGAATGATATGAATGCGGTGTTTGTTTTAAAAATTGATACGAACTTTTGAAAAAATGATGCAACACAACAAATGCAACACACAAAAACCCTAATTCTAGTGGTCACCTAGGTCCGGCTCTAGACCGCTCCTAACTGCCAAAAGACAAGTCGCAGGATAAATCCTCCACTGCCTCTTTGTCCCCCTGTGACCAGGTAAGTGCCAGGTAAGTGGGAAGGTACTCCACTATGTAAGTAGTGGGCCTAATTAATAACCACTAGCCTTCGACACACTTTCCTTAGACACCACAAGAAAACGCGGATAAGCAATGAATTACCCACGGCCTTCTTCTGTCCTAAGTGAGCGCGGCGGTCCTTAGAGTCATCTCTAGACATTTTTTAATTAATGTGGGTCAATGCGGATGCAAGTTTTGCGATTTTCGGGGCTTAGGAAGGGTAATGAACTCCCCACCTAATCTGGATTTGGTCTTTGCCCCTTAATGTCCGTATTAATATGCAACAACCACAAGAATCAAAACAAGCACAATTTAATTTTTGCAATTTGCGCGCTGCGAATATTTGCAAAGAAACCTGCACAAAATGTTAATTGGAGCAGATGAGGGAAGAGATAAGAAAGTTAGGGACTCGCAGAGGAAAATTGGTGCAGTGAAGAGCTAGGAATGCCGCAGAACCGCCGCAAAGCTCGACTTAGGCCGCGGAAGCGCCGCAAGTTGAAGATATCACTACTTCAAAATTTTTGGTACTGTTCCTATTGAACTTCTCAGCTCTCTGGTATTTTCTGAAAAAAATTTCCACAGCTTCAATGATTCCAGATTTCCTCGCACAAATCACAACAACCTGTATTAGTGTTTGCGCGAATTTTGATCTAAAAATTTGGATGGAATAAACTTTTCAACTTCAAATTTCAAAATACGAACAATTTGCGCACTATCCCCGGCAACGGTGCCATTTGATTTAATACGATTTCCGGATGTGTAGTTGGAAAATTGTGTATAGAAATCACAACCAAAAAATATTTGACCGCAATCAATAACGGTGTCGATTGTAGCGCGTTAATAAGTGCAGATCGTCCACAGGGAAAGTGTAATCGTTCGTGTTTCGATTTAGATGAGTTGAAACTTTAAAGGAAAGAAAACAAAACAATTCATGATTTAAAGAATTGAAGTTCAAGAATTAGAAAAATCTAGATCTAATAACAAGAAAAAGATAGAATCAAGAATTGAGAGTTTGTTGATTTGTCCAAACCAAATATCAAGAATCGAAATGAGGCTCGTAGGAACCGATCGGATCTATAGATGTGATGTAATCTTATAATGACGTATTCTTATCCTTCGATGAATTGATACTAGATCGATGACGATCGACAAGAATTACGGATTTCTAGTGAAACTAGGGTTTCATCTTATCCCTTGTTCTTTCGTCGATATCATTCACATTCTAGCCTCTAGTAAATTCAAGAAACGATCGTAGATCCCTAATTTTGAGCGATCACAATCAAGAAAGCATCGCAACAAAACTAGGTCATCGATTCTTGAACTTGCTAGGGTTTACAAAACTCGTAGGACTTAGAAATCGTTTTGAGATTTGTTACATCATCTTTCTATTGATCGTCTCGGCTCCTTTACGAGCGGAGTTTTACTCAAACATCACAACAAGAACAACAATTACAAATTGAGATCTAATCATGATGCAAGAATTAAAAGAAAGCAAGATTAAAGAATTTCACATTTTATTTATATCAACAATTTTATTACAATCGCTCAAGAACTACAAGAGGAAGAACTTGATCGTCGATTTGGCTTCGCTCGGCTCCGTGAGACGCGGATCGGCTTGGATCACTTGCTCGGTTAGAGATCGGCTCGGCTCCTAAAAGGTTGAAGGGCTTCTTGTTTGATTGGTACTCAAGATCTTGAAATTGGAGCGGAATTAGGGTTAGGGTTTCGCACAAGCCTTGTCACTAGACTTGTGAAAGAAGATGAAGAATTAGGTAAAGATTAATGAAGATTATTGAACCCCCTCAACCCTTAGATCTAGGTTCCTATTTATAGCCATCAAAACCCTAGATCTAGGATTTGAATTTTAAGTTTCCCTCCAAAAGTTTGTTGAGGACATTTGAATTTCCCTCTAAAAGTTAGTTAGAGGAGAAGCTTCTAGATGTGATTAGTTAGGAGGGAACTTCTAGAAGAGATTAGTTAGGAGCTTAATTAGGATTAGCCTTGCTTAATGATCTTTGCTGATCTGGCAGTAGCTTCGAGGTCCTTCTGGAATTTGACATATCAGAAAGGAATGTGGGCCCAGAGATAAGGATTCTCCACTAAAAATGAAGCGCTGACGTGGCAGAAGCGCCGCGTAACCGCGGCGCAAGCCGGCTCCCGCCGCGGTTCCGCGGCTCTTTTGAGGGCTTAGGGCTTGAGTCTTCTGTGTTGAATTTGGGCTGACATATGGGCCTTTGTTTGATATATTGAATTTTGTTTTGTCTTCTGTGTCACTACTAGATCTGAAATCATTGAGTTGGCGTATTTTTGATCAGCTCTTTTGGCTTTGTTCCTGCACAATTCTCGAAACAAGTGTTGCGTAAATACAGAGATGATGCGATGCCATGAAATGCGGTCAATTTTCCTTAAAGTGCCGGTTTAAAAGTTCACATGAAATCTGATATTTAACGACTGATTTGCTAATATGTGAAACAAAACACCTTTTGCTCCTCAATCTGGTAGAAGATATTTCCTCGCAAATATTTGGGATATCCAACAAACTTATACAGAACTGACCATGTCTCGAGCTTGTCCGGATTCTGCCTTTCAACATAGGCCGGACAACCCCATATCTTAACTCGTTTAAGACATGGTCTCTTCCCATTCCATATCTCATATGGAGTGGTAGGCACTGATTTGGTTGGAACCCCATTCAATAGGTATGCAGCTTCTCAAGTGCATAACCCCCAAAAGGAAACATCCAACTCAGCAATACTCATCATAGAGCGCACCATATCTCATAGGATGCGATACCTCCGCCCCGATACACCGTTGTGCTGTGGTGTATACGAAGGAGTAAGCTAAGAGAGAATCCTATTATCTATTTAGAAAATACAGGAACTCCATACCCAAGTATTCACTTCCTCGATCATATTGAAGGACTTTAATACTTCTACCCGTCTAGTTTTCAACTTCAAGCTTATATTCCTAGAATTTCTCAGAAGCTTCAGACTTGTGTTTCAACAGGAACACATGTCCGAATCTTGAGAGATCGTCTATGAATGTAATGAAGTACAAAGAACCAACCTTGGCATTTGTAGACATAGGACCGTATACATTATCATGTATCCGTCCCAAGAGTTCATTAACTCTTTCTCTGTTTCCAGTAAACGGAGTATTGGTCATTTTATCTTTGAGATAAGACTGGCAAGTATCATAAGATGAAAATTCAAACGGATTTAAATATTCATCCTTATGTAACTTAGTTAGTCGTGTCGCATTGATATGACCTAGTCTACAATGCCACAAGAAGAATTCGTTCATTTCTGAACTAGTCCTCTTGTGTGTGTTCTATATATTTTGAACTGTGGTTTGATTTAGAACGTATATGCCATTTCATAACGTGCCCGATCTAATCAACTCTTGATTAAGGAAAATGTTCATAACATTATCCAGCAATACAAAATTATATTCTTCTTTAACTCAATAAAGAAACTGATGTAATGTTGTATATCAGGTTCGGTATGTAATAACATTTATTCAGAATCAATGTATTAGTACAGGGTGATATTTGCCAACTGATTTGGCTGCAACAATTGCACCATTCTCTAACACTTAGAGACATATCACCCAATCTCAGTTCTCTACCTTTCTGTAGCTCATGTAACAGATTACATATGTGGGATCCTCATCCGGTATCTCATACCTAGGACGTAGAGGATACTGAGAAACAGTTCTTGGTAATGAACATACCCGAAGAATATGCATCAACATGCTCATTTCTCGATTGGGTCGCGTGGAAATCTGGATATTCTCCTATTTCCTGCTCGGACTTATAACAATTATAAGATAGAGCGGAACAAACGTTCCCCAGCTCAGTATAATAAGCAGGTTCGGTCAATTCATCTAGATTATTATCTTGATTAAGGCGTGACATGGTCGCTACCAGGAGAGAGAGAGACGAAAATACTCAGCGTATACTCTTGCAAGATCAAATTGGTTATTATTTTATCTAATCAAGATGTCTCCCACTATTTTTATCAAATCTTCCTTCAAACCATAAAAGGTAAGACTGGCCGGGATTAATTACACCCTACAAGTTCGCTAATCTTTCGGCCAGGCCAGTGTCGGTATTTTGAGGGAGGTTCCCCGTGCTTTCGCATGGACCTAATTAAAATAAACCTTGTTTTCTCAGAGACGTAACCCCGTTAACACCTTTTTAGACACCTACTTGATCGGCTATTTGTAATGTGTAAAACTCTCCCAGGAGTAACTCTTACTCGCAGTGGGTATCGGGATCCAACTATCTCATAGAAGGTATGCAATCTCATTGCAAATTTCAACACTTGAAATTCCCGATAATACTTTTGCCACTAGCTTCCTATGATCTTGACGAAGGCCAATAAACCATATGCCGCTAGTCAAGTTCAACCCGTACATTTCATGATTAAATTAAACCTACCCGCACGATCCTTGACGAAGGCCAACAAAGTCGCATGACTACCCTAATCTAATCGCATCACATGCTTTAGCAGATAAGCATTAGTTAGCTACCGCACACTACGCCTTGACGAAGGCCAATAAATGTAGCACAAATACTAAGTAGCACTTATCTGAAATGACAGAGGGTTACGACAGGTTTTTAAGAAAACCTTTTGTGTAATGAACTTGATCTCGTTGTAGAATCGAGTGATTTAGAAAAAAGGAGCGTTTTTTAGGCTTTTATTAGTTTTGCTAAAGAGGTCACTCCCGGTGAAGATATCTCGGCTCTTTCCTCATCAAATGAGGTGCTGGATATTTCATAAATACTACTATGCAAAGCATGAACTAAAAAAGCAATCAAAAGACAAACCGAGTGGGTTATAGCATCTGCCAGTTTCGCTAAAGAGGTCACTCCCAGTGCGGGATCTCGGCTCTTTCCTCATCGAATGAGGTGCTGGATATTCTACAAGGAATACCGCTATGCAAAGCAAGAACTAGAGCTACCAGTTTTTAAAACAAGATTCTACAACATCTTTTAGGTTTCTTTTATTTCATTAATCTCATTAATGAAGTCCCATCAAATTATGCTTCCAAACCATCACAGAAGAAACGAAAGCAGTAATATTTATTATATATTATATATATAATATAAGCATTCGTCTCAGAATATCAAGTGATCACATCACAGAATATCAGCAGTAGAAGAACACATATGGAATATTGGATATATTAGGAATTCCATGTTTTAAATTAAGCCAGTAAAAAACATGGATTCCACGGTCGCGATGAATAGCCAAACCCACATCCCTAGACCCCTACGAGAGCGGCAGACAACCCTACCAATTCTAGAGTTAGGAGACCCGGTCTCAATTCCTTAAGATGGTCTCCCACTAGACCCTAGAACCCGGTTACTTATGCTCCCCTCCTTGGGTCTATCATAATGCGGAAAAGTAAATAATATACATCAATGGTGACATCATCCTCAACCCGAAAGTGCCCCAATAAAAGAATATTACATACAAGCTTTTACATGAATGAAAATGAAAAACTCTCATCTCACATAAAACCCCCCGGCTATTCAAAACACGACAATCCAATATAACATATCATAGCAACACATAACATCACATGTCATCAACGTAAGTATATATGCGTATCCCAATTGTCGTTGACATATTGCAACGAAACCGGTGATACACCACATATTACACTTACGGTCGCAGAAAAGAAAGTGAAAAACTATAACAATTGGAATCCACAACCACTTTAGACATCATAAACCCAATGTATCACATACTTTGGATTTCATGCCTAACCAAATGAATTCCTTAGACATCACATGCCTAATAATTATAAACCCCGCATTTTAGTCTCAATATTGAAAACACTTTTCAATAACCAGTCGGGTAATTCAAAAAGATTCCCGATGACTTGATCGAATGCTCGTCGGAAACTTTAGTAGACGGCCGCACCCCCGATGCCTTCGATGAAGTGCACTTAGGCGGAACACCGCGACCGCGAGCACCCGAACGGATGCTTTTGGAGACGGGGTTCTCCTACAGTCACTTGGTCGGGGCTATGGGACGCGACTATCTAGTAAGGTTACCAGGCGAGTATCCGCGTACACTACGTAATTACGACGGACTTTTGATCCACATCAAAATTCTGTGGCATCCGATCAAATGAGACTAAATTGCTAGACTTATAAAATTCAAACTAGTTATTACATAACTAATTATTGTGGATTCCAAATATTTTATCACAATCACAGATAGCTAGACGATGTTAAACTTTTCGATCGAATAAACAAACACCCAAAATTTCTCAAAGAGCTCAACACTAGAGCGGAGTTTAAAAAGTACCCAGAACATGCCACAGTACCTATGGACCAACCGTAGAAGGGTCAACCCTTGCCTCACCTATGGCGCCGCGGAACTTCCACAAATCTTACGGTTTGATGGCGGTTTCGACGGTCACAGAATCGAGTTAGGGTTTCGTTCTTCTAGAGAGTCCATAGAAAACACCTGCACGATTTTCTGAAGATTTTAAACTTGGAAAAATCCAACTCTTGGAAAATTTCCAGCGAGGGAAAAAATGAGTTATTGATATCCGTTCGAACTTTTTAACGTCGTCTAAATAACCCGAAATGATGTTAGAATTACGATTACGAAACACTTCGAATTGCCTTTGCACAAAGATAACATTACATGCAATTTTAGCAAAAACAAGCAACACCTGAAACACCAAAACCCAGATACCGGAACACCTCAAAAAATTCAACCTAGAACTCTGTTACAAAACCGAGCAGGCCGGTTTTAATAGCAATGTGGCCGACCAAAATCTGACGAGGGGGGCTAAGTTTTCTGTGGTGTTCATGTTACATCTCATATAACATTCTGCAATTGCTTAAAAATATTTTAGACACTCTGAAAATTTCGACAAAAACTGGGTCTTTGTTTCGGGTGTTTCGAAGTTGTTTCAGTTTCTTAATTCTACAACATCGTCTAATTCTCTAGCATGGCTCCGATACCACTGCTGGGTTCCCTAAGCGGCCGCGGGGTTTCGGAAGGCATCGACCATACCATTTAAAAAAAATTGGCGCGCTAAAGAACCCTAATGGTAGAATCTAAATTAGAGAATTAGACGAACAAGCATGTAAATATCTTTATATCTAAGTGAACGAGGAATACAATCTTTGTAGACCGGTCCTTTACTTTAATACCTCCGTGTAGTAGTCCCTTCGCTCCAAGTAGTGATCTCCCGGACTTTAGTGAGGCTCCACAAGGTGAAATGAACAATCTTGCTTGAAGTCTTCGAGGCCGAAGATGATCTACGTCGAGGAGACACTAACTCAAGCCACCTCTTCACTAAGTGATGATCTAGTAAAGAAACAACCCAATCTAAATGGCTAGTAGAGAAGAGGTTGATGAAGTAGGAATTTTGCTCACTTTAGAAATTGTTTTCTCACTATTTTTCTTCATCTCCCATAAACATAGAGAGCTAAGCTCTTGATGAAGAAGAAGATGAAGAGTGAAGAGAATGAAACTCAAGAGGTAAGAATAGCAACCATGGGTGAGTTAGTGTCATACACTAACTCATGTAGAGAATAAACCATGGCTAACAATAATGGTTAGGTTAATAAATATCTACAAGTAAAACAAAACTAGTGGACTAAGTCAAAAATGTTTTAAGTTTCTCCAAGCTTCCAAGCATGAAAATTTCCAACTAATATTGAATTACTTTAAATAAATAAAACCTCACATTATTATAAGCATGGTGTGAGTCTCACACACCCATATAGCATGTGGCATCTAGCATGACACAAAAGATGTACATTAATATATATCACATATATACTAAGTGTACACTAGTGAGAAAAAGAAATCTTAAGTTAGGTAATATTAGTTAATGTAAGATAATATATCAAATATATAATTATACATTAAATTATTAAATCAACACTTGAATTAATAATCCGGCTATATCACATACAACCGACTAATATCATATGTATCAACTTATTGAATCAACACTTGATTCGACAGCCCGGCTATATCACATATAACCGACCGATATCACATATTGCGAGAATAGAATGCGGTATCACATACACGCATTAATCTCGGTCCCGCATATATCACATATGTGCTCCTACTTCGTTTCGCTTGAGCCAGAAAGCCTCTGTGTAGGACTCTTGTAATGTTTTAAAAATAATTAAAATAAAAAAAATTAGATAAATAAAACCCTTTAAGTGAATTTTCTGATTTTCGGTAAAATAAAACGTATTTTTCGTAAAATTTAACCATAATTATTTTTCATTATAAATTTAAAAAGACCTATTTTAATCATGTAATTACTAGTAAATGGTGTTTATTTAGTCACTTATAAATTTTTAGTTTAATGAAATATTTTTCCTAAATTAATTATTTTAAATATTAACATAAGCTTTTAAATATACATTAAATTAGTGTAAATTACAATTTGCAATGGGTTTATTTTTCAAAAGTGAACCATGATATATTAGAATTAGGTTTTTAGCATGCTAATCTCTTCTTGAATTGTCTTTAAAATTCTAGAGTTTTCTATGATGAATTGAATTAAGAAAATTAATAAAATAAAGAAATTATGAAAAGACATAAAAGGTGTATTTCTTTGGAGAATTTTCTACACTATTCTTCATTCCTTCTTCCTCTCTTTTCCTCACCTCATGGCCGGCCTCACCTCCATGGGCAGCTCCAAAATTTCCCCCCCATCATTTTGCATTAAAAATCATCAAAATTCATCAAAAATTCCAAAAATAAACCTCAAAAATCAACATTCAACCTCTACCATTTTCCTTTGGCCTATTTAGCATGGAATTTGGAGTTGGAAACCATTATTTTGGAAGCATATTTTCATGTTTGGATCTCATGCTTTGAAGGTATGATTTTTATTCTTATGATTAATTGTTGTTAAATGCTTTTATTTAGCATATTTAGATTTTCTTAATTAATTCTATTTGCAAGTTTAAAATTCAAGATAGGGTTTCTAAAATAAAGTTAGGGTTTTTATTAATTAAGTGGGGTTATAATAAGTAGCTTAACATTTTTATAAGGGAAAAATCTAGCATGGTTGATGTATTATAATTTGTGCATTCAAAATTGTTTAAATTAAGCAATTTTGCTAACTAGATTTTTATAAATTATATATATTGGTGTGTTAAAATTCTAATTAAGGTTTTTATCATTATATTGTGGTTTTAATGAGAATATTAACATGTTAAATGAATGAAAGACCTAATCTAATTATTAGTTTCAAATTGTTAGTTAATATAATGTGATAAATATGCTATTTCGGTAAACTAGGTTTTAGAAATTAATTTAAAATGTAGTATTAAAAATCTAATTAGGGCTTTAGCTCATTCTTAAGATTTCATGGAGTGGTTTAACACTTTAATATGTGCAAAATCAAGTTTAGTAGTGGAATTGTGAATTTTTGCTTAACAAGAGTTAATTTTGGCTAATTTGCAAACTAGAAATTTTAAATTAAGACAAAATGGTGTGAGAAAAATATGGTAACGGTTTCTATAATCTAGTTATGTTATTTAATGAATATTATGACCATTAGTTTCTTTTAAATATCAAGTTTTGAAGTAAAACGGTAAATTGACATTTTTAAGGTTTTGCGGAATTGGACGATTTAATCGATTTTAGGGTTTCGATGAATTAAATCGTGTTTTATATTATAAGTAATGAGTTTTAAAACTACGAGTTGTTTGTTGGTGTTTTATCTCGATCAATCGGCGTTTGTACACCGATATCGAGCGATATTGGTTCTTTTGCATGAGCGGGTCATAGGTTTTAACCTATGCGCGTTTCGTGCGTCGTTTTGGTTTTGTCCGTGATTCAGTTTACGATATTATATATGTTTGCGTATAGGTACCCCTCGCGTGGACTTCGGACGAGGAAGAAGAGGAGGGCAACATCGTCTTCGGCAGACAAGGACCAGGTGAGTAGATGTATATCTACGGGGGAAATCGGGTGGATGGCGTTTAGCACCCCCGCAAACGTAGAATAGAGATATTGCTTATTGTCATTAGGAAGTCGGACGTGACCTTAGATTCTTGAGTAGGACCCTATTAAAGACCTTAGGTTGGACTAGACTGATTTAGATAGACTTTACCAGAGGAGGAATGTCTTGGAGGAAATTCGTAGGTTTCAAGTAGACACACACACGCACACACAGAAACTTGGCTTGGTATATATGTGTATGTGTATATATAAGTAGGAATGTGTGTAGGTGTATATATACACAACATGTATATATGATATAAGGATGTTATATGATACATGGGGATGAGACGATATAACTGGGCTTGATGCCGTGATCTCTTGGCTATACAGTCATATTATGATCTTAGCGGATCGTTGGAAAATGAGAGAATGGATATGTATACATAAACGATAATAGGCGATGATGACATTGAGATATACGAGACTCTAGAATAGAACCCGGACCGTAACCTGTGACTTGATTACGATATGATATATGTGTGACTTGGCTATGATATGATATATATGTGACTTGATTACGATATGATATATGTGTGACCTGATTACGATATGATATATATGACATGATATTTCTGAGGAACAATTGACGACGTATATATTCGCAGACAATGATATATGATTGATGATATTGGGATGTATGCGATTACAGTATATTACCTTTGATCATGACATTATTTGATGATGATATTATACGAATGATGATGTACGTAGGTGATACTTGACCCGTACCCCGATATTGGGATGCCGTATGATGGATTTTACCGTACGAGGCATAGATGTGATGATTGATCCACGCTTTTGATTCGAGAAAGCCGTACTACGTACGTAACGCTATTGAGGCTGGATCGCCGACTATTACAGATATGGACTCAGACCTTAGGTGGATTCTTATTTCCTATCGAATAGTTCCTTTAGTTTAGTTCCTTAGGGGGTTAGATAGATACTTGTTGAGGTTCGAGTCATATAGTTGTAGTTAGATATGTATATTCCAAATGAGTGTTTAGTACACATTTTACCTTTACATTCAGATTGAAATCATCAAGTTGCATGTTCATACATATGTTTCTTTAGTCAGTATGAAACTCTGCCTGTTAGGACACCAGCACCATTACCGATGATGCGCATGTCCCACGTACACTTATTTGCCGGCTCACACACACATCATCTGTAATTGCCATGTCACGTACACTTTAGAACATATTATATTTTATGATAGAATCAGCTAAAGGCTAGATCAATATAGTATTTTGATTACTCTCAGGTGTTGGTCTAGACATTGCTTTTATTACTTAGACATTTCATGCATTCACATTTTCATGTTATCATGCAGTATTATGGGGCTTATGCCGACACTTTCCATTTACTTACTCATGATTTTGTGATTTTGGATTTCTATGAGATTTCTGGATTTTGGAGAAAACCGCAAGAATATATATAAAAACTTCTCTCTCTCTTTCTCCCTCTTTTTTTAAAATATAAGTTGCGGTTTTCTCGTGATGTATGTGTCGTCCACCATGAGATTTCATGTTTTCTGTTGGATTTCGAGACCCGATTCGAGGAGTGGATGAACCGTCTCGGGTATATGGTGGGCCCGGTATGGTACCCCGGGGCAAGAAGATCGAGTTGTAGACGATGAGCCTGGCAGGGGAAGACTACCTACCGGTGATGTCTGGCGCGGCGGATATCCGGAGGATACCAACCGTTGTCGTGGGATTTGATGATTTGGGCTGATCCGGACTGACGAAGCCCGAGATATTGAGACTATGAGGTATTGAGACTTGAGATTTACATGTTTTGTGTCGATGCTTGACACATATTTCCATGAATTTCATCGATGATGTTTCAGACTTCTATACAAATTTTACTATGGTGAAAGTTAAAGACTTGTTATACATATATATCCAGATTTTAGGGTTGATTGTTTTACATTCATGGTGCATGCATACTCATTCACACGACATATTACTATTTGAGGCACCGATACGAGAACAGAGCATTTGCACTTACGCGTAGTTTATTACCCTGCACTACTAGATGACTAGTGATATATTAGTATATTATTATGACCTAGGACAGCGTTGTGCATTCGATTTCTTTTCGCAGATGTCTTCTACTCACGAGTTGGCAACTCACCCCCGTTGTGCCAAATTTTATTACAGGTTCAATGTACAGGTTTCCTTGGCAGCTTGCTGGCACATCTTTTTATTCAGGGTGATTTGCACGGTAGGTTGGTTCATTTGTATCAGGACCGCCGTTGTACTTTATTTATTTCATTGGTATCTAGTAAGCTCCATCAACCAAACTTGTATTACTTGATAAGTTTAAAGGACCAGTTATTTATATCGACCTTAGAGTCACGCTTGTTTTATTATGGTATCTGGTGGATTTGTTTTTTTTTTTTTTGAGTTTTGAGCCTCGCCCTTTGGCGTTGTATATTATTGTGCTTGGTGTGGTTATTTCCGCCTGTTGGCGTAGAGCTAGCTCCCGCTTGGGGATGCCTTTTTATTGCTGTATATATATTATTCTTGTTTGTACCCGTTTGGGGCCAGTTTTTACAAAGGAGGCTCTGCCGAAATTTTTGAGAAAATTGGATGTTGCTTTTAAACTTGTTTTTCTACATGTTTTCCTTTACTTCTTCTTTTATATGGTTTAGATTTCTGGGTTTCGGTTTACTTAGATTACGTTGCGCCTCTAGACGCTTCGTAATTTAAGTGCCGGTCACGTTCCGTACCTTCGGGTCGTGACAAAGTTGGTATCAGTGCGCTAGGTTTAACCTTTGTATAAGCCTAGGGTGACCCTTAGTTGATGGAGTAGGTGACTTAGGTAGAGTGACGTACCGTGGGTATGATCCGCGGCATACTTACGATATGCTACTCTACTTAAGAAGCCTTAGGATTTACATTTTTTTGCACCGTATTTCATCCATTCCTTTGATCTATCTTCGTCGATATCGGATGATGTTTCTGTTACCACGGTCGCACGAGCAGAGGGAGCTGCGGCTCGAATGCGATAACCCTTAGGGTATCGTTTATTCTTGAGGATTGAAGCATCGTTGAGCGTACGGAAGAAGGGTATTCACATGCCGTCCAGACGAAGTTAAAGGGTTCGAACGATTGTCAGAGACCCATTTTCCCAAGTTTAATGTATTCGGAAGAACATGCAGGTATTTCTATGGACCCTCTAGAAGAATGAAACCCTAACTCGACATAATGACCACGAGAACGCCTTTGAACCTTAGGGTTTACGGAAGTTCCGCAGTGCCATTAGTGAGGCTTGGGTTTGCCCTTCTACGGCTGGTCCGCAGATGCTGGGGCATGTACTGGATATTTTTAAACTGTACTTTAGTGTTGAGCTCTCGGAGAATTATGGGATTTTGATGAATCGATCGAAAAGTTTAACGTAGTCCGGATATCAGGTGAAGGGATAGATTACGCGGGAGGCTCTCGATATGAGCATAGCCGTTTGCAGCGCAGTCAGCACCGCGATGAGGAGACGAGTCTGAATCAGTTGACATTAGAAAGGCGCACATTGACGATAGTGTTTACGATTGTGATTTAGTGATTTAAATTTCATATTTCCGTTGTTTGGATTTTGGTATTTTGAGGATTTTGTTCTACGATTGGTATTTCTTATGTGTACATTCATTACACTCTATTCGTGTTTCATATGTCAGTTGTATTGATTTTGTTTTGTACATACCCAGTGCACTCGATTTGGTTTTATACCTTTTGAGATATTGATTTGGTTTCGTGCATATGGGTTGCACATGATTTTGACGTATGCTTCGACATAGTTTTCATGCATTTTTTTTCGTACCGTGATTTCGATTTTTATATTCGGTGTATGTTTTTCGTACACCATGTGCACTTAATTGAGATTCTTGCGCACACTTGGCGCACTTGATGCGATTTTGTGCACACCAGATGCACTAAATCGAAGTTTTGTGCAGATTAGATGCACCTGATATTATTGTCGTGCACGCCCGTTGCACTTGACAGATGTTTTTGGTGCACACCTGTTGCACTCAGTTTTGTTCTGTGCGTATTCGAGGCATCTGTATTTGGTTTCGGTTTTCGTGCGCACCGGACGCACATGATATTTTTATACTGTGATTGGGATTGATTTCATTTTGAACAGTATGTTTTTATAATGATTACTATTTGGTTTAGTAACCAGGCGGGACGTGTAGGTTAATTAAAAGATATATATATATATATGTATAGCTATTGTTTTAAAATAAACGTCCGCTACTTATGCCGTGACACGTGCATCGCACGACGATTTTAAAAAGAGGTTTTTGCATGCTTCTTTATTAAGATGTTTAGACGATTTTACTACGATGCGCACTATATATAAGTTATAGATTTGATGTATATTATGTTGGTTTTCGTATTGGGCTTAGATATTCTATTTTCACCATAACTCTGATGATTGCGTTATACTTGACGGAGTTGATTTTTGTTATGTATTGATGATTTCGGAGCCCCGACGATTTGAGTGTTTTGGCTGAATGTTTTAGTAATTAGGGGGAGTTTTAATTTAAATTCGGGGACCGAATTTCTTAAAGAGGGGAAGACTGTAACGTTTTAAAAATAATTAAAATAAAAAATAAAAAAAATTAGATAAATAAAACCCTTTAAGTGAATTTTCTGATTTTCGGTAAAATAAAACGTATTTTTCGTAAAATTTAACCATAATTATTTTTCATTATAAATTTAAAAAGACCTATTTTAATCATGTAATTACTAGTAAATGGTGTTTATTTAGTCACTTATAAATTTTTAGTTTAATGAAATATTTTTCCTAAATTAATTATTTTAAATATTAACATAAGCTTTTAAATATACATTAAATTAGTGTAAATTATAATTTGCAATGGGTTTATTTTTCAAAAGTGAACCATGACATATTGGAATTAGGTTTTTAGCATGCTAATCTCTTCTTGAATTGTCTTTAAAATTCTAGAGTTTTCTATGATGAATTGAATTAAGAAAATTAATAAAATAAAGAAATTATGAAAAGACATAAAAGGTGTATTTCTTTAGAGAATTTTCTACACTATTCTTCATTCCTTCTTCCTCTCTTTTCCTCACCTCATGGCCGGCTTCACCTCCATGGGCAGCTCCGAAATTCCCCCCCCATCATTTTGCATTAAAAATCATCAAAATTCATCAAAAATTCCAAAAATAAAACTCAAAAATCAACATTCAACCTCTACCATTTTCCTTTGGCCTATTTAGCATGGAATTTGGAGTTGGAAACCATTATTTTGGAAGCATATTTTCATGTTTGGATCTCATGCTTTGAAGGTATGATTTTTATTCTTATGATTAATTGTTGTTAAATGCTTTTATTTAGCATATTTAGATTTTCTTAATTAATTCTATTTGCAAGTTTAAAATTCAAGATAGGGTTTCTAAAATAAAGTTAGGGTTTTTATTAATTAAGTGGGGTTATAATAAGTAGCTTAACATTTTTAGAAGGGAAAAATCTAGCATGGTTGATGTATTATAATTTATGCATTCAAAATTGTTTAAATTAAGCAATTTTGCTAACTAAATTTTTATAAATTATATATATTGGTGTGTTAAAATTCTAATTAAGGTTTTTATCATTATATTGTGGTTTTAATGAGAATATTAACATGTTAAATGAATGAAAGACCTAATCTAATTATTAGTTTCAAATTGTTAGTTAATATAATGTGATAAATATGCTATTTCGGTAAACTAGGTTTTAGAAATTAATTTAAAATGTAGTATTAAAAATCTAATTAGGGCTTTAGCTCATTCTTAAGGTTTCATGGAGTAGTTTAACACTTTAATATGTGCAAAATCAAGTTTAGTAGTGGAATTGTGAATTTTTGCTTAACAAGTGTTAATTTTGGCTAATTTGCAAACTAGAATTTTTAAATTAAGACAAAATGGTGTGAGAAAAATATGGTAATGGTTTCTATAATCTAGTTATGTTATTTAATGAATATTATGACCATTAGTTTCTTTTAAACATCAAGTTTTGAAGTAAAACGGTAAATTGACATTTTCAAGGTTTTAGGGAATTGGACTATTTGATCGATTTTTGGGTTTCGATGAATTAAATCGTGTTTTATATTATAAGTAATGAGTTTTAAAACTACGAGTTGTTTGTTGGTGTTTTATCTCGATCAATCGGCGTTTGTACGCCGATATCGAGCGATATTGGTTCTTTTGCATAAGCGGGTCATAGGTTTTAACCTATGCGCGTTTCGTGCGTCGTTTTGGTTTTGTCCGTGATTCATTTTACGATATTATATATGTTTGCGTATAGGTACCCCTCGCATGGACATCGGACGAGGAAGAAGAGGAGGGCGACATCGTCTTCGGTAGACAAGGACCAGGTGAGTAGATGTATATCTACGGGGGAAATCGGGTGGATGGCGTTTAGCACCCCCGCAAACGTAGAATAGGGATATTGCTTATTGTCATTAGGAAGTCGGACGCGACCTTAGATTCTTGGTGAGTAGGACCCTATTAAAGACCTTAGGTTGGACTAGACTGATTTAGATAGACTTTACCAGAGGAGGAATGTCTTGGAGGAAATTCGTAGGTTTCAGGTAGACACACACACGCACACACAGAAACTTGGCTTGGTGTATATGTGTATGTGTATATATAAGTGGGAATGTGTGTAGGTGTATATATACACAACATGTATATGTGATATAAGGATGTTATATGATACATGGGGATGCGACGATATAACTGGGCTTGATGCCGTGATCTCTTGGCTATACAGTCATATTATGATATTAGCGGATCGTTGGAAAATGAGAGAATGGATATGTATACATAAACGATAATAGGTGATGATGACATTGAGATATACGAGGCTCTAGAATAGAACCCGGACCGTAACCTGTGACTTGATTACGATATGATATATGTGTGACTTGGTTATGATATGATATATGTATGACTTGGTTACGATATGATATATGTGTGACCTGATTATGATATGATATATATGACATGATATTTCTGAGGAACAATTGACGACGTATATATTCGCAGACAATGATATATGATTGATGATATTGGGATGTATGCGATTACAATATAGTACCTTTGATCATGACATTATTTGATGATGATATTATACGAATGATGATGTACGTAGGTGATACTTGACCCGTACCCCGATATTAGGATGCCGTACGATGGATTTTACCGTACGAGGCATAGATGTGATGATTGATCCGCGCTTTTGATTCGAGAAAGCCGTACTACGTACGTAACGCTATTGAGGCTGGATCGCCGACTATTACAGATATGGACTCAGAGCTTAGGTGGATTCTTATTTCCTATCGAATAGTTCCTTTAGTTTAGTTCCTTAGGCGGTAGATAGATACTAGTTGAGGCTCGAGTCATATAGTTGTAGTTAGATATGTATATTCCAAATGAGTGTTTAGTGCACATACCTTTACATTCAGATTGAAATCATCAAGTTACATGTTCATACATATGTTTCTTTAGTCAGTATGAAACTCTGCCTGTTAGGACACCAGCACCATTACCGATGATGCGCATGTCCCACGTATACTTATTTGCCGGCTCACACACACATCATCAGTAATTGCCATGTCACGTACACTTTAAAACATATTATCTTTTATGATAGAATCAGCTAAAGGCTAGATCAATATAGTATTGTGATTACTCTCAGGTGTTAGTATAGACTTTGTATTTATTACTTAGACATTTCATGCATTCACATTTTCATGTTATCATGCAGTATTATGGGGCTTATACCGACACTTACCATTTACTTACTCATGATTTTGCGATTTTGGATTTCTATGAGATTTCTGGATTTTGGGGAAAACTGCAAGAATATATATAAAAACTTCTCTCTCTTTCTCCTTCTCTTTTTAAAATATAAGTTGCGGTTTTCTCATGATGTATGTGTCGTCCACCATGAGATTTCATGTTTTCTGTTGGATTTCAGACCCGATTCGAGGAGTGGATGAACCGTCTCGGGTACATGGTGGGCCCGGTATGGTACCCCGGGGTAAGAAGATCGAGTTGTAGACGATGAGCCTGGCAGGGGAAGACTACCTACCGGTGATGTCTGGCGCGGCGGATATCCGGAGGATACCAACCGTTGTCGTGAGATTTGATGATTTGGGCCGATCCGGACTGACGGAGCCTGAGATATTAAGACTATGAGGTATTGAGACTTGAGATTTACATGTTTTGTGTCGATGCTTGACACAGATTTCCATGGATTTCATCGATGATGTTTCAGACTTCTATACAAATTTTACTATGGTGAAAGTTAAAGACTTTTTATACAGATATATCCAGATTTCAGGGTTGATTGTTTTACATTCATGGTGCATGCATACTCATTCACACGACATATTACTATTTGAGGCACTGACACAAGCACGGAGCATTTGCACTTACGCGTAGTTTATTACCCTGCACTACTAGATGACTAGTGATATATTAGTATATTATTATGACCTAGGACATCGTCGTGCATTCGATTTCTTTTCGCAGATGTCTTCTACTCACGAGTTGGCAACTCACCCCCGTTGTGCTAAATTTTATTACAGGTTCGATGTACAGGTTTTCTTGGCAGCTTGCTGGCATATCTTTTCATTCACGGTGATTTGCACGGTAGGTTGGTTCATTTGTATCAAGACCGCCGTTGTATTTTATTTATTTCATTGGTATCTAGTAAGCTCCATCAACCAAACTTGTATTACTTGATAAGTTTAAAGGACTAGTTATTTATATCGACCTTAGAGTCACGCTTGTATTATTATGGTATCTGGTAGATTTGTTTTCTTTTGAGTTTTGAGCCTCGTCCTTTGGCGTTGTATATTATTGTGCTTGGTGTGGTTGTTTCCGCCTGTTGGCGTAGAGCTAGCTCCCGCTTGGGGATGCCTTTTTATTGCTGTATATATATTATTCTTGTTTGTACCCGTTTGGGGCCAGTTTTTACAAAGGAGGCTCTGCCGAAATTTTTGAGAAAATTGGATGTTGCTTTTAAACTTGTTTTTCTACATGTTTTCCTTTACTTCTTCTTTTATATGGTTTAGATTTCTGGGTTTCGGCTTACTTAGATTACGTTGCGCCTCTAGACGCTTCGTAATTTAAGTGCCGGTCACGTTCCGTATCTTCGGGTCGTGACAACTCTAAAGACTCGTCAATACGTCGGCAGTAGGTGGTGATCATATCAGTGACTCACAAGCCGCAAGCGGTCTGATAAACGTAACGGCCACCGGGTATTGAGCGATCAGAAGATCAACAAGCAAGTCTGCTCATACTCCTGCGAATCCATTCAGTAACACTATAGTACAGTCCGGTCTCTTCGTCTGATATGTCGCATATCACAGCCTGTGGTTGGTATAACGTCAGACCCCAATAGCCTGATAAGTCATACCGATGTGAGGTCCATAACGGTTCGAGAAACTACTGATAACACTTAGCAGTAGATCTCAGCAACCCTGGCCAGGGATTTCATGTTATAGCCAATCAAGCATAGCGCAATATCAACCCCCAATACCGGAAGAGAAGAAATCCCCTCCTATCGCTCATTGCCTCCATGTGACTCGGGACTGTACCCAAAAACCACTGTTTTGCACGATCTCTTGAACATGGTAAGGTGGAAATCAAAGCACAGTGGGAATCATACAAGTCTCTATGACGATCTCGGGTCGACAGACTAACCTGTACCAGTGTCACCAGAGAACTGCTATCTGACGATAGGTATAATACCATATAGGAGTTCTCGGTGAGTCCGTTCAGTATACCCAGTCTCCACCGAGCACCCGTATACCATCTCTGATGTCAAACACCAATGGATATGGGATCATCCATCGCCTATCATATGGGTCGAGAAGCGTATATGCTAGTCTACTCTAGAATATCGATGCCCCGTCTCGATACTCCCATGACTAGGAACAATTGAAGGATGTACTTACCGACTACCTCTGCCCTACTAGTATGATCTGCATCATAATCCTGGTAGTCATGCACTCATTCTAAGGGCTTTATCAACATGTAATAGAGAGACAATAGGTGTACATGTTAAGATAAAGAGAAACCTGATAGCATACTATTATGTTGCGCAAGAAAGTCCTCTCTATATATGTCCAAGCATCCACTACAATATACATCGTATGTACAGTAATGGCCTCTAAGACATACATATAACTAACACCAGGTAGTCTAAATGCATTGCTATTGCCCCTATAAACTTGTGGATTTTACCGCTCACATAATTAGTTCGAATTAATATCCACTGCTGAATAAACGTCGAGCCTCCGGAGTCATACATATGTGAACTCTTACTTACCAAACATAGAAATATAAAAGAAGAGAAACTATATGGTTGATATAAAAAAAAGGATTTAATTAAATAAGTATATTTGATGTACTATTAATTAAATAAGGGTAAAATTGTCAAATACGATTTGACGTGCTACTCAAGATAATATGTGATATTAAATGAGTAAATAATATAAGCCTCTCAAATATCTTATATATATATATATATATATATATATATATATATATGTGTTGGGGGGGGGGGGAAGGGGGGGCAACATTTATTAAGTTATAACTAATTAGTTTGTTTAAGTGAATAAACAAATTAATTAATTATGGGGGTTTAAATAGAAAAAACTATATCCCTATATGTAGGCTTCTATTTTATACAAATCTTAACCCTAATCGATTCCCTCATCCTCTTCCTAAAATTTTCGTCCATCCCCTCTTCTTTTTAGCCGAAATTTATTAGGAGAAATAAATTAAAAATTCGATTTTTAATTCCTTGTCTTTAATTATAATTCTCTTTAATTAATTAGAGTTCACTAATCTTGAAGATTCGTGTGGAGGCAAGCAAAAAGATCATCAAGGTGTAAACAAGTCATCTTGATTGGATAAGAATCGATCGCTAGCACAACGAACGGAACACAAATCCGAATTTGCGCAAATATATTATCTTTATCGAATCAATTAAGGATTAATTGATTTCGTTAATAATTAACCTAATATATAAACCCTAATTGGTGTTAATAGAAAATTTTTAGTTTTCCCTTCCGCTGCGTTCACACCATTTTCACCAACATGGTATCAGAGAGAAGATTTATAAATTAAGTTAATTCTTTTTTTCTTTGATAGTTGCATCATAAATGTTGCTATAGTTAGGATTAATCGATATTTTTTAAGCATTAGAATATTATTGAATGCATGTGTCAATATTTGTAAAAAATTTAATATGGTTAAATTTGATATATTAGATGTTTTTAATGAGATTTAAAATGTCAATTTTTTAAAAATTTTGTTTACACATAAAAATTTGGAATTTGTAAAAAAAGTTTGTTTTATTATTATTAAAAATATTCTAAATTTTTAAATAAATAAATAAAATAAAAAATCATTTTTCAAAAATATTCCAAGTTTGTTGGAGTTTATTGAAAATATATTTTCAAAATATTCCAAGTTTGTTGGAGTTTGTTGTTTTTTGTCGGAGATTATTTAAATTTAAAATCTAAGTTTATTGGAATTTGTTTAAAAGTGTAATTAAAAGATTTGTTGCTATCTTTAAATTGACATTTAGATACACGTGTGTTAAGTTGTTGACATACAAGATAATTTTGTTTAGTTAATTGTAGTAAGTTGTTATTAAAAATAATTAAATAATTTTAGTTCTAAATTATAGCAACAATTTTATGAAAATCATTATACATGATATAATGAGTTATGGTTGTGATGTGATTATATACCTGCAATGTGTTCTATTTATTTTTGTGTATATGATATACAATGGTTAAATTAGTATATTGGAATAGATTTGGACAAACTCTCTATGATTTGCGTTGTAAATTTTTATAGTGGCAAACAAGTCGCTTGGTAATGGTTTAATTAAATATGGCCAGCGAGTCTCGATTTATTTACGCATTAATTTGTGAGTTTCACGAGGGCAAAGAATTGAAGCAAGAGCTAGGCGTGATTGAAAGAGTTCAATGGAGTATTCAAGCGGCTCATAACTTTTTCTTTTGTTTTTAGTTTATATACATGTGATGTAAAACCCTAAAATGAATTATCGTATTTTAATTCTATCGCTCGAATTAAAGCACGATAAATCAAAGCCGTCCAATCCATTCCAGTATAAGCCCGTTTTTATGATATACATACCAGTAATGCCTTAGAAATTGTTCTTGTAAATTTTCATATCTGTGATGTCTTTAAAATTTGTTTTATTCTCATTACACATTTTTCAAAAACAAGGTTTTGTTAAAATTATTTTTTCTAAAACGATCATAAAAAACAGTTAAAAGAAGTTTTAACAAGAAAACAATGAGAGATTAATAATGGGATTGTTAAGTATGACAAACCACTTAAAATTGAAAAACAATTTTTAAAATGAATAAAGGAGTTAGTAATAACTCAAAAACATAGTTCTTTCTAAAAACGGTTTTCAATTTAAATCAAGTCAAAAACGTTAGGAGTATTTTTCAATGTTATACGTTACCCTCTACCATTTCAATCAAATAGAGTATCCAATATTCATGTTATGGTTGTTGGCGAGTTTTCAAGCCATAGTGTGGTATTTGGATGATATTTGATTGCCAATACATGTGATGTAGAGTAGGTGAACCAATAATAAAGCTTTATTTTTGGCAAGTTGCCAAGAGTCATATTATTGATCCAACTGCTCAAGATATGTGTGGGAATGACTTGACTGAATTATTATGAGTTATGGTTGGCTTGTTGTCAAGCATTTAATAAATTTAGGAGTAAAACTGATAATCGAAAGTTACAAATGTGATTGAAAAAAGAGTTTTGTCCACCTTCTATGGTACATGATGATTTATTGGCTAGTTGTCAATATCACTGTACCATGATAGTTGGATTTCGATTCCCATTTTAAAGTTTTAGAAAATTTATGATTTTCAAATGTTGTGATTTTCATGAAAATGCGCTAAAAATAGTGGGAGCCATCTAATAGATAAATTTATTTATTTTCCAATCTATTTTGATGTTAAGAACATATGCTAAAATATTTTTTTATACTACTCTCAGATTTACTGCTGTTAATCATGACTGGTTTAAAACTGATAACTGAAAAAGGCAAACTGACGGGACACAACTACAAAGACCGGTTACGCAAGATCAAAATCGCCCTCGCTTATGAGAAAGTGATTTACGTTCTCACTTTCTGTCACGACCCGGAAAAGGAACGTGACTGACACTTGAATCATGTGAAGTCTATGGGACCCCACCTATTCAAGTAAGCCAAAAACCCAGAAGTCAAAACCTTTTAAGGGAAAAATAATGGAGATGCTATTTTGAAATAAGGTTTACTGAAATCAAACTTATTCTTATATATATACATAAGTAGTAATATATGAAGCACTATGTTTATATCTAACTTGAAAACCCTTTTTGTCGTTTGAAATTTGGGCAGCACCTCGTTTGTAATTTTTAACCCAAAACGAATACAAACAATAATTTATAAGGCACCCCCAAGCGGGAGCTAGCTCTTCGCCTATTGGCGGAAACAACGACGCAATAATATGAATATAAAACGCCGAAAGGCGAGGATCAAAACATAGAAACAAAGCACGAAAACTAAAGTACCACCAAGAAAATCCCAACAATAATGAATACAAGAGCGCGACTCTAAGACCGAAAGAATATACAATTGTGGTTATCTAAGTCTACTAAATATACAAGTCTAGTTGGTGGAGCCTTTAACTAGATACAACAGAAATAAATAACAAGTACAATACAACGGTGGTCACGATACAAGTGAAACCACCTACCAAGCAATCACCCGAAAGAAAGGATGTGCCAGCAAGCCGCAACGGAACCTGTACGGCTGAACCTGCAAAGAAAACTGTGGCACAACGGGGGTGAGTTGCCAACTCGTGAGTAGAAGACATCACCAAGTAGAAATCGCATGAACGACGATCTCCTAGGTCATACAGTACAATAAAATACTAATAATGTAACACTGATACATCTAGTAGTGGTAAGGGCAGTAATATAAGCATAAGTGTAATACCAAGTACTCGTGTACATGTCACAAGGTAACTATTTGTCATGAGTATCATGTATGAATGCATCACTAAATGGATGTGTCCAGCAACGACACAGAAAATCAAGAAAAACCTGAGTGCCAAGGATCAACACTCGAAAATATCATGAAAACCGTGTCCATCAGCGACACCAAAAACCTCATACCTCGGGCTCCGTCATTCCGGATCGGCCCATATCCTCAAATCTCACGACTGCGGTCGGTATCCTCCGGATGTCCGCCGAGCCAAATATCACCGGTAGGTAGTGCTCCCCTGCCAGGCTCATTGTCTACATCTCGAGCTTCTTGCTCCGGGATACCTTACTGGGTCCACTATGTACCCGATACGGTTCATCCTACTCCTCGAATCGAGGTTTCAAAAACCAACTCAACTGAAGAAAACCTATGGTGGATGCCATACACATCCTATCATGAGAAAACTGTAACTTGCATTTTTAAAATGATAATAAATTTATAAAATTCTTGCGGTTTTCCCTCAAATCCAAAAATCTCATGGAAAATACAAAATCTCAAAATCATGAGTCAATGAACAGTGAATATCGGCATAAAGCCCCACAATATTACATGACAAAATGAATATATATAAATGCATGGGTTATCTAATTAAGGAATGCAATATTTAAACTAGCATATGAGAGTAATCATACTAATAATATGTTGAAACTACCAGTTAACAGGTTATACCAATGAAATAACGTTTTCTAAAGTATACGCGACATGGCAATTACCGATGATAATGTGTGTGAGATGGCAAGCAAGTGTACGTGCAACATGCGTATCATCGGTAATGGTGCAGGTGTCCTAGCAGACGAGATAAAAGCTAAAGAAAACCCATGTACATATATGCAATGCAATGGGAACAATATGAATGTAACGGAAAAGTGAATAGTAAATGCAACATAATAAAGTATACATATATGTATACGAGTCATACAGTTTTAGTGTTTGAAATAACACGACTCATGGTTTTTAGAAAAGTAAGGGCTACAGTGTTTTTGAGAAAGGATATGTCTTTTGAAAAATATGTAGCATCCCTCGGATTGTCTTTGAAAATACTCATGATTCGTTAGTTTTGAAAATATGCATGACTCGATGTTTCCCCCAATCAGAGCAAAGCTCTGTTCAAATTTTGAAATTTAAAATAAAGCTGCACTTCATAAAAGCGCTCGCGCCAAGAGCGCCAGCGCTAAAAGTCAAAGACTCTGAAGCAGCGCACCACGTGCAAAGCACGTGAGCGCCGGCGCTAAAAGTGCTGCACCTTAAGCAGCGCACCACGTGCAAAGCACGTGAGCCCTAGCGCTAAGAGCGCTGCACTCTAGGCAGCGCACCACGTGCAAAGCATGTGAGCGCTAGCGCTAAGAGCGCTGCACTCTAGGCAGCGCACCACGTGAGCGCTAGCGATAGAACAAAATGTTCTCGGCCTTTGGATCAAAGATCCAACGAACATGATTAAAAATCATCAATTGACCAGAATAAAATTCTGTTAAGGAAACATTCCTCAGAATCTTTCCAAACAGGAAAGATCGTGCTATGAAAATCAGAGCACCGTTGGATCAATAATCCAATGGTGATTAAAAATCACCACAATACAGAATAAATTCTGTAGGGGAAAAGATTTCCCAATCTTGTTAAAAACAAGAAGATTGGCTTCTGTAAAACAGAAGCCCTAGGATCAAAGATCCAACGGAGGGGAAATCCCTAAATCAATTAGAGAAAAGATCCCTTCAACCGATTCAACAAATCAGCCTCTACTATATAAAGGATCCAAGACTTCAAGTCTCAAAGCGAGAGACATCCCCATAAACTTTCAAATCGAAAGAAGAAAAGAGAGAGGAACCCCCCATAAACTTTGAGAAATTTCAGGGAGAATAGCAAGCTCTCAGCAGAAGAAGAATTTTTTCAAGGTAAAATAAAGAGATCAAAGCATCTCATCAGAAAAAGAACTTAGTTCTTATGCTAGATCATAGATCTTAAGACAAATTGTCTTTCATAAAAGAGATCATAACATCTCATTATAAAAAGGGAGGAGAATAATTCAATTCTCTTAAGATCACAGATCTATAAAGGCAAAGCCTTTCACCAAAAACATAAGAGATTAAAATATCTCCTATAAAACAAGAACATTGTTCTTAGATCCATGAGACAAAGTCTCTTATAAGAGAGAATTTAATTCTCAGGGAGCAGAGTTGCCGAAAAGGAGCCCTAGCGCTCCAATTAAAGCGCTTCAGCGCTCCAAATATAGCGCACAGCGCTGTAGAGCCTTAGCGCTCCTAATTTAAAAGAGCCTTAACGCTCCAAATTAAAAGAAGAGCTTTAGCGATCCTAATTTAAAAGAGCCTTAGCGCTCCAAATTAAAAGAAGCGCCCCAGCGCTCCAAATATAGTGCACAGCGCTGCAGAGCCTTAGCGCTCCAAATTAAAAGAAGCGCTCTGCGCTCATTGACTGACGCACAGCGCCAAGCGCGCCACGTGCTCCTCACGTGTGCGCTACTTCACCAGGAGCGCTCTGCGCTCATTGACCGGCGCTCAGCGCCAAGCGCGTCACGTGCTTCTCACGTGTGCGCTACATCACAATAAGCGCTCTGCGCTCTTTAACTGGCGCTCAGCACCATGTGCTCCTCACGTGTGCGCTGAGAGAAAATAAATTGATCTTTAAATAATAAAGCCCAGAGCCGTAATGAGTGCTCAGCGTTCAATGAAAGACAAAAAGTTGTCAGGACCAATGCTCAGCATTGTTAAAAGATTGAGCCTAATTAAATGTCTAACATTTTGAATAAATGGGCCGAGCCCAAGTTAGCAACAGATCCCTAATTCAGATTAATTGAGCCCATATGCTCATAAATTTTTGATCTTTGTCCTAAATTGGACTACAGATCTCCCAACCCATATCGGTTCAAGGGTACATCTCTTCACTCTTCTGATATTTGTCGTTGTAATCCTTCAACGTCTTTAGAGAAGTGACGGGTCCCGACAACCAGACATTCCACGGACTGTGGGGTCCTTAAACTCATGGACTATGATGTCCTTAAACTTTACGGACTGTGGGGTCCTTAAACTCATGGACTATGATGTCCTTAAACTTTACGGACTGCGGGGTTCTTAAACTCATGGACTATGATGTCCTTAAACTTTACAGACTATGACGTCTCTAAACTGCTACGGACTGTGGGGTCCTTAAACTCATGGACTATGATGTCCTTAAACTTTACAGACTACGATGTCTTTAAACTGGACCGCAAAGTCCCTAAACTAAAACATTAGAGTCCAAATGCTCTTTTGTTGGATCTAAATGATCCCGTTAAGTTGATCTTAGTTTAAAATTAGACCAACGTATCCTTAACAAACGTTTAAGTTGATCTTAGTCTCAAAGGTGATTAACGATCCTTAAACCCAACCTAAAACCCAAATCTAAAAAAATACGAATTTGGACTAATCCACGCCCTACGGGCGACAACACAAATTAGTCTCCGTCTACAATTCACGGGAAACCAAAAATAAAATAAACATACACGACACGAAGTGACCATCTGGAGAAGGAGAAAGTGGTTACCGCGATGCGGTAGCGTAATTAACTGCAGGGGCTTGCGCCTGCAGGGAAGAGCGTCCCCACAATCAAAAATCCCTCAAACGAGAGAGAATCTGACGAAGTCTGCTACATCGGCCGCATCCGTCTAAACCTCCGATACATGGTGCCATAAATCAACTTGGCATCTTCGGAGAGCTGGATGGATAAAACCAAATAGCATCTGCCCCTAAATTCAGGCAAGACGACCTACGCGGTTTCGTCTCTGTATTCGGCGGTGAACAGATTCTGGCACGCCCGGTGGGACCTTTTCCTCTTTCCACTCCACACTTCGTGTGTCGTGTTTCACGAACAAATTGCGGTTTGCTATAGTTGCCCCTGGATTCGAGGTATTAAGATTTGATGTCTTGCTCCGTGCAGAAAACAGAAGATCAATGGCTTCCAACTGCACAAACTGTAATAGCTGCAACAACTCTCACTCTGTCCTCGCTGGAGGAGTGACTTACGGGCCTCAGGCAGCCTCCGTTTTCAAGATGCCAGTGGAACATGTGACGCAAGCCACTACTGGGCTGTTCTTTGGGACCATGCTCCCACCCATGAGCTTCAACGCCCCATTATCGATGTAGGAGGCTCCAAAGAAGTTGGTCTTTGATCAGCTTACCACCACCGCGGCCTCTTTCAACGGTTCGCCCAAATCCAGCGCCTCGGTTTTCAACAGACTGGGCCAAAGCTCAAGTGGGCTCGTGAAGAAGCCCGTGATACCTGAAGCGGCCATCCCAAAACGGATAACCATCTCTGCTCCAGTGGAAGAAGTCGTCAAAGCGGCTTCTCCTGCTAAAAGATCAGTCTTTGCAAGACTGACTGCTCCAACTCCTGTTCCGGGTGAAGTTACCAAGGCTGCTACCCCTGTCCGAAAGTCTGCCTTCGACAGGTTGGCCATCTCCTCTCAGCGGACGTCGGTTTTCGACAGGCTAACGACGACAACAGCCCCTTATCAGAGCAGGGGGCATGAAGAAGCCACCCCCATAGCTGAGCCAATCCCGTCTGCTCGACACGCTCGACGTCGCCACTGGCGTCGAGTGAGGAAGGCTGGGGGCAGTTCCCCTTCTGGACCGATTCCGCCAGCTCTAACGGTGGAAGTTGATACTGCTATTCCAACTGGGAACAACTTTGAACTACTTAACAGGGTGCGCAGGAATTCGCCAACTGCCGTGCTAAAAAAGTCTCCTCCGCCTGTTGAAAAGATCACAAAGGCGAAGCCAGAGCAGCCCCCTCAGCGGCTGTCCTCTAAAATTCATAAAGTTTGGCGACAGGTCCAAGACTCGGTGATCAACTAAGACTACTCTCGCCAACCGAAAAAGATGAAAGTTCGACAAGAGAAGGACCACCCTGTTGTACCACAGAAGGTGTCGTCTACTTGGGTGCCCGCTGCAACGGCTCCCTCAACTTCGACCGCTCAAAAAAGGGGAAGGCCGGAGAAAATTCCCGTGTCTGCGACGAATCTCAAGGGCACCGAATCTAAATGCCCCAAATCTGGGGGCATGGTGGTGCACACTATCTATATGGCATCCGGAAAAGAGGATAGCCGTATTTCTACGGGTCACCGACCACTCACTAGATCTGTAACAAAGACCCAGGGGCAACAACAGAATCTCTAGGAAATGTTAACACAGATGGCCGCACTCACTGGGCCAAAAGAGAGCCCGGAGACATCGTCAGAGCAACGTCAAGAACAAGAAACCGATGCTGAGTTCCTCCGCAGGATCCTCGTGAAGAAGGACAAAGAGGCAGCGGAACAAGCTGCCAACATAAAACGAATGACGCTTTTATTCCAAGACATGGTCGGGATGATGTTACAGCTGGATCCTCCAGCTGAAGACCCTCCGATTATCCTTGACGATGACAGAGGGGAGGCATCGCACTCCCTTCCGACTTGTTCAGCAGCCAAGGAAGAGACCATTTCTAAAGCCGCCTTGGATGACTATATCGCTCAACAGATACGAGCTCATCAGGCGAGCGAAGCGGCTGGCCAAATCGTTAAAACTGGACGACCCTATCCGGGTTGGTACAATCAAATAAAGTACCCGCCAGGATATACGATCCCTAAATTTCACGTATATAAGGTGATGGGAAATCCACACCTGCATGTTGCTCAATTCAGAGCCTTGTACTGTAATACTGGGGGTGACGACAAACTGCTGCTTCGCCAGTTTGTTGGCAGCTTGTCGGAGACAGCATTTGAATGGTTTTCTGAGCTCCCGAATGACTCCGTTAAGACATTTGCAGAAATGGAGTTACTATTTACGCAGAGATTCGCAAGCGCTAGCGAATGCACCCCCATCACAGCATTAATTAATGCCAGGGTGAAGCCGGGCGAAACATGGGTCCAGTACGCGATACGATGGTAGAATCTATGGTCGAAGTGCGAGCAACGCATTGAAGAAGCGCCTGCGGTAGGCATGTTCGTGGGTACTCTGGATCCGCAGGCAACTATATCCCAGTTCATGATGTTTTTTAAGCCGACTACCTTTCAGACCTTGATTGATAAGCTGGCTCAAATGGACCAGATGGGTCATAAGCCTTCCTTTTCAAAGACAGAACCACGGAATGAAAAGGGCAAAGGAAAAGCGACCTTTGTCGCCAATGTTCAACAACAGCCGAGCGACTTAAAACCGGTTGTTCGTCAAAGAAACGTGCGTCCACGCCAATCCCTTGAGGAGAGACTGGGACGTCCTTACTCGTTTCCCTGGGATAAAACAAGGCGACTGTTCGAGCTGGCAGTGCACAACAGGCTCATCAATCTTCCAGACCCAAGACGTCCGCTGCAGCCAGGCAGTGCCAACAATCCTAATTACTGCCCCTATCACCGAGCAGTAAGCCATCCAATTGAAGATTGCTTTGTCTTCAAAGGCTGGATTAAGGACCAATACCAACAGGGCAAATTTGCACTGTCTGAGAATTGGAAAGTAAGCCCTCTTCAGCCGCACGCTCTTAAAAGGGTGGACACACCGGGGGTATCGTGCTCTTTTATAGAAGAAGCTCCATGGGAGGTCGCTCTTTCGGACAAAACGAAAAGAATGCTGAAGGATCTCCAAACATGTCCGGCGATCAGGTGGAAAAGTCCGCTAGAACCCGAGGTCATTGAAGGAATGCTGAAGCCGCGCCCGATGCCAAGAATTAGTAGCGATAGTCAAAACACTCAGTCTCAGCCATCAAAGTCTTCAAAGAAGAAGAAGAACACCAAAAAGCCCGTAAAGCCTGATGACAAGCACACGGACCTGCAAAAATATATCGACGCGCTGGAAGAATATAACCAGAAGGCGCGAACCCCGGTCACACTCCAAGAATTTCTCAACCACATCTTTGAAGACGGAGATGGCGACAAAGATGAGGGAGAAGACTCGTCAGATGAACCTGAGGATTATGTGGCAAGCTGCCACGTGATCTCTCACTCGTCAATGAATGGTGAAGAAGCTCCTGATACAGAGAAACTGGGGGCAGATCCCGAACTGGAACTCCTAGAACCATCAGATGAGATAATTGACACGCTGCTGAATGAAGCCTGCCAGAAAAGTAAAGCCAATCAAGAGCGCGAACTGGCCATCTACGAAAAATCCAAACGCCGGCGACTGAATAAAAAGGTTGAAGCACTCCAACCAGATCGAAGCATGTCCGCCGCAGACAAAAGCAAACTTAAGATAAAGAAACGATTCGCTAGAGCCCTGTCAATGGGAATGAAGTTGCCCTCTTTCAGAGGAAACTCTCCTGGTGGTATACATTCCTAACTTCTGCTTATACCATCAGAGGATTGCACACCCTACCGAAGAGTGCATAGCCTTTAAAAACTGGTGGCAGGGATACGTTGCTTACTGACAACACGTTCAGCGGATGAAGCGCAAGACACGTCGAGAGCAGAAGAGCATGATAAATGAGCGCAAAAGAACTACCGGCAACTGTCACATGGTTGATAGCAAGGGATCGCAAGTTCTCACCTTCGGGAGCGATTCAGATGATGAAATAGCCTTCGGCCCTTTCTTCAAGGAATCCATCTCCGAAACAGAAGAGACGAAGACCTGCGAGAACATTCAGCTGCGCAATCGCACGCTACCCGAAAAGAATCTCGGACCCACAAACAGGGGATCAGATAGAAAAGATAAGGGGAAGGAAAAAGTCCCTGAGGATATCGCCTTCGATGATCGGTTCGTTGAAGAGCTGGCAACCTAGGACCCGCCTAAGAAAAACAAGGCGGATTACAACGTTCTAGCACACTTGAGGAAGATACCCTCACAGCTGAGCGTCTTGGATGCCCTTCTACTATCTAAAGAGGCGTGGGATTCTATGATCAAGGCACTACAAGAGCCTGATCAGTTTCAAGCTTTCCTTGCCGAAGAAAAGATGAAAGACAAGCTGGAAGAAGTGTACACAGCCGACATCACCTTCAGTGATGAGGACCTCCTCCTTGGGACGTGCGAGCATAACCTGTATGTTACCGGATATCACCATGACATTAAGATAGGGAAGATTCTAGTTGACAACGGGTCTTCTGTCAATCTCCTAAATGTGAGGGTACTAAAAGAAATCTGCATGAGCGTTCAACACCTCGCTCGGGATAAAATCACTATCTCCGGGTTCGACTCCCAGTCATCACGGACGCTTGGGTCTGTGATACTGACATTACGTTTTGGGCTGCTCGTTACTGATATCAATTTCTACGTCATTGACGCCAAGACTTGCTACAACGCTTTGCTCGGCCGGCCTTGGTTACACGATAACAACATTATCCCTTCTACACAGCATCAGTGTATGAAGTACTTCAAAGATGAGCTTGAATATACTGTGACAGGGGAGTTGAACCCATTCTCCGTAAACGAAGTCCGAAAGTACGAAGATGCAAAGTATTTCTTACCAGACTTCGAAGACACAAAAAGATGTCATAAGCCTGAGGATAAGCAAAAAGCTATCACCACCATTCCGGTCTTCGGGAGCGATACCGAGAGGGAAGAAGAGATAGTATGTTCGGGACCTCCCCGATACAACAAACCGGGACCGTCTACCCCTATTTTAGTCTTTGGCAGTGACTCTGAAGACGAGGTTAACGCAGTATTCTCGGCTCGTCTATCAGTGCAAGCCTTCACTGGAGATAAACGGAGTTTGCAAATCGCCATGGTTCCGCAAGAGAATTACAAAGAGATCGACGCACTTGATACCTACAGTGTGCAAGAACTACAGACGTTCTACATCCCTCCCAGGCGAAAATATGAAAAGGCGATCCTCTTTTATCGATCCGCAGAAACCAAAGGGGGGAAAGAAATCTGGCATGGTGCCGATTCTGCACTTGACAGACTCCAGCCCATCCGTCTGCCCAGATACTACACAGAAGGATTAAAAAGGCTGTTAAGATGCCAAGGCGTACCCTTCAAACAGACTGCTCAACAAGATCAGTTCTACAACAGGATCGGGAGCGTCCCCGAAACTCCGCGAAAATTGCCCAACGGGAGAATGGAAACGATCGGGCTTGGATATGTTCAATCCAAGAAACGGGAACGATTCCAGGGTTGCTACGTTATACATGACTTTGATGAAGAAGGAGATGCTCTGTTAGAAGACGCTAACCCTGAACCAAAACGAGGTCTCGCTATGAAAGTTCCAAGTCCGTCGTTTGAAGAACAGATGGACAGGCTGATAAAGGAAGCGGGTCAAAAGGCCCGGGATGACCATAGCAGCGAAATGGCCATTGATTGTTTGCTGTTTTTGCGTATGCGTTTTGAATCAAAGAATATAATACCTCAATCAATAACGGTGTCGCTTGGTAGCTAGCCGATTGAGTACGGGTCGGTCCACAGGAAAAACGTGTTCTTTTCTAATTGTTCTAACGAGTCAATTCCTATTTGTGGTAGGTTTTGATTTTTATAAAAACTAAGATTGAATTAAAACTTTGCTAAGGTTAGGATTAGGTTAATTTGGAAAGTTAATTCTACTCACTGCTTCTTTTGCCTTAATTAAGAACATAGGTGTTAGGGTAATAGTTAACAAAGGGGATTAGCACGGTAAGGAAGAAACGTAGTTTCTTCATTTTGGTCCTTGTCCGTCCTTTCTTAACTCTTAGCCCTAACCTCTATGTAAATCAATTACTACCGGTCTAACTAGAGAATCACCGCTATCTCGTAGGATAGGGTGCCGTAGTGAGCGGTGGGTGTTTGATTTACATCGAGTCCTAATTTATAAAGTTATGAGGGCAAGAAAGGAGTGAGAGATTTCCATCTCTCAAACCTACCCAATCCTAACCCTAACAAGTGTGGAATTACTCACTCATTAGGGAAATTGCGACAAAATTCATTTTTATAAATTTTCTTTTAAATTAACTAATGAAATTGCAGATAAATAAGACAGGTAAAAAAAACTGCAGAGAAATAAACTTGCAATTAAGAAGAACACAAGATAAAAAAAATAACTTACTTTATTGATGCACTCTTGAACGATTACAAAGGAATTGAAATTTAGTCTAGAATTAAAAAGAGGCATGCCTAATTAGGCTTTAGGGTTTCCTATTTATAGATAGGAGAAACCCTAGGGTTTACATCCGATTCACATCTAAAATTACAAAACTACCATAAGAAAGCCGGTCAACGCACCGACACCACCGACAAAATTGCACTGACACGTGCTTAGCACGGCCACGGAACCGCGGCGGAAAGCCATGTTTGGCCGCGGATCCGCGGCCATATGGTAGGGTCTTGAGTTCATTTTCTCAGGGCTTTTTCATGTTGCTTTTTCTTTCTGTTTTCTTCACTTGGTTCTTCAGAATCTTTTCTACTTTCTTCCAGATTTCCAACAGTGCAGAATTTGTGGACTTTTACCGTAAGCTTTGCTTCGAAGTCTTGTATCTTGTGCTGCCCTTGAACTGTCTTGTGCATGGAACTGTTTACTGATCTTCATTTGTTCCTTGAACTGTTAGGCGGCATCATACGGATTCGTCTTTTGTTGGTCGTAGTCTCACTTTTGTAACGTCTTTTCATGAATTTCACTATATTGTTCTGAGAACCTGTAATCTGCAACTATTTAGCAGACATGGATCAAAAGCACCTATTTATTTGTAAAATGATTAAGAATGGGGAATATAATAATGTAAAATTATGATATGAACAAATACGCCCAAACTTATCTTTTGCTCGTCCCGAGCAAAACTATTTTTATTCTCGAAAAATCCTAACCTCACTTTTGCAGGGAATCACGATTGCACTGAGCTCGTGCAACAAGCCGTTAAACCTCTAGGTGTCCCTAGTAGGAGGAGTGTTGTCTCCTGAGGGTTTTCAACGGATACTACCCACAAAATCCGATCAATTTGGCTTATTGACTTTCATTCTTCAATTCCGTGTTCTAACAAGAAATTCTATTATCTTTAACTTAGAAATCATCAACCCGTATTTTTCACACTCACTTATCATTTAACTTAAGATCGTATATGTTCTGTAAATTTACTTAGCTTTTAGCATCTTTTAAATTTTCCTTCTAAGGTTCCGTCTCAACTTAGAAATTTTTATCATCTCTACTGAAGATATAACTCCTATTTTTCATTCCTATCTCTCATCCAAACCCAATCATATATCCCTACATATGTGTATGTATCACCCCTACACTTGGAAATTCAATTCAAGCTATCATACTCTTGTCCATTGTCCAAAGTACTTTTAGTTGGTGAATTTTAGATGAAATTGCTCACACATCCTTCATGCGACCGTTAATACTTTTTGAGGTACTAACGACCGATTACAAAATGTGTTTACGCGTTAAGACGTAATTCCTCGTCTTGTAATACCTAAGGCTTTAGCAGTGACTCCCAAACCAGTTGGTCTAAGGCACTAGGTGATAAAGCACCCTCGCTATATATTTTTATTATTTTACGCAGCCTTAAGTAATTACAAAACCAGTGTTCATTTTTTTATATCTCTTTATTCACACTTGTACTTTTATTTTATTTTCCTTCATACTAAGGATTTTAGACAAGAGTATTTCAAGGTATCCTCTACTATTCCAAGTTTCAAGGCGCGTGTTTGTGCAAGTTGTAGGGTATGTATTTTCAGAATTTAGACTTAAGGTTCAGAATTATTTTTCAAACTTACACTTCAAATAAAAATTCAATACTCTTCCCTTATTTTGACTTAGCCCAAGAACTGAACTCAAAATTTGCCTATTTCTAAATAAACTGCAAGGACATATATTTTCTATAATTAAACTTTAAGAAAGGTTATTTTTAGGGTTTTTTAATTTACCAAGTTTAGGATCTAGTTTTTCCTAACCAGTCAACCGTCATGTTGAACTTAAGTCGAATATGGCCAAAATTGAACTTTTCAATTTTTATAATTTTTATTTTTATTTTTTTGATTTTTATGGGTTTTAAAATAAGTATGAAAATGCAAAAATATACATATGAATGCGAAGGAAGAAAGCTTACCGAGCACACCCCCAAACTTAAAGTTGACAGTGCCCTCACTGTCAGGCTATACCAAGAGGGTCAAAATTGCCGGTACTCCCATGTTAGGTTTTTTTTATTAACAGAAAAAGAAAACAAAAAATATATACACAAAAAGGTTCCCCCCAAACTTAAGTGAAAAAGTGTTTCCACTGTTGAAGCATTAAAGTTCAGATTTAGGGAGGAGAAAAACACAGTATCAAACTATACATGGCCTTACACAGGCCAAAGGTTAGCACCAACCATTCAAAAATTTTATCGTTATAATGGTGTGGTTGGTGAAAGAATGGAGTGTAGAGAAAAGAATTGAGAAACACACTAGACCGTGTGGAGATAGAAGCAGTATACGGTCTCGGTGGAGGAGAAGAATGGCGGAAGGGAAAAAGAAATGGTGGTGGTTCGACTTCTTCAGGTTGAGGTTGATTAATCACAAAATCCGTGTCATTTAGGAATACGAGTTCGTCGGTGAAAATATCTTCGAAACTTTCATCGATGGTCCGATTGAACATTTCAATGTCAATAAGTGTCGCGCCAGAATTCAACACACTTGATTTTTCAAAAATTATCAAGCTAGGAGACTCGTAAGGCTCATCTACCTTATTCTCAAAAGAGTCTAAATCAAGTTGTTTTTTTAGAATTATCGAACTCAAAATATCGGATTGCGATTCATTAATACTCGCTATCATTAAAGGAAGATTAGAAGAAGAACCAGATAAAGTGGGAGAAAGGAGTGGAATACGAACTTGAGGGTGGAAATGGAGTGTATAAATTAGCACAATTTGTAATGACCGATGTGTAAAAAGCGATTGTGCTAATCTATCAACCCACTGAGAAATGCGGTCAAATCCCTCAAGATTCGTGAGAAAAAATGGGTACGTCGAACTTGGTAAACCAGACATTGAAAATGAAAGTGTAATGGGTTCCTGCAAAGTCGGAACAAGGATGGAGGGAAGTGATTTAGGAAGGGTAATAGTTAAAGGTTCAGGAGGGTGTACATAGTCAGTGGAAGGGACATGATGAATTGGAAAATTCGACTCATCAAACAAAACTGGTTCATTCTCAATACTATCCTCATAATTCCCCTCAAAAGTTATCTCATCCATGCAATTATCATCAAAATCCAGACGCATATGAAGTTCGGGAAAACATTTAATGACTCGGGATGATGAATTAGAGAGAAAAATTCAGTCAAATCTGCGGGTTCATCATCCAAAATATTCCCAACGTCGATATCCTTAATCAAGTGAAAATCAATTTTCTTAGACAACTCATCAAAAGCATGGTTATTAATCAATTCAGGTTCTAGAGTGAAGGTGTAAAGGTCAAAGGGATTGGTGATGGTTTCACTCGAAAGGGACCCTTCACAATCAGGTAAATCAAACACTACAAAGTCGCACAACTCATTAAACGTTTTATCTTCATCTGGTGAATCATTTGGAACACTTGATAGAAATTCAAAACCGAAATTGTAGGATTCAATTGGGGATGGGTAGGTTTGATTTGGAAGGGTGCACAGCTCACTCTTTCCACTCAAATTCTCAATCTGTCCAACCGCCTCATCATACAATGGAAAATTTGGAGCTAGTTGGAAACTAGCTACCGGGTCACTAGGTTATATAAGGGCGGCCATGGACGCTTTCAGATCCATCATATGTTGTCTTGACGTTACCATAAAATCTTCCAACGACTGTTCTAGACTAGACATGGGTTGTGAAGGGGTTTTAGTAAAAGATTCAAAGTTGTTTGGATTCTGGAAACTCCCAAATGGCTGTGTAGAAGCAATGTCTAGGGAAGGTGCAGCAGTTCGGTAAGATGGATAGGAATTGAATGGTTGGACAGTATTAGGATCAACATTTGGATAAAAAGATGAATGGAATTGTTGATCCCAAGAACTGGAAGTGTTGAAAGGTGTGAAAGATCGGCTACGAGATTGTTCAATATGTTCAGCAATAGACATGGGTTTCGGAATTACCACCGGACTCTCAAAAGGGGTATCAACGTAAGAAGGTGGTGAAGGTTGAAACGGTTAATACAAAGTGAATTGCGGAGTCCAACTGTTTCTCATAGACGCATCTATTCGATCTTTCAAAGAAATTTTGGGCATGGAGGGGTCGTCCGAAATTCGACCAAAACAATGCGCGTAGGAAGCAATGTCTGGTTGAGGGTACCAAAGTTCGGCAAGAGTTTTGCGAGGTGGGGTACCCATGATGTGAGAAAGGAGAATAAAAAGAATGTGATGATTTTTTTGATTTTTTTTTGATTTTAAAAAAAAATTGTTTGTCTTTGGAGTTTTGAAATTTTTGAAAGTGTTTTTTTTTTAGAAAGAGTTTTGCAAAAGTTTGTACGGAACTACGGCACAATTTCAAACAATCACAATTTATACATGCACAATCAAGCCTAGAGCTAGGGTCTCCTAACTCAACTAGACTGCTCTTAACTGTTCTAAAGCGACCAGTTGTGAGATATCTCTCAAATCGCCTCTTCACCGCCAATTGTTGCCAGGTAAGCACAAGTGAAGAAAGGAGGGACCCGCTCACGAATCACCATGAGACGAGCCTTTTAAAATTACCTTTCTCACTTGTAAACGACCGATTGCCCACAACCTTTCTCTGTCCTAATGAGCACGACAGTCCTTAGTTGGCTGAGTCTAAATATTTTTTAATTAAGCTCAAGGGTGATGCGTATGCTTTTAGTGATTTCTGGGGTCTTAGGAAGGGTAATGAAATCTCCACCCAATCTGAATTGGTGTTATAGCCCTTAAAAGTCCGTATTAATTATGCAAAGCAGTTAACACATCAAAAATCTAAAACACTTGCAATTTTTTTATTATTTGGCAGCGCAAAGAATCCTGCACAAAAACAATTTATTGGAGGGGGAGAAGAATTTTGAGCAAAGAACCCTGCAGGAAAATTTTTCAGTGGAGTTCGGAGGGTAGAAGAAAGGACAAAAATACTTACAGAGAATTTTGGGATGCTGACGTCACTGGTTCCGCGGTCAACTGCATATATCTGCCGCGGTTCTGCAGTGGTTCTGTTAGTTTGGATCTCCAAAAATTTTTTGTTTGTTGTTATGATTCTTCTCTGTCTGTTCAGATCTTCTGTTTATTGATTTGTTCACTGGGTTTTTTTTTTCAGATCTGAATCTGTCCGTCTTCTTTTCCTGCACACTTGCACAAAAACCTTTCAAAAAGAACAAGATGATTTTTATTTTTATTTTATTTTATTTTATATTTTTTTTTGTTTTAAATTTTTTCAATATTTATAATTTTTATAATTTTTTATTTTTTTTATTTTTTATTAACCCGAAATTATACAAAGAAAAAGACTACCGTCTCCCCGGCAACGACGCCATTTGATTGTTTGCTGTTTTTGCGTATGCATTTTGAATCAAAGAATAGAATACTGCAATCAATAACGGTGTCGCTTGGTAGCTAGCCGATTGAGTACGGGTCGGTCCACAGGGAAAACGTGTTCTTTTCTAATTGTTCTAACGAGTCAATTCCTATTTGTGGTAGGTTTTGATTTTTATAAAAACTAAGATTGAATTTGATTTGAATTAAAACCTTGCTAGGGTTAGGATTTGGTTAATTTGGAAAGTTAATTCTACTCACTTCTTCCTTTGCCCTAATTAAGAACATAGGTGTTAGGGTAATAGTTAACAAAGGGGATTAGCACGGCAAGTAGTTTCTTCCTTTTGGTTCTTGTCCGTCCTTTCTTAACTCTTAGCCCTAACCTCTATGTAAATCAATCACTACCGGTCTAACTATGGAATCACTGCTATCTCGTAGGATAGGGTGCCATAGTGAGCGGTGGGTGTTTGATTTACATCGAGTCCTAATTTATAAAGTTATGAGGGCAAGAAAGGAGTGAGAGATTTCCATCTCTCAAACCTACCCAATCCTAACCCTAACAAGTGGGGAACTACTCACTCATTAGGGAAATTGCGACAAAATTCATTTTTATAAATTTTCTTTTAAATTAACTAATGAAATTGCAGATAAATAAGACAAGTAAAAAAAATTGCAGAGAAATAAAATTTCAATTAAGAAGAACACAAGATAAAAAAATAACTTACTTTATTGATGCACTCTTGAACGATTACAAAGGAATTGAAATTTAGTCTAGAATTAAAAAGAGGCATGCCTAATTAGGCTTAGGGTTTCCTATTTATAGATAAGAGAAATCCTAGGGTTTACATTTGATCCACATCTAAAATTACAAAACTACCCTAAGAAAGCCGGGTCAACGCACCGACACCACCGACAAAATTGCACCGACACGTGCTCAGCAAGGCCGCGGAACCGCGGCGGAAAGCCATGTTAGGCCGCGGATCCGCGGCCATATGGTAGGGTCTTGAGTTCATTTTCTCAGGGCTTTTTCATGTTGCTTTTTCCTTCTGTTTTCTTCACTTGGTTCTTCAGAATCTTTTCTACTTTCTTCCAGATTTCCAACAGTGCAGAATTTGTGGACTTTTACCGTAAGCTTCGCTTTGAAGTCTTGTATCTTGTGCTGCCCTTGAACTGTCTTGTGCATGGAACTGTTTACCAATCTTCATTTGTTTCTTGAACTGTTAGGCGGCATCATACGGATTCGTCTTTTGTTGGTCGTAGTCTCACTTTTGTAACGTCTTTTTATGAATTTCACAGTATTGTTCTGAGAACCTGTAATCTACAACTATTTAGCAGATATGGATCAAAAGCACCTATTTATTTGTAAAATGATTAAGAATGGGGAATATAATAATGTAAAATTATGATATGAATATCCATCTACGAGAAAGCCAGGACGCAGCGCCTCCTTCAGCAGGCTACGAAATATGACGATGCCCTTCGTTACCAGCTCGTCATACAAATGACCCGACATGGAGGTAAAAACAAACTAAAGAACGAAAAAAACGTTCGACAGTGGCGAAGCGGGTCCAAGAAGCCTCACGATCGAAAATTGAGCAGCCGGGATCCGTCTCTTATAAAGAAGATGAGTCGAGCATATTCTTTTCCCCAAGACAAGACAAGGAAGATATTCAGCCTTGTCATGAAACATCAGATGATTACCCTCCCGGAGTCCAAACACCCCGAACAAGCAGACGGGGTCTCTCATCCGGATTACTTCTCCTATCACCAAGCGATCGGACATCCTCTGGAAGACTGCTTCACATTCAAAAACTGGGTAGAAGACCAGTATCAGCAAGGAAAGTTCGCTTTATCCAGCAGATGGAGGGTAACCCCGCCACAGAAGCATGAACCGAAAGCCACGTATGCAGCGAGAGTAGAACCAGATCAACATCGGTCTTGGAAACGATCTCTTACCTGTCACGTAATAACTCTGACAGGAGGAGTGTCCGAAAATATGGCTGACCTCTCCCGGTGCTTCGAAAATGATAACGACGAAGTGATCTCAGAGTTTCCACCGGCGCCAAAAGAGCTGGAAGATGGGATACATACTACTGCAGATAACCTAAGGAAAATTGACTTGGGGACGGCAAACGAACCGAGGCCTACTTTCGTCAGTGAGCTGCTGTCCGAAGAATAGGTAGCTATGCTAAGAGACATGCTTATGCAGTATAAAGACTGCTTCGCATGGAACTACTCCGAGATGCCGGGGCTAGATCCAGAGATAGCTGTGCATAAATTGGCGATATCTCCGGACGTCAAGACAGTCAAGCAAGCATCAAGAAGAATGCAGCTCGAACTTGAAATGAGCATCAACATCGAGGTCAAGAAGCTAATCGACTTCGGCTTCATCCAAGAGATTCAGTGCCCTGACTGGATTGCCAACATTGTCCCAGTGATGAAGAAAAATGGGACGGTATGCATTTGCGTAGACTTTCGAGTCCTCAACAAAGCTTGCCCGAAGGATGATTTTCCCGTACCGGTCACCGAGCTGATGATAGACAACACGTCCACTCACGAAGTCTTCTCCTTCATGGACGACTCATCAGGATATAATCAAATAAAAATGCATCCCGAAGACCAGAAGCATACCGCTTTCCGGACTCCTCTGGGCATATTCTGTTACAAAGTGAAGCCATTCGGCTTGAAGAACGCTGGCGCTACCTATCAGAGGGCCATGACGAAGATTTTCGATGACCTTATACACGAGATTGTCGAATGTTATATCGACGACCTTGTGGTGAAAAGCAAATCGCACGAGGAGCATTGGGAGAATCTAAAAATAGTATTCCAACGTCTTCGGAAATACAATCTGAAGATGAACCCTCTTAAATACGCGTTCGGAGTCTCCTCATGAAAATTCCTAGGATTCATCGTACGACACCGGGGCATCGAAATAGACCCGTCGAAGATTAAGGCGATCATGGAAATGCCCCCGCCAAGAACTCTCAAGCAACTGCGGTCTCTCCAAGGGAAGCTCGCGTATATTCGGCGGTTCATAGCCAATCTTTCCGGCAAATGCCGTCCCTACAGTCACTTGATGAAGAAGGGAACCCCGTTCATTTGGGATCGCAAATGTCAAAGCGCACTGGACGAAATCAAGCAATACTTGCAGAATTTGCCGGTATTGACCGCTCCGGTCAAAGGAAAGCCTCTCATCCTATATACAACTTCCCTGGAGGGTTCCTTAGGCGCGCTTTGGGCACAAGAGAATGATCAAGGGAAGGAAAGAGCCCTCTACTATTTGATACGAGTTCTCCAAGGGGCAGAAAACAATTACTCACCTATCAAAAAACATTTCCTGGCGTTAATCTTCGCTATAACGAAGCTCAGACACTATGCGTTAGCGCATGAGGTCCACCTCATATCAAAAGTGGACCCTCTCAAATATTTGATGTCGAGAGCTATACTAACAGGACGGCTCGTTAAATGGGCCCTACTCTTGATGGAGTTCTTGATAACATATCGACCGCTCAAGGCAGTGAAAGTCCAGGCCATCGCCGACTTCCTCGCTGAGCTTCCCATACCTGCCGATTCATCCCTAAATTGCGAATTGCCAGATGAGCATGCGTTTGACACAATCGATGGGGAGAAAGGAGAGAGTAACACCCGGTGGGAACTCTACTTCGGCGGAGCATCTTCCATGAAGAAGCGAAAGCACAGCACCCCCATAATCAAATCTGGGATAGGCCTTATCTTTGTGACTCCACAAGGAGGGATAATACGCTTTGCCTTTTCCTTGATAGAGCCGAGGACAAACAATGAAGCCGAATATGAAGCATTGATAGCAGGTCTTGAGATCGCTGTCGACATGGGAATCGAAAACCTCCTCATACACGGAGACTCCCAGCTGGTCATTAGTCAAGTAAATGGCGACTATCAAACGTACAAACCAGAGTTGGTAAAGTACGGTGAGAGAGTGCAACAACTGTTGACTCGAATCCCTTCCTATGCCCTAGAAAGCATACCGCGCGCGGAAAATAGCAAGGCGGATGCATTAGCCAAGCTCGCTAAAGAACTGGCCGACGAGAACCTCGATGACGTAAGGATCGTTGTGCAAAGCCGTCGGGTTCTTGCATCGGCTGAAATATCTCCGGAGTCATTTGAAGAAAAGGAAGCAACCAAGCAAGCGGCCCTACAAATAAAAGACCAGGAAAAGGCTAAGTATTGGAGAGAATTCTTTATAGACTACTTCAAATCCCGTCAAACACCTGAAGATGCGTCCTCAAGGCATCAGCTTATGAAACGAGCTCTATCCTTTGCATTCGTCAATGATACTCTGTATAAGAGATCGTTCGACTCTCTGTGGCTAAGATGCCTGGGACCTGAAGAAGCAAGGAGAGCCGTCCAAGAAACTCACAACGGACTCTGCGGTTCTCATCAAGCCGGGCCGAAGATGAAGCTGAAGATCAAAAGGATGGGCTACTATTGGCCCACGATGATCCAAGACTGTCTCGAATACGCGAAACAGTGCCACTCGTGCCAAATTCACGGAGACTTCATCCATCAGCATCCAAATCCACTACACCCGACAGTGGCTAGCTGACCGTTCGAAATGTGGGGAACCGATATAATAGGGCCCATCGAGCCAGCATCGTCCAGGGGACATCGGTTCATACTGGCAACATCCGATTGTGGGCAGAAGAGGTACCACTAAGAGAAGTGAAGATGGAGAACATCCTCCATTTCTTCAAGACACACGTCATTTATCGGTTCGGCACTCCGCGATGGATTATCTCCGATAACGGGCCGACCTACAGAAGCCATAAAATCATCCGCTTCGCACAGCAACATAATATAGACTGGAGATACTCTTCGGTCTATAATCCTCAAGCTAATGGTCTAGCTGAGGCCTTCAACAAGACCTTGACGAAGATCGTGAAAAAGACGGTGTCCAAAAATAAGAAAGACTGGCACGAGAGACTGCATGAAGCTCTCTGGGCGTATCAGACCACGTTCAAGACGGCCACAAACACAACGCCGTATGCATTGGTATTTGGCACTGAAGTAGTACCCCCTTGGAGATAGAGCTACCCTCCTTACGAGTGGCGGTTCATTACGAGCTAACGGACGAAGAGAATGCTCATCTTCGGCTTGAGGAGCTCGACGCCCTTGACGAAACACGGCTCATGGCGCAGCAAAACTTGGAAGCTTACAAAGCAAAGATGACGCGTTCATACGAGAGATTGACTAGGCCGAGAACATTTCGCCAAGGCGAACTCGTGCTAGTGGTCAAGAGACCTATGATCCCTAATCATGCCAAACGGGGGAAATTCGAGCCGAACTATGAAGGCCCGTACATCATAGACAAAATCTACTAGCGTGGGGCTTATTTGTTCATGGATATGCATGGCGAAAGACCTTTCAGGCCAATAAACGGCCGTTTCTTGAAGAAATACTACGCCTGACCGAGATGTCTATAAACTACTACGGACCGCAGCATCCCAAGGCTGACGCAAAAAAAAAGGTACGTCCATAAGCAAGATGGGCACGGATGAAAACCCGAAAGGGCTCCGTGAGTAAAAACAGCAGGACTATCGGCGAGTTTGTGAAAACCCAAAAGGGCGCAATCTCGTTAAAAGACACTTGCAAGGTCCTCTCGACCCTTTAAGGAGAAAATACCTGCGTGAGATCCTTATGACTCACAAGGGAGCAACACACTTAGGGATCCCCAAGATTCCTAAAAAGAAGTTACACATACGAGATCCTCACGACTCGTAAGGAGAATTCCCCTTTGAGACACTCACGGCTCATAATATTCAAAAGCCTTAAGTTACATGGATCTGAACCCGTTCTTAAGCCATCACCTTTCCCAAACTGCCCTACAAGCGTTTCAATATTGACCCTTGTATACAATCAACGGGCACGAATAAACATCTCCCTGACAAAGTCTCACCAGCGACTAGGGATACGCTCACACGGTGAACGACCCTTGTAAGTCCCCTCGACTTATAAGGAGAAAACACTCTTGTAAGATCCTTACGACTTATAAGAGAACATACACTTAAGAATCCTCACGATTTTTAAGAAGAAAACGCACTTACGAGATCCTCACGACTCGTAGGGAGAAACACCTTTACGAGACCCTTACGGCTCATAAAGTTAAAAGCCTTAGTCGACAGGATCTTAACCCTGTTTGCTAAGCCACCTTTGTTCGAACCGACAAAGGCAGATGATGATTCGCTCCTGGAAATATCCCAGTTGTAGCGATGCTGATTCCTGAATCGGAATCAAGTTCCAAGTCTTTTCATGGCAAATGATGATTCACTCCTGGCAATATTCCAGTCGTAGCGATGCTGATGCTGAGATTGGCACCAGAGTCTAAGTTCTACACTCGCGATAAAAATCAGCGAGCCAAAAATGCATATGAAATAGCCGAAATGATGGGGAAACTTGCAAAAAAATCAGCAAGTAAAACATATGTATACGAAATAGCCGAAATGGTTGGACAACTCGCAATAAAAAGCAGCGAGTAAAAAAGAAAAAATAGCCGAAATGATTGGGCATCGCGAAAGATAGCCGAAATGATTGGGCAATCGCGACTTTCGCGATACAAAAAGCTGAAATGATAGAGCATCACGGAAAGAAATAAAAAAAAATGAAAAAGTGAAACTTTTGCCCTGCAGGTAAGTTCATACTGACCCCTGTATACAATCCATGAGCATAAACGAAAAGGGAACCACATGTCCCAACAAACTCTGTCAAAGGGGAAGTCAGATCTCGACAGCAACATCTGCCTCCCAGAAGACCAACAACGGCGTTCCTCCTCACTCCAGCAGGGCACGGACGCGACACCACCAATCGGAGCCACGGCAAAGTCCCTAGTTCCAAATCTCGACGGTTCACAGAGAACCTAGAGACTACCTCGACATTTGTTTCGTTACAGCAGACGCAACGTCGGCAATGCAGAGCCATGACAAAGTCCCTAGTTCCAAATCTCGACGGTTCACAGACAACCACCACCTCGACATTCGTCTCGTTACAGTAGACGCAACGTCGGCAAAGCGGAGCCACGACAAAGTCCCTAGTTCCAAATCTCGACGGTTCACAGACAACCTAGAGACCACCTCGACATTCGTCTCGTTACATCAGACGCAACCTCGGCAAAGCGGAGCCACAGCAAAGTCCTTAGTTCCAAATCTCGACGGTTCACAGACAACCTAGAGACCACCTCGACAATCGTCTCGTTACAGTAGACGTAACATCAGCCAATGACCCCGTCGCGGAAATACATCAGCCAATGACCCCGTCTCGAAAATACGTCAGCACATGACCCCGTCGCGGAAACACGTCAGCAAATGACCCCATCTCGGAAATACGTCATTTAATGACCCCGTCGCAGATATACGTCAGCCAATGACCCCGTCTCGGAAATACGTCAGCACATGACCCCGTCGCGGAAATACGTCAGCCAATGACCCCGTCTCGGAAATACGTCAGCACATGACCCCGTCGTGGAAATACGTCAGCACATGACCCCGTCACGGAAATACGTCCGCCAATGACCCCGTCTCGGAAATACGTCAGCCAATGACCCCGTCGTGGAAATACGTCAGCCAATGACCCCGTCTCGGAAATACGTCATTCAATGACCCCATCGCGGAAATACGTCAGCCAATGACCTCGTCTCGGAAATACGTCAGCACATGACCCCGTCGCGGAAATACGTCAGCACATGACTCCGTCGCGGAAATACGTCAGCCAATGACCCCGTTGTGGAAACACGTCAGCAAATGACCTCCGTCTCGGAAATACGTCAGCCAATGACCTCGTCGCGGAAACACGTCAGCAAATGACCTCTGTCTCGGAAATGCGTCAGCGAATGACCCCGTTACGGAAATACGTCAGCCAATGACCCCGTCGCGGAAATATGTCAGCCAATGACCCCGTCTCGGAAATACGTCAGCACATGACCCCGTCATGGAAATATGTCAATCAATGACCCCGTCGCGGAAATACGTCAGCCAATGACCCCGTCTCGGAAATACGTCAGCACATGACCCCGTCTCGGAAATACGTCATTCAATGACCCCATCGCGGAAATACGTCAGCCAATGACCCCGTCGCAGAAACACATCAGCAAATGACCCCCGTCTCGGAAATACGTCGCCAATGACCCCGTCTCGGAAATACGTCAGCACATGACCCCGTCGCGGAAATACGTCAGCCAATGACCCCGTCGTGGAAACACGTCAGCAAGTGACCTCCGTCTCGAAAATACGTCAGCCAATGACCCCATCGCGGAAACACGTCAGCAAATGACCTCCGTCTCGGAAATACGTCAGCCAATGACCCCGTTCATGAAACACGTCAGCAAATGACCTCCGTCTCGGAAATATGTCAGCCAATGACCCCGTTACGGAAACACGTTAGAAAATGACCTCCGTCTCGGAAATACGTCAGCCATGACCCTATCGCGGAAACACGTCAGCAAATGACCTCCGTCTCGGAAACACGTCAGCCAATGACCCCGTTGCGGAAATACGTCAGCCAATAACCCCGTCTCGGAAATACGTCAGCACATGACCCCGTCACGGAAATACGTCAGCCAATGACCCCGTCGCGGAAATACGTCAGCCAATGACCCCGTCTCGTCGCGGAAATACGTCAGCCAATGACCCCGTTGCAGAAACACGTCAGCAAATGACCTCCGTCTCGGAAATACGTCAGCCAATGACCCCGTCTCGGAAATACGTCATTCAATGACCCCGTCGCGGAAATACGTAAGCCAATGACCCCGTTGCGGAAATACGTCAGCCAATGACTCCGTCGCGGAAATACGTCAATCCTGATCCCGTAGAACACGACCAAAATCAACCCTCGACCTCCCCCATCGAAGCAATGCTTTGATTCGGGAGCAGGTCAACCCATCAATCACTTACGAGTCCTCTCAACTTGTAAGGAAGAAAATTCTCTTGGGAGATCCTTATGACTCTCCAGAGAAAAAACACTTAGGAATCCTCACGATTCCTAAGGAGAAAATACACCTACGAGATCCTCTCGACTCGTACGGAGAAAAATCTTTATGAGATCCTCACGGCTCATAAAATTGAAAAGTCTTAGGCGACAGATCTGAACCTGTTTCCTAAGCCATCCCTGCCCTACGAAGAGTTCAAGATGAACTATTATCTATCATCTATAGGCCAAATTTGCTAAAATCACATGACAGCAAAGCAAAGAAAAGAAGGCGATAACACAAGATAGAAAAGAAGTGTGTCCTTTATTCATGAATTCAATTGGATACAGGCTACATCATATGAAAATGAATGGTATAAAAAAATGAAATGAATACATGTTATTCATGAGTTACAAATGTACAATCAATACAAAGACAGCTACTGAGAAGGAGGCGTTTTCAGTAAATCAGCCAGCTGCTCGCGCACTCCTCTCAGCTCCTTTTCGCGATCAGCCGCCACGACCAACTCTGCTTAAACTTGGGCCCGTTGCTGTAGACAGGATGAAAGTTTCTCATCAATTTCCCGCTGAGCAGCCTCCTGACTCTGCGCAACATGCTCACTAAGATCAAGCTTCTTCCTCAGCACCAGCCCGTCAGAGATACATCGTTGAAGGTTTTCAAAGATGGAGATCAGCTGGGCAGCATTCGCTGCAACCTCAGCACGTAGTTGGACAGATTCAGCGGAAGTCGCCTCACATTCCTTTCGCTTAAGGGCCGCCTCTCGTTCGAAATGGCGAAGGAACGGAACGCTCTGCTCAACCCACGCAGCCCGCTGGGAGTTCGAAGCCAACACCTCCGGAGCCGGACGCTTGAGCTCAAGCTCATGCAGGCAGGCCTCAATCTTCCTGCAGTGATTAACCCAAGACTCAACGATGCCTTCGCTATGAAAGTTCACGAGCATCCCCAGCATGGAATTAACCTCGGCAGAAAAGTCTGCAGCAAATGCAGGGACCTCCGCGTTAAGCTCCTCGATGTACTCATTTAACATGCGCAGGCTAGTCATAGCGCCCTTGGAAGATGGACGTCTGGAAAAGGGCCCTGCCGGCATTAAGATACGAGACTCAAAGGGAGCTGGAGTCGGCTCGATTGCTGCAGAAAAAATCATAGTCAAATATCGACTTAAGAGATAAAGAAGATGCAAGAGCGATGAAGGCTACTATATCGGCTACGACAGGTGGCAGAGATGGGAGTACTGGTGACACGACAATTCTCTTGTCCCTTCCTTCAATTTGCAGCGCTGTAATCTATTTAAAGTTAACAACGGCAGGGTCACCCATTAAAGAAAAGAAAAGACGTCAGTCAGAAAAGATACTCACCGGCACCAGCAGGCAGACTAACTTCCGACTGGAAAGAGAAGTGCGGGTTTAACACTTGATACGGATGATCGAAAAGAACTCCTACAAGGTTGCGACGGTGCATGGTCAGTACAAGGAAGATGACATCCGCAATTTAAATTACACAAATCGTAAACCCATACCTTCCATCATTGGAGAAGACATGAGAGAAGGCGAAGGGTCGGCAACCGTCAGAGAAGCAACCGGTGACGCTTATCCGGGTGCCACGACCTCAACGCTCACCACACCTGCATAAGAAACAAAAGAAATGCCGTCAGAAGGGATTGAGAGGGATTGCGGAATAAAAAGGAAAACAATAACCCAAGATCCACCTGATGAATCGCCAATCGAAACCGCGACAAGAGCATCACCAGGCGCGGCGATTGCTTCGATCTCTCCATTGGAATGGTTTCGCCGCCCGTGGCTTCATCCCCCGATTCTACGAGAGCCGTCATGACACTCGTAATGCCAGGCGATGGCAGGGAACCGCAAGGGGAAAGAGCAGCAATTGGGGCAGTCCCGGACTCCTGAGAAAGAGTGGCCACTTCGGGTTCGGTGATTGCCGTCATCTCACCTACCACCTTCTCACTAGGACTTGGCTCTGCAGGATATAATATATGAGAATCTGAAGATCAAAATCTAATAAAAGGGCCCAATGTTACGTTACCTTGGGACAACTTTTCAATTTCTTTCCGAGCCGCGCGTACCGCCTATCTATGAGCGGTAGACAGGGAAGCCGGAGCACCCTATGGAGAAATAGGGATAGGGGAAGCAGTGCTCGAGCCTGCACCAACAGCCCAGGCGGCTTCACGTTCTTTCGCTGCATGCCTCTTGCGCTTCCTTTTAGCCTGAGCCGCCAGAGCTGACCTCCTCAAAACCTCCGTCAAGGAGACGTCATCGTCCGAACCAAGTTCTGCCTCTGGAACCTCTACGGCGTCCGTCATCGGCTGTGTAAGCGAAGCTTCTTTCGGCGATACTGAGGGAACTGGGACTTCGGCAGTCAGCCCCGGAAGCGTTGCAGCGCCGCCTTGCAGGATTGGCACTGCACTCGGGATAACCTGAGTCGAGGTAGTCCCTGTAATAAGATGAAAAAGAAGAGTTAGTTTTCCCATAAAAACGGGAATGAAGGCACAGTGAGCCAAAATGTACCAATGCCCAAGGAAGCACGGAGCCTTTTCTCCTCTTCAAAAGTCTTGAGAGAAGCTTTAGTGGAGATGCCTGTTGAAGAAGAAGTGTCAGTTAAAGTATGATAATAAAAACGTAACAGCGAAATGATACGACTGAAGTCTACCTGACTGTGCAAGGGTGATCAGTCCTGCTTTGTTGCTAGCTAGTCGCTCGGAAGCTGCAATGGCAGCCTCTAGATCGGTATCATCCGGCGACACAAATAAACCCCCGTTGGTCCCGTATTCACTTATGCCCTCGCTGTAAGGAGCATGAGGCTCTTGGCCGAATACAACGTCTGCAGAGATTATTGACTTCTTTCTCTTCTGCGAGCGAGTGCCGGTAGCCGCTAGCAAAAGCTTACGCTTGGTGGGCACCTTTGAACGACGAGTCCCGATCTCCGAACCCACGCCAGACTCGGGAGACACCAAAGCCACCGCTTTCACGGGAGCACAAGGAAGGGGAAGCTCATATATGGGGCGGGACCACAATCGCAGCAGCCTCTCTCAGGGGAGGATGAACGATGGTCCGCTGCTTTAGGGGAACGGTCGGATTACCAGCCGGGGCTGCACCCTTACGATCAAGAAACAGTCGCTTCTCCTCCTTGATAACAGTACCCATCACGTATTGATACCACGCCACGTATACATTCAGGGCTTTCGGAACACAACTCGGCTCACTGATGAAGAAATTGGACCCTGTGTTTAGGCGCATGAAGTGGTGCAAAGCGCTCCGGATACCCACTTCAGTATTAACCGGTTCTGCCAAGAATGCCTCGAGCGGGATGCCCTGATTATAACTTGATTGCTGGGAAAAACGGTGGGGGTTATATCTCATGAACAAAGCCGAGTTGTTCTGCCTGAACACCAAGTAGCTCGGCCTGATCGAGTACAAATGGAGAATCTCCCGATCTTTCAAGGTAGAAGATCCGTCCTTAAAGGTTTCCCGCTGCAGCTGCACCATCTTAGCGGATTCCTTACCGATGGTCATGACCTTATCAACAAAGGTCATGCCATCCCCGACTGTACACGGGTGAAGAATCACACCCTGAGCCTCTCGCTGATTTGGCTCCACAGTGGAAGCATCGACCAGCCGCATGATCCGTGGAAAATTGCAAGTTTCATAGAAATGGGGTCGCTTGTGCATTCCAAAAGCACCGAGCACATGCAGCTCAAGCCATGAAGCAAAATAATGTATCGGTAAGTTCCCGGGCTGCACCCCCGGTTGAGTAGTGTCGACCGCCAAGCTAAGGCCGTGATACAAATGAGCCAGCCCGGCAATCCCAACAGCAACCTTTCTCCCTTCAACCATCTGATGAGCTGGGTAGTAGAGAGGGTGCATGGGAGGTGCGAACCGGCTTAACCACAAATCGAGGAACCCTAGAAAGAACGCTTCTTCGATGTCCTGAGCGGCGATTTCTGTAAAGGGGACGACCGCGATGTTTGGAAGGAAGAAACTCTTTTGATCGGCTTTTGCTATCGGCCGGCTATCTAAGCCAAAACCGAAAGGATCATCAAATTTGGCAAACCTTTCACCTTGTTGCGATAAAGCTTCTGGGCAGAAAAAACGGGCGATGAAGTCCGCAAAGCTAATCCCATGGCTTCCAGATTCAAGAAATAGGCCCTCGTAAATGTTTAGCACCTTGATCAAGCTGGGGAATCGGTGCTGAATGCCATTCTTTGGGGTTAGACCCGTCATCACCAGTCGAGTAGCGAAAATATACTCGTCAGGGGGCAAGATCTCCTCATAATGCTCCCCTCTGACAGGCAAGCCGGAGATATCTGCAAACTCCTCCAAAGAGATGGAAACTTCCCGATCTAGCATAAGGAAGGTGTGAGTTATAACGTTCCATTGTTCCAAAAAGGCTTTGACCCACCATGCTGGAGGTGTGGAATACTGGAACAGAGAAGCATAGATCGCGGGGTACAACCTGAGCCTCAGCAGCTCTGACTTCTTTGCCGATAAGATGTATCAGGCCCACTGCAGATATCCAGCTGAGTGATGGGGAGTCAAGCTTATGCTGTATGGCTGTCCCCAAGGGCGCGACTCGCCCCGGCATATACGCTGTCCTAGAATTTCCAAAGCCATCGGCGGTTGTACAGGTATTGCAGCCATAGAGGGCTGAAGGCAACCCTCTGAAGTCCAATTAACCACCTCCACGACATAGTTCACCGGGGGTACGTCAGCATAATGAATCGCCGAAATGGGCTATGAAGATGTTTCGCAAGAGAAGCTGCGCCGACCCATGATGATCTGGTTGTACCATGTTCCCCATAAATGGAGATTCTTCCGCTCTGGGTCGTGATCGTTGATCAGTGTGAAAACTTCTCGGTCTACTGGCGCTGCAGGGAACCCGCTTTCTGAACGGACAAAGGGAAACAAAGTATCGAAAGACATGGTACCTGCGTGAAAGAGAACAAAGTTATACGTCAATGCTACAAGTCAAGTTCGGTACTTGGTACTTTAAATCCGCACCACACTGTAATGCAGTAAAAAGGGGCCAAAGGGGACCCACACAATCTAGATGATTCTCATTATTAATAAAACAATCTCATCATTTGATGAGAATGTCATTAAATGAGGAAATCCTCAAAGGATTCTCATTTAATGAGGGCCTCTCGGGCCAAGGAGTAAATCTCCCATTAAGAGCAGTGCTCTGCAACAGACAGACATCTGTCATAATTAATCATGAGGAGAATAAAATTTCCCCCAAAATTTCTAAAGAGCAATGCTCTGTAAGGAAGATGAAACAATCCATCAAGAAACCCTAAAAAGCAAAGCTTCTACAGAGTAAAAACTCCAAGATCTGTGAATAAACCTTTAAGTTCTTCATGAACAATATTCCAGTTCATGGGTTAAAATCACCCTAAAAAGATTAAATCTTGGAGATGATCATAGCTCTGTTAATGGGTAAAACCCTAAAGATATATTTTTAGATCTATGATCTAAGGAGAGCAAAGCTCTGTTAAAAGGTTCAATTTTTACCTAAGTTGGGCAGAGTTTTAACTCTTAAGAAATTTCTTAAGGGAAAGAGCTATGCTCTGAAGGAGAATTAATTCTCAGAAAACAAGAAAGAAGATGAACAGAGATCATCCCAAGGGCCAAGGGCCCTATTTATAGGCACTGAGAGCCGTTTCAACTTCTGAGTTGATCCAATATCATAGATGCTGCCACCGCTGCACTCACGTGTAGGCAACGTGAGCGCAACGGTAGGGGGGCATTTGTTTCCCCCAATCAGAGAAAAACTTTATTCAAATTTTGAAATTTAAAATAAAGTCGCGTTTCATAAAAGCGCTTGCGCCAAGAGCGCCAGCGCTAAGAGTCAAAGACTCTGAAGCAGCGCACCACGTGCAAAGCACGTGAGCGCTGGCGCTAAAAGCGCTGCACCTTAAACAACACACAACGTACAAAGCACGTGAGCGCTAGCGCTAAGAGCGCTGGACTCTAGGCAGCACACCACGTGCAAAGCATGTGAGCGCTAGGGCTAAGAGCGCTGCACTCTAAACAGCACACCACGTGCAAAGCACGTGAGCGCTAGCGCTAAGAGCGCTGCACTCTAAGCAGCTCACCACGTGCAAAGCACATAAGCGCTAGCGATAGAACAAAATGTTCTCGGTCTTTGGATCAAAGATCCAACGAACATGATTAAAAATCATCAATTGACCAGAATAAAATTCTGTTAAGGAAACATTCCTCAGAATCTTTCCAAACAGGAAAGATCGTGCTATGAAAATCAGAGCACCATTGGATCAATGATCCAATGGTGATTAAAAATCACCACAATACAGAATAAATTCTGTAGGGGAAAAGATTTCCCAATCTTGTTAAAAACAAGAAGATTGGCTTCTGTAAAACAGAAGCTCTAGGATCAAAGATCCAACGGTGGGGAAATCCCCAAATCAATTAAAGAAAAGATCTCTTCAACCGATTCAACAAATCAGCCTCTACTATATAAAGGCTCCAAGACTTCAAGTCTCAAAGCGAGAGACCTCCCCATAAACTTTCAAATCGAAAGAAGAAAAGAGAGAGGAACCCCCCATAAACTTTGAGAAATTTCAGGGAGAATAGCAAGCTCTCAGCAGAAGAAGAATTTTTTCAAGGTAAAATAAAGAGATCAAAGCATCTCATCAGAAAAAGAACTTTGTTCTTATGCTAGATCATAGATCTTAAGACAAATTGTCTTTCATAAAAGAGATCATAACATCTCATTATAAAAAAGGGAGGAGAATAATTCAATTCTCTTAGGATCACAGATCTATAAAGGCAAAGCCTTTCACCAAAAACATAAGAGATTAAAATATCTCCTATAAAACAAGAACTTTGTTCTTAGATCCATGAGTCTAAGTCTCTTATAAGAGAGAATTTAATTCTCAGGGAGCAGAGTTGCCTAAAAGGAGCCCTAGCGCTCCAATCAAAGCGCTTCAGCGCTCCAAATCTAGCGCACAGCGCTGTAGTGCCTTAGCGCTCCAAATTAAAAGAAGAGCCTTAGCGATCCTAATTTAAAAGAGCCTTAGCACTCCAAATTAAAAGAAGCGCCCCAGCGCTCCAAATATAGCGCACAGCGCTGCAGAGCCTTAGCGCTCCAAATTAAAAGAAGCGCTCTGCGCTCATTGACTGGCGCACAGCGCCAAGCACGCCATGTGCTCCTCACGTGTGCGCTACTTCACCAGGAGCACTTTGCGCTCATTGACCGGCGCTCAGCGCCAAGCGCGCCACGTGCTTCTCACTTGTGCGCTACATCACAATAAGCGCTCTGCGCTCTTTAACTGGCGCTCAACGCCAAGCGCGCCACGTGCTCCTCACGTGTGCCCTGAGAGAACATAAATTTTTCTTTAAATAATAAAGCCCGGAGCCATAATGAGTGCTCAGCGTTCAATGAAAGACAAAAAGTTGTCAGGACCAATGCTCAGCATTGTTAAAAGACTGAGCCTAATTAAATGTCTAACATTTTGAATAAATGGGCCGAGCCCAAGTTGGCCACAGATCCCTAATTCAGATTAATTGAGCCCATATGCTCATAAATTTTTGATCTTATTCCTAAATTGGACTACAGATCTCCCAACCCATATCGGTTCAAGAGTATATCTCTTCACACCCCTGATATTTGTCGTTGTAATCCTTCAACGTCTTCAGAGAGGTGACGGGTCCCGACAACCAGACATTCCACGGACTGTGGGGTCCTTAAACTCATGGACTATGATGTCCTTAAACTTTACGGACTGTGGGGTCCTTAAACTCATGAACTATGATGTCCTTAAACTTTACGGACTATGGGGTACTTAAACTCATGGACTATTGATTGGTTCGAAAGAGTGTGTTTTGTAGTTAACCGCAATCAGAACGGTGTCACACGTAGCTAGACCGAGGTGAGTACGGGTCGTCCTCAGGGAAACGTTGAATGTTTTACTCTTACTTTAGATGTGTTGAAAAAGAGAGGAGGAATAAAGAATTTTGTGAAAAGTTTCTAGATCTACTTTAAGCAAGAGAGCAAATTTATAGATCTAGATTATTTTAGAGATGTAGATAATATAATAGAAGGGCTTGTAGGGTTCGTTAGGATTTAGTAGTCATGGACGATTAATTAAAAGTTACCCTTTTTATCCATTAATAGATTTAAAACTAGAACGACGGTGATGCGTATAGATTAGGGCTTCTGGAGGGAAAAGGAATCCCACTCTTAACCCTTATCTCGATACGGAACTCCGTTCAAATCTAGCCTTTACCAAAACAATCATTAATCTAATCTCTAATCGCGGTCGGAACTAGCAAAGAATTGCTAGCGCGCCCGATTAGGATGTTAATGATTCTTTTGATAAAGTTCATAAACTTTATAGGACTTAAAAAGGGTTTAGGGATGTTCATCATCCATTAGCCTACCTTAATCCTATGAACCCTAACAAGCGGAGAATTACTCGCGCATGTTGGGAGAAAAAGATGAAAAAACAGAGAGGGGAAACATAATGTAAAATGCAAAAGAATTAAATAAAATAACTACCTTTATTAATCACTTGAACAATCTACACTTTATTCTGTAGAAAATGATTACAAACTAGTTGCTTCTCGATCTTTCCTAAGGAGGTAGACGAACAGTTGATGATCAGCCTGGATGCGTGAGCGTCTGGGGCTTCGTCATCGCGTCGGCTTGATAAATTTTCCAAGAGGCTCTCGGTCTTTATTTATAGTACAAAGCCAGAATCATTTGCTTCCATATTAGGTAAAATGTAGAAAAGATTTTCCCCAAAAATCTTCAGCCTCCATCTTTTCTTAACTGCGGCGGATCCGCGGCATTCTTATCTCAGCCGTTTATCAATTTTTAGGGGCTGGCTCACTTTGACATTTGGCGATCTTAGGAATCTTCAGAATTTGGAAATCTTCTCGTGGTTGCTGCCAGACTTGGTCCCCAAGTTTTGATTCTTAATTAGGCAAGTTTTCTTCAACAACTTGATTTGCTTGATTCTAGTCTTTGAAAAATTCTGCACACTTGGAAATCTTTTGGCACAACAACTCAAATAATATTTAGTAGACTTTGTTCTACTAGGATTTAGTCAATGAATTTATTTGCATACATTTTTCTACCAAATGCTAATTATAATATATCAACACATGGAAAATAGTATTTTTACACATAAACCCTCATATGTATGATATATTATAATAAAGTCCTTTTTAATATGAAAATGGTAGGAAAAATGTAATAACAAATGTGCAGTTTTATCAACTGAACAAATACCCCCAAACTTATCTTTGATCGCCCCGAGCAAACTAGTTTATTCAAGAGGAGAAAAAGAAAGGAGAAAACTAAGCACACTTTCGTAGGCAGACACGATTGCACTGAGCACGTGCAACAAGCCGTTAAACCTCTAGGTGTCTCTAGTAGAAGGAGTGTTGTCTTCTGAGGGTTTTCAGCGGATTGCACCCACAAAATCCCATAACAAAAGAGAGATAGTGAAATTTACATATAAAGATAAGAACCATAAAAGAAAGACTTTGAAAATAAGAGTTTCCAACTATACTAGCTTTTCATTCGTCATGAGCCCTATCTTAATAGTCATGAAAAAATGTTAGAAATCACATCATCACTCAATAAAACATCGTCTTTATTCTTCATTCCTACCTTTCATCCAAACATTGATCATATACCCCTACGTGTGTGAAATGGACATCCCTACACTCGGAGAATTCAATTCAAGCTATCATACTCTTGTCCATCTACCTCAGTACCTTTTAATTTGATGAATATTTAGATTTGCTCACACCTTTTCATGCGACCGTTAATACTTCTTGAGGTACTAACCGACCGATTACTCAAGTGCTTGCTGATTAGGTGATAATATTTTCCTCGTCTTGCACCACCTAAGGCTTAGCAGTGACTCCCAGACCAGTTGGCCTTAGGGCACTAGGTGAAGAGGCACCCTCGCTATATTTTTTTATTGCTGCCTTGGCGATACAAAACCAGTGTTCATTTTTTTCTTTTCACCATTTTTATATTTTTTTTCATTTTTTTCATTTCCTTCATACTTTGGCTTTTAGACAAGAGCATTTCAAGGTATCCTCTACTATCCCGAGTTTCAAGACGTGTGTAAGTGCATATAGTAGGGTATCAACATTCAAATGTTTGGCTTCCAGAATAGAAACTATTTTTCAGACTTATTTTTATCCTCAGATTAGTGACTTCCTTCATCTTACTAACCCTTGGGACAACAGCTCATAACTACTTATTACTAGTTCGTTTAAGAAAACTTCTAATTTTCTTGGTTTTCTTAAACTATTCCTATCTTTTGGATGTAATTTTTCACTTTCGACTCTTTTGTTATAAAAGAAAATTTTTGAAATTTTTGAAAATGTTGTGCTTATGCAAAGTATGATGCAAACTGATGCGTAAATAAGCACAAACCTCCCCCAAACCTGTTTACAGCAATGTCCTCACTGATGTTATCCGTTAAGCTCAAAAACCTGTAGACTTGGGAGGAAAAAGAGGACAAGAAATAATGCAAGTGAACTCCTCCCCCAAACTTATTTCTTGGCTCACAATTTTGTAAAAAATCATTTTCTTTCAAGAGCCAAAATATACCACCCCCCCAAACTTGAGTTAAACAATTTTAATCTTTTAAAATCACACGAGGGGATCGAGGTTATTGGTCAATGCCAAGCTTTGCAAAGACCGAAGGTCAACACCAACCATTCAAAAATTTTATCGATGAAGCACCAAGGTTGGTGGAAGAACATGTCACCTTTCGACAAGAAGAAGTGGGGAGGTGATAAGAGGTGTAATGGAAAAGAATTGCGTCTCAATTTGGAGAGACAACACAGTGATAGTAATGATGGATTACTCGCATTATCATGATTGTCCAAAAGAAGGGGTGGAGGTCCAATTTCTTCATCTTGGAGTTGATTCATCTCAACACCCGTGTCTTGTAAAAATGCGAGTTCGTCAGCGAAAATTTCCTCAAAGCTTTCATCGACACCCCGAAAAATAATGTCATCAGAAGAAATGGGGTGATCGTCAGACTCTATAAAAAGTTCCTCATCAGCGTTAGATGTTGACCCGAACAACTCGGTGGAAGAGTACATGGTTGGGTCAAACAACAACATATGAAAAGAGTCAGTATTATGAGGTTGATCAAATTCGCTGCTGTCGACATCCATTAATTCGACAGAACACACATGAGCATAGGGTTCGGAGGGTTCACTTCCCAACTTGTAAATGTTAATCTCAATTGACTTCTTTCCAAAGGATAGGGTCATAGAGCCGTTTCTACAATTGATTACTGCGTTGGAAGTGGCCAAAAAGGGTCGACCGAGTATCACCGGGATTTGATTGCGTGGGTTTGCCACAGGTTGTGTATCAATAACGATAAAGTCCACAGGAAATATGAATTCCCCGACTTTGATTAACACATCCTCTAGCTCACCCCTAGGTTGGGTGATAGATCGATCGGCCATCTGGAGAGTGCAATGCGCCGGCTTTAACTCTCCGATCCCTAATTGCTCATAAACAGAATACGGAAGCAAGTTAACACTAGCACCTAAATCGAGTAGAGCACGATTGATATTTTTACCCCTAATAGAAATTGAAATTGTAGGATTTCCGGGGTCCTTTCGTTTCTTGGGTAGTTGTTGTGTAAAAGCTGTGCTCACATTACTCGCAAGGAAAACTTTTTTAGGTACTTGAACTTTTATCTTCCTAGTGCACAAGTCCTTTAGGATTTTCGCATATGACGGAACTTGTTGAATAGCATCTAGGAGAGGAATGTTTATGTTAACTTGCTTAAAAATTTCCACAATCTTCTCCATTTGTGGACTTGGTCTGTTGCCCCTTAACCTGTTTGGATATGGTGCTTGATCAATAAGTTTTGGGTCCAACGTTTGTGGAGAAGACTGTGGGGATGGATTTGATCCCAAAATTGGAGTGGGAATCGACTTAGATAGATTCGGCGAAATGTTCGAGCCTTGGGGAAAACGGAGAATAGGCTCGGGTGAAGGTAGGAGATTAGACGAATTAGGGGAAGAAGAAGAAGCTGGGGTATCATTGGTGTCACTATCATCACATTGCTCACCCACTCGGTTATTCAGCACTTTTCCCAATCTCAACGTGGTAACAACACTCACATTATAACTTTGTGAGTGGCCAGGATTAGGTATGGGTTGAGATGGGAGTTTCCCTTTCTCTCTCGCACTCATTGCAGCGTTTAACTGTGCGATTTGGTTTTCTAATGATTTAATACTCTCACCATGGGAGGCAGAGTTTTTCGTTATGGTATCAATAGAAGACCTCATCTCAGCCGAAATTTGCATGGATTGTTTCATGAACATATCCAAAATTTATGCAAGTGAGTTGTCAGTACCGGCCACTTGTGGTGTAGAAATGTTGGCCGGATTTTGGAAATTCTGTGACTGAAAGGGGGGCTGATTCTGTGGTTGCGGTTGCTGTGGAGGAGGTCTTTGATAATTGCTTTGTTGGTTTTGATTCCAAGCAAAGTTAGGATGATTCCTCCATCCTTGATTGTACGTGGAAGAATAAGGGTCGTTTCTAGGTTGCTGCTGAAAATCAGCATTAGCTTGAAACGATGCATTCATAGGACATTCTTCCGTTAAGTGTGAAGGATCCGAACAGCAACCACAGACGGTCTCAGGAAGTGTGACCTGATTTAGGGAGACTGATGAAAGTTTGTTCTCAATAGAATCGAGTTTCTTCTGCATCGCTGCCATTTCGGCTTTCACTGCGATGGAAACATCGATCTGGTGAATACCTCCCCTAGATGAAGGTGGTCTTATGCTTTTCCACTGCAAAGTGTATTCAGCGAGGTCTTCCAGATACTTCCAAGCTTCACCGTCATCTTTAGACATGAAATTGCATTGACACATTGTTTCAAGCATCTGCTTTGTCGCTGGATTAATGCCCTCATATATAATCCGACATAAATCCCATCTTTGTATTCCGTGATGGGGGCATTAGACAAGAAGATCTTTGAAATGTTCAAAGCACTTCCAAAATGGTTCATTGGGAAGCTGGGTGAACTGGTTGATCTCGCTCCTAATATGGGCAGTCTTATGGTTTGGGTAAAACTTCTTAAGAAATGCTATGAAAAATTCATCCCAATTAGTGATAGAGTGTGCGGCAGTATTGTAAAGCCATTTTTCTGCCAAGTCGCACAGTGTGAATGGAGAAGACGTAAGCGCATAGTATCTAAAGTCAATTGTGAAGTACCCATCATTGCGCATACGTTTTCGAATTTGGTGATGAAAACGTACGCGTCTTCCGACTCAAGCCCGTGAAATTTGGGCAGCAGATTGATGTAGTGGGGTTTAATTTCGAAATTATCACCATTAGGTGGTGGAAGAGATAGACAAGTAGGAAGAGGACCACGGATAGGATAGCATCTCTCTTGGAGAGAAATGCGCGGTGGATTCTGCGCACCTTCGGACGGTGGCAGCGTGGTGTTATACTCTGATGGAGTGCCGTCCATCTCGGTCGTGGTGTGTGGTGGTGGAAAAGAAGATGAAGAAGTATCGACTTCGGCGTCGATAGCAGGAACGCGGACAAGACGGGCACTAGGATCCCGTGTCCAGCCGAGCATGCACTAAGCGGGTTTAGTGCAAGTGGAAGCGTGTGTGATTTAAAATTGGCTTGTTTTGAAAAAGTGGGACTCAAGACAAATCACTCTAAAATGCACAAGCAACCCTAGAACTAAGGTTACCTAGGTCCAGTCTCTAGACCGCTCCTAGACTTCCAAAGGACAAGCCGCAGGATCAATCCTCTACCGCTTCCGTACTACCCTGGTAGCCAGATAAGTGCCAGGTAAGTGGGAATGAACCACAGTAGTGGGCCTAATTAAAAACCACTAGCCTTTGACACACTTTCCTAGACACTACAAAAGTAATGCGGATAAACGATAGATTACCCACGACCTTCCTCTGTCCTTAATGAGCGCGACAGTCCTTAGAGTCTGGTCTAGATACTTTTTAAATTATTGTAGGGTTGATGCAGATGCTCGGTTTGTGATTTGTGGGGCTTAGGAAGGGTGATGAAATCCCCACCTAATCTTGATTTGGTCTTTGCCCCTTAAAGTCCGTATTAAAATATGCAAAACAAAACCAATCACAAAACTTTTGCAAAAAGATTTTTGAGCGGCGCTATTTTGCAAAGAATCCTGCAGAAAATAGATTTTTTTGGATTTTAGAGGAGAGAGAAAGAGTTAAGAAAGATACCAGAGAAGTGTGAAACCCTAGATCTCCTGTTTCCTCAAGTCCGTGACTCCAGATTCCCTCGCAAAATTCACACACAAATCGTTAAATATGCAATTTGTAGTTTTGTTTTAATAATGATATGAATCGTCTAAGAATTCAACACAAATAGTAAGAATAAAAAATTACGCTATCCCCGGCAACGGCGTCATTTGATTGGTTCGAAAGAGTGTGTTTTGTAGTTAACCGCAATCAGAACGGTGTCGTGCGTAGCTAGACCGAGGTGAGTACGGGTCGTCCTCAGGGAAACGTTGAATGTTTTACTCTTACTTTAGATGTGTTGAAAAAGAGAGGAGAAATAAAGAATTTTGTGAAAAGTTTCTAGATCTACTTCAAGCAAGAGAGCAAATTTATACATCTAGATTATTTTAGAGATGTAGATAATATAATAGAAGGGCTTGTAGGGTTCGTTAGGATTTAGTAGTCATGGACGATTAATTAAAAGTTACCCTTTTTATCCATTAATAAATTTAAAACTAGAACGACGGTGATGCGTATAGATTAGGGGTTCTGGAGGGAAAAGGAATCCCACTCTTAACCCTTATCTCGACACGGAACTCCGTTCAAATCTAGCCTTTACCAAAACAATCATTAATCTAATCTCTAATCACGGTCGGAACTAGCAAAGAATTGCTAGCGCGCCCGATTAGGATGTTAATGATTCTTTTGATAAAGTTCATAAACTTTATAGGACTTAAAAAGGGTTTAGGGATGTTCATCATCCATTAGCCTACCTTAATCCTACGAACCCTAACAAGCGGAGAATTACTCGCGCATGTTGGGAGAAGAAGATGAAAAGACAGAGAGGGGAAACATAATGTAAAATGCAAAAGAATTAAATAAAATAACTACCTTTATTAATCACTTGAACAATCTACACTTTATTCCGTAGAAAATGATTACAAACTAGTTGCTTCTCGATCTTTCCTAAGGAGGTAGACGAGCAGTTGATGATCAGCCTGGATGCGTGAGCGTCTGGGGCTTCGTGATCGCGTCGGCTTGATAAATTTTCCAAAAGGCTTTCGATCTTTATTTATAGTGCAAAGCCAGAATCATTTGCTTCCATATTAGGTAAAATTTAGAAAAGATTTTCCCCAAAAATCCTTAGCCTCCATCTTTTCTTAACCGCGGCGGATCCACGGCATTCTTATCTCAGCCGTTGATCAATTTTTAGGGGCCGGCTCTCTTTGACATTTGGCGATCCTAGGAATCTTCAGAATTTGGAAATCTTCTCGTGGTTGCTTCCAGACTTGGTCCCCAAGTTTTGATTCTTAATTAGGCAAGTCTTCTTCAACAACTTGATTTGCTTGATTCTAGTCTTTGAAAAATTCTGCACACTTGGAAATCTTTTTGCACAACAACTCAAATAATATTTAGTAGACTTTGTTCTACTAGGATTTGGTCAATGAATTTATTTGCATACATTTTCCTACCAAATGCTAATTATAATATATCAACACATGGAAAATAGTATTTTTACACATAAACCCTCATATGTATGATATATTATAATAAAGTCCTTTTTAATATGAAAATGGTAGGAAAAATGTAATAACAAATGTGCAGTTTTATCAACTGAACAACTATGATGTCCTTAAACTTTACAGACTATGACGTCTCTAAACTGCTACGGACTGTGGGGTCCTTAAACTCATGGACTATGATGTCCTTAAACTTTACAGAAAACGATGTCTTTAAACTGGACCGCAAAGTCCCTAAACTAAAACATTAGAGTCCAAATGCTCTTTTGTTGGATCTAAATGATCCCGTTAAGTTGATCTTAGTCTAAAATTAGACTAACGTATCCTTAACAAACGTTTAAGTTGATCTTAGTCTCAAAGGAGATTAACGATCCTTAAACCCAAATCTAAGAAAATACGGATTTGGACTAATCTACGCCCTACGGGCGACAACACAAATTAGTCTCCGTCTACAATCCACGGGAAACCAAAAATAAAATAAACATACACGACATGAAGTGACCATCTGGAGAAAGAGAAAGTGGTTACCGCGATGCGGTAGCGTAATTAACTGCAGGGGCTTGCGCCTTCAGGGAAGAGCGTCCCCACAATCAAAAATCCCTCAAACGAGAGGGAATCTGACGGAGTCTGCTACATCGGCCGCATCCATCTAAACCTCCGATACACGGTGCCATAAATCAACTTGGCATCTTCGGAGAGGTGGACGGATAAAATCAAATAGCATCTGCCCCCAAATTCAGGCAAGACGACCTACGCGGTTTCGTCTCTGTATTCGGCGGTGAACACTCGAGCCCATTCTAGCATCTACCTAAACAACTAAAAGACTAAACTAAGAACCTAGTCGGAATGATAGTAAAATCTAAATATATTCCGAGTCGATATATCTAATAGTCGGCGATCCAGCCTCATATCATCACGTATGATAATAATACATCGTACTACATCCTCGAGTCAAGAGTGCGGATCAATCATCATATCTATACATCGTACGGTAATATCCATCGTACGGCATCCTCAAAATCAAGGGTACGGGTCAAATATCATATATAATCAGTGGTACGGATCTAAGGTCTCGTACAATCAATTATTGTATCAAGTCACAAGTCATCGCATGTCAAGTATACATCGCCCAACGATCCTTTAATATGTCATTTCATATTTGGTGTCTCGACTCAATCACATATCATAACCTCACGGTATCATGCCCAATCATATCGACTCATATATATAAGCAATATCATAGCCTCATCTTGCATGTATGTATGTATGTATGTATGTATGTATGTATGTATGTATGTATGTATGTATGTATATATATATATATATATATATATATATATATATATATATATATATATATATATATATATATATATATCAACGCATCCATACACACACACACACACCCCCTATATACATATACACCATATCATCTCACTGGTGTGTATGTGCGTTTGTGTGACACTGTATAAACTACGGATCTCAACTAAGGGACTAAAGGCTAAGAGTAATCCGTCCTACAAGTACGCTTAATCTAACCTATAGTCTCCTAGAACCTTACTTGCCAAATTATCCATATCCTTCATATACATATAAAGATATAAAGTAAACCTAGACTACGGTTGCGGGGGTACTATACGCCATCCACCCGACTTCCCCCGTAGATATACATCTACTCACCTTGATCCTTGTTTGCCGAAGTCGATGACGCCTAGCTCTCCTTATCATCCCGAAGTCCATGCGGAGGTACCTACATTTCAAATACGTCGTATCGTAATCAAGAATCAACATGAGAAAACCGAAACGGTATACGAAGTGCACATAGGTTAGAACCTACGGCCTACGCATGTAAGAACAGTCAAACAACTCTCGACGTTGTCGTGCAAACGTCAATCGACCGAGATAAACAAAAATACCAAAATCCAAGTTAACAAAAACTCGCAAAACGAATTCATAATCTCAAGAAAATACTTCCATATTTTCCTCAGGTGACAATTGGGACATTCAACATATAGGATAGGTCTAAATATAGGATAAAGAAGCCATGGACAAAGAACGAGGCACTACCCTCGTACCCAGGCCGCAATTTGCGGCCATAAAGGGGTAATTGGCGGCCAAGTAATGGAGTTTGGGTCTCAGGTCTCTAGGGTAGCTTCTAGGTTCCCTGCACGACTCTCTGTAATCTCTAAATAATTTTTAGGATCCCCGGGTTATAGCAGATCTCTAAAAGTCATCACAATTCCTACAAAATCCCGATATTAGCAAATTCAAAGTTCAAGTCTTGGGGTTTTTGATGCTCAGTTGGTCCAGAGTTTTATCACTACAGGGGTTGGTGGCCTCTACTGAATCTCAATTACACTTTCACTATCCAAAATTCTCCCAAATCCTCATCTTAGAATTTTTCCAAGATCACAAAAGCTCAATAGATTAACTCCAAACTACACTAAGAGGTAGGGAAACTAAAATACTAAGCTAAGGGTGTAGGATTTACCTCATTTGGCAACTCAAGAATTTTCTTGAGTTGCTCAAAGTCTTCAAAGTAGCAACTTGATGCATCCAAGGTGTTGGTAAAGATGAGAGGAATGCTTTTCGTGAAAGTGGCATTGGGGTTTGAGGTGTTTCTTGGGGTGGTGCAAGGAGGAAGAGGAGATGGAGAAAGTGAAGGAGAATGAAGGAGATGAGGATGAAGGAATGAAGAAGTAAGAAATGGCTAAGGATGAATGTAGAAGCTTCTCTCATTCTCTCTCTCTCTCCCCTCAATGCCCATACCTATTTGTCCCCATTTCCTTTTTCATTTCCATTTTTTTTTTGACAAAAAGCGAAAACCCAAAACCATTTTTAAAACAACAATGAGACATGGTTTATGGCACAAGGAAATTCAAGTGTTTGCAACATGACTTTTGTTGCATGACATGCACAAGCTAGACTTAATGTATAATTAGTAATTATTAATCGAGTTTAGCAATAAATTCGTATACAAATAATTATATAAATATTCAAATCAATTAAACACCTCCAAAATCAATAATTATCTTAATTTTCCAATTATTTTCAAAACTATACATGTATAATTATACCATATCATTAAAACCAAATTCTCACATTTTTACTAATATTCATGAAATTTATTATTTTAATTATTTAAATTTCTAAAAATAATGTTTTATTTTCTGAAATGTTACAATCTCCCCCCTTAAATAAATTCGGTCCCCGAATTTAAATTTAAACCCCCCAAATACTTAAAAACATTTCAGTCAATAACTCAAGTCAACGGGGCTCCGAGTATCATGAACACATAAAACATATCCTAGCGCAATGCATGCGCAATGAAAACAAGTGTAAAACTCAAAATCAAAATTCCGTCAGGCATCACGCAATCATCGTAGTTATGGCGAAAGTATAAATGTCAAAATCCAATACAAAAACCAACATGATATAATCAAAACCATAACATGTATATAGTACGCATTGTTTTAAAATCGTCAAAACATCTAAATAGAAATGCATGCAGAATCTTTTTCAAATTGCCGTGCGATGCGCATATCACGACATAAGTGGCATACGTTCATTATAAGGAAAATAGCTATATATATATATATTCCTTGTTTAACACATATGTTCTGCCTTTTGAAAATGATTTAGAAGGGTTTCCTTTGTAAAGTTTTCGTATCATCTCGGACACGTAGGAAAATAATGAGACTATAGCTCATTTTTGGAAATCCCTTCGGCAATTATCGATGCATGCAAAATCACTTAGGTACTTTTCTCAGAACAGTCCTGCTTAGTTACTAAACCATATAGCATATAAGTCATGAAAACATGATGCTCGAAAGAAATCCAACTCAAATAGCGTATACAAAAGTGTCACGTGCGTCTGGTGCGCACGGAAATCGAAACCAAATACAGGCGCCACAAATGTGTACAGAAACAGAACTAAGCGCAATGGGCGTGCACAAAAACATTTGTCAAGTGCAGCGGGTGTGCACGACAACAATTTCAGGTGCATCTGATATGCACTAAGAATCTCGATTTAGTGCATCTGGTGTGCACAAAATCGCATCAAGTGCGCCTTGTGTGCACAGGAATTCTAAAATGAGTGCACAAGGTGTACGAAAACAAATATCGAGTATCAGAGTCGAAATCAACGGTATACGATATACACCAAATCAAATCTAGTATACCGTGGCATATACACTCATAAACCTATGCATCTACGTGCACGAAACCATATCAAGTACTGAAAGCTCGCGTAAACTACGCCGAAAGCATAAATCAAATCATATGCTCACTATATGTATGAAATCAAAATCAAACATCTCAGAAAGCATAAGATCGAAATCGAGTACAATAAATATGCATGAAAACAACAATCAACACAACTAATATATAAAATACGAATCAAGTGCAACTGTGGTGCACATATGAAATACCAATCATAAAACGAAATCCTCAAAATACCAAAGTCAAAGACAACGAAAACGTCATATCTTAATCATCAAGTCGCTAGGCATAAATAACCGTTATCGATGTTCCCCTTCTTCACAATCGGAAGGTGTCGGTGCATCCAAAGCTAATAGAGCAAGATATCTACTCGCCTCCTGTATCACGGTCTGGCGTCTTGTGCCCTTAGCTTCTCGTCTCTCACTGTGGATTGCTAGTTACATGACTCCTTGGCTTAACAGCCCGATATGGAGTGATGACGGAAACAGTTCCGCTCTGGCGCATCCTCTGATGATCTCCTGACCAATTGACATGGTCACACGTAACATATCACGTCAGCGATAGCAATCTATAGCCTAATAATTAGGTGTGATATAATCGATCCTGGGTCCAAGTCTTACCGCGTAGTGTTCCAGAAGGATCCTGTCAGGGTCTCTTTCCAATACCATCACTGCTGGACTGCCCGGAAATTAACACTCTTTACTTAACCCGTTTCTTGTTCCGGAACAGCTGCATACTCATCATGAGCTTTTCTCTGAAGTAAGTTCGTATCCAACACCTCTGCGTGCGTAACAAGTCTCTGACATCAATGGAGTAGAATTTCATTTCGTCAAGATCTCGTACGAACCTCTTACTCCGCTTTTTTTCAATGTGGACCAATTCAGAATCATCTCTTCGTAGTTGTGTGGACCGTGCTATAAACGGATGCACTCATATCTAGAGTCCCTTTTCCGAAGCTACGAACACGGTGTCTCCACTATCCTGTAGAAGGCATCTGGCCAATTACGTCCTCGGGAACTCTTCCAATCATCGGGGGAATACACTTCATTCGTCCGTTCTCGATCGACTCACAATACATCTGGGTGAGGTCCTTCTATCCGAAGCTGGTCAATTTACTGATCTTACATCATAGCATCAAACGAACGATGTCCTTTCTTGATCAACTCACAACACGTCTGTATGAGGGCCTCTTCTAGGTGAAGTTAGCCAATTGATGACCTCGCATTGAAGCATCCAAATGAGCAAAAAGTCCTAGTCTTATCCAAATGAGCAAAAAGTTCTATCACATTCCTGAGTGTAACCTCATGCTGCAATAACTTTCAAACATCTGGGGGCGATATCTTGTCAGTCGCAGCAACAGCTGGCTCATCCGTCCGCACGATAGACAGTAGCCCAATTCATTAAGAATAGACGGTACATTAACAGTCTTCACATTCTGGATGGCCTATAGCAGTAGCCCGATTCATCTGGTGTAGATCTGCTCGTGCGTCAACGAGAAATCTTAGAAAAACAGCATATCGAAACACTCACGTCGACGGAAAATCTTAATAACACAATCAATCAATGCATTCGTATGTATCCGAAATATGCCCTGGTTAGTCCTCGTCCATGATGAGCTCGTGCTGACCGCACCTCCAGCCGCATCTATCTCTCTTTCTCTCTATGTGCTTGTGTAACCGTGGTAACAGAAACCACAATCCGATATCGATGATAATAGATCATAGGAATGAATATAAATACAGTGCCTAAGAAATGTACATCCTAAGGCTTCTTAAGCAGAGTGGCATGTCGTAAGTATGCCGTGGAACATACACACGGTACGTCACTCTACTTAAGTTACCTACTCCATCAACCAAGGTCAACCTACACGACGAAAGTTTGGGTCTAATACCCCTCGGCCCAGTCTAAGTTCCGTAAGGTCAAGCCTAGGTTTCGAATATATATACGCCATAGATTCCGCATAGTCAAACCTAGACTCGAACCAAGGTTAAACCTAATGCTCTGATACCAATTTTGTCACGACCTAGAAAAGGAACGTGACTGGCACTTGAATCATGTGAAGTCTATGGGACCCCACCCAATTCAAGTAAGGCAAAAGCCCAGAAGTCTAAAACTTTTTAGGGAAAAATAATGGAGGTGCAGTTTTGAAATAAGGTTTACTGAAATCAAACTTATTATTATATATATACATAAGTAGTAATATATTAAGCACTATGTTTATATCTAACTTGAAAACCCTTTTTGTCGTTTGAAATTTGGGCAGCACCTCCTTTGTAATTTTTAACCCAAAACGAATACAATTAATAATATATAAGGCATCCCCAAGCGGGAGCTAGCTCTTCGCCTATTGGCGGAAATAACTACGCAATAATATGAATATACAACGCCGAAAGGAGAGGATCAAAACACAAAAAGAAAGAACGAAAACTAAAGTACCACCAAGAAAATCCCAACAATAATGAATACAAGAGCGCGACTCTAAGGCTGAAAGAATATACAACTGTGGTTATCTAAGTCTACTAAATATACAAGTTTGGTTGGTGGAGCCTTTAACTAGATACAACAGAAATAAATAACAAGTACAGCTGAAATGAAAAGTACATATACAACGGTGGTCACGATAAAAGTGAAAACCACCTACCAAGCAATCACCCGAAAGAAAGGATGTGCCAGCAAACCGCAACGGAACCTATACGGCTGAACCTGCAAAGAAAACTGTGGCACAATGGGGGTGAGTTGCCAACTCGTGAGTAGAAGACATCACCGAGTAGAAATCGCATGAACGACGATCTCCTAGGTCATACGGTACAAGAAAATACTAATAATGTAACACCGATACATCTAGTAGTGGTAAGGGCAGTAATATAAGCATAAGTGTAATACCAAGTACTCGTATACGTGTCACAAGGTAACTATTTGTCATGAGTATCATGTATGAATGCATCACTAAATGGATGTGTCCAGCAACGACACAGAAAATCAAGACAAATCTGAGTGCTAAGCATCAACACTTAAAAATATCATGAAAACCGTGTCCATCAGCGACACCAAAAACCTCATACCTCGGGCTCCGTCAGTCCAGATCGGCCCATATCCTCAAATCTCACGACTATGGTCGGTATCCTCCGGATGTCCGCCAAGCCAAATATCACCGGTAGGTAGTGCTCCCCTGCCAGGCTCATCATCTACATCTCAAGCTTCTTGCCCCGGGGTATCCTACCGGGTCCACCATATACCCGAGACGGTTCATCCTACTCGTCGAATCGGGTCTCGAAAACCAACTCAACTGAATAAAACTCATAGTGGATGCCATACACATCATATCATGAGAAAACCACAACTTGGATTTTTAAAATGATAATAAGTTTATAAAATTCTTGCGGTTTTCCCCAAATCCAGAAATCTCATGGAAAATCCAAAATCTGAAAATCGTGAGTCAATGAACAGTGAATATCGGCATAAATCCCCACAATATTACATGACAGAATGAATATATATAAATGCATGGGTTATCTAAGTAAGGAATGCAATATCTAAACTAGCATATGAGAGCAAGCATACTAATAATATGTTGAAATTACCAGCTGGCAGTTTATACCAATGAAGTAACGTTTTCTAAAGTGTACGTGACATGAAAATTACCGATGATGATGTGTGTGAGCCGGCAAGCAAGTGTATGTACAACATACGCACCATCGGTAATGGTGCAAGTATCCTAGCGGACGAGATTATAAAAGCTAAAGAAAAACCATGTACATATATGCAATGCAATGAGAACAATATGAATATAATGGAAAAGTGAATAGTAACGCAACATAATAAAGTATACATATATGTATACGGGTCATACAGTTTTAGTGTTTGAAATAGCACGATTCGTGGTTTTTAGAAAAGTAGGGGCTACGATGTTTTTGAGAAAGGATATGTCTTTTGAAAAATCCGTAGCATCCCTCGGATTGTCTTTGAAAATACTCATGATTCGTTAGTTTTGAAAATAGGTATGACTCGAGTCTATTCTAGCATCTACCCAAACAACTAAAAGACTAAACTAAGAACCTAGTCGGAATGATAGTAAAATCTAAATATATTCCGAGTTGATATATCTAATAGTCGGCGATCCAGCCTCATATCATCACGTACGATAATAATACATCGTACTACATCCTCGAGTCAAGAGTGCGGATCAATCATCATATCTATACATCGTACGGTAATATCCATCGTACGGCATCCTCAAAATCAAGGGTACGGGTTAAATATCATATAGTTTGTACGGTATCGGTCATTGTACAAAACATAATCAGTGGTATGGATCTAAGGTCTCGTACAATCAATTATTGTATCAAGTCACAAGTCATCGCATGTCAAGTATACATCGCCCAACGATCCTTTAATATGTCATGTCATATTCGGTGTCTCGAATCAATCACATATCATAACCTCATGACATCATGCCCAATCATATCGATTCGTATCCATAAGCAATAACATATCCTCATCTTGCACGTATATGTATATTATATATATATATCAATGCATCCACATATATACACACACCTATTTTAAGTCGATGTTGCGCACCCTGCGAGTTCGCGAGGAGGCGGAATATGTAAAAAACGATTTTTCAAAGCTCGCAACACCGACTTGAACTCCAGGATCGATACTAAACCCTAACTAGCTAACCTGGTATGAGGTTAACTACTATGATACGAAGTTATACCTCACAATACAAGTCCTTCGGGTCTTCATCGCTGTCCTCCACCTCGTCATAGCCTCCAAGGATCGAAACGGATCGAGCAATCTCAACGGCCTCCTCGAGTCAAAGACGCTCCACCTGAGAGTCTATAGTCCGAACTCCTACCTCAAATCCGAGGTAACTACGGCCTCTAGTTCGCTAAACTAGAAGTCCTAGATGGTGTAGAGTAAGAAGATAGAGTGATTTGTCTCTTGGAACCTTATGATTCTCAACACATGAGAGCTTTTAGAGTTTTATGAAGAAGAAGATGGCTTGAGAAAATGAGAGAGGAGAAGCAACTAAAGAAAAACTTGGCTCAAGAAAGAAGAATAATCAAGCATATAATTTCTATGAGATAAATATCTCACAAAATATCAAGCATGCTTCAAAATATCTCTTTTGTCAAGACCACGAGTCATGCTTGATCTTTTGTCAACCTCCACCTCATTTCTCCACCTCATTTAAATTTAAATCCATAAAGAAAATGAAACCCTAATGAGGCATCTCCTTCTAGAAGCTTTCCCGAGGAAATTATGAGAACGCTCCTCATCCGTATATACATACCCGCATCCGCATTCCGAAGAATATAAATACAAAGAGACGGAAATAATCCATCAATACAATACTAGGATCCGGTTTAAACCAAATCCCACTAGTATTATCCACCTGATCATCATACGTGCATAAGTACATGTAAGTGATCGAAGCCTTGTCGTAAAACCATACGACCTCTACACCTTTTGCCCGGTGCAGGAAAACCTTCTGTGTGGGACTCTAAAGACTCGACACTACGCTGGCAGTGGGTTTAACCACAAGCCGCAAGAGGTACTAGCTGCACGTAATGTCTACCCAGGTATGTGTCGATAAGAAGGCCGATGAGCTAACTCATCCGAACTTCTACTGAGCCTATCTGTGACAATCTTCGTATAGTCCGGTCTGTTCGTCTAAGAGTATCGCATATCGGGCCTAGGGGAGGTAATCGTCAGACCCCTAATAGCGCGATAAGTCGTGTTGGAGTATAGCCCAAAACATCCTGAGAAACTACTGAAATACCTATCAATAAATCTCGCTTGCCTTGGCCAAGGACTTTGTGTAATGGCCTTCCGAACACAGCGCAAATCAACCCTCAACACCGGAAGAGACGAATCTTATCTAACCGCTACTGCCTCCACGTACTTCGGGACTGCACCCAACTACTACCTGTTTGCACGACTCTTTTGAGCCATGGTAGGGTAGTAATCAAAGTACAATGGGAACACACTCGAGGCGAAGTGGTAGTGTCAAGTCGACAGACTAAGCTGTACTCATGTCACCTGGGAACTGCTACCCGACGATAGGTATAATACCCACCAACAGTTCTCGACGAGTTCTGTCCAGTGTACTCATAACCTAATGAGCACCTGCATACTATCTCTAGTACGACGTACTAATGGCTGTGGGACAGACCATCTCCCCTGCTGGGATAAGAAGCGTATACACTAGTCTAGTCTAGAGTATCGATACCCCGTCTCGATAATCCTACGACTAGGGACCTGTATATGATGTGCTTATAGACTACGCAACCCCCACTAGTGTGACTGCCATCACAACACTGGCAATCAAGCAAAGATCCTAAGGGCTCTACCAATATGTATAAGCGATATGCTAAAAGAAACATATGCACATATTGAGGTAGATACAAACCAGGTAGCATACTACCATTTCGAGAAAGACTGTTACTATATCCGTGTATATGCTAAGCTTCCATTAAGTAATATACAAACCAGTATGATACAATAATGGCCTCTAGGGCATATATCACTAACAATCTTCCACTTTCACTAAGGCCATATACTGGCATATCGCAGACCGAAGTTCTCGAATAGCCTCTCGAACTCTATCTGAGGGATGGCCTCTATGAGTGGATCCTTTGACTGATTGTAGTATAGGAATGTCATTTCCTAACAAGAGAATGTCATCCATGTACTAGACGAGGAATCCCACAGTTCTCTCTACAATCTTACTATAAATGCATGGTTCATCTGGATTTTTGATAAACTCGAATTCTTTGACCGTCTCATCAAAACAGATGTTCCAACTCCGCGATGTCTGCTTTAGTCCATAAATGGAATTAAGAAACTTGCACACTCTCCCGCTGCTCCCACTCTGATTAAAACCCTCTGGCTGATTCATATAGACGCACTCTTCCAAATAACCATTTAGAAAAGCCGTCTCTGCGTCCATCTGCCGGATCTCAAAATCTTAGCAATGGCAAGAAGGATCCGAATAGATTTGAGCATAGCCACTAGAGAAAAGGTTTCATCATAGTCCAAACCAGGTCTTTGACGAAAACCTTTTGCAACAAGTCTAGCCTTATAGGTTTCAACCTGTCCATCTACACCAATCTTCTTTCTGAAGATTCATTTGCAGCTTATGGGTTTTACCGCTTCTGGAACAATGTTCAAAGTGCATACTTTGTTGGTGTATATGGACTCCATCTCGGTTCGTATTGCATCCAGCCATTTTACCCAGTCACCGCTCTGAATGGCTTGCTGGAAGCTAGCTGGCTCATCATTGTCAATGATGCAATCCTCTCTATCTCCGTCTATGAGAATACTGTAGTATCTCTCGGGCGGATGAGACTGCCTACTAGTCCTGCGGATTGGCACAGGGATGTCCTTTCTTTTGAAATCTCTGGTTCTAACATACTTTCAGTAATAGTTTGTGGTTCTGGAATTTCTTCCAGTTCTATTGCGCTCCCACTAGTCCTTTTTCAAAAAATTGATTTTCTAAAAAGTGGCATGACGAGGAACAAAAAACCATTTGTTTCTCTGCGTAATAGAAAAGATACCCCCTGGAGTTCTTTAGGCATCCCATAAACCTACACAGTACTGAGCATGTCTCAAACTTGTCCGCATACTGCTTTTTGACAAAAGCTGGACATCCCTATATTTTCAGATACCGAAGATAGGGTTTCTTCCCACTCCACATCTGATATGGTGTGGTAGGCACAGTCTTGGTAGGAACCTTATTCAAAAGATATGCAGCTGATTCTAGTGCATAAGCTTAGAAGGATCGCGGTAACTCAGCGTTACTTATCATGGAACGAACTATATCCAATAGGGTTCTGTTCCGCCTTCCCGATACACCATTGTCTTGTGGTGTGTATGGAAGAGTAAGCTAAGAGGGAATTCCATTCTCTTTTAGGTAATCCAGGAACTCGACAATTAAGTATTCACCACATCGATCAGATCTTAGTGTCTTGATACTTTTGCCTGTTTGTTTTTCCACTTTATTCTTATATTCTCGGAATTTCTCAAAGGCCTCGGATTTATGCTTCATCAAGAAGACATGTCCTTACCTAGAGAAATTATCCGTAAAAGTAATGAAATAGGAATAACCACTTCGTACATATGTAGATATTGGACCACACACGTCGCTGTGTATGAGTCTTAAGAGCTCGGTTGCTCTTACTCCGTATCCAGTGAACGGAGTCTTTGTCATCTTTCCAATGAGACAAGATTGACAAGTTGCATAAGACTGATATTCGAACGGATCCAAATATCCCTCTCTATGTAACTTCGACAACCGCGTTTCATTGATGTGACCCAGTCTACAATGCTATAAGAAAGCCTTATTTAATTATGGAGACTTTCTTTTAAGTGTGTTCTGGATGTTGAAAACCTGAGCTTGATTTAACACGTATTTACTGTAGGGATGCGTAGCACGACAGCAAGGTTTCGGGAGGTATCGTCTATGTCATTTTCAAAAATTGCCATGCTAAACAACCCTAACCCTAGAATCTTAACTAGAGAATTAGACAATACGTGCACATGTTAAGATAAAGAGCAACCAGATAGCATACTATCATGTCGAGCAAGAAAGTCCTCCCTATATATGTCCAAGCATCCACTATAATATACATCGCATGTGGAATAATGACCTCTAGGGCATACATATAACTAACAATCTCCCACTTGCAGTAAGGCCATTTGTTGTAGTATCTCATACTCAATGCCCCATAAAAAGTCTATCTAGGAAAAGTCCTCTGTGAGTGGATTCGCTGTGTTATCCTTCGCGTTAACTCTCCTTACCTTGATCCCTTGGAGATCAACCATCTCCCTGATCATGTGATACTATCCTCAGAATATGTCTGGATCACTGATGGGACCGGCGTTCCTAGGCCAAAGCCACAACTCCATTGTTGTCACAATAACAGTTATTGGACGCTCAATGGTAGGAACCATGTTCATCTCATGAACAAGAAATATCCCGACATCCACTTTGGCAGCATCGTTGGTAGCGATGTATTCAGCCTTTATCGTCTAGTTTGCCACGATATATAGCTTGGAACTCTTCCAACATACCGTCCCTCCACTGAGGGTAAAGACAAAGCCCGTGACTGAATTTCAGTGACCTTATCACTCTGGAAGATCGAATTGGTAAAGGACCCCCACTGGAGTTTACCGTTACCAAACACCAAGAACATTTCTTCAGTGCTTCTCAAGTACTTAAGAATGTCCTTTGCATCTGTCCAGTGATTCTCCCAAGATCCGATTGATTCCTGATCACTACACTAGTGAGTTAGCTACATCTTGTCTGGTACATAACTTCGCATACATGATAGAGCCTACTGCCGAAGCATAGGGTATCCCTTGTACGCGAGCTCTCTCCAAATCAGTCTCGGGAGACATCTTTTTGGAGAGAGTAATTCATAAGTAAATGGGCGAACCACCATGCTTAGAATCCTCCATACTAAACCCTTTTAGTATGGTGTTAATGTACCTGGATTTGGGACACTCCCAACATCCACTTAGATCTATCACCATAGATCATAATCCATAAGATGTAGTAGGTATCATCCAGATCTTCATTGGAGAATCCTTGTGATAAGAGGAGCTTGACCGAGTGTAGCATAGGAAACCATTTCCTATCAAGAGTATGACATCTACGTACAATACGTGGAAGACAACCTTACTCTCTACAACCTTCTTGTAAATACAAGGTTCATCTACCTTTTTTATGAAGTCAAACTCTTTGACTGCCACATCAAAACAGATGTTCCAATACTGCGATGCGTGCTTTAATCCTGATGGACTTAAGCATAGCCACCGGAGAAAAGGTTTCATCATAATCCACACCTGGTTATTGACGAAAACCTTTTACTACAAGTCTAGCTTTGAAAGTCTCAACTTTTCCATCTACACCAAGAATCTTCTCAAGATCCATTTGCTCCCAATGGGTTTTATCCCTTTAGGTGCAACATTCAAAGTCATACTTTGTTGGTGTACATGGATTCCATCTTTGATCGCATAGCATCCAGCCATTTCACAGAGTCCCCACTCGTGATGGCCTGCTTGAACCTGGTTGGGTCATCATCTACCATGATGCAATCCTCGCTCCCACCGTCACCGAGGAAACCGTAGTATCTCTCAGGTAGATGAGGAACCCTACCAGATTCGCGGAGAGGTTGAGGTTCGCTGTTAGTTTGTTCAGCTGGAACTCCTTCCAGTTCTACCTCATGACCACTAATTTCTTCCATAAGAAATTCCTTTTCTAAAAAGGTAGCATGCTGAGAAAAAAAAACACCTTTTTCTCCTCAGTGTAATAAAAGATACACCCTCGCGAATGTTCGAGATATCCAACAAACTTATACAGAACTGACCTTGCCTCGAGTTTGTCCGGATTTTGTTTTTCAACATAGGCCGGACAACCCCATATCTTAACTCATTTAAGACACGATCTCTTCCCATTCTATATCTCATATGGGGTGGTAGGCACTGATTTGGATGGAACCCCATTCAATAGGTATGCAGCTTCTCAAGTGCATAACACCAAAAGGAAACATACAACTCAGCATTACTCATCATAGAGCGCACCATATCTCATAGGGCGCGATACCTACACCCCGATACACCATTGTACTGTGGTGTACTCGAAGGAGTAAGCTGAGAGAGAATCCTATTCTCCTTTTAGAAGCTCCAGGAACTCCATGAGCTAGTATTCTCCTCCTCGATCACATCGAAGGACTTAATACTTCTACCCGTCTTGTTCTCAATTTCAAGCTTATATTCCTTGAATTTTTCAAAAGTTTCAGACTTGTGTTTCAACAGGAACATATGTCCGAATCTTAAGAGACGATCAGTGAATATAATGAAGTACGAGGAACCAACCTTGGCATTTGTAGACATAGGACCACATACATAATCATGTATCTGTCCCAAGAGTTCAACAACTCTTTCTCCATTTCCAATAAATGGAGTATTGGTCACTTTACCTTTGAGACAAGACTAACAAGCATCATAAGATGAAAATTCGAATGGATTCAAATATTCATCCTTATGTAACTTAGCTAGTTGTTTCGCATTGATATGACCTAGTCTACAATGCCACAAGAAGGATTCATTCATTTCTGAACTACTCCTCTTGTGTGTGTTCTATCTACTTTGAACTGTTGGTTTGATTTAGAACGTATATGCCATTACATAACGTGCATGATCCAATCAACTCTTGATTCAGGAAAATGTTCACAACATTATCCTCCAATATAGGATTATATCCTTCTTTAACTCAATAAAGAATTTGATGTAATGTTGTATATCAGGTTCGGTATCTAATAACATTTGTTCAGAATCAATGTATTTACCATTTGGTAATACAAGGTGATATTTGCCAACTGATTTGGCTGCAACAATTGCACCATTCCCTAACACTTAGAGACATATCACCAAATCCCATTTCCCTACCTTTCTGTAGCCCATGTAACAAATTACATATGTAGAATCCTGATCCGGTATCTCATACCTAGGACGCAGATGATACTGAGAAACAATTCTCGGTAATGAACACACCTGAAGAATATGCATCAACATGCTTTTTTCTCGATTGGGTCGCATGGAAATCCAGATATTCCCCTATTTCCTGCTCGGACTTATAACAATTATAAGATAGAGCGGAACCAACGTTCCCCAGTTCAGTATAATAAGCAGGTTCGGTCAATACATCCATATTATTATTTTGATTAAGGCGTGACATGGTCGCTATCAGGAGAGAGAGAGAGAAGAAAACGCTCAGTGTATGCTCTTGCAAGATCAGATTGGTTATTGTTTTATCTAATCAGGATGGCTCCCACAGTTTTTATCAAATCTTCCTTCAAACCCTAAAAGGTAAGACCAGCCGGGATTAATTACACCCTACAAGTTCGCCAATCTTTCGGCCAGGCTTGTGTTGGTACTTTGAGGGAGGTTCCCCGTGTTTTCGCACGGACCTAATTAAAATAAACATCGTTTTCCCAGGGGCGTAACCCCGTTAACACCTTTCTAGACACCTACTTGATCGGCTAATTGTAATGTGCAAAACTCTCCAAGGAGTAACTCTTAATCGTAGTGGGTATCGGGATCCAACTATCTCATAGAAGGTATGCAATCTTATTGCAAATTTCAACACTTGAAATTCTCAATAATATTCTGCCCCCAGCGTCCTATGACCTTGACGCAGGTCAATAAACCATAGTCCGCTAGTCAAGTTCAACCCGTACATTTCATGATTGAATGAAACCCACCCGCACGACCCTTGACGCAGGCTAACAAAGTCGCACGACTACCCTAATCCAATCGCATCGTATGCAGCAGATAAGCACTAAATAGCTACCGCACACTACGCCTTGACGCAGGACAACAAACATAGCACGAATACTAAGTAGTACTTATCTGAAATGACGGAGGGCTACGACGGGTTTTTAAGAAAACCCTTTGCGTAATGAACTTGATATCGTTGTAGAATCGAGTGATTTTGAAAATGAGTGTTTTTGAAGCTTTTACTAGTTTTGCTAAAGAGGTCACTCCCGGTGAAGGGAGCTCGGCTCTTTCCTTATCGAATAAGGTACTGGATATTTCACAAATACCACAATGCAAAACAAGAACTAAAAAAGCAATCAAAAGACAAAACCGAGTGGGTTGTAGCATCTACCAGTTTCGCTAAAGAGGTCACTCCCGGTGAAGGGATCTCGGCTCTTTCCTCATCGAATGAGGTGCTGGATATTCTACAAGGAATACCGCTATACAAAGCAAGAACTAGAGCTACCAGTTTTTAAAACAAGATTCTGCAATATCTTTAGGTTTCTTTTATTTCATTAATCTCATTAATGAAGTCCCATCAATTATGTTTCTTAAGCATCACAGAAGAAACGAAAGCAGCAATATTTACTATATATCATCATATATATAATATAAGCATTCATCTCAACATATAAAGTGATCACATCACAGAATATCGGCAGTAGAAGAACACATATGAAATATTGAATATACTAGGAATTTCGTGTTCTAAATTAAGCCATTAAAAAACACGGATTCCACGGTCGCGATGAATAGCCAAACCCACATCTCTAGACCCCTATGAGAGTGGCAAGAAGCCCTACCAATTCTAGAGTTAGGAGACCCGGTCTCGACTCCTCGAGATGGTCTCCTACTGGACTCTAGAACCCGGTTACTTGTGCTCTCCTCCTTGGGTCTATCCTAATGCAGAAAAGTAAATAATATACATCAATGGTGACATCATCCTCAACCCGGAAGTGCCCCAATAAAAGAAAATTACATACAAGCTTTTACATGAATGAAAATGAAAAACTCTCATTTCACACAAAAATCCCCCGGATATTCAAAACACGACGATCCAATATAACATATCACAGTAACACATAACATTACATGTCATCAACGTAAGTAAATATGCGTATCCCAATTGTCGTTGATATATAGCAACGAAACCGGTGATACACCACATATTACACTTACGGTCGCAGAAAAGAAAGTGAAAAACTACAACAATTGGAATCCGCAACCACCTTAGACATCATAAACCCAACGTATCACATACTTTGGATTTCATGCCTAACCAAATGAATTCCTTAGACATCGCATGTCTAACAATTATAAACCTCGCATTTTAGTCTCGTTATTGAAAAAACATTCCAATAACCAGTGAGGTAATTCAACACGATTCCCGAAAACCTGATCGAATGCTCGTCGGAAACTTTAGTAGACGGCCGCACCCCCGATGCCATCGATGAAGTGCACTTAGGCGGAACACCGTGGTCGCGAGCACCCGAACGGATGCTTTTGGCAACAAGGTTCTCCTATAGTCACTTAGTCGGGGCTTTGGGGCGTGGCTATCTAGTAAGGTTACCCGGCGAGTATCCGCGTACGCTACGTAATTGTGACGGACTTTTGATCCACATCAAAATTCCGTGGCAACCGATCAAATGAGACTAAATTGCTAGATTTATAAAATTCAAACTAGTTATCACATAACTAATTATTATGGATTCCAAATATTGTATCACAATTACAGATAGCTAGACGATATTAAACTTTTCGATCGAATCAACAAACACCCAAAATTTCCCAAAGAGCTAAATGCTTGAGCGGTGTTTAAGAAGTACCCAGAACAATCCACAACACCTATGGACCAGCCGTAGAAGGGTCAACCCTTGCCTCACCTATGGCGTCGCGGAACTACCGTAAACCCTAAGTTTTGATGGTGGTTCCGACGGTCACAGAATCGAGTTAGGGTTTCGTTCTTCTAGAGGGTTCATATAAAACACCTGCATGATTTTCTGAAGATTTCAAACTTGGAAAAATCCAACTCTTAAAAAATTTCCAGCAAGGGAAAAAATGGGTTATTGATATCCGTTCGAACTTTTTAATTTCGTCTAAATAACCCGAAATGATGTTAGAATTACGATTACGAAACACACCGAATTGCCTTTACAGAAAGATAACATCACATGCAATCTTAGCAAAAACAAGCAACTCCTGAAATACCAAAACCCGAAGACTGGAACACCATAAAAATTCAACCCAAAACTATGTAGAAAAACCAACCAGGCCGGTTTTTGTCTTCATGTGGCCGGCCAAAATCCGGCGAGGGGGGCTAAATTTTCTTTGGTGTTCATGTCACATCTCATATAACATTCTGCAATTGATTAAAAAAAATTTAGACACTCTGAAAATTTCTACAGAAACTTGGTTTTTATTTCGTGTGTTTTGGAGTTGTTTCGGTTTCATAATCCTACAAATATCGTCTAATTCTCTAGCATGGCTCTGATACCACTGTAGGGATGCGTAGCACGACAGCAAGGTTTCAGGAGATATCATCCATGCAATTTTCAAAATTGCCATGCTAAACAACCCTAACCCTAGAATCTTAACTAGAGAATTAGACAATACGTGTACATGTTAAGATAAAGAGCAACCAGATAACATACTATCATGTCTAGCAAGAAAGTCCTCCCTATATATGTCCAAGCATCCACTATAATATACATCACATGTATAATAATGGCCTCTAGGGCATACATATAACTAACATTTACTGTCCTCTAGTGTACCCGACCCAATCAAACTTTGATTTAGGTGGATGTGGACCACATCGCTTACAAACTAGACTAGGTATATGTAATTCTACGGTAGCGCCCTGGCCGTCAATCTGACGCCAAACGCGGAACAAAAACTTTTATAACTGGCGCTATCGCATACTATAACCCGGATCTTGCCATTAACGCTAAACTAACAAATTGTAAAGAGGTAGAAAGGCTACACCGATCGATCCGAGTCCTTCGGTCTTTAGCCATCATCCCACGCTCCTCGCGGCAACTCCGATCTCCTGTCTCCTCGTCGAGGTGGCACCACGTCAACGGATCTTTAAACGGGCTCCCGCCTCTATACCGAGGCAACTCGGACATGAAGTATGCTAACCGACATGTCTAAGATAAAGTAGAGAATGAGTAGAATACTTTTTCTCAAACACCCTAGGGTTCTCATCATATGAGAGGGTTAGGGTGGAGGTTGAAGAAGATGCTTAGAGATGGAAATTGTGAACTCAAGAAATGAATCAAGTGAGCAAAAACCAAGTCCCAAAAATTAACCCTTGGCTGCCCAAAACTTTTGGGTATGATATATATATATGGTTTTGTTTTGGAGAAACAAAGAAAATATCTTATAAAAATATCTCCAACTCAAACCTAAAATTTTTCACCCAAAACAAACTCAATTAATTCTCTAATGACTCACTAGATGACTCATTACATGAGTCATTAGTGAACATTCAAGAATCAATGAGTCACACTAATGAGTCACACTTTCCAAAATCCATTTAATCATTTAAACTAAAATGATTAACCAAAAAGAAATGCATCTTCTAAAATATTCTCGTAACGGATTACGAGAATACCCCTCACCTGTATATACATACCTGTATCCGTATTCCGACCGAATACGAATACGAGAGACTAAAATATTCCGACTCAATATAATACTTGGATCCGGCTTAAACCAAAGCCCACCAGTATTATCTGTCCGAAATATGACACGTGCACAAGTGCACGTGCATTTTCGAACCCTGCCATAAAACCATACGGCCTCTACAACGTTTCGCCCGAACTTGGGAAACTATCTGCGAGGGACTCTAAAGACCCGTCAGTACCCTGGCAGTGGGTTTAACCACAAGCACGTCAGCGGCACTAGTTGTGTGTAACGACTGCCCATGTACTGACCGAAAGGAAAGCTGATGAGCGAACCCATCCTGGAACCCTACTGAGCCTATCGGTGACAATATCTGTACAGTCCGGTCCGTTCGTCTATGAGCATCGCATATCGGGCCTAGGGGGCTGGTAACGTCAGACCCCCAATAGCGGTATAAGTCGTGTCGGAGAGTAGCCCTGAACACCCTGAGAAACTACTGGAATGTCTACCAGTAATTCTCACCTGCCTTGGCCAAGGACTTGGTGTAATGGCTCTCCTAGACACAGCGCGATCTCACCCCCAATACCGGGAGAGACGAATCCCCTGCCGATCCGCTCACTTGCCTCCATGTGGCTCGGGACTGTACCCAACTAAAACCTGTTTGCATGACTCCTTTGAGCCGTGGTAGGGTAATAATCAAAGTACAGTGGGAACTCACACGGGACTAATGACGACCTCAGATCGATGAACTAACCTGTACACATGTCACCAGGGAACTGCTATCTGACGCTAGGTATAAATACAAACTAGCAGGTTCCCGGCGAGTCCTGTCCGGTGTACTCATAACCCAATGAGCACCTGTATACATCTTAGGTGATCCAACTGACACCAGTGGCTTGTGAGACCGGCCACCGCCCCTCGTTGGGGTCTCGACTGTATACACTAGTCTACTATGGAGTATCGATGCCCTGTCTCGAAACTCCTACGACTACAGACCACTTTTAAGGATGTGCTTATAGACTACCCAACTCTCACGTATATGATCGCCATCATACTGTTGGTAGTCAAGCAGGATCCTAAGGGCTCTATCAACGTGTAATAGTGATCATGTCACCTAAAGCTGTACACGACTGATAAAGTCCAAACAGATAGCATACTATCATCTTGAGTAAGACTGTCCTACCGTATAGGTCCTCCCTCAATCATTGCAATCACGTACCTGCGATCCAATAATTGACTTTGAGGGCACTGCATCCAACAATCTCCCACTTGCACTTAAGGCTAATTATTGCGATGTCGCATACTCACAGCCCGTGTGATACCGAACACCCAACTCCTCTACTAAACAGTTTCACAAAGCACGTTTGTAAAACTCTTGTGTTCGAGAAATAGCCTCAGTGAGTGGATCCGCCTTGATGTATCTTTCTATGTCTCTCTTAATCTCAAGTTCGCGGAGAAAGCCATCTCCCGAATTGAGTAATATCTGTCTTAGAATATGTCTGGATATCTGATGGGACCTAGTTCATAAATGAACTCCAAATCCAAACTTCTTAGACTGTATCGTCAACTGAACCTAATCAGTATCCTGCACCATGCCTCCCACAATATCCTCTTGGACCACCTGTCCATAATACCGCCCCCTTCGTCAGAGGGAAAACTATAACTTTGACAATCACTCTGTCATCCATGTCACCTTTGGAAGCCTGGAATGATAACCGTCTCCCGAAGGAGGCTGCCGTCATCAAATCTCTAGAACATTCACTTATGTTCTAAAACTGCTTCCGTATGTTTCTCCAGGATTGGATTAATATAAACTTATCGCATCTAGTGCAAAAACAACATCTGGTGTGGTACTTGACATATCACGATTGACTCAATTGCCTAAGCAAGTGATATGCCAATCATGCACATCTCTCTCCCCTTTAGTCTGTAAGACACCTTTAGAGAGGGAGACTCCATCACCTGCAGGTACACCACCATGCCAGGAGTCGTCCATTCTAAAATACTATTAGAATACTGTCAAAGTACCCACATTGGGAAACTATCCAAATCTAGATCTAAAACCATAGATCTAGTAACCAGAATGTCTAGTATTATATCCATATCCTGTAAAGAGAAACAACTGTGTGACAACCACAATACAACCGATCGTAGTATAGGAATTTTACTTCCTACTCTGTGTATGTCATCCAAATAGCAGGACATCACACCCTACTACCTTCTTAACAGATCCATCCCCTATTCTGATGAAGTCAAAGCCATGACTGTCACATCAAAATTAGATGATCTATCTCCGCTATAACTGCTCTAGTCTATAAATAGACATAAGCTACTTGCCCACTTACTTCCGCTGCTCCCACTGACCACAACAACCCTCTGGCAGAATAATATATACGTGCACTTCTAAAACTAGTTTAGAACGACGCTATACTTAACCTCCTGCCGGGTCTCATAGCGTGGAACAACAGTAGTGTCAAGTCTGGGTAAACAAGAACCTCCCTATCACCGTCCTTGAGGCTACCGGAGTACCTCTCGGGTGCCTGAGGTTACCCACCATATCTGCGGAGTGGCTAATGGAATGTCAAACCTGATTGAATCTATAGGTCTATTAAATTTTCCGTAATCGTTTGCGGTTCTGGAATCTCTTCCAGTTCTACCATACTCCCACTACTGTTTTCTGAAAAAAAATCCATTTTACTAAAACTGTGGCGTGTCAAGAACAATATCACCATTGATCTTCCAGATGGTAGAAAATCAACCCTTGTCATAGCCTGGGCCAACCCACAAACTGCCATTACAGAAACGTGCCTTGAGTTATCCAGGGGTCTGGTTTTAAGCATAAGCCGGACAACTCCCCATACCTTAACATCGTTAAGATATGAACCATTCTATATCCAATATAGAAACTTTGGCACTTATTTAATTGGAACCAGATTCAAATCATGCAGCTGTCTCTAGTGCATATCAACTTAATGGAGAGAGGCTAATCGGCATTACTCAACTTAGGAATACATCCAATTATGAGTAGCCTGAAAGAGAAACAAGTTTCTCAAAACCATTACTATCAACTGAATACCAATCACAAGTATCTACATCTTCGATCGCTTTGAAGAATCCCGATACTTGCGACATCTGGTTCTCTACTTTATTCCTATACCCACAACTTCTCAAAACTTAGACCTTATATTTCTACGAAACACTTGTCTAAAAACTAGAGAAGTCACAAGTAAACAGAACATAGTACGAGGACCAACCCCTTTGTCATGATGGACACTGGACAACATACAATACTCTGTATGAGTCCCCTGAGTAGAATAACTCAAAACCTATGCATCGTAGGTTGAAAACTGTACTTATGGATAAGAACTACTCCGCTGTTTAATGCTCCTTACCCAATCGTCAACTGATATAGGTAAATGACACGGACATAATTTCAAAAAGTTATATCTCACTTTATAAAAATAAACGTACAGATATATCAGTTTGAAATTGGTGCACAACAACGGATACTCAAAACCAAATACTTGCCGTCCGGCAAAAACCCAGGCGATTTCCTCAAATATCACCAATTACAATGAATTCCGATATAATGAGGATGATCATCTAATTCCTAATAACTTACTCCCACTCATCATCTGTAAAACCATACAGATGTGAGAATCATACCTGGTAAATACATACCCTGGAGTAAGTATCTAATCGGGAAATTAGTTTTCCTTTAACAATGCACAGTGAAACTGAAACATGAACATGTTTCGTAGGGGTATCCTGGTATTCATAGTAATGCCTCTTCCATAATCCAATTCATGACTATAACCATATATTTCTTTGCCATCTCTCCAAATCCCTTTATTTGTCTTTAGTCGTTACCTTCTGTACACCATCGTTAGGCTAAATGGTTTTCTTCCTTCCCTACCGTTCGGCACCAGCCTATGGTTTGGAAGAAGACTATCCAATAAGCGTAATAGGTGTACCCTCCTAAACCAAGGAGTACTCGCGACCTGAGAGAAGGTGGTGATAAAAGACAACTGAATAATACCTTATTCTATTTCTCCCGAACAGGGGAAAAAAGCAAAGGTGAAGTAGTAGTGGCGATGAAGTACGCGGTTTGGTCGTGAATGATAGCAGTCGCAATTTACTTTGCCTTATTTCTAATCCCTTTATTTTTTCTTCACTTATTACCTTCTATACACCCTACTTAGGCTAATTGGTTTTCTTCATTCCCTACCCTTCGGCACCTGCCTATGGTTTGGAAGAAGACTATCCAATAAGCGTAATAGGTGTACTCTCCTAAACCAAGGAGCCCTCGCAACCTGAGAGAAGGTGATAATAAAAGACAACTGAATAAACCAATTCAATTTCTCCTGAACCTGAATCCATCCTCGAAGAAGTCCCTTCGAGTTCGTATATAACCATACGATGGATCTATCCAATGGAAGTGGATGTTCGTAGTGATATGAGGTGTCCTGAGAAATGCAAAGGGTAAAAGAAGGAGCGGCAATGACTTATGCAACTTAGACAATCCAAAAGCCAGTATTTTAAGAAAGTTCGGTCAACTTGGTCACTGAGTCATAGTCTAGGGTCGGTCAATGGTCGCTGCCAAAGAGAGAGAGAAAAGAAACACTCTGCGTGCACTCTAACCTAGATCAGAATGGTTATCACTTTATCTAATCAGGAAACCTCCCACTGTACTGTCAAATTCTCCTCCAAACCTGAAAGAAGAATCAATCGGGATGACCCGAAGAGTAAACCAACTCATCAGTGGGAATCGGGATCCAACTATCATCGCATGATAACGTGAAGGAATCCACTCATGTTATCATACTCCAGAAGGTATGCGCATAACTGGCAAGTTTCAGTTTCTTTAGAAACTTCCGATAAAGATTTTTGCCCCATGCTCTTATGACCCTGACGTTGGCCAAATGCCATAAATCGCATGCCAAGTTCCACCCATCATTATCTTATCAATTTGAACCCACCTGTACATGCCCCTGACGTTGGCCAAATGGCAGAACGACTGTCCCAAACCAACTCATCTATCTATGCAACAGATGAATACCCAGCAGCTTCCAAACACTGTGCCTTGGCATTGGTCAAAATACATATCTTGAATAATACTGAATACCCAAATGAAATGACGGAGGGCTACGGCTGGTTTTTGGCGAAAAACCTTTAATGTAACGAACTTGATATCACAGAAGGAACCTGATAGCTTTTTGCAAAAATATAGTGGCGAAAACCTTTGCTAAAGAGGTCACTCCCGGTGAAGGGATCTCGGCTCTTTCCTCATGGAATGAGGTGCAGGATATTCCAACTGAATACCGCGATGCAAAGCAACAAGTAATCGACTATAGTGAAGTTATTACCCTGACGCAAATTTCTGTCCAAGGGGTCACTCCCGGTGAAGGGATCTCGACCCTTGCCTCGTCGAATGAGGTGCAGGATATTCCAACCGAATACCACTGTGCAAAACAAAAGAAAACGTCTTTGTAATAACACTTTTTAAAACTGTTCCAACAACGTCCAAACAGGTTTGTTTTCCTTTGCATTGATCAGAATCAACGCAGTCCCATCAATTAATCACACCAGAAAAGAACTAAAATAAAATGTACGTATATGCCATCCGCATTCGTCACTGGGTCCCGTCATCACCCGTTATGTTACTTAACTAACGACAGAGCGGAGACTGGACTAGCGCGGGTGTAAAACATATACAACATCTACTACTATATATACCAATATACAATTATCTCTCCAGGTGTGATAAATGCAACATTACAGAAAAGTAATAAGCATCACAGAACAATACAGATAATCTGGGATCCCCGGGTTTCACAGAGCCGCTACTGAAACCCGGCGTTCCCCTGGTCGTGTGGATAGCCTGTGCAATAAAACCTAGACCCCTACGGGTGCGACAAGTTACCCGCCAAAACCTGAAGCGAGGCAGCCCCCTACAGCAAAGTGAATGGACCACCCTGCACTTCACGGAATCTGGTAACTTTAACACCCCTCCTTAGGTCAACCTGTACCCCCTACGAGTGCGGCGAATAGTCTGCCAATTCTAGAGTGAGGCCTCCTGCCTCTCAAAGCCATGAGATGCGGACCCGTTGCCCTCCAGAACCCGGTTATCCGTGCACTCCGTCGTGGGGTAAACCTAGTACAGAAATGAAAAATATGTACAACGGGTACATCGACCTCAGCCCGGTCGTGCCCCAAAAGAATATTATACAAACAGGCAGTGACGGCAGTCCACATGTTGGACGCTTGCCCCGCAGTATCAAATGTACAAATAAATCCAAACTGCACTACCATTGCACACAGCTATCCACCACGACAAATCCGCAACATCACAGTACAACACAGAACATCAACGCGAATGTCACGTTCGCAAACCCGTCTAAAAGAGCTATAGCAATTAGACACGGTTTACCGCTCGAATGACATTCACGGTCGGAGATATAATATAAGTACTGTAAACTAACATATTTAAAAATCCGATCGACAAAACTTCCCGAAGTAGGCCCCAAGTACACTGTAGTACTCAAACAAAATCTGGGCCCAAACAAAATATTCCAGAAACCACAATTCCACATGAAAGAGCTCCAGAAGAAATATGGTGCACTGTAGCCACAAACTGGCGGCGGAACCGCGGCCAAACCATGGTTTGTGCGGCGGTTCCACGGCAGTATAGTGGAATCAGTGGACCAAATTTATTCCAGAGCCTTAAAAAAGCTTGCACGATTTTCTGAGATGCTCAAAATGATTTTTAGACCCTTTTAAAAAATCGACAGAAACTTTGACAAGAAAAATGCGGTTTTGGAAATTTCGTTCGATCGATATTTTAAACACGTTAGAATAAGTTAGTAAAGGTTAATTGCGTGGCTCTGATACCATGTAAGTCTACGGTAGCGCCCCGGCCATCAATCTGACGCCAAACGCGGAACAAAAACTTTTATAACTGGCGCTATCGCATACTATAACCCGGATCTTGCCATTAACGCTAAACTAACAAATTGTAAAGAGGTAGAAATGTTATACCGATCGATCCGAGTCCTTCGGTCTTTATCCATCATCCCACGCTCCTCGCGGCAACTCCGATCTCCTGTCTCCTCGTCGAGGTGGCACCACGTCAACGGATCTTTAAACGGCCTCCCGCCTCTATACCGAGGCAACTCGGACATGAAGTATGCTAACCGACATGTCTAAGATGAAGTAGAGAATGAGTAGAATACTTTGTCTCAAACACCCTAGGGTTCTCATCACATGAGAGGGTTAGGGTGGAGGTTGAAGAAGATGCTTAGAGATGGAAATTGTGAACTCAAGAAATGAATCAAGTGAGCAAAAACCAAAACCCAAAAATTAACCCTTAGCTGTCCAAAACTTTTGGGTGTGATATATATATATATATATATATATATATATGGTTTTGTTTTGGAGAAACAAAGAAAATATCTTATAAAAATATCTCCAACTCAACCGTAAAATATCTCACCCAAAACAAACTCAATTAATTCTTTAATGACTCACTAGATGACTCATTACATGAGTCATTAGTGAACATTCTAGAATCAATGAGTCACACTTTCCAAAATCCATTTAATCATTTAAACTAAAATGATTAACCAAAAAAGAAATGCATTTTCTAAAATATTCTCGTAACGGATTACGAGAATACCTCTCACCTGTATATACATACCCGTATGCGTATTCCGACCGAATACGAATATAAGAGACTAAAATATTCCGACTCAATATAATACTTAGATCCGGCTTAAACCAAAGCCCACCAGTATTATCTGTCCGAAATATGACACGTGCACAAGTGCACGTGCATTTTCGAACCCTGCCATAAAACCATATGACCTCTACAACGTTTCGCCCGAACTTGGGAAACTATCTGTGGGGGAATCTAAAGACTCGTCAGTACCCTGGCAGTGGGTTTAACCACAAGCACGTCAGCGGCACTAGCTGTGCGTAACGGCTGCCCATGTACTTACCGAAAGGGAAGCTGATGAGCGAACTCATCCTGGAACCCTACTGAGCCTATCGGTGACAATATCCGTACAGTCCGGTCTGTTCGTCTATGAGCATCAGATATCGGGCCTAGGAGGCTGGTAACGTCAGACCCCCAATAGTGGTATAAGTCGTGTTGGAGAGTAGCCCTGAACACCCTGAGAAACTACTGGAATGTCTACCAGTAATTCTCACCTGCCTTGGCCAAGGACTTGGTGTAATGGCTCTCCTAGACACAGCGCGATCTCACCCCCAATACCGGGAGAAATGAATCCCCTGCCGATCCGCTCACTTGCCTCCATGTGGCTCAGGACTGTACCCAACTAAAACCTGTTTGCACGACTCCTTTGAGCCGTGGTAGGGTAATAATCAAAGCACAGTGGGAACTCACACGAGACAAATGATGACCCCAGGTCGATGAACTAACCTGTACACATGTCACCAGGGAACTGCTATCTGACGCTAGGTATAAATACCAACTAGCAGGTTCCCGGCGAGTCCTGTCCGGTGTACTCATAACCCAATGAGCACCTGTATACATCTTAGGTGATCCAACTGACACCAGTGGCTTGTGAGACCGGACACCGCCCCTCGTCGGGGTCTCGACTGTATACACTAGTCTACTTTGGAGTATCGATGCCCTGTCACGAAACTCCTATGACTAGGGACCACTTTTAAGGATGTGCTTATAGACTACTCAACTCCCACGTATATGATCGCCATCATACTGTTGGTTGTCAAGCAGGATCCTAAGGGCTCTATCAACGTGTAATAGTGATCATGTCACCTAAAGTTGTACACGACCGATAAAGTCAAACCAGATAGCATACTATCATCTTGAGTAAGACTGTCCTACCGGTATAGGTCATCTCTCAATCATTGCAATCACGTACCTGCGATCCAATAATTGAATTTGAGGGCACTACATCCAACAGTATACACAAACAGTTACGTAGAATCAATATTTGCCCACTTATCAATTCTAGATGATATTCCCTACGGATACAACGTCCACGCTCATTCCGTTAGCAACCATGAAAGTCATATCACCTGCCCTGATAACTCTACGGTTTCTCAAAACCTGTAATAAAATAAAGATATGAGATCCTGATCCGGTATCTAGTACCCAGAAAGTAGAGTTAATTGACATACAGTTTTCAATCACAAACACACCCGAAACTGAAGCCACAACGTGCTTCGAATCCTGGATTCTGGCTTTCCAAGCCATCCATCCCTTCTGCCAATGCCCTTTCCCGTGACAATAGGAAAAACCTTCCTTTCCTACTATTAGCCCCAAAATATTTTCCCTGCCCTTTCCTTTTACCTTACCGATACCGCCTATCGGCTTTGTGGAGGTCTTCTTCTTCTCACCCTTGGCTTTCGCCTTGGATCCAGAAGAGGAAGATTCCCCAATAATCAGAGCGGGTGTTTTCCTGGTTTCCTTTAAGGTGCCCTCAACTGGAATTATAACTTTCTTCTCCTGGGCGTAAGGAGAAGGTAGGGACCGTAGAATCAATTCAGCATATGACTTGTTCTCCAACGTGGTTTCCAGGTTCATGAGCTGTTTAATACAACTGATCATTGTAGGGAAGTGGTCCCCTACAGATGACCCGACAACCAATCTCGCTTGAAGCAATTCCTTCGAGATCTCATATCTTACGATACGAGATTGCTCTCCATATAAATCTTTGTTATGGAGGAAGATAGAAGCCATGTCTATCTTCTTGTGCTGCCTCTAGTTTACACCATCAACTGAGGCCAACAAGAGGCACTTGGCATTCGCACAGTCTTTTTCCCTTGTCATACGGATATCAACATCCGTGACGGTGGAAACTGGATCTGGGACGGCGGAGGCTTGAGTAGTAATGAAGTGGTCCAGCTTGTCATAGGTAATGGACATCTGGACAAACCATTGCCAGTCAATATAGTATAACTCAGTCATTTTATTATCTAACTGTAACCTAATCTTGGTCACCTGGTCGCTGTAATTAGGAGAGAGAGAAAAACACTCAGCATGATGCTCTTGCAAGTTTAGATTGGTTTTTATTTTGTCTAAACAGGATGGCTCCCATTGTTTCTCGAATCCTTCCTCAAACCATAAAAGAAAAATTAGTCAGGATTAATCTTACCATACAATACTTGCTTAACCTTTCAGCCAGGCTAGTGTCGGTACTTCGAGGGAGGTTTTATGACGCTTTCGCGAAGTGCCTTAATTAAATAACCTCTTTTCCCTGGAGGCGTAGCCCCGCTAGCACTGTTCTAGACACCTACTTGGTTTATAGCATTGAATGTTAAGTGAAAAAATCTCCCGAGAAATAGCGGATACTCACAGTAGGATCGGGATCCAAATATCATTGTGTGATAATCTTGAAGGAATTCGACCAACATTATCACACTCCAAATGGTATGTATCATTAGCAATTTTCAGTTTCCTTAGAAACTCCCGATGTGGATTTTTGCCATATGCTCTTATGATCTTGACGAAGGCCAACATATCATAAGTCACATGTCAAGTTCTACCCGTCATTGTCCAGGTTAATTTGAACCCACCCGTACATACCCTTGACGAAGGCCAAAATAGCAGTACGACTGTCCCAAACCAACGCATCTATTTATACTACAGATGAATATCCAGCACCTACCAATTACTATACCTTGGCGAAGGTCAAAATACATAACTTGAATACTACTGAATATTCAAGTGAAATGACGGAGGGCTACAAATGGTTTTGGCGAAACCGTGAATGTAGTGTAACTTGATATAATCGAAGGAACCTGATAGGTTTTAAAAGAAGTGGTTTAAGCTCCGCATTTAAAAGTCTCATGTTTTGGAAAAACCGAGTGGTTTTAAAATTTGTTCCAACGATTCAGCTTTGGTTTGTTTGCTTTGCATTAATGTAATACAGTCCCATCATTTACACCTATCATCACAGAAAAAGTTGAAAATACCACGTCCACTTATGCCATCCGCATTCGCCACTGGGCCCTGTCTAACACCGTTAGGTTACTTAACTAACGCCAGAGTGGGGGTTGAACTAGCACGGGTGCAAAACATAAGCAACGTCTACTATATAACATATATATAATAAACATTCGTATGACGCAATAATAAGCATTCCAGATCACAGATGAACATATTGGATATACTAGGAATTCCGCATTTCGTTTAAGCATGTAACGAAAGACGGATTCCACGGTCGTGATGAATAGCCAAATCCCACCCCAGACCCCTACGAGTGCGGCAAACTACCCGCCAAATACCCGAAGCGAAACAACCTCCCTCAGTAAAATGAGTAGGCCACTCGACACTTCAAAGTACCCGATAGTTTTTGCACCCCACCTTGGGTCTATCCTAGGAGCAGAAAACAATAAAAGAAATAATACAACGGTGGCTACAACCTCAACCCGGAAGTGCCCCGCAAAATAATATTACAACACTTTACAAATTTACATCGAATGAAAGAATGAAAACCCTCTTCTTACATCCCCGGCTATTCATCCACGACGATCCAATAAAGTTCATATACATGAACCAACAAGAACAACAACACAGATATGTGAGACCGTGACTAATCGACGTATATCAATTAGTCGACATTTCCAAACACATATATCACAACTTAAAACTTTAAACGATGTTAAAACTACGACTTCGAAACACTTTGTATTGCCACAGTAAAAAGATAACAGTATATCCAAAATTGGTAAGAAAAACAACACCTGAGACCATAGATCCAAGCAACTAGAACACAGACAAAAAATCAAAGAATTTCACCACAACTAAAAAGGTGAGGCCAGTTTTTTTGAGCTTTTGGCCGGTCAGAAAAAGGTGAAAATGTCTCGTTTTTGGCGTGTGTTCATCTCACAAGAAGTAGAGCACTCTACAACTGTTAAAAAAAATTTTAGAGGCTCGGAAAAATTTGACAAAAACTTGGAGTTTAGGTTTCGTGTTTCGAAGTTATTTCGGTTTCGTAGTTTTACACTTCGTATAAACTGTCAGCTATGGTTTAGTTAGTCTCTGATACCACTGTAAGTCGATGTCGCGCACCCCACGGGTTCGCGGGGAGGCGGAATATGTAAAAAAAATGATTTTTCAAAGCTCGCAACATCGACTTGAACTCCAGGATCGATACTAAACTAACTAGCTAACCTGGTATGAGGTTAACTACTATGATACAAAGTTATACCTCACGATACAAGTCCTTCGGGTCTTCATCGCTGTCCTCCACCTCGTCATCGCCTCCAAGGATCGAAATGGATCGGGCAACCTCGACGGCCTCCTCGAGTCAAAGACGATCCACCCGAGAGTCTATAGTCCGAGCTCCTACCTCAAATCCGAGGTAACTACGGCCTCTAGTTCGCTAAACTAGAAGTCCTAGATGGTGTAGAGTAAGAAGATGGAGTGATTTGTCACTTGGAACTCTAGGATTCTCAACACATGAGAGCTTTTAGGGTTTTATGAAGAAGAAGATGGCTTGAGAAAATGAGAGAGGAGAAGCAAATAAAGAAAAAGCTTGGCTCAAGAGAGAAGAATAATCAAGCATATAATATTCTATGAGATAAATATCTCACAAAATATCAAGCATGCTTCAAAATATCTCTTTTGTCAAGACCATGAGTCATTCTTGATCTTTTGTCAACCTCCATCTCATTTCTCCACCTCATTTAAATTTAAATCCATAAAGAAAATGAAACTCTAATGAGGCATCTCCTTCTAGAAGCTTTCCCGAGGAAATTACGAGAACGCCCCTCATCCGTATATACATACCCGCATCCACATTCCGAAGAATACAAATACAAAGAGACGAAAATAATCCATTAATACAATACTAGGATCCGGTTTAAACCAAATCCCACTAGTATTATCCGCCTGATCATCATACGTGCACAAGTACACGTAAGTGATCGAAGCCCTGTCGTAAAACCATACGACCTCTACACCTTTTGCCCGGTGCAGGAAAACCCTCTGTGTGGGACTCTAAAGACTCGACACTACGCTGGCAGTGGGTTTAGCCGCAAGCGGTATTAGCTGCACGTAACGGCTACCCAGGTATGTGTCAATAAGAAGGCTGATGAGCTAACTCATCCGAACTCCAACCGAGCCTATCTGTGACAATCTTTGTACAGCCCGGTCTATTCGTCTAAGAGTATCGCATATCGGGCCTAGGGGACGGTAATCGTCAGACCCCTAATAGCGTGATAAGTTATGTCGGAGTTGTTAGTGTATATGCCCTAGAGGCCATTACTGTATCATACTAGTTTGTATATTACTTAATGGAAGCTTGGGATATTCACCTTGTATAAACAATCTTGATCAATATAGTAGTATGCTACTTGGTTTGTTTCTACTTCAATGTGTACTTGTGTTTATTTCAGTATATCACTTATACGCATTAGTGGAGCCCTTAGGATCTTTGCTTGATTACCAGCGTTGTGATGGCAGTCACACTAGTGGGGGCTGGGTAATCTATAAGCACATCCTTATACAGGTCCCTAGTCGCAGGACTATCGAGACAGGGCATCGATACTCCGGAGTAGACTAGCGTATGCGCTTCTCATCCCAGTTTGGGAAATGGTCTGTCCCACAGCCATCAGTACGTCGTACTGGAGATAGTATACGGGTGCTCGTTGGGTTACGAGTACACTGGACATGACTCGTCGGGAACTGACAGGTTGGTATTATACCTATCGTCAGTCATCAGTTCCCAGGTGACATGAGTACAGCTTAGTCCGCTGACTTGATACTGGCACTTCGCCTCAAGTGTGTTCCCACTGCACTTTGATCACTACCCTACCACGGCTCAAAGGAGTCGTGCAAATAGGTGGTGGTTGGGTGCAGTCCCGAAGCACTTGGAGGCAGTGCCGGTTAGACAGGATTCGTCTCTCCCGGTATTGGGGGTTGACATCGCGCTGTGTCTAGGAGAGCCATTACACGAGTAGTCCCTGGCCAGGGCAAGCGAGATATACTGGGAGGTTTCCAGTGTTATCTCAGGGTGTTTTGGGCTTCACTCCGACACGACTTGTACCGCTATTGGGGGACTGACGTTTTACCGCCCCCTAGGCCCGACATGCGATGTATCAGACGAACAGACCGGACTGTACGGAGACAATCACATTCAGACTCAGTAGGAGTTCAGATGGGGTTTCACCTCGTCAGCCTTCTTGTCGGCATCTACCTGGGGACCGTTACGCACAGCTAGTGCCGCTTGCGGTCTGTGGTTAAACCCACTGCCAGCGTAGTGTCGAGTCTTTAGAGTCCCACACAGAGGGTATTCGCCTCTGGGCAAAACAGAGTAGAGGTCGCATGGTTTTGCGACAGGGTTCGTTCTCATCCGCGCACTTGTGCACGTTTGGAGTCCGGACGGATATTGCCAGCGGGCTCTGGTTTGAGCCGGATACTGGTATATGTTTTGGGGTTGCTTTTATCTCTCAGTATTCATGTTCCTCGGAACAAGAATGCAGGTGTGTATGCACAGTTGCTTGAGGCGGAGGATGAGGTTTTTCATTAGGGTTTCAGAACGGGTGCGTATGCACAGTTTACAGTCGTCTTTTTCCAAACCCTAATAGATTTATGAAATATCAATTAATAATAGTAATTAAATGAAATATTGTTATGGTTGTTTTTGTTGACTTGTTGACCATGGTTGACTTGTTGACCATGGTTGAATGTTGACCACCATCATGCTTTGAAAGGATTCTCCTTGATTCATGCTTACACTCATTTATTGAAAGTATGATAGTGGTCATTCTAAATACAACCATCAACTATTTCATTTTTGAATTATTATTATTAATTAGATAATTCCTTTTCTTTTAGTCATGGTTACAAAAGAAAAGAGCTCATTCTTTCATATCCATTCTCTCTCCTCACTTCATCTTCTTCTTCCTCAAGCTCAAGGTGATTCCTTCTTATGTGTTGAGAATCCTTCACCTTGAAAAGAAAACAACCCCTAGACACTCTCTACTCATTCTAGGATCAAGGTTTAGCAAGCCGGAAACCCTAGTTCACTCAAAGATCGAGGAAGAGCCCAAAGGTTGAACCCTCGAGGTGGATCCATTTTCGACGGAAGAAGGCTACGAGGCAAGAACCATCAACCTCTACAAGGTTTGAAGAAGAAGGAGTTCAAGTTTAGGTATAACCTTCATCCGAGTAGCTATGTCTCTTTAGCAAGTTTGCTAGTTTAGTTTAGACACGATCCCGACCTTGTTTAGTCCATGTTGCCTCTTGCGATAAAAATTTGTTTTTTATACCGTTTCCGCCTCCCCGTAAGAACCGGGGGTCGCAATATGGACTTACAGTGGTATCAGAGCCTAACTAAACTTAAACTAGCTTGGTAGTGAAGTGTAACGAAGTTCGGAACCGAAAAAATCACAAAACCGGAAAAACAAAACCCTAAGTTTCTGTTAAAATTTTTTCTGCTCCAAATGAAAAACTTTATACTTGTAAATTCGGCTCAGGGTTTTGTGTGAACACCCAAGAAAAACGATACACTAATTCATTCAAACCGCCGCCCTTCCGCCGCACGAGGTAGGCATGTGCCGCGGAAGCGCCGCGGTTTGTTGTCTTCTGTGCATCGTTTTTCATGCAGTGTGTGTCTGTGTTGGCTTTAGGATTTTTGAAATATATTATATGTGCCCAGATTTTCCAGAAAAGAAATTTGCTTTTGGGGTCCTATAATTCCGTATTTTTTCCGAACTTCACTGCACTTTGACTATGATGGTTATATCTGTGATGCTTGCATGTATTGAACGTCGGCTAATCGCTATAAGACGATTAGTCGGGGTTATACATGATCTGTGTTTGATATTGGAATGTGTATATGAATGTGTTGGACTGTCGCGGGTGAATAGCCGGGGTGGATGTGAGATGAGCTTTTGTTTTTCTTTCATTCATTGTAAATGTAAATTGATGTAATAATTATTATTTGTTTGGCCGTACAACCGGGTCGGGGTTGTAGCCGTCATTGTATAATTCTTTTTACTATTTTTGCTCTTAGGATAGACCCATGGAGGGGGTGCACAAACTGCCGAGTACTTGGCGGGTAGTTTGCCGCACCTGTAGGGGTCTTGGGTGGGGTATTTGGCTATTCACCGCGACCGTGTAATCCGCTTTTCGTTTCAGGCTCGAAAGGATTGCGGATTGCTAGTATATCCAATGTATTCATCTGTGATCTGTAATGTCTATCATTGCTTTCTATTTAGGCGTTGCTTATGTTTTACAGCCGCGCTAGCCCAGCCCCCGCTCTGTCGTTAGTTAAGTAACCTAACGAGTGATGACGGGACCCCGTGGCGAATGCGAATGGCATAAGCGTACGTCATATTTTGGTTGTTTTCTGCAATGGTAGGAATTAAATGATGGGACGCATTAAAAGTACTAATGCAAGAATATCACGCATTAAAAGAACTAATGCAAGATAATAAACCAAGTTAAAATCGTTGGAACACTTTCGAAAAACCACTCGGTTCTTTTCAAAACTAACTTTTAAATGCGGAGCTTGAGCCACTCCTTCTAAAAGCTATCTCGTTCCATCGATTATATCAGGTTCACTACGTTCACGGTTTCGCCAAAACCATTCGTAGCCCTCCGTCGTTTCGTATGAATGTTCAATAGTATTCAAGCTATGTTTGTTGACCTTCGTCAAGACATAGAGATTGGTAGCTGTTGGGTGTTCATATGTAGCATAGATAGATGCGTTGGTTTGGGACAGTCGTATTGCCTTGTTGACCTTCGTCAAGGGTATATACGGGTGGGTTCAAATTAACCTGGATAATGACGGGCAGAACTTGACATGTGACTTATGATTTGTTGACCTTCGTCAAGGTCATAAGAGCATGGGGAAAAAATCCACATCGGGAGTTTCATAAGTACTGAAACTTGCTAGATTTGCATACCATTTGGAGTGTGGTGATTCTGGTAGGATTTCTTCAGTTTCGTCACACGATGATATTTGGATCCCGATCCTACTGTGAGTATATGCTACTCCTCGGGAAATTTTTCACTAAACGATCAATGCTATAAACCTAGTAGGTGCCTAGAAAGGTGTTAGCGGGGCTACGCCCCCAGGGAAAAGAGGTTATTTAATTAAGGAACTTCGCGAAAGCGTTGGAAAACCTCCCTCGAAGTACCGACACTGGCCTGGCTGAACGGTTAAGCAAGTATTGTGCGGTGGGATTGATCCTGACTAATTCTTCCTTTATGGTTTGAGGAGGGATTCGAGAGACAGTGGGAGCCATCCTGTTTAGACAAATTAAAAACCATTCTAAACTTGCAAGAGCATCGTGCTAAAGTGTTCCTTCTCTCCCCCCTGCAGCGACCAAATCGAAATGACTGGACTTAAGTTACTTCTAGATAAAAACATATTGACAGGGCCAAACTACAAAGATTGGCTCAGGAATGTCAAGTTGGCAATCACTTACGACAAGCTGGGGTATCTTCTTACCACCAAAGCTCCCCCCGTCCCAGGTCCCACCTCCAGCGTCGCGGATAAGGAAATCCGTAAGACTTGGGAGATTGACAGCGCGAAGGCCAGGTGCCTCGTACTTGCCTCGATGGACAACGATCATCAGAGGAGGCACGAGAATATGGATTTGGAATCCATATTTCTCCATACAAAAGAACTGTATGGAGAGCAGTCTCGTATCGCAAGATACGAAGTGTCGAAGAAGTTGTTTTCGACAAAGTTGGCCGTCGGATCATCGGTAGCGGACCACGTGCTTAAGATGATTGGCTACACTGAGGAGTTCGCGGAACTTGGGACCACGTTGGACAGTGAACTCTATACGGATATAATTCTCCAGTCCCTTCCATCCACTTACGCCCAGTTCATACTGAATTTCAACTTGCAAGAAAAGGAAGTTGAACTTTCAGAACTCCTCAACATGCTGAGGAGCGCAGAGGGCACCCTACAGAAGGGTAGGGAAACACCCACTTTGTTTGTAGGAGGATCTTCTTCCTCTAGGTCCAAGGCGAAAGCCAAGGGAAAGAGAAGGAAAGCCCCCGCCAAACCAAGAGGCGGTGTTAGTAAAGTGGGTACGAAGGGAAAAGAATTGGCAACAAAGATTGCGGGGAAGCTTGTGGGTAAAGAGGAATGCTTCTATTGTCACAAGAGTGGACACTGGAAGAAAGATTGCAGGGCTTGGAAGGCCAGGACACAGGAACTGAAGCAGGTTGCGGCTTCAGCTTCAGGTGTGTATGTTATTGAAAACTGTCTTTCTATAAACTCTACTTCCTGGGTATTGGATACCGGATCAGGATCTCATATCTGTAATTCATTGCAGGCGTTGAGAAATCGTAGGTTTTTGAAGGAAGGTGACATGACCCTCAGAGTTGCAAACGGAGCTAGCATGGATGCTAAAGCCGTGGGGGACTATCACCTGGGAATGTCAGATGGGCATGTTTTGGTTTGGCGTAATTGCTTTTTTGTACCCAACGCAACTTGTAATATCATTTCTGTATCTTTGGTTTCAAAAGAAGGTTATGAATTTGCGTTTGTAAGTAATGTTGTAAACATTCACCTTAATCAAGTTCTGATTGGGTCAGGTACACTGAGCAATGGTATATACGTATTGAACCAACCACAGATTTTCAATGTCCAGAATACACACAAAAGAAAGTCTCCAGATATCAATCAGGCTTTCTTATAGCATTGTAGACTGGGTCACATCAATGAGACACGGTTGACTAAGTTACATAAAGAAGGATACTTGGATCCGTTCGAGTATCAGTCTTATGCCACTTGTGAATTTTGTCTCATGGGAAAGATGACAGACTCCGTTCACTGGACACGGAGAAAAAGCGAGCGAGCTCTTGGGACTCATACACAGTGACGTGTGTGGTCCAATGTCTACACATGCGCGAAGCGGTTATTCATACTTCATTACTTTCACAGAAGATTTCTCTAGGTATGGACATGTCTTCTTAATGAAGCACAAATCCGAAGCCTTTGAGAAATTTCGGGATTACAAGAATGAAGTTGAAAAACAAACAGGCAAAAGTATTAAGATTCTAAGATCGGATCGAGGTGGAGAATACTTGAGTGCCGAGTTCCTGGACTATTTAAAAGAGAATGGAATTCTCTCTCAGCGTACTCCTCCATACACTCCGCAACATAACGGTGTATCGGAAAGGAGGAATCGAACCCTATTGGATATGGTTCGTTCCATGATGAGTAAGGCTGAGTTACCGCGATCTTTCTGGGGCTATGCACTAGAAGCAGCTGCATATCTCTTGAACAAGGCTCCCACCAAGACTGTGCCTACCACTCCATATCAGATGTGGAGTGGGAAGAAACCCTGTCTTAAGTACCTTAAAAAAGCAGCATGCGGACAAGCTCGAGGCACGATCAGTACAGTGCAAGTTTGTGGGATACCCAAAGAACTCCAGGGGGTATCTGTTCTATTCCGCTGAGGAACAAAAGGTTTTTGTTTCTCAACATGCCCGCTTCTTGGAAACTGAGTTTTTGGAAACTCAGATAAGTGGGAACGCAATAGAACTGGAAGAAATTCCAGAACCACAAGCTATTACTGAAATCTTGGAAGAGCCAGTAAGTTCAAAAGAACAGGACATTCCTATGCCGCTCCGCAGGAGTAGTAGACAGTCTCATCCGCCCGAGAGATACTACGGTTTTCTCATAGACGGGGATCGAGAGGATTGCATCATAGATTATGATGAGCCTACTAGCTTCCAGCAGGCCGTTCAGAGCGTTGACTCGGTAAAATGGCTGGATGCAATGCGGACCGAAATGGAATCCATGTACACCAACAAAGTATGGACGTTGGACATTGCTCCAGACGGGGTAAAACCCGTAGGATGCAAGTGGATCTTCAAGAGGAAGATTGGTGTAGATGGACAGGTTGAGACCTATAAAGCTAGACTTGTAGCAAAGGGTTTCCGTCAAAGACCTGGCTTGGACTATGACGAAACCTTTTCTCCAGTGGCTATGCTGAAATCCATTCGGATCCTTCTTGCCATTGCTGCCTTCCACGATTATGAGATTTGGCAGATGGACGTAAAGACCGCTTTTCTGAATGGAAATTTAGAGGAGTGTGTCTATATGGATCAGCCAGAGGGTCTCATTCAGAGTGGGAGCAGCGGAAAGGTGTGCAAGTTGCTTAAGTCCATCTATGGACTAAAGCAGGCATCGCGGAGTTGGAACATCTGTTTTGATGAGACGGTCAAGGAATTTGGCTTTATCAAAAATCCAGATGAACCATGCATCTATAGTAGATTTGTAGCGAGAACTGTAGTATTCCTCGTTTTATACGTGGATGACATTCTCTTAATAGGAAATGACATTCCTATGCTACAATCTGTCATGGGGTTCTTGTCACACAGGTTCTCCATGAAAGACCTGGGTGATGCCTCATACATCCTGGGGATCCGGATCCATCGTGATAGATCCAAGAGGATATTAGGACTTTCTCAGTCCAGGTACATCGACACCATAGTGAAGATATTCAGTATGGAAGATTCCAAGCGCGGTAACCTACCGGCTTGTCACGGGATCACCCTCTCTAAAGAGATGTCTCCCAAGACTGATTTGGAGAGGGATCGCATGTCTATTATACCCTACGCTTCTGCGGTAGGCTCCATAATGTATGCGATGTTGTGTACCAGACCGGATGTAGCTTATGCACTGAGTGTGGTAAGCCGGTATCAGTCAAACCCTGGGGAGAAACACTGGATAGCGGTAAAGAACATTCTCAAGTACCTGAGAAGGACTAAGGAGATGTTCTTGGTGTATGGCGGAAAAGACCTCCAGATCGAGGCCTTTGCTAACTCCAGCTTCCAGAGTGACAAGGATGATTCCAAGTCCATGTCGGGTTTTGTCTTCACCCTCAATGGAGGGGCGGTGTGTTGGAAGAGCTCCAAACAGGAAACCGTTGCAGACTCGACTATGGAAGCGGAATACATTGCTGCATCTGATGCCGCAAAAGAAGCTGTCTGGATAAGGAAGTTCTTGAAAGAACTTCAGGTGGTTCCGTCCATTGTTGACCCAATACCTCTGTATTGCGACAACAACGGGGCTATAGCTTTAGCGAAGGAACCCAGGTCCCATCAAAGATCCAGGCACATCTTGAGGCGGTATCACCTGATCAGGGAGATCGTGGATCGCAAGGAGATCGAGGTTCGGAGGGTTGCTTCAGAAGAGAACACTGCAGATCCATTCACCAAGGCCCTACCCCAGACTCAGTTCGAGCGGCTGATCGAGATGATAGGTCTTCGATACGCCAGTACATGGCCTTAGTGCAAGTGGAAGATTGTTAGTGTATATGCCCTAGAGGCCATTACTGTATCATACTAGTTTGTATATTACTTAATGGAAGCTTGGGATATTCACCTTGTATAAACAATCTTGATCAATATAGTAGTATGCTACTTGGTTTGTTTCTACTTCAATGTGTACTTGTGTTTATTTCAGTATATCACTTATACGCATTAGTGGAGCCCTTAGGATCTTTGCTTGATTACCAGCGTTGTGATGGCAGTCACACTAGTGGGGGCTGGGTAATCTATAAGCACATCCTTATACAGGTCCCTAGTCGCAGGACTATCGAGACAGGGCATCGATACTACGGAGTAGACTAGCGTATGCGCTTCTCATCCCAGTTTGGGAGATGGTCTGTCCCACAACCATCAGTACGTCGTACTGGAGATAGTATACGGGTGCTCGTTGGGTTACGAGTACACTGGACAGGACTCGTCGGGAACTGACAGGTTGGTATTATACCTATCGTCAGTCATCAGTTCCCAGGTGACATGAGTACAGCTTAGTCCGCTGACTTGACACTGGCACTTCGCCTCAAGTGTGTTCCCACTGCACTTTGATCACTACCCTACCACGGCTCAAAGGAGTCGTGCAAACAGGTGGTGGTTGGGTGCAGTCCCGAAGCACTTGGAGGCAGTGCCGGTTAGACAGGATTCGTCTCTCCCGGTATTGGGGGTTGACATCGCGCTGTGTCTAGGAGAGCCATTACACGAGTAGTCCCTGGCCAGGGCAAGCGAGATATACTGGTAGGTTTCCAGTGTTATCTCAGGGTGTTTTGGGCTTCACTCCGACACGACTTGTACCGCTATTGGGGGACTGACGTTTTACCGCCCCCTAGGCCCGACATGCGATGTATCAAACGAACAGACCGGACTGTACGGAGACTGTCACATTCAGACTCAGTAGGAGTTCAGATGGGGTTTCACCTCGTCAGCCTTCTTGTCGGCATCTACCTGGGGACCGTTACGCACAGCTAGTGCCGCTTGCGGTCTGTGGTTAAACCCACTGCCAGCGTAGTGTCGAGTCTTTAGAGTCCCACACAGAGGGTATTCGCCTCTGGGCAAAACAGAGTAGAGGTCGCATGGTTTTGCGACAGGGTTCGTTCTCATCCGCGCACTTGTGCACGTTTGGAGTCCGGACGGATATTGCCAGCGGGCTCTGGTTTGAGCCGGATACTGGTATATGTTTTGGGGTTGCTTTTATCTCTCAGTATTCATGTTCCTCGGAACAAGAATGCAGGTGTGTATGCACAGTTGCTTGAGGCGGAGGATGAGGTTTTTCATTAGGGTTTCGGAACGGGTGCGTATGCACAGTTTACAGTCGTCTTTTTCCAAACCCTAATAGATTTATGAAATATCAATTAATAATAGTAATTAAATGAAATATTGTTATGGTTGTTTTTGTTGACTTGTTGACCATGGTTGAATGTTGACCACCATCATGCTTTGAAAGGATTCTCCTTGATTCATGCTTACACTCATTTATTGAAAGTATGATAGTGGTCATTCTAAATACAACCATTAACTATTTCATTTTTGAATTATTATTATTAATTAGATAATTCCTTTTCTTTTAGTCATGGTTGCAAAAGAAAAGAGCTCATTCTTTCATATCCATTCTCTCTCCTCACTTCATCTTCTTCTTCCTCAAGCTCAAGGTGATTCCTTCTCATGTGTTGAGAATCCTTCACCTTGAAAAGAAAACAACCCCTAGACACTCTCTACTCATTCTAGGATCAAGGTTTAGCAAGCCGGAAACCCTAGTTCACTCAAAGATCGAGGAAGAGCCCAAAGGTTGAACCCTCGAGGTGGATCCATCTTCGACGGAAGAAGGCTACGAGGCAAGAACCATCAACCTCTACAAGGTTTGAAGAAGAAGGAGTTCAAGTTTAGGTATAACCTTCATCCGAGTAGCTAAGTCTCTTTAGCAAGTTTGCTAGTTTAGTTTAGACACGATCCCGACCTTGTTTAGTCCATGTTGCCTCTTGCGATAAAAATTTGTTTTTTATACCGTTTCCGCCTCCCCGTAAGAACCGGGGGTCGCAATATGGACTTACAGGAGTATAGCCCAAAACACCCTGAGAAATTACTGGAATACCTACCAGTAAATCTCGCTTGTTTTGGCCAAGGACTCTATGTAATGGCCTTCCGAACACAGTGCGATATCAATCCCTAACATCGGGAGAGACGAATCCTATCTAACCGCCACTGCTTCCAAGTGCTTCAGGACTACACCCAACCACTACATGTTTGCACGACTCTTTTAAGCCGTGGTAGGATAGTAATCAAAGTACAATGGAAACACACTCGAGGTAAAGCGGTAGCGTCAAGTCGACGGACTAAGCTGTACTCATGTCGCCTCGATCGTTTCAAACCAATCCGGGAGTTGAAACGAACTCGAAACCCGCTCGAATCTTCGCGGAGGCGAAGATCCTAAAATTAACTATCGAATGGGGGCCTCAGGGGGGGTACCCACCCCCAACGGCCACCTCGAAGTGGCCCTTAGGGGAAGGAAGACCCGAGAGCACCCGGTTGGGGTGCTCTCGGGTCACCCACCCCCAAGGCCACCTTGTGGTGGTCTTAGGGTGTGGGTTTGGCCTCTGGTCCCCTCCGGGGTGTCCCCGGGGTGCGCACGCTCCACCCCGTAGATTTTCGGTTCAAATCGTGAGCCCGCGGGGCATGCAAACAACTCAAAACTTTAATGTTGGAAACTGTTTTTATCGGCAGTTTTTGCGCGACAAAAATGGCGGATTTCTAACGTCGCTACAAGCTATTTAAGGTTTAAGAGAGGCTCTGATACCAGTGTAAGTCTATGTAGCACACCCCACGTGTTCGCGGGGAGGCGGAATATATCAAAAACGATTTTTTTCACATCGGAAGATCATGTTTTGCTTTGCAACATAGACTTTATCCACTTTAAGATCATGATTAAACCTTAACTAGCAAAAACTAAACTACAATAGGGCGTTAACTACTCGGTTAAAGTGTTATACCCTTGTGTCAAGTCTCTCGGGTCTTCAAGTGGTTCTTTGCTCCTTGGATCGAGCTTCAAGTTTGAACTCCTTTCTTTGGCTCCTCCGAAGCTTCCAACGAACTCGGTTGCTGGTCTCCTTTAGGTAATAGAAGATCCACCCGAGGGCCTATGTCCAATCTCCAACGTCAAGTGAGGTAACTTAGTGATCTAATGTGCTAGATTTGATTACTAAGTAGATGTAGAGTGTGATCTATGGATTATTTGGTCTCAAAGCTCAATGGATCACAACACATGTGAAGGGATGAGCTTGAGGGAGAAGGAGAGCAAAACCTAGGAGAGAGAATGAGAATGTGATAATAAGATGAGAGAATGGCTAAGTCTTGTGACAATAATTCAAGCATGGATTATTTTAGTCTCAAAATAATCAACCATGCTTGAATAGGAACTCCAAATGAATAAATAATTAACAAAGCCATGCTTTCAACCCATTCCTTAAGTATCTCTTAATTTCCACCTCATTAATCCTTTATCAAAAAAGGATAAATCAATAATGAGGTGTCTCCTTCTAGAAGCTCATTCTTGTGAAATTATAAGAATGCCCTCACCGTATATACATACCCGTATCCGTATTCCGAAAAATACAGATACATAGAGACAAGTATAATCCAAATAGTATAATACTAGGATCTGGCTTAAACCAAAGCCCACTAGTATTATCCGTCCGAACATCATTCGTGTAGCCAGTACACGTATGCGATCGAAACCCTGCCGTAAAACCATACGGCCTCTATATCGTCTCGCCTGATCCAGGGAAACCCTCGACTCGATAGTACGCTAGCAGTGGGTTTAACCACAAGTCCATCAGTGGCACTAGCTGTACGTAACGGCAACCCAGGTACATGTCGAAAAGGAGGCCGACGAGCGAACTCATCCGAAACCCCTACTGAGCCTATCCGTGACAATCTCCGTGCAGTCCGGTCTGTTCGTCTGAGAGCGTCACATGTAAGGTCTAGGAGAGCGGAAAAGGTCAGACCCCTAATAACCAGACAAGTCGTGTCAGTGTGGCTCAAGACCATCCGAGAATCTACTGGTCCGACCACCAGTAATTCTCAATCAGCCCTGACCAGGGACTTATGCTAATGACCAACCGATCACAACGCGATATCGACTCCCTATACCGGGAGAGACGAATCCCCAACAGTCGCTCACTGCCTCCATGTGGCTCAGGGCTGTACCCAACTAAAACCTATTTGCATGACTCCTTTGAGTCGTGGTAGGGTAGTAATCAAAGCATATTGGGAACTCACACGAGACAAATGACAACCTCAGGCCGACATACTATCTGCATTCATGTCACCAGAGAGCTGCTATCTGACGCTAGGTATAATACCAACTAGTCAGTTCTCGGCGAGCCCTGTCCGGTGTACTCACACCCAGTGAGCACTTGTATACTGTAACAACCCTAATTTTCTTATACAAATTTTTTCAAATATTTTTTTTCAAAATCCATAAAGGGGTATTTTAGCCTGGGCATAAGTTATAGTAATTATTTTGCTTTTTAATTACAAGTTAAAAGAATTTAACAACTCCATTTTTAGTGTACATAAATTTGCTTTAAATTTAAAGAATACTTGGAGTATTTAATGTTGTTGTTACCACTTTAAGTATCTATTACACTCCATAATTACAAGAAGGAGCTTGTAGCTCATTGGTAATACCTTGCACTGCTGAACCAAGCCACCAGAGTTCAAATCCCATGCCCCACATTATTTTTAATATTTATTTTGTTTTAAATTTTATAGAAGCCCAACAGTTCACACGAGATAACTCCCAAACTTTCCACTGAACCTGAAAAACTAAAAGTACCCGTCACTACCTCAGGCGACCCCCATCTCCCCAGCCCCCGACTCGGCCGGACTCGGCCGGTCGGCCGAGTCGTCAACACAAAAAATGTGCCTCTTCACATACCCTACCCCCTTGCATACTTTAAATCTGCAGACCACTTCTAGAGAGCTCATTATACCCTATTTACTCCAATTTTTAATGATTTTTAATACATTTTATAATTTTTTAAATTAAAACCCTACATCTATCCTAACCCTAACCTAACCCTATAAATACCACCCTACCCTCTACCCTATAACCCCAAAACTCTGAGCCAACTCTCTAAAATTCTCAAAAAATCTTGTGTACTTTGAAAATGAGCACGAAGCGAAGCTACGGCGAAATTCCCGGCGAACTTCCGGCGATCGTTCTAGGAACTCTCGGCGACGAATCGACACACCGACGATTCCTCTTCTTCCATATCACTCTCGTTATTGTCCAAAACTCGTAAGTCCCATTTTCTATCTCTCTTTTCTATTCTAAAAATACGGATTTACAAAACCCGACGGAATCGGAATAAATCCGATTTCCGATTCGGTTTTCTTTATAAAACTTCACTTCTCGTTAATACAATTATACTTAAACTCTCTCATGTTGACTATTAAACACTAATCCACCAAATTGATCAAGTTTCATATCACAAAACAATTGCTATTTCATTTTACCGTATTTTTCATGTAAATACCACATAGTTTCAATTCCACCTTTAACATCACAATACTTGCTATACCTTTAAGTAGATCACGAGGTAACGACCTACCTCCTCACACACTCTTATGCAACATAACACGATACCCTCGAGAACTTAGAATACGGGAAAAAACATTTTCATTTAAATACCCTTTACTTAATAAAACCATTTCTAAAAGATTTAGTATTGATACATCTTTACAAATAAATAACCTTTGAGCTAATAATAAAAATATCTAGACTCAGCCAATTAAGGACTGTCGCACTCATTAGGACAGAGGAAGGTTGTGGGCATTTAGTCGTTTATCTAAACCTGACTTTGTGGTGCCTAGGCTAGACAAGTGAGAAAGGTAACTTTAAAAGGTCCGTCTCACGGTGATTCGTGAGCGGATCCCTCCTTTCTTCACTTGTACTTACCTAGCCACGATTGGCGGTGAAGAGGCGATTTGAGGTATCTCACAACTTGTCGCTTTGGACCAGTTAAGAGCAGTCTAGTTGACTTAGGAGACCCTAGAACATAGAATACAGGAATTTGACATCTTTACAAATAAATACCATTTACTTAATAAAACTGTTTTCTAAAGGATTTAGTATTTATACAATCTTTGCAAAGCGCCGCTACAACCCATTTTGGGGAACCCGTTCGGGATGGTGCGGATTATCGCACATCTTCGGGCTTAGTAGTGCGAGATTCAGACCCCCGCAAGGAGCATTCGGTCTCGAAAGATTTAAAATACGACATCTTGAGAAAATGAGATTTTTAGAATATAAAATATATATTAAAATTATTTTTGTATAAATATATGTATATTTATCATTAAAATACCTATTTTGTTATGATATAAATATTCCACCTTTTTTTTCTAAAAATCACAAGAATCAATTTACCCTAAAATACTATGATTTCTATATAAACCAATATTACAAATAAATACCCTTTACTATGAATTTAGGATATTTTCACTAGAAATATCATAAATATAAAACCTAAATTCATTACAACTCTAAAGATGATAACTAAATACTTGGGGATTATTTTGAAATGTCTATAAAAGTATTTTTACACAAAACCCCCTCAAGTTCTATAATTTACCATAAGGACCCTAGTAAATATAGGTTTAAGCGGGACCAATCTCTTGAGCTTCAGGGAGCCGGAGAAGTGGGTGCTTGCCTATCTAAGGTAGACAACTTAACAACGGTGTTATCAATACGGTAATCGTCTTTGAAAAAGACACGAAAGGTTACCGATAACATCAAAACAATTAGGACTTCAATTTACTTTTCTAATTGTCTGACTCAGAGTGAGTCTCATTATAATCTGACTTGAATATGATTCAAGTACAAACTATAATCTACAATTTATAATCCACAATCTACAGTCTACAATCTATAATCTTCAATATTACAATTCAACATGAATCCATGAATCTATTATTCTATATATTCAATCTATCAACTTGACTGAACCAAACTATGGATATACATCCATTCTCCAGATATTCCATTTACATGATCATACAGTTACATCCGTTTACTGATATCATGGTTTCAGTCAGTTATCCAATTATACAATCTATACAGTTACAATACAAGACAAACGATACAATCAAAATACTACAGGGTTTAAGGGGTAGATTGGTACGGAAGGTGTTAAAAGTGGCACGAGACGGTAAGATTAAGACACCTAACCTATATTCCATTGTTGTTTTACCGTGGCATAACAGTTCCTTTAGTTCCTGATACCTTAGTCTCCGGGGCAAGTGAGACTCCTCTCGTATACACCGGCATCCTTCTGTACCAAACTACAAACAACAGCGTTAACACTAAATACAACAATATAACAATATAATACAACTATAAAAGCTACTCTCTCTCTCTCTCTCTCTCTCTCTCTTACTCTCTGTCTATTCTATTTCTCCTCTTATCTTTGGGACTTACCGAGCGATCTGTTCGATGACGACATTCTATTTCTTTCTTCTTTGAATATCGTCAGGTGATTTGGACCCGTCAGAGATCGAGCCCACTACTGAAGACTTGGACCAGTTCAGTGAAGACCCCGAGCTCTAGTTATTGTACACTTTCCATTCAGTACTTTCATTTCTGTTATGCCATTGTTTAGGCATTGCTTTTTATTCAGTTGTATTTACTTTTCATGCATTGTACAAAAGAATGTTAATAAATAAAGTTGTTGTTCAGTTCATATCTCTTGTGTCTTGTGCTTATTTTTATATTGCTTAGATACGCTTAGCGTATTTACTTCTGAGTAAATACGTAGCGGACCAGTCCCGTCCCCTTCGCCGTATACCGAGAAGCGGGGCGTGACATATACAATCTCAGGTGCATCTCACCAATGGTTGCGGGACCAATCCATCGCCCCTCTTCAGGGTCTAGATATGTATATACTAGTCTACTCTGGAGTAACGATGCCTAGTCTCGATACTCCTATGACTAGGGACGCTTTTAAGGAGTGCCTTTTGACTACCCAGCTCCCACAAGTATGATCGCCATTACAACGCAGGTAGTCAGGACAAGATCCTACGGGCTTTATCAACATGTATATAAGATATGAAATACAAAGTAAAAAACATCACATGTTAAGATAAAGACAAACCAAATAGCATACTATCATATCAAGCAAGATTGTCCTGTACATACATATCCCTAGTATCCTGTACAATGAAGGCCTCTAGGGCATATATATCCAACATTCACACCACCTCCACCTCTAGGTGATAATCCTATAGATGTGGATAGAGATATCCACGCTCATTGGAAACTCGATTGTGACCATGCTCATTGCCTCATTCTGGCCTCTATGAATAATGATTTACAAAGGCAATATGAGAAAATGGATGTTTAGACTATATTCACTCGTCTCCAAGGACTGTATGAGAACAATCTCGAATAGCTAGATTTGATATATCGAATGAATTTTTTGATCTTAAGATGAAGCTCGGTACACCTGTGCAGGACTATGTCTTCAAAATGATTGATTTGATCAATCAACTTGAGAGTTTAGGTTTTCCTTTACCTAAGGAGTTTATGTTGATAAAATCTTAGTTCTCTACCAAAAGTCTTCTCTCCATTCATAATGCAGTTTACTATAAACAAAATGGAAGTTGGACTTCTAGAGCTGCTCAATATGTTGGTGCAAACCGAGACCTCCTTAAAGAAGGAGAAATCCTCTGTTATGCTTGTGGGTCTTCTTTCTTTACTAAGGCGAAAGCCAAAGGAAAGAAAAAGAAGAAGCCAAACAAACTTACCGGAGGCATAAAGAAGGCTAAGGGTAAAGATAAGGAAAAGAAAACAAAGCCTGCACAAGAAGAATATTTTCACTGTCATAAGACGGGGCACTGGAAGAGAAATTACACTAGCTATCTAGAGGAGTTGAAGAAAATGAAGCTTGGTGAAGCTTCATCTTCAGGTATTTATGTTATTGAAAATTGTTTTCAAATTACACATACTTCATGGTATTGGATACCGGTTCTCGTTCTCACATCTGTAATTGTTTACAGAGACTGAGAGGAAGTAGGAAGCTGGTATAAGGAGAGATGGTTCCCATAGTTGCAAATGGAGCAAGTGTTGCAGCACTTGCAATAGGAGATTATCATCTATCACTGCCAGATAGTAAGACCTTAGTTTTAAATAACTGTTTTTATATTCCTAGCATGTTATGCAAAGATATTTCTGTTTCTTTATTAGATAAGGACGAACATTCTTTTGTTATGACCAATAGTGTTGTGAACATTCATTGTAATAACGAATTAGTTGCTTTTGGGAATTTATTTAATGGTCATTATATTGAATCTTGCCAATGTTTATAACATACACAATACAGTAAAAGAACAAGTTCAGAAATAAACGAAACTCTTTTATGACACCATAGACTTGGCCATATAAATGAGACGAGACTTAAGCAATTACATAAGAATTATTATCTACATTAGTTTGATTTCGAGTCATATGACAATTGCAAGTCTTGTCTTCAAGATAAGATGGCTAAATTTCCGTTTAGTGGAAATGGAGAAAGAGTTGATGAACTATTAGGACTAGTACATAGTATGTATGTGGTCCAATATCTATACAAGATAGAAGAGTATATTCCTACTTCATTAGTTTTACAGACGACTTCTGTCATGCCCTGCTTCCCAGTGTACGGGGAAGTAGACGTGACGGGCCGCGACACATTTACTCAGAAGTAAACACGTTAAGCGTAAATAAGTAATATATATATACAAAGCACAAGAATGACAAGAGATGTAAAATAAGCATCAACTTTTATTAACATTCATTCTTTATATACAACTGAAAAGAAAAGTACAATGATAGAAAGCAATGCCTAAACAATGGCATACAAATGAAAAGGTAAGTACAAGTAAAGACTAGAAGTCTGGCTCCTCTGTGAATTGATCCAAGTCCTCCTGGTCGGGCTCGGTCTCCTGAGAGTCGGGTCCTCCTAATGAACATTCCAAAAAGAAAAAGAGATAGGAATGTCGTCAGCGAACTAGCGCTCGATAAGTCCCAAAAGATAAGGGTGGAATAAAACAAGTAGAGAGAAGAGAACTGGTAATCTATACAGGTATATGCTTATTATACTAACGCCGTTGTTTGTAGCTTGGTACAGAATGTATCGGTGTATACGAGAGGAGTCCAACTTACTCCGTGGACAATGGTAACAGATAGTACAAGGCCCCATTAAAAACCACGGGACAACGGCACAGGAAATTCATGTAGGTGTCTTTTAGTGACCATCTTGTTCCACTTCTAATACATTTCATACCAATCTACCCCGTTAAACCCCGTAATGTATTGTGTTGATTTATAATACAAGACTTGCCGATACCATGGGTACAAGTTGTTCATGTAATCAGGTTCAGGATGTAAACAAGTAGTCATGTAATCAAGTCAAGATATAACCATGGTTCGGTCAAGTCAAGACAAGTCAAGTCTGCATGTTGGTATTGTTCTGGTATTCAGGTTCTTGTTCAAGTATACATGTTTGGTATATTGGATTCATGTTGAATTGGACTCAGATTTAGACTCAGACTCAGACTTGAGTCAGACACTTTAAACTGATTTGGATCCTGAATTAAGTTCGGGGGTTATCGGTAACTGCTGCACATGGACGGTAGGATTTGTGTCTTTTTCCAAGACAATTACCATTGATAACCCCGTTAAGTTTTCCTACCTTAAATAGGAAAGTACTCACTTTCTCCGGCTCCCTGAGGTTCAAGAGAATTGATCCCGCTTAAACTTATATTTAGTAAAGTCCTTAAATGTAATTTTTATAACTCGAGGGGGTTTTATGAAAAATATTTTTAATACTTTCAAAATAAACCCCGAGTATTTATTTATATTATTTAGGGTTTTCATGGATGTGAATTTTAAAGAGTGAGGTATATTAGTGAATATTTACATAGCTTGAATAGTTCAAGATATTTTAGTGTAAGACTTGTCTTGTATTGATATTTGATGGTATTTTAGTGAAACTTGTCATTCTTTTTATTTTTTAGAAAAACATGGAATGCTATTATAACTTGAAAATATGTGGTTTAAAAATATTTATATAATTATGATAAATTAATTTGATTATTAATTAGAAAATCTCGTTTTTCTTAAAAATCGTATTAAAAATCTTTCAAGACCGAATGCTCCGTGAAGAGGCCTGCATCTCGCTCTACTATCCCGAGGATGTGCGATAATCCGCATCATCCAATAACGGGTTCCCCAAAATGGGTTGTAGAGGCATAATTACAAAGAGTTTAATAATACTTTTTAAAAGAAAACCAAGTTTTTATAGTTCAAGGTATTTTAATGAAATGTTGTAATCGCCACAAAAAATATGTTCAAAGAGAATCGTGCCATGGAATCATGTGTTGTGAAGGGTAGGTCATTACCCTGTGATGTTTTTCTAAAGGTATATACTAACAAGGAAAAAAAATGACGTATATAAAATTCATGGTATTTTCATGTAAAATTTAAATTAAAGTTATTTAACATAGTGTTTTAGAATGAAAGTTGTTCCTAAACATTAGTTTTATGATTATAAACATATTTTAATATTATAGATGAGCAATGATTAAGAACAAAGGTGATTTCAAGGTTTTAGAATCAAAAGTCGGTGTTAACTCTACTTACCGACATGTTTTGAAAAAATAATTTTTTATGTAGAAAGAGAAGAATGGGATGTGACTTACTAGCTAGAAGGGTAGGAAAGAGGTAGAAGAAGATGTGGTTGCCTTCGTGGCATTATGGGGTCGCCGGAATTGCTTCGTTTCCTCGCCGGAAATTGGTCTTGGGCTAACTCCACTTCTACTCTACTTGTACTTGAGAAAATTTGATAATTTTGGTTAGGAATTGCAGAATGAGGAGGGGCTAGGGTATGGGGTTATATTTATACTGTGAAATTAGGGTTTTGGAATTGAAAGATTGAATTAAAATACATTAAAAATGGATTAATTGGGGAAATTGAATTCTCTGTTTAAATTCAGAGTAAACAAACAGTGCAGGGGTAATGGGGGCAGGACAAAGGTTTTATGGGGAAAACACGGGGACTTTTCCCCTTCGGACGACCGTTGGCGCCGGCCGTATCTCCAATCTCGTCGGTCCAGTGATGGGTATGGGCCGGTGGATGCTTACCACGTGTCCTACTCTGTGTACACAACATTTTACACTTGTTTAATTTTCCAGACTTTTCATTTCTATGTGCAGTGCACGTGTAAACTTTTGGGCTTCCAAAAAGCTTAAAAGAAAATTCAAAAAAAAATAATATGTGCCTAAGGGGATTCGAACACAGAGGCTACGCCACAGCAGTGCAAGACTTTACCAATGAGCTACAAGCTATTTCTTGCTGTTCTTAAACAAAAATAACTTTTAAATTGTGCTCTGGCTTGCAACTCCATTCTGTATATTAACTTAAAAAAATTCGTACAGTAAAATCAGAGTCGTTACATTCTACCTTCCTTATAAAAATTGTCCTCGGAATTTACAATTATGTAAGGACTAGTTTACGAATAAGAAAGGGTATCTTGCACGCATGTCATCTTCTCGTTCCCACGTTGATTCTCCTGGTGAATCTTTTCTCCACATCACTCGGACCAAGTTTACTTCCTTATTCCGTAGTGTCTTCACTTTTCTGTCCAGGATCTTAACGGGTTGTTGCTCACAAGTTAGGTCCGTTTGTATAGTGAGCTCAGAGTGATCAAGGATGTGGCTGGGGTTGCTCACATATCTTCGGAGCTGGGATATATGGAACACGTTGTGCACTCCTTCCAATGAGGGTGTTAGTGCCAAACGGTATGCCACTTCTCCGACTCGTTCGAGAATGTTGAACGGTCCTATATATCTCGGACTGAGCTTACCCCTCTTGCCAAAGTGAATTACTCCTCGTTTTGGAGAGATCTTTAAGAAAACATGATCTCCAGGTTGGAACTCCAGGTGTCGACGCTTTGCATCAGCACAATGCTTCTGTCGGTCTTGGGTGATGCGCATTCTTTCCCTGATCGTGCAAACTACGTCCTCAGTTGCCACGATCTTCTCTGGTCCAAGGAGTTCACGATCTCCGATATTGTCCCAACTTAGTGGTGAACGATACTTCCTTTCATAGAGAGCTGCAAACGGTGCCATTCCAATACTTGCCTGGTAGCTGTTGTTGCATGAAAACTCCATAAGATATAGGTGATCTTCCCACGAACCTCCGAAGTATAACATATAAGCTCTTAGCATGTCTTCTAGAATCTGAATTGTTCACTCAGACTGTCTGTCCGTTTGTGGATGGTAAACCGTGCTGAAGTTCAGACTCATTTCTAAGCTAGCTTGCAGACTCTGCCAAAACTTTGATCGAAATCTGGTATCTCGATCGGAGACGATGCAAACTGGTAATCCATGTAATCTCACGATCTCCTGCATGAGTTCATGGGTATAAAAAATAGTACACATTGAGGTTAAATCTTACTTTAGATTCACGCTTACCTCCATGTACTTCTTTGCTAAAGTCTCTGTAGATTGGCTAACTCGAAAAGGGATGAAGTGAGCCGACTTGGTGAGTCGATCCACAATAACCCATACAACATCGTTACGCATCATGCTGCGAGGAAGGGCAGTCACGAAGTCCATGGTAATGTGCTGCCATTTCCATTCTGGGATAGGTAGCGGCTGAAGTAGACGAGCAGTTCTGTGATGTTCAGCCTTCACTTGCTGACACACCAAAAACTTGGCTACGCTTCTGGCTATTTCGCGCTTCATTCCATGCCATCAGTAATGTTGTTGTAGATCTTTGTACATCTTTGTACCACCGGGGTGAACTGAGTACGGAGAGTTATAATCTTCTTTCATCAACTCTTCCCGAACAGAACCTTGTGATACACACAATTGACTTCCATATCTCAAAGACCCTTCTTCGTGGATGATGAACTCTGTTCGAAGTCCACTTTCTACTTGTTCTCGGATCTTTTGCAGCTTGGCATCACTTGCTTGAGCTGCTTTGATCTGATTGACAATAGTAGACTGGACTTGTAAATTCATCATATACAAAGTGTTACCTGGAATAACCACTTCTATCTCCATCCCGTGCAATTCCTGCTGAAGCTTCCACTGTGCGGTGAGATTCATTGATAGTGGCTAGCGACTAAGTGTATCAGGAACTACATTCACTTTCTCTGGATGATATTATAGGTTGATGTCGAAGTCCGCCATGAGTTCTAGCCATCTTCTCTGCCACATGTTTATTTCCTTCAGAGAAAATACATATTTCAGACTCTTGTGGTCAGTATATATATCCACTTGTTCTCCCAAAAGATAGTGGCGCTAAATCTTAAGTGCAAAGATAACGACTGCCAACTCCAGATCATGTGTTGGATAGTTGCGCTCATGAACTTTCAGCTGTCTCGATGCAAAAGCTACAACTTTTCCATGCTGGTGTAGAACACATCCTAATCCGTTACCGGATGCATCGCAATATACAACGAATCCTCGAGATTGGTCTGGTATTACGAGAATAGGAGATGATGTCAATCTTGACTTGAGTTCTACAAAATCTTGTTCACATGCTTCTGACCACACGAATTCTTCATCTTTACTTGTGAGTTTGGTCAGGAATGCTGCAATTTTCGAGAAACCTTCAATGAATCTTCGGTAGTATCCTGCTAAACCCAAGAAACTTTGAATATCCTTCACCGTCTTTGGTATCGGCCATTCGCTGACAGCTGATCTTTAGCTGGATCTACTAAGATTCCTTCACCCGAAACAATGTGCCTGAGAAATCCGACTTGATCTAGCCAAAATTCGCACTTGCTGTACATGGCATAGAGTTGATGCTGTCGCAATATCTCCAGGACAATCCGCAAATGCTCGCCATGTTCTTTCCGGTTCTTTGAATACATCAGGATGTCGTCAATGAAAATAACAACAAACCTGTCTAGGTACTCTAGGAAAACTTGGTTCATCAAATTCATGAAGATAACAGGTGCATTGGTCACTACAAATGGCATCACGAGATATTCGTAATGACCATAGCGAGTCCTGAATGCCATCTTCAGAATATCAGACTCTTTGACCTTCACCTGATGATAACCCGACCGAAGATCTAGCTTTGAGAAAACACAAGACCCACTTAGCTGATCAAACAGATCGTCGATGCACGGTAGTGGATACTTGTTCTTTATCGTCACTTCTTCCAGAGCTCGGTAGTCTATACACATTATGTATGAACCTTCTTTCTTCTTCACGAGCAAAACTGGAGATCCCCAACTTGAACTACTAGGACGAATCCAACCTTTCTTCAGAAGTTCATCCAACAGAGTACGAATCTCCTTCAATCCTTCAGGGCTTAAACGGTATGGAGCGTTGATCACCGGTTGCGCATCAGGTACTAAGTCAATGCTAAATTCAATTGCTCGATCGGGAGGAAAACCTGAGATGTCTTCAGGGAATACATTCTCAAACTCTCGAACTACCTTTGGGTTGTCGTCTTCCACTTGTATTGTTTCAATCACTGCCTTCTTTGGTTTAGCCTTGTAGGTGCTAGGTTCCCGGGTATGGTCTCCACTCTTAAAATAAAAGATCGGATGATCTGGTATGTCTAAAACTACCCTCTTTTGACGACAGTCGATGGTAGTGAAGAAAGTTCCTAGCCAGTCCTTTCCCAAGACTATGTCGAAGTTCGGTATGTCCAGCACCTTGAAGCCCGCATAAAATTCTCTGCTGCAGGTAACCACTGGACACAGATCGTATCCCATAGTTGCCTTTAGAACGTCGTTCCCTGAACTGATATTCCAGCTGGATACGAGCGGTTTAACTGGAATCGTATAAGTTCAGACGAACCGTTGTGACATAAAGCAATGTGATGCTCCAGTGTCGAAAAGAGCTAAGGCAGGTAGGGAGGCTACTAAAATTGTACCTAAGTTTTATGGGATACGTGTAGGTATAGAAAAATATATTGATATGTAAGGATTGAAAAAGTTTTGAAAAATTGGGAGTTACCAGTGATGACATGGCCAATGGATTCAGCTTCTCCCACAGTCATTATGAAAGCCTGACGCCTAGGTACATTCCTCCTTGCTGGAGGCACATTCCTCTATCTCTGGGGCACGTTCCTCTGCCCTTGAGGTATGTTCCTTTGTGCCTGATGGAATTGACGAGGAGGCTGTGCAGGAGGTCCACGTAGAGGTGGAGCAGGGAGAGCAAGATGAGGTGCAGGAGCTTGAATAGCTGGCCGCTGTGGAAAGGTGATAGCTGGTCGGGGTGCGAGAGCTGGGTTGAGACGATGTGGGCAAGTTACAATGGCATGAGTGGATGCGCCACAAACTAAGCACATGCCGTTTTCATGCCTGCAGTCCTTTGCCAGGTATCCATTCCTCTTGCAGTAGAAGCAAAAGTCTGGACTGAGCCGGTTAAATGGTACTCACGGTCTCCTGGGTGCAAAAGTTGTCCTAGAAGAGGCACCTTCTGCCATCTGAGTGGAAGGGCGCTTAACACCGGAAGTCTAAGGTCTGCCCTTCTTCTTCACTTCTGTCTCATATCGTCGGGCAGCCTTCAGAGTTTAGGAAATCCCCTGTAGCTAGTGCAGCTTGGATATCCGGGTCCAACCCTTGCTGAAATCTTCGAGCCCAGATCTCAGCAGTCTGGATCAGGTGTGCCACGAACCTGTTACGACCTTGTGTTAGCAGTGTAGTATGTGATATCTGGAAATTGAATATTGAGATATATCTTACCTGTTGAGTATGGTAAACTTAGCATCGTATTCATCCACAGATTTGTTCCACATTGAACCTTGCTGCAAGTGGATGAACTGCTATTCCATATCGAAACGGGAAGTCTCAGGGAAATATTTCGCGTCGTACATATCGCGAAATTTCCTCCATTCAATCGGCTGGGCGAGTCGTCTTTTTTCAGCCTTCCACCATACTCTTGGCGTTATCTGTGAGTTGCAGTTTCGCAATTTTCACCCAAGCAATCTCTGGTACTTATGCTGCCGCCAGATCATCTTCAATGGACTGAGCCCATTTCTCTGCCTTTAGTGGGCTCTCTTTTCCAGAGAAATGTTTAGGGTGCAATGCTCGAAATTGCTTGACTCCGGGTGCCTCAGCTTCTGGGCGGTGTAAGAGGATAGTAGTATGCTACTGCTGACCTTCCAAGAGGCTCTTTATTGCCTCAAGCAGTACCGTCTGCTCGTTGATGGGAGCTGTAACAGTAGGAGGTGGTGGCAAAGTAGGCGGTGGGGTGTTGCCATTTACGTTGGTGCTGGTGTTGTTCGGTGAATCCACGACCTTGAGAGAAAAGTAAGGGTTAGGATAGATTCAAGGAATTTGAAATGTAAGAATGTATAGTTACTGATTCTTATAATTCTTGTGATTTATATTGCTTATGTTCCATGTAGAACTGACCTGCATGGGCCACCAACAAAACCTGTCACGCCCCGCTTCCTAGTGTACGGGGAAGTAGACGTGACGAGCTGTGACGTATTTACTCAGAAGTAAACACGTTAAGCGTAAATAAGCAATATATAAATACAAAGCACAAAAATGACAAGAGATGTAAAATAAACAGTAACTTTTATTAACAGTCATTCTTTACATACAATTGAAAAGAAAATTACAATGATAGAAAGCAATGCCTAAACAATGGCATACAAATGAAAAGGTAAGTACAGGTAATGACTAGAAGTCTGGCTTCTCTATGAACTGATCCAAGTCCTTTTGGCTGGGCTCGGTCTTCTGAGAGTCGGGTCTTCCTGACGAACATTCCAAAGAGAAAAAGTGACAGGAATGTCGTCAGCGAACTAGCGCTCGGTAAGTCCTAAAAGATAAGGGTGGAATAGAACAGGTAAAGAGAAGAGGACCGGTAATCTATACAGGTATATGCTTGTTTTACTAACGCCGTTATTTATAGCTTGGTACAGAATGTATCAGTGTATACGAGAGGAGTCCAACTTGCACCGTGGACTATGGTAATAGGTAGTACAAAGCGCCGTCAAAATCCACGGGACTATGGCACATGATATTCATGTAGATGTCTTTTAGTGAACATCTCGTTCTACTTCTAATACATTCCGTACCAATCTATCCCGTTAAACCCCGTAATGTATTGTGTTGATTTATAATATAGGACTTGCCGACACCTTAGGTACAAGTTATTCATGTAATCAGGTTCAGGATGTAAACAAGTATTCATGTAACCAAGTCAAGATATAGCCATGGTTCGGTCAAGTCAAGTCATGTTTGCATGTTGGTATTGTTCTGGTATTCAGGTTCAGGTTCAAGTATACATGTTTGGTATATTGGATTCATGTTGAATTGGATTTAGATTTAGACTCAGACTTGAGTCAGTCACTTTAAAATGATTTGGATCCTGAATTAAGTTCGGGGGTTATCGGTAACTGCTGCACATGGACGGCAGGATTTGTGTCTTTTTCCAAGACAATTACCCTTGATAACTCCGTTAAGTTTTCCTATCTTAAATAGGCAAGCACTCACATTCTCTGTCTCTTTGAAGCTCAAAAGAATTTATCCCTCTTAAACCTATATTTACTAAAGTCCTTAAATGTAATTTTATATAACTCGAGGGGGTTTTATGAAAAATATTTTTAATAATTTCAAAATAAACCTCGAGTATTTATTTATATTATTTAGGGTTTTCATGGATGTGAATTTTAAAGAGTGAGGTATATTACTGAATATTTACATAGCTTGAATAGTTCAAGGTATTTTAGTGTAAGACTTGTCTTGTATTGATACTTGATTGTATTTTAGTGAAGCTTGTCATTCTTTTTATTTTTTAGAAAAACATGGAATGGTATTATAACTTGAAAATATGTGGTTTGATAATATTTATATAATTATTATAAATTAATTTTATTATTAATTATAAAATCTCGTTTTTTTTAAAAATCGTATTAAAAATCTTTCGAGACCGAATGCTCCGTGAGGAGGTCTGCATCTCGCTCTACTTGCCCAAGGATGTGCGATAACCCGCACCATCCAATAACGGGTTCCCCAAAATGGGTTGTAGAGGCATAATTGCAACGAGTTTAATAATACTATTTAAAAGAAAACCCGGTTTTTATAGTTCAAGGTATTTTAATGAAATGTTGTAATCGCCACAAAAAATATGTTCAAAGAGAATTATGTTATGGAATCATGTGTGTTATGAAGGGTAGGTCATTACCCCGTGATGTTTTTCTAAATGTATATACCAACAAGGAATAAAATTGACGTATATAAAATTCATGGTATTTTCATGTAAAATTTAAATTAAAGTTATTTAACATGGTGTTTTAAAATGAAAGTTGTTCCTAAACATTAGTTTTATGATTATAAACATATGTTAAGATTTTGGATGAGCAATGATTAAGAACAAAGGTGATTTCAAGGTTTTAGAATCAAAAGTCGGTGTTAACTCCACATACCGAAATGTTTTGAAAAAAGAACTTTTTATGTAGAAAGAGAAGAATGGGGGTGGGACTTACTAGCTAGAAGGGTAGAAAAGAGGTAGAAGAAGATGTGGTTGCCTTCGTGGCGTCGTGGGGTCGCCGGAATTGCTTCGTTTCTTCGCCGGAAGTTGGTCTTGGGCTAACTCCACTTTTACTCCACTTGTACTTGAGAAAATTTGATAATTTTGGTTAGGGATCTCAGAATGAGAAGGGGCTAGGGTATAGGGTTGTATTTATAGTGTGAAATTAGTGTTTTGGAATTGAAAGATTGAATTAAAATGCATTAAAAATGGATTAATTGGGGAAATTGAATTCTCTGTTTAAATTCGAAGTAAACAAACAGTGCAGGGGTAATGGGGAGAGGACAAAGGTTTTGTGGGCAAAATACGGGGAATTTTCCCCTACGGAATACCGTCGGCGCCGGCCGTATCTCCAATCTTGTCGGTCCAATGATAGGTATGAGCCGATGGATGCTTGCCACGTGTCTTACTCTGTGTACTCAACATTTTACACAGAATTTTCATTTCTATGTGCAGTGCACGTGTAAACTTTTGGGTTTCCAAAAAATTTAAAAGAAAATTCAGAAAAAATAATATGTTCCTATGAGGATTCGAATACATGGGCTACATCACAGTGGTGCAAGGCTTTACCAATGAGATACAAGCTATTTTTGCTGTTCTTAAACAAAAATAACTTTTAAATTGTGCTTAGGCTTGCAACTCCATTCTGTACATTAACTTAAAAAAATTTCGTACAGTAAAATCAGAGTCGTTACAACTTCTCACATTTCGAACACATATACTTGATGTAGTATAAGTCCGAAACATTTGAGAAGTTCAAAGAGTATAGAAATGAAGTGCAAAACCAATCGGGATAAAATATTAAGAATTTTCGATCAGATCTAAGAGGTGAATATTTGAGTACAGAATTTCTTAGTTACATAAAAAAGAATGGGATTCTCTTTCAGGTTACTCCACCTTACATGCCACAGTATAATGGTGTTAGGAATATGTATGCCCTAGAGGCCATTATTGTTGATATAGCGGATGCTTGGACATATATATATAGGACTTTCTTGCCCTAAATGATAGTATGCTATCTGGTTACATTTATCTTAACATGTAGACTGGTATCTTTATACTGTCTGTCTCTTACACGTTGATAAAACCTTTAGGATATGTACTTAACTACCAGGATTATGATGTGATCATACTAGTAGGGCCAAGGTGGTCCAAAAGTATATCCTTTAACAGTTCCTAGTCGAGGGGATATCGAGACAAAGTTATTGATATTCCAGAGTAGACTAGTGTGTACATTTCTTGTCCCTTAGAGGGCGATGGTTGATCCCATAACCATTTGTGTGTGACATCAAAGATTGTACACAGGTGCTCATTGAAGAATGGGTACACTGAATGGATTCGCCGAGTACTCCTAGTTGGTATTATACCTATCGTCAGATAGCAGTCCTCTGGTGACACTGGTACAGGTTAGTCTGTAGACTCGAGATCGTCATAGAGTCTTGTGTGGCTCCCACTATGCTTTGATTTCCTCTCTACCACGTTCAAGAGGAGTTGTGCAAACAAGTGGATTTTGGGTACTGTCCCGAGTCACATGGAGGCAATGAGCGATAGGAAGGGTTTCGTCTCTCCCGGTATTGGGGGTTGATGTTGCGCTATACTCGATTGGCTATAACTGGAAGTCCCTGGCCAGAGCTGTTGCTAAGATTTACTGATAAGAGTTATCGGTAGTTTCTTGAACCGTTATAGTCCAAATATCGGCATGACTTATCACGTTACTGGGGTCTGACGTTTACCACCTTTCGACATCATATGCGACATATCAGACGAAGAGATCGGATTGTACGGTAGTGTTACTGATAGACTTCATGGAGAGTATGGATGAGCATGCTTGTTGATCTTCATATCGCTCAATACCCGGGTAGCCATTACGTCCAGTTAGTACCGCTGACGGCTTGTAGGTGACTGATATGATCATCACCTACTGCTGGCGTATTGACGAGTCTTTAAAGTCCCACACAGAAGTTTCATGGTTCAAGCGAAACGAAGTAGGGCACATATGTTGATAAGTGTGTAGGCATGATTAAATACGAGTATGTGATACCGTATTGTAATCTGACAGTTCTCTGTTATCGGTTAGGTTATATGTGATATAACCAGATTATCGAAATAAGTGTTGATTTGATAATGTGATATACAGATAAATGATATTAGTCGGTCATATGTGATATAACCGGATTATTAAATCAAGTGTTGATTTAATAATTTGATATAAATTATATTTGATATAATTATATGTTAACTAATATCATTAGCTCACTAATTGCTTTATTAATCTATATATATATTAATGTATATTTGATATATATAAATATATATATTATTATATGAAGCACGGCATGTATTTTCTATCTTTTAAAATAGAATAAAAGGTGGAAAATGGGGAGACTTTGGGAGCATGGTTGAAGGCATGGGCTTTATTGTTTGTTTATTCATCTTGACTCACTATTCAAGCATGGTTGCAATTTTATATTGCAATAATTCCATGCTTGAATGAGTGAGGGTCAAGAGTTGCCATGAACACTTTTTCATTCATTCAACACTTGAGCTCATTCTTGAGTTGCTCCTATTGATGCTCTCTAGCTTCTTCATCTTCCTCATTGACATGGTTCAAGCTTCAACGCTCATATGTGATGTGAACCATGAAGCTTGAAAACAAACTTGTGAGCTTTCTTATCCCCTACTTCACCATCCTACATATGACCAGCGATCAAGTTTAGCGTGTTTCCTACACCAAAGAGTTTAGTGTAGAGGTAGCTTGAGTTAGAAGGACTTCGCGTAGATCATCTTCGGCACAAAGGTCATCGGAGGAAGCTCGTCCAAATTTTCAAGTGGAGCCTAGTGGAGTCGCATGACTACTACACGGAGCATGTGAAGTGAAGGACTTGATCTACGAGGGTATAACCATCTTCACTTCTTTATAGTTTAGTTGATATCAAACCTAAAACCCTAATCATCTAGTTAACGATCTTGTTTAGAGTAGATTAGCACCCCGAAACTTTTAAAAAATGTCATGCTTGATGCTTGTAAAACTCAGTGGGGTGCTAGTATACACTTTTATGGTATCAGAGCCAAAACTAGAATATTAGACGATGTTAATAGAAATACGAAACCGAAACAACTCCAAAAGTGTAACTTGAAACCCCAAGTTTCTGTCGATTTTTAAATGATCTCAGAATGTTTTTTAAACAACTGCAGAATGTTTTATATGATGCAACTTGAACACTGGAAAAGTTCGAGGCCAAACCACCACTTTTGACCCAGCGAAAAGCCTTCTAAAACTGGTCTGGCCGGTTTTGTTACGTTGTCTGGCCTTGAAATTTTTTTGGTGTTCCATTAGCTTGGTTTTGGGGTTTCAGGTTATGTTTGTTTAGTCCAAAAATTTCATATGATGTTAATTTTGTTTAAGGGCTAATATGGAGTGTTTCGTAGTCATGTTTTTAACATTGTTTTGGGTTTAAGTTTGATATGGATGCAGTAGTTGGAATCCACATTTAATTAGTTTTGTGAAAACTAGTTAGTGTTTTTAAATCTTGCATTTTAGTCTCGGTAGATCGATTGCCACGAAGTTTCGATTTGAATCGAAACTCCGTCGCAATCGCGTATCGTACGCAAATACTCGCCGAATAACTTTACTAGATAGCCTCGCCCCATTGCCCCAACCAAGTGACTGTAGGAGAACCCCGTTGCTAGTAGCACCCACTCGGGTGCTCACGGCCACGGTGTTCCGCCTAAGTGGACTTGGTGGACGGCATCGGGGTGTAGCCATCTACTATAGTTTCCGACGCGTATTCGATCGGGTAGTCGGAAATCTTGTTGAATTACCCGACTAAATTATTGAAAAGTGTTTTCAATTTAAGACTAAAATACAAGATTTATCTAGTTAGGCATGGAATTCGGAATATGAGATATTCCGGGTTTATGATGTTTAAGAAAATGCGGATTCTAATTATTGCAATTTTACATTTCTTTTTTTGCGACCGTAAGTGTAATACGTGGGGTATCCTAAATCTCGTTGCTATATGTCAACGGAATTCATGATACGCATATTTACATACGTTGATGACATGTGATGTTATGTGTTGCTGTTGATATAATTTATTGGATCATCGTGAATGAATAGCCGGGGATTTTTTGCGAGATGAGAGTTTTTATTTTCATTCATGTTAAATCTGTATGTAATATTCTTTTATTGGGGCACTTCCGGGTTAAGGATGATGTCACCAATGATGTATATTATTTACTTTTCCGCATTAGGATAGACCCAAGGTAGGGAGCATAAGAAACCAGGTTCTAGAGTCCAGTGGGAGACCATCTTAAGGAGTTGAGACCGGGTCTCCTAACTCTAGAATTGGTAGGGTTACTTTCCGCTCTCGTAGGGGTCTAGGGATGTGGATTTGGCTATTCTTCACGATCATGGAATCCGTGTTTTACATTACAGGCTAAATTTAAAATACGGAAATCCTAGTATATCCAATATTTCATATGTTGCTTCTGCTGCATACTCTGTGATGTGATCATATAATTGCGTGAGACGAATGCTATATTATATATATGATATATAATAAACGTTGCTTATATTTTGCACCCGCGCTAGTCCAGCCCACGCTCTGCCGGTAGTTTAGTAACCTAACGGTGCATGACGGGCCCCGTGGCGAATGCGGATGGTATAAGTGTATGTTCTATTTTCGTTTCATTTTTCTGTAATGTTTAGGAAACATTAAATGATGGGACTTCATTAATGAGATTAATGAAAAGAAAGAAACCTAAAGATGTTGTAGAATCATATTTTCAAACAGGATAGCTCTAGTTTTTGCTTTGCATAGTAGTATTCCTTGATGAATATTTAGCACCTCATTCGATGAGGAAAGAGCTGAGATCCCTTCACCGGGAGTGACCTCTTTAGCGAAACTAGCAAATGCTACAACTCACTCGGTTTTGTTTCTTATTGCTTTTCTAGTTCTTGCTTTGCATAGTGGTATTCCTGAATATCCTGCACCTCATTCAATGAGGAAAGAGCCGAGATCCCTTCACCGGAAGTGACCTCTTTAGTGAAACGAGCAAAAGCCTAAAAAACACTCATTTTCAAAATCATTAGATTCTACGACGATATCAAGTTCATTACGTAAATGGTTTTCTTAAAAACCTGTCGTAGATCTCCGTCATTTCAGATAAGTACTATTTAGTATTCGTGCAACGTTTGTTGGCCTTGTCAAGGCGTAGTGTGCGGTAGCTGATTAGTGCTTATCTGCAACCATATGATGCGATTAGATTAGGGTAGTCGTACGACCTTGTTGGCCTTTGTCAAGGGTCGTACAGACGGGTTTAATTCAATCAGGAAATAACGGGTGGAACTTGACTAGCGCCCTATGGTTTGTTGGCCTTTGTCAAGATAATAGGACGTTAGGGGCAAAATCATTATTGGGAATTTCAAGTGTTGAAATTTACAATGAGATTGCATACCTTCTATGAGATAGTTGGATCCCGATACCTACTGCGAGTAAGAGTTACTCCTGGAAGAGTTTTGCACTTTACAATTAGCTAATCCAGTAGGTGTTTAGAAAGGTGTCAACGAGGCTATGCCTCTAGGGAAATGAGATTTATTTTAATTAGGTCCGTGTGAAACCACGGGAAACCACCCTCGGAGTACCGATACCTGCCTGGCCGAATGATTAGCGAACCTGTAGGGTGTAATTAATCCCGGCTAATCTTACCTTTTAGGGTTTGAAGGAAGATTTGATAAAAACAGTGGGAGCCATCCCGATTAGATAAAAACCAATCTAATCTTGCAAAGAGTGCACGCAAAGTGATTACCCTTCTCTCTCTCCTGGTAGCAACCAATGAAATGCCTTAATCAATATAATAATATGGATGTATTGACCGAACCTACTTATTATACTGGGCTAGATTCCGCTCTATCTTATGATTGTCATAAGTCTGAGCAAGGAATGGGGGAATATCCAGATTCCCACGCCACCCAAACGAAGAATAAGTATGTTGATGCATTGTCTTCGGGTGTGTTCGTATCCAAGAAATGTTTCTCAGTTACCTCTACGTCCTGGGTATTGGATACCGGATTAGGATCCCACACATGCAATTCGTTACATGGGCTATAAAAAGGCGGAGAACTGGGAAAGGGTGATATGTCACTAGTAGTATAGATGGTGCAATGGTTGCAGCCAAAGCAGTTGGCAAATATCACCTAGTGTTACCAACTGGATATACAATAATTCTGAGCGACTGTTATTTCGTACCAATAATATTGTGAATATTTTCCTAAATCAAGTGTTGATTGGGTAAGGTATGTTGTATAACAGTGTTCACGTTCTGAATCAAACTATAGTTCTAAATGTACAGAACACACACAAGAGGAACAATTCAAAAATGAATGAAGTCTTCTTGAGGCATTGTAGACTAGGTCATGTCGATGAGACAAGACTAGCTAAAGTTTCATAAGGATGCATATTTGAATTCGTTCGAATTTACATCTTAGGAAACTTACCAGTCATGTCTCAAAGGCTAGGTGACCAAATCCCCATTTACTGGAAACGGAGAAAGAGCTACTGAACTTTTGGATAGATACATGGTGATGTATGTGGTCCTATGTCTGCACATGCCAGTGTTAGTTATGTATATGCCCTAGAGGCCATTGTTCTACATATGATGTATATTATAATGGATGCTTGGATATATATATATAGAGGACTTTCTTGCTCGTCATGATAGTATGCTATTTGGTTTCACTTTATCTTAACATGTTGACTTGTATATGTTTACTGTCTTACTTTCACATGTTGATAAAACCCTTAGGATCTATACTCGACTACTGGGACTATGATGAGATCATACTAGTGGGGCCACGGTAGTCGATGAGTACATCCTATAACTGTTCCTAGTCGAGGGTGTTTCGAGACAGGGCATCGATACACCAGAGTAGACTAGCGTATACGCATCTTGACCCATATGATGGACGATGGATGATCCCATATCCATCGGTGTTTTGACATCAAGGATGGTGTACGGGTGTTCAGTGGAGACTGGGTATACTGGACGGACTCGCCGAGAACTCCCAGATGGTGATATACCACACGTCGGATGGCAGTTCTCCGGTGACACTGGTACAGGGTAGTCTGTAGACCCGAGATCGTCATAGAGTCTTGTGTGATTCCCACCGTGCTTTGATTTCCACCTTACCACGTCCAAGAGGGCGTGCAAAATGGTGGATTTTAGGTGCAGTCCCGAATCACATGGAGGCAATGAGCGATAGGAGGGGATTCGTCTCTCCCGGTATAGGGAGTTGATGTGGTGCTGTGTTCGATTGGCTATAACTCGAAGTCCCTGGCCAGGGCTGATATAGAGATTTACTGGTATGTGTTACCAGTAGTTTCTCGACCCGTTATGAACCTCACATCAACACGACTTATCGGTTACTGGAGTCTGACGTATACCACCCCTAAACTAGATATGCAACATATCAGACGAAGAGACCGGACTGTACGGGAGTGTTACTGATTGGATTCACAGGAGAATGTACATGCTAGCTTGTTGATCTTCTGATCGCTCAATACCTGGGTGGCTGTTGCGTTTAGCTGACCGCTTGCAGCTTGTGGGTGTTTGATATGATCATCACCGGCTACCGGAGTTTTGACGATTCTTTAGAGTCCTACACAGAGGTTTCTTGACTCAGGCAAAATGGAGTCGGGGCACATATGTGATATGTGCACGACCGAGGATAATGCGATATGAGATACCGTATTATATTCTTGCGATATTTAGATATGAACCGGCTCATCGGATCAAGTGTTGATTCGATGAATCGGTACATGATATATTAGTCAGTTATATTCGATATAGCCGGATTGTCGGATCAAGTGTTGATTCGATGATTTGATGTATAATAATATATATGATATATTGTATTACATTATCTAATATTGGCTCGCTTTATTATTTCATTTTCTCACCGGGTAATACATTGATGTATATGCGATATATATTAATTATATTATTTTCTTTTGTTACAAATATATAATATATATATGATATATATTATTGTAACATGATATGATTAATGATGAAACATGTTTAGTGGAGATTAAACAAGGTTAGGGTTTGATTTGGGTTAATTTCTTCTTGCACCTTCTAGAAGGAATTTCTTTTGTCATGAGATAGATATTATGGTTGATATTTTCTTATGACTCATTCTTTAACCCAACCAAACCCTAGCCCTAGTTAATTCTCTACAAAGGTTATCCTTGTCATCCTTAACCATGGTTCCATTATTAATCATATATTCATTTCATTATTCATCACAAAAGGTTTAAACTAATTTTTCATCTTCATCTTCAACCTTGAGCTTTGAGAAAGCGTACTAGGTTTTTCTTTTGTGATGTTTTCATGTGAGAATTTGATATAAAAAGAAAGCATAAATACTACTCCATCATCCTCATCTAATCTAGCCAATTAGATTAGGGTGTTCACCTCATTAGAGAGAGAGAGAGCTTGAGTTATAGAAACTTCGAGGTAGATCATCGGAGAAAAGGAAGACTACAAGCTAGCATGGATCATTCGAGTTGTGGAGCCTCTCTTGAGTCCGGGAGATCGTGGATCGCGGCGAAGGGACTTCTACTCGGAGCTTATGAAGCGAAGGAGCGGACTACAAAGGTTGTAATCCCTCACACTTAGTTGTAAAGATGTTTACTTACTTGTTAAACCTTAATAATCTAGCAAAGATCCTGGTTTTGGGTTGTTCGGCACGTCTAAAGATTTATTCGGGCATGTTTGATGCCTTATGAACCCTTGTATGAGTGCCTAGGAACCCTACAGTGGTATCAGAGCCTAGCTAGAGCATTAGGCGACGTGTATACGAAGTTAAAACTCCGATTGAAGCCCGAAATGTCGAAATAGACTCCTCTCTGGAAATTTTGTAAAAATATGATTTTTTCTGCATTAAAAATACTCAAAAAAATCAGCAGGGAATTCTAAGAGTTATTGTAAAATACGACATCCCAATTCCACTGTAGCGCCGCGGAACCGTGGCAATACCTTGCTTGTGCGGCGGTTCCGCGGTGGAAAAGTAGAATTAGGGTTAGTGTTTTTTACAGTAATATCCATACTTGTAAGTGTATATTTCTGGGTATTTTTAATCTGATTCAAGTGTTGAGTGTTCTGGGGATTATTTTAAATTCATTGATTCGATCAGATAGTTTAATTTCGTTATGTTTTCCGGATATTTAGAAACTGTTAAAATGTTCGAACGGATATCATTAACTCATTTTTTTCCTGGCACGAAAAACTTTCAAGTGTTGAATTTTTCTTGGGTTTAAATCTTTCGAAAAAACGTGCAAGTAACGCGGCGGTCCCTCTAGAAGAACACAAACCTTAACTCGATTATGTGACCGTCTGAACTGCCTCTAAGCCTTAGGGTTTAGGGCAGTACGGCGTGCCACATGTGAGGCATTGGCTTGACCCTTCTACAGCTGGACCATTGTACTGTGACGTATTCTGGGATCGTTTGAACTCCGCTCAAGTGTTGAGCTATTTAGGAAATCTTGGGTATTTGATTATTCGATCGGAAAGTTTAATACTGTCTATTTATCTGGAATGTGATACAATATGTGGAATTCATATAGTTAGGCATGAAATGCGTAGTATGTGATATTTCCGATTTATGATGTCTAAAGAGATTGTGGATTCCAAATGTTGTAGTTTTACACTTTCTTTTCTGTGACCGTAAGCATAGTATGTGGCTATCGCCGGCTTCGTTGCTATACATCAACGACAATTGGGATACTCATACTTGCTTACGTTGATGATATGAGATATTATGTGTTGTTGTGATATGTTATATTGGATTGTCATGTTCTGAATAGCCGGGGGTTTTATGTGAGATGAGGGTTTTTATTTTCATTCATGTAAAATTCATTTGTATGTTATATTCTTTTATTGGAGCACTTCCGGGATGAGGTTGATGTCACCAGTGTATATTATTTACTTTTCCGCATTAGGTAGACCCATGGAGGGGAGCACAGGTAACCGGGTTCTAGGGTCCAGTGGGAGGCCATCTCGAGGAGTCGAGACCGGGTCTCCTAACCCTAGAATTGGCAGTGTTACTTGCCGCTCTCGTAGGGGTCTAGGGATGTGGGTTTTGCTATTCATCGCGACCGTGGAATCCGTGTTTTATACCGGCTCGTATTAAAAACACGGATATCCTAGTATATCCAATATTTCATATATGTTCTTCTGCTACAATGTTCTGTGATGAGATCATATTACTGCCTGAGACGAATGCTTATACTATATATATGCTGATATATAAATATTACTGCTTTCGTTTCTTCTGTGATGCTTAAGAAGCATAAGATGATGGGATTTATTAATGAGGTTAATAAAAGAAAAGAAACCTAAAAGATGTTGTAGAATCAAAATATTATAAAAAGGGTAGCTACAGTTTTGCTTTGCATAGCGGTATATATGATATACCCTGCACCTTATTCGATGAGGAAAGAGCCGAGATCCCTTCACCGGGAGTGAACTTTTTAGCTAAACTGGAAGATGCTACAAACTCGCGGTTTAGTTTTTGATAGCTTATATAGTTCTTGCTTCGCATAGAGGTATATGTGATATATCCTGCACCTTATTCGATGGGGAAAGAGCCGAGATCCCTTCACCGGGAGTGACCTCTTTAGCGAAACTAGAAAAGCCTAAAAAACACTCCTTTTCAAAATCACTTGATTCTACGACGATATCAAGTTCATTGCGCTCATGGTTTTCTAAAAAACCTGCGTAGCCCTCCATCATTTCAGATAGATATTACTTAGTATTCGTGCTGCGTTTGTTGGCCTGCGTCAAGGCGTAGTGTGCGGTAGCTAACTAGTACTTATCGGCAACATGAGATGTGATTGGATTAGGGTAGTCGTACAACTTTGTTAGCCTGCGTCAAGGGTCATACGGGTAGGTTTAATTCAATCAAGAAATGTACGGGTTGAACTTGACTAGCGGACTATGGTTTGTTGGCATGCGTCAAGGTCATAGAACGCTAGGGGTAAAAGTACTATCGGGAATTTCAAGTGTTGAAATTTGCAATAAGATTGCATACCTCCTATGAGATAGTTGGATCCCGATACCCACTGCGAGTAAGAGTTACTCCTGGGAGAGTTTTACACAGGACAATTAGCCGATCAAGTAGGTGTCTAGAAATGTGTTAACGGGGTTATGCCCCTGGGAAAACGAGGTTTATTTTAATTAGGTCCGTGCGAGAGCACGGGGAACCTCCCTCAAGTACCGACACTGATCTGGCTGAAAGATTGACGAAATTGTAGGGTGTAATTAATCCCGGCTAATCTTACCATTTAAGGTTTGAAGGAAGATTTGATAAAAACAGTGGGAGACATCCTAATTAGATAAGATAATAACCAATCTAATCTTGCAAGAGCATACGCTAAAGTGTTTTTCTTCTCTCTCTCTCCAGGTAGCGACCATGTCAGGCCATAATCAAGATAATAATATGGATGTATTGACTGAACCCGCTTATTATACTGAGCAGGGGAACGTTGGTCCTGTTCTTTCTTATGAGAGTTATAAGACTGAACATGGAATAGGAGAATATCTGGATTCTCATGCCGCCCAAACTGAGAAGATGCATGTTGATGCACCTTCTTCGGGTGTGTTAGTTATTGAGAACTGTTTCTCAGTTCACCCTACGTCCTGGGTATTAGATACCGGATCGGGATACCATATATGTAAAATGTTACATGGGCTACGTAAAGGTAGAGAACTGGGAAAAGGTGATCATTCCGTTCAAGTAGGGAATGGTGCAAGTATTGCAGCCAAAACAGTTGGCGAATATCACCTAGTATTACCAAGCAGTAGTACATTGATTCTGAATGAGTGCTATTATATACCGAACATGATGTGCAACATTATATCAGTTTCTTTATTAAGTAAAGAAGGATATAATTTTGTAGTACAAGATAATGTTATGAACATATTCCCTGAATTAAAAGTTGATTGGATCAGGCTCGTTACATAATAGCATATTCATTCTCAATCAAAATACAGTCCTTAATATACAAAACACACACAAGAGGAAGAGTTCAGAAATGAACGAATCCTTCTTGTGGCATTGTAGACTTGGTCATATCAATGCGACACGACTAGCTAAGTTACATAAGGATGGATATTTGAATCCGTTCGAATTATCATCTTATGATACTTGCCATTCATGTCTCAAAGGCAAAATGACCAAAGCTCCGTTTAGTGGACACGGAGAAAGAGTTACGGAACTCTTAGGACTGGTACATAGTGATGTATGCGGTCCCATGTCTACACACGCCAGGAACGGTTCTTCCTACTTCATTACATTCACTGACGATCTCTCAAGATACGGACATGTGTTCCTGATAAGACACAAGTCTGAAGCTTTTGAGAAATTCAGTGAATATAAGCACGAAGTAGAGAACCAAACGGGCAAAAGTATTAAGATTCTTCGATCTGATCGAGAAGGTGAATACTTAAGCAATGAGTTCCTAGATTATCTAAAAGAAATGGGATCCTCTCTCAGCTTACTCCTCCTTATACACCACAGCACAACGGTGTATCGGAGCGGAGGAATCACACCCTATTAGATATGGTGCGCTCTATGATGAGTACAGCTAAGTTACCTATTTCTTTCTGGGGATATGCACTGGAAACAGCTACAAACCTATTGAATATGGTTCCCACCAAATCTGTGCCAACCACTCCATATAAGATATGGAAAAGAAAGAGACCATATCTTAATTATGTTAGGATATGGGGTTGTCCGGCATATGTGAAAACACAAAATCCGGACAAGCTCGGGGCAAGGTCTATTCTGTGCATGTTTATTGGATATCCCAAACATTCGCGCGGGTATATCTTTTACCACACCGAAGAACAAAAGGTGTTTGTTTCTCGGTACGCCACCTTTTTAGAAAAGGAATTTCTTGCAAAAGAGATTAGTGGATCTGAGGTAGAACTAGAAGAAGTTCCAGCAGAACAAACTACAACAGAAAATTTGATGAAACCAGAGGATTCAATAGTACCCGACGAACCCCAGCCTCTCCGCCGATCTAGCAGGTTTTCTCATCCACCTGAGAGATACTACGGTTTTCTCATTGATGGTGGAAATGAGGATTGCATCATGGTAGATGATGACCCGACTAGTTTCGAGCAGTCCATCACGAGTGGTGACTCTGTGAAATGGATGGATGCAATGCGATCTGAGATGGAATCCATGTACACCAACAAAGTATGGACTTTGGAAATTGCTCCTTAAGGGGTAAAACCCATTGGGAGCAATTGGATCTTTAAAAAGAAAATTGGTGTAGATGGTAAAGTTGAGACTTTCAAAGCTAGACTTGTTGCAAAGGGTTTTCGTCAACGACCAGGTGTGGATTATGACGAAACATTTTCTCCAGTGGCTATGCTTAAGTCCATCTGGATCTTACTTGCCATTGCTGCATACCATGACTACGAAATCTGGAAAATGGATGTTAAGACCGCCTTTCTAAACGGTGATTTAGAAGAGTGCGTGTACATGACTCAGCCATAGGGCTTCGTAGATAGTGGGAGCAGCTGGAAAGGTGTGCAAACTCCTTAAATCCATTTATGGGTTAAAGCAAGCATCGCGGAGTTGGAACATCTGCTTTGATGTTATGGTCAAAGAGTTTGACTTCATCAAAAATGTAGATGAAACTTGTATTTATAAGAAGGTTGCAGAGAGTAAGGCTGTCTTCCTCGTATTGTACGTCGATGACATACTCTTGATAGAAAATGATGTTCCTATGCTGCAATCAGTCAAGCTCTTCTTATCACAATGATTCTCAATGAAAGATCTAGGTGATGCCTCATGCTTATTGGGAATCATGATCTATAGAGATAGATCTAAAAGGATATTGGGATTGTCCCAATCCAGGTACATTGACACCATACTAAAGAGGTTTAGTATGGAAGAATCCAAGCGTGGGAATCTACCCACGATCTCTGGACTCACTCTCTCCAAAGAGATGTCTCCCAAGACTGATTTGGAGAGAGCTCGCATGCAAGGGATACCCTATGCTTCGGCAGTAGGCTCTATCATGTATGCGATGCTATGTACTAGACTCGATGTAGCATACTCACTAAGTGTAGTGAGTCGGTATCAAGCAGATCCTGGAGAGAATCACTGGACATCTGTGAAGAACATTCTCAAGTACTTGAGAAGAACTAAGGAGATGTTCTTGGTGTATGGTAACAGGGAACTCCAGGTGGAGTCCTTTACCGATTCGAGCTTCTAAAGTGATAAGGACGACTCTAAGTCGCACTCGGGATTTGTTTTTACCCTCAATGGAGGGGCAGTATGTTGGAAGAGTTCCAAACAGGATACCGTTGCAGACTCGACGATGGAGGCTGAATACATCGCTGCCAACGATGCTGCCAAAGAGGCTGTCTGGATAAAGAAGTTCATTAGTGAACTTGGTGTGGTTCCGTCTATTGAGCATCCAATACCTCTGTATTGCGATAACAATGGAGCTGTGGCTTTGGCCAAGGAACCCAGGTCCCATCAAAAGTCCAGACATATTCTGAGGCGGTATCACCTGATCAGGGAGATAGTTGATCGCCGGGAGATCGAGGTCAGGAGAGTAGATACGAAGGACAACACTGCGGATCCACTCATGAAGACCATTCCCCAGATACAGTTTAAGAGATTATTCGGGATGCTAGGTATGAGATACTACAGCAGCTGGCTTTAGTGCAAGTGGGAGATTGTTAGTTATGTATATGCCCTATAGGCCATTGTTGTACATATGATGTATATTATAATGGATGCTTGGATATATAGAGAGAGGACTTTCTTGCTCGTCATGATAGTATGCTATTTGGTTTCACTTTATCTTAACATGTTGACTTGTATATGTTTACTGTCTTACTCTCACATGTTGATAAAGCCCTTAGGATCTGTACTCGACTACTGGGACTATGATGAGATCATACTAGTGGGGCAACGGTAGTCGATGAGTACTTCCTATAACTGTTCCTAGTCGAGGGTGTGTCGAGACAGGGCATCGATACACCAGAGTAAACTAGCGTATACGCATCTTGACCCATATGATGGGCGATGGATGATCCCATATCCATCGGTGTTTTGACATCAAGGATGGTGTACGGGTTCTCAGTAGAGACTGGGTACACTGGACGGACTCGCCGAGAACTCCCAGATGGTGATATACCACACGTCAGATGGCAGTTCTCCGGTGACACTGGTACAGGGTAGTCTGTAGACCCGAGATCGTCATAGAGTCTTGTGTGATTCCCACCGTGCTTTGATTTCCACCTTACCACGTCCAAGAGGGCATGTAAAACGGTGGCTTTTGGGTGCAGTCCCGAATCACATGGAGGCAATGAGCGATAGGAGGGGATTCATCTCTCCCGGTATAGGGAGTTGATGTTGTGCTGTGTTCGATTGGCTATAACTGGAAGTCCCTAGCCAGGGCTGATATAGAGATTTACTGGTAAGTGTTACCAGTAGTTTCTCGACCCGTTATGAGCCTCACATCAACACGACTTATCGGTTACTGGAGTCTGACGTATACCACCCCTAGACTAGATATGCAACATATCAGACGAAGAGACCGGACTGTACGGGAGTGTTACTGATTGGATTCACAGGAGAATGTACAGGCTAGCTTGTTGATCTTCTGATCGCTCAATACCTGGGTGGCTGTTACGTTTAGCTGACCGCTTGCAGCTTGTGGGTGTCTGATATGATCATCATCTGCTACCGGAGTATTGACGATTCTTTAGAGTCCTACACAGAGGTTTCTTGACTCAGGAAAAATGGAGTAGGGGCACATATGTGATATGTGCACGACCAAGGATAATGCGATATGAGATACCGTATTATATTCTCGCGATATTTAGATATGAACCGGCTCATCGGATCAAGTGTTGATTCGATGAATCGGTACATGATATATTAGTCGGTTATATTCGATATAGCCGGATTGTCGGATCAAGTGTTGATTCGATGATTTAATGTATAATAATATATTTGATATATTGTATTACATTATCTAATATTGGCTCGCTTTATTATTTCATTTTCTCACCGGGTAATACATTGATGTATATGCGATATATGTTAATTGCATTATTTTCTTTTGTTACAAATATATAATATATATGTGATATATATTATTGTAACATGATATGATTAATGATGAAACATGTTTAGTGGAGATTAAACAAGGTTAGGGTTTGATTTGGGTTAGTTTCTTCTTGCACCTTCTAGAAGGAATTTCTTTTGTCATGAGATAGATATCATGGTTGATATTTTCTTATGACTCATTCTTTAACCCAACCAAACCCTAGCCCTAGTTAATTCTCTACAAAGGTTATCTTTGTCATCCTTAACCATGGTTCCATTATTAATCATATATTCATTTCATTATTCATCACAAAAGGTTTAACTCATTTTTCATCTTCATCTTCAACCTTGAGCTTTGAGAAAACTTACTAGGTTTTCCTTTTGTGATGTTTTCATGTGAGAATTTGATATATAAAGAAAGTATAAATACTACTCCATCATCCTCATCTAATCTAGCCAATTAGATTGGGGTGTTCACCTCATTAGAGAGAGAGAGAGCTTGAGTTATAGAAACTTCGAGGTAGATCATTGGAGAAAAGGAAGACTACAAGCTAGCATGGATCGTTCGAGTTGTGGAGCCTCTCTTGAGTCCGGGAGATCGTGGATCGCGGCGAAGGGACTTCTACTCGGAGCTTATGAAGCGAAGGAGCGGACTACAAAGGTTGTAATCCCTCATACTTAGTTGTAAAGATGTTTACTTGCATATTAAACCCTAATAATCTAGCAAAGATCCTAGCTTTGGGTTGTTCGGTACGTCTAAAGTTTTATTCGGGCATGGTTGATGCCTTATGAACCCTTGTATGAGTGCCTAGGAACCCTACAGCCAGGGAGGGTTCCGCGTACTCTATTACATTCACCTATTTTCTCTCAAGATACGGACATGTGTTCTTGTTGAAACACAAATCTGAATATTTTGAGAATTTCAAGGAATATAAGTACGAAGTTGAGAACCAGATGGGTAAAGGTATTCAAGTCCTTTGATATAATCGGGGAAGAGAATACTTGAGCACGGAATTCCGGAATTATTTAAAAGAGAATGAGATTCTCTCTCAGTTTACTCCTCCGTATACACCACATCATAACGATATATCGGGGTGGAGGAATCACACCCTATTAGATATGGTGCGCTCTATGACAAGTACTCCTGAGTTACCTATTTCCTTTTGGGGACATGCACTTGAGATAGCTGCATACCTATTGAATAGAGTTCCGACCAAATCTGTTGCCTACCACTCCATATGAGATATGGAATAGGAAGAGACCATCTCTTAAACGAGTTAAGATATGGGGTTGTTCGGCCTATATTGAAAAGAAAAATCCGGACAAGCTTAAGACAAGGTCAGTTCTGTGCAAGTTTGTAGGATATCCCAAACATTCGCGAGGGTATATCTTCTACCATACCGAGGAGCAAAAGGTGTTTTGTTTCTCGATATGCCACCATTTTAGAAAAGGAATTTTTGTGGAAGAAATTAGTGGCGATGAGGTAGAACCGGAAGAAGTTCCAGCAAAGAAAACTATAACTGACGATTTGGTGGAACCGGATGATTCAATAGTCCCTAACGAACCGCAGCCACTCCGCAGATCTAGTTGGGTTCTTCATCCACCTGAGAGATACTACGGTTTTCTCGTAGATGGTGGGAGAGAGGATTGCATCATGGAGATGATGACCCAACTAGTTTCGAGCAGGCCATCACAAGTGGAAACTATATGAAATGGATAGATGCTATGCGATCTGAGATGGAATCCATGTACACCAACAAAGTATTGATTTTGGATGTTGCTCCTGAAGGGGTAAAACCCATCGGGAGCAAGAAGATCTTTGAGGAAGATAATTTGGTGTAGATGGAAAAGTTGAGACTTTCAAAGATAAACTTATAGAAAAAGGTTTTTGTCTACGACCTGGTGTCGACTATGATGAAACCTCTTCTCCTGTTGCTGTGCTTAATTCCATCAGGATCCTACTTGCCATTGCTGTATACCACAACTACGAAATCTAGCAGATTGCACGTCAAAACCGCTTTTCTAAATGGTGATTTAGATGAGAGCGTGCATATGACTCTGCCAGAGGGCTTCGTAGATAGTGGGAGCAGCGGAAGCGTGTGCAAGCTGCTTAAATCCATCTACGGATTAAAGCAGGTATCGCGGAGATGGAACATCTGTTTTGATGAAGCTGTCAAAGAGTTTGACTTCATCAAAAAGGTAGATGGACCATGTATATATAAAAAGGTTGTAGAGAGTATGGTTGTCTTCCTCGTATTGTACGCGGATGACATACTCTTGATAGGAAACGATGTTCCTATGCTACACTCGGTCAAGCTCCTCTTATCACATAAGTTCTCCATGAAAGATCTAACTGATGCCTCCTACATCCTGGGGATATAGATCTATAAAGATAGATCTAAATGGATTTAGGATTGTCCCAATCTAGGTACATAGACACCATATTAAAAGGGTTTGGTATGGAAGATTCTAAGCGTGGTAATATACCCGCTTGTTCAGGAATCACTCTCTCCAAAGAGATTTCTCCCAATACTGATTTGGAGAGGGCACACATATAAGGGATACCCTATGCTTCGGTAGTCGGGTCAATCATGCATGCGATGTTGTGTACCAGATCGAATGTAGCTTACTCGCTAGGTGTAGTGAGTAAGTATCGAATAAATACTGGGGAAAAGCACTGGACAGCTGTGAAGAACGTTCTTAAGTACTTGAGAAGGACTAAAGAGATGTTCTTGGTGTATGGTAATGGTGAACTCCAGATGGAGTTCTTTACCGATTAGAGCTTCTAGAGTGATAAGGACGATTGAAAGTCAGTCTTGGGTTTTGTCTTCACCCTCAGTAGAGGGACGGTATGTTGGAAGGGTTCCAAACTATATACCGTAGCAGACTCGTTGATAGAGGCTAATTACATCGCTACCAACGATGCTGCCAAAGATGTTGTCTGGATGAATAAGTGCATAGGATGAACTTGGTTCCTACCCTTGAGCATCCAATACCTGTGTATTGTGATAACAATGGAGTTCTGGCTCTGTCCTAGGAACCCTGGTCCCGTCAGTGGTCCAGACATATTCTTAGACAGTATCACCTGATCAGGGAGATGATTGATCTTCGGGAGATCGAGGTCAGGAGAGTTGAAACAGAGAATAACACAGCGGATCCACTCACTGAGGCCCTTCCCCAGATGCTATTCGAGAGACTTTTAGGACGTTGGGTATGAGATACTACAACAACTGGCCTTAGTGCAAGTGGGAGATTGTTAGGAATATGTATGCTCTATAGGCCATTATTGTTCATATAGTGGATGCTTAGACATATATATAGACGAAGAGACCGGACTGTACGGTAGTGTTACTGATAGGCTTCATGGAGAGTATGGACGAGCTTGCTTGTTGATCTTTATATCATTCAATACCCGGGTAGCCGTTACGTCCAGCTAGTATCGCTGACGGCTTGTAGGTGACTGATATGATCATCACCTACTGCTGGCGTATTGACGAGTCTTTAGAGTCCCACACAGACGTTTCCTGGTTCAACCGAAACGAAGTAGGGCACATATGTTCATATGTGCATGGGCATGATTAAATACGAGTATGTGATCTGTATTGTAATCTGGCAGTTATCTATTATCGGTTAGGTTATATGTGATATAACCAGATTATCGAATCAAGTGTTGATTTGATAATGTGATATACAGATAAATGATATTAGTCGGTCATATGAGATATAACCGGATTATTAAATCAAGTGTTGATTTATTAATTTGATATAAATTATATGTTAAGTAATATCATTAGCTCACTAATTGCTTTATTAACATATATATATATATATATTAATGTATATTTAATATATATAAATATATATTATTATATGAGGCATGGCATGTATTTTCTATTTTTTGAAAATAGAATAAAAGGTGGAAAATGGGGAGACTTTTGGAGCATGGTTGAAGGCATGAGCTTTATTGTTTGTTTATTCATCTTGACTCGATATTCAACCATGGTTGAAATTTTATATTGCAATAATTCCATGCTTGAATGAGTGAGGGTCAAGAGTTGCCATGAAATTTTTTTCATTCGTTCAACACTTGAGCTCATTCTTGAGTTGCTCCCATTGATGCTCTCTAGCTTCTTCATCTTCCTCATTGTCATGGTTCAAGCTTCAACCCTCACATGTGATGTGAACCATGAAGTTTGAAAAAAAACTTGTGAGCTTTCTTATCCCCTACTTCACCATCCTACACTTGAGTAGCGATCAAGTGTAGCGTGTTTCCTACACCAAAGGGTTTAGTATAGAGGTAGCTTGAGTTGGAGGGAATTCGCGTGGATCATCTTCGACACGAAGGTCATCGGAGGAAGCTCGTCCAAACCCACAAGTGGAGCCTAGTAGATTCGTAGGACTACTACACGGAGCATGTGAAGTGAAGGACTCGATCTACGAGGGTATAGCCATCTTCACTTCTTTATAGTTTAGTTTATATCAAACTTAAAACCCTAATCATCTAGTTAACATTCTTGTTTATTGTAGATTAGCACCCCGAAACTTTTAAAAAATGGCATGCTTGATTCTTATACAACCCAGTGGGGTGCTAGCGTACACTTTCAAATGGGGTATCGGAAAGGAGCAATCGGACCCTATTTGATATAGTACGTTCCATGAAGAGTAACACTGAGTTACCTCTTTTATTGTAGGGGTATGCACTGAGGACAGCTGCAAACATACTGAATCAGATTCCATCAAATTGGGTGTCCTTGCCTCCATATAAGTTATGGAAAGACAAGAAACCTAATCTTAAGTTTTCTAAGAAATGGGGCTGTCCTTCTTTTGTTAAAAAGCAGAATCCTGGTAAGCTAAAGGCAAGATCCATGTTTTTCAAGTTCATAGGATACCCAATGCACTCACAAGGGTATAGATTCTCCTGCCCAGAAGAACAACGTATTGTTGTTTCTAGACATGCCACCTTCTTGGAGAAGGAATTTCTTGAAAAAGAAATTAGTGGGAGTGCAGTAGAACTGGAAGAGCTTCTAGAAGAACGAGTAATCACGGAAGACCAAATTGAACCTGAGACTTCAGTATTACCCGATCCAGTGGAACCGCTCCGTCGATCTGGTAGGCAATCTAGAGCACCTGAGAGATATTATGAGTATCTCGTTGATGGTGATATCGAAGATTGTTTTATAGAGGATAACGATCCTATCACTTATCGACAAGCCATAGAGAGTAAAGACTCTCAGAAATGGATAATGCCATGAAGTCTGAAATTGACTCGATGCACTGCAACAAAGTGTGGACTTTAGAAGAAGCTCCTGAAGGGGTAAAACTCATTTGTAGCAAATAGATCTTCAAGAAGAAGATCGGTACAGATGGGAAGGTGGAGTCCTTCAAATCTAGACTGGTAGCAAAAGGCTTCCGTCAAAAACCAGGCGTGGATTTTAATGAAACCTTTTCTCCAGATGCAATGCTTAAGTCAATCAAAATCATACTTGCAATAGCTGCTTATCATGACTATGAAATATAGCAAATGGACGTCAAGATGGATTTTCTAAACGATATTTTAGAAGAGAACGTCTATATGACAGAGCCAGAGGGTTTTGAGGTCAGTGGGAGCAGTGGTAAAACGTACAGGTTTCTTAAGTCCATTTATGAACTAAATCAAGCATCTAGGAGTTGGAACATCTGTTTTGATAAAGTAATCAGGGGGTTTGATTTCATTAAAAATGATAATGAACCATGTCTTTATAAGAAGGTTGTAGGAAGTAATGTCATGCTCCTCATATTGTCTGTGGACGGCATACTTCTAATAGGCAATGATGTGCCAACATTACAGTTAAGATCTGGCTATCAAAAAATTCTTAATGAAGGATTTGGGTGAAGCATCCTATATACTGGGTATAAAAATCTATAGAGATAGATCTAAAAGGATACTTGGGTTATCCTAATCCAAGTACATATATGAGATAATAAAGAGATTCAGTATGGAACATAACAAGATGACCAAGCGAGGTAATGTATCTGCGAGTCATGGTATATCTCTCTCCAAGGATATATCTCTCAAGACAGATGCGGAGAGAAAACGCATGTATAAGACACCATATGTTTCGGTAGTAGGGTCCATCATATATGTGATGTTATGTACTAGACCTGATGTGGCTTATGCACTTGGTGCAGTAAGTCGATATCAGTCTAATTTTGGAAAACAACACTGGATTTTTGTGAAGTCTATACTGTAAAATCTCTGTTTTCAGTATACAGAAAATTGTTTAAAAATTTATGTACAATTGAGTATTGGAAATCCTGTGTATGCTATAAGTATTTGAATTGCTTTTGAACAGCAAGAAAGCACTTGTAGCTCATTGGTAAAGTTTTGCACTGCTGTGACGTAGCCCCTGTGTTCGAATCACCCCAGCCACATTATTTTTTGTTAATTTTTATTTTTAAATTTTAGAAGCCCAAAGGCTTAGACCTGCACTACACCTAAAATGAAAAGTCATACAGAAATCAAACATGTGCACTGAGATATACCAAGCGACAGGGACACGTGGCGAAGATCCAAGCCAATTCCACCGGATCTCGACCGGCGAGATGTGCTTGGTGACCGGCACTGCTGGCCCCCCCGTAGGGGATGGTCCCCGATTTTTTAACCCTAAACCCTTGGACTCCCCCACTACTCCTATGCTGTTTGATTTTTCTGCACATTTCCAGAGAATTAAAAATGGGCATTAATCCATATTTTAATGCACATTTTAATTCAATTATTCATTACCCTAAACCCTAATTTTCCCTATAAATACCACACCACATTTCACCTCTCCTCATTCAGAATTTCATTACAAAAACTCTCTAAAATTTCCAAGTTCCAAGTTGTACAGTGGAGTTAGCAAGAGGCAAAGTTCCGACGACGTTCCGGGGAGATTCCGGCGACGAAACGACGCCCCGATAGTTCTGAGAGTTTCATCCTTCTCCCCTCTTTCTTTATAGTCAGTAAGTTCCCTCTTCCCCCTCTTTTACTATTCTAAAACTTCTCATTTTCAAAACACGTCGGAAGTGGAGTTATTCCGGCTTCCGATTCTCTTTTCTTTAAAAAAATCTAATTTTTCTTAATAACAAACCTACAAATTTTTAATAGATTGTTTAGTAACCATAAAAAACACATTAGAACAAGTTTCATCTCAAAAGAATCTAGTATGCAGCTTTTATCGCATTTTAACGGTAAAATACCATATACTTTACTTTCAACACAATTCAACATATTTCCTTGTATTACCTTTAGATAACTCACGAGATAATGACCTACCACATCACAACACACATTTTTGATATAGCACGATGAATTTTGGGACTCTAGTTTATGGGGAAATACGAGATTACGAATAAATACCTTGAACATTCAAAACCGTTTTCTTTAAAAAGTGTGTTAATTAAATTCCTTGCAATTGCGTCTTTACAACCCATTTTGGGGACCCCGATCGGGATGGTATAGGTTATCGTACATTCTCGGGCCTAGTAGAGCGAGATGCAGACCTCCTAACGGAGCATTCGATCTCGATGGAATTTTTGATACAATTTTTAAGAAAATGAGATTTCTACAAAAATAAATAAAATTTATTTTTATTAAATATATATTTATAACTATTATTAAAATATCTATTTTAAAATATATTATATAAATAGTCCATATTTTCTAAATCAAAAGAATCACAATTTCATGAAACTAACTTCACAATTCAATACCATTCCAAGTTTACACTAAAATACCATATACATTGGAAACTAGATTCTACTTACTAGAAAAGTTCACTTTTATAAATACTACATATATAAAAACCCTAAAGATGATAATTAAATACTTTAGGTGTATTTTGAAAATATATCAAAACTATTTTTTACATAAAACCCCTTCAAGTTATACTAAATTACAATAAGGACCCTAGTAAATATAAGTTTAAGCGGGACCGGTTCTCTTGAGCCTCAGGTAGCCAGAGAATGTGGGTGCTTGCCTATCTAAGGTAGATAACCTAACAACGGTGTTATCAACAGTAATTGTTTTGGAAAAAGGCACAAATCTTGCCGTCCATGTGCAACAGTTACCGATAACATCAAAATTAATTCAGGACTTTAATTTTGTTTAAAAGTCTGACTCAGTTCGAGTCACGGTCAAATATGAATCAATTAGACTCGAATATGATTAAAGTATAACTCCAATCCAACATGAATCGTTTTATACCAGAATTCAATCTATATCAATCTGACTCGACTGAACCGAACCATGGATATACTCAGTTTACATGTCTATCCATTTATATCTATTTCATTTACATGATATCATGGTTACGGAAAGTCGTATAATCTATTACACAAACAATACAAATCAATATAAAAGACAATACGGGGTTTATAAAAAGGTAAACTAGTACGGAACATGTTAAAGGTGGCACGATGTGGTCACTAAAAGACGTAATTACATCCATGCCGTTTTTCCGTGGTATTATCGACAGAGCCTTATACTTCGGATTACCAAAGTCCACGGTGTAAGTTGGACTCCTCTCGTATACACTGGCATATTCTGTACCAAGCTATAACAACTACGTTCGTATAACAAATATAACATTATTTACTTCACCTGTTCTATTTTCTTTCTATTCTTCTCTTTTCTCTCTTTGGGACTTACCGAGCTATTGTTCGCTGACGACATTCCTATTTCTCTTCATCTTTGAAATGTTGTCAGGAGGACCCGACTCTGAGGAGTTCGAGACTAACCAGGAGCACTTAGAGCAGTTCACAGAAGACCCTGAGCTTTGACCTCACTTGTATATACTTTTCATTTCAGTTATGCCATTGTTTAGGCATTGCTTTCTATTCCTGTATTTACATTTCCAGTTGTACTTGTAAAGAATTGTTAAATAAATAAAAGTTTTTGTTCATTTACATTCATGTCTCTTGTGTATATTTTACTTTAGATTGCTTAGATACGCTTAGCGTGTTTATTTCGGAGTAAATACGTAGCGGACCTCGTCACACCTTCTTGCTCGTACACTGGGAAGCGGGGCGTGACATGTTTTGTTCGTGGCCCATACAAGTCAGTTCTGCATGGACAAGCAGGTCAATTCTGCATGAAGTCCTAAGCAATATAACACAAGAATCAGCAACTAAAAATATTCTTTACATTTCATATTCTTTGAATCTTACAATTTCATGTACTTTGAATCTATCCTAACCTTATTTTTTCTTTCAAGGTTATGGATTCTCCAAACAAGATCAGCATCAATTTCAACAACACACCACCACCTCTACCGCTTACGCCTACCGTCGCTACTCCAATCAAATGAGCAGACGGTAATGCTTGAGGCAATACAAAGCCTCCTGGAAGGACAGCAGCAACAGACTGCTATTATGATGAACCGTCCAGAAGCAGAAGCGCCCGGAGTAAAGAAATTCCGAGCATTGCACCCAAAACAATTTTCGGGAAGAGAGAGCTCTCTAGAAGCCGAAGAATTGGTTCAGAGTATTGAGGATGATCTGGAAGCAGCTCAAGTGTCAGAGATCGCTTGGGTTCGAGTTGCGAAGCTGCAACTCACCGACAATGCCCGAGTTTGATGGAAGGCAGAAGAAAGCCATCTTGCCCAACCTATCGAATGGAGGACTTTTCGCGACATGTTCGACGCGAAGTACTTCCCAGAGACTGCTCGATTTGACATGGAGCAACAATTTGTCCATCTACAACAGGGTTCAATATGGACCAAATCCATGGATGAATATGATGCTGAGTTTACCATACCCAGTAGGTTCGTGACATACTTAATACCAACTGCTGAGATCAGGTCCAGACGATTTCATCAAGGGTTAGATCCAAAAATCCAAGCTGCCTTCGCTACAGGGGATTTCCCAACTCACGAACTACCCCTGAAAGCTGCCCGTCAATATAAGGCAGTGGTGAAGATGAAAGGCGGACCCTAATCTGCCGGAGTAAAGCACCCTTCCACCCAGCTGGCAGGAGGAGCCTCTTCAAGGCCACATTTTGTGCCCAGGAGACCGGGAGTACCAAACAACCGGCCCAACCCAGCCTTTTGCACCTACTGCAGGAGGGATAGACATTTGGCGAAGGACTGTCGGCGTGCAAATCGCCTTTGCTTAGTCTGCGGCTCAGCCACTCATGACATTGGGTCTTGCCCTCATAGACATAACCCAAATGCTACACCCAGACTAGCAATTACTTATTAGCAGCGCCCAGCCATCCAGGCACCTGCTCCACGACTCGCTCTCTCTGCTCCACCTACTCGTGGACCAATTGCACCTCCTCCTCGTCAGTTCCGTCAAGCTCAAAGGAACGTACCTCAAGTACAAAGGAACGGGCAGAGGAATGCTCATCCAGCAAGGAGAAATGTGCCGAGGCAACAAGCTTTCACAATGACTGTGGAAGAAGCTGAAGCCACCGGCCAAGTCATCATTGGTCACAATTCTTTTCAAGCTTTATTTCAATCTATATATACATACCCATATATTTTTCCTTATACCTAAAACCTATCCCACATAACTTAGGTACAATCTTAGTAGCCTCACTTCCTGCACTAGAACTGTTGGATAATGGAGCATCTCATTGCTTTATGTCGCAACGGTTCGTCCAAACTCATGCGATTCCAGTCAAACCGCTCGTATCCAGCTGGAATGTCAGTTCGGGGAATGACGTTCTAAAGGCAACAATGGGATACGACCTGTATCCAGTAGTTGTCTACAACGGAGAATTCTATGCTGACTTCAAGGTGCTGGACATACTAAATTTTGATGTCGTTTTGGGTATGGATTGGCTTGGAACTTTTTACGCTACCATCGACTATCGTCAAAGGAGGGTAGTGTTTGAGATTCCAGACCATTCGGTCTTTTATGTCAAAAGTGCAGACTGTATCCTGGAGTGAAGTACATACAAAGCAAAACCGAAGAAGACAGTGATTGCAATATTTCAAGCGGAAGAAGAATCAAAGCCAGAGGTACTTCGAGAGTTCGACGATGTATTTCCTGAAGACATATCAAGTTTGCCTCCCGATCGAGCTCTTGAATTTAGCATTGATTTAGTACCTGAAGTACAACCGGTGGTCAAAGCACCATATCGCCTAAGTCCCGAAGGTTTGAAAGAGATCCAAAATCAGTTGAACGAATTATTGATGAAAGGATGGATTTGTCCCAACACTTCAAGTTAGGGATCACCAGTTCTTCTTGTGGAGAAGAAGGAAGGTTCATATCGAATGTGCATTGATTATAGAGCTCTGAACGAAGTAACTATAAAGAACAAGTATCCACTCCCGTGCATTGACGATCTGTTCGATCAGTTAAGTAGATCTTTATTCGGATTATCATCAGGTGAAGGTAAAAGAATCTGATATCCATAAAACGACATTCAGAACTCGCTATGGTCATTACGAATATCTCGTGATGCCATTTGGAGTGACCAACGCACCGGCTATATTCATGAACCTAATGAATCAAGTTTTCTGAGAGTACATAATCAGGTTTGTTGTCATTTTCATCGACGACATCCTGGTGTATTCTAAGAGTCGGAAAGAACACGCCGAACATCTACGAATTGTCCTGGAGACTCTACGACAGCATCAACTCTATGCCAAGTACAGTAAGTGCGAGTTTTGGCTAGATCAAGTCGGTTTTCTTGGACATATTGTATTAGGCGATGGAATCTCTGTAGATCCAGCTAAGGTATCAGCAGTAAGAGAATGGCCGACACCGAAGTCAGTGAAGGACATTCGAAGCTTCTTAGGATAAACAGGATATTACAGAAGGTTTATTGAACGATTTTCGAAGATTGTAACACCCCTGACCAAGCTCACGCGCAAAGATGAAGAATTCGTGTTGTCAGAAGCATGTGAACAAGCTTTCTTAGAACTCAAGTCAAGATTGATATCAGCGCCTATTCTTGTCATACCAGACTAATCTGGAGGTTCTGAAGTGCATTGCGATGCATCCGGTAAGGGATTATGATGTATTCTACATCAGCACGGTAAAGTTGTAGCTTATGCTTCAAGACAGCTGAAGATTCATGAGCGCAACTACCCAATGCATGATCTAGAGTTGGCAGCCATTATCTTTGCTCTTAAAATTTGGCGCCATTATCTTCTTGGTGAACGAGTGGACATATAGACAGATCACAAGAGTCTGAAATATGTGTTTACTCAGAAAGAGTTGAATATGCGACAGAGAAGATGGTTAGAACTCATGGCGGACTTCGACATCAACCTATAATATCATCCAGGGAAGGTGAATGTAGTACCCGATGCCCTTAGTCACCAACCATTACTATTGAATCTCACCGCAGAGTGGAAGCTCCAACAGGATTTACATCAAATGGAGATTGAAGTAGTCATGCCAGGTAACGCTTTAAGTTTGATGAACTTACAAGTTCAATCTACCATTGTCAATCAGATCAAAGCAGTTCAAGCAAGTGATGCTAAGTTGCAAAATATCAGAGAACAAGTAAAAAGTGGACTTCGAACAGACTTCATCATCCATGAAGACGGATCTTTGAGATACGGCAGTAGATTGTGTATACCAAAAGGTTCTGTGCGAGAAGAGTTGATGAAAGAAGCTCACAGCTCTCCTTATTCAGTACACCCTGGTGGCACAAAGATGTACAAAGATCTGCGTCAAAATTATTGGTGGCATGGAATGAAGCGTGAAGTAGCCAGAAGTGTCGCTAAATGCTTGGTGTGTCAGTAAGTAAAGACTGAACATCACAGGACTGCTGGTTTACTTCAACCATTACCTATCCCAGAATGAAAGTGGCAACACATCACTATAGATTTCGTGACTGCACTTCCTCGTAGCACGAAAGGTAATGATGCGGTATGGGTTATTGTGGATCGACTCACAAAGTCAGCTCACTTCATCCCGTTTCGAGTTGGCCAATCTACTGAGACACTAGCAAAGAAGTACATGGTGGTAAGAATCTAAGTAAGATTTAAATCTTCAATATGTACTATCTCTGATACCCATGAAATCATGCAGGAAATCGTGAGATTACATGGAGTACCGGTTTGCATTGCCTCCGATCGTGACACCAGATTTCGATCGCAATTTTGGCAGAGTCTGCAAGCTAGCTTGGGAACAAGTCTGAACTTCAGCACAGCTTACTATCCAAAAACAGATGAACATTCTGAGCGAACAATTCAGATCTTAGAAGATATGCTAAGAGCATGTATGCTAGACTTCATAGGATCTTGGGAAGATCATCTACATCTTGTGGAGTTTTCATACAACAACAACTACCAAGAAAGTATAGGAATGACACCCTTTGCAGCGCTCTATGGAAGGAAGTGTCGATCACCATTAAGTTGGGACGACATCGGAGATAGAGAACTCCTTGGACCTGAAATGATAGTAGCAATTGTCGATGTGGTTCGTACTATCAGCGAAAGAATGCGCATAGCCCAAGATCGACAGAAGCACTTGGTTGATGCAAAGCGCCATCACTTGGAGTTCCAACCGGGAGAACATGTATTTTTGAAGATATCTCCGAACCGTGGAGTGATTCGTTTTGGAAGACGGGGTAAGCTCACTCTGAGGTATATTGGACCGTTCGACATACTCGAACGAGTCGGAGAAGTGGCTTATCGCTTGGCACTTCCACCTTCATTGGAAGGAGTGCACAATGTGTTCCACATATCCTAACTCAGAAGGTATGTGAGTAACCCCAGTCATATTCTTGATCACTCTGAACTCACTATACAGCCATACTTATCTTGTGAGCAACAACCTGTTGAAATCCTGGATAAAAAGGTGAAGTTACTTCGGAACAAGGAAGTAAACTTGGTTCGAGTGATATGGAGAATAGACTCACCAGGAGAATCAACATGGGAACGTGATGATTACATGCGTGCAAGATACCCTCAATTGTTTGTAAATTATTTCTTAAAATGATTGTAAATTTGTAGGACGAAATTTTTGTAAGGAGGGTAAAATGTAACATCTCTGTTTTCAGTGTACAGAAAATTGTTTAAAAATTTATGTACAAATAGAGTATTGGCAATCCAGTGTATGCTATAAGTATTTGAATTGCTTTTGAATAGCAATAAAGCACTTGTAGCTCATTGGTAAAGCCTTGCACTGCTGTGACGTAGCACCTGTGTTCGAATCATCCCAGCCACATTATTTTTTGTTAATTTTTCTTTTAAACTTTTAGAAGCCCAAAGTTTTACACGTGCACTACACGTAAAATGAAAAGTCATACAAAAATCAAACATGTGCACTGAGATATACCAAGCGACAAGAACACATGGCGAAGATCCAAGCCAATTCCACCGGATCTCGACCGGCGAGATGCGCTTGGTGACCGACACCGCCGGGCTCCCCATAGGGGATGGTCCCCAATTTTTTAACCCTAAACCCTTGGACTCTCCCACTACTCCTATGTTGTTTGATTTCTTTTCACATTTCCATAGAATTAAAAATGGGTATTAATCCATATTTTAATGCATATTTTAATTCTATTCTTCATTATCCTAAACCCTAATTTTCCCTATAAATACTACACCACATTTCACCTCTCCTCATTCAGAATTTCATTACAAAAACTCTCTAAAATTTCCAAGTTCCAAGTTGTACAAGTGGAGTTAGCAAGAGGCGAAGTTCCGACGACGTTTCGGGGAGATTCCGGCGACGAAACGACGCCCCGACGGTTCCGAGAGCTTCCTCTTTCTCCCCTATTTCTTTATAGTCAGTAAGTTCCCTCTCCTCTCCTCTTTTACTATTCTAAAACTTCTCCTTTTCAAAACTCGTCGGAAGCGGAGTTATTCCGGTTTCCGATTCTCTTTTCTTTAAAAAATCTAATTTTTCTTAATAACAAACCTACAAATTTTTAATAGATTGTTTAGTAACCATAAACAAACACATTGGAACAAGTTTCATCTCAAAAGAATCTATCATGCAACTTTTATCGTATTTGTACGGTAAAATACCATATACTTTACTTTCAACACAATTCAACATATTTCCTTGTATTACCTTTAGATAACTCATGAGGTAATGACCTATCTCATCACAACACACATTTTTGACATAGCACGATGAATTTTGGGACTCTAGTTTATGGGAAAATACGAGATTACGAATAAATACCTTGAACATTCAAAACCGTTTTCTTTAAAAAATGTGTTAATTAAATTCCTTGCAATTGTGCCTCTAAAACCCATTTTGGCGACCCCGAACGGGATGGTGCGGGCTATCGCACATCCTTGAGCCTAGTAGAGCGAGATGCAGACCTCCTAACGGAGAATTCGATCTCGATGGAATTTTTGATACAATTTTTAAGAAAATGAGATTTCTACAAAAATAAATAAAATTTATTTTTATTAAATATATATTTATAACTATTGTTAAAATATCTATTTTAAAATATATTATATAAATATTCTATGCTTTCTAAATCAAAAGAATCACAATTTCATGAAACTACCTTTACAATTCAATACCATTCTAAGTTTACACTAAAATACCATATGCATTGGAAATTAGGTTCTACTCACTAGAAAATTTCACTTTTATAAAAACTACATCGATGAAAACCCTAAAGACGATAATTAAATACTTTAGGTGTATTTTGAAAATATATCAAAACTATTTTTTACAAAACCCCCCTCATGTTATACTAAATTAAAATAAGGACCTTAGTAAATATAGGTTTAAGCGGGACTAGTTCTCTTGAGCCTCAGGGAGCCGGAGAATGCGGGTACTTTCCTATCTAAGGTAGATAACCTAACAACGATGTTATCAATGGTAATTTTCTTGGAAAAAGACACAAATCCTGCCGTCCATATGCAGCAGTTTTCGATAACATTAAAATTAATTCAGGACTTCAATTTTGTTTAAAAGTATGACTCAGTTCGAGTCACTGTCAAATATGAATCAATCTGACTTGAATATGATTCAAGTATAACACTAATCCAACATGAATCCGTCTATACTAGAATTCAATCTATATCAATCTGACTCGACTAAACCGAACCATGGATATACTCTGTTTATATGTCTATTCATTTCATTTACATGATATCATGGTTTCGGTAAGTCGTACAATCTATTACACAAACAATACAAATCAATACAAAAGATATTATGGGGTTTATAAAGGGGTAGACCGGTACGGAACATGTTAAAGGTGGCACGAGGTGGTCACTAAAATACGTAATTACACCCATGCCGTTGTTCCGTGGTATTATCGACGGAGCCTTGTACTACGGGTTACCAAAGTCCACAGTGTAAGTTGGACTCCTCTCGTATACACTGGCATATTCCATACCAAGCTACAACAACTAAGTTAGTATAACAAATATAACATTATCTACTTCACCTGTTCTATTATCTGTCCATTCTTCTCTTTTTCTTTGGGACTTACCGAGCGATTGTTCGCTGACGACATTCCTATTTCTCTTCTTCTTTGGAATGTTGTTAGGAGTACCCGACTCTGAGGAGTTCAAGACCAGCTAGGAGCACTTGGAGCTGTTCACAGAAGACCCTGAGCTTTGACCTCACTTGTATATACTTTTCATTTCAGTTATGCCATTGTTTAGGCATTGCTTTCTATCCTGTAATTACATTTCCTGTTGTACTTGTAAAGAATTGTTAAATAAATAAAAGTTGATGTTCATTTATATTCATGTCTCTTGTGTATATTTTACTTTATATTGCTTAGATACGTTTAGCGTGTTTTCTTCGGAGTAAATACGTAGCGGACCTCATCGTGCTTTCTTGCCCGTACACTGGGAAGCGGGGCGTAACATATACTCAAGTATTTGAGGAATACTAAGAAGATGTACCTAATATTCGGTAATAGTGACCTCAAGGTTGAGGTGTTTACTGATTCCAGTTTTCAGAGTGATATAGATGATTGCGGATCTGTCTCTGGTTATGTTTTTACCATAAATGGTTGGATATAGGTGCCCTCAGGGAAATTATTGCAGTTGCAGGAATTCAAATACTGGATTCAAAGAGGGCCTATACCAAGAACAGTCTTACTTGAGATGATAGTACGCTATCTAGTTTGTATTTATCATTCATAAGTATACGTTTTACTTGCTTTAACGTATCACTGCTACATGATGACTACCAGGACATTGATAGGGATCATACTAGTGGGGCCTCGATAGTCTATAAGCACATCCTTAAAAGTCCCTAGTCTTAGGAGTATTGAGACTGGGTATCGGTACTCCAGTTTAGACTAGTGTATATGTTTCATGATCCTGTATGGGGCGATGGCTGATCCTATAGCCATTGGTGTTTGACATCGATGATTGTATACAGGTGTTCATTAGATGTGTTACACTGGACAGATTCGCCGAGAACTCCTAGATGGTATTATACCAATGGTCAGATAGCAGTTCTCTGGTGACATGAGTATAGGGTAGTCCCTAGACCTAAGATCGCTATAGTGTCTTGTGTATGTTCCCACTATACTTAGATTACTTCCCTACCACGGCTTTAAGAAGTCATGCAAACAAGTTTTAGTTGGGTACGGTCTCGAAGCACATGGAGACAGTGAGCGGTCGAGGGAATTCGTCTCTCCTGGTATAGGGAGTTGATGTCTCTGTTCACGGCATGCTATTACTATATGTCCTAGGCCAAGGCATACGAGATTTACTGATAAGTGTTATTAGTAGTTTCTCAGATGGACATGAGCTTGACGTCAGCACGACTTATCAGGTTATTAAGAGTTTGACGGTCTCCACCTTCCAGCCCCGGTTTGCGACAGTCTTAGACGAAGAGATCGGACTATACGGTGAATGTCATTGATAGGCTCTTGCAGAGTTCAGATGAGCTTGCTTATCGACCAGATTTTCGTTAAATACCTGGGTATCCGTTATGTACAACTAGTACCGCTAATGTGCTTGTAGGATAACCCGGTAGGGGATTGATCTGAAAGTATTTCAGATCAATCGGATATGATTCCGACTTACTGCCAGCGTATTGTCGAGTCTTTAGAGTCCCACACAGTGGGTTTTCCCGTTCTAGCAAAATAATGTAGTACACATACGGCGATGCGTGATGGGTCCAATTAAACATGTATATATGATACTACATGTATTAATCGGACGGATGATACTAGCCTGTTTATGATTGAACTGGGTCATTAAATCAAGTGTTGATTTAATGATATTACTTATATATGATGGTGCATATATAAACTAGTATTATTGTTTTATTCTTTTACTCTCTTTATTAATATGTTATATACATATTAATTATATGTATAATAGTTATACATTTGCTTTTATAGATGTAATGTTTTTTAGGTGTGTGTGTGTGTGTGTCTCATTTTTTTTCTTATGTTTTTGCATGACATGAATAAAGAGGTGGAGGCTAACATGCCACACTCTCTTTTATTCTTGACACATGGACAAGTGAGGTGGCATGGATGATATGAGGATATGTACTATCATTCTTACAAGACAAGGGTTCATTCAAACCACACACTCTCTTTCATCCATACTTGCAAGAATTATATTCTCATCCATACTTGCAAAAGAAAAAGAAAAGAGTAGAAAAGAAAAAGTGAGTTCAAGAATTATATTCTAATCTACTACATCTTTCACTCATTTTATCTAGTAAAATAGAATGAGCGAGTTACTTCAATTTGATTGAAGTAGAAGCAAGAGCCAGTGGCCTTCGCGTGGATCATCTTCGACTGAGTCGATCGGAAACCAAGCGAGATCCAGAATGCTGCGGAGCTTAGCCGGTGTCCGGAATTCATCATTGGAGCAAATGAAGAAGTATCAAAGGTTGTACTTTCTCATTTTTTGTTGCAAACTAGTAGTGCCTATGGTCGATTCTAGGGTTAGGGTGTTGTGTTCGCTCGGATTTTTCGTTTTACGCTTCCGCAAATTTTCTAAATATTGTCAAGCAAGCACGCCCCTCCCTTACAGTGGTATCAGAGCCGCCATAAACCCTAGCTTGTATCGGTACGATGTTACGGCGCCGAACCACAAAACGTGCCACTTTCCAATTCCTAGTGTTAAGCCTCTGTTCGATTTTCAAATTCGATTTTCAAAAGTGTTTTTAAAAATTTTAAACAGCTGCAGAGTGTTGCTTATGATCTTAAAAGTTATTGGTTGAAACCTGGGAGGATTTGGCCCCACAAAAACCGCCCAAAACATGATTTTACCCGCTACTGGCGGTTTTCTTGTGAGTTTTGACTCCCAGATTTCAACTGGGGCTTAAACACTTGAAAATTGGATTTTTGGTATTATTTGTTTTTCCCCAAATTTGAGAATTGAGCTCGTTTGGTTTCTGGGATGTTCGGTAAGTTCTTTGATCGAAACTATAACATCGTTTTTCCGCATTTAGTTATCTGTGATGTTGTATATTTGCCATATGTCAATTATACGACTTTCCACAGTAGTTATTTGCGATGATTATATCGTTGTTAGATATTGTGTTTGGATTGGTTGCGATTATTGTTGGATATTCACGATGTCATGCTTTTGAAAAAGATATGGTCAATATCGGATATGTCGGTTATTTGATAAAAAGTATTGCACGACGTGATTCTCGAGTTATAAAAATACCGCAAGTGCACGGTGCGTTGATGCAAGCCGGCAAGTACGGGTTGATCCACGGGGAATGGATATCACAATATTCTTTTGAGTTAGAAAACAATGGTTTTGAATTTGAAGTTGTCACGTTTTTATACAAAAGAAACAGTGTACAGATGAAGTGATATGTACGGAAAACTTAAGCTAAGGTTTGATAACTTGAAATACGGCGTTACCCCAACTCTCAACTTGATTCAAAGTCTATTTCTAGTTTCAAATTGACTTAATAAGCATGCTGCATCTAACCCGATAACATGTATCGTTTTAGGATACGATATCAACATAGGTACAAAGGAAACTAAAAATTTAAAGTCTTTAGATGAAATGAGCATGAAATAGGCTAAATGAAGTTAGCAAGTATAGAATATATGCTTGTGTGGCCACATGTTCTATCTTGCTAGTTTACTATACTTAGCTAAATTTGATACTCCTTTCAACTTACATTCTTAATATAACAACAATAATATGTATAGAGCTTGATTTGCAACCATTCAAAACAATATATACTATCAAGCAAAACATGATAACATTGCATATATTAAGAAAGGAAGTGCAAAAATGTTAAGAATTAAGAAGGAGGGGTTGGAAGGCAAGCCATTCAACAACCTACCTCACCATAGCCTAAATGCAAACTACTCACATATCATGTAATAAAAACACAACTGAATAAATATAAAAGAGAATGCAAGAAAAGAAAATAGAGAAAAGATACAAGAACCAAAAATTGAACTCAAAGAAGCTTTTTATTGAAATGGTATCCAAGTACAAGCAAAATGAGTTCAATTACCAAAATCTAATCTTGCAAACTCAAAGATAGAGGTTGCAAGACCAGAGAAAGTCAAAAAACTCAATCTAATCCCAAGAACTACAAAATTTCATCAAAATAACTACAAGTAGTGACAATGTGTATTTTTCTTCATAAACTGATCTGCTATTTATAGACTTTGAAGAAACAGAAGTAGCATATACCAATGAACTGAAAAAACCACCAAGGCCCCACCAAACTTGTACGAACCAATTTGGCAATGATATGGCAGCAATTTGCGGCCATATTGAATAAATCTACGGCCATTTCATGGAGTCTGGGACCCACCTTTGGTCTGTAGTCATCTAGTCACTTGATCATCTCTCTGTAGTTGCAATTTGTTGTAATTTGCACATGGGTGATTTTTAAGGTGATGAACAGAGAAGAAACTAGATCAAGTTGCAATGGCTCATATCATATCACATGAATACTTTTTACTCACTCATTGCTATGCCTACTTGTGCACCTACTTGCAAAAAGCACCAGTGTTTGCCCACTTGTGCACTTGGTCAATTCCATGTTCACACTTGTTCACAAATGGTCATGTTGGACCAAAACAAAAGTTCTTTTTGTACACACTCTTTATTTGTTGCAAACTCTTTTAATCTTGATCTGTATTCTATCCCGTTTGCAGTTCCGGCTAAAACCGTCATATCTGTGCATGTTGTGTACCGTATCCATTGCTTTTGCTTGCGTACCTGTAGTCTGTACAAATGAGACAAAGATTAAATAGCACTATTTATTGATAAAATGATAGAAAATGGGTGGTATTAAAATGTAATAAATTGTGCCGAACAAATACCCCCAAACTTACCTTTTTGCTCGTCTCGAGCAAAACAAAAAATACCTAACCTCACTTTCCCAGGTAACGCGATTGCACTGAGCCCGTGCAACAAGTCGTTAAACCTTTTAGGTGTCCCTAATAGGAGGAGTTTTGTCTCCTGAGGGTTTTCAGCGGATTACACCCATAAAATCCCATCAAGCCAGTTTCCGTAGGTTAACCGTTGTTTCTAATACTAAGGTTTGGTATCAAAGTTTAGAAATTTTATTATCCCGAGTCAAAAAAATATTGAACCCTCTGTTTCACTTCTCGCTTTGTTTTTAACCATGATCCTGTACGCCTTTTCATGCTTTGTGTGACTAGCGTCATTATGTTTTAAGAAACTTAATTCAGAGTTTATGTCAAAGATGGATAAAAAACTTCTGAAGGATCACACTAGTTGTTTAAGACTTAAATAATTCTTCAAGTTTTGTCCTCCAGTTTGGTTCCAAATCAAAGTTTCTATTAACTTCAACATAGGACTAAGCTTTATTCTTCACTCCACCCATTACCTGATTTTGTATCATACACACCCTTGTGATCGTCCAAATAGACTTTTATCCGTGTATCTCCGTTTAAAAAGTATATTTATAGTAAACCTTTCTTAAGACAAGATTATTCTCACACAAAGGACCGTGAGGAATTTTAACTCGGAGAGAACACTTGCTTGATTTTATTTTAAAATGGACTTTCTAGGTTTCTTAGTGAGTTTTAGGTCAATGTACCCAAACCAGATAGTTTTAGGACATTATGTGTGAAAACATCCCAATGGATTTAATTGCCCAAGTCACTTAGGTCCTAAAACAAAAAGACTTATTTTATGCTTGAAAATCTCAAAGATGTGCGAACGGAGATAAAATTGATTTTTCTATTCATTTCTCTTTTATAGATCAAAAGACGTGTTTTGTGTAGATAAGGGTGTGTAATAACTCAAGGATCAAGATGGGTTATTTTTCATATTTGGTCTCTATTATACCTTCAATAATACCCTTTCATCTTTACCTTACTTTATGAACTATTCTTGATATTACTTATTTCCAAAACAACTTGTTTGATCCTAAAGAGGTTTATTGATTTTTAAAAGTTTTGCAGACATGTCATAACTCGTTCTTTCGTTTCACAAAACTTACGACACGTGTATGGTGATTTGAAAAGATGTATTTAATCTATAGTTAATTGCAAAGAAGGGTTATCATTTTAGGTTTTCAATTTCTAAAACAGGATCTAGTTATTTCAAACTCATCAAACATGAACCATCGATATATCGAAATTAGGTTTTCCTACTAGCTAACTTGACGAATTTTTTTTCTTCATTTTTTAATTGTTTTTTGGATTGTTGTATATACAAAAAAAAGAAAATAATTAACACCAATTTTTTTATAAAATTTTTCGGTAAAAAAAGCAAAATGCTGTACAAAAGCAGATATGCAATGCAAACTACATGAAAATAAAGGAAAAAATACAGGAATGAAAGTGAGAAAATGCAGGAAACATGCCAATACAACAGCATGCTATATATACAAACCAACTTATCCTATTACCCCTAAACTTGAACTAGGCAATGTCCTCATTGCCTTCTTAATTTCCTTTTTCCTTTCCTACTGCTGCTCGCTTCTTCTTGTGCTACTTGCTGAGCTGCTTCAATTCTGTCCAACTGTTCTTGTATCTTTTGTTGTTTCTTCAACATGTGGCGTATGCTCCAAAATGTCAAGTGCAGCAAGTATTTCTCGTTATCCGGTTCAGGCTCATGAAGAAGTGCCTCTGTCGAGTCTTCTGGACCTGGATGCTCGCTTGGGTCCTCCCTTGTCCAGTTCATTTGTTCATAAAGGTGGCCTGTATATCCTTATGAAATCCTCTCTAGCTCAATTGGCCAATGTGCGTACGAGGCCGCATATCCATCGAACTCTTCCCTCGCCATGTAGTAATTGGAAATGAGGGTCACTAGGACTGGCAGTAGGGGTTCTTTTGAGCCACCCCTCCATGATCGTGCTAAACAGTTGTGTCACAACACAAAAGTGGTGATCTTTTTCCATCAAATAATGGACGATGTGCCCTACTCCAACCGGGAAAAGGAAACACGACTTTTACCCCTGATGTTATGATTTGCCTATCGGCAAACCGCAATTACGTTTCTATACATCTACGCGGGGTTTAACCCCTTATCCTTCAATTCTACAAACTCCCCCAAAAGAGATTGATACACAGCCAATTCTCGCGCCTGCTGATTTCCATGCCTCATCGGAATGTTGGTTACCTTTGAGATTGTTTCTGGTTGAAAAATTCTGCATCTTCCTCGAAAGAAAAACTCAACAAATCCCGACCCGGGCTCACCATTTCTCAAATCCTCATAAAAATCTTCAACTAATTCTCTTATAGCAAAGAGATCATCACTGTTATAGATCAGGAAATCCCATCCCCTCTGACGAATCTCATCGTAAAAATATTGGCCGTAGGTTTCATCGGAGAAAATCTTAAAAAAGTTCTTTTCACACTCAAAATCTACCATTTTTAGATTTAACATATTTTGCATATAAATCAACCATAGAAGGAGAAGATCTTACAGTGCAAAAAATTTCGTCGCCAGAGGGGCAGATCAGGCCGCAATTTGCGACCCAGAAGAATATTCCATCGGTCGAGCTTTGCAATTGGGGGCGGATCTTTGGTGTGAAGGTTGGGAAGAAGGAGAGGGTTGTGTTGTTTGGGGGAAAACAGAAATAGGGTCTCGGGTTGGGTTAGGGTTGCCTTTAAAGGCAGTTTTCCAAAAAAAACCCTCAAAAAGAATTTTAAAACAATGCAAATAATTACAAAAAGACTCAAAAGAGGCAAAATTTGTATATACAAGATGTGGGGATGTGATTTAATCGAGATAACTTGGCTCATGCAAAATCATGAGCTCCCCCATTTCCGCAGGCAGTTCTAAGAATGGCTTCAGACGTTAGCTATTGATCTTGAAGGTGTTGCCAGAGTGCTGATCTTCAATGTTGACAGCACCATGCGGAAAAATGGTGCGCACAAGAAATAGACCGGTCCAACGTGACTTCAATTTCCCTGGAAATATGTGAAGTCTGGAGTCGTAAAGTAGAACCTTTTGGCCCACAGTGAAAGTTTTTCGGAGAATCGCCTTGTCGTGAGAGACTTTCATCTTTTCCTTATAGATTTTGGCGTTCTCATACGCGTCATTGCGTTCTCCTCGAGCTAGTTTAATTGAAATTTTCGTGCCTCACCGTCTTTTCTTAGATCGAAATTGAGCTGTTTAATTACCAAGAATGCACGGTGTTCCAATTCAACAGGCAGATGACATGCTTTTCCGAAGATGAATCGGTATGGAGACATACCTAAATTTGTTTTGAAGGCGGTGCAAAACGCCCAAAGCGCGTCATTTAACTTCAACGACCAATTCTTGCGGTTTTGGCTGGCAGTCTTTTCCAGAATCTGTTTAATCTGTCTATTGGAGACTTCAACCTGGCCGCAAGTTTGAGGATGGTAGGGCGTTGACAATTTGTGGCTTATTGAGTATTTCTTCATCAGCAATGCAAAAGATCGGTTGCAAAAATGCGTTCTATTATCGCTGATGATGGTGCGAGGTGTGCTGAATCGAGAAAAGATGTTCTCTTTTAAGAATTTTATGACAACCTTATTATCGTTGGTTCGACAAGGAACTGCTTCCACCAATTTGGACACATAGTCCACAGCCAACAAAATGTATAAATTACCGAAAGAGTTTGGGAATGGCCCTATGAAATCGATACCTTAGACATCAAAAATCTCTACAATTAGAATGGAATTTAGGGGAATCTGATTTCGTTTTCCAATTTTTCCCATGTGTTGACATCGGCTACAAGTTTTGCAATATTCGAAAGCATCCTTGAAAAGCGTCGGCCAGTAGAAGCCGCGTTGCAAAACTTTTTCAGCCGTCTTTCTAGGTCCAAAATGGCCTCTACAAGCTTGGTCATGACAGAAGGATAAACCACTTCTCGTTTCAGAGTTGGAAACGCATTTTCTGATGATCTGATCAGGACAGTACTTGAACATGAATGGTTCATCCCAATAAAAGAATTTGACTCGGGAGAGAAATTTTGACTTGTCCTGATTTGACTAAAAAGAATGTGTTTCTACGGAGAAAATATAGTTCACAATATCAGTGAACCAGGGTTCGACTGATACGGAGAGAAGTTTTTCATCTGGGAATTGTTGATTGATTGGAATTTCCTCAATTGGTGCATTTGTTAAGCGAGACAAATGACCGGAAACAACATTGTCGGTTCCCTTCTTATCCTTGATGGTCAAGTCAAATTCTTGAAGAAGGAGAATCTAACATATCAATCTGGCTTTGGTATTTTTTTTTGCAAAGAGGTGCCTAAGTGCAAAATAATCAGTGTAAATCATGACGTAGGTCCCGATCAAGTATGGACAAAAATTTTCTAGTGCGTATACGATAGCTAAGAATTCCTTTTCAGTGGTGGTGTAATTCATCTGTGCATCATTCAATGTCCTGCTCGCGTACTGGATAACGTGCGGCTTCTTTTCAAATCGCTGTCCTAAGACAACGCCTATCGCAAAGTCAGAAGCATCGCACATCAGCTCAAAACGTTCATTCAGTCTAGTGCACTAAAGATCGGAGCGGAAGTGAGTTCCGATTTCAGAAGTTTGAACGCATTAAGGCACTCAGAATTGAACTCAAAGGGAATATCCTTAGCCAACAAAGTAGTCAAGGGTCTAGCCAATTTGCTAAAATCCTTGATGAAACACCTGTAAAAACCGGCATGGCCTGAGAATGCCCTGATGTCACAGACAGTCCGTGGAGGTGGGAGGCTTGAAATGACGTCGGTTTTTGCTTTATCGACTTCGATACCATTCTCAGAAATGATATGACCTAACACAATGCCGTGTTTGACTATGAAATGGACCTCTCCCAATTGAGTGTGAGATGTTTTTCCTTGCATTGTATCATTACAAGTTCAAGATACCTCAGACACTCAGAAAATGAATCTCCAAAGACGGAGAAATCATCCATAAACACTTCTAAGAATCGCTCTATCATGTCGGAAAATATGCTTATCATGCACCGCTGAAATGTTGTAGGTGCATTGCACAACCCAAAAGGCATGCGACAATAAGAGAATGTACCAAACGGACAAGTGAAAGTCGTTTTTTCCAGATCCTCTGGATCGATCGGGATTTGATAGTAGCCGGAATATCCATTAAGAAAGCAATAGTAGGTATGCCCGGCAAGGCGTTCAAGCATCTGATCAATGAAGGGAAGCGGAAAATGATCCTTCCGAGTTGTTGCATTGAGCTTTCTGTAATCAATACAGACCCTCCAACCCATCTGTGTGCGGGTTGGGACTAGCTCATTTGCTTCATTAGTGATCACCGTGATACCTAATTTTTTTGGTACAACATGAATGGGGCTTACCCATTTGCTATCAGATATGGGATAAATGATCTCATTGTTAAGACACTTCAGGATTTCATTCCGCACCGCTTCTTTCATAACCGGGTTAAGCCGGCGTTGAGGGTCTTTGATGGGTTTGGAATCATCAGTCATGTGGATTCTATGCTGACAGATAGTAGGGCTGATTCCTTTGATATCAGCCATCGACCAACCAATTGTTTCCATGTTCTTTCTCAGAACATTCATTAGTGCCAACTCGTACTTAGGCGCAAGGTCGGTTGCGATAGAAATATGATTTCAAACCTCTTTCCTTCCCCTTCAGCTCCAATGCCGGGCTCTCTAACTGGAAGCGTTTCATTATCGCCCAAGTATGCATACTTGAGGTGGTCAGAAACAACTTTGAGGTCAAGTCTGGGTGGCTCCTCCACTGATGGTCGCACTTTGGGGGTCAGTTCATTATGAAGTGGTTCAAATTGGGGCCCCCAATGTATGTAGGATGCCTGTTCAGGATTTATCTTTTCAAGCAAAAGAAGTTCCTCAGAAAACAGTACTTCAAAAGTTTCTGCAAGACAGTCATTGTTGAAGTCAAATGTCTCCTTCTCAGAAATATCATATACAACGTTGACTTCATATGTCTCGTCGTGTCTTTCGCTCGCATGGTTTCCTAGCATGAAGATGTTGAGGTCAATTATCATATTTTCAAAAGAGAGTTTCAGAGATCTATTACGACAATTGATCAACGCGTTGGGCATGGTTAGGAAAGGCCGCCCCAGTATGACTGGAATTTGACCGCTGGGATTGGCGACAGGTTCAGTCTCCAATACGATGAAATCTACAGGGAATATGAATTCCCTGACCTTAATCAAAACGTCATCAATCTCTCCCCTCGGTACCTTCGTAGATCGGTCTGCCAATTGTAGAGTCACTTTGGTCAGCTTTAATTCTCCTAAACCCAGTTGTTCATAAACCGAGTAAAGGAGATGGTTCACGCTTGCCCCTAAGTCTAACAAGGCTCGATTGATTTTCTTGTCCCCTATAGTGCAAGAAATAGTAGGACAACCAGGATCCTTATATTTTACCAGAATGGATTTAGACAAGACATCGCTTAGAGTGGCGGCCGGGAAAACTGTTTTGGGCACATTCGTGCGTCGTTTCTGCGTGCACAGATTCTTAAAGAATTTTGCATACGCCGGGACTTATTGGACCACATCCAACAGCGGGATGTTGACTTCACAACGTTTGAAGACTTCTAACACCTTTTCCATACTTGTAGAGGGTTTCTTGGCTTTTAACCTATTGGGATAGGGAGCTTTGGGCTCAAACATTTGGTTCGAAGAAGTTGCAGATGGAAGAGGTGTAGAAGGCATGAGTATTCTAGCTGGAATAGCTGAACGATTTTACGGCGGTAGATCTGGTTGTTTTGCAGGATACGCAGCTGACGACGAAGAAGAAGGTCAAAGTGAAGAGGAAGAAGGTAAAGAAGATGAAGAAGTAGACGGACCGGAAGAAGGAACAGGTGATGAGACATGTGCCGATAAATTGATAACCGCACGTTTAGATGAGTCGTTAGGTTTGAAAATGCAACAATTCTAAACTTTCTGACAAAAATTTTGCAAGGTACAGAAAGGTACCTTAGCCTGAGCACAACTTAAAAGTATTCCTTGTTTGAGAACATCAAGAAGCAATTTGTAACTCATTGGTAAATCCTTGCACTACTGTGATGTAGCCCATGTATTCGAATCCCCACAGCCACAAAATATTTTTGTTGATTTTTATTTTAAACTTTTTGAAAGCCCAAAAGTTTACACGTGCAATACACGTAAAAATAAAAAGACAGATAAATCAAACATGTGCACTGAATTATATGAAACGACATGGACACGTGGCCAAAATCCAAACCCTCACCCCTTCTTTTGGACCGGCAAGATCCTTCATAGGGTCGGTGACGCCGGGCCCCTCGTAGGGGATGGTCCCCAATTTCTCACCCTAGCACCCCTTGGACTCCCCCACCAACCCTACTTTGTTTGATTTTCATGCACATTTCTAGGGAATTAAAATGAGGCATTAATCCAAATTTTAATGCATTTTAATTCCATTCTTCAATACTCTAAACCCTAATTCTATCCTATAAATACCACACCATATCTAGCCCTCTCCATTCTGAAAATTAGCACCAAAACACTCTAAATTTTCTTAGTCCAAAAGTTGTACAAGTGGAGTTGGCTCAAGGTTAAGTTCCAGCGACGATTCGGGACAAATCCGGCAATAAAACGACTCCACAACGCCTTCAAAATCTTCCTCCATCTCTTCTCTTTACCATCATCCAGTAAGTCCCTCTTTCCCTTCTCTTCTACTAAAAAGAATCATCTTTTCAAAACTTGTCGAAAGCGGAGTTAATCCGACTTCTAATTCTAATTTAACTAAAAACCCAACTTTTCTTGATAAGAAATTTACCATCTTTTTGTATATTGTTTATAAATCATAAACAAACCCTTTACAACAAGTTTCAAGTCAAAATAATATGTATTGCAACTTTTATTTCATTTTTCCGGTAAAATGCCATCAAGTTACATACGACATTACTTTATCGTTTTGCTCATATTACCTTTAGAAAACTCATGAGGTAATGCCCTACCTCATCACAACACTCATCTTGACATAGCACGATGGCTTGTAAAACATTATTTTGGGACCAAATACGAATTTACATTTAAATACCATAAACTATCAAAAACAATTTTCTTTAAAAGTGTATTATTTAATTTCTTATAAATGCGCCTCTACAACCAACTTTTGGGGAACCTGATCGGGATGGTGCGGATTATCGTACGTCCTCGGGACTAGTAGAGCGAGATGCAGACCTCCTCACGGAGCATCCGATCTCGATGGAATTCTTAATAGAATTTTTAAGAATAATGTGATTTTCTATTTAATAAATAAATTTATTTTTAATAATTATATATAAATATTATCAAAATATCTACTTTAATTATATAAATAAAAATATTCCGTTTTTTCTAAACAAAAAGAAATGATTTACATATTTCATGAAAATACGACTATAAATCCGTATAATTCCAACTTACATCAAAATACCATATACTATTTATTCTAGCTTTATATTCACTAGAATACTTCACATTAAAAAATTACATCCATGAGAAATCCCTAAAGACGATAAATAAATACTTGAGATTTATTTTGAAAATATATCAAAACTATTTTTCATAAACCCTCTCAAGTTATATTAATTTACAATAAGGACCATAGTAAATATAGGTTTAAAGCGGAATCCGTTCTCTTGAGCCTCAGGGAACTGGAGAATGAGAGTGCTTGCCTATTTAAGATAGACAACTAAAATGGGGTTATCAATACGGTAATTGTCTTGGAAAAAGACACAAATCCTGCCATTCATGTGCAGCAGTTACCGATAACTCCAAAACCTAATTCAGGAATCAAATTCTGTTTAAGTGTCTGACTCAGACAGAGTCTCAGTCTAATCTAAATTCAATCTGAAACAATCCATTTTTGAATAAAATTCATATATAACTTCAATACAACATGAATCCATTTATACCGGAAGACAATCTATATCAACATGAACATGACTTGAATTGACCGAACCATGGATATACATTGATTTGTCTACATGACTATCCGTTTATATCCTTATCCGTTTACCTGAACAATTGTATCATGGTTTTGTCAAGTCTTACATCTAACAAACAAAATAATACAAAATACATTACGGGATTTTAAAGGGGTAGACTGGTACGGAATGTGTTAAAAGTGGCACGAGATGGTCATTAAAAGACGTAACTAAACATCTGTGCCGTTGTCCTATGGTTTTGTCGACAGGGCCTTGTCCTATGGGTTACCTTAGTCCACGGTGCAAGTTGGACTCCTCTCGTATACACTGGCATATTCTGCAGTAAGCTACAAACAACTACGTTAACATAACAATCAAACATTATACATTTATATTCTCTCTTATTTGTCTATTCTATTCTATCTCTCTTTTGGGACTTACCGAGCGATTGTTCACCGATGACATTCCTTTTCTCTTCTTTCTTTGGAATTTTGTCAGGTGGATCCGACTTACTACAGATAGAGTCCAGTGCCGACAACTTGGAGCAGCTCATAGAAGACCCCGAGCTATAGACACTTGTATATGCTTTTCTTTTCAGTTTATGCCATTGTTTAGGCATTGCTTTTCACATTGTATTTACTTTCCATTTCTATTGTAAAGAATGTTCAATAAATAAAAGTTGTTGTTCAATTACATCTCTTGTCATTTTTCTTGTGTACTTTATTATATTGCTTATTTACGTTTAGCTTGTTTGCTTCTGAGTAAATACGTAGCGGGCCTTGTCGCGTCTCCTTCCCCTTACACTGGGAAGCGGGACGTGACAGACAACCCTATTGTTAATCGTGCGTCCTGATCTTAGAACGGTGACGGCACTTGCATTCTCAATGTTGTTCTGTTGAACAACATGCGCGTTGTGGTTTCTCTGTTCTCTCGGATTTGTCACTGGTTGGGAAGGGAAAGTTCCCTTTTCACGTTCATTCACTGCAGCAGCTAGTTGACTGATTTGAATTTCTAGTCTGGCTATTGCTTGTGTGTTAGCGCTATGCAACTGACCAGATGTTTGCATAAAAGTAGCCAAACTAGACGTAGTCTGCGCAGAGGTTTTAATCAAAGCTTCCAACCCTTTTTCAATGGATGATACTCTCTTGTCGTCTTGCACGAACCCAAGGGGTGTAAAGGTTGGGTTGGGCTAATTCGGCTGTTGGGGCTGGCTGTTGGAGTATCCCACTTTCTAGTTTAGAAAATTTGAATTTTGAAATTGTTGGAATGGCGGGTTTGACTTGTTGTTTTGAAAAGGTGTGTGATTCCAAGCGAAATTGGGATGATTCTTCCAGCCAGGATTGTATGTTTGCGAGAAAGGGTCGTTCCTGGGACGCTGGTTCTGATATAGTGCATTTACGTTTTCGTGTCCCCGGGACCCGACGAGAAACGAACATTCATCCGCTATATGGTTAGGATACTGACAATTAGCACACACGGTTTGAGAAACTTGGTTGACTGGTAATGGTGAATTTTTGCCCTCTAAAGCTTCCATTCGCCGTACAAGAGCGATGATTTTTGCTTTGGCTGTTATAGGGGTATCAACTATGTGCGCGCCGTCCCTAATCACAGATGTTGGTTTCTCACTCATACTCTCCCACTGAATGGTTTATCAGCCAGCTCTTCTAAAAAGTTCCATGCGTCTTTAGCACCATAACTCAAAAATTTGCATTGACACATGGATTTTAACATCATGCGTGAACTGGAGTCTAAACCCTCGTAGACAATCTGACAAAGCCTCTATTGTTCTAACCCGTAGTGGGGACATTTGATTAAGATATCCTTAAATCTTTCCAAGTATTTCCAAAAAAATTCACCCTCTTTTTGTTTGAAATTGTGAATTTCATTTCGGATTCGCACTGTTTTGTGAATAGGGTAAAATTTCTTTAGAAATACTTTCACAAAGTTGTCCCATTTCGTAATCGATCGAGCTGGCAAACTGTTTAACCAACTCTTCGCATTGTCTTTAAGCAAAAAAAGAATGAATTTGAGCTTAACGACATTCTCACCCACTCCGTGAATTTTCATCATAGCACATACTCCCTCAAATTCACTGATTAAAGGGTAAGCATCCTCGGACTGGAGTCCGTGGAATTTTTGGAGTAGCAGTATGAATTGTGGTTTGATTTCATAGTTATTTGCTGTGATGATGGGAAATACTATGCACGAAGGTAGGGATGAACGGTGTGGGTAGCATCTGTCCTGTAATGCTGCTTCTTGCTGCTCTATGATTATTTGTTCCGACATTGTCGATGATGTGGGAGAAGAAGAAGGTGAACGAAGAGTGGGATCGGACGGCTCCGATAAAACAGAAGGTAAGAATGTCTCGGACGGTTCCGAGGAATCTGAAGGTATAGAAGAGTCGGAAGATACAATCTCGAAACGGACTAATCGAGATTTTGAATCTCTAGTCCAAGCTGAGATGCACTATCCGAATGTGGTTAAGGAAAGACTAAGGAATGGAAAAATTGTTGTTTATAAATCCCTTTTTTTTATATATGTATTCACAACCGAGAAATATTACACAAAAAGGCACAACAAGAACACAATCAAGACAAACTTCACTCACCTACACAATCTACTATTCACTTAGGTCAACTAGACCTGCTCAAAAAACTTGATTTATGAAGTAAAAGTGTATCGCGAAACAGGCCTAAGATAAACTGATTAAGAAGCCAGGTCGGTGCAGAGAGGAAGGGAGGTTGTCCAACGCTTTCATGAGGTTCCTTAATTAGAATAACCTTCTCTTTTTCGGCGGTTGCACCTTTCACACTTTCCTAGACACTTCTTGAGTAATAAAACAATGGGCGGTGTTCGAAATACAATCAACTTTTTCCTATCGAGCGTGAAGTCTTTAGAGGCTGAAAGTCTAATTTCTTTTAATATTAATTGGGGTGTGAAAATTGCTCATTCTTTATGGTTTGTGGGCCACAGAGAAGGGTGATGAAATCCCTTACCATATCTTGTTGGGGTTCTTCTGCCCTTAATTTCATATTAAATTTATGCAATGCGCAAAGAATAAAAGTTGTTCAAATCATCAATCAATCATTTTTTTAAGTTATAAGCGGTGTGCTGCAAAAAATATGGTTAGTTTTCTTTGGCACTTGTGCGGTGGAGTTTACAAAAGATATCCTGCAGAAAATCGAAATATTGGAGCGTCGGATTTGAGAGGAAGTGTTTTTAGAAAAGTTCGTACCTTAAATTCTTGAGTTTAGAAACCTCCGTTGACTTGATCCGTGATTGGTTGAGTGTTAGCTTGCACGGGTCAAACTACCCGGATATTTGGCACTGTAACTTCTTAACGCCTTATTCTTAAATTCATCCCCTAGCTCCGCACGATCATTCGAAATATGAAAATATCGGAAAATACGACATTTAGTGCATAATACGATATTTATGGCCAAAGTGCCGTAAACACTTAATTATGAAAATTTTCATACAAAAATGGATTAATAACAGAAAAATAGAGAAAACACAAAAGAATTGGGGCAAACCACCACAGTCAGGCCGCAAATTGTGGCTGTAACGACTCTATTTTTAATGTACAGAAATTTGTTTAATGTTAAAGTACTAAAGACTCCGGAATGAGTGAATAAACTACAAACCCCGAAATGAGTATATAAAATACTTCACACCAAAATCAAGACATCGAAGAAAAGAGAAATGCCAGTATGAAATAAAATATGTATTTTATTCATGAATGTAAAGTGAATACAAGAAACATTTTATTCAGGAATCAAAATGAATACATGTTATTCATGAATCAAAATGAATACAAGATACTCTTATATATAGTGACAAAAATGTTTCAAGTCGGCGGACGGTTCAATAGGCCAGCCAGTTCGCCGTTCTTCCGCTGGACTTCGGCTTCAAGCTCCACTAGTGCTGCAAGACGAGTCCCTGCCTGGGTATGTTGAGTCTGGTATGAAGCAAACCGACACTCGAGCTCCTTCTCAGCGACCTTATGGGCTTCAACCATTTCACGGGTAAAAATAACAGCTTTGTCAAGAGCCACTACCTCTGTAATGGCTTCTTGAAGCACCCGCCAAATTTCGTACGCACGGGTGGTCTTGGTAGTAAGCCGAGCCTGAAGTTCCCCCAACGCGTTTGAAGCCAACTCCCTCTCAGAAAACTTCCAATTGAGTCTCTTCTCGCATGACTGGAGATTGGCTGCACACCGTTCGATCCATCCTCGGAAGCTCATTTTTATAGTTAAGATGTCGGAAGGAAGGCGTATGCATTCAATCCCATGCAAGCAGGCCTCCACTTTGCGATAGTACTTGACCCAAATACGCACTAATGCCTCATCATGATAAGTGGCCAGAACAGATAATGAAATGTTAGCCTCGGCAGCAAATTCTTCGACCGCGACTAAAGTACCAGCGGGAAGATCTTCAATGAGTGACGTCAAGGAATAAATGCTCTGTTTCGCCATCCTTTCAGACGCACGTCGGGCATAAGGGCCTAGTGGCATAGGGATCCGAAACTCTAATGGGGTCAGGACTGGCAAAGCTGTAAAGATTTAAGTGCGGTCAGTTGTGTTTCTAAACATAGAGTAAACAAAATGATGCCAAGGATAAAACATCACTTACCCACAGTCATGCAAGGCGGGTTTGAAAGATCCCCAGGTCTGTCAAGAATCTCGACTTCGTCATCAGCCTCCAGAACTGTGGTTTAAAATGAAAGGCATATCAGCGTCATTATGAAAATATAAAACCAGAAGGGCAAAGTATACCGACCTTGGCCTGAGGAAAGAACTATGCTTTGTGGAGGTATTGCTTGTGGGGCAGCCATGTTAAGAAAGAGATGGAAGGTTTTCCTCGGAGAGAGGTCCACGATGGAAGCCACCAATTCCCGCAATTCTGAAGGAAAGAAAAGGGTCAGATGATAGAAGGGTCATTAAACTAAATATACATGTATATGAGATTACCTTCAATACTTCGCCTTCCTTGAGCTGGAGGGATGGCAGCCTCAGCGGTCTCCTCCACATCTTCAGGTGCATCACTGGAGACATTTGTAAAATCTATAGCCGGCACGGTAGTCTCCAATAGAGGGAAAAAAGAATCCGTTGAAGGCTCTAAGGCAGGAATGACGGCTTCAGCAATCTCCCCTACACTCTCTGGTTCGTCGCTGGGGATGTCCATAGGATCTGTGGCCGATGAGGTCAGCTCTGCTAAAGGAGTAGACGCGGAAGAGACACCAGCCATCACCGGATGCTCCACAGCAAGGATGGTAGCTCCAGTCATCTCCTCTGTGCCCTTCGGTGCTTCACGGGAGATGTTCATAGGATCTGCATCCGTGGCTCGATCCGGACTCAAACCCGCTTCTGCTGCAGAAGTCCCTGCAAAGTTTTCGCAAAATGAGAAGACATAAAAGTAATATAGATTACTCGCTAAAAGAAGGACACGAGAAAGACGCATACAAATATGCTAGGGAGCCTGAAGTATGGCTTTTTCGAGCCGTTGTTCTTTTCTCATTAAATACGCGCGTCGGGCTTCAAGCGCAAATGAATGACCACCCGTTTTTAGTGCAAGCTCGTCTTTGGAAGCAACCGAGATGGACTGTTTGAGGGCCTGTTCTTCTTCCATTAACAAAGGACCCATGTGTACCTGTCGTAAGGATGGGTCAACATTATAGAATATAACGGGGGGGTAGGGCTTTTTCGGGGCGCACACATTCTCATTCTCATCTTGAGAGTGCCTTAAAGCCTCAGCCAACTGTGTAGCCTCCTTGACAGACAAACCATGAAAGAGAAGACCATCATCCGGCTCTTGCACAGATATTGGCTCTTTATGATTGAATGGATCAGATTCAAAAAGAGTGTCGAGTAGGCCGGCGATCGATTTCTTTCTCTTCTTGGAGCTTGTGCTAATGCTAACGGAGGAGCGCTTCCTCCCCCTGGGTGCTCTGGAACGACGCTGCCCTACTTCACCTTCGGTATCGCCCTTTGGTGACACCACCACTGGTGACAGTACCACTGGTGCTTCATTAGAAGACTTTGCTTCGGCTCTAGTGCGCGCTTCGGCTCTAGTGCGCACTGGCATACCAGCAGTACAAGGGGCCGGTTCTATTTCTGTGGTTTTAGGGATAAGTACCAAACCGCTATCCCTCAGTGGAGGGTGAACCACTGACCGCGGCCAAAATGAGGCGTCGGTGGCCTGAGTTGGAATGGGAGCTCTACCCTCAAAAAGCACCCGTCTCTCCTCTGCAGTGACGGGGCCAATCCGGTGGCGATACTAACCCTTAAAGGACCCCACAGGCCTCGGGAGATAGTCAGGCTCCAAGATCATGAAGCGGGAGCCAGTGTTTATGTTAGTGTATATGCCCTAGAGGCCATTACTGTATCATAGCTAGCTTGTATATTACTTGATGGAAGCTTGGGATATTCACAGTTGTATAGACAATCTTGCTCAAAATGGTATTATGCTACGTGGTTTGTCTCTACTTCAATATGTGCATGTGTTTCTTTTAGCATATCGCTTATATACATATTAGTAGAGCCCTTAGGATCTTTGCTTGATTACCAGCGTTGTGATGGCACTCACACTCGTGGGGGCTGGGTAATCCATAAGCACATCCTTATACAGGTCCCTAGTCGTAGAACTATCGAGACAGGGCATCGATACTCCGGAGTAGACTAGCGTATGCGCTTCTCATCCCAGCGGGGGAGACGGTCTGTCCCACAGCCGTCAGTACGTCGTACTTGAGATAGTATGCGGGTGCTCGTTAGGTTACGAGTACACTGGACATGACTCGTCGGGAACTGTTGGTTGGTATTATACCTATCGTCAGTTATCAGTTCCCAGGTGACATGAGTACAGCTTAATCCGTCGACTTGACACTGTCACTTCGCCTCGAGTGTGTTCCCACTGTACTTAGGTTACTACCCTACCACGGCTCAAAGGAGTCGTGCAAACAGGTAGTAGTTGGGTGCAGTCCCGAAGCACTTGGAGGCAGTGACGGTTAGACAGGATTCGTCTCTCCCGGTATTGGGGGTTGATATCGCGCTGTGTCTAGGAGAGCCATTACACAAGCCATTCAGAGCGGTGACTCGGTAAAATGGCTGGATGCAATGCGGGCCGAGATGGAGTCTATGTACACCAACAAAGTTTCGACTTTAGACTTTGCTCCAGAAGGGGTAAAACCCGTAGGCTGCAAATGGATCTTCAGAAAGAAGATTGGTGTAGATGGGCAGGTTGAGACCTATAAAGCTAGACTTGTTGCAAAGGGTTTTCGTCAAAGACCTGGTTTGGACTATGACGAGACCTTTTCTCCAGTGGCTATGCTGAAATCCATTCGGATCCTTCTTGCCATTGCTGCCTTCCACGATTATGAAATCTGGAAGATGGACTTAAAGACGACTTTCCTAAATGGTAATTTGGAAGAGTGCGTCTATATGGATCAGCCGGAGGGATTCATTCAAAGTGGGAGCAGCGGTAGAGTGTGCAAGTTGCTCAAGTCCATTTATGGACTTAAGCAGGCATCGCGGAGTTGGAACATCTGCTTTGATGATACTGTCAAAGAATTCGAATTTATCAAAAACCCAGATGAACCATGCATTTACAGTAAGATTGTAAGGAGAATTGTGGTATTTCTCGTCTTGTACGTGGATGACATTTTCCTAATAGGAAATGATATTCCTATGCTACAATCAGTCAAAGGATTCTTGTCGCAGAGGTTCTCCATGAAGGACCTGGGCGATGCCAACTACATTCTGGGGATCCAGATCTATCGTGATAGATCTAAGAGGATGTTGGGACTTTCACAGTCAAGGTACATCGACACCATACTGAGAAGATTCAGTATGGAAGATTCCAAGCGCGGTAATTTACCGGCTTGTCACGGGATCACCCTCTCCAAAGAGATGTCTCCCAAGACTGATTTGGAGAGGGATCGCATGTCTATTATACCCTACGCTTCTGCGGTAGGCTCTATAATGTATGCGATGTTATGTACCAGACCAGATGTAGCATACGCATTGAGCGTTGTAAGCCGGTATCAGTCAAACCCAGGGGAGAAACACTGGATAGCGGTAAAGAACATTCTCAAGTATCTGAGAAGGACTAAGGAGATGTTCTTGGTGTATGGCGGAAAAGACCTCCAGCTCGAGGCCTTTGCTGACTCCAGCTTCCAAAGTGACAAGGATGACTCCAACTCCATGTCGGGTTATGTCTTTACCCTCAATGGAGGGGCGGTTTGCTGGAAGAGTTCCAAGCAGGAGACCGTTGCTGACTCAACTATGGAAGCGGAGTACATAGCTGCTTGCGATGCCGCAAAGGAATCTGTCTGGATGAAGAAGTTCCTCACGGAGCTTCAGGTGGTTCCTACCATTGTTGATCCAATACCTCTGTATTGCGACAACAACGGAGCTATAGCTTTAGCGAAGGAACCCAGGTCCCATCAGAAGTCCAGGCACATTTTGAGGCGGTACCACCTGATCAGGGAGATCGTAGATCGCCGAGAGATCAAGGTGAAGAGAGTAAATACGGAGAACAACACTGCAGATCCACTCATGAAGGCCCTACCCCAGACTCAGTTCGAGCGGCTGATCGAGATGATAGGTCTTCGATACGCCAGTACACGGCCTTAGTGCAAGTGGGAGATTGTTAGTGTATATGCCCTAGAGGCCTTTACTGTATCATAGCTAGCTTGTATATTACTTGATGGAATCTTGGGATATTCACAATTGTATATACAATCTTGCTCAAAATGGTAGTATGCTACTTGGTTTGTCTCTACTTCAATATGTACATGTGTTTCTTTTAGCATATCGCTTATATACATATTAGTAGAGCTCTTAGGATCTTTGCTTGATTACTAGCGTTGTGATGGCGCTCACACTCGTGGGGGCTGGGTAATCCATAAGCACATCCTTATACAGGTCCCTAGTCGTAGGACTATCGAGATAGGGCATCGATACTCCGGAGTATACTAGCGTATGCGCTTCTCATCCCAGCGGCGGAGACGGTTTGTCCCACAGCCGTCAGTACGTCGTACTTGAGATAGTATGCGGGTGCTCTTTAGGTTACGAGTACACTGGACAGGACTCGTCGGGAACTGTTGGTTGGTATTATACCTATCGTCAGTTATCAGTTCCCAGGTGACATGAGTACAGCTTAGTCCGTCGACTTGACACTGTCACTTCGCCTCGAGTGTGTTCCCACTGTACTTAGATTACTACCCTACCATGGCTCAAAGGAGTCGTGCAAACAGGTAGTAGTTGGGTGCAGTCCCGAAGCACTTGGAGGCAGTGACGGTTAGACAGGATTCGTCTCTCCCGGTATTGGGGGTTGACATCGCGCTGTGTCTAGGAGAGCCATTACACAAGTAGTCCTTGGCCAGGGCAAGCGAGATATACTGGTAGGTTTCCAGTGTTATCTTAGGGTGTTCTGGGCTACACTCCGACACGACTTGTACCGCTATTAGGGGACTGACGTTAACCGCCCTCCTAGGCTCGCCATGCGATGTATCAGACGAACAGACTGGACTGTACGGAGATTGTCACATACAGGCTCAGTAGGAGTTCGGATGGGTTTACCTCATCGGCCTTCTTATCGATATCTATCTGGGGACCGTTACGTACAGCTAGTGCCGCTTGCGGTCTGTGGTTAAACCCACTGCCAGCATAGTGTTGAGTCTTTAAAGTCCCACACAGAGAGTTTCCCTGCATTGAGCGAAACGTGTAGAGGCCGTATGGTTTTACGGCAGGGCTGCGATCACTTGCGTACACTTGTGTGCGTATGGTGTTCGGGCAGGCAATACTAGTGGGCTTTGATTTAAGTCGGATTCTAGTATTGCACAGATGGATTTGTTTTGTCTTCTGTGCATTCGCATTCTACGGAATGCGGATGCGGGTGTGTATGCACAGATTTACGGAGTGGAGAAGGAGGAGGTGCCTCATTAGGGTTTTGACAGTTGGTTCGGTCAAAACCATTATGAGCCGGAAACATTATTTACTAATCCTTTTATTGATAATTATGTTATGGCTAATTACATTGACCATTTGACCATCTTGACTTTGTTGACCGTTTGACCAAAGTTGACTAGGATCTTCTTGAAAGGTCTAAAATATTCTTTGGTTTTCTTTTTCCTTTTTGTTATGAAAATGGTCATGTCATTTGTGCCATCAACTTTATCATGATAGGATTAGTAATGATGAAAATGAGTATTATTGCAACCATGGTTGTGTTTTCTCTTGGTTAAGCTTTTCATTTGTTCATTCTCATTCTCTCTCATAGAAAAGAAATGAGAAACATTTCCATGGTTGCTCCTCCTTCTTCCTCCTCTTGATTCTTCCTTTGATCTCATGTGTTGAGAGAAAAAGGATTCCACTTGACAAACACATCCATACATCTCCTCTACACATCCTAGGGCTTCTAGACTAGCAATCTCTTTGCCCTAGTTGCCTCGGCTCGAGGTGGAGCTCGGTGTACATATCTCGGGTGGATCGTCTTCGGCTCAAGAAGGCCGCGGAGGTGCCCAAGGTCCGGATCGACACTTGGAGCTTGGATAGACGAGCGGGACAGCGGAATGAAGACCCGAAGGACCGGTTTCGTGAGGTATACTTTCTACAGCATAGTAGTTATACCCTCTTGTAGTTTACTAGTTTCATGTTTAGCCAAGATCCTTGCTTTTGAGTCCATGTTGCCTTGCGCCAAATCATTGTTTTTGCCGTTTCCGCCTCCCCGTAAGAACCGGGATGAGCAACGTGGACTTACAGTTTAACCGCATGGAGTGGTGAATGAAGTCGCGAGTAAGCTCCAAGGAGTGAGCAGGCTCGACTAAAAATGCCTCGAGGGGTATGCCATGGTCATAGCCTAACTGTTGGGCAAAGCGGTGCGGATTATACCGCATAAAAAGGACAACATTATTCTGGTGGAACACCAGATACCCTGGCCTGATCGAGTATAGGTGCATGAACTCTTTTGGTTTCAAAGACGGGACCCCACCCTTCGATAAATCGAACAATTGCTGAACGGGCCCTGCTGGAGTGGAAAGGACTCGATCGCTGAACACCATTCTGCCTTCATTTGAATACGGGTTCAGCAGCACGCGGAGAGCCCCTACCTGGGTCGGATCGGGAGCAGAGGCATCATAAAAATCCGGTCGCTGGTGCGCAGCGAACGCTCCTAGTACATGCATCTCGATCCACGACGTGAAGTAGTGGAGGGGGAATTCACGGTCTCTGCACCCGGGTTTGAAGTATTAGCCATGGCGCTTAACCCGTGATATAGATGCGACAACCCCGCGACGCCAATAGCAAGTCGTGATCTTCTAGCTATGCGATGAACAAGATAAAAAACGGAGGATCTCATAAAGCAGCAATGCATCGGCATGGCGAACCAACTTAGCCAAAGACTGATAAAACCAACGAAGAAGGTATCTTCGTCTATGCCGGGGGCCGCAATTGCATCAAAAGCTACAGTTGATGGGTTTGGGATATAGAAATGCGGCAGGTTTTCCTCCTTAGCTGGCAAATTCCTTAATCCTAATCCAAAAGGGTCTTCAATTTTTGCAAATTTCAGAGCCTTTTTGGATAAGACGTCCTCTCGAAGGAAGCAAGCAATGAAAGCATCAAAGGTGACACATTTCCCTTCCGATGTCACGAACTGCTTTTCAAAGATACCTTAGACCTTGATTAGACTCGGGTACTTATGACATACGGCGTTCTCAGTCGACAGGCCGTCAAGCATAGCAGGCACCGTATCAAACACATATTCATCGGGATGCAATAACTTTTCATAGTGCTCTCCCCTGATCGGCAATCCGGAGATCTCGCGAAACTCTTCCAGTGAAATTGAGACCTCCCGATCCCCTAGCAAGAACGTGTTGGTGGGAAGGTTCCATTGATTCAGGAAAGCTTTAACCCACCATACGTGAGGGGCGTGGTAATAAAACAATGAAGCGTACACTGCCCGGTACAGCCCGACCTTCTGCAGATGTGTGCGTTGGGAAGAGAGAATGTACTGAGCCCAGGGAAGGTATCCAACTGGGTGGCAGGGGATAACGCCTACCTTGTAAACCTGCCCCAGGGTCGAGGTTCGCCCTGACATATTCGGCGCCTTAGAATATCGATGGCCACCATGGGTTGGTTGGGTATCCCGGTTGTTGATGGCTCAAGTCGGCCCGCGGGAGTCCAATTAGTCGCCTCCACCGCATAAGCAGTCTGTGGGCATTCCGTCAATGATATAGAGAGGATGGGTTATGACGGCTCTTCACAGGTAAAACTACGTCGGCCCCCGATGATATGACCGTACCATTTTCCCCACAAGAGAAGACTAGTATAGTCCCTGTCATGCGCCCTGATCATCGCCATAACCTCCTCGTCCGATGGCGACTACGGAAAAGCGGATTCTGAGCGAGTGTAAGGGAAGTCGGGAAGTGAGGCCATCGTTCCTAAAAAAAACCACATTTAAAAATAATGATAACAATAACAAATAACACGGTAAAATAAAATAAAACCGTGATGTGACGGGACCACTGGCTCCAAAACCAATAGATCCCACAAAATCCAAATAGCGGCTCACCAATGATGAGGCAAAATAATCATTGGGGGAATCAAAAAGGATTCTCGTCAAGTAAACATGAAAGTTTAAACAACTCTTAAAGCAAGTTCTGTTAAAAAACAAAAAAAAAAGCACAACAGATTCAAATCTGCATTAGGGGCATTAAAACCCTCAAATACCCGAGAGCATTAAGGAATAAAATTCCCAAAAATATCTGAGTCTCTCTTAGAGCCAAGCACTGTGAATAAGGAATTAAATTCCTTTAATAAAGGGATTAAATCCAAGAAAACCCCCATGGCAAGGAGGCAAGTAAAATGGAATTAAATTCCAAGGATCTTAAAGATCGGTGACAGGGTAAAACCCTAAGAGGAGGATCAACAATCCCCATTGATTCAAGATCTTAGAATCTACAAAAAAATGTGTGCTTTGGATCTTTAAGAAACCAATTTAAGAAAAGAGCAACGCTCTGTCCCCGGATTTAAAATCCATGATGAAAAGAACAAAAAAGGGGGGGATCCGTTCATGATCCTTACCAAAGAAAAGTTTTAACAGAGTTTAACTCTGAGATTCCAGCAGGCAGAGAACTAAGCTCTGAAGAAGAGAATTAAATTCTCAAGGAAAATAAGTAGGGAAGAAGATGAAAGAACAGTGGTCTTCTCAAAGGCAAATACCCCTGCATTTATAAGACATGATGGGGAGCGGTTCATCTTCCCATTCCCCTAGGCAATCCAACGGCTGTGAGGGCAGACAACGTTGTACTCACGTGCAAGCCACGTGAGAGCAACGCTGGGGGGCATTTGTTCCCTTATAAAAAAGGGATGAGGGAAAGTTCCAAACTAAAAGAGCCCCCCCACATGTTTAACACGTGAGTGCCTATATGCAACGCATATTGGCACTGCAATTAAAACAATTGCTAGGCTAAATCAGCCCCACATTTTTAACACGTGAGTGCCTATATGCAACGCATATAGGCACTACAATTAAAACAATTGCTAGGCCAAAAGAGCCCCACGTGTTTAACACGTGAGGGCACTTCCCTACGTAGAATTAAAATTCTACTCAACAAGGAACCGTTGGATCAAATATCCAATGGTGATTAAACATAGAATTAAATTCTATTGAACTTTTAAATAGGAAATGATATTTTCTGTTAAGCAGAAAGTTGGCGGATCAAGAATCCCATAAGTTGGAAAATATTTTTCATATCTTTCTAAACAAAGAAAGATTGTGCTTCGTTATACCAAACACCCTTGGATTAAAAATCCAACGGTGATTAAAAATCACCAACCTAAAGAATAAATTCTGTATGGGAAAATATTTTCCTAATCTTGTTTAAAAAACAAGAAAATATGTTCTGTGAGACAAAAACCCTTGGATCAAAGATCCAACAGTGGGTAAAACCCCCAAAATCAACTAGGATCTGTCAATGAGAGATTTCCTAAAAATAATAAACAAACTTCTCTCCGCTATATAAAGAACCCATGACTTCAAAAAAAATAAAAGGAGGAAAAAAAGAGGGAAGAAAAGGAAGAAAAAAGAAAGAGAGAGAGAGAGAGAGAGAGAAGAGACTTAAAAGAATATACATTGAGAGAATTTAATTCTCAAAAGAAAAGACGTGTTCCCTTGAAACACTAGGTAAAGGAAAAAAACAAAGGATTGTTCTTTGCATCTCTAAGGGTTTAACACTTCATTGAAAAACTTGGTTCTTCTTCTGGTTGAGATTTTCAGAAGCAGATCTTCCCATAAGTTGAGAATTTAATTCTTATCGGGGAGATTCTGTCATGCAGATTCAAAACCTAAGGGAAAGAACTGAGTTCAAAGAATTTAATTCTTACAGAGATATATGGGAATTTAGTTCCTCTGAAAATAAAGATTTAACCCTATAATAAGAATTTAATTCTTACAAAAACAGGAGGCATGGGATCCACTAAAATCCTAGCATGAGATCAAAATCTCCAAACACTCAGAAGGAAAGACTGGTGATTCATTTGTAACACTACAATAGGATCTCACGTGCTCCACGTGAGCGTCTCTAAAGAATAAAAAGGGAAAAGACACGAAGCGCCTCATGTGCTCACACGTGAACGCCACAAGAATCAAGTGTTTAACACTTCTATAAAAAAGAAACGGAATGGAACTCAGAGAACAGCTCCCACTATGGAGCACCTCACATGATCACATGTGAGTGCCATAATAATCAAGTGTTTAACACTTCTATAAAAAAAATAAGGGGAATGGAACCCAAAGAACAGATCCCACTATGGAGCGCCTCACATGCTCAAACGTGAGCGCCACAATAATCAAGTGTTTAACACTTCTATACAAAAAGAAGGGGAATGGAACCCAGAGAATAGCTCCCACTTTGGGGAGCCTCACGTGCTCACACGTGAGTGCTGAACATAACCAAGTGCTCAACACTTATTAAAAAAAAGAGAGAGAAAGAAGAAATGAAAAAAGGGAAATAAATGGACAGCGCCCATAATTGAGTACCTCACGTGCACCACGTGAGCACCACAGAAATTTAGTGTTTAACACTATTTCAGTGCCCGCATGAAATGCATGTGAGCATGGTATGTCTCATCACATTAACACCGTTGGGCAATTGTAGAGAGCTAGACCTAGTCCAACCTGACTAAGAGAGTCAAGCTCCCTCTCTGCTCATCATTCCCCTAAGTTGGTCTTAGTCCCCCAGCATGACTACTGATTCTTAGATGATCCGCTATGATCTTTTCCCTCGAACATAAGAATTGGTTCAAGGGTATATCTCTCTACACCTCTAATATATGTCGTTGTAATTCTTCAACGTATTCAGAGAGGTGGCGGGTCCCGACAACCAACTGCTTTTTGGTGCAGTTCCTAAATTGACGTGCACATTCCAAATCAAACCATATCCCAAGATGGATGTATCCCATATCATCGTTGCTCATCCCGACACATAACAAATACACATGCGCGTAAGATGATCAATGGACCGAGATTTCCCTAAACTAACAACGGACCGAAACGTCCTTAAACTACAACAGACCGAGATGTTCTCAAACTAAACGTTGCCTCTAAAATGGTGACAACGGACCATAACGTCCTTAAACTAAAACCACACCTCCAAAATGGTGATCTACAGACCGAGATTGCAACAACCCTAATTTTCCTATACACTTTTCTATACAAAATTTTAAATTGTTTTTTTTTCAAAATCCATAAAGGGGTATTTTAGCCTGAGCACAAGATATAAGTAATTATTTTGCTTTTTAATTTCAAGTTACAAGAATGTAACAACTCCATTTTTAGTGTACAAAAAGTTGTTTTAAAATTAATGTATACTTGGGGTATTTACATTTTCTGTGACTATTTTAAGTAATTAAATAGCTCCATAAGTACAAGCAAGAGCTTGTAGCTCATTGGTAAGACCTTGCACTGCTGAACCAAGCCACCAGGGTTCAAATCCCATGCTCCATATTATTTTTAATATTATTTTGTTTTGAATTTTTTAGAATACCAACAGTCAACACGTGATAACTCCAAAATTTTCCACTACACATGAAAAAATAAATATACCAGAGGCTACACCAGACGACCCCCCACCTCTCTGACCTCCGACTCGGCCGACTCGGCACGGCGCCGCCGGCCAGACTCGGCAGGACGGCCGAGTCCCCAACAGAAAATTTCTGACTCTTGGCCTCCCCTACCCCCCTGCATGCTCTATTTATTTAGATCGGTTCCAGAGAAGCCGTAAAGTCCCTTTTACTACATTTTTAATGCATTTTAACATATTTTTACATTTTTTAAATTAAAACCCTTCATCTACCCTACCCCTAGCCTAAACCTATAAATACTAACCCTACACACTAACCCCTCACCCTAAACTCTGAGCCAAATCTCAAAAATTTCAAAGAAACCTTGTGTACTTTGAAATCGAGCACGAAGCGAAGCTACAGCGAATTTCCTGGCAGAACTTTCGGCTATCGTTTTAGGAACTACCGCGACGACGTAACACAACGGCGATCCCTCTAGTTCCCTCTCACTCTATTGTGTAATCTAAAACCCGTAAGTCCCTTTCTAACTTCTGTTTTCTTTTCTAAAAATACGAATTTACAAAACCCGACGGAATTGGAACAAATCCGATTTCCGATTCGGTTTCTTATAAAATTCCACTTCTCACTAATACAATCATACTTAAACTTCCTCTTGATGACTATTAAACACTAATCAACCAAATTGATGAAGTTTCGTCACATGAAATGATAGCTATTTCAATTTATCGTATTTTTCACATAAATACCACCTTGTTTCAATCCTTCATTTAACCCATCAAAATTGCTATACATTTAAAGTAGATCACGAGGTAACGACCTACCTCCTCACACACTTACATACAACCTAACACGGTACCATTGAAACCTTAGAATACGAGAAAACAAGCATTCACATTTAAATACCATATACTTAATAAAACTATTTCTAAAAGAATTAGAGTTGATACACTTTTAAAATAAATACCTATTAATATGAAAATAAGATAAGTTGTGGACATCAGTCATTTATCTAAACTGACTTTGTGGTGTTTAGGCAAGACAAGTGAGAAAGGTAACTTTAAAATGCCCGTCTCACGGTGATTCGTGAGCGGATCCCTCCTTTTCTCATTTGTACTTACCTGGCCACAATTGGCGGTGAAGAGGCGATTTGAGGCATCTCACGACTTGTCGTTTAGACCATTTAGAAATAGTCTAGTTGACTTAGGAAACCCTAGAACCTAAAATACGGAAAATTGATATTTTTACCAATAAATACCATTTACTTTATAAAACCGTTTTCTAAAGGATTTAGTATTTTACAATCTTTGCAAAGCGCCGCTATAACCCACTTTGGGGAACCCGTTCGGGATGGTGTGGATTATCGCACATCATCGGGCTTAGTAGTGCGAGATTCAGACCTCCGCAAGGAGCATTCGGTCTCGAAAGATTTAAAATACGACATCTTAAGAAATTGAGATTTTCTAGAATATAAAATATTTATTAAAATTATTTTTGTATAAATATTTGTATATTTATCATTAAAATATCTATTTTATTATGATATAAATATTCCACCTTTTTCTAAAAATCACAAGAATCAATTCTACACTAAAATACCATGAATTCCAAATAAATCAATATTATAAATAAATATCTTTAATTATGGATCTAGGATATCTTCACTAGAAATATCACAATATAAAATCCACCTTCATTACAACTCTAAAGACGAATAATGAATATTTGAGGTGTATTTTGAAAAGTATATAAAAGTATTTTTACATAAAACCCCCTCAAATTTTATAAATTACCCTAAGGACCCATAGCAATTATAGGTTTATGAAATAATCAAGACTTCGATTTATATTTCTAATTGTCTGACTCGAGTTTGAGTCTGATTATACCTTACTTGAATAAGATTCAACTGCAATCTACAATCTACAATATTCTAATTCATTATGAACACATGAATCCATGAATCCAATTATCAATCTATACAACTTGACTGAACCGAACCATAGATATACATTCCATTTACATGATTCTACTGTTATTCCATTTACATGATTGTTCAGTCACCTCCGTTTACTGATATCATGGTTTCGGTCAGTCGTCCAATTATACAATCAATTCAGTTTACAATACAATACAATCAAGATAATACTACGGGGTTTAAGGGGTAGACTGGTACGGAATATGTTAAAGGTGGCACGAGGTGGTCACTTAAGACGTAATTACATCCATGCCGTTGTTCCGTGGTATGATCGACGGAGCCTTGTACTACAGGTTACCAAAGTCCCCGGTGTAATTGGGACTCCCCTCGTATACACGGGCATCTTCTGTACCAAGCTACAAACAACAACGTTAACATTAAATACAACAATATAACAATATAATACAACTGTAAAAGCTACTCTCTCTCTCCCTTACTCTCTGTCTATTCCATTTCTCCTCTTATCTTTGGGACTTACCGATCGACCTGTTCGCTGACGACATTCTATTTCTTTCTTCTTTGAATGTTGTCAGGTGATCTGGACACGTCAGAGATCGAGCCTACTGCCGTAGACTTGGACCAGTTCAGTGAAGACCCCGAGCTCTAGACATTGTATATTTTCCATTCAGTACTTTTCATTTCCTGTTATGCCATTGTTTAGGCATCGTTTTATTTCAGATGTATTTCCTGTTCATGTATTGTACAAAAGAATGTTAATAAATAAAAGTTGTTGATTTTCTTATATCTTGTCTCTTGTGTACTTACTTTTATATTGCTTAGATACGCTTAGCTTATGTACTCTGAGTATATACGTAGCGGACCAGTCGCGTCCCCTTCGCCGTATACTGGGAAGCGGGGCGTGACAGGTTTTGTTGGCGGCCCATGCAGATCAGAGCTGTATAGAACTATACTATGTAGTTCTGTTCTGCGTGAACAAACCTAAGCAATATAACATAAGAACCAGCAACTAAAACATTCTTTACAATTCATACCTATTGAATCTTATCATTTCATAAACTTTGAATCTGTCCTAACCCAAAATTCCCACACCTCTTTTACAATCTTACCAAAACCTTCGCATTCTTTCATTCCTTCACACATTTTTCACATTTTTAAAAACCCTTGCACCACCTTGCTATTTTTCACACACTGTCAGTACTTCAGTCACTAAACTTTCTTGAATTTGTTACACTTTCCTTTTACAAATTTTGAGTACGAAACTTTTATAAGGAGGGTAGAATGTAACAACCATAATTTTCCTATACACTTTTCTATACAAAATTTTAAATTGTTTTTTTTTTCAAAATCCATAAAGGGGTATTTTAGCCTGAGCACAAGATATAAGTAATTATTTTGCTTTTTAATTTCAAGTTACAAGAATATAACAACTCCATTTTTAGTGTACAAAAAGTTGTTTAAAAATTAATGTATACATAGGGTATTTACATTTTCTGTGACTACTTTAAGTAATTAAATAGCTCCATAATTACAAGCAAGAGCTTGTAGCTCATTGGTAAGACCTTGCACTGCTGAACCAAGCCACCAGGGTTCAAATACCATGCCCACATTATTTTTAATATTATTTTGTTTTGAATTTTTTAGAATACCAACAGTCAACACGTGATAACTCCAAAATTTTCCACTACACATGAAAAACTAAATATACCAGAGGCTACACCAGACGACCCTCACCTCCCTGACCTCCGACTCGGCCCGACTCGGATGGCGGACCGGTCGACTAGGCACGGCGCCGCCGGCCGGACTCGGCCGGACGGCCGAGTCCCCAACAGAAAATTTCTGACTCTTGGCCTCCCCTACCCCCTGCATACTCCATTTATTTAGATCGGTTCCAGAGAAGCCGTAAAGTCCTTTTTACTCCATTTTTAATGCATTTTAACATATTTTTACATTTTTTAAATTAAAACCCTTCATCTACCCTACCTCTAGCCTAACCCTATAAATACCAACCCAACATACTACCCCCTCACCCTAAACTCTGAGCCAACTCTCAAAAATTTCCAAGAAACCTTGTATACTTTGAAATCGAGCACGAAGCGAAGCTATAGCGAATTTCCCGGCGGAACTTCCGGCGATAGTTTTAGGAACTACCGGCGACGACGCAACACATCGGCGATCCCTCTAGTTCGCTCTCACTCTATTGTGTAATCTAAAACCCGTAAGTCCCTTTCTAACTTCTTTTTTCTTTTCTAAAAATACGAATTTACAAAACTCGACGGAATCAGAACAAATCCGATTTCCGATTCGGTTTCTTATAAAATTCCACTTCTTACTAATACAATCATACTTAAACTTCCTCATGATGACCATTAAACACTAATCAACCAAATTGATCAAGTTTCGTCACATGAAATGACAGCTATTTCAATTTATCGTATTTTTCACATAAATACCACCTTGTTTCAATCCTTCATTTAACCCATCAAAATTGCTATACATTTAAAGTAGATCACGAGGTAACGACCTACCTCCTCACACACTTGCATACAACCTAACACGGTACCATTGAAACCTTAGAATACGAGAAAACAAGCATTTACATTTAAATACCATACACTTAATAAAACTATTTTTAAAAGAGTTAGAGTAGATACACTTTTAAAATAAATACCTCTTAATATGAAAATAGGATAAGTTGTGGACATCAGTCGTTTATCCAAACCTGAGTTTGTGGTGTCTAGGCTAGGCAACTGAGAAAGGTAACTTTAAAAGGCCCGTCTCACGGTGATTCGTGAGCGGATCCCTCCTTTCCTCACTTGTACTTACCTGGACACAATTGGCGGTGAAGAGGCGATTTGAGGCATCTCACGACTTATAGTTTAGACCATTTAGAAATAGTCTAGTTGACTTAGGAAACCCTAGAACCTAAAATACGGAAAATTGACATTTTTACCAATAAATACCATTTACTTTATAAAACCGTTTTCTAAAGGATTTAGTATTTTACAATCTTTGCAAAGCGCCGCTATAACCCACTTTGGGAAACCCGTTCGGGATGGTGCGGATTATCGCACATCATCGGGCTTAGTAGTGCGAGATTCAGACCTCCGCAAGGAGCATTCGGTCTCGAAAGATTTAAAATACGACATCTTAAGAAATTGAGATTTTCTAGAATATAAAATATTTATTAAAATTATTTTTGTATAAATATATGTATATTTATCATTAAAATATCTATTTTATTATGATATAAATATTCCACCTTTTTCTAAAAATCACAAGAATCAATTCTACACTAAAATACCATGAATTCCAAATAAATCAATATTATAAATAAATACCTTTAATTATGGATCTAGGATATCTTCACTAGAAATATCACAATATAAAATCCACCTTCATTACAACTCTAAAGACGAATAATGAATACTTGAGGTGTATTTTGAAAAGTATATAAAAGTATTTTTACATAAAACCCCCTCAAATTTTATAAATTACCCTAAGGATTCATAGCAATTATAGGTTTAAGAAATAATCAAGACTTCGATTTATATTTCTAATTGTCTGACTCGGGTTTGAGTCTGATTATACCTGACTTGAATACGATTCAAGTGCAATCTACAATCTACAATATTCCAATTCAATATGAACACATGAATCCATGAATCCAATTATCAGTCAATACAACTTGACTGAACCGAACCATGGATATACATTCCATTTACATGATTCTACAGTTATTCCATTTACATGATTGTTCAGTCACCTCCGTTTACTGATATCATGGTTTCGGTCAGTCATCCAATTATACAATCAATTCAGTTTACAATACAATACAATCAAGATAATACTACGGGGTTTAAGGGGTAGACTGGTACGGAATATGTTAAACGTGGCACGAGGTGGTCACTTAAGACGTACTTACATCCATGCCGTTGTTCCTTGGTATTATCGACGGAGCCTTTTACTATAGGTTACCAAAGTTCTCGGTGTAAGTGGGACTCCCCTCGTATACACTAGCATCTTCTGTACCAAGCTACAAACAACAGCGTTAACACTAAATACAACAATATAATAATATAATACAACTATAAAAGCTACTCTCTCTCTCCCCCCTTACTCTCTGTCTATTCCATTTCTCCTCTTATCTTTGGGACTTACCGAGCGACCTGTTCGCTGACATTCTATTTCTTTCTTCTTTGAATGTCGTCAGGTGATCTGGACACGTCAGAGATCGAGCCTATTGCCGAAGACTTGGACCAGTTCAGTGAAGACCCCGAGCTCTAGACATTGTACATTTTCCATTCAGTACTTTTCATTTCCTGTTATGCCATTGTTTAGGCATCGTTTTATTTCAGTTGTATTTCCTGTTCATGCATTGTACAAAAGAATGTTAATAAATAAAAGTTGTTGTTTTTCTTATATCTTGTCTCTTGTGCATTTACTTTTATATTGCTTAGATACGCTTAGCGTATGTACTTCTGAGTATATACGTAGCGGACCAGTCGCGTCCATTTCGCCGTATACTGGGAAGCGGTGCGTGACAGAGATGTCCTTAAACAATCTACAGACCGAGATGTCCTCAAACTATCTACAGACCGAGATGTCCTCAAACTATCTACAGACCGAGATGACATCAAACTACAACTCCACCTCCAAAATGGCGATAAGGGACTGAAACGTCCTTAAAATAAAACAACATAGCCCAAGAGTTCTCTTGTTGGATCTGAAACAAAAATGATCCTGACACCCTGTTAAGTAGATCTTAGTCTCAAATTGGACTAACGTATCCTTAATAAAAAACCAACCAAGCCCCCAACATCTCGTATACATTTAAGTCAATCTTGATCTCAAAACGGATCAAAGATCCTTAAATCAACCTAAACCTAAATCTAAGAAATACGGATTTGGACAAATCCACGCCCTACGGACGACAACAGAAATTAGTCTCCGTATACAATCCACGGGCAACCAAAAATAAAACAAACACACATGACACGAAGCGAATCTCTGAAGCAGGAGAAAGTGGTTATCGTGATGCGATAACGTAATTAACTGCAGGGGCTTGCGCCTGCAGGGAAGAGCGTCTCCACAATAAAAAAACCCTAGCAAACGAGGGGAATCTAACGAAGTCTGCTATAACGGCCGCATCCGTCCAATCCTCCGATATACGGTTCCATAAATCAACTTGGTATCTTCGGAGAGGTGGAAGGATAAACCCAAATAGCATCTGCCCAGGCAAGACGATTCTACGCGGTTCGTCCCCCATTTTCGGCAGTCAACAAGCACTAGCTGTACGTAATGGCTACCCAAGTATTGAACTAAAGGGAGGCCGACGAGCAAACTCATCCGAACCCCTACTGAGCCTGTACGTGACAATATCCGTACAGTCCGGTCTATTCGTCTAAGAGTATCGCATATCCAGTCTAGAGGGTGGATAAAGTCAGACCTCTAATAACGCGACATTTCGTGTCGGTATGAAGCCCATCACCAACTGAGAAACTACCGATCCAAATCAGTAATTCTCGATTACCTTGGCCAAGGATTTCTGGTGATCGCCACTTGTTCACAGCGCGACATCAACCTCCAATACCGGGAGAGACGAATCCCCGACGATCCGCTCACTGCCTCCATGTAGCTTGGGACTGTACCCAACTAAAACCTGTTTGCACGACTGTTTTGAGCCGTGGTAGGGTAGTAATCAAAGCACAGTGGGAACTCACATGAGAAAAATGACGATCTTAGGTCGACAGACTAACATGTACACATATCACCTGGGAACTGCTATCTGACAATAGGTATAATACCAACTAGTATGTTCCCGGCGAGTCTGTCCAATGTACTCATAACCCAATGAGCAGCTGCATACTATCTTAGGTGAAAAAACTAACACCAATGGCTTGTGAGACCTGACCACTGCCCTTCGTCGGGGTCTCGATAAGTATACACTAGTCTACTCTGGAGTATCGATGCCCAGTCTTGAAACTCCCACGACTAGGGACATTTAAGGATGTCCTTATAGACCACCCAGCTCCTACGTATATGATCGCCATCATAATGCTGGTAGTCAAGAAAGAATCCTATGGGCTCTGTCATTATGTAATAGTGATCTGTAATACCACATAAAGCATGTACATGATGATAGAGACAAACCAGATAGCATACTATCATCTCGAGTAAGACTGTTCTATTCGTATAGGTTTTCCCTCAATCATCGCAATCGCGTGCCTGCGATTCAATAATTGACTTGAGGGAACTATAGCCAACATTCTCCCACTTGTACTTAAGGCCAATTATTACGGTGTCGCATACTCACAGCCCGTGTGATACCGAACACCCAACTTCTCTACTAATCAGTTTCGCAAAGCTCATTTGTAAAACTATTGTGTTCGAGAAATAACCTCAGTGAGTGGATCCGCTCCAATGTTTCTTTCAATATCTCTCAATATCTCAACTTCGCAGAGAAAGACCATCTTCCGAAATGAGCAATACCTGTCTTAGAATTTGTCTGGGTATCTGAAGGGACACAGTTCATAAATGAACTCCAAATCCAACAAACTTCTTACACTATATCGTCCACTGAATTTAATCAGTATCCTGCGCCATACCATCCACAGCATTCGCTTAGACTACCTGTCCAACTTACTGTCCCTCAAAAGAGGGAAAACTATAACTCTGACAGCCACTCTGTCATCCAGGTCACCTTGGAAGTCTGAAATGATAATCGTCTCCCGAAGGAGACCGCCGTCACCATATCCCTAGAACATCCACTTATATTCATAAACTGCTTCTCAACCTTTCTCCAGGATTGGATCAACATATATGCTTATTGCAACTAGTGCAAAAGCAGTATCTGGTGTTGTACTCGATATCTCATGATCGACTCAATTGCCTAATCATGTGATATGCCAATCATGCAAATCTCTCTCCCCTTTAGTCTGTAAGACATCCATTAGAGAGGGTGACTCCATCACCTACAGGTACACCACCATACTAGGAGTTGTCCATTTTAAAACACCTTTAGAACAGTGTCAAAGTACCCAAATAGGGACACTTCCCAAATTTAGATCTAAAACCATAGATCTAGTCACTAGAATCCCTGATATTTTATCCAGATCCTATATGAAGAAACTACTTATGATAACCACGGCGTAACCGATCGTAGTATAGGAACATCACTTTCTATCAAGAGCATGTTATCCAAATACATGTACATCACTCTTTACTACCTTCTTACCAGATCCATCTCCTATTCTGATGAAGTCAAAACCATGTCTGTCACATTAAAAATAGATGATCTATCTCCGCTATAGCTGCTTTAGTCTATAAATAGACATAAGCTACTTTCCCTCTATGCATCCGCTGCTCCCACTGACTACAACAACCCTCTGGCAGAGTCATATACACGTGCACTTCTAAAACTAGTTTAGAACGACGGTATACTTATCCTCCTGCCAGGTCTTATAGCCTAGAACAGCAGCTTTGGCAAGTCTGGGTAAACAAGAACCTTTCTGTCACTGTCTCTGAGAAGACCGAAGTACCTCTCGGGTGCATGAGGTTACCCACAAAATCTGTAGAGTGGCTAATAGAATGCCGAATTAAATTGAATCTTTAGGTTCTATTAAATTTTCAGTAATCGTTTATGGTTCTGGAATCACTTCCAGTTCTACCATACTCCTACTAATGTTTTCTGAAAATAATCCATTTTACTAAAATTGGTGGCAAGTCAAGAACAATATAACCATTGATCTTACTGCTGGTAGAATGTTAACCCTCGTTAAAGCCCGGAATAACCTACAAACTGCCATTACTGAAACGTTCCTTGTGTTCGTCCAAATTCTGGTTTTAAGCATCAGCCGGAAAACTCCATATATCTTAACATCGTTAAGATATGAAACCATTCTATATACCATATAGAAACAAATGCACTAATTTAAATGGAACCAGATTCAAAATCATGCAGCTGTCTCCAGTGCATATCAACCAAATAGAAGGAGGCCAATCAGCATTACTAAACACGGAATGCATCCATGTATGAGTAACCTAAAAGAGAAGCAAGTTGTCAAAACCATTACTATCAACGGAATACCTAGCATAAGTATCTATATCTTCGATCATCTTGAAGAATCAAGATACTTTGTAATATATGGTTCTCTACTTTATTCATATACCTATAACTTCTCAATATCTGGACCTTGTATTTCAACGAAATACTTGTCTAGAACTGGAGAAGTCATGAGTAAACAGAATATAGTCCGAGTACCAACCCCTTTGCCCTGATGGACACTGGAAAACATACCATACTTTGTATAAGTCCCCTGAGTTTAATAACTCAAACCCTGTGTGTCGTAGGTTGAAAACTATACTATGGTCAAGAAGAATTACACCGTTGTTGAATGCATCTTACCTAACCACCAACTGATATAGGTAAATGTCATAGACATAATTTCAAAAATTTATATCTCACTTTATAAAATAAATGTAAAGATATATCAATTTGAAATTGGTGCATAACAACGGATATTCAAAACCAAATATTTGCCATTAGGCAAAACCCAAGTGATTTCCTCAAATATCACCAATTACAAAGAATTCCGATATATAGAGGATCTAATCACCAAATTCCCAATATCTTACTCCCACTCATCATCTGTAACGCTATAGAGATATGAGAACCAAGTCTGGTAAATACATACCCTGGAGTTAGAGTCTAGTTGGGAAAAACAATTTTTAATTAACATCGCACAGTCAAAGTGAAACATGAAAATGTTTCGGAGGGGTATCAGGGTATTCCTAGTAATGCCACTTCCACTATCCAGATTCATGACTGTAACCGTATATTTCCTTGCCCTCACTCCAATCCCTTTATTATGTCTTTACTTTTTACCTTCTGTACACCACCTTTAGGCTAATTGGTTTTCTTCCTTCCCTACCCTTCGGCATCAGCCTAAGGTTTGGAAGAAGACTATCCAATAAGCGTAATAGGTGTACTCTCCTAATACCAGGAACCCTCGCAACCTGAGAGAAGGTAAAGGGAAAAAACATCTGAATAATCCTATTCTATTTCTCCTGAACCAGAATCCATACTCGAAGTGGAACAAGTTCCTTCGAGTTTTTATGTAACTATACGATGTCATATCCAAGCAATATGGATCTTCACAGTGATACGAAGTGTTTTGGAGAAATCCAAAGTGGATGTAGGAGTGGCAGGGGTATAGTCGGTTTCGTCGTGAATGATAGTAGTCGCAATTTCCTTTGCCCTTACTCTAATCCCTTTATATGTTTTTACTTATTATCTTCTGCACACCATACTTAGGCTAATTAGTTTTATCCCTTCTCTACCTTTCGGCACCTTCCTATTGTTGGGTTTCCTTAGCACCATACCTAGGGTTTGGAAGCATCACACATCCTACTATAAAATTTTTAAGGAGGTGCTAAGAAAACTAACCATGAATCGGACTAGAATTTTATGGTAACATCAAACTAGTATCACATACTAGAGCTTATCTAACACTAAGAGATAAGTAATACAACCATTGTAGACTTGCCTCCTTGACTCCTTGGACCTTTGAAAGTTTAAACCGGCTCACTAGAAACCTTCCTAGTACATGATGATCCACCCGAAGTCCTTTTGCTCAAAGCTCCTTGCTTCACTTGATCAAGGATGAAGATGAAGCAAACACTTTACACAAATGGGCTAGAGTAGTATAGAATGATGATGTGGTTTATTTTCTCACTTCAAAACCCTTACTTTTTATCTACCTCACTCAAAGGAAAACTCAAGAGAGCATGAGAGAGGAGGAAGATGAAGATGGCAAAGTTTGAGCTCAAGTTTTGTGATAATCCCTAAAATAAAAAGAGAATAGAAAATATATAAATGAAAGTCACACTCTCATCTAACCATGGTAACTAAATATTTAGATATTTATTTTAGAGTTTAAAACAACTAAAGAAAGTTAACTCATGGTAAAAAAGAAAGGTTAAATAAATAAGTGTGTAGAACTATCAACCATGAATTAATTTTCTTTTTCATTAACTCAAAAACAAATACACACACACACACACACACACACATATTAGTTCCATGTGAGTCTTGCATTGCCATCACAAGTGTATCAACAACCAAGACACAATGTATGTATGTATGTATGTGTGCATGAACATAAATATATGCATACATGCATGCATACATCCAAAAGAAAAGTTTTAATAAAAGTGAGATAAAAAGTCAATGTTAAATCAACACTTGATTTAACAAACCGGTCATATCACATACGACCCGACCAATAGTAAACGCCCGATTAATATACGGTATCATATACACGCATCTAATCGAGCTCCCACGCATATCTCATATGCACACCACATTGTTTCGCCTGAGCTAGGAAACTCCTGTGTGGGACTCTAAGACTCGTCAATACGCCGGCAGTAGGTGATGATCACATCAAACACCCACAAGCTGCAAGCGGTCAGCTAAACGTAACGGTCACCCGTGTATTGAGCGATCAGAAGAAAAACAAGCGAAGCTGTCAAAGCTCCCGTCGAGCCAACTGGCAACACTTACCGTACAGTCCGATCTCTTCGTCTGATATGTTGCATATTGAGTCTAGGGATGGTTTCTTTAACCCCCAATAACTCAATAAGTCATGCCGGTGTATGGCTCATAACAGATCGAGAAACTATTGATAACACTTATCAGTAAATCTCAGCAGCCCTGGCTAGGGACTTCCTATTATAGCCAATCGAGCATAGCGCAACATCAACCCCCAATACCGGGAGAGACAAAACCTCTCCTATCGCTCATTGCCTCCATGTGCCTCTGGACTGTACCCAAAATCCACCTGTTTGCACGACTCAGTAGAGCCGTGGTAGGGTGGAGATCAAAGTACAGTAGGAGGACACACAAGACTCTATGACGATCTCGGGTCTACAGACTAATCTGTACCAGTGTCACATGAGAACTGCTATCCGACGATAGATATAATACCATATAGGAGTTCTCAGCGAGTCCGTTCAGTGTACCCAATCTCCACTGAGCACCCGTATACAATCTTTGGTGTCACCACAGCAGATGGATATGGGATTATCCATTGCCCATCATACGGGACAAGAATGATATATGCTAGTTTACTTTGGAATATCGATGCCCCGTCTCGATATACCCATGACTAGGAACAATTCAAGGATATGCTCATAAACTACACGTGTCCCACTAGTATGATCCGCATCATAGTCCCATTAGTCAAGCAAATATCCTAAGGGCTTTATCAACATGTACCAAATGAGTAAGATGCATGATCAAAGAACATGTCAAGATAAAGTAAACCAGATAGCATACTATCATGTCGAGCAAGAAAGTCATCAGTATATATATATACATGTCCAAGCATCCACTATACATATAATGGCCTCTAGGGCATACATATATCCAACAATCTCCCACTTGCACTAAGGCCAATTATTGGCGTATCTCATACCCAACATCTCAAAAAGTTGCTCATGTTGCGGCTGTGGAAGGGCCTTGGTGAGTGGATACGGGGTGTTGTTCTTTGTATCCACTCTCCGAATCTCGATCTCGTGGCGATTTACTATCTCCCGGATCAAATGATATCTCCTCAGGATGTGTTTGGACTTCTGATGGGACCTGGGTTCTTTGGCCAACGCCATAGCCCCATTATTATCACAATACAATGGTATTGGATCAATAATGGTTGGAACTATTTCTAATTCCGCGACGAACTTCTTCATCCAGACGGCTTCCTTGGCAGCATCATTTGCAGCAATATACTCTGCTTCCATCGTGGAGTCTGCAACGGTATCTTGTTTGGAACATTTCCAACTAACCGCCCCTCCATTGAGGGTAAATACAAACCCTGAGATAGATTTGCTCTCATCCTTATCACTTTGGAAGCTGGAATCGGTAAAGGTCTCCATTTAGAGATCCCCATTAGCATACACCAAGAACAATTCTTTAGTCTTTCGCAAGTACTTAAGAATGTTCTTCACTGTTATCCAATGTTTCTCCCCTGGGTTGGATTGATACCTGCTTACTACAGCTAGTGCATAAGCTACATCAGGGCGAGTACATAACATCGCATACATTATAGATCATACGGCTGAAGCGTAGGGTATAATGCTTATGTTAGCTCTCTCTTCATCAGTCTTCGGACAGAAGTCCTTGGAGAGTGTGATTCCATGACAAGCGGGCAAGACACCACACTTGGAATCTTCCATACTAAACCTTTATAGGATGGTGTCAATGTACTTTGATTGGGACAATCCCAATAACCTTTTGGATCTATCTCTATAGATTCTAATGCCCAGAATGCAAGAGGCATCACCCAGGTCCTACATGGAGAACTTTTGTGATAAGAATAGTTTGACCGATTGTAGCATAGGAATATCATTTCCTATCAAGAGAATGTCATCCACGTACAATACGAGGAATGTGACAGTACTTCCTACAATCTTCTTATAAATGCATGGTTCATCTATATTTTTGACAAAATCAAACTCTTTGATTGTATCATCAAAGCAGATGTTCCAGCTCCGTGATGCCTGCTTTAATCCATAAATGGATTTAAGCAACCTACATGCCTTTTCGCTGCTCCCGGTGTCAATGAAGCCCTCTGGCTGATCCATAAAAACGCATTCTTCTAAATCACCATTTAGAAATGCAGTTTTTACGTCCATCTGCCAGATTTCATAATTGTAGTGAGCAGAAATAGCAAGTAGGATCCGAATGGATTTAAGCATTGCTACTGGAGAGAAAGTTTCATTATAGTCCAATCCTGGTCTTTGACAAAAACCTTTTGCTACAACCCTTGATTTATAGGTCTCCACCTGTCCATCTACACCAATCTTTCTCTTAAAGATCCATTTGTAACCTATGGGCTTTATCCCAAGAGGTGCAATATCAAAAATCCATACTTTGTTGGTGTACATGGACTCCATTTCGGATCTCATGGTATCCAGCCACTTCACTGAGTCACCACTCGTGATGGCTTGCTGAAAACTAGTAGGGTCATCATCATCCATGATGCAATCTTCTCTATCACCATCAATGAGAAACCCATAGTATCTCTCCGGTGGGCGAGAAGTTCTACAAGATCTCCGGAGCGGCTGAGGTTCTTGAAGTTCTACTGCAACATCAGTTTCAACCAATTCGTCATGAGTAATTTGTGTCACTAGAACCTCTTCTAGTTCTACCGCATTGCCATCAATACTATTTGTAAAAATTTCATTTTCTAAAAATGTGGCTGTTCCCCTCCGAAAGGCGGCCGACGACTTCGCGTCTCGCCTGAGATTCGGGGCAGATACTATTTGGTTTTATCCGTGTACTTCTCCGAAAATGCCAAGTTGATTTATGGCACCTTGTATCGGAGGTTTAGACGGATGCGGCCGATGTAGCAGACTTCGTCAGATTCCCCCTCGCTTGAGGGGTTTTTGATTGTGGGGACGCTCTTCCCTGCAGGCGCAAGCCCCTGCAGTTAATTACGCTATCGCATTGCGGTAACAACTTTCTCCTTCTCCAGAATTTCACTTCATGTCGTGTGTGTTTGTTTTGTTTGTGGTTGCCCGTGGATTGTATACGGAGACTGAGTAATGCCGTCGCCAGTAGGACGTGGATTAGTCCAAATCCGTATTTACTTAGATTTGGGTTTGGTATTTTTAGTTTAAGGATACGTTAGTCGTATTGAGACTAAGATCGACTTAAACGTTCGTCAAGGATACGTTAGTCCTGTTTTGGACTAAGATCAACTTGACGTGGTGATTCATTTAATATATGGCCGTCGGGACTCATCACCTCTCTAACGTCGTTGAAGGATTACAACGACAGGTGTCAGAGGAGTTCAGAGATGTACTCTTGAACCAAAATCAATTTGGGGTTTTATAGTCCACTTAAATGTTTAAGGATACGTTAGCCGTGTTTGGGGCTAAGATCAACTTAAACGGGATCGTTTAGATCTGACAAAAGAGCATTTGGAGGCTCTATTGTTCCATTGTAGTGGTCCATGTTCCAGTTTAGGGACGTAGTGGTCTATGTTCCAGTTTAGGGACGTGGTGGTCCGCTATTAGTTTAAGGACGTCTCGGTCCAATATTAGTTTAAGGACGTCTCGGTCCAATATTAATGTATGGTCGTCGGGACTCGTTACCTCTCTGACGACGTTGAATGATTACAATGACAAATGTCAGAGAAGTTCGGAGATATACCCTCGAACCGAAGTGAATTGATTTAAAAGAGCAATCTTGCTCAGTCAATTTAATTTAAGGACTTATGGCCAAAATTGGGCTAAGTCCAGTTTCAACATTTTTTGTCTTTGGCCTGTGCTGGGGCTTCACCCCTTTTTAGTAATGCACTGCATTATTCTTGTTTTGGTTGGGCTTTGCCCTTTTATAAATGATGCAGAGCATCTATTTTTTTGTTTGGGCTTTGCCCCCCTTTTAAAATGCATAGCATTTTTTTATTAGGCCTGTTAGGCCTTTTTATTGGGCTCTGTCCCTTTTCTTTAACAATGCAGAGCATTAGATACTCTGACAGTGCCCCACGTGGCTTGTCTGGCGCTTTGCGCTAAGTATTGAGCGCAAACTCATATGGTGGTGACACGTGTCACGCTCTGGTGAGCGCAAGCGCAATAGCGCAGTGCGCTGCGCTGTTGCGCTGCAGACACGTGGCGCTCTCTGGTGAGTTGCGCTAATTCTAGAGAGCAGAGCTCTATTTCAAGAGCGCGTAGCGCAAGTGGTTTTATGGCTGACACGTGTTGCGCTCTGGTGGGCGCAAGAGCAATAGCGCAGTGTGCTGCGCTAGTACGCTGCGCTGTTGCGCTACTGACACGTGGCGCGCTCTGGTGAGTTGCGCCAATTACAGAGAGCAAAGCTCTATTTCAAGAGCGTGTAGTGCAAGTTGTTCTGTGGCTGACACGTGGCGATCTCACAAGGGCGCAACAGCACAGTTTGGAAATGCAAAGCACTAAGAATCTTTTAGATTCAAGAACAGAAGTGCAAAGCACTATTTGATTTCTTGATCTAAATTAGATCAAAGAAAAATAAATTTTTCTTTTTTGTTTCAAGAACCAGAGGTTCATAAAAGTGCAAAACACTATTTTTATTTTATTGTTTTCTTCTTGTTTTAAAGAACCAGAGGCTCATAAGAAGTGCAAAGCACCATTTTTTTTATGTAAAGATCATTGATCTTGTTTTTAGATCAGTAATCTATTAGAAGAAATTTCTTCTATTTCATGAAGATTCTTTACCTTTTTCTTGGAATTTTCTCAGAGTTCTCTCTGTTTGAAGCTTTTGACTTTTTAAAAAAAAAAAATATGTTGATGATTTGAATTAAGGTCTAGGGTCCTTTTTATAGTGCCCATAGATTAGTTAAATTTGTTAAAGAGATCATTCTCTGAGTGATTTGGGGAATTTTCCCCACCGTCGGATCTTTGATCCGAAGGCCTCTGTTTTACAGAAGAAAATCTTCTTGTTTTAACAAGAACATAAAAGATTTCTTAGAAATTTAATTCTGTTTGGCGCAGATGTCTCAGCGCGTGACACGCAGAGCGCAGCGCAGAGCTCTGCACTGAGCATCTGCGCTGACACGTGTCGCGCAGCGCAGAGCGCAGCGCATCTGCGCTGACACGTGTCGCGTAGCGCAGAGCGCAGCGCAGCTGCACTAGCGCAACTGCGCTGACACGTGTCGCACAGCGCAGCGCAACTGCGCTGACACGGGTCGCGCAGCGCACAGCGCAGCGCACCTGCGCTAGCGCACCTGCGCTGACACGTGTCGCGTAGCGCAGTACTAGCGCAACTGAAGCATTGCTTCCTTTAATAGAGCTTTGCTCTGATTGGGCGCGCCTTCTTGGGCGCTGCGCTGACGTATCAGCGCCGGACACGTGGCGCGTTGCGCCCGAGATTTGAAGCGTTGCTTCAAAATTTGAATTTTGAATTTCCAGCAGAGTTTTGCTCTGATTGGGGGAAACAAATGCCCCCCCACCGTTGCGCTCACGTGGTGCGCACGTGAGTGCAGCGGTGGCAACCCCCTGACCGTTGGATCAAGGGGTGAGCTCAAGGGGCGCAAGCGCCTTATAAATAGGACCTATGGCCCTTAGAAAACTTCACCATTTTCTAGATTTTTATTTCCCAGAGCTTTGCTCTTGCTTAGAACTTCAGAGCTTTTCTCGTTTCCACAGTTAGAAAACTTTAGGTAAAACTTAATTTAAATCAAACTAATCTAAATTAATCTTAACCAAAGAGCTTTGCTCTCACAGATCCTTTGATCTAAAGAGATCCCCATTGGGGTTTCCTCAATAGAGCTTTGCTCTCAAAAATCCATAGATCTGAAAAGATCTTGCTCATGGGTTCTAAGGGTTTTAACCCATGAGCAGAGAGCTTTGCTCATGGATCCAAGAATAGATCCTTTTGGTCCAAAAATGAAGAACTTCTAAGGGTCTTCAAAAGTGTTTTAATCTTCTTTAGGAGTTTTAAATAAGTTTTCTCATTATCATCACAGAGCTAAGCTCTTTTTAAAGAATCTTATTCCTCTAAGACCAGAGTTTGACAAGTGTCACTCTGTGACAGAGCTTTGCTCTGAAAGAGGAGATTTTCTCCTTGTCTCTAGGGATTCTTTATTAATGGGAATGTTTTCCTGGGGACCAACTGACAATCTCATCCAATGATGAGATTGTCCTTTTAACTGACGTACTGTCATCCCGATTTTGTGGGTCCCCCTTTGGTCCTTTACTCACTGCACTGCTGTGTGGTGTAATTAATTAATTTTAATTTTAATTTAAATTTAATTAATGCATTTTCTTCTTTAAACGCCAAACGTTGGAATTACAACACTAACGGCTAAATTGTTCTTTTGCAGCGATCATGTCTCTAGACACTTCATTCCCGTTCGTCCGCACGGAGGAGGGATTTCCCGAGGCGCCCTCGGACCGTGAAGTCCTGACCATGATTAGAGAATACGACCCGGAGTACAAGAATCTTCACCTTTAGGGGTCCTGGTATAACCAGATCATTATGGGTCGACGCAGCTTCACATGCGCAGTGCCGTCTGAGCACATCACGGCGATTCATTATGCTACCCCACCCTCGGTGCAGTATGCCGTGGAGTTGGCGGATTGGACATCGAAAGGCTTTCTACATCCCGCCATAGATGCGATACCGGTTCAGCGTCCTATGGTTTTGGACATCCTAGGACGTCGTATCTGTCAAGGTGAAGCACGACCTTGGGGCAATCGTATAACCTTGGTCTGATCCCCCGCCACCCGATTGGCTATCTGCCGTGGGCCCGGTACATCCTGTCGACGAAGAAGTCGCAGTTGATAAGATTAGGACTGTACACCGCGGTCTACGTCTCTCTCTTTCAGTATCCCACGCTTCCCACCTTGTGGTTCAAAGCTTTCTTGGAGCAATGGAATATTCCTACCCACACTTTCCTTGCCATGGATCGGGAAGTGTCAATCTCCTTGGAGGAGTTTGCGGAGGTATCCGGTTTACCGGTGATGGGGGAACATTATGAGGAGCTGCTCCCGACAGATGTGTACGTCTTTGGTGCTAGGCCGATGGTAAGGGGGTCACGCCAGATAATGCTGTTCAGCACCAGTTCCCAAGCTTAATTAAAGTGTTGAACATATATGAGTCTCACTTCGTCGAACATGGGAGTCGGGGAGTTAATTTTGAGGATTTCATTGCTCGGTTTCTTCACCCAAACGTCCTCTCTGCAGACACTGCTAAGTTTGCCACCCTTGAGGACCCTTTCGGTTTAGGTTTGGATAACCTGCCGGCGAATGAGGTAGGCCAAAAGGATTTTTTTCTTCCTAACTTTCCAACCATGTCTCTTGCAGAAGTTGCGGCCCCTGGAATGGATGAGGAGGCCTTTTTCTTAGGATTTCTCGGGCTATGGTTGAGTTGGTTCGCTATCCCAATGCACTCTCATCGGATGCAGCCCTCTGTCTTTTACCCAGCACACCGGATGGTCATCGGGGTAAAGGTGGCTGTTGGGATCGCTGGCTTGGCGCACTTATACCATGGCCTCAGTCGAGCAGCGGATGCTAATAAGCCCGGGGTACTGCATGTGGTCTTCCCGATGCATTACTTTGCATCGTGGCTCGAGCTACACACAACGGGTGTCTTCGGCATGCATAAAAGGCCCTCGTTCTTTGACAAGTGCGGTTTTCCTCGCATTATACAGCTGATCAGCGCATCAATTGTAACCCCATCACTGCGGAACGCCAGGGGCTTACTCCTTCGCCCTAATACCGTTGGAGCCGGGATGTCCTTTGTCGATAAGGTATTGACCATTGGAAAGGTGTCTACCACTGTGACGCGGCCATTACAAGATATCTTTAAGGATGGAGCCTCAGTTTTAACGGCTCAGGAGACCCTTCACTTATATTCCATCAGGCCGGGTTTCTTATTTTTTAGGCAGAATGGTGTGGCAATTTTTATGAGGTATAACCCACATCGTTTTGCTCAACAACTGGGCTACGATCAAGGGGTCCCCTTGGAAGCCTTCTTGCTGGAACCCGCTGCCACTGAAGAAGGGATGAAGAACGCACTGCACCATTTCATGCGTCTGAATACGAGCTCTCATTTTTTTATCAATGCGCCGGCTTACGCTCCAAAACTCCTCAACGTGTACAAAGACTGGTACAATCATGCAACAGGAGCAGTTATAAAGGAGGAAAGGCGACTGTTGGTCGATCGTAAGGGTGTGCCTCCAGGTACTGATCGCAACGCTGCTTTGGTCCCTAGGACCCCAGTGGTCGCTCCTCTAAAAGATGCCGGGGGCAGACCATCACGTGCGCAAAGTCTTTCACACGGATTGCCGCTTCCCGATATTACAGATGCAGCCCTAGCGCCCCGTGCTCCAGTGGAGACAGTGGCCGTGGCCTCTCCAGAGTCCGGTGTAGGTGCAGACATCGGGACCCGTCGTCCTAAAGTGGCTGCTAAGCGGAAGTCGATCCCACGTGAGCCTAGGGTCGGAGGGCAAAAGAAAAAGAAGTCGCTCTTCGCTGCGGACGTCGTGTTCGGTCAGGAAACCCATGCTCCCTATGCCGAGGGCCTGCTCGAATACGGGACTAACGAAGGATTAGTGATGCCACCGCCGGACGATACAGACTTGGAGGCTGCTCTCAAAGCTTCAGCATGGTTGGCGAAGCGTGACGCGTGGCTAGCTAAGCTTGCGCAATCAGGTAACTACTAGTTGCCTTTTCTTTATTGCAACATATCCTCTTCATTACTTTTGACTAACGCTTTTCTTTCTTTTCTTTCAACAGGCATCACTGATGAAGAAACCATTGCCGCTTCTCTGAAGACTTTTCAGGAGGAGGAACGTCTTAGAGCATTTATGGGCCTTAGTAAGTTTCGACTCATCAAGTTTTCATTTTCCTTGTGTTATGGTCGATCTAACCTTTCCCCTTTAATCACAGGAACCTCAATGCCGTTCCCTCCAAGTGACGCAGATGTTCTACCAGCTGCCGACGTTCCTGCTTCCTCTGGGCTACCGCAGGAGGCTCGTCTTGGAGAGCCGATGAGAGACGCCTTAAAGGCTCTGGAGGCATCCCTGAACGAGGATGACAACGCCTTGAAGGAGGCGTCGCAAAGGTCTATCGTGACAGCCCAGGAGGAAAGGAAGAGGCTGAGGCGTGAGGCGAAGGCACGCAGGGCTGCCTTGGCTATGGGAAGCACTGTCCCTCGCGCTGATACTCCATCCGAAAAGGCCCCTGTCGCCCTATCCACTGCCCGCAGAGAGGTGGCGCGCGCTGTTCGGAGCGCAAACGGTAAATCCACTTCAGGTAATGTTTCTCTCAGAGTTTTTGTTATAAGGATTTTAATGTCGTTGGTCCTTATATTTCTTATCTTGCTGGGCCAAGTCCGATCGCGGGAGAGGCGGAAACCGTTGATCCCAAAGAAACAGAGGAGGCGGTACCTGCCGAACTCGAGCCGACGGTGGGCAATATCGTTGTGGCTTTGGAGCCTGAAGTGGAGGTCGAGGGGCCTACCGCCGAGAAGGTCATTGATGCCGAACCTGAAGTGGTGGCAGATGATATGATCATCATAACTGAGTCCAGGGTGGTGGCGGATGAAGCGCTCGAGGCCGGCGATCCCCCGGCGACGGTGGACGATACAACCTCAACTACTGAACCTGAGAGAGTAGTGGGTGAGGTGGCCATGATTCCCGAGGACGAGCCAACCGCTCCTTCTCTGGAATCTGGCAATACTCCGATCATAGCCCTTCCCGTCTATGGACCTCCGCCGTCTCCAGGTCTTGCGAGCACGACGACGGTCCCCATCGAGTCGGGTGACGAGGCCACGGGCGGTGGTCTCATGTCAATAGAGGAGGGAGTCGCCTCCGTTTCAGCCGGGAGCTCCTCAGGTAAACCCCAAGTGGCTGCTTTTCTTTACTTTACAATCTTTTCTGACAAGTTCACCTTTTCGTAATGCAGGTGCAGCCAGTGCCGATGCCCCACTAGAGGGAGCGCCTTCAACGACTGCTTTGGCGGTGGTCACCTCTCAACCCTCTCTCATACCCTCGAAGATGTTGGAAGGTATGTGCTTACGATTTATTAATCTTGTTTTCCAGCCATATAATTCGTGTGCTAAAGTCACACTGTTGTGTTTTCAGGAGTGCTTTTTGATCATGTATATCAGATGTTGCTCCCACACTTTTCCTTCCCATCTGAGCTTGCTTCTTCCTCTGGTGGCGTTGGTGAGTATGATTTCCGTTGACATCCTTCCTCTCTTTTTTCTTATTGATGGAATTACCTCTAACCTCTTTTTCTCATCTCAACTGCAGTGCTCCAGATTGAAGTAGGGGATAAAAGATCAGCTGCGCCACCAGCCCTTCCGACCTTACCACCTGTCTCAACTGGTACAGTGACCATCATATTGGTAACTTTCCTCTCTTTATTTTCTGTACTGTTATCTGATTGCATCCTGTTTCTTTCAGCTGTCGTTCTGGCTTCGGCGTCCTTCGAACCTCGCATCACAATGCCGGCGGGTCCTTATCTGAGGAGTCTGTCTTCAAAAGGCGCCGCGAATAGTCTGCGCATGTTGAGTGACTATGTCGAGGAACTCGACGTTGAAACTCCTACATCTGCCGCAGACTTCGCTATGGTGGTTAACCCGATGCTAGCAATACTCGTGAACTTTTATGATGAGGGCATCATTGCATCCTGGGTTAACCATTGTAAGGAGATCGAGGGTCGCCTATATCAGTTGGAGTCACAGCGTCCCGTTCCCGAGACCGTGGCTGCCAGTAATCAAAGGACAGCGTGGATTGAGCAGAGCGCTCCTTACTTCCGCCATCTCGAACAAGAAGTCATTTCAAGGCGTAAGGAGCATGGTGAGACTTCGAGCAAGTCTGGTCAACTGCATGCTCGGGTGGAGGCCAATGCCGCACGGCTGAAGGTTATCTTTGAGGGCCTCTTGCAATGTCTCTCCAAAGGGATATCATTGAGGCAAAAACTTGACGTTGTCGAGCGAGCTGCACCCAGCCAGGAAGCAGCCCAGAAGGCGGCGGAGGAGCAACTTTCATCCTTCTTGCAGCAGCGGGCCCAGGTGGAGGCGGAGGTGGCCGCGGCTGTCACTCGAGAGGAAGCGCTGAAGGAAGTGCGAGAGCAGCTTGTGAACTTACTAAAGACACTTCCTCCTCAGTAGCTATCCATTTTTGTATCGCTTGTACTTATAGACAAAAGAATGTATATATATATTTTTTTATTCTTTGACATAATGTATCCTGTATCCAATCAAGTTTAAGAATAAAAGATACACCTTTTTTGTAATGTGTCATTTTTTGTCTTTTCTTTCTTTCATTATCAGCATATCACCTTAGCGGACATGGTTGACGGATAGTAGGGCACGCATCTTGACTTTCCTAAGAATCAGCGATGACTTAGGCTGCAGGTTCAGATCTGCTGCCTAAGACTTTTCAACTCTATAAGCCGTGAGGGTCTCATAGAGACTTTTCTCCCTACGGATCGAGAGGATCTCGTAGGTGGGTTTTCTCCTTAGAAATCGTGAGGATTCCTAAGTGTGGTTTTCTCTTATAAGTCGTAAGGATCCTATAAGAGAATTTTTCCCTCTTAGGGTCGAGAGGACCCACAAGCGGTTGTTTCCCTCCTCGTCGAAATTCGACTTTGGAGAGTGAGACCCGTGAATAGTATGCAAGAGACCATTTTGGATTGACTTGCAGGGTCCCATTGTTCAGGAAGCAAGTTTTTTTTTTTAGTCCCTGCTGCCTGAGGCTTCATTTGCAAGTTGAGACGAATCGGGGGTTTCCCGTGGAGACAATGGTTTCTCTGCGAGCAGACGCGAATCAGGAGGTTCTCGTCAAGGAGTGTTTGTATCCGTGAGTCGAGGAGTTTGCTAGGGATTATTTGTTTCCCAAGCGCCAAGGATTATTTGTTTCCTTGGGGTTTGAAACGAGTCGAGGATTCCCACGGAGGCATTGATGGCTCTGCGAGTCGACGCGGATCAGGAGGCTCTCGTCAAGGAGTGTTTGTATCCGTGAGTCGAGGAGTTTGCTAGGGATTATTTGTTTCCCAAGCGCCAAGGATTATTTGTTTCCTTGGGGTTTGAAACGAGTCGAGGATTCCCACGGAGACGCTGGTGGCTCTGCGAGTCGACGCGGATCAGGAGGCTCTCGTCAAGGAGTGTTTGTATCCGTGAGTCGAGGAGTTTGCTAGGGATTATTTGTTTCCCAAGCACCAAGGATTATTTGTTTCCTTGGGGTTTGAAACGAGTCGAGGATTCCCACGGAGACGCTGGTGGCTCTGCGAGTCGACGCGGATCAGGAGGCTCTCGTCAAGGAGTGTTTGTATCCGTGAGTCGAGGAATTTGCTAGGGATTATTTGTTTCCCAAGCGCCAAGGATTATTTGTTTCCTTGGGGTTTGAAATGAGTCGAGGATTTCCCACGGAGGCACTGGTGGCTCTGCGAGTCGACGCGGATCAGGGGGCCCTCGTCAAGGAGTGTTTGTATCCGTGAGTCGAGGAATTTGCTAGGGATTATTTGTTTCCCAAGCGCCAAGGATTATTTGTTTCCTTGGGGTTTGAAACGAGTCGAGAATTTCCCACGGAGGCACTGGTGGCTCTGCGAGTCGACGCGGATCAGAGGGCTCTCGTCAAGGAGTGTTTGTATCCGTGAGTCGAGGAATTTGCTAGGGATTATTTATTTCCCAAGCGCCAAGGATTTTGTTTCCTTGAGGTTTGAAACGAGTCGAGGATTTCCCACGGAAGCACTGGTGGCTCTGCGAGTCGACGCGGATCAGGAAGCTCTCGTCAAGGAGTGTTTGTATCCGTGAGTCGAGGAGTTTGCTGAAGATACTGGTTTCTTCAGAGTTGGACTGAACTGCCGAGATTTGGCTTCGTCTTCTGGCGGAGCCTGTTGGGAAAAGTATGTTTTCCTCTTTGTTTACGCCCTTGAACTGTATATAGGGATCGATGTGATCTTAACTGTAGGGCCAAAGTTTTATCATTTCTTCTTTTTATTTTATTTTATTTCCGCGATGCTCTATCATTTCAGCTTTTATATCGCGAAGGTCGCGATTGCCTAATCATTTCGGCTATTTTTTCGCGGTGCCCAATCATTTCGACTATTTATTTTATTCTTACTCGCTGTTTTTTTATTGCGAGTTGCCCAATCATTTCGGCTTTTTATATTTTTCTTTATTTTTTTTTTACTCGCTGCTTTTTATTGCGAGTTGCCCAATCATTTCGGCTATTTTGCATGCATACATTTTACTTGCTGCTTTTTATTGCAAGTTGCCCCATCATTTCGGCTATTTCGTATGCATGTGCGGCCTACTGGCTTTTCGCCGTAAGCCGATTTCGGCATCAGCACCGCTACAACTGGGATATTACCAGGAGCGAATCATCGTCTGCCTCTGTCGATGTCGAACAAAGGTGGCTTAGCGAACAGGGTTAAGGTCCTGTCGGCTAAGGCTTTTGATTTCATGAGCCGTAAGGGTCTTACGAAGGTATTTCTCCCTACAAGTCGTGAGGATCTCGTAGGTGTATTTTCTCCTTAGGACTCGTGAGGATTCCTCAGTGTTCGTTTCCTCTATAAGTCGTAAGGATCCTACAGGAGGATTTTCTCCTCATAAATCGAGAGGATTTACAAGGGTTGTTTACCATGCGAACATATCCCCAGTCACGGATGAGACTTGGTTAGGGAAATGTTTATTCGCGCCCGTGGATTGTATACAAGGGTCAGTATTGAGCCACTTGTAGGGCAATATCGGAAGTTGCGGGGATTGCTTAAGCACAGGTTTTTAGGTCTCTGTAATTTAAGACTTTCAACTCTTATGAGCCGTGAGGGTCCCATAAGAGAGTTCTCCTTACGAGTCGTGAGGATCTCGCAAGTGTATTTTCTCCTTAGGAATCGTGGGGATCCCTAAGCGTGTTGCTCCCTTGTGAGTCGTAAGGATCTCATGCGGGTGGTTTCTCCTTACAAGGTCGAGAGGACCCTATAAGTGTCCTTTAACGAGGTTGCGCCCTTTCAGGTTTTCACAAACACTCGCCGGTAGCCCTGCTATTTTTACTCACGGAGCCCTTTCGGGTTTTCATCCGTGCCCATTTTGCTTATGGACATACCATTTTTTTAATTCTTTTTATTTTCTTTTTCTCTTTTTTTTTACGAGGTCGCGCCCTTTCGGGTTTTCACGAACACTCGCCGGTAGCCCTGCTGTTTTTACTCACGGAGCCCTTTCGAGTTTTCATCCGTGCCCTTTTTGCTTATGGACATACCGTTTTTATTTATTATATATTTTTTTTATTTATTTATTTTTTGTTCATCTCGTCAGCCTAAGGATGCTGCGGTATTAGTTTAAAAACGTTTCGGTCTACTATTAGTTTAAGGACATTTCGGTCCGTTGTTAGTTTAGGGACGTTTCAGTCCGTTGTTAGTTTAAGGACGTTTCGGTCCGCGATTGAGAAGGCTGGCTACTGCTTATAAAGCTTGAGCTTAGGAAGATAGCGAGCGGACATAGTCGTCATCATCTATCATTGGCCTAGGCCGTGGCTCATTAAGCGTAGTATCTCTTTAGGAAGCGACCGTTTATTGGCCTGAAACGCTTTTCACCATGCATGTCTATGAGTAGATAGGCCCCACCCTGGTAAACTTTATCTATGATGTACGGGCCTTCATAGTTTGGCTCGAATTTTCCCCGCTTGGCGCGATTGGGGATCATAGGCCTTTTGACCACTAGCACGAGTTCGCCTTGGCGGAATGTCCTTGGTCGGGTCAATCTTTCATATGAGCGCGTCATCTTTGCTTTATAAGCTTCCAGATTTTGCTACGCTATGAGCCGGGTTTCATCAAGGGCGTCAAACTCCTCAAGCCGAAGGTGAGCATTTTCTTCGTCCGTTAGCTCATAATGGACTGCCACTCGTAGAGAGGGTAACTCTATCTCGAGGGGGAGTACTGCTTCGGTACCGAACACCAACGCGTACGGCGTTGTGTTCGTGGCCGTTTTAAATGTAGTTCGATATGCCCAAAGAGCTTCTTGCAGTCTTTCGTGCCAGTATTTCTTATTTCGGGACACCGTTTTCTTTATAATCTTTGTTAAAGTCTTATTGAAGGCCTCAGCTAGTCCGTTGGCTCGTGGATTATAAACCGAGGAATATCTCCAGTCTATATTGTGCTGTTGCGCGAAGCGACTGATCTTGTGGCTTCTGTAAGCTGGCCCGTTATCGGAGATGATCCGTCGCGGAGTTCCAAACTGATATATGACATGCGTCTTGAAGAAGTGGAGGATATTTTCCGTCTTCACCTCTCTTAACGGTACTGCTTCTGCCCATTTAGAGAAGTAGTCAGTCGTCGCCAGGATGAAACGATGTCCCCCAGACGATGCTGGTTCGATAGGGCCAACTATGTCAGTCCCCCACATTTCGAATGGCCAGCTAGCCACTGTTGGATGTAGTGGATTTGGATGCTGGTGGATGAATTCCCCATGAATTTGGCATGAGTGGCATTGCTTCGCATATTCGATGCAGTCCTGAATCATTGTGGGCCAGTAGTAGCCCATCCGTTTTATTTTCAACTTCATCTTAGGGCCTGCTTGATGAGAACCGCAGAGTCCGTCGTGAACTTCCTGGACGACCCTTTTCGCTTCGTCAGGTCCTAAGCATCTCAGCCATTGAGAATCAAATGACCTCTTGTACAGAGTATCGTTGACGAAGGCGAAAGACAGAGCTCGTTTCATGAGCTGATGTATTGCGGACGCTTCTTCAGGCATTCGGCGGGACTTGAAGTAATCTATGAAGACTTCTCTCCAATCCTCGGCATTTTTCCCATCTTGTACTTGCAGGGTCGTCTGCTCGCTCGCTCCCTTTTCTTCGGATGATTCCGGAGATATTTCTGCTGGGGCAAGCACTCGACGGCTTTGTACCACGATTCTAACGTCATCGAGGTTCTCGTCAGCCAGTTCTTTAGCAAGTTTGGCCAACGCGTCTGCTTTGCTATTTTCCGCACGCGGTATGTTCTCCAAAGTATAGGAGGGAATTTGGGTCAACAGTTGTTGCACCTTTTCCCCGTACTTCACCAACTCCGGTTTGCACGTTTGGTAGTCGCCGTTTACTTGACTAACGACCAGTTGAGAATCTCCATATATGAGGAGGTCTTCAATTCCCATGTCAATAGCGATCTCGAGGCCAGCTATCAGAGCTTCGTATTCGGCTTCATTGTTTGTCCTCGGCTCCGTCAGGGAGAATGCATAGCGCATTATCCCTCCTTGTGGAGTTACAAAGATGAGTCCTACCCCGGATTTGATTATAGGGGTATTTTGTTTGCGCTTTTTCATGGAAGATGCTCCATCGAAATAAAGTTCCCATTGGGTATCACCACTGTCGATCGCATCGAACGCATGTTCGTCCGGCAAATCGCAATTTAGAGGAGAATCGGCGGGTATGGGATGCTCAGCGAGGAAGTCGGCGATGGCCTGGCCCTTCACTGCCTTGAGAGGTTGATACGTTATCGAAAACTCCATTAAGAGTAGGGCCCATTTAGCGAGTCGTCCCGTTAATATGGCCTTTGACATCAAGTATTTAAGGGGGTCCACCTTTGAAATGAGACGGACCTCATGCGCCAACGCATAGTGCCTAAGCTTTGTTATCGCGAAGATCAACGCCAGGCAATGTTTTTCAATGGGAGAGTAATTGCTTTCTGCCCCCAGGAGAACTCGACTTAAGTAGTAGAGTGCTCTTTCTTTCCCTTGATCATTTTCTTGTGCCCATAATACTCCTAAAGAACCTTCGAGGGCAGCTGTATAAAGAATGAGAGGCTTTCCCTTAACCGGAGCAGCCAACACTGGAGGGTTTTGCAGGTATTGCTTGATCTCGTCTAGTGCGCTTTGGCACTTTTGATCCCAGACGAACAGGGTTCCCTTCTTCATCAGGTGACTGTAAGGACGGCACTTGCCTGAAAGATTGGCTATAAATCGCCGTATGTATGCAAGCCTCCCTTAGAGAGACCGCAACTGTTTGAGAGTTCTCGGCGGAGGCATTTCCATGATCGCTTTGATCTTTGACGGATCTATTTCAATACCTCGGTGTCGAACAATGAATCCCAGGAATTTGCCTGAGGAAACTCCGAATGCACACTTGAGCGGGTTCATTTTCAAGTTGTATTGTCGAAGGCGCTGAAAATACGGTCTTCAGATGTTCGAGATGTTCCTCGTATGATTTGTTTTTAACCACGAGATCATCGATATAGCATTCGACGATTTCGTGTATAAGGTCATCGAAGATCTTCGTCATGGCCCTCTGATAAGTAGCACCGGCGTTCTTTAAACCGAAGGGCATCACTTTATAACAGAATATTCCTAAAGGGGTCCTAAAGGCTGTGTGCTTCTGGTCTTCTGGATGCATTTTTATCTGGTTATACCCCGATGAGCCGTCCATGAAGGAGAAAACCTCATGAGTGGATGTATTGTCTATCATCAATTCGGTGACTGGCACTGGGAAATCATCCTTCGGGCAAGCTTTATTGAGATCCCGAAAGTCCACGCATACACGCACTGTCCCATTTTTCTTCATCACCAGGACGATGTTGGCGATCCACTCCGGATATTGAACCTCCTGGATAAAGCCAGAGTCGATCAGCTTCTTGACCTCGGCGTTGATACTCATCTCGAGCTCGAGCCGCATTCTCCTCGGCGCCTGTTTGACTGGTTTGACGTTTGGGGATATCGCCAATCTGTGCACAGCAATTTCTAGATCTAGTCCCGGCATTTCGGAATAGTTCCATGCGAAGCAATCTTTATGCTGTAGAAGCACATCCTTTAACGTAGCCACCCTTTCTTCAGATAGCAGCTCGCTGATGAATGTTGGTCGCGGGTCATTTGCCGTCCCCAACTCAATTTTCTTGAGATTATCTGCAGTGGTATGGATTCCATCTTCCAGCACTTTTGGCGCTGGTGGGAATTCTGAGATTATCTCGTCGCTGCTGTTTTCGAAGCACCAAGGGAGCTCATCTATGTCCTTGGTCTCTTCTTTTAATATTGTGATCATGTGACAGGTACGAATTCGCTTCCAATCCCAATGTGGAACTGGTTCTTCTTTCGTGGCCTTAGGCTCGTGCTTTCGTGGCGGCGTTACCCTCCAGTTGTCGGACAGAGCGAACTTGCCGAGATGGTACTGATCTTCGACCCAATTCTTAAAGGTGAAGCAATCTTCAAGAGGATGCCCTATTACTCGGTGGTAAGAGCAATAGTTTGGGTCAGAGACTTCGCCTGCTTGTTCGGGGTTTTTGGACTCCGGCAGTGTAAGCATTCGATGTTTTAGAGCAAGATCAAGTATCTTCTTCATCTTGTCCCGAGGAAACGAGTACGCTCGACCCATTTTCTTCATGAGGGATAGATCAATAACGCTTGACTCCCGTTTGCGTGGCTTCTTAGCCCTGCTTTGTTGCTGTTGAGCGCCTTTTTGGCCTTTCGACTTATTTCTGCTTTTGCGCCGAGCCTTCTTTATAACAGGTTGACAGGGAGCAGCCTTTTCATCTTTCACGGCTTGTTGGAGAAGGCGTTGCATTCTGTCTTTCTCGTAGATGACCATTTCGCGGTTATGGTCGTCTCGGACTTTTTGAGCAGCTTCCCTTATAAGCTTATCCATTTGTTCTTCGAACGACGGACTGGGCTCTTTTGCATCTGGAACTTTCACTGGCTTAGGATTAGCGTCCTCCCATTGAGCATCCGCTTCTTCATCGAAGTCGTACACGACATAGCAGCTGTTTAGTAGCCCCCGTTTCTTTGACCGGACGTATCCAAGCCCAATTGTTTCCATTCTCCCATTAGGCAGTTTGCGTTCAGTCCCGGGAACGTTCCAAACCCTGTCATAGAATTTGGTCTTCCTAACAGTCTGTTTGAAGGGTATCCCTTGGCGCTTCAGGAGCTTCTTCAAACCTTCCGTATAATATCTGGGAAGACGGATAGGCTGAAGCCTGTCGAGCGTAGGATCCGCGCCATGCCAGATTTCCTTTTCTACCTTGGTTTCTTCAGAGCGGTAAAACAGAATTGCTTTCTCGCTCTCTCGCTTGGGACGGACATAGAATGCCCGCAACTCTTCTACACAGTAGATATTAAGTGCGTCCAGTTCTTTATGGTGTTTAAGCGGCACTATGGCGACTCGTAGACTTTGCTTTTCGTCAGCGGACGTTCGTATTGAAGGTCGAGCAGAGAATACAATACGGATCTCATCTTCCGATTCGCTACCAAAGATCAATGTAGGAGCCGATGGTCCCGGCTTGTTGTCTTGGGGCGGACCCGAATAAACTATCTCCTCTTCCTCTTCAGTATCACTGCCGAAGACCGGGATGGTAGCGTTAGCTTTGTTCTCCGGCTTGTGACACTTCTCTGTGTCTTCGAAATCCGGTAAGAAGTATTTGGCGTCTTCATATTTGCGGACCTCGTTCACAGAGAAAGGGTTCAGTTCTCCCATCACGGTATACTCGAAACCATCCTTAAAATACTTCATACACTGATGTTGTGTAGAAGGGATGATGTTGTACTCGTGTAACCATGGTCGGCTGAGCAAAGCGTTGTAGCATGTCTTGGCGTCTATGACGTGGAACTTAATGTCCGTGACGAGTAGCCCGAAGCGTAGCGTCAGTATCACATATCCAAGAGTCTTTGACGATTGGGAGTCGAACCCGGAGATGATGATCTTATCCCGAGCAAGGTGCTGGACGCTCATGCAGATTTCCTTCAACACCCGCACGTTGAGTAGGTTGACAGACGATCCGTTATCGATCAAGATTTTTTCTATCTTTATATCATGGCAATATCCTGAGACATAGAGGGGGCGATTGTGTTCGCACGTCCCAAGGAGAAGGTCTTCGTCCCCGAAAGTGACATCGGCCGTGTGCACTTCCTCCAATTCATCCTTCATCTTTTCTTCGGCCAGGCATGCTTGGAATTGTTCTGGGTCTTGGAGCGCCTTAATTAACGAAACTCTCGCCTCTTTTGATAGCAAAAGGGCGTCAAGAATGCTGAGCTGTGAGGGTAGCTTCCTCAGATGCGCTAAGACGTTGTAATCCACCTTATTCTTCTTCGGTGGGTTGTTGGCATTTAGCTCTTCCAGAACTTGGTCATCTAAGATGATATCTTCAGAGACCTTTTCTTTCCCTTTATCTTTTCTGTTTGAGGGTCCGAGGTTCTTTTCAGGCAGTGTCCGATTCCGTAGCCGGATATTTTCGCAGACCTTCGGCTCTTCTTCTTTTCCCGAAGTGGATTCTTTAAAGAGAGGGGAAAGTTCCAGCTCTTCATCAGAATCGCTCTCGAATGTAGGCACTTATGACCCGCTAGTGTTAACCATGCGACAATTGCCGGTAGTTCTTTTAATCCCTTCGGTCGTATTTCTTTGCTCTCGAAGAGTTTTACGCTTTTCCCGCTTAAAGCGTTGTCGATGAGCAACGTATCTTTGCCACCATCTATCGAAAGCTTTGCACTCCTGAGTGGGGTGCGAAACTTTCTGATGATATAAGCAATAGGAGGGGTGCATTTCTATTTCACCAGTAATTTTTCCTTCAGAGGATGGTAGCTTCATGCCCATTGATATGGCCTTAGCAAACTTTTTCCTCATCTTAAATTGGCTTTTGTCAGCGGTGGAGGCATTTTGCTCCAGCGGGATCATCTCAGCTCTTTTATCAAGTCGCTGGCGCTTGGCCCTTTCAAATATAGCCGTCTCGCGTTCTCGATCAGCTTTACTTTTCAATCGAGCTTCGTTAAGGAACGCGTCAATCATTTCAACTGATGGCTCCGGAATTTTTGATTCGGTATCTGCCCCCAGCGTTTTAGTGCTAGGAGTCTCCTCATTGTTTACGATCGAATGGGAAATCATATGACATCTCGCCACATATTCCTCGGATTCATCCGATGAACTTTCTCCCTCTTCTCCTTCTTGAAAGACGTGATTGAGGAACTCTTGGAGTGTAATGGGAGTCCGTGCCTTTTGATTGTATTCATCCAGCGCGTCAATTTGCTTTTGCAAGTTCGTGCGCTTGTCGCCAGGCTTCACGGGCTTCTTGGATTTCTTCTTCTTCTTTTTCGAAGATTTTGACGGCTGGTTGCGAGTGTTTAAACCACCATCATCGGTCTTTGGAGTTGGACGTAGCTTCAACACCCCCTCAATGACCTGCGGTTCCAACGGGTTCTTCCACTTGATTGCTGGACATGTCTGAAGATCGTTTATCATTCTCTTTGTCTTGGCTGATAATACGACCTCCCAAGGATCTTCTTCAACGACGGAGCATGTTTCCCCCGGCGTATTCGTCCCCTTAGAGGTGTGGAGCTGCGGGGGATTCACCTTCCATTTGTCAGATAACGCGAACTTGCCCTGTCGGTATTGGTTTTCAAGCCAATTCTTGAAAACGTAGCAATCTTCGATCGGATGGCCTAGTACTCGATGATAAGGACAGTAGTTGGGCTCGTTGACGTCACTTGGTTGCAACGGACGTTTTGGATCCGGCAGATTTATGAGTCTGTTGCGCAACGCCAGCTCGAATAACCTCCTCATTTTATCGCGAGGAAAGGAATAAGGACGTCCCATCCTATCCTCAAGGGGTACGTACGGGCGCATATTATTTTGACGAGCCACTGGCTTCGGGTCGCTTGGTTGTTGTTGAGCATTAGCGACGACGATCGCTTTTCCCTTCCCTTTGTCATTTCGGGAGTCCGTCCTTGGAAGAGGAGGTTTATGGCCCATCTGATCCATCTGTGCTAGTTTGTCGATCAAGGCCTGGAAGGTAGTCGGCTTGAAAAACATCATAAACTGCGAGATGGTTGCTTGTGGATCGAGGGTCCCCACAAACATACCTACTGCGGGAGCTTCTTCGATGCGCTGCTCGCACTTCGACCATAAATTCCGCCATCGTATAGCGTACTGAACCCATGTTTCGCCGGGTTTTACCCTGGCATTAATCAGTGCCGTCATCGGGGTACATTCACTGGCGCTTGCAAAACGCTGAGTAAACAACAGCTCCATCTCCGCGAAGGTTTTGATAGAGTCGTTCGGGAGCTCGGAGTACCATTCGAATGCCGTATCTGATAAGCTTCCAACAAACTGGCGAAGCAACAGCTTGTCGTCACCGCCGGTATTGCCGCAGAGTGCCCTGAACTGGGCAACATGCTGGTAAGGATTGCCCGTCCCCTTATAGACATGGAACTTGGGAATTGTATAACCTGGCGGGTACTTGATTTGATCGTACCAACTTGGATATGGCCGCCCCATTTTTACGACCTGACCGGCCACTTCGGTCGCATGATGAACTCGTATTTGCTGGGCGATGTACTTATCCAAATCAGCTTTGGAGATTGTATCCTCTTTAGCTGTCGATAGAGCTGGTGGAGGATTTGATGTCTCTCCCCTATCGTCTCCAAGGACGATCGGGGGCTCTTCAGCCGGAGGATCTTGTTGTATCATCATCCTTATCATGTCTTGGAAGAGGAGGACCATACGCTGTATGTTGGCTGCTTGTTCAGCAGCTTCTTTGTCCTTCTTCTCCAATATCCGACGAAGGAATTCAGCGTCGGTTTCTTCCTCTTGGCGCTCATCTGAGGACGTTTCAGGATTTTCTTTTGGCCCTGTAAGTGCGGCCATAGCGTTCATCATTTCTTGAAGCTTTTGCTGTTGCTCCTGCACCTTGGTCACTGATCGGGTAAGCGGTCGATGACCCGTAGATATGCGGCTATCTTCTTTTCCAGACGCCACATAGACGGTATGGACTATAATGCCCCCTGACTTAGGGCGTTTGAGTTCACCACCTTGGATATTTGTCGCCGGCGTGGGGGTTTTCTCTGGCCTTCTTCTTTTGTGGGCCGTTGAAGTTGAAGGGGCCGTTGCAGTGGGCACCCTAGCGATCGTTGTCCCTTGCTGTTCAATAGGACGGTCTTTTCCTTTTTGCACCTTCGTCTTCTTTCGTTGACGAGAGTGATCTGGGTCAATCACGGAGTCTTGAACCCTCCGCCAAACTTTATAAATTCTTGAGGACAGCCGTTGAGGGGGCTGTTCTTGCTTTGTTTCTAGGACTCTCTCCGCAGGCGGAGGAGATCTTTTCAGTATAGCGGTTGGAGAATTCTTCCGTACCCTCCTCAGCAGTTCAAAGCTGTTCCCAGTTGGAACAGCAGCGTTGACTTCCACTACTGGAGCCGGTGGAGTTAGCCCTGAGGGGGAGCTGCCCCCTGCCTACCTCACTCGTTGCCAATGGCGACGTCGAGCATGACGAGCCGTTGGGACTGGCTTGGAGATTGAGACATCTTCTTTTTGCCCCCTGTCTGAATGAGGCGCCGTCGGTGTTAACCTCTTAAAGACTGAGGTTGTTTTCTGAGGTGTGATATCCAACCTATCGAAGACAGTTCTTCGAGCAGGAACAGGAGCAGGAATCGTCAGTCTTGAAAATACTGACTCTTTGACAGGGGAAGCCGCCTTGACGACTTCTGAAGCAGCAGTCATTGCCTTCCTTGGGACAGCCAGTTTAGAGCTCTGATTTAGCCTGGTGAAAACAGAGGCTGTTGGTTCGGCGGTGGGCGACCCGTTGACAGGGGCCGTCGTAGCAGTGAGCCGGTCGAAGACCGACTTTTTGTTCGCTTCCGGTGCAGGTATTGGCGCAGAGAAGCTTGTAGGTGGGATCATGGTCCCGAAGAACAGGCCAGTGGTGGCTTGGGTCACCTGGTCTACCGGCAGAGCGAGGAAGGAAGCCGCTTGGGGCCCATATGCTACACTTCCGGGGGAGGCGGAGCGTCCGTTGTAGTGGCACTTCGAGCAGTTGGTGCAGTTAGAGGCCATTAATGTTTGATTTCTGCGCCAGGCAAAAGACCAAATCGAAGTAACTTGAAATCCGAAGACAACCATTTAACAAACCGCGATTGGTTCGCGAAGACGATACACGAAGTGTGGAGTGGAAAGAGGAAGAAGTCCCACCGGGCGTGCCAGAATCTGTTCCCCTCCGAAAGGCGGCCGACGACTTCGCGTCTCGCCTGAGATTCGGGGCAGATGCTATTTGGTTTTATCCGTCTACTTCTCCGAAAATGCCAAGTTGATTTTTGGCACCTTGTATCGGAGGTTTAGACGGATGCGGCCGATGTAGCAGACTTCGTCAGATTCCCCCTCGCTTGAGGGGTTTTTGATTGTGGGGACGCTCTTCCCTGCAGGCGCAAGCCCCTGCAGTTAATTACGCTACCGCATTGCGGTAACAACTTTCTCCTTCTCCAGAATTTCACTTCATGTCGTGTGTGTTTGTTTTGTTTGTGGTTGCCCATGGATTGTATACGGAGACTGAGTAATGCCGTCGCCCGTAGGACGTGGATTAGTCCAAATCCGTATTTACTTAGATTTGGGTTTGGTGTTTTTAGTTTAAGGATACGTTAGTCGTATTGAGACTAAGATCGACTTAAACGTTCATCAAGGATACGTTAGTCCTGTTTTGGACTAAGATCAACTTGACGTGGTGATTCATTTAATATATGGCCGTCGGGACTCATCACCTCTCTAACGTCGTTGAAGGATTACAATGACAGGTGTCAGAGGAGTTCAGAGATGTACCCTTGAACCAAAATCAATTTGGGGTTTTATAGTCCACTTAAATGTTTAAGGATACGTTAGCCGTGTTTGGGGCTAAGATCAACTTAAACGGGATCGTTTAGATCCGACAAAAGAGCATTTGGAGGCTCTATTGTTCCAGTGTAGTGGTCCATGTTCCAGTTTAGGGACGTAGTGGTCTATGTTCCATTTTAGGGACGTGGTGGTCCGCTATTAGTTTAAGGACGTCTCGATCCAATATTAGTTTAAGGACGTCTCGGTCCAATATTAATGTATGGTCGTCGGGACTCGTCACCTCTCTGACGAAGTTGAATGATTACAACGACAAATGTCAGAGGAGTTCGGAGATGTACCCTCGAACCGAAGTGAATTGATTTAAAAGAGCAATCTTGCTCAGTCAATTTAATTTAAGGACTTATGGCCAAAATTGGGCTAAGTCCAGTTTCAACATTTTTTGTCTTTGGCCTGTGCTGGGGCTTCACCCCTTTTTAGTAATGCACTGCATTATTCTTGTTTTGGTTGGGCTTTGCCCTTTTATAAATGATGCAGAGCATCTATTTTTTTGTTTGGGCTTTGCCCCCCTTTTAAAATGCATAGCATTTTTTTATTAGGCCTGTTAGGCCTTTTTATTAGGCTCTGTCCCTTTTCTTTAACAATGCAGAGCATTAGATACTTTGACAGTGCCCCACGTGGCTTGTCAGGCGCTTTGCGCTAAGTGTTGAGCGCAAACTCATATGGTGGTGACACGTGTCACGCTCGGGTGAGCACAAGCGCAATAGCGCCATGCGTTGCGCTGCAGACACGTGGCGCGCTCTGGTGAGTTGCGCTAATTCTTGAGAGCAGAGCTCTGTTTCAAGAGCGCGTAGCGCAAGTGGTTTTATGGCTGACACGTGTTGCGCTCTGGTGGGCGCAAGCGCAATAGCGCAGTACGCTGCGCTAGTGCGCTGCGCGGTTGCGCTACTGACACGTGGCGCGCTCTGGTGAGTTGCGCCAATTACAGAGAGCAAAGCTCTATTTCAAGAGCGCGTAGCGCAAGTTGTTCTGTGGCTGACACGTGGCGATCTCACAAGGGCGCAACAGCACAGTTTGGAAATGCAAAGCACTAAGAATCTTTTAGATTCAAGAACAGAAGTGCAAAGCACTATTTGATTTCTTGATCTAAATTAGATCAAAGAAAAATAATTTTTTCTTTTTTGTTTCAAGAACCAGAGGTTCATAAAAGTGCAAAGCACTATTTTTATTTTATTGTTTTCTTCTTGTTTTAAAGAACCAGAAGCTCATAAGATGTGCAAAGCACCATTTTTTTTATGTAAAGATCATTGGTCTTGTTTTTAGATCAATAATCTATTAGAAGAAATTTCTTCTATTTCATGAAGGTTCTTTACCTTTTTCTTGGAATTTTCTCAGAGTTCTCTCTGTTTGAAGCTTTTGACTTTTTTTTTAAAAAAAAATATGTTGAAAAAAATATGTTGATGATTGAATTGAGGTCTAGGGTCCTTTTTATAGTGTCCATAGATTAGTTAAATTTGTTAAAGAGATCATTCTCTGAGTGATTTGGGGAATTTTCCCCACCGTTGGATTTTTTATCCGAAAGCCTCTGTTTTACAGAAGAAAATCTTCTTGTTTTAACAAGAACATAAAAGATTTCTTAGAAATTTAATTCTGTTTGGCGCAGATGCCTCAGCGCGTGACACGTGTCGCGCAGCGCAACTGCGCAAGCGCATCAGCGCTGACACGTGTCGCGCAGCGCAGAGCGCAGCGCATCTGCGCTGACACGTGTCGCGCAGCACAGTACTAGCGCAACTGAAGCGTTGCTTCCTTTAATAGAGCTTTGCTCTGATTGGGCGCGCCTTCTTGGGCGCTGCGCTGACGTATCAGCGCCGGACACGTGGCGCGTTGCGCCCGAGATTTGAAGCGTTGCTTCAAAATTTGAATTTTGAATTTCCAGCAGAGTTTTGCTCTGATTGGGGGAAACAGTGGCATGTTGAGAAACAAACATCTTTTGTTTCTCCTTGTGGTAGAATAGATATCTATATGAATGTTTTGGATATCCTATAAATTTACACATGACCGATCGTGTCTCGAGTTTGTCTGGATTCTGCTTTTTGACAAAAGACGGAAAACCCCATATCCTAACTCTTTTAAGAGATGGTCTCTTTCCACACCATATCTCATATGGAGTGGCAGACACGGTCTTGGTTGGTACCCTGTTTAACAGATACATTGCTGTCTCCAATGCATGTCCCCAAAAGGAAAGCGGTAACTCCGCATTACTCATCATGGACCGTACCATATCTAATAGAGTACGATTCCTCCGTTTTGACACACCGTTGTGCTATTGTGTGTAAGGGGGAGTGAGCTGAGAGAGAATCCCATTATCTTTTAAGAAGTCTGAAAACTCTGTACTCAAATACTCTCCACCTCGATCCGATCAAAGTTTCTTGATGCTCGAGACTGTTTTTTTTTATACTTCAAGTTTATACTCCTTGAATTTCTCGAAAGCTTCGGATTTATTCTTTAATAAAAACACGTGTCCGAATCTGGAGAAATCATCAGTAAAAGTAATGAAGTATGAAAACCCGCCTCTACCATGTGTAGACATTGGTCCGCATACATCACTATGTATAAGGCCTAAGAGTTCTACAGCTCTTTCTTCGTTTCCAGTAAACGGAGTTTTGGTCATTTTACCTTTGATACAGGATTGACAAGTCGTATAAGATTTATATTCAAAAGGATTTAAATATCCATCTTTATGTAGCTTGTTTAGTCTCGTTTCATTAATATGACCAAGTCTACAATGCCAAAGAAAAGCTTCATTTATATTTGAAAATTTTCTTTTATTTGTATGTTATATATTGAAAACTGTGTGTTGGTTTAGGACGTAAATACCGTTATTTAGTATACCATACCTAATCAACTGTTGATTCAAGTTAATGTTCATAACATTATTTTGCAACACAAAATGATATCCTTCATTGTCTAACAAAGAAATGGATATTATATTACATAGCATACTAAGTACATAATAACAAAGGTTCAAAACCAAAATACATCCCGAAGGCAACCCCAGATGGTACTCTCCTATAGATACAACATGTACATTAGAACCATTTCCAACCCGAAGAGTATGGTCACCAATCTTCAAAACTCTATTATTTCTCAATCCCTGCATACAATTGCAGATGTGAGAACTAGAACGGGTATCTAATACCCAAGATGCAGAGTTTATAGAAAAACAGTTTTCAGTTACAAACATACCTGAATCGAAAGCATCAATATGCTTCTTCTTCTTGAGATCAGCAAGATACAAAGCATAATTGAGTTTCCAGTGTCCTGACTTGTGGCAGAAAAAACATTCTCCTTTTACACATCCTGCGGCCCCGGATTTGTCTTTCCCCTCCGCCTTTACAACTCCACATCTCGGTTTGGTGGGTTTCTTCTTCTTCTTTCCCTTGGCCTTGGCTTTTGGGATGGAAAAGGAAGATGTACCAGCAAGCAGAGTGGGAGTTTTCGCTGTCTTAAGCGTGCTCTCGGCACTTCTCAACATATTTCAGAAGTTCACGCAGTGATTACTCCAAATCATTCATATTAAATTTTATTATGAATGGAGCAAAAGCAGGGGGAGAGACTGTAGAACAATATCAGTATATTGCTCGTTATTCATGGTCCATCCTAGATCCTCAAGTTCTTCTATAAGACCAATCATCTTCAAGACATGTTCACCTACGAATGTGCCCGGAGCCATCCGCATCTGAAACAACTTTCGAGATGTCTCGTATCGTAAAGTCCGAGATTGCTCTCCATACAACTCTTTTGTATGAAGAAAGATGGATTGAACATCCACCTTCTCATGCTGCTTCTGATGTATATTGTCCATAGAAGCAAGCGCGAGGCACTTGGCCGTGTCACAATCAATATCCCATATTTTTCGGATCTTCTTATCCGAAACAGATGATTCAGGACATGGGACGGGTGGGGCTTTGGCAGTGAGAACATATAATACTTTATCATATGTGAGTGCAATGTTCAGGTTCCTCGGCCATTCTTTAGAATTCGGTCCTGTCAGTTTGTTTTTCTCTAAAAGAAGCTTAAGTCCCGTCATCTGGTATCTGCCATTAGGAAAGAGAAAAGAAAACAATCAGCGAAATGCTTTTGCAAAGATTTAGATTGGTTATTATCTTATCTAATCGATATCTCCTACTGCTTTTATCAAATTTTCTTTCAAAACCTCAAAAAGAAAACTATCCAGGATTAATTACATTCTACAGTTTCGCTAACCGGTCAGCCAGGCCAGTGTTGGTACTTTGAGGGAGGTTCCCCGTGCTTTCACATGGACCTAATTAAAATAAACCTCGTTTTCCCAGAGGTCTAACCCCGTTGACACCTTTCTAGACACCTACTGAATTAGCTAATTGTAAATTGCAAAACTCTCCTGAGAGTAACTCTTACTCACAGTGGGATCAGAATCCAACTATCATATAAAAGGTATGCAATCTCATTGCAAATTTCAACTCTTGAAAGTCCCGATATGGTTTTTACCCCTAGCTTCTTATGACCTTGGCTATGGTCAACATATCATAAGCACTAGTCAAGTTCTACCCGTCATTTCGTGATTAACTAGACCCACCCATATGACCCTTGACTATGATCAACATAATCATATGAATGTCCTAACTAATCGCATCATATGCTTTGTAGGAAGACATCACTTGGCTACCGTACACTACGTCTTGACTATGATCAACATACGTAGCACGAATACTAAGTACTCTGCTTCCTAAAATGATGGAGGGTTGCGGATGGTTTTTATGAAAACCTTTAACGCTTTGAACTTGATCTCGTTGTAGAATCTAAATAGTTTAGAAAAAGGAGTGGCTTAAGCTCCGCATCTTTTGAAACTTGCATTTTTCATAAAAAGGCCGAGTGTGTTTCAAATCCGATTCTACAACATCTTTAGGTTTCTTTTTCTTTACATTAATCTTATTAATGTAGTCCCATCATTTAAGTTCCTAAGCCATCACAGAAAAGAAACGAAAATAGAACATATATTTATGCCATCCGCATTCGCCACAGTGTCCCGTTATGCACCGTTAGGTTACTTAACTAACGGCATAGCGGGACGGGACTAGCGCGAATGTAAAACATAAGCAGCGTTTATTATATATCATATATATAATAATATTCCATTCGTCTAAGATATTAAGTAATCTCATCACAGAATATCAACAGCAGAAGCACATATGAAAATAAAGGATATCAAGGAGGTCCGTATTTTGTATTTAGCCAACAATAGAAAATACAGATTCCACGGTCGCGATGAATAGCCAAGCCCACACCCCTAGACCCATATGAGAGCGGCAAGTGACCCTACCAATTCTAGAGTTTAGAAGACCCGGTCTCTGTTGGATATAGTGCCCTCAAAGTAAATTATTGGATCGCATGTAGGTGATTGCAATGATTGAGGGATGACCTATACCGGTAGGACAGTCTTACTCGAGATGATAGTATGCTATCTAGTTTATCTTTATCATCGTGTACTGCTTTAGGTGACATTACAGATCACTATTGCACGTTGATAGAGCCCCTAGGATTCTTGCTTGACTACCAACAATATGATGGCGATCATATACATGAGAGTTGGGTAGTCTATAAGCACATCCTTAAAAGTGGTCCCTAAACGTGGGAGTTTCGAGACAGGGCATCGATACTCTGGAGTAGACTAGTGTATAAAGTCGAGACCCCGACGAGGGGCGGTGGCCGGTCTCATAAGCCATTGTTGTCATTTGGTTCACCTAAGATGTATACAGGTGCTCATTGGATTATGAGTGCACTGGACAGGACTCGCCGGGAACCTGCTAGTTGGTTTTATACCTGTCGTCAGATAGCAGTTCCCTGATGACATGTGTACAGGTTATTTCATCGACCTGAGATCGTCATTTGTCTCGTGTGAGTTCCCACTGTGCTTTGATTATTACCCTACCACGGCTCAAAGGAGTCATGCATACAGGTTTTAGTTGGGTACAGTCTCGAGCCACATAGAGGCAGTGAGCGGATCGGCAGGGGATTCGTCTCTCCCGGTATTGGGGGTGAGATCGTGCTGTGTCTGAGGAGCCATTACATAAAGTCCCTGGCCAGGGCAAGCGAGATTTACTGGTAGGTACTCCAGTAGTATCTCAAGGTGTTCTGGGCTACACTCTGACACGACTTATACCGCTTTTTGGGGTCTGACGTTTACCAGCTCCCTAGGCCCGATATGCGATACTCATAGACGAACGGACCAGTCTGTACGGATATTGTCACTGATAGGCTCAGTAGGGTTTCAGGATGAGTTCGCTCATCGTCCTCCCTTGTGCTCAATACCTAAGCAGCCGTTACGTACAGCTAGTACCACTGACGTGCTTATGGTTAAATACACTGCCAGAGTATTGACGAGTCTTTAGAGTCCTCCACAGATTGTTTCCCAAGTTCGGGCGAAACATTATAGAGGCCATATGGTTTATGGCAGGGTTCGAACATATACGTGCACGTGTCATGATTCAGACAGATAATACTGGTGAACTTTGGTTTAAGCCGGATCCAAGTATTATATTGTGTTGGAATACTTTCGTCTCGTGGTATTCATATTCGGTCGGAATACGGATACATGTATGTATATACAGATGAGGGGTATTCTCGTAATCTGTTACGAGATTACTTTAGAAGATGCATTTCTTTTTGGGTTAATCATTTTGGTTTAAATGATTATTGGATTTGGAAAGTGTGACTCATTTTTGGTGACTCATTAATTCTAGCATGTTCACTAATGACTCATGGTAATGAGTCATCTAGTGAGTCATGATAGAATTAATGGAGTTTGTTTTGGGTGTAGATATTTTTAGGGTTTGTGGAGATATTTTCTTTGTTTTTCATAACAAAACCTCATTATATCTACACACCAAAAAAAGAGGGCAGCCACACATGATATTTTTGGTGCTTGGTTTTTGCTCTCTTGATTTATCATAAGCTCACACTCTTCATCTCTTTGCATCTTCTTCAACCTCTACCCTACCCCTCTCATGTGATGAGAATCCTAGGGTGTATTGAGACAAAGTATTCACACTTCTCTCTACTTCAAATTTGGACATGTCGGCTAGCAAACTTCATGTTCGAGTTGCTTCGGTTTGAAGCGGGAGCCCGTATAAAGATTCCTTGATGTGGTGTCACCTCGAAGAGGAGATCGGAGATCGAGCGAGATCGGAGATGCCGCAACAAGCAAAGGATGGTGGCTAAAGACCGAAGGACACGGATCGATCGGTATAGCCTTTCTAACATCTTTACAGTATACTAGTTTATGGTTAATGGAATGATCCGGGTTTTAAGGTTACGTTAGCGCCAGTTTGTAAAAGTTTTTTTTTCCGCATTTGGCGTCGTATTGACGGCCGGGGCGCTGGCGTAGACTTACATGGTATCAGAGCCAAACTATTAACCGTTTACTAGTGGTTTAGACAATGTTAAAGTATCGAAACCGAAACTAACCCAAACACTGCTACTGAATTTGCAGTTTCCGTTGTTTTTGAAATGTTCTCGAAAAATTATTTAAACATGTGCAGAAGACTACTGGAGTGACCACAGGACAACACCCCAAACACGAGCCCCTGTCGCCGGATTTTGGCCGAGCCCAAGTGAGCAAAATCCGAGGTCGCCGGCCGTTTTGAGGCATCTGGGTTTGGTTTTTTGGGTGTTGTCTGGTCTCTGGAAAGTTGGTTCAGTGGTATTGTTTGTGTAGCCCAATTTGGATATTGTTTTATCAGGTTGTTTGGGCTATTCGGGGGTTATTTCGAAATTGATATTATCTAACATTGTTTAAAGTTTGCAGTGCATTACATTACTATCTGTGACCGTGAATGTCATTCGAGCGGTAAATCATGTCTAATTTCTATAGCTCTTTTAGACGGGTTTGCGAACGTGACATTCACGTTGATGTTCTGTGTTATGCTGTGATGTTGCGGATTTTTCGTGGTGGATAGCTTGCGTGCAATGGTAGTGCTGTTTGGAAATATTTGTACATTTGATATCGCACGGCGAGCGTCCAACATGTGGACTGTCGTCACTGCCTGTTTGTATATTATTCTTTTGGGGCACGACCGGGTTGAGATCGATGTACCCGTTGTACATATTTTCTTTTCTGTACTAGGTTTACCCTGCGATGAAGTGCACGGATAGCCGGGTTCTAGGGGGCAACTGGCCCGCATCTCATGGCTTTGAAATGGAGGGGGCCTCACTCTAGAATTGGCAGACTATTCGCCGCACTCGTGGGGGGTACAGGTTGACCCAAGGAGGAGTGCCCAAGTTACCGGATTCCGTGAGGTGCTTGGTGGTCCATTCACTTTGTTGAAGGGGGCTGCCTCGCTTCAGGTTTTGGCGGATAACTTGCCGCACTCGTAGGGGTCTAGGGTTTCATTGCAATGGCTATCCACACGACCAGGGGAACGTCGGGTTTCAGTAGCGGCTCTATGAAACCCGGGGATCCCAGCTTATCTGTATTGTTCTGTGATGCTTATTATTATTCTATAATGTTGCATTTATCACGCCTGGAGCGATTATTGTATATTGATATATATACTAGTATATGTTGTATAAGTTTTACACCCGCGCTAGTCCATTTCCCGCTCTGTCATTAGTTAAGTAACCTAACGGGTGATGACGGGACCCAGTGACGAATGCGGATGGCATATACATACATTTTATTTTCGTTCTTTTCTGGTGTGATTAATTGATAGGACTGCGTTGATTCTAATCGATGCAAAGGAAAACAAACCTGTTTGGATGTTGTTGGAATATTTTTCAAAAAGCTGTTATTGCAAGGACGTTCTCTTTTGTATTGCATAGAGGTATTCGGTTATGAATATCCAGCACCTCATTCGACAAGGAAAGGGCCGAGATCCCTTCACCGGGAGTGACCCCTTGGGCAGAGATTTGCGTCAGGATAATAACTTCACTATAGTCGATTACGTTTTGGTTTGCATCGCGGTATTCAGTTGGAATATCCTGCACCTCATTCTACGGGGAAAGATCCAAGATCCCTTCACCGGGAGTGACCTCTTTAGCAAAGGTTTTCGCCACTATATTTTTGTAAAAATCTATCTGGTTCCTTCAACGATATCAAGTTCATTACGTTAAAGGTTTTTCTCCAAAAACCAGCCGTAGCCCTCCGTCATTTCAGACGGGTAGCACTTAGTATTCATGCTATGTTTGTTGACCTTCGTCAAGGCATAGTGTATGGTAGCTGCTTATTACCTTTCTGTTGCATAGATAGATGCGTTGGTTTGGGACAGTCGTATAGCCTTGTTGACCTTCATCAAGGGCTTGTACGGGTGGGTTCAAATTAACCTGGACAATGACGGGTAGAACTTGACATGTGACTTATGATTTGTTCACCTTCGTCAAGGCCATAAGAGCATGGGGTAAAAATCATATCGGGAGTTTCTAAAGAAACTGAAACTTGCCAGGCATGCGCATACCTTCTGGAGTGTGATAACGTGAGTGGATTCCATTACGTTATCATGCGATGATAGTTGGATCCCGATTCCCATTGATGAGTTGGTTTACTCTTCGGGTGATCCCGACTAATTCTTCTTTCAGGTTTGGAGGAGAATTTGAGGATACAATGGGAGGTTTCCTGATTAGATAAAGTGATAACCATTCTGATCTAGGTTAAAGTGCACACAGAGTGTTTCTTTTCTCTCTCTCTTTGGCAGCGACCTTGGCCCGACCCTAGACTATGACTCAGTGACCAAGTTAACCGAACCTTCTTATAATACTGGCTTTTGGATTGTCTGAGTTGCATACATCATTGCCACTCCTTCTTTTACCTTTTGCATTTCTCCAGAATACCCCGTATTACTACGAACATCCACTTCCATTGGATAAATCCATCGTATGGTTATATACGAACTCGAAGGAACTTGTTCCAAATTCGAGGATGGATTCAGGTTCGGGAGAAATTGAATAGGACTATTCAGTTGTCATTTCCTTTTACCTTCTCTCAGGTTGCGAGGGCTCCTTGGTTTAGGAGAGTACACCTATTATGCTTATTGAATAGTCTTCTTCCAAACCAACGGCTGGTGCCGAAAGGTAGGGAATGAAGAAAACCAATTAGCCTAAGTATGGTGTGCAGAAGGTAATAAGTAAAGACATATGGAGGGATTAGAAAGAGGGCAAAGAAAAATGCGATTGCTATCATTCACGACCAAACCACGTATTTCATCGCTACTCCTACTTCACCTTTGCTTTTCTCCGGTTCGGGAAAAATAGAATAAGGTTTATTCAGTTTTCTTTTATCATCACCTTCTCTTAGGTTGCAAGTACTCCTAGGATTAGGAAAGTACACCTATTACGCTTATTGGATAGTCTTCTTCCAAACAATAGGCCGGTGCCAAATGGTAGGGAAGGAAGAAAACCATTAAGCCTAACGATGGTGTACAGAAGGTAACGACTAAAGACAAATAAAGGGATTTGGAGAGATGGCAATGAAATATGCGGTTACAGTCGTGAATCTGGATAATTGAAGAGGCATTACTAGGAATACAAGGATACCCCTACGAAACATTTTCATATTTCAGTTTCACTGTGCATTGTTAATTGAAAACTGATTTCCCAATTAGATACTTGCTTCAGGGTATGTATTTACCAGGTTTCATTCTCATTTCTGTATGGTTTTACAGATGATGAGTGGGAGTAAGTTATTGGGAATTAGGTGATCATCCTCATTATATCGGAATTCGTTGTAATTGGTGATATTTGAGGAAATTGCCTGGGTTTTTGCCGGACGGCAAGTACTTGATTTTGAGTATCCGTTTTTGTGCACCAATTTCAAACTGATATATCTGTACGTTTATTTTTATAAAGTGAGATATAACTTTTTGAAATTATGTCAATAATATTTACCTATATCAGTTGATGGTTAGGTAAGGAGCATTGAACAGCGGTATAATTCTTCATAATCATAAGTACAGTTTTCAACCTACGACACACAAGGTTTGAGTTATTCGACTCAGGGGACTCATACAGAGTATTGTATGTTGTCCATTGTCCATTAGGACAAAGGGGTTGGTACTCGTACTATATTCTGTTTACTTGTGACTTCTCCAGTTTTAGACATGTGTTTCGTAGAAATACAATGTCTAAGTTTTGAGAAGTTATAGGTACAAGAATAAAGTAGAGAATCAGGTGTCCCAAGTATCGGGATTCTTCAAGGAGACCGAAAATGTAGATACTTGTGATTGGTATTCAGTTAATAGTAATGATTTTGAGAAACTTGTTTCTCTTTCAGGTTACTTATAATTGGATGAACTCCTAAGTTGAGTAATGCTGATTAGCCTCTCTCCATTTAGTTGACATGCGCTGGAGACAGCTGCATGATTTGAATCTGGTTCCAATTAAATCAGTGCCTATGTTTCTATATGGTATATAGAATGTTTCATATCTTAACAATGTTAAGATACTGGGAGTTTTACGGTTTATGCTTAAAACCAGACTCTGGATAACTCAAGGCACGTTTTTGTAATGGCAGTTTGTTGGTTGACCCAGGCTTTGACGAGAGTTGACTTTCTACCATCTGGAAGATCAATGGTGATATTGTTCTTGACTCGCCACAGTTTTAGTAAAAATGTTTTTTTTCAGAAAACAGTAGTGGGAGTATGGTAGAACTGGAAGTGATTCCAGAACCGCAAACGATTACGGAAAATTTAATAGGACCTAAAGATTCAATCAGGTTTGACATTCCATTAGCCACTCCGCAGATATGGTGGGTAACCTCAGGCACCCGAGAGGTACTTCGGTAGCCTCAAGGACGGTAACAAGGAGGTTCTTGTTTACCCAGACTTGACAATACTGTTGTTCCAGGCTATGAGACCCAGTAGGAGGATAAGTATAGCGTCGTTCTAAAATTTACTTTAGATGTGCACGTATATATTATTCTGCCAGAGGGTTGTTGTGGTCAGTGGGAGCAGCGGAAGCATAGTGGGAAAGTAGCTTATGTCTATTTATAGACTAGAGCAGATATAGAGGAGATAGATCATCAATTTTTGATGTGACAGTCATGGGCTTTGACTTCATCAGAATAGGGGATGGATCAGTTGAGAAAGTAGTAGGGTGTGATGTCCTAGTATTTGGATGACATACACATTGTAGGAAGTGAAATTCCTAAACTATGATCGGTTATACATTGGTTGTCACACAGTAGTTTTTTCACACAGGATATGGATATAATATCAGATATTCTGGTTACTAGATCTATGGTTTTAGATATAGATTTGGGTGGTTTCCCAATCTGGGTACTTTGATAGTATTCTAAAGGTATTTAGAATAGATGACTCCTGGCATGGTGGTGTACCTGCAGGTGATGGAGTCACCCTCTCTAAAGGTGTCTTACAGACTAAAGGGGAGAGGGATGTTCATGATTAACATATCACTTGCTTAGGCAATTGAGTTGATCATGAGATGTCAAGTACCACACCAAATGTTGTTTTTGCATTAGCTGCAATAAGTTGATATTAATCCAATCCTGGAGAAACGTTCGGAAGCAGTTTTAGAACATAAGTGGATGTTCTACGGATTTGATGACGGCAGCCTCTTTTGGGAGACGGTTATCATTCCAGGCTTCCAAGGTGACATGGATGAAAGAGTGATTGTCAGAGTTATAGTTTTCCCTCTGACGAGGGGCAGTAGTTTGGACAGGTAGTCCAAGCGGATACTGAGGGAGGCATGGGGATGGCGATCATATACGTGAGAGTTGGGTAGTCTATAAGCATATCCTTAAAAGTGGTCCCTAGTCGTGAGAGTTTCGAGACAGGGCATCGATACTCCGGAGTAGACCAGTGTATACAGTCGAGACCCCGACGAGGGGCGGTGTCCGACCTCATAAGCCATTGGTGTCAGTTGGTTGACCTAAGATTTATACAGGTGCTCATTGGGTCATGAGTGCACCGGACTGGACTCGCCGGGAACTTGCTAGTTGGTTTTATACCTGTCGTCAGATAGCAGTTCCCTGATGACATGTGTACAGGTTAGTTCATCGACCTGAGATCGTCATTTGTCTCGTGTGAGTTCCCACTGTTCTTTGATTATTACCCTACCACGGCTCAAAGGAGTCGTGCATACAGGTTTTAGTTGGGTACAGTCCCGAACCACATAGAGGCAGTGAGCGGATCGGCAAGGGATTCGTCTCTCCCGGTATTGGGGGTGAGATCGTGCTGTGTCTGGAGAGCCATTACACAAAATCTATAGCCAGGGCAAGCGAGATTTACTGGTAGGTACTCCAGTAGTATCTCAAGGTGTTCTGGGCTATACTCTGACACGACTTATACCGCCTTTAGGGGTCTGACGTTTGCCAGACCCTAGGCCCGATATGCGATACTCATAGACGAACAGACCAGACTGTACGGATATTTTCACTGATAGGCTCAGTAGGGTTTCAGGATGAGTTCGCTCATCGGCCTCCCTTGTGCTCAATACCTAGGCAGCCGTTACGTACAGCTAGTACCACTGATTTTCTTGTGGTTAAATCCACTGCCAGAGTATTGACGAGTCTTTAGAGTCCCCTACAGATTGTTTCCCAAGTTCGGGCGAAACGTTGTAGAGGCCATATGGTTTTATGGCAGGGTTCGAACATACACGTGCACGTGTCATGATTCGGACAGATAATACTGGTGGGCTTTGGTTTAAGCCGGATCCAAGTATTATATTGTATTGGAATACTTTCGTCTCGTGGTATTCGTATTCGGTCGGAATACGGATACATGTATGTATATACAGGTGAGGGGTATTCTCGTAATTCGTTACAAGATTTCTTTAGAAGATGCATTTCTTTTTGGGTTAATCATTTTGGTTTAAATGATTATTGGATTTGGAAAGTGTGACTCATTTTTGGTGACTCATTAATTCTAGCATGTTCACTAATGACTCATGGTAATGAGTCATCTAGTGAATCATGATAAATTAATGGAGTTTGTTTTGGGTGTAGATATTTTTAGGGTTTGTGGAGATATTTTCTTTGTTTTTCATAACAAAACCTCATTATATCTACACACCAAAAATAGAGGGCAGCCACACATGATATTTTTGGTGCTTGGTTTTTGCTCTCTTGATTTATCATGAGCTCACACCCTTCATCTCTTTTCATCTTCTTCAACATCCATCCTACCCCTCTCATGTGATGAGAATCCTAGGGTGTATTGAGAAAAAGTATTCACACTTCTCTCTACTTCAATCTTGGACATGTCGGCTAGCAAACTTCATGTTCGAGTTGCTTCAGTTTGAAGCGGGAGCCCGTATAAAGATTCCTTGATGTGGTGTCACCTCGACGAGGAGATCGGAGATCGAGCGAGATCGGAGATGCCGCAACAAGCAAAGGATGGTGGCTAAAGACCGAAGGACACGGATCGATCGGTATAGCCTTCCTAACATCTTTACAGTATACTAGTTTATGGTTAATGGAACGATCCGAGTTTTAAGGTTACGTTAGCGCCAGTTTGTAAAAGTTTTTGTTCAGTATTTGGCGTCGGATTGACGTCCGGGGCGCTGGCGTAGACTTACAGTCTCGACTCCTCGAGATGGCCTCCCAGTGAACCCTAGAACCCGGTCACTTATGCTCCCCACCTTGGGTCTATCCTAATACAGAAAAATAAATAATATACAATAATGGTGACATCATCCTAAACCCGGAAGTACCCCAAATAAAAGAATATTTCATACAATTAATTTTTACATGAATGAAAATAAAAACTCTCATCTCACATAAATCCCCCGGTTATTCAATCACGACGATCATGCGCATCATATCTCAGCAACACATAGCATCACATATCATCAACGTAAGTAAGTATGCGTACCCTGATTGTCGTTGATGTATAGTAACATAACCGGCGATACACCACATACTACACTTACGGTCGTAGAAAAGAAAGTAAAAAACAACTACACTTTGAATCATCACTTTCACATATATCAAGACGATGTTAAACGTTTCGATCGAATCAACAAACACCCACAAATTTCCCCGGGAACTCAACACTTGAGCAAAGTTAAGAAACCCAAAAACGTGCCACGGTGTTTATGGACCAGCCGTAGAAGGGTCAACCCTTGCCTCACCTATGGCGCCACAGGACTACGGCAAACCCTAAGGTTTGGCTGCAGTTCCATGGTCATAAAGTCGAGTTAGGGTTACGTTCTTCTAGAGGGTCCATAGGGATACTTGCACGATCTTCCGAATATGTTCAACTTGGGAAATTCCAACACTTGAAAATTTCCAGCGAGTGTCTTATTGTGGGGTTCGAACTGTTAAACATTGTCTAGGTTACCATTACAGTGCTAAAATAAATGACTACGAAACACTACGAATTAGCCCCTAATCAAAATAAACATCACATGAAATTTTGGGCTAAACAAACAATACCTGAAACCCCAAAATCTATAGACCAGAGCACCAGACCAAAATGAGACGATCAGAGGCGGGGGGGCCGGCCAAGCCGGATTTTTGGGGTTGGTGGCCGGTTCAAAACCGGTAGAATCCCCTCGTTTTTCTCAAGTGTGCTCAGTACAACATATGTAAACTTCTGCAGTTGCTTAAATAATTTCTAGACGACTTTTTTTAAAAACAACAGAAAGTAATTTTTAGGGTTTCTATATATCGTATTTTTTGGAGTTGTTTTCGTTTTCGTAATCATTATAACATCGTCTCTAAATTTCTAGCATGGCTCTGATATCACTGTTGGATTTCCTTAGCACCATACCTAGGGTTTTGAAGCATCACACATGCCACTATAAAATTTTTAAGGAGGTGCTAAGCAAACTAAGCATGAATCGGACTAGAATTTTAGGGTAACAACAAACTAGTATCACATACTAGAGGTTATCTAACACTAGAGATAAGTAATACAACCTTTGTAGACTTGCCTCCTTGACTCCTTGGACCTTTGAGAGTTTGAACTGGCTCGCTAGAAACCTTCCTAGTCCACGATGATCCACCCGAAGTCCCTTTGCTCAAAGCTCCTTGCTTCACTTGATCAAGGATGAAGATGAAGCAAACACTTTACACTAATGGGCTAGAGTAGTGTAGAACGGTGATGTGATTTGTTTTCTAACTTCAAAACCCTTACTTTTTATCTACCTCACTCAAAGAAAAGCTCAAGAGAGCATGAGAGAGGAGGAAGATGAAGATGGCAAAAATTGAGCTCAAGTTTTGTGATAATCCCTAAAATAAAAAGAGAATAGAAAATATATAAATGAAAGTCACACTCACATCTAACCATGGTAACTAAATATCTAGATATTTATTTTAGAGTTTAAAGCAACTAAAGAAAGTTAAATCATGGTCAAAACAAAGGTTAAATAAAGAAGTGTGTAGAATTATCAACCATGAATTAATTTTCTTTTTCTTTAACTCAAAAACAAATATATATATATATATATATATATATATATATATATATATATATATATATATATACATACATACATATTAGTTCCATGTGAGTCTTGCATTGCCATCACAAGTGTATCAACAACCACGACACAATGTATGTATGTCTGTGTGTATGAACATAAATATATGCATACATGCATGCATACATCCAAAAAAAAGGTTTAATAAAAGTGAGATAAATAGTCAATGTTTAATCAACACTTGATTTAACAAACCGGTCATATCACATACGACCCGACCAATAGTAAACGCCCGATTAATATACGGTATCATATACACGCATCTAATCGAGCTCCCGCGCATATCTCATATGCACACCACATCGTTTCGCCTGAGCTAGGAAACTCTTGTGTGGGATTCTAAGACTCGTCAATACGCCGGCAGTAGGTGATGATCACATCAAACACACACAAGCCGCAAGCAGTCAGCTAAACGTAACGGCCACCCGGATATTGAGCGATCAGAAGAAAAACAAGCGAAGCTGTCAAAACTCCCGTCGAGCCAACTGGCAACACTTACCGTACAGTCCGGTCTCTTCGTCAGATATGTTGCATATCGAGTCAAGGGATGGTTTCGTCGACCCCAATAAATCAATAAGTCATGCCAGTGTATGGCTCATAACAGATCGAGAAACTATTGATAACACTTATCAGTAAATCTCAGCAGCCCTGGCCAGGGATCCTGTTATAGCCAATCGAGAATAGCGCAACATCAACCCCCAATACCGAGAGAGATGAAACCCCTCCTATCGATCATTGCCTCCATGTGCCTCAGGACTATACCCAAAATCCACCTGTTTGCACGACTCAGTAGAGCCGTGGTAGGGTGGAGATCAAAGTACAGTGAGAGGACACACAAGACTCTATGGCGATCTTGGGTCTACTGACTACATGTGCCAGTGTCACCTGAGAACTGCTATCCGACGATAGATATAATACTACATAGGAGTTCTCGGCGAGTCCGTTCAGTGTACCTAGTCTCCACTGAGCACCCGTATACAATCTTTGGTGTCACCACACTAGATGGATATGGGATCATCCATTGCTCATCATATGGGACAAGAATGGTATACGCTAGTCTACTCTGGAATATCGATGCCCCGTCTCAATATACCCACGACCGGGAACAGTTCAAGGATATGCTCATAAACTACACGTGTCCCACTAATACGATCCGCATCATAGTCCCAGTAGTCAAGCAAATATCTTAAGGGCTTTATCAACATGTACCAAATGAGTAAGATGCATGATCAAATGAACATGTTAATATAAAGTAAACCAGATAGCATACTATCATGTCGAGCAAGAAAGTCATCTGTATATATATATATACATGTCCAAGCATCTACTATACATATAATGGCCTCTAGAGCATACATATATCCAACACCCATGGTTTGGAAGAAGACTATCCAATAAACGCAATATGTGTACCCTCTCCTAATCCTAGTAGCCCTCTCAACCTGAGAGAAGATAAAGGGGAAAGAAAACCGAATAATCATATTCAATTTTTTCAGAACTAGAATCCATTCTCGAACTGGAACAAGTTCCTTTATGTTTGTATGTAACTATACGATGGATTATCCAATAGATGTGGATCTTCGTAGTGTTCCGTAGAAATGCAAAGGTGATGTAGAAGTAGCAAGGATATATGCAACCCCGTGACAATCCAAAAACCAAAGTGTTTTAAGAAGGTTCGATTAACTTGGTTCATGAGTTTTAGTCTAGGGTCGGGCCATGGTCGCTGCCAAAAAGAGAGAGAAAAGAAACACTTAGCATGCACTCTAACCTAGATCAGAATGGTTAATCACTTTATCTAATCAGGATGGCTCCCACTGTTTCCTCGAATTTTCCTTCAAACCCTAAAAGGAGAATTAGTCGGGTGTTTAGTCGAAATTATCACACTTTTGATATGACATTTTCCTTACTTTTCTTAAATATCTAAAGGTGTTTATTATAAATATGACACATATCAGGGTTTATCTGTAAAAATACTATTTACCATATGTTTATATATTATATTAACATTATGAAGGAAAATGTATGCATATAATATTTATATAATATTTTGATAATTAAATATGCATATCATATCAAATATCCTTAATCAATATACATAAAATATAATATCATATAAAATGGTTAGGATAAGATCTCAAAAATACCAAATATTACTAACATTATTCATTGAGATATGTTGCAAGGTTTAGCTCAGGTCAGGAGATTGAGATAATGAGATGTCAGGAATCAGAAATCTGCCAATGAAGTTAGATAAAATCGAAGAATCAATTCTGGAAGAGACTCGGAAAAGATATGAAGATTCCAGACATCAAATAAATCTCCATGTGTCACATTGAAGCAGCCCTATAATTTTGAACCAATGATCACACCAACACGCGGCGCTTCCACGGCCAAATGCCCATGATTGTGGCGGATCCGCGGCCGAATTGGCGAGTTGGGATTGTGTGGTTTTGATCTTCACAACAAACCCTAATTCTAAGGATCTTTGGTTTCTGGTTTTTGGGGTTATATAAAGGACCGAGGGCTAAACATAGAAATCGTCAATCTTTTACACGAAGCAAATCACCGTCAAAGAACAAGTGATCGAAGACAGGTCCGCGATTCGACGTGATAAGACGACGTGAGATTCGACGGAACATCTACATCCGACGAAGCAGAGATCGAGAGCAGCTTCTTCTTTCTCTTGTAATCTAAACTCGAAGGTTTTGTAATTGTGAAGTTGATTAATAAAGGTAGATCATTAGTTTAATTAGTTAGTATTTAATTTCTGTATTTACATTATGATCTCTATCCGTTCTTCTTCTATCTCTATCATGCGTGAGTAATTCTCCGCTTGATTGGGTTCGTAGGATTAGGGTAGAACAATAGATGAGAAAATGTTTTAACTTATTTTAAGTCTTATGAAGTTTATAAACTTCATCAAAAGAATCGTTAATATCCTTATCGGGCACGCTACCAATTTATTGCTAGTCTCGACCGCGATTTGAGATCAGATTAACAATTGTTTTGTTAAGGGCTAGACATGAATAAAGATCAATGAAAGGACAAGGGTCAATGGCGTGGAAACCCTAGTTTCTTCCAAAGAACCCTAATCCTCATTCATCACTATCTATCTATTTTTAAATCTATCAATAGATAAAAGGAGTAATCTTTATTAGTCATCCATGACTACTAAATCCTAACGAACCCTATAAGCCCTCTTCTGATATAAAATCTACATCTTTAGTTAAACTAGATCTATTTTCTACATCCATATTTTGACGTAGATCTAGAAACTATTCTTCACTATTCTTTATTCTTCTATTCTTCCTCTTTTCAATCAACACGTCTAAACTAAGATTGAAAGATTCCACATATCCCTGAGGACGGCCCGTACTTATCTCGGCTAGCTACACGCGACACCGTTATTGATTGCAGTTACTACTACACACTTCTTTAGATCATCAATCAAATGGCACCGTGGCCGGGGATACGTGCGTAATTTTTTATTCTTACTATTCATGTTGAATTCTTATTCGATCAATATCATAAAAAAAATCGCATCTTGCATATTTAATGATTAGTGTGCGATTTTTGCGACGGAATCTGGAGACATAAGAACAAAGAAATCAAGATTCAGATACTTTCAGATAGGTCCAAAGGAGCTAGGCAAGCACTGTAGAATTTTTTTTACAAAGAACCCTCCCTCTTGCGGCGGAACCGCGGCCAAAGCACCACATTTGCGGCGGAACCGCGGTGGAGTTGGGGACTTAGGATTCCAAACTCCTCTGGTAACTTTCCTATATCCTTCTCTCTCCTCTGAAATCCAATAAAATATTTTTCTGCAGGATTCATTGCAAATTTCGCCGCTCAAAAAGTCTTTTTGTGTGTTTTGTAATTGGTCTGTGCATATTTTAATACGGGCATTAAGGGGAAATGACCAAATTCAGATTAGGTGGGGATTTCATCACCCTTCCTAGGCCCCACAAATCACTAAACGAGCATCCGCATCACCCTATTTTAATTAAAAAATATCTAGTCCAAGACTCTAAGGACCGTCATGCTCAAATAGGACAGAGGAAGGTCGTGGGTAATCTATCGCATATCCGCATTTCTTTTATGGTGTCTAGGTAAGCGTGACTAAGGCAAGTGGTTACTTAATTAGGCCTGCTATTTTCGGTGATTCGTATAGCAGATACCTCCCACTTACTTGGCATTTACCTGGCCACAAAAGGGATAAAGAGGTGGTAGAGGATTGATCCTGCGACTTGTCCTTTGGAAGTCTAGGAGCGGTCTAATGACTTGACCTAGGTGACCTTAGTTCTAGGGTTGTTTGCGCATTTTTTGTGTGATTTGTCTCACGTCCGAAACTTTTCAAAACAAACCTTTTTTTTTAAATCACACACACGCTGCCACGTGCGCTAAACCCGCTTAGTGCATGCTCGGCTGGACATGGGATTCTAGTGCCCGTCTTGTCCGCGTTTCTGCTATCGACTCCGAAGTCGGTACTTCTTCATTTTCTTTTTCCCCTCCACCCACCACATCGACCGAGATGTACAGTTCTCCATCAGATTATAACACACCGATGCCACCACCCGTAGGTGCGCAGAATCCACTGCGCATCTCTCTCCAAGAGAGATGCTACCCCGTGCGTGGACCCCTTTCTACTTGTCTATCTATTCCACCAGCCAATAGGAATAATTTTGAAATTAAACCCCACTTCATCAAACCGTTGCCTAAATTTCACGTGCTTGAATCCGAATACGCATACGTTATTATAAACAAATTCGAAAACGCATGCGCAATGATTATCGCGTCACAACTTTCTGTGGATACTATGAGATTATGTCTTCTCCCTTTTACTTTGTGCGATCTAGCAGAAAAATGGCTTTATAACACTGCCGCATATTCTATTGCCAAATGGGATGATTTCATTGTAGCATTCCTTAAGAAATTTTATCCCAATCATAAAACCGCCCGCATTCGAAGCGAGATTAACCAGTTTACCCAATTTCCTAATGAACCATTTTGGAAATGCTTTGAACGGTTTAAGGATCTTCTTTTATAATGTCCTCATCACGGAATCAATAAATGGGACCTTTGTCGCGTTATATATGAGAGTGTTGATCCTGTAACAAAACAGATACTTGAAACCATGTGTCAATGTCATTTCCTGTCTAAAGATGATGGTGAAGCTTGGCGATTTCTGGAAGACCTCGCTGAAAAAACTGTACGGTGGGAAAGCGTTAGACCTACATCGTCTAGGGGAGGTGTCCATCAGCTCGATATTTCCATCGCAGTGAAAACCGAAATGACCGCGATACAAAGGAAACTCCATGCTATAGAAAACAAAGTCTCTTAAGCCTCCCTAAACCAGGTTACACTTCCCAAAACCGTGTGTGGTTGCTGTTCCGATCCATCACATCCGACGGAAGAATGTCCTGTGAATGCACCGTTTCATGGTCAAGAACACACTAATGCTACTTTTCAGCAGCGACCTAGAAACGATCCTTATTCTTCCACGCACAATCAGAGATAGAGGAATCATCCTAATTTTCCTTAGAACCAAAACCAAACTCAAAATCAAAACCAGTTCCAAAGTAATTATCAAATACCTCCTCCACAGCAGCAGCAACCACACCCACAGAGTCAGCACCCCTTTCAATCGCATCCTTTTCAAAATTCGGCCATTAATTCCACACCTTATAATAATTCTTTCCAAACGGCCGGTAACGAAAACTCATCTGCACTCGAACGAAGTGTGGATATGTTTATTAAACATTCTATGAAATCGACAGATGAAATAAAGTCTTCTATCCGAGCATTAATACAGACCACCACCTCCCATGGTGAAAGTATAAAATCGATAGAAGCACAACTTGCACAAATAAATGCCGCGATGAGTGCGAGAGAAAAAGGGAAACTTCCATCTCAACCCCTACCGAATCCTGGCCACTCACGAAGTCATAATGTGAGTGCCGTTACCACGTTGAGATCAGGAAGAGTGTTGAACAATCAAGTGGGTGAACAGATTGATGATGAGGACTCAATTGAAACCCCGCTTCTTCTCCTATTTCGTCTATTCCACCTTCTTCTGAGCCTATTCTCCGTTTTCCCCAAGGTTCGAACACTCCGTCCACTTCCTCAAATCTACCTAAAACGATCCACACTCCAATTCTGGGATCGATTCCATCCCTAAAAGCTTCTCCACAAATGTTGGACCCAAAACTTATTGATAAAGCTCCATTTCCAAATAGGTTGAGGGCTAGCAAACCTAATACACAAATGGAGAAGATTGTGGAAATGTTTAAGCAAGTTAACATAAATATTTCTCTCCTAGATGCTATTCAACAAGTTCCATCTTATGCAAAAATCCTTAAGGACTTGTGCACTAGGAAGAGAAAAACTCAAGTGCCGAAAAAGATATTCTTAACGAGTAACGGGAGCACTGCTTTTACACAACAACTACCCAAGAAACGAAAGGACCCCGGAAGTCCTACCATATCTATTTCTATTGGGGGTAAAACTATCAATTGTGCTCTACTCGATTTAGGCGCTAGTGTTAACTTGCTTCCGTATTCTGTGTATGAGCAATTAGGGATCGAAGAGTTAAAACTGGCGCACTGCACTCTTCAGATGGCCGATTGATCTATCACCCAACCTAGGAGTGAGCTAGAGGACGTGTTAATCAAAGTTGGGGAATTTATATTCCCTGTGGACTTTATCGTTGTAGATACACAGCCTGTAGCAAACCCACGAAACCAAATTCTGGTGATTTTAGGTTGACCTTTTCTCGCGACTTCCAACACAATAATCAATTGTCGAAACGGCTCTGTGACCCTATCCTTGAGAAAGATGTCAATTGAGCTTAACATTTACGAGTTGGGAAGTAAACCCTCTGAACCCTATGCTTAGGTATTATCTATCGAAGCGATAAATTCCGACAGCAGTGAACTTGAAAAGCTTCACGATACTGATCTCGACTCCGCTATTACGTTGTTGTTTGACCCTGCTATTTATTATACACATACAGACACTTCTATCGTGCTGTCCAGGTCAACATCTAACGCTAAATGTGAACCTTTTCTGGAGTCCGAGTATCATCCCGTTCTTTCCGATGAGATTATTATTCGGGATATCGATGAAAGGTTTGAAGGAATCTTCACTGAAGAACTCGCATTCTTAGAAAACATGGGAGTTATGATGAATCAACCCCAACACAAAGAAATTGAACCAACACCCCTTCTTCTTATCAATAACGAGAATGCGAGTAATCCACCATCATTGTTTTATCTCTATAAACCGAGACATAAACCTATTCTATTCTACCCCTTATCCCCTCCCCACTTCTTTACGTCGATAGGTGACACGTTCTTCTACCAACCAGTGCATTACATCGATAAATTTTTTGAATGGTTGGTGTTGAGTTTTGGTCTTTGTAAATCTTTATATTGACCAATAACTTAACCCTCCTCATCATTTTAAATGATTAATACTATTTTACTTAAGTTTGGGGGGGGGGGGTAATTTGGCTCTTGAACGAAAAGAAAATTTGTACAAAATTGTGAGCCAAAAATAAGTTTGGGGGAAGATTTTCACTGCTATTATTTCTTGCCCTGTTACTAACTTTTACTCCCAAGCCTATAGATTTTTTTTAACATCTTAACAGATGACATCAGTGAGGACACTGCTGAAAACAGGTTTAGGGGGAGCTTTGTGCTTATTTATGCATTACTCTGCATTATACTATATATAACCACAAAAAAATTTGATAATGAAATTTTGAAAGTGAAAAATTACAGATGAAAGATAGGAATAGTTTAAGAAAAGCATTAAAGTTAGATGTTTTCTTAAACGAAGCTAGTAATAAATAGTTATGAGCCGTTGTCCCAAGGGTTAGTAAGATGAAGGAAATTACAAATATGAGGATAAAAATAAGTATGAAAAATAGTCTCTATTCTTGAGTCCAATAATTTGAACGTTGATACCCTACTATACGCACTTATACACATCTTGAAACTTGGGATAGTAGAGAATACCTTGAAATGCTCTTGTCTAAAAGCCTTAGTAAAAAAAAAAGAAAAAATATAGGTGGTGAAGAAAAAAAATAAACACCGATTTTGTAATTACCAAGGCAGCATAAAAAATTATAGAGAGGGTGCTTTATCACATAGTGCCTTAGACCAACTGGTTTGGGAACCACTGCTAAGCCTTAGGTGTTGCAAGACGAGAAATTACGCCTAAATGCGTGAGCATATTTATTAATCGGTTAGTTAGTACATCAAGAAGTATTAACGGTCACATGAAAAATGTGTGAGAAATTTCATCAAAAAATTCACTGACTAAAAAGTACTTTGGAAGATGGACATGAGTATGATAGCTTGAATTGAATACTCTAAGTGTAAGGATGTCTTTTACACACACGTAGGGATATATGATCGAGTTTGGACGAAAGACAGGGAGGAAGACTAAAGACGATGTTTTATTGAGGGACGATGTGATTTCTAAAATCTTTTCACGGCCATTAAGATAAGGCTCATAGCAACTGAAAAGCTATTGTAGTTGGAAACTTTTCTTTTCAAGTTCTTTTTTTTATAGTTCTTATCTTTGTCTGTAACTTTCATCTTCTTTCTTTTATTATAGGATTTTGTGGGTGTAATCCGCTGAAAACCCTCAGGAGCCAACACTCCTCCTACCAAGGACACTTAGAGGTTTAACGGCTTGTAGCACGTGCTTAGTGCAATCGTGTTGCCTACGAAAGTGTGCTAATTAGTTTTTCTTTTTTTTCTTCTTTCTTACTCCCTCTCTTGAATAAATAAGTTTGCTCGGGACGATCAAAGTTATGTTTGGGGGTATTTGTTCAGTCGAAAATATCGCACTTTTGATATTACATTTTCCTTACTTTTCTTAAATATCTAAAGGTGTTTATTATAAATATGACACAAATGAGGGTTTATCTGTAAAAATACTATTTACCATATGTTTATATAATATAATTAACATTATGAAGGAAAATGTATGCATATAATATTTATGTAATATTTTGATAATTAAATATGCATATCATATCAAATATCCTTAATCAATATACTTGAAATATAATATCATATAAAATGGTTATGATAATATCTCAGAAATACCAAATAATACTAACATTATTCATTGAGATATGGTGCAAGGTTTAGCTCATGTCAGGAGATCGAGATAATGAGATGTCGGGAATCAGAAATCTGTCGATGAAGTTAGATAAAATCGAAGAATCAATACTGGCAGAGACTCAGAAAAGATATGAAGATTCCATACATCAAATAAATCTCCATGTGTCACATTGAAGCAGCCCCAGAATTTTGAACCAATGATCACACCAACACGCGGCGCTTCCGCGGCCAAATGCCCATGATTGCGGCGGATCCGCGGCCGAGTTGGGATTTTGTGGTTTTGATCTTCAAAACAAACCCTAATTCTGAGGAACTTTGGATTTTGGTTTTGGGGCTATATAAAGGACCGAGGGCTAAACCTAGAAATCATCAATCTTTTACTCGAAGCAAATCACCGTTAAAGAACAAGTGATCTAAGACAGGTTCGCGATTCGATGTGATAAGACGATGTGAGATTCGGCGGAACATTTACATCCGACAAGGCAGAGATCGAGAGAAACTTCTTCTTCCTCTTGTAATCTAAACTCGAAGGTTTTGTAATTGTGAAGTTGATTAATAAAGGTAGATCATTAGTTTAATTAGTTAGTAATTAATTTATGTATTTACATTATTATCTATATCCGTTCTTCTTCAATCTCCATCATGCGCGAGTAATTCTCCGCTTGATAGGGTTCGTAGGATTAGGGTAGAACAATGAATGAGAAAATATTTTAACTTCTTTTAAGTCTTATGAAGTTTATAAAATTTAGCAAAAGAATCGTTAACATCCTTATCGAGCGTGCTACCAATTTATTGCTAGTTTCGACCGCGATTTGAGATCAGATTAACAATTGTTTTGTTAAGGGCTAGACATGAATAGAAATCAATGAAAAGACAAGGGTCAATAGTGTTGAAACCTTAGTTTCTTCCAAAGAACCCTAATCATCATTCATCACTATCTATCTAGTTTTAAATCTATCAATAGATAAAAGGAGTAATCTTTTTTTAGTCATCCATGACTACTAAATCCTAACGAACCCTACAAGCCCTCTTCTGATATAAAATCTACATCTTTATTTAAACTAGATCTATTTTCTACATCAGTGTTTTGACATAGATCTAGAAACTATTCTTCACTATTCTTTATTCTTTTATTCTTCCTCTTTTCAATCAACACGTCTAAACTAAGATTAAAAGATTCCACATATCCCTGAAGACGACCTATACTCATCTCGGCTAGCTACACACGACAACGTTATTGATTGCGGTTACTACTACACACTTCTTTAGAAAATCAATCATCGGTATCATCTAAAATCACCCGAGGAGTAATCCTACTCATCAGTAGGAATCGAGATCCAACTATCATCGCTTGTTAACTTGATGGAAGCCACTCAAGTCACCACAATCCAGAAGGTATGTACATCTGCAAGTTTCCTGTATGTTTGAAACCCCCGATGTGATTTTTACCCCAAGCGGCTTATGACCTTCACTAGGTTAACATATCATAAGTCGCAAGTCAAGTTCAACCCTTCATTATCCTGGATTAATTAGACCCACCTGTACGAGCCCTTGATTAGGTCAACATGATCGTACGAATGACCTAACCAATCATATATCTATGCAGCAGAAAGGTACTACAGAGTTTGCGAACACTACACCTTGACTAGGTTAACATACGTAGCACGAATACTAATCAATACTCGTCTGAATGACGGAGGGCTACGGCTGGTTTTTGGGAAAAAATCTTTAACGTAATGAACTTGATATCGTTGAAGGAATCCAAGTGGTTTTACAAATATATAGTGGCCAAAACTTTTGTTAAAGAGGTCACTCCTGGTGAAGGGATCTCAGCTCTTTCCTCGTCGAATGAGGTGCATAATATTCCAAACTGAATACCACGATGCAAAGCAAAAGAATCGACTATAGTAAATTTATTACGTTGACGCAAACTTTTGCCAAGGGGCCACTCCCGATGAAGGGATCTCGTCCCTTGCCTCGTTGAATGAGGTGCTGGATATTCATAACCGAATACGACTGTGCAAAGCAAAAGAGAACGTCTGTAATGTCAGTTTTTTTATAAAAAAAACTTGGTTCCAACAACATCAAATAGGTTTGTTTTCCTTGCATTGATCAGAATCAACGCAGTCCCATCAATTAATCACACCAGAAAAGAATGAAAATATAATGTACGTATATTCCATCCACATTCGTGACTGGGCCCCGTCATCACCCGTTATGTTACTTAACTAACGACAGAGCGGGGACTGGACTAGCGCGGGTGCAAAACATATACAACATCTACTAGTATATATATAAATATATATAACATTCTTCCCAGGCATGAAATAAGCAACATCACAGAATCTCATCCAACAACACAGAATGGTGGATAATCCTGGAGCCTCGGGTTTCACTTGAGCCGGAAATAAGACCCGACATTCCCTGTCGTATGGATAACCTGTGAAATGAAAACCTAGATCCCTACGAGCGCGGTAAGTTACTCACCAATTCCAGAAGCGAGGCAACCCCAATCAACAACGTGAATGGGCTACCCAGCACTTCACGGAATCTAGTTACTTGGGCACCCCTCTGTGGGTCAACGTATACCCTCTACGAGTGCGGTGAATAGCCCACCAATTCCAGAGTAAAGTCCCCTATGTCTCAAAGCCATAAGATGTGGACCCGTTACCCTCTAGAACCTGGCTATTTGTGCACTCCGTCTTGGGGTAATCCTAGTACAGAAAAGAAAATAATATGTACAAGGGTGACATCGACCTCAACCCGATCGTTCCCCAAACAAATAATATACAAACTGGCAGAAATGACAGTCCACATGTCGGACGCTCGCCTCGCAATATCAAATATACAAATGAAACTAAACTGTACTACCATTGCACCCAAACTATCCACCACGACGATCCAGCCATATCACAGCACAACACAGAACTTCAATGTGAATGTCATGTTCGCAAACCCGTCTAAAAGACATATAGCAATTAGACGAGATGTACAGCTCTAATGACATTCACGGTCATAGATAGTAATGTATGCACTGAAAACATTTAAACAGTGTTAAAATATCGACTTCAAAATACCCCGAATTGCCCCCAAACCATAAGATAACACAATATCCAAACTGGGCAAAACAAACAATACCAAAAACCAAATATTCCAGAGACTAGAGCACACAAAAAATATCGAGACCCAGAACATTTAAAAAACCGGCCAGGACGGTTTTATTGTCAATCTCGCCGGCCCCTACATGGAATTTGGGTATCGGGTTTTGTGGGTGTTCTAGTTACAACATATATAGCCTTCTGCAATTTGGGTATCGGGTTTTGTGGGTGTTCTAGTTACAACATAACTTTTGTGGGTGTTCTAATTACAACAGCAACTAGAATATTCGGGGTGTTGTTTCAGTTTCATTACTTTAACATCGTCTAAAACTGCTAGTAAGGGGTTAATGGGTTGGCTATGATACCATGTTGGATTATGCAAGCGCCCTGTCCATCAAACTGAGGCCGATTGCGGAACAAAAAAATTTCAAAACCGGCTCTAACACAACCAGCTACACGGATCTACCATTAACCCTAAACTAGTAAACTAAATATATATGAGTTAAGAATGGTTATACCGAGTTAATCCGTGTCCTTCGGTCTTCAACCATCTTCCCAATCTCCTAGAGCCCTCCATGATCAAGCTTGATCTCCGGTCTCCCTCTATCGAAGATGATCCACCCGAGGATTTGTATTCCGAGCTCCTACCTCAATAGACGAGGTAACTAGGATACCTAGATCGCTAAACTAGATAGCATAGAGAATGTAGAGTATGGTGATGGATTTATTTGTCTCATAACACCCTAAGATTCTCAACACATGAGACTTGAAGGGTGGAGGTAGAAGAAAAATCTTGAGGATGAGAGTGAAAGAGCAACTCAAGAAAAATGGTTAAGTCTATTTTTTAGTTTGTTGTGAGAGTTATGAGCTATAATTGAAGCCATCCAATAAATATCTCAAGTCTCCAAAATATCTCAAGTCAACTAAAAATATCTCAAGTCAATAAAAATCTCACAACAAACAAAAACTTAAGCATGCTAGAATAGTAACTATGAGTCACTACTAAGCCATGCTATAATAATGCAATAATCACCTCATCCTCTTCACCTCATTAACCATTTAATCCTAAATGGTTAAAACTAAATGAAGTGGCATCTTCTAGAAGCACCTTATAATAAATTACGAGAATACCCCTCATCCATATATACATACCCACATCCGTATTCCGAAAAATACGAATACAAAAAGACGATAATAATCCAACAATATAATACTAGAATCCGGTTTAAACCGAAGTCACTAGTATTATCCGTCCGAATCCTGATACGTGCACAAGTTCACGTAAATGATCGAACCCTGTCGTAAGACCATACGGCCTCTACATCGTTTCTCCCGAAACAGGGAAACCCTCTGTGTGGGACTCTAAAGACTCGTCAATACGTTGGCAGTGGGTTTAACCATAAGCATGTCGGCGGCACTAGCTGTACGTAACGGCTACTCAGGTATTGAAAGAAAAGGAGGCCGACGAGCAAACTCATCCGAACCCCTACTGAGCCTGTCCATAACAATATCCGTACAGTCCGGTCTGTTCATCTAAGAGTTTCGCTTATCGAGTCTAGGGGGGTGGATAAAGTCAAACCCCTAATAATGCGACATTTCGTGTCAATATGAAGCCTATCACCAACTGAGAAACTACTGATCCAAATCAGTAATTCTCGACTATCTTGGCCAAGGATTTCTGGTGATGGACACCCGTGCACAGTGCGACATCAACCCCAAATACCGGAAGAGACGAATCCCCGACAATCCGCTCACTGCCTCCATGTGGCTCGGGGCTGTATCCAACTAAAACCTGTTTGCACGACTCCTTTGAGCTGTGGTAGGGTAGTAATCAAAGCACAGTGGGAACTCACACGAGACAAATGACGATCTCAAGTCGACAGACTAACCTGTACACATGTCACTAGGGAACTTCTATCTGACAATAAGTATAATACCAACTAGCATGTTCCCGGCAAGTCCGTCTAGTGTACTCATAACCCAATGAGCACCTCCATACTATCTTAGGTGAACAAACTAATACCAATGGCTTGTGAGACCTGGCCACCGCCCCTCGTCGGGGTCTTGATCAGTATACACTAGTCTACTCTGGAGTATCGATGCCCGGTCTTTAAACTCCCACGACTAGGGACATTTAAGGTTGTGCTTATAGACCATCCAGCTCCCACGTATATGATCGCTATCATAATGCTGGTAGCCAAGCAAGAATTCTATGGACTCTATCAACATGTAATAGTGATCTGTAATACTACATAAAGCATGTACATGATGATAGAGACAAACCAGATAGCATACTATCATCTCGAGTAAGACTGTTCTATTCGTATAGGTCCTCCCTCAATCATCACAATCGCGTGCCTGCGATTCAATAATTAACTTGAGGGCACTATAGCCAACGATATTTCAAATGTGTCTTGGAATACACAGTTACAGGTGAACTAAACCCGTTCTCAGTAAACGAAGTCCGGAAATATGAAGACGCAAAATACTTCCTACCAGAGTTCGAAGATACGGAAAGGTGTCATAAGCCAGAGGATAAACAAAAGTCCATCACCACCATCCCGATATTTGGGAGAGATACCGAGAAGGATGAAAAAATAGTCTACTCGGGGCAACCCCAGAAAGAGAAAAATCAACCCGGACCTTCTACCCCTATTTTGGTCTTCGGCAGTGACTCTGTAGATGAGGCCAACATAATGTTCTCTGTCCACCCGTCACTGCAAGACTTTGCCGGAGCCGATCAGAGTTTATAAATCACAATGGCTCCGCCTTGGCATTACAAGAAACATGATGCGCTCGATATATACAGCGTACAGGAATTACATACTTTCTATGTGCCTCACAGGCGAAGAGGTGAAAAGAAGGTCCTCTTTTACCAATCTACGGAGACCAGAGTAGAGAAAGAAGTTTGGTACGGTGCCGATTTTGCGCTTCATAGGCTCCAACCAATCCGTCTGCCAAGATATTACGCGGAGGGATTGAAAAGGCTATTAAAATATCAAAGTGTACCCCTCGAACAAACTGTTCGACAAGCCCGTTTCTACAAAAAGATTTTAGATATCCCCGGGACTTAGCAAAGAATGCCTAATGGGAAGATGAAATCAACCGGGTTCGGATACATTCGGTCTAAGAAACGGGAGCGATTCTGCCGTGTCATAAATAGCTTTGGTGTAGAAAGGAATGCTTTTCCTGATAGCTATGACGTTGGAACGGAACAAAATCCTGCTATAAGGGCGTCAAGTCCTTCGTTCGAAGAACAAGTTGACAAGCTAATAAGAGAAGCTGGTCAAAAGATTTGGGATGATCGCAATCGCGAAATGGCTATTTACGAAAAGGCCAGGACGTAGCGTCTTAACCAACAGTCTGCGGAAAGAGAAAATTATGATGCCCTTCACCCTCAACCTGCCGTACATTCTCAGAATAAGAGAAAAGCCCGAAACAGGGGAAAAAACAAGGTGAAGAATGAGAATGATGTTCTGAAGCAGCGAAGTTGACCCAAGAAGCCACACAATCGAGAAAAAGTCAGATGGAACCCATCTTTTATGAAGAAGATAGGTCAGGAATACTCTTTCCCCCAAGACAAGACAAGACAAGTAAAATAAGTAACCTTGTCATTAAACATCAAATGGTGACGCTTCCAGAGTCTCAGCACCCCGAACAAATAAACGAGGTCCATCACCGGATTATTGCTCCTATCACCGAGTAATAGGCCATCCCCTTGAAGACTGCTTCACTTTCAAAGTCTGGGTCGAAGACCAATATCAACGAGGCAGGTTCGCTCTATCTGACAGCTGGAAGGTAACCCCACCGTAGAAGCATGAGCAAAAAAGAACCTATATCATGAAGGTAGGACCTTCTCAACATCAAGATTGGAAGCAAACTCGTACCTTCCACGTGATAACATTCTCAAAAAAGGGAAGGCACATGAATATAGAGGACCTCTTTAGGTGCTTCGCAAATGAGGATGAGGACGAGATGATCTCAAAGTGCCCGCCAGCACCAAAAGAGCTGGAAGATGGGATACACACCACGATGGACAACCTAAAAAATCAACTTGGGGACGGAAAACGATCCGAGGCCGACATTTGTCAGTGAGCTACTATCTAAAAAGCAGGTGGCCACTTTAAAAAATATACTCATGCGATATAAAGATTGCTTCACATGGAACTATTCCAAGATGCCGGGTCTAGATCCAGAAGTAGCAGTACATAAACTGGATATATCACCGGACATAAAGCCAGTCAAACAGACTGAAGTCAAGAAACTAATCGACTCCAGTTTCATCCAGGAAGTTCAATGTGAACATATAGTTCGGAGGGTGCGACTCGAACTCGATATGAGCATCAACACTGAAGTCAAGAAACTAATCGACTCCAGTTTCATCCAGGAAGTTCAATACCCTGACTAGATCGCTAACATCATTCCAGCAATGAAGAAAAATAGGACGGTGCGCATCTGCGTAGACTTTCGGGATCTCAACAAAGCCTGCCCGAAGGATGACTTCCCAGTACCTGTTACCGAGCTGATGATTGATAACACGTCTACCCACGAGGTTTTCTCTTTCATGGATGGATCATCGGGGTACAATCAAATAAAAATGCATCCTGAAGTCCAAAAGCATACTGCCTTCCGGACTCTGTTGGGTATATTTTGCTACAAGGTGATACCCTTCGGTCTGAAGAATGCCAGTGCTACCTACCAGAGGGCTATGATAAAGATCTTTGATGACCTCATCCATGAGATTGTCGAATGCTACGTTGACAACCTGGTGGTAAAAAGCAAGTCTTACGAAGAACATTGGGAACATCTAGACATGGTGTTCCAACGTCTTCGGAAGTATAATCTGAAGATGAATCCTTTAAAATACGCGTTTGGAGTCTGCTCAGGTGAATTCCTAGGATTCATCATATGGCACCGGGGTATCGAAATCGATCTCTCAAAGATCAAGGCGATTACGAAAATGCCCACACCAAAGACCCTCAAACAACTGCGGTCTTTCTAAGGAAAGCTTACGTATATCGGACGGTTCATAGCCAACCACTTCGGAAAATGCCGTCTCTACAGTCATCTGATGAAGAAAGGGTCCCCGTTCGTCTAGGGTCAAAAGTGTCAGAATGCACTAGATGAGATTAAGCAGTACTTACAAAATCCACCAGTACTGACCGTCCCGGTTAAGGGAAGGACCGTTATCTTATATACAACAGCCCTTGAAGGTTCACTAGGCGTGCTATGGGCATAAGAGAATGATTAAGGAAAGGAGAGAGTTTTGTACTATTTGAGCCGGGTTCTCCTGGGGGTAGAAAACAACTACTCCCCCATCGAAAAGCATTGCCTGACACAGATCTTCGCGATAACGAAGCTCAGAAATTATGCCTTGACACATGAGGTCCATCTCATATCAAAGGTGGATCCCCTCAAATATCTGATGTCAAGGGCCATTCTAACAGGAAGGCTTTCCAAATGGGCCCTCCTTTTGATGGAGTTCTCGATAACGTATCGACCCCTCAAAACAGTAAAGGGTCAGGCCATCGCCGACTTTCTTGCCGAGCATCCGATACCAAATGACTCCCTCTTAAATTGCGAGTTACCGGATGAACATGCATTTTACACGAAGGAAGAAGAGAATGATACCCGATGGGAACTCTACTTCGATAGAGCATCTTCCATAAAAAGACGAAAGCACAATGCCCCCATAATCAAAGCTAAGGTGGGCCTTATCTTCGTGACCCCGCAAGGAGGGATACTACACTATGCCTTATCTTTAACGGAGACAAGGACTAATAACGAAGCTGATTATGAAGCTTTGATAGCAGGTCTCGAGATCGCTGTTGACATAGGAGTCAATGACCTCCTCATATACGGAGACTCCCGGCTGATCGTTAGCCAAGTAAATGGCGACTATCAGATGTGCAAACAAGAGTTGATAAAATACGGTGAAAGATTGCAACAACTTCTGGCGCAAATCCCCTCTTACATCTTGGAGAGCATACCGCGTGCAGAAAATAGTAAGGCGGCTATATTGGCCAAGCTGGCTAAAGAACTGGCCGATGAAGACCTCAGCGACGTAAGGATCACCGTGCAAACCCGTAGAGTTCTCGCGCCAACGGAAATATCTTTGGAGGATCCAATAGAGCCATCCGAAGGAAAAGAAATGACCAAACAAGCAGTCCTCCAAATCGCGGACGAAGAGAAGGTCAAGGATTGGAGGGAAATCTTCATAGACTACTTCAAATCTCGACAAACGCCCAAAAACGCATCGTCTAGACATTAGATCAAGAAACGATCTCTGTCTTTCACCTTCATCAATAATACTCTATACAAGAGGTCGCTGACTATTTGTGATTAAGGTGCTTGGAGCCAGAAGAAGCGAAGGGAATCGTCCAAAAAACTCATGACGGACTCTGGGGTTCTCACCAAGATGGGCCAAAAATGAATCTGAAGATCAAAAGAATTGGTTATTATTGGCCTACCATGATTCAGGACTGTCTCGAATATGTGAAACAATGTCACTCGTGCCAAATTCACGGGGACTTCATCCACCAGCATCCAAATCCACTACACCCAACGGTAGCAAGCTGGCTATTCGAAATGTGAGGAAACGATATAATCAGACCCATTGAACCAGCATCATCCAAAGGACATCATTTCATACTGGCAACAACCGATTATTTTTCTAAGTGGGCAGAAACAGCACCCGTAAGGGAGGTGAAGACGGAGAATATCCTGCATTTCTTCAGAACCCATGTCATCTACCGGTTCGGCACTTCACGACGAATTATCTCGGATAATGGGCCGGCCTATATGAGCCATAAAATCAGTCATTTTGCATAATAGCAAAAAATAGATTGGAGATACTCTTTAGTCTATAATCCTCGTGCCAACAATCTAGTTGAAGCTTTCAACAAGACCTTGATGAAAATTATAAAGAAAACGGTGTCCTAGAACAAAAAGGACTGGCACGAAAGGCTGCATGAAGCTCTTTGGGCATATCGCACAACGTTCAAAACCGCTATGAATAGAACACCATACATGTTGGTATTCGGCACGAAAGCAGTGCTTCCCCTGGAAATAGAACTTCCTTCTCTACAAGTAGCGGTTCAATACGAGATGACACATGAAGAAAATGCTCATCTTCGACTCGAGGAGCTCGACGCCCTCGATGAAACTCGCCTCATGGCGCAGCAAAACCTAAAAGCTTAAAATGCAAGGATGACGCGCTCATACGAAAGACTAATCAGGCCGAGAACATTCCGCCAAGGCGAACTCATACTAGTCATCAAAAGACCAATGATCCCCAATCATGCAAAACGGGAGAAGTTCGAGCCAAACTATGAAGGCCCATACATCATAGACAAAGTCTACCAAGGTAGATCCTACCTGCTCATGGATATGCATGCAGAAAGACCCTTCCGGCTAATAAACGGCCGATTCCTTAAAAAGTACTACGCTTGACGAGTCACGACTTAGGTCAATGATAGATGACAACGCTTGTGTCCGCTCACGGTCTTCCTAAATCCGGAATCTGGAGTGGTATCCACAACTTCTCCTCAAAACGCAGGAATAACGGACCGAGATGTCCTTAAACTAACAACGGACCGAGATGTCCCTAAGACTAATAACGGACTGAGATGTCCCTAAACTAAAGATTCGCCTCAAACATGGAAATATTGGACCGGAACGTCCCTAAACTAGCACATCGCCCCAAATATGGCGATATGCTCCCTTAATATCCATATTGCATTTGAAGTCCCAGCGGCGGAAGTTGCAACTCAAGTCCTACAGGCTACACAGCTACTCCAGCAGTGAAGCCACCCTCAAGTCCCACCGACAAACAGATAGGTTAAAAAATGGTACGTCTGCAAGAGAAATGGGCATGGATGAAAACCCGAAAGGGCGCCGTGAGTTAAAAAAGCAGGACTACCGGGAAGCTTGTGAAAATCCGGAAGGACGCAATCTCGTAAAAAACGGTACATCCACAAGCGAAATGGGCACGGATGAAAATCCGAAAGGGCGTCGTGAGTAAAAACAGCAGGACTGCCGGCGAGCTAGTGAAAACCCGGAAGGGCGCAATCTCGTAAAAAAACACTTGCAAGGTCCTCTCGACCTTGCGAGGAGAAAATACCTGCGTGAGATCCTTAAGACTCACAAAGGAGTAACACACTTAGGAATCTCCACGATTCCTTAGGAGACAGTACGCTTACGAGATCCTCATGACTCGTAAGGAGAATTCCCCCTATGAGACCCTCACAACTCATAGAATTCAAAAGCCTTAAACTACTGGGATCTAAAGCTATTCTTAAGCCATCATATCCCCCAACTTGCCCTACAGGAGGTCCCATATTGACCCTTGTATACAATCTACGGGCATAAATAAATATATCTCCCACCGAGTTCCACCAATGGCAAGAAATGTCCCCATATGGTTGTAGGGTTCCTAGGCACTCTTATGAGGGTTCATAAGGCATCAACCATGCCCGAATAAAATTTTAGACGTGCCGAACAACCCAAAGCCGGGATCTTTGCTAGATTATTAGGGTTTAATATGCAAGTAAACATCTTTACTGCTAAGTGTGAAGGATTACAACCTTTGTAGTCCACTCCTTCGCTTCATAAGCTCCGAGTAGAAGTCCCTTCGCCGCGATCCACGATCTCCCGGACTCAAGAGAGGCTCCACGACTCGAACGATCCATGCTAGCTTGAAGTGTTCCGTTTCTCTGATGATCTACGTCGAAGTTGCTATAACTCAAGCTCTCTCACTCTAATGAGGTGAACACCCTAATCTAATGGGCTAGATTAGATGAGGATGATGGAGTAGTATTTATGCTTTCTTTTTATATCATTTTCTCATAAGAAATCATCACAAACGGAAAATCTAGCAAGCTTTCTCAAAGCTCAAGAGAGAAGAAGATGATGAAAAAGAGTTAATCCTTTTGTGATGAATAGTAGAAATGAATATATGATTAATCATGGAACCATGGTCAAGGATGACAAGGATAACCTTTGTCGAGAATAAACTAGGGCTAGGGTTTGGTTAGGTTAAAGAATGAGTCATAAGATAATATCAACCATAATATCTTACACTTGACAAAAGGAAAGCTTCTAGATGGTGCAAGAAGGAGATAACCCTAATCAAACCCTAACCTTGCTTAATCTCTACTAAACATGTTCCATGATTAATCATATCATGTTGCAATAATATATATCATATATATATTATATATTTGCAACAAAAGAAAAATAATACAATTAACATATATCGCATGTATATCGATGTATTATCCTGTGAGAAAATGAAATAATAAAGTGAGTCAATATTAGATAATGTAATACAATATATCATATATATTATTATACATTAAATCATCGAATCAACACTTGATCCGACAATCCGGCTATATCGAATATAACCGACTAATATATCATGTACCGATTCATCGAATCAACACTTGATCCGATGATCCGGTTCATATCTAAATATCGCGACAATATAATACGGTATCACATATCGCATTATCCTCGGTCCTGCACATATCTCATATGTGCCTCTACTCCGTTTTGCCTGAGCCAAGAAACCTCTGTGTAGGACTCTAAAGAATCGTCAATACGCCGGTAGCAGGTGATGATCATATCAAACACCCACAAGCTGCAAGCGGTCAGCTAAACGTAACAGCCACCCAGGTATTGAGAGATCAGAAGATCAACAAGCTAGCCTGTACGTTCTCCTGTGAATCCAATCAGTAACACTCCCATACAGTCCGGTCTGTTCGTCTGATATGTCGCATATCTAGTCTAGGGGTGGTATACGTCAGACCCCAGTAACCGATAAGTCGTGTCGATGTGAGGCTCATAACGGGTCGAGAAACTACTGGTAACACTTACCAGTAAATCTCTATATCAGCCCTGGCCAGGGACTTCCAGTTATAGCCAATTGAACACAGCACAACATCAACTCCCTATACCGGGAGAGACGAATCCCCTCCTATCGCTCATTGCCTCCATGTGATTCGGGACTGTACCCAAAAGCCACTGTTTTGCACGCCCTCTTAGACGTGGTAAGGTGGAAATCAAAGCACAGTGGGAATCACACAAGACACTATGACGATCTCGGGTCTACAGACTACCCTGTACCAGTATCACCGGAGAACTGCCATCTGACGTGTGGTATATCACCATCTAGGAGTTCTCGGCGAGTCCGTCCAGTGTACCCAGTCTCCACTGAGCACCCGTACACCATCTCTGATGTCAAACACCGATGGATATGGGATCATCCATCGCCCATCATATGGGTCAAGATGCGTATACGCTAGTCTACTCTGGTGTATCGATGCCCTGTCTCGATATACCCTCGACTAGGAACAGTTATAGGATGTACTCATCGACTACCATGGCCCCACTAGTATGATATCATCATAGTCCTAGTAGTCGAGTACAGATCCTAAGGGCTTTATCAACATGTGAGAGTAAGACAGTAAACCAGTACAAGTCAACATGTTAAGATAAAGTGAAACCAAATAGCATACTATCATGACGAGCAAGAAAGTCCTCTCTATATATATCCAAGCATCCATTATAATATACATCATATGTACAACAATGGCCTCTAGAACATACACATAACTAACAATGGTGAGCAACACTTGTAAGTCCTCATGACTTATAAAGAGAAAACACTCTGGTAAGATCCTTACGACTTATAAAAGAAAACGCACTTAAGAATCCTGGCGACTCCTAAGTGAAAGTCGACCTTAGCACCACCATGAGGTTCTAGAGGCATCAAGCATGTCAAATTCAAATTTTTATTAGGTGCTAAGCTAGACTAACAAGATCTTTACTAGATTATTAAGGTTTGCCTTTGTGATGTGATGAACTTAAGAGAAGAAAAGAGCATACAACCTTTGTAGTCTGAGTCCTTCTCTTCAATAGCTCCGAGTTGAAGTCCACACGACTCTATTAGGCTCCTCTTCGAGTTGAACGAACCTCCTTCGTGATCTTCACGCCAAAGACGATCCACCCGAAGTCCACAAGCTCAAGCTGACCCTTCATATTAGTGAAGGCAACGCTCCACATCAAATTGCTAATCTAATGTGTGATGGTGAAGTAGGGGATGTTAAAAGCTCACAAGTTTGTGTTCAAGCTTCATGATTCACATCTCATGTGAGGGTTGAAGCTTGAACCATGGTAATTGAGGAAGAATATGAAGTTAGAGAGCATCCATGGAAGCAACTCAAGAAAAATGGCTAAGTGTTGAGAATGAGCAAAAGAATGAATGGCAACTCTTGACCCCCACTCATTCAAGCATGGAATTTTGCAATATAAAATTGTAACCAATTTTGAATAGTGAGTCAAGATGAATAAACTATGAATAAAGCCCATGTTTGCAACCATGCTCTCATTTTCCACCTCATTTCTATTTTCATAAAATAGAAAATCAAGCCATGCTTCATTATTATTATTATTATTATTATTATTATTATTATATCATATATATTAATATATATAATGAAGAATAATTAGTGAGCTAATGATATTAGTTAAGATATAATTATATCACATTATTAAATCAACAATTGATTTAATAATCCGGTTATATCACAGATGACCAACAAATATCATTCATCTGTATATCACATTATCAAATCAACACTTGATTCGACAATCTGGTTATATCACATATAACTGAACCGATAACAGATAACTGCCAGATTACAATACGGTATCACATACTCATATTTAATCAGGCCCACGCACATATCAACATATGTGCCCTACTTCGTTTCGCTCGAAACAGGAAACTTCTGTGTGGGACTCTAAAGACTTGTCAATACTCCAGCAGTAGGTGATGATGACATCAAACACCTACAAGCCGTCAGCGGTACTAGCTGGACGTAACGGCTACCCGGGTATTGAGCGATATGAAGATCAACAAGCAAGCTCATCAATACTCTCTATGAATTCTATCAGTAACACTACCGTACAGTCCGGTCTCTCCGTCTGATATGTTGCATATCATGTCTAGGGGTGGTAAACGTCAGTCCCCAGTAACGTGATAAGTCAAGCCGATGTCTGTCCTATAACGGTTCGAGAATTTACTGATAACACTTATCAGTAAATCTCGGCAGCAGCCCTGGCCAGGGAATTCCAGTTATAGCTAATCGAGCATAGCACAACATCAACCCCCAATACCGGGAAAGACGAAACCCCTCTTATCGCTCATTGCCTCCATGTGACTCGGGACTGTACCCAAAATCCACCTATTTGCATGACTCATTTGAACCGTGGTAGGGAGGAAATCAAAGCACAGTGGGAGCCACACAAGACTCTATGACGATCTCGGGTCTACAGACTAACCTGTACCAGTGTCACCAGAGGACTGCTATCTGACGATAGGTATACTACCAACTAGGAGTACTCGGCGAGTCATGTTCGGTGTACCCATTCTCTAATGAGCACCTGTATACAATCTTTGATGTCACACACTAATGGTTGTGGGATCAACCATCGCCCTCTAAGGGACAAGAAACGTACACACTAGTCTACACTGGAATATCGATGCCCTGGTCTCGATATTCCCATGACTAGGAACAGATTAAAGGATGTACTTGTGGACCACCATGGCCCCACTAGTATGATCACATCATAGTCCTGGTAGTCAAGTATATATCCTAAGGGCTTTATCAACATGTAAGAGACAGACAGTATAAATACCAGTCAACATGTTAAGATAAAGATAACCTGATAGCATATTATCATGTCGAGCAATAAAGTCCTCTCTATATATGTCCAAGCATCCACTATATCATCAATAATGGCCTCTAGGGCATACATATTCCTAACACTAAAGAGAAAAAATACCTACGAGATCCTCTCAACTTGTAGGGAGAAATACCTTCATTAGACCCGTACGGCTCATAAAGTCAAAAGCCTTAGCCGGCAGGATCCTAACCCTGTCTACTAAGCCATCTTTGTTCAAATCGACAAAGGCAAATGATGATTCGCTCCTGGCAATATCCCAGTTGCAGCGATGATGATGCCTAAACAGGTGTCAAACTCCAAGTCATTTTACGGTAAATAATGATTCGCGCCTGGCATTATTCCAGTCGTAACGATGTTGATGCTTAGGTCGGTACCAGATTCCAAATTCTCAAATCGCAATAAAAAGCAGCGAGTAGTAAAAAAATGTGCATATAAAATAGCCAAAATGATGAGGCAACTCGCAATAAAAAGAAACGGGTAAAAATAAAAAATAAATAAGTAGCCGAAATGATTGGGCACCGCGATAAAAGCCGAAATGATTGGGAAATCGCGACTTTCGCGACATAAAAGATGAAAAGATAGATCATCGCAAAAAGAAAAAAAATGAAAAAGAAACTTTTTCTGCCCTGCAAGTTGGTCCATACTGGCTCTTGTATACAATCCATAGGCACAAATGTAAGAAAGGGTTCCAAATTCCCTCGACACGCTTCGTCAAAAGAAGCTCTAAATCTCGACGGTCCATATGCAATCTAGAGATTATCCCGACATTCTTCTCGTTACAGCAGACGCGATGTCAACAAAGGCTCCAAATAGCCAAATCAAAAAGGAGTGACGACAAAATCCCAGCTCCAGCTCGACATTTTTCTCGTTACAGCAAATGTGATGTCAACAAAGGCTCCAAATAGCCAAATCAAAAAGGAGTGATGAAAAAATCCCAGCTCTAGCTCGACATTCTTCTCATTACAACAGACGTGATGTCAACAAAGGCTCCATATAGCCAAATCAAATTAGAGCGATGGCATATTCCTAGCTCCGGACATCAACTGCAAATACATATAGTATAGAGGTCTTATAGATGTCTACCCTACTTCAGCAAAGAATCGGCGCGACATCGTTAAAATAAAAAATGAAGTAACGACATATTCCTAGCTTCAGGGTCTTGATGGCAAGTAATATAAAGCCTAAGAGACTATCGAAGATCATCCCACACCAGCACGGAGTGGTTATAACCTATCGATGTTCTAAACAGAGCATAACCTCAAGTAAAAAAGCAACATGGCAAATTCCTAACGCTTACTCTTCCGACGGTCATATAGCCTAAGGAGATTACTTGAAGATGTCTTGTCCAGCCCCCGAAGGGATCAGAGACACGACAGTCATGGGGTTATTCGAACAATAGCTTAAAGATTGTATATCGAGGAATATATCAATCAATGCGATGGTACCATAGATAAACCCTAGTACCATAAAAACCTAACGGACCTCTGTCACAAAGAACATGGGTTATCTAGATATAACGTTAGGACAAGTTTGCCTGTAAACCCAAGGGAGATAAACTAAACAAACTCCGAAAAAAGTACATAAACTAGAAACTCCAAAACGAGTGAATAAACTACAAACTCTGAAATGAGTACATAAACTATAAACTCCGAAATGAGTGAATAAACTACAAACTCCGAAATGAGTACATAAACTAGAAACTCCGAAACGAGTGAATAAACTACATACTCCGAGATGAGTACATAAACTACTTTACGTCAAGTCAAGACAGAGAGGTACAAATATGAAATGAAATATGTCTTTTATTCATAAATCAAAATGAATACAAGATATAAAAAAAACAAAAGAAGAAAATATACAGCAATAAAGCTTTCTAAACCGGTGGGCGGTTCAATAAGCAAGCAAGTTTGTCATTCTTCCGCCGGACTTCTGCTTCGAGCTCTATCAACGCCGCGAGCTGAGTCCCTGCCTGTGCCTGTTGATTCTGGTATGAAGAAAATCAACTCTCGAGCTCTTTCTCGGAAGCCTTGTGGGTCTCGACTATATTATGTGTGAAAATGACGGCTTTATCGAGAGCCACCACCTCCGTAATGGCCTCCTGAAGAACCCGCCAAATTTCATAAGCACGAGTGGTCTTGGAAGTGAGCTGGGCTTGAAGTTCCCCTAAAGCCTTTGAAGCCAACTCCCTTGCTGAAAACTTCCGGTTTATCCTTTTCTCATATGACTGGAGGTTGGCTGCGCATCGATCGATCCATCCACGCAGGTTGGCCTTTACAGACAGGATGTCGGAGGGAAGGCGTACGCATTCAACCGCATGTAGAGATGCCTCCACTTGATGGCAATACTCGACCCAAGTACGCACCTGCTCCTCGTCATGGTAGGTGGAAAGAACATATAAAGAAGCGTTGGCTTCAACAGCGAATTCTTCGGCCGTGACGGAGGTGCCAGCGCGAAGATCCTCTATAAGAGTTGCCAGGGAATGAATGCTCTGTTTTTCCATCCTCTCATACACGCGTCGGGCATAAGGGCCTGGTGGCATGGGAATCCGAGAATCTAATGGAGTTATGGTGGGCAAAACTGTGAAAATATATGTGTGGTTAGTCGCCTTTCCAAACGAAGAATAAGTAAAAGAATGACAATGCTAAAGCGTCACTTACCCACGGCCATAGAAGGGAGATTTGAGGGATCCCCAGGCCCGTCAAGAATTTCGACTTCGTCGTCAGCTCCTAAGACTGGGGTTTAAAATGAAAAGAGGCACATCAGTATCATTATGAAGATGTAAAATGGAAAGGTGAAGATTTACCAACCTTGGCCGGAGGAAAGGATTATGCTTTGAGGAGGTATCGCTTGCGGGGCCGCCATGTCAAGTAAGCGCTGGAAAGTTTTTTCCTGAGAAAGATCCACGATAGAGGACGCCAATTCCCGCAATTCTAAGAAAGAGAAAGGTTCAGATATATGGAGGGGTCGTTAAACAAAATGTATATGTATATAAGATTATATTCGATACTTCGCCCGCCCTGAACAGAAAGGATGACAGCTTCGGCAACCTCTTCTACCCCCTCAAGCGCGTCACTGGAGATATCCATGGAATCTATTGTCGGTATGGCATTCTCTGCTGGAGGGATAAAAGCCATCACCGGGAGCTCCACAGCGGGGATAACAGCTTCAGTAATCTCCTCTACAACCTCTGGTGTGTCACAAGAGATATTCGTAGAATTTACGTCCATGGTGCGATCTGGGCTCGATATTACGCCCACTGCAGAAGGCCCTAAATTTTTTTTTAAAGATAATGCGATGAAAAAGTAATAAAAATTATTTGCTGAAAAGGATAATGAATATACGTACCAATACCCCAAGGAGCCCGAAGGATAGTCTGTTTGAGCTGCTGCGCTTTTCTGTTCAGATGCGCTCGCCGGACTTCGATCGAAAATGGATCCCTACCCGCTTTCAAAGCAGCAGCATCTTCAGAGCCATCCAACACCAGCTGTTTCAAAGCACGTTCCTCTTCCAGCGTCAAAGGAGCTATCGGTAACATGGCTGGACCGGATTGACATCATAAAATACAACAGCAGGAAGTTTTCCTTTCCTGGAGGGGACATTTTCAGCCTCGTCTTGTGAGCGCTTTAAAGCCTCGGCCAACCGAGGAGCCTCCTCGGCAGATGAACCAGGAAAGAGAAGACTGTCGTCTGTCTCCTGCATAGATATCGACTCGTCCTGAATAAGGGACTCAGATTCAAGCAAAGTGTCGAGTAGGCCAGCGACCGATTTCCTTCTCCTTTTAGAGCCTGAGCTAACACTAGTGGAGGAGCACTTCCTTCCCTTCAGCGCTTTTGCGCAGCGTTGCCCAACCTCACCTTCGGTATCACCCTTTAGCGACACCGCCGCTGGTGCTTTATCAGGAGCCTTACCTCGGCTCTAGTACGTACTGGGATACCAGCAGTATGGGGGACTGATTCTGCTGGAGCGGTTTTAGGGATAAACACTGAACCGTTGTCCCTCAGAGGAGGGAGAACAACCGACCGCGGCCGCAATGGAGCACTGATAGCTTGAGCTAGAACGGGAGCTCTACAATCAAAGAGCACCCGTCTTTCCTCTACGATGATGGGACCGACCCGATGGTGATACCAGCCCTTGAAGCATCCCATGGGCCTCGGAAGATAGTCATGCTCGGGAATCATAAAGACGGAACCAGTACCCAACCCCATGAAGTGGTGGGTAACATCGTGAGCGACCTCCAGTGAGAGAGTGGGCTCAACTAGAAAGGCTTTGCGGGGGACGCCCTGCTTGTAACCTAACTGCTGGGAGAAGCGATGTAGATTGTACCGCATGAAGAGAGCAGTATTGTCACGACCCAAAGTTTGGATGTGACCGACACTTAGATTGTATAATATCTAAAGATATCTACACAACCCGAGTAAGCCAAAAACCAAGATCAAAAACCCTTTTTGTGGAATTTTTTATAAAAATTTAGTTTTTAAGTAAAAAATCACAGTTTTTATGTAATTAAAATATGAAACAAGCATGGTGTTAAGTTTGGTTGCATCTCTAGTTGGGATCAACAATAACAACAACGTAATAAAAATTTACAACTTATATGAGACCAACAGAATCACAGATATGAATAAAAGAAATATCCACTAACATAACAACGATCTCACCTGTCAAATAATATACATATAATTATCTCTCGTTCTAAGTCATAGTACAAGGTCTGATGGAGATTTTCAAGATACAAAATACAATACCAAAAGAGAAGGTTATTACAAATGTAACCCACCTAACAAAAAATGAGATAAAAGCTGCAAAAAGTGGATCTGCACTGCTGCTAACCGTCCATTCTACCCCTGCAAGAAACTGTGGCACAACGGGGATGAGTTGCCAACTCAGTGAATATAACTAACATATAACGACTAATAGTGTAAATATGACGACTATAACTAAATGCAATATGGGTAAGTATGATGCATCATAGCATATGAGAAACTTGAATTTATACTACTAATCATATAAACCAAAACTGAAATCTCATCACTTATTTCCAAATAAAGTTTATCTTTCCATGTCCAACATCGACACAAATCTTCTGTCTCTCTCAGGCATCATTCCACGAACGATCCTGTAATCAATAACACCGGTCGGTATCATCTAGATATTCGCCGTGTTCATAACTGTCTCCGGAATCGAGTAACCTCGTTAGGCTCCCCGCCTAAAGTGCGGCTATCCTTCCCCTCGGTCTCGACCGGGTCCACCATGTATCCAATTGTATGATCCCCCGACTCAGTCTGGATAAAAATTGTAAATCCACAACCGTATGAACCCCAACTCGGTTCGGAATAAAAACCAAATCATAAAATCGACAACTCATGGTGGACGTGACACGAACTCATGAAAATCACTGATTTTTCGTAATAGTATATGAAAACTTAAAACCATAAATCCTCAATAATACAATTGCCTCTTATATCAACTACTAATACTTGAATATGAAATATGATATCATATATATTATTTCGATGACTATTTATATTTAAGTATGATAAGAATCATTTTTAACAAGATAATTTCTAAGCGTGCAGTGACATGTTAATACCGACGAGGTATAGTGTAACATGTTGATATGTGCATGTGCAACATAACTCGTCGATAATGGTGCAGTGTCTTAACAATATTAATCCTGAAGATATATATGTAGATTTTAGCATGCATATGATAAAGTTAACATACAAAAGCAAAACTTGAATTTAAATCTAACTACGGGCGTAACACGCCATATTTACAAAATTCCCCGGTAGATGTTTAGTTTACTCACCGGAAATACGTCGTATTTACTCAGGAATGGCCAATCATTTTCCTTTCCTTGCCGCCTCCGAAACTCCCGAACTCAAATCTAATATTAAATTTAACTTGTATAAGAAAACGGCTACATTCCGATACAGTAAAATCAAGAAACACAAGTTGTACGTGCTAACTACACTACGTACGACTATAGTAAACAATCTAACACTCAACCTCACTGAAATTTAACCCAACTCTGCATCGCGAAAGAAAACAGATCGCGATACGTTTTAACCATGTCGTATTTTGGGTTTTTAGATACCTTTTCCGATATTAGCTTTCAGATTTTATATACAGTTAAACTAACTTGATTAAACAATACCAAAATGACCAAAATTCTATACAGAAACCTACCCAACAACCCAAAACACCAAACCTCCACAAAAGTACGGTGACGCCAGAATTTCTCTTTTGGTCGCCGGCCAAAATCCAAGCCCTATGGTTCGTGCTCCTATGGTTTGCTCTAGGTTCAACATACAACATTTTGGCACTGTTTTGTTAAGTTGCTTTTTATCTAAACAATAGTAGATTCATACAGAACTTAGTTGTACCAAAAATACGATATTATAGACTTTTGATTTAAAACTTAAACCAATTCCAGAATTTAAATCTCTACTGTGAGTAAGGATTTTACCTACAATTACTTGTTGGAAGAACACCCTCCAAGATGTACAAGCTCCTTGTCCAAGCTTGATGATGAGAAATCCCTAGACTTAGCTCTTTTCTTCTTCTTTCTCTTGTTCTTCCTTGTTTTCTTTGGTTTTCTTTTTCTTTCATAAATTTTTTAGGTTTTAATTTTTGCTACTGAACTGAACATAGTTTATATGTGACAAAAAAGGAAGGATAAGGTGAAGGAGGAGGTGTCAAAAGCCAAAGGGTGCCATCTTCATGCAAGGAGGAGGTGTGGTGTGGGTGCGTGCATGCAAGAATGATGTGGAAGTGTTTGTTTTTCTTTTCTAAATTGATTTATCCTTTGATTTATTCTGAACTAAATCTTGTTTAACCTTTTCTATTTACACCCCTTAACAAAACCCAATTTGCACAATATCCTAAACTTTGTATAAAACCCCCTCACAACTTATGTTATTATATAACACCCTTTTTATTAAAATGAAGCTAAAATTCACATTAAAACCCTTATATTTTATTTATGTTGCATACTAAAATTTTAATTTAATTTGTTTTACATACATCTTATGAAATTGTCCTATTTTGTTTTAATAACTTTTTAATTTAACTTTTTATTTTTTAATTAATTGATTTTATTTATTTCTAAATTTTCCGAATGTTACAAGTATCATTCAAGCGGAACACTAAGTACCCCGACCGGACTGAATATAAGTGCATGATCTCTTTTAGCTTTAAAGCTGGAGCCCCATTCTTTGATAAATCAAACAACTGTTGAACGGGTCACGTAGGAGCAGAAAGGAATCGATTGCTAAAAACCATCCCACCTTCACTCGAATACGGATTAAGTAATACGCTCAAAGCCTCTAGCTGGGTTGGGTCAGGAGCGGAAGCATCAACGAGTCTCATAATCCATAGAAATGTATACAGCTCATAGAAAGCAAGCCTCCAGTGCGCGGAAAATGCCCCTAATACGTGCATCTCGATCCACGGCGTGAAGTAGTGGAGGGAGAAATTCACAGTATCCACACCTGGGTTCGAAGTATTGGCGGCAGTGCCTAACCCGTGGTATAGGTGCGACAATCCCGCAATACCAACAGCTAATCGCTCTCCTTCAGCTATGCGATGAGCAGGATAGAAAATGGAGGCTCTCATGAAGCGGTGATGCACCAGCATGGCAAACCAACTAAGACAGAGACTGATAAAGCTGACAAAGAAAGTTTCTTCATCTATTCCAAGGGCAGTGATCGTGTCAAAAGCCACGGCTGACGAGTTCGGAATATAAAACTGCGACAGGTTCTCTTCTTTGGCCGACAATTTCTTTAAGCCAAATCCAAAAGGATCTTAGACCTTCACGAATTTCGGAGCCTTCTCGGATAAGACATCTTCGCGAAGAAAGCAAGCAATGAAAGAGTCGAAAGTGACACCTTACCCTTCTGATGTCATAAACATTTCCTCAAAGATACCCAAGGCTTTGATTAGACTCAGATGCTTATGCCGAACAGCATTCTCAGTCGTCAAACCCTCAAGCATAGCTGGCACCGTGGCGAATATGTACTCATTAGGAGGCAGTAATTCTTCATAATGCTCTCCCATAATCGGCAACCCTGAAATTTCGCGAAACTCCTCCAGTGAGATAGAGACTTCGAGATCCCCAAGAAAAAATGTGTTCATGGGAAGATTCCACTGGTTCAAGAAGGCTTTGACCCACCAGACATAGGGAGCATGATAGTAGAACAATGATGCATACACCGCTTAGTACAACCCAACCTTCTGCAGCCGCGAGCGTTGGGAGGAGAGAATGTATCGAGCCCATAGAAAGTAGCCCACAGGATGGTGTAGGGTAACACCTACCTTATACACCTGCCCCCAGGGTTGAGCTTCACCCTGACATATCCGGTGTCCCAAAATATCAATGGCCATCGTAGGTTGATTAGGTATCCCAGTCGTCGACGGCTCAAGCTGGCCCGTGGGGGTCCAATTAACCGCTTCCACCGTATAAGCAGTATGTGGACGCTCTATCAATGACATCGAGCGGATATGTTCTGCTAGAACTCCGCATGTGAAACTACGGCGGCCCCTGATAATATGACCGTACCAAACTCCCCACAGAAGAAGGCTTGTATTTCCCCTATCATATTCCCTGATCATTGCCATAACCTCCTTGTCTGAAGGCGATTGTGAAAAAGCAGCTTCTGAGCGCGTGTAAGGAAAGTAAGGAAGCGATACCATTGTACCTATAAAAATAAGGGAGAATACCCATTAATGAAAAGTGTGAATCAGTTTTATGGGACCACTAATTACGAAGTCAGTGGGCCCTACGAAATCAAAATGGCGGCTCACCAATGATGAGACTAGATAATCATTGTGAGAATCCAAAAGGATTCTTATTAAATAAACTGTGGAAGTTAAAAAACTCCTAACATTTTCGAAAAACGAGTTCTCTTAAAATACCCAACAGATTCAAAATCTGTGAAAAGGGCATTAAAACCCTAAAAATATATATTTAATAATAATAAATATATATATGCTCAAGAACACCACGGAATAAATTTCCTAAAAGCCTCCGAGTCTTTCAGAGCCAAGCTATGTTATATAGATTTAAATTCCTTTAATAATGGGATTAAATCCCAGAAACCCTCACGATGAGGAAACGAAAAAATGGAATTGAATTCCAAAGATCCTAAAAGATCATAGGAGAACTCACAATCCTCAAAACCCTAGGGTTTGCTTGAAAAATGTGTCTAGATCTCTAGGAAATCGTTTCAAGAAAGAGAGAAAAGCTCTATTGATAGATTTAAAATCCAAAGAAAAAAACAAAAAAGGGTTTCCTAAGAAATACATTTCGTTCATAATCCTTACCAGAGAAAGAGTTTTTACAGAGTTTAACTCTGGTGTTCTGCGGACAGAGAACTAAGCTCTGAAAAAGAGAATTAAATTCTCAAAGAAAATAAGCAAGGAAGGAGATGAAAGAACAGTGGTCATCTCAAAGGCCAATCCCCCGCATTTATAAGACATGATGGGAAGCGGTTCATTTCCCCATTCCCCTAGGCAATTCAATGGTTCTAAGGGCAGACAGTGTTGCACTCATATGAAAACCACGTGAGAGCAACTCTGGGGGGGCACTTGTTCCCTTACAAAAAGGGGAAGGGAAAATTCCCCACTAAATAAGCCTCACTTGTTAAACACGTGAGCGCCTATATGCAATGCATATATGCGCTGCAAATCAAACAATTATAAGCTAAATAAGTCTCATGTGTTAAACACGTGAGCGCCTATATGCAATGCATATAGGCGCTGCAAATCAAACAATTATAGGATAAATAAGTCCCAGATATTAAACACGTAAGCGCCTATATACAATGCATATAGGCGCTACAAATCAAACAACTATAGGCTAATAAGGCTCACGTGTTAAACACGTGAGCGCCTATATGCAATGCATATAAGCGCTGCAAATCAAACAACTATAGGCTAAATAAGCCTCACGTGTTAAACACGTGAGCGCCTATATGCAATGCATATAGACGCTGCAATCAAACTATAGGCTAAATAAGTCTCACGTGTTAACACGTGAGCGCTTATATGCAAAACATATAGGCGCTGCAATCAAACAGCTGACAAACTAAAAAAGCCTCACGTGTTAAACACATGAGGGAGCCTCCCTAGGTAGAATTAAATTCTACTCAACAAGGAACCGTTGGAACGAAGATCCAATAGTGATTAAGCATAGAATTAAATTCTATTAAGGAGGATATTTTCTGTTAAACAGAAAGTTGGTGGATCAAAGACCCTATGAGTTGGAAAATATTTTCCATATCTTTCTAGACAAAGAAAGATTTTGCTCTGTTAAATCGAGCACCCTTGGATTAAAAATCCAATGGTGATTAAAAATCACCATTTTACAGAATAAGATTCTGCGTATGGGAAAATATTCCCCCAATCTTGTTAAAAACAAGAAAATATGTTCTGTAAAACAGAAACCCTTGGATCAAAGATACAATGGTGGGCAAAATTCCCCGAATCAACTGGAATCTCTCAATGAGAGATTTTCTCCTGATCGATCTAGAAAAGTGTGTAGTAGTTAACCCCAATCAATAACGGTGTCGCGTGTAGCTAGACCGATATGAGTATGGGTCGTCCTCATGAAAACGTTGAATCTTTTAATTTTAATTTAGACATGTTGATTAGGAAAGGAAGAAGAATAATGAATAGTGAAGAATGGTTGTAAATTCTAGATCTACGTCAAACGCGGATGTAGGAGATAGATCTAGATTAACTACAGATGTAGGTTTTATATTAGAAGAGGGCTTGTAGGGTTCGTTAGGATTTAGTAGTCATGGATGATTAATTAAAGATTACTCATCTTATCCATTAATAGATTTAAAACTAGATCGACAGTGATGCATGTAGATTAGGGTTTCTGGAGGGAAAATGGTTCCCACTCTTAACCCCTACCTTGACATGGATCTCCATTCATGTCTAGCCTTTACCAAAACAATCGTTAATCTAATCTCTAATCGCGGTCGTGGCTCCTAATGAATTGGTAGCACGCCCGATTAGGATGTTAATGATTCTTTTGGTAAAGTTTATAAACTTTATAGGACGTAAAAAGAGTTTAAGGATCTTTATCATCCATTAATCTACCCTAATCCTACGAACCCTAACAAGCGGAGAATTACTCGCGCATGTTGGGAAAAGAAACGATTGAAATCATGAAGAAAATAAAATGCAATAGAATAAAACTAACTTTATTAATCAACAAGATCAAGTACACTTTGTTCCTTTAGAAAATGATTACAAAACCATAGTTTGCTTCCCGAGCTCTTATTAAAGAGGTAGATGAACTGTCGATGATCAACAAGGATTCTTGAGCCGTCGTGGACTTCGTGATCGCGTCGGTTTGATGATTTTTCCAAGAGGCTCTCGGTCCTTTTAATAGCCTCAAACCCAGAATCCCTAGTTTCCTAATACGGTAACTAGTTGTTAGGATCCTACTGGAAAATTACAAGATCCCAACTCTTTAATATTGCAGCGGAACCGCAGCAATATTCTAATTTTAGCCGTGGTTGCGCGGTGGGACAGGGGATTTAGGGCTTCAGTTTTCTGGGTCTTCATCTTGTTAACACGTGGTGATCTTTTGAAATCTGAAGTTTGGAAATTTTCTCTAAGTCACTGCCAGAATTGACTTCTTCGATTCACTTGAATATTTCGGCTGATTTGATCTCGCCAACTCGGATTTTCTTGATTTCAGTCCTGATATAATTTCTGCACAATATCTCAATAAATAATGTTGGTAGAATTTATTTTTATTGAGATATTATCTTAACCATTTGACATGATATTATTGGTTAAAGATATTTGATATGGTATGCATATTTACATGGACTAAATATTACATAGATATTTTATGCTTACATTTTCCTTCATAATGTTAATTATAATATATAAACACATGAAAATAGTGTTTTTACAGATAAACCCTCATATGTGTCATATTTATAATAAACATCTTTTATTATATAAAAATAGTAAGGAAAATATCATATCAAATGCATAATATTTTCGACTGGACAAATACCCCCAAACTTAATTTTGATCGTCCCGAGCAAACTAATTATTTAAGAGAATGAGAAAAAGAAAAAGAAAAACCTAAGTAGCACACTTTCGTAGGCAACACGATTGCACTGAGCACGTGCAACAAGCCGTTACACCTCTAGGCGTCCCTAGTCGGAGGAGTGTTGTCTTATGAGGGTTTTCAGCGGATTACACCCATAAAATCCTATAATAAAAGAAAGATGGTTGAAGTTAAATATAAAGATAATAACTATAAAGAAAGAACTTGAAAGTAAGAGTTTCCAACTACACCAGTTTTTTGGTTATTATGAGCCCTATCTTAATGGTCATGAAAAAATGTTAGAAATCACATCATCCCTCAATAAAATATCGCTTTTAGTCTTTCTCCCTATCTTTCTTCCAAACATTGATCATATACCCCTACGTGTGTGTAAAAGACATCCCTACACTTAGAGAATTCAACTCTAGCTATCATACTCTTGTCTATCTTCCAAAGTACTTTATAGTTGGTGAATATTTTCGATAAAATTTCTCACACGTTTTTCATGCGACGGTTAATACTTCTTGAGGTACTAATCGACCGATTACAAAATGTGCTCACGCATTTAGGCATAATTCCTCGTTTCCTAACACCTAGGGCTTAGCAGTGGCTCCCAAACCAGTTGGTCTAAGGCACTAGGTGACACCCTCGCTATATTTTTTTTATGCTGCCTTAAGCAATTACAAAACCAGTGTTCATTTTTTTTCCTTCACCACTTATATATATATATATATATATATATATATATATATATATATATATATATATATATATATATATATTCATACTAAGTCTTTTAGACAAGAGCATTTTAAGGTATCCTCTACTATCCCAAGTTTCAGGATGTGTGTAAGTGCGTATAGTAGGGTATCAACATTCAGATGTTTGGCTTCAAGAATAAGAACTATTTTTCAGATTTATTTTTATCCTCAAATTAGTAATTTTCTTTATCTTACTAACCCTTGGGATAACGGCTCATAACTACTTATTACTAGTTTCGTCTAAGAAAATATCCAACTTTCTTGCTTTCTTAAACTATTCCTATCTTTCATATGTAATTCTTTACATTCTAATCTTTTATTATCAAATTTTTTTTGTATAGTGCCTAGTGCCAAAATATAGTTCAGTTAATATTAACCTCCCCCTCAAACTTGTTTTCAGCAGTGTCATCACTGATGTTGTTCTTTGAATGCATAGACCTGTAGACTTGAGGAGAGAAAAGTAACGGGGACAAGAAATAATGAAAGTGAAATCCTCCCCCAAACTTATTTTTTGGCTCACAATTTTGCAAAAATTTTCTTTCAAGAGCCAAAATATATCTCTCCCCCAAACTTGAGTAAAATCGTATTAAGCATTTAAAATTATATGGGGGGTTAAAATTATTAGTCTATGCAAAGCTTTACAAAGACCAAAAGTCAACACCAACCATTTAAATATTTTATCGATGTAACGCACTGATTCGTAGAAGAACATGCCACCTATCGACATGAAGAAATGTGGAGGGGATAAGGGGTGGAATAGAACGTGTTTACGTCTCGGTTTATAGAGACGAAACAGTGATGGTGGATTAATCGCATTCTTGTTATTGATAAGAAGAAGGGATGGAGGTTCAACTTCTTTGTGTTGAGGTTGATTCATCACAACACCCATATTTTCTAAGAATGCGAGTTCTTCAGCGAAAATTTCTTCAAAGCTTTCATCGATATCCCGAATAATAATCTTATTGGAATGAACGGGATGATACTCTGACTCCATAAAGGTTCATATTCAGCGTTAGATGTTGACCCAGACAGCTCGATAGAAGTGTCCGTATATGTATAACAAATAGCAGGGTCAAACAACAGCGTACTTGCAGAGTCAAAATCAAAATCGTGAAGCTGTTCAAATTCGCTACTGTCGAAATTTATCGCTTCTACGGATAATACTTGAGCATAGGGTTCAGAAGGTTCACTTCCCAACTTGTAAATGTTAATCTCAATTGACATCTTCCTGAAGGATAGGGTCATAGAGCCGTTTCGACAATTGATTATTGCGTTGGAAGTCGCAAGAAAATGTCGACCTAAAATCACCGGAATTTGGTTTCGTGGGTTCTCTACAGGCTGTGTATCTATAACGATAAAGTCCACAGGGAATATAAATTCCCCAACTTTGATTAACACATCCTCTAGCTCACTTCTAGGTTGGGTGATAGATCGATCGGCCATCTGAAGAGTGCAGTGCGCCGGTTTTAACTCTCTGGTCCTTAATTGCTCATACACAGAATACGAAAGCAAGTTAACACTACCGCCTAAATCGAGTAGAGCACGATTAATATCTTTACCCCCAATAGAAATATATATGGTAGGACTTCCAGGGTCCTTTCGTTTCTTGGGTATTTGTTGGGTAAAAGCAGTATTTACATTACTCGCTAAGAAAACTTTTTTAGGCACTTGAGTTTTTCTCTTCCTAGTGCACAATTCCTTTAGAATTTTTGCATAAGACGGAACTTGTTGAATAGTATCTAGGAGAGGAATGTTTATGTTAACTTGCTTAAAAATTTCCACAATCTTCGCCATTTATGGACTTGGTCTGTTGCCCCTTAACCTGTTTGGATAAGGTGCTTTATCAATAAGGGTTAGGTCCAACATTGGAGAGGATTGTAGGGATGGAATGGATCCTAGAATTGGAGTGGGGATCGTTTTAGGTAGATTCGAGGAAGTGGACGAAGTGTTCGAACCTTGGGGAAAACGGAGAATAAGCTCTGAAGAAGGTGGGAGAGTAGACGAAATAGGGCAAGAAGTGGAAGCCAGGGTTTAAATTGATTCCTCATCATCAATCTGTTCACCCATTTGATTGTTCAACACTCTTCCTGATCTCAACGTGGTAACGACATTCACATTATGACTTTGTGAGTAGCCAGGATTCGGTAGGGATTGAGATGGAAGTTTCCCTTTTTCTCTCGCACTCATTGCAACATTTATTTATGCAAGTTGTGCTTCTATTGATTTTATACTTTCACCATGGGAGGTGGTGGTCTGTGTTAATGATCGGATAGAAGACTTTATTTCATCCGTCGATTGCATGGAATGTTTAATAAACATATCCACGCTTTGTTCGAGTGCATATGAGTTTTCGTTCCCGGCCGTTTGGAAAGAATTGTAATAAGGTGTAGAATTGCTGGCCGGATTTTGAAATGGTTGCGATTGAAAAAGGTACTGACTCTGTGGGTGTTTTGGTTGCTGCTGCTGTGGAGGGGGTCTTTGATAATTGCTTTGGAACTGTTTTTGATTTTGGGTTTAGTTTTGGTTCCAAGTAAAATTAGGATGATTCCTCCATCCCTGATTATACGTGGAAGAATAAGTATCATTTCTAGGTCGCTGCTGAAAAGTAGCATTAGTTTGCTCGTGACCTTGAAACGAGGAATTTAAAGGACATTCTTACGTCAAATGAGATGGATCAGAACAGCAAACACATACGGTCTTGGGGAGCATAACCTGGTTTAGGGAGATTGATGAGAAATTGTTCTCCATAGCATCGAGTTTCTTATGTATTGCTGCTATTTTGGCTTTTACTGCTATGGAAACATCGAGCTGATGGATACCTCCCCTAGATGATGGTTTAACGCTTTCCCACTGCAAAGTGTGTTCAGCGAGATCTTCCAGAAATTTCCAAGCTTCACCATCGTCATTGGACATGAAATTGCATTGACACGTGGTTTCAAGCATCTGCTTTGTCGTTGGATTAATGCCTTCATATATAATTCGGCATAGATCCCATCTATGTATTCCATGATGAGGACATTGGTCAAGCAGATCCTTAAACCATTCAAAGCACTTCCAAAATGGTTCATTAGGAAGCTGGGTAAACTGGTTGATTTCGCTCCGAACACGGGCGGTCTTATGATTGGGGTAAAATTTCTTAAGGAATGCTATCACGAATTCATCCCAATTGGTAATAGAGTGTGCGGCAGTGTTATAAGGCCATTTTTCTGCAAAATCTCACAAAGTAAAAGGGAGAAGACGTAAGCGCATAGCATCCACAGACAGTTGTGACGTACCCATCATTGCGCATACGTTTTCGAATTTAGTGATAAAAACGTATGCGTCCTCAGACTCGAGCCCGTGAAATTTGGGTAACAGATTGATAAAGTGGGGTTTAATTTCAAAATTATCCCCATTGGCTGATGGAAAAGATAAACAGGTTGGAAGGGGACCGCGTATAGGATAGTATCTCTCTTGGAGAGAAATGCGCGGTGGATTCTGCGCACCGACGGGTGGTGGAAGGGTGGTGTTATAATCTGATGGAGAACCGTCCATCTTGGTCGATGTGGTGGGTGGAGGGGAAAAGAAAATTAAGAAGTACCGACTTCGGATTCGATAGCAGGAACGCGGACAAGACGGGCACTAGAATCCCATGTCCAGCCAAGCATGCACTAAGCGGGTTTAGCGCAAGTGGCAGCGTGTGTGTGTTTTAAAATTGGTTTGTTTTTGAAAAGTAGGACTTGAAACAAATCACACAAAAATTCACAAACAACCCTAGAACTAAGGTTAACTAGGTCAAGTCACTAGACCGCTCCTAGACTTCCAAAGGACAAGCCGCATGATCAATCCTCTACCACCTCTTTACTACCATTGTGGCCAGATAAGTGCCAGTTAAGTGGGAGGTATCCGCTATATGAATCACCGAAAATAGCGGGCCTAATTAAGTAACCACTTGCCTTCGACACACTTGCCTAGACACCACAAAAGTAATGCGGATAAGCGATAGATTATCCACGACCTTCCTCTGTCCTATTTGAGCGTGACGGTCCTTAGAATCTTGTCTAAATATTTTTTTTAATTAATGTAGGGTTGATGCGGATGGTCGTTTTGTGATTTATGGGGCTTAGGAAGGGTGATGAATTCCTCACCTAATCTGAATTTGGTCTTTGCCCCTTAATGTCCGTATTAAAATATGCAAAAACAAACCAATTACAAAACTTGCAAAAAGATTTTTGAGCAGCGATATTTTGCAAAGAATCCTGCAGAAAAAATATTTTATTGGATTTCATAGGAGAGAGAAGGAGTTGAGAAAGATACCAGAGAAATTTGCAACCCTAATTCCCTTAGAAAGCTGCGGTTCCGCCGCCAATTGGCTCTTCTTGCCGCGGTTCTGCCGCTGACTTAGGAGATCTGGAGAAAATTTTTGCTACGTGGCCTCCTTTGCTCCTCTGGATCTTGATGAATGTCTCTGAATCTCTAATTCCTCAAGTTTGTGACTCCAGATTCCCTTTGAAAAATTCATACAATAATCGTTAAATATATAATTTATAGTTTTGTTTATTTATGATATGGATCGAAAAAGAATTCAACACGAATAGTAGAAAAAAAATTACGCACGTATTCTCGGCAACGACGCCATTTGATTGATTTAGAAAAGTGTGTAATAGTTAACCGCAATCAATAACGGTGTCGCGTGTAGCTAGACCGAGATGAGTACGGGTCGTCCTCAGGGAAATGTTGAATCTTTTAATCTTACTTTAGACGTGTTGATTAGGAAAGGAGGAAAAATAATAAATAGAGAAACGCGGATGTAGGATTAAAAGATTAACTACGGATGTAGGTTTTGTAAATTCTAGATCTACGTCAATCGCGGATGTAGGATATAGATCTAGATTAACTACGGATGTAGGTTTTATATTAGAAGGGGCTTGTAGGGTTCGTTAAAATTTAATAGTTATGGATGATTAATTAAAGATTACTCCTCGTATCCTTTAATAGATTTAAAACTAGATCGACAGTGATGCATGTAGATTAGGGTTTCTGGAGGGAAAAGGGTTCCCACTCTTAATCCCTACCTTAACAAGGATCTCCGTTCATGTATAGCCTTTACCAAAACAATTGTTAATCTAATCTCTAATCGCGGTCATGGCTCCCAATGAATTGGTAGCATGCCCGATTAGGATGTTAATGATTCTTTTGGTAAAATTTATAAACTTTATAGGACATAAAAATAGTTTAAGGATCTTTATCATCCATTAATCTACCCTAATCCTACGAACCCTAATAAGCGGAGAATTACTCACGCATGTTGGGAAAAGAAAAGATTGAAATCATGAAGAAAATAAAATGCAATAGAACAAAACTACCTTTATTAATCAACAAGATCAAGTACACTTTGTTCCTTTAGAAAATGATTACAAAACCTTAGTTTGCTTCTCGATCTCTTCTTTAGGAGGTAGATGAACTGTCGATGATCAACAAGGATTCTTGAGCCGTCGTGAACTTCGTGATCACGTCGGTTTGATGATTTTTCCAAGAGGCTCTCGGTTCTTTAAATAGCCTCAAACCCAGAATACCTAGTTTCCTAATAGGGTAACTAGTTGTTAGGATCCTACTGTAAAAATACAAGATCCCAACTCCTTAATATTGCGGCGGAACCGCCGCAATATGCTCATTTTAGCCACGGTTGCGCGGTAGGATAGGGGATTTAGGGCTTCAGTTTTCTGGGTCTTCATCTTATTAACATGTGGTGATCTTTTGAATATCTGGAGTTTGGAAATCTTCTCTAAGTCACTGCCATAATTGACTTCTTCGATTCACTTGAATATTTCGGCAGATTTGATCTCGCCAACTCGGATTTCCTTAATTTCAGTCCTGATATAATTTCTGCATAATATCTCAATAAATAATGTTAGTAGAATTTGTTTTTATTGAGATATTATCTTAACCATTTGACATGATATTATTGGTTAAAGATATTTGATATGGTATCCATATTTACATGGACTAAATATTACATAGATATTATATGCTTACATTTTCCTTCAAAATATTCATTATAATATATAAACACATGGAAATAGTATTTTTTCAGATAAACCCTCATATGTGTCATATTTATAACAAACATCTTTTATTATATAAAAATAGTAAGGAAAATGTCATATCAAATGCACAATATTTTCGACTGAACACCTCCAGACTAATTAACAAATTTGCCTCTACTATATAAAGGACCAGAGACTTCAAGTCTCACACAACAGGAGGGAGAGGAAAAAAGACACAAGAAGGAACAAAAAGATACAGAGAAAACAAGGATAGAGAGTAGACAGAGAAACCCCATCATAAGCTTTTAAAGAAAGAAAAAAGAAAGCTTCAAAAGAAACAGAGAATTTAATTCTCACAGAAGAAGACTTGCATCATTGAAACCTTAGGTAAAAAGAAAACAAAACACAGAGATCATATCATCTCTCTTTTGCCTATATAAGGGTTTAACCTTTCATATAAGAACTTAGTTCTTTCTCTGGTTGAGATTTGCATAAGCAAATCTCCCCACAAGTTGAGAATTTAATTCTTATCGGGAAGATTTTTCTCTGCAGATTCAAAACTTAAAGGAAAAGAATTAAGTTATAAAAAAAGAGAAGAAGAAGAAGAACGAGAAGATATAGGAATTTAATTTCTCTAAAAATTAGGGTTTAACCCTTTATGTATAGTGCTTAGCACTACTTTGAAGCCTCACGTGTTTCCCACGTGAATGCTTCAAATGAAAGAAGAGAACAACTAAAACTGCCTCACATGTTTTCCACTTGAGTGTTAAAACACCCCAGTATAAAAGAAAGGAGAGACGGCCACATGCTTTGCACGAGAACTCTAGCCATATTGGCAGAACCCACATTTGTGGTGCCTCACGTGTTTCACACGTGAGCACCATAAGAATCAAGTGCTTAGCATTTATATAAAAAAGGAGGGAGGATAAAACCTAATGGGCAGCACCCACATTTATGGTGCCTCACATGTTTCACACGTGAAAGCCATAAGAATCAAGTGCATAGCACTTATATAAAAGAGGGGAAAATAAAGCCTTATGGGCAATGCCCATATTTGAGTGCCTCACGTGTGTCACGTGAGGGCCACAAAACTCTAGTATTTAACACTAATCCAGTGTCCCCGTGAAATATACGTGAGCACTGTATGCCTCAGTGCTTAGCACTGTTGGATAATTATGGAAACCCGATCTTAGCCCAAATTGGCTAAGTTTCCTGAGGCTAAACCTCTTTGATTCTAAAAACAACCGAGCCCATATTGCACATGTTTTCCCAAACTAAACTTAGTCTCAAAAATGACTAGTGGTGTCCTATTGATGATATCCCAAATGATATTCATCTTATATCTCCTAAAGATAAGTTTTGTTTCAAACATGGCTAACATTTCTTAGGTCTACAGCAGCTCTTTTTTCACTCAAATAAGGGATTTGGTCTAAGAGTACATCCCTTCACACCTCTGATACATGTCGTTGTAATTCCTCAACATTTTCAGAGAGGTGGTGGGTCCCGACGACCAACAATCCCTCTTGATGCATGTCACGCCCCGCTTCCCAGAGTGCGCTAAGATCGGCACGTAATAGAGCCAACCATGCTACCTGTGGCTAGGAAACATCCTTCCACAGTCACATTACGGCTGTGTATAAGATATTAAGAATAGTAAAATAAAAATAAACTATCTAGTACATGTCCATATGCCAGAATAAATGAGTCAAGAAATAATATGCGGAGTCAATAAATCCAAATAACAATATCAATCTGGAAAGTACGTCCCAAATACGGGCTCACATCAGGAAATGAAATGCTGAAAGAAAACTAAACTAAAAGTACTAACAGGATCCTCACTGCTCGGCCTGTCGGCTAAAATACTCCTGGTCAGCCTGCGACAAAGATAGAGGATCTGGGCCATGCAAAACCCAAACGTCAGTGCGTCATAATATCAAACAATAAAAATATAATCAGGAGGTAACAAGATATGCAAGCATGAGTATGAACAGTAATAAGTGTATAACAGTAACATGAGTATGGAACAGTGAAGTGTATCAGTGTATGTGATGTGCGATGAGTAATCTAACTATATTAATGGGTTATCTACTCTCAAGTCTTTGAAATCAATTTGATGAATCGTCGATGTAATTCAATAGTATCCCGTGCATACCCGGGACCACGGTCCAGACTTTCAGGGCTGAATCCGAAACGTGCCGCTAAGCATAAACAGGAAACATATACAGATGAATGATGTCAGCAACATCATCCTGGGACTGGCCTAGCCCCCAAAACTGATCAGTATAAGCGTCGAACTGTTGAGTTACAAGTCAGATTTCATTATTGATTTTCCCTTACCCCAAAGGTTATGTGTTCAAGTCGGGTATTGATAAATCTGGAGCTAATGCCAACACAGGATCAAGCAGGTACAGGTTTGTCTATACAGACAACAGGATATGTCCATCGGAACAACATGTCAGGATTGTCGGCATTAGAAATAGGATCAGGTATAAAGTCAAGCAGTGGTGTATCAGGTCATGTCCAGTAGTGCACATGCATCAAATGGATGCCCAACATGAAAATGTATAAAGTATCGAATCATGGTAAAAGTACGGATGTGCGGTAAATGTATGGATGCACAAATATCTATCAGTGGTTACATCATGACCATGTAGGATTCTCATTATCAAGCATGGGGTACGAATGTTACAATAATATGAATTAATATGACATGGCATGCAATTAGATATATAGAATTAATGGTATGGATACAAAATAAAACATGGATGCACAAATATCTATCAGGGGTTACAACTACAGTTCCATGACTATGTAGGATGCACATTATCAAGCATGGGGTGTTAATACAACGATAACATGAAATAATATGATCTGTAGATGCAGCTACATATATAATAAATGATATGGATGCATACGGGTATCCGAAAATAGTAAAACATTAATATGGGTGCACAGTGCTATCAACATGTGATATTTTTATTCATATGGATGCAAAATATGATACATAGCATGTAGCAAGATAAACTTGCCTGAACGGATCACACGACGGGGTGCACACGCTGCGTCCGATGTCGGGTAAACGTCGCAACGCACACACGGGACAGGTCCAGGCAAAGCAAGAAGGTTACCACGCTGGCTGGGAACGTCCACAGGGTCGGTCTGATCGTCAGCAACGGCACGGCTCTGGCGATGGCCGGAAAAACAAATCAAGAAAAGAAAAGAGAAGGAAAGAAGAAGGAGAAGAAAGAAGAGAAGAAGAAAAGAAGAGAGCTGTGGTGGTTGAAGGGTGTACTGGAGAAGAGGAAGAAGATATAGAGACGGTGATGAGGTTAAGCGGTCGGCGGGGTGATAGGAACTCCGGCGAGAAGTGTTGCAGAGGCTCGAGTTGGGTGCTGGAGGTCGGGTTCTTGGTGCTCGGGTGAGGGTGGTGTCCGATTGAGTGAGGGGAGAGGAAGAAGTCGTGGTGATGGGGATGGTGACGACGAGGACAAGTCGACGGCGGTGAGGGGTCGACGGTGGCGAGGTATGTGGGTTTTGGGATCGTGCAGGGTTTTGGGAGCTCGGGAAATGAGAGGTGAGGAGAGGGTCCCGGAGAGGAGGAGAGGTCGATGAGGTCGACGGCGAGGTGCAGGGTGAAGGCTAGGATTAGGGTTGTTGGGTATTCTCGTGGAGGAGGAGGCAAAATTTAAAGAAGAGGGGAAGAAGGAAGGTGACCGTAGTGGAAGAGGGTGACGGGAACTCGTGGCCGCGAGAGGGGAGAGAGAGGGAGAGAGAGGGAGAAAGAGAGGAGAGAGAGTCATGAGAGAGAGAGAGAGAGAAAGAGAGTGAGAGTTTCTGTTAAATTAGATTTTTTTAAAAATCTTTTTAGTTAAATAAAAATTTTAAACAGTTAGAAATATTTAAAAATATAATATTAGTAAATTTTGAGTTTTTGGCTAATACAAAAATAGTCCAAAACACGCCCTGGTCGGGTCTAAAAATCTAGTTTTAAAATACGGAAATTATACGTGTCGACCAACATCAAAAGAGGATATCCGGGTAACGAAAAAGTATACCCCCAAGAACGGATGCACGCACGTGCACGTAGTCATCCAAACGAGTCTGTTACACTGAACGGGAAGAGAACAAAATGCGCGGATGCTACGACAGGGTTGGGGGTAACATGCAGGCCATGCTATATATTTTTAAAATATTTTACTTGACTTTATATGTTATAATGAAAATTATGCAGATGTCAGATAAAATGCCAGTATACAGTACATAAAAATGAAAGTGCACGAATCTACACAACAAGCCAGGATAAATCATAAACAGGAATCAAGACGGGTTTCCAGCAAGCGGGTCGGGTCGGATGCAAATACAGATGTCAAATATCCTATTCGCACCCAAAACACAATAAATTAAGAAATATCCATAAATAAATAAATAAAAATATACCCAAAATAGAACTGGTATAAATGAACTAGGGTGTTACATTATACTCAACTACAAAAATAATTTCGTCCTCGAAATTCCAGGAACAAGAAAAGATAAACAAACATGAATCTACAAGAATAGGTGTGGAAACTTCTGTCGAATCTCGTCTTCTCGTTCCCAAGTCGATTCTCTGTGCGAGCGATTCCCCCAAGAAACAAGTACGAGAGGGATAACCTTGTTCTTGAGGACCTTTTCTCTTCGATCAACAATCGATATCTGTCGTTCCTCAAAGGTCAAATCCTCCCTTACAGTCAGCTCCGAATGATCAAGTACGTGTGTTTCATCTCGAACATACTTACGGAGTTGAGATACATGAAACGCGTCATGAACATTCACCAAAGATGGTGCTAATGCCAATCGACAAGCCACTTCTCCAGCACGCTCCATAATCTCGAAAGGCTCCACGAATCGAGGACTAAGCTTGCCTCGACTCCCACAACAAATCACTTCTCTAGTCGGTGATATCTTCAAGAATACCAGAACACCAACAGCGAACTCTAGAGGTCTTCTCGATATATCGGCCCAACTCTTCTGCCGATCTTGTGCTGCCTTCATGTGATTTCGAATAGTATTAACCTTCTCTACTATCTGTACGATCAAATCCGGTCCCAATAATCTTCGTTCTCCAATATTGTCCCAACAAACGGGCGAGCGACACTTGCAACCATACAATGCTTTGAATGGAGCCATCTGAATAGTCTCCTGAAAGCTGTTATTGTAAGAAAACTCCACCAAGTGTAGATGATCCTCCCACGAACCCTTGAAGTCTAACATGCAAGCTCTCAACATGTCTTCAAGATTTTGGATCGTTCTCTCCGACTGGCCATCTGTCTGGGGATGATAAGCGGTGTTAAACTTCAATCGTGTCCCCAAACTTTCCTATAAACTCCTCCAGAAGTGCGATAAGAATCGGGTGTCACAGTCGGAAATGAAGCTCACAGGTACTCCATGCAATCTCACAATCTCCTGCATGTACCGTTCTGCTAACGCTTCTATTGACTGACCAACTCGAAATGGTATGAAATGAGCTGCCTTGGTCAATCGATCAAAAATCACCCAAACTGTATTGTTGCCCTTTGGACTCCGCGGTAAAGCTGTCAAGAAATCCATGGTTATATGTTCCCACTTCCATTGAGGAATCGGAAGTGGTTGCAATAAACCAGCTACCTTTTGATGTTCAGCCTTAACTTGCTGACACACCAAACACTTTGCTACAAAGCGGGCAATCTCCTTTTTCATACCTTCCCACCAGAAATGCTATCTTAGATCACGGTACATCTTCGTGCCTCCTGGATGTACAGAATATGAGGAACTATGCGCCTCCTTCATAGCTTCTTCACGAATGTCTCCTTTCGGCACACACAAACGGCTACCATAACTCAACGAACCATCTTCATGAATTAACAAGTCCGTTCGAAGTCCCGCTTCTACCTGTTCTCGAAACTTTTGCAATCTTGGGTCCTGTGACTGCTCTGCTTTAATATTATCGATCAATGACGACTGTACTTTCAGCTGCATCAACTGTCCCGAAGAATGCGGTAGCACAATCTCCAACTCGAATCTCCGAAAATCTTCGAAAAGCTCCTTCTGTGCAGTCAACGTCCGAATTGCTGGAAACCGACTAAGCGCATCCAGCACTACATTAACTTTCCCCGGATGGTACTTAAGATCAAGATCATAGTCATCCATCAGCTCCAACCATCTACGCCGCCTCATGTTTAGTTCTTTCTGCATGAACATATACTTTAGGCCTTTGTGATCGGTGAATACTTCGACCCTTTCGCCCAGTAAGTAGTGTCTCCAAATCTTCAAAGCGAAAATCACTGCTGTAAGCTTCAAATCATGAGTTGGGGAATTCTTCTCATGGGTCTTCAACTGTCTTGATGCGTAAGCTATAACCTTCCCATGCTGCATCAAAACACAACCAAAACCTTTCCCAGACGCGTCGCTGTGAATCACCAATCCTCCGGAACCGTCTGGTACGGTCAAAATAGGAGCGGTTATCAACCTTTGCTTCAACGCCTCAAAAATGACGCACAACTATCCGTCCAAACGAACGGTACCTTCTTACGCGTAAGCTTGGTCAAAGGCTCAGCTAAGTGAGCAAAATTCTCCATGAACCTTCTGTAATATCCGGCAAGTCCAAGAAAACTTCTGATCTCTACTACATTCTTTGGAATCGGCCAATCTTGAACTGCTGCAATCTTCTCGGGATCAACGGTGATTCCATCTCAAGATACGACGTGCCCCAAAAACTTCACTTCTTCAAGCCAAAATTCGCACTTGCTCATTTTCGCATATAATCTTTCTTGCCTCAATGTCTGCAGTGCGATCTTCAAGTGTTCTGCATGCTCTTCCAGGCTTCTCGAATAGACCAGAATATCATCGATGAACACCACTATAAACTGGTCCAAGAACAGTGAAAAGATTTGGTTCATCAAGTCCATAAATATCGCCGGTGCATTCGTGACTCCGAATGGAATCACTAAATACTCATAATGTCCATATCGAGTTCGGAACGCATTCTTGCAAATATCTTCTGATTTAACTCGAACTTGATGATATCCGGATCGCAAATACAGTTTCAAGAATACCCTCGCACCACTAAGTTGCTCGAATAATTCGCCAATGCGAGGGATCGAGTACTTGTTCTTAATAGTCACCCGGTTCAATTCTCGATAATCGATGCACATCCTCCTTGTGCCATCTTTCTTCTTTACTAGAAGAACTGGAGCACCCCAAGGTGAATTGCTACTGCGAATCCAACCCTTCTTTAGTAATTCGGTAACCTGCTTCTTGACTTCTTCCAACTCCACTAGTGCCATTGGATAGTACGCCTTTGAGATTGGCGATGCACCAGGAACAAGATCGATCGCGAACTCCACATCACGTTTTGGCGGTAAACCTGAGATATCCTCGAACACGTCCATGAACTCTCGAACTACAGCTGGCGCTTCCTCCTTGTCAACATCCAGTGACGAAAGAACACTGTTTGTCGGCCTAGCCCTAAACTCGACTGGCCCGACAGAACTGCTTCCTCCAGCAAAAACAAACTCTGGATGTCCGGGAATCTGGAAAATCACTTTCTTTGCCCTACAATAAATATGAGCGTGGAAAGTGCCGAGAAAGTCCATTCCCAAGACAACATCATAACTACCGGTATCGATCACCAAGAAATCTGCAAATAACTCCCGTCCGCAAATAACAACAGAACAATCTTTACACTCACTACTAGATATGATCTTCCCATTCCCAGTGTGTATGTCCCAACAACTAGACAGGGTCGTGCAAAAAATCGAGTGTGCAACAATAAACTTGGACGACATAAAACAATGGGCTGCACCAGAATCGAATAATGCTAATGCGGGAAAATCATGAACAAGTAGGATACCTGAAACAACTTCATCTGAAGCCTTGGCCTCTTCGGCTGTCAGAGTAAAGGCTCGAGCTTGATTAGGTCCCTGAGTTATCTGCTTCTGCCCCTGAAACTGCCTCTGTGGTGGTTTCTGAACATCATCCTTCAAACGTAGTTTCGACGGGCAAACACTGACAGTATGATCAGATGATCCGCAAACCAAACAAAGTCCAAGCATCCTTCGACACTCCCTTTGTACATGTCCGAGTAGATGGCAGTACCCACAAATCGTCCTTCCTTTTTTCTCGGGAACGACTGGCTTCTTCATCGGTATGATGCCACGTCTGTCCACCGGGATACCTCTGCGTATAGGCGCTCGGTTCGGCATAAACGCCGGCTTCTGCACCGCAACTGCCTGCTGCAACGTACCCCCCCGTCTTCATTGATAAGCTCTGCTGCACTCGGGAAGCTTTAAGAACTTGCGAGAAAGTGGTCAATCACAGAGATATAATGTGCCTCTGGATTTCCACGTCCAAACTGTGCATAAACCTTCGTACTCTATCAGGTTCTTTGGCCACCAAAGGTCTCGTGAATCGGCTGAGCCATGTCCACTCAGCCGTATGCGCATCCACGGATCCGCCATTCTGCTTCAGACTGATAAATATTTCTTCCATTTCCGCCTGCGCAGTCTGCGGAAAGAACTTCTCCAAGAAACTCTGCGAGAAAGTAGCCCAACTGATCGGCTTGGGCAAACGAGTCTCTTCCATAAGCCACCACTCACGGGCAGAGTCTACCAATTGGATGCGTACAATATCCACTCTGTGGTCCTCCGGAATCTGTGCTGCAATGAGTAGATTCTCCGTATCGACTAGCCACTGCTCCGCTGGCAATGGCTCCTCCAAACCAGTGAAAGTGGACGGACCAAATCTCCTGAAATCTGCCACGATACCCACACGCTGTACTGGTTTAGCTGCAAAAGTGTTTATGGACTGCTGGACGGTCCGCAAACTTTCCTGAAAAGTTTCGGCTTGCCGCTGATTTATCTCGGTTTGCCTCTTCTGGTTCTCCAGCATCCCACGAATTTCCCAAGCAATGCGGCGTCATCAACACACCTCTGGTACGATTGCAGATTTCTGTCCACCATGATTCTGAAGCCAAAACACCGAAGAGGATTAGCATGATAAACAAGATTCAATAAACAGGATACAAGAAGCGAGATAGTTATGGATTAAAGGATGGCAAGATAGCAATAAGGCAGGACATGCTCCTAGATACGAGTATTCTGATTCGCGTATTGGGTCCAATACCCAACTACAAAAGAATTAAACCCGATTAACTAAAATCCTATGGCTCTGATACCAAACAAACCCAGTCACGCCCAGCTTCCCAGAGTGCGCTAAGATCGGCACGTGACAGAGCCAACCATGCTACCTGTGGCTAGGAAACATCCTTCCACAATCACATTACTGCTGTCAATAAGATATCAATAACAGTAAAATAAAAATAAACTATCTAGTACATGTCCATATGTCAGAATAAACGAGTCAAGAAATAATATGCGGAAGCAATAAATCCAAATAACAATAACAATCTGGAAAGTACGTCCCAAATGCAGGCTCACATCAGAAATGAAAATGCTGAAAGAAAACTAAACTAAAAAATACTAACATGATCCTCACTGCTCGGCCTGTCGGCTAAAATACTCCTGTTCAGCCTGCGACAAAGATAGAGGATCTGGGCCATGCAAAACCCAGACGTCAGTGCGTCATAATATCAAACAATAAAAATATAATCAGGAGGTAACAAGAAATGCAGGCATGAGGATGAACAGTAATAAGTGTATAACAGTAACATGAGTATGGAACAGTGAAGTGTATCAATGTATGTGATGTGCGATGAGTAATCTAACTATATTACTGGGTTATCTACTCTCAAGTCTTTGAAATCAATTTGATGAATCGTCGATGTAACTCAATAGTATCCCGTACATACCCGGGACCACGGTCCAGACTCTCGAGGCTGAATCCGAGACGTGCCGCTAAGCACAAACAGGAAACATGTACAGGCGAATGATATCAGCAACATCATCCCGGGACTGGCCTAGCCCCCAAAACTGATCAGTATAAGCATTGAACTGTTGAGTTACAAGTCAGGTTTCACTATTGATTTCCCCTTACCCCCAAGGTTATGTGTTCAAGTCAGGTATTGATAAATCTGGAGCTAATGCCAACACAGGATCAAGCAGGTACAGGTTTGTCTATACAGACAATAGGATATGTCCATCGGGACAACATGTCAGGATTGTCGGCATTAGGATTAGGATCAGGTATAAAGTCAAGCAGTGGTGTATCAGGTCATGTCCAGTAGTGCACATGCATCAAATGGATGCCCAACAGTAAAATGTAGCAAGTATCGAATCAGGGTAAAAGTACGGATGTACATTAAAAGTATGGATGAACAAATATCTATCAGGGTCTACATCTTGACCATGTAGGATGCATATTATCAAGTATGGGGTACTAATGTAACAGTAATATGAATTAATATGACATAGCATGCAACGAGATATATAGAATTAGTGGTATGGATACAAAATAAAACATGGATGCACAAATATCTATCAGGGGTTACAACTACAGTTCCATGACTATGTAGGATGCACATTATCAAGCATGGGGTGTTAATACAACGATAACATGAAATAATACGATCTGTAGATGCAGCTACATATATAATAAATGATATGGATGCATACGGGTATCCGAAAATAGTAAAACATTAATATGGGTGCACAGTGCAATCAACATGTGATATTTTTATTCATATGGATGCAAAATAAGATACATAGCATGTAGCAAGATAAACTTGCCTGAACGGATCACACGACGGGGTGCGCACGCTGCGTCCGATGTCGGGTAAACGTCGCAACGCACACACGACATACGGGACAGGTCCAGGCAATGCAAGAAAGTAACCACGCTGGCTGGGAACGTCCACAGGGTCAGTCTGATCGTCAGCGACAACACGGCTCCGGCGATGGCCAGAAAAACAGATCAAGAAAAGAAAAGAGAAGGAAAGAAGAAGGAGAAGAAAGAAGAGAAGAAGAAAAGAAGAGATCTGTGGTGGTTGAAGGGTGTACTGGAGAGGAGGAAGAGGATATAGAGACGGTGATGAGGGTAAGCGGTCGTCGGGGTGATCGGAGCTCTGGCGAGAAGTGTTGTAAAGGCTCGAGTTGGGTGCAGGAGGTCGTGTTCTTGGTGCTCGGGTGAGGGTGGTGTCGGGTTGAGTGTGGGGAGAAGAAGAAGTCATAGTGATGGGGATGGTGACGACGAGGAAAGGCCGACGGCGGTGAGGGGTCGACAGTGGCGAGGTATGTGGGTTTTGGGTTCGTGCAGGGTTTTGGGAGCTCGGGAAATGAGAGGAGAGAGGTGAGGAGAGGGTCGCGGAGAGAAGGATAGTTCGACGAGGTCGACATCGAGGTGCAGGGTGAAAGCTAGGGTTAAGATTGTTGGGTTTTCTCGTGGAGGCGGCAACAAAATTTAAAGAAGAGGGAAAGAAGGAAGGTGACCGTAGTGGAAGAGGGTGACGGGATCTCGTGGCCGCGAGAGGAGAGAGAGAGGAAGAGATCGAGAGGGGAGAGAGAGAGAGTCACGAGAGAGAGAGAATGAGAGAGAGAGTTTCTGTTAAATTAGATTTTTTTTAAAAATCTTTTTAGTTAAATAAAAAATTTAAACAGTTAGAAATATTTAAAAATATAATATTAGTAAATTTTGAGTTTTTGGCTACTACAAAAATAGTCCAAAACACGCCCTGGTCGGGTCTAAAAATCTAGTTTTAAAATACGGAAAATATACGTGTCGACCAACATCAAAACAGGATATCCGGGTAACGAAAAAGTATACCCCCAAGAACGGATGCATGCACGTGCACGTAGCCATCCAAATGAGTCCGTTACACTGAACGGAACGAGAACAAGATGCGCGGATGCTACGACAGGGTTAGGGGTATCATGCAGGCCATGCTACCTATTTTTAAAATAATTTACTTGACTTTATATGTTATAACGAAAAATATGCAGATGCCAGATAAAATGCTAGTATGCAGTACATAAAAATGAAAGTGCACGAATCCACACAACAAGCCGGGATAAATCATAAACGGGAATCAAGACGGGTTTCCAGCAAGCGGGTCGGGTCGGATGAAAATACAGATGTCAAATATCCTATTCTCACCCAAAACACAATAAATCAAGAAATATCCATAAATAAATAAATAAAAAATACCCAAAATAGAACTGCTATAAATGAACTATGGTGTTACAATGCACTTCCAAATTAACTTCCATGCATCAAATCAGATCGTGCCCCTAAATTGGGCACATTCCATATCATCATCGTTTACTCTGCTACGTAACAAATACACGTGCGTGCAATTTGAATAATGGACCGAAACGTCCCTAAGCTAACATCTTGCCTCAAACATGGCGATAATAGACCGTGACGTCTTTAAACTAAAACAAACTGAGCCCCAACTGCTCATGTATATTTAAGTCGATCTTAATCTCAAACTAGATTAACGGTCCTTAAATAAAACAAACCCAAATCTAAATATACGGATTTAGACTAATCCACGCCCTTCGGGCGACAACAGAAACTAGTCTCCGTATACAATCCATGGGAAACCTAAACAAAAAAAACACGATACGAAGTGAACTTTCGGAGGAGGAGAAATTGGTTATCATGATGCGGTAATGTAATTAACTGCAGGGGCTTTTGCCTACAGGGAATAGCGTCCCCACAATCAAAAACCCCTCATGAAACGAGGAGGAATCTGACAAAATCTGCTACAACTGCCGCATCTGTCCAAACCTCCGATATACGATGCCATAAATCAATTTGGCATCTTCGGAGAGGTGGAAGGATAAAACCAAATATCATCTGCCCCCAGAATTCAGGCCAGACGTCCCAACGTCACGGTCCGGTCTTTCGGCAGTAAACAGGGGCCTTGTACTCCATATACCTTAGTCCATGGAGCAAGTTGGACTCCTCTCGTATACACTGGCATATTCTGTACCAAAATACAAACAACTACGTATTGGACATAGTGCCCTCAAAGTCAATTATTGGATCGCAGGCATGTGATTGCAATCATTGAGGGAGGACCTATACCGGTAGGACAGTCTTACTCGAGATGATAGTATGCTATCTGGTTTATCTTTATCACCGTGTACATGCTTTAGGTGATATTACAGATCACTATTACACGTTGATAGAGCCCTTAAAGTTCTTGCTTGACTACCAGCAGTATGATGGCGATCATATACGCGAGAGTTGGATAGTCTATAAGCACATCCTTAAAGTGTCCCTAGTCGTAGGGGTTTCGAGACTGGGCATCGATACTCCATTAGTAGACTAGTGTATCGATTGAGACCCCGACAAGGGGCGATGGCCGGTCTCACAAGCCATTGGTGTCATTTGGTTCACCTAAGACGTATACAGGTGCTCATTGGGTTATGAGTACACCGGACGGACTTGCCGGGAACATGCTAGTTGGTATTATACATGTCGTCAGATAGCAGTTCCCTGGTGACATATGTACAAGTTAGTCTATCGACCTGAGATCGTCATTTGTCTCGTGTGAGTTCCCACAGTGATTTTATTACTACCCTACCACGGCTCAAAGGAATCGTGGAAACAGGTTTTAGTTGGGTACAGTCCCGAGCCATATGGAGGCAGTGAGAAGATCGGCAGGGGATTCGTCTCTCCCGGTATTGGGGGTGAGATCGCGCTGTGTCTAGGAGAGCCATTACACGAAGTCCTTGGCCAAAGCAAGTGAGATTTACTGGTAAGTATTCCATTAGTTTCTCAGGGTGTTCTGGGCTACACTCCGACACGACTTATATCGCTTTTGGGGGTCTGACGTTTACCAACCCCTAGGCCCGACATGCGATACTCATAGACGAACGGACATGACTGTACGGATATTATCACTGACAAGCTCAGTAGGGTTTCAGGATGAGTTCGCTCATCAGTCTCCATTTTGGTCAATACATGGGTAGCCGTTACGTACAGCTAGTACCACCGACATTTCAGACAGGTAGCACTTAGTATTCATGCTATGTATAGTAACTTCATCGGGAGTGACCCCTTGGACAGGAATTTATGCCAGGATAATAACTTCACTATAGTCGATTACTTTTTGCTTTGTATCATGGTATTCAGTTGGAATATCCTGCACCTCATTCTACGGGGAAAGAGTCGAGATCCCTTCACCGAGAGTGACCTCTTTAGCAAAGGTTTTCGTCACTATATTTTTTAAAAAGCTATCAGGTTCCTTCAACGATATCAAGTTCATTACGTTAAAGGTTTTTTGCCAAAAAACATTCGTAGCCCTCCGTCATTTCAGACAGGTAGCACTTAGTATTCATGCTATATATAATATTCCGGTAGTTTCTCAGGGTAAGGCAAGTGAGATTTACTGGTAGGTATTCCAGTAGTTTCTCAGGGTGTTCTGGACTACACTCCGACACGACTTGTACCGCTTTTGGGGGTCTGACGTTTACCAACCCCCTAGGCCCGAGATTCGATACTCATAGACGAACAGACCGGACTGTACGGATATTTTCACTAACAGGCTCAGTAGGGTTTCAGGATGAGTTCGCTCATCGGTCTCCATTTTGGTCAATACATGGGTAGCCGTTACGTACAGCTAGTACCACCGACGTGCTTGTAGTTAATCCCACTGCCAGCATATTGACGAGTCTTTAGAGTCCCCCCAGAAAGTTTCCCAAGTTCGGGCGAAACGTTGTAGAGGCCGTATGGTTTTATGGCAGGGTTCGATCATATACGTGCACTTGTGCACGGATCATGATCGGACGGATCATACTAGTGGGCTTTGGTTTAAGCCGGATCCTAGTATTAGATTTTTTGTATTACTTCTTCTCATTGCATTCACATTCAGTCGGAATGAGGATGCATGTATGTATATACAGGTGAGGGGTATCCTTGTGATCCGTCACGAGTTTACTTTAGAAGATGTCATTCTATTTATTGTTATAAATATTTAAATTAATCTTTATTAGTGGAAATTGTGAGTGGAAGTCATGATGAAGAGCAATAAATGAGGCATGTGCATGTTTGGTGACTCATGGTCATATTTTTGGTGCCATGTCATTATTCTTGATTGATTAGTGTGTTGAATTGATGTGAGGAGAGAGAGAGGGCAGCCACTAACTCTTGGGGTTGGCTCTTCATTTGAAAAGAGCTCTCACATTATCAAAATAACACAATAAGCAAACAAGTCTCTCCTTCTTCTTCTTCTCTAGCTCACAACTTCCTCTCCCATTGCTTCTTCTTCAACCTCCATCCATGCCATCTTGATTGATTTGAGAGAGTGTGTTTAGTGTAACCGCAATCAAAACGGTGTCGCGTGTAGCTAGACCGAGGTGAGTACGGGTCGTCCTCTGGGAAACGTGGAACTTTTTATTCTTACTTTAGATGTGTTGAGAAAGAGAGGAGGAAGAAATAAGAATGGTTGTAGAATGGTTGTAGGATCTAGATCTACGTTAAACAAAGATGAAAAATATAGATCTAGAATAACTATGGATGTAAGTTTAGATAAGAAGAGGGCTTGTAGGGTTCATTAGGATTTAGTAGTTATGGACGATTAATTAAAAGTTACACTTTTTATCCTTTAATAGATTTAAAACTAGAACGACGGTGATGCGTGTAGATTAGGGTTTCTGGAGGGAAAAGGAATCCCACTCTTAACCCTTATCTCGATACGGAACTCTGTTCATATCTAGCCTTTACCAAAACAATCATTAATCTAATCTCTAATCGCGGTCGGAACTAACAAAGAATTGTTAGCGCCCCCGATTAGGATGTTAATGATTCTTTTGATAAAGTTCATAAACTTTATAGAACTTAAAAAGGGTTTAGGGATGTTCATCATCCATTAGCCTACCCTAATCCTACGAACCCTAACAAGCAGAGAATTACTTTCTGGAGGGAAAAGGAATCCCACTCTTAACCCTTATCTCGACACGGAACTCCGTTCATATCTAGCTTTTACCAAAACAATCATTAATCTAATCTCTAATCGCGGTCGGAACTAACAAAGAATTGTTAGCGCCCCCGATTAGGATGTTAATGATTCTTTTGATAAAGTTCATAAACTTTATAGAACTTAAAAAGGGTTTAGGGATGTTCATCATCCATTAGCCTACCCTAATCCTACGAACCCTAACAAGCAGAGAATTACTCGCGCATGTTGGGAGATAAAGAGATGGAAAGAAAATGCATAATTAAACTACAAAGAAATAGAATAAGAAAAATAAATACCTTTATTAATCAACAATATTCGTTTACACTTTGATCCTTAGAAAATGATTACAAAGACTAGCTTTCTTCTCGATCTCTTCCAAGGAGGTAGACGAACAGTTGATGATCAGCCTGGATGCGTGAGCCGTCTTGGACTTCGTGATCGCGTCGACTTGATAATTTTTCCAAGAGGCTCTCGGTCTCTATTTATAGTCCCAAAGCCAGAAAGTTAGATGCCTAAATTGGGGAATAGCAGTTATGATCCATCCCCAAAATTTCCAGAAGCTAACTCCACATACACGCGGCGGATCCGCGGCATAAAGAGGCTCTGGCCGCGGATCCGCGGCCAGATGATCGGGTCCGTTCATCAACTTTCTGGGGTTGGCTTGATGTGACATGTGGCGATCCTTGGAACATTCAGAATTTGGAAATCTTTTCTTTTCTTCTGCCAGAGTTGATTTCTTAATTTTGATTTCTTAATTAGGCAGGTTAGCTTTAACAACTTGATTTCCTTGATTTAAGACCTGAAAATTCTGCACAACAATAATATTTAGTAGACTAAGTCTACTAGGATTTGCTAAATAATATTATATACATTTTCCTACCAAATGCTAATTATAATATATCAACACATGGAAAATAGTATTTTTACAGAAAAGCCCTCATATGTGTGATATATTATAATAAAGACCTTTTTAAATATGGAAATGGTAGGAAAAATGTAATAACAAATGTGCAGTTTTATCAACTGAACACATATCATGTGATGAGAATCAATGGATGTTTAGAGACAAAGTTATCACACACATTCTCTACTTCATCTTGGACATGTCGGCTAGCAAACTTCATGTCCGAGTTGCTTCAGTTTGAAGAGGGAGCCCGTAAAAAGACTTCTTGACGTGGTGCCCTTTCGACGAGGAGACCGGAGATCGAGCGAGATCGGAGATGCCGCGAAGAGCTAGGGATGGTGGCTAAAGATCGAAGGACGCGGATCGATCGGTATAGCCATTCTTACTTCTTGTAGATTGCTAGTTTAGTGTTAATGGTACGATCCGGGTAAAATTCCGCGTTAGCGCCAGTTTCGTAAAATGTTTTTGTTCCGCATTTGGCCTCAGATTGACGATCGGGACGCTACAGTAGACTTACACTACGTTAGCAGAACAAACAAACATTATACCAGTTATATTCTCTTATCTTTCTATTTTATTCCTATTCACTCTTTGGGACTTACCGAGCGATTTTTCGCTGACGACATTCCTTTTCTATTCTTTCTTTGGAATGTTGTCAGGAGGACCTGACTCTCTGGAGATCGAGCCCAGCTCAGAAGATTTGGAGCAGTTCATCGAGGACCCGGAGCTCTAGTTCACTTGTATATACTTTACTTTCATGTTCATGCCATTGTTTAGGCATTACTTTCCGCATTGTATTTACTTTTCAGTTGTATTGTAAAGAATATTTAATAAATAAAAAGTTGTTGTTCATTTACATCTCATGTCTTTCTTGTGTAAATTTATTTTATATTGATTACTTACGCTTAACGTGTTTATTTCTGAGTAAATACGCCGCGGGTCTAGTCACGTCTTCTAACCCATATATTGGAAATTAGGGCGTGACAGGTTTTGTTGGCGGCCCATGCAGGTCAGTTCTGCATGAAGTCATACCATTCAGGGTCAGTTCTGCATAGAAACCTAAGCAATATAATCTTAAGAATTATAAGACTCGGCAACCAAAATATTCTTTACATTTCCTATTCCTTGAATCTATCCTAACCCTATTTTTTCTTTCAAGGTTATGGATTTTCTAAACAACACTAGCACCAACGTGAATGGAAACACCCCACCACCACCTCTTCCACTTACACCTACTGTAGCAGCTCCAATCAACAAGCAGATGGTATTGCTCGAGGCAATCAAGTGCCTTCTGGAGGGACAGCAGCAGCAGACTGCTATCCTAATGAACCGTCCAGAAACTGAGACACCTGGTGTGAAACAATTCCGGGCACTGCACCCAAAACAATTCTCTAGGAAAGAGAGCCCTTTAGAGGTTAAAGAATGGGCTTATTCCATCGAAGACGATCTGGCAGCAGCACAAGTGCCAGACATTGCTTGGGTAACAGTTGCGAAGCTGCAGCTCACAGACAACACCCGAGTATGGTGGAAGGCGAAAGAAAGCCGTCTTGCCTAGCCGATCGAATGGAAGACATTTCACGACATGTTCGACGTGAAGTATTTTTCAGAGACTGCCCGATTTGACATGGAGCAGCAATTCGTCCACTTACAACAAGGCTCTATATGGACCAAATCTGTGGATGAGTATGACACTGAATTCACCATGTTGAGCAGGTTCGCGGCACATCTCATACCGACTGCTGAGATCAAGGCTAGGAGATTCCAGCAGGGGTTGGACCCGGAGATCCAAGCTGCTCTAGCTACATGGGATTTCCCAAACCATGACCTAGCTCTGAAGGTCGCCCGTCGATACGAGGCAGTAGTAAAGAAGAAGGGCAGACCTCAATCTGCCGGTATGAAGCGTCCTGCTACTTAAATAGCAGGAAGAGGATCTTCCTGGCAACTGTTTGTACCCAAGAGACCGGGAGTACCTTTCAACCGGCCTAGTCTAGATTTCTGTTTTTACTGCAAAAGAAATGGACACCTGACGAAGGACTGCAGGCGTGCTGATCGTCTTTGCTTAGTCTGTGGCACATCTACACATGATATTAGATCTTTTCCTCATAGACTCGGTCCAAACACTGCACCCAGACCAGCAATCACTTATCTTTAGCGGCCAGCTATCCAGGTACCTGCACCACGTCTTGCTCTCCCAGCCCCACCTCCTCGTGGACCTACTGCACCTCCTCCTTTTCAGTTCTATCAAGCACAAAGAAACCTGCCTCAGGGAAAGAGGAATGGACAGAGGAATGCTCCCCTAGCAAGGAGGAATGTACCTAGGAACCAGGCTTTCATAATGACTGTGGAAGAAGCTGAAGCCACTGGCCAAGTCATCACTGGTAACACCCAATCTTTCCAAACCTTTTCAAATACTTGTATACATTCATATATTTTTGTTTTTATACCTAAACCTATCCCACACAACTTAGGTACAATCTTAGTAGCCTTACTTCCTGCACTAGCACTCTTCGATACTGGAGCATCTCATTGCTTTATGTCGCAACGGTTCGTCCGAACACAAGCGATTCCAGTAAAACCGCTCGTATCTAGCTGGAATGTCTGTTTAAGGAACGGCGTTCTAAAGGCAACAATGGGATACGACCTGTATCCAGTGGTCATCTGCAGCAGAGAATTCTATGCTGACTTCAAGTTACTGGACATACCAAACTTCTACGTAGTGTTGGGTATAGATTAGCTCGGAACTTTCTACGCTACCATCGACTATCGTCAAGGAGGGTAGTGTTCGAGATTCCAGAGCATTCGGTCTTTTATTTAAAAAGTGGAGACCGTACCCTGAAACCTAGCACATACAAGGCAAAACCAAAGAAGGCAGGCAGTGATTACAACTCTACAAGCGAAAGAGGATAAGCCAGAGGTAGTTCGGGAGTTCGACGATATATTTCCTGAAGACATATCAGGTTTGCCTCCCGATCAAGCTTTTGAATTCGGAATTGATTTAGTTCCTTGCGTACAACCGGTGATCAAAGCACCGTATCGATTAAGTCCAGAAGGTTTGAAGGTGATCCGAACTCAGTTGGATGAACTTCTGAAGAAAGGATGGATTCGTCCCAACACTTCAAGTTGGGGATCTCCAGTTTTGCTTGTGAAGAAGAAAGAAGGTTCATACAGAATGTGCGTTAATTATAGAGCTCTGAACGAAGTAACGATAAAGAATAAGTATCCACTACCGCACATTGACGATCTGTTCGATCAGCTAAGTGGGCCTTGCGTTTTCTCCAAGTTAGATCTTCGTTCGGGTTATCATCAGGTGAATGTCAAAGAATATGATATCCCTAAGATGGCATTCAGAAATCGCTATGGACATTATGAATATCTCGTGATGCCCTTTGGAGTGACCAACGTACAAGCCATATTCATGAACCTAATGAATTGTGTTTTCCGGGAGTACCTAGACAGGTTTGTGGTCATTTTCATAGACGACATCCTGATGTATTTTAAGAGTCTGGAAGAACATGCCGAGCACTTACGAATTGTCCTATATACTTTGCGACAGCATCAACTTTATGCCAAGTACAGCAAGTGCAAGTTTTGGCTAGATCAGGTCGTATTTCTCGGACATATCGTTTCAGGCGAAGGAATCTTTGTAGATCCAGCTAAAGTATCAAAGACAGTGAAGGACATTCAAACTTTTTTGGGTTTAGCAGGATACTACCTAAGATTTATTGAAGGATTCTCGAAGATTGCAACATTCCTGACCAATCTTACACGCAAAGATGAAGAATTCGTGTGATCAGAAGCATGCGAACAAGCTTTCGTAGAAATCAAGTCAAGATTGACATCAGCGCCTATTCTCGTAATACTGGACCAATCTGAAGGTTTCATAGTGCATTGTGATGCATCCGGTAAGGGATTAGGATTTGTTCTACATCAGCACGGTAAAGTTGTAGCTTATGCATCAAGAAAGCTGAAAGTTCATGAGCGCAACTATCCGACGCATGATTTGGAGTTGGCAGCCATTATCTTTGCACTCAAGATTTGGCGTCATTATCTTCTTAGAGAACGAGTAGATATATACACAGACCATAAAAGTCTGAATTATGTGTTTACTCAGAAAGAACTGAATATGCGGCAGAGAAGATGGCTAGAACTTATGGCGGATCAATCTAGAATATCATCCAGGGAAGGTGAATGTAGTTCCTGATGCACGTAGTCACCAGCCGTTATCTATGAATCTCACCGCCTAGTGGAAGCTACAGCAAGATTTGCACCAGATGGAGATAGAAGTGGTCATACCAGGTAACGCTTCAAGTTGATGAACTTACAAGTTCAGTCTACAATTGTCAACCAGATCAAAGAAGCTCAAGCAAGTGATGCCAAGTTGCAAAAGATTAGAGAACAAGTAGAAAGTAGACTTAGAACAAACTTCATCATCTACGAAGACGGATCTTTGAGATATGGCAGTAGATTGTGTATACCACAAGGTTCTGTTCGGGAAGAGTTGATGAAAGAAGCTCACAGCTCTCCATACTCAGTACACCCTGGTGGTACAAAGATGTACAAAGATCTACGTCAACATTACTGGTGGCATGAAATGAAGCGTGAAGTAGCCAGAAGCGTAGCCAAATACTTGGTTTGTCAGCAAGTAAAAGTTGAACATCACAGGACTTCCAGTTTACTTCAACCGTTACCTATTCCAGAATGGAAGTGGCAACACATCACCATGGACTTTGTGACTGCACTTCCTCACAGAACGAAAGGTAACGATGTTGTATGGGTTATTTTGGATCGACTCAAAAAGTCGGCTCACTTCATCCCATTTCGAGTTGGCCAATCTATCGAGACACTAGCAAAAAAGTACATAGAGGTAAGTTTGAATCTAAGTAAGATTTAACTCTTTATAGTGTACTATTTTTGATACCCATGAACCCATACAGGAGATTGTAAGATTATATGGAGTGCCGGTTTACATTGTCTCCGATCGTGACACCAGATTCTGATCGCAATTTTGGCAGAATCTACAAGCTAGCTTGGGAACGAGTCTGAATTTTAGCACAGCATACCATCCACAAACAGATGGAAAGTCTGAGCGAACGATTTGGATCCTTGAAGACATGCTCGGAGCTTATATGCTAGATTTCGGAGGATCGTGGGAAGATCACCTACATCTTTTGGAGTTTTCATACAACAACAGCTACCAAGAGAGTATTAGAATGGCACCGTTTGCAGCCCTATATAGAAGGAAGTGTCGTTCACCATTAAGTTGGGGCGACATAGGAGATCGTGAACTCCTTAGACCTAAGATGATAGTGGTAACTGTGGATGTAGTTCGTACTATCAGGAAAAGAATGCACATAGCCCAAGACCGACAGAAGCACTAGGCTGATGCAAAGCGTCGTCACTTGGAGTTCCAACCGGGAGATCATGTTTTTCTAAAGATCTCTCTAAACCGCGGAGTAATTCACTTCGGCAAAAGGGGTAAGCTAAGTCTGAGATACATTAGACCGTTCGACATACTCGAACACGTCGGAGAAGTGGCATATCGTTTGGCACTTCCACCCTCATTGGAAGGAGTGCACATTGTGTTCCACATATCTCAGCTCCGAAGATATGTGAGCGACACTAGCCATATCCTTGATCACTCTGAGCTCACTGTACATACGGATCTATCTTGTGAGCAACAACCCGTTGAAATCCTGGACAGAAAGGTAAAGTCACTTCGGAAAAAGGAAGTAAACTTGGTTCGAGTAATGTGGAGAAAAGACTCACCAGGAGAATCGACATGGGAAAGAGAAAACGACATGCGTGCAAGATACCCTTTCTGGTTTGTTAATTAGTCCTTAAATAATTGTAAATTTCGAGAACGAATTTTTTTTAAGAAGGGTAGAATGTAAAGACTCTGTTTTTAATTTACAAAAATTTGTTTAAAGTTAAAGTACTAAATAGAGTATTTACAACCCTGAGTATGCTATAAGTATTTAATTTGTTTTAGGACAGCAAGAAATAACTTGTAGCTCATTGGTAAAGCCTTACACTTCTGTGATGTAACCCCTGTGTTCGAATCCCTCCAGCCACATATATTTTTTACTGATTTTTCTTTTAAACTTTTTAGAAACCCAAAAGTTTACACGTGCAATACACGTAAAAATGAAAAGTCAAATTAAATAAACATGTGCAAAAGGGTATTTAGACAGATTAGGACACGTGTCTCCAATCACACACCCCACCTCACCAAATCGGCCGACGAGATCCTTATATGGACCAGCGACGCCAGTCCCCTCCGTAGGTAATGCCCCTAATTTTTTAAACCTAGTCTCTTGGCCTCCCCACTTAACCCCAATACTGTTTGATTTTCCTGCATTATTCCAGAGAGTGTAATTTCACTCTTTAATTCTAATTTTAATGCATTTTAATTCTCTTTTCAATTCCCTAAATCCTAATTCTATCCTATAAATACCACATCATATCCTAGCCATCTCCATTCTGAAATCTACTATCAAAAACTCTCAAATTTTTCCAAGTCAAATTAGTTGTACAAGTGGAGTTAGCCCAATGTCTTCTTTCGGCGATAACTCAGGGCAAATCCGGCGACACCGCGACTCCATAAAGCTCTCAAACCCTTCCTCTACCTACCCCCTCTCATCTAATCCGGTAAGTCCTTTCTCCTCTTTCCTTTTATTGACTTAAAATGTTCTCTTTTTAAAACTTGTCGGAAGTGGAGTTATTTCGATTTCCAATTCTAATTTTGTTAAAAACACAAATTTGCATAATAACCAAACATCCATATTGTTATATCTTGTTTAGTAACCTTAAAACAAACATTTAGGACAAGTTTCAATTCAAAATATAATGTTATACAACTTATATTTCAATTTTACGGTAAAATACCACAAAGTTTACTTACGACATCATTTCATCATATTTGCTCATATTACCTTTAGAAATCTCATGAGGTAATGACCTACCTCATCACAACACTCATCATGACATAGCACGATTGCTTGAAAACCATATTTTTGTGGCTAATACAATTTTACATTAAAATACCCTAACATATTAAAAACCGTATTCTTTAAATTGTTTCAAATTCCTTATGATTATGCCCTCATAACCTACTCTTGGGGAATCTGATTTGGTTGGTGTGGATTATCGCACATCCATCGGACTAGTGGGGCGAGATGCAGACCTCCTCACGGAGCATACGATCTCGATGGAATTTTTATTACAATTTTTAAGAAAACATGATTTCTATTTAATAAATAAATTTATTTTCTAATAATTATATATAATATTATCAAACTATCTATTTTAAATAAATATAAAAATTCCATGTTTTTTTAAACAAAGGAATCCTAAATTTCATGAAAATACCATCACAATCGATACAATTCCAATTTACACTAAAATACCATGTATTATTCTAACTAGGTATTTATTCATTAGAATACCTCACTTTTAAAATTCACACCCATAAAAACCATAAATACGATAAATAATTGCTTGAGGTTTATTTTGAAAGTTTATCAAAATTATTTTTCATAAAATCCCCTCAAGTTATATTAATTTACAATAAGGACCCTAGTAAATATAGGTTTAAGCGGAATCCGTTCTCTAGAGCCTCAGGGAGCCGGAGAATGAGATTGCTTTCCTATTTAAGATTGACAAAATAAAAATGGTGTTATCATTACGGTAGTTGGCTTGGAAAAAGTCACAAATCTTGCCGTTCATGTGCAGCAGTTACCGATAACTCCAAAACCTAACTCAGGAATTCAATTCTGTTTAAGTGTCTGACTCAATCTGTATACATTTCAAAACATGAATACATTTCAAAACATGAATACATTTCAAATATATCTCCAATACAACATGAATCTATATATACTAGAATTTGAAACATGAATACCAGAATACTATCTATATCAACTTGACTTGATTTGACCGAATCATGGATATACATTGACTTGACTGCATGACTATCCATTTACATCCTTATCCATTTACAAGAACAACTGATATCATGGTTTCGGCAAGTCTTGCAACTATAAACAATACAATAAAACATTGCGGGGTTTTAAAGGGGTAGATTGGTACGGAATGTGTTAAAAGTGGCACGATGATGGTCACTTTAATACACATAACCTGAATATCCGTTGCCTCTGTCCATTGGGCTTTGATGGGGCCTTCTACTCCATATACCTTAGTCCACGGAGCAAGTTGGACTTCTCTCGTATACACTGGCATATTCTGTACCAAGCTACAAACAACTACGTTAGCAGAACAAATAAATATTATACCAGTTATATTCAATTATCTGTCTATTTTATTCTTATTCACTCTTTAGGACTTACCAAGCGATTGTTCGCTGACGACATTCATTTTCTATTCTTTCTTTGGAATGTTGTCAGGAGGACCCGACTCTCTGGAGATCGAGCCCAGCTTAGAAGATTTGGAGCAGTTCATCGAGGACCCGGAGCTCTAGTTCATTTGTATATACTTTACTTTCATGTTCATGCCATTGTTTAAGCAAAGATTTCCGCATTGTACTTACTTTTCAGTTGTACTGTAAAGAATGTTTAACAAATAAAAAGTTGATGTTCATTTACATCTCATGTCTTTCTTGAGTACATTTATTTTATATTGCATACTTACGCTTAACGTATTTACTTCTGAGTAAATACGTCGCGGGCCTAGTCACGTCTCTTTACCCGTATATTAGGAAGCGGTGCGTGACAGCGGCCAAATTGGTTAAATTTGCGGCCAAGTTGTGGTGGTTTAGTGTTTAGTCGAAAATATTTCACATTTGATATAACATTTTCCATACTTTTCTTAAATATCTAAAGGTGTTTATTATAAATATAGAACATCTTTAGATACAACATGAATCTATATATACTAGATCTGTATACATTTCAAAACATGAATACATTTCAAATATATCTCCAATACAACATGAATCTATATATACTAGAATTTGAAACATGAATACCAGAATACTATCTATATCAACTTGACTTGATTTGACCGAATCATGGATATACATTGACTTGACTGCATGACTATCCATTTACATCCTTATCCATTTACAAGAACAACTGATATCATGGTTTCGGCAAGTCTTGCAACTATAAACAATACAATAAAACATTGCGGGGTTTTAAAGGGGTAGATTGGTACGGAATGTGTTAAAAGTGACACGATGATGGTCACTTTAATACACCTAACCTGAATATCCGTTGCCTCTGTCCATTGGGCTTTGATGGGGCCTTGTACTCCATATACCTTAGTCCACGGAGCAAGTTGGACTTCTCTCGTATACACTGGAATATTCTGTACCAAGCTACAAACAACTACGTTAGCAGAACAAATAAATATTATACCAGTTATATTCAATTATCTGTCTATTTTATTCTTATTCACTCTTTAGGACTTACCGAGCGATTGTTCGCTGACGACATTCATTTTCTATTCTTTCTTTGGAATATTGTCAGGAGGACCCGACTCTCTGGAGATCGAGCCCAGCTTAGAAGATTTGGAGCAGTTCATCGAGGACCCGGAGCTCTAGTTCATTTGTATATACTTTACTTTCATGTTCATGCCATTGTTTAAGCAAAGATTTCCGCATTGTACTTATTTTTCAGTTGTACTGTAAAGAATGTTTAACAAATAAAAAGTTGATGTTCATTTACATCTCATGTCTTTCTTGAGTACATTTATTTTATATTGCATACTTACGCTTAACGTGTTTACTTCTGAGTAAATACGCCGCGGGCCTAGTCACGTCTCTTTACCCGTATATTAGGAAGCGGTGCGTGACAGCGGCCAAATTGGTTAAATTTGCTGCCAAGTTGTGGTGGTTTAGTATTCAGTCGAAAATATTTCACATTTGATATAACATTTTCCATACTTTTCTTAAATATCTAAAGGTGTTTATTATAAATATAGAACATATTTGGGTTTATCTGTAAAAATACTGTTTACCATATGTTTATATATTATAATTAATATTATGAAGGAAAATGTATGCATATAATATTCTTGTAATTTAAATATTCATATCATATCAAATATCCTTAATCAATATTCTTAAAATATAATATCATATCAAATGGTTAGGATAATATCTCAAAAATACCAAATATTACTAATATTATTCTTTGAGATATTATGCAAGGTATAGCTCAGGTCAGGAGATCGAGATATCGAGATGTCGGAAATCAAAAAGCTGCCGATAAAGTTAAATAAAATCGAAGAATCAATACAGGCAGAGATTCAGGAAATATTTTCAGATTCCATATATCATAGAAATTTACAAGTGTCAACAGAAGGCAACCCCTGAAAATTGAAGCCCTAAAGCCCCAAAATAACCGCGCTTCCTCGGACAAAATAGCATTAATGCGGTGGATCCGCGGCGTGATTAAGGAGTTAGGGAGTGGGATTTTTTTGGTATAATCTCCACAACAATCCCTAATACATGGGATCTAGAGTTTGTATCTTATGTGACTATATAAAGGACCGAGGGCTAAACATATCAATCATCAACCTTTTACACAAAGTAAATCACTGTCAAAGAACAAGTGATCCACCACAGGTCCGTGATTCGACGTGATAAGGCAACGTGAGATTCGACGGAACATCTACTTTCTACGAGGCAGAGATCGATAGCAACTTCTTCTTCCTCTTGTAATCTAAACTCGAAGAATTGTACTTGTGAAGATGATTAACAATGGTAGATCTTTAGTTTAATTATTTAGCATTTAATTTCTGTATTTACATTATGATCTCTATCCGTTCTTTCTCTATCTCCATCATGCGCAAGTAATTCTCCGCTTGATAGGGTTCGTAGGATTAGGGTAGAACAATGGATGAGAAAATATTTTAACTTATTTTAAGTCTTATGAAGTTTATAAACTTTAGAAAAAAGAATCGTTAACATCCTAATCGGGCGCGCTACCAATTTATTGCTAGTCTCGGCCGCGGTTTGAGATTAGATTAACAATTGTTTTGTTAAGGGCTAGATATGAATATAGATCAATGAAAGGATAAGGGTCAATAGTGTGGAAACCCTAGTTTCTTCCGACGAACCCTAATCCTCATTCATCACTATCAATCTAGTTTTAAATCTATCAATAGATAAAAGGAGTAATCTTTATTAGTCATCCACGACTTCTAAATCCTAATGAACCCTATAAGCCTTCTTCTTATAAAATCTATATCTATGTTCTACATCCGTATTTAACATAGATCTAGAATCTATTCTTCACTATTCTTTATTCTTCTATTCTTACTCTTTTCAATCAACACGTCTAAAATAAGATTAAAAGATTCCACATATCCCTACTCATCTCGGCTAGCTACACACGACACCGTTATTGATTGCGGTTATTTACTACACACACTCACATAGAAATCAACCAAATGGCGCCGTTCCTGGGGATACGTGCGTAATATTTTTATTCTTACTATTCGTGTTGAATTCTTATTCGATCTATATCATAAAATAAAACAAAACCACATCTTGCATATTTAACGATTTGTGTGCGATTTTTTCGAGGGAATCTGGAGACACAAGAACAAGGAAATAAAGATTCAGAGACTTTCAAAGAGGTCCAGAGGATCTAGGAAAGCACTGTATAAATTTTTTTACAAAGAACCCTCCCTCTTGCAGCGGAACCGGCATAAGCTTGCATTTTGCGGCGGTTGGGTGGCGGAGTTGAAGAATTGTGCCACCAAAATTCTTTGGTATCTTTCTATCTCTTTCTCTTTACTCTGAAAAATCCAATAATATATTTTCTGCAGGATTCTTTGCAAAATATCGCCGCTCAAAAATATTTTTGCGTGTTTTGTAATTGGTTTGTTTGTTCATATTTTAATACGGACTTTAAGGGGCTAGACCAAAATTCAGATTAGGTGGGGATTTCATCACCCTTTCTAGGCCCCACAAATTACAAAACGAGCATCTGCATCACCCTACATTAATTAAAAAATATCTAAACCAAGACTCTAAGGACTGTCGTGCTCAATTAGGACAGAGGAAGGTCGTGGATAATCTATCGCTTATCCGCATTACTTGCATGGTGTCTAAGGCAAGTGTGTCTAAGGCAAGTGGTTACTTAATTAGGCCCGCTATTTTCGGTGATTCATATAGCGGATATCTCCCACTTACCTGGCACTTACCTGGCCATAAGAGTAATAAAGAGGTGGTAGAGGATTCATCCTGCGGCTTTTCCTTTAGAAGTCTAGGAGCGGTCTAGTGACTTGACCTGGGTGACCTTAGTTCTAGGGTTTGCTTGTGCATATTTTGTGTGATTTGTCTCACGTCCGACACTTTTCAAAACAAAAATTTTTAAATAATTAACACACGCTGCCACTTGCGCTAAACCCGCTTAGTGCATGCTCGGCTGGATACGGGATTCTAGTGCCCGTCTTGTCCGTGTTTCTGCTATCGATTCCGAAGCCAGTACTTCTTTATCTTCTTTTTCCCCTCCACCCACCACATCGACCGAGATGGACGGTTCTCCATCATATTTTACCACCACCATCCTGCTACAACCCGTAAATGCGCAGAATCCGCCGTGCATCTCTCTCCAAGAAAGATGCTACCCCGTGCGTGGACCCCTTCCTACCTGTCTATCTATTCCACCAGCAAATGGGGATAGTTTTGAAATTAAACCCCACTTCATCAAACTGTTGCCCAAATTTCATGGGCTTGAATCCGAAGATGCATACGTTTTTATAAAAAAATTCGAAAACGTATGCGCAATGATGGGCACGTCACAACTTTCTGTGGATGCTATGAGATTGCATCTTCTCCCTTTTACTTTGTGCGATCTAACAGAAAAATGGCTTTATAACACTGTCGCGCATTCTATTACCAAATGGGATAAATTCTTTGTAGCATTCCTTAAGAAATTTTATCCCAATCATAAGATTGCCCGCGTTCGAAGGGAGATTAACCAGTTTACCCAACTTCCCAATAAACCATTTTGGAAATGCTTTGAATGGTTTAAGGATCTTCTTCTACAATGCCCTCATCACGGAATCAATAGATAGGACATTTGTCGCATTATATATGAGGGTGTTGATCCTGCAACAAAACAGATGTTTGAAACTATGTGTCAATATCATTTCCTGTCTAAAGATGATGGTGAAGCTTGGCAATTTCTGGAAGATCTTTCTGAAAAAACTTTACAGTGGGAAAGCGTTAAACCTACATCGTCTAGGGGAGGTGTCCATTAGCTCGATATTTCCATCACAGTGAAAGCCGAAATGGCCGCGATACAAAGGAAACTCGATGCTTTAAAAAACAAAGTCTCTTCAGCCTCCCTAAACCAATTTACGCTACCCAAAACCGTGTGTGGTTGCTATTCCAACCCATCACATTTGACAGAAGAATGTTCTTTGAATCCACCGTTTCAAGGTCAAGAACAAATTAATGCTACTTTTCAGCAACGACCTAGGAACGACCCTTATTCTTCCACATATAATCAGGGATGGAGGAATCATCCTAATTTTGCATGGAATCAAAACCAAACCCAAAATCAAAACCAGTTCCAAAGCAATTATCAAAGACTTCCTCCACAGCAACAACAACCACCACAATCGAGTCCGCACCCCTTTCAACCGCAACCTTTGCAAAAACCCGGCCAATGGCTTTGATCCTTATAATAATTCTTTTGCCGGTACCGATAAACTCTCTGCACTCGACACGTTCATTAAACATTCCATGCAAACGACTGATACTTTAACATCTTCTATCCAAACATTGATGCGGAACACCGCTTCCTACGATAAAAGCATAAAATCGATAGAATCACAACTTGCACGATTAAATGCCGCGATGAGTGCGAGAGAGAAAGAGAAACTTCCATCTCAACCTATACATAATCGGGAAGAGTGCTGGATAACCAAGTGGGTGAACACGTTGATGACGTTGATGATATTAATGAAACCCCGGCTTCTACTTCTTCTCCTATTTCGTCTAGTCCACCACCTTCTTCCGAGCCTATTCTCCGTTTTTCCCAAGGCTCAAACCCTCCTCCCACTTCCTCGAGTCTACCTAATACGATCCCCACTCCAATTCTGGGATCCATTCCATCCCTACAATCCTCTCTAATGTTGGACCCGACCCTTATTGATAAAGCACCTTATCCAAACAGGTTAAGGGGCAACAGACCAAGTCCACAAATGGAGAAGATTGTGGAAAATTTTAAGCAAGTTAACATAAACATTCCTCTCCTAGATAATATTCAACAAGTTACGTCTTATGCAAAAATTCTAAAGGACTTGTGCACTAGGAAGAGAAAAACTCAAGTGCCGAAAAAGATATTCTTAACGAGTAACGTGAGCACTGCTTTTACACAATAACTACCCAAGAAACGAAAGGACCCTGAAAGTCCTACTATATCTATTTCTATTGGGGATAAAAATATCAATCATGCTCTACTCAATTTAGGCGCTAGTGTTAACTTGCTTCCGTATTCTGTCTATGAGCAATTAGGGATCGGAGAGTTAAAACCGGCGCACTGCACTCTTCAGATGGCCGGTCAATCTATCTCCCAACCTAGGGATGAGCTAGAGGATGTGTTAATCAAAGTTGGGGAATTTATATTCACTGTAAACTTTATCGTTATAGATACATAGTCTGTAGCGAACCCACGAATCCAAATTCCGGTGATTTTAGGTCGACTTTTTCTTGCGACTTCCAACGCAATAATCAATTGTAGAAACGGCTCTATGACCCTATCCTTTGGGAAGATATCAATTGAGCTTAACATTTACAGGTTGGGAAGTGAACCCTCCGAACCCTATGCTCAAGTATTTTCTGTCGAAGCGATAGATTCCGACAGCAGCGAATTTGAACAGCTTCACGAAACTGATCTTGACTCCGCTAGTACGTTGTTGTTTGACCCTGCTTTTTATTATACACATACGGACCCTTCTATCGAGCTATCCGGGTCAACATCTAATGCTAATTATGAACCTTTTATGGAGTCCGGGTAACATCCCTTTCTTTCCAATGAGATTATTATTCAGGATATCGATGAAAGCTTTGAAAAAATTTTCGCGGAAGAACTCACATTCTTAGAAGACATGGGCGTTGTGATGAATCAACCCCAATACAAAGAAGTTGAACCGCCACCTCTTCTTCTTATCAATAACGAGAATACGAGTAATCCATCATCATTGTTTCGTCTCTATGAACCAAGATGTAAACCCGTTCCATACCACCCCTTATCTCCTTCCCACTTCTTGTCTACATATAACAGGTTCTTCTACCAACTAGTACGTTACATCGATAAAATTTTGAATGGTTGGTGTTGACTTTTGGTCTTTATAAAACTTTATATTGACCAATAATTTAACCCCCCCCCTCATCATTTTAAATGCTTAATACTATTTTATTCAAGTTTGGGGGAGAAAATATTTTGGCTCTTGAAAGAAAATAAATTTTTACAAAATTGTGAGCCAAAAATATGTTTGGGGGAGGATTTCACTGTCATTTATTCATGTCCCCGTTACTAACTTTTCCTCCCAAGTCTACATTTTTTTTAGCTTAACAGATGACATCAGTGAGGACACTGCTGCAAACAAGTTTGGGGGAGGTTTGTGCTTATTCACGCATTATTTTGCATTATCATAAATATAAGCACAAAAATTTTTTGATAATAAAATATTTGAAAGTAGAAAATTACATATGAAAGATAGGAATAGTTTGAGAAAAGTAAGAAAGTTAGATATTTTCTTAAACGAAACTAGTAATAAGTAGTTATGAGCCGTTGTACCAAGGGTCAGTAAGATGAAGGAAATTGCTAATCCGAAGATAAAAATAAGTCTGAAAAATAGTCCATATTCTTGAGGCTAAACATTTGAACATTGATACCCAACTATACGCACTTACACACATCTTGAAACTTAGGATAGTAGAGAATACCTTAAAATACTCTTGTCTAAAAAGCCTTAGTATGAAAAATAAAAAAATAATAAAAAAATGGTGAAGAAAAATGAACACTGGTTTTGTAATCACCAAGGCAGCATAAAAAAAATATAGCGAGAGTGCTTTATCACGTAGTGCCATAGACCAACTGGTTTGGGAGCCACTGCTAAGCCTTAGATGTTGCAAGACGAGGAATTACGCCTTAATAATGTAAGCACATTTTGTAATCGGTCGGTTAGTACATCAAAAAGTATTAACGGACGCATGAAGGATTTGTGAGCAATTCCATCTAAAATATTCACCAACTAAAAAGTACTAAAAAAGATGGACAAGAGCATGATAGCTTGAATTGAATTCTCTAAGTGTAGCGATATTTTTTACACACACGTAGGGGTATATGATCAATATTTGAAAGAAAGATGTGGAAGAAAACTAAAGACGGTGTTTTATTAAGGAATGATATGATTTCTAATATCTTTTCACGACCATTAAGATAAGGTTCATTGCAACTGAAAAGCTGGTATAGTTAGAAACTCTTCTTTTCAAGCTCTTTCTTTTATAGTTCTTATCTTTGTACGTAACTTTCACCTTCTTTCTTTTAGTATAGGATTTTGTAGGTGTAATCCGCTGAAAACCCTCAGGAGACAACACTCCTCCTACGGGGGACACCTAGAGGTTTAATGGCTTATTGCACGTACTCAATTCAAACGTGTTGCCTATGAAAGTGTGTTGCTTAGGTTTTTCTTTTTCTCTTTCTCGCTCTGTTGAATAAATAAGTTTGCTCGGGATGATCAAAGTTAAGTTCGGGGGTATTTGTTCAGTCGAAAATATTGCATATTTGATATAACATTTTTCTTACTTTTCTTAAATGTCTAAAGGTGTTTATTATAAATATAGAACATATTTAGGTTTATCTGTAAAAATACAATTTACCATATGTTTATATATTATAATTAATATTATGAAGGAAAATGTATGTATATAATATTTATATAATATTCTTGTAATTTAAATATGCATATCATATCAAATATCCTTGATCAATATTCTTAAAATATAATATCATATCAAATGGTTAGGATAATATCTCAAAAATACCAAATATTACTAATATTATTCTTTGAGATATTGTGCAAGGTTTAGCTCAGGTCAGGAGATCGAGATATCGAGATGTCGGGAATCAAAAATCTGTCGATAAAATTAAAAAAAATTGAGAATCAATACTGGCAGAGACACATGAAATATTTTCAGATTCCAGATATCATAGAAATCTACAAGTGTCAACAAAAGGAAGCCCCTGAAAATTGAAGCCCTAAAGCCCCAAAATAACCGTGCTTCCGCGGCCAAAATAGCATTAATGCGGCGGATCCGCGGCGTGATTGAGGAGTAAGGGAGTGGGATTTTTTTGGTAGGATCTCCACAACAATCCCTAATACATGGGATCTAGGGTTTGTATCTTCTGTTACTATATAAAGGATCGAGGGCTAAACATATCAATCATCAACCTTTTACACGAAGAAAATCACCGTCAAAGAACAAGTGATCCACGACTGGTCTGCGATTCGACGTGATAAGGCGACGTGAGATTCGACGGAACATCTACTTCCTACAAGGCAGAGATCGAGAGCAACTTCTTCTTCCTCTTGTAATCTAAACCAGAAGAATTGTACTTGTGAAGTTGATTAATAAAGGTAGATCTTTAGTTTAATTATTTAGCATTTAATTTCTATATTTACATTATGAACTCTATCCGTTCTTCTTCTATCTCCATCATGCGCGAGTAATTCTCCGCTTGATAGGGTTCGTAGGATTAGAGTAGAACAATGGATGAGAAAATATTTTGACTTCTTTTAAGTCTTATGAAGTTTATAAACTTTAACAAAAGAATTGTTAACATCCTAATCGGGTGCGCTATCAATTTATTGCTAGTCTCGACCGCGATTTAAGATTAGATTAACAATTATTTTGTTAAGGGCTAGACATGAATAGAGATCAATGAAAGTACAAGGGTCAATAGTGTGGAAACCTTGGTTTCTTCCAAAGAACCCTAATCCTCATTCATCACTATCAATCTACTTTTAAATCTATCAATAGATAAAAGGAGTAATCTTTATTAGTCATCCATGACTACTAAATCCTAACGAACCCTACAAGCCATCTTCTTATAAAATCTATATCTGTGTTCTACATCCGTGTTTAACATAGATCTAGAATCTATTCTTCACTATTCTTCCTCTTTTCAATCAACACGTCTAAAGTAAGATTAAAAGATTCTACATATCCCTGAGGATGACCCGTACTCATCTCAGCTAGCTACACGCGACACCGTTATTGATTGCAGTAATTTACTATACACACTCACATAGAAATCAATCATTTAGCTCCAGTTGCTTGGTATGTTCTCGTAGTTCTATTAGTGTCCCCTTTTTATATGCAGAATATTTTAATAACATTCATATCAACGGCAAATCCAAAACAGAGAGCAAAAGGTTATATTATTTGTGTTGTTTTTGGAGTTTTTTTTTAGATTTTTGTTTGTTTTTCTAAAAGTAAATACAAAGATAACTCAAATTAATCTTCGTGATGTTACCATTCCCCGGCAACGACACCAATAACTTGCTGGATATTCACGATGTCATGCTTTTGAAAAGGATATGGTCAATATCAGATATATCGGTTATTTGATAAAAAGTATTGCACGACGTGATTCTCAAGTTATAAAAATACCGCAAGTGCACGTTGCGTTGATACAAGCCAGCAAGTATGGGTCGATCCACAAGGAGTGGATATCACGACATTCTTTTGAGTTAGAAAACAATGGTTTTGAATTTAAAGTTGTCACGTTTTCGTACAAAAGAAACAGTATACGGATGAAATGATATGTACGAAAAACTTAAGATAAGGTTTGGTAACTTAAAATACGGCGTTACGCCCAACTCTCAATCTTGTTTCAAATTCCATTTCTAGTTTCTAATTGACTTAATAAGTATGACGCATCTAACCCGATAAGAAGTATCGTTTTAGGATACGATATCAACATAGGTACAAAAGAAACTAAAAATTTAAAGTATTTAGATGAAATGAGCATGAAATAGGCTAAGTGAAGTTAGCAAGTATAGAATATATGCTTTTGTGGCCACATGTTCTATCTAGCTATTGTGCGAAGAATCCTGCAGAAGATAGAAATATTGGACTGCGTCGGATTCGAGAAGAGTGCGTTAGGAAATTACGTACCAAAATGATTTGGGTTAAGAAACCCCTTTGAAAGTGATCCCAAAACTTTGATTGTTCGCTTGTACGGGTTAAACTGCCCGGAACTTTAGCACTATACTTCGCTAACGTCTTGCAATTGCAATTGAGCCTCGCTCCGCATGATCGCTGGTCGTAATTCTTTAAAAACCTGAAATGTCGGAAAATACGATATTTAGTGCAAAAAGAGATATATCTGGCCAATTAGCTGCACACACAAAATTATGAAATTTTTCATATAAAAATGGACCAAAAATAGGTCAAAGAAACAAATCCCAAAAATTTGGAGCAAACGGGTGAAAACTGGCCGCAATTTGCGGCCAATTTTAATATTTCGGCAGCCAACTCTATGAGTTGGTGCTCTTAACTTTTACAGTGTGTCTATATTCCTATTAGAGTCCTAATGTTATATGCAAAATTTTATACTTAAACTCAGAGTGACAGCAGATCAAAAAGGCAGAGAACAAACGTTAGAAAAGTTAGTTTTGTTAGTTTCGAAAGAATTTTGAGTTAGTAGTTAGTTTGTTAGTACGAACCAGAAATAACAATACCTAATGACTTCCATCTCCCTGGCAACGGCGCCAAAAACTTGTAGGGAATTCACCCGCGCGCGCAAACGCGTATGTTACGGAAACGGATATGAAAATGAAGGAAACGAATTGCGAACGCGAGATCGTTCTCATTTTAAAATTTATAACCGCAAGTGCATGGCGCGTTGTAGCGAGCCGGCAAGCACGGGACAATCCGCAGGGAATTATGTATTGGGTATCGTGATTTAAGGTTCAACAAATCAATGAATGGTTGGTTTTGTCATAAAAATATAAAAAGAATACGAAAATACGGAAAACAAAGAAAGAAGGAAAAGAAATAAGAAAGAATGGTTGCGTCTTTGGCTTGGAAGTTTAAATCTCGACGATTCCCTCGACGTTCCCTTATTCATAAGTTGTTCGTTCTCACGTTGATCCCGGTATGAAGCACGACTTGTCAAAGCGGTTGTGAGGCACAAGTCGTCAAAATTTGATATTCGCCGCAAAGCATGAAACAAGTCTGTTTTGATCATTTACCGTTTGTATGTACGAGCTTGGGGTATCAACACTAATCACTAGGGTTAGCAAGCATACCACAACAACAAAAATACAAAGTAGTTAGTGAAAGCAAATGATTTTTAATGTTAAGCGTGCTAAGTGTTTGTGATGGTATATGATATATGAAACCAAGAGATTTGTCAAGTCTTTTAATCACAAAATATCAAATCCAAACTTAGCAAACTTAACACTAAATTGAATTTTAACTTAAACATTGAAATGGGGAAGGGGAATGAATATGGTATATGAGGAGGTTACAAAGGAACCATGTTCAAAATACCATATCATATCAATACATAAGCAATATTTAAGTTAGAATCATAAATTAAGCACAATAAATATAAACAAGAGGTGGAAGAGGCAAAGCCTTTCATCTCATTTCCTCACCATTACCACAACCAAAGAATTAGTCAAGCATAATGAAAGCAAGTAAAGAAAAGAAGCAAGAATAAAAGAAACAACAATATATTAAACACTTGAAGAAATGAGATACAATATTTTGGTAGCTTGTTCAACCTCCTTAATGAAGCTCTTCAAAGAGAGCTTCAAGAGGGAAGAAGAAGAAGAAACCAATTGAAGCCCACTCACCCTCAAGCTAAACCAAAAATAAAGAAATGAAAATTTACATGAATGAGAGAGTATATGAGAGCTATTCCTTGCAAACTGATCTGCTATTTATAGAGAATCCAAAACCAAAAGTTGCATATGACACTGGACTAAATACACAACAAGGGACCCACCAAACTTGTACGAGGCAGAATAGTTCTAACTTGGCCGCAATTTGCGGCCAAATAGAGCTAATTGGCGGCCTCAACATGGAGGATGGGGCCCACCTTGTTGCATTAGTCTTCTGGTTAGTTGAATATCTCCCTGTAATTGCAATTTGTTGTAATTTGCACATGGGTGAAATCTGAGGTGATGAACAGAGAAGAAGTGAGATCAAGTTGCAAAGGTTCACATCACATCAATACTTTATGCATTAACTACCCATGTTCCCCCACTTGCACAAGCCATCATTTGTGTGCCATGGGCAGCCCCCACTTGGTCCAAGCTATGTGCACACTTGTATGTGTTGGACCATTATTGACAAAAAGTGTGTACACATGTATTATTTCCAAAAGTGCTCTTGGGATATCGGTCTGTTTTCTGTTCTGATTGCAGTGTCGGCTCCCAAATGTTATATTCGTGATTTTGAGTATTTTTCCAGTGTTTTATCATGAATACATATAATCTGTAATTACTGAGCATACACTGATTAATAGTACCAATAAATAGAAAAATAGATAACGAATGAGAGATATTAAAATGCAGTTTTCTGTGACGAACAGTGGTAGATGTAGAGTACTGGATACAATGAGAGATATACAATGAATATAAACGGAAAACTGCAAAAGCCACCTATAGCAAAACGGCTCACAGCCAACCGTAGCGGTATCCGCTGCAAAAAAGATACAATAAGATGCCCCTGCCGCGACTAATCTGAGGGTCAAGCCTGCAAAACACCGTGGCACAACGGGGGTGAGTTGCCAACTCGTGAATAGTAAGTAATATCGTACAGATAATCGCAGGTATGCACGTACAGCGATAATCTATCACATGTAATCTGATAGTATCAATATGGTAATCTGGATATGCAATAATCATGAAAGTTTAGGGTTCTTTAAAACGACAAAAATTTAAAAATGGCATGGACGATGCCTCCCGAAAGCTTGCTGTCGTTGATAGGAAAGTGTTTACGGAATACAACCTTTGTAGACCGGTCCTTCGCTTCTAAAGCTCCGAGTTGAAGTCCCTTCGCTGCGATCCAAGTCCCGGACTCTTTCTTGGCTTCTCAAGATGAAAAGAACGATCTTGCTTGAAGTCTTCGAGGCCGAAGATGATCTACGTCGAGGAGACACTAACTCAAGCTACGACTTCACTAATTGAAAGATTAGTGAAGCTAACACCCTATACTAAAGTGCTAATCTAGTAGAGGATGATGAAGTAGGAAGTGGGCTCACTTTAGTTTTATTTTTCTCACAATATTTTCTCTCTTTTTAAATAAAACTAGCAAGCTTTAGCTCAAGGAAGAAGAAGATGAGCTCAAGAGATGAGAATGAACTAATGAGGTGAGAGAAATAACCCTGGGTGAATTTGTATCATATACTAACTCATGTAGAGACATAACCATGGCTTAATTACAATGGTTAGATTAATAAATATCTCAAGTAAAACAAAACTAGTGGACTTAGTCAAATCATCCACAAGCTTCCACAAGCTTCATGCGTGTGACTAATAATCCACTAATTTGGAATTACTTTAAATACTAAAACCCAATATTATAATTAGTATGGTGTAAGTCTCATACACCCATGTAGTGTGTATCAACAACCATGATACAAAAATAAAGCACAATTAATATATATCACATATATATTAAGTGTGCACATGTGAGAATAATAAATGCTTAAGTGAGCCAATATTAGTTAATGTAAATTAGTATATCTAATATACAATTATACACTAAATTATCAAATCAACACTTGATTTAATAATCCGGCTATATCACATATAACCGACTAATATAATCTGTATCAACTTATCGAATCAACACTTGATTCGATAATCCGGCTATATCACATATAACCGACCGATACGAATAAATCACGAGAATATAATACGGTATCACATACTCGTATTATTCTTGGTCCCGCACATATCGCATATGTGCTCCTACTTCGTTTCTCCTGAGCCAATAAAACCTCTATGTAGGACTCTAAAGACTCGTCAATGCGCCGGCAGTAGGTGATAATCACATCAAGCACCCACAAGCCGTCAGTGATACTAGCTGGACATGATTGCTACCCGGGTATTGAGCGATCAGAAGATCAGCAAGCAAGCCCACTCTAACTCCTGCAAAAGCCTGACAGTAACACTACCGTACAGTCCGGTCTCCTCATCCGATATGTCGCATATCAAGTCTAGGGGTGGTAAACGTCAGACCCCAATAACCGATAAGTCATGCCGATATGAGGCTCATAACGGGTCGAGAAACTACTGATAACACTTACCAGTAAATCTCTAAAACAGCCCTGGCCAGGGACTTCCCTGTTATGGCCAATCGAGCACAACGCAACATCAACCCCCAATACCGGGAGAGAAGAAACCCCTCCTATCGCTCATTGCCTCCATGTGACTCGGGACTGTACCCAAAAACCACCGTTTTGCACGTCCTCTTGAATGTGGTAAGGTGGAAATCAAAATACACTGGGAATCACACAAGACTCTGTGACGATCTCGGGTCTACAGACTAACTTGTACCAGTGTCACCAGAGAACTGTTGTCTGACGATAGGTATAATACCAACTAGGAGTTCTCGGCGAGTCCGTCCAGTGTACCCAATCTTCACTGCGCACCCGTATACCATCTCTGATGTCAAACACCAATGGATATGGGATCATCTGTCGCCCATCTCATGGGTCAAAAAGCGTATACGCTAGTCTACTTTGGTATATCGATGCCCCGTTTCGATACACCCACGACTAGGAACATTAAAGGATGAACTTATAGACTACCATGGCCCCACTAGTATGATCTGCATCATAATCCTGGTAGTCAAGTACACATCCTAAGGGCTTTACCAACATGTAACCATAAGACAGTATCAAGAGACAAGTATACATCTTAAGATAAAGAGCAACCAGATAGCATACTATTATGTCGAGCAAGAAAGTCCTCTCTATATATATCCAAGCATCCAATATAATATACATCATATGTACAATAATGGCCTCTAGGGCATACATACAACTAACAATATCCCGCTTGCACTAGGGCCAGTTGTTGTAGTATCGCATACCCACCACCCCGAAGAGTCTCTCGAACTGTATCAGGGGAATGGACTTCGTGAGTGGATCCGCAGTATTATTCTTCATGTCAACTCTCCTGACCTCAATCTCCCGGCGATCAACTATCTCCCGGATCAGGTGATACCACCTCAGAATATGCCTGGATCGCTGATGGGACCTGGGTTCCTTGGCCAAAGCCACCGCTCCATTGTTATCGCAATACAAAGGTATTGGATACTCAATGGATGAAACCACTCCAAGTTCAGTTATGAACTTCTTCATCCAGACGGCCTCTTTGGCAGCATCGTTGGCAGCGATGTATTCAGCCTCCATCGTCGAGTCTACCACGGTTTCCTGCTTGGAACTCTTCCAACATACCGCCCCTCCATTGAGGGTAAAGACAAATCCCGAGTGCGACTTAGAGTCGTCCTTATCACTCTGGATGCTCGAATCGGTAAAGGACTCCACTTGGAGTTCTCCGTTACCATTCACCAAGAGCTTTTCTTTAGTCCATCTCAAGTACTTGAGAATGCTCTTCACAGCTGTCCAGCGACTCTCTCCAAGATCTGCTTGATTCCTGCTCACTACACTTAGTGAGTATGCTACATCGGGTCTGGTACATAGCATCGCGTACATGATAGAGCCTACTGCCGAAGCAAAGGGTATCCCTTGCAAGCGAGCTCTCTCCAAATCAATCTTGGGAGACATCTCTTTGGAAAGATTGAGTCCTGAAATCGTGGGTAAAAACCCACGCTTGGATTCTTCCATACTAAACCACTTTAGTATGGTGTCAATGTACCTGGATTGGGACAATCCCAGTATCCGTTTAGATCTATCTCTATAGATCTTAATCCCCAAGATGTAGGAGGCATCCCCTAGATCTTTCATTGAGAATCTTTGTGATAAGAAGAGCTTGACCGATTGCATCATAGGAATGTCATTTCCTATCAAGAGTATGCCGTCCACGTACAATACGAGGAAGACAACCTTACACTCTGCCACCTTCTTGTATATACAAGGTTCATCTACGTTTTTGACAAAATCAAACTCATTGATAACGACATCAAAACAGATGTTCCAACTCCGCGATGCTTGCTTTAACCCGTAGATGGATTTAAGCAGCTTGCACACCTTTCCGCTGCTCCCACTGTCTACGAAGCCCTCTGGCTGAGTCATGTACACGCAATCTTCCAAATCACCGTTTAGAAAGGCGATATTAACATCCATTTGCCAGATTTCGTAGTCATGGTACGCAGCGATTGCAAGCATGATCCGGATGGATTTAACAATAACCACTGGAGAAAAGGTTTCGTCATAATCCACACCTGGTCGTTGACGAAAACCCTTTGCAACAAGTCTAGCTTTGAAAGTCTCCACTTTCCCATCTACACCAAGTTTTTTCTTGAAGATCCACTTGCTCCCAATGGGTTTTACCCCTTCACGAGCATCTTCCAAAGTCCATACTTTGTTGGTGTACATGGATTCTGTAGGGTTCCTAGGCACTCATACAAGGGTTCATAAGGCATCAACCATGCCCGAATAAAACTTTAGACGTGCCGAACAACCCAAAGCCAAGATCTTTGCTGGATTATTAGGGTTTAACATGCAAGTAAACATCTTTACAACTAAGTGTGAGGGATTACAACCTTTGTAGTCCGCTCCTTCGCTTCATAAGCTCCGAGTAGAAGTCCCTTCGCCACGATCCACGATCTCCCGGACTCAAGAGAGGCTCCACAACTCGAACGATCCATGCTAGCTTGTAGTCTTCCTTTTCTCCGATGATCTACCTCGAAGTTTCTATAACTCAAGCTCTCTCTCTCTAATGAGGTGAACACCCTAATCGAATTGGCTAGATTAGATGAGGATGATGGAGTAGTATTTATGCATTCTTTTTATATCAAATTCTCACATGAAAACATCACAAAAGGAAAACCTAGTAAGCTTTCTCAAAGCTCAAAGTTGAAGATGAAGATGAAAAATGAGTTAAACCTTTTGTGATGAATAATGAAATGAATATATGATTAATAATGGAACCATGGTTAAGGATGACAAGGATAACCTTTGTAGAGAATTAACTAAGGCTAGGGTTTGGTTGGGTTAAAGAATGAGTCATAAGAAAATATCAACCATAATATCTATCTCATGACAAAAGAAATTCCTTCTAGAAGGTGTAAGAAGAAACTAACCCAAATCAAACCCTAACCTTGTTTAATCTCCACTAAACATGTTTCATCATTAATCATATCATGTTACAATAATACATATCACATATATATTATATATTTGTAACAAAAGAAAATAATACAATTAACATATATCGCATATACATCAATGTATTACCCGGTAAGAAAATGAAATAATAAAGTGAGCCAATATTAGATAATGTAATACAATATATCATATATATTATTATACATTAAATCATCGAATCAACACTTGATCCGACAATCCGGCTATTTCGAATATAACCGACAAATATATCATGTACCGATTCATCGAATGAACACTTGATCCGATGAGCCGGTTCATATCTAAATATCGCGAGAATATAATACGGTATCTCATATCGCATTATCCTCGGTCGTGCACATATCACATATGTGCCCCTACTCCGTTTTGCCTGAGTCAAGAAACCTCTGTGTAGGACTCTAAAGAATCGCCAATACTCCGGTAGCAGGTGATGATCATATCAAACACCCACAAGCTGTAAGCGGTCAGCTAAACGTAACAGCCACCCAGGTATTGAGCGATCAGAAGATCAACAAGCTAGCCTGTACATTCTCCTGTGAATCCAATCAGTAACACTCCCGTACAGTCCGGTCTCTTCGTCTGATATGTTGCATATCTAGTCTAGGGGTGGTATACGTCAGACCCCAGTAACCGATAAGTCGTGTTGATGTGAGGCTAATAACGGGTCGAGAAACTACTGGTAACACTTACCAGTAAATCTCTATATCAGCCCTGGCCAGGGACTTCCAGTTATAGCGAATCGAACACAGCACAACATCAACTCCCTATACCGGGAGAGACAAATCCCCTCCTATCGCTCATTGCCTCCATGTGATTCGGGAATGCACCCAAAAGCCACCGTTTTGCACGCCCTCTTGGACGTGGTAAGGTGGTAATCAAAGCACAGTGGGAATCACACAAGACTCTATGACGATCTCGGGTCTACAGACTACCCTGTACCAGTGTCACCGGAGAACTGCCATCTGACGTGTGGTATATCACCATCTGAGAGTTCTCGGCGAGTCCGTCCAGTGTACCCAGTCTCCGCTGAGCACCCGTACACCATCCTTGATGTCAAAACACCGATGGATATGGGATCATCCATTGCCCATCATATGGGTCAGGATGCATATACGCTAGTCTACTCTGGTGTATCGATGCCCTGTCTTGACACACCCTCGACTAGGAACAGTTATAGGATGTACTCATCGACTACCGTGGCCCCACTAGTATGATCTCATCATAGTCCCAGTAGTCGAGTACAGATCCTAAGGACTTTATCAACATGTGAAAGTAAGACAGTAAACATATACAAGTCAACATGTTAAGATAAAGTGAAACCAAATAGCATACTATCATGACGAGCAAGAAAGTCCTCTCTATATATATCCAAGCATCCATTATAATATACATCATATGTAAAACAATGGCCTCTAGGGCATATACATAAATAACAGATTCCATCTCGGATCGCATTGCATCCAGCCACTTCACAGAGTCCCCACTCGTGATGGCCTGCTCGAAGCTAGTTGGGTCATCATCCTCCATGATGCAATCCTCGCTTCCACCATCAATGAGAAAACCGTAGTATCACTCAGGTGGATGAGGAACCCTACTAGTTCCACCAAATCTTCTGTCGTAGTTTGTATCGCTAGAACTTCTTCCAGTTCTACCTCCTTGCCTTTAATTTCTTTCATAAGAAAACCCTTTTCTAAAAAGGTGGCTTGTCGAGAAACAAACACCTTTTGTTCCTCAGAATGGTAGAAGATATACCCTCGCGAATGTTTGGGATATCCTATAAACTTACACAGAACTGATCTTGCCTCAAGCTTGTCCGGATTTTATGTTTTCACATAGGCCGGACAACCCCATATCTGAATAAATTAAGATATGGCATCTTCCCATTCCATATCTCATATGGAGTGGTAGGCACTGATTTGGTGGGAACTCAATTCAATAGATATGCTGTTGTCTCAAGCGCATACCCCCAAAAGGAAATAGGTAACTCAGCGGTGCTCATCATAGAGCGCACCATATCTAATAGGGTGCGATTCCTCCGTTCCGATACACCGTTATGCTGTGGTGTGTACCGAGGGGTAAGCTGAAAGAGAATCACATTCTCTTTTAGAAAATCCAGGAACTCCGTGCTCAAGTATTCACCTCCTCGATCAGATCGCGGGATTTTAATACTTTTACCTGTTTGGTTTTCGACTTCGGATTTATATTCCTTGAATTTCTCAAAAGTTTTAGACTTGTGTTTCATCAGGAACACATGTCCGAATCTTGAGAGATCGTCAGTGAATGTAATGAAGTACGAGGAACCATTCCTGGCATGTGTAGACATAGGACCACATACATCACTATGTATCAGTCCCAAGAGCTCACTTGCTCTTTCTCCGTGTCCTGTAAACGGATTTTTGGTCATCTTGCCTTTGAGACATGAATGGCAAGTGTCATAAGATGAAAATTCGAACGAATTCAAATAACCATCTTTATGTAACTTAGTGAGTCGTGTCGCATTGATATGACCTAGTCTACAATGCCACAAGAAGGATTCTTCATTTCTGAATTCTTCCTCTTGTGTGTGTTTTGTATATTAAGAACTGTGGTTTGATCTAGAACGTATATGCCTTTATTTAACGAGCCTGATCCAATCAACTTTTGATTCAGGAAGATGTTCATAATATTATCATGTACTACAAAATTATATCCTTCTTTACTTAATAAAGAAACTGATATAAGGTTGCATATCAGGGTCGGAATGTAATAGCATTCGTTCAGAATCAATGTATAACCATTTGGTAATACAAGGTGATATTCTCCAACTGCTTTGGCTGCAACATATGCACCATTCCCTACTCTTACGGAATGATCACCCATTCCCAGTTCTCTACCTTTCCTTAGCCCCATATAACATATTACATATGTGGGATCCTGATCTGGTATCTAATACCCAGGACGTAGAGTGAACTGAGAAACAGTTCTCAATAACTAACACACCCGAAGAAGATGCATCATCATGCTTATTCTTCGTTTGAGCGGCGTGGGAATCCGGATATTTCCCTATTCCCTGTTCAGTCTTATAAAAATTATAAGAAAGAACGGAACCAACGTTCCCCAGCACAGTATAACATGCGGGTTTGGTCAATACATCCATATTATTATCTTGATTAAGACGTGACATGGTCGCTACCTGGAGAGAGAGAGAAGAAAACACTTTAGCGTATGCTCTTGCAAGATCGGATTGATTATTATTTTATCTAATCAGGATGGCTCCCACTGTTTTTATCAAATCTTCCTTCAAACCCTAATAGGAAAGACTAGCCGGGATTAATTACACCCAACAACTTCGCCAATCTTTCAGCCAGGCCAGTGCCGGTACTTTGAGGGAGGTTCCCCGTGCTTTCGCACGGACCTAATTAAAATAAATCTTGTTTTCCCAGGGACGTAACCCCGTTGACACCTTTCTAGACACCTACTTGATCAGCTAATTGTCTTGTGTAAAACTCTCCCGGGTGCAACTTTTGCTCGCAGTGGGATCGGGATCCAACTATCTCATAGAAGGTATGCAATCTCATTACAAGTTTCAACACTTGAAACCCCCGATATATTTTGCCCCTAGCGTCCTATGACCTTGACGGAGGCCAAACTACCCATAGTCCGCTAGTCAAGTTCAACCCGTCATTTCCTGATTGAATTAGACTCACCTTCACGACCCTTGATGGAGGCCAAACTACGCCGTACGAATACCCTAATCCAATCGCATCGTATGCTACAGATAAGTACTAATTTAGCTACCGTACACTACGCCTTGACGGAGGCCAAACTAACGTAGCACGAATACTAAAATAGAACTTATCTGAAATGACGGATGGCTACTACAGGTTTTTGCGAAAACCTTTTGCGAGATGAATTTGATATCGTTGTAGAATCGAGTGATTTTGAAAAGGAGTGTTTTTGAGGCTTTTACTAGTTTTGCTAAAGAGGTCACTCCCGGTGAAGAGATCTCGGCTCTTTCCTCTTTGAATAAGGTGCAGGATATATTATATATATCACTATGCAAAGCAAAAAAACTCCAAAAGCAATCAAAAGACAAACCGAGTGTTGTAGCTTCTTCCAGTTTTGCTAAGGAGGTCACTCCCGGTGAAGGGATCTCGGCTCTTTCCTCATCGAATAAGGTGCAGGATATATCATATATATCACTATGCAAAGCAAAAACTGTAGCTACCCTTTTTGAAAATTTGACTCTACAACATCTTTTAGGTTTCTTTTCTTTCATTAATCATATTAATGAAGTCCCTTCATTTAAGCTTCCTAAGCATCACAGAAAATGAAACGAAAATACAACGTACTCTTATGCCATCCGCATTCGCCATAGTGTCCCGTTATGCACCGTTAAGTTACTTAACTAACGGCATACCGGGACGGAACAAGCGCAGATGCAAAACATAAGCAATGTCTACTATATATCTCATATATAATGTATATCCATTCGTCTCAGAATCCACAGTCATCACATCACAGAGCAGCAGAAGAAACATATGAAATATTGGATATACTAGGAGGTCCGTGTTTTATTTTGAGCCTCTATAAAACACGAGTTCCACGGTCGTGATGAATAGCCAAACCCACATCCCAAGACCCCTACGAGAGCGGCAATCAACCCTACCAATTCTAGAGTTAGAAGAACCGGACTCAACTCCTCGATTTGGTCTCCCACTGGACTCTAGAACCCGGTTACTTGTGCTCCCCTCCTTGGGTTTATCCTAATGCAGAAAAGTAAATAATATACATCAACGGTGACATCTTCCTCAACCCGGAAGTGCCCCAATAAAAGAATATTATATACATTTAATTTTACATGAATGAAAATAAAAACTCTCATCTCACATAAAAACCCCGGCTATTCAAAACACGACGATCCAATATAACATATACAGCAACACATAACATCACATGTCATCAACGTAAGTAAATATGTGTATCCCAATTGTCGTTGACATATAGCAACGAAACCGGCGATACACCACATATTACATTTACGGTCGCAGAAAAAACTAGACGATATTAAACATTCCGATCGAATCAACAAACACCCACAATTACCCAGAAAGCTCAACACTTGAGCGTAGTTTAAAATTATTCAGCACATGCCTCAGTACCAATGGACCAGCCGTAGTACGGTCAACCAACGCCTCACATGTGGCACCGCTGAACCACCACAAACTCGAGGGTTCAGTAGCGGTTCTGACGGTCACATAATCGAGTTAAGGTTTTGTTCTTCTAGAGGGTCCATCGCATAACTTGCATGATGTTTGAATGCTTTTTAACTACGGAAAAAATCCAACACTTGGAAAATTTTCCGGCAAGGGATAATATGGGTATTTGATATCCGTTCGAACTTTTTAACACCATCTAAAGTAACCTGAAAATAGTTAGAATTATGACTACGAAACGCCCCGAGTTTCCTTTATAGTAAGTTAATCATCAAATGAAAAATTAGCAAAAACAAACAATACCTGAAACACCAAAACCCAGACACCAGAATACAAAAAAAATTTGAAGCCTAGAACACCCTGTACGGCTGGCCTGCTCGGATTTTGGAGGGTTTTGCTCGGCCAAAATCCGGCCATCTGGGTTCAAATTTCTCCTTTGTTCATCTAATGTCTTATATATGATTCTGTACATGTTTGAAAAAATTTTGGAACTCATTTGAAAATCGACAGAAGGCAGGTTTTAGGGTTTCAAGTTTCGGAGTTCATTTCGGTTTCGTAATCTAACACAATCCTTCTAATTCTCTAGCTAGGCTCTGATACCACTGTAGGGTTCCTATCGACGACAGCAAGCTTTCGGGAGGATCGTCCATACCATTTTCGAATTTTTGATGTTTTAAAGAACCCTAAACTAGAATCGATAACTAGAGAATCATACTAAACACAAAGTAAACTACTTTATATCTAAGTGTTTGCGGAATAAAACCTTTGTAGACCGGCCCTTCGCTTCTAAAGCTCCGAGATAATGTCCTTTCGCTGCGATCCAAGTCCCGGACTCTTGCATGGCTTCTCAAGGTGAAAAGAACGATCTTACTTGAAGTCTTCGAGGCCGAAGATGATCTACGTCGAGGAGACACTAACTCAAGCTACTACTTCACTAATTGAGAGATTAGTGAAGCTAACACCCTATATTAAAGTGCTAATCTAGTAGAGGATGATGAAGTAGGAAGTGGGCTCACTTTAGTTTTATTTTTCTCACAATATTTTCTCTCTTTTTAAAAAAAAACTAGCAAGCTTTAGCTAAAGAAAGAAGAAGATGAGCTCAAGAGATGAGAATGAACTAATGAGGTGAGAGAAATAACCATGGGTGAGTTTGTATCATATACTAACTCATGTTGAGACATAACCATGGCTTAATTATAATGGTTAGGTTAATAAATATCTCAAGTAAAACAAAACTAGTGGACTTAGTCAAAGCATCCACAAGCTTCATGCATGTGACTAATAATCCACTAATTTGGAATTACTTTAAATACTAAAACCCAACATTATAATTAGTATGGTGTAAGTCTCATACACCCATGTAGTGTGTATCAACAACCATGATACAAAAATAAAGCACAATTAATATATATCATATATATATTAAGTGTGCACATGTAAGAATAATAAATGCTTAAGTGAGCCATTATTAGTTAATGTAAATTAGTATATCTAATATACAATTATACACTAAATTATCAAATCAACACTTGATTTAATAATCCGGCTATATCACATATAACCGACTAATATAATCTGTATCAACTTATCGAATCAACACTTGATTCGATAACCAGGTTATATCACATATAACCGACCGATACGAATAAATCGCGAGAATATAATACAGTATCACATACTCGTATTATTCTCGGTCCCGCACATATCACATATTTGCTCCTACTTCGTTTCGCCTGAGCCAGTAAAACCTCTATGTAGGACTCTAAAGACCCGTCAATGCGCCGGCAGTAGGTGATGATCACATCAAGCACCCACAAGCCGTCAGCGGTACTATCTGGACGTAACGGCTACCCGGGTATTGAGCGATCAGAAGATCATCAAGCAAGTTCTCTCTAACTCCTGCAAAAGCCTGGCAGTAACACTACCGTACAGTCCGATCTCCTCGTCTGATATGTCGCATATCAAGTCTACAGGTGGTAAACGTCAGACCCAATAACCGATAAGTCATGCCGATATGAGGCTCATAACGGGTCGAGAAATTACTAATAACACTTACCAGTAAATCTCTAAAATTGCCCTGGCCAGGGACTTCCCTGTTATAGCCAATCGAGCACAGCGCAACATCAACCCCCAATACCGGGAGATACGAAACCCCTCCTATCGCTCATTGCCTCCATGTGACTCGGGACTATACCCAAAAACCACCGTTTTGCACGTCTTCTTGAATGTGGTAAGGTGGAAATCAAAATATAGTGGGAATCACACAAGACTCTATGACGATCTCGGGTTTACAGACTAACCTGTACTAGTGTCACCAGAGAACTGCTATCTGACGATAGGTATAATACCAACTAGGAGTTCTCGATGGGTCCGTCCAGTGTACCCAGTCTCCACTGAGCACCCGTATACCATCTATGATGTCAAACACCAATGGATATGGGACCATCCATCGCCCATCTCATGGGTCGAGAAGCGTATCGCTAGTCTACTCTGGTATATCGATGCCCCGTCTCGATACACCCATGATTAGGAGCATTAAAGGATGAACTTATGGGCTACCATGGCCCCACTAGTATGATCTGCATCATAATCCTGGTAGTCAAGTAACATCCTAAGGGCTTTACCAACATGTAACCATAAGACAGTATCAAGAGACAAGTATACATGTTAAGATAAAGAGCAACCAGATAGCATACTATCATATCGAGCAAGAAAGTCCTCTCTATATATGTCCAAGCATCCAATATAATATACATCATATGTACAATAATGGCATCTAGGGCATACATACAACTAACAGAAAGGTACTCTATCAGGTACTACAAATACATGAAGCAATACATATCGAATGAATGAAGAATATGGGATAAAATATATCATCATCAATGAATCATCATCGTGGAAAAACCGGTGTCTATCAACGACACCCCAAATCCCAATACCTCAGGCGTCGTCACTCTGATCGGCCCTCATATCCTGTAAATCTCATGGAACCTGAGTGCCCTACATCGGCACTTGAAAACATCATGAAATACTCGTGTCAAATATCGACACGCAAATCCACATATATCGGGCTCCGTCAGTCCGGATAGGCCCATGGGCTCCGTCTGTCCGGATCGGCCTATATCCATCTCTCGACTCCGGTCGGTATCCTCCGAATAACCGCCAGGTCCAGCCAATCACCGGTAAGTAGTAGTCCCTCTGCCAGCCTCATCGTCTACTGCACAACATCCTTTTCTTGCCCCCGGGTACCATACCGGGTCCACCATGAATCTGCAAACGGATCATCTAGCTCTTCGAATCGGGTTTCTATCACAAGTCTCAGAACCGAGAAAACTCATGGTGGACGCACTGAAATATCATATCAAGAGAAACCGGGTTTTCAAAACAATGCATACTTTCTTGAAATAATACCACGGTTCTCAAATCCATAAATCACATCAAATCCGTATCTCAATGCGTAAATCCATGAAATATGATATATGCAACATAAAACCATAATATGAACATATCAAGGGAAACCGCTCTTTTAAATGAATCCAGTTTTTAAAATATATCATGCGGTTCCCATTTTCTCCAAAAATCAAATGCAACATCATATAAGGGTGTACATGTAGCTATGTATGAATGATGCATTTCATAAGCACAATAGAACAGAATAAATGAATCAATATCAATAACAATACAATACCGCATATGTGTATAAGTTGCGCGTGTCATGGCAATTACCGATGTTGTGGGTGTAGCATACAATTTAGTGCTCGTGCAACATGAACCGTCAGTAATTATGCAGTGTCCACTAGGTACTATGTCAAGGCAAAACAAGTCATGGTATGCAATGATGCTAATGCACAATCAACATATATGAATATAAACATATGGCTATACTATCATATCAAGCCCTGACGCATAACGCCATATTGGCAATTTCCCCATAGATGTTAAATCTACACACCGGTGATCTCGAGCTAAGTAAATCCGACAACCTGCTTCCCTTTCTTCGCAGCGTCCGAAATCCCCGCACTCGCCCTTAAAATCACACAAAAACATAGCAAGTGCAACTCAGAAATCGACCAATCATACATACAAGTGATGTTTTGTCCGACGCACCGACTCCAAACAAACCCTCTAGTGTTCGCTTAGTGGCTAACATGTGTAGCGACACCCTAAGCAAACCCAAGTGCAGAAATCACGCGAAGCACAGAAACTAAGTCGGACACCGTATCGCGCGTCGCCGAAACATTAAAATTAGCAAATTGATCCCAGATTTTACCCACTGTCAAAACCTAAAAATCTAGCAGTACCAAACACCCTAAAACAACTGCAGACAGCTACCCTAAAAATTACAACACCCCAGTCCCCTGTACGGCCGAGCTCGCCGGATTTTTCCCCAATGTCGCCGGTTGAATGGTGTCAGGTGGGGTTCGTGTTTCAGGTGTACACTCAGGGTCCCTAATATAACACTACTACACTGCTAGTTTTTCCAGTAAAAACTCGTGGTCACAGCAGATCACAGACATCACAAAATGACACTAAAAACACGATACGTGCACAAAACTACATCTTTTAGTGTTCTAAACTGAAACTACAAAGCAACACAACAATATACCAACCTAATTACAGTTTAGAGGTCATTACATATCCACACTTGCACAAAACCCTAGCTTTCCATGCTCCAAGTGATCCTAATGGCTTGATCTTGACTTGTGAGGGGTTTAAGTGAAGTTTATTGGAGATTTTGTTTAGTTTAGTGAGGATTGGGTTAGGGTTTCAGTTGAGGGAGTGAGGGTGATGAAAAATGAGGAGGATAAAATAATGAGAATGAGAGTTGTGAATAAGAGAGTGAGGGAAATGAGAGTGTATGTGTGAGTGAAGGATGAGGGAATAAGGGTGTGAGTTTAGCATGAGCCATGCCTCCGTCTTCTCTCTCCTCATTTAATGCATGGCATGCTTGCCCCATGCTCATCATGCCCTCTCTCTCTCTCTTCCTCAAGTCAACAAAATTTCAAACCTTATTATTTTTAAAACTAAATAATTAACTAATTACATATAATATAATGAAATGAGGTTAAGGTGCCATGGCTACTTAAGCATGGTTACCACTAATTAACTTTAGGTTAACATGCACATGTGTGTGCAAGCCCGAAATAAATAATTATAAAATATTAATTAATTTTTATAAAATATTTGAAAACTATTTTGGTAAACTTTTTATTAAAAACCTGCATTATTGCTTAATTAACACCAATCACATTCTAAGGTGTTACAGGGAACTAAGCGAGATCCGGAGCGCCGCGGAGCTTAGCCGAAGTCCGGAATTCATCATTGGAGCAAATGAAGAAGTATCAAAGGTTGTACTTTCTAATATAGCTCATTTTTTGTTGCAAACTAGTAGTGCCTATAGTCGATTCTAGGGTTAGGGTGTTGTGTTCGCTCGGATTTTTCGTTTTACGGTTCCGCAAATTTTCTAAATATTGTCGAGTGAGCACGACCCTCCCTTACAAAATAGTGGAGCTGTTAATTAGAGGAGTTCAAAACAGGATATTGTTGCGGACTCTACCATGGAGGTGGAGTATATAGCTGCGAATGGGGCTGCTAAAAAGATTCTTTGATGAAGAAGTTTATCTCAGATTTAGGAGTGGTTCCGAGCATTGCTGATCTAGTACCCCTATACTGTTACAACAATGCATCCATTTCATTGGTTAAGGAACCAAGGTCTCATCGTAAATCTAACCATATATTTCAAAAGCACCATTTGATTCGAGAGATCCATAAACGGAAGGATATCAATATATTGAAAGTAGATACGAAAGATAATATAGCAGATTCATTCACTAAGGCTCTTTCTCAACCGCAATTCGAGAGACTCGTTGAGATATTTGGTATGCGATACCACAATAATTAGCCCTAAGTGCAAGTGGGAGATTGTTAGATGTAGGTGCCCTTAGAAGCAATTAGTTGTAATTATAACCTATATGTATAGAACTTTCTCGTTCGTAATAATAGTACGCTATTTGTTTTTTATTTTTTGGTATATTTTTTATTTATAATACTCTGTTTATTAATGATTACTAATAAAATCTGTAGAATAATACTAGACTACAGGATTGTGATGTAGATCATAATAATGAGACCAGACTAGTCAAGAGGTATATTCTTAAATGTTCCTAGCCGTAGGATTATCAAGACAGGACATTGATACTCTGGAATGTAGAGTGTTTTTCATCACCCTATTGAAATAAGAATCCGCGTCGCTTTTCATGCATATTATGTTAGTTATATGTATGCCCTAGAGGCCATTACTATACATGTGATGTATATTATAGTGGATGCTTGGATATATATGGGGAGGATTTTCTTGCTCGACATGATAGTATGCTATCTGGTTGCTCATTATCTTAACATGTACACTTATTGTCTCTTTATTACATGTTGATAAAGCCTTTAGGATGAGTACTTGACTACTAGGATTATGATGCAGATCATACTAGTGGGGCAAAGGTAGTCGGTAAGTACATCATTCAATTGTTCCTAGTCATAGGAGTATCGAGACGGGGCATCGATATTCCAGAGTAGACTAGCGTATACGATTCTCGACCCATATGATGGACGATGGATGATCCCATATCCATTAGTTTTTGACATCAGAGATGGTATACGGGTGCTCAGTGGAGACTGGGTATACTGAACGGACTCGTCGAGAACTCCTAGATGGTTTTATAACTATCATCAGATAGCAGTTCTCTGGTGACATTGGTACAGGTTAGTCTATCGACCCGAGATCGTCATAGAGTCTTGTGTGATTCCAACTGTGCTTTGATTTCCACTTTACCACGTTCAAGAGATTGTGCAAAACGGTGGTTTTTTGGGTACAGTCCCGAGTCACATGGAGGCAATGAGCGATAGGAAGGGATTTCATCTCTCCCGGTATTGGGGGTAGATGTTGCGCTATACTCGATTGGCCATAACAGGAAATCCCTGGTCAGGGTTGTTGAGATTTACTGGTAAGTGTTATCAGTAGTTTCTCGAACCGTTATGAGCCTCACATCGGCATGACTTATCAGGCTATTGGGGTCTAACGTTTACCATCCCCCAGGCTTTGATATGCGACATATCAGACGAAGAGACCGGACTGTATAGTAGTGTTACTTATTGGATTCGCATGAGTATGAGAAGGCTTGCTTGTTGATCTTCTGATCGCTCAATACCCGGACGGCCATTACGTTTAGCAGACCGCTTGCGGCTTGTGGGTGACTGATATGATCACCACCTACTGCCGGCGTATTGACGAGTCTTTAGAGTCCTTCACAGAGGTTTCCTAGCTCAATAGAAACGAATTAGGAGCACATATGTGATATGTGCGGGACCGAGATTAATACGATTATGTGATACCGTATTCTATTCTCGCGATATGTGATATCGGACAGTTATATTTGATATAGCCGGGCTGTCGAATCAAATGTTGATTCGATAAGTTGATACATTAAATATTAGTTGGTTGTATGTGATATAGCCGGATTATTAAATCAAGTGTTGATTTAATAATTTAATGTATAATTATATATTTGATATATTTATTTACATTAACTAATATTAGCTCACTTAAGCATTTCTTTTTCTCACTTGGGTACACTTAGTATATATGTGATATATATTAATGTGCATTCTTTTGTGTCATGCTAGACGATACATGAGACATGGGTGTATGAGACTCACACCATGCTTATAATAATGTAATGTTTTATTTATTTAAAGTAAATCAAATTAGTTGGAAATTATTCACATGGTTGAAGCTTGTGGAAGCTTGTTGAACCATTGACCAAGTCCACTAATTTTGTTTTACTTGAGATATTTATTAACCCAACCATTAAGATTAGCCATGTTTTTAGTCTCTACATGAGTTAGTATATGATATTAACTCACCCGTGGTTCCCATTCTACACTAGACTTTTTCCATGATTGCTATTCTTCATCTCCTTCCTCAAGCTCTCTAGCTTTTTGGGAGGTGAAGAAAATGAGTGAGAAAATAATTTCTAAAGTGAGCAAAATTCATACTTCATCAACCTCTTCTAGACTAGCCATTTAGATTGGGTTGTTTCTTCACTGGTTCATCAATTATTGAAGAGGTAGCTTGGGTTAGTGTCTCCTCGACGTAGATCATCTTCGGCCTCGAAGACTTCAAGCAAGTTTGTTCATTTCACCTTGTGGAGCCTTACTAGAGTCCGAGAGATCACTACTTAGAGCAAAGAGACTACTACACAGAGCTTATGAAGTGAAGGACCGGTCTACAAAGGTTGTATTCCTTGTTCACTTAGATGTAAATATGTTTACATTCTATCTTTCTTCTAATTCTCAAGTTAAGATTCTATGATAGGGTTCTTTAGTGCGCCATTTTTTTGAAAATGGCATGCTCGATGCCTCCCAAAACCCAGCGGCGGCCCTAGCGAACCCAACAGTTGTATTAGAGGCAAGCTAGAGAATTAAACGATATTTGTAGAATTATGAAACCGAAACAACTCCGAAACAATCAAAACAAAAACCAAGTTTCTGTCGAATTTTTCAGAGTGTCTAAAATTTTTTTAAGCAGTTGCAGAATTTACATGAGATAATACATGAACACTACAAGAAAACGAACCCCTCTCGCCGGAAAATGGCTGGCCACATGCAGTTAAAATCAGGCCCCACCAGTTTAGTTAGCTTCTTTTGGCTTTGTTTTCGTGTGGTGTTTCAAGCTCTAGGTTTTGGTGTTTCAGGTGTTGCTTGTTTTTACTAATATTGCATGTGATGTTATATTTTTGTAAAGGAAATTCGGAATGTTTCGTAATCATAATTCAAAAATCGTTTCGGGTTATTTAGACGATGTTAAAAAGTTCGAACGGATATCAATAACCCAATTTTTCCCTTGCTGGAAATTTTCCAAGAGTTGGATTTTTCCAAGTTTTAAATCTTCAGAAAATCATGCAGGTAATTCTATGATCCCTCTAGAAGAACGAAACACTAACTCGATTCTGTGACCGTCGAAACCGCCACCAAACCCTAGGGTTTGTGGTAGTTCCGCGGCGCCATAAGTGAGGCAAGGGTTGACCCTTCTACGGTTGGTCCATAGGTGATGTGGCATGTTCTGGGTATTTTTTATACTATATTCAAGTGTTGAGCTCTTTGGGATATTTTGGGTGTTTGTTGATTCGATCGAAAAGTTTAGCATCGTCTAGCTATCTGTGATTGTGATACAATACTTGGAATCCAAAATATTTAGTTTTGTGAAAACTAATTTGAATTTTATAAATCTAGCAATTCGGTCTCATTTGATTGGTTGCCACAGGATTTTGATGTGGATCAAAAGTCAGTCGCAATCATGTAGCGTACGCGGATACTCGTCGGGTAACCTTACTAGATAGCCCCGACCAAGTGACTGTAAGAGGACCTCATCGCCAAAAGCATTCGTTCGGGTGTTCACGGCCACGGTGTTCCGCCTAAGTGCACTTCTTCGATAGCATCGGGGGTGCGGCCGTCTACTAAAGTTTCCGACGAGAATTCGATCAGGTTGTCGGGAATCTTGTTGAATTACCCGACTGGTTATAAGAAAGTGTTTTCAATATCGAGACTAAAATGCGGGGTTTATAATTGTTAGGAATGTGATATCTAAGGAATTCATTTTGTTAGGCATGAAATCCAAATTATGTGATACATTGGGTTTATGATGTCTAAGGTGCTTGCGGATTCCAATTGTTGTAGTTTTTCACTTTCTTTTCTGCGACCGTAAGTGTAATATATGGTGTATCGCCAGTTTCGTTGCTATATGTCAACAACAATTGGGATACGCATATTTACTTACGTTGATGACATGTGATGTTGTGTGTTGCTGTGATATGTTATATTGGATCGTCGTGTTTGGATAACCGGGGCTTTTTATGTGAGATGAGAGTTTTTCATTTTCATTCATGTAAAAACTTGTATGTAATATTCTTTTATTAAGGCACTTCCGGGTTGAGGATGATGCCACCATTGATGTATATTATTTACTTTTCCGTATTAGGATAAACCCAAGGTGGGGAGCGCAAGTAACCGGGTTCTAGGGTCCAGTGGGAGACCATCTCGAGGAGTCGAGACCGGGTCTCCTAACTCTAGAATTGGTAGGGTTGCTTGCCGCTCTCGTAGGGTTCTAGGGATGTGGGTTTGGCTATTCATCACGACCGTGGAATCCGTGTTTTATACTGGCTTAATTTAAAACACGGAATTCCTAGTAATCCAATATTTCATATGTGTTCTTCTGCTGCTGATATTCTGTGATGTGATCATTTGATATTCTGAGACGAATGCTTATATTATATATATGATATATAATAAATATTGTTGCTTTCGTTACTTCTCTGATGCTTAGCAAGAATAAATGATGGGACTTCATTAATGAGATTAATGAAATAAAAGAAACCAAAAGATGTTGTAGGATCTTGTTTTAAAAAACTGGTAGCTCTAGTTCTTGCTTTGCATAGCGGTATTCCTTGTAGAATATCCAGCACCTTATTCGATAAAAAATATCTGAAATCCCTTCACCGGGAGTGACCTCTTTAGCAAAACTGACAGATGCTACAACCCACTCGGTTTTGTCTTTTGATTGCTTTTTTAGTTCATGCTTTGCATTGTGGTATTTGTGAAATATCCAGCACCTTACTCAATAAGGAAAGAGCCAAGATCCCTTCACCGGGAGTGACATCTTTAGCAAAACTAGTAAAAGCCAAAAAAACACTCCTTTTAAAAATCACTCGATTCTATAACGATATCAGGTTCATTATGCAAAAGGTTTTGTGAAAAACCTATCGTAGCCCTCTATCATTTCAGATAAGTACTTTTTAGTATTCGTGCTATGTTGATTGACCTTAGCCAAGGCGTAGTGTGCGGTAGCTAATTAGTGCTTATCTGTAGCATATGATGTGATTGAGTTAGGGTAGTCATACGGCTTTGTTGACCTTAGCCAAGGGTCCTACGGGTGGATTTAATTCAATCATGAAATGACGGGTTGAACTTGGCTAGCGCTTATGATTTGTTGACCATAGCCAAGGTCATAAGTTGTTAGGGGAAAAATATTATCAGAAATTTCAAGTGTTGAAATTTGCAATGAGATTGCATACCTTCTATGAGATAGTTGGATCCCGATATCAACTGCAAGTAAGAGTTACTCCTGGAAGAGTTTTACACATTACAATTAGTCGATCAAGTAGGTGTCTAGAAAGGTGTTAACAGGGTTACGCCCCTAGGAAAATGAGGTTTATTTTAATTAGGTCCGTGCGCAAGCACGGGGAACCTCCCTCAAAGTACCGACATTGGCCTGGCCGAAAGATTGGCGAACTTATAAGGTGTAATTAATCCCGGCTAGTCTTACCTTTTAGGGTTTGAAGGAAGATTTGATAAAAAAAGTGGGAGCCATCCTGATTAGATAAAATAATAACCAATCTGATCTTGCAAGAGCATACGCGGAGTGTTTTCTTCTCTCTCTCCTGGTAGCAACCATAACATGCCTTAATCAAGATAATAATATGGATGTTTTGACCGAACCTACTTATTATGCTGAGCTGGGGAACGTTGGTTCCACTCTATCTTATAATTGTTATAAATCCGAGCAGGAAATAGGGAAATGTCCGGATTTCCACACGACCCAATCGAGGAATGAGCATGTTGATGCATATTCTTCGGGTGAGTTCGTTACCGAGAACTGTTTCTCAGTATCCTCTACGTCCTAGGTATGAGATACCGGATCAGGATCCCACATATGTAAGAGTTACATGGGCTATTGTAACGTTTTAAAAATTAAATAAATAAATAAATAAAATCCTTTATGTGAATTTTCTGATAATCGGTAAAATAAACCGTATTTTTCGTAAAACTTAACTATAATTATTTTTCAATATAGATTTAAATACGCCTATTTTAACTATTTAATTACTAGTAAATGGTGTTTATTTAGTGACTTATAAACTATTAGTTTACTAAAATATTTTCCGTAATTAATTAAATTCAAATATTAATTTAAGCTTTAATTATACATTTAATTAGTGTAAATTACAAATTAAAATGGGTTAATTTAAAATTTTTGCACCATGACACACTAAAACAAATGTAATATGTTTCTTTGATATGATTTGGAATTTTCATGAGGGTTCTAGATAATTATAGAATGAGTTATTGGAAAAAGGGAAAAAATAAACTAATTAATTAAAAGAAGTGTTTATTTTTAAGTCCCCACACTCACCCACAAACCCCACACTCTCTTTTTCTCCCTATCCCCATGTGTGGCCGAGCCTTGGCAGCCCCCCCCCCCCCGACATTTGGTTCATCTAAATTGACTTCTAGAATCTAGGATTAATTAAAAATGAAAAGAAAATAAGATAAATGAGAAATGACTTAAAAGAAGAATAATTGGGGGAAACTTCTATATGAGTCTACACACCTCTCTCCCTCTCTTTTCAATCATGAGGCTCTGGCCGAACTAGGTCCCCCCTTCCCAAATACTTCCTTCTTCAATTTTTATTCAAAAGTCTCCAAAATCTATCAAAAAAATCAACACAAACCATCATTAATTCAACATTTAACCTTCACCCATTTTTCTTTTACCCAATCTAGCAAGGATCTTGGAGCAAGAGAGTCACTTTGGGAGGCTAAGATTGCATGGTTAATCTCATGTTGTGGAGGTATAATTTTAATTCTATAGTTAATTTGTGGGTTAGTTACCTTAAATTAGCTAATTAGGTGTTTAATTATGGTTTTAAATTTGCAAATTTAAAATTCAAGTTAGGGTTTTTGCAATGTGTTCATGATTATATGATGGAATTAAATAAGTTAAGACACAGAAAACTTAAATTAGTTGCAAATTTGTAAATTATTGTAATAGGTTTTTTTTTTGGCTAACTAGGTTTTTACAAAATATATATATCGGTGAGACAAAATTCTAATTTGGGTTCTTATCATTAGATTATGGTGTTAATGAGGAGATTATCATGTTAATTGAATGTGAAACATAATCTAGTTACTAATTGCTAGCTTTTACTTTAAAAATTGTGATAAATATGCTATTTTGTAAACTAGGTTTTAGAAATTAATTTAAAATATGGGATTAAAAATCTAGTTAGAGCTTTAGCATATTCTTAAGGTTTCATTAAGTGGTTTAGCAATTTAAAAATATGCAAAATTAGGTTTAGTTGTGGAATTGTGAATTTTGGCTTAAAAGGTGTTAAATTTGGTTAAATTGCAAACTAGAATTTTCAATGTAATACAAATTAGTGTGAGAAAAATATAGTATTGATTTGTATGACTTAGTTATGATATTTAGTGAATGTTATGGCCATTAGTTTTGTTTAAACATCAAGTTTTGAAGTGAAAAGGTTAATTGACGCTTTCTAGGTTTTCGGAAATAAACCGATTTAAATTATTTCGAGTTTTCGATAAGTTGCAATCTATTGTATAGTATAACTAGTAAGTTTTGGAACTATGATTTGTATGTTTGGTTTTTTCTCAAACAATCGGCGTTTGCATACCAATGTCGAGGGTTATTTGGTTATTTTGCATGAGCGGGTCATAGGTTTTAACCTATGCGCGTTTCGTGCGTCGTTTTGGTTTTATCCGCGATTCGGTTTACGATGTGTATATATGTTTGCGTATAGGTACCCCTCATGTGGACTTCAGAAGATGAAGAAGAGGATGGCAGCATCGACTTCGGCAGACAAGGACCAGGTGAGTAGATGTATATCTACTCAAGAAATCGGGTGGATAACGTTTAGCACCCCCGCAAACGTAGAATAAGGATATTACTTACTGCTATTAGGAAGTCGGACGTGACCTTAGATTCTTGATGAGTAGGTCCTATTTAAGACTTTAGATTGGACCAGAATGATTTAGAAAGACTTAACCGGAGGGTAAATGCCTTGGAGGAAATTCGTAAGTTTCAGGTAAACACACACGCACACGCACACACATACATTTGACTTGGGGTGTGTGTGTGTGTGTGTATATATGTATATATATATATATATATATGTGTGTGTGTGTATATATATATAACATATACACGTGATATGGGGAGGTTATATGATATCTGGGGAGGAGTCAGTATGATTGGGCGTGATGCCGTGAGTTAAAGATATACGATCGAGTATGATATGAGATGTACTATGATATTAGCGGATCGTTGGGAAATGAGAAAATGGATATTTATACATAAACGATAATAGGTGATGATGACATTGAGATATACGAGACTCTAAAATAGAACCCGGATTGTAAAATGTGACTAAATCACGATATGATATATGTGACATGAGATTTCTGAGGACCATTTGACGATGTATATTTACACAAACAATAATATATGTTTGATGATATTGGGATGTATGCGATTATAGCACAGTACACTTGATCATCATAATAATTGATGATGATATTATACGAATGATGATGTACATAGGTGAGAGTTGACCCGTACCCCGATTTTGGGATGCCGTACGATGGATTTTACCGTACGAGGCAGAGATGTGATGATTGATCCGCACTCTTGATTCGAGGAAGTCGTACTATGTACGTGACTCTATTGAGGCTGGATCGCCGACTATTAGAGATATCGACTTAGACATTAGGTGGATTCTTATTTCCTATCGACCAGTTCATTTAGTTTAGTTCCTTAGTGGGTAGATAGATACTAGTTTAGGCTCGAGTCATATAGTTTGTAGTTAGATATTTATATTCCAAATGAGTGGTTAATACACATTCATCTTTATATTCAGATTGTAATCATCACATTACATGTTCATGCATATGTTTCTTTAGTTAATATGAAACTCTTCCTGTTAGGACACCAGCACCATTACCGATGATGCGCATGTTCCACGTACACTTATTGTCGGCTCACACACATCACGTACACTTTAGAACATATTATCTTTTATTGATAGAACCAACTAAAGGCTAGAGCAATACAATAGGGTATGATTACTCTCATGTGCTCGTTAGACATTGCATTTTCATACTATCATGCAGTATTGTAGCGCTTATGTCGATACTCATTATTTTCTTACTCATGATTTTAGGATTTTGGATTTTTATGAGAATTCTGGATTTTGGGGAAAACCGCAAGAATATATATATATATATATATATATATATATATATATAAACTTCTTTCTCTCTCCCTCTCCTTTTAAAAATACAAGTTGCGGTTTTCTCGTGATGTATGTGTCGTCCTCCATGAGATTTCATGTTTTCTGTTGGATTTCGAGACCTGATTCGAGGAGTGGATGAACCGTCTCGGGTACATGGTGGCCCGGTATGGTACCCCGGGGCAAGAAGATCGAGTTGTAGACGATGAGCCTGGTAGGGGAAGACTACCTACCGGTGATATCTGGCACGGTGGATATCCGGAGGATACTGACCGTTGTCATGAGATTTGATAATATGGGCCGATTCGGACTGACGGAGCCCGAGATATTGAGACTATGAGATATTGAGACTATGAGGTATTGAGACTTGAGATTTACATGTTTTGTGTCGATACTTGACACGGATTTCCATGGATTTCATCGATGATGTTTTAGATTACTATACAAGATTTACTACGATAAAAGTTAAAGATTTCTTATATAGATATATCCAGATTTCATGGTTGATTGTTTTACATTCATGGTGCATGCATACTCATACACATGACATGTTACTACTTGAGGCACTGACACGAGCACAGAGCATTGCACTGTTGAATATATATGCCCTAGAGGCCATTATTGTATAGTACTAGTTTGTATAATACATTTTGGAGGCTTGGGATATATATACGGGTTTACGACAGTCTTAATCGATATAGTAGTATGCTACTTGGTTTGTTTATATCTTAATATGTGTATGTTTCTTTTAACATATTGCTAAAAACATATTGATGGAGCCCTTAGGATCTTTGCTTGACTACCGGCGTTGTGATGGCGATCACACTAGTGGGGGCTGGGTAGTCTATAAGCACATTCTTATTTTAGTCCATAGTCATAGGAGTATCGAGACAGGGCATCGATACTCCAGAGTAGACTGGTGCATACGCTTCTCTTCCCAGCAGGGGAGATGGTCTGTCCCACAGCCATCAGTACGTCGTACTGGAGATAGTATGCAGGTGCTCGTTAGGTTACGAGTACACTGGACAGGACTCGTCGGGAACTGTTGGTTGGTATTATACCTATCGTCAGTTAACAGTTCCCAGGTGACATGAGTACAGCTTAGTCCGCTGACTTGACACTGTCACTTCGCCTCGAGTGTGTTCCCACTGTTCTTAGATTACTACCCTACCACGGCTCTACTGAGTCGTGCAAACAGGTAGTAGTTGGGTGCAGTCCCGAAGCGCTTGGAGGCAGTGACGGTTAGACAGGATTCGTCTCTCCCGGTATTGGGAGTTGATATTGCGCTGTGTCTAGGAGAGCCATTACACATTGTCGTCCCTGGCCAGGGCAAGCGAGAATTACTGGTAGGTTTTCCAGTAGATTCTCAGGGTTTTTTGGGCTACACTCCGACACGACTTATACCGCTATTAGGGGACTGACGTTTACCGCCCCCCTAGGCCCGCCATGTGATATTCTCAGACGAACAGACCAGACTGTACGGAGATTGTCACATTCAGGCTCAGTAGGAGTTAGGATGTGTTTACCTCATCAGTCTTCTTGTCGGCATCTACCTGAGGACCGTTACGTACAGCTAGTACCGCTTGCGGCCTGTGGTTAAACCCACTGCCAGCGTAGTGTCGAGCCTTTAGAGTCCCACACAGAGGGTTACTCGCCTTTGGGCAAAACAGAGTGGAGGTTGCATGGTTTTGCGACGGGGTTCGTTCACATCCGCGCACTTGTGCACGTTTGGTGTCCGGACAGTTATTACTAGCGGGCTTTGGTTTAAGCCAGATCCTAGTACTTGTTTTGGGATTGGTTTTGTCTCAGTGTATTCGTGTTCCTTGGAACACGGATGCGGGTGTGTATGCACAGTTGACAGAGGCAGAGAAAAAGGATTCTCATTAGGGTTGTTGACCATTTGATTTTGGTTGACTTGTTGACCGTTGACTTTTTTCTAAACCCTAATGAGAATGAGAAATATGATTAATAATATTAATTAAGGATTATTGTGCCATGGTTGAGTTGAACATTTGACTTTTGTTGACTTGTTGACTTTGTTGACCGGTTGACCATTGTGGACTTGTTGACCATCATCATTTCTATGACTTTTATTTACTTGTTGTTCTTTACAAAATGCAATAATTGCATGAAATGATAATGGTCATTGAAACTAACCATCACAATTCTCAATTATTATTATCATCATCATTATTTTTGCTTTTGTGAGCATGGTTGCATTATGAGAGCTCATTCTATCATATTCTTTCTCTCTCTTAGAAAGAAAGCTCTCCCTCTTCCTCTCTCAAGGTTCAAGTGTTCCATGAGTTGGAAATCATGAACCATTGAGACAAAACCACCATAACTCTTCTCTACTCATTCTAAGGTTCTAGGTTTGGCAAACCAAGCACCTTAGTTATCTCTAGGTTGAGATAGGAGCTCAAGTTCGAGGCCCTCGGGTGGATCCATCTACGTCAAAGAGGAGATGACGAGGAGGAGCCGTTCAAGCCACTACAAGGAGCAAGTAAGGAGGAAAACCACCAAAAGAAGAGAAAGAGTTCAAGACCTAGGTATAACCATTCTACATAGTATCTAGAACTTGTAGTGTTTTAGTTAGTTTTTGTTTAGCAAAGATCCTTCATGGATGGTCCATGTTACCTAGTTAGGAAAATTTTGATTTTTACCTATTCCGCCTCCCCGAAAGAACCGGGGTGGGTAACGTGGACCTAACAGTGGTATCAGAGCCTAGCTAAGCAATAACTAACTGTTAGCAAAGTGTTTAGAACTTCTATCCGGAAAAAATCCCGAAAACAAACCGAAAAATTGTATTTTCTGTCGATTTTCAAAACAGACTTAAAAATATTTTGTATGACATGAAAAATACAAGCAGGGTTTTCTAGGAGAAGTCATGAAATTGGAGCCTACGACTCGGCCAACTCGCCGCGGAACCGCGGCGGAACCATGAGTTCCGCCACGGGTTCGCGGCTGAGTCGACTCGGCCGCGACTCCGATTTGTTGCAGATTTCTTAGTTTGGTGTTTTGGGATTTTTGAGATATTTTGTTTCTGCCCAGATTATCCAGAGAAAAATGTTATTTTTTGGGGTGGTCACAAATTTGTATTTTGATCGGAGTTCTATAAACTTTGGCTAAATGGTTATATCTGTAATGTGATATATGCACTGAACGTCGGCTAATCGCTATACGTCGATTAGTGGGGGTTGTGCATATATGTGATCTGTAATGTTGTTGGATTGTGTATATGAACTTGTTGGATTGTCGCGGATGAATAGTCGGGGTTTTGTGAGATGAGGGTTTCTTTATCTTTCATTTGATGTAAAATGTAAATTGATGTAATATTATTTTTATGGCCGCACATCCGGGATGAGGTTGTAGCCGCCATTGTATATTATTTCTTTTACTGTTTTTTCTCCTAGGATAGACCCAAGGTGGGGTGCACAAACTACCGGGTACGTTGAAGTGTTAAGTGGCCTACTCACGGTGTTGAGGGAGGCTGCTTCACTTCGGGTATTTTGCGGGTAGTTTGCATCACCCGTAAGGGTTTAGGGTGGGGTTTGGCTATTCATCGCGACCGTGTAATCCGCTTTTCGTTGCAGGCTCGAAAGAAACGCGGATTCCTAGTATATCCAATGTGTTCATCTGTGATCTGGAATGGCTATCATTGCATCTGACGAATGTATATATCTATATATGATATCTAGTGGGCGTTGCTTATGTTTTGCATCCGCGCTAGTGCAGCCCCCGCTCTGTCGTTAGTTAAGTGACATAACGGCTAATGACGGGGCCCCGTGGCGAATGCGGATGGCATAAGCGTACGTCATATTTTCGTTGTTTTCTGCAATGGTAGGATTAATTGATGGGACACATTATATTAATGCAAATAAAAAAACAAACCTAAAAAGACGTTGTTAGAACAATTTTCAAAAAGCTGTCATTGCAAGGACGTTCTCTTTTGTTTTGCACAGAAGTAATCGGTTATGAATGCCCAGCACCTCACTCGACGAGGCAAGGGCCGAGATCCCTTCATCGGGAGTGACCCCTTGGACAAAAAGTTTGCGTCAGGGTAATAACTTTACTATAGTCGATTATTCTTCCTTTGCATCGAGGTATTCAGTTTAGAATATCCTGCACCTCATTCGACGAGGAAAGAGCTGAGATCCCTTCACAGGGAGTGACATCTTTAGCAAAAGTTTTCGCCACTATATTTTCAAAAAGGCTATCATGTTTCTTCAACTACATCAGGTTCATTACGTTAACGGGTTTTTCGCCAAAAACCCAGCCGTAGCCCTCCGTCGTTTCAGATAATTAATACTTAGTATTCGTGCTGGTTTGTTGATTATTCGTCAAGGCACAGTGAACGGTAGCAAAGCAATAATTCTCTGTTGCACTGATAGATGCGATTGGTTAGGACGGTCACATGATTTTGTTGATTATTCGTCAAGGATCATGCGGGCGGGTCTAATGCAATCCTGGATAACGACGGGTTGAACTTGACTAGGACCTTTTGACTTGTTGATTATTCGTCAAGATCACTTGGGTCCTAGGGGCAAAAATCCACATCGGGAGTTTCTAAAGAAACTGAAACTTGCAGATTTAGCATACCTTATGGAGTGTGGTGACTAGAGTGGATTCCATCTAGGTCATCACACAATGATAGTTGGATCCCGATCCCACTGATGAGTTGGATTACTTTCGGGAGAATATTTCACTTAACAATCAATGCTATAAACCAAGTAGGTGTCTAGAACGGTGTTAGCGAGGCTACGCCTCCAGGGAAAAGAGGCTATTTAATTAAGGAATTTCACGAAAGCGTTGGAAAACCTCCCTCGAAGTACCAACACCAGCCTGGCTGAAAGGTTAAGCAAGTATTGTGACGTCCGATTAATCCTGACTAGTTCTTCTTTTAGGGTTTGAAAAAGAATTTGAGGAAACAGTGGGAGCCATCCTGGTTAGATAAATTAATAAACCAATCTAATCTTGCAAGAGCGCACGCTGAGTATTTCTTTTCTTTCTCTCCAGGTAGCAACCATTTCACGCCCTAATCAAGATAATAAAATGTATCGCTTGACCGATCCGAATTCTTATTCGGGGATGGGGAACGTTGGTTCGGCTCTAACTTACGACAACGGTCATAAGTATGAGCAAGGGAAAGAGGATTGTATGGATTCCAAGGATACCCAGTTGAAGAAGAAGCATAGTTTTGCATCTACTTTAGATGTTCTTGTAATTGAGAACTGTTTTACGGTCAGCCCTACCTCCTGGGTATTTGATACCGGATCAGGATCTCATGTCTGTAATCTATTGTAGGGACTAAGAAAAAGTAGGAAAGTTGTACCTGGTGATATGTCGCTCAGGGTAGCGAACGGAGCACAAGTTAATGCTGCAGCCGTTGGTGAATATCACCTAGTGTTGCCAAACGGCAATACTATGATTTTGAACGATTGCTACTATGTACCTTCCATGGTTTGCAACATCATATCAGTTTCTTTACTCGATAAAGATGGATATAACTTTGTTCTTGATAGAAATATCATGAACATCTACCTTCATAAGGTACTGGTTGCAGAAGGTACACTGTGTAATGGTATCTACGTTCTAAATCAGAATACAGTTCTCAATGTACAAAACACACGCAAGAGGAAGAATTCAGATACGAATGAATCCTACTTTTGGCATTATAGACTTGGTCATATCGGAGAGAAAAGACTAAGTATGTTGCATAAAGATGGACTCTTGAATACGTTCGAGTTTTCATCTTATGAAACTTGTCAGTCTTGTCTCAAAGGAAAGATGACCAAATCTCCGTTCACCAGACATGGAGAAAGAGCAACAGAGCCCTTGGGACTCATACATAGTGATGTATGTGGTCCAATGTCTATACATGCAAGGGGGTAGTTCTCGTAGTTCATCACATTCACTGACGATCTCTCTAGGTTCGGATATATGTATCTGATGAAACACATATCTGAAGCTTTTGAGAAATTCAAGGAATTCAGAAACGAAGTAGAGAACCAGACTGGAAAAAGTATCAAGATCCTCCGGTCTGATAGAGGAGGGGAGTACTTAAGCATTGAATTCCTAGATTACTTAAAAGAGAATGGTATTCTCTCTCAGCTTACGCCCCCTTATACACCACAACACAACGGTGTATCAGAGCAGAGGAATCGTACCCTATTGGATATGGTTCGCTCCATGATGAGTAGTGCTAAGTTGCCTCTTTCATTCTGGGGACATGCGCTTCAGACAGCGGCATACCTTTTGAATCAAGTTCCGTCCAAATCTGTGCCTAAAACTCCGTATGAAATATGGAGCAGTAAGAAACCATGTCTTAAATTTATTAAGATATGGGGTTGTCCGGCCTATATGAAAACACAGAAACCGGACAAGCTAGAAGCACGGTCAGTTCTATGTAAATTTGTGGGATATCCTAAAGATTCACTAGGATATCTATTCTACCACACTGAGGAACAGAAGGTGTTTGTATCTCGCCATGCTACCATGTTAGAAAGGGAGTTTCTTGCAAAAGAAACTAATGGGATTTCGGTAGAACTGGGAGAAATCCATGAAATTGTAACTGAAGATTTGACAGAACCTCAGGATTCAATAACCCCAAACGATTCTCAGCCACTCCGCAGATCTGGTAGGATTTCTCATCCGCCCGAGAGATACTACGGTTTTCTCATAGACGGGGATCGAGAGGATTGTATCTTGGAAGAAGATGACCCTACCAGTTTCAGGCAGGCCATTATCAGTAAGGACTCTGATAAGTGGCTGGAAGCTATGCAATCCGAAATGGAGTCCATGTACACCAATAAAGTGTGGACCTTGGATATTGCTCCACCTGGGGTAAAACCCGTTGGATGCAAATGGATCTACAAAAGGAAACTTGGTGTAGATGGGCAGGTGGAAACCTATAAGGCTGGACTTGTTGCAAAAGGTTTTCGTCAAAGTCCTGGTGTGGACTATGACGAAACTTTTTCTCCAGTGGCTATGCTCAAATCCATTCGGATCCTACTTGCCATCGCTGCCTTCCATGACTATGAAATCTTGCAAATGGACGTAAAAACGGCTTTTCTAAACGGCTGTTTAGAAGAGTGCGTTTACATGGATCAGCCAGAAGGTTTCGTGGACAGTGGGAGCAGCGGGAAGGTGTGCAAGTTTCTTAAATCCATTTATGGATTAAAGCAGGCATCGCGGAGCTGGAACATCTGTTTTGATGAGGCAATCAAGGAATTTGTTTTCATCAAGAACGAAGATGAACCTTGTGTCTATAAGAAGATTGTAGGACGAACTGTCGTGTTCCTAGTCTTGTACGTGGATGACATTCTTTTGATAGGAAATGGCATTCCTATGCTACAATCGGTCAAGCTATTCTTGTCACAACGGTTCTCCATGAAGGACCTGGGTGATGCCTCGTACATTCTGAGGATCAAGATCTACAGAGATAGATCCAAGAGACTACTGGGACTTTCGCAGTCCAAGTACATAGAGACCATACTAAAGAGATTTAGTATGGAAGATTCCAAGCGCGGTAATGTACCCGCATTGCACGGAATCACTCTCTCCAAGAAGATGTCTCCTAAGACTGACGAGGAGAGGGTTCGCATGAGCACTATACCCTACGCTTCGGCGGTAGGATCTATAATGTATGCGATGCTATGTACAAGACCAGATGTAACTTACGCGTTGAGCATGGTGAGCCGGTATCAGTCAGACACAGGTGAGGGCCACTGGATGGCAGTGAAGAACATTCTCAAGTACCTGAGAAGGACTACGGAGATGTTCCTGGTTTACGGTAATGGAGACCTCAGGGTCGAGTCTTTTACCGATTCAAACTTCCAGAGTGACAAAGATGACAGCAAATCTATCTCGGGTTTTATGTTTACCCTCAACGGAGGGGCGGTATGTTGGAGGAGTTCCAAACATGATACCGTCGCATACTCGACGATGGAGGCTGAATACATTGCTGCAAGCGATGCCGCAAAAGAGGCAATCTGGATGAAGAAGTTCATTAGTGAACATCAGGTGGTTCCATCCATTATTGACCCAATACCTTTGTATTGCGATAACAATGGGGTTATAGCTTTAGCGAAGGAACCAAGGTCCCATCAGAAATCCAGACACATCTTAAGGCGGTATCACCTGATCAGGGAGATCATTGATCGCCAGGAGATCGAGGTACGGAGAGTGGACACAAAAGACAACACGGCGGATCCATTCACAAAGGCCTTCCCTCAAACACAGTTCGAGCGACTTTTTGAGCTATTGGCTATGCGGTACGTTAGCAGCTGGCCTTAGTGCAGACGTTGGGTATGCGGTACACTAATTACTGGCCTTTAGTGCAAGTGGGAGATTGTTGAAAATGTATGCCCTAGAGGCCATTATTGTATAGTACTAGTTTGTATAATACATTTTGGAGGCTTGGGATATATATACGGGTTTACGACAGTCTTGCTCGATATAGTAGTATGCTACTTGGTTTGTTTCTATCTTAATATGTGTGTATGTTTCTTTTAACATATCGCTAAAAACATATTGATGGAGCCCTTAGGATCTTTGCTTGACTACCGGCGTTGTGATGGCGATCACACTAGTGGGGGCTGGGTAGTCTATAAGCACATCCTTATTTTAGTCCCTAGTCGTAGGAGTATCGAGACAGGGCATCGATACTCCAGAGTAGAATGGTGCATACGCTTCTCTTCCCAGCAGGGGAGATGGTATGTCCCACAGCCATCAGTACGTCGTACTGGAGATAGTATGCAGGTGCTCGTTAGGTTACGAGTACAATGGACAGGACTCATCGAGAACTTTTGGTTGGTATTATACCTATCGTCAGTTAATAGTTCCCAGGTGACATGAGTACAGCTTAGTCCGCTGACTTGACACTGTCATTTCGCCTCGAGTGTGTTCCCACTGTTCTTAGATTACTACCCTACCACGGCTCTACTGAGTCGTGCAAACAGGTAGTAGTTGGGTGCAGTCCCGAAGCGCTTGGAGGCAGTGACGGTTAGACAGGATTCGCCTCTCCCGGTATTGGGAGTTGATATCGCGCTGTGTCTAGGAGAGCCATTACACAATGTCGTCCCTGGCCAGGGCAAGCGAGAATTACTGGTAGGTTTTCCAGTAGATTCTCAGGGTATTTTGGGCTACACTCTGACACAACTTGTACCTCTATTAGGGGACTGACGTTTACCGCCCCCTAGGCCCACCATGCGATATTCTCAGACGAACAGACCGGACTGTATAGAGATTGTCACAGTCAGGCTCAGTAGGAGTTAGGATGGGTTCACCTCATCAGTCTTCTTATCGGCATCTACCTGGGGACCGTTACGTACAGCTAGTACCGCTTGCAGTCTGTGGTTAAACCCACTGCCAGCATAGTGTCGAGCCTTTAGAGTCCCACACAAAGGGTTACTCGCCTTTGGGCAAAACAGAGTGGAGGTTGCATGGTTTTGCGACGGGGTTCGTTCACATCCGCGCACTTGTGCACATTTGGTGTCCGGACAGTTATTACTAGCGGGCTTTGGTTTAAGCCAGATCGTAGTACTTGTTTTGGAATTGGTTTTGTCTCAGTGTATTCGTGTTCCTTAGAACACGAATGCGGATGTGTATGCACAGTTGACAGAGGCAGAGGAAGAGGATTCTCATTAGGGTTGTTGACCATTTGATTTTGGTTGACTTATTGACCGTTGACTTTTTTCTAAACCCTAATGAGAATGAGAAATATGATTAATAATATTAATTAAGGATTATTATGCCATGGTTGAGTTGAACATTTGACTTTTGTTGACTTGTTGACTTTGTTGACCGGTTGACCATTGTGGACTTGTTGACCATCATCATTTCTATGACTTTTGTTTACTTGTTGTTCTTTACAAAATGCAATAATTGCATGAAATGATAATGGTTATTGAAACTAACCATCACAATTCTCAATTATTATTATCATCATCATTATTTTTGCTTTTGTGAGCATAATTGCATTATGAGAGCTCATTATATCATATTCTTTCTCTCTCTTAGAAAGAAAGCTCTCCCTCTTCCTCTCTCAAGGTTCAAGTGTTCCATGATTTAGAAATCATGAACCATTGAGACAAAACCACCATAACTCTTCTCTACTCATTCTAAGGTTCTAGGTTTGGCAAACCAAGCACCTTAGTTATCTCTAGGTTGAGATAGGAGCTCAAGTTCGAGGCCCTCGGATGGATCCATCTACGGCAAAGAGGAGACGACGACGAGGAGCCGTTCAAGCCACTACAAGGAGCAAGCAAGGAGGAGAACCACCAAAAGAAGAGAAGGTGTTCAAGACCTAGTTATAACCATTCTACATAGTAGCTAGAACTTGTAGTTTTTTAGTTAGTTTTTGTTCAGCAAAGATCCTTCATGGATGGTCCATGTTACCTAGTTAGGAAAATTTTGATTTTTACCAATTCCGCCTCCCCGAAAGAACCGGGGTGGGTAACGTGGACCTAACATGCACTAACGCATAGTTTATTACCCTGCCACTATTTGATGACTAGTGATATATTAAGTATATTAGTATAACCTAGGAGAGCGTCGTGCATGCGATTTCTACTCGGAGATGTCTTCTACTCACGAGTTGGCAACTCACCCCCGTTGTGCCAAATTTTTCTTACAGGTTTCGATGTACAGGTTTCCTTGGCAGCTTGCTGGCACATCATTTCATTCAGGGTAATTTGCTTGGTAGGTTGGTTCACTTGTATCAGGACCGTCGTTGTACTTTTATTATTTCATTTGTATCTAGTAAGCTCCATCAACCAGACTTGTATTACTTGATAATTTGATAGACCAGTTGCTTATTATTTCGACCTTAGAGTCGCGCTTGTATCATTATGGTTTTCTGGTGGATTGGTTTTCTTTTGAGTTTTGAACCTCGCCCTTCGGCGTTGTATATTATAGTGCATTGTGTGGTTGTTTCCGCCTTTTTGGCGTAGAGCTAGCTCCCGTTTGGGGATGTCTTTTTATTGTTGCATATGTATATATTCTTATTTGTACCCATTTGGGGCCAGTTTTTACAAAGGAGACCCTACCGAAATTTTTGAGAAATTAGATGTTGTTTTTAAAACTTGTTTTCCTACACTTCTTCTTCTTTAAATGGTTTAGATTTCTGGGCTTCGGCTTACTTAGATTACGTCGCGCCTCTAGACGCTTGGTAATTTAAGTACCGGTCACGTTCCGTACCTTCGGGTCGTGACAGCTATAGAAAGGTAGAGAACTTGGATTGGGTGATATGTCTCTAAGTGTTAGAGAATGGTGCAATTGTTGCAGCCAAATCAGTTGGCAAATATCACCTTGTATTACCAAAAGGTTAATACATTGATTCTGAACAAATGTTATAAGATATTGAACTCGATATACAACATTAAATCAGTTTCTTTATTAAGTTAAAGAAGGATATAATTTTGTATTGCAGGAAAATGTTGTGAACATTTTCCTTAATCAAGAGTTGATTGGATCAAGCACGTTATGTAATGGCATATACGTTCTAAATCAAACCACAGTTCAAAGTACGTAGAACACACGCAAGAGGAGTAGTTCAGAAATGAACGAATCCTTCTTGTAGCATTGTAAACAGGGTCATATCAATGCGACACGACTAGCCAAGTTGCGTAAGAATGAATATTAGAATCTATTCGAATTTTCATCTTATGATATTTGCAAGTCTTATCTCAAAGGTAAAATGACCAATACTCTGTTTATTGGAAACAGAGAAAGAGTTACGGAACTCTTGGGACTGATACACGAGAAAGAGTTACTGGAAACAGAGAATGAGTTACGATCTCTCAAGATTCGGACATGTGTTCCTGTTGAAACACGAGTCTGAAACTTTTGAGAAATTCAAGGAATATAAGCTTGAAGTTAAGAACCAGACGGGTAGAAGTATTAAAGTCCTTCGATGTGATCAAGGAGGAGAATACTTGAGCACGGAGTTCCTAGATTATTTAAAAGAGAATAGGATTCTCTCTCAGCTTACTCCTCCATATACACCACAGCACAACGGTGTATCGGGGCGGAGGTATCGCACCCTATGAGATATAGTGCGCTCTATGATGAGTACTGATGAGTTACCTGTTTCTTTTTGGAGTTATGCACTTGGGAAGTTGCATACCTATTGAATGGGGTTCCATCCAAATCAGTGCCTACCACTCCATATGAGATATGGAATGGGAAGAGACCATGTCTTAAATAAGTTAAGATATGGGGTTGTCCGGCCTATGTTGAAAAACAAAATCCGGACAAGCTCGAAACAAAGTCGGTTTTATAAGCTTGTTAGGATATCCCAAACATTTGCAAGGGTATATCTTCTACCTAACTGAGGAGCAAAAGGTGTTTTGTTTCTCAGCATGCCACCTTTTTTAGAAAATGAATTTCTTCTGAAGAAATTAGTGGGCATGAGGTAGAACTGGAAGGATTTCCAGCTGGACAAACTAACAGCTGATGATTTGGTGAAACCAAAGGATTCAATAGTCTCCGACGAACCTCAGCCTCTCCGCGAATTTGGTAGGGTTCCTCATCCCCCTGAGAGATACTACGGTTTTCTCGATGACAGTGGGAGCGAGGATTGCATCATTGTAGATGATGACCCAACCAGGTTCAGGCAGGCCATCACAAGTGGGGACTCCGTGAAATGGCTGGATGCTATGCAATCGGAGATGGAATCCATGTACACCAACAAAGTATGACTTTGAATGTTGCACTTGAAGGGGTAAAACCCATCGGTAGCAAATAGATCTTGAGAAGATTCTTGGTGTAAATGGAAAAGTTGAGACTTTCCAAGCTAGACTTGTAGTAAAATGTTTTCGTCAATAACCAGGTGTGGTTTTTGATGAAACCTTTTCTCCAGTGGCTATGCTTAAATCCATCAGGATTAAAGCACGCATCGCGGAGTTGGAACATCTGTTTTGATGTGGCAGTCAAAGAGTTTGACTTCATCAAAAAGGTAAATGAACCTAGTATATACAAGATGGTTGTAGAGAGTAAGGTTTTCTTCCACGTAATGTACGTAGATGACATACTCTTGATAGGAAATGGTTTCCTCTGCTACACTCGGTCAAGCTCCTCTTATCAGGAGGATTCTCCATAGAAGATCTTGTTAGTGAATGTTGCATGCTCCCACAACTCTTGTGAGGCGGTGGAAGTGGTAAACGAAAATTTTCTTTGCATACAACACGCACTTTTCCAAAGATCTTGTCTAAACCATAACTAGAAAACCCTAACTAGAGATCTTATCTACTATGTTAGGGATTATACCTTGATGATACGGTCCTTCGGTTCTTCTCTTTTGTGCAACTCCTTTGCTCCTTGCCTTCTATTTTGATGAACTCCTTAGCTCTTTTAGATGTTGCCGATGTCCTCGACCTCCGGCCATCTCAAGACCTAAATGATCCATGCGAGAGCTATCATGTAAGCTACAAACTCTTCACAAGAGTTAAACCTAGAGATCAAGTTTGCTAGAAGAGATCACTAGGATGATGTAGAGATTAGTGTATTGAATTATCTTTTACCCTAAGCTTTTGATTCACATCACATGTGAAGGGTAAAGCTTAGGATGAAGGAGGAGGAGAGAAGAAGGAGAGAGAAAGTGTTTGTGATAATGAGAAAATTCAAGCATGGAAATTAGATATGGCTCAAAATAAATAATTGAAGCATGCATTATAAAATTAGCACCATGCTTCAATAGTAACTCCAAAACAATATAAAATAAAACAACCCATTCTTTCAACCATGCTTGGACTTTCTAATTTCCACCTCATGTATTTATTTTCATAAAATAAATAATGTATTATGAGGTGGCATCTTGTAGAAGGTATTCTTGTAACAATTACAAGAATACCCCTCCTCCGTATCCCGTATACCGTATACCCGTATCCGAATTTCGAAAAATACGAATACCAATAATCCAATAATATAATACCGGTATCCGGCTTAAACCAAAGCCTACCAGTATTATCGTTCCGATTATCATTCCTGTAACAATTACACGAACATAATCGAAACCCTGCCGCAACATTTTACGGCTGCCGTAACAACTTACGGCCTCTACATCTTTCGCCTGAACGAGGGAACCCTCTGTGTGGGACTCTAAAGACTCGACAGTACGCTGGCAGCGGGTTTAACCACAAGCACGTCAGCGGCACTAGCTGTGCGTAACGGCTACCCAGGAGAATCAACTAACCATCACAATTTTCCAAATTATTTTTATTATTCTCATATTTTCTAATATGAGAGCAAGGTTGGGATTTATCCTCTCATTCTCTCTTGCTCATTCTCTCTCTTGAAAAGCTCTCCCTCTTCCTCTGTCTCAAAGCTCTCTTGTTTTATGAGTTGAAAAACATGATCTTTGTGAGATAAAACTATCAAAACACATCTCTACTCATTCTAGGGTTCTTTGTCTAGCAAGCCAAGCACTCTAGTTACCTCTTGGTTGAGGTAGGAGCTCAAGATAGAGGCCTTCAGGTGGATCTTTCTTCGGCAAAGAGAAGACAAAGAGGAGGAGCCGTCTACACCACTCCAAGGAGCAAGCAACAAGGAGGGCCACAGCAAGAAGAGAAGGATTTCAAGAACTAGGTATAACCATCTAACCTAGTAGCTTGAACTTGTAGTTTGTTTGTTAGTTTTTGTTTAGCAAAGATCCTTCATGGTTGGTCTATATTTCCTTATGAGAAAATTTTGATTTTTACCTATTCCGCCTCCCCGAAAGAACCGAGGTGGGTAACATAGACCTTTCATTGGTATCAGAGCCTAGCTAAACAACAACTAACATGTTGGCAAAGTGTTTAGAAATTCGATCCGGAAAAAATCGCAAAATACATCAAATTTTAGTGTTTTCTGCCATTTTTAAAAACAGGTCTAAAAATATTTCCAAAGACATGAAAAATACAAGCAGGCTTTTTAGAGAAAACTGTAGAAATTTGGGGCCTGAGTCGCTCAGAAGACCGCGGATCCGCGGCCGATCCAAGTGATCCGCTGCGGATCCACGGCCGAGTCTACTCGGCTGCGCACCAAATTTCTTCTGGGGTTCTCTGTGTTGGTTTTGTGATTTTTAAGATGCTTTGTTTCTGCCCAGATTCTTCTGAGAACAGTGTTGTGTTTGGGGTAGTTTCAAATTGAAATTTTGATCGAAGTTCTATAAACTTTAGCTGATTGATTATATCTGTAATGTGATATATGTACTGAACGTCGACTAATCGCTATACGTCAATTAGTGGGGGTTGTACATATTTGTTATCTGTGATGTTGGATTGTGTATATGAACTTGTTGGATTGTCGCGGATGAATTGCCGGGGTTTGTGAGATGAGAGTTTATTTATCTTTCATTTGATGTAAATTGTAAATTGATGTAATATTATTTTTATGGTCGCACATCCGGGTTGAGCTTATAGCCGCCATTGTATATTATTTCTTTTACTATTTTTGCTCCTAGGATAGACCCAAGGAAGGGTGCACAAACTACCGGGTACTTTGAAGTGCCGAGTGGCCTACTCACGTTGTTGAGGGAGGTTGCTTCACTTCGGGTACTTGACGGGTAGTTTGCCGCACCCGTAGGGGTCTACGGTGGGGTTTGGATATTCATCGCGACCGTGTAATCCGTTTATCGTTGCAGGCTCGAACGAAACGCGTATTCCTAGCATATCCAATGTGTTCATCTGTGATCTGGAATGGCTATCATTGCATCTGACGAATGTATATATCTATATATGATATCTAGTAGGCGTTGCTTATGTTTTGCATCCGCGCTAGTCCATCCCCCTCTCTGTCGTTAGTTAAGTAACCTAACGGGTGATGACGGGGCCCAGTGGCGAATGCGGATGGCATAAGCGTACGTTATATTTTCGTTGTTTTCTGCAATGGTAGGGTTAACTGATGGGACACATTATATTAATGCAAAGAAAAACAAACCTAAAAGATGTTTTTGGAAAAATTTTCAAAAAGCTATTATTGCAAGGACGTTCTCTTTTGTTTTGCACAGAGGTATTCGGTTATGAATACCCAGCACCTCATTCGACGAAGCAAGGGCCGAGATCCCTTCATCGGGAGTGACCCCTTGGACAGAAGTTTGCGTCAGAGTAATAACTTCACTATAGTCGATTATTCTTGCTTTGCATCGAGGTATTCAGTTTGGAATATCCTGCACCTCATTCGACGAGGAAAGAGCCGAGATCCCTTCACAGGGAGTGACCTCTTTAGCAAAAGTTTTTGCCACTATATTTTTAAAAGGCTTATCAAGTTCCTTCAACGATATCAAGTTCATTACGTTAACGGTTTTTTGCCAATAACCCAGCCGTAGCCCTCCGTCATTTCTTATAAGTTATACTTAGTATTCGTGCTGCGTTTGTTGACTGTGTCAAGGCGCAGTGAACGGTAGCTGAGTATTGCTTATCTGTAGCATACAATGTGATTGGTTAGGACAGTCGTGTAACCTTGTTGACTGTGTCAAGGGTTATGCGGGTGGGTTTAATGCAATGAAGATAATGACGGGTTGAACTTGACTAGGACTCTTTGATTTGTTGACCGTGTCAAGGTCACTTGGGTCCTAGGGGAAAAAACCACATCGGGAGTTTCAAACATTCAGGAAACTTGCAGATTCAGCATACCTTCTGGAGTGTGGTGACTAGAGTGGATTCCATCTAGGTCATCGCACAATGATAGTTGGATCCCGAGCCCACTGATGAGTTGGATTAATCTCGGGAGATTATTTCACTTAACAATCAATGTTATAAACCAAGTAGGTGTCTAGAACGGTGTTAGCGGGGCTATGCCTCCAGGAAAAAGAGGTTATATAATTAAGGAACTTCGCGAAAGAGTTGGAAAATCTCTCTCGAAGTACCAACACTAGCCTGGCTGAAAGGTTAAGCAAGTATTGTGACGTGCGATTAATCCTGACTAGTTCTTCTTTTAAGGTTTGAAGAAGAATTTGAGGAAACAGTGGGAGCCATCCTGGTTAGATAAATTAATAACCAATCTAATCTTGCAAGAGCGCATGCTGAGTGTTTCTTTTCTCTCTCTCCAGGTAGCAACCATTTCACGCCCTAATCAAGATAATAAAATGTATCGCTTGACCGATCCGAATTCTTATTCGGGGCTGGGGAACGTCGGTTCGGCTATAACTTATGACAATAGTCATAAGTATGAGCAAGGGAAAGAGTATTGTATGGATTCTAAGGAGACCCAGTTGAAGAAGAAACATAGTTTTGCATCTACTTCAGGTGTTCTTGTAATTGAGAACTGCTTTTCGGTCAGCCCTACCTCCGGGGCACTTGATACCGGATCAGGATCTCATATCTGTAATTTATTGCAAGGACTGAGAAAAAGTAGGAAAGTTGCACCTGGTGATATGTCCCTCAGGATAGGGAACGAAGCACTAGTTAATGCTGCAGCCGTCGGTGAATATCACCTAGTGTTGCCAAATGGCAATACTATGGTTTTGAACAATTGCTACTATGTACCTTCCATGGTTTGCAACATCATATCAGTTTCTTTACTCGATAAAGATGGATATAACTTTGTTCTTGATAGAAATATCATGAACATTTACCTTGATAAGGTACTGGTTGCAGAAGTGTCACGACCCGAAAGAGCACGTGACTGGCCCTTAAACCATATGAAGTCTATAGGACTCCATCTGATCCAAGTAAGCCAAAAGCCCAGAAATCTAAAACCATTTTAAGGATAAATGAACATACAAGCAATATACTATACAACGCCGAATGGCGAGAATCAAATTTCAAAAGGGAACCCAGATAAGCAAGAAAACTGTAACACTACTAAGCGCGACTCTAAGGTCGAAATAATACATCACTAGTGTCTGAGTCTGAAACAATATACAAGTTTTTGGTTGATGGAATTTCTAGATACAATGAATAATACATGTACAACGGCGGTTCTGATACAAAGAACCCACCTACCAAGCAAATCACCCGCAAAGGAAAGCAGTGCCAGAAATGCCGCTATGGAACCTGTACGGCAAACCCTGCAAGAACTGTGGCACAACGGGGGTGAGTTGCCAACTCGTGAATAGAAAATATCTACAAGCAGAAATCGAATGTTAGACATAATCCTAGGTCAAACAATCAGTATAATAATAAAACCCTCAAGAGTAAGTCTGAAGCATGATAAAGTGGCAATGTAACATCTAATCATATAGGTAGTGCCAAGTACTCGTGCCAGTGCCTCAGATAATAACATGTCATCAGTATAAGGTATGTCTGCATGAAGTATGATCAATGTAAATCCAGTCTGTATGTGATCAAGTCTGTATAAACGTGGAACCCGTCCACCCGTCACCCAATGACAATAAGCATCATGCATGTAAATGTAAGGATATATCAAATCATGGAAAACATCATGAAACCCGTGCCTAGCATCGACACGTAAATCCTCATCTATCGGGCTCCGTCAGTCCGGATCAGCCCACGGGCTATGTCTGCGGAATCGGCCCTCGGCCCCGGCAGTACGCCCATATCCATCTATCGACTCTGTCAGTATCCTCTGGATAACCGCCAGGTCCAACCAATCCCCGGTAGATAGTATTCCCTCTGCCAGGCTCACCGTCTACTACACAGTGAAATCGTTCTCGCCCCGGGATACCATACCGGGTCCACCATGTACCCGTAATCGGCCTCATCCAACTCCTCGATTCGGGTTCACATATATCACTCTATCGCCGAGAAAACACATGGTGGACGCACCGAAATATCATATCAAGGGAAATCGGGTTTTTAAATAATTAACTATTCTCTTTTGAAATATCCACGGTTCCCCAAATCCAGAATTAACATGGAAACAACATATCTCAATGCGTAATCTAAGCAAGTATGAAGATATCAATGTATGATGTATGTGTACAAGTATGGGTATATGACATATAATGACATGCAAGTATAACAGTATATCATGCAACATGGAAATAATAGTATGCACATACAAGGTCATATCCTTATGCAATAATGCTACTGTGTAGTGACATGGCAATTATCGATGATGAAGTGTATGAGCCGGCAAGCAAGTGTACGTGGAACATACGCATCATCGATAATGGTGCTGGTGCCCTAGCAACATGATAGTAATATAGCAATAAACATATGCAAAGCAATGTGAATAGCATGAATATGCGGAAATCGAATAATCAATGTAACAGTAAAGAATCTACACCCATATGTATATGTCATGCAGTTATGCCATTTGAAATAAGAATGACTCGGGTCTAGTCTAACATCTACTGTGCAAACTACAGATCTAAGTATCAAGTCAATCTGGAGGGGTATGGAAACCACCTAAATCTGAGTCGATATATAGATATAATTGTCGGTGATCCCGCCTCAATAGTATCGCGTACGATACAACATATCATATGACATCCTCAAGACATGAGTGCGGATCTATCATCAATATAAAGCTCGTACGGTAAATCGTCGTACGGCATCCCAATAGCTAGGTACGGGTCAGTATCACATTCCTCTCATCAAATATCAGGTATCATTATCATCATGTCATATAATCTATGGTACAGATCTAAGTCTAGTACAAATCAATACCATCTATATAAGTATGGAAGCGGGGATAAAACACATGCCCAACGGCCCGCTAAGATCACATGTCGTATCGCAAGTACGAATCACATCACATCACCGATCTCACGGCACAATGCCCAAAATCATCGACTCATCTTCAATGTTATCCAATATCATCATCAACACAGTGTAAGTATAGTGAATATGCAAGGGTGCGCGTGTGGGTGTAAACCTATGTTAGTTGTATGTATGCCCTAGAGGCCAGTATTGTACAGACGATGTATATTATATTGGATGCTTGGACATATATAGAGATGACTTTCTTGCTCGATATGATAGTATGCTATCTGGTTGCTCTTTATCTTAACATGTATACTCGTCTCTTTATACTGTCTTATAGTTACATGTTGGTAAAGCCCTTAGGATGTGTACTTGACTACCTGGACTATAATGAGGATCATACTAGTGGGGACATGGTAGTCCATAAGTACATCCTTCAAGGTCCCTAGTCGTGGGTGTATCGAGACAGGGCATCGATATACCAGAGTAGACTAGCGTATACACTTCTCGACCCATGAGATGGGCGATGGATGATCCCATATCCATTGTTGTTTGACATCAGAGATGGTATACGGGTGCTCAGTGGAGACTGGGTACACTGGACGGACTCACTGAGAACTCCCAGATGGTATTATACCTCACGTTAGATGGCAGTTCTCAGGTGACACGTGTACAGGTTAGTCTGTAGACCCGAGATCGTCATAGAGTCTTGTATGATTCCCACTGTACTTTGATCTCCACCTTACCACGTCCATGAGGGCGTGCAAAACGGTGGTTTTTTGGGTACAGTCCCGAGTCACATGGAGGCAATGAGCGATAGGAGGGGTTTCGTCTCTCCCGGTATTGGGGGTTGATGTTGTACTGTGCTCGATTGGCCGTAACAGGGAAGTCCCTGGCCAGGGCTATTTCAGAGATTTGCCGGTAAGTGTTACCAGTAGTTTCTCGATCCGTTATGAGCCTCACATCGGCACGACTTATCGGTTATTGGGGTTTGACGTTTACCACCCCTAGACTTGATATGCGACATATCAGACGAGGAGACCGGACTGTACGGGAAGTGTTGCCGATCGGCTCGACGGGAGTTGTAGCAGGTTCGCTTGTTCTCTTCTGATCGGTCAATACCCGGGTGGCCGTTACGTTTAGCTGACCGCTTACGGCTTGGGGGTGCTTGATATGATCATCACCCACTGCCGGCGTATTGACGAGTCTCAGAGTCCCACAATGGAGTTTCCTAGTCCAGGCGAAACGTTGTGGTGCGCGTATGCGATATGCGCATGGACCCGATTAAAATGCGCGTATAGGATACCGTATATTGATCGGGCGGCTTGCTTTTGGTAGGGGTCATATGTGATATGGCCAGATTGATAAATCAAGTGTTGATTTATCATTTAACCATTAGTTTCTCACTTGAAATCCTTTCTTGAGTTAGTTGGATGTATGCATGCATGTATGCCTTCTTTTTGATTCATGCACATATGGATGTACAAATACACATACATACATACATACATACATCATGGTTGCTTATACAATGAGAATGGTGGCAATATAAGAATCACACCATGGTTATTATATGGATTTTTCATTGCTTTTGAATTAAAACAAAAAGGGAAAAGAAAAAGGGTTAAATGATAGAATGTTTCTACACTCTTCTTGACTTTACCATGCTCACCTACCTTTTAACCCATGGTTTATTTTCCTTTTGTGCTTTTAACTCCATTGCAATAATATCTATATAATTAACCATGGTTTGAAATGAGAGATGGAAAATATATATACTTATATTTTTCATTTTTCAAGATAGAGCTTATTCTTATCTTCTTCTCAAAAGCCATCATCTTCATCAACCTCTCTCTTTTTGCTCTCTAGTTCTTTGTAGTGAACAATATACTCATCAAGATTGGATTTTGAAGTGAGAAAGAGAACCACAACACCATTCTACACAAGTCTAGCCCACTTGTTTAGAGTGTTAGCTTCATTTCGTTCATTTGATCGGATAAAGTTGCAAGCTTGGACAAAGCGGACTCCGGGTGGATCATCGGTGACCGAGAGGCGTCCAAGCAGAGTTCTTTCAAACCCCAAGTAGCCGAGGTGTCTAGCGTAGCGAGCTACAAAGGTTGTACTCTCTAAACCCTAGCTTTCCTTTCATATGATGATGTGATAAATTTAGAAACCCGAATTTTCTAGGATCGATCCGATGTTTGTTAACTTAGCACCCTAAAGACTCCACCTTTGGTTCATGTGATGCTTCCAAACCCTTCATTAGGTATTAGGCTAACCTAACATTGGTATCAGAGCGGACCTAGAACATTAGGCGACACCTTTACGAAGTTAAAACTCCGATCGAACCGAAAATACGGGTTTTTGGGTGCTCTCTGGACTTTTTTCAAAATCTGGTTATTTTCAGAATTAAAAATACGTAAAAAATTCAGCAGGAAAATGTAAGAATTACGGTGTAAAAATAATGCAATGAACAGTTAATCGTGCCGCGGAAACGCGGCGTAAGCTTCCTTAGGCCGCGGTTCCGCGGCCGTACAAGTCGATCACTGCATAAATTTTATACTGTAATGTTGTGTTCTGCTTGTATATATTTTGGTAATATGTATTTACTGCTGAAAATTTCTGGAGATGGTTTTGGACTTGTCGATTCGATCGGAATTTTCATTTCGTTTCTTTTCCGGATAAATTAGAATGTATTGAAGTATTTGAACGAGTATCATTTGCTCACTTTTCACGGGGTTTAAAATCTTTCGGAAATACATGCAAGTTTGTTTGTGGTGGACCCTCTAGAAGACAAAAACCTTAACTCGATTATGTGACCGTCTTGAACTGGCTTTTGAACCTTAGGGTCTGGGGCAGTACGGCGTGCCACATGTGAGGCGTTGGCTTGACCCTTCTACGGCTGGACCGCTACCACTGTGTCACACTCCGGGTTTTTGAACTCCGCTCAAGTGTTGAGGTTTAGGGAATTTTGGGTATTTGATCATTCGTTCGAAAACTTTAATACCGTCTAATTATCTGGAATGAGATGCAATGTGTGGAATTCATATTATAAGACATGAAGTACGAGGTATGTGATACTTCGCATTTATGATGTCTAAAGAGAATGTGGATTCCAGATATTGCAGTTTTACACTTACTTTTCTGTGACCATAAGTGTAGTATGTATTTACCGATTGTCGTTGCTATACGTCGACGACAATCGGTGTATGCATACTTACTTACGTTGATGATATGAGATATTATGTGTTGCTGCGATATGATGTGCAGGATTGTCGCAATTGAATAGCCGGGGGGTTTTATGTGAGATGAGAGTTTTATATTTTCATTCATGTAAATTCAATTGTAATGTAATATTCTTTTATTTGGGGCACTTCCGGGTTGAGGTTGTGTCACCAGTATTGTATATTATTTACTTTTCCGCATTAGGATGGACCCAAGGAGGGGAGCACGGGTGACCGGGTTCTGGGGTTCAGTGGGAGGCCATCTCGAGGAGTCGAGACCGGGTCTCCTAAACTCCAGAATTGGTAGGGTCGCTTGCCGCTCTCGTAGGGGTCCAGGGTGTGGGCTTGGCTATTCGTCGCGACCGTGGAATCCGTATTTTCTATTATTGGCTAAATACTAAATACGGACGTCCTAGTATATCCCACATTATATCTATGTTTCTGCTGCGATATCTGTGATGTGATCATTTGATATGTTCTGATGGATACAGTATATAGTATATATGATATATATTATATAGACGTTACTTATGTTTTACACCCGCACTAGCCCTGCCCTGCTCTGTCGTTAGTTACCTAACCTAACGGTGCACGAGGGGACATCGAGGCGAATGCGGATGGCATAAGTGTACGTCGTATTTATCTGTGATGTTTAGGTAACTTAAATGATGGGACTTCATTAATGTCATTAATGAAAGAAAAGAAACCTAAAAGATGTTGTAGAATCAAAATTTTAAATAAAAGGGTAGCTACAGTTTTGCTTTGCATAGTGGTATATATGATATACCCTGCACCTTATTCGATGGGGAAACAGCCGAGATCCTTTCACCAGGAGTGACCTCTTTAGCAAAACTGGCAGATGCTACAACACTCGGTTTGACTTTTGACTGCTTTTGGAGTTTTGCTTTGCACAGTGATATATATGATATATCCGCACCTTATTCGATGAGGAAAGAGCCAAGATCCCTTTACCGGGAGTGACCTCTTTAGCAAAACTAATGAAAGCCTCAAAATCACTCCATTTCAAAATTTCACTTGATTCTACAACGATATCAAGTTCATTACGCTCATGGTTTTTCTGAAAAACCTGCGTAGCCCTCCGACATTTCAGATAGATATTACTTTGTATTCGTGCTATGGTTGTTTGACATTCGTCAAGGCGTAGTGTACGATAGCTATTTACTATTTATCTGTAGCATATGATGCGATTGGATTAGGGTATTCGTACGGCGTTGTTTGGCATTCGTCAAGGGTCGTACGAGTGGGTTTAATTCAATCAAGAAATGTACGGGTTGAACTTGACTAGCGCACTATGGGTTGTTTGGCATTCGTCAAGGTCATAGTACGTTAGGGGCAAAAGTATTATCGGGAATTTCAAGAGTTGAAATTTGCAATGAGATTGCATACCTTCTATGAGATAGTTGGATCCCGATACCCACTGCGAGTAATTGTTACTCCTGGGAGAGTTTTACACAGGACAATTAGCCGATCAAGTAGGTGTCTAGAAAGGTGTCAACGGGGTTACGCCTCTGGGAAAACGAGGTTTACTTTAATTAGGTCCGTGCGAAAGAACGGGGAACCTCCCTCAAAGTACCGACACTGGCTTGGCTGAAAGATCGGCGAAGTTGTAGGGTGTAATTAATCCCGGCTAGTCTTTCCTTTTAGGGTTTGAAGGAAGATTTGATAAAAACAGTGGGAGCCATCCTGATTAGATAAGATAATAACCAATCTGATCTTGCAAGAGCATACGCTAAAGTGTTTTTCTTCTCTCTCTCTCCAGGTAGCGACCATGTCATGCCTTAATAAAGATAATAATATGGATGTATTGACCGAACCCGCATGTTATACTGTGCAGGGGAACGTTGGACCCGTTCTATCTTATAAGTGTTATAAGACTGAACAGGAAACAGGAGAATGTCTGGATTCTCACGCCGCCCAAACGGAGGACGTGCATGTTGATGCACCTTCTTCGGGTGTGTTTGTCATTGAGAACTGTTTTTCAGTTCACCATACGTCCTGGGTATTAGATACCGGATCAGGATCCCACGTATGTAAACAATTACATGGGCTACGGAAAGGTAGAGAACTGGGAAAGGGTGATCATTCCGTTCAAGTAGGGAATGGTGCAAGTGTTGCAGCCAAAGCAGTTGGCGAATATCACCTTGTATTACCAGGTCGTAATACACTGGTTCTGAATGAGTGCTATTATATACCGAACATGATGTGCAACATTATATCAGTTTCTTTACTGAGTAAAGAAGGATATAATTTTGTAGTACAAGATAATGTTATGAACATCTTCCTAGATCAAAAGTTGATTGCATCAGGCTCGTTACATAATGGCATATTCATTCTCAATCAAAATACAGTCCTCAATTTACAAAACACACACAAATGGAAGAGTTCAGAACTGAACGAATCCTTCTTATGGCATTGTAGACTAGGTCACATAAATGCGACACGACTAGCTAAGTTGCATAAAGATGGATATTTGAATCCGTTTGAATTTTCATCTTATGACACTTGCCAGTCATGTCTCAAAGGTAAAATGACCAAAACTCCGTTTACGGGACACGGAGAAAGAGTTACGGAACTCTTAGGGCTGATACATAGTGATGTATGTGGTCCCATGTCTACACATACCAGGAACGGTTCTTCCTACTTCATTACATTCACTGACGATCTCTCTAGATACGGACATGTGTTCCTGATAAAACATAAGTCTGAAGCTTTTGAGAAATTCAGAGAATATAAGCACGAAGTAGGGAACCAAACGGGCAAAAGTATTAAGATCCTTCGATCTGATCGAGGAGGAGAATACTTGAGCAACGATTTTCTGGATTATTTAAAAGAGAATGGGATTCTCTCTCAGCTCACTCCTCCTTATACACCACAGCACAACGGTGTATCGGAACGGAGGAATCGCACGCTATTAGATATAGTGCGCTCCATGATGAGCACTGCTGAGTTGCCTATTTCCTTCTGGGGGTATGCGCTTGAGACAGCCATGCACCTATTGAATATGGTTCCTACCAAATCAGTGCCTACTACTCCATATGAGATATGGAAAGGGAAGAGACCATCTCTTAAATATGTTAAGATATGGGGTTGTCCGGCCTATGTCAAAAGACAAAATCCGGACAAACTCGAGGCAAGATATGTCTTATGTAAATTTGTAGGATATCCCAAAAATTCACAAGGGTATATCTTCTACCACCCCGAGGAACAAAAGGTGTTTGTTTCTCGACATGCCACCTTCTTAGAAAAAGGTTTTCTTATGAAATAGATCAGTGGCATTGAGGTAGAACTGGAAGAGGTTCCAGCGACACAAACTATAACAGAAGACTTGGTAGAACCAGAGAATTCAGTAGTACCTGAAGAACCCCAGCCACTCCGCTGATCTAGCAGGGTTTCTCACCCACCTGAGAGATACTACGGTTTTCTCATTGATGGTGGCAGTGAGGATTGCATCATGGAGGATGATAACCCAACTAGCTTCGAGCAGGCCATCACGAGTGGGGACTCAGTGAAATGGCTGGATGCAATGCGGTCCGAGATGGAATCCATGTACACCAACAAAGTATGGACTTTGGAAGATGCTCCTGAAGGGGTAAAACCCATTGGGAGCAAGTGGATCTTCAAGAAAAAACTTGGTGTAGATGGGAAAGTGGAGACTTTCAAAGCTAGACTTGTAGCAAAGGGTTTTCGTCAAAGACCAGGTGTGGACTATGACGAGACCTTTTCTCCAGTAGCTATGCTTAAATCCATCCGGATCATGCTTGCCATCGCTGCATATCATGATTACGAAATCTGGCAAATGGATGTTAAGACCGTCTTTCTAAACGGTGATTTAGAAGAGTGCGTGTACATGACTCAGCCAGAGGGCTTCGTAGATAGTGGGAGCAGCAGGAAGGTGTGCAAGCTGCTTAAATCCATTTATGGATTAAAGCAAGCGTCGCGGAGTTGGAACATCTGCTTTGACGTCGTTATCAAAGAGTTTGATTTCTTCAAAAACGTAGATGAACCTTGTATCTACAAGAAGGTGGCAGAGAGTAAGGTTGTCTTCCCCGTATTGTACGTGGACGACATACTCTTGATAGGAAATGACATTCCTATGATGCAATCGGTCAAGCTCTTCTTCTCACAAAGATTCTCAATGAAAGATCTTGGTGATGCCTCCTGCATATTGGGAATCAGGATCTATAGAGATAGATCCAAACGGATTTTGGGATTGTCCCAATCTAGGTATATTGACACCATACTAAAGAGGTTTAGTATGGAAGAATCCAAGCGTGGGAACTTACCCACGATCTCTGGAGTCACTATCTCCAAAGAGATGTCTCCCAAGACAGATTTGGAGAGAGCTCGCATGCAAGGGATACCCTATGCTTCGGCTGTAGGTTCTATCATGTACGCGATGCTTTGTACCAGACCCGATGTAGCATACTCACTAAGTGTAGTGAGCAGGTATCAAGCTGATCCTGGAGAGAGTCACTGGACAGCTGTGAAGAGCATTCTCAAGTACTTACGAAGGACTAAAGAGATGCTCTTGGTGTATGGTAACGGAGAACTCCAAGTGGAGTCCTTTACCGATTCAAGCTTCCAGAGTGATAAGGACGACTCTAAGTCGCAGTCGGGATTTGTCTTTACCCTTTACGGAGGGGCGGTTAGCTGGAAGAGTTCCAAACAGGAAACCGTGGCAGACTCGACGATGGAGGCTGAATACATCGCTGCCAACGATGCTGCCAAAGAGGCTGTCTGGATCAAGAAGTTCATTACTGAACTTGGAGTGGTTCCATCCATTGAGCATCCAATACCTTTGTATTGCGATAACAAAAGAGCAGTGGCTTTGGCCAAGGAACCCAGGTCCCATCAGCGATCCAGGCATATTCTGAGGCGGTATCACCTGATCCGGGAGATAGTTGATCGCCGGGAGATCGAGGTCTGGAGGGTTGACACGAAGAATAACACAGCGGATCCACTCACGAAGGCCATTCCCCAGATACAGTTTGAGAGACTCTTCGGGCTGCTCGGTATGCGATACTACAGCAGCTGGCCCTAGTGCAAGTGGGAGATTGTTAGTTGTATGTATGCCCTAGAGGCCAGTATTGTACAGATGATGTATATTATATTGGATGCTTGGACATATATAGAGATGACTTTCTTGCTCGATATGATAGTATGCTATCTGGTTGCTCTTTATCTTAACATGTATACTAGTCTCTTTATACTGTCTTATAGTTACATGTTGGTAAAGCCCTTAGGATGTGTACTTGACTACCTGGACTATGATGAGGATCATACTAGTGGGGACATGGTAGTCCATAAGTACATCCTTCAAGGTCTCTAGTCGTGGGTGTATCGAGACAGGGCATCGATATACCAGAGTAGACTAGCGTATACACTTCTCGACCCATGAGATGGGCGATGGATGATCCCATATCCATTGGTGTTTGACATCAGAGTTGGTATACGGGTGCTCAGTGGAGACTGGGTATACTGGACGGACTCGCTGAGAACTCCCAGATGGTATTATACCTCACGTCAGATGGCAGTTCTCAGGTGACACTTGTACAGGTTATTCTATAGACCCGAGATCGTCATAGAGTCTTGTGTGATTCCCACTGTACTTTGATCTCCACCTTACCACGTCCATGAGGGCGTGCAAAACGGTGGTTTTTGGGTACAGTCCCGAGTCACATGGAGGCAATGAGCGATAGGAGGGGTTTCGTCTCTCCCGGTATTGGGGGTTGATGTTGTACTGTGCTCGATTGGCCGTAACAGGGAAGTCCCTGGCCAGGGCTATTTCAGAGATTTGCCGGTAAGTGTTACCAGTAGTTTCTCGACCCGTTATGAGCCTCACATCGGCACGACTTATCGGTTATTGGGGTCTGACGTTTACCACCCCTAGACTTGATATGCGACATATCAGACGAGGAGACCGGACTGTACGGGAAGTGTTGCCGATCGGCTCGACGGGAGTTGTAGCAGGTTCGCTTGTTCTCTTCTGATCGCTCAATACCCGGGTGGCCGTTACGTTTAGCTGACCGCTTGCGGCTTGGGGGTGCTTGATATGATCATTACCCACTGCCGGCGTATTGACGAGTCTCAGAGTCCCACAATGGAGTTTCCTAGTCCAGGCGAAACGTTGTGGTGCGCGTATGCGATATGCGCATGGACCCGATTAAAATGCGTGTATAGGATACCGTATATTGATCGGGCGGCTTGCTTTTGGTAGGGGTCATATGTGATATGGCCAGATTGATAAATCAAGTGTTGATTTATCATTTAACCATTAGCTTCTCACTTGAAATCCTTTCTTGAGTTAGTTGGATGTATGCATGCATGTATGCCTTCTTTTTGATTCATGCACATATGGATGTACAAATACACATAAATACATACATACATGCATTCATCATGGTTGCTTATACAATGAGAATGGTGGCAATATAAGAATCACACCATGGTTATTATATGGATTTTTCATTGCTTTTGAATTAAAACAAAAAGAGAAAAGAAAAAGGGTTGAATGATAGAATGTTTCTACACTCTTCTTGACTTTACCATGCTCACCTACCTTTTAACCCATGGTTTATTTTCCTTTTGTGCTTTTAACTCCATTGCAATAATATCTATATAATTAACCATGGTTTGAAATGAGAGATGGAAAATATATATACTTATATTTTTCATTTTTCAAGATAGAGCTTATTCTTATCTTCTTCTCAAAAGCCATCATCCTCATCAACCTCTCTCTTTTTGCTCTCTAGTTCTTTGTAGTGAACAATATACTCATAAAGATTGGATTTTGAAGTGAGAAAGAGAACCACAACACCATTCTACACAAGTCTAGCCCACTTATTTAGAGTGTTAGCTTCATTTCGTTCATTTGATCCGATAAAGTTGCAAGCTTGGACAAAGCGGACTCCGGGTGGATCATCGGTGACCGAGAGGCGTTCAAGCGGAGTTCTTTCAAACCCCAAGTAGCCGAGGAGTCTAGCGTAGCGAGCTACAAAGGTTGTACTCTCTAAACCCTAGCTTTCCTTTCATATGATGATGTGATAAATTTAGAAACCCAAATTTTCTAGGATCGATCCGATGTATGTTAACTTAGCACCCTAAAGACTCCACCTTTGGTTCATGTGATGCTTCCAAACCCTTCATTAGGTGCTAGGCTAACCTAACACCCTATTCTAAGGTTCCCGACTATGAACTATACTAGTTTACTTCTAACCCTAAGCTATCCATAATACACCTAACACCATATCCACGACACACTATAACTATCAAGCATAATATATAGTATACCAACTACGGACTGCGGGGGTACTATACGCCATCCACCCGACTTCCCCTAGTAGATATAATCTACTCACCTTGCGTCTTCATTTGTCGACGTCTCCACACGCTTTACTTGTCATCCCGAAGTCTTCATGGGGTACCTACACGTCATAGTATCGTAAATGCGTATTAAAACAAAATCAAAGCTAAAACGGCACACGAAACCCAAAACAATACGATAAGGGGCCTATAGGTTAGAACCTATGGGCACGCCTTCAAAACCATCAACAAATCCTCGATATCGTCGTATAAATGCCAAATAGTCGAGGTAAATCACAATACACAATTTCATAACTAAAAATACGGAATACGGAAACACGAATCCAAAACAGCAACTAAGGAAATAGGCTCCAGATTTCACCCTAGGTCAAACTAGACAAATCTGTAAGTCCACGTTGCCACCCCCGGTTCTTGCGGGGAGGCGGAAACGGTATAAAAATCAAATTTTTAGAGCATGAGGCAACATGGACTAACAAAGTCGGGATCTTTTCTAAACTAAACTAGCAAGAAAGCTAAAGAGAGTTAGCTACTCGGATAAAAAGTTATACCTAACATGAACTCCTTCTACTTGAAACTTTTGTAGGGTTTGATGGTGCTTTCCTCATCGCCTTCTTCCGTCAAAGATGGATCCACCTGAGGGTTCAACCTTCGGGCTCTTTCTCGAACTTTGAGAGAACTAGGATCTTCGGCTTGCTAAACCTCTAACCCTAAAGTGAGTAGAGAGTGGCTTTGGGGTGCTTTTATCTCAAGGAGAGGGATTCTCAACACATGAGAAGGATTCTCCTTTTACTAGAGGAGGAGGAAGAAGAAGAGAGGAGAGAGAAGAGATATGATAGAATGAGCTATTCTTTTCATTTTACAACCATAACTCAAATGAAAAGAATTATCAAATTAACAATAATAATAAAAATGAAATAGTTGATGGATGGTTTGGAATGACCACTATCATCACATTCATTAAATGAATTTTGCTAGAATCAAAGAGCATCTTTGATATGTAATGATAATGGTCAAACTTTCAACCATGGTCAACAAGTCAACCATGGTCAACAAGTCAACAAACCCAACCATGACACAATTTCATTTAATTAATATTATTAATTGATATATCATAAATTCATTAGGGTTTGGAAAAAGACGACTGTCAACTGTGCTTGCGCACCCGTTCCGAAACCCTAATGAGAAAAAACCTCTTCCTCCTCCTCAATCAACTGTGCATACACACCCGCATTCTTGTTCCGAGGAACATGAATACAATGAGATAAAATCAACCCCAAAACATATACCAGTATCTGACTCAAACCAGAGCCAGCTAGTAATATCCGTCCGGACTCCAAACGTGCACAAGTGCGCGGATGAGAACGAACCCTGTCGCAAAACCATGCGACCTCTACTCTGTTTTGCCAAAAGCGAATAGCCCTCTGTGTGGGACTCTAAAGACTCGACACTACGCTGGCAGTGGGTTTAACCACAGACCGCAAGTGGCACTAGCTGTGCGTAACGGTCCCCAGGTAGATGCCGACAAGAAGACTGACGAGGTGAACCCCATCTGAACTCCTACTGAGTCTGAATGTGACAGTCTCCATACAGTCCATTCTGTTCGTCTGATATATCGCATGGCGGGCCTAGGGAGCGGTAAACGTCAGTCCCCTAATAGCGATACAAGTCGTGTTGGAGTGAAGCCCAAAACACCCTGAGATAACACTGGAAGCCTACCAGTATATCTCGCTTGCCCTGGCCAGGGACTACTCGTGTAATGGCTCTCCTAGACACAGCGCGATGTCAACCCCCAATACCGAGAGAGACGAATCCTGTCTAACCGCCACTGCCTCCAAGTGCTTCGGGACTGCACCCAACCACTACCTGTTTGCACGACTCCTTTGAGCCGTGGTAGGGTAGTAGTCAAAGTACAGTGGGAATACACTCGAGGCGAAGTGACAGTGTCAAGTCAGCGGACTAAGCTGTACTCATGTCACCTGGGAACTGATAACTGACGATAGGTATAATACCAACCTGTCAGTTCCCGACGAGTCCTGTCCAGTGTACTCGTAACCCAACGAGCATCCGTATACTATCTCCAGTACGACATACTGATGGCTGTGGGACAGACCATCTCCCACACTGGGATGAGAAGCGCATATGCTAGTCTACTCCGGAGTATCGATGCCCTGTCTCGATAGTCCTGCGACTAGGGACCTGTATAAGGATGTGCTTATAGATTACCCAGCCCCCACTAGTGTGACTGCCATCACAACGCTGGTAATCAAGCAAAGATCCTAAGGGCTCCACTAATGTGTATAGGTGATATACTAAAATAAACACAAGTACACATTGAAGTAGAAACAAACCAAGTAGCATACTACTATATTGAGCAAGATTGTTTATACAAGGTGAATATCCCAATCTCCCATCAAGTAATATACAAACTAGTATGATACAGTAATGGCCTCTAGGGCATATACACTAACAATCTCCCACTCTGAATGAAACCCTTTGGCTGATCCATATAGACACACTCCTCTAAATTTCCATTTAGAAAAGCGGTCTTTACGTCCATCTGCCAAATCTCATAATCGTGGAAGGCAGCAATGGCAAGAAGGATCCGAATGGATTTCAGCATATCCACTGGAGAAAAGGTTTCGTCATAGTCCAAACCAGGTCTTTGACGAAAACCCTTTGCAACAAGTCTAGCTTTATAGGTCTCAACCTGTCCATCTACACCAATCTTCCTTTTGAAGATCCACTTGCATCCTACGGGTTTTACCCCGTCTGGAGCAATGTCCAACGTCCATACTTTGTTGGTGTACATGGACTCCATTTCGGTCCGCATTGCATCCAGCCATTTTACCGAGTCAACGCTCTGAACGGCCTGCTGGAAGCTAGTAGGCTCATCATAATCTATGATGCAATCCTCTCTATTCCCGTCTATGAGAAAACCGTAGTATCTCTCGAGCGGATGAGACTGCCTACTACTCCTGCGGAGCGGCGTAGGAATGTCCTGTTCTTTTGAACCCTCTGGTTCCGCTAAGCTTTCAGTAATAGCTCGTGGTTCTGGAATTTCTTCCAGTTCTACTGTGCTCCCACTTATCTGGTTTTCCAAAAACTCAGTTTCCAAGAAGTAGGCATGACGAGAAACAAGAACTTTTTGTTCCTCTTCACAGTAGAAAAAATATCCCTTGGAGTTCTTTGGATATCCCACGAACTTGCACTGTACTGAGCGTGCCTCGAGCTTGTCCGCATGCTGCTTTTTAACAAAAGCTGGACATCCCCATGTCTTAATGTGCTTAAGATAGGGTCTCTTCCCACACCATATCTCATATGGTGTAGTAGGCACAGTCTTAGTAGGAACTCGGTTCAAAAGGTATGCAGCTGATTCTTGCGCATACCCCCAGAATGATCGCGGTAACTCAGCGTTACTCATCATGGACCGTACCATATCCAATAGGGTCCGGTTCCGTCTCTCTGATACAACGTTATGTTGCGGAGTGTATGGAGGAGTAAGCTGAGAGAGAATTCCATTCTCTTTTAAGTAATTCAGGAACTCGGCACTTAAGTATTCTCCACCTCGATCCGATCTTAGAATCTTGATACTTTTGCCGGTTTGTTTTTCTACTTCATTCTTATATTCCTGGAACTTTTCAAAAGATTCGGACTTATGTTTCATTAAGAAGACATAACCGTACCTTGAAAAATCATCCGTAAAAGTAATGAAGTAAGAATAACCGCTTCGCGCATGTGTAGACATTGGACCGCACACGTCGCTGTGTATGAGTCCCAAGAGCTCGCTCGCTCTTACTCCGTGTCCAGTGAACGGAGTCTTTGTCATCTTTCCTTTGAGACAGGATTGACAAGTGGCATACGATTGATATTCGAACGGATCCAAATACCCTTCTGTATGTAACTTAGTCAACCTTCTCTCATTGATGTGACCCAGTCTACAATGCCATAAGAAAGTCTGATTGATTTCCGGAGACTTTCTTTTGTGTGTATTCTGGACATTGAAAATCTGTGGTTGGTTTAATACGTATATACCATTTCTCAATGTACCTGACCCAATCAGAACTTGATTAAGGTGAATGTTTACAACATTACTTACAAACGCAAATTCATAACCTTCTTTAGAAACCAAAGATACAGAAATGATATTACAAGTTGCGTTGGGTACAAAAAAGCAATTACGCAAAACCAAAACATGCCCATCTGACATTCCCAGGTGATAGTCCCCCACGGCTTTAGCATCCATGCTAGCTCCGTTTGCAACTCCGAGGGTCATGTCACCTGCCTTCAAAACCCTACGGTTTCTCAACGCCTGCAAAGAATTACAGATATGAGATCCTGATCCGGTATCCAATACCCAGGAAGTAGAGTTTATTGAAAGACAGTTTTCAATAACATACACACCTGAAGCTGAAGCCGCAACCTGCTTCAGTTCCTGTGTCCTGGCCTTCCAAACCCTGCAATCTTTCTTCCAGTGTCCACTCTTATGACAATAGAAGCATTCTTCTTTACCTACAAGCTTCCCCGCTATCATTGTTGCCTTTGCCTTTCCCTTCGTATCCACTTTACTAACTCCGCCCCTTGGTTTGGCGGGGGCTTTCCTCTTCTTTCCCTTGGCTTTCGCCTTGGATCTAGAAGAAGAAGATCCTCCTACAAACAAAGTGGATGTTTCCCTACTTTTCTGTAGGGTGCCCTCTGCGCTCCTCAGCATGTTGAGGAGCTCTGAAAGTTCAACCTCTTTTTCTTGTAAGTTGAAGTTCAGTATAAACTGGGCGTAAGTGGAAGGAAGGGACTGGAGAATCAAGTCCGTATAGAGCTCATTCTCCAACGTGGTTCCAAGTTCCTTGAGCTCCTCAATGAAGCCAATCATCTTAAGCACGTGTTCCGCTACCGATGATCCGATGGCCAACTTTGCCGAAAATAACTTCTTCGACACTTCGTATCTTGCGATACGAGATTGCTCTCCATACAGTTCTTTTGTATGGAGAAATATGGATTCAAGGTCCATATTCTCGTGCCTCCTCTGATGTTCGTTGTCCATCGAGGCAAGTACGAGGCACTTGGCCTTCGCGCTATCAATCTCCCAGGTCTTACGGATTTCCTTATCCGCGACGCTGGAGGTGGGACTTGGGACAGGGGGAGCTTTGGTGGTAAGAAGATACCCCAGCTTGTCGTAAGTGATTGCCATCTTGACATTCCTGAGCCAATCTTTGTAGTTTGGCCCTGTCAGTATATTTTTATCTAGAAGTAACTTAAGTCCAGTCATGTCGATTGGTCGCTGCAATTAGGAGAGAGAAGAAACACTTAGCACGATGCTCTTGCAAGTTTAGAATGGTTTTTAGTTTTTCTAAACAGGATGGCTCCCACTGTCTCTCGAATCCCTCCTCAAACCATAAAGGAAGAATTAGTCGGGATCAATCCCACCGCACAATACTTGCTTAACCGTTCAGCCAGGCTAGTGTTGGTACTTCGAGGGAGTTTTTCCAACGCTTTCGCGAAGTTCCTTAATTAAATAACCAATTTTCCCTGGGGGCGTAGCCCCGCTAACACCTTTCTAGGCACCTACTAGGTTTATAGCATTGATCGTTTAGTGAGAAATTTTCCGAGGAGTAGCATATACTCACAGTAGGATCGGGATCCAAATATCATTGCGTGACGAAACTGAAGGAATCCTACCAGAATCACCACACTCCAAATGGTATGCAAATCTAGCAAGTTTCAGTACTTATGAAACTCCCGATGTGGATTTTTGCCCCATGCTCTTATACCTTGACTTTGGCCAAAATATCATAAGTCACATGTCAAGTTCTACCCGTCACTATCCAGGTTAATTTGGATCCATCCGTACCTACCCTTGACTTTGGCCAAAATGGCAGTACGACTGTCCTAAACCAACGCATCTATCTATGCTACACATGAACACCCAATAGCTACCAATCACTATGCCTTGACTTTGGCCAACATACATAGCTTGAATACTATTGCCTATTCATGCGAAACGACGGAGGGCTACGAATGGTTTTGGTAAAACCGTGAACGTAGTGAACTTGATATAATCGATGGAACGAGATAGCTTTTAGAAGGAGTGGCTCAAGCTCCGCATTTAAAAGTTATTTTTGAAAAGAACCGAGTGGTTTTTCGAAAGTGTTCCAACGACTTTTGCTTGGTTTATTATCTTGCATTAGTTCTTTTAATGCGTGATATTCTTGCATTAGTTCTTTTAATGCGTCCCATCAATTAATGCTCCCATTGCAGAAAACAACCAAAATATGACGTACGCTTATGCCATTCGCATTCGCCACGGGGCCCCGTCATCACCCGTTAGGTTACTTAACTAACGACAGAGCGGGGGCTGGGCTAGCGCGGCTGTAAAACATAAGCAACGCCTAAATAGTTATAAATGTAAAGCAATGATAGACATTACAGATCACAGATGAATACATTGGATATACTAGGAATCCGCAATCCGTTCGAGCCTGCAACGAAAAGCGGATTACACGGTCACGGTGAATAGCCAAAACCCCACCCAAGACCCCTACGGGTGCGGCAAACTACCCGCCAAGTACCCGAAGCGAAGCAACCTCCCTCACCACCGTGAGTAGGCCACTCGGCACTTCGAGATACCCGGTAGTTTGTGCACCCCCTCCATGGGTCTATCCTAGGAGCAAAAACAGTAAAAAGAATTATACAATGACGGCTACAACCCCGACCCGGTTGTGCGGCCAAACAAATAATATTACATCAATTTACATATTACATGAATGAAAGAAAAAGAAAATCTCATCTCACATCCACCCCGGCTATTCACCCGCGACAGTCCAACGCATTCATATACACATACTATCATCAATCACAGATCACAGATATGTATAACCCCGACTAATCGACATATAGTGATTAGCCGACGTTCAATACATGCAAACATCACAGATATAACCAATATAGTCAAAGTGTAGTGAAGTTCGATAAAAATACAGATTTATAGGCCCCCAAAAACAAATTTCTTTTCTGGAAAACCTGGGCAAAAATAAACCATCTGAAAATTCCCAAAACCCTACCAGAAGAACACTGCACAAAACCCGATCACGAGAGGAGCCTAAACGGCGGCGGTTCCGCGGCAAATGCATACCTATTGCCGTGGAACCGCGGCGGTTTGAGGGAATCAGGGGATCGTTTTTGGTGGGTGTTCTCACAAAACCCTGAGCCGATTTTAGGAGTAAAACTTTTTCACTTTAGAGCACAAAAAAATTCAACAGAAAGTTAGGGTTTTGTTTCTCCGGTTTTTTTGCGATTTTTCCGTTCGAACTTCCATACACTTTACTACTAAGCTAGTTTAAGTTTAGTTAGGCTCTGATACCACTGTAAGTCCACGTTGCCACCCCCGGTTCTTGCGGGGAGGCGGAAACAGTATAAAAATCAAATTTTTAGAGCATGAGGCAACATGGACTAACAAAGTCGGGATCTTTTCTAAACTAAACTAGCAAGAAAGCTAAAGAGAGTTAGCTACTCGGATAAAAGGTTATACCTTACTTGAACTCCTTCTACTTGAAACTTTTGTAGGGTTTGATGGTGCTTTCCTCGTCGCCTTCTTCCGTCAAAGATGGATCCACCTGAGGGTTCAACCTTCGGGCTCTTTCTCGAACTTTGAGAGAACTAGGATCTTCGGCTTGCTAAACCTCTAACCCTAGAGTGAGTAGAGAGTGGCTTTGGGGTGCTTTTATCTCAAGGAGAGGGATTCTCAACACATGAGAAGGATTCTCCTTTTACTAGAGGAGGAAGAAGAAGAGAGGAGAGAGAAGAGATAAGATAGAATGAGCTATTCTTTTCATTTTACAACCATAACTCAAATGAAAAGAATTATCAAATTAACAATAATAATAAAAATGAAATAGTTGATGGATGGTTTGGAATGACCACTATCATCACATTCATTAAATGAATTTTGCTAGAATCAAAGAGCATCTTTGATATGTAATGATAATGGTCAAACTTTCAACCATGGTCAACAAGTCAACCATGGTCAACAAGTCAACAAACCCAACCATGACACAATTTTATTTAATTAATATTATTAATTGATATATCATAAATTCATTAGGGTTTGGAAAAAGACGACTGTCAACTGTGCTTGCGCACCCGTTCCGAAACCCTAATGAAAAAAAACCTCTTCCTCCTCCTCAATCAACTGTGCATACACACCCGCATTCTTGTTCCGAGGAACATGAATACAATGAGATAAAATCAACCCCAAAACATATACCAGTATCTGACTCAAACCAGAGCCAGCTAGTAATATCCGTCCGGACTCCAAACGTGCACAAGTGCGCGGATGAGAACGAACCCTATCGCAAAACCATGCGACCTCTACTCTGTTTTGCCCAAAAGCGAATAGCCCTCTGTGTGGGACTCTAAAGACTCGACACTACGCTGGCAGTGGGTTTAACCACAGACCGCAAGCGGCACTAGCTGTGCGTAACGGTCCCCAGGTAGATGCCGACAAGAAGACTGACGAGGTGAACCCCATCTGAACTCCTACTGAGTCTGAATGTGACAGTCTCCGTACAGTCCAGTCTGTTCGTCTGATACATCGCATGGCGGGCCTAGGGGCGGTAAACGTCAGTCCCCTAATAGCGGTACAAGTCATGTCGGAGTGAAGCCCAAAACACCCTGAGATAACACTGGAAGCCTACCAGTATATCTCGCTTGCCCTGGCCAGGGACTACTCGTGTAATGGCTCTCCTAGACACAGCGTGATGTCAACCCCCAATACCGGGAGAGACGAATCCTGTCTAACCGTCACTGCCTCCAAGTGCTTCGGGACTGCACCCAACCACTACCTGTTTGCACGACTCCTTTGAGCCGTGGTAGGGTAGTAGTCAAAGTACAGTGGGAACACACTCGAGGCGAAGTGACAGTGTCAAGTCAGCGGACTAAGCTGTACTCATGTCACCTGGGAACTGATAACTGACGATAGGTATAATACCAACCTGTCAGTTCCCGACGAGTCCTGTCCAGTGTACTCGTAACCCAACGAGCACCCGTATACTATCTCCAGTACGACGTACTGATGGCTGTGGGACAGACCATCTCCCACACTGGGATGAGAAGCGCATACGCTAGTCTACTCCGGAGTATCGATGCCCTGTCTCAATAGTCCTGCGACTAGGGACCTGTATAAGGATGTTCTTATAGATTACCCAGCCCCCACTAGTGTGACTGCCATCACAACGCTGGTAATCAAGCAAATATCCTAAGGGCTCCACTAATGTGTATAGGTGATATACTAAAATAAACACAAGTACACATTGAAGTAGAAACAAACCAAGTAGCATACTACTATATTGAGCAAGATTGTTTATACAAGGTGAATATCCCAAGCTTCCATCAAGTAATATACAAACTAGTATGATACAGTAATGGCCTCTAGGGCATATACACTAACAAAATCTACACATACCAGGGGCCCGATCTACTGATGAGGGAACACCAAAACCAAGACGAACCAAAATGGGGTAGGTCTGGCCGCAAATTGCGGCCAAACAGGATAAATATGCTGCCGGGTCTAGGAGTTAGGGGATAGGGTCTTGGGGTTAGCTTCCTGGGTGCCTGCATATCTCACTGTCCAATCAATTTTATTTTAAGATGTCTCGGGTGATGGCAGATCTCATATAACCTTCACAGATTCCTCAAGCTTTCCGATATCGGTTTCTAAATCCGTATTCTGGGCCTTAAGTCTTAGGTTAGGGTCTCAATTCATGCTCTAGGGTGTTGGTGTAGCCTCTACTGAACTCAATTTCATATTACAACTCATAATTTCCTCAAACCCTAACTAGGTTTTCCTTAACTCCACAACATCAAACAATATCGGTTCAATCTAAACATGGGGGTATAAGTAATGCTAAAACTAAGCTAATAGTCCAGAAAATACCTCATTTGGAAACTCAAGAATTTTCTTGAGTTGCCCCTAGTGGCCAAAATCCTTGCTTCCTTGGTCCAATGTGTAGATCTTGAGCTTGTGCACACTTTTAATGAAATGAGAGTAGGGTTTTGGAGTTGTTTTAGAGGTGATTTGAGGAGTTGAAGACGGGAGGGAGGTGAGGAGCAGGAGCAGCAGCAGCAACAAGAGGGAGAGGGAGAAAAATGAGTGAAGGTTGAAGAGGAAATGACTAAGTCTTTAGTCAAAGAAGCCAATACCTCTCTCTCTCTCTCACCAACTACTAAATTCTTTAATATAAACCCCTTTCCATTTCTTTTCTTTTTCTTTTCTCTCAATTCCTTCTCACTCAAATAGTAAACCCAAATAAGAAACCATGGTAGAAAATGCACGAGTGTAGGAAAATAAAAGATATGTGCATGTTTTGCACAAAATTACTAAAAACCCGATTAGCGATTTTTAATCGCGATTAGCACTAAATTAGCATACAACTAATCAATTAAACTTAGAAATGGCATAATTCTCTAATTTACCCTATTTTAGAATTTTCCATAATTTTTCCCCATTTATTTGTATTTAATTATACCGAATTATTAAAATATTCAATAAAATAATATTAAATTATAAATTTCCCAAAAATAATATTTTTATTATTTCGAAATATTACAATCTACCCCCCTTAAATAAATTCGGTCCCCGAATTTAAATTTAAACCCCCAACTACAAAAACATTCAGCCAAAATCCAAGTTGTCGGATACGTGACAATCGAATCACAAAATCACCAATCGTCAATACCGTCGTCGGTAGTCCCTCCTTCAAAGTCGAGAAGGTGTCAGTACATCCAATGATAGCAACGCAAGATATCTACTTGTCCCTTACTCACGGTCTGGCGTCCTCTGTCTCTGGGTCCTTACCTTCTCTGTGGATTACCAATCTCACAATCGATCGGCTCATCGGCCCTGTCAGGTGTGCTAACGGGGACGATTCCGTTCTGGCACTTATCTGGTCATCTCTCGGTCAATCCTCACGACCACTCGTAAAGCAGCATGTCACTGGCGTCGGCCTCTGGCTCTCTGAATGCACATCACACATCTGATCCTGGGTGCAAACATCATTGCAGCAATGTCCTGGAAGGAATCCTGCTCAAGGTCTCTTCCGATCTTGCCTATGCCGAACTATACGGAGGCTGGCTCTCTTACATAATCTCTTCTCACTCGATAGACATCTGTGTCCTCAGCACAACATTTTCTCGGAAATTGGTCGCATCCCAACGCCTCTGTAAGCATATCAGGTCTCTAGTCTCGACGGGAAGTAATGACAGCTCATCAGCGTCTCGCACGAACCTCTGGTTCCACTTGTCTCTATCGTCGTCCACTATGACGTCAAGCCATGCTATCTACGCACTGCACTGTTCTCAGCCATGGTCAATCCGAAGTCTCTCGCACGGACTCGAAAGCGCGTACTCTGTAGCTTCATCATTCTATAGAAGATGTCTGGCCGAACAGGTCCTCGGGAACGCGTCCCAACCATCGGAGGAATACTCAATACTCGTCCGTCCTTGATCAATTCGCAACGCATCTGGGTAAGGTCGTTTATCCGAACCTGGTCAACTACCTCGTCGACGATGCCGAACTCTGGCCTGCTGGGTCTGCGCAATATGACCACTCCTGGGTCTAGGTCTTCTCGTATCGTATTCCAGAAAGGTCCTGTCGAGGTCTCTCTCTCAAATCTCATTCCTGCCGGATTGCCCGGAAGTCATCATCCATTGCTGAAGCTGATTTTTATTCCGGAACGGCTGCATATTTATCGCGCCTCTTTCTGGAAGATATATCCATATACAACGCCTCTGCGTGCGTATCGCATCTCTAATGTCAGCGGAGTGGGACGTCATCTCATCGAAATCTCTTGCGAACTCTTTACTTCACTCTGCTTCAATATCGACTGCTTCGGACTCGTCTCATCGTGGCTGCACGGACTGCGCTCCAACGGCTATCCTCTTATCTGGAGTCTCCCAAGAAATGCATCTCACCACCTAGCATCCAAAGGAAGTCGAACCATTCGATCGATTCGTCAAAACCTCATAATCCCCCAAGAGCTTAACATCTTGGGTACAGTTTAATAGCATCGAGTACATACCACAGCATCAATGATCCAGCCGTAGAAGGGCAAACCCAAGCCTCACTAATGGCGCCGTAGAACTGCCGCAAACCCTAAGGTTCAAGGGCTTTCATACGGTCATTATGTCGAGTTAGGGTTTCATTCTTCTAGAGGGTCCATAGAATTGCCTGCATGTCTTTCCGAATACTTTAAACTTGGAATAGCAGGTTTCTGACATTCGATCGTCTCTGTCGAATCTCAAAGTCTCCGCGTGAAGTCGTCTCTAGCTGGAAGCAACCTATCTGATGACCTCGCATCGGTAAGCGAACGAATAGCACGCCCTAGTCATCCACCCTCGGTGACTAGCGACCGTCCATCATATCTCTAAGTATATACTCATGCTGCAGTGGCTCCAATCATCTGGGCGATATCTCGTCATTTGCAGCAACAACTGGCTCATTCGTCTGTACGATGAACAGCGTCTCAATCTTCCAGGAAAGGCAATACATTGGCGGTCATCTCTAAATCGGTCTGCTCTAGATCTGAGTGAAACTCTCCGCAATGGAAATCTTTAACTCAACTGGGCCTGCTCTGGCGCATAAATCGTACGAATCACCTTCGTCTCTCAAATCGGGTAGACTAGCTATCATCTGTCTCATATCTGCCTGGAAGCTCCGGCGATCTCAGCTCGTAAGCTCCGGAAGCGACATCCTATGAATCTCAGCAACAGCTGGTCCATCTGTCTGCACGGTAGGCGACATCATAATCTCTGAGATATGCTGTACATCAACAGTTCTCTCTCAACTGGCAGCTCTAACAATGGCCCGATCATCCGGTGCAAGACCAAGCACTCTCCTCCACTAGAGGTCACATTCACCAATACTAACTCGAGACGTTCCCATGTCACCAGAAAACACAATGGTCGGCCCTCGTACCAGACGAGCTCGCACTAACCGTAACCCTAGCAGCAGCCCAAACTGCGCTCAACATGGCGACAGGAACCTCAATCGAGTATCGAAGAGAGCAGATCAATGGCAAGAAAGAGAACAACAGATCTAGAGTGGATACATGATCATAAGAAGGAACAGCATCAATAAAGGTATGATCATGAAACTAATAGAATCGAGGATCTCAAATGGATGTATTGTCATGGATATGAAGAGAATCACTGATCTCGAAAATATATACATCCTAAGGTTCCTTAAGCGGAGTGGCGTGTCGTAAGTATGCCGCGGAACATACCCACGGTACGTCACTCTACTTTAGTCACCTATTCCATCAACCAAGTGTCATCCTACGCGACAAAAGTTCGGGTCTAATACCCCCTCGACAAAGTCTAAGTTCCGTAAGGTCAAGCCTAAGTTCCGTATATATATAGACGCCCTAGGCTCCACATAGTCAAACTTAGACTCGAACCAAGATCAACCTAGCGCTCTGATACCAACTTTGTCACGACCCGAAAGAGCACGTGACTGGCCCTTGAACCATATGAAGTCTATAGGACTCCATCTGATCAAAGTAAGCCAAAAGCCCAGAAATCTAAAACCATTTTAAGGATAAATGAACATTCAAGCAATATACTATACAACGCCGAATGGCGAGGATCAAATTTCAAAAGGGAACCCAGATAAGCATGAAAACTGTAACACTACTAAGCGCGACTCTAAGGTCGAAATAATATATCACTAGTGTCTGAGTCTGAAACAATCTACAAGTTTTTGGTTGATGGAATTTCTAGATACAATGAATAATACATGTACAACGGTGGTTCTGATACAAAGAACCCACCTACCAAGCAAATCACCCGCAAAGGAAAGCAGTGCCAGAAATGCCGCTATGGAACCTGTACGGCAAACCCTGCAAGAACTGTGGCACAACGGGGGTGAGTTGCCAACTCGTGAATAGAAAATATCTACAAGCAGAAATCGAATGTAAGACATAATCCTAGGTCAAACAATCAGTATAATAATAAAACCCTCAAGAGTAAGTCTGAAGCATGATAAAGTGTCAATGTAACATCTAATCATTTAGGTAGTGCCAAGTACTCGTGCCAGTGCCTCAAATAATAACATGTCATCAGTATAAGGTATGTCTGCATGAAGTATGATCAATGTAAATCCAGTCAGTATGTGATCAAGTCTGTATAAACGTGGAACCCGTCCACCCGTCACCCAATGACAATAAGCATCATGCATGTAAATGTGAGGATATAATCAAATCATGGAAAACATCATGAAACCCGTGCCTAGCATCGACACGTAAATCCTCATCTATCGGGCTCCGTCAGTCCGGATCAGCCCATGGGCTATGTCTGCGGAATCGGCCCTCGGCCCCGGCAGTACGCCCATATCCATCTATCGACTCTGGTCAGTATCCTCTGGATAACCTCCAGGTCCAACCAATCACCGGTAGGTAGTAGTCCCTCTACCAGGCTCACCGTCTACTACACAGCGAAACCGTTCTCGCCCCGGGGTACCATACCGGGTCCACCATGTACCCGTAATCGGCCTCATCCAACTCCTCGATTCGGGTTCACATATATCACTCTATCGCCGAGAAAACACATGGTGGACGCACCGAAATATCATATCAAGGGAAATCGGGTTTTTAAATAATTAACTATTCTCTTTTGAAATATCCAAGGTTCCCCAAATCCAGAATTAACATGGAAACAACATATCTCAATGCGTAATCTAAGCAAGTATGAAGATATCAATGTATGATGTATGTGTACAAGTATGGGTATATGACATATAATGACATGCAAGTATAACAGTATATCATGCAACATGGAAATAATAGTATGCACATACAAGGTCATATCCTTATGCAATAATGCTACTGTGTAGTGACATGGCAATTATCGATGATGAAGTGTGTGAGCCGGCAAGCAAGTGTACGTGGAACATACGCATCATCGATAATGGTGCTGGTGCCCTAGCAACATGATAGTAATATAGCAATAAACATATGCAAAGCAATGTGAATAGCATGAATATGCGGAAATCGAATAATCAACGTAATAGTAAAGAATCTACACCCATATGTATATGTCATGCAGTTATGCCATTTGAAATAAGAATGACTCGGATCTAGTCTAACATCTACTATGCAAACTACAGATCTAAGTATCAAGTCAATCGGGAGGGGTATGGAAACCACCTAAATCTGAGTCGATATATAGATATAATAGTCGGTGATCCCGCCTCAATAGTATCACGTACGATACAACATATCATATGATATCCTCAAGTCATGAGTGCGGATCTATCATCAATATAAAGCTCGTACGGTAAATCGTCGTACGGCATCCCAATAGCTAGGTACGGGTCAGTATCACATTCCTCTCATCAAATATCAGGTATCATTATCATCATATCATATAATCTAGGGTACAGATCTAAGTCTAGTACAAATCAATACCATCTATATAAGTATGGAAGCGGGGGTAAAACACATGCCCAACGGCCCGCTAAGATCACATGTCGTATCGCAAGTACGAATCACATCACCGATCTCACGGCACAATGCCCAAAATCATCGACTCGTCTTCAATGTCATCCAATATCATCATCAACACAGTGTAAGTATAGTGAATATGCAAGGGTGCGCGTGTGGGTGTAACCCTATTCTAGGGTTCCCGACTATGAACTATACTAGTTTACTTCTAACCCTAAGCTATCCATAATACACCTAACACCATATCCACGACACACTATAACTATCAAGCATAATATATAGTATACCAACTACGGACTGCGGGGGTGCTATACGCCATCCACCCGACTTCCCCTAGTAGATATAATCTACTCACCTTGCGTCTTCATTTGTCGACGTCTCCACGCGCTTTACTTGTCGTCCCGAAGTCTTCATGGGGTACCTACACGTCATAGTATCGTAAATGCGTATTAAAACCAAATCAAAGCTAAAACGGCACACGAAACCCAAAACGATACGATAAGGGGCCTATAGGTTAGAACTTATGGGCACGCCTTCAAAACCATCAACAAATCCTCAATATCGTCGTATAAACGCCAAATAGTCGAGTTCAATCACAATACACAATTTCAGAACTAAAAATACGGAATACGGAAACACGAATCCAAAACAGCAACTAAGGAAATAGGCTCCAGATTTCACCCAAGGTCAAACTAGACAAATCTACACATACCACGGGCCTAATCTACTGATGAGGGAACACCAAAACCAAGGCGAACCAAAATGGGGTAGGTCTGGCCGCAAATTGCGGCCAAACAGGATAAATCTGCGGCCGGGTCTAGGAGTTAGGGGATAGGGTCTTGGGGTTAGCTTCCTGGGTGCCTGCACATCTCACTGTCCAATCAATTTTATTTTAAGATGTCTCGGGTGATGGCAGATCTCATATAACCTTCACAGATTCCACAAGCTTTTTGATATCGGTTTCTAAATTCGTATTCCAGGCCTTAAGTCTTAGGTTAGGGTCTCAATTCATGCACTAGGGTGTTGGTGTAGCCTCTACTGAACTCAATTTCATATTACAACTCATAATTTCCTCAAACCCTAACTAGGTTTTCCTTAACTCCACAATATCAAACAATATCGGTTCAATCTAAACATGGGAGTATAAGTAATGCTAAAACTAAGCTAATAGTCCAGAAAATACCTCATTTGGCAACTCAAGAATTTTCTTGAGTTTCCCCTAGTGGCCAAAATCCTTGCTTCCTTGGTCCAATGTGTAGATCTTGAGCTTGTGCACACTTTTAATGAAATGAGAGTGGGGTTTTGGAGTTGTTTTAGAGGTGATTTGACGAGTTGAAGAGGGGAGGGAAGTGAGGAGCAGGAGCAGCAGCAACAACAAGAGGGAGAGGGAGGAAAATGAGTGAAGGTTGAAGAGGAAATAGCTAAGTCTTTAGTCACAGAAGCCCATACCTCTCTCTCTCTCACCAACTACTAAATTATTTAATATAAACCCCTTTCCATTTATTTTCTTTTTCTTTTCTCTCAATTCCTTCTCACTCAAATAGTAAACCCAAATGAGAAACCATGGTAGAAAATGCACGAGTGTAGGGAAATAAAAGATATGTGCATGTTTTGCACAAAATTACTAAAAACCCGATTAGCGATTTTTAATCGCGATTAGCACTAAATTAGCATATAACTAATCAATTAAACTTAGAAATAGCATAATTCTCTAATTTACCCTATTTTAGAATTTTCCATAATTTTTCCCCACTTATTTGTATTTAATTATTCCGAATTATTAAAATATTCAATAAAATAATATTAAATTATAAATTTCCCAAAAATAATATTTTATTATTTCGAAATGTTACAAGAAGGTACACTGTGTAATGGTATCTATGTTCTAAATCAGAATACAGTTCTCAATGTACAAAACACACGCAAGAGGAAGAATTCAGATACGAATGAATCCTACTTGTGGCATTGTAGACTTGGTCATATCGGAGAGAAAAGACTAAGTAAGTTGCATAAAGATGTACTCTTGAATACGTTCGAGTTTTCATCCTTTGAAACTTGTCAGTCTTGTCTCAAAGGAAAGATGACCAAATCTCTGTTCACCGGACATGGAGAAAGAGCAACAGAGCTCTTGGGACTCATACACAGTGATGTATGTGGTCTAATGTCTATACATTCAAGGGGTGGGTTCTCATACTTCATCAAATTCACTGACGATCTCTCTAGGTTCGGATATGTGTATCTACTGAAACACAAATCTGAAGCTTTTGAGAAATTCAGAAAATTCAGAAACGAAGTGGAGAACCAGATTGGCAAAAGTATCAAGATCCTCTGATCGGATAGAGGAGGGGAGTACTTAAGCACGGAATTCCTAGATTAGTTAAAAGAGAATGGAATTCTCTCTCAGCTTACTCCTCCTTATACACCACAGCACAACGGTGTATCGGAACGGAGAAATCGTACCCTATTGGATATGGTTCGCTCCATGATGAGTAGTGCTGAGTTGCCTCTTTCATTCTGGGGATATGCACTTCAAACATCAGCACATCTATTGAATCAAGTTCCATCCAAATCCGTGCCTAAGACTTCGTTTGAAATATGGAGTGGTAAGAGTTTGTATCTTAAACGTATTAAGATTTGGGGTTGCCCAGCTTATGTCAAAAAGAAAAACCCAGACAAACTTGAGGCACAGACAGTTTTTTGTAAGTTTGTGGGATACCCAAAAGATTCTAGTGGGTATCTATTCTACCATGCAGAAGAATAGAAGATTATTGTTTCTAGGAACGCCACATTTTTGGAAAAAGAATTTCTTATGAAAACTATTAGTGGCAGCACGGTAGAACTGGATGAAATTCCAGAGACAAAAACTATAACTGAAGATTTGGTGGAACCGCTAGATTCAGTTATACCCAACGAACCTCAGCCACTCCGCAGATCTGGTAGGATTTCTCATCCGCCCGAGAGATACTACGGTTTTCTCATAGAGGGGGATCGAGAGGATTGCACCTTGGAAGAAGATGATCCTACCAGTTTCAGGCAGGCCATTATCAGTATGGACTCTGATAAGTGGTTGGATGCTATGCGATCCGAATTGGAGTCCATGTACACAAATAAAGTGTGGACCTCGGATATTGCTCCACCTGGGGTAAAACCCGATAGATGCAAATGGATCTACAAAAGAAAACTTGGTGTAGATGGGCAGGTGGAAACCTATAAGGCTAGACTCGTTGCAAAAGGTTTTCGTCAAATACCTGGTGTGGACTATGACGAAACTTTTTCTCCAGTGGCTATGCTCAAATCCATCCGCATCCTACTTACCATTGCTGCCTTCCATAACTATGAAATCTGGCAGATGGACGTAAAAACGGCTTTTCTAAATGGCAGTTCGGAAGAATGTGTTTATATGGATCAGCCAGAAGGTTTTGTAGACAGTGGGAGCAGCGGAAAGGTGTGCAAGTTGCTTAAATCCATTTATGGATTAAAGCAGGTATCGCGGAGCTGGAACATCTGTTTTGATGAAGCAATCAAGGAATTTGATTTCATCAAGAACGAGGATAGGCCTTGTATTTATAAGAAGATTGTAGGACGAACTGTCGTGTTCCTAGTCTTGTACGTGGACGACATTCTTTTGATAGAAAATGATGTTCCTATGCTACAATCTGTCAAGCTATTCTTGTCACAACGATTCTCCATGAAGGACCTGGGTGATGCCATATGCATACTGGGGATCAGGATCTACAGAGATAGATCCAAGAGATTACTGGGACTTTCGCAATCCAGGTACATAGAGACCATACTAAAGAGATTTAGTATGGAAGATTCCAAACGCGGTAATATACCAGCATTGCATGGAATCACCCTCTCCAAGAAAATGTTTCCTAAAACTGACGAGGAGAGGGTTCACATGAGCATTATAACCTACGCTTCGGCGGTAGGATCTATAATGTATGCGATGCTATGTATAAGGCCAGATGTAGCTTACGCACTAAGCATGGTGAGCCGGTATCAGTCAGACCCAGGTGAGAACCACTGGACGGCAGTGAAGAACATTCTCAAGTACCTGAGAAGGACTAAGGAGATTTTCTTGGTTTACGGTAATGGAGACTTCAGGGTCGAGTCCTATACAGATTCAAGCTTCCAGAGTGACAAGGACGACAACAAGTCTGTCTTGGGTTTTGTGTTTACCCTCAACGGAGGGGCGGTGTGTTAGAGGAGTTCCAAACAGGATACCGTCGCAGACTCGACGATGGAGGCTGAATACATTACTGCAAGCGATGCCGCAAAAGAGGCGGTCTGGATGAAGAAGTTCAATAGTGAACTTCCTGTGGTTCCGTCCATTGTTGACCCAATACCTTTGTATTGCGATAACAATAGGGCTATAGTTTTAGCGAAGGAACCAAGGTCCTATCAGAAGTCCAGACACATCTTAAGGCGGTATCGCCTGATCAGGGAGATTATTGATCGCCAGGAGATCGAGGTACGGAGAGTGGACACAAAAGACAACACGACAGACCCATTCAAAAAGGCCCTCCCTCAAATACAGTTCGAGCGACTTTTTGAGCTATTGGGTATGCGATACGCCAGCAGCTAGCCATAGAGCAGACGTTGGGTATGCCGTACACCAATTACTGGCCTTTAGTGTAAGTGGGAGATTGTTGGATATGTATGCCCTAGAGGCCATTATTGTATAGTACTAGTTTTTATAATACATTTTGGAAGCTTGGGATATATACACGGGTTTGCGACAGTCTTGCTCAATATAGTAGTATGCTACTTGGTTTCTTTCTATCTTAATATGTGTGTATGTTTCTTTTAACATATCGCTAATACATATTGATGGAGCCCTTAGGATCTTTGCTTGATTACCGGCGTTGTGATAGCGATCACACTAGTGGGGGCTGGGTAGTCTATAAGCACATCCTTATTTTGGTCCCTAGTCGTAGGATTATCGAGACAGGGCATCGATACTCCAGAGTAGACTGGTGCATACGCTTCTTATCCCAGCAGGGGAGATGGTCTGTCCCACAGCCATCAATACGTCGTACTGGAGATAGTATGCAGGTGCTCGTTAGGTTACGAGTACACTGGACTGGACTCGTCGGGAACTGTTGGTTGGTATTATACCTATCGTCAGTTAACAGTTCCCAGGTGAAATGAGTACAGCTTAGTCCGTTGACCTGACACTATCACTTCGCCTCGAGTGTGTTCCCACTGTTCTTAGATTACTGCCCTACCACGGCTAAATTGAGTCGTGCAAATAGGTAGTAGTTGGGTGCAGTCACAAAGCACTTAGAGGCAGCGACGGTTAGACAGGATTCATCTCTCCCGGTATTGGGAGTTGATATCGCACTGTGTCTGGGAGAGCCATTACACAAATTCCCAGGCCAGGGCAAGCGAGATTTGCTGGTAGTGTTTCCAGTAGTTTCTCAGGGTGTTCTGGGCTACACTCTGACACGACTTGTACCCCTATTAGGGGAGTGACGTTTACCGCCCCCTAGGCCCGACATGCGATACTCTCAGACGAACAGACCGGACTGTATGGAGATTGTCACATTCTGGCTTAGTAGGAGTTCGGATGGGTTCACCTCATCGGTCTTCTTATCGGCATCTACCTGTGGACCGTTACGTACAGCTAGTACCGCTTGCAGCCTGTGGTTAAACCCACTGCCAGCGTAGTGTCGAGTCTTTAGAGTCCCACACAGAAGGTTGTTCGCCTTTGGGAAAAACAGAGTAGAGGTCGCATGGTTTTGCGACTGGGTTCGTTCACATACGCGTACTTGTGCACGTTTGATGTCCGGGCAGTTTTACTAGCGGGCTTTGGTTTAAGCCAGATCCTAGTATTTGTTTTGGGATTGGTTTCATCTCATTGTATTCATGTTCCTCGGAACACGAATACGGGTGTGTATGCACAGTTGACAGAGGCAGAGGAATCTCATTAGGGTTTTTGACCGTTGACTTTTTCTAAACCCTAATGAGAATGAGAAATATGATTAATAATATTACTTAAGGATAATTGTGCCATGGTTAGGGTTGGGTTGACCATTTGACTTTTGTTGACCATGATGATTTCTTTTGCAAAGATGCTTCTTGAAGCTTGCATTTGAATTTAATATGAAGTGATAATGGTCAAATCAACTAACCATCACAATTTTCCTAATTATTATTATTATTCTCATATTTTCTCATATGAGAGCAAGGTTGGGATTTATCCTCTCATTCTCTCTTGCTCATTCTCTCTCTTGAAAAGCTCTCCATCTTCCTCTCTCTCAAAGCTCTCTTGTTTCATGAGTTGAAAAACATGAGCTTTGTGAGATAAAACCATCAAAACACCTCTCTACTCATTCTAGGGTTCTTTGTCTAGCAAGCCAAGCACTCTAGTTACCTCTTGGTTGAGGTATGAGCTCAAGGTAGAGGCCTTCAGGTGGATCTTTCTTCGACAAAGAGAAGACGAAGAGGAGGAGCCGTCTACACCACTCCAAGGAACAAGCAACAAGGAGGACCACAACAAGAAGAGAAGGAGTTCAAGAACTAGGTATAACCATCTAACCTAGTAGCTAGAACTTGTAGTTTGTTTGTTAGTTTTTGTTTAGCAAAGATCCTTCATGGTTGGTCTATATTTCCTTATGAGAAAAATTTGATTTTTACCTATTCCGCATCCCCGAAAGAACCGGGATGGGTAACATAGAACTTTCAACGACTACCCAGGTATATAACGAAAAGGTAGCCGACGAGAGAACTCATCACAAGCCCAACGATCCTGCAAGCAACACTTACCGTACAGTCCGGTCTCTTCTTCTGATACGTCGCATATGAAGTCTAGGGGTGGTGAATGTCAGACCCCAGTAACTTTATAAGTCATGCTGATCTACGGCTCATAACAGTTCGAGGAACTACTGATAACACTTATCAGTAAACCTCGAGAACCCTGGCCAGGGATTTAGGTGTTATAGCCGATCAAACATAGCGCGACATCAACTCCCTATACCGGGAGAGACGAAATCCCTCCTATCGCTCACTGTCTTCATGTGATTCGGGACTGTACCCAAAGTGCACCTGTTTGCACAACTCAATAGAGCCATGGTAGGATGGAAATCAAAGTACAGTGGGAACCACACAAGACTCCATGACGATCTCGGGTCTACAGACTAATCTGTACAAGTGTCACCAGAGAACTGCTATCTGACAATAGGTATATATATACCATCTAGGAGTTCTCGGCGAGTCCTGTTTGGTGTACCCATTCTCCAATGAGCACCTGTGTACAATCTTTGATGTCAAACACCAATGATTGTGGAATCAACCATCGCCCCCAGGTTCAAGAAACGTACACACTAGTCTAATCTGGTAATACTGATGCCCTGTCTCGATATACCCTCGACTAGGAACCATTAAAGGATATGCTTATAAATTGTCTAGGACCCACTAGTATGATCTCATCATAATCCTGGTAGTCAAGCATAATCCTAAGGGCTTCATCAACATGCATATAAAGAAATGAAACACAACACAACACAACACATGTTAAGATGAAGAGTAACCGGATAGCGTACTATCATGTCGAGCAAGAAAGTCCTCCCTATATATGCCCCAGGATCCACTGTAATATACATCTTATGTACAATAATGGCCTCTAGGGCATACATACAACTAACAATCTCCCACTTGCACTAAGGCCATTTGTTATAGTATAGCATACCCAACACCCTATAAAAGTCTCTCGCAAGAAAGTCCTCAGTGAGTGGATCCGCCGTGTTAACCTCTGAGTCTGCTCTCCTAATCTCGATCTCTTAGAGATCAACCATCTTCATGATCAAGTGATAGTTCCTTAGAATATGTCTGGGTCACTGATGGGACCGGGGTTCCTAGGCCAAAATTCACACCTCCATTGTCACACAATGGTAGGAACCATGTTCATCTCATGAACAAATATACACCCAGACTTCCTCTTTGGTAGCATCATTGGTAGCGATGTATCCAGCCTTTATCGTCTAGTTTGTCATGGTATCTAGCTTGGAACATACCGTCCCTCCACTGAGGGTAAAGACAATGCCTGTGACTGACATTCAGTCGTCCTTACCACCCTGGAAGCTATCCAGTGATTCTCCCCTGGATCGATTGATACCCTCTTACTACACCTAGTGAGAATCCCTACATCCACATAGATCTATCTCATAGATCCAGAAACCAGGATTTATGAGGTATCACCTAGATCCTACATGGAGAATCAATGTGATAGGAGGATATTGACCGAGCGTAGCATAGGAAACTCCTTTCCTATCAAGAGTATGGCATCCATATATAATACGAAGAAGACCACCTTACTCTCTACTACCTTTTTTGTATATACGAGGTTCATCTACCATGTTGATGAAGTCAAACATTTTGACTATCACATCAAAACAGATGTTCCATCTCCGCGATGCCTGCTTTATCCTGTAAAGCAACTTGCACACGTTTCCGCTGCTCCCACTGTCTATGAAACCCTCTGGCTGTGTACTTATAGACGCACTTTTCTGAATCATGACACCCAACCACCAGATATCGTAGTCATGGTATATAGCAATGGCAGGTAGGATCCAGATGGACTTAAGCATAGCCTCTGGAGAAAAAGGTTTCATCATTATCCACGCCTGGCCAATGATGAGAACCTTTTGTAACAAGTCTAGCATTGAAAGTCTCAACTTTTCCATCTACACCAAGTAATCTTCTCAAGATATACTTGCTCCTGATGGGGATTTAACCCTTCATATATAGCAACCAAAGTCCATACTTTGTTGGTGTATATAGATTACATCTAAGATCGCTAAGCATCCAGCCATTCTTACAGAGTCCTTACTCTTGATGGTCTGCTTGATACTAGTTGGGTCATCATGTCCATGATGAAATCCTCGCTCCTACTGTCATCGAGAAACCTAAATATCTCTCAGGCGGATGAGGAACCCTACCAGATCGGTGGAGAAGCTGAGCTTCGTCGGGAACTAATGAATTCTCCGGTTCTACCAAATCATCAGCTGTAGTTTGTATAGCTGGAACTCCTTCCAGTTCTACCTCATGACCATTAATTTCTTCACAAGAAAATCCTTTTTTCTAAAAAAATGGCATGCTGAGAAAACATCTTTTGTTCCTCGGTGCGGTAGAAGATATTCCCTTGGGAATGGTTGGGATATCCAACAAACTTTCACAGATCTGACCTTGCCTCGAGCTTGTCCGGATTTTGCTTTCGACATAGGCCGGACAACCCCTAAATCTTAACTTACTAAGAGATGGGCTCTTCCCATACCATATCTCATATGGAGTGGTAGGCACCTGATTTGGTTGGAACCCAATTCAATAGGTATGCAACTTCTCAAGTGCATAACTCCCAAAAGAAAAATAGGAAACTTAGAAGTACTCATCCTAGAGCGCACCATATCTAATAGGGTGTTATTGCTCCGCCCCGATACACCGACGTGCTGTGGTGAATACGGAGGATTAATGCTGAGAGAGAATCTCATTCTCCTTTAGAATAGTCCAGAAATTCCGTGCTCAAGTATTCTCCTCCTTGATCACATCAAAGGACATAATACTTATACCCGTTTTGGTTCTCTACTTCCAACTTATATTCTTTGAAATTCTCAAAAGCTTCATACTTCTGTTTCAACAGGAACACATGTGCGAATCTTGAGAGACTATCAATGAATGTAATGAAGTACAAAGAACCAGTCTTGGCATGTGTAGACAGGGGACATTCATACATCGGCATGTAACAATCCCAAGAGTTCAGTAACTCTTTCTCTATTTCCAATAAATGGAGCTATGGTCATCTAATCTTTGTGACATGACTGGCAAGTTTCACAAGATGTAAATTCAAACTGATTTAAATATGCATCTTTATGTAACTTAGCTAGTCGGGTCGCATCGATATGACCTAGTCTACAATGCCTCAAGAAGGATTCGTTCATTTCTGAACTCTTCCCCTTGTGTGTGTTCTATACGTTAACAACTGTGATTTGATTTAGAACGTATATGCTTTTAGATAACGTGCCTGAACCGATCAACTTTTGATATAGGAAATGTTCAATACAAAATTATATCCATCTTTATCTCAATAAAGAGACTGATATGATGTTGTATATCAGGTTCGGTATCTAATAACATTCGTTCAGAATCAATGTATTCTGGTAATACAGGGTGATATCTGCCAGCTGCTTGGCTTGCAACAATTGCACCGTTTCCAACTCTTGAAACTTATCACTCGTTCTCAGTTTTCTTCCTTTCTATAGCCCATGTAACATATTACAATAACGGGATTCTGATCCGGTATCACATACCCAGGACGTAGAGGACACTGAAAACAGTTCTCGGTAATGAACACATCCGAAGAAGATGTATCAACATACACTTTCTTCGTTTGGGCGGCACGGGAATTCTGGCAATCCCCAATTTCCTGCTCGGTCTTATAACAATTATAAGTTGGAGCGGAACTAACGTTCCCCAGCACAATATAACAAGCGGGTTCGGTCAATACATCCATATTATTATCTTGATTAAGATGTGACATGGTCGCTACCTGGAGAGAGAGAGAGAGAAGAAAACACTCTGCGTGCGCTCTTGCAAGATTATATTGGATATGTATTTTATCTAATCAGGATGGCTCCCACTGTTTTTATCAAATCTTCCTTCAAACCTTAAAAGGAAAGACTAGCCGGGATTAATTACACCCTACAAGTTCGCCAATTTTTCAGCCAGGCCACTGCCAGTACTTTGAGGGAGGTTCCCCGTGCTTTCGCACGGACCGAATTAAAATAAACCTCATTTTCCCAGGGGCGTAACCCCGTTGACACCTTTCTAGACACCTACTTGATCGGCTAATTGTAAAGTGCAAAACTCTCCCAGGAGTAACAATTACTCGCAGTGGGTATCAGGATTCAATTATCTCATAGAAGGTATGCAATCTCATTGCAAATTTCAACACTTGAAACTCCCGATAATGGTTTTTACCCCTAGTGACTTATGACCTTAACTATGGTCAACAAATCATAAGCACTAGTCAAGTTCTACCCGTCATTTCGTGATTGATTTAGACCTACCCGCATGCCCTTAACTATGGTCAACAAACTCATGTGAATGTCCTAATCGATCACATCAAATGCTTTGTAGGAAGACATCACTTAGCTACCGTACACCACGCCTTAACTATGGTCAACAAACGTGGCACGAATACTAAGTACTCTGCTTCCTAAAATGGTGAAGGGCAACGGATGTTTTTTTTTTTTGAAAACCTTTGACGTTTTGAACTTGATATCGTTGTAGAATCGAGTGAAAGGAGTGGTTTAAGCTCCAGTTTAAAATTCGAATGGTTTTGTAGTATCTTTCTAATTTTGCTAAAGAGGTCACTCCCGTTGAAGGGATCTAGGCTCTTTCCTCATCGAATGAGGTGCAGGATATTCATGAATACCACGATGCAAAGCAAAAGTTAGATCAATTATAAAAACAATCGAGTTCTTTGTAACATTTGCTAGTTTCGCTAAAGGGGTCACTCCCAGTGAAGGGATCTCGGCCCTTTCCTCATCGAATGAGGTGCAGGATATTCAAGAATACCACTATGCGAAGCAAAAAACTAGAGTTACCCATTTTTAAAAAATTTGATTCTACAATATCTTTAGGGTTTTTTTTCTTAACATTTAATCACATTAATGTTGTCCCATCATTTACGTTTCCTAAACATCACAGAAAAGAAACGAAAATAGAACGTACGCTTATGCCATCCGCATTCGCCACGGGGCCCCGTCATGCACCGTTAGGTTACTTAACTAACGGCAGAGCGGGGGCTGGACTAGCCCGAGTGCAAAACATAAGCAACGTTTATTATATATCTCATATATAAATATAGCCATTACAGATCACAAATGAATACATTGGATATACTAGGAATTCCGCATTTCATTCAAGCCTTAATGAAAAACGGGTTCCATAGTCGTGATGAATAGCCAAACACCACCCTAGACCCCTACGGGTGCGACAAACTACCCGCCAAATTCCTGAAGTGAAGCAACCTCCCTCAACAAAGTGAGTATGCTACTCGGCACTTCGAAAACCCGGTAGTTTGTGCACCCCGCCTTGGGTCTATCCTAGAAGCAAAAATAGTAAAAAGAAATTATACAACGGTGGCTACAACCTCAACCCGGATGCGCCCCGCAAAATAATATTACATTGCTTTTCACAAATTACATTGAATGAAAGAAAAGAAAAACGCTCTTCTCACATCCCCACGGCCATTCATCATGACGATCCAACATATTCATATACACATACCATCTCATGATATCATTACAGAAATGTGCAACCCGACTAATCGACTTATAGCAATTAGTCGACGTTTCAAACACACATATCATTAACCAAGAAGACCCAATTAGCCAAGCACTTTAGAATTTCGATCGATAATTTTAAACCATGCCAACACTTGTCATAATCCATAGTACAAACAACTTTGTGTAAATTCCAGATATCCCAGAAACACTATTTTCTTATTCGAAACAAACTGCTGAAAAACGAGTCAACTCGGCCATGACTCGGCCGCGGATCGGCGGCCAAACACTGAGTTTGGCCGCGGATCCGCGGCGTTCCTGGCGAGTTAGAGTATCGTTTTTCTACAGTGTGCTTAGAAAACCCTGCATGTATTTTTAAGGCCACTGAATTGATTTTTTGAACACTTTAAAAATCGACAGAAAACGGGGACAGAAAATGTGTTTTTCTGGGAAAAATTCGTCGATCGAAGTTCTAACTTTTGGCTAATAATCTAATTATGGTTTAGTTAGGCTCTGATACCATGTTAGTGAATGTTGCATGCTCCCACAACTCTTGTGAGGCGGCGGAAGCGGTAAACGAAAATTTTCTTTAAATACAACACGCACTTTTCCAAAGATCTTGTCTAAACCATAACTAGAAAACCCTATCTAGAGATCTTATCTACTATGTTAGGGATTATACGTTGATGATACGGTCCTTCGGTTCTTCTCTTTTGTGCAACTCCTTTGCTCCTTGCCTTCTATTTTGATGAACTCCTTAGCTCCTTTGGATGTTGCCGATGTCCTCAATCTCCGTCCATCTCAAGACCTAGATGATCCATGCGAGAGCTATCATACAAGCTACAAACTCTTTACAAGAGTTGAACCTAGAGATCAAGTTTGCTACAAGAGATCACTAGGATGATGTAGAGATTAGTGTATTGAATTATCTTTTACCCTAAGCTTTTGATTCACATCATATGTGAAAGGTAAAGCTTAGGATGAAGGAGGAGGAGAGAAGAAGGAGAGACAAAGTGTTTGTGATAATGAGAAAATTCAAGCATGGAAATTAGATATAGCTCAAAAGAAATAATTGAAGCATGCATTATAAAATTAGCACCATGCTTCAATAGTAACTCCAAAACAATATAAAATAAAATAACCCATTCTTTCAACAATGCTTGGACTTTCTAATTTCCACCTCATTTATTTATTTTCATAAAATAAATAATGTATTATGAGGTGGCATCTTCTAGAAGGTATTCTTGTAACAATTACAAGAATACCCCTCCTCCGTATACCATATCCCGTATACCGTATACCCGTATCTGAATTCCGAAAAATACGAATACCAATAATCCAATAATATAATACCGGTATCCGACTTAAACCAAAGCCTACCAGTATTATCGTTCCGATTATTATTCCTGTAACAATTACACGAACATAATCGAAACCCTGCCGCAACATTTTACGGCTGCCGTAACAACTTACAGCCTCTACATCTTTCGCCTGAACGAGGGAACCCTCTGTGTGGGACTCTAAAGACTCGATGGTACGCTGGCAATGGGTTTAACCATAAGCATGTCAGCGGCACTAGCTGTGCATAATGGCTACCCAGGTATATGACGAAAAGGTGGCCGACGAGCGAACTCATCACAACCCCAACGAGCCTGCAAGCAACACTTACCATACAGTCCGGTCTCTTCATCTGATACGTCGCATATGAAGTCTAGGGGTGGTGAATGTCAGACCCCAGTAACTTTATAAGTCATGCTGATTTACGGCTCATAACAGTTCGAGGAACTACTGATAACACTTATCAGTAAACCTCGAGAACCCTGGCCAGGGATTTAGGTGTTATAGCCGATCAAACATAGCGTGACATCAACTCCCTATACCGGGAGAGACGAAACCCCTCCTATCTCTCACTGTCTCCATGTGATTCGGGACTGTACCCAAAGTCCACCAGTTTGCACGCCTCAATAGAGCCGTGGTAAGGTGGAAATCAAAGTACAGGGGGAACCACACAAGACTCCATGACGATCTCGGGTCTACAGACTAACCTGTACAAGTGTCACCAGAGAACTGCTATCTGATAATAGGTATATATATACCATCTAGGAGTTCTCGGCAAGTCCTGTTTGGTGTACCCATTCTCCAATGAGCACCTGTGTACAATCTTTGATGTCAAACACCAGTGGTTGTGGAATCAACCATCGCCCCCAGGGTCAAGAAACGTACACACTAGTCTAATCTGGTAATACCGATGCCCTATCTCGATATACCCTCGACTAGGAACCATTAAAGGATATGCTTATAAACTGTCTAGGACCCACTAGTATGATCTCATCATAATCCTGGTAGTCAAGCATAATCCTAAGGGCTTCATCAACATGCATATAAAGATATGAAACACAACACAACACATGTTAAGATGAAGAGCAACCAGATAGCGTACTATCATGTCGAGCAAGAAAGTCCTCCCTATATATTCCCCAGGATCCACTGTAATATACATCTTATGTACAATAATAGCCTCTAGGGCATACATACAACTAACCGATATGGATGATACCTACTGCTTCTTGTGAATTATGATCTATGGTGATAGATCTAAGTGGATGTTGGGAGTGTCCCAAATCCAGGTACATTAACACCATACTAAAGGGATTTAGTAAGGAGGATTCTAAGCGTGGTGGTTCACCCACTTACTCAGGAATCACTCTCTCCGAAAAAATGTCTTCCAAGACTGATTTGGAGAGAGCTCATGTGCTAGGGATACCCTAAGCTTCAGCAGTAGGCTCTATCATGTATGCGATGTTATGTACCAGACCATATGTAGCTAACTCACTAGGTGTAGTGATCAGAATCAATCGGATCTTGGGAGAATCACTGGACAGCTGCGAAGGACATTCTTAAGTACTTGTGAAGCACTAAAGAAATGTTCTTGGTGTTTGGTAACGTTGAACTCCAGTGGGAGTCCTTTACCAATTCTAGCTTCCAGAGCGATAAGGTCGACTGAAAGTCAGTCTCAGGCTTTGTCTTTACCCTCAGTGGAGGGACAGTATGTTGGAAGAGTTCCAAGCTAGATACCGTGGCAAACTAGACGATAAAAACTGAATACATCGCTACCAACGATGCTACCAAAGTGGATGTCTGGATAATTCTTGTTCATGAGATGAACATGGTTCCTACCATTGAGCATCCAATAACTGTTATTGTGACAACAATGGAGTTATGGCTTTGTCCTAGGAACGCCGGTCCCATCAGCGATCCAGACATATTCTGAGGACAGTATCACCTGATCAGGAAGATGGTTGACCTCTAAGGGATCGAGGTTAGGAGATTTGACGTGGAGGATAACACGGCGGATCCACTCACAGAGGCCTTTCCCTAGAGAGACTTTTATGAGGCATTGAGTATGAGATACTACAACAAATGGCCTTAGTGCAAGTGGGAGATTGTTAGTTATATGTATGCCCTAGAGGCCATTATTATACATGTGATGTATATTATAGTGGATTCTTGGACATATATAGGGAGGACTTTCTTTCTCGACATGATAGTATGCTATCTGGTTGCTCATTATCTTAACATGTACACTTATTGTCTCTCTATTACATGTTGATAAAGCCCTTAGGATGAGTACATGACTACCAGGATTATGATGCAGATCATACTAGTAGGGCAAAGGTAGTCGATAAGTACATCCTTCAATTGTTCCTAGTCGTGGGAGTATCGAGACAGGGCATCGATATTCCATAGTAAACTAGCGTATACGCTTCTCGACCCATATGATGGGCGATGTATGATCCTATATCCATTGGTTTTTGACATCAGAGATGGTATACGGGTGCTCATTGGAAACTGGGTACACTGAACGGACTCGCCGAGAACTCCTAGATGGTATTATACCTATCATCAGATAGTATTTCTCTGGTGACATTGGTACTGGTTAGTCTGTCGACCCAAGATCGTCATAGAGTTTGTGTGATTCCCACTTTGCTTTGATTTGCACCTTACCACGTTCAATAGATCGTGCAAAACGGTGGTTTTTGGGTACAGTCCCGAGTCACATGGAGGCAATGAGCGATAGGAGGGGATTTCATCTCTCCCGGTATTGGGGGTTGATGTTGCGCTATGCTTGATTGGCCATAATAGGAAATCCCTGGCCAGGGTTGCTGAGATTTACTGGTAAGTGTTATCAGTAGTTTCTCGAACCTTTATGAGCCTCACATCGGCATGACTTATCAGGCTATTGGGGTCTGACGTTTACCACCCCCAGGCTGTGATATGCGACATATCAGACGAAGAGACCGGACTGTACGGTAGTGTTACTTATTGGATTCACAGGAGTATGAGCAGGCTTGCTTGTTGATCTTCTGATCGCTCAATAACCAGGTGGCCGTTATGTTTAGCAGACCGCTTGCGGCTTGTGGGTGACTGATATGATCACCACCTACTGCTGGCGTATTGACGAGTCTTTAGAGTCCTACACAGAGGTTTCCTAGCTCAAGAGAAACGAATTAGGAGCACATATGTGATATGTGCGGGACCGAGATTAATACAATTATGTGATACCGTATTCTATTCTCGCGATATGTGATATCGGACAGTTATATTTGATATAGCCGGGCTGTCGAATCAAATGTTGATTCGATAAGTTGATACATTAAATATTAGTTGGTTGTATGTGATATAGCCGGATTATTAAATCAAGTGTTGATTTAATAATTTAATGTATAATTATATATTTGATATATTTATTTACATTAACTAATATTAGCTCACTTAAGCATTTCTTTTTCTCACTTGGGTACACTTAGTATATATGTGATATATATTAATGTACATTCTTTTATGTCATGCTAGATGATACATGAGACAATGGGTGTATGAGACTCACACCATGCTTATAATAATGTAAGGTTTTATTTATTTAAAGTAAATCAAATTAGTTAGAAATTAGTCACATGGTTGAAGCTTATGGGAGGTTGTTGAACCATTGACCAAGTCAACTAATTTTGTTTTACTTGAGATATTTATTAACCCAACCATTAAGATTAGCCATGGTTTTAGTATTTACATAAGTTAGTATATGATATTAACTCGCCCATGGTTCCCATTCTACACTAGACTTTTTCCATGGTTGCTTTTCTTCATCTCCTTTCTCAAGCTCTCTAGCTTTTTAGGAGGTGAAGAAAATGAGTGAGAAAATAATTTCTAAAGTGAGAAAAATTCCTACTTCATCAACATCTTCTAGAACTAGCCATTTAGATTGGGTTGTTTCTTCACTAGTTCATCAATTAGTGAAGAGGTAGATTGGGTTAGTGTCTCCTCAACGTAGATCATCTTCGGCCTCGAAGACTTCAAGCAAACTTGTTCATTTCACCTTGTGGAACCTTACTAGAGTCCGGGAGATCACTACTTGGAGCGAAAGGACTACTACACAGAGCTTATGAAGTGAAGGACCGGTCTACAAAGGTTGTATTCCTTATTCACTTAGATGTAAAGATGTTTACATTCTAGCTTTCGTCTAATTCTCTAGTTAAGATTCTAGGTTAGGGTCTTTAGTGCGCCATTTTTTTGAAAATGACATGTTCGATGCCTCCCGAAACCCAGCGGCGACCCTAGGGAACCCAACATATTATAGATTCCCCCCTCCCTGCTGTAGGCAGGGGGTTTATTGATTGTGGGATCCAAATCTCCGACAATCGCGGACTAAGTTGTCATTAATTACCCCTCTCTTTTGGAGCGAGATAATCTCTGATTAACAAGTTAAATGGATCATGTGAACTCAATATGCAATATGTGCATGTTGTGTTTGAGAACAAGTTTGAGGGTGCTTCAGATATATCGGGGGCCTCCCAGAGTATTTACGAGGGTCTCGCTATCCGGATAGCGGTGGGGGTCAAGAGGGCTAGCAGCCCCCTTGCGGCATACGGGGTAGCGCTCTGTTAGAAAAATTTTCTAACAGGAGAGGTGATGAGTGTATTTGTACCACGTGCACACTTAGTAAATCAAACACGTGATAAGGTGTGCACGTGACAAGTGCACACCTGCCGAGACGCACACCTAGCAAGGTGAGCACCCAGCACGGAGCACACCCGGCAAAGTATGCACTTAGCAAAGTGTGCACCATCCGAGATACGCACCTAGCAATGTGCGCACCAAACTAGATGCGAAAGAGTGAAGAGGGCCAAAGGGTCCCGAATAAGCCAAAAGGTCCACTAAGGTGCACACTTAGGGAGGTGCGCACCTGGGGAGGTAAGCACTTAGCTCGATATGCATCCAACAGGATGCGCATCTAGCACAGTGCAAGTAGGGTCGAAACCCAATGGAGCAATAGTACAAAAACACAAAGATTTTGACTTTTGAAGATCAAAAGGGGCTCTTTTCCCTTTTTTTTGAAGCCTCCTGATTTGCGCACTTGGATTTAATTGAAAAAAAGAAAGTAGGGAGGAGAAAGAGACTTGCACAATAAAGAGTGGCTCAAAACTCAATATTTGTTTTTTTAAGGAATCAAGATTCAGATTAGTTATGTCTCTTCTCTTTTTTCCAAATCATCATGGGGGCCTTTTATTGGCTTACATCTTCGCACTTAACCCCATGGCTTGTACAAAAAATTGGCTTATTGCCTATTTAAAAAAAAATGAACTTGGTTTTTCTTTCTCTTTTCTTTTCTTTAGCCCCTCTCTTCATGCTTGGGCTTGACTTAGGCTCGTGTTTTGGCTTGGGCCTACTTGGCTTTTGATTTTAATTTTGGCTTTGATTTTGAGCTTGATTTTGATTTTTTAGTTTGGTAACGGGGTGTAAATTTTTACCCCAACAAAGTTCCCCTATCAATGAATGCACGCTGTGTACATAGGCCATGTGCATGAAATTGATGGATCTTCTTCTGTAGGAAATTTGACTTTAAGGTGGAGCATCATTCTGTTGGAGTTTCTTAGCACCACTGCTAGGTTTTAGCAAGTATCAAGTATGCAATTTTAAAAAATCTAGAGTGCTAAGAAACACAAACATAGAATCGAACTAGAGAATTAGGGTTTTTATATAGCATGTAAACAACTTTACACTAAGTGAATAAAGAATACAACCTTTGTAGACCGGTCCTTCACTTCTAAAGCTCCGTGTAGTAGTCCCTTTGCTCCAAGTAGTGGTCCTCTGAACTCTTCTTAGGCTCCACTAGGCTAAAGGAACGAGCTTGCTCAAAGATCTTCGAGGCCGAAAATGATCTACCCTGAGGAATCTCCAACTCAAGCTACCTCTTCACTAATTGAGGAATTAGTGAAGCAAATTGAGGAATTAGTGAAGCAAACAACCTATACTAAATGGCTAGTTTGGTATAGATTGATAAAGTAGGTAGTTTGCTCACTTTAGAATTATTTTTCTCTTTTTCTTTTTCACCTCACTCAAAAGCTAGAGAAGAAAAATGAGATGAAGAAGATAATCAAGTGATGAACCATGGTGAGAAAATATCTCATATGATATTTGTAGAGACTTAACCATGGCTAAAGATAATGGTTGGGTTAATAAATATCTAGAGTAAAACAAAATTAGTGGACTTAAGTCAAGACTTCTACATGCTTCCACAAGAATCTTAAGCCATGTCATTTTCCACCTAATTTTGATTTATCTCTTAATTATTAATCACCCAAATTATCTTTAGTTTGGTATGAGTCTCATACACCCAAGTCCAATGTATCATCTAGCATGACACAATGGTAAATACATTAATATATATCACATATATATATCTATATGTATTTGGAGAAAAGAAATTCTTAAGTAAGCTAATATTAGTTAATATATATTAATATATCAAATATACAATTATATATTAAATTATTAAATCAACACTTGATTTAATAATCCGGCTATATCACATACAACCGACTAATATCATTTATATGTATATCAAATATACATATAACAAATTATTGAATGAACACTTGATTCAATAATCCGGTTATATCACATATAACCTATATCGAGAGATTAGAATACTGTATCACATACACGTATTAATCTCGGTCCCGCACATATCACATATATGCCCTACTTCGTTTCGCTTGAGCTAGGAAACCTCTATGTAGGACTTTAAAGACTCGTCAATACGCCAGCAGTAGGTAATGATCATATCAGTCACCCACAAGCCATCAGCGGTACTAGCTGGACGTAACGGCTACCCAAGTATTGAGCGATCAGAAGATCAATAAGCAAGCTTGTCTAAACTCCTGTGAATCCAGTAAGTCAAACTACCGTACAGTCCGGTCTCTTCGTCTGATATGTCGCATATCGAGTCTGGGGTGGTAAACGTCAGAACCCAATAACTTGATAAGTCATGCTGATGTGAGGCTCATAACGCGTCGAGAAACTACTAATAACACTTACCAGTAAATCTCAGCATCATCCCTGGCCAGGGACTTCCTATTATAGCCAATCGAGTATAGCGTAACGTCAACTCCCTATACCGGGAGAGACAAAACCCCTCCTATCACTCATTGCCTCCATGTGACTCGGGACTGTACCCAAAATCCACCTGTTTGCATGCTCTCTTGAGCGTGGTAGGGAGGAAATCAAAGCACAGTGGGAATCACACAAGACTCTATGACGATCTCGGGTATACAGACTAACGTGTACCAGTGTCACCAGAGAACTGCTATCTGACGATAGGTATAATACCATCTAGGAGTTCTTGGCGAGTCCTGTTCGATGTACCCATTCTCCAATGAGCACCTGTGTACAATCTTTGATGTCAAACACTAATGGATATAGGATCATCCATCACCCCATACAGGGTCATGAAACGAACACACTAGTCTACTCTGGAATATCGATGCCCTGTCTCAACACTCCCATGACTAGGAACAATTAAAGGATGAACTTGTGGACTACCCTGGCCCCACTAGTATGATCTGCATCATAATCCCGGTAGTCAAGTACACATCCTAAGGGCTTTATCAACATGTGAGAGAATGACAGTATAACAATACCAGTCTAAATGTTAAGATAAAGAGCAACCAAATAGCATACTATCATGTCGAGCAAGAAAGTCATCTCTATATATGTCCAAGCATCCATTATAATATACAATCATGTACAATAATGGCCTCTAGGGCATACATATAACTAACAATCTCCCACTTGCACTAAGGCCAGTTGTTGTAGTATCTCATACCCAACATCCTAAAAAGTCTCTCAAATTGTATCTGGGGAATGGCCTTCGTGAGTGGACCCACCGTGTTATTCTTCGTGTCAACTCTCCTGACCTCGATCTCCCCGCAATCAACTATCTACCGGATCAGGTGATACCGCCTTAGAATATGTCTGGATCGCTGATGGGACTTGGGTTACTTGGTCAAAACCACAGCTCCATTTTTATCACAATACAAAGGTATTGGATGCTCAATGGAAGGAACCATACTAAGTTCAGTTATGAACTTCTTCATCCAGATAAGCTCTTTAGCAGCATCGTTGGCAGCGATGTATTCAGCCTCTATCGTCGAGTCTGCCACGGTATCTTGCTTGGAACTCTTCCAACATACCGCCCCTCCATTGAAGGTGAAGATAAAACCCGAGACCGACTTACTGTCGTCCTTATCACTCTGGAAGCTCGAATCGGTAAAGGACTCCACTTGGAGTTCACCGTTACCATACACCAAGAACATTTCTTTAGTCCTTCTCAAGTACTTAAGAATGTTCTTCATGGCTGTCCAGTGATTCTCCCTAAAATCCGATTGATACCTGCTTACAACACTAAATGTGTAAGCTACATCCAGTCTGGTATACAACATCGCATACATAATAGACCCGACTGCCGAAGCATAGGGTATCTCTTGCATGCGAGCCCTCTCCAAATCAGTCTTGGGGGACATCTCTTTGGAGAGAGTGATTCCTGAGATCGTGGGTAAATTTCCACGCTTGGAATCTTCCATACTAAATCTCTTTAGTATGGTGTCAATGTACCTGGATTGGGACAATCCCAACATCCGTTTAGATCTATCTCTATAGATCTTAATCCCCAGGATGTAGGAGACATCACCCAGATCCTTCATGGAGAACCTTTATGATAAGAAGAGCTTGACCGAGTGTAGCATAGGAATATCATTTCCTATCAAGAGTATGTCATCCACGTACAATACGAGGAAGAAAATTTTACTCTCTACAACCTTTTTGTATATACAAGGTTCATCTACGTTTTTGATGAAGTCAAACTCTTTGACTGCCACATAAAAACAGATGTTCCAACTCTGCGATGCCTTCTTTAACCCGTAGATTGATTTAAGCAGCTTGCACACCTTTCCGCTGCTCTCACTATCTACGAAGCCCTCTTGCTGTGTCATGTACACGCTCTCTTCTAAATCACCATTTAGAAAAGCGGTCTTGACGTCTATCTGCCAGATTTCGTAGTCATGGAATGCAGCGATGACAAGTAGGATCCGGATGGACTTAAGCATAGCCACTGGAGAAAGTGTTTCATCATAATCGACACCTGGTCATTAACAAAAACCTTTTGCTACAAGTCTAGCTTTGAAATTCTCAACTTTTCCATTTACACCAAGTTTCTTCTTAAAGATTCATTTGCTCCCAATGGGTTTACCCCTTCAAGAGCAACTTCCAAAGTCTATACTTTGTTGGTGTACATGGATTCCATCTCAGATCGCATTGCATCCAGCCATTTCACAGAGTCCCCACTCGTGATAGCCTGCTCGAAACTGGTTGGGTCATCATTTACCATGATGCAATCCTCGCTCCCATGATCAATGAGAAAACCGTAGTATCTCTCAGGTAAATGAGGAACCTACTAGATCTACGGAGAGGCTGAGATTCATCGAGGACTATTGAATCCTCCGGTTCTACCAAATCTTCCGTCGTAGTTTGTGTAGCTGGAACTTCTTCCAGTTCTACCTCTTTTCCACTAATTTTTTTATAAGAAATTCCTTTTCTAAAAAGGTGGTATTTCGAGAAACAAACACCTTTTGTTCCTCGGTGTGGTAGAAGATATACCCTCGTGAATTTTTTTGGGGATATCCTACAAACTTGCACAGAACTGACCTTACCTCAAGCTTGTCCGGATTTTGTGTTTTAACATAAGCCGGATAACCCCATATCTTAATATAATTAAGACATGGTCTCTTCCTCTTCCATATCTCATATGGAGTGGTAGGCACAGGTTTGGTAGGGACCATATTCAATAGGTGTGCGGCTGTCTCCAATGCATAACCCCAAAAGCAAATAGGCAACTCAGCAGTACTCATCATAGAGCGCACCATATCTAATAGGGTGCGGTTTCTCCGCTCCGATGCACCGTTGTGCTGTGGTGTATACGGAAGAGTAAGCTGAGAGAGAATCCCATTCACTTTTAAATAGTCATGGAATTCCATGCTTAAGTATTCTCCTCCCTGATCAGATCGAAGGATTTTAATACTTTTACCCGTTTAGTTCTCTACTTCGTACTTGTATTCCTTGAATTTCTCAAAACCTTCAGACTTATATTTCAACAGGAAGACATGTCCATATCTTGAGAGATCATCAGTGAATGTGATAAAGTACGAGGAACCATTCTGGCATGTGTAGACATGGGACCGCATATATCACTATGTATCAGTCCTAAGAGTTCAGTATCTCTATCTCCGTGTCCAGTAAACGGAGTTTTGTTCATCTTGCCTTTGAGACATAACTGGCAAGTTTCATATGATCTAAATTCGAACGGATTCAAATATCCATCCTTATGTAACTTAGCTAGTCGTGTCGCATTGATATGACCTAGTCTATAATGCCACAAGAAGGATTCGTTCATTTCTGAACTTTTCCTCTTGTGTGTGTTCTGTACGTTAAGAACTGCATTCTGATTTAGAACATATAAACCGTTACATAATATACCAAACCCAATCAATATTTGATTTAGGAAAATGTCCATAACATTATTCTCTACTACAAAGTTATATCCTTCTTTATCTAATAAAGAAATCGATATTAAATTGCATATCATAGATGGTACATAATAACAGTTGTTCAAGATCAATGTATTCCCATTTGGTAATACAAGGTGATATTCACCAACTGCTTTGGCTGCGACATTTGCACCATTCTCTACTTTTAGAGAATGATCGTCTTTTTCCAGTTCTCTACCTTTCTTTAGCCCATGTAACATATTACATATGTGGGATCCTGATCCGGTATTTAATACCCAAGACATAGAGTGTACTGAAAACAGTTCTCGGTAACGAACACACCCGAAGAAGATGCATCAACATGCTCATTCTTCGTTCAGGTCGCGTAGGAATCCGGATATTCCCATATTTCCTGCTCAGACTTATAACAATTATAAGGTAGAGCGGAACCAATATTCCCCAGCTCAGTATAACAAATGGGTTCGGTCAATACATCAATATTATTATCTTGATTAAGGCGTGTCATGGTCACTACCTGGAGAGAGAGAGAGAAGAAAACACTTTAGCGTATGCTCTTGCAAGATTAGATTGGTTATTATCTTATCTAATCAGGATGGCTCCTACTGTTTTTATCAAATCTTCCTTCAACCCTAAAAAGTAAGACTAGCCGAGATTAATTACACCCTGTAAGTTCGCCAATCATTCAGCCAGGCAGGTATTGATACTTCGAGGGAGTCTCTCCATGCTTTCTTATGGAACTAATTAAATAACCTCGTTTCTGCAGGGACGTAACCCTGTTAACACCTTTCTTAGATACCTACTTGATCAGCTAATTGTAAAGTGCAAAACTCTCCCAGGAGTAACTCTTACTCGCAGTGGGTATCGGGATCCAACTATCTCATAGAAGGTATGCAATCTCATTGCAAATTTCAACACTTGAAATTCCCAATATCTTTTGCCCCTAACATCCTATGACCTTGACGAAGGCCAACAAACCATAGGGCGCTAGTCAAGTTCAACCCGTACATTTCGTGATTGAATTAAACCTACCCATACGATCCTTGACGAAGGCCAACAAAGTCGTACGACTACCCTAATCTAATCGCATCATATGAAGCAGATAAGCACTAATTAGCTACCGTAAACTACGTCTTGACGAAAGCCAACAAACGCAGCATGAATACTAAACAGTATTTATCTGAAATGACGGAAGGCTACGACAGATTTTTAAGAAAATCTTTTGCGTAATGAACTTGATATCGTTGTAGAATTGAGTGATTAAGAAAATGAGAGGTTTAAGCTTTGCTTTCAAAATCAAGTGTTTTTCAAAATAAACCAAGTGGGTGTAGCATCTGCTAGTTTTAGCTAAAGAAGTCACTACCGGTGAAGGGATCTAGACTCTTTCCTCATCGAATGAGGTACTGGATATTCATCAAGGAATACCACTATGCAAAGTAAGAACTAGAGCTACCTATTTGAAAATTTGATTCCACAACATCATTAGGTTTCTTTCCTTTTCATTAATCTCATTAATGAATTCCCATTATTTATGTTTCCTAAATATCACAGATAAAAAAAACGAAAATATAACATACGCTTATGCCATCCGCATTCGTCACGGGGTCCCGTCATGCACCATTAGGTTAGTTAACTAACGGAAGACCGGGGGCAGGACTAGCGCGGATGCAAAACATAAGCAACATTTATTATATATCATATATATAATATAAAGCATTCATCTCACGCAATTATATGATCTCATCACAGAACATTGCAGCAGAAGTCAACATATGAAATATTGGATATGCTAGGAGGTCCGTGTTTTAAATTAAGCCAGTAAAAAAACAAGGATTCCACGGTCGTAATGAATAGCCAAACCCACATCCCTAGACCCCTACGAGAGCAGCAAGCAACCCTGCCAATTCTAGAGTTTGGAGACCCGATCTCGACTCCTCGAGATGGCCTCCCACTGGACTCTAGAACCCGGTTATTTGTGTTCCCCGCCTTGGTTCTATCCTAATGCGAAAAAATAAATAATATACATTAATGGTGACATCATCCTCAACCCGGAAGTATCCCAATAAAAGAATATTACATACAACTTTTTACATAAATGAAAATGAAAAACTCTCATCTCACGCAAAAACACCCGGCTATTCAAACACGACGATCCAATATAACATATCACAGCAACACATAACATCACATGTCATCAACGTAAGTAAATATGTGTATCTCAATTATCGTTGACGTATAGCAACGAAACTGGCGATACACCACATATTACACTTACGGTCGCAGAAAAGAAATGAAAACTACAATAATTAGAATCCGCAATCACCTTAGACATCATAAACCCGGAATATCACATACTCCGGATTTCATGCCTAACACAATAAACCCGGCATTTTAGTCTCAAATTGAAAACACTTTTCAATATCCAGTCGGGCAATTCAACAAGATTCCCAACAAATGATCGAATGCTCGTCGGAAACATTAGTAGACGGCCGCACCACCGATGTCGTCAACGAAGCTCACTTAGGCGGAACACCGCGGCCGCGAGCACCCAAACGGATGCTTTTGGCAACGGAGTTCTCCTACAGTCACTTGGTCGGGGTTATGGGGCGTGACTATCTAGTAGTGTTACCCGGCGAGCGTTCGTATACTATACGAGATCGCGACGGAGTTTTGATCCGAATCAAAACCCCGCGGCAACCGATCAAAAGAGACTAAATTTCTAGATTTACAAAACACTAATTTGTTTTCACAAAACTAATTATTGTGGATTCCAAATATTGTATCACAAATCACAGATATCTAGATGATGTTAAACATTTCGATCGATCTATCAAACATACACAATTCCCATAGACCTTAACGCTTGAGTCTCACTTAAAAATACCCAGAGAGTGCCATAATTACCTACGGATCAGCACAAGAAGGTACAGTCCCTGCCTCACCAATAGCGCCGCGGAACCGCGGCTAAACCCATGGATTGCCGCGGTTGCGTGGCCGTTTGGTCGAGTTGGGCGCTCGTTTTTCTTAGGGATCCATAGAAAACCCTGCACAATTTTCTGCATAATTTTAAATTCAAAATTTTCAACTTTTGAAAAAATTTCCAGAAACCTGGATATTAGGGTTTCAAAAAGTCGATCGAGCGCTTTAACTTCGCCTAGACCACTCCTAATGCTTTAGATTGGCTCTGATACCACTGTTGGAGTTTCTTAGCCCACTGCTAGGTTTTAGCAAGTACCAATTATGCAATTTTAAAAAATCTAGAGTGCTAAGGAACACAAACCTAGAATCGAACTAGAGAATTAGAGTTTTATATAGCATGTAAACAACTTTACACTAAGTGAATAGAGAATACAACCTTTGTAGACCGGTCCTTCACTTCTAAAGCTCCGTGTAATAGTCCATTTTCTCCAAATAGTGGTCCCCTGAACTCTTCTTAGGCTCCACTAGGCAAAAAGAACGGCTTGCTCAAAGATCTTCGAGGTCGAAAATGATCTACCTTGAGGAATTTCCAACTCAAGCTATCTCTTCACTAATTGAGGAATTAGTGAAGCAAACAACTTATACTAAATTGCTAGTTTGGTATAGATTGATGAAGTTGGTATTTTGCTTACTTTAGAATTATTTTTCTCTTTTTCTTTTTCACCTCACTCCAAAGCTAGAGAATAAAAATGAGATGAAGAAGATAATCAAGTGATCAACCATGGTGAGAAAATATCTCATATGATATTTGTAGAGACTTAACCATGGCTAAACATAATGGTTGGGTTAATAAATATCTAGAGTAAAACAAAATTAGTGGACTTAAGTCAAGACTTCTACATGCTTCCACAAGCATCTTAAGTCATGCCATTTTCCACCTAATTTTGATTTATCCCTTAATTATTAATCACCCAAATTATCTTTAGTTTGGTATGAGTCTCATACACCCAAGTCCAATGTATCATCTAGCATGACACAATGGTAAATACATTAATATATCACACACACACACACACACACACACACACACATATATGTATTTAGAGAAAAGAAATTCTTAAGTGAGCTAATATTAGTTAATATATCAAATATACAATTATATATTAAATTATTAAATCAACACTTGATTTAATAATCCGGTTATATCACACGCAACCGACTAATATCATTTATATGTATATCAAATATACATATAACAAATTATTGAAACAACACTTGATTCAATAATCCGGTTATATCACATATAACTTATATCACAAGATTAGAATATTGTATCACATACACGTATTAATCTCGGTCTCGCACATATCACATATGTGCCTTATTTCGTTTTTCTTGAGATAGGAAACCTCTGTGTAGGACTCTAAAGACTCGTCAATACGCCAGCAGTATGTAATGATAATATCAGTCACCCACAAGCCGTCAGTGGTACTAGCTGGACGTAATGGCTACCCAGGTATTGAGCGATCAGAAGATGAACAAGCAAGCTTGTCCAAACTCCCATGAATCCAGTAAGTCAAGCTACCGTACAGTCCGGTCTCTTCGTCTGATATGTCGCATATCGAGTCTGGGGGTGGTAAACATCAGACCCCAATAACTTGATAAGTCATGCCGATGTGAGGCTCATAACGGGTCAAGAAACTACTGATAACACTTACCAGTAAATCTCAGCATCGGCCCTAACCAGGGACTTCCTGTTATAGCTAATCGACTATAACGCAACATCAACTCCCTATACCGGGAGAGACAAAACCCCTCCTATCACTCATTGCCTCCATGTGACTCGGGACTGTACCCAAAATCCACCTGTTTGCATGCTCTCTTGAGCATGGTAGGGAGGAAATCAAAGCACAGTGGGAATCACACAAGACTTTATGACGATCTCGGGTATACAGACTAACCTGTACCAGTGTCACCAGAGAACTGCTATCTGACGATAGGTATAATACCATCTAGGAGTTCTTGGCGAGTCCTGTTCGATGTACCCATTCTCCAATGAGCACCTGTGTACAATCTTTGATGTCAAATACTAATGGATGTGGGATCATCCATCGCCCCATACAGGGTCATGAAACGTACACACTAGTCTACTCTGGAATATCGATGCCCTGTCTCGACACTCCCATGACTAGGAACAATTAAAGGATGAACTTGTGGACTACACTGGCCCCACTAGTATGATCTGCATCATAATCCTGGTAGTCAAGTACACATCCTAAGGGCTTTATCAACATGTGAGAGAAAGACAGTATAACAATACCAGTCTACATGTTAAGATAAATAGCAACCAGATAGTATACTATCATGTTGAGAAAGAAAGTCCTCTCTATATATGTCCAAGCATCCATTATAATATACAATCATGTACAATAATGGCCTCTAGAGTATACATATAACTAACAAATTTTGGGGGTAGTGCATAATTTCGGGGGTGGAGCATCCTACCGGGAGCATAATTCTGAGGGTTGGAGCATCATTCTGATGTGCGGAGCATAATTCCAAAGGGTCGTAGTATCATTCCAAGGTGCAGAGTATAATTCCATGAGTATAATTCCGGGAGCGGAGCATAATTTCAGGGGCGAAGTATCATTCCAGGAGCATAATTTCATAAGCCGAAGTATCATTCCGAGGTGCGGAGCATAATTTCGATAGGGTCGGAGTATCATTTCGAGGTGCGGAGCATAATTCCAGAAGCGTAGCATCCTTCTGAGAGCATAATTCCGGGGTTAGAGCATCATTCCAAAGTGCGGAGTATAGTTCTGAGGGTTGGAGTATAATTCTGACAGGGAAGGCAGATACTCCGAAGCGAAATATAATTCCGACACAGGGCATATATTCTGAGATAAAATATGGTTCCGACACAGAGATAGACATTCTGAACGAACTATAGTTCCGATGCAAAGGTTGATTCCGAGGCGAAGCATAATTCCGACATGGCAAATACTCCGAGGTGAAGTATGATTCCAACATGGGGCATATATTCTAAGACGAAGTATGGTTCTAATGCAGAGGTATACATTCTGAATGAAGTATAGTTCCGATGCAGAGGTTGATTCCGATGCAAAGCATAATTCCGACATGGAAAGCGGATACTCTAAGGCGAAGCATGATTCCGACATTGGGCATATATTCTGAGACGAAGTATGGTTCCGACGCAGATGTAGACATTCTAAATGAAGTATAGTTCCGATGCAGAAGTTGATTCCGAGGCCAAGCATAATTCCGACCGGGAAGGAAGATACTCCGAGGCGAAGCATGATTCCGACATGGGGCATATATTCTGAGACAAAGCATGGTTCCGACGTAGAGGTAGACATTCTAAGCAAAGTATAGTTCTAATGAAGAGGTTGATTCTAAGGCAAAGCATAATTCCGACAAGGAAGGAAAATACTCTGAGGCAAAGAATGATTCCGACGCAAGACATATATTTTAAGACGAAGTATGGTTCCGATGCATAAGTATACATTAATTGACTTGTTGATTTGACTTGGATTTTGGTTTGACATCAGCATCGCTACACTAGAATATGGTACCATGAGCGAATCATCATTTACTAATAGAGGATTTGAGGATTTAGGTTTTGGTTTGGCATTAGTATTACTACACGGAATATGATACCAGAAGCAAATCATCATTTGCCATGAGTAGATTTGAGAATTTTGGTTTTGGTTTGGCATCAGCATCACTAAACTTGAATATGGTACCATGAGCGAATCATCATTTTCCGTGAGGGAAATTCCCTCATTCCCAGTTTAACGACTTAGAGGTCATGTATTCCCAGTTTAACGATTTAGAGGTCATGTGTTCCCTGTTTAATGACTTAGAGGTCATCTGTTCCCAGTTTAATGACATAAGGGACTTCTTTGGAGTTTGGATTTTTGAAATTGGTAGGGTTTGATTTTGAGGTGAGATTTGGACTAGAGTTGGATTTGAATTTGGATTGAAAGTTTGGAATTTTAGGGATTTGGATTTTGGTTGGCATCTGCATCGTTGTATAGGAATATGGTACCAGGAGTGACTCATCATTCCCAATTTAGGAATTTGGAGATTTGGATTTTATTTGGCATCTGCATCGCTACACTGGAATATGGTACCAGTAGCGAATCATCTTTCGCCATTTGGGAATTTGGTGATTTGGATTTTGTTGGCGTCAGTATTGCTGCACTGGAATATGGTACCAGGAGTGACTCATCATTCACTGTTTGGGAATTTAGAGATATGGATTTTGTTGGCTTCTGCATTGCTACACTGGAATATGGTACCAGGAGCGACTCATCATTCGTCGTTTGAGAATTTGGAGATTTGGATTTTGTTGGCGTCTGCATCGCTACAATGGAATATGGTACCAGGAGCGACTTATCATTCACCGTTTTGAGATTTCTTTTTTTAATGAGTTTTCACCCTTGCGGGTTTTCACAAGCTCGCGGGTAGTGTTGTTGTTTTTACTCACGAAACTTTTTCGGGTTTTCATTCGTCCCCCTTTTACTTATTTGCTGACCCTTTGTTTATTTTCTTTTTCTTTTTTTATTTTCCAGTTTAACGACTTAAAGGTCAAAGACTAGGCTATCACCGTCATCTGATTCTTTAGGAGCAATTAGCTCTCTTTTTTTAGCCATCTGTGTAGAGCAATTATCATCCTCTGAACCAAGACAGGATTGGGTAACAGCAACAATATCTTTATCATGGTTGTGGAGCATATGAGGACTTGTTCCTTTAGGTCCCACCATATAGACTGTGTGGATTTTGTACCCGTCCATTACCATATCATTGGCAGAGATATTTGCTGGGCTTTTGGACCATTTTTGTAGCCCTCTCCTTTTAGGGAAGGACAAGCGCTGAGAGTAGTCGGTTCGGCCGAAGTTTTGGATATAGCTGGTACCCTCTATTTGAGTTCTTTTGATTTTTCTCGACGAGGGGAGCTTGGCATGACCTTCATGAGATCGTGCTAAGCTTTTGATTCCGGAGCCCAGACACGGCTCTTTGTAAAATCCTTTGAATTGTCGTTTTATTGATCTTTGAGGTCGTTGTATGCTTTTGCGCTGATTTTAATGGTTCGAAAGAGTTGTTGATTTTCACAGAAAAATTGGCTTTTGCCGTAGGGTAACCAAGTTCTCGGAACCCGAAGAAATCCCATTGATCGGGAACCTTATTCCTCTCATTGGCTCTATATCTAAGTCGTTTCTGCTTCAACTATTCGGTTTTAAGGGCTTAGCAGGCATCTGCTTCCTTGGCGGCCGTTTTGGACTGACCGACAGACATTCTAGAGAAGACACTTGTATCTGCGATAGTCATGGGCCTCGCCTAGGTTGGTCTAGGATGTCTTGTTGCTCCATGTGAGTTGATTGCTTTGACCCCAAGGGAGAGATAGAAAGCCACTTAAACACCGATTTGTGTTTTGGTTCGGACACCCTTGCGGTTATGATATTCAGCATTTCCCCTTGAGGCTAGTTTGTTGATTTGGCTCTTTAGAGTCTCCGCAACTATGGTGCTGATAGAGACCGGAAAGAATATGATGGGCCCAAATTGGATTGGATGTTCTGCCCCCTGTTGCATGGGCTTGACGGGAGAATCACCTTCGGCGGTAGCCTTGATTGTGTATATGACGGTAGTCGCGTTGGAAGCAAAGCTTGTTTTCCCGGAATTAAACATACATTAATTTAAAGTCATTTTGGATATAACTTGAAAACTTGAGAAATTTTAGTTTAATGTCATTTCGAACATGACTTGAAATCTTGAGAAATTTTAGTTTAATGTCATTTCGGACGTGAACTTATGAAACAAGTTTTTTTACCATGATCGCTCTACCATTTCAGTTTTTCTTATCGCGAAGATCATGATTGCCCTATCATTTCGGCTATTCATTCGCAGTTGCCTCATCATTTCGGCTATTTATTTTTATTTTTACTCGCTGATTTTTATTGCGAGTTGCCCCATAATTTCGGATTTATTTTCATTTTTGCTCGCTGATTTTTATTGCGAGTTGCCCAATCATTTCGGCTATATATTTTTATTTTATATTTTTACATTCCTAGTTTAACGACTTAGGGGTCAAGCTTAGTTTAATGTCATTTCGGACGCCACTTGAAAGCTTGAGAAATTTTAGTTTAATGTCTTTTCGGACACACTTCATGGAGCATGCATGTGAAGCGGTTCTGTTGCTGGAGACACCGTCGTTGAATTTAGGATTGCGGTTGAAAGTTGTTATCTTGCACAAAGAAGTATGATTTCAATACAGGTAATCGATATGTATGTGTGTGTGTGTGTGTTGATTAGGTTCTCATGAACGTTTTACCCGAAATATGGGAGGAAAGAAAAGTCCCACCGGGCGTGCCAAAATCTATAGAGTGTTTTCGTTACCCTATTGAGATAGGAATGCGCGTCGCTTGTCGGGCTTATTACAGATTCTCTCTACCTAAGGTAGGCAGGGGTTTATTGATTGTGGGATCCAAATCTCCAGCAATCGTGGACTAATCTGTTGTTAATTACCCCTCTTTTGGAGTGAGAGAACCTCTGATTAACAAGTCAAACAGATCATGCGAACTCAATATGTAATATGTGTGTTGTGTTTGGGAATAAATTTGAAGGTGCTTCGGGCATATGAGGGGCCTCGCAGAGTTTTTACGGGGTCCCTCTTAGTGATTACGTGGTAAAGTTCGCACGTGACAAGTGCGCCCCTGCCAAGGCGCGCAGTTACCAAAGTGCACCCACCGAGATGCGCATCTAGTAAGGTGCGCACTTGGCAAGATGCGAGAGAGTGAAAGGAGCCAAAGGGTCCCGAATGGGTCAAAAGGTCCGATAAGGTGCACTCCTAGCGAGGTGCGCATCTAGGCCGGTGCGCACTTGGGTCGATGTTCACCCAACGAGTTGTGCACCTATCCAAATGGGCATCTAGCATGATGTGCACCTAGCACGGTGTAAATAGGGTCGAAACCCAATGGAGAAACAGTCCAAAAACGCAAAGACTTTGACTTTTGAAAATCAAAAGGGACTCTTTTTCCCTTTTCTTGAAGCCTCCTGACATGCGCACTTGGATTTAATTGGAAAAAAAGAAAGGAGGAAGGAGAAAGAGACTTACGCAATAAAGAGTGGCTCAAAACTCAAGATTTTTTTTGGGGAATCAAGATTCGGATTAGTTATCTCTCTCTTCTTATTTTGAAATCATCATAGGGGGTCTTTTATAGCCTTACATCTTTACACTTAACCCTATGGCTTGTACAAAAATTGGCATATTGCCTATTAAAAACAAAAATTACATTTAGTTTTTCTTTCTCTTTTTTTCTTTAACCCTCCCCCATCTCTTCATGCTTGGGCTTGACTTGGACTCAGGTTTGAGCTTAGGCCCACTTGGCTTTTGATTTTAATTTTGGCTCTGACTTTGAGCTTGATTTTGATTTTTGAGTTTGGCAACGGGGTGTAAATTTTTACCCCAACATGGAAGACTAGTGTATACTATACTTACTCATTAAAAAGTAATGATTGTTCTCATAGTCATCTGGTGTGGTGACATCAGAGTATTGTATGCATGTGCTTATAAATGATAAATACACCGAACGACTCACGTTGAATTTCCAGCTGGTAATTATACATAATTGTCAGATGGAAATTCATATAGTGACGACTGAAACGACTTAGTTTCCAAACTTGAGATTCTCTATAGTAGCTTAGGTGTGCTAGAGGTTACTTTAATTACTACTCAGCGCTAAATCCATTGATATTATGTATAATGGTAGTAATTGGGTATGATCGAACACATGTGAAGGTTGTGAGAAATTAACATGGGATTCATCTCTCCGGTATAAGGAGAACAGTGTTCTGCAGTGTGCGATATATTAGTGACCTAAAATCTATGGCCATACTAGAAATTAAATGATAAGTAGTTATCAGTTTGATCTCACGGTTATGTGATAATATCAACACAATAGTTATTTGGGTTTGACAGTACTACCAAGTTTTAGACCAAATAAGGAGCATAAGGAGATGAAGAGACCGGACCGTACGGTAGTTGCCACTGATAGGTATTGATTTGCTTGGATAGTATTTTTCTATTCCAATCTAGTCATCGACAGTTTACACATGTAGTCTAAACACGTAACTATCGTCCTTATAGACTTGTGGATTTTACTACTTGCATAATTAGTTCGAATTGTTCGAATTAATTATCCACTGTTGAGTAAACCTCAAGCCTCTGGAGTCACAGATAGGTGAACTCCTACTTACCAAACATAGAACTATAAAAGAAGAGAAAGTATGTTGTTGATATACAAAAAAATGGATTTAATTAAATGAGTATATTCGATGTACTATTAATTAAATAAGGATAAAATTGTGAAATATGATTTGACGTGCTACTCAAGATAATATGTGATATTAAATGAGTAAACAATATATATATATATATATAATATTGTTTTGCATTTAATGTGAATCAAATATTATATGCATATATATGTGTGGGCCAACATATATTAAGTTATAATTAATTAGTTTTTTTAAGGGATTAAACAAATTAATTAATTATGATGGTTTAAATATAAAAAACTATATCCCCATATATAGGCTTCTATTTGATGCAAACCATAACCCTAATCAATTCCCTCATCCTCCTAAAAGTTTCGTCCATCCCCTCTTCTCTTTTAGCCGAAATTTATTTGGAGAAATAAATTAAAAATTCGATTTTGAAGTCCTCTTCTTTAATTATAATTCTCTAGACCAGCTAACTAATTAATTAGAGTTCACTAATTTTGGATATTCGTGTGGAGACGAGTAGGAGATCATCAAGATGTAATCAAGTCGTCTTGATTGGACAGGAATTGCTAACATAGGGAACGAAATGCAAATTCGAATTTGCGCAAAAGTATTATCTTTATCAAATCAATTAAGGCTTAATTGATTTCGTTAATAATTAAACTAATTTGTAAACCCTAATTGATGTTAATGGAAAAAATTTAATTTTCCCTTCCGCTGCGTTTACACCATTTTCACCAACAGCTCTAACAGAAGCGTATGTCTCAGAAGTGTGCTTGCGCACTGTCACGCCCCGCTTCCTAAAATACGGAAAACGAGGAATGACTAGGCCAGCCATACTCCTACGGTCAAGGAATCATCCCGCCGTAGTCACACTTCGGATTCTAGCATTACATGGTAATCAGTAGATAAAGCACAGTAGTAAAGGAATCACATCACTAATTTATTACATTAAAATCCATTGTTCACAAATTACAGATAACAAGAACAATTACTAACCAAGTTCAATCTCACGATCACTTTTATGGAAAGCAGTAAAGGAAGAAAGTACACCAGGCTATATCTCCGTGAACTCGAAAGATAGATCTGTCTCCTGCGCTGGTTCTTCCATGGAATCTGAGCATGCATACTCAGGTCGTCAGAGCGACACAATAACAATATTATTATAATAAGATGAAACAGGTAAAAGAGGTAATACTAATGAAAGAACAATACAAGTATTCACATATCACTATATGATGCAGAATATGATCTGTGTCCCTAACGGTCTCTAGGTCATGTTTGAAATCGCATAGTGGAAGGAAGATCATGTTTAACAGGAGTCTCGTACATACCCGAGACAACGGCCCACATGCCCGGGACATAACCCTATCAGCCGGATCGCTAGATCCTACCTAATATATATATCGTTGCTCGAATGATCATCCTCTAAAACACGGTCCCGCTAAATACGATTCTCTTTCCACTTCGATTTCCCCTTTATCCCCAGGTTTACACTATTTATAATCTTGATTTAGTCGTGTACAAGTATACCAATGGCACGGTTTTATCACTGTTCACTGTATCAATCACTGTCACGAATATTCACTTCCCATTGGTGAACTTGTCACTTCTAAACCAATCATCAATCACGCACGATAATGCAATGTCCACTGACTCTAACACGCACTAACACTAAGTATATAGCAAATGGGGTATGATATATGTATGTACGCCATCATTAAGCTAAGTATGTTGTGAATCAATATGCATACCATTAACTTTACAAAAATTGTATAAATTCATATGTTTAGAATTCAACAAAATGATACAAGTACGATAAATAGAACACTCAGTCAGCAATTCATCAAAATTAGTTTCAGTTCAATCGGGTTTCCAGTATTCAAGATACAACTGTTTCAATTTAAGTGCTCGCGGCTGGAAATTCAGTTTCAGAACTGAACGTCTGTTTCGTAACACGAATTGCACCCAGTTGGGTTCAGAATTTAGCGATGCTACAGTTGAATAAAATTTAGGGTTTTCAATAGAGTATTCAATGCAATAGACAGATCCTCAATCGCATCTGTACGTCGAAAGTTACACACAGTTTAATATCAGTATGTCACTTCTGAATCTGTTCTGGACAGTTATACGTTCTGCCCTTTTATTTACAATTTAAATAGCAAACGGCAATGAAACGGAATGAAACCACTTGTTTTGTTTATCTAACAGATCCATATTTAATCCACTACAGAGTTCAGTAACATACGAATTCAGGAAACGAAGAGACACACATTTTGGGACAGTACACAGTAATCAGAGTCGCTCTGGACTGCGGTCCAGAGTCGCACTCCGATCTAAATATTATTGCATTTACTATACAGAAAACATTATAAGTTTACATAGAATTAAATTTCGTCGAGTCGTCTTCGATTTAAGCCCTCGAACGCATCATTCCAGTATGTACATAATTTACAGTGATTTTAATCATTTTCAGATACGGAAAAATTCTAGTTTTATCGGCATATTTGGGGGTATCAATTTTAGTCACTAACAATCGTATTTTCCAGTGAGATTTATACACGATATTCTTCATCATATGGGCCAATAGAAAACATCTATTTCCATCAAATTAAGCAAGTATTTTCATTGGGGTCTAGCATCGAACACCTAGGTCGCATAATATATCGGAAATCGGTAAATTATAAACTAAATGATTTAAGTTTGTATCACAACTATATTAGCATGTAGCAAGTAAAACACTTGCCTGGAAATGTCTCGGGGTTGCACGGCAGCAGCGGCGTTACGAACGCGTGATGTTCGTCGTGAAACGATTTGCGCGAGCTTGGCTCGAGATACGGAATTTGTGTCGGAGTTGCCCGGAGTCGTTGCACGGTCACTGGAGGTTGAGGGGTGCTCGGTGGTCCTCTGCGAGTGCACTGGGGTCGACGGCGTCGCTCCGGCGATGGGCTGCAGTGGGTGTCGGGGTGTGTATGGTTTTGTATATTTTGAAGAGAGAGAGAAGTGGGGCTCGGGTTCTGGATTTTGGAGTGATGATGACGATGCTGAGGATGTAGAAGATCAATGAGGCGTTCCTGGTCAGTTGGGGGCTCGCCGGCGTCGAGTGGAAGGGTGGGGGGTCGAGCTCGGGGGTAACGGTTTGGGTGTGCAGGGGATTAGGTTCATGGAGTGTAGTGGTGAGGAGTTATGTTGGTGGAGGAGGAGTGAGCGAGGGGTCGCCGAGGGGTTGTCGACGTCGACGTCGGCGGTGGAGTGAGGGATAATGGGTGCTCGGTGGGTTTTTGTGAATGGAGAGAAGTGAGGAAATTTTTGAAAATGAAAGAGAAGATAGAGGTGAGGGTGTGAGGAAATGAATGAGGGTTGAAGTCGCGGGTGAAACGTCGCAAGAGCGGGGCGTGGGCGTAGGCGCGAGCTGCGGCGGAGGAGACGGGTCGCGAACGGGAATGGAGGAAGGAGCCGTTGGAGAGGGAAGATGAACAGGAGCGGGTCGGGTTGGGTGTTGAGGAGGCGGGCCGAAGGAGTTGGGCTGAGGAGTTTTTTTTTAAAAGAATTCCTTTTTTTTAAAATTCGTGGGCTGAGGAAGGGAAACAGGCCGGGGTTTTAAATAAAGAATTTATTTAAAAAAATGGTGAGTGGGTTGAGGAAGGGAAACGGGCTGGGTTCATTTTTAATTAACGATTTTAAATTGAAAAATTTTATATGGGCTGAGGGTTTAAGAAAGTAGTTTGGTTTTTGTTTAATTTGGCTTTGGTTTTAAATCTTGGGTTTTGGCTTTTAGGGTTTGGACTATGATTTCAAAAGAGTTGGAAAATAAAGTTTAAATATTAAGCTTAAACAACCAATTAAAATACGAGGGGAAAAAAGAAAGGAAATCACTGGAATTTAGAAAATAGGAAACTTTTATTATGATGGAAACGGGGATTTACACGCACCGTGCTTCGCAGGTGTAGCGTAGCACTTATGCATGGGGCTTGACGGCTTGCGCACTTGTAGCGCATCACAAATATATGCGCACATGCATTGCACGTGGTAAGCTTGCGCATGAGATCGGTGGCTTACGCCACCTGTTTTGCACATGGTGCGCATACGCAGCCCAGCTTGACGCTTTCACTTTGGCGTTTTTGGTGAAGTTTAAGTTTCGAGCGTCAAATTTTGGCGGTAACAAATCCTAACACTAACCCTAACATTAACCCTAACCCTAAACATAACTCTAACCATTAACCATAACCCTAACCCAAATTAACCCTAACTCGGCCCTAATTAACCCTCTAACCATTAACCATAACCATAACCCAGCCCTAACCTATAACCTTAATCCTAACAGCAACAACAATAACACCATGCACCAATAAAAAAATTAACAATTAAATTTCTAAAATTGAAGAAATCAACAAAAAAAATTTAGGAAAATTAAAATTGATGAAACTAACCTGGAGGCAAATCGAATAGAGGTGGAGACGACGAGATGAGCTCGAGGCAGTGGTGACGAGATGAGCTCGAGCGCGCAGAATCGAGGCGGCAGCGACAACGATTTGAGGCGATCGAGCTAGGTAGCCAAGTAGGTGAGGAGGCGAGGCTGAGGAGCTCGATGCGGTGATGACGAGGCGGCCATGGAGGCGAGGCGCACATAGGAGGTGAGGACGAGGAGCTAGGCGGGAGAATTGGGGACGATGGAGGGAGTTTTTTTTTGGGGATGGAAGAGATAAGGCTCGGGAAAAAATGGGTGAAATTTGGGGTTTTATCTCGGGTGTGTTGTGTGGCTCGCCACATATTGTAATTGGTAGCAGTTTGAACCGCTACCAAATCCATGTCAACTGTTACGATAAATTGGTAATGGTTTTAACCGCTATCAATTTCTCGTTACTGTTGCCCACATTTATAGTAGTGCACATGCATGTCATTGGTTTTATAATACAAATTCGACATGTCATTTTTCATTTCCTTTTTCATCTAATAAAATTATCTTTGAATCTAAATGACGTGCGTCGTATCACGTCAAGATGTTACCTTCCGCGGATCTGCTGTCGAGCGACGATGGACGGATGAGATTGATTTGGAGGTTGACTTCTGAAGTGTGTGGATTCTCAATGGGTTTTATGTTGTGGTGGCCGAGCTACCTGCAAAGAAGTCCCGGGGTGGTTGTACCACCGAGGACCCTCCGACGATCAAGTTAGTGGTGCAATTTGGGCAGAGTAGCGGCCTAGTGAGGAGAGAATTGCGTCCCTTGATCGTCTGAAAGAGGGGTTTATATAGCGGTAGCGATGGGCGGGCAGGCGCGAGAATCACGCCGGCCATTACGCACCCGACATCACGCCCGCATGATAAGCGGGATCCTGCATTAATGGCGAGATAGGCTCGTTAATGGGGGATCGTGATGGCGTGGAACGTGGGATCGTGGGCGGCGGATATCTCGTGCATGGAGAGATTCGCGGAGCCGTGGCGTGAGAGCCTGTGATCATCTCTGCGGGTCGGTCAGGATGAGACCGAGGAGGATGAGCTCAGCGGGAAGCTCGGGGACGAGCGGGAGACCGAGGTGTCCTGGTTCTGCTAAAGCCCGGAGACGAGCTGAGGGGGCCGAGGAGGCCAATTGTGCGGGGGCTTGGAGGTGAGCCAACAGTTGTTTGTAAGGCGGGCACAGGAGTTGTATGGTCGGTCACAGAGGGTCGGCCACATCCAAAGGTCGCAGACCCAGGCGTTCTTCCGACGTATTATTCTTGGTCCTTCCTTGCTGGCTTCGGGACACGTCATCAGCCACATGTCATGATCTGGGAGATTGCCGATATCGAACATCATCGTTATCCCCCCACTCTCATCCTGATCTGATCACAGGTCGGGTCGAGAGTGGTCTTCCGGCTCACCCGAGGTGAGTTCCTTGTCGTAGATATTATAAGCGTGCGTTCCCGGACAACCAGCTGCATTTTCCTGATGGCGTCAGCGGATCGGGGGCCAGATCCTGCATTAAAAAGGATGCGCCGGATAGTATGTACGTCCTCCGAAGCGACAGCCCACGTGTCTGGCGCTGGTTGGCTGACGCGACGGGCCGCAGATTTGCGACGTCCGATGGGGTACGACCAATGCGCGTGCGACAGGTGGAGCGATAGTGGCCATCGAATGCGATGAGTCTTTTGGCGGGAGACAGCCGTCACCGTTGGATGTGCACGCCGGTATCCATAAATAGAGGAAGGGTCCTCATCAGGGCCTATACCTCTTCATATTTTCCTCGTCCAGAGTCTTGTTAGCTCGGCGCTCTTCTCCTCAGTTCGGACTCCTCGCTTTTGATCTCCCGAGGACACCTTTCTTCAATCAGGTTAGATGTCTTCTTCTGAGGAGTCTGTAGATGTAGTGCGGGTAGAGTCTAGGGGATCCTCTGAAGCTTCCTCTTCTACTTCTTCCTCTTCTACTTCTTCCTCTTCTCCCTCTGAGCTGGAGTTCACCCGAGAAGATAGGGTGGCCCCTAGAGTTCAGGCCTTGGGTGTTTTCGGCGTGCGATCCTCGCTGAGGCGCGCGGAGGAGCTCGCTAACATCAAGACCCGTTTCTTGATCCCTCCCGGTTATTCGCTTCGTTAGGCCGAGGAGGGGAAGAGGGCAAACCAGGTACAGGGCAAGGAGATTGCCTTGTACCTGGAGGCCTTTTGGGCCGGGGTGCGTCTGCCCTTCTCCCCTGAAGTGAGTGAGGCATTGAATTGTTTCGGGTTAGCTCCGGGCCAGCTAGCGCCGAACTCTTGGAGAATCGTCCTCGGGTTCCTGGTCCGGTTGAAATTGTGTCAGATCCCCTTCAGCCTGAACCTTCTCCTCTCTTCTCTTTACTACAAGAACCACCCCGGAGCTCGTAGGTGCGAGCCGAGCTGGGTATACCTCTTTTTTAGAAGACAACGGGAAGACGCCCCCGGGTCAGGGGTTGTCGTAGTGCCTTCTTCTATTCACGAATGGAAGAAAAAGTTTTTCTTTATCGCGCCGCCCGAGGGTGAGGATTGGCTTGTGCCCACCCTGTGGCAAAGGGCTAGCTGTCCGCGGGTAAGGCGGTCGATTGATCCCGACGCGGTGAAGGTGTCAAAGTGGGAGCCCCTCCCTCGGGTTGACGTGCTGCTGTCTGAGCGGGCCCTCAGTTGGGCCGGGCTCAGCCCCGCCGAGTGCGCGGGTATGTTGGGAGCTCTTAGGCGACCAGTTTAGACTTGTGCCATTTTTTCATTTTTCCTGGCATCGCTGACTCCTCGTATTTTTGTCTTATGCAAGACCCATAGATATGAGCAAGTTCCGCACGGCAGTGGTCGACGTGAAGAGGAGGAAGAAGTCCAAAGGCGTCGATCCTTCTCACCCGCCGTCCGTTCGAGCTCCGCCGGTGGCCCTTTCACCCAGGTTCCCCAGCGAACCCCGGGCCCCCGAGTCTAGTCGTGCGCCGGTTCGAAAGCATGCCCGGGCGCAAGAGCCTCGGGCCCCCAAGGTGGGAGACGAGGAGGGTTCTCCCGCGCCGTCCCTCAAGAGGTCTCACAGGAGAGTGCCTCGCTCCCTGGCTTCCCCGATCCTTGTGGACGATGGGGATCTTCGCTTCGAGGTGCCCTCGGGGCTTTCTGTCGCCGATAGCTTGCTCTCGGATATGGAGAGGTCGGTAGGAGGCAGGGTCCCTCGAGGAACTCTCCGGGCCCAAATGGTGGTGATAGCTCAAGAGACCGTGTAGGTTAGTGTTCGCACCTCACCTAGTTTTTCATTCAGCACTTTTGTCTGCGTGGTCGGGTGCTTTCCTCGCCTTTTTGACCCTCTTTCTTTCTACAGGTCCTCCAGCACGTTGCCATCATTGTCCACATGGAGGACGAAGAGATTGTTCCGGCGATGCGGGCCGCGGGCGAGTTCTCCTTGCGGGAGGAGAGCTTAAAGAATGAGCTGGGGGCGGCGATGGAGAGGGCGGCTGCCCTTGAGGACCGGGTGGAGGCCGAAAATAGGAAGGTCGCTCGGTACCGAGAGGTCGCCCGAGCCGCAGAGTTCCAGTTGGAGGACTCCCAGGTGCTCCTTGCCACCATGAAGAAGACGGTGAGCACTCTCCGGAAGGAGAACGAGGTGGCGAAGGACCAGGCACGGAAGGCGGTAGAGAGCTACAAAAAGTCGGATCAGTTCTACACCGACCTTGCCAGCGTCGGGGGTGTCATTTGGCATGACGCCCTCGACTCTGTCAAGGCTCAGATACCGGAGTTCCCTGGCGCCGAGCTTCGGGCCTTGTACCCTCTCGCCGACGACAAGCAGGGGATCTGTAAGTGCACGGCGGCGCCCCGGCCGTCAACCCGACGGCCAAACGCGGAAACGGTGGTAAACTTTAATTTTGCGGACTTAGCAAACCGGCACCACCGCGCACTAACCTCCGGATCGTAACCATTAACAAGTCTAAGCTACTAACAAGAAAGGGAAGAGATGTACCGACAGATCCGAGTCCTCCGGTCTTCATCTCCACTCCGATCTCCTCGCGGGATCTCCGGTCGTCGCCTCCTTGCCGGAAGGGCACCACGTCGCCTGCATCTTTTACGGGCTCCCGCCTCTATACCGAGGCAACTCGGGCGCGAAGTAGGCTACCCGACGCGTCCAAGATATGCTGTAGGAAGTGTAGTGCTTTGTCTCTTTGGGGTTTGCTGCCTTTGGATGGAGGAATGGTATAAAGAAAATTGGTGCTTTCAATTTTCTAGCAATGGAATGAGATGAAGAATGATATACACAAAATGAATCACTCTCATTTTTCTTCTCTCAAGGATGAAGCTCTCATTTTCTTCTCTTTCTTTTTCTCCTTCTCTCTTTTCTAATGAATAATCTCACATGCTAAAGAGAATGGTGGAGGAAAACAAACTAAATCATATGAGGGAGGTGAGTGTAGGAGAAGAAGGAGGTGACCACAACCCAAGACAAGAAAACATACAAGCATGCTTTACTTTAAACCCATCCTTATTCAATCAAATCTCATTTAATGCAAGAATGGTGCAAAAGATAATGAAAGCTATCATAATCAATCTTTATGCAATAAAACCCCTCCACTAAAGTTATTTGCACAATTGCAAATAACCCCCTCCATCGGAAAAGTCCGGCCGGGAAAGAACAAAGGAAAACCGGCCGGAACGGAAAGCAAACTGGCAACTCCAGAAAACTGGTCCCGTAATAAATTACAGGAAAACCCCGATACTGTGCATACACACCCGCATCTGTATTCCGTCCGGATTCAAATGCAAAAAGACAAAATCTACACTGTACTAAACTAGGACCGGCTTAAACCAAAGCCGGCTAGTAATATCCGTTCGATCCTGATCCGTGCAATACCGCACGTATCTGATCGAACCCTGCCATATACCTATACGGCTACTAGTACAAACCGTCCAATCCTGATCCGTGCAATACCGCACGTATCTGATCGGACCCTGCCATATCTCCATACGGCCTCTACAGCGTTTCGCCCGAAAGCTTGAGTAACTGAAAGTGTGGTGGACTCTAAAGACTCGTCAATACTATGGCTGTGGATTTAACCACTAGCACGTCAGAGGTATAAGCCAATACGTGACGGGCCACCAGCTATTGACCAAAAGGGACGTCGATGAGGAAGCTCACCCCGACACCCAACTGAGCCTGTCAGTGACAATATCCGTACAGTCCGGTCCGTTCGTCTATGAGCATCGCATGTCGGGCCTAGGGGTTTGGTAAAAGTCAGACCCCCAAAAGCGGTACAAGTCGTGTCGGAGTGTAGCCCAGAACACCCTGAGATACTACTGGAATACCTACCAGTAAATCTCCTGCCTTGGCCAAGGTCTTCGTGTAATGGCTCTCCTAGACACAGCGCGACCTCACCCCCAATACCGGGAGAGACGAAACCCCCGAAGATCCGCTCACTGCCTCCATGTGGCTCGGGACTGTACCCAACTAAAACCTGTTTGCACGACTCCTTTGAGCCGTGGTAGGGTAGTAATCAAAGCACAGTGGGAACTCACACGAGACAAATGACGATCCCCAGGTCGATGAACTAACCTGTACACATGTCACCTGGGAACTGCTATCTGACGTCAGGTATAAGACCAACTAGCATGTTCCCGGCGAGTCCTGTCCGGTGTACTCATAACCCAATGAGCACCTGTACACATCTTAGGTGATCCAACTGACACCAGTGGCTTGTGAGACCGGCCACCGCCCCTCGTCGGGGTCTCGACTGTATACACTAGTCTACTCTGGAGAATCGATGCCCTGTCTCGAAACTCCTACGACTAGGGACCTTTTAAGGATGTGCTAATAGACTCCAGCTCTCACTTATATGATCGCCCTCATACTGCCGGCAGTCAAGCAAGAATCCTAGGGGCTCTATCAACGTGCAATAGTGACCTGTCATGTCACCTAAAGCAGTACACGATGATAAAGGTAAACCAGATAGCATACTATCATCTCGAGTAAGACTGTCCTACCGGGATAGGTCCTCCCTCAATCATTGCAATCACGTGCCTGTGATCCAATAATTGACTCTGAGGGCACTATCTCCAACAATCTCCCACTTGCACTCAAGGCTAATTATTGCGATGTCGCATACTCACAGCCCGTGTGATACCGAACACCCAACTCCTCTACTGGTCAGTCTCACAAAGCTCGTTTGCGAAACTATTGCGTTCAAGGAATAACCTCAGCGAGTGGATCCGCTTAGATGTTTCTTTCTATGTCTCTCTATATCTCAAGTTCGCGGAGAAAACTATCTCCCGAAATGAGCAATACCTATCTTAGAATGTCTAGATGTCTGATGGGACCTAGCTCATAAATGAACTCCAAATCCAAACTTCTTAGATTGTATCGTCAACTGAACTTAATCAGTATCCTGCGCCATGCCACCCTCAGTATTGCCTTGGACCACCTATCCAAAATACTGCCCCTCGTCAGAAGGAAAACTATAACTCTGACAACCTCCTTGTCGTCCATGTCACCTTGGAAGCCTGGAATGATAACTGTCTCCCGAATGAGGCTGTCGTTATCATATCCCTAGAACAGCCACTTATGTTCTAAAACTGCTTCCGACTGTTCCTCCAGGATTGGATCAATGTCAACTTATTGCATCTCGTGCAAGAACAACATCTGGTGTGGTACTTGACATCTCATGATTGACTCAATTGCCTAAGCAAGTGATCTGCCAATCATGTACATCCCTCTCTACTTTAGTCTATAAGACACCTTTAGAGAGGGTGACTCCATTACCTGCAGGTACACTACCGTGCCAGGAGTCGTCCATTCTAAATACTCTTAGAATGCTGTCAAGGTACCCTGATTGGGAAACCACCCAAATCTAGATCTAAAACCATAGATCTAGTAACCAGTATGTCTGATATAATGTCCAAGTCCTTTGTGGAGAAACCACTGTGTGACGATCAAAGTATAACCGATCGTAGTAAAGGAATATCACTTCCTACTACCTTCTCAACAGATCCATCCCATATTCTGATGACGTCAAACCTATGACTGTCACATCAGAAATGGATGATCTATCTCCGCTACATCTGCTTTAGTCTATAAATAGACATAAGCCTGATGTCCACCAATGCTTCCGCTGCTCCCACTGACTACGACAACCCTCTGGCAGAGTCATATAGACGTGCACTTCTAAAGCAAGTTTAGAACGACGCTATACTCATCCTCTTGCCGGGTCTCGCAGCCTGGAACAACAACAATGGCAAGTGTGGGTAAACAAGAACTTCCCTGTCACCGTCCTTGAGGCTACCGGAGTACCTCTCGGGTGCCTGAAGTTACCCACCTTATCTGCGGAGTGGCCAATGGAATGTCAAATCAGATTGAATCTTTAGGTTCCTCTATCAAATCTTCAGTAATCGTTTGCGGTTCTGGAATCACTTCCAGTTCTACCATACTCCCACTACTGTTTTTGAAAAAATCCATTTTTAATAAAACTGTGGCGAGTCTAGAACAATATTTCTATTGATCTGCCAGATGGTAGAAAATCAACCCTCGTCATAGCCTGGGTCAACCCACAAACAGCCATTACAGAAACGTGCCTTGAGTTATCCAGAGTCTGGTTTTAATCATAAGCCGGACAACTCCCCGTACCTTAAGAATGTTAAGATATGAACTGTACTATATCCAATATAGAACCAGAGGCACTGATTTAATTGAACCAGATTCAAATCATGCAACTATCTCCAGTGCATGTCAACTAAACGGAAGGAGGCCGATCAGCGTTACTCAACTTAGGAATGCTTCCAATTATGAGTAACCTGAAAGAGAAGTAATTTCTCTTTATCATTACTATCAACTGAATACCATACACAAGTATCTACATCTTCGATTACTTTGAAGAATCCCGATACTTGCTACACCTGGTTCTCTACTCTATTCAAATACCTATAACTCCTCAAAACTCAGACCCTGTGTTTCTACGAAACACATGTCTAAGAACTAGAGAAGTCAAAAGTAAACAGAATATAGTATGAGGACCAACCCCTCTGTCCTAATGGACACTGGACAACATACAATACTCTGTATGAGTCCGCTGAGTCTAACAACTCTTCACTGTGTGTCGTAGGTTGAAAACTGTACTTATGGTTAAGAAGAATTACACCGCTGTTTAATGCTCCTTACCTAACCATCCACTGATATAGGTAAATGTCATCGACATAATATCAAAAGGTATATCTCACTCTATGAAAATAGACGTACAGATATATCAATTTGAAATTGGTGCACAACAGCGGATATTCAAAACCAAATATTTGCCGACCGGCAAACAGCCCAGGTCATCTCCTCAAATATCACCGATTACAACGAATCCCGATATAATGAGGATGATCACCCAATTCCCAATGACTTACTCCCACTCATCATCTGTAAAACCATACAGATGTGAGAATCAAACCTGGTAAATACATACCCTGGAGCAAGTGTCTAATCGGGAAATCAGTTTTCTTTTAACAGTACACAGCTTAACTGAAACATTGAAATGTTTCGGTGTGGTATCCCGGTATTCTTAGTAATGCCTCTTCCATCATCCAGATTCACAACCATAACCTTATAATTCTTTGCCACCTCTCCAAATCCCTTTATATGTCTTTAGTCATTACCTTCTGTACACCCCTTTAGGCCAAATGGTTTTCTTCCTTCCCTACCGTTCGGCACCAGCCTATGGTTTGGAAGAAGACTATCCAAAAAGCATGATGGGTGTACTGTCCTAGTCCTAGGAGCACTCGCAATGCGAGAGAAGGTGAAGATAAAAGACAACCGAATAAGCCTTATTCCTATTTCTCCTGGACCAGAATCCATCCCCGAACTGGAACAGGTTCCTTTCGAGTTCGTATATAACCATACAATGGAGTATCCAATAAAATGGGATCTTCGTAGTGATACGGAGTGTCCTGGAGAAATACAAAGGTGATTTAGGATTGGCGAAGAAATACTTGGTTTGGTCGTGAATAGCAGTCGCAACTTACTTTGCCCTCTTACTAATCCCTTGCTTTGTCTTAATCTTAATACCTTCTGTACACCGTTTAGGCTAACTGGTTTTCTTCATTCCCTACCGGTCGGCACCAGCCTATGGTTTGGAAGAAGACTATCCAATTTGCGTAATAGGTGTACTACTCCTAAACCAAGGAGTACTCGCAACGTGAGAGAGGGTGAAAAGAAAAGACAACTGAATAATCCTATCCGTTTTCTCCAGAACCGGAAACCATCCTCGAATTCCTTCGAGTTTGTATCTAACCATACGATGGTTTTGTCCAATGGAAGTGGACGTTCGCAGTAATACGGGGTGTCCCGGAGAAAAGGGTAAAAGTAGGAGTGGCAATGAGGTCTGCAACTCTGACAATCCAAAAGCCAGTGTTAAGAAGGTTCGGTCAACTTGGTCACTGAGTCATAGTCTAGGGTCGGGTCAATGGTCGCTGCCAGAGAGAGAGAGAAAAGAAACACTCAGCGTGCACTCTAACCTAGATCAGAATGGTTACCAATTTATCTAATCTGGAAACCTCCCACTGTACCTCAAACTCTCCTCCAAACCTGAAAGAAGAATTAGTCGGGGTCACCCGAGGAGTAAAATAACTCATCAGTGGGAATCGGGATCCAACTATCATTGCATGATAACGTGACGGAATCCGCTCACGGTGTCACACTCCAGAAGGTATGCGCATATCTGGCAAGTTTCAGTACTTTTGAGACTCCCGATGTGATTTTTACCCCATGCTCTTATGACCTTGACTAAGGCCAACAAATCATAAGTCACATGTCAAGTTCTACCCGTCATTGTCCAGGTTGATTTGAACCCACCCGTACAAGCCCTTGACTAAGGCCAACAAGGCTATACGACTGTCCCAAACCAACGCATCTATCTATGCAGCATATGAATATCCAATAGCTACCAAACACTGTGCCTTGACTAAGGCCAACAAACACAGCTTGAATACTATTGACTATCCATATGAAACGACGGAGGGCTACGAATGGTTTCTGGCGAAAACCTTTAACGTAATGAACTTGATCTCGTTGAAGGAACGGATAGCTTTTTAGAAAATATAGTGACGAAAACCTTTACTAAAAAGGTCACTCCTGGTGAAGGGATCTCGGCTCTTTCCCCGTAGAATGGGGTGCAGGATATTCCAAATGAATACCTCGATGCAAAGCAAAAGTAATCGGCTATAGTGAAGTTACTGTCCTGACGCAAACTTTTGTCCAAGGGGTCACTCCCGGTGAAGGGATCTCGGCCCTTGCCTCGTCGACTGAGGAGCAGGATATTCCAACTGAATACCACGATGCAAAACAAAAGAGAACGTCCTTGCAATAACAGCTTTTTGAAAAATGTTCCAACAACATCAGAATAGGTTTGTTTAACTTGCATTGATCCGAATCAACGCAGTCCCATCAATGATCACACCACAAAGAACGAAAATATACTGACGTACGTATATGCCATCCGCATTCGCCATTGGGTCCCGTCATCACCCGTTAGGTTAGCTTACTAACGGCAGAGCGGGGACTGGACTAGCGCGGGTGAAAAACATATACAACATCTACTAATATATATACCAATATATTATATTCGCTCAAGGCGTGAATAGAAATGCAACATCACAGAATGTACAGCATCACAGAACAATACAGATATCTGGGATCCCCGGGTTTCACAGAGCCACTACTGAAACCCGACGTTCCCCTGGTCGTGTGGATAGCCTGTGCAATGAAATCCTAGACCCCTACGGGCGTGGAAAGTCACCCGCCAAAACCTGAAGCGAGGCAGCCCCCTTCAGCTCCGTGAATGGACCACCCAGCACTCCACGGAATCCGGCAACTTGGGCACCCCTCCTGGGTCAACCTGTACCCCCTACGAATGCGGCGAATAGCCCGCCAATCCCAGAGTGAAGCCCCCTCCGTCCCAATGCCATGAGATGCAGGCTTGTTGCCCTCTAGAACCCGTCTATCCGTGCACCCCACCGCGGGGTAATCCTAGTACAGAAAGTAAAAATACAAACAACGGGTACATCGACCGCAACCAGGTCGTGCCCCAAAAAAATAATACAAACAGGCAGTGACGGCAGTCCACATGTCGGACGCTCGCCCCGCAATATCAAATGTACATAATACCACCACAACTGTACTAGCATTGCAACCAGGCTATCCCCACGACCGATCCGCAACATCACAGCATAAACATAGAACATCAACGTGAAAGTCACGTTCGCAAATCCGTCTAACCGGGCTATAGCAGTTAGACAGGATTTACCGATCGAGTGACATTCACGGTCGCAGATATAATGTAAATACTGTGAAAAATGTGTTTAAAATATCCGATCGATCAAAAATTAACAAGTGGGTCCTTAATCAAAACTGTAGCACTCACAGAAATCCTGGGCCCAATTTTAATATTCCAAAACCCATATTTTAAGCCCATAAGGCCTCTGAAAAAATTTGGTGAAGTGATGTGAATAGTGCGCGGCGGAAGGGCCGCACGAGGGGGGGTTTCGCGGCGGTTCCGCGCTCCTACTGTGGAGTTACTTCGTCAAATTTTTACAGAACTCTTAGATTTTCCAGTACATCAATATTTTACAACCTGAAAAATTTTTCGAGACCAAAAATTTTCAACAGAAACTGATTCGAACTAAAATGCAGTTTTGGAACATTCGATCGATCGAAACAGAAAAACACATTACACCAAGCTAGACTATGTTAATGGCGAGGCTCTGATACCACTGTAAGTGCACGGCGGCGCCCCGGCCGTCAACCCGACGGCCAAACGCGGAAACGGTGGTAAACTTTAATTTTGCGGACTTAGCAAACCGGCACCACCGCGCACTAACCTCCGGATCGTAACCATTAACAAGTCTAAGCTACTAACAAGAAAGGGAAGAGATGTACCGACAGATCCGAGTCCTCCGGTCTTCATCTCCACTCCGATCTCCTCGCGGGATCTCCGGTCGTCGCCTCCTTGCCGGAAGGGCACCACGTCGCCTGCATCTTTTACGGGCTCCCGCCTCTATACCGAGGCAACTCGGGCGCGAAGTAGGCTACCCGACGCGTCCAAGATATACTGTAGGAAGTGTAGTGCTTTGTCTCTTTGGGGTTTGCTGCCTTTGGATGGAGGAATGGTATAAAGAAAATTGGTGCTTTCAATTTTCTAGCAATGGAATGAGATGAAGAATGATATACACAAAATGAATCACTCTCATTTTTCTTCTCTCAAGGATGAAGCTCTCATTTTCTTCTCTTTCTTTTTCTCCTTCTCTCTTTTCTAATGAATAATCTCACATGCTAAAGAGAATGGTGGAGGAAAACAAACTAAATCATATGAGGGAGGTGAGTGTAGGAGAAGAAGGAGGTGACCACAACCCAAGACAAGAAAACATACAAGCATGCTTTACTTTAAACCCATCCTTATTCAATCAAATCTCATTTAATGCAAGAATGGTGCAAAAGATAATGAAAGCTATCATAATCAATCTTTATGCAATAAAACCCCTCCACTAAAGTTATTTGCACAATTGCAAATAACCCCCTCCATCGGAAAAGTCCGGCCGGGAAAGAACAAAGGAAAACCGGCCGGAACGGAAAGCAAACTGGCAACTCCAGAAAACTGGTCCCGTAATAAATTACAGGAAAACCCCGATACTGTGCATACACACCCGCATCTGTATTCCGTCCGGATACAAATGCAAAAAGACAAAATCTACACTGTACTAAACTAGGACCGGCTTAAACCAAAGCCGGCTAGTAATATCCGTTCGATCCTGATCTGTGCAATACCGCACGTATCTGATCGAACCCTGCCATATACCTATACGGCTACTAGTACAAACCGTCCAATCCTGATCCGTGCAATACCGCACGTATCTGATCGGACCCTGCCATATCTCCATACGGCCTCTACAGCGTTTCGCCCGAAAGCTTGAGTAACTGAAAGTGTGGTGGACTCTAAAGACTCGTCAATACTATGGCTGTGGATTTAACCACTAGCACGTCAGAGGTATAAGCCAATACGTGACGGGCCACCAGCTATTGACCAAAAGGGACGTCGATGAGGAAGCTCACCCCGACACCCAACTGAGCCTGTCAGTGACAATATCCGTACAGTCCGGTCCGTTCGTCTATGAGCATCGCATGTCGGGCCTAGGGGTTTGGTAAAAGTCAGACCCCCAAAAGCGGTACAAGTCGTGTCGGAGTGTAGCCCAGAACACCCTGAGATACTACTGGAATACCTACCAGTAAATCTCCTGCCTTGGCCAAGGTCTTCGTGTAATGGCTCTCCTAGACACAGCGCGACCTCACCCCCAATACCGGGAGAGACGAAACCCCCGAAGATCCGCTCACTGCCTCCATGTGGCTCGGGACTGTACCCAACTAAAACCTGTTTGCACGACTCCTTTGAGCCGTGGTAGGGTAGTAATCAAAGCACAGTGGGAACTCACACGAGACAAATGACGATCCCCAGGTCGATGAACTAACCTGTACACATGTCACCTGGGAACTGCTATCTGACGTCAGGTATAAGACCAACTAGCATGTTCCCGGCGAGTCCTGTCCGGTGTACTCATAACCCAATGAGCACCTGTACACATCTTAGGTGATCCAACTGACACCAGTGGCTTGTGAGACCGGCCACCGCCCCTCGTCGGGGTCTCGACTGTATACACTAGTCTACTCTGGAGAATCGATGCCCTGTCTCGAAACTCCTACGACTAGGGACCTTTTAAGGATGTGCTAATAGACTCCAGCTCTCACTTATATGATCGCCCTCATACTGCCGGCAGTCAAGCAAGAATCCTAGGGGCTCTATCAACGTGCAATAGTGACCTGTCATGTCACCTAAAGCAGTACACGATGATAAAGGTAAACCAGATAGCATACTATCATCTCGAGTAAGACTGTCCTACCGGGATAGGTCCTCCCTCAATCATTGCAATCACGTGCCTGTGATCCAATAATTGACTCTGAGGGCACTATCTCCAACAGGATCGCCCCCGGACATGATGCAGGGAAAGCGGCCCCCGGACTTATGCCATTTTTTCATTTTTCCTGGCATCGCTGCCTCCTGGAGGCATGAAGATGTACCGTGATGTTCAACGACATTTCTGGTGGGAAGGCATGAAATGGGAGATTGCTCGCTTTGTAGCGAAGTGCTTGGTGCGTCAGCAAGTTAAGGCTGAACATCAAAGGGTAGCTGGTTTATTGCAACCACTTCCGATTCCTCAGTGGAAGTGGAAACATATAACCATGGATTTCGTGACAGATTTACCGCGGAGTCCAAAGGGCAACAATGCAGTTTGGGTGATTGTTGATCGATTGACCAAGGCATCTCATTTCATTCCGTTTCGAGTGGGTCAGTCGATGGAAGCGTTAGCAGAACAGTACATGCAGGATATTGTGAGATTGCATGGAGTACCTGTAAGCATCGTTTCCGATCGTGATACCTGATTCTTATCGCACTTCTGGAGGAGTTTACAGGAAAGTTTAGGGACTCGATTGAAGTTTAGCACAGCTTATCATCCTCAGACAGATGGCCAGTCGGAGAGAACGATCTAAACTCTTGAAGACATGTTGAGAGCTTGCAAGTTATACTTCAAGGGTTCATGGGAGGATCATCTACACTTGGTGGAGTTTTCTTACAACAACAGCTTTCCGGCGACTATTCAGATGGCTCCACTCGAAACGTTGTATGGTCGCAAGTGTCGTTCACCTGTTTATTGGGACGATATTGGAGAACAAAGATTGTTGGGACCGGATTTGATCGGGCAAACAGTAGAGAAAGTTAATACTATCCGGAGTCATATGAAGGCAGCACAAGATCGACAGAAGATTTGGGCCGACACATCAAGAAGACCTCTAGAGTTCGCTGTTGGTGATATGGTATTCTTGAAGATATCACCGACTAGAAGAGTGATTTGTTTTGGGAGTCGAGGCAAGCTTAGTCCTCGATTCGTAGGGCCTTTCGAGATTATGGAACGTATTGGAGAAGTGGCTTATCGATTGGCTTTACCACAATCTTTGGCGAATGTTCATGACGTGTTTCATGTATCTCAACTCCGTAAGTATGTTCGAGATGAAACACACGTGCTGGATCATTCGGAGCTGACTGTGAGAGATGATTTGACCTTTGAGGAGCGACCGATATCGATTGTTGATCGAAGAGAAAAGGTCCTTAAGAACAAGGTTATCCCTCTCGTACTTGTTTCTTGGAGAAATCGCTCGCATGGAGAATCGACTTGGGAACGAGAAGATGAAATCCGACGGAAGTTTCCATACTTATTCTTGTAGTTTCCTGAGTGTTTATCTTTCTTTGTTCTTTGAATTTCGAGGACGAAATTCTTTTGTAGTTGGGAATAATGTAACACCACTAGTTCATTTATACCAGTTCTAGTTCTCGTATTTGCTTATTTATGGTATTTTCTTGATTTATCATGTTTTGGGTGCGAATGGTATTTCACATTAGTATTGCATCCGACCCGACCCGCTTGCTTGAAACTTGTTTGATTCATATTTATGAATTATCTTGACTTGTTACATAGACATGTGCACTTTCATAAATACGGCATACTGGAATTTTATCTGGCATTGCATCTTTTACCATATAGCATTTTAAGTCACGTAAAATATTTTAAAAATACATTGCATGGCCTGCATGATACCCCTAACCCCGTGGTAGTATCCGCGCATCTTGTTCCTGTCCCGTTCAGTAAAACGGACTTATTTGGATGGCTACGCGCACGTACGTGCATCCATTCTTGGGGGTATGCATTTTCGTTACCCGAGCATTCATTTTTCATTTTGGTTGTCGCATATATTTTTCATATTTTGAAACTAAATTTTAGACCCGACCCGGACGTATTTTGGACTAAATTTGTATTTATCTGAAAATCCAATTTTATTTAAATTAATATCTTTATTTTAAAATCAGCCGATTAAAATTTATTTAACTAACCTAAATCTTTTCTTATTTAAATCCTAACCTATAACAAATCCAGCTCTGAGCTTCTCTCTCTCTCTTTTTCCTTCTCTCTCTCTATCAGTTGGGCCCCACCACTCATCTCTTCTCTCTCTTTATCTTTCTCTCTCTTCTTTCTCTCTCCTCCCGCACCCTCTCTCACTCCTCTCGCGATTACTGTGGCTTCCTCGAGTCGCGTCACCTCCTCGCGATACGGTCACCTCCCTTAACAACCCTATATATTTTCTTCTTCCTCTCCTTATAAACCCGAGCAGCCCCTCACCTTCAACCCATCACAACTACGAAACCCTAACCCCAAAACTTCATTGCCTCATCAACCCCTAACCTCACCGAGCCTCCTTTCCTCCTCCTCGCCATCTCCTTCTTCCTCTTTCCTCCTTCCTACTGCACCCAACACAACCCGAGAACCCATCATTACCACCTACACCACCTCATCGCCGACGACCCTTCACCTCGCCGCTGCCATCACACCATTCTCCTTCTCTCCTTGTCCTCTGCATTCTCCCTCCTACACCAACCCCTGCAACCCCAGCCAACAAAACCCGAGCCTAAGCCCTAAACCACAGAACCCTAACAACAGAACCTCATCGCCGAAGTTCAGTTCATCTCCTCGTCACCTTCATCTCTCTCCTGACCCCTGTACACCACAATCCAGTGAGCCTCTTCCCTCTCTTCTTCTTCTTCCTCTTTCTTTCTTTCCCTTTTCTTTCTCTTTTCATTCTATGTTTCCTGCGTTCGCCGGAGCCGGGATCGACGCCGACGATCTAGACGACGTATCTTGACTGCGTGATCACCCTCGTGCGTTACTTGGATCCGTTCCGTGTGCCGTGCGCGCGTCGTGACATTTCGCCGACGTGGGACGTACCGTACATATCTGTTTCACATTCCGTCTAGGCAAGTTAACCTTGCTATATGCTATACTGCTGTAATCTATGTTTATTTAAATTATAATACCCTATAATGATTATTTATACACCCCATATTTAGTTTTACAGCTTTTTCAATGTCCGTTTACATCCATATAATACATTACAGATCTAGGGCATGCAAGTTTATCTTGCTACATGCTACATTACTTTATATACATCTATTTTAATAAATATAATACTGGTATTTCAAATTATGCACCCCATGTTTACTTTTACAGTTTTTCGACATCCGTCTGCATCCGTACGTGTTACTTTACATCTAGCGCATGCAAACCTATCTTGTTACATACTATATTACAATATACTGCATTCAATGGAATATTTACATCTCATATTGCTTAGTTGTACATCCCACTTTACCATTTTACAGTTTTACTGTTATCGGATACCCGTTTGCATCAATCTTATTTAAAATATATATATATATATATATATATATGCATCTATAGATCACATTAATACATAATACTGTGATATTAAGACCCCATGTTTAATAAAGTGCATCTTAATTAGTATTGGAACTTTAAATGTAACCCTAATCGATAATTGTGCATCCATATCATTGATTCTATATCTATTTGCATACCATGTCACATTATTTCATTTTATTGTTATATTAGTACTCCGCTTGATACTTGTGCACTACCTGACATGACCCGATATACTACTACTGACATGACTTGATACTTGTGCACTACTTGACATGACTTGATACATGTACACCACCTGACATGACCTGATATACCACAGCTTGACATGTTACCTGATCTTGTTACTAATGCCGACAAATCTTGGCCTGTTGTCCCTATGGACATATCATGTTGTCTCTACAGACAAACATGTACCTGCTTGATCCCGTGTTGGCATTAACTCCAGATTTATCAATACCTGACTTACACACATAACTTGGGGGTATGGGGAAATCAAGAATGTAGCCGAACGTAACTCAAAGGGCTATTACATCATGTTACCGTAGTCCCGTGGGTTGAACGGGACATAGACTCACGGTCATCATATCTTGTTACCGTAGCCCCGTGGGGTTGAACGGGGCATAGACCGATGGGTTACGATGAGGATTATATTAATTGATTTCGAATAACTTTAGAGTAGATAACCTTATAGCACAGTTTAGATTACTCACTGCACTTCACCTGTTTATATCCTGTTCGCTGATCTATATTCATGTTACGGTTTACTTGCTACTGATGACTTGTTACTGTTCATACTTCATGCCTGCATATTTCATCACATCCTGCTTGCTTAGAATTATTGATATTATGACGCACTGACGTCTGGGTTTTGCATTGCCTAGATCCCTTATCCTTATCGCAGGCAGTCCAGGAGTATTTTTGATCAGCAGGCCGAGCAGTGAGGACCTGTTAGTAGTTTAGTTAGTTTCTTTCAGTGTTTTCATTACTGATGTGAGCCCGCATTATGGGTCGTACATTCCAGTTTATTATTGCACTTGGATCTTTTGCTTCCGCATTATTTTATTTCATGACTTTTTTATTTTGGCTTATGGACATGTGTTAGATAGTTTATTACTGTTCTTGATATCCCTACAGCCGTAATGTGATTGTGGAGGGATATTTCCTATCCACAGGTAGCATGGTTGGCTCTGTCACGTGCCTATCTTAGCGCACTCTGGGAAACGGGGCGTGACACGAGGGCTTCGATCCCTGGCTTTGTGGGGGTAGGGAACTACCGGCCAGGGATAACCAAGCAAGGGCGGGCCCGGTTGCCTCTTGATGAGGGCTTTTGATCTTTAGCGCGGGAGGGGCCGTAAAGGGCCTGCTAAGGATGGGCCGAGCAGGGTTGTTTCCCAGTGCCTCTTGGTGAGGGCTTTGATCCTTAAGAACGGGACAAGTAGGATTACTGCCCGGTGCCTCTTGGCGAGGGCTTTGATCCTTGGCGTGGTGGGGTAGGGAACTACCAGCCAGGGATAACCGAGCAAGGGCGGGCCCGGTTGCTTCTTGATGAGGGCTTTTGATCCTTAGCGCGGGAGGGGCCGTAAAGGGCCTGCTAAGGATGGGCCGAGCAGGGTTGCTGCCCGGTGCCTCTTGGCGAGGGCTTTGATCCTTAAGGACGGGGAGAGCATAGTTGCTTCCCGGTGTCTCTTGGCGGAGGTTTTGATCCCTGGCGTCGTAGGATAGGGAACTACCAGCCAGGGATAACCGAGCAATGGCGGGCCCAGTTGCCTCTTGATGAGGGCTTTTAATCCTTAGCGCGGGAGGGGCCGTAAAGGGCCTCCTAAGAACGGGACGAGCATGGTTGCTGCCCAATGCCTCTTGGCGAGGGCTTTGATCCTTAAGGACGGTCCGAGCAGGGTTACTGCCCGGTGCCTCTTGGCGAGGGCTTTGATCCCTGGCGTCATGGGGTAGGGAACTACCAGCCAGGGATAACCGAGCAAGGGCGGGCCCGGTTGCCTCTTGATGAGGGCTTTTTATCCTTAGCGTGGGAGGGGCCGTAAAGGGCCTGCTAAGGATGGGCCGAGCAGGGTTGCTTCTCGGTGCCTCTTGGCGAGAGTTTTGATCCTTAAGGACGGGCCGAGCAGGGTTACTGGCCGGTGCCTCTTGGCGAGGGCTTTGATCCCTAGCGTCGTGGGGTAGGGAACTACCAGCCAGGGATAACCGAGCAAGGGTGGGCCCGTTTCCCTCTTGATGAGGGCTTTTGATCCTTAGTGCGGGAGGGGCCGTAAAAGTCCTGCTAAGGACGGGCCGAGCAGGGTTGCTGTCCGGTGCCTCTTGACGAGGGCTTTGATCCTTAAGGATGGGCCGGGCAGGGTTATTGTCCGGTGCCTCTTGGCGAGGGCTTTGATCCCTAGCGTCGTGGGGTAGGGAACTACCAACCAAGGATAACCGAGCAAGGGCGGGCTCGGTTACCTCTTAATGAGGGCTTTTGATCCTTAGCGCGGGAGGGGCCGTAAAGGGCCTGCTAAGGACGGGCTGAGCAGGGTTGCTAAGGTCTTTGCGGCGCTTCGGCCTGATCTCCGCGGGTCGGCGGGATCGCTCGGTGGCGCTCATCCTTGAGTGCTATCAATTGAGGCACCATGCCGACACTCGTGGGCGGCATCAGAGGCAAAGGGCTGAAGCGGTGAGAGCTCGGCTGGCAGAAATATGCTCGGAGTACCACGAGCAGTGTTTCCTGCACCTCCTTCCCCCACTATTGTAATTTTTCTTTTTCGGTGTACGGCTGAGGAGTCTGTAGTACCCTTTGAATAAACAAACTCTTCTTTTTGCAATGCTTTATTGATCCCTTCTTATTATATAAACAGAAAGATCTTGAGAAAAGTTTACATTGCCTTAGTAAGAGAAGTACAAGCTAGTAGATGTTCTTTTTATTGGTACGGTTTGAGCTCGGCTGATGTCCGTTGGCCTCCGCATACTACGTGGGGTGCTGAACCTCGTAGGTATCCGACATACCCCCCGCCGACATGACCATGATCTGGACGATTGTTAACTCGCCGGGAGGGGGACGCTGCTCTTGCTCGCGGTCAGCTTGCCGCTTGTCTCGTAAGTACGCTGCCAGGTGTCTCGAACGGATGAGCTCCATGATGTAGTCTCGGAGCTGTTTACAGCTCTCTGTAGAGTGGCCTTACGATCTGTGGAAACCGCAGTGAGGAGCCCGGGTGCGCTTTGCCGCCATGCGCGAGATCGGGGGTAGCTTGAAGAACCCCTCGCCCTTAGCCTCCTCTAGCAGTACCGTCTGGGAGACGTTGAGCGGGGTGTACTCCTGAAACTTCGCGGAGTAGGGCTTTGCCCGCTCAAGTCTCCTTCTCTCTTCCATCGCCCTCTTCTTTTGGTCAGTTTGCTCTGCCCCGGGGAGATTTGCATTCACCTCGATCTCGAGCTGGATCTCGCGCTCTGTTCAGGCCTTTACCTCGTCCATGGTCTTAGGTTGCGCTAATGCAAAGGAGCGTAACCACTCCTTGTGCCTAAGACCAGACCTAAGTGCTGTAATGACCGTCTCGTCCCGATGTTCTGGGACTTCAAGAAGGGCGTTGTAGAACCGGGTGACGTGCCCTTTGAATGTCTCCTTGTCTCCGCTCTTGATTGTGAAGAGGTGGTCGACGGTCTGTTTATGCCGTTTGTTCCCGACGAAGTGGTCGAGGAATTGGATGGCCAGCTCGTCGAAGGTTGAGATCGAGTGTGGCGCAAGTCCTCGGAACCAGTCTCGTCCGGAGCGAATGAGAGTGGCCGGGAAAGCTCGGCATTGGGCGGCATCAGAGTTGTCTTGGAAGCTCATTCCTGCGGTGAATGCGTCCAAATGGTCCTTCGGGTCGGACTTACCATCAAAGAGAGAGACCTTTAGGGGCTTGTTTCGGGAGGAGACATGGACGGCGATTAGCTCCTCGGTGAAGGGTTTTGTGAGCGATTCGGAGGCGTACTTAGCCCTGTCGTTCGAATGACGACCTTCCCGATGCATACCTTCGATCTTCTTTTCGAGGGCGTCAAGTCGGCCTTGGTATCCTGACGATTCAGCACATTCTGATCTTTGGCCTCTGCCGTTGGAGACCTGTGTCTGGTCGCGGCCTCGGTTCCTCTCGTTGAGGTTCCTTAGGTCGCCTGGAGAGGTAGTCTTCGAGCTGCCGTGACGAGTCCCGTCCGTGCGACCCCGTCGAGGGAGGGGGCGTCGGTCATACCTGGGAGCAGGCGAGCTGACCGACATTTTCTCGGGAGGGACAAGAGCGCGTAGGGGCTCAGGGTGAGGCACTCGGGCGGCAGACCTCAGTGTTGAACTGTGGGACGTCCAGCAGGTCATAGAATATGTTGGCCCGGGAGATTGGCGGCCGTGGGAGGCATCGAGGCGGTGGTCGGCTGTGCCGATGCGTGCAGAGACATCTCTCCCTCTGTAGGGGTCCCGATCCTGAGGTGGGAGAACAGCGACCCAGGGAGCCTGGCCCGCCTTTTGGACACGAACGAGCGCATCCACGACGGACGTGAGTCGATCTATCCGGACGGCTAGGGCGTTGATGGCGCTCGGGGGAGGAGATTCGTCTACGTCCTCAGATCATCGCGGTGATCGCTCGCCATTGAATGGAGATCGGAAGATGAACTTTGTTCAGTGGAATCGAGAAGTTCCCACAGACGGCGCCAGCTGACGTGCGTCGAATCACGTCAAGATGTTACCTTCCGCGGATCTGCTGTCGAGCGACGATGGACAGCTGAGATTGATTAGAGGTTGACTCCTGAAGTGTGTGTATTCTCAATGGGTTTTAGGTTGTGGTGGCCGAGCTACCTGCAAGGAAGTCCCGGGGTGGTTGTACCACCGAGGACCCTCCGACGATCAAGTTAGTGGTGCAATTTGGGCAGAGTAGCGGCCTAGTGAGGAGAGAATTGCGTCCCTTGATCGTCTAAAAGAGGGGTTTATATAGAAGCAGCGATGGGCAGGCAGGCGCGAGAATCACGCCGGCCGTTACGCATCCGACGTCACGCCCGCATGATAAGCGGGATCCCGTATTAATGGAGAGACAAGCTCGTTAATGAGAGATCGTGATAGCGTGGAACGTGGGATCGTGGGCGGCAGATATCTCGCGCATGGCGAGATTCGCGGAGCCGTGGTGTGGGACCCTGTGATCAGCGCTGCAGGTCGGTCAGGATGAGACCGGGGTGGATGAGCTCGGCGGGAAGCTCGGGGCCCGGCAGGAAGCTCGGGGACGAGCGGGAGGCCGAGGTGTCCTGGTTCTGCTAAAGCCCAGAGACGAATTGAGGGGGCCGAGGAGGCTAATTGTACGGGGGTTCGGAGGTGAGCCAACAGTTGTTTGTAAGGCGGGCACAGGAATTGTGTGGTCGGTCACAGAGGGTCGGCCACATCCAAGGGTCGCAGACCCGGGTATTCTTCTGACGTGCTGTTCTTGGTCCTTCCTTGCGGGTTTCGGGACACGTCATCAGCCATGTGTCACGATCTGGGATCATCACTAATAAATCGCATGATTGTATTTGCACAATATAAAAGTACATGATTGTGATAAATTCATAAACGTTGAATTAGCCTTTGATGATTCATATATATATAGATAAGCTGTATGGACATGAAAAATAAATAAATGGTGATTAGGTGAAAAGCATAAATGACAAAAGAAAATTTCATTGTTTTAACATTCGGTGGGATCAGCGCTGAAAATTGGTTGTTCAGATTTCTGAATGATTTCATAAGCTGCATATATCGACAATGATGCAGTCCATGACGTGCAGCATTAGCATAGATATGAAAGTGATGTAGATTTGAGTGCAAAAAAGTGTCCAAAATTATGCAAGCTGGGTTCCTTGTTCACGCCTTTGAGAGTATCTTTTTACTAGTATCTCTTTTAGATAAGGAAATTTGTCGATACGCACAGCAAAAAGGAATAAGTACTTATCTTTCTTTATCCTTTACAGTTGCATAAACTTTATACCGTTGTGCTAAGAAAATTATGCTCCGCACTAAATTAGCACAATATTTGTCTAAATCTTTACAAATAACACATTAAGAGCTCATAGATATTTAAGATAAGTAAATTAGATAAACTTCATTCTATTCAAATGGAAGAAAATCTTGAAGTATGTTTTCCCCCATTAAAATAAGTAGAATAAAAATATATATTAGCAAACAAAGTAGAAGGCCCTTGAAGTCGATTTTTTTACCTGATGTGTATATTAATTTATTCCAATGATATCGCCTCATAATTTTCTAAGAAAAATAACAACAAATTGAAAAAAATTATTACATTGTTATTTTACAAAAGCTGTTTGCAGTCCATTAACATCAAGTATTACAGTTTTATTACAGATATTTATCTATCATTATCCACAACTTTTTATGAAGGAGCATAATTCCAAATTATTTACAGGATCGATTCTCTAGATATTAGTGGAGGCGCGTCGGCACGTGCGACACGTCTCCCGTGGGAAATCGTCTGGCCTCTCATTGGCCGCGTCCTTGACCTTTTCGCCTGCCGCGGGCCACACAAGTGCCGGGTGTCCCGCCCATCGACAGCGACGTCTCCTACGTGACAGCGACAGGTGGGGCCCATCTCCCACCGAATCATCCTCGGGCCCACCGCACCTGTTCCCACTGTTCAGGCGGGCGCTCTGAGAACCTTGGGATCTCCTCCAGCGTTGTACACGTGGCAGAATATTAGCGGGATTGCATGAACCTGTGCAAGCTCTGACCTGCACATATGACACGTGTCTTGGGACCACTGGGAGGAGAGAGAAAAGACCAAAAACCAGTCGCCAAGTGCGCTACGGTAACTGGGCGCGCGTGGAAATCCACGCCAGAGTATTAAAATGCATGGGGCCCACTCCATGATAACACGCCTAACATCAATCAGGGAGTTGGATGGGGTTACGTGTCACCGCCACGTCCCTTCAAGCCTTTGCGGAGGGAAAATCAGTCCACGGATTCTCAGTGCTTATAAAATCGAAAAAAACTTACTCTAGAAGGTCTCTCTAGAGTGTTTAGATGGGCTCCCCTTACATGTGGGGGGAGCTCATCCAAGGGCTATGCAAGGGTTTGCATGGTGCAAGCCCTTGCATAGTAGGACTGCTTTATCAATGCATGCAGGAGGTCTTGGTTCGTGTGTGACTACTATTAAAAGATCTTGAAGATGCAATTTAGAATTTGAATTTAATTGATTTGTATTGAATCTCAAAGGTGTATATACATACTTTACACGATGAAGAAATAAAATAAAATCTTTTCTAACAAATAAAATCAAAAATGTTATTGAAAGATTTGTAATCACAAAAATCTACATCAGATTTGGAAATCTTTCCTAATACGTCTTGCAAGATTGAGGCTCCGTTGGAGACTCCGATCTTGAAACAAAATTTAAGAAATTGACTGTGTCCAAATGCTTTTGTGAGAACATCCGTAAGTTGATCATGAGTGCTGATATGATGAACATGAATGGTGCCACCTTCAACGCATTACCGATCAAAGTGATAGTCAAGAGCAATGTGCTTCATCCGAGAGTGGAAGACTGGCTTTGCATTTAAATAGGTATCCCCAGTATTATCACAGTATAGAGTGTAGTTTTAGCAGAATTACCCAGAGTTCATACAGAAAAAAATTCACTTATAGTATCTCGGTCGTAGCATTCGCAAGTGATTTATATTCAGCTTTGGAGGAGAATAGAGAGACAGTCTTTTTGTCGAGCCGATTTTCATGAGATGGGATTCGAGCCTAGATAGAGAATATAGGCAGTGGTGGAACGATCGTCATCGCGACTTCCACCCCAGTCGGAATCACTGAAGTCCTAAAGAGTTAGAGGAAATCGTTGGCGGAGGTAAAGACTATGATGTATCGTACATTTAAGGTAACGAAGAACACGTTTGAGTGTCGTCCAGTGAAGCTCTATGGGAGAGTGCATGAATTGGGAGAGACGGTTGGCGGCAAATGAAACGTCGGGCCGAGTGAGAGAGAGGTATTGAAGAGCACCAACTAGCTGACGATATGGAATGTGGTCGAAATATGAAGACCCATTCTAACGAAGTAGAGAGGTGGTATTTCATATTTGGATGGTAACTTCTTTAGCTCATTCCATAGAGAACTTTTTCAAAAGATCGACGATGTGGCGATATTGAGATTGAAAGTCATTGTGTCGTGGAAATAGCTTATACCCCAAGAAAGTGATAAAGATCGCCGAGATCTTTTAGAGAGAAACGTTATCCAAGTTGACAAACAAAAAATTGAAGGAACTGTGCATTGTTACCTATGAGAATAATGTCGTCAAGATATACCAAGAAATGGGCTACGATGGTGTGCTTGGAATAGATTAAAAGAGATGCATCTGCCACGGAATTTACGAAGCCATTTTGTAGAAGATAGTTTTTGAGTTCTTGATACCATGCCCTTGGTGCTTGCTTGAGACCGTAGATAACTTTACGTAGTTTACAGACTTGGTTGGGTAGGGAAGAGTGAAGAAAACTGGATGGTTGAGCCATATACACATCTTCATGTAGAGTATCATTGAGAAAAATATTGTTAATGTCGAGTTGACGAAAAGGCCATTCTTGGGAGAATGCTAGGAATAAGACTATACGCAATGTTATCGGCTTGATAACGGGGCCGAATGTGAATAGTCTAGACCAGACCGTTTATGGAAGCCTTTGGCCACAAGACGAGCTTTGTATCGGGTAATGGTGTCGTCAGAGTTGCGCTTGATTCGGAAGACCCATTTGCAGCCTACAATATTATGATTTGATTTGGGAATAACATCCTATGTTTCATTCTTCATGAAGGTATCAAACTCTTAGGACATTGCAGCACGCTAATTAAAATCCTTTACAGCTTGAGATACACATGTTGGTTCAAGAATTTGGGGAATTGGATGAACAATGGTATAGTTTATATATTGAGAGTTGAAGTATTTTGGGTTCGATTTACGTTCATTGTTGATGCGGAGATTGGGGGGTTGGGAATAAATGGATAATTGTGGAAAGGGTAAATGGGATTGAGCGATTGTGGAGGAAGGTAAGGAGGTAGAGACTGAAAAGTTGGCGAGGTTATCGAATTTTAAGGATGAGGATTGTGAAGAGTCAGTGGAGGGGGAAAGGTCGAGAGTGTGGGATATTGATAATTAGGGTTCGATGGGGGTTGGGTTAGGTAAAGTGCGTAGAATGTGAAATTTGGTAGGTTGGGTATGTTTGATTGGTTACGATGCTACGCCACGAGAGGCTAAATCTTGCGGAAGAGCCGCTTGATATCTACTGGATACCTATATGAGAAAATTGGTTTTGATGAATTTGACTTAATGAGAAATGTAAATTTTGTGAGTGACAGGGTCTATACATTTATGCGCAGATTGAGATGTTGAATAACCTAAAAAAATGCAGAGGGTGGATCTAGCATGAAGTTTGGAGGAAGTGTACGACCTTAATCAAAGATAGCAAAGACACCAAAAAATCTTAAGACGTTTGTAGTTTGGGAGACGTTGAAATGATTTTTCAAATGGGAATTGGAAATTAAGAACCGGTGTGAAAAGATGATTTATAAGATAAACGGCGGTTTGAAAGACTTGACTCCAATACTTAGAGTGAATAGAGGCCATATGCAAGAGTGTAAGACCGGTTTCAACAACATGACGATGACGACATTCTGACATGCCATTGTGTTCAGGGATGTGTGGAAGAGTGGTGAGATGAGAGACACCATAGGATGTGATAATGGAGACAAGAGATGTGTATTCACCGCATTTATCAGAGTATATTGATATGAGCGGTAATTGAAAATACTTTTCGACAAGCTTTTTGAATTAGGGAAAATGGTGGCATATCAAATTTACGTTTCATAGGGTATAGCCAGACATATTTTGTGTGATAGTCAACAAAAATTATGTAATAGAGAAAACCATCAAAAGACAATCTAGTGGGTCCCCAAATATCAGTGTAAATTAATTGCAAAGGCTTAGAAGTACAAAGTGAATTTTCAGAAAAATGAAGTTTATCACTTTCATTATAATCACAAGAGTTGCATTGAAAATTATTTGTAGGTATGTTCTTGCTCTTTAGTAAGCGCGGCGGAAGCGGGAAAACACGGATAACAAAAAATTCCTACGAGCACAAACACCCGCAAACCCGAACCAATCGTCCAAACACATTAACTAGTAACAAAAGAGAGCAAGTAAATAACCTAGTGGGGGGTTTTGGGGAGTTACAACCTTTGTAGCGTGTCTGATCGTCTATCGGAAGATCCTCGCTAGAATTCTGAGCTCCCAGAAGCGCTTAAACGCCGACCGCCTCGCCGTAAATGATCCGCGTGAAAGCACCAAGTTCAAAACTTCATCCTCACTTCTCAAATGAAGAAACTCATAAATTGAACTAGCTAGGTTAATGTGTGAGGTGATGCGATCAAGAAAAACACTTTCCTTTTGAATTCTAACTTCATATCCAAACTCCACCATTTTCAAGAAAGACGGAAGAAGATGAAGAAGAAAGCAACCATGGAAATTATGTTAAAGAATTAACATTAAAATGAATGAATAAGAAGAGAAGAGAAGAAAAATGAGTCATCAAAGAAAAGAAGAGTGAAGAATTAAGAAGAAGTCAACTCTTCTTATTTCTTATTTTCATTTCTAATCTTTTCTTTTCTTTTCTCTTTATATTTATTCTTAACATAAATCATTTCTCTTTACATTATATATATAAATATATATTTATAAAGAGAAGAAAAAATGTATCAAATACATTTCTATATTACGTATCGTATACGCAATTATAATATATCAGTATCTCATACCAATATAATAAAAATAGGGAGAGTGTGTATCCAATACAAAATACTAGAAAGCATATCGAAATTCGATTATTAAATCAATCCTGACTTAATATTCCGGTTTTTAAACCGACTAGTATTTTTCGGACATTCGATTAAATCATACATTTAATCGAACTCCCGCACGTATCCAATACGCATGTCACATCAACATTTTTGCTCGGGCTGGCACATTCGTTGTAGGACTCAAAAGACCTGTCAATACACTGACACTAAGTTATATAGGATCATATCCGATTGAATCCGAAACATTTTCAGATCCAATCTCGTGACGGGCTAACCCACAAACACATCAGTGGCATTAGCTGTACGTAATGGCTATCCAGGTCTAAGAAAGATAAAAGTAGGTCGACAAGCAAATTCATCTGGACCCTACATAGTCTATAAGTGACGGTCACCGTGCAGTCCGATCTCTTCGTCTAAGAGTATCGCATATCGGGTCTAGGGTGTGGAATCCGTCAGACCCCGATAACTTGATAAGTCATGCACCAGAAGACTCATAATCAACCGAATATACAAATGATAACACTTATCAGTTTATCTCCACTGTGGTGGCCACCGACTTGTGGTTGTAGTCATGTCTTGCATAACACGAAATCAACTCCCTATACCGGGAGAGATAAATCCTCTCGATCGCTCACTGCTTCCACGTGCTTCGGGATTATACCCAACAAAAACCTATTTGCATGACTCCTTTGAGCCATGGTAGGGTAGAAGTCTAAGTATAATGGGAACACACATGAGACACTAGCGATATCAGGTCCTATGGATTACCTTGTACTCATGTCACCAGAGAACTACTATCTGACATTGGTATATTACCAACTAGGAGTTCTCGGTGAGTCCATCAAGTGTAACTCATCCAATGAGTACCTGTATACAATCCTCGATGTCAAACACCAATAGCTGCAGGATCAGCTATCACCCTCCAACCGGATCAGGAAACGTACACACTAGTCTAAACTGGAATACCGATGCCCAGTCTCGATAATCCTACGACTAGAGACATTTAAGGATATGCTTATCGACTATCCAGGACCCACTAGTATGATCTCCATCATCGTCCTGGCAGTCAAGCAAAATCCTAAGGGTTTTATCTCATGTCTAAACGATACGTGATAATGAATAAACGCATCACATTAAAGATAAAGATGAACCAGATAGCATACTATCATCTTAAGTAAGATTATTCTCTCGTATAGGTCCTCTTTTAATTACAATAATTGCTTTGAGGGCACCTATATCCAACATTATTAACTATCGAGACATTAGACATTAACTTATTTTTCCTAACAACTGACTGAAGGATGCGGTTAGAGGGATGACCAAGACGACAGTGCCACTCACTTATTTCTGATTTGGAGGTAGCGTGAATTTAAGGTTGGATGGGATGTGGGAGGTAATAGACATCATTATAGCTATCCCCATGAAGAAGAGGCGTCCCCGTGTGAAGATCCTTCACCAAAAAATTAGAGGGAAAAAACTCAAGTAAGACTTTGTTTGATTTGCAAAATTTGGTAACAGAAATTAAGTTTTGAGTAATAGATGGTACACATAGAATATTATCTAAAAGAAAAGATTTTGGGGTGAGTGCAGTGTTGTTTTACCGATATGGAAAAATTTTAAATCTGAACCATCACATATGTTGATCTCATCGGGATCATCGTAATCGGTGTAGCTATGATGAGTGATTGATTCTGTGAAAGTGTAATAGTAACCGCAATCAATAACGGTGTCGCGTGTAGCTAGCCGAGATGAGTATGGGTCGTCCTCAGGGATTCGTGGAATCTTTTAATCTTGCTTTAGACGTATTGATTAGAAAAGAGGAAGAATAATAGATAGTAGTGAAGGATAGTTATAAATTCTAGATTTATGTTAAACACGGATGTAGAATATAGATCTAGTTTAAATACGGATATAGATTTTATAGGGAAAAGGCTTGTAGGGTTCGTTAGGATTTAGTAGTCATGGATGACTAATAAAGATGACTATTTTAATCTTTTGATAGATTTAAAACTAGATTGATAGTGATGAATGAGAATTAGAGTTCTTGGAAGAAACTAGTGTTTCCACACTATTGACCCTTGTCCCTTCATCGATCTCTATTCATGTCTAGCCCTTAACAAAACAATTGTTAATCTGATCTCAAATCACGGTCAAGAACATCAATGAATTGATAGCGCGCCCGATTAGAATGTTAACGATTCTTTTGCTAAAGTTTATAAACTTCATAAGTGTCACGTCCCGCTTCCCAAAATACGGAATATAAGGGTTGTTCTCCGCCGAAAGATGCGACAGGGACGTTGGGACGTCTGGTCTGAATTTGGGGGCAGATGCTATTTGGTTTTATCCGTCCACCTCTCCGAAGATGTCAAGTTGATTTATGGCACCATGTATCGAAGGTTTAGACGGATGCGGCCGATGTAGCAGACTTCGTCAGATTCCCCCTCGTTTGAGGGGTTTTTGATTGTGGGGACGCTCTTTCCTGCAGGCGCAAGCCCCTGCACTTAATTACGCTACCGCATCGCGGTAACCACTTTCTCCTTCTCCAGATGGTCACTTCGTATCGTGTATATTTGTTTTGTTTTTGGTTGCCCGTGAATTGTATACGGAGACTAATTTATGTTGTTGCCCGTAGGGCGTGGATTAGTCCAAATCCGTATTTTCTTAGATTTGGGTTTGGGTTTAAGGATCGTTAATCTCATTTGAGACTAAGATCAACTTAAACGTTTGTTAAGGATACGTTAGTATAATTTTAGACTAAGATCTACTCAACAGGATCATTTAGATCCAACAAAAGAGCATTTGGACTCTATTGTTTTAGTTTAGGGACATTGTGGTCCAGTCTAAAGACATAATAGTCTGTAAAGTTTAAAGACGTCATAGTCTATGAGTTTAAGGACCTCACAGTCCATGGTAGTTTAGAGACATCATAGTCTGTAAAGTTTAAGGGCATCATAATCCATGAGTTTGAGGACCCCACGATCCGTAAAGTTTAAGGACATCATAGTCCACGAGTTTAAGGACCCCACAGTCCGTGGAATGTCTGGTTGTCGGGACCCGTCACCTCTCTGAAGACGTTGAAGGATTACAACAACACATATCAGAGGAGTGAAGAGATGTACCCTTGAACTAATATTGGTTGGGAGATCTGTAGTCCAATTTGGGACTAAGATAAAAAAATTTATGAGCATATGGGCTCAATTAATCTGAATTAGGGATCTGTGGCCAACTTGGGCTTGGCCCATTCGGTTAAAATGTTGGACATTTAATTAGGCCCAGTCCTTTTTCATTTAACAATTCTGAGCATTGGTTTGGGTTCTGACAATCGTTTTTGTCTTTTATTGAGTGCTGAGCACTCATTATAGCTCTGAGGGTTTATTTAAAGAACAGTTTATGTTCTCTCAGCGCACACATGAGGAGCACGTGGTGCGCTTGGCGCTGAGTGCCAGTCAATGAGTGCGGAGCGCTCTTTATAAAAAAGCGCCCACGTGAGGATCACGTGGTGCGCTTGGCGCTGAGCGCTTCTTTTAAAATAGCGCTTGGAGCGCTGGGCGCCAGACTTGGAGCGCTGAGGCGCTTCTTTAAATTGGAGCGCTAGGAGCGCTGCGGCGCTGTGCTCCAGTCTTGGAGCGCTAGGACCGCTGCGGCGCTGTGCTCCAGTCTTGGAGCGCTAAGGCGCTTCTTTAAATTAGAGTGTTAGGAGCGCTGCGGCGCTGTGCGCCAATCTTGGAGCGCTAAGGCGTTTCTTTTTTAATTGGAGCACTAATGCTCTTTTTAGGAAGCTTTGATCAGTTCTGCGCTCTGAGAATTAAATTCTCATTTATAAGAGATTTTGTCTCGTGGATTTAAGAACAAAGTTCTTATTTTTATAAGAGATGTTACAATCTCTTATATTTTGTGAAAGGCTTTGCCTTTATAGATCTGTGATCTGAAGAGAATTGAATTCTTCTTCCCCTTTTTTATGATGAGATGCTATAATCTCTTTTGTGAAAGACATCTGTCTTATAGATCTATGATCTTGAAGAAGAATTAGGTTCTTCTTCCTTGATGAGATACTTTTTATCTCTCTGTTTTTACCTTGAAGAAAAGTTCTTCTCAGAGCTTGCTCTTTTCTTTGAAATTTCTCAAAACTTGTGGGGGTTTTTTCTCTATATTTGGAAAGAGAGATCATTGGTCGTTGTAACCCACCACCTCTCCGACGACGCTGAGGGATTACAGCGCCATATATCGAAGGTGTGGAGGGATGTACCCTTTGAACCATGTCCCACTTATCAGGAGGAAGAATATGTTGAAGTTTAAACTCCTAACTGCTAAAAAGGCCTCTTTGCGTTCGCGCACGTGCGTCGCACGTGGCGGGCGCACGTGCGTCGCATGTGGCGGGCGCACATCATAAGGGGAAGCTAAGGCCCTAACACGGAGAACTAAGCTCCTTTGAGAATTAAACTCTCGCACGTGCGTTGCACGTGGTGGGCACACGTGCGTTGCGCATATGCACATTATGGAGGGGCAGCTAAGGCCCTAACCTGGAGCACTAAGCTCTCTTGAGAATTGAATTCTCCCACGTGCGTTGCACGTGTTTGGCTCACGTGCATTGCACGTGGCGCGCATGTGGTGGGCGCACATGCATTGCACGTGGCGCAGATGGCGCTTGCGCATATGCGCATTATGGGGGGAGTAAACTCCTATGAAGAGCTAATCTCCTTTGAGAACTGAATTCTCTATCTTTTCTAAGAGATATCCCCTCTTATTTATATGGCAGTAGTAGAGAAGAGATCTTTTTTTCCCGATGTAGGACTAAAAATGCATCCCCCATGTAGTAGAGCATTACTTTAAATTACAGGTGCGTACCACATTTGCTCATAACTTTTGATCCCGGATGAATTATGAGGCCTATAATATATCAAATAAAAGGATTTTTCGAGACACTTTCGATACCATCAGAATTTAGCTGTTTCCCATTCGGGAGTTTGTCAAAATACAGCCCGAAAAATACGAGTTCGTATTTTCTTCCTTAGATTACACGTGCATGGCACATTTGCTCAAAACTTTTGATCCCGGATGAATTATGAGGCGCATAATATATCAAATTGAAGGTTTTTTCAAGACACTTTCGATACCTGTAGCATTTTGAAAATTTAGAAATAAATAAAATGAATTAATTTAATAATAATATGATAAATCACAAAGTTATTAATAACAAATAAGTCAATTTCATGAGTTGTATGTAAAACAATTTAAATTAAAATTTTAGTATGCAACATAAACAAGATATAAGGGTTTTAGTAATAATTTTAGCTTCATTTTTAATAAAATAAGTGTTTTATAATAAACTAAGTTGTGAGGGGTTTTTAGGTAAAGTTTAGGATTTTTGTGCAAATGGGGTTTTGTTAGGGGTGTAAAGGAAAAAGGGGATAGAAACTTTTTAGCTCAGAATTTTAGTATAGATTAAAACAAAATAAGAAGATAATGCAAGCACACCTCTTGCTTGCATGCACAACACTCACCTCACACCTCCTACTTGCATGAAACCATTACCTCTAGCTTGATCACACCTCCTCCTTCACCTTATCCCTTTCATTTGCCATATATAAACCTTGTTCAGATCAGTGGTTTATTTAAATTCTGAAAATTTAAAGAAAAGAAAAGAAAAATAAAACAAAACATTGAAAGAACAAGAGGAAGAAGATGAAGGAAGCTAAGTTTTCATCACCATCAAGCTAGGACAAGGGGCTTAGCATCTTGGAGGAGTTATTCCAACAACTTATTATGGGTAAATTCTTAATCACGGTAGGAAATTTAGGTTATGTACTTAGTTTAATTTGAAATGAACAAGTTCCATAATATCGTATTTTAGTTAATTATAGGCTCTGTTGAAATCTGCTATTGTTTGGAAGATAATTAACTCAACTAAACAAGACCTAAATGATGTATGTAACACCTAGAGCAAACCATAGGATCACGAACCAGAAGGCTCGGATTTGGGCCGGCGACCAAAAGGGTAAATCCGGCGTCGCCGGATTTATGGGATGCTAGGTAGTTTTGGCTTGTTGGGTAGGTTTCAGTGTATAATTTTGGCCATTGTGGTGTTATTTAAACAAATTAGTTTCACTGCAGATAGGATCTGGAAGCGTATTGTAATACCCGGTTCTTTTATATACGCCTAAATCCGTATTTCTCTTTAAACAATGAATTTTGTTATTTTAATTATTTAATTATTTTAAAGAAACTTCTTTAAACCCCAAACCCAAATCTTTACTTCTCTCTTATCACTATTTTCTCAGCCCAACCAATTAAAATAAAACCCATAGCAATTAGATCCCAAGCATCCACAGCCCACTTCTTTTATTTAAATTCAAACCCAAAATTTTCCTCAGCCCATAATCTTTCCCGAGCTCTTGTACAATAAAATGGAAATTCATTTTTGTTTAAACCTCAGCCTGGCCTGTTTCCTTTACCCTTTTAATTCTTTTATTCTTATTTGTTTAGCCCAGCCCATTCATTTTTAAACTTAACCCTTTCTTTTATACCCCGGCCCGTTTCCCTTTGTTTTTCAATTTAGATTTAATTTTCCCGAGCAGGCCCAGCTCACTCATCCCACACATCTTTACACAATTAAATCCCAAATTATCCCAATTCTCTTAATTCATTTATTTTTCTTTCCCTTCAGCCCGGCCCCCCTCATTTTATTTATTCTGTTTTCTTTTTAAACTCCCTTAGCCCGCTGCCCGAGCCCACTTCCTTATTTTCTTCTATTGAAGGAAATTCTTTCGTTGGCCCGGCCCTTTCTGCTTCAGCCCACGCCCGCAACGCTCCCCTACCCGATCCGCCAGCAACAGTGTCGTCTTCCAACGGCTAGTTCCTGATCTTGCGCGCGCGATCCGCCTTCTCCGCAGCCTCCTTCACCTACGCTCGCGCTCTTGTCGGCCACGCCCGTGCACCGTTACCCTCGCAATAACCTCCCCATCTCTCCAACTCTCATCATCTCTCCCTTCCTCCTCTCCACTCACCCAAACTCACCGAGCGCCATTGTTTTTCCCCAACTCCGTCTGTCGCCCCCGACGACGACAACCCCTCAGCGACACCTCGCCAGCTCTTCTCCTCTCCCTCTCCTACACCTTCGACCACCACCTGACCCGAGCCCCCTCGTCCTCCTTTCTCTTCGAACCCAGCTGAACCCACCTCAAAATCCATGCACACCAAACCCCCTGCACCCTCCTCATCATCGCCATCATCGTCGTGATCTCTCTCTCTCTCTCAATTCTCACCCCGCACTCCCCCCTTCCTCTGTGCCCTCTCCCTCTGTCCCTCTCTCTCTCGAATTCTCAACTCTCTCTCTCTCTTCCTCACTTTCCTCTGTTCTCTCATTCTCTCTCTTTCTCAGCTTTCTCTCTCTCTCAGTACTCCATCTCTTTCTCTCTCACTCTCCTATCAACCGGCTGATACCACAAATTGCCAAAACCAAGCCCGTGCCAACCAGTTCAAACCGAGGCCAAATCTTGACGTTGCCGCTCGCGCGTGTGTCACTGCCGTGCCACACGTGTATCATGTCGCTGCCGTGTGCCCCAACGTCTCCAGGCAAGTCCCCACTTGCTACATGCTATTCATTATTAGTTTACAAATTATAATCGTATATATATCCCATGTTTTGCCTTATGTTAAATATTGCAACAAAACTGTTCGATGCTTGTTCTCATAGAAAATCATTATCAAATTTGACGGAACTGGATATATTGCATTGGCCCTTGTAGGGATGGATAACGTGTGCAAATTTCGCTGGAAAATATGACAGTTAACGACTAAAACAACCACCCCCAAGTTTAACCGTAAAACGGGAATTTTATTGTACCTGAAAACCGTTAAATTCACCATAAATCATATACACACTAGAATGGTGCGTTCGAGGCCTCAAATCGAAGCCGACTCGACGAACTTTAACCCTATACTGGTTTCCTGGTATTCCAGTACTTAAATTGTGATGATTTTTGGATCGGAGTACGACTCTGGACTGCGGTCCAGAGCGACTCCAGTTGTTGCTTGCTGTTCCGTATTGGGTACCACAAGATTTTCTTAACTCGTAGATTGCGGAACTCCATAGATTATTATAGGTAAATCTGTTATCTAGACAAAACAATTAGTTTCATTCTGTTTCGTTACCGTTTGATATTTAATCTGTAATTTAATGGATCGGGACGCATAACAGTCCCAGCAGAATCAGAACTGACATATTAGTGTTAAACAGTGTAAAACACCCGACGTACAGATGTGATTGAAGATCCGTCTGTTGCGTTGAAAACCTTACTGAAAACCCTAGAATTCATCCAACTGTAGCGTCGCTAAATTCTGATCCCGACTGGGGTTAAAATGCGTTGCGAAACGGACATCTGATTCTGAAACCGGATTTCCAGCCGCGAACGCTTAAAAATGAAATGGTTATAATTAATGATCCTGGAACCCGATTGGCTTGAAACTAAATTCTATGGATAGACAACTGAACATACTAATTACTACCTATTTATCGTTTCGCTAAATTATATACGTACGTATCATGATAAATCGTAAAAGTGATAGAATACCGTTTTTATGACACCTTAATTGTGCTTATATACTGTTCACAGCATCATATCATACCCATAACATTGTAGTGATAACCTAGTGATATCGTGCATTTACCCAGTGTTAGATTCTAGCGATGATTGTGGCAAGTACGTCAGTGTTCGTGTATCCGTGATTAAGTGAAAGTGATACGTACTTGTACACAATCAGTGACCCTATTATTCTATTGCATTGTCGACGTCTGTGGGATGCATGTACGTGTGACCATAAGTGGTATGGGACACTTATGGAAGCGCTTGCACGGGTGTCACAGATAAGGCATCCGACACTGCCATTTATCTTAGGTATTAGTCGGGACGTGCTTGATGGAGGTCATGCCTCCAGTTCTCGCTCAGACTTGTCACGGATCGGTTAGTATTTAGGGTTATGGTTAGCGTTTGATGTAGACCACGGGGTGTGGGGTAGTTTAAGTGTGAGTTCAACAGAATCTCGGGAGTCCCATGCCGGCTTATATATTTTAGGGAGATATATGGAGATTTACAGGGTATGTGATATACACCGTGATATACATGTTACATGTTGGGCCCATGGTCCCTTGCCCTTGGGTTCTACCCTTGGGTGGAGGACACTCGCGAGTGGTTGACTCTCACACTTGGACTGACGATAGGCTTAGTGATCTGTACAGTGAGACTTAGAGACTGATAGGGATACTGGCATTTATATACCTTATATACTGTGTTGACAAACGTGACATACCGTTCCACTGCTTTACTGCTCCGCTGCATTGATTACTGCACATTCATATTCATGCTGTCATCGATTACTGTTATTCATATCTACTATCACTGTTAGAACTGTCACTTGATTTTATATATTTTATATGGCTATTGTGTCGCTCTGACGACCTGAGTATGCATGCTCAGTGTGAGGAGAAGATTTAGGCTGGACCAGAACTAGACGTGCATCACAGACTTCTTGACTTGCCATTCTGAGTTACATTCGTTTGTTTCCCATCAGATCAGTTTATATCATTGTTTCTATCAGTTACTGCATTTCTCATTACCTGCGCATCATTTACTGTTTACCATGAAAAACTAGAAGCCGAAGTGTGACTACGGCAGGACATTTTCTTGACCGTAGGAGTATGGCTGGCCTTGTCTACCCCTCGTATTCCGTATTTTGGGAAGCGGGGCGTGACATGGTTTATTTGGTATCAGAGACCAGGTTTTGCATCAATTGGGATTGCAGTTTTCCGTGTATTGTTTGGCAATCTAAGACATCCCTCGGTGTAGGTTGTAAACTTGTCGTTCTTGATCCATATTCACATCGTGTGTTCAGCTATCCATTCGTTATGGTTTCGGGTGACTTGGCAAGGTTACGTGGTTGCAATTGCACTACCGTACTCTATTCAAGTAACTTAAAGTCATACAGTTGATCCCCCTTGTAATAAAATCGTCACCTCTGATATTCTTGAATCTTTGTCCTATCCATATTATGTTCTGATTCGTTTAGCTTGTGACTTATATCATTCTCAAAATTGTTGTCTCAGGATCATGTCTTTAAACGACTCTTCGTCTATATCCGCTCCCCAGAATCAGACCATTGAGATTCTGAGTGTACTGCAAGGTTTGAAAGAAGCCCAAGAACGAACAAACGACTTGTTGGCTGAAGGACTGAGAAGACAGATAAATCAGGCATCAGCGGCTGTCTCCAATCACAAAGGGATCCCCGTTAGACGAGGAAAAGAGAAGAAGATGAAGCGTCAACAGAAGCATCAGAAGAAACCCTTGCTGTGGGTACTGTAAGAGGCCAGGACATCTTCAGAAGGATTGTCGCCGCGCCCAAGGGAAATGTCTAATATGCGGATCCAACAAACATCTCATCAACGGTTGCCCAGAAAGGAAGGAACTACAAGGAGGAGATTCGTCCACTCTCCCCACTTCTGCCAAGTGAGGGTTATCGCGTAGTTCGAACTTCGACGATAAGGCGGACCTAACGCAGGATTCAACTCACGCGACGAGAATGCAACGTTATAGTAGTCGAAGAAGGATTTTTCATGTTATCTACTTTCAGCATTAATGTTGTCATCTTTTTATGAATATTTCTTTCCGTTTGAAATCTTGTATCCGTTGAACTTTTGGTTGAATGCAATAAAATTTGAATCATAATATATGTATCATTCTCATGCTTTCTCTATATCAAATTCTATTCATTATCACAGTATTTTCATTCTGATCTTTCAGTTCCTGCAACCGCATGTTTCCTATACTTCGTACCCTGAGCTTTTTCCTTGATGCATTCCACTGTCTAATCATGACTTTTCTTTTCAGGCCATGGCCCACCCTGGAGCAGCGCCGCATCTAGATGAGGATGCACAGTCATGCGTTTCCTTAGACCGCACACTGATGGATTCCGACGATGAGATCAACGGTCCCCAGGGCAATTTCGAAAACAACGATCCAGAGGGCGAAGGAGCAGCCGCCCCAGAGTTTGACATGATAGCTGATTCCGACGAAGAAGAAGGAGACCCTGAAGAGAACCCGATAGAGGAAGATCCCGAGAAAGACCCAATAGAAGTAAATCCAGCGGAGGAAGACCCCGTGGAAGAAAATCCAGAAGAAGAGAATCGCATGGAATCGGACCTCGACGAAGAAGCTCCATCCGAGGAAGAAGAACTAGAAGATCAAGACCCTGCTGTGGAAGAACTTCCAGTAGCGATGCCCGCGAGGCGGTATGGAAATGGACGCCCCTACCTGAGTGCGCGAGCCTACCGCAACCTACTGAATCTCCACAACCGCGACTGACGGAATATCTTTTGATGTTGTCTTTTGGGCCAAATAAAAATGTGTATAGTTTAGGGCCACTTTTCGCCTTTGGGAATGCCTTGTTTCAAATTTTCTTGAATGAAATAAATCTTCTCAATTCGTAAACCTTTTGATTATTGGTTCGCTTGATACTTGTTTATTGCCCATATCCATTTATTTTCTGCTGAGATTCTTGACTGTCCACCCATACTCATTGTATAGTTTTCACCCTCGATTCGACTAGAAAGTACCGCACCCTGATCCTTGGAATGAACCACCATTCATCCTTCGGCTGTACCCTGTTTGAGATCCTTCTGAGAGGAGGACCTTTCTTGTGAAATACCGAGTTCATTAACTTTTCAAATTTTTTTATTCACATGATGTGCCGACCAGTATCCTCCCCATACATTTTTCTCCTTATAGTCCTTTACCGCTCACCCTTATTTTCTGTGCTGACCCGATCCCAATCTTCTTGATCTTCAGCCTAAAGCCGCCATACTCCAACCATTGAATGATCCACATTTTCTTGTAATCCTTACCCTACCTAGCCCTATACATTTTATGTGTTTTCCTATTACCCTATATATATATTTAAGGACTTTATTATTCGGAATTTGGTTTCATTATCTTGTATTTGTCGAAAAGTGCGTATTATTGACTAATTAGCTTTATGTATTTCAAAGCACACTACTATTATCTTTATTTTTCAGTAGCGCAACCTTACACCGTGCACATTTTGTCCCATGTTTCTTATTTTCACTATATGGGTTTTCTAAGCTATTTTAAAACTATTTGATCGATACGTTTTCCTAAAATGGTTTAACCTACCGACTAAATTTCCACTACTTTATTCTTGTTATCTTATTTTCGGGTTGTGTGCTTATGATTCCTATTATAAATGATTGTTCCTTATACTTATTTTTCTGTCGTACTATCTTTAATATACTTATACGTGCACATGTTTGGATTTCGACTTTTATCGAACACACTTTGATTATTATTGTTCGCTATTGATACCTATATTCTCGTGTACTCGTAGTTGCTCTTATAGTTATTCTTGCTTTATACCTATCTAGACCTACCTTTCGTATGTTGTTCTTACTTATATATAAATTTTCAAATTTCTTCGTCCACGTACTGCTAATAAATCTTTGGTGTTAGTGTGCAATCTAATAGCTTTCGCTTATGTTTGTATAACTTATCCTTTATTTTAAATTTCGAGGACGAAATTTTTGTAAGGGTGGTATGATGTAATACCCGGTTCTTTTATATACGCCTAAATCCGTATTTCTCTTTAAACAATGAATTTTGTTATTTTAATTTTTTAATTATTTTAAAGAAACTTCTTTAAACCCCAAACCCAAATCTTTACTTCTCTCTTATCACTATTTCCTCAACCCAACCAATTAAAATAAAACCCATAGCAATTAGATCCCAAGCATCCACAGCCCACTTCTTTTATTTAAATTCAAACCCAAAATTTTCCTCAGCCCATAATCTTTCCCGAGCTCTTGTACAATAAAATGGAAATTCATTTTTGTTTAAACCTCAGCCTGGCCTGTTTCCTTTACCCTTTTAATTCTTTTATTCTTATTTGTTTAGCCCAGCCCATTCATTTTTAAACTTAACCCTTTCTTTTATACCCCGGCCCGTTTCCCTTTGTTTTTCAATTTAGATTTAATTTTCCCGAGCAGGCCCAGCTCACTCATCCCACACATCTTTACACAATTAAATCCCAAATTATCCCAATTCCCTTAATTCATTTATTTTTCTTTCCCTTCAGCCCGGCCCTCCTCATTTTATTTATTCTGTTTTCTTTTTAAACTCCCTTAGCCCGCTGCACGAGCCCACTTCCTTATTTTCTTCTATTGAAGGAAATTCTTTCGTTGGCCCGGCCCTTTCTGCTTCAGCCCACGCCCGCAACGCTCCCCTACCCGACCCGCCAGCAACAGTGTCGTCTTCCAACGGCTAGTTCCTGATCTCGCGCGCTAGATCCGCCTTCTCCGCCGCCTCCTTCGCCTACGCTCGCGCTCTTGTCGGCCACGCCCGTGCACCGTTACCCTCGCAATCACCTCCCCATCTCTCCAACTCTCATCATCTCTCCCTTCCTTCTCTCCACTCACCCAAACTCACCGAGCGCCATTGTTTTTCCCCAACTCCGTCCGTCGCCCCCGACGACGACGACCCCTCAGCGACACCTCGCCAGCTCTTCTCCTCTCCCTCTCCTACACCTTCGACCACCACCTGACCCGAGCCCCCTCGTCCTCCTTTCTCCTCGAACCCGCCTGAACCCACCTCAAAATCCCTGCACACCAAACCCCCTGCACCCTCCTCATCATCGCCATCATCGTCGTGATCTCTCTCTCTCTCTCTCAATTCTCTCCCCGCACTCCCCCCTTCCTCTGTGCCCTCTCCCTCTGTCCCCCTCTCTCTCTCTCTTCCTCACTTTCCTCTGTTCTCTCATTCTCTCTCTTTCTCAGATTTCTCTCTCTCTCTCTAACTCTCTTTCTCTCTCTCTCTCAGTACTCCATCTCTTTCTCTCTCACTCTCCTATCAACCGGCTGATACCACAAATTGCCAAAACCAAGCCCGTGCCAACCAGTTCAAGCCGAGGCCAAATCTTGACGTTGCCGCTCGCGCATGTGTCACTGCCGTGCCACACGTGTGTCGTGTCGCTGCCGTGTGCCCCAACGTCTCCAGGCAAGTCCCCACTTGCTACATGCTATTCATTATTAGTTTACAAATTATAATCGTATATATATCCCATGTTTTGCCTTATGTTAAATATTGCAACAAAACTGTTCGATACTTGTTCTCATAGAAAATCATTATCAAATTTGACGGAACTGGATATATTGCATTGGCCCTTGTAGGGATGGATAACGTGTGCAAATTTCGCTGGAAAATATGACAGTTAACGACTAAAACAACCACCCCCAAGTTTAACCGTAAAACTGGAATTTTATTGTACCTGAAAACCGTTAAATTCACCATAAATCATATACACACTAGAATGGTGCGTTCGAGGCTTCAAATCGAAGCCGACTCGACGAAATTTAACCCTATACTGGTTTCCTGGTATTCCAGTACTTAAATTGTGATGATTTTTGGATCGGAGTGCGACTCTGGACTGCGGTCCAGAGCGACTCCAGTTGTTGCTTGCTGTTCCGTATTGGGTACCACAAGATTTTCTTAACTCGTAGATTGCGGAACTCCGCAGATTATTATAGGTAAATCTGTTATCTAGACAAAACAATTAGTTTCATTCTGTTTCGTTACCGTTTGATATTTAATCTGTAATTTAATGGATCGGGACGCATAACAGTCCCAGCAGAATCAGAACTGACATATTAGTGTTAAACAGTGTAAAACACCCGACGTACAGATGTGATTGAAGATACGTCTGTTGCGTTGAAAACCTTACTGAAAACCCTAGAATTCATCCAACTGTAGTGTCGCTAAATTCTGATCCCGACTGGGGTTAAAATGCGTTGCGAAACGGACATCTGATTCTGAAACCGGATTTCCAGCCGCGAACGCTTAAAAATGAAATGGTTATAATTAATGATCCTGGAACCCGATTGGCTTGAAACTAAATTCGATGGATAGACAACTGAACATACTAATTACTACCTGTTTATCGTTTCGCTAAATTATATACGTACGTTTCATGATAAATCGTGCAAGTGATAGAATACCGTTTTTATGACACCTTAATTGTACTTATATACTGTTCACGCATCATATCATACCCATAACATTGTAGTGATAACCTAGTGATATCGTGCATTTACCCAGTGTTAGATTCTAGCGATGATTGTGGCTAGTACGTCAGTGTTCGTGTATCCGTGATTAAGTGAAAGTGATACGTACTTGTACACAATCAGTGACCCTATTATTGTATTGCATTGTCGACGTCTGTGGGATGCGTGTACGTATGACCATAAGTGGTATGGGACACTTATGGAAGCGCTTGCACGGGTGTCACAGATAAGGCATCCGACACTGCCATTTATCTTAGGTATTAGTCGGGACGTGCTTGATGGAGGTCCTGCCTCCAGTTCTCGCGCAGACTTGTCATGGATCGGTTAGTATTTAGGGTTATGGTTAGCGCTTGATGTAGACCACGGGGTGTGGGGTAGTTTAAGTATGAGTTCAACAGAATCTCGAGAGTCCCATGCCGGCTTATATATTTTAGGGAGATATATGGAGATTTACAGGGTATGTGATATACACCGTGATATACATGTTACATGTTGGGCCCGTGGTCCCTTGCCCTTGGGTTCTACCCTTGGGTGGAGGACACTCGCGAGTGGTTGACTCTCACACTTGGACTGACGATAGGCTTAGTGACCTGTACAGTGAGACTTAGAGACTGATAGGGATACTGGCATTTATATACCTTATATACTGTGTTGACAAACGTGACATACCGTTCCACTGCTTTACTGCTCCGCTGCATTGATTACTGCACATTCATATTCATGTTGTCATCGATTACTGTTATTCATATCTACTATCATTGTTAGAACTGTCACTTGATTTTATATATTTTATATTGCTATTGTGTCGCTCTGACGACCTGAGTATGCATGCTCAGTGTGAGGAGAAGATTTAGGCTGGACCAGAACTAGACGTGCATCACAGACTTCTTGACTTGCCATTCCGAGTTACATTCGTTTGTTTCCCCTCAGGTCAGTTTATATCATTGTTTCTATCAGTTACTGCATTTCTCATTACCTGCGCATCATTTACTGTTTACCATGAAAAACTAGAAGCCGAAGTGTGACTACGGCAGGACATTTTCTTGACCGTAGGAGCATGGCTGGCCTTGTCTACCCCTCGTATTCCGTATTTTGGGAAGCGGGGCGTGACACGTATATCGGAAAAGATATCTAAAAACACAAATTACGACACGGTTAAAACGCATCGCGATTTAAATTCTGTAGCGATGCAGGTTAGGGTTAAAATCCAGTAAGATTAAGTGTTAAATTGCTTGAGATAATCGTATACAATATGACTAGTACGTGGGAACGGGTGTTTTTCATTTTCATCATGTCGGAGTAGCCGTTTCCTTATATAAGTTAAATTTTGATGATTAGATTCGAATACGGGATTTTCGGAGGCAGCGAGGAAAGGGAAAGGATTGGCAATTCTTGAATAGATCCGACGTTTTCCGGTGAGTTGACTAAATATCTACCGGGGAATTTTGTAAAGATGGCGTTTTACGCCGTAGTTTATTTAAATAAAAGAGTTATTTGATAAGCCAAATTAACAATATGCATTCATAATTCACACATACCTTGCTTAGTTTCTAGAACACTAGTATCGACGAGTCATACCACGTACACATCTTATATGTTACACACACCTCATCGATATTACCATGTCACTTTTACACTTAGCATATTTATTGTTAAAATGATTCATATCGTATCTTACACACCAATAATAGTAGTAAATTGCATCATTAATATCATGTTTAATATCTGATTATTCTATATTGATGTAAGAGGAAATGGTATTTTTGAGGATTTATGGTTTTGAGTTTTGAATACTATTACATAAATCCAGTGATTTTCATGATTGATGTGACATGTACACCCTGAGATATTTTATAACTTGGTTTTATTCCGAACCGAGTCGGTGGATATACGGTTACGGATTTACAGTTTTATCCAGACTAAGTCGGTGGGGAATACAGTTGGATACATAGTGGACTTTGTTGATTTCAGGATCATTCGAGGAATGATGCCCGTGAGAAATAGAAGTTTTGTGTCGATGATGGACAAGGGGAAATGAATTTTATTGGGGATAAATGATGAGATTTCAGTTTTGACTATGAGATTCGTAGTATAGATTCATGATTTCCACATATAATCATACATTATACTTGTTCACATTTCAATTAGTACGATCGTCATATTTGCATTATTAACCGATATATGTTAGTCATATTCACTGAGTCGGAAACTCACCCCCATTGTGCCACAGTTCCTTGCAGGGGTAGAGTGGACGGTTAGCAGCGGTGCAGATCTACTCTTTCCGCTTTTATCGCATCTTTTGATAGGTGAGTTACATATGTAGTAACCTTCTCTTTTTGGTATTGTATTTTGTATCTAGAAAATCTCCATCAGACCTGTATATGACTTAGAGTGAGAGATGATATGTATATTATTGACAGTTGAGATCGTTTAGTTTTATAAATTGTGGTTTCTTTTCTTTATGTTTTGGATTAGTATTGATGTCCTATATACTGAGATTTATTTTCCGCTGTTGATATTGTTGATCCCAACTAGGGATGAAACCAAACTTAACACCTTATACTCGTTTAATATTTAACTTCATAAACTGTGATTTTTACTAAAACTAAATTTTCTATATAAAGAATTCCGCAAAAAGGATTTTGATCTTGGTAGTCGGCTTACTTGGACTGTATGCATATTTTTAGATATTATACAATCTAAGTGCCGGTCACATCCAAACTTTGGGCCGTGACAAAGTTGGTATCAGAGCTTAGAAGTAACCTTACGGAATCGAGTAGGGAATTAAAATAGGTTGACGTGAGTCCGTGATTTAGGATGACCTTTGGTTTGATGGAGTAGGTGAATTAGGATGAGTGTAGTACCGTACGTATGTTCCGCGGCATATTTACGTTACCATTCTCAGCCTAACTAACCTTAGAATGTATATCTTGATCTATTCTTCCGTTGATTCTCCGTTATTGATTGTTTCTATTCGTAAGCCTTATCAACTCTCGTCTCTTGTTCCAGTTGCTATGGCTACGCGGGCTAGGCGAGCCGCAGCCAGAGATGCAGCTAGGGCGAGTCCGCCTATGACGGCGACTGGTACACCGGACGTTCCGGCGGTGCATGAGCATGTTGATCCTCCTCCTCCAGATCGCATGACTAGGATTGAGGAGGGCATGTTGGGATTGCAGCGAGTGGTAGGACAGTTAGCTGAGGCCACTCGAGTACTGAGACAGGTTCCGGCACCGACCGTAGCAGAGTCCGAGGTACAGCCTACGCAGACGGTGGCACTGGTAGATACGAGGGTGATGGAGGTATCGCTTGCGGAGTTTATGAGATTGAGACCTCCGGTATTTACAGGGACCGATGCAGCGGAATATCCTCAGTCATTTCCTTATAGGATGGCGAGGATTGGCATATCATTGCGATTTTCTGATGCGAGGTCAGTTGAGCTAACTAGCTTTCGTTTGGAGGGATTTGCACAGGAATGGTGTGAGTCGATGGAGAGAAGGCGAGCCACGAGTCTTCCTCCGATGTCATGGACCGAGTTTTCCACGGTCTTTCTTGCTAGATTTCTTCCTCAGAGTATGAGGGACGCTAGAGCTAGCAGTTTTGAAGCGTTGCGAAAATCGGCGAGTATGTCAGTGGCAGATTATGATTTACGATTCACCCAACTGTCGCACTATGCCCCATACTTAGTACCTACGGAGGAGCTTCGGGTGAAGAGGTTCCTAAGGAGTCTGGACACGCAGTTGTATCTGGCTATAGGCTCCCAGCATTTTGATACGTATGCGCAGGCCATGGATGCAGCGATACAAGTGGAAGAGCGTTTGAGCGAGGCAGTGATTGTTCTAGAGCCAAAGAGGAGTAGACCGATTGGGCCAATGACTAGATAGTTTGGTGGAGGTAGAGGAAGATATACTCCAGGCCGCAGTTTCGGACGAGGTTGGACTCAGGGCCAAATGTTCAGTTCATACCCCGATGATCAGGGGACCCCACTTACATGTTATAATTGCGGGCGTCCAGGGCATACGGCTAGAGGGTGTACACGTTATAGTGGGACTGTTACTCCACAGGCTGCTTTACCCCTTCCACCTTCTACGCTGATGGCTTTACTTCCTCCCCCAGTTGGCGCTACACGCCAGGCAGTTGCACCACGAGGTCGAGGCTTTGCGGGCCGTTCTCAGAGAGGTCGAGGAGATAGAGGTAGAGGACGACAGGATGCGGGCAGGGGCCAGGCACGGGTATTGGCGCTGACTCCACGGGATGCCCAGGCATCAAATGCAGTCGTGACAGGTACTCTTACAGTATGCACGTTAGAGGCACATGTTTTATTTGATCCCGGTTCTACACATTCTTATGTATCTTCACGATTTGCACTTTCTTTGGGGAAAGAGTCGTCGTTGTTAGAGTTACCATTAGTGGTGATTACCCCGGTGGGAGATTCTTTTATAGCTCGGCACGTATTCAGGTCATGTTCTGTGCATATTGGTGATAGAGATTCGCTAGTTGATCTGATTCTTCTGGATATGCTAGATTTTGATATACTTCTTGGTATGGATTGGTTGGCCGCCTGTCATGCCTATGTAGATTGTCGGGGAAAGACGGTTAGATTTTGTTTTCCAGGTGAACCGGTGTTTGTTGTGCAGGGGGATTGTAAAATAACTCCTGCCGACATGATTTCTGCTCTTTGTGCGGGGCGACTCTTGAAGAAGGGTTGTCATGGGTTCTTGGCTTTTGTTCAGGACTTAGAGGTCGCTGAGATTCCATTGGACCAGGTTCCGATTGCATGAGAATTTCCTGAGGTGTTTCCTGCTGAGTTACCAGGATTACCGCCTGATCGCGACATTAAATTTTGTATTGACTTGATTCCGGGTGCGGGGCCTATTTCTATACCACCCTATCGAATGGCACCGACGGAGTTGAAGGAACTAAAAAGACAGTAGCAAGAGTTGTTAGATAGAGGGCTTGTTCGTCCCAGTGTATCACCGTAGGGAGCTCCTGTCTTATTTGTAAAGAAGAAGGACGGTAGTATGAGACTGTGCATCGATTACCAACAGCTGAATCGCGTCACTGTGCGAAACAGGTATCCACTACCACGTATAGATGACTTGTTCGATCAGTTGCAGGGAGCTGGTTACTTCTCAAAGATCGATTTACGGTCAGGGTATCACCAGTTGAAGGTTAGGAAAGACGATATTCCGAAGACTGCGTTTCGCATGAGATATGGACACTATGAGTTTCTGGTGATGTCGTTCGGACTCACCAATGCTCTAGCAGCTTTTATGGATATGATGAACCGTATCTTCAGACCCTTCATTGATCGATTTATTATAGTGTTCGTAGATGACATTCTTGTTTATTCTCGGAGTCGGACGGAGCACGAGCAGCATTTGCGTATTACGTTGCAGACCTTGAAGGAGCATCAGCTGTTTGCAAAATTCTCTAAGTGTGCTTTTTGGCTCGATAGTGTGGAGTTCTTGGGTCACGTGGTTACGAGAGAGGGTATATGTGGGGACCCAAAGAAGATTGAAGCGGTACAACACTGGCCTAAACCTGTATCAGTTTCAGAGGTCCGGAGTTTCTTAGGTATGGCAGGTTATTACCGACGCTTTGTGCAGGATTTTTCACGGATCGCTGCACCTTTGACCGGATTGACTAGGAAGGAGGTTCCATTTCAGTGGACAGATGCATGTGAGCAGAGTTTCCAGCAGTTGAAGACATGCTTGACGACTGCACCTGTCTTATCTTTACCTTCCGGGTCAGGTGGTTTTGTTGTGTATTGTGATGCTTCTAGAGTGGGTTTAGGCTGTGTGTTGATGCAGCATGGCAGAGTTGTAGCTTATGCTTCTCGACAGTTGAAGAGGCACGAACAAAACTACCCCACTCATGATCTAGAGATGGCTGTTGTGGTATTCGCATTGAAGACTTGGAGACATTACTTGTATGGAGAGTCGTGTCAAATCTTCACAGATCATAAGAGCTTAAAGTATATTTTTCAGCAGAAGGATCTGAACCTAAGGCAGCGTAGATGGATGGAACTGATGAAAGATTACGATTATGAGATCTTGTATCATCCAAGCAAAGCGAATGTTGTAGCAGATGCTTTGAGTCGAAGACCTGGAGGTAGCTTATCTCATTTGCGCATCTTGCAGAGGCAGTCTTCTACAGACTGGCAGATCTTATGTGATAGTCGTATACAGTTTGAGTTCACATCGGCAGGAGGCCAGCTAGCATATGTTCGCATCCGACCTCAGTTATTGGATCGCATTCGAGAAGGACGGCCCACAGATACTCGTATGATGGAGATTATGGATCAGGTTAGGCAGGGAAAGGAGACGGAATTTGTGATTGATGATCATGGAGTATTACTTTTTAGGACTCGTCTCTGTGTACCAGATTCTGACGGATTGAAGTGTGAGATTTTAGAGGAGGCCCATATATCAGCATACAGTATTCATCCTGGTTCCACCAAGATGTATCATGATTTGAAGGATGTTTACTGGTGGGAAGGAATGAAGAGAGATGTTGTGTAATATGTTTCGAGATGCTTGACTTGTCAGCAAGTCAAGGCAGAACACCAGAGACCAGCCGGAGAGTTGCAGCCCTTACCCATTCTAGAGTGGAAATGGGAACATATTTCCATGGATTTCGTGGTGGGTCTACCCAGGACTAGCAGAGGGTATGATTCCATTTGGGTGATTGTAGATAGATTGACAAAGACAGCTCATTTTCTTCCAGTGAAAACGACGTATGGTTTTTCACAGTATGCTCAGATTTATATCGATGAGATTGTACGTCTGCATGGAGTTCCGACGTGCATAGTTTCTGATAGGGGTACCCAGTTTACTAGCAGGATATGGCAGAAACTTCAAGAAGCTCTGGGTACACGGATGAGTTTTAGTACAGCTTTTCACCCACAGATAGATGGTCAGTCAGAGCGGACCATTCAGACACTAGAGGATATGCTTCGGGCTTGTAGCCTTGATTTCGGTGGTAGTTGGGATCATCACCTACCTTTGATAGAATTCTCGTACAACAACAGTTTTTAGGAGACGATCCAGATAGAACCCTTTGAAGCTTTGTATGGGAGGAAATGTCGATCACCCGTTTGCTGGACGGAACTGAGCGAGAGTTGCATATTGGGACCGCAGATAGTACAGGAGACTACAGAGAAGATTCAGTTGATACGGGATAGAATGAAGGCGGCCCAATGCAGACAGAAATCATATGCAGATCGACGACGTCGTAGACTCGAATTTCAGGTGGGAGATCATGTGTTTCTTAGTGTATCTCCGATGAAAGGTGTGATGCGTTTCGGGAAAAAGGGGAAGCTCAGCCCCAGATATGTCGGACCTTACGAGATTCTGGATAGAGTGGGTGCTGTAGCTTATCGCTTAGCACTTCTACCGAGTTTTCCCGATGTGCATCCGATGTTTCACGTTTCGATGCTTCGCAAGTATCTTCACGATCCTTCTCACGCGATCCAGCATCAGACCTTACAGCTTGAGCCGGATTTATCCTACACAGTGCAGCCAGTCGCTATTCTTGACAGGCAGGCAAAGAAACTACGATCGAGGATACTTCCGTCTGTAAAGGTTCTTTGGCAAGGCAAGAATCGCGAGGAGGTTACTTGGGAGACCGAGGATGCGATGCGGAAGAAATTTCCACATCATTTTGAAGGTATGTCTAGTTAATTTTTAAATTCGGGGACCGAATTTTCTTAAGGGGGGATATTGTAGCATTTTGAAAATTTAGAAATAAATAAAATGAATTAATTTAATAATAATATGATAAATCATAAAGTTATTAAAAACAAATAAGTCAATTTCATGAGTTGTATGTAAAGCAATTTAAATTAAAATTTTAGTATGCAACATAAACAAGATATAAGGGTTTTAGTGATAATTTTAGCTTCATTTTTAATAAAATAAGTGTTTTATAATAAACTAAGTTGTGAGGGGTTTTTAGGTAAAATTTAGGTTTTTGTGCAAATGGGGTTTTGTTAGGGGTGTGAAGGAAAAAGGGGATAGAAACGTTTTAGCTCAGAATTTTAGTGTAGATTAAAACAAAATAAGAAGATAACGCAAGCACACCTCTTGCTTGCATGCACAACACTCACCTCACACCTCCTACTTGCATGAAACCATTACCTCTACCTTGATCGCACCTACTCCTTCACCTTATCCCTTTCATTTGTCATATATAAACCTTGTTCAGATCAGTGGTTTATTTAAATTCTGAAAATTTAAAGAAAAGAAAAGAAAAATAAAACAAAACATTGAAAGAACAAGAGGAAGAAGATGAAGGAAGCTAGGTTTTCATCACCATCAAGCTAGGACAAGGGGCTTAGCAACTTGGAGGAGTTATTCCAACAACTTATTGTGGGTAAATTCTTAATCACGGTAGGAAATTTAGGTTCTGTACTTAATTTAATTTGAAATGAGCAAGTTCCATAATATCGTATTTTAGTTAATTATAGGCTCTGTTGAAATCTGCTATTATTTGGAAGATAATTAACTCAACTAAACAAGACCTAAATGATGTATGTAAGACCTAGAGCAAACCATAGGATCACGAAGCAGAGGGCTCGGATTTGGGCCGGCGACCAAAAGGGGAAATCCGGCGTCGCCGGATTTGTGGGATGCTATGTAGTTTTGGCTTGTTGGGTAGGTTTCAGTGTATAATTTTGGCCATTGTGGTGTTATTTAAACAAATTAGTTTAGGATCTGGAATCGTATATCGGAAAAGATATCTAAAAACACAAAATACGGCACGGTTAAAACACATCGCGATTTAAATTCTGTAGCGATGCAGGTTAGGGTTAAAATCCAGTAAGATTAAGTGTTAAATAGCTTGAGATAATCTTATACAATATAACTAGTACGTGGGAACGGGTGTTTTTCATTTTCGTCATGTCGGAGTAGCCGTTTCCTTATATAAGTTAAATTGTGATGATTAGATTCGAATACGGGATTTTCAGAGGCGGCAAGGAAAAGGAAAGGATTGGCAATTCCTGAATAGATCCGACGTTTTCCGGTGAGTAGACTAAACATCTACCGGGGAATTTTGTAAAGATGGCGTTTTACGCCGTAGTTTATTTAAATAAAAGAGTTATTTGATAAGCTAAATTAACAATATGCATTCATAATTCACACATACCTTGCTTAGTTGCGAGAACACTACACAAGTATCGACGAGTCATGCCACGTGCACATCTTATATGTTACACACACCTCGTCTATATTACCATGTCACTTTTACACTTAGCAAATTTATTGTTAAAATGATTCATATCGTATCTTACACACCAATAATAGTAGTAAATTGCATCATTAATATCATGTTTAATATCTGATTATTCTATGTTGATGTAAGAGGAAATGGTATTATTGAGGATTTATGGTTTTGAGTTTTGAATACTATTACATAAATCAAGTGATTTTCATGATTGATGTAACATGTACACCCTGAGATGTTTTATGACTTGGTTTTATTCCGAACCGAGTCGGTGGATATACGGTTATGGATTTACAGTTTTATCCAGACTGAGTCGGTGGGGGATACAGTTGGATACATAGTGGACTTTGTTGATTTCAGGATCATTCGAGGAATGATGCCCGTGAGAAATGGAAGTTTTGTGTCGATGATGGACACGGGGAAATGAATTTTATTGGGGATAAATGATGAGATTTCAGTTTTGACTATGAGATTCGTAGTATAGATTCATGATTTCCACATATAATCATACATTATACTTGTTCACATTTCAATTAGTACGATCGTCATATTTGCATTATTAACCGATATATGTTAGTCATATTCATTGAGTTGGCAACTCACCCCCGTTGTGCCACAGTTCCTTGCAGGGGTAGAGTGGACGGTTAGCAGCGGTGCATATCTACTCTTTCCGTTTTTATCGCATCTTTTGATAGGTGGGTTATATATGTAGTAACCTTCTCTTTTTGGTATTGTATTTTATATCTAGAAAATCTCCATCAGACCTGTATATGACTAAGAGTGAAAGATGATATGTATATTATTGACAGTTGAGATCGTTTAGTTCTATAAATTGTGGTTTCTTTTCTTTTTGTTTTGGATTAGTATTGATGTCCTATATATTGAGATTTATTTTCCGCTGTTGATATTGTTGATCCCAACTAGGGATGCAACCAAACTTAACACCTTATACTCGTTTAATATTTAACTTCATAAACTGTGATTTTTACTAAAACTAAATTTTCTATATAAAGAATTCCGCAAAAAGGATTTTGATCTTGGTAGTCGGCTTACTTGGACTGTATGCATATCTTTAGATATTATACAATCTAAGTGCCGGTCACATCCAAACTTTGGGTCGTGACAATACCATCGGAATTTAGCTGTTTCTCATTCGGGAGTTTGTCAAAATACAGCCCGGAAAATACTGGTTTGCATTTTTCTTAAGCGTATCGCTGCCATTTGATACCTTGGGCTCTTTTGCGTAGAAATTTTTGGCGGGAAAAAATGCCCCCCACTACTTTGCCCACGTAAGTATGTACGTGGGTGAAGTAGTGTAGAGTAATACATAGCGTATGACCGGTTTCGGGTTGGTATATAACTTTCAGAATATTGATCTGATAACGAGCGGACACAAGCGTCGTCGTTTATCATCGACTCAAATCTCGACTCTTAAGAACATAGTTCCAAACCCTCAGCCCCATGAGCTGCACCCTTCTATTTCTTTATGTCTTACTCTGGCGTGAAGTAGTTTATATGCTCAGGAGTAACTTCTCCATTTTAGTGGCATGTAGCTTTGGCAAGTGTGGCCCATAGATGGTAGATAACAGTTCATCCTGAACCCTTTGTAGGGTAGCGATGGCTTAGGAAACAGGTTCAGGTCTGCCGCCTAAGACTTTTCAACTTTATGAGCCGTGAGGGTCTCATAAAGACTTTTCTCCTTACGAGTCGAGAGGATCCTGTAGATGTATTTTCTCCTTGGGAGTCATGAGAATTCTTAAGTGAGTTTTCTCTTGAGAGTTATAAGGATCTTACAAGAGTATTTTCTCCCTTACAAGTCGAGAGGACTCGTAAGTAGTTGTTTCCCTCCTCGTTGATGTTCAATTTTGGAGAGTGTGACCCATAGATAGTCCATCTTGACCTCCTTGCAGGGCAGTGATGGCTTAGAAGACAAGGTTGAGATCTGGCGTCTAAGACTTTTCAACTTTATGAGCCATGAGGGTCTCATAAAGACTTTTCTCCCTACAAGTCAAGAGGATCCCGTAGGTGTATTTTCACCTTAGGAATCGTGATGATTCCTAAGTGTGTTTTCTCTTGAGAGTCGTAAGGATCTCACAAGAGAATTTTCTCCCTTACAAGTCGAGAGGACTCATAAGTGGTTGTTTCCCTCCTTGTCGAGATTTGACTTTGGAGAGTGTGGTCCGTGAATAGTATGCAATAGTCCATCTTGGACCGACTTGCAGGACCCCAGTGCTTAGGAAACAGGTCCTTATCCCTATTGCCTAAGACTTTTCCCTACGAGTCAAGACGAATCGAGATGCTCTCGTTAAGGACGCTGATTTCGCTGAATCGAGGTTTTTTGCCAAGGACGCTGATTTCCCTGGGGGTTAAGACGAATCGAGATATTCCTGCAAAGACAATGATTTCTATGCGGGTCGATGCGAATCGAGATGCTCTCGTCAAGGACGCTGATTTCCCTGAATCGAGGTTTTTGTCAAGGACGCTAATTTCCCTGGGGGTTGAGACGAATCGAAGTATTCCTGCAAAGACACTGATTTCTCTACGGGTCGATGCTCGGTAAGCTTCCTTCCTTCGCATTCATATGTATATTTTTGTATTTGCATACTTATTTTAAATCCCATAAAAAATGGAAATTTTGAAAAAAATATAAAAATTAAAACATTCAATTTTGGCCATAATTGACTTGAGTTTGACAAATATGTTAACTAGCTAGGAACAACTAGATCTTAGACTTAGTAAATTAAAAACCCTAAAAATAACCTTTCTTAAAATTTAACGGTAGAAAGTATATGTCTTTGTAGTTTATTTAGAAATAGGCAAATTTAGAGTTGACTTCTTGGGCTAAATTAAAATAAGGGAAAAGTATTGAAATTTTAATTAAAGTGTAAGTTTGAAAAATAATTCCTAAGCTTAAGTCTAAATTCTGAAAATATATACCCTACAAATTGCACAAACACGAACCTTGAAACTTGGAATAGTAGAAGAGACCTGGAAATGCCCTTGTCTAAAGTCCTTAGTACGAAGAAAATAAAATAAAAATACAAGTGTGAATAAAGAGATAAAAAAATGAACACTGGTTTTTGTAATTACTTAAGGCTGCATTAATAGAAAAAATATTTAGCGAGGGTGCTTCATCACCTAGTGCCTTAGACCAACTGGTTTAGGAGTCACTGCTAAAAGCCTTAGAGATTACAAGACTAGGAATTACACCTTAATGTGCAAACAAATTTTGTAATAGGTCGTTAGTACCTCAAGAAGTATTAACGGTCGCATGAAAGATGTGTGGGCAATTTCATCTAAAAATTCATCAATTGAAAAGTACTTTGGACGATGGACAAGAGTATAATAGCTTGATTTGAATTTCCAAGTGTAGGGGTGATATATACATACACGTAGGGGTATGTGATTGGGGTTTAAACGAGAGATAGGAATGAAGAATAGGACTTATATCTTTAGTAGAGATGATAAAAATTCCTGAGTTGAGATAGAACCCTAGAAGGAAAACTTAAAAGATGCTAAAAGCTAAGTAAGTCTACAGAACATATATAATCTTAAGTTAAATGATAAGGAAGCGTAAAATACGGGTGGATAATTTCTGAGTCGAAGATAATAGAGTTTCTTGTTAGAAGACCTAATTGGAGAATAAAAGTTAATAGGCCGAATTGATAGGATTTTGTGGGTAGTATCCGCTGAAAACCCTCAGGAGACAACACTCCTCCTACTAGGGACACCTAGAGGTTTAACGGCTTGTTGCACGAGCTCAGTGCAATCGCGTTTCCCTGCGAAAGTGAGGCTAGGTCTTTTTCGAGAATAAAAACTAGGTTTGCTCGAGGACGAGCAAAAAATAAGTTTGGGGGTATTTGTTCATATCATAATTTTGCATTATTATATTCCCCATTCTTATTCATTTTACAAATAAACAGGTGCTTTTGATCCATGTCTGCTACATAGTTGCAGGTTACAGGTTCTCGGAACAAAAACAGTGAAAAAGATGAAAAGACGATACAAAAGTGAGACTACGACCAACAAATGAAAGAATCTTGATCAAGCATACAGTTGGAGAATAAACGAAGATCAGTGAACAAGTTCACAAAGTGCAAAGGCAGCGCAAGGTTCAAGACTTCGACACGAAGCAAGCGGTAAAAGTCCACGACTTTGTTCACTGTGGAAATCTGGAAGAAATCTAGAAGACAATCTGAGAAAAAAGTGAAGAAAACAGATGTCAAATGTAACCAGAATCAACCCAAGAAAACAGAGCCAACAAGGCCCCTATATGGCCGCGGATCCGCGGCCAAACGTGGGTTCTGGCCGTGGATCCGCGGCCGTGTGTCGCACGTGCCGGCACGTGTTCCTCGTATCGCTGCGTCGGTGCATTAGTTAGGTTTCTTAGGGGGTAAAATTGTAAAAGTAGATGTGCGTCGACTGTAACCCTAGGGTTTCTATGAATCTATAAATAGAAGCCCTAAAACCTTTTTTAGGTTATGCCTCTTCTTGTGCCTCATTTCATCTATCTAAATTCAGATCTGTAAATTTCTGTAAAGAAGGAAGAGAGCATCAAATAAAAATTAGGAGTAAGCTTTCTTTTCATTGCCCTAGTTAAATTTTATTTCCATGCCCTAGGTAATTTCTTTCTTGCCCTAGCATAGATCTTTATTATCTGCCCTAGTTAATTAGTTTAGAACATGTCGTTTAATTCCCTAATGAGCGAGTAGTCTCCTCGCTTGTTAGGGTTAGATTTGGGGAAGGCTTGAGAGATGAAAATCTCTCACCCCTTTCTTGTCCATCACACGTTTTTATAGGACTCCATGCATACATGCACACACCGCTCCCTACGACACCCTATCCCACGAGGCAGCGGTGATACCGTAGTATAAAGGACCGGTTGAGCGTGTTTTCCATGGAGGTTAGGGTAAGAATTAAGAAAGGAAGGACAAGAACCTAGAGGAAGAAACACCGTTTCTTTCCGATGGTACTAATCCACTTTATTAATTATTACCATAACACCTCATAGATCTTAAATAGGGCATAGAAAGCGGTGAGGAATATTGACTTTCCAAACCTAACCTAAACCTAACCCTAGCAAGATGTTAATCCTAGTTTAGATTAACTTAGTTTTTAGATTTAATCAATCCGACAACAATCGGAATTAACTCGTAAGAGCAATTAGGAAATACACAAAATCCCTGTGGACCGACCCGTACTCACCGGCTAGCTACCAAGCGATGCCGTTCTTGATTACGGTTATAAATATTCTTTTGAACCAATCAAATGGCGTCGTTGCCGGGGATTTTAGATTTTATAAATACTCTGCGGGTCGACGCGAATCGAGATGCTCTCATCAAGGACGCTGATTTCCCTGAATCGAGGTTTTTTGCCAAGGACGCTGATTTCCCTGGGGGTGATTTGAATCGAGGTATTCCTGTAAAAACACCGATTTCTCTGCGGGTCGACGCGAATCGAAATGTTCTAGTCAAGGACACTGATTTCCCTGAATCGAGATTTTTGCCAAGGACGCCGATTTCCCTGGGGGTTGAGACGAATCGAGGCATTCCTGCAAAGACACTGATTTCTCTGCGAGTCGACGCGAATCGAGATGATCTCGTCAAGGACGCTGATTTCCCTGAATCGAGATTTTTTGCCAAGGACGTTGATTTCCATGGGGGTTGAGACGAATCGAGGTATTCCTGCAAAGACACTGATTTCCCTGCAGGTCGACGCGAATCGAGATGCTTTCGTCAAGGACGTTGATTTCCCTGAATCGAGGTTTTTGCTAAGGACGCTGATTTCCCTGGGGGTTAAGACGAATCGAAGTATTCCTGCAAAGACACTGATTTCTCTGCGGGTCGACGCGAATCGAGATGCTCTCATCAAGGACGCTGATTTCCCTGAATCGAGGTTTTTTGCCAAGGACGCTGATTTCCCTGGGGGGTGATACGAATCGAGGTATTCCTGCAAAGACACTAATTTCTTTGCGGGTCGACGCGAATCGAGATGCTCTCATCAAGAACGCTGATTTCCCTGAATCGAGATTTTTGCCAAAGATGCCGATTTCCCTGGGGGTTGAGACGAATCGAGGTATTCCTGCAAAGACAATGATTTCTCTACAGGTCGACGCGAATCGAGATGCTCTCGTCAAGGACGCTAATTTCCCTGAATCGAGGTTTTTTGCCAAGGACGCTGATTTCCCTGGGGGTTGAGACGAATCGAGGTATTCCTGCAAAGCCACTGATTTCTCTGCGGGTCGACGCGAATCAAGATGCTCTCGTCAAGGACGCTGATTTCCCTGAATCGAGGTTTTTTCCAAGGACACTGATTTTCCTGGGGGTTGAGACGAATCGAGGTATTCCTGCAAAGACACTGATTTCTCTGCGGGTCGACGCGAATCGAGATGCTCTCGTCAAGAACGCTGATTTCCTAAATCGAGGTTTTTGCCAAGGATGCTGATTTCCCTGGCGGTTGAGACGAATCGAGGTATTCCTGCAAAGACACTGATTTCTCTGCGGGTCGACGCAAATCCAGATGCTCTCGTCAAGGACGCTGATTTCCCTGAATCGAGGTTTTTGTCAAGGACGCCGATTTTCCTGGGGGTTGAGACGAATCGAGGTATTCCTGCAAAGACACTGATTTCTCTGTGGGTTGACACGGATCGATATGTTCTCGTCAAGGACGCTGATTTCCCTGAATCGAGGTATTTTCCAAGGACGTTGATTTCCTCGGAGTCGGTTGACCTGTTTCCGAGACGGAGCGTTGATTCGGCGGGGAGGTCATTGGTTAACTCTACGTTGTCTGTAGACCGTAGAGTCTTGGAACTAGGGACTTTGCCGTGGCGACGCTTTGTTTGACGTTGCGTCCGCTGTAACGAGACGAATGTCGAGGTGGTCTCTAGGTTGTCCATGAACCATCGAGATTTAGAACTAGGGACTCTGCCGTGGCTCCGCTTTGCTGACATTGCGTCTGCTGTAACGAGACGAATATCGAGGTGGTCTCTAGGTTGTCTGTGAACCGTCGAGATTTGGAACTAGCGACTCTGCCGTGGCTTCGCTTTGCTGACGTTGCGTCTGCTGTAACGAGATGAATGTCGAGGTGGTCTCTAGGTTGTCTGTGAACCGTCGAGATTTGGAACTAGGGACTTTGCCGTGGCTCCGCTTTGCTGACGCTGCGTCTGCTGTAACGAGATGAATGTCGAGGTAGTCTCTAGGTTGTCCATGAACCGTCGAGATTTGGAGCTAGGGGTATGCCGTGGTTCCGTTTGTTGGATGTCGCGTCTGTATCTTGCTGGCATAAGAAGGAACGCCGTTGTTGATCTTCTGGGATGCAGATGTTACTGTTGAGACCCGACTTTCCCTTTTGACAGGATGTGGTGGGGAACATGTGATTCCCTTTTCGTTTATGCACATGGATTGTATACAGGGGTCAGTATGGACTTACCTGCAGGGCAAAATTTTCATTTCATATATATTTTTGTTTTCTTTCCGCGATATTCTATCATTTCAGCTTTTTATATCGCGAAAGTCGCGATTACCCAATCATTTCCGCTATTTTGCGCGATGCCCAATCATTTCGGCTATTTTTTCTTTTTACTCGCTGCTTTTTACTGCGAGTTGCCCAATCATTTCGGCTATTTTGTATGCATATATTTTACTTGCTGATTTTGTTGCAAGTTGCCCCATCATTTCGGTTATTTCATATGCATTTTTGGCTCGCTGATTTTTATCGCGAATGTGGAATTTGGAATCTGGTGCCAATCTTAGCATCAGCATCACTGCGACTGGAATATTTCTAGGAGCGAATCATCATTTGCTGTGAAAGGATCTGGAATTTGATATCGATTTAGGTATCAGCATCGCTACAACTGGGATATTGCCATGAGCGAATCATCATTTGCTTTCGTCGGTTCAAGCCAAGATGGCTTAGCAAACAGGGTTAAGATCCTGTCGACTAAGGCTTTTGACTTTATGAGCCGTAAGGGTCTCATAAAGGTGTTTCTCCCTACGAGTCGTGAGGATTTCGTAGGTGCGTTTTCTCCTTAAAAATCGTGAGGATTCTTAAGTGTATGTTCTCTTATAAATCGTAAGGATCTTACAAGAGTGTTTTCTCCTTATAAGTCGAGAGGACTTACAAGGGTTGTCCACCGTGTGAGCATATCCCTAGTCGTTGGTGGGACTTTGTTAGGAAAATGTTTATTCGTGCCCGTGGATTGTATACAAGGATCAATATTGAAACGCTTGTAGGGCAAAAGCGGGGTGTATGACGGCTTAAGAACAGGTCCAGATCTCTGTAACTTAAGACTTTTGAATCCTATGAGCGGTGAGGGTCTCAAAGGGGTATTCTCCTTATGAGTCGTGAGGATCTCGCAAGTGTGTTTTCTCCTTAGGAATCGTGGGGATCTCTAAGTGTGTTGCTCCTTTGTGAGTCGTAAGGATCTCACGCAGGTAGTTTTCTCTTTACAGGGTCGTGAGGACCTTGCAAGTGTCTTTTAACGAGATTGCGCTCCTTCGGGTTTTCACAAATATCGCCAGTAGTCCTGCATTTTTTTACTCACGGCGCCCTTTCGGGTTTTCATCCGTGCCCATTTTGCTTGTGGGCATACCCTTTTTTTGGTTCAAGTGGGATATTCCACTTGATTGCAGGACTCGTTTGTAAGCCCCTTGATATCCTTTCTATTCTTTGAGAAGAAAGGATCATTTTACGTAGAGATTCTTCCTCCAGTGAGAAATATGTCCCCTGTGTATACTTCAGGGGGAGCGAATACCCACGCCGTCGCTATTTTGGTGACAGGTTGCTTCAAAGTCGCTCATTTTTTTTTGTTTAGCGTCGGCAACAAATACAACCTTACCTTCGCTTTTCATTCATCTTCATCAGATGATGAAGGGTCTTGACTCAACTGATCCAATCGAGTCATTTTATCTGGGGTCTTGACTCAGCTGATCCAATACGAGGATGCCTTTTAATTTGGGTCAAGGACGGCTATGAGCATTCCCATGGCTGCAACTTCATCGATGCGTTGCTTGTATTTGACTAGAGATTTCTCCATCGGGTAACACATTGAACACAAGTCTCATTCGGTCTAGCCCTTTCGTTGACCAGTACCGTCACGGTAGTGCGCTTATTCACACTAGCGAATCTCTGACAGGAGGGCATCTCCATCTCGTCGAAGGTATTCATGGAGTCATTCGGAAGTTCCGCATACCATTCGAAGGCAATGCCCGCCAGACAGCCGATGAATTGTCAGAGGAGAAGTATATCAGTATTGCCGCACATGGGTTCAAGTCGCGCAACGTGCCGGCGAGAATTCTCAGTTCCTTTGTATGTGTGGCACGTTGGAAATGTGTACTCTGGCGGGTACTGTATTTGATTGTGCCATGTCGGATACGGTCGACCAATCTTGATTGATCTATTTACGGCTTCACTGGCGTAGTGAGCTTCGATTTGCTGAACGATATATTCGTTCAGCTTTGCTTTTAGGAATCATTTCCTCCTCAGCCATTGATGAGCTTTGCGGAGGATTTGAAATGTCGTCCTTATCTTTAAGACCGACTACCGACAGTTCATCTACCAGTGGTTCCGATTGAACCATCATTCCAGCCATATTCTGAATCAGAAGGGCCATCTGATTCATTTTTAGTGGACATTTCTGCCGCTTCTTCATCTCTCTTTTTCAGAGCGCGCTTTCGAAAATCAATATCCGACTCCTTCTCTATTCTTTCTTCGGGTGCGTCCTCGGGATTTTTCTTAGGCGATGGATTAGCGTTTGCTACCGCCTGAGCAAGCATATCCTACAGCTTTCCACGTTTGCAGTTGAACTTTTGTCAGGGACCGAGTTTGAGGTCGGTGACTAGTAGAAGCTCGAACTTCGTCTTTGGAATTCACCACATAGACTATGTGAACTACCATGCCCCCAGGCTTGGGGTGTTTGGAGTTTTGGCCTTTGGAGTTTGCTTCGGGCATTTGAGCTTTATTGGGCCTCTCTTTTTTGTGAAAAGCTGCTTTGGTTTTGGGAGGAACCGCTGTATCAGGATCCGTCTTGGGATGAGTCCCCTTCACCTGCTTCCACATCTTATATATAGATGAGGAAAGTTGTCTCAGGGAGCGAACTGGTTTCTGCTCTCGTGGGATCTCCATGGGCTGCGGAGATTTCTTCAATATTGCGGTAGGAGAATTTTGTCTGACCCTTCGCAATAATTTGAAGCTGTTCCTGGGTGAAACAACATTCACCACTGGGGTTGAAACAGGACTATACGGAGAACTGCCCTAGCTCATTTTGTATGATACCGATATCGACGTCGACCATTTCTTACGGTCGTGATTTGATTAGCCTCAGGATTTTTCCGAGCCTGCCCCCTATTTCTTTTGAGAGCTTGAATATTCTGCCCCCTGCGTCGACCTTGTTCCTTGGCAGGTGCCAGTTGTTTGAGGACTGATTCCATTGGCAAAGCTACAGCTTGGGGAACTAGCCTGTAGAAGACAGACTTCCACTGGGCTTCCTCCATCGGTGTTGAGGCACCGAGGGTGGGAGGTGGGAGTATCGACCCAAAAAGAAGCCCGTTGATTTCTTGAAGAGCCGGATTGTAGAGATTTGAGGCTGCAAGTGACCCATACTTGACTCCACCGGATATGACAAAGCCTAAGTTGCTAGGGTGGGAGCAAACGTCATTCTTCATAGAGACGAAATGCCAGCTTCAGTATCCACTCCCCTAAGGCAACCACAAACATATATACCATGATTATTTGATCGCGGAAAAACACAACACACGAAGTGTGGAGTGGAAAGAGGAAAATGTCCCACCGGGCGTGCCAGAATCTGTTCTCCGCCGAATGCCGGGTGTAACAACTCCATTTTTAATGTACAAAGAATTGATTTAAATTCAATGTATACTTGGAGTATTTATTGCAGCTGATATCTCTTTAAGTATTTATTTCACTCCATAATTACAAGAAGAAGCTTGTAGCTCATTGGTAATACCTTGCACTGCTGAACCAAGCCACCAGAGTTTAAATCTCATGCCCCACATTATTTTTATATTTATTTTGTTTTAAATTTTTGGAAAGTCAACAGTAAAAAGGCCATAACTCCCAAAATATGTACTGGACAACAAAAAGTAAATATACCAAATTATACCCCCGAAGAATCCCCGGCCATTGGACCCCTGACTCGACTCGGCTCGACTCGGCGCCGCCGGCCGCCGACTCTGCCGACTCGGTCCGGCGGCGCCGGCCGGACTTGGCCGGACGGCCGAGTCACCAACAGAGAAAAGTTGGGCCTTGACCTGGTCCACCCTTCTGCATACTCTAAATGCTTGGATCGGTTATCATTTGGCCAATAAATCCCTTTTACTCCTATGTTTAATGAATTTTTAATGATTTTGTATATTTTTTAATAATTTTTTTTATTAAAAACCCTAACCCTAGCCTAACCCTATATAAACCCCCATACCCTCTACCCTCTCACCCTACATTCCTAAGTCCACTCTCTAAAAATTTCAAGAGAACTTGGTACGTCGGAAAACGAGCGAAAGGCGAAGCGCTGCCGAAATCGACGGCGAAATCCCGGCGATCGTACTAGGACCTCTTCACGACGTTTCGACGCACCGACAAACCCACTACCTTCCTATCACTCTCTAATGTTGTCCAAACCCGTAAGTCCCTCTTTTTCTACCTTTCTTTCTTCCATTAAAATACGATTTTTCAAACCCGACGGAAATCGGAACAAACCGATTTCCGATTCGGTTTTCTATCAAAACTCACTTGTCACTAATTCCATAATGCTTAAACATATTCATGTTGACTACTAATCACTTAAAAATCAATTTGGATAAAGTTTCTCACATGAAATGATAACGTTTCCATTTATCGTATTTCTTTCACTTAAATACCACAATGTTTAGTTTTCACATTTAACCCTTTAACAATGCTATACCTTAAAATAGATCACGAGGTAATGACCTACCTCCACATACACGCAAATACAACCCTAATTGATATCATCAAAACTTAGAATACGATAATACAAGACTTTACATTAAAATACCATTTTCTTTATAAACATTTTTCTGAAAGTTCTAAGTTGTATACAATTTTAAAACAAAATCTTTTAATAGGAAAATACGATATATCATGGATATCGATCGTTTATCTAAACCTGACTTTGTGGTGTCTAGGCAAGTGTGTCTAAGGCGAGTGGTTACTTAATTAGGACCACTACTTGTTGTGGAGAGCCTCCCACTCATCTGGCACTTACCTGGCCGCAATTGGCGGCGAAGATGCGATTTGAGGCTTCTAATGACGTGTCGTTTAGACCATTTAGAAATATGCTAGTTGGCTTAGGAAACCTTAGAATCTAAAATACGGAAATTTACACCCTTTTACAAATAAATACCTTATTTTTATAAAACCGTTTTCTAAATGATTAGTATTTATTAAATCTTTGCAAAGCGCCACTACAACCCATCTTTAGGGAACTCGTTAGGGATAGTACGGTTTATCGTGCACCCTCGATCTTAGTAGTGCGAGATTCAGACCTTCGCAAGTAGCATTCGGTCTCGAAAGGTTTAAAATACGACATTTAAGAAAAATGAGATTTTTGGAAAATAAAATATTTATTAAAAATTATTCTTGTATAAACATATGTATATTTATCATTTAAACACCTATTTTATTATAAGATAAAGTTTCCACCTTTTCCTAAAAATTACAAGATTAAAAGTTACATTAAACTACCATGAATTTCAAATAAAACAATATTACAAATTAATACTTTTATTAGGATATATTCACTAGAAATATCACTAAATAAAATCACGCTCATTATAACTATAAATACGAATAATAAATACTTGAGGTGTATCTTGAAAACTATACAAAAGTATTTTTTACATAAAACCCCCTCAAGTTTTATAATTTACAATAAGGACCCTAACAATTATAGAACTTCAAATTACATTTCTTTTAGTCTGACTCGGGTTTGAGTCTGATTATTTCTGACTTGAATATGATTCAAGTCATTCTATATTCTTTAATATTCCAACTCAATATGAACACATGAATCCCAGAATCCAGTTAACAATCTATACAACTTGACTGAATCAAACCATGGATATACATCCATTATTCCGTTATTCCATTTACCTGATTATGCAGTTACAACATGTTTACTGATATCATGGTTTTGGTCGGTCATCTAACTTACACAATACAATACAACAATACTATCAAAACACTACGGGGTTTAAGGGGTAGATTGGTACGGAAGGTGTTAAAGGTGGCACGAGGTGGTCAGATTAAGACACCTAACCTATATTCCGTTGCTGTTGTACCGTGGCTTAACGGTTCCTTGTACATTCCGTTTGCCCTGGTCTCTAGCATATAGAGACCCCTCTCGTATACACTGGCATCCTTCTGTACCAAGCTACAAACAACAGCGTTAACACAATATTCTACAATATTTTTACAACCTCTTTAGGAAATACTCTTATTCTGTCTTTTCTAATTCTTATTTATCTTTAGGACTTACCGAGCGACCTGTTCGCTGATGACATTCTATTTCTTTCTTCTTTGAATGTCGTCAGGTGCTTTGGACCCAGCAGAGATCGAGCACACCGGTGAAGACTTGGAGCAGTTTCACGAAGACCCCGAGCTCTAGACATTGTACCTTGTTCTATTCAGTATTTTCATTTCCTGTTATGCCATTGTTTAGGCATCGCTTTTCATTTCAGTTGTATTTACTTTTCACGCATTGTACAAAAGAATGTTATTAATAAAGTTGCTGTTATTTCTATATTTCTTGTCTCTTGTGATTTACTTTTATATTGCTTAGATACGCTTAGCGTATGTACTTCTAAGTATATACGTAGCGGACCTTGTCGCGTCCACTTCGCCGTACACCGGGAAGCGGGGCGTGACACCGGGAAAGACAAACGTCTTGCCTGAATTTAGGGGCAGATGCTATTTGGTTTTATCCGTCCACCTCTCCGAAGATGCCAAGTTGATTTATGACACCGTGTATCGGAGGTTTAGACGGATGCGGCCGTTGTAGCAGACTTCGTCAGATTCCCCCTCGTTTGAGGGGTTTTTGATTATGGGGGCGCTCTTCCCTGCAGGCGCAAGCCCCTGCAGTTAATTACGCTACCGCATCGCGATAACCACTTTCTCCTTCTCCAGGTGGTCACTTCGTGTCGTGTGTGTTTGTTTTGTTTTTGGTTGCTCGTGGATTGTATACGGAGACTAATTTATGTTGTCGCCTGTAGGGCGTGGATTAGTCCAAATCCGTATTTTCTTAGATTTGGGTTTTGGTTTGGGTTTAAGGATACATTAGTCTCATTTGAGACTAAGATCAACTTAAACAATTGTTAAGGATACGTTAGTCTAATTTTAGACTAAGATCAACTTAACAATTTGTTAAGGATACGCTAGTCTAATTTTAGACTAAGATCAACTTAAATATTTATTAAGGATACGTTAGTCTAATTTTAGACTAAGATCATCTTAACCATTTATTAATGATACGTTAGTCTAATTTTAGACTAAGATCTACTTAACAGGATCATTTTGATCCAACAAAAGAGCATTTAGACTCTATTGTTTTAGTTTAGAGACATTGCGGTCCAGTGGGTTTAAGAACCCCACAGTCCGTGGTTAAGGACATCATAGTCCATGGGTTTAAGGACCCCACGGTCTGAGGTTAAGAACATCATAGTCCATGGGTTTAAGGACCTCACAGTCCAAGGTTAAGGACATCATAGTCCATGGGTTTAAGGACCTCACAGTCCATGGAATGTTTGGTTGTCGGGACCCGTCACCTCTCTGAAGACGTTGAAGGATTACAACGATAAATATCAGAGGAGTAAAGAGATGTACCCTTGAACCAATACTGGTTCGGAGATCTGTAGTCCAATTTGAGACTAAGATCAATTAATTAGATTATGAGCACATGGGCTCAGTTAAATCTGAATTGAGGACTTATGGCCAACTAGGGCTAAGTCCAATTAAGTTTAAAATGTTGGACATTTGTTTGGGCTGCTGAACATTTGTCTGGGCTCAGCCCCCCCTTTACTTAGCAATGCTAAGCATGGGTCTGGGTTCTGACAATAATTTTGTCATTTATTGAGTGCTGAGCACTCGTATATCATATGAGATGATCAATTTTGGAAGACAAGGGTGTATTTGAGGTTCAGTCAAAGGGAAGTCTTGCCTCTGGAAGACTGGTTCGAATATAGTGTTAAACACTAGCACATATTTGGCGATCACGTGTTCCCACGTGAAGCACTCAAAACAGTGTTAAACACTAAAAGTGAAGCGCTCACGTGGGGTCACGTGAGGCACCTGAGGATTGGGTCAGGCTTCCTTTATTTTATTTTCAGAATATTCAAATAAGTGTTAAACACTTAATCTTCATGGCAATCACGTGTGGGCACGTGATGGGTACCCATGCACTGGATATTGAAAGGATTTGCTAGGGGTCACGTGGGGACACGTGAGGGCGCCCAAAATCTGTTCTGACTTGGCTTTGTTCTCTTTATTTTGAGGGATTTATCCAAGGGTCACGTGGGAGCACGCGACCCCATCCCATTTATTCTTTTTGACCATGGGAGGGTCACGTGTTGCCGCGTGATCTTTTTACGTGCATGAAAAGTCTAAGTCTCTTGTTTAAGAATTAAATTCTTTTATAGGGTTAAACCCTAATTTTATTTAGAGGGATTAAATTCCTATGTATTTGGAAGAATTAAATTCTTTTATAGGATTAAACCCTAATTTTATTTAGAGGAATTAAATTCCTATGTATTTGGAAGCATTAAATTCTTTATAGGGTTATACCCTAATTTGTTGGAGGAATTAAATTCCTATGTGCTTTGTGGGAGAATATAATTCTCTGAACTTAGGTCTTCTCTTAGGTTTTAGATCTGCATGGCAGAATTTCCCCGATGAGAATTAAATTCTCAACTTATGTGGAGATCTGCTTCTGCAGACCTTTAACCAAAAGAAAAACTAAGTTCTTAATCAGAAGAGTTAAACTCTTAGTTTGAGAATTAAATTCTCTTTTCATTTTGTGGGAGCTTATAGGATGATCTTTCTCTCTCTCTTATCTAGAATTTCTTTCTTTTCTGAATAGACCTTCTTTTCTCTCTGGAGAATTAAATTCTCTTTTCTTTTGTATTCTCTCTCTGTTGTTGTATATTCCTTTTTTCTTCCCTTTTGGCTCCTATTTATAGGAGAAATAACAGAATCAGTTTGTTTAGTCAATCTTTCATTGAAAGATTTTGATTGATTTTGTAACCAACATGATCTTTTAGATCACTCGGTGAATTTTATTCACCAATGGATTTTTAATCCAAAAGATATTTTATTTGTTGTTCCTGGCAGATTTTAGGAAAATATTTCCTTGTATAGAATCTTTCTATAAATGGGTGATTTTTAATCACCATTGGATTTTTAATCCAACGGTGCTCCACTTTATAGAGCGCAATCTTTTTTGTTTGGAAAGATCTAGAGAAATATTTTTCCAATTAGGGTTTTTGATTCTCTCTTAATTAGAATTTAATTCTATTAGTTCAGATGGTTTAGGAGTTTATCATGAGTTGGCACGTGACCCCATTTGTTAAAGCATTCAAATTAGAATTTAATTCTATTGTTTCAGAGGGTTTAAGAGCCTATCACGTGTTGGCACGCGACCCTACTGATTAAGCATTCAATTTAGAATTTAATTTTATTATTTTAAAGAACTCGGGAACTCATCACGTGTCGGCATGTGACCCCTGGTCACGTGTAAGCACGTGATACCCCATTGGGGGTTTTTCTTGCTGTTTTATTATACCTTTTAATTCCTTTCAGTGGGTTTAAAGGCCCATCACGTGTGGACACGTGACCCCATTTGATTAGGATTCAATTTTTATTATTTCAGAGTCCTCAGGAAGCCATCACGTGTGGGCACGTGACCCCCGATCACGTGTGGGCACGTGATACCCCATTGGGGTTTTTCCTTGTATTTTACGAGGGAACAAAAATCTCATTTTTTAAATTCATATTGAATTAAGTGTATCCATATGAGATTTTTCTTTTAAGACCAAATTTTCTTTTCAATCAATATTTTCTAAAATTAATTTATCACATTTAATTTTAATAGGATTATCCTTTTTATTACTACTATATTTTAATTGCTTATATTTAGAATGAATTTTAGTGTAATTAGATTTTAAATAAAAACATAAATTTTAATAAATTTTTTAAAAATAAATTATTAATATCAAGGGAATCATCACTAACCTCATCATCTTCCATAGCCATGAAGCACATATTTGCGATTAATTTCTTCTTTTACTGACTCGTTTGAATCGGATTAATCCCAAATGGCTTGAAAGGCACGTCTTTTCGAAACCTTTTTCCATTTGAATTTGTCCTTTTTTTCCTTTTAGGTTCGGATAATCTGCCATTAAGTGACCCTCTTTGTCACATTCAAAATATCTCATAGCCTTCTTTAAACTCAACCGTTTTTTAGAGAATTGCCTCTATTTTTAAAAAACCTTTTAAAGTGTCTTACGATGTTTGTCATTTCTTCATCGTCGCTCTCATCATCGCTTGATAAATGAGATTCCTTGATTTTACTTATTGATTCCTTTAAAGCGGTATTTTTGCGTTGATTGTCTTCCTTCAACTTGATATCTCCAAATTGCATCTCATAGGTTTTTAACTTACCGATGAGAGTATCAATGCCCATTGTAGTCATGTCGTTTGCTTCTTCTATTGCAGTGATCTTTGGCAACCAAGACATAGTTAGTGATCGCAAAATTTTATAATTCTTTTCTTTTTCTACAAATTTCTTTCCCAAGTTGAATAGTTCGGTTACTATATTGTTAAACCTAAAATACATAGAATCAATCGTCTCATTTTCTTTCATTGTAAACATTTCATATTCATGCATGAGACGATTTATTTCACTTTCTTTTACTTGATTTATTTCTTCATGTACAGTCTTAAGTGTACTCCATATATCATGTGTCATTTGTCATATAGAAATTCTATTGAATTCCTCTGAAACAAGTAAGAAATGAAGGACATTCATAGTTTTTACATTTAATGTCATGAAACGTTTATCAGTGTTAGAATAGGTTCGTGTAGTAGGAGTTACATAGGGTGTGTCTAATATATCTAGTATTTCTAAATCTATATATTGTAAAAATATTCTCATTTTAGTTTTCCAAAATTGAAAGTTTGTCCCATTAAAACATGGAGGTTGTATGGTGAATTGTCACTCTAATTGATTTGCCATTATAGAATCAAAAACTCAAGATGTTAATCTTTAAAATACGAGTAATCTCGCTTTGATACCCATTGAAAATACCTAAGAGGATGGGTGAGTAAGATTTCTAAGTGCTCTATGGAATATTTAAAAACTTAATTACTTAATTGTGTTTAGATCAACAAGTTTCTACGGAATAATTTAAGTTAAATAATGAAAATTGTTGTAATAATCAATACAAAACGGAAAAGAAAATTAGAGTACAGAGAAATACAAACACAAGAGAATTGTTGACTAGGCTTCACCACTCTCAGTACATAGTTCCCGCCTGAAACCACTTTCTTAGGATTTTCCACTATTTACCAATGTGAAGAACACAATTTTTCTTCACTAGGATCATCTAGGAAAAATTCTTTTTCCACTCGAATCCGCGATTCCCTAGGAAAAACTATTTTTCCACTCGACTCCGTGATTCCTTAGGAAAAACTCATTTTTCCACTCGAATTCGCCATTCAAACATTAAGAGACCCCTTCTCTCGTAGGAAAGAATATCGAACGTTCTTCAAGAATTTACAATTGATTACAATGATCAAAAGTTGATCCTCACTCACAATCCTATGATCTCAAAAGATTAATATCAATTAGGTACGAGAATTGTTTTGAGAGATTATTGAAAGTTTAAGCCTCTTAAGGAAATGGTAAACAGTAAGAACTTTTTAAGCCACAAGAAGAATAAGAATTTCTTCATAGATTGATCAATGAATGCATGTCAGAAAAGTGTTTGATCTCATTAGTATTTATAGGAATGGTAGGGGTTTTCATTTGTATAGAATCATAACTGCCAAAAACAGCTAATAACTGTTAGTAACGGTTTGAGGTCAAAATGGCGTAAACACCCATTCATTTGAAAATTCAAATTGAAAAATAACTGCCAGAAACTGTCATGGCAGACGTATGGAGCCAGACGTCTCCATTTAGAAACAAAACTAACATATTGAATTTTCTATAGTAGACGTCTGTAACAAACGTCTGCAGTTCAAAAATATCTTAAGAAGAAGTTTGCTGAGACGTCTATGAAAAATAAACAGAGAATTGAAAATAAAAATTTCCTTCTACTTAAGCAGACGTTTGCAGTCTGATTAGATTTGAAATCAGTTTAGAAAATTGAAGAGTTTGAATTCCAACGAATATGTTATACGTCTCTTGATGAAAGAGGGGGCGTCTGAAGAATAGAAATGTGTTGGAAAAATGGTTTCTAACCTTGTGAGATCAACACTAGACTCAATGAAAAACTTTAAGACTATATTATCCGACTCAGTTCTTCTTTGGTTTTCATTTTCTTGATTTGTTACTTTGAGACGTGTTTGTTTCTTGATAAAGCTTGGATCACATTATTTGCTTGCGTCAAGTTTTCATGCCATATCAACGTTTTGAGCGCGAATCTTATTGAAAGCAGTCTTGTTTGATGTTGAGATATTATGCTAGCTATACTTGAGATTAAGAACTTGGAAACGTCGTTAGTAATATATGCATTCGTTAAATATAATTTTGCTCTAAATGATCAAAACTGAAGATCGTATGACACAAGTGTCTACATATCCTTCTTCTTTTTAGGGTTTTAGATGCCTACTCTCTTCTTAAAGAATAAAAAGTGGGAAAGGGTGAAGGCTTCAAAAGTAGAAAGAAACGGTGGAACCATCAGAGTCCAGATTTGAAAATTGATTTTTTCCCTCACTTTTCACCCATAATAAAGGGTATTAAACTTTTTTTTTTGGTTCGATGGAAGGGTATTAAACATTATGTTTTAAAACTTTACATGACCAAATTAGTCTGGCCTACATGATGCTTGTGGACCATATGCCAGATTTCATCATACTTAAGATCTTTATAAATAATAAACCAGATGTTTTTTTAAGGATGTTTACAAATAAAGGGTGTCAAATAATAAGACATTCTCATGTGTTGATTATTTATGTTGAATGTTTTAAAAATCTTTATAAATAACAGGGGGAAGATTACACTTGAGCTCATGCATTGAGTCTTCAATAGGCCATTGCCACTTATAGAATATTGTACCGTTGGAGAAAATTTAAACTATTTTCGACAACGACAACGGCAATTTCTTTTAATTGCAGCGATTGAAATATCAATAATATGAAGTTGTAACCCAGAAAAAAATCTAGAGCCTTATATAGTTTTTAAAAAAAATACTCGATGTATTTTTCATATGTGTGTCAAGCTAGCTGAGGCCACCTACGTAAGATTAATCCTTTTGTTGTAAGAATTGAGTTGATTCATAAGTTGATTATAAATTGGATATTTGATTACATATAGATTATATATCAAACCAAAATTCACGTTCATATATATTGATTACATAAACCATCAACAACAAAGCATAAAAAGGCATGCAGCAATGACATAATTAAGAAAAAGGGAAGATAAATGCATATAATTAATTAAAGAAGGGAATCATCAAAAGGGAAATATATGGGAGAGATTTGTTTGTGCTTCAATAGGGTAATGCAATTAGCAAGTGGGTACTGGAAAAGGGTTATGGATGTGTAAAGTCAAGAAAAATATCTCAAAGGGGTTGCATTTGTGAGGGGATTTCTTCACAAAAAACAAGGCAGCTAGGCAACCACATTTTCTTGTTGATGAGGTGAGGGCCCCTCGTTAAGGAAACCAAAACCCTTTTTCTAACCACTAATATTATGAGGACATATGTGGACCTTGCAAGACAACTTTTCAACTTAATAATGATGATGCGATTATAATTAGAACAGTCCACTAAAGAAATAATGAAATATAATACAAATTAATATTAAATCGTGTATATATATTGGTTTTTTCATATGCGTCTAATCAACATTGATGGCCATCGAAAATTTTGAAGGTTGTTAAAATATTCACAGGTAAAGGAGTTAAGACTAAGTGTTGTATATTTCAGACGTTTTGATGGTGCCTTGACACTAAGCCCAACTCCCATGCATGCTCATTGTCATACTTGTTTCTTTTTATATTGGAATTTGTCGAAAGTCCAACAACATTTCTGAACATTTAATTTCTAACAACCATCTTCCATCATGTCATCCCAGATATATAGTTGAATTAATCATGTTTACAAAAATCTAGATTTTGATACATTAAAAACACCAACCCTAGAAGAAATCAAGTGATAGACTATAAGGCCCTGTCTGGGAATGGAGTTGAGTTTTCTAAACTGTAGTTTCATTTATTCAACCAAACCAATAGTACTAGACATGAAAAAAGTTAATCAAAGGGAAATTATAGCAACAACATCCATCGATACCATGTTTCCATAGCTAGCCTTCTTCCATGATAATAAATCGGTGCCCTTTAGAACAGTTGGACCGCTTCTATTATAAATGGATATATCATATCAAGTGTTCTTTAATTTCATTTAATTAAAACCAGTATAATTAACTATAAAGGGATGCATACCCCTTCACTTTCCCATGTCCCTTCTATGTGATTATGAGAAAAGAAAAGAAGTAAGGGAAATAGACAAAGAGAGTATTTTTGCCAAAGGCCAGGGTACTTAATTAAGAAGCCCAAGTTTTTTATTGGCTAAGTTGCATACAGAAGATATCTTAACATTTACTCTAGTAGCAGTAAATACTCATAACTTTCTATAAACAACATTTTCCTCCTCAACTTTAATTGATTCCCAAAATGCTCGTTATATAAATATTTAATTAAAAATATTTCTTTTTCTTCGTTTTATGTAACCTCGTTATTTTTCGATATTACTTGCATCTTTCAAAATTCTTTAAGTTTTTAAAAATACTTTCAAACTTACTAAGTGTCTTCTCTTCTCTTCTCCTTTATTTACTTTCAAATTAAAAAACTCTAATATAAAAGAACCTAAATTTTAGAAAATTCTAACCCAAAAAACCCCTAGATCGAATTATACAAATTCTAACATAAAAAAACCAAATCAATTAACATTTACAAAATAGAACACCTAAATCAATCAAATTTTATAAGAAAACGCAATTCGATTAAGCAATTTTTGCTTTGGGAAATTAAAAGCTTGTAAAGAATAAGAAGGGATTATGAGAATATTTACATTTTTTTTTATCAATTTCTATCAAAATTAATTAACCATCATTTAATGATGTTGTATTTAAAAAAGAAATTAATGAATTTTGGGAGGTGTAGATAATATGGAAGAATTCCAGGGGAATAGAATTTTAAGGGATATTTTAAAAGACCCTTCATATAAAAAATTTAATTAAATATTTAAATGAAGGATATTTTGGTAATTAATTAAAGTTGAGAGTGATAAAATACTGGTTTTAAAATATCAGGGATATTTCCTGTAATTAGAGTAAATGTTAGAGGTATTTCTTGCCATTTAGCCTTTTTTATATATTAATTGGTGCGTGCAAACGACAATCTCAGAGGCGCTATTAAGTACTCAATCCACCATGCCATTTTATTTGTATAAGTGTACACAAGTTTTCAACATAAATAAGGTCCATCCAAATAGACTTAAACCCTCATTGATGGAAGGCTCATTTATGCCTTATAACATGTATCTCTCATAGTTTTTTCAATATACTGCTATTAATCCCATATATCTCAACAACATTAATTGAATTAATACAGCATTGATCAAGATTGCTGGACAGTAAGCTCTCAAGGTTGAAGTTTTAAAAAGGAAGCTAATTAATGCATTCCAATCGCCTGCATATTGATCCATTATCAAGATTCCATGACTACAAGAACTTTGTCATCTTAATGGAAGTATTTGAGATAATTAACATCATGAAGACCATTTCTTTGGTCCAACATGGGATCTAAAATTTTGGTTGTGTAATTAGATTTATCCATATATTCCAAATAACATTTTTAAACACCATACGAAGAATTTTTAATTACTTAAGATTGTAGATTGGATGATATATTGGGTGTCCAGTAGATAAATTGGTGTCGCAGAACCACAACATGCTAATGACACTTGAATCATCAACTAGAGAGTTGACAACTAAAGAATAATTATTGCGACACTCGGATTCAATTTTGCAAATTAAGAATCCATAGCTTAATTAGAAGCCATCTCTTCCAATATGGGAAAACTATTGGAGAATCCAACTCATTATCGGGAGCTAGTTGGTGCTTTAATAGATCTTATCATTTTCCCACTACTACAAATAAGGGTTGCCCCTACGGATTTATCGGTAGGGGCAACCCACTGCCCCTACGGATATGTACGTAGGGGCGAAAAAAGACTCTGTAGGTGCAAAGGCCGCAGGTGCAAGTTGAGGCCCTGAACTTGCCCCTACGAGCAAATTAGAGCCCCTACGGATATATCGGTAGGTGTTATAGTCCCTACGGAGTACCCCGTAAGGGTAATCAAATCATATATGTAATTTTTTTTTTTGAATATATTGTATATATCTACGGATAACTCCGTAGGTCCTTGTTCTACCCCTACGGATAGCTCCGTAGGGGATAGAAAGTGGCCCCTACGGATAGGTCCGTAGGGGCCTTCCCAACACCCTGCACTGAGATCAGGGGGGAAAATATCAGGAAACCTGATATTTTGCCCCTACGGATAAATTCGTAGGGGATAAACAGTTGCCTCTACGGACATAGCCGTAGGGGCACTCCCAACACCCTGCACTGATATCAGGTGGGAAAATATCAGGTTTCCTGATAGTTTGCCCCTACGGATATGCCCGTAGGGACAACATATATACCTACGGCTTAATCCGTAGGTACATATTGTCTGTATTTTTTTTTTAAAAATGGGCTGCTAGATTTTTTCCCGCCCTGTGCACAATACTATATACATCAATCAAATCATATATTGCAGTATTCATAATCACATCTCACGCATATATATAATATACAAAAGAAACCCAAAAACTGAATATGATATAAATACAAACCAATATCAATATCGTTTCAAAATGTAGTACAATGTGATATAAATACATGTTTCAAAAAATAAGAACCAAAAAGCTACCCTAGTTCGGTCCAGCTCCACCTCCGAATAACGTTAGAATAACGCGCGCCTGCTCCTCGGTCAATACACTCTGCAATACTACATATAAGGGAGTCTGAGCGGCATGTGGAGCTGGCGATGTGGTCTGCGCAGCCGCCGTCGAGGTAGTCGCTTGCGGAGCCGCGGCTGTGGGAGTCTGAGTGGGCGGTGGAGCTACAGGAGCTGTCTGCGGAACCGCAGCCGATGTAGTGGCTTGCGGAGCCGCAGCCGAAGGAGATGCATGTGGAGGCTCGGCCGATCTACCCTGTCGCATCTGGACATAACGTGTGTAAGAAGCGTGTAAGAACTGTGTATTATTCGAATTCGTTTCATTATTAAGTTATTTCGAAACCCTGTTTGGATATCTAGTTTGGAAAAGCGTTGTTTATTTTAATTACATATGTATGTATGATTAATCAGACTTAAGTCTAAAACCAAATAAGCTCAAGCTACGTACTAATTATGGATATGTTGATATGTATATAATATGAAATGATATTTTACTATAAAGTAGTATACATACCAGCATCTCCTTCAACTCCTGAATGGTGGCCCTCAAGCTATCCAGTTTCTGATGGACATGCCGGTCACTGGAGACGGAGGAAGTAACCGCCGGGGTGGAGTCCAACCTCATATGGGCCCTGCTAGGGCCCAATCCCCGGCCTCTCTCCCAACCTCCGTGGTGCCCTCCGTGTGCGGCATCCAGAACTGGGGTCAGCAGCCTCGGATCGTTCTGTCCGGTAAAATCGATCCCCGAGGCCTGGGCCTGCTCAACCACCCGCTCCTACACCCACATTAAGCAGTAAAGTATAAGTATAAAATTTAAACTTGAACCTTCCAAAACTAAAATTTCAAATTTGGATAGAAAAAATATTAACACTTACGCAGTACTCCTGGGTAGCGACGTCGGGACATCGAAGCTCGCCCGTGGCGGGATCTGTCGAGGTGTCGTGGACGGCAAGATATGCGGACAGCACGCTCGGTGTACCACCTGACGCCACGGTCCGAGATGTCTGCAATATTAGAAAGTAACTCTTAATATTAGAAATATTAGAGAATAACTCTTAATATTGCAGAATATTAGAGAATAACTCTTAATTTACCGATAACTCCATGGCTCGAGTAATGTTCCTCGAGCCACCTGTGTAAGTGGGGCGACCCCTCTTCGCCGACTTCCTGTTCTCCGTATTCTGAGCGGCCTGTTTCTGCACAACGCATTAACATTTAGTTTTCTAATTAAGAAACACAAAGAAATAAATTATATCATAAATAATGAATTAAATTTAAAATACATACTTGTTTGCGTTCGGAGTCGAAATAAGCGCACAATAGAGGCCATGTCTCTACGTCGACTCTCGCAAACGCCGGAGTAGATAGGAGGGCCACTCTCTCTGCCTCGGGGGTCGCTATCCACAGGGAGTAGCACTCGGCCTTCAGCTCATTCCTGTTGTATCGGACCTTGGCCTGCATGTTCTTCATCAGGCCATTGTACAGAGCATGAAGGTCGAGCACCCTCCCCGTGTGATCAGGGTCGGCTACAGGCTGAAAATCGTAATCCAACTGAAAATACAAAAAAAAACATTGTTATTAGATTGCAAGTGTTAATAATAAATATATTGGATAGATCAAATGAAAATATATATTAATACATACCCGAGCCTGATCAAAGAAGAGGGCGAATGAGCGCTGGTGCTGCTCGCCCCATTCAACGTGAAATGGATAGTTCTCTACGATCCGGCTCTCGTCCCCCAAATACCGGCCGAACCTCTCGGCATGAGTACCGGTATAGCGATAGTCAAGGGTAAAAAATAGGGGGAATGCTGCCTCCCCCTAGCTCTATCAGGCCTCAGCCTATGGGACTGATTCGGGCCTCAAGTCCCCCTCTGGGGATGGAGAGGCCCTGCGTCTGCACGAAATATCAAGACAATCAATAATAAGACAAAGTTGTATTAAGAAATCAAGGTTAAACAAAAATTCAAGTGTGATATATACCTCCGGTGAATAGCGCACGAGCCTGGGTCCGAGCAGCAGCACGAGCGGGACGATAGTTCCTCTGGTGAGGAACAACCGGGGTCCCGGACCCGGACGCATCCCCTCCAACTATAAAATAAACATCGACGCTAAATCTCCATGAAGTTCATATTTATTCTATAGAGCATATGTAAAATAAATAAATATTTTAAATTTATTCATACTAACCTGCAGACGATGCGGAGGGTATGGAAGCGGCAGGAGTGGCCCCTGTGGAAGGTGTGGACGCACCACCTATAATTAGACAATTAAAAATAGATTTTATAAGTAATTGCAAAAAGAATGTGTAGATCAATAATATAACGTTCTAAATCAATATGCATGCACTATAGGACATTTAAACATACCCGCAGGTGCGGTGGTGTCACCACCTACAGCTAGACAATAATAAAAATTGCTAAGTAAGAGCAAAGGAATGTGTATATTTATGATATAGCATTCTAAATCAATATACATACACTATATGATATATAAACATACCTGGAGGAGCGGGGGTGGCCTCTGTCCCAGATGTGGACACAGGACCAACAACTAGACAATTAAAAATAGATTTTATAAGTAATTGCAAAAAGAATGTGTAGATCAATAATATAACGTTCTAAATCAATATGCATGCACTATAGGACATATAAACATACCCGCAGGTGCGGTGGTGTCACCACCTACAGCTAGACAATAATAAAAATTGCTAAGTAAGAGCAAAAGGAATGTGTATATTTATGATATAGCATTCTAAATCAATATACATACACTATATGATATATAATCATACCTGGAGGAGCGGGGGTGGCCTCTGTCCCAAATGTGGACGCAGGACCAACAACTAGACAATCAAACATTGACAATATAAGTAATTTTGACATAAACATGCATGAATATCTGTAATATTACATTGAAAATGGATATGCGTGCAGTATACCTGGAGGTGTGGCAAAATCCACACGGAAGGAGGCATCCGAAGGGGTCTCCGATCTGGGTGCAAGACCGGCTCTCTGAAGCTCCCTACGGAGCTCTCCGGGTGGCAGAACCGCTCTGCCTCTGCCTCTGCCTCTGCCGCGGCTGGAGCTCCTGCCGCCCCTCGCTGCTCCCGACATCGTCATCAAATCTAGATAAACGGTTCGTGGACGCATTAGACAATCATTAAAAGTATTGACTATATATGATCTAGAGCGTAAAATGTGAAGTAATAATATAACATTACTGATAACCTTTTTCGTTTCGTGGGTGCATCATACATATCTACTTGGATTTCATCGTCGATGTCATTTCTAACCCACGTAACTTCATGATCGGTCGAAGACAACCCGTCCTTCGAAACAGACGGTCGGAGCACTTTAAGCCTTCTCTCTTCTTCGTCCTCATCGCTGTCCTCGTATTCTGGGACATCGTAGACATCTCTAGGTTTCCATCGGCATACAACACTCCACCCCGGATGCTTCAAACACTGTGAGTAGTATACTTGGAACGCTTGGTTCGGAAAGATAAACGGATCGTCTTGACCGTAAAATCGAAGTGTGTTCACACTGGTCAATCCATATTCATCTTTCCAAGTCCCAAGACTGCTTCTCCACCTGTCTGTATCGGTTCGCGGATCGTACCAAGTACAGTGGAATATATAAAAGGGTTCTGATCGTCCGGGATAGTGGATGCCGAGTATACAATTTAAGTACCCATAGTAAATCACACCGTCCGATCCTACCGTCGCAATCCCACTATTCTGAGTGATTCTAGATGTTTCTATGTCCTTAACTTCGAATTTGTATCCAAGGACACCAAATCCTTTGTAATATGCAACCTCCATACTAGGAAATTGAGCTAAACATCTTGAATCACTCTCAAATGATACAGACAAGTTCGGATCGTGGATCTAACAAAACAAATTTTACGATAAATACATAACGATACAAGTTTAGATTAAAACTGATAGCAATAAAATGTAATTCGAATAACTTACATGCTCTGTGACCCAATCACAAAAATTATCCTGATGGTATTTTTCCAAACGCTCTTCGTTCCAATCAGGATGCCCCTCACGTACCTCGTTAAAATAAGTTCTGTTTTCGACAAATAATTGTGACATTAATATTATGTCATTTCATACACGCACAAACACAGATATAACAATTAATCCAAAAGAACTTACTCTCTAATTTGTTCAAGACATGCGCAATTAAGCAAGATAAACCGGTATATCTTGTTGATAAACATAGTGTCTACCCTCTTATACTCGGCTTTACCATATGGCCCGTCTTGAATTCTTCGTGGTCGGTTAAGCCTTGTCTCAATGTTCTCGTCCAGATAGCGGGAACAAAATGTGGTTGCTTCATCAAGAAGATAACCTTGCATGATAGAACCCTCTGGTCGATTTTTATTGCGTATATACTTCTTAAGAGTGTAAAGGTACCTAATGAGAATATGTTGAATAAATAAACACGGGCATACAGGACAAAAATAAATTTATAAATTGTGCGAAACGAAAAATTACACGTACCTCTCGACGGGATACATCCATCGATATTGTACCGGTCCGGCTAACTTCGCCTCAGTTGCAAGATGAACCGTCAAGTGTATTATGATATCGAAGAATGACGGTGGGAAAATACGCTCAAACTTGCAAAGTATCAACGCAATAGAATTTTCTAATTTATCCAGCGTCGCAACCTCCAGTGTTTTAGCACACAACTCCCTGAAAAAACAACATAGGCCGTTGATTACTAGACCAACCGAGTCGGGGAGAGAAGTCCTGAGGGCTAATGGAAGAAGGTGCTCCACGATAACATGGTGATCATGACTTTTCAGCCCATCGATCTTGCCCTTCACAATTTTTATTTTCTTGCTGAATGATCCTGAGAAACCTGTGGGGACATTCAAATCATGCAACACCTGCAGGAATCTTTTCTTCTCCGGTTGTGACATATGATAAGCGGCATTGGGAAGTACAAACTTGCCCGGTTTACCCGCTACCGGTTTAGGGTGCAGTTCACTTCTTATTCCCCACTCTTGTAGATCCATCCGGGCATTCATGTTGTCTTTCAATTTCCCGTCTTTATACAGAAGCAAGTTAAGTATGTGCTCTGATACTCCCTTCTCTATATGCATGACGTCCAGACAATGACGCACTGAATTTGTAGACCAGTACGGAAGCTCGAAGAAAATGCTTAACTTGTTCCAATATTGTGGTTTGACCTGTCTCGTCGGATCCATCCCGAAGGTCACGTTATTGTAACCATCCCATTTAGCAGTCACGTCCTCTCCGGACAATGGGGATGGAGGCCCAAGAAGCTCCTGATGACCATCAAAGTGAACCGTGTCTAACCTATAGGGGTGGTCTGGAGGCAGAAAACGTCGATGGCCGCAATAACAAACCTTCCTGCTAAAATTTAAAAATTTTGATGTTGTGTGTTCATGGCAATGAGGACATGCTTTGTGACCATGTACGGACCAACCTGATAGCATTCCATACGCAGAAAAGTCATTAATTGTCCACATTAAAGCCGCACGCAGTATGAAGATTGTATTTGTGTTTGAATCATATGTCTCTACACCATCAATGAACAAAGTTTTCAGCTCCTCGATCAGAGGTCGGAGATAGACGTCGATATTGTTCCCCGGTGAGTTTGGTCCGTCGATAAGAAGAGGCATCATAAAGTATGATTGGTTCATAGCCAACCAAGGCGACAGATTATAAATTATCATTACAACGGGCCATGTACTGTGACTTCCAGCCATATATTTGAATGGGCAGAAGCCATCGGCAGCCAGTCCGAGCCGGACATTGCGAGGATCGCTACTAAATATTGCGTGCCTCCTATCGAAATCCTTCCATGCCGGTGAATCTCTTGGATGGCTCATTTTTTCATTTTCGCTTGGAGGAGCACGGTGATGCCAAATCATTGCCTCGGCTGTTTTCTTGCACCTGAATAGCCTCTGTAGCCTCTGTGTTATGGGAAAATATCGTGCTATCTTCACAGGTATATCAGGCTTCTTATCAGAATCTTTCGGCTTATACCTGGCCTCTCCGCATGTTGGACACTCTTTCAAATCTGAATTCTCTTTCCGGTACAACACGCAATTTTTAGGACATGCTTGAATCTTCTCGCATTTTAGACCCAAATCAGACATCATTTTCTGGGCTTCGTACCAGCTTTCGGGCACATTATTTCCCGGAGGCATAGAATCTTTCAAGAACGAAAGAAGCATTGTGAATGACTTGTTGCTCCATCCATTTAGGCACTTAATTTGGAAAAGTTGGACGAACCATGAGAGAGTGGAATACTTCGCATTCTCATAAATTGGTTTCCTAGCATCATTCATGAAATTTTAATATTTATCCGCACGCGGTCCTTGACCGGAAGGAATGTCATCTTCGGTACGAATAGATTCACCTAGGGCAGCCTCTACCATATCCTCCATTTCTTCTGATTGAAATAAATTTCCGTATCCTGCGGTATTACCGAATTCTTCTTCTTCTCCTGCCGCATTATCGTGTTCTCCTTCTTCTTCTACCGCAGTACTGCATTCTTCTCATTCCCCGTGATATTTCCAAGTTGAATAAAGTCTAGTAAACCCATATTTTACAATATGAAGCTCTGCCAATTCTACCTTCTGCCAGTACTTATTGCCACATCTATCGCACGGACAGAGAATCTTCTCTATTATGATCTTATTATGTGCTCGTGCAAATTCAAGGAAAGCAGCAACTCCTGCGACAAACTTAGGTTGCATACGTTGTTTCCAATCCACATACATCCAGTCCTTAACTCTGACGTACTCATGGGCCATGTTAGACTGAATAACATATAAATTGTAGGTTATGCTGACTATATTGAGAAATATAAGAATGTGATAGTTACTGACAAAGGAGAAAATCCGTGTATATGCTTTGTGTGTGCGTTTGTCGTTGAAAAGAATAAATTATCGCACGTTATGTTGACCGATAGACGGGGACTAAGTGGCGCTTTTAGTTTCATATATGGGTATCGATGGGAATATGAAGGTTTCATATTATCATATATTGGTTTTAACCCGAACATCTCGAATCGCTCTCTGATTATGCGTTTGTATGTATGTGTTCCGGCTGTCGGGGGTAGGCTTCTATCCCATTAAGAATGTATAGAGCGAACGCCCATCACTTGTGCTTTCAACCGTTTCGAGTAAATTTCGGCAGCACCTCCCCGCTGTTCTCCGAGTACACTGTAATAGAATAGATAATCATTTCAAAGCTGTGAAACAACGTTGAAATGAACATCTAATCTATCTTTGTACACGGAGAACCAGCGGAAAGATACCGACGGAATATCTCGAAACGGATGAAAACACATGTGAATGAAGGCGTTTGCTTTATACATTCTTAACTTGTCCACACGGGACAAATCTATGGGTTACCATACGAATGAATTTTCTCGTCGCGTAGACTATTCGACGGTTGTTAGTATCGAGCTATACTGTCCGATATTTAACAACCTTCGTATAGTTCTAGGTCACGACGAGCATCGCACGTATGTTAACCGATAGACGGGGACTAAGTGGCGCTTTTAGTTTCATATATGGGTATCGATGGGAATATGAAGGTTTCATATTATCATCGAGTATCATATATTGGTTTTAACCCAAACATCTCGAATCGCTCTCTAATTATGCGTTTGTATGTATGTGTTCCGGCTGTCGGGGGTAGGCTTCTATCCCATTAAGAATGTATAGAGCGAACGCCCATCACTTGTGCTTTCAACCGTTTCGAGTAAATTTCGGCAGCACCTCCCCGCTGTTCTCCGAGTACACTGTAATAGAATAGATAATCACTTCAAAGCTGTGAAACAACGTTGAAATGAACATCTAATCTATCTTTGTACACGGAGAACCAGCGGAAAGATACCGACGAAATATCTCGAAACGGATGAAAACACAAGTGAATGAAGGCGTTTGCTTTATACATTCTTAACTTGTCCACACGGGACAAATCTATGGGTTACCATACGATTGAATTTTCTCGTTGCGTAGACTATACGACGGTTGTTAGTATCGAGCTATACTGTCCGATATTTAACAACCTTCATATAGTTCTAGGTCACGATGAGCATCGCACGTATGTTAACCGATAGACGGGGACTAAGTGGCGCTTTTAGTTTCATATATGGGTATCGATGGGAATATGAAGGTTTCATATTATCATCGAGTATCATATATTGGTTTTAACCTGAATATCTCGAGTCGCTCTCTAATTATGCGTTTGTTGTGCATTCGTGTTGTATGTGTTTAACATGATTTTAAACCATTGAGATCAAGATTGATAGAACTGATCATCCTACATTGCAATAGTATTCATCAACCAAAAACTATTATTGCAATGGTATACATCTATAACAATCAACAATTAAAACTACAAATATAGGATACTGATATCATAAAGCGTTATGAGACACGTCATCTGCCACGTGTCGTGATCATGGAAATCGCTAATATTGAGCATCATCAAGATTAGATTATGGTTTTGAAGCAAGTTATTGAGCATCTTGGATTGATTGTCAAGTGTTGATTTTTATTTCAACACTTGACAGAATGAAAATCATAAATACAGTTGCAAAATGTGTTCCTCACCCCCATAAAGTGGATCTTAACAATCCAGACAAGACCATCATTGTTCAAATTGCCAAGGTAGACATAATCTCAGCAGTTATTTATGGTTGCTAGCTTGTATTGCTTGTTGCTATTCTTTTTTTTTCCTTGTCCTTTCTTTCTTTCTTTCTTTTTTTTGGGGGATGGGGGGTTGTGTTTGAAAAGTTTTAACCAACTCACTGCTATTTCTAGGCAATGCAGGAATATAACTAGTTTTATCCCCCAAAAGAAAGAGCTTCAGGCTTCATGAGTCAAGCGATGTGTACGTATAATTATAGGATTTTCTTGCTAGCGGTTCATTTACAACTATTCTTTAGTCTATATACCTAGCATCTGCTACTAGATATTACATCTTGCATCAACACCCTGCATGTTAAAATCAAAATCGATTATTTTTTTCTTGATCTTTTTCTGATTTTCTACCATCTGTGTCGAGTAAATTATGATTAACATTATATTTGTCAACTAATCAGAATAGCCATTCAACCAGCCCCACCATAACCCTAACCCCAGCCCCACTACCGTAACCCTAACCCCAGCCCCACCGTAACCCTAACCCCAGCCCCACCGTAACCCTAACCCCAGCCCCACCCCAGCAGCAGCCGAACCCCAACCCTAACCCTACCCCGACCCCGACCCCGACCCCGATCGCCACCGCGACCCCTGCCCAACCCCAACTCTCGCGCGCGCAACCCAGACCCAGCCATGAACCCTAAGCCCAAAAGAATCCAAAAATGCTTTAATTTACCTCGAGATTTATACCTGAACGGCTGCTGGTGGGCTGGAGCGATGACGGTGACGATTTGGCGACGAAACCGGCGGTGGCGACGATGGTGGCGACGACGGTGGCGACGAAACAGGCGCTGGCGATGCCGGTGGCGACGAAACCGGCGGTGGCGATGACGGAGGCGGCGGTGGAGACGACGGAGGCGACGGTGGCGACGACAGAGGCGATTTGGGGTTTTTTCTCGCGCGCGATTGAGAGAGAGAGAGAAAGTGAGCGTAGGCGATCGATATGGGGTTTTGGTAAATAGATATTTACTTGCCCCTACGGATATACCCGTAGGTCCTTTGTTTGCGGCTCCGTAGGGGCAAACACCAAATTAAGAATTAATATTTTTATTCTTGGACGTCTGTGCCCGTAGGGGCAACCTTTTAGCCCTACGGATTAATCCGTAGGGCCAAGTAAAATCTGCCCCAACGGATATGTTCATCCGTAGGGGCAACCCCCCTATTTTACTAGTGTCCGGACCAGATATTGCATATAGTGTTCATTTTGTTTGCTAATTTGTTCAGGTATTTTGTTCATTATGCTGCTCTAAAACTATAAAATCGGAATCGATAGAAAATGAAATAATCTTCCAGTATTGAATCTACAATACATTGTTATGTCCCGCTTCCCAATAGATGGAAGCAGGTACGTGACTGGACCCACGACGTTCCGAGAAAAGTTTTTTCTCTCGAGATAAATACGTTGAGCGTCAAAGCAAGCAATATAATTACATAAGAATTTAGCTGAAAATAAAATAAATCCGACTGCATTTATTATATTCCAATTCCACAATATTCAAGAAAGAACTGATAACAAGTCTGAATAAAAATCGATACAACCGAAATGGAAATAAACGAAATGTCTTAATATATAGACACACTACTATAATATGAGGTTGCCCCTACGGCTACAGGAATCCGTAGGGGCAACGTTTTATTGCCCCTACGGATTAATCCGTAGGTCCCCATGGTTGTCCCTACGGTGCCCTACGTTTTAATTTAAAAATATTAAATCGTAATTTGTTGTTTGACCTTACGGAGCCGCAAACAAATGACCTACAGTTAAGTCCGTAGGGGCATATATATGGATTATAAATAAAAAAAAGGCACAGAAAAGCCCTCGTCGTTCCCAAAAATTCTCTCTCTCACTCTCCCGCACCTCGATCGTTCCCGTGCCTCGAGACGCCACCGCCCTCCGCCCGCGGCCCACCACCGCCCTCGATCGTTCCCAAAACTTCCTTGTCGCCACCGCCCGCGACTTGTCGCCGATTGTTTCGTCGACCACCGGTCTCCTCCGTCGTTTCCTCCACCGCCCGCTACAGGTTAATAAATCTCAAATTTTTACTTCTAACAATGCTTTTATTTATAATTTTGATGATGTTAGGGCTAGGGTTCAGGGTTCAGGGTTCGGATAGGGGTGAGGGTTAGGGTTAGGCATCGGGTTCAGTTTAGGGTAGGGGTAGGGTTAGGGTTAGGGTTCGGTTGGGGTTGGGGTTGGGTTGGGGTTGGGGTTAGGGTTCAGTTGGGGTTGGAGTTGGGGTTAAGATTAGGGTTAGGGTTCAGTTGGGGTTGGGGTTAGGGTTAGGGTTCGGTTGGGGTTGGGGTTGGGTTAGGGTTAATTAGTTAGGGTTAGGGTAATTAGGGTTAGGGTTAGGGTCAGGATTAGGGTTAGAGGTTAGGGTTAATTTGGGTTAATTAGAAGGTAGGGTTAATTTGGGTTTATTAGTGATAATTTGAAAGGGTTAGGGTATTGATTAGGGTTAATTAGGTTAATTTGGGTAAATTTGGGTTGATTAGGGTTAATTTGGGTAAATTGGGTTAAGTTTGGATTAATTAGGGATAATTTGTGTTAGGGTAACGATTATGGTTAATTGTTGTTAATTAGGTTAATTTGGGTTATTTAGGGTTAGGGTTTAGGGTGCACTAGTTCATTCAGTAGGATACTTGATAATAACGTAAACGTACAATTTTATCGTAAACGTAAGAAAAATTTATCCTAAACTTGAAATTTCGAACCCTTAATAACGAAACGTAAACGTAAAACCTATTCATGTTAAAACCAATATATGATACTCGATGATAATATGAAACTTTCATATTCTTATCGATACTCATATATGAAACTCAAAGCGCCACTTAGTCCCCGTCTATCAATTAACATACGTTCGATGTTCGTCATGACATAGAACTATACGAAGGTTGTTAAATATCGGACGATATAGCTTGGTACTAACAACCGTCGTATAGTCTATGTGACGAGAAAATTCAATCGTATGATAATTGATAGATTTGTCCCGTGTGGATAAGTTAAGAATGTATAAAGCAAACACCTGCATTCACTTGTGTTTTCATCCGTTTCGAGATATTTCGTCGGTAATTTTCCGCTGGTTCTCCATGTACAAAGATAGATTAGATGTTCATTTCAACGTTGTTTCACAGCTTTGAAATGATTATCTATTCTATTACAGTATACTCGGAGAACAGCGGGGAGGTGTTGCTGAAATTTACTCGAAACAGTTGAAAGCACAAGAGAATGGGTGTCTGCTCTATACATTCTTAATGGGATATAAGCCTTACCCCCGACAGCCGAAACACACATATACAACACAAATACACAACAAACGCATCATTAGAGAGTGATTCAAGATGTTCAAGTTAAAACCAATATATGATACTCGATGATAATATAAAACTTTCATATTCTCATCGATACTCATATATGAAACTCAAAGCACCACTTAGTCCCCGTCTATCGGTTAACATACTTTCGATATTCGTCGTGATATAGAACTATACGAAGGTTGTTAAATATCGGACGGTATAGCTCGGTACTAACAACCGTCGTGTAGTCTATGTGACGAGAAGATTCAATCGTATGATAACTGATAGATTTGTCCCGTGTGGACCAATTAGGAATGTATAAAGCAAACACCTGCATTCACTTGTGTTTTCATCCGTTTCGAGTTATTTCGTCTGTACTTTTCCGCTGGTTCTCCGTGTACAAAGATAGATTAGATGTTCATTTCAATGTTGTTTTGCAGCTTTGAAATGATTATCTATTCTATTACAGTGTACTCGGAGAACAGCGGGGAGGTGCTGCCGAAATTTTCTCGAAACGGTTGAAAGCACAAGCGAATGGAGGTCTGCTCTATACATTCTTAATGGGATAGAAGCCTTACCCCTAACAGCCGAAATACACACATACAACAGGAATACACAACAAACGCACACACAGCACATACACACTAACAACTCTACATTAAGCGAAATCATAAATTGAAACACACATATATAGAATACAACTCATACATGGGTATTCTCAAATCTAATTTTGATTATCGATAATTTATTCTTTTCAACGACAAACGCACACACAAAACATATACACGGATTTTCTCCTTTATCAGTAACCATCCCGTTCATAAATTTCTCAATATAGTCATCATAACCTACAATTTATATGTTATACAGTCTAACGTGGCCTATGAGTACGTCAGAGTTAAGGACTGGATGTATATGGATTGGCAACAATGTATGCAACCTAAGTTTGTCGCAGGAGTTGCTGCTTTTATTGAATTTGCATGCGCACATAATAAGATCGTGATAGAGAAGATTCTCTGCCCGTGCGATAGATGTGGGAATAAGTACTGGCAGAAGGTAGAATTTGCAGAGCTTCATATCGTTAAACATGGTTTTACTAGATTTTATACAACTTGGCTATATCACGGGGAAGGAGAAGAACACAGTAATGCGGCAGAAGAAGAAGAAGGAGAAGACGATAATGCGGTAGAAGAAGAAGGAAAAGACGGTAATGCGGCAGAAGAAGAAGACGGTAATTTCTTTCCATCAGAAGAAATTGAGGATATGGTAGAGGCTGCCCTAGGTGAATCTATTCGTACCGAAGATGACATTCCTTCCGGTCAAGAACCACGTGCGGATAAGTATGAAAATTTCATGAATGATGCTAGGAAACCAATTTATGAGAATGCAAAGTATTCCACCCTCTCATGGTTCGTCCAACTTTTCCAGATTAAGTGCCTAAATGGATGGAGCAATAAGTCATTCACAATGTTTTTTTCGTTCTTGAAAGATTCTATGCCCCCGGGAAATAACGTGCCCGACAGCTGGTACGGAGCCCAGAAGATGATGTCTGATTTGGGTCTAAAGTGTGAGAAAATTCAAATATGTCCCAAAAATTGCGTGTTGTACCGGAAAGAGAATTTAGATTTGAGAAAGTGTCCAACATGCGGAGAGGCCAGGTATAAACCGAAAGATTCTGATAAGAAGCCCGATATACCTGTCAAGATAGCACGATACTTTCCTATAACACAAAGGCTGCAGAGGCTATTCAGGTGCAAGAAAACAGTCGAGGCAATGATTTGGCATCACCGTGCTCCTCCAAGTGAAGATGGAAAAATGAGTCATCCAAGAGATTCACCGGCATGGAAGGATTTAGATAGGAGGCACGCAATATTCAGTAGCGATCCTCGCAATGTCAGGTTCGGACTGGCTAGTGATGGATTCTTCCCATTCAACTATATGGCTGGAAGCCACAGCACATGGCCCGTTGTAATAATAGTTTATAATCTGTCGTCTTGGTTGGTTATGGACCAATCATACTTTATGATGCCTCTTCTTATTGACGGACCAAACTCACCGGGAAACAATATCGACGTCTATCTCCGACCTCTGATCGAGGAGTTAAAATCTTTATTCATTGATGGTGTGGAGACTTACGATGCAAACACAAATACAACCTTTATACTGTGTGCGGCTTTAATGTGGACAATTAATGACTTTCCTGTGTTGGAATGCTATCAGGTTGGTTCGTACATGGTCACAAAGCATGTCCTCATTGTCGTCAACATACAACATCGAAATTCTATAATTTTAGCAGGAAGGTTTTTTTATTGCGGCCATCGACATTTCCTGCCTCCAGACCACCCCTACAGATTAGACGCTGTTCACTTTGATGGTCATCAGGAGCTTCTTGGACCTCCAGCCCCATTGTCCGGAGAGGACGTGACTGCTCAGTGGGATGGTTACAATAATATGACCTTCGGGATGGATCCGACAAAACAGGTCAAACCAACATTCTGGAACAAGTTAAGCATTTTTTTCGAGCTTTCGTACTGGTCAACAAATTTAGTGCGTCATTGCTGGACGTCATGCACATTGAGAAGGGAGTATCCGAGCACGTACTCAACTTGCTTCTTTGTAAAGACGAAAAATCGAAAGACAACCTCAATACCCGGATGGATCTACAGGACTGGAAAATTAGAAGTGAATTGCATCCTAAATCGGTAGCGGGTAAACCGGGCAAGTTTGTACTTCCCAATGCCGCGTATCATATTTCACAACCGGAGAAGAAAGGATTCCTGCAGGTGTTGCATGATTTGAAAGTTCCCACAGATTTCTCAGGATCATTCAGCAAGAAGATAAAAATTGTGAAAGGCAAGATCGATGGGCTGAAAAGTCATGATCACCATGTTATTATGGAGCACCATCTCCTATTAGCCCTCAGGACTTCCCTCCCCGAATCGGTTGGTCTAGTAATCAACGACCTATATTGTTTTTTCAGAGAATTATGTGCTAAAACACTGGATGTTGTGACGCTGGAGAAACTAGAAAATTCTATTGCGTTGATACTTTCCAAGTTTGAGCGTATTTTCCCGCCGTCATTCTTCGATATCATAGTACACCTGACGGTTCATCTTGTAACTAAGGCTAAGTTAGCCAGACCGGTATAATATCGATGGATGTATCCCGTCGAGAGGTACGTGGAATTTTTTGTTTCGCGCAATTTGTAAAATTATTGCTGTCCTGTATGCCTGTATTTATTTATTTTTCTTTAGGTACCTCTACACTCTTAAAAAGTATATACGCAATAGAAATCAACCAGAGGGTTCTATCATGCAAGGTTATTTTCTAGATGAAGCAACCACATTTTGTTCCCGCTATCTGGACGAGAACATTGAGACGAGACTTAACTGGCCTCCAAGAATTCAGGACGGGCCATATGGTAAAGCCGATTATAAGAGGGTAGACACTATGTTTATCAACAAGATATACCAGTTTATCCTCCTCGATAGCGCATGTCATGAAAAAATTAGAGAGTAAGTTTTTTTGGATTAATTATTATATTTGTGTTTGTGTGTGTATGAAATGATTTAATATTAATGTCATAATTTATTGTCGAGAACAGAATTCATTTTAACGAGGTACGTGAGGGGCATCCTGATTGGAACGATGAAGATTGGAAAAATATCATCAGGATAATTTTTGCGATTGGGTTGCAGATTATGTAAGTTATTCGAATAACATATTATTGCTATCAGTTTTAATCTAAACTTATATCGTTATGTATCTGTCGTAAAAAAATTTGTTAGATCCACGATCCGAACTTGTCTGCATCATTAGAGAGTGATTCAAGATGTTTAGCTCAGTTTCCTAGTATGGAGGTTGCATATTATAAAGGATTCGATGTCCTTTGATACAAATTCGAAGTTAAGGACATAGAAACATCTAGAACTACTCAAAATAGTGGGATTGCGATGGTAGGATCGGATGGTGTGATTTATTATGGATACTTAAATTGTATACTTGGCATCCAATATCCCGGAAGATTAGAACCCTTTTATATATTTCAGTGTATTTGGTACGATACACGAATCGATACGGATAAGTGGAGAAGCAATCTCGGGACTTGGAAAGATGAATATGGATTGACCAGTATGAACACACTTCGATTTTACGGTCAGGAAGATCCGTTTATCTTTCCGAACCAAGCGTTTCAAGTATACTACTCACAGTGTTTGAAGCATCCAGGATGGAGTGTCGTATGCTGTTGGAAATCCAGGGATGTTTACGATTTCTCAGAATTCGAGGACAGCGATGATGATGAATATGAGAGAAGACTTAGAGTGCTCCGACCGTCTGTTTCGAAAGACGGGTTGTCTTCAGCTGATCATGAAGTTACGTGGGTTAGAAATGATATCGATGATGAAATCCAAGTAGATATATCTAATGCGTCCACGAAACGAAAAAGGTTATCAGTAATGTTATATTATTACTTCACATTTTACGATCTACACATATATAGAATGCACATGTAATGATTGTCTAATGCGTCCACGAACCGTTTTATCTAGATTTGATGACGACGAAGGGAGCAGCGAGGGGCGGCAGGAGCTCCAGCCGCGACACCGGCAGAGGCAGAGCGGTTCTGCCACCCGGGGAGCTGCGTAGGGAGCTTCAGAGGGCCGGTCTTGCACCCCGATCGGAGACCTCTTCAGATGCCTCCTTCCGTGTGGACTTTGCCACACCTCCAGGTTTGTTGCACGCATATTCATTTTGAATGTAATATTATAGATATACATGCATATTCATGTCAAAATTACTTACATAGTCAATATTTGATTGTCTAGCTGTTGGTGCGTCCACATCAGGGACAGAGGCCACTCCCGCACCTCCAGGTATGTTTATATATCATATAGTGCTTGTATATTGATTTAGAATGCTATATCATAAATATACATACATTCTTTTTGCTCTTACGTACTTACATCTCGGGCTGTAGGTGGTGCCTCCACATCTCCGGCAGAGCCCACCATCGCACATGCGTGTATGTTTATATATCCTATACTGTATACATGTTGATTTAGAATGTTATATTATTAATATACACATTCTTTTTGCAATTACTTATATAGTCAATGTTTGATTGTCTAATTATAGGTGGTGCGTCCACGTCTGGTGCAGGGGCCACTCCCGTCACTTCCATACCCTCCGCTCAGTCTGCAGGTTTGTATGAATAAATATAAAATATTTATTCATTTTACATATCTTTTAAGAATAAACATGAACTTCATGTAATTTTATCGATGTTTATTTTTTCTAGTTGGAGACGGGTCCACGTCCGAGTCATCGGCTGTTTCTCACCGGAGGAACTATCGTCCCGCTCGTGCTGCTGCCCGGGCCCAGGCTCGTGCTTCTGTCGCCGGAGGTATATATCACACTTCAATTTTCGTTAAACCTTGATTTCTTAATACCACTTTGTCTTAATATTGATTGTCTTGATATTTCTTGTAGACGCAGGGCATCCCCATCCTGAGAGAGGGACTCGAGGCCCGAATCAGTCCCACAGGCTGAGGCCCGACAGAGCTAGGGGGAGGAAGCATTCCCCCTCTTCTTTACCCCTGATTATCGCTATACCGGCAATTATGCCGAGAGGTTCGGCCGACATATGGGGGATGAGATCCGCCTCATGAAGAATTATCCACTTCACGTTGAGTGGGGCGATCAGCACCGGCGCTCATTCGCCCTCTTCTGGGATCAAGATCGGCTATTAATATATATTTTCATTTGATTTATCCAATATATTTATTATTAACACTTGCAATTTAATAACATTATTTTTTTTGTATTTGCAGTTGAATTACGATTTTCAGCCTGTACCCGACCCTGATCACCCTGGGAGGGTGCTCGATCTTCACGCTCTGTACAATAGCCTGATGAAAAATATGCAATCAAAGGTCCGATACAATAGGAACGATCTGAAGATCGACTGCTATTCCCTGTGGATAGCGACCGCCGAGGCAGAGAGAGCGACCCTTCTACATACTCCGGCCTTTGCGAGAGTCGACGTAGATACATGGCCTATATTGTGCCAATATTTCGACTCTCGGCGCAAACAGGTATGTATTTTAAATGTAATTCATTGTTTAGTAAATAATTTATTTTTTTGTGTTGCTTAATTAGAAAACTAAATCTGAAAGTGTTGTACAGAAACAGGCCGATTAAAATAAAAAGAATAGGAAGTCGGCGAAGAGGGGTCGCCCCACTTATACAGGTGGCTCGAGGAATATTACTCGTGCCATGGAGTTATCGGTAAATTACAATAGACCAACTGTGATATAATGTAATATTAAGAGTTATTTTCTAATATATGTAAATTTTTTGCGAATTGCAGAGAGCTCAGACCCTGGCGCAGGGTGGTACACCGAGCGTGCTGTCTGCGTATCTTGCCGTTCACGACACCTCGACAGATCCCGCTATGGGCGAGCTTCGATACCCCGACACCGCTACTCAGGAGTATTGCGTAAGTGTTAATATTTATTCAACCCCTATTTGAAATTTTTGTTTTGAAAGGTTCAAATTTAAATGATATAATTATATTTTATTGGTTAATATGGGTGTAGGAGCGGGTGGTTGAGCAGGCAGAGGTATCGGGGATCGATTTTACTGGACAGAACGATCCGATGCTGCTGACCCCAGTCCTAGACGCCGCACACGGAGGGCACCACGGAGGTTGGGAGAGAGGCCAGGGACTGGGTCCTAGCAGGGCCCATATGAGGTTGGACTCCACTCCGGCAGTTACTTCCTCTATCTCCCGTGACCGACGTATAGAGCAAGAACTTGACACCTTGAAGGCCACCGTCCAGGAGTTGAAGAAGATGATGGTATGTATACTATTTAATAATAAAATATTATATCATATTATAGATAGCAACATATCCAATTTTAGTACGTAACCTGAGCTTATTTGGTTGTAGACTTAGCTTTGATTAATCATACATACATAGAACTGTCTAATTAAAATAAACTACGGTTTTCCAAGCTAGATATCCAAACGAGGCCTAAGTCCCTAAGTTTTCATAGATTGAGGTTTCGCAATAACCTGATAATGATACGAATTCGACTAATACATAGTTCTTACTCGTTTATTACACACAAAATTGAACAGACGCGACAGGGTACTTTGGCTGAGGCTCCACATGCATCTCCTTCGGCTGCGGCTCCGCAAGCCACTACCTCGGCTGCGGTTGCGCAGACCACTCCTATAGCTCCACAGCCCGCTCAGACTCCTGCAGCTGCGGCTCCGTAAGCCACTACCTCGGCTGCGGTTGCGCAGACCACTCCTATAGCTCCACAGCCCGCTCAGACTCCCGCACAGTCCGCATTGCTCGAGATGTTGACTCAGGGTTTATCCGAGGAGCAGATGCGCCAGATTACGGCGATTATCAGAGGTGGAACTGGACCGAGCTAAGGTAGCTTTTTGATTTTTATATTTTAAACATGTATTTACTTATATGATACATATTTTATATATTTTGGACGATATTGGTGGTGTTTGCGTGTTCATATTGATTTAGATTGATATCGTATTCTGCTTGTTGATTTCTTTTATATATTATGCGTAAGATGTTGATTATAAATACTGCGGTATATATTTTGCTGGTTGATTACTTTCATATATGATGTATATATTATTGTGCACAGAGCGAGGAAAAAACAGGCAGCCCTTTTTAAAAAAAAACTGATAATCTGTCCTTACGGATTAATCCGTAGGGACACATGTTGCACCTACCGTTTAATCTGTAGGGTTCAACTTTGCCCCTACACAGTTAGCCGTAGTGACAAAATATCAGGATACCCAATATTCTGACCCTATGGACTCAGTAACAGGTGTTAGGCTTGTCCCTACGGAGTAATCCGTAAAGGTATTACCTTTACCCCTACACATTTACCCGTAGGAACAAAATATCATGATACTTGATATTTTACCCCTACATATTTATTCCTACACATTTATTCATAGGGGCATAACTATGGACCTACGGAGTGTTATATCGGGACCTATGGATTAAGCCGTAGGGATAACTATTTTATTTTATAAAACGATAAATTAAATAAATATTTTGTCCTTACGGTGTAATCCGTAGGGACATATGGACCTATGTATTAAACCGTAGGGGCAATGATTACTCCGTAGGGGCAAGTTTGAGGCTAAGACTTGCAACTGCGGCGTGTGCACCTACGGTATATTTTTGTGCCTATACGAATATATCCATAGGGGCAGTGGTTTGCTCCTACAGATTTATCCGTAGGGGAAACCCCTATTTGTAGTAGTGGCAAACTATGAAAGAAACTAAAAGGCGGGAAGAAGTCCTCTGATATCTCGACCTCTCTCTCAAACGCCTCATCTGTAACTGTATCACATGATGAACATTCCAAAAAAGAAAGAAGCAAAATGGAATGTCCGTCAACAGACTTGTGCTCGGTAAGTCCCACATTTAAAACATATTTATTTTAAAATCTGGTTTAAAACAAAAGTATAAGCATATAGATAGCAGGGTTATAACTAAACATGTACGCATGATAATAAGCATGATATGATAAAGCATATCAAGATAATAAGCATATTATGAATGAGCATGTAATCATAGTAAGATTATTATACTAACATAAGTTTGGTTCGTGAGAGTTTAATCCGCTTCAGAAGTTGTACCGTTTCGGCCAGGTACCACAGTATTACGGATTCATGAGTTAGTAATATACCGTTCCAGCTCGATACCACAACAATACGGATTCACGGGTTCATGTGTTAATAAGAAGACTCCCGAAACAAATTGACAGCATCTCATTTCCCAAACTACCCCAACCTTGTTTCTAATTTACTAGTCATATATATGAATCAAATATGGTTCCATGAATATGCGTTGTATAGTTTCATGTCATGTTATGGATTTACGGATTCAAGGATACACTTGTTCACGAAATTCATGTCAGGTTCGAGTTGTAATGTAAGTATTTAAAGCATAGTTTACAAGTATGGCAGTCCAGACAATTAGCTCTAGTTCGTATGCAGGAAAATACAGCTTCTGTTCTAATTTTAGATTAGTAATAAACACAAAAATTTTAAATAAGTAAGTCAGGAAACCAACAAAACTGAGTTTGCCTCATTCGGGGTTCGAATGAGTGAGTTATAAAGTTTTTAGTGACACTGCACAAAACAGGATAGAAACCGTCTAGAATCGTCGCAAGTTTTAGAATTGCAGTTTTTGATATTTTCTGTCGATTTTCAGGTCTGTATTTGAACTAGAAAAAGGTAGGTCTTTCAGTTTAGTTATCAAAACAACTTAAGTTTACACGATTTGAATCCCTAGAACTATATTTATAATTATTTTAGTCTAAGGGTATAAAACAGATTTTTATTTTTTGTGACAGTAACAAGAGGATAACTTGCAAAGCATATATCATGTCAATATATACATTTCGGAGTCTAGGGTTCTCCAGGAAAGTTGTAGGGCTGTCAAATTGGCATCCATATATCTAAAGTTTATTGTAATCTTTATGTAGAGCTAGATATGATATTTTGAAAAACAATATGCAGATCAGGACAAAATCTGTCCAGATTCGAGTCATGTCTTTAGAACTCCGAAAAGAATATTTTATGATGTTTTTAGAAAAATTGTTGAACTAGGAAAAATTGGGTCTTTCATTATAGATATCCAAACAACTTGAGTTTACTCAATTTGGATTCAAGAAGCCGATTTTACGTATGTTTGAAATATCAATACAAAAACAGATTTTTTTATATCGGACAGAAAAAGAAAAAAAGTTTGCAGAGCAGGTATCATACAAAAACATTCATTTTTCGACTCAGGTGTCAACATGAAGTCTCTATACTTATCAGTGTAGTTTCAGATACATTTAAGGTTTACTAAGTTTGGGGTCTTAATGCACAAGTTATGGGTAGTTTAGCATCGATGACCTAGATTCTCCTAAACCTGTCCATTCACGTTCTTTCCACTAAATCGTGACTTAAACGAAGAGTGAATGGCCTCAAAATTTTACCGTACATGTAAGTCCAAGAGAACTTTCTAATGCAAAAGACAGATCGGTAAAATAATTAAATACGGATAAACTAAAAATCATATACCGGTTCAGTCGGCTATTTTCAGAACATTGAAATCGCAACAATAGCAAAAATTTTGGCAGAAACGACCCATTTATAGTTTATTTTAGAAAAATCTAAAATCATGAAAAGTGTAGATATTTTTGTGTAGTTATTATTAAAATCATGAAAGTGTGTGATTTGAGGTCCTACAATAGAAGATATGCCCGCTTTACAGCGGACTGTCTAGAATTCCATCACTTATATATGATTTTTAAAACAACATCATAAAATCATGTTCTATAACATAGGAGTGTGGTGTATCGACATGGCGGTAACTCCTATCAAGATGTGAATATTTTAAAATAGATAAACGTGGGGAAATTATATGGATAGTAACATCATTAAAGTGATACTTTAACATTGGTTCGTTAATGGCTACCCTATCGGTTTTGTTACAAAACATAGTATTATTTTTGTCTAGATAAATTCCAGTGGGCTTATGCTAGCATGACATGGGATAGTGACGGAGAGAGGAAGAAGAATCGAGGGACTTACAGGTTTACGCAATACGGTATAGCAACCGTATTGCCGAAATGAAGTGAAAGCCTCGACTAGACTGAGCCTTTGAAGCTTTGAAAGAATCTTGCTTCTCCAAGGCTCTAAAGGAAAAGATTTCAAATTTGATCATCCAAGGCTCTAAAGGAAAAGATTTCAAATTTGATCAAGGAAAGAATTGCGGTGGAAATGGTGAAGAGAGAGTTATATGTACTAAAAGAGAATTAACTAGGTTTAACGGTCAAAATAATTATTTATAACCATTCTAATTATTATGTTAATTCATTTTGGGGGTTCTGAGAAAAATAAATAGAAATGTCATTTGTAGGTTATGAGAGGGTTTAAAAAATTTGATAACAATAATTGCAGGATTCAGACATGTGGCGTATAGAACGGTAGTGAAATAGCTTAACCAATGGAATATAAGCTTGCTTTTGCACATATTCAACATGAATTAAATATTTACTATTGTTCGAAAGGAAAGTGGTCTTTTATTAAATAAGGGATATACAAAGGTACAGGGATGTCATTACATATATACATAATGATACCTTGTCCTGAAGAAGTCATAACTTGGCCTTATAATAAAATCTAGTATTTCGCACATGTAATGCACGTATATATATATTAAAATCTCTACTATTATAACCATAAAATTTGAGGGGCCCAAATTGATTTCAATTTGATTGTCTAAAATAGTCTCAAATTGCGCCACATAAGCAGTAAAAAAATTAATTAAATGTAGAATTTTCTTTAACAAATATTTAATAAATACAATTATTAACTGAATCAATTATAACTATACAATCATCTCTATTGATTTAAATAACTATTAGAATCATTGTGAATTATTTTGAAAACAAGTTAACCACTCCCACCATAAGTTTTAATCTTCTCTAGCTAATTTATTTAATTTAAATTAAAAAATTAAACATAAATTCTCTATTGTTATAACCACAAAACTTGAGAGTCCCCAAATTGATTTCAATTTAATACTCTAGCGTAGTCTCAAATAGCGCCACATCAGCAGTAAAAAAATTAAATGCAAAATTTTCTTTAACAAATATTTAATAAATACAATCACCAACTGAATCAATTATAACTATACAATTATCTCTACTGATTTTGAATAACTACTAGAATTATTGTGAATCGTTTTGAAAACAAAGTAACCACCACCATGTAAGTTTTAATCTTCTCTTATATTTTTGAATTCAAATTAAAAAATTAAACATGATTTTTATTTGAACACGTGCATCGCACGTGTAAGATACTAGTAAAGATTAATGTGAATATCTTCTTGGTCTTAACTAAAACTCTCTAAAATATTTATTATCTTAGCTAAAAGTCAATAAAAATCTTTTCAAATCTTATAAATTTTTATGTTAACCGGAAGTATTTAAGATATTTCTCAAACAAAAAATTAAAATAATAAAACATATATTTATATAAACTAAAGAAGTAGCAAATATTTTTATGTTTTGTATATATCTTATTAATTTAATTATTTGCTTCTCATGCGCCATAATAAGTTAACACATCATCGTTGTTCAAATGGCGGAAAATTCAAGACTTGTTTTTTCACGTGCATAAACATTCCTTTTTTGTCATTAAAATGGAGAGATAAATTATAAAATAATATCTTTTGTAACAACCATCAACATAAAACATGAAAAGCTGAAACCCTCTATATAAAGACATGAATCAATAATGCTGAGTACGGCCATAAAAATGAATGTCCAAAGCATCTAGCAAGTGGCATGTTATCTTATTGTAGGAACCCACACCAAATTGTTGAGAAATAATATTCTAATTGATAATTAAGAATCTATAACACAATATGATCACTAAAATAAAATTCTATATGAAAAATGGATTAAAGAAAAAGAATTAGATATCCTGATCTTCTAGCTCTGTTAAGAGAACTAGAGTAGTTTGCATAATTCTTCAACATATTTATAGTGATTAATTATGAATTTGTGGATTCATGTTCTAGACTTCCCTCCAGCCTAAAGGAATTTTTCCAATCAAGAGAGATTTAATTAAAGAACACAAACTGATCATCTTAATTGTTTCATGTCTTTTCTACAGTTTTATTGATCCATCATCAATTGGCATTTCGCACTATGCGTGTTAATATTATATATGTGTCCCAGCACCGTAAGAAAATCCTAACATAATATTTAGAATAAGTTGTGTCCGTGGTCATCCATCAATACCTGCGAGCTGGTGGGTCCCTCTTACGGCCGTTACAAGAAATGTGCATGCCACTAATGTTTCATTTCTCCTTAAAGCTCCTCTTGATTTTTAGCATAACTTGTTTTGTGAATATACAACAACAACAACAACTGAGCATTTTATTCCAAGCATATGGGGTAGGCTACATGAACCAACATGAGAATCACGCCGGGTCCAGCACATGAATCCTCTGTCTCCACTCACTTCTATCGAACAATATACTTTCATTGAGTCCTTTGGCAACCATATCGTTTCGTATCACCTCCATCCATGTTTTCTTCGGTCTCCCTTTTGCCCTTTTGCTATTGCCCATATCGAGAGTATCTATTCGTCAAACCGGTGCTTCCATAGGTCTGCGTCGCACATGATCAAACCATCTTAGCCGGTTTTCTCGCATCTTCTCCTCCACAAGTGCTACACCAACTTTTGCACGAATATCCTCATTTCGCACCTTATCTTTTTTAGTGTTACCGCACATCCAACGAAGCATGCGCATCTCCGCTACGTGCATCTTCTGTATATGATGCTTCTTAGGAGCCCAGCATTCTGTACCATATAATAAGGCATGCCGAATAGCGCTCCGATAAAACTTCCCTTTCAATTTTAACGGAAAGTTACGATCACACAAAATCCCTGTTGCACTCCTCCATTTCAACCAACCAGCTTGGATCTTTTGATTAACATCACTATCGATCTCCCCATTCTTTTGGATGATGGAACCTAGATATCTAAACTGGTCGCTCGGTGATATCTTTTGCTCTTCCAATGTTATACCAATATGGTTTTGATTTCTCTGGCTACTAAATTTGCAGTGCATATATGCTGTTTTGTGAATATAATAGTTAATATTGAAGGATAAAAATTAAACACCTTATCTATCCTACATTCTCATATATATATTCTCCACTTTCATCCTTCAATGTATATACATCAAATATTATATACCCTAAATTTTAATTAAAGTTTATTCATAGTGCTATAAGGATCTTAGCTGAAGATGAAAAATGTGACACACATGCTGTATATATAGCTAGTCAACTGATTAGTCCTCAATTGTTATATATGTAGTTTCAAATGCAAGCATGATACCTCAAGCCCTTGGCTTGCTATCTTACTCTACAATCACTTTCCCCGGTGGAAAGCAGAGTTCCAAAACGAGGAACAGTAGTAAAGAATAGAATGATAGGACTTGTTAAAAGATCTTGATATATATATGGAATTGCAAGGACTAGAGATATTTGTTACAAAAGGTAAATAATTTAGGGCTTGGGCCACACACCATCATCACCAAAGAGAGAATTATGGAAGGTCGATAGAGCCTGGCCTATTTGTACTTGTCTACAATTGATACATAGAAATTTGTATGCATGGAACCTCCACATCAATTTTTCCCTTGTTTGCAACAAGATCTAGTGGAACATCTAGTGAAGTCAAGCAATGCCACTATCAAAAAGTGTATGATCCCTCAGTAACTTCCTCCACTATCCAAGTAATTAATCATACACATGTATATATACATATCATTATATGAAGCTAGCTAGTTAATTTTATATGAAAGAGAGACTCAATTTGAACCGATGTGTTGGCTCGTCAAGTAGTATGAGGTTTCGATAAAGTCTGTTCCCGATTGAAAAGTTTTCATATAGCTAGTCGTGATACGTATCATATCAAGTCATTAAGATCAGACAACTATACATACATGTACGTACGTACGTACATATATACATATGTGGCGGTGTGGGCTGTGACGAAAACCCTAGCAAGTATCCTCATGTTAAATGAGGATTTTCAAGCAGCATGATATCTGAACTAGGGTTTCACTCCATAATTAGAAATCCTAACCATCACATAAATAAGTGATGAAATTTCCATATAACATAATTGAATGCTCACTTTTTTTATTGAATTACTATTAATTACCATCTTCTTATTAGTTGATATTAATTAATTAATTTCTCTCTCATGTTAGGTGTTATGGTGGTGGTTGGTTGTGTTCCTTTGCTTTATCTTTGAATCCCAGAATCCAATCCCACCACATAAAAAATGCAGTAGCAATAAAGCAAGCAAGCTCTAGCTATGAGAAAATTATAAACAAATTAAATGAAGACAAAATAGATATACAGCACACAAGGACGTATATATTTTTTATTATTATGGTGATGCATAAAAGATGGACTCTTTCCAAAATCCTCCTCTCTTTGGTTCACACGAGTAAGGATTCATTAATATAGATTGTCTACGTGACTAATGTTTTGAGCACCTTCATCACCATTAATTTATTCTGGATAATAATTAATATTCTATATATCTCCTATCTATAAACATTCACCATTTCTTCAAAATAATAATAATAATAAATAAAATCCAAAAACATGAATCAGATCACTTCATTATAAGATTGACTTGATTAATGTAGTAGTTTTGAAATTATCTATCATATCTTATGTACAAGCGAAATGGCTTTTTAATATTAACACGTTTTGTTTTTGCAAGGTAAATAAATTTTTTTTGAAGATAGGGCATCATCCATCTTGATAGTGAACATGGCCTAAAATACACACACACATCAATTTTCATATGATTTTAATGTTTTTTAACAGTTGATTTGATTATGGTAAATTTTGTATTATTAAAAATACTGCTAAAGGCGTGTCAACCCTTCGATACAAGTGCAAGAAATACAAAACCGCATAATTAATTTTATGTGTGTATATATCTTAGAACATGATGATAACAGTGCTAGGTTATTAAAAAATTGATAGATTTATTAGCTTCTGACCGACTAGAAGAGAAATTCGGCTACACCATTGACCCCCTAACATTTGTCCTTTTTTCATTTCTTAATCAAATTTACATTCATTCTAAATGTGTCTGTTCTTTTACCAAATCTCCAAGGTACAAACGTCAAGAGTTTCATTGATATATAAATAATACTGTTCAATCACACTTTGGAAGAAGACGTTTCCTCGTTTTTCAGTTGTTTTTGTTCCCTCTGACACTTCTGTCTTCTTTATATACATAAATAACATATCATATAGTATTAATTTTATCTAGAACAGTGAGTAAATAATTAATCAAGATATAATATCAGAGAGAAAAGGGTGGCTCCTGAATCAAATGATAGGGGGGTCAAATCAAAATATGAGACTCTGCACCCTTGGATCCAGTACTCCTCGGACCACACATCATCTGTCACTTAGACTTTTTCATGGGTTCAACATATATGATATACACTCCATTTTCTTATCAATTTATAAAGTATTTTCTAGCTGCAAGATATCGACATGGTATTTTACAAGCAAGAAAACACAGACGGTGCAATTGTAAAAGTCGGCTTTTACCAAGCATAATCTTTTTCGACTAAATAAGTTTCTAGATATCAGGCATAGAAAATGCCTATGTTGAGATGTGTTTGGGTATAATCTCACATTGGAAAAACAATGAGAGGTGTATGGGTATAAAATATAAGATGTGATAAACCCCAACAAGATTTGAGTCTTATTGAATGAAACCCGCTTTTGTTGAAAAGCCCATGTACACTCATGTAAATATAAATTTTCCCATCCTCTCGTTCGTGAATATATATAAATTTAATATGCCTCTACATGCATTTGTACGATCCACGTGACAATCACGTTGTACGTAAGGGAGAGTGTTGAGATGTGTTTGGAAATAGTCCCCATACTGAAAAAATTAACTATGAGAGATTCACGAGTATTATAACGTCTGTGTTTTATAATATCTTATATAAGAGGTATTTTTGTAATTTTTCAACTGTCAAATATTTATTTAAGTGCTTCTTTTGAAAGAAAATCCTTTTAGAAGATTGTTTTATATTTAAAACTAATTTAAGTAATTTTAAGAATTTAAATATAATTATTAAGATTTTCTAAAGTTTATTTTAAAGGTTTTTACAATTTTCCTTGCATCGAAATAATTTTAATGCTTTCTTTGTTGGAACGCTTTAAAAAGGTTTTTCTATATTTAAAATTAATTAATATAATTTTAGGAATTTTTAAGGATTTAAATTGAAGTTTTAGAAAGGGAAAATAATTTATGAAAATTATCAAAGAATGGAAAACAAAACTATTTTAATTTTAGAGAAAATTTTTATAAAGAAATAAATCCTTAAAATAGGTTTTCCTAGAATTTTTCCTAATTTTTCAACATTTTAACTATTTTAAAATAATTTTTCTAATTAAAAATCCATTTTTATTAATTTTTTTTGTTTTTAAACAATAAAAGAAAAGAAAATAAATAAAAAAAGGTGAAGGATCGGGGGCCGTCGGATCGCTTGATCCAACGGCCCAGGGCACCTACGTGAGGGGCGGCCGCGTGAGGACCACGTGCCCGCACGCACATGCGTGTGCGCCTACGTGGGCGGCTCACCCCACGTGCGTGAGCGAGGACCGTTGGATCCTCGATCCAACGGATGAGGCTCATGCGTGCGTAACGGCCGCATGATGGGCGTGTAACGGCGGCGCGAGTTCGGATGGCGGTCGGCGGTAGATCCGGCTCAAGTTTAACGATCCAGACCCTATAAAACACCCCATTTCTAACTCATTTTTCTCGCAATTTCCTTCATCAAAAATTCTTTAAAAAATATCACCGTCTTCGTCTCTTCGTAGCCTACGCTACGGTGCTGTCCAAGTGCTCCAGAAAAATCCGAAGAAGGAGATATTCGTGTTACGGTGCCGCTCGACGTCCTCGACCCTATTCCTTTAACTCGTCTGAATATGTAGGATCCATTTCACTTCCACTCTCCTTTCTTTGTTTGTTATATTTTTTCCAATAATGTCACCAACTTCTAAATCCTAATTTGAACTTTAAATATATTCTGATTTCTTCCAATCATTATGCAGGGTTCCCTAGGATCACCGCTGGGTTTCGGGGGGAGGGGGGAGAGGCATTGACCATGCCGTTTTAAAAAATTTGGCGCACTAAAGAACCCAAACCTTGAATCTTAACTAGAGAATTAGACGAAAACTAGAATGTAAATATCTTTACATCTAAGTGAACAAGGAATACAAACTTTGTAGACCGGTTCTTCACTTCAATAGCTCCGTGTAGCAGTCCCTTCGCTCCAAGTAGTGAACTCCCGAACTTTAGAAAGGCTCCACAAGATGAAACGAACAAGCTTGCTTGAAGTATTCGAGGCCGAAGATGATCTACGTCGAGAAGATACCAATTCAAGCTATCTCTTCACTAATATGGAATTAGTGAAGCAAACACTCTAAACTAAATGGCTAATGTAGTAGAGGATGATGAAGTAGGAATTTTGCTCACTTTAGAAATATTTTTATCACTCATTTTCTTCACCTCCCAAATTGCAAGAGAGCTAGAGGAAGGAGATGAAGAAAAGCAACCATGGAAAAAGGGCAAGTGTAGCATGGCAACCATGGGTGAGTTAATATCATATACTAACTCTTGTAGAGACTAAACCATGGCTAAATAATAATGGTTAGGTTTATAAATATTTTCAAGTAAAATAAAATTAGTGTAACATTTCATAAAATATAAAATATTATTTTTGGAATTTAATATTAAAATAATATATTTCGCGAAAACCACCCGATTTGCGAAATTGGGGTTTTCGTAAAAAAGGTATAAATATATACCAATAATTGTGAAATAATTGGAGATTAAAATGATTTATTCATTTAAAAATATATTTATCGGATTTGGTATTTTTATAATTAATTATATGCAGTTTAAAATTAAACCCGATTAGTGCACCACTAATCGCGATTAAGCCAAATCCGTATTTCTACAGTTTTCCATAGCTAGTGCACCATGTTATATTGCATTTTGGTTACATGTGTTCTTGTGTTGTTTTGGGATATTATGTGGTTTGGGTTTTAAAAAGAGAAAAGGGTAAAAGAGAGAATGATTGAAGAGAGAGAGAGAGTGAGAAATGAGTTGAGAGAGAGTGAGAATAAGAATGAGAGAGGGGGGGCTGCCCATTATTTTCTTCATCTTCTTCCTCCTCATCTTCCTCCACCTTCACCCCCAAGATCCATCTACAAACCTTCATCAAAACTCTATACTTCCTTCACAAAAGTTAATCCCCACCTCACTCTCAACACAATGGACCAATCAAAGTTGCATTCTGAAGACCTTAGGCATCTAGGGTTTTTCTTGAGTTGCCCAAATGATGTATATCTTCTTTCATTTAGTTTAGTTTTAAATTTCCTAGCATCCTAGTTAGTTTAGAGCTAAACTTGTTTAGATTTGTGATGTTTAGAAATTCCAAGAGAGGGTTTAGGTGATTGTGTGGATTTGTGATGTGTAGTGACTGTTTGCAAGACCTTAGTGATGATATTCCGGTTAAACAGGAGACTTGAAACCTAACACTTGAACTTAGAAGTTTTTCGATATCGGGTTTTGACAGTTTGCGAGGTTTATATGATATCTTCTATGACCCGAGAGCACCACTAAGTAAGTTCCCTTCACATTAAGATGTGCATGCCACATAGAAGCAACCCTAGAAACTTGAGCCCCTAATGAGCAATTCTGGCCGCAGATTTAAGGGATTTGGCCGCAAATTGCGGCCAAGTCGTGGTAGTTTCGTGTGATTTTTGGACCATAGCTTCCTTATCTGATATCTAGAGCAACTCAATATGCAAAATGTTCTAGTTTGGCCTAGGGTGAAATCTGGGAGTGGTTTTCCTAGGTTGTTGTTTTTGTGTTTGCGATTCTGAAACTTGGGTTTTGATGTTTGGATTTGTATTTGGTTGTTGGGCGTTTGTACGTCAACAACAAGGGTTGGTTGATTGTTTTGCATGTGTAGGCTATAGGTTCTAACCTATGAGCGCACCGTGCGTCGTATTGGTTTTCCGGACTTGATGTTAATAGCGATTGCGATTGTGTATTTATTGTAGGTACCTTCGCATGGATTCCGAGACGACGGAGCATGGCGTCATCGACTTCGGCAAGCAAGGATCAAGGTGAGTAGATCTATATCTACGGGGGAAGTCGGGTGGATGGCGTATAGCACCCCCGCAAGTTATAAATGGAAACCGATCTATAGGATACAGTCGTAGAAACCTAGATTAGGAACTATGGTTATGGTTAAAAAGATAGTTAGAGATGATATGAGTGAATGAATATATATATATATATTGGGATATGAGATGAAAGCCTTAGGGATATAAAAAGTGAATGTGAATCACGAATTATAGATATGTAGTTGCACTAGAATAAGTATGAGTTTAGAGTAACATGACATTTAATGTATAAGGTAGAATGTATATATAAAATTGACTTGATGTAAGATGACTTAATGCGATGAAAAGGATAAACGATATGATATGATGACTTGATTGATATGTTGGTATACGGATGCGAGTTGATATGAGATGATTGATACCTTTGCCGGTCCCCTGATATGAGATTGTTATGGATGTGACCTGGGATGTAGGTATATAGATATATATGATGTTGTGAATCATGAGTGATATGTCGTACGAGACATTAGGTCCGTACCCTCATTTTCGTATAGGTTGATAGGATCCCCAATTGTTAATACCGTCGTACAATGATTTACCGTATGTGATGAGTTTTATGATGATTGATATGTACCCTTGACTAGAGGATGCCGTACGATGGATTATACCGTACGTGATGTTGTGAGGCTGGATGCCGATTGATAGATTCACCGACTCGGTCATGTTAGATACGTATACCTTATAGCATTTAGCTGACGATTTACTAATGCTACGTTCATGTCATTCTCATTGCATTCCATATACTTGTGCTAGTACACCTACACCATTATCGATGATGTGTATGTTACACTTACACAGATTGGCCGGCTCATACACTTCATCATCGACAATTGCTATGTCACTCACACAGTAGAATTGCTACATCATGCTATTATATTTCTATGCTCACACTATGATGATATGCCCATGCTCACATCATTGTTCCATGTTGCATGATATACGGATATGCTTACATTCTGTTATATGTCGCATACATCATGCTTTACGATTATACGCATTGAGATATGTTGTTTTCTTGAGATTTCTGGATTTGAGAACCGTGATTATGTTTCAAAAGAAAATATGTATTGTTTTAAAAACCCGGTTTCTCTTGATATGATATTTCAATGCGTCCACCATGCGTTTTCTCGGTTCTGAAACGTGTGATATGTGAAACCCGATTCGAGGAGTTGGATGATCCGTTTGTGGGTTCATGGTGGACCCGGTATGGTACCCCGGGACAAGAAAGGTATGTCGATGGATTAGCCGATGAGCTTGGCAGAGGGAACACTAGCTGCCGGTGATTAGTTGGACCTGGCGGTTATCCGGAGGATACCGACCGGAGTCGAGAGATGGATATTGGGTCGACCCGTTCTGTCGGAGCCCGAGGGCCGATCCCGCAGACGGAGCCCATGGGCCGATCCGGACTGACGGAGCCCGGGATATATAAGGATTTACGTGTCGATGTTGGACACGGGTTTTCATAATGTTTCGAGTGTCGATGCTGGACACTCAGGTTCCATGATTTTGATGTGTCGCGAGGGACACGTTGATTTATATTCTCATACTTTCATGCATATGCTTTTATGATATTTACATGCATTACGTTGTTGTGTCATTGATGGACACGTGGATGAGATCCATATGCATACATGCATTGATTATATGGTTGGATGATATCCACATGCAGATAGGCATTGAGTATATGGTTGGCACATATGCAGATACGATCACCCTAGATATCATAGTATTACCTTTATGATATAGTTGACCTAGGAATTGTTGTTTATTCGATTTCTGCCTGTTGATGTTTTCTACTCACGAGTTGGCAACTAACCCCCGTTGTGCCACAGCTCTTGCAGGTTGACCGCATGGATCAGTAGCGGTATCGCTGACACATAGCTGCATTCGGGTGTTTTGCTTTGGTAGGTGGTACATGTTGGATCGTACCCTTCTTGTATTTATTATTCCTGTTGTATCTAGTTGACTCCATCAAATCAGAAACTAGTATTTGTATAAGTAGTAAGACTTAACAAGACTTGTAGCTGCGAGACTTGAGCGATGGGTTTTAAGTTCGCTTATTGGGTTGATGTCTTGTTTTATTCATTATCTTTTGGGTTGATCTTCGTTGTTAGGCGCCGTATACTTATATTCTGTCTTGCGTGGTTGTGAATCCGCCGATTGGCGAAGAGCTAGCTCCCTCTTGGGGATACCTTTTATATTATTATGTGTATGTGGTTTTGTATCAAAATATACAAAGGAAGTGCTGCCCAAATTTTTAAAAGACGAAAAAATGTTTTTCAACTAGTAAAATTCACCCGCATTTTTTTTGTCCCACTATTTATGCATTTAAGAAAATGATTTGATTTTCATCATTCCTTTATTTCAAAACTTCACCTCTTCTATCTTCTTTAAAAAGGTTTTAGATTTCTGGGCTTCGGCTTACTTAATTTACGTTACGCCTTTAGACGTGGCGTAATTTAAATGCCAGTCATGAGCTAATATTTCGGGTCGTGACAATTAGTGGACTTGGTCAATGGTTCCACAAGCTTAATGGTTCCACAAGCTTCTGCAAGCTTCAACCATGTGACTAATTTCCAACTAATTTGATTTATTTTAAATAAACAAAACCTTACATTATTATAAGCATGGTGTGAGTCTCATAGACCCATGTAGCATTTGGCATCAAGCATGACACAAAAGATGTACATTAATATATATCACATATATATTAAGTGTACATGTTCTCCTCCGAACGGTGGCCAAGACAGGGACGTCTTTCCTGAGATTCATGGCAGATGCTAATTGGTGCTATCCGTCCACCTCTCCGAAGATGCCAAGTTGATTTATGGCATCATGTATCGGAGGTTTAAACGGATGCGGCCGATGTAGCAGACTTCATCAGATTCCCCCTCGTTTGAGGGGTTTTTGATTGTGGGGACGCTCTTCCCTGCAGGCGCAAGCCCCTGCAGTTAATTACGCTACCGCATCGCGGTAACAACTTTCTCCTTCTCCAGCTGGTCACTTCGTGTCGTGGGTGTTTGTTTTGTGTTTGGTTGCCCGTGGATTGTATACGGAGACTAAGTTATGTTGTCGCCCGTAGGACGTGGATTAGTCCAAATCCGTATTTTCCTAGATTTGGGTTTGGGGTTTTGGTTTGAGGATACGTTAGCCATATTTGAGACTAAGATCAACTCAAACGTTTGTTAAGGATACGTTAGTCTAATTTGAGACTAAGATCAACTTAACAGGATCGTTTAGATCCGACAAAAGAGCATTTGAGCTCTATTGTTCCAGTTTAGGGATATAGTGGTCCATTGAATGTATGGTCGTCGGGACCCGTCACCTCTCTGACGACGTTGAAGGATTACAACGACAGATATCAGAGGAGTTCAGAGATCTACCCTTAAACCAGAGTTGGTTGGGAGACCTGTAGTCCAATTTGGGACTAAAGTCTGTTTGAGGGTTTAAATATACGTTAGCCCTATTTGAGGCTAAGATAAACTTAAACATTTATTAAGGATACGTTAGTCCAATTTGAGACTAAGATCAACTTAACGGGATCGTTTAGATCCGACAAAAGAGCATTTGGGCTCTATTGTTCCAGTTTAGGGACATGGTGGTCCATTGCCAGTTTAGGGACATGGTGGTCCAACACCAGTTTAAGGACATAGTGGTCCATCATTCCCGTTTTGGGGACAAATATTAGTTTAAGGACGCATTAGTCCATGAGTTTAAGGACCCCACAGTCCGTATTAATGTGTGGTTGTCGGGACCCGTCACCTCTTTGAAGACGTTGAAGGATTACAACGACAAATATCAGAGGAGTTCAGAGATGTACCCTTGAACCAATGAGTTGGTTAAAAGAGCAGATGTGCTCAGTTCAAGATGATTTGAGGACTTATGGCCAGTTTGGGCTAAGTCCAATTATGTCTGAAATATTGGCCCTTTGGGCCATTAGACATTTGTCTGGGTTCAGCCCCTCATCATGCAGCAGTGCTAAACAGAGGTTTGGGGGCTCTGACAACATTTTGGCTTTTATTAGGCACTGACCATTCATCATGGCTCTGGAGTTTACTTTGAATGTCATGTGAAATGATCAAGTTTGGAAAACAAGGGTATATTTGAAGTTCAGTCAAAGGGGAATCCTGCCTCTGGAAAAACTTAGCCATTTTGGGCTAGGTTGGTTTTGAAATAGTGTTAACACTAGAAGGTATTTGACGATCACATGTTCCCACGTGATGCGCTTTAAAAATAGTGTTAAACACTAAAAATGGGGTGGTCACGTGGGGTCACGTGAGGCGCCTGAGATTGGGCCGAGACTCCTTTATTTTACCCTTAAGGCTGCAAATAAGTGTTAAACACTTAGCTTTCAGGCCATCACGTGTGAGCACGTGAGGCATCTGAAGATGGGGCCAGATTTCCTTTTACTTTGTTCTGCAAATAAGTGTTAAACACTTTTTGACTCTCTGGCCATCACGTGCAGGCACGTGATAGGCATCCATCCATTGGATATTAAAGAGATTTGTTAGGGGTCACGTGGGGACACGTGAGGGCGCCCTAAATGTGGAGCCAGATCTCCTTTTGTTTTATCCTCAAATCTGCGAATAAGTGTTAAACACTTTTATTTTTATTTTAGAGCATCACGTGTTGGCACGTGATGGGGATTTATGCATCGATAATTACAGCACTTGCTGAGGGGTCACGTGGGGACACGTGAGAGCACCTAAAGCTTCTTTTCTTTTGTTTTTTCTTTCTGCATTTTGGGAGTCACGTGGGAGCACGTGAGGCATTGCCTCAAAGCCTCTTTTCTTCAGGGATCTTTTCAAGGGTCATGTGGGGGGCACGTGACCCTAGTTCTTTTCATGAATGGAGATCTTTTAAGAATTGAATTCTCTGTTGGGTTAAACCCTAATTATGATTTTGGAGGAATAAAATTCCTATTGTGAAAGAATTAAATTCTTATTTAGGATAAAACCTTGATTTCTTTTTAAAGGAATTAAATTCCCAGATATGTAAAAGAATTAAATTCTTGATTAGGGTTAAACCCCAGTTTCATTTTAGGAGGAATTAAATTCCTGTGAGCTTGGGAGAATTAAATTCTCAAAACTCAATTCCCCTTCTAAGTTTAGGATCTGCATCGCAGGATCTCGACCCGATGAGAATTAAATTCTCATCCTATGGGGAGATGTGCTCTGTACAGATCTTCAAACAGAAGAAAAACTAAGTTCTTTATTTGCAGAAGAGTTAAACTCTTAAATTTTGAGAATTAAATTCTCTTTTTGAAGTTGATATTTTTCCCTTTTCTCACTTAGGGTTTTCTTTGTTGAGAATTAAATTCTCCTTTCTTTTCTTCCCTCTTGAGAATTAAATTCTCCTCTCTCTGTTTTTCTCTCTAAAAAGAAGGTTCATCTCTTCTCTTCTTGGCTCCTATTTATAGGAGAAAGAAAAGAATCAATTTGTTTAGCAAATCTCTCATTGAAAGATTTGATTTGTTTTCATCATTAATATGATCCTTTAAATCATTCAGTGAATTTTATTCACCGTTGGATTTTAAATCCAAAGATATTCTGTGTTATTTCGGTGAGATTTGGGGAGATCTTTCCTTATTTAAGATTTTTCCATAAATTGGTGGTTTTTAATCACCATTGGATTTTTAATCCAACGGTCCCCATAATCCTTTTCCATTTGGAAAGATCTAGAGAAATTTAGAATTTTAATTCTATTTCGAAAGATTTTAAAGAAATTTAGAATTTTAATTCTATTAAACTGTAAGGCTTTCAAAGCCTGGCACGTGCTGGCACGTGATCCTTGGTCACGTGTGAGCACGTGACCCCCAAATTGGTTCCTTTAACAGCCGCTTGTTTATGTTGTTGTTTTAACCATCACGTGTCAACACGTGACCATTGGTCACGTGTGAGCACGTGATAGCTCGTTGAGGTATTTCCTGATTTTTAATCAGGGAACAGATTTTAGAATTTAATTCTATTCATTATTTTAGAGGCCTTAAAAGCCCATCACGTGTCTGCACGTGACCCATGGTCACGTGTGAGCACGTGATTCCCCATTGGGGTCTTTTCTGAGTTTTTATTATATCTTTTAACTCCTCCAGCGGGTTCTTAAAGGTCCATCACGTGTGGACACGTGATGCCTCATAACTTTTGATCCCGGATGAATTATGAGGCCCATAATATATCAAATCAAAGGGTTTTTCAAGATGCTTCCAATACCATCAGAATTTAATAGTTCCTCCTTCGGGAACTTATCAAAATACAGGCCGGAAGATATTGGTTCGCATTTCCTTAAGCGTATCGCTGCTATTTGATACCTTGGACTCTTCTGCGCAGAAATTTTTGGCGGGAACAGTACACAAGTGAGAAAAAGAAATCTTAAGTGAGCTAATATTAGTTAATGTAAGATAATATATCAAATATATAATTATACATTAAATTATTAAATCAATACTTGATTTAATAATCCGTCTATATCACATACAACCGACTAATATCATATGTATCAATTTATCGAATCAACACTTGATCTGATAACCCGACTATATCACATATAACCGACCGATATCACATATCGCGAGAATAGAATATGGTATCACATACACGTATTAATCTCGGTCCCGCACATATCACATATGTGCTCCTACTTCATTTCTCTTGAGCCAGGAAACCTCTGTGTAGGACTCTAAAGACTCATCAATACGCCGGCAGTAGGTGGTGATCATATCAGTCACTCACAAGCCGCAAACTGTCAGTTAAACGTAACGGCCACCCGGGTATTGAGCGATCAGAAGACTAACAAGCAAGCCTGCTCATACTCTTGCGAATCCAATCATTAACACTACCGTACAGTCCGGTCTCTTCGTCTGATATGTCGCATATCTTAGCCTGGGGGTGGTAAACCTCAGACCCCAATAACCCTGATAAGTCATGCCGATGTGAGGCCCATGAAGGTTCGAGAAACTACTGATAACACTTACCAGTAGATCTCAGCAACCCTGGCCATGGATTTCTTGTTATGGCCAATCAAGCATAGCGCAACATCAACCCCCAATACTGGGAGAGACGAAATCCCCTCCTATCGCTCATTGCCTCCATGTGACTCGGGACTGTACCCAAAAACCACCGTTTTGCATGATCTCTTGAACGTGATAAGGTGGAAATCAAAGCACAGTAGGAATCACACAAGACTTTATGGCGATCTCGGGTCGACAGACTAACCTGTACCAGTGTCACCAGAGAACTGCTATCTGACGATAGGTATAATACTATCTTAGAGTTCTCGGTGAGTCCGTCTAGTGTACCCAGTCTCCACTGAGCACCCATATGCCATCTCTGATGTCAAACACCAATGGAAAAGGGATCATCCATCGCTCATCATATGGGTCGAGAAGCGTATACGCTATTCTACTCTGGAATATCGATGCCCTGTCTCGATACTCCCACGACTAGGAACATTTAAAGGATGTACTTACCAACTACCTCTGCCCCACTAGTATGATCTGTATTATAATCTAGGTACAAGTACTCATCCTAAGGGCTTTATCAACATCTAATATAGAGACAATAAGTGTACATGTTAAGATAAAGAGCAACCAGATAGCATACTATCATGTCAGGCAAGAAAGTCCTCCCTATATATGTCCAAGCATCCACCATAATATACATCACATGTATAATAATGGCCTCTAGGGCATACATATAACTAATAATCTCCCACTTGCACTAAGGCCATATGTTGTAGTATCTCATACTCAACGCCCCATAAAAGTCTCTCTAAGGAAAGGTCTCTTGTGACTGGATCCGCTGTGTTATCCTTCGCGTCAACTCTCCTTACCTTGATCCCTTGGAGATTAACTATCTCCCTGATCAGGTGATACTGTCCTCAGAATATGTCTGGATCGCTGATGGGACCGGCATTCCTTGGCCAAATCCACAACTCCATTATTTTCACAATAACAGTTATTGGACGCTCAATGGTAGGAACGATGTTCATCTCATGAATAAGAAATATCCAGACATCCACTTTGGTAGTATCGTTGGTAGCGATGTATTCAGCCTTTATCGTCTAGTTTGCAATGGTATATAGCTTGGAACTCTTCCAACATACCGTCCCTCCACTGAGGGTAAAGACAAAGCCCAAGACTGACTTTCAGTCGACCTTATCACTCTGGGAGCTAGAATTGGTAAAGGACTCCCACTGGAGTTCACCGTCACCAAACCCCAAGAACATTTCTTTAGTGCTTCTCAAGTACTTAAGAATGTCCTACACAGCTATCCAATGATTCTCCCAAGATCCGATTGATTCCTGATCACTACAACTAGTGAGTTAGCCACATCTGGTCTGGTACATAATATCGCATACATGATAGAGCCTAGTGCCGAAGCATAGGGTATCCCTTGCATGCGAGCTCTCTCCAAATCAGTCTTAGGAGATATCTTTTTGGAGAGAGTGATTCCTAACTAAGTGGGCGAACCACCACGCTTAGAATCCTGCATACTAAACCCCTTTAGTATGGTGTTAATATACCTGAATTTGGGACACTCCCAACATCCACTTAGATCCATCACCATAGATCATAATCTATGAGATGTAGTAGGTATCATCCAGATCATCCATGGAGAATCCTTGTGATAAGAGGAGCTTGACCGAATGTAGCATAGGAAACCATTTCCTATCAAGAGTATGTTATCTATGTACAATACATGGAAGACAATCTTACTATCTACAACCTTCTTGTATATATAAGGTTCATCTACCTTTTTGATGAAGTCGAACTCTTTGACTGCTACATCAAAACAGATGTTCCAACTCCACGATGCGTGCTTTAATCCTGATGGACTTAAGCATAGCCACTGGAGAAAAGGTTTCATCATAATCCACACTTGGTTGTATGACGAGAACCTTTTACTACAAGTCTAGTTTTGAAAGTCACAACTTAGGCGGAACACCGCGGCCGGTGTTACGTCCACGTTACCTCTCCCGGTACTTTCGGGCTTGCGGAAACGGTAAAACAAAAAAATTTCTGGACTTGGCAACATGGACCGTAAAAGCCGGATCTTTTCTAAACAACACACTAGCATCCTAACTAGAGATTTATGTACTCGGTTAGGAGTTATACCTCAACTTGAACTCCTTCTCTTCTTGTTGTTCTTCTCCTTGCTTGCTCCGAGGCTTGATCCGGACTTTGGTCACCTCCGCGGCCTCCTTGAGTCGAAGACGATCCACCCGAGAGATGTACACCGAGCTCCACCTCGAGCCGAGGTAACTAGGGCAAAGAGATTGCTAATCTAGAAGCCCTAGGTTATGTAGAAGTGATGAAGGGATGGTTTTGTCTTTGTGGGATCTTTATCTCTCAACACATGAGATCAAAAGATGAATCAAGAGGAGGAAGAAGAAGGAGGAGCTAGCAACCATGGTTCATATCTTTTTCTTCTCACTTGAAAAAAAACAAGAGAGAGAATGAGAAAGAAATTATGAACTATAGAAAAATAACCATGGTTGCAATAATGCAAAAACAACATCATTGCTAATCCCATCAAGATAAAGTTTGATGGCTACATTGAAATGACCATTATCATAATCCAAACGGAAAAAGAAAAGGAAAAGAAGAGTGTAGATCCCTCTTGAAAGTCAATGGTCAACACGATCAACCGGTCAACAAAGTCAAGAGAAGTCAACGGGGTCAAATGGTCAATGCAATTAGCCATCATAAAATTATCACTACAAGGATTAGTAAATGATGTCCGCGGCTCATAATGGTTTTGACCAAACGAACTGTCAAAACCCTAATGAGACCGCCTCAAAATGGTTTTTACCGAATCAACTGTCAAAACCCTAATGAGCCTGCCACATAACGGTTTTGGCCGAACCAACTGCCAAAACCCTAATGAGGCACCTCCTCCTTCATCGCTCCGGAAAACTGTGCATACACACCTGCATCCACATTCTGTAGAATGCGGATGCGCAGAAGACAAAACAAATCCATCCGTGCAATACTAGGATCCGGCTTAAACCAAAGCCCACTAGTACTGCCTGCCCGAACACCATACGCACACAAGTGTACGTAAGTGATCGCAGTCCTGCCGTAAAACCATACGGCCTCTACACGTTTCGCTCAGTGCAGGGAAACTCTTTGTGTGGAACTCTAAAGACTCGACACTACGCCGGCAGTGGGTTTAACCACAGATCGCAAGCGGCACTAGCTGTACGTAACAGTCCCCAGGTAGATGTCGATAAGAAGGCCGATGAGGTAAACCCATCCGAACTCCTACTGAGCCTGTATGTGACAATCTCCGTACAGTCCGGTATGTTCGTCTGATACATCGCATGGCGGGCCTAGGGGCGGTAAACGTCAGTCCCCTAATAGTGGTACAAGTCGTGTCGGAGTGAAGCCCATTACACCCTGAGATAACACTGGAAACCTACCAGTATATCTCGCTTAACCTGGCCAGGGACTACTCGTGTAATGGCTCTCCTAGACACAGCGCGATGTCAACCCCCAATACCGGGAGAGACGAATCCTGTCTAACCGTCACTGCCTCCAAGTGCTTCGGGACTGCTCCCAACTACTACCTGTTTGCACGACTCAGTAGAGCCGTGGTAGGGTAGTAATCAAAGAACAGTGGGAACACACTTGAGGCGAAGTGACAGTGTCAAGTCAGCAGACTAAGCTGTACTCATGTCACCTGGGAACTGATAACTGACGATAGGTATAATACCAACCATCAGTTCCCAACGAGTCCTGTCCAATGTACTCTTTACCTAACGAGCACCCGCATACTATCTCAAGTACGACGTACCGACGGCTGTGGGACAGACCGTCTCCCGTGCTGGGATGAGAAGCGCATACGCTAGTCTACTCCGGAGTATCGATGCCCTATCTCGATACTCCCAGGACTAGGGACGTGTATAAGGATGTGCTTGTAGATTACCCAGCCCCCACGAGTGTGATCGCCATCACAACGCCGGTAATCAAGCAAAGATCCTAAGGGCTCTACTAATGCGTATAGGTGATATAATAAATAAACACACATGTACACATTAAAGCAGAGACAAACCAAGTAGCATACTACTATATTGAGCAAGATTGTCTGTACAACTGTGAATATCCCAAGCTTCCATCAAGTAATATACATACTAGTATGATACAGTAATGGCCTCTAGGGCATATACACTAACAATCTCCCACTTGCACCAAGGCCATGTACTGGCATATCGAAGACCTATCATCTCGATCAGCCGCTCGAACTGAGTCTGGGGTAAGGCCTTCGTGAATGGGTCCGCTGTGTTGTCCTTTGTGTCCACTCTCCGCACCTCGATCTCCTGGCGATCAATGATCTCCCTGATCAGGTGATACCGCCTTAAGATGTGCCTGGATTTCTGATGGGACCTTGGTTCCTTCGCTAAAGCTATAGCCCCATTGTTATCGCAATACAAAGGTATTGGGCCAACAATGGACGGAACCACCTGAAGTTCACTAATGAACTTCTTTATCCAGACCGCCTGTTCCCGCCAAAAATTTCTGCGCAAAAGAGCCCAAGGTATCAAATGGCGGCGATACGCTTAAGAAAATGGGAACCAGTATCTTCCGGGCTATTTTTTGACAAACTCCCGAATGAGAAACAGATAAATTCTGATGGTATCGAAAGCGGCTCGAAAAACCCTTCGATTTGATATATTATGGGCCTCGTAATTCATCCGGGATCAAAAGTTATGAGGAATTACGTGTCCACGCGTGATGGGCTTTTAAGAACCCGCTGGAGGAGTTAAAAGATACAATAAAAACTCAGAAAAGACCCCAATGGGGCATCACGTGCTCACACGTGACCATGGGTCACGTGCAGACACGTGATGGGCTTTTAAAGCCTCTAAAATAATGAATAGAATTTAATTCTAAAAGTCAGAAAATACCTCAACGAGGTATCACGTGCTTACACGTGACCAATGGTCACGTGTTGACACGTGATGGTTAAAACTGAAACATAAATAAGCGGCTGAGAAAGGAACCCAATTGGGGGTCACGTGCTCACACGTGACCAAAGGTCACGTGCCAGCACGTGACTGGCTTTAAAAGCATTATAATTTAATAGAATTAACTTCCAAAAGTTTCTGAATCTTTCCAAATGGAAAAAGGGTCATGGGGAACCGTTGGATTAAAAATCCAAGGGTGATTAAAAATCACCAATTTATAGAAAACCCTTGGACAAGGAAAGATTTCCCTGAAAATCTCACCAGGATAACAAATAGAATATCTTTTGGATTTAAAATCCACGGTGAATAAAATTCACTGAATGATCTAAAGGCCCAGATTAATGATAAATATAAATCAAATCTCTCAACAATCAAATCAAATATTTCAATGAGAGATTTGCTAAACAAATTGATTCTTTTCCTTCTCCTATAAATAGGAGCCAAGAAAAGAAGAGAAGGGGATCTACTTTTTTGAGAGAAAAACAGAGGGAGGAGAATTTAATTCTCAAGAGAAAAAAAAACAGAGAGAGGAGAATTTAATTCTCTGCGAAAGAAAAACCCTAGGTGAGAAAAGGGAAAAAGATAAACTTCAAACAGAGAATTTAATTCTCAAAATCCAAGAGTTCAACTCTTATACAAAAAAGAACTTAGTTCTTCTTCTGGTTGAAGATCTGCACAGAGCACATCTCCACATAACTTGAGAATTTAATTCTCATCGGGTCGAGATCCTGCCATGCAGATCTTAAACTTAGAAGGGGAATTGAGTTTTGAGAATTAATTCTCCTAAAACAAAACTAGTGTTTAACCCTAATCAAGAATTTAATTCTTTTACATATCTGGGAATTTAATTCCTTTGAAAAGAAATCAAGGTTTCATCCTAAATAAGAATTTAATTCTTTCACGATAGGAATTTAATTCTTCCAAAATCATAATTAGGATTTAACCCTATAAAGAATTCAATTCTTAAAAGATCTCTGTGCATGAAAAGACTAAGGTCACGTGCCCCACGTGACCCCTGAACAGATCCCCCCGAAATGAGAAGAGGAAAGCTTTGAGGCAATGCCTCACGTGTTCCCACGTGACCCTCATTATATATGGAACAAAAGTAAAGGCAGAAACAATTCTGGGCGCTCTCACGTGTTACCACGTGACCCCTAATAAACGTTCTAATAAATCAGGGCATGATTATACATCACGTGCCCACACGTGATGGCTATGAAAATTAAAAGTGTTTAACACTTGTTTGAAGAACAAAATAAAGGGGATCTGGCCCCACTTTTTGATGCCATCACATGCTCCCACGTGACTCCCAAAACGCAGAAAGAAAGATCAATGGAAATGAAGGCTTTGGGCGCTCTCACGTGTTTACCACGTGACCCCTTAGAAAACGTTTTAACAGTCAGCGTATAAATCCCCATCACGTGCCAACACGTGATGCTCTAAAATAAAAATAAAAGTGTTTAACACTTATTCGCAGATTTGAGGATAAAACAAAGGAGATCTGGCTTCACATTTAGGGCGTCCTCACGTGTCACCACGTGACCCCTAATGAGGATTCTAACAGACCAGAGCGGGGGCCTCCATCACGTGCTCACACGTGATGGCCATCAGAATCAAAAGCGTTAAACACTTACCTGCAGAATAAAATGAGGGAAATCAGGGCGCTCTCACGTGTCCACACGTGACCCCTCTTTCTTTAGTGTTTAACACTAATTTGAAAATCTTATTTCCAGTGTTTAACACTGATTGTTTCTAGTGTTTAACACCAAATTGAAGATCATATTTCCAGTGTTTAACACTGATTGTCTTTTAGTGTTTAACACTAATTTTGAGAGTTCTACCTCTAGTGTTTAACACTGTTGTTCTCTAGTGTTTAACACTACTTTTAGCCAAATTGACTAATTCTCCAGAGGCAAAAGTCCCTCCTCCAAATGAATCTCAATACTGAGGAAATAAAAGACAAAATGTTGTCAGAGCCCCCAAATCTCTGTTTAACATTGCTGATGATGAGGGACTGAACCCAGACAAATGTCTAATGGCCCAAAGGGCCAATATTTCAAACATAATTGGACTTAGCCCAAACTGGCCATAAGTCCTCAAATCATCTTGAACTGAGCACATCTGCTCTTTCAACCAACTCATTGGTTCTAGGGTACATCTCGGAACTCCTCTGATATTTGTCGCTGTAATCCTTCAACGTCTTCAGAGAGGTAACGGGTCCCGACAACCACACATCAACACGGACTGTGGGGTCCTTAAACTCATGGACTTATGCGTCCTTAAACCAAGATACGGACTGTGGGGTTCTTAAACCCGCGGACTTATGCGTCCTTAAACCAACGGACTAATGCGTCCTTAAACACCACCCATATGGACTGTGGGGTCCTTAAACCCATGGACTTATGCGTCCTTAAACTACCTATGGACCGCAATGTCCTTAAACTACCAATGGACCACTATGTCCCTAAACTGGAGATGGACCACCACGTCCCTAAACTGGCGATGGACCACTATGTCCCTAAACTGGAACAATAGAGCCCCCAAATGCTCTTTTGTCGGATCTAAACGATCCCGTTAAGTCGATCTTAGTCCCAAACTGGACTAACGTATCCTTAACAACCGTTTAAGTTGATCTTAGCCTCAAATATGGCTAACGTATCCTTAAACGTTCAAACAGACTTTAGTCCCAAATTGGACTATGAATCCCCCCAATCAACTCATTGGTTCAAGGGTACATCTCTGAACTCCTCTGACACCTGTCGTTGTAATCCTTCAACGTCGTCAGAGAGGTGACGGGTCCCGACGGCCATACATGCAATGGACCCCCATGTCCCTAAACTGGAACAATAGAGCCCAAACGCTCTTTTGTCGGATCTAAACGATCCTGTTAAGTTGATCTTAGTCTCAAATCGGACTAACGTATCCTTAACAAACGTTTGAGTCGATCTTAGTCTCAAATATGGCTAACGTATCCTCAAACCAAAACCACAAACCCAAATCTAAGTAAACACGGATTTGGATTAATCCACGTCCTACGGGCGACTACATAAATTAGTCTCCGTATACAATCCACGGGCAACCACAAACAAAACAAACACCCATGACACGAAGTGACCAGCTGGAGAAGGAGAAAGTTGTTACCGCGATGCGGTAGCGTAATTAACTGCAGGGGCTTGCGCCTGCAGGGAAGAGCGTCCCCACAATCAAAAACCCCTCAACGAGGGGGAATATGACGAAGTCTGCTACATCGGTCGCATCCGCTTAAACCTTCGATACATGGTGCCATAAATCAACTTGGCATCTTCGGAGAGGTGGACGGATAGCACCAATTAGCATCTTCCCCGAATCTCAGGCAAGCCAGCCCATGTCTCGGCCGCCGTTCGGAGGGGAACAGATTCTGGCACGCCCGGTGGGACCTTTTCCTCTTTCCACTCCACACTTCGTGTGTCGTGTTCGCGAACAAATCGTGGTTTGCTGTGGTTGCCTGTGGATTCGAGGTACTAAGATTTGGTGTCTTGCTCTGTGCAGAAAACAGAAGATCAATGGCTTCAAACTGCACTGCCTGCAACTACAACTCTCGCTCGGTCCTTGCTGGAGGAGTGACTTATAGGCCCCAAGTGGCCTCCCTTTTCAAGATGCCAGTGGAGCAGGTAACTCAGGCCACCACTGGATTATTCTTCGGGACCGTGCTCCCACCGTTGAGCTTCAATGCCACAATGACGTTGCAAGAAGCCCCAAAGAACTCGGTCTTTGATCGGCTTACTACTGCCGCGACCCCTCTCAACGGGTCGCCCAGCTTCAATACCTCAGTTTTCAACAGACTGGGCCAGAACATCTGCAAACCCGCGATACCCGAAGCTGCCATCCCAAAGCGGATAGCTATCCCGGCTCAAGCGGACGAAATCATTGGAAGGGTTTCTCCTTCCGAGAAGTCAGTTTTTACAAGGCTGGCTATTCCGGTTGCTGCTCCAGGCGAGGTCCTCAAAGCTGCTTCCCCTACTCAAAGCAGGGGGCATGAAGAAGCTTATCCAACAACGGAGGTGATCTCATCCGCACGACATGCTCGACGTCGCCACGGGCGTCGAGTAAGAGAAGCTGGGGGCAACTCCCCCTCTGGATTTACGCCACCAGCTCCGACGGTGGGGATCGATGCTGCTGTTCCAACTGGGAACAGCTTTGAACCGCTAAGGGGGGTACTCAAGAACTCTCCGACTGCCACGCTAAAAAGATCTCCTCCACCTGCGGGGAGTATTACAGATGCAAAGCCAGAGCAGCCCTCTCAACGGCTATCCTCCAAGATTTATAAGGTCTGGCGACGGGTCTAAGAGTCGGTGATTGATGAAAACTATCTCCGCCGACAGAAAAAGATGAAGGTTCGGCCGGAGAAGGATTACTCCGTCAAGCCGCAAAAAGCAACGGCTACTTGGGTGCCCACTACAGCGGCCCCCTCAACGTCAGCCACTCAGAAAAGAAGGAGGCCAGAGAAAGCCCCAGTAAACGTGGCAGACCACAAAGACGCTGAGCCCAAACGCCCCAAGTCTGGGGGCAGGGTGGTGCACACTGTTTATATGGCTTCTGGAAAGGAGGAAAGCCGTGCTTCGACGGGTCACCGACCACTCACCCGATCCGTGACGAAAACCCAGGAGCAGCAACAGAAGCTTCAGGAGATGATGACTGCAATGGTCGCACTTACCGGGCCAAAAGAAAGCTCGGGGGCATCATCAGAGCAGCGTCATGAACAAGAAACTGACGCTGACTACCTACGCAGAGTCCTCGAAAAGAAGGACAAAAAAGCTGCAGAGCAAGCGGCTAATATAAAACAAATGGCGTTTCTCCTCCAAGATATGGTAGGGATGATGTTACAGCCGGACCCTCCAGCTGATGACCCTCCAATCACTGTTGAAGACGATGGAAGGGAGACATCTAATCCTCCGCTGGCTCTTTCAGCAACCAAAGACGAAACCATTTCTAAGGCCGCGCTGGATGACTATATAGATCAGCAAATACGAACTCATCAGGCGAGTGAAGCGGCTGGGCAAACGGTTAGAACTGGACGACCCTATCCGGGCTGGTATGACCAAATCAGTTACCCGCCGGGATATACGATCCCTAAGTTCCACGTATATAAAGGGACAGGAAATCCACATCAGCACGTCGCTCAATTTAGAGCCATGTGCAGCAACACTGGAGGTAATGATAAATTGCTGCTCCGCCAGTTTGTTGGCAGCCTGTCGGAAACGGCATTTGAGTGGTACTCTGAACTCCCAAATAACTCTATCAAGAAATTTACGGAGATGGAGCTGCTGTTCACTCAACGGTTCGCAAGCGCCAGTGAACACACCCCGATAACAGCACTGATGAATGCCAGGATAAGGCCAGGCGAAACGTGGGTCCAATACGCAACACGATAGCGGAACCTATGGTCGAAATGCGAACAATGCATAGAAGAGGCTCCTGCAGTAGGCATGTTTGTGGGTACTCTTGATCCGCAAACGACCATCTCACAGTTCATGATGTTCTTCAAGCCGACCATCTTCCAGGCCTTGATTGACAAGCTGGCCCAAATGGACCAGATGGGCCATAGGCCTTCCTCTTTAAAGACGGAGCCTTGGAATGAAAAGGGCAAAGGGAAAGAAACCTTCGTCGCCAACGCTCAACAACAACCGAGCAACTTAAAGCCGGTTGTTCGCCAAAACAACGTGCGTCCACGCCCATCCCTCGAGGAGAGACTGGGACGTCCTTACTCGTTTCCCCAGGATAAAACGAGAAGACTGTTCGAGCTGGCAGTGCGCAACAGACTCATCAATCTGCCGAGTCCAAAGCGTCCGTTGCAGCCAGGCGATGTCAACGATCCCAATTATTGTCCTTACCACCAAACGGTAAGTCACCCGATCGAGGATTGCTTCGTCTTTAAAGGATGGATCGAGGATCAGTATCTACAAGGCAAGTTTGCGTTGTCCGAGAAGTGGAAAATAAACCCACCACAACCGCACACTCCAAAGAAGACGGACACACCGGGGGAAACTTGTTCTTTTGTCGAAGAAGCTTCGTGGGAGGTCGTGTTGTCGTCCAAAACCAAAAAGATGCTGAATGATCTTCAGACGTGCCCGGCGATTAAATGGAAGAACCCGTTGGAACCTGAGATCATCAAGGGGATGCTGAAGCCGCGCCCAATTCCAAATATCGGTGGTGATAGCCAAAGCATTCACGCCCAGCCGTCGAAATCTTCGAAAAACAAGAAGAAATCCAAGAAGCCCGTGAAGCCCGGCGACAAGCGCACGGATTTGCAGAAACAGATTGACGTGCTGGAAGAGTATAACCAGAAGGTGCGGATTCCAATCACTCTCCAAGAGTTCCTCAGCCACGTCCTCGAGGACGAAAATGATGGAGAAGACTCATCAGATGAATCTGAAGATTACGTAGCAAGTTGTCATGTGATCTCTCACTCATTGATAGATGATAAAGAGGCTCCTTGCACCGAGAAACCAGGGGCGGGGCCTGAACCAGAACTTCTGTGGCCATCAGACGAGATGATCGATGCCTTCCTGAACGAAGCCCGTCTTAAAAGCAAAGCTGATCGAGAGCGTGAGATGGCCATATTCGAGAAAGCCAAACGCCGTCGACTAGATGAAAGGGTCGAAACACTTCCACCGGATGAAAGTACATCCGCCGCAAATAAAAGCAGGATCAAGACAAGGAAACGATTCGCCAAAGCCATAGCAATGGGGATGAGGCCACCCTCTTTCAGAAAAAATTCTCCTGGTGGTATACATTTTGATGAAACGGACGTACACCCTAACTTCTGCTTATATCATCAGAAGATCGTACATCCTACTGAAGACTGCAACTCTTTTAAGTGTTGGTGGCAAGGGTATGTCGCTCACAGGCAACACTTCAACAGGACAAAGCGTGAAGCTCGTAGACAGCGAAAAAATACGACAGATGAGCATAAAGGAGTTGCCGGCAATTGTCATAGGGACGAGCCCGGGGGATCACGAGTTCTCACATTTGGAAGCGATTCTGATGAAGAAGCCGCTCTTAACCCTCTCTTCAAGGAATTCATTTCTAAAACAAAAGAATTGGAGAGTTGCGAGAATGTTCAGCCGTACAATCTCACGCTACCCGGAAAGAATCTCGGACCCGCAAACGACGGAGTAAACGAAATGAGAAAGGAAAAGAAAAAAAAAGGCCTTTGTTGCCAACACTCAACAACAACCGAGTAACCCGAGACCGTTTTGTCGTCAAAACAATAAGCCGCGATACCTCAATGAGAAGTTGAAACGTCCTTACTCATTTCCCAAAGATAAAACAAAGAGATTGTTCGAGCTAGCAGTGCGCAGCGGGCTTATCACTCTGCCAGATCCAAAACGTCTATTGCAACCAGGTGACGTTAACAATCCTAACTATTGTCCCTACCACAGATTAATGGGTCACCCACTCGACAATTGCTACGTCTTCAAAAAATGGGTTGAAGACCAATACCAACAGGGCAAGTTCGCGTTACCCGAAAAGTGGAAAGTAAACCCGCCACAACAACATGCTTCGAAAAAGGTGGATATGCCGGGGGCATCATGCTCATTCATAGGGAAGGCCTCCTAGACCGAAAAGTCAGTAAACTAGAAATTCGCCTCAAATACGGCAACGGTAGACCGAAACGTCGTTAAACTAATGATGGACCACTATGTCCTAAAACTGGCGTTGGACCGAAATGTCCTTAAACTAACGGCGGACCGCAATGTCCTGAAACTTGCAAATGACCGAAACGTCGTTAAACTACTCTCAACCCGCAGCATTTTCAGGCTGACGTGATAAAAAAAAAACGGTATGTCCATAAGTAAAATGGGCACGGATGAAAACCCGAAAGGGCTCCGTGAGTAAAAACAGCAGGGCTACCGGCGAGTGTTCGTGAAAACCCGAAAGGGCGCGACCTCGTTTAAAAAAAAAAAAGAATAAAAAAATACGGTACGTCCACAAGCAAAATGGGCACGGATGAAAACCCGAAAGGGCTCCGTGAGTAAAAACAGCAGGGCTACCGGCGAGTGTTTGTGAAAACCCGAAAGGGCGCAACCTCGTTAAAAGACACTTACAGGATCCTCTCGACCTTGTAAGGAGAAACCACCCGCGTGAGATCCTTACGACTCACAAGGGAACAACACACTTAGGGATCCTCACGATTCCTAAGGAGAAAATACACTTGCGAGATCCTCACGACTCGTTAGGAGAACTTTCTTATGGGACCCTCACGGCTCATAAGATTTGAAAGTCTTAAGTTACATAAACCTTAACCTGTTCTTAAGCAACCCCCACAACCTTCGATATTGCCCTACAAGCGGCTCATATTGACCCTTGTATACAATCCACGGGCACGAATAAATATTTCCCTAACAAAGTCTCATCCGTGACTAGGGATATGCTTGTACAGCAAACAACACTTGTAAGTCCTCTCAACTTATAAGGAGAAAACCCTTTTGTAAGATCCTTACGACTTACAAGAGAACATGCACTTAGGAATCCTCACGATTCCCAAGGAGAAAACACACCTACAAGATCCTCACGACTTGTAGGGAGAGATACCTTTGTGATACCCTTACGGCTCATGAAGTCAAAAGCCTTAGTCGACGGGATCCTAACCCTGTTTGCTAAGCCACCTTTGTTCAACATCGACAGAGGCAAATGATGATTCGCTCCTGGCAATATCCCAGTTGTAGCGATGCTGATGCCTAAACCGGTATCAAATTCCAAGTCCTTTCACGGCAAATGATGATTCGCTCCTGGCAATATTCCAGTCGCAGCGATGTTGATGCCAAGATTGGTATCATATCCCCAATCCCCTACTCGCAAAAAAAAAATCAACGAGCAAAAAAAAATGCATACGAAATAGCCGAAATGATGGGGCAACTTGCAAACAAAATCAGCAAGTAAAAATGTATGCATGCAAAATAGCCGAAATGATTGGGCAACTCGCAAAAAAAAGTAGCGGGTAAAAAGAAAAATAGCCGAAATGATTGGGCACCGCAAAAAATAGCCGAAATGATTGGGCAATCGCGATTTTCGCGATATAAAAAGCTGAAATGATAAAGCATCGCGGAAAGAATAAAAAAAATGAAAGAATGAAACTTTTTGCCCTACAGGTGAAATCACATCGATCCCTGTATACAATCCAGGGGCACAGATAAAAAGGGAACCATATCTTCCCAACAGGCTCCATCAGAAAGCGGAGCCAAATCTCGATGGTTAATAGACAACCTAGAGACAATCTCGACATTTATCGCAATATTGCAGACATAATGTCAACAAACGAAGCAAAAAGAAGATCCCGAGCTTCAGGGTCTCGACGTCAACATCGACAACTTAGAGATCACCAACGGCGTTTCTCCTCACTCCAGCCAGATGCAGACGTGACGTCAACAATCGACCTCAGAGTCGCAACGAAACGGAACCATGGAAAAGTCCTTAGTTCCAAATCTCAATGGCCACATCTACAGCCTGGAGACCAATAACGGCGTGCCTCCTCATTCCAGCAGGACATAGATGTTACACCATCAAGCAGAGCGATGGAAAAATCCCAACTCCGCCTTAGCATTCGTCTCATTACAGCAGACGCAATGTTAACAACGGCGTTCCTTCGCAGTCCAGCAGGATGTACATGCAAAGCTAATAAAAGACCCCATGGTCAGCAAAGCGGAGTGATGGCAAAATCCCAACTCCACCTCAGCACTCGTCTCGTCACAGCGGACACATCATCAAGCAAAGCGGAACAGCGGCAACTCCCAATTCCATGGCTCGACGATGTACTCCCACAGAGAGTCAAATCCCAACTCCGTGAAATGCGGATATAATCAACAAAATTCCTGGTCACGTGGAACACGGATAACGTCACTCTTTGACCCCGTGGAAAACGTCCAGAGCGGATCCTGGTCCTCGCAGAACACGGCAGTGAACCCGTGCGAAGCATCCAGAGCGGAGCCTAGTCCTCGCCTAACACGGCAGTGAACCCGTGTGAAGCATCTAGAGCAAAATTCCTAGTCATGTGGAACTCGGATAACGTCACTCTTCGACCCCGTGGGAAACGTCCAGAGCGGATCCTGGTCCTCACATCCCACATGGAGTGGTCACCACCACAATATTCGTCTCGATACAGCAGACATGGTACAAGTAGATGAAGCAAAGGCCAAATTCCTAGCTTCAGGGTCTTGACGGCAAGTCATATAAAGCCTGAAAGACAATCGGAGATCATCTCGCACCAGCGCGAAGTGGTTACCGCCTCGACGATCGTCTCGATACAGCAGATGAAATGTCACCCCAGCGTTCTTCCCCAAACAGGATTCAGACGCGCCAAAGCAAACGAAGCGAAGGCCAAATTCCTAGCTTCAGGGTCTTAACGGCAAGTCATATAAAGCCTGAAAGACCACCGGAGATCATCCCACATGGAGTGGTCACCACCTCGACGTTCGTCTCGATACAGCGGATGCAACATCACCAAAAGGAGCCACGGCAAAATCCCTAGTTCCAAATCTCGACGGTTCATCAGCAACCTAGAGACAACCGCGACATTCGTCTCGATACAGAGGACGCAATGCCAGCAAATGAAGCGAAGGCCAAATTCCTAGCTTCAACGTCTTAACGGCAAGTCATATAAAGCCTGAAAGACCATCAGAGATCATCCCACACCAGCGTGGAGTGGTCACCACCTCGACGTTCGTCTCGATACAGCAGACGAGATGTCACGACAGCGTTCTTCCTCCAACATGATTCGCACATGACAAAGTAAACGAAGCTAAGGCCAAATTCCTAGCTTCAACGTCTTAACGGCAAGTCATATAAAGCCTGAGAGACAATTGGAGATCATCTCGCACCAGCACGGAGTGGTCACCACCTCGACGTTCGTCTCGATACAGCGGACGCAACATCACCAAAAGGAGCCACGGCAAAATCCCTAGTTCCAAATCTCGACGGTTCATCAGCAACCTAGAGACAACCACAACATTCGTCTCGATACAGAGGACGCAATGCCAACAAATGAAGCAAGGCCAAATTCCTAGCTTCAGGGTCTTAACGGCAAGTCATATAAAGCCTGAAAGACTATCGGAGATCATCCCACACCAGCGTGGAGTGGTTATGACTCATCGGGGCTCTCCAAAATGAGCATAACCTCAAGTAAAAAGCGGCATGGCAAATTCCTAGCGCTTGCTCTTCCGACGGTCAAACTGCCAAGGAGGATTGCTTGAAGACGTCTTGTCCAGCCCCCGAAGGGATCAGAGACACGGCAGTTGCAGGGCTACTCGAACAGCACGATTGCCTATCGAGGAATACATCAGCTCATGCGACGGTACGACGGCCAAAACCCTAAGTACCACAGACCCTAACGGACTTCTGTCGTAAAGAGCAGAGGTTAACTGTGACGTTAGGATATTCTTGCAAGATCTGCTCGATTCGTTTCGACTCGTGAGGAAAATGATGTCTTTGCGAGAACTTCTCGATTCGTCTCGACTCGTGAGATAAAGCCTTAGGCAGTAGGGATTAAAAAACCTGTTTCCTAAGCACTGGGATCCTGCAAGTCGGCCCAAGATGGTCTCTTGCATACTATCCACGGGTCTCACTCTCCGAAGTCGAATTTCGACAAGGAGGGGAACAACCGCTTACGGGTCCTCTCGATTCGTAACAGGGAAAAATTCTCTTATAAGATCCTTACGACTTATAAGAGAAACACACTTAGGAATCCTCACGACTCCTAAGGAGAAAATACACCTACGAGATCCTCTCGATCCGTAGGGAGAAAAGCCTTTATGAGACCCTCACGGCTCATAAAGTTGAAAAGTCGTAGGTGGCAGATCCTAACCCTGTCTCCTAAGCCATCACTGCCCTGCAAAGAGGTCAAGATGGACCATCTATGAGCCACACTCACCAAAGCTACATGCCACTGAAATGGAAAAGATACTCATGAGCATGCAAACTATTTCACGCCAGAGTAAGATATAAAGAGATAGAAGGGTGCGGCTCATGGAGTTAAGGGTTTGGAACTATATCTCTTAAGAGTCGAGATTTGAGTCAATGATAAATGACGACGCTTGTGTCCGCTCGTTATCTTCTCAGATCAAGATTCTGAAAGTAATATACCAACCCGAAACTGGTCATACGCTATGCATTACTTTGCACTACTTCACCCACGTAAATACTTACGTGGGCAAAGTAGTGGGGGGCATTTGTTCCCGCCAAAAATTTCTGCGCAAAAGAGCCCAAGGTATCAAATGGCGGCGATACGCTTAAGAAAATGGGAACCAGTATCTTCCGGGCTATTTTTTGACAAACTCCCGAATGAGAAACAGATAAATTTTGATGGTATCGAAAGAGGCTCGAAAAACCCTTCGATTTGATATATTATGGGCCTCGTAATTCATCCGGGATCAAAAGTTATGAGGAATTACTTGTCCACGCGTGATGGGCTTTTAAGAACCCGCTGGAGGAGTTAAAAGATACAATAAAAACTCAGAAAAGACCCCAATGGGGCATCACGTGCTCACACGTGACCATGGGTCACGTGCAGACACGTGATGGGCTTTTAAAGCCTCTAAAATAATGAATAGAATTTAATTCTAAAAGTCAGAAAATACCTCAACGAGGTATCACGTGTTTACACGTGACCAATGGTCACGTGTTGACACGTGATGGTTAAAACTGAAACATAAATAAGCGGCTGAGAAAGGAACCCAATTGGGGGTCACGTGCTCACACGTGACCAAAGGTCATGTGCCAGCACGTGACTGGCTTTAAAAGCATTATAATTTAATAGAATTAACTTCCAAAAGTTTCTGAATCTTTCCAAATGGAAAAGGGTCATGGGGAACCGTTGGATTAAAAATCCAAGGGTGATTAAAAATCACCATTTATAGAAAACCCTTGGACAAGGAAAGATTTTCCTGAAAATCTCACCAGGATAACAAATAGAATATCTTTTGGATTTAAAATCCACGGTGAATAAAATTCACTGAATGATCTAAAGGCCCAGATTAATGATAAATATAAATCAAATCTCTCAACAATCAAATCAAATATTTCAATGAGAGATTTGCTAAACAAATTGATTCTTTTCCTTCTCCTATAAATAGGAGCCAAGAAAAGAAAAGAAGGGGATCTACTTTTTTGAGAGAAAAACAGAGGGAGGAGAATTTAATTCTCAAGAGAAAAAAAAACAGAGAGAGGAGAATTTAATTCTCTGCGAAAGAAAAACCCTAGGTGAGAAAAAGGAAAAAGATAAACTTCAAACAGAGAATTTAATTCTCAAAATCCAAGAGTTCAACTCTTATACAAAAAAGAACTTAGTTCTTTTTCTGGTTGAAGATCTGCACAGAGCACATCTCCCCATAACTTGAGAATTTAATTCTCATCGGGTTGAGATACTGCCATGCAGATCCTAAACTTAGAAGGGGAATTGAGTTTTGAGAATTAATTCTCCTAAAACAAAACTAGGGTTTAACCCTAATCAAGAATTTAATTCTTTTACATATCTGGGAATTTAATTCCTTTGAAAAGAAATCAAGGTTTCATCCTAAATAAGAATTTAATTCTTTCACGATAGGAATTTAATTCTTCCAAAATCATAATTAGGATTTAACCCTATAAAGAATTCAATTCTTAAAAGATCTCTGTGCATGAAAAGACTAAGGTCACGTGCCCCACGTGACCCTTGAACAGATCCCCCCGAAATGAGAAGAGGAAAGCTTTGAGGCAATGCCTCACGTGTTCCCACGTGACCCTCATTATATATGGAACAAAAGTAAAGGCAGAAACAATTCTGGGCGCTCTCACGTGTTACCACGTGACCCCTAATAAACGTTCTAATAAATCAGGGCATGATTATACATCACGTGCCCACACGTGATGGCTATGAAAATTAAAAGTGTTTAACACTTGTTTGAAGAACAAAATAAAGGGGATCTGGCCCCACTTTTTGATGCAATCACATGCTCCCACGTGACTCCCAAAACGCAGAAAGAAAGATCAATGGAAATGAAGGCTTTGGGCGCTCTCACGTGTTTACCACGTGACCCCTTAGAAAACGTTTTAACAGTCAGCGTATAAATCCCCATCACGTGCCAACACGTGATGCTCTAAAATAAAAATAAAAGTGTTTAACACTTATTCGCAGATTTGAGGATAAAACAAAGGAGATCTGGCTTCACATTTAGGGCGTCCTCACGTGTCACCACGTGACCCCTAATGAGCATTCTAACAGACCAGAGCGGGGGCCTCCATCACGTGCTCACACGTGATGGCCATCAGAATCAAAAGCGTTAAACACTTACCTGCAGAATAAAATGAGGGAAATCAGGGCGCTCTCACGTGTCCACACGTGACCCCTCTTTCTTTAGTGTTTAACACTAATTTGAAAATCTTATTTCCAGTGTTTAACACTGATTGTTTCTAGTGTTTAACACCAAATTGAAGATCATATTTCCAGTGTTTAACACTGATTGTCTTTTAGTGTTTAACACTAATTTTGAGAGTTCTACCTCTAGTGTTTAACACTGTTGTTCTCTAGTGTTTAACACTACTTTTAGCCAAATTGACTAATTCTCCAGAGGCAAAAGTCCCTCCTCCAAATGAATCTCAATACTGAGGAAATAAAAGACAAAATGTTGTCAGAGCCCCCAAATCTCTGTTTAACATTGCTGATGATGAGGGACTGAACCCAGACAAATGTCTAATGGCCCAAAGGGCCAATATTTCAAACATAATTGGACTTAGCCCAAACTGGCCATAAGTCCTCAAATCATCTTGAACTGAGCACATCTGCTCTTTCAACCAACTCATTGGTTCTAGGGTACATCTCGGAACTCCTCTGATATTTGTCGCTGTAATCCTTCAACGTCTTCAGAGAGGTAACGGGTCCCGACAACCACACATCAACACGGACTGTGGGGTCCTTAAACTCATGGACTTATGCGTCCTTAAACCAAGATACGAACTGTGGGGTCCTTAAACCCGCGGACTTATGCGTCCTTAAACCAACGGACTAATGCGTCCTTAAACACCACCCATATGGACTGTGGGGTCCTTAAACCCATGGACTTATGCGTCCTTAAACTACCTATGGACCGCAATGTCCTTAAACTACCAATGGACCACTATGTCCCTAAACTGGAGATGGACCACCACGTCCCTAAACTGGCGATGGACCACTATGTCCCTAAACTGGAACAATAGAGCCCCCAAATGCTCTTTTGTCGGATCTAAACGATCCCGTTAAGTCGATCTTAGTCCCAAACTGGACTAACGTATCCTTAACAACCGTTTAAGTTGATCTTAGCCTCAAATATGGCTAACGTATCCTTAAACGTTCAAACAGACTTTAGTCCCAAATTGGACTATGAATCCCCCCAATCAACTCATTGGTTCAAGGGTACATCTCTGAACTCCTCTGACACCTGTCGTTGTAATCCTTCAACGTCGTCAGAGAGGTGACGGGTCCCGACGGCCATACATGCAATGGACCACCATGTCCCTAAACTGGAACAATAGAGCCCAAACGCTCTTTTGTCGGATCTAAACGATCCTGTTAAGTTGATCTTAGTCTCAAATCAGACTAACGTATCCTTAACAAACGTTTGAGTCGATCTTAGTCTCAAATATGGCTAACGTATCCTCAAACCAAAACCACAAACCCAAATCTAAGTAAACACGGATTTGGATTAATCCACGTCCTACGGGCGACTACATAAATTAGTCTCCGTATACAATCCACGGGCAACCACAAACAAAACAAACACCCACGACACGAAGTGACCAGCTGGAGAAGGAGAAAGTTGTTACCGCGATGCGGTAGCGTAATTAACTGCAGGGGCTTGCGCCTGCAGGGAAGAGTGTCCCCACAATCAAAAACCCCTCAACGAGGGGGAATCTGACGAAGTCTGCTACATCGGTCGCATCCGCTTAAACCTTCGATACATGGTGCCATAAATCAACTTGGCATCTTCGGAGAGGTGGACGGATAGCACCAATTAGCATCTGCCCCGAATCTCAGGCAAGCCAGCCCATGTCTCGGCCGCCGTTCGGAGGGGAACACCGCCTCTTTTGCGGCATCGCTTGCAGCAATGTATTCAGCCTCCATCGTCGAGTCTGCGACGGTATCCTGTTTGGAACTCCTCCAACATACCGCCCCTCCGTTGAGGGTAAACACAAAACCCGAGACAAACTTGCTGTCATCTTTATCACTTTGGAAGCTTGAATCGGTAAAGGACTCGACCCTGAGGTCTCCATTACCGTAAACCAGGAACATCTCCTTAGTCCTTCTTAGGTACTTGAGAATGTTCTTCACTGTTGTCCAGTAGTCCTCCCCTGGGTCTGACTGATACCGGCTTACCACGCTCAGCGCGTAAGCTACATCTGGTCTTGTACATACCATCGCATACATTATAGATCCTACCGCCGAAGCGTAGGGTATAGTGCTCATGCGAACCCTCTCCTCTTCAGTCTTAGGAGATATCTTCTTGGAGAGGGTAATTCCGTGCAATGCGGGTATGTTACCGCGCTTGGAATCCTCCATACTAAATCTCTTTAGTACGGTCTCCATGTACCTGGACTGCGAAAGTCCCAGTAGTCTCTTGGATCTATCTCTATAGATCTTGATCCCCATAATGTACGAGGCATCACCCAGATCCTTCATGGAGAACCTTTGTGACAAAAATAGCTTGACCGATTGTAGCATAGGAATATCATTTTCTATCAAAAGAATGTCGTCCACGTACAAGACTAGGAATACGACAGTTCGACCTACAATCTTCTTATAGACACAGGGTTCATCTTCGTTCTTGATGAAATCAAATTCCTTGATTACCTCATCAAAACAGATGTTCCAGCTCCGCGATGCCTGCTTTAATCCATAAATGGATTTAAGCAACTTGCACACCTTCCCGCTGCTCCCACTGTCTACGAAACCTTCTGGTTGATCCATGTAAACGCACTCTTCCAAACAACCGTTTAGGAAAGCCGTTTTAACATCCATCTGCCAGATTTCATAGTCATGGAAGGCAGCAATGGCAAGTAGGATCCGAATGGATTTGAGCATAGCCACCGGAGAAAAAGTTTCGTCATAGTCCAAACCAGGTCTTTGACGAAAACCTTTTGCAACGAGTCTAGCCTTATAGGTTTCCACCTGCCCATCTACACCAATTTTCCTTTTGTAGATCCATTTGCATCCAATGGGTTTTACCCCAGGTGGATCAATATCCAAGGTCCACACCTTATTGGCGTACATGGACTACATTTCGGATTGCATTGCTTCCTGCCACTTATCAGAGTCCCTACTGATAATGGCCTGCCTGAAACTGGTAGGGTCATCTTCTTCCAAGATGCAATCCTCTCGATCCCCGTCTATGAGAAAACCGTAGTATCTCTCGGGCGGATGAGAAATCCTACCAGATCTGTGGAGTGGCTGAGGTTCGTCGGTTGTAACTGAATCTAGCGGTTCCACCAAGTCTTTTGTTAAAGCTTGTGTTTCTGGAATTTCATCCAGTTCTACCGTGCTGCCACTAATGTTTTTAACAAGAAATTCTTTTTCTAAAAATGTGGCATTTCTTGAAACAATTATCTTCTGTTCCTCTGCATGGTAGAATAGATACCCACTTGAATCTTTTGGGTATCCCATAAACTTACACAAAACGGCTCGTGCCTCAAGTTTGTCTGGGTTTTGCTTTTTGACATAAGCTGGGCAACCCCAAATCTTAATACGTTTAAGATACAAACTCTTACCACTCCATATTTCATACGGAGTCTTAGGCACGGATTTGGATGGAACTTGATTCAATAGATGTGCTGCAGTTTGAAGTGCATATCCCCAGAATGAAAGAGGTAACTCAGCACTACTCATTATGGAGCGAACCATATCCAATAGGGTACGATTCCTCCGCTCCGAAACACCATTGTGCTGTGGTGTATAAGGAGGAGTAAGCTGAGAGAGAATACCATTCTCTTTTAAGTAATTTAGGAATTCCGTGCTTAAGTACTCCCCTCCCCTGTCAGACCGGAGGATCTTGATACTTTTGCCTGTCTGGTTCTCTACTTCGTTTCTAAATTCCTTGAATTTCTCAAAAGTTTCAGATTTGTGTTTCATCAGATACACATATCCAAACCTAGAGAGATCGTCAGTGAATTTGATGAAGTACGAGAACCCACCCCTTGCATGTATAGACATCGGACCACATACATCACTATGTACGAGTCCCAAGAGCTCGGTTGCTCTTTCTCCATGTCCGGTGAACGGAGATTTGGTCATCTTCCCTTTGAGACAAGACTGAGCAGTTTCATAAGATGAAAACTCGAACGCATTCAAGAGTCCATCTTTATGCAACTTACTCAGTCTTTTCTCTCCGATATGACCAAGTCTACAATGCCACAAGTAGGATTCATTCGTATCTGAATTCTTCCTCTTGCGTGTGTTTTGTATATTGAGAACTGTATTCTGATTTAGAACGTAGATACCATTACACAGTGTACCCTCTGCAACCAGTACCTTATGAAGATAAATGTTCATGATATTTCTATCAAGAACAAAGTTATATCCATCTTTATCGAGTAAAGAAACTGATATGATGTTGCAAACCATGGAGGGTACATAGTAGCAATCGTTCAAAATCATAGTCTTGCCATTTGGCAATACTAGGTGATATTCACCGATGGCTGCCGCATTAACTTGTGCTCCGTTCGCTACTCTGAGCGACATATCACCCGGTGCAACTTTCCTACTTTTTCTCAGTCCCTGCAATAAATTAAAGATATGAGATCTGATCCGGTATCAAGTACCCAGGAGGTAGGGCTGACCGTAAAACAGTTCTCAATTACAAGAACACCTGAAGTAGATGCAAAACCATGCTTCTTCTTCAACTGGGTATCCTGGGAATCCATACAATCCCCTTTCCCTTGCTCATACTTATGACTGTTGTCACAAGTTAGAGCTGAACCAACGTTCCCCCAGCCCCGAATAAGAATTCGGATCGGTCAAGCGATACATTTTATTATCTTGATTAGGGCGTGAAAAGGTTGCTACCTGGAGAGAAAGAAAAGAAACACTCAGCGTGCGCTCTTGCAAGATTAGATTGGTTTATTAGTTTATCTAACCAGGATGTCTCCCACTGTTTCCTCAAATTCTTTCTTAAAACCTTTTAAAAGAAGAACTAGCCGGGATTTAATTCACGTCACAATACTTGCTTAACCTTTCGGCCAGGCTAGTGTCAGTACTTCGAGGGAGGTTTTCCAACGCTTTCGCGAAGTTCCTTAATTTAAGAACCTCTTTTCCCTGGGGGCGTAGCCCCGCTAACACCTTTCTAGACACCTACTAGGTTTATAGCATTGATCGTTAAGTGAAAGTAATCTCCCGAGAGTAATCCAACTCATCAGTGGGATCGGGATCCAACTATCATTATGTGATGACCTAGATGGAATCCACTCTAGTTACCACACTCCAGAAGGTATGCTAAATCTGCAAGTTTCAGTTTCTTTAGAAACTCCCGATGTGGTTTTTTCCCTTAGGACCCAGGTGATCTTGACACAGTCAATAAATCAAAGAGTCCTAGTCAAGTTCATCCCGTCGTTTATCTTGATTGCATTAAACCCACCTGCATAACCCTTGACACAGTCAACAAGGTTACACAAATGTCCTAACCAATCACATTGTATCCAGCAAATAAGCAATACTTGGCTACCGTTCACTGCGCCTTGACACAGTCAACAAACGCATCACAAATACTAAGTATAACTTATAAGAAACGACGGAGGGCTACGGCTGGGTTTTTGGCGAAAAACCCGTTAACGTAATGAACTTGATATCGTTGAAGGAATGTGATACATTTTTTGAAAATATAGTGGCGAGAACTTTTGCTAAAGAGGTCACTCCCTGTGAAGGGATCTCGGCTCTTTCCTCGTCAAATGAGGTGCAGGATATTCCAAACTGAATACTTCGATGCAAAGCAAGAATAATCGACTATAGTGAAGTTATTACCGTGACGCAAACTTTTGTCCAAGGGGTCACTCCCGATGAAGGGATCTCGGCCCTTGCCTCGTCGACTGAGGTGCTGGGCATTCATAACCGAATACCTCTGTGCAAAACAAAAGTGAACGTCCTTGCAATAACAGCCTTTTGAAAATTGTTCCAACAACGTCTTTTAGGTTTATTTTCTTGCATTAGTTCTTTTAATGCGTCCCATCATTTAAATCCTACCATTGCAGAAAACAACCAAAATATGACGTACGCTTATGCCATTCGCATTCGCCACGGGGCCCCGTCATCACCCGTTAGGTTACTGAACTAACGACAGAGCGGGGGCTGGGCTAGCGCGGCTGTAAAACATAAGCAACACCTAAATAGTTATTATATATAGATATACAGCAATGATAGCCAATCCAGATCACAGATGAACACTTTGGATATACTAGGAACCCGCGATTCGTTCGAGCCTGCAACGAAAAGCGGGTTACACAGTCGCGATGAATAGCCAAAAAACCCCACCCAAGACCCCTACGGGTGCGGCAAACTACCCGTCAAGTACCCGAAGCGAAGCAACCTCCCTCAACGCCATGAGTAGGCCACTCGGCACTTCGAGATACCCGGTAGTTTGTGCACCCCCTCCATGGGTCTATCCTAGGAGCAAAAACAGTAAAAAGAATTATACAATGACGGCTACAACCCCGACCCGGTTGTGCGGCCATACAAATAATATTACATCAATTTACAAATTTATTACATGAATGAAAGAAAAAGAAACTCTCATCTCACATCCATCCCGGCTATTCATCCGCGACAATCCAACGAGTTCATATACACAAACCATCAACAACACAGATCACAGATATGTATAACCCCCACTAATTGACGTATAGCGATTAGTAGACGTTCAATACACATATAACATTACAGAGATAACCATTAGCCAAAGTCTACAGAACATCGACCAAAAATACGGATTTTTGGGCCCCAAAAACTAATTTTGCTTTCTGGAAAATTTGGGCAGAAAAATCATATATCAAAAATCCCAAAATACCCATATAAGAATACTGCAGAAAAGAAAATCTCCAACCGAGTTAACTCCGCCGCGGTTCCGCGGCATAAGCTTGCTTATGCCGCGGAACCGCGGCGCTTTAACCGAGTTAGGTGACCATTTTTCTTCAGTATTCTATAAAAAGCCTGAGCCGATTTTTAGTGTATGATTTATTGATTTTGGAACAGATCTGAAAATCGGCAGAAACTGAATTTTTCGGGGTGATTTTGCGGTTTTTCGTCCGGTCGAAATTCTAAACACTTTGCAAACATGCTAGGGTGTGTTTAGTTAGGCTCTGATACCACTGTTAGGTCCACGTTACCTCTCCCGGTACTTTCGGGGTTGCGGAAACGGTAAAACAAAATTTTTTCTGGACTTGGCAACATGGACCGTAAAAGCCGGATCTTTTCTAAACAACACACTAGCATCCTAACTAGAGATTTATGTACTCGGTTAGGAGTTATACCTCAACTTGAACTCCTTCTCTTCTTGTTGTTCTTCTCCTTGCTTGCTCCGAGGCTTGATCCGGACTTTGGTCACCTCCGCGGCCTCCTTGAGTCGAAGACGATCCACCCGAGAGATATACACCGAGCTCCACCTCGAGCCGAGGTAACTAGGGCAAAGAGATTGCTAATCTAGAAGCCCTAGGTTATGTAGAAGTGATGAAGGGATGGTTTTGTCTTTGTGGGATCTTTATCTCTCAACACATGAGATCAAAAGATGAATCAAGAGGAGGAAGAAGAAGGAGGAGCTAGCAACCATGGTTCATATCTTTTTCTTCTCACTTGAAAAAAAACAAGAGAGAGAATGAGAAAGAAATTATGAACTATAGAAAAGTAACCATGGTTGCAATAATGCAAAAACAACATCATTGCTAATCCCATCAAGATAAAGTTTGATGGCTACATTGAAATGACCATTATCATAATCCAAAAGGAAAAAGAAAAGGAAAAGAAGAGTGTAGATCCCTCTTGAAAGTCAATGGTCAACACGATCAACCGGTCAACAAAGTCAAGAGAAATCAACGGGGTCAAATGGTCAATGCAATTAGCCATCATAAAATTATCACTACAAGGATTAGTAAATGATGTCCGCGGCTCATAATGGTTTTGACCAAACGAACTGTCAAAACCCTAATGAGACCGCCTCAAAATGGTTTTTACCGAATCAATTGTCAAAACCCTAATGAGCCTGCCACAAAACGGTTTTGGCCGAACCAACTGCCAAAACCCTAATGAGGCACCTCCTCCTTCATCGCTCCGGAAAACTGTGCATACACACCTGCATCCGCATTCTGTAGAATGCGGATGCGCAGAAGACAAAACAAATCCATCCGTGCAATACTAGGATCCGGCTTAAACCAAAGCCCACTAGTACTGCCTGCCCGAACACCATACGCACACAAGTGTACGTAAGTGATCGTAGCCCTGCCGTAAAACCATACGGCCTCTACACGTTTCGCTCAGTGCAGGAAAACTCTTTGTGTGGGACTCTAAAGACTCGACACTACGCTGGCAGTGGGTTTAACCACAGACCGCAAGCGGCACTAGCTGTACGTAACGGTCCCCAGGTAGATGTCGATAAGAAGGCCGATGAGGTAAACCCATCCGAACTCCTACTGAGCCTGTATGTGACAATCTCCGTACAGTCCGGTATGTTCGTCTGATACATCACATGGCGGGCCTAGGGGGCAGTAAACGTCAGTCCCCTAATAGCGGTACAAGTCGTGTCAGAGTGAAGCCTATTACATCCTGAGATAACACTGGAAACCTACCAGTATATCTCGCTTGCCCTGGCCAGGGACTACTCGTGTAATGGCTCTCCTAGACACAGCGCGATGTCAACCCCCAATACCGGAAGAGACGAATCCTGTCTAACCGTTACTGCCTCCAAGTGCTTCGGGACTGCTCCCAACTACTACCTGTTTGCACGACTCAGTAAAGCCGTGGTAGGGTAGTAATCAAAGAACAGTGGGAACACACTTGAGGCGAAGTGACAGTGTCAAGTCAGCAGACTAAGCTGTACTCATGTCACCTGGGAACTGATAACTGACGATAGGTATAATACCAACCATCAGTTCCCGACGAGTCCTGTCCAGTGTACTCGTAACCTAACGAGCACCCGCATACTATCTCAAGTACGACGTACCGACGGCTGTGGGACAGACCGTCTCCCGTGCTGGGATGAGAAGCGCATACGCTAGTCTACTCCGAAGTATCGATGCCCTATCTCGATACTCCCACGACTAGGGACGTGTATAAGGATGTGCTTGTAGATTACCCAGCCCCCACGAGTGTGATCGCCATCACAACGCCGGTAATCAAGCAAAGATCCTAAGGGCTCTACTAATGCGTATAGGTGATATAATAAATAAACATACATGTACACATTAAAGCAGAGACAAACCAAGTAGCATACTGCTATATTGAGCAAGATTGTCTGTACAACTGTGAATATCCCAAGCTTCCATCAAATAATATACATACTAGTATGATACAGTAATGGCCTCTAGGGCATATACACTAACAGCCGGGAGCACTCGAACGGATGCTTTTGGCGACGGGATTCTCCTACAGTCACTTGGTCGGGGCTATGGGGCATGGCTATCTAGTAAGGTTACCCGACGAGTATCCGCGTACGCTACGTGATTGCGACGGACTTTTGATCCACATCAAAATCCCGTGGCAACCGATCACTTGAGACTGAATTGCTAGATTTATAAAATTCAAATTAGTTTTCATAAAACTAAATATTGTGGATTCCAAGTATTATATCACAATCATAGATAGCTAGACGATGTTAAACTTTTCGATCGAATCAACAAACATCCAAAATTTCTCAAAGAGCTCAACACTTGAGCGGAGTTTAAAAAATACCCAGAACATACCACAACACCTATGGACCAACCGTAGAAGGGTCAACCCTTGCCTCACTTATGGCACCGCGGAACTACCACAAACCCTAGGTTTTGGTGGCGGTTCCGACGGTCACAGAATTGAGTTAGGGTTTTGTTCTTCTAGAGGGTCCATAGAAAACACCTGCATGATTTTCTGAAGATTTTAAACAAGGAAAAATCCAACTCTTGGAAAATTTCCAGCGAGGGAGAAAATGGGTTATTGATATCCGTTCGAACTTTTTAACATCGTCTAAATAACCCGAAACGATGTTAGAATTACGACTACAAAACTTTCCGAATTGCCTTTACAGAAAGATAACATCACATGCAATTTTAGCAAAAACAAGCAACACCTGAAACACAAAAACCCAGAGACTGGAACACCAGAAAAATACGAAGCCCAAACTCATGAAATGGACCGGCCAGGCTGGATTTTAAGTGCATGTCGCCGGTCAAATTCCGGCGATAAGGGTTCGTTTTCTTGTGGTGTTCATGTTACATCTCATGCAACATTCTACGGTTGCTTAAAAAAAATTAGACTCCCTTAAAATTTCGACAGAAACTTGGTTTTTATTTCGAGTGTTTCGGAGTTATTTCGGTTTCGTAATTCTACAAACATCGTCTAATTGTCTAGCATGGCTCTGATACCACTGCAGGGTTCCCTAGGGTCGCCGCTGGGTTTCGAGGGGTTATCGACCATGCCGTTTTAAAAAATTTGGCGCACTAAAGAACCCAAACCTTGAATCTTAACTAGAGAATTAGACGAAAGCTAGAATGTAAACATCTTTACATCTAAGTGAACAAGGAATAAAACCTTTGTAGACCGGTCTTTCACGTCAATAGCTCCGTGTACTAATCCCTTCGTTCCAAGTAGTGAACTCCCGGACTCTAGAAAGGCTCCACAAGATGAAAGGAACAAGCTTGCGTGAAGTCTTCGAGGCCGAAGATGATCTGCGTCGAGGAGACACCAACTCAAGCTAGCTCTTCACTAATATAGAATTAGTGAAGCAAACACCCTAAACTAAATGGCTAATCTAGTAGAGGATGATGAAGTAGGAATTTTGCTCACTTTAGAAATATTTTTCTCACTCATTTTCTTCACCTCCCAAATTGCAAGAGAGTTAAAGAAAGGAGATGAAGAAAAGAAACCATGGAAAAAGGGCATGTGTAGCATGGCAACCATGGGTGAGTTAATATCATATACTAACTCTTGTAGAGAATAAACCATGGCTAAACAATAATGGTTAGGTTAATAAATATCTTCAAGTGAAACAAAATTAGTGGACTTGGTCAATGGTTCCACAAGCTTCTACAAGTTTCAACCATGTGACTAATTTCCAACTAATTTGATTTACTTTAAATAAACAAAACCTTACATTATTATAAGCATGGTGTGAGTCTCATACACCCATGTAGCATATGGCATCAAGCATGACACAAAAGATGTATATTAATATATATCACATATATACTAAGTGTACACAAGTGAGAAAAAGAAATCTTAACTGAGCTAATATTAGTTAATGTAAGATAATATATCAAATATATAATTATATATTAAATTTTTAAATCAACACTCGATTTAATAATCCGGATATATCACATACAACCAACTAATATCATATGTATCAACTTATCGACTCAACACTTGATCCGATAACCCGGCTATACCACATATAACCGACCGATATCACATATCGCGAGAATAGAATACGGTATCACATACACGTATTAATCTCGGTCCCGCACATATCACATATGTGCTCCTAGTTCGTTTCGCTTGAGCCAGGAAACCTCTGTGTAGGACTCTAAAGACTCGTCAATACGCCGGCAATAGGTGGTGATCATATCAGTCACCCATAAGCTGCAAGCGGTCTGCTAAACGTAACGGCTATCCGGGTATTGAGCGATCAAAAGATCAACAAGAAAGCCTGCTCATACTCATGTGAATCCAATCAGTAACACTACCGTACAGTCCAGTCTCTTCGTCTGATATGTCGCATATCTCAGCGTGGGGGTAGTAAACCTCAGACCCCAATAGCCCTGATAAGTCATGCCGATGTGAGGCCCATGACGGTTCGAGAAACTACTAATAACACTTACTAGTAGATCTCAGCAACCCTGGCCAGGGATTTCTTGTTATGGCCAATCTAGCATTGTGCAACATCAACCCCCAATACCGGGAGAGACGAAATCCCCTCCTATCGCTCATTGCCTCTATGTGACTCGGGACTGTACCAAAAAACCACCGTTTTGCACGATATCTTGAACGTGGTAAGGTGGAAATCAAAGCACGGTGGGAATCACACAAGACTCTATGACGATCTCGGGTCGACAGACTAACCTATACCAGTGTCACCAGAGAACTGCTATCTGACGATAGGTATAATACCATCTTAGAGTTCTCGGCGAGTCCGTCCAGTGTACCCAGTCTCCACTGAGCACCCGTATACTATCTCTGATGTCAAACACAAATGGATATGGGATCATCCACCGCCCATCATATGGGTCGAGAAGCGTATACGCTAGTCTACTCTGGAATATCGATGCCCCGTCTCGATACTCCCACGACTAGGAACATTTGAAGGATGTACTTACCAACTACATATGCCCCACTGGTATAATCTGCTTCATAATCCTGGTAGTCAAGTACTCATTCTAAGGGCTTTATCAACATGTAATAGAAAAACAATAAGTGTACATGTTAAGATAAAGAGCAACCAGATTGCATACTATTATGTCGAGCAAAAAAGTCATCCCTATATATGTCCAAGTATCCACTATAATATACATCACATGTATAATAATGGCATTTAGGGCATACATATAACTAACACATTAAACATGACAAAACTCGTTATGTTACCCATACTACATAATGAAATTATTTCACTGGGTATCCCTTTTACTTACGGTTATTTTGTAATTACAAACATGCCGTTAAATATTTTTAGATTTAAATACTTCTTGAAACATTACTAATTTGTATGATTAATCCAACTTACACATCCACCACTATTACATTATATAAATCATACCACGTAATGTAAAATAATTCATTGTAATGGATAAATTATAACATAACTCTCATTATAATTATTCAATTAACCTAACATTAGTAAGTGTATATAATTATATACATACCACTAATTGGAATACACTGTAAACTCTTATGCATAATAATTAATATACATATAAATCTAAATTTACTTTTTAACTTTTAACAAAAAATAATATTATACACCGCTTTCAACATCTGTGATTATCAAATAAACTACATGTTGAACAACTATAATATATCAATAATACTCCTTCCTTTTATTATTTTACAAATCATCTCTAAACCCAGAAATCACCATCTTATAAGACGAAATGCTGCCCGAATTTAGAGTAAACTAAAATATTCTGAATACCGTATTTTTTACATAAAATACCCTTGAGATTTTAAATACCGTACTTTTACATAAAACATCCTAAAAATTTCCCAATGTCGTATTTTCACATAAATACCCTAAATTTTCCAAATAATGTATTTTCACATAAATACCCTAAGCTTTCCAAATAACATATTTTCACATAAATATCTTTGGATTACCAAGACCAGTATTTTTAAATTAATATCCCACTTTTCTAAAAGTCGTATTTTTAATTAAATACCATAAACTTCTAAAGTTATATTTTCGTCCGATTCTCCATTCAGTTGATCCCAATTAATTAGAACAACTGGTAGGTTTACGTGGCATCTTATCTCTTGAGTCTCGGGGAGCTAGAGATAAGGCACTATACACCTGTCCCTAAAAAGAAAAATGTAGAGATTTAATAATTAAGAGACATCTGTAAAAGAAAGAGCTGGAAAGAATTGTTTCCATTTGCCCAACCTTTCTATATAAGCAGAGTGAGTTCACAGAGTGAAGACATTCAAACTTTTAGGGAAACCGAATCACATGGGTATTGATCTATATTAATCCAATCTCATGATATACTATAAGACATGCTATCTGGCATGGTTAAAGTTAGACACGTGAATCTTAGGTATGGAATATTTATTGATGACTCCGATATACGGATGTGACCTTATACTATTGATGACTGCAATATGCCGATATGACCTTATACTAATGATGACTGGGATTTGCGGAAGTGACCTTATACTATTGATATTTCATGCTTAGTAGAACTACGTGCTAACGCCAACCTGTACCTTGTTGGGGTCAAAATTTACAACCCTTTCGTTCTAAAAGTAAAAATCAAAGTCAAAAATTCAATATCAACACCCAAGCAAGCGGGCCCAACCCCAACCCAGGAGGGCCCAAACACAACTCAAGTCCAAGCATGGGGGCCGGCCCAATGCCATGAGGAGAAAAGAATTATGCAATAAATAAATTTAAATATAATTTCTAGAAATAAATATAAGAAGAATGGGTATAAAGCCAAATTATATAAAACTCATGGCTTATATGCAAAAAGAAATGAGCACATAAGTATGGGAGAGAGGCATTTTGTAAAGCCCAAGGAGCAAAATGTAAAATATAAAGCCTATATAAGGCAAACATATGAAGAAAATCAATAACAACAATTATTCCCATATCATTTTCGGGTTTTGAGTCTTCTCTCTCCTCAAGGATTTTCTTCTTAGTCAATTAAATTTGAAGAAAATCTTCTCTTTTTCAAAAAGTAAATAGATTTTCACTACTACAATAATGGGTTGCCCCTACGGATTTAGCCGTAGGGGCAAACCACTACCCCAACGGATATGTCTGTAGGGACATAAAATTCCCTCGTAGATGTAAAGGCTGCAGGTGCAAGTTTTCGTCCTGAACATGTCCCTACGGAGTAATAATTGCCCATACGCCTTACTCCGTAGGGACATATATCCTTACGGATTATTCCGTAGGGACAAAATATTTATTTAATTTATTGGTTTATAAAATAAAATATTTGCCCTTACGGATTTATCCGTAGGGCCTGATACTTGCCCCTACGGATTTATCCGTAGGTCCAGATAAATTCCCCTACAGATAAATTCATAGGGGCAAATTTAACCCTGTTACTGAGTCCATAGAGACAAAATATCATGTATCTTGATATTTTGTCCCTACGGCTAACTGTGTAGAGGCAAACTTTGCATCTACGGATTAATCCGTAGGTGCAATAGATGGCCCTACGGATTAATCCGTAGGGACAAAATATCCGTAGGGACAAAATATCAGGGTTTTTTTAAAAAGGGGCTTCCTGATTTTTCCCCGCCCTGTGCACAATAATATATATATTGTTCCATTACAAAAAAGGGATAAGGGAAAGTTCCCCACTAAAACTGCCCCACTTGTTTAACACATGAGTGCCTATATGCAATGCATATAGGCACTGCAGTTAAAACAACTGCTGGGCTAATGGAGCCTCACGTGCCCACACGTGAGCACCTATATGCAAAACTTATAGGCGCTGCATTTAAGCAATTGATAGGCTAAAATTGAGCCTCACGTGTACGCACGTGAGCGCCTATATGCAAAACATATAGGCGCTGCGTTCAAACAGATGGCAAGCCAAAAAAAGTCTCACGTGTTAACACGTGATACACTCATATGCTGTTGTATATAAGCGAATAAGCTTAATCCCATTGGGATCACGTGCTATACGTGGGTGCTCTTAAAACCTTCGAAGCTGATAGAATTAAATTCTACACAACAGGATTAAAACTATATTTGGAAAATATTTCCTTAAATCTTTCTAATATGGAAAGATCCATCTTTAACAAAGAATCTTGGATGAACTATCTGATAGAATTAAATTTTATATGGGAAATATTTCCCTGATCTTCCTTAAACTAGAAAGATCTTCTTTGTTAAACGGAGGACCTTTGGATCAAAGATCCAACAGTGATCGTCTGATAGAATAAAATTCTATAAAAGATATTCATATAAATAAAATTCTATGATAGAATAAAATTCTAATCTTGTTAAACTAACAAGATATTCATATGATAGAATTAGATTCTATCTTAGGAAAATATTTCCTAATCTTATTAAACAAACAAGAAATCTTCTCTGTTAAACAGAGAGCCTTTGGATTAAAAATCCAACGGTGAATAAAATTCACCGATTGATCTAAAACATCATGGAATCAATCATGATCTCTGTTTACCGCCAGAAAGACGCGACCGGGACGTTGGGACGTCGAGGCCTGAATTCCGAGGGCAGGTGCTAATTGGTGTTATCCATCCACCTCTCCGAAGATGCCAAGATGATTTATGGCACCATATATCGAAGGTTTAAACAGATGCGGCCGATGTAGCAGACTTCGTCAGATTCCCCCTCATTTGAGGGGTTTTTGATTGTGGGGACGCTCTTCCCTGCAGGTGCAAGCCCCTGCAGTTAATTACGCTACCGCATCGCGGTAAAAACTTTATCCTTCTCCAGATGGTCACTTCGGGTCGTGGGTGTTTGTTTTGTTTGTGGTTGCCCGTGGATTGTATATGGAGACTAATTTATGTTGTCGCCCGTAGGACGTGGATTAGTCCAAATCCGTATCTTCTTAAATTTGGGTTTGGGAGTTTGGTTTAAGGATACGTTAGTCTCGTTTGAGACTAAAATCAACTTAAACGTTTGTTAAGGATACGTTAGTCTAATTTCTAGACTAAGATCAACTTAAAGGGATCGTTTAGATCCAATAAGAGAGCAATTGGACTCTATTGTTTAGTTTAGGGATATTGCGGTCGATTAGTTTAAGGACATTACGGTCCATTGTTAGTTTAAGGATATCTCGGTCCAGTGTTAGTTTAAAGACATCACGGTCGAGGTTAAGGACATCATATTCCATGAGTTTAAAGACCTCACAGTCAAGGTTAAGGACATCATAGTCCGTGGGTTTAAAGGGACCCTACAGTCCGAGGTTAAGGATATTGTAGTCCGTGGGTTTAAAAGGACCCCACAGTCCGTGAAATGTGTGGTTGTCGGGACCCGTCACCTCTCTGAAGACGTTGAAGGATTACAACGACAGATATCATAGGAGTAAAGAGATGTACCCTCAAAACGGTGGGGAATTTTTAATTCCAGCGCTGGCACACCTTGCGCGGGCGCACCTTGCGCGGGCGCACCTATGTTCGACACGTGGCGCGCAGCGCAGCGCAACCGCGCTAGAGCACCTGTGTTCGACACATGGCGCGCAGCGCAGAGTGCTGGATTTGAAGCGTTGCTTCAACTTTTGAGTTTTGAAATTTTAAAATAGAGCTTTGCTCTGATTGGGGGTGCGCTGCCTAGGGCGCAGCGCACCTGGCGCCAGCGCATCCATGTTTGACACGTGGCGCGTAGCGCACCTAGCGCTGAATCTGAAGTGTTGCTTCAACTTTTGAATTTTGAATTTCAAAACAGAGCTTTGTTCTGATTGGTGGAAACAAATGCCCCCCACCGTTATGCTTACGTGACCCACACGTGAGCGCAGCGGTGGCAACATCTGAGCCCTTGGATCAACTCAGAAGTTGAAGATGCGGCTTAACGCCTATAAATAGGACCTTTGGTCCTCTAGATGATTATCATCTTCTTCTTCTTCTTTTTTTAAGAATTTTTGTTCAGAGCGCAGCTCTTTCGTTTAAGAACTTCCCAAGAGTAAATACTTTTTCCAAACTTAGGTAAAATTTTAATAAATTTTAATAAGTTAGGGTTTTACCCATTAACAGAGCCTTGCTCTTTTTAGATCTATGATCTACAGAAAACCCATTTAGGGTTTCATTAGTAGAGCTTTACTCTGATGAACCCATGGATCTAAAGAGATCTTTTGGGGTTTCTCGGCCCATAAACAGAGCCTTGCTCTTTTGAATCATGTTGATTTGTTAATTTTTGATGAAGAACTCTTAAGAGTTTTTTTTCATGGATCTTGAAGATCCCAGAATTTTTAATTCATAAAAATTAATTGATTTTAATTTTCTTTTCTGATGGGTTTTTCCATCATCATTACAGAGCCAGGCTATGGACCTTCTCGGGGAATTTCTTTAAATTCCCTTCATAATTGATTTTGACAGGTGTCACTTCTGTCTGTAGAGCATTGCTCTCGAAGAGTTTAACTCCTTGACCTGAGGGGTCGCTTATTAAATGAGACTCCCTTTTTAGGATTTCTCACAAATTCGAGTTTATTAGGTGTCATAATTTGAATTCGTTTTCTCCATGGGGATATCAAGAGCCGTTTAAATCCCTGTGCCTGTTTTTAATAAGAATTTGCTTAATCAGTCTGTCCGCTAATTCTTGTTGATTTTCTTTCTCAGGAATTATGGACGCTCATATGTATGACCTCGATGAGATTATCTCTTACGGAGACATCCGCTCACTCGGCCGTTCTCAAAATCGAGAATTCACAAACGCCCAGTGTGCCGAAATCATGAGTCGCTTTGACGCATACAATGGTCGACTGCTTCCTCGACGTTCCTCCCTCCTGAAGCTTATCGTGGGAGCGATCTGGGAAGCGCTTCCTTTATTCTGTACCGGCGTGCCGCTTAAGGTATTGGATGCTGCCGAGGATAAGGTGAACTCGGTGTATCTGATGGGCCTAATCTCAAAGAGAAGGCGAGACAATCTTGTCGATCTTCTGCATGAGGCTTTTCAACAGTCAGCAATACTTGCTGCCTATCGGAGGGTGGAGGACATCCGTGAGGATCCCGACGCTTGTGATCGCGAAAGAAAGCATACTAGGATGGTTCTAAAGGCCTGGAAGATTCTGGACAACGTCACTTTTGAATTCCTCAATCCATGCCCTGGATCTGAGGTTTTGCCATTGTAATCATTTTGATAATGTTTTTGTTTACTGCTTTCCTAATTGTAAGAGCTTTTTTGAAGTATGAATGGCAAATTTCTCATTTCGGCTTGTTTTATTTTATGTACTAAATCTTTTGCACATGCATGAACGGGTATTCCCCGAACGCTTAATTAAATACGAATCAAATGTTCTCCTTGTCGCTTTCTTTTCCTTGCTGTGTTGTTGCCATGTGATTTTAGCAAGTGTAGCATATAGCTGTCCATCTTGGACTCTTTGTAGGGTGGTGATGGCTTAGGAAGCAGGTTCAGATTTGCTGCCTATGACTTTTCAACTTTATGAGTCGTGAGGGTCTCATAAAGATTTTTCTCCCTACGAGTCGTGAGGATCTCGTAGGTGTATTTTCTCCCTAGGAATCGTGAGGATTCCTAAGTGCGTTTTCCCTTATAAGTCGTAAGGATCTTATAAGAGAGTTTTCTTCCTTACGAATCGAGAGGATCCATAAGTGTTTAGTGGGATTGACATGTAAATGATGTATTTCCGAAATGGGGTCATATGGATGACGTATTTCCGTGACGAGGTCATATGGATGACGTATTTCCGAATGGGGTCATGTGGATGACGTATTTCCGAACGGGGTCACGTGGATGACGTATTTCCGAACGGGGTCATGTGGATGACGTATTTCTGAACGGGGTCATGTGGATGACGTATTTCCGAACGGGGTCATGTGGATGACGTATTTCCGAGCGGGGTCATGTGGATGACTTATTTCCGAGCGGGGTCATGTTGATGACGTATTTCCAAACGGGGTCAGGTGGATGACGTATTTCCGAACGGGGTCATGTGGATGACGTATTTCCGAACGGGGTCATGTGGATGACGTATTTCCGAGCGGGATCATGTGGATGACGTATTTCCGAGCGGGGTCATGTGGATGACGTATTTCCGAGCGGGTCATGTGGATGACGTATTTCTGAACGGGGTCATGCGGATGACGTATTTCCGAACGGGATCATGCGGATGACGTATTTCCGAACGGGGTTATACGGATGACGTATTTCCGAACGGGGTCATGTTGATGACGTATTTCCGAACGGGGTCATGTGGATGACGTATTTCCGAGCGGGGTCATGTGGATGACATATTTCCGAACGGGGTCATGTGGATGACGTAGCGTCTGTTGTAATGAGACAAATATCGGAGTGGTCTCCGGGTTGTCTATGAGCCGTTGAGATTCGGCTTCTTCTTCTGATGAAGCCTGAGGAGGGAAGGTATGGTTCCTTCTTCGTTTGCGCTCCTGGATTGTATACAGAGATTAATGTGATATTACCTGTAGGGCATAAATTTTATTTATATATTTTTTATTTCCGCGATGCTCTATTATTTCAGCTTTTATATCGCGAAGGTCGCGATTGCCCAATCATTTCGGCTATTTTTCGCGGTGCCCAATCATTTCGGCTATTTATTTTATTTTTACTCGCTGCTTTTTGTTGCGAGTTGCCCAATCATTTTGGCTATTTTGCATGCATACATTTTTTTACTTGCTGGTTTTGTTGCAAGTTGCCCCATCATTTCGGCTATTTCGTATGCATGTGTGGCTTGCTAGCTTCTTGCTGCAAACTTGGAATTAGACACCGATTTCGGCATCAACACCGCTACAAATGGGATATTGCCAGGAGTGAATCATCATTTGCTTCTGTCGATGATGAACAAAGGTGGCTTAGCAAACAGGGTTAGGATCCTGTCGACTAAGACTTTTGACTTTATGAGCCGTAAGGGTCTCATAAAGGTATTTCTTCCTACGAGTCGTGAGGATCACGTAGGTGTGTTTTCCTCCTTAGGAATCGTGAGGATTCCTAAGTGTGTGTTCTCTTATAAGTCGTAAGGATCTTACAAGAGTGCTTTCTCCTTATAAGTCGAGAGGACTTACAAGGGTTGTTCACCATGCAAACATATCCCTAGTCACGGATGGGATTTTGTTAGGGAAATGTTTATTCGCGCCCGTAGATTGTATACAAGGGTCAGCAATAAACCGCTTGTAGGGCAGTATTGGAGGTTGTGGTGGTTGCTTAAGAACAGGTTTAGATCCTTGTAGCTTAAGACTTTTGAATTTTATGAGCCGTGAGGGTCCCATAAGAGGGTTCGCCTTACGAGTCGTGAGAATCTCGCAAGTGTAATTTCTCCTTAGAAATCATGGGGATCCCTAAGTGTGTTGTTCCCTTGTGAGTCGTAAGGATCTCACGCAAGTGGTTTCTCCTTACAAAGTCGAGAGGACCTCGCAAGTGTTTTTTAACGAGATCGCGCCCTTTCGGGTTTTCACAAAACTCGCCGGTAGCCCTGCTATTTTTACTCACGGAGCCCTTTCGGGTTTTCATCCGTGCCTATTTTGCTTGTGGACATACCGTTTTCTTTCTTCTTCTTTTTTATTATTATTTTTTTGTATCAGCTTTGGGATACTGCAATCCACCGTAGTTTGTCGACGTCTCGGTCAACAGCTAGTTTTAGGACACAGTGGTCCATCGTTAGTTTAAGGATGTTTCGGTCCGTTGTTAGTTTAATGATGTTTCGGTCCGTTGTTAAGGAAGCTGGCTACTACCTATAGAGTTTAGGCTTAGGAAGATAGCGAGCGGACATAGTCGTCGTCATCTATCGTTGACCTAGGCCGTGACTCGTTAGGCGTAGTATTTCTTTAGGAAGCGACTGTTTATTGGCCTGAAAGGTCTTTCGCCATGCATGTCCATGAGTAGATAGGATCCACCCTGGTAGACCTTGTCTATAATATACGGGCCTTCATAATTCGGCTTGAATTTCCCCCGTTTAGCACGATTGGGGATCATAGGTCTTTTGACCACTAGCACGAGTTCGCCTTGGCGGATTGTCCTCGGTCTAGTCAATCTTTCGTATGAGCGCGTCATCTTTGCTTTATAAGCCTCCAGATTTTGTTGCGCTATGAGCCGGGTTTCATCAAGGGCATCGAGCTCCTCAAGCCGAAGGTGAGCATTCTCTTCGTCTGTTAACTCGTAGTGAACTGCCACTCATAGAGAGGGTAGCTCTATCTCGAGGGGAAGTACCGCCTCTGTACCGAATACCAATGCATACGGAGTTGTGTTCATGGCCATTTTGAACGTAGTTCGATACGCCCAGAGAGCTTCATGCAGTCTCTCGTGCCAGTCTTTCTTATTTCGGGACACCGTCTTTTTTACGATCTTCGTCAGGATTTTGTTAAAAGCCTCAGCTAGACCGTTAGCTCGGGGATTATAGACTGAGGAGTATCTCCAGTCTATGTTATGCTGTTGTGCGAAGTGGCTAATCTTGTGGCTTCTATAGGCTGGCCCGTTATCGGAGATAATCCGTCGTGGAGTTCCAAACCGGTAAATGACGTGCGTCTTGAAGAAATGGAGGATATTCTCCGTTTTCTCTTCCCTTAGGGGTACTGCTTCTGCCCATTTGGAGAAGTAATCAGTTGTCGCCAAAATGAATCGATGTCCTCTGGACGATGCTGGCTCAATGGGGCCGATTATGTTAGTTCCCCACATTTCAAACGGCCAGCTAGACACCGTTGGATGTAACAGATTTGGATGTTGGTGGATAAAGTCTCCGTGAATGTAGCACGAGTGGCACTACTTCGCGTATTCGAGACAGTCTTGGATCATCGTGGGCCAGTAATAACCCATCCGTTTGATCTTCAGCTTCATCTTCGGCCCGGATTGGTGAGAACCGCAGAGTCCGTCGTGAGTTTCTTGGACGACTCTCCTTGCCTCTTCAGGTCCCAGACATCTTAACCACAGAGAATCAAATGATCTCTTATACAGAGTATCATTAACGAAAGCGAAAGACAGAGCTTGTTTCATAAGCTGATGTCTTGAGGATGCATCTTCAGGTGTTCGACGGGATTTGAAGTAGTCTATAAAGACTTCTCTCCAATCCGTAACCTTTTCCTGGTCCTTTATGTGCAGAGTCATTTGCTCGATCGCTCCCTTTTCTTCGGACGAATCCGGAGATATTTCTGCCGGTGCGAGAACCCGACGGCTTTGCACAACGATCCTCACGTCATCGAGGTTCTCGTCGGCCGGTTCTTTAGCGAGCTTGGCTAATGCATCTGCCTTGCTATTTTCCGCGCGCGGTATGCTTTACAGAGCGTAGGAGGGAATTTGAGTCAGTAGTCGCTGTACTCTCTCGCCGTACTTTACCAGCTCCGGCTTGCACGTTTGATAGTCGTAGTTTACTTGATTGACGATCAGTTGGGAGTCTTCGTATATGAGGAGATTTTCAATTTCCATGTCAATGGCAATCTCGAGGCCTGCTATCAAAGCTTCATATTCGGCTTCATTGTTTGTCCTCGGCTCTGTCGAGAAGAAGGAGAATCGCATTATTCCTCCCTGTGGAGTCACGAAGATGAGGCCTACCCCCGATTTGATTATGTGGGTGCTTTGTTTGCGTTTCTTCATGGAGGACGCTCCATCAAAATAAAGTTCCCACCGGGTATCACTACTGTCGATCGTGTCAAACTCATGTTCGTCTGGCAGTTCGCAATTCAAAGGAGAATCGGCAGGTATCGGATGCTCAGCGAGGAAGTCGGCGATAGCCTGGCCTTTCACTGCCTTAAGAGGCCGATAAGTTATCGAGAATTCCATCAAGAGTAGGGCCCATCTAGCGAGACGCCCCGTTAATATGGCTTTTGACATTAAATATTTAAGAGGATCCACTTTTGATATGAGATGGACTTCATGCGCCAACGCGTAGTGTCTGAACTTTGTTATTGCGAAGATCAACGCCAGGCAGTGCTTTTCAATGGGAGAGTAATTGCTTTCTTCCCCCAGGGGAACTCGACTCAGATAGTAGAGGGCCCTCTCCTTCCCTTGTTCGTTTTCTTGTGCCCATAGCGCGCCTAAAGAACCTTCGAGGGCTGTCGTGTACAGGACAAGAGGTTTTCCTTTAACGAGAGCGGCTAGTACTGGCGGATTCTGCAGATATTGCTTGATTTCGTCCAGCGCGCTTTGGCATTTGTGATCCCAGACGAACGAGGTTCCCTTCTTCATCAGGTGACTGTAAGGACGGCATTTGCCTGAGAGGTTGGCTATAATCGCCGGATATACGCGAGCTTTCCTTGGAGAGATCGCAGCTGCTTGAGAGTCTTTGGCGGGGACATCTCCATGATCGCCTTGATTTTCGACGGGTCTATCTCGATGCCTCGGTGTCGGACGATGAATCCTAGGAATTTGCCTGAGGACACTCCAAATGCGCATTTGAGAGGATTCATCTTCAAGTTGTATTTCCGAAGGCGTTGAAACACGATCTTCAGATGCTCTAGATGTTCCTCGTATGATTTGCTTTTAACTACGAGGTCGTCGATATAGCATTCGACAATTTCATGTATGAGGTCATCGAAGATCTTCGTCATGGCCCTCTGATAGGTGGCACCGGCGTTCTTTAGACCGAAAGGCATCACCTTGTAGCAGAATATACCCAAAGGGGTTCGGAAGGCAGTATGCTTCTGGTCTTCGGGATGCATCTTTATCTGATTGTATCCTGACGATCCATCCATGAAGGAGAAGACTTCGTGAGTGGACGTATTATCTATCATCAGCTCGGTGACCGGTACTGGAAAGTCATCCTTCGGTCAAGCTTTATTGAGGTCCCGAAAGTCCACACATATGCGCACCGTTCCATTCTTCTTCATCACGAGAACTATGTTGGCGATCCAATCAGGATACTGAACTTCTTGGATGAAACCGGAGTCGATTAGCTTTTTCACCTCGGCGTTGATGCTCATCTCAAGCTCGAGCCGCATTCTTCTCGGCGCTTGTTTGATCGGCTTGACGTCCGGAGATATAGCCAATTTGTGCACAGCAATCTCTGGATCCAATCCTGGCATCTCGGAATAGTTCCATGCAAAGCAATCTTTATGTTGGATGAGCAAGTCCTTTAGCGTAGCCACCCTTTCTTCGGACAACAGCTCACTGACGAATGTCGGTCGTGGGTCACTTGCCGTCCCTAAATCAATTTTCTTGAGGTTATCTGCAGTAGTATGTATTCCATCTTCCAGCTCTTTTGGCGCCGGTGGAAACTCTGAGATTATCTCGTCATCATGGTTTTCGAAGCACCGGGGGAGGTCATCCATATTCTCGGGCTCCTCTTCTGACAGCGTTATCACGTGACAGGTATGAGCTCGCTTCCAAGACCGATGTTGAACTGGTTCTACTTTCACGGCTTTAGGTTCATGCTTTTGTGGTGGGGTTACCCTCCAGCTACTGGATAGAGCGAACCTGCCTTGTTGATATTGATCTTCGACCCAGTTCTTGAAGGTGAAGCAGTCTTCAATAGGATGTCCTATTGCCCTATGATAGGAGCAATAGTCCGGGTGAGAGACTTCGCTTGCTTGCTCCGGGTGCTTGGACTCCGGGAGGATAATCATTTGATGTTTTATGACAAGATCAAGTATCTTCTTTGTCTTGTCCTGGGCAAAAGAGTATGCTCGACCCATCTTCTTTATAAGAGACGAATCGTGGACGCTCGATTCTTGATCGCGTGGCTTCTTGGACCCGCTTTGTCATTGTCTAACGCCTTTCCCATTCTTTGGTTTATTTTTGCCTCTGTGTCGGGCCTTTTGTACATCGGGTTGACAAGGAGGAGCATCTTCATTTTTCGCATTCTGTTGAAGGAGGCGTTACGTCCTGGCTTTCTCGTAGATGGCCATTTTGCGATTATGGTCGTCTCGAACCTTTTGACATGCTTCCCTTATAAGCTTGTCCATTTGTTCTTCGAACGACGGACTGGGCATTCTCACGGCGGGGGCTCTTTCTGGTTCAGGGTTAGCATCTTCCCACAGAGCATCTCCTTTTTCATCAAAGTCATGTATGACGTAGCAGTCGCGGAGTAGCTCCCGTTTCTTGGGTTGAACATACCCAAGCCCGGTCATTTCCATCCTCCCGTTGGGCAACTTTCGTTGAGTTCCGGGAACATTCCAGATCCTGTTATAAAACCATGCTTGTCGCGCAGTTTGCTTAAGGGGTACACCTTAGCATCTCAAGAGTCTTTTTAGTCCGTCTGTGTAATACCAGGGCAAACGGATGGGCTGGATCCTGTCAAGTGTAGAATCCGCACCATGCCAGATCTCTTTCACCACTTTGGTTTCCACGGATCGGTAGAATAGGATCGCTTTTTCGCCTTCTCGTCTGGGAGGGACATAGAATGTCTACAGCTCTTCCACCTCGTAGGTATCAAGCGCGTCTAGTACTTTATGATGCTTGGGCGGAACCATGGCAACTTGCAAACTTTGCTCTTCATCAGCGAAGGTTTGCATTGAAGGCCGAGCAGAGAATACGGCATGGACCTCATCTTCCGAGTCGCTGCCGAAGATCAGCATAGGAGTGGACGGTCCTGGCTTGTTGTACTGGGGCGGACCTGAGTAGACTATATCCTCTTCCTCCTCGGTATCACTCCCGAAGACCGGAATGGTAGGGATAGCTTTGTTCTCCGGTTTGCGACATCTTTCTGTGTCCTCAAAGTCTGGTAAGAAGTATTTTGCATCTTCGTACTTGTGGACTTCGTTCACGGAGAATGGGCTTAGCTCTCCTGTTATGGTATACTCGAGACCATCCTTGAAATACTTCATACACTGATGTTGTGTAGAAGGGATGACGTTGTACTCGTGTAACCAAGGTCGGCCGAGCAAAGTGTTATAGCATGTCTTGGCGTCAATGACATGGAACTTAATATCCGTGATGAGCGGCCTAAAGCGTGACGTCAATATTACCGACCCAAGCGTCCGTGATGACTGAGAGTCGAACCTGGAGATGGTGATTTTGTCGCGAGCGAGGTGTTGAACGCTCATGCAGATCTCCTTTAGCACCCTCACGTTAAGGAGATTGACGGAGGACCCGTTGTCGACCAGGATTTTGCCTATCTTGATGTCATGACAGTATCCGGAGACATATAGGGAACGGTTATGCTCACGCGTCCCGAGGAGGAGTTCTTCATCGCCGAAGGTGATATCGGCCGTGTGTACTTCTTCCAGTTCGTCCTTCATCTTTTCTTCGGCGAGAAAATCTTGGAATTGCTCGGGCTCTTGCAGTGCCTTGATCAAAGAATCTCTTGCTTCTTTTGATAGCAGAAGGGCGTCGAGAATTCTTAGCTGCGAGGGTATCTTCCTCAGGTGTGCCAGAACGTTGTAATCCACCTTACTTTTCTCAGGCGGGTCCTTGGTTGTCAGCTTTTCGACGGCTTGATCATCAAGGATGATATCTTTAGAGACTTTTTCTGTCCCCTTATCTTTTCTATTTGACCCGCTGTTTGAGGGCCCAAGATTCTTTTCGGGCAGCGTACGGTTGCGCAGCTGAATATTTTCACAGGTCCTTGGTTCTTCCTCTTTTCCTAAGATGGACTCTGTAAAGAGAGGGCCAAGGGCCATTTCTTCGTCAGAGTCGCTCCCGAAGGTAGGAACCTGCGATCTCCCGGCGTTGACCATGTGTCAGTTGCTGGTATTTCTTTTGCGCTCCTCGGTCGTACTTCTTTGCTCCAGACGAGCTTTGCGTTTTATCCGCTTGAAATGTTGCCGGTGAGAAACATACCCCTGCCACTAGTTTTTAAAAGCATTGCACTCTTCGGTGGGATGCGCAATCCTTCGATGATATAGGCAGTAGCTAGGATGTGTTTCCGCTTCACCAAGAACATTTCCTTCGGAAGGTGGAAGCTTCATTCCCATTGATATGGCTTTGGCGAACCTCTTCTTCGTCTTGAACCTGTTTTTATTTGCAACGGAGGCACTTTGATCTGGTGGGAGTGTTTCAACCCTTTCTTCTAGTCGCCGGCGTTTGGTCTTTTCAAATATGGCCATCTCATGCTCCCGATCAGCTTTACATTTCAGAAGAGCTTCGTTTAGGAACGCATCGATCATTTCGTCTGATGGCTCTAGAAATTTCGGTTTAGGATTTGCCCCCAGTTTCTCGGTGCAAGGAGCTTCTTCATCGTCTATCGACGAGTGAGAGATCACATGGCAACTTGCCACATAACCTTCAGATTCATCCGACGAGTCTTCTCCATCATCTTCGTCCTCAAGGACGTGACTGAGAAGTTCTTGGAGTGTGATTGGAGTCCGCGCCTTCCGGTTATACTTTTCCAGCGCGTCAATCTGTTTTTGCAGGTCTGTGCGCTTGTCACCAGGCTTCACGGGCTTTTTGGTCTTCTTCTTCTTCGAAGACTTTGACGGCTGGGTGTGAGTGCTTTGGCTATCACCGCCGATCTTTGGAGTTGGGCGCGGTTTCAGCATTCCCTCAATGATCTCAGGTTCCAGTGAATTTTTCCACCTAATTTCTGGACATGTGTGGAGATCCTTCAGCATTCTTTTCGTCTTGGTTGAAAGAGCGATCTCCCATGGAGCTTCTTCTACGAAAGAGTATGATGCCCCCGGTGTATCCGTTTTCTTGGGAGTGTGTGGCCGAGGCGGGTTCACCTTCCAGTTCTCAGATAATACGAATTTTCCCTGCTGGTACTGATCTTCTATCCAGCTTTTGAAGATGTAACAATCCTCGATCGTATGGCCCAACATTCGGTGATAAGGTCAGTAGTTGGGATTGCTAATGTCGCCTGGTTGCGCTGGGCGTCTTGGTTCTGGGAGCGTAATGAGCCTGTTGCGGAGTGCAAGCTCGAATAACCTCTTTGTCTTGTCTCGAAGGAATGAGTAAGGGCGACTCATTTTATCTTCGAGAGATCGAGTTCTATTATTTTGGCGATCAACTGATCTCGGGCCACGAGGCTGCTGGTGAGCATTGGCCACGACGATCGCTTTCTCCTTTCCCTTCTCGTTTCGAGAGTCCGACTTTGGAGGAGACGGACTATGACCCATCTTGTCCATTTGGGCCAGTTTGTCGATTAAGGCTTGGAATGTGGTCGGCTTAAAGAACATCATGAATTGTGAAATGGTTGCATGAGGGTCCAAAGTGCCCACAAACATGCATACTGCTGGCGCTTCTTCGATCCGATGTTCGCATTTCGACCACAGATTCCGCCATCGGATGGCGTATTGGACCCATGTCTCGCCTGGCTTCGCCCTGGCATTGATCAATGCCGTTATCGGGGTGCGTTCACTAGCACTCGCGAATCGCTGGGAGAATAACAACTCCATTTCTGTGAAAGTCTTAATGGAGTCGTTTGGAAGCTCGGAGTACCACTCAAATGCTGTTTCCGACAAGCTGCCGACGAATTGATGGAGCAAAAGCTTATCATCGCCCCCGGTGTTGACGCAAAGAGCTCTGAACTGGGCGACATGCTAGTGAGGATTGCTGATCGCACGCTTTTGGCGTGTCGGATGTTCAAAGTTCTAAAGTTATAACCGCGATCAGGACGGTGTCGCTTTGCAGCTAGCCGGTTGAGCACGGGTCGATCCACAGGGAAACGGTTGTATGTCCGTTCTTGTTTTAGACGAGTCAATAAAGAATGTGTATATGTTTGTTCAATTCTAACCTATGTGTTATATGCAAGTATAAAGTTGTTAAGAAAAAGATACGAGAGTGTAAACTAAAGAAATCCGTACTCAAAACCTTTGAGCCGAGTCTTGACCAATTAAAACTAGAGCAATCGGCAACAACGTGGATTAGGGGATTTAAGCACGGTATTCGTGGAATCCGGCTTATTTACCCTTGTCCTTCCGTTCTTGTCTCTTGCTTTCGCCTCCGGCCAAACCGAACGCAACCGGTCGCGGTTAGGAATCACCGTTACCTTGGTAGGGTAAGGTGCCTAACGGAGCGCTTGCGTATCGTTTGGGCGGAGTTCAAATGGAAAATAACGGGAAAAGGAAATGAGCAAAGAAACATTAACTTACAATATCGTATTTATTCTTAACAACAATAATTACAACCATTCACAAAACGAACCAAAAAAAAGAGAACAAAAAGATAAATAAAGAAAAGAAAAGATTACAAGCAAGTAATTAAAGTGCATGGTAATAAATTGCAAGTAATAAAAGACAAGAATGAAAAATGCAAGAAAGAGATAAGCAAGAAAGTAACACTAAGAACCATAGAACTCAAAACAAGCCATGGGATCAATAGCCAACCCTTAAACTTGCAAGCTCAATCAAGAGGTTGCAAGATCAAGAGAAGGGTAAAGAACTCATGTGAAATGAAACACAAAAGAGAGAACAAAATGATACAACCCCTTGAGACCAATGACCAAAGCTTAAACTTGCAAGCTCACTTAAGAGGTTGCAAGATCAAGTTAAGGTAGAGAGCTCAAGGGGGAAGCTAAGCAAAAAAGAATGATACAAAAACCCTCATCTTCATTTAACATCCACTCAATGCTCTCACTACATTTTCATGGAGGAAAGAATGAAGAACATTTAATGACGCATCCATGCATTTATCATCAAATATCAAAATTTAGCTCATCCATGCATTTATCATCAATATCAAGATGCATATGAAGTTCGGGAAAAACATTTAATGACTCGGGATGATGACTTGGAGAGAAAAACTCAGCCAAATCTGTGGGTTCATCATCCAAAATATTCCCAGCGTCAATATCCTCAATCAAGTGAAAGTCAATTTTCTCAGACACCTCATCAAAAGCATGGATTTCAATCGATTCTAGTTCTAAGATGGAGGTATAAAGGTCAAAAGGATTGGGTGCGGTTTCACTTAGCAAGGTCCCTTCACAATCGGGTAAATCAAACACTGCAAAGTCGCACAACTCATCAAACATTCTATCTTCAATTGATAATTCAGTTGGGACACTTGATAGCCTTTCAACACAGGAGTTGTGGGATTCAATTTAAAACCGGTAAGTTTGATTTGGAAGGGGGTACAGCTCACTCTCTCCACTCAAATTCTCAATCTGTCCAACCGCCTCATCATACATTGGAAAATTAGGAGCTAGTTGGAAACTAGCTACCGGGTCAGTAGGTTGTATGAGGGTGGCCATGGACGCATTCAAATCCATCATCTGTTGGCATGACGCTACCCTAAAGTCTTCCAACGACTGTTCCAGACTAGACATGGGTTGTGACGGGATTTCAGTAAAAGATTCAAAGTTGTTTGGATACTGAAAACTCCTAAATGGCGGTTCAGAAGCAATGTCTAGGGAAGGTACAAGAGTCGGGTAGGACTGGTAGGAATTGAATGGCTGGACTGTGGTAGGATCAACACTTGGATACGAAGGTGAATGGAATTGTTGATCCCAAGAATTTGAAGTGGTGAAAGGAGTGAAAGATCGGTTATGAGATTGTTTAATATGTTCAGCGATGGACAAAGGACGACTTGCAAAAGGGGTATCAACATAAGCGGGTGCGGGAGGTTGAAAAGGTTGATACAAAGTGGAATGCAGAGTGCAAGTGTTTGTCCTAGACGCTTCTATCCGATCTTTCAAAGAGATTTTGGGCATGGAGGGATCGTTCGACGTTCGGCCAAAGCAAGAACCATAAGAAGTAATGTCTGGCTGTGGGTACCAAAGTTCGGCAAGAGTTTTTCTAGGTGGAGTACCCATGATATGAAAAGAAGAAAGAAAGAAAGGAAGAGAAAAGGAGGGGGAAAAGAATGTGATTTTGTTTTTTAGATATTAACAAAAGAATGAAATATACACACAAAAAGAATCTGGACCAAAAACAATCACGACACAAAAAAAATACCGCACACCTAATCGTTCTAGGGTTCACCTAGGTCAACTAGACCTGCTCCAGAACTTGATTGTCGAAGTAAAACTGTGTCGAGAAACGGGCTTAAGATACACTGATCACGAGGCCAGGTAAGTGCAGAGATAAGGAGAGGTTGTCCAACGCTTTCGCGAAGTTCCTTAATTAAATAACCCTTTCTCTTTTGGCGGTTTCGCCGTTAACACTTTCCTAGACACCCCGTAAACAATGTACCGTTAAGCGAGATTCTAAACACGGTTAACTTCTCCTAATGAGCGCGAAGTCCTTAAGGCTTAAAGTCTAATTTCTTTTAAAATTTGTGCGGGTAAACGTTATGCTCAAGTTCGTGATTTGTGGGCCACAGAAAAGGTGATGAAATCCTTTACCGTATATTGTGGGGTTCGCTTGCCCTTAAGTACGTATTAATGTATGCAATGCGCAATTCAATAAAAATTCTATAAAGAATCAAATAATCGTTTTTTAGTTTAAGCACGGCACTGCAACAAATACGGGTTAGTCAATTTTTAGCGTTTGCTAGCGAACTTGCAAAGAATCCTGCAAAGAATAGTATATTGGATGCGTCGGATTTGAGAAGAAGGTGTTAGTAAAGTACGTACCGTTAAGTTTTTGGGTTAGGAAACCCCCGTTGAATCAAATCCGGTAAGCTTGAAAAGTTCGCTTGCGCGGGTCAAACTACCCGGATCTTTGGCACTGTACTTTGCAATCACCTTAGCCTTGAACGTACACTTTGCTCCTCACAATCGCCGTTTGCAAATCCGCAAAAATCTGCAGACTTGCTCACAAAAATTATCAAAAAAAAAAAGATATTTTTTTTATTTATAAATATATACAAAAAGAATATTAACCCGAATAACAAGAAAGAAAATACGCTACCGTCTCCCCGGCAACGGCGCCATTTGATCGTACGCTTTTGGCGTGTCGGGTGTTCAAAGTTCTAAAGTTATAACCGCGATCAGGACGGTGTCGCTTTGCAGCTAGCCGGTTGAGCACGGGTCGATCCACAGGGAGACGGTTGTATGTCCGTTCTTGTTTTAGACGAGTTAATAAAGAATGTGTATATGTTTGTTCAATTCTAACCTATGTGTTATATGCAAGTATAAAGTTGTTAAGAAAAAGATACGAGAGTGTAAACTAAAGAAATCCGTACTCAAAACCTTTGAGCCGAGTCTTGACCAATTGAAGCTAGAGCAATCGGCAACAACGTGGATTAGGGGATTTAAGCACGGTATTCGTGGAATCCGGCTTATTTACCCTTGTCCTTCCGTTCTTGTCTCTTGCTTTCGCCTCCGGCCAAACCGAACGCAACCGGTCGCGGTTAGGAATCACCGTTATCTTGGTGGGGTAAGGTGCCTAACGGAGCGCTTGCGTATCGTTTGGGCGGAGTTCAAATGGAAAATAACGGGAAAAGGAAATGAGCAAAAAAACATTAACTTACAATATCGTATTTATTCTTAACAACAATAATTACAACCATTCACAAAACGAACCAAAAAAAAAGAGAACAAAAAGATAAACAAAGAAAAGAAAAGATTACAAGCAAGTAATTACAGTGCATGGTAATAAATTGCAAGTAATAAAAGACAAGAATGAAAAATGCAAGAAAGAGATAAGCAAGAAAGTAACACTAAGAACCATAGAACTCAAGACAAGCCATGAGATCAATAGCCAACCCTTAAACTCGCAAGCTCAATCAAGAGGTTGCAAGATCAAGAGAAGGGTAAAGAACTCATGTGAAATGAAACACAAAAGAGAGAACAAAATGATACAACCCCTTGAGACCAATGACCAAAGCTTAAACTTGCAAGCTCACTTAAGAGGTTGCAAGATCAAGTTAAGGTAGAGAGCTCAAGGGGGAAGCTAAGCAAAAAAGAATGATACAAAAACCCTCATCTTCATTTAACATCCACTCAATGCTCTCACTACATTTTCATGGAGGAAAGAATGAAGAAGAAGAAGAAGAAGAAGACTAAAAACTAACAAAAAAGAGGCATAAGAATCAACTTCTTAGTTTGGCTCAGAACTGGGGTATTTATAGGCAGGGAAATGGAAACCTAGGGCAAGAATCTGGCTCCACATAGAGTTACCAAAATACCCCCAAAAAACGACACAGTGAAGAGCTTATATGGCCGCGGTTCCGCGGCCTAAGCGCGCTAATGCCGCGGAACCGCAGCGCTTTAGAGGAGTTAGGCCATAGGATTTTGTGGGGTTCCCTGGTTTGATGTCTTCTTCAGTGTGGTATAGTACTTTTCTCAGAAGCTCTTCACAATATTTCCAGAATTCCAGCATAACAAAAAGGTGATGTGATGTGGATCTTTTGCCATGATTTCCTCGAGCTCCGCGTAGATTTCTTGGATTTTGTGTTGCCATTGAGCTTTGTGCATGAAAATGACAATCGATTTGCCATTTTGTCCCTTAAACTGGTATGTAGAAACACACGGATAGAGAGCGGAGACCCGTGTTTTATCTGTTGTTGGCAGTAATCCGGAATTTGTCGTACTTTTCCATGATATTCACTGTTTAGAGCTGAGACCAGTATCCTGCAATTATGTAGCAAACACTGATTAAAAGCACCTGCCTATAAACAAACGAACGTAAGAATGGGCGGTATAAAATGCAATATTCTGGTATGAACAATTGCATGTCCCCTTGTACACATGGAATTTGGGGATTGTGTATCCCGGCGGGTATTTTATTTGGTCATACCAGCTTGGATATGGTCGCCCAGTTTTAACGACTTGACCGGCCGCTTCTTTCGCCTGGTGAGCTCGTATTTGCTAAGCTATATAGTCATCCAATACGGCCTTGGAAATGGTTTCCTCCTTGGTTGCTGAAAGAGCCGGAGGAGGATTAGATGTCTCCCCTTTATCGTCTTCAACAATGATCGGATGGTCTTCAGCTGGAGGGTCCGGCTATAATATCATCCCTACCATGTCTTAGAAGAGAAGCGTCATTTGTTTTATGTTGGCAGCTTGTTCTGCTGCTTCTCTGTCCTTCTTTTTGAGGACTCTGCGTAGGAAGTCAGCATCGGTTTCTTGTTCATGACGCTGCTCTGATGATGCGTCCGGGTTTTCTTTTGGCCCGGTGAGTGCGGCCATTGCAGTCAGCATCTCCTGAAGCTTCTGCTGCTGTTGTTCCTGAGCCCTTGTTATTGATCGGGTGAGCGGTCAGTGACCCGTCGAAGCGCGGCTTTTCTCTTTTCCGGAAGCCATGTAAACAGTATGCACCGTTATGCCCCCAGACTTGGGACGTTCGGGCTCAGAGTCTTTGTGGTCTGCCATAGTCACAGGGGCTTTCTCTGGCCTCCTTTTCTTTTGAGCAGTTGACGTTGAGGGGAGAGTTGCAGCGGGTACCCAGGTGGTTGTCGTCCTTTGTGGCTTGCTAGGACGGTTCTCTTCCTTCTGAACCTTCAGCTTCTTCTGTCGGCGGAGATAGTCCTGATCGATCACCGACTCCTGAACCCATCGCCAGACTTTGTAAACTTTGGAGGACAGCCGTTGAGGAGGTTGGTCCAGCTTTATTTCTGTAACATTCTCCACCGGAGGAGGAGATATTTTTAGTACGGCGGTAGGAGAGTTCCTGCCCACCTTGTTCAGCAGTTCGAAGCTGTTCCCAGTTGAAACAGCAGCATTGACTTCCACCGTCGGGGCTGGCAGAGTTAGCCCAGAGGGGGAGTTGCCCCCAGCCTTCCTCACTCGGCGCCAGTGGCGACGTCGAGCGCGTCGAGCTGTTGGGATGGTTTCAGCTTGAGGGGTGACTTCTTCTTGCCCCCTGCTTTGGAGAAGGGCTGTTGCTGGCGTCAGCCTCTTGAAGACTGAGGTCCGTTGAATAGCAGGATTTAATCTGTCAAAGACAAACCTTGGAGAAGGAGCGGGAGTGGGAGCTGGAACAGTCAGTCTTGCAAATACCGACCCTTTGGCAAGAGAAGCCGCCTTGACGACTTCAGGAGCAGGGATGGCTATCCTCTTCGGAACAACCTTTTCTGGGATTGCAGGCTTCATCATGGGCCCACATGGACTTTGGCCCAATCTGGCGAAGACTGAGGCGCTGGAGCTGGACGACCCGTTGAGAGGGGCCGCGGTAGTAGCATGCCGATCAAAGACCGACTTCTTAGGAGCTTCTGGTGTTGGTATAGGGGTGCTGAAGCTCATCGGTGGGAGCATAGTCCCAAAGAACAATCCGGTGGTGGCCTGAGTTACCTGGTCCACCGGCATCGTGAACAGGGAGGCCGCTTGGGGCCCGTAAGCTATGCCTCCAGATGAGGCGGAGCGCGAAATGCAATTGCAGCTGGAACACTTCATGGAAGTAGACGCCATTGTTTTCTACATCCAGCAAGACACCAAATCTTAGTACCTCGAACCCAAGGGCAACCATTAACAAACCGCGATTCGTTCGCGAACACGACACATGAAGTGTGGAGTGGAAAGAGGAAGAGGTCCCACCGGGCGTGCCAGAATCTGTTTACCGCCGGAAAGACGCGACCGGGACGTTGGGACGTCGAGGCCTGAATTCCGAGAGCAGATACTAATTGGTGATATCCGTCCACCTCTCCGAAGATGCCAAGATGATTTATGGCACCATGTATCGAAGGTTTAAACAGATACGGCCGATGTAGCAGACTTCGTCAGATTCCCCCTCATTTGAGGGGTTTTTTATTGTGGGGACGCTCTTCCCTGCAGGCGCAAGCCCCTGCAGTTAATTACGCTACCGCATCGCGGTAACAACTTTCTCCTTCTCCAAATGGTCACTTCGTGTCGTAGGTGTTTATTTTGTTTGTGGTTGCCCGTGGATTGTATACGGAGACTAATTTATGTTGTCACCCGTAGGACGTGGATTAGTCCAAATCCGTATCTTCTTAGATTTGGGTTTGGGAGTTTGGTTTAAGGATACGTTAGTCTCGTTTGAGACTAAGATCAACTTAAACGTTTGTTAAGGATACGTTAGTCTAATTTCTAGACTAAGATCAACTTAACGGGATTGTTTAGATCTAACAAGAGAGCAATTGGACTATATTGTTTAGTTTAAGGACATTGCGGTCGATTAGTTTAAGGACATTACGGTCCATTGTTAGTTTAAGGACATCTCGGTCCAGTGTTAATTTAAAGACATCACGGTCGAGGTTAAGGACATCATATTCCATGAGTTTAAAGACCTCACAGTCAAGGTTAAGGACATCATAGTCCGTGGGTTTAAAGGGACCCCAAAGTCCGAGGTTAAGGACATCGTAGTCCGTGGGTTTAAAAGGACCCCATAGTCCGAGGTTAAGGACATCGTAGTCCGTGGGTTTAAAAGGACTCCACAGTCCGTGAAATGTGTGGTTGTCGGGACCCGTCACCTCTCTGAAGACGTTGAAGGATTACAACGACAGATATCAGAGGAGTAAAGAGATGTACCCTCAAACCGGTGTTAGTTGATTGAAAGATCTACAGTCCACTTTGGGACTAAGATCTGTTAAATATTCATGAGCAGATGGGCTCAATTAAATATAGGTTGAGGACTTATGGCCAGTATTGGGCTAAGTCCAATAAATGTTTAACATTTTTGTTCTGGGCTGTTGAGCCTTTATTTGGGCTTGGCCCCTCTTAATAGTGCTGGGCATTTTGATCTTGACATTTTTTTGTCTTGTATTGAATGCACAGCATTCATCAGAACGATTTATGTTCTGATAGCGCGCCACGTAGCGCGTCAAGCGCTTTGCGCCAATTAAAGAGCGCAGTGCGCTTCTGTTGAGTAGCGCACACGTGAATGACACGTGGCGCGCTTGGCGCTGAGCGCCAGATGATGAGCGCGTTGCGCCAATTTATGAGCGCATTGTGCTATTAATTCAATGGTGCACACATGAATGACACGTGGTGCACTTGGCGCTTTGCGCCAGCCCATGAGCGCAGTGCGTTGTTTCAGAAGCGCAAAGCGCAAGTTGCATACGTGGTTGACACGTGGCACGTTTTGGCGCTGAGCACCGGTCCAAGGAGCGCAGTTCATGAGTGCAAGACACTTTTCAGTAGCGCAAAGCGCATTTGATCGAATTTATGATCAGAGAACAAGTTTATGTTCTTCTTTTAAAGGAGGCCTTGCCTCAAGGTTTAAGAACAAAAGTTCTTATTTATAAAAAGGCATTGCCTCTGTAGATCAATGATCTGTAAATGAAGTAATTACTTCTTTTGTTTTTATGATAGGATCTTTTGATCTCTTTTTTATCAAAGACCTTGGTCTTTTTATAGATCTATGATCTTTTTTAGAAGATAGTTCTTCTTTTCATGAGATGATTTCATCTCTGTGTTCAAGAATCATATTCTTTACCTTGAAGAAATGATCTTCTTTAGCTAGAAGCTTTCTTTTCTCTCTTTGAATTTTCTCAAAGTTTGTAGGGTTTTTTTTCTATATCAGACTTGAAGTCTTGGGGCCTTTATATAGGGCAAATTTTTCGGTTCAATCAGTTAAAGAGATCCTTCTCTGATTGATTTGGGAATATTTCCCACCGTTGGATCTTTGATCCTAAGGCTTCTGTTTTGCAGAAGATAATCTTCTTGTTTTAATAAGATTGGAGAGATATTTCCATAACGGAATTTTAATTCTAATTAATTAATAATTTATTATTATTAGATATTTTGATCTAACAGTGGGGAATTTTTAATTCCAGCGCCAGCGCACGTACGTTCGACAAGTGGCTCGCAGCGCAACTGCGCTAGCGCACCCGTGTTTGACACGTGGCGCGCAGCGCAGAGTGCTGGATCTGAAGCGTTGCTTCAACTTTTGAGTTTTAAAATTTTAAAACAGAGTTTTGCTCTGATTGGGGGTGCGCTGCCTAGGGCGCGGCGCACCTGGCGCCAGCGCATCCATATTTGACAAGTGGCGCTCAGCGCACCTAGCGCTGGATCTGAAGCGTTGCTTCAACTTTTGAATTTTGAATTTCAAAACAGAGCTTTGTTCTGATTGGGGGAAACAATCTCTCAATGAGAGATTTTCTCAACAAATTGATTTTTTCTCTTCTCCAATAAATAGGAGAAACATAGAGGGAAAAAGGAAAGAAGAAGAGGAGAAAAAGAGAGAGATGACTGCAGAGAAAGAGAACTCCCCAGAGACTTAAAGAATATACAGTGGGGGAATTGAATTCTCAAAAGAAAATACTTGTTCCCTTGAAACAATAGGTAAAGGAAAAAACAAAAAGACTGTTCTTTGCATCTTTAAGGGTTTAACCCTTCATAGAAAAACTTAGTTCTTTCTCTGGTTGAGATCTGCAGAAGCAGATCTCCCCACAAGTTGAGAATTTCATTCTCATCAGGGAGATTCTATCATGCAAATTCAAAGCCTAGGGGAAAGAATTGAGCTTAAAGAATTTAATTCTTACAAAAAAAACATATAGGAATTTAATTCCTCTGAAAACTAGAGTTTAACCCTATAAAAAGAAAAGAATTTAATTCTTACAAAACGAGAGGCATGAGATCCTCCAAACCCTAAGGTCATTAACATGAGATCGAAATCTCCAAACACCAAGAAGGAAAGATTGATGATTCATTATTGTTTAAACACTCTAACGAGGACCGCACGTGTTTCCCATGTAAACGCTTAAAAAGAAGAACATGAGCGTATTTAGTCAAAAAAAGAGGAGGGGATAAAACCCAAAAGGTAGTGCCCAACTTTGGGGCGCCTCACGTGCTCACACGTGAGCGCCACAATAACCAAGTGCTTAGCGCTTATAAAAGAAAGGGGGAATAGAACCCAGAGAACAGCTCCCACTTTGGGGCGCCTCATGTGCCCGCACGTGAGCGCCTCCAAAGTGCAGTGTTTAACACTGATTCAGAGCCTCACGTGGGAACACGTGAGTGTTGGACATATACCAGTGCTTAGCATTATGGGAAATCAACTTCAGCCCCAAATTGGCTAAGTCTTCCTGAGGTCAAAACCTCTTTGATCTCCAGATCGACTGAGCCTCTGTGCTCATGTTTTCCCAAACTAATCTCAGTCTCAAACATTACTGATGACCCTTCAACTGATGATATCCAAAACGATATTCATCCCACATTCTCCCGAGGAAATCTTAGTCTCAAAATACGACTATTGATTTCTGGGTTGACCATTAACTCATTTTCCCTCAAATAGGGGAATTGGTTCAAGGGTACATCTCTCCATACCTCTCATATGTGTCGTTGTAATTCCTCAACGTTTTCAGAGAGGTGGCGGGTCCCGACAACCAACTTCTTTTAGGTGCATTTCCCAGGCAGACCGTAACGTCCTTAAACTAAAACCTCACCTCAAAAATGGTGATCTAGAGACCAAAGCGTCCTCAAACTACAACGTTGCTTCCAAAATGGCGACAACGGACCGTGACTTCCTTAAACTAAAACCTCACCTAAAAAATGGTGATCTACGGGCCGAAATGTTCTCAAACTTCAACTTTGCCTCCAAAACGGCGATAAGGGGTCGAAACGTTCTTAAACTAAAACAACAGAGCCCAAGTGCTCTCTTGTTGGATCTGAAACAAAAATGATCCTAAAACCGTGTTAAGTAGATCTTAGTCTCAAATTGGACTAACACATCCTTAACGAAAACAAATCGATCCCCCAAATTCTCACATACATTTAAGTCGATCTTGATCTCAAAACATATCAACAATCCTTAAATCAACCAAAACCCAAATCTAAGATATACGGATTTGGACTAATCCACGCCCTACGGGCGACAACATAAATTAGTCTCTGTATACAATCCACGGGCAACCAAAAATAAAACAAACACACACGACCCGAAGTGAACTTCCGGAGCAGAAGAAAGTGGTTATCGTAATGCGGTAACGTAATTAACTGCAGGGGCTTGCGCCTGCAGGGAAGAGCATCCCCACAATCAAAAAATCCCTCACAAATAAGGGGGAATCTGACGAAGTCTGCTACAACGGCCGCATCTGTCCAAACCTCCAATATACGGTGCCATAAATCAACTTGACATCTTTGGAGAGGTGGACGGATAAACCCAAATAGCATCTGCCCCTAAATTCAGGCAAGACGATCCATCCCAATTCGTCTCCGTTTTCGGCGGTAAACAGATTCTGGCACGCCCGGTGGGTCCTTTTCCTCTTTCCACTCCACACTTCATGTGTCGTGTCCGTGAACAAAATCGCGGTTTGCTATAGTTGCCCTTGGACTCGAGATACTAAGATTTGGTGTCTTGCTCCTGTGCAGAAAGAAGAAGTGAACATCAATAGCTTCCAGCTGCACCAACTGCAACAGAAATTCCCGCTCCGTCCTGACTGGAGGAGTGACTTACGGGCCTAATGCGGATTCCATCTTTTCAATACCGGTGGGGCAGGTGACTCAGGCCACCACTGGATTGTTTTTCGGGACCATGCTCTCGCCAGCGAGTTTCAGTGCCCCAGTGCCACCACAAGAAGCTCCTAAGAAGTCGGTCTTCGATCGACTTGCAATCACCACGGCCCCTCTCAACGGGTCGTCTAATTATGCCACCTCGGTTTTCAACAGGCTGAGCCAAAGCTCAAGTGGGCCCGCAAAGAGGCTCGCAATACCTGAAGGAGTTATCCCGAAACGGATAGCCGTTCTAGCTCCGGCAGGTGAAGTCATCAAGAGTGCTTCCCCTACCAGAAGGTCGGCCTTCGAAAGATTGACCGTCCCCTCTCAACGGACATTAGTCTTCGACAGGCTGGCACCAGCAGTAGCCCTTCACCAAAGCAGGAGGCATGATGAAGCCACTCCCAAAACTGAGGCAATCCCATCTGCAAGGCATGCTCTAAGTCTCCACTGGCGCCGAGTGAGGAAAACTGGGGGCAACTCTCCCTCTGGACTTACTCCACCAGCTCCAACGGTGGAAGTTAACGCTGCTGTTCTAACTGGGAACAGCTATGAACCGCTTAGTAGGGTGCGGAAGAACTCCCCAACCGCAGTGTTGAAGAAATCTCCACCACCGGCTGAAAGCATGAAGCAGGCGAAGTCGGAGCAGCCCCCTCAGCGGCTGTTCTCCTAAATCCACAGGGTCTGGCGGAAAGTCCAAGATTCTGTGATCAACAAGAACTACTCTCGTCAACCGAAGAAAATGAAGGTTTGACAAGAGGAAAATCATTCCTCCACCATGCAGAGAGGGACTTCTTTCACACAGACCCCTGCTACAATGGCTCCTTCGACTTCGACCTCCCAGAAAAAGAGAAGGCCAGAGAATCTTCCACCGCCATTGGCAAATCCCGAGGGTGATGGATCCAAATGCCCCAAGTATGGCGGCATGATCGTGCACACAGTTTACATGGCTTCCGGAAAAGAGGAGAGTCGTGCTTCCGTGACTCATCGGTCGCAAACTCGGTCGTTGACGAAAACTCAGGAGCAGCAACAAAAGCTCCAGGAGATGCTGACGAGAATGGCAGCACTCACCGGGCAGAAAGAAAGCCCGGAAGCAACATTTGAATAGAGCCAAGAGCAGGAGACCGATACGGAGTTCTTGCGAAGGGTGCTGGAGAGAAAGGATAAGGAGGCTGCGGAACAAGCGGCTAATATAAAACAGATGGTGCTCCTGTTCCAAGACATGGTTGGAATGATGATCCAACCAGAACCTTCAGCCGAAGATCCACCGATAATCATCGAGGACGACAGAGGGGAACATCAAACTCTCTTCCGGTTTTATCAGCAGCCAGGGAGGAAACGATCTCCAAAGCTGCCCTCGATGACTACATAGCTCAGCAAATATGAGCTCATCAGGCAAGTAAAGCGGCTGGCCAAGTCATCAGAACCGGGCGACCTTACCCAGGCTGGTACGATTAAATCAAGTACCCTCCAGGATATATGATCCCCAAGTTCTACGTATACAAGGGGACAGGCAACCCGCATCAACACGTCGCCCAATTCAGAGCATTATGCGGCAATACTGGAGGCGACGACAAATTGCTGCTTCGCCAGTTCATTGGCAGCTTGTCAGAAAGGCGTTTGAATGGTACTCGGAGCTCCCAAACGACTCCGTCAAAACATTCACAAAAATGGAGCTGCTATTCACACAGCGGTTCTCCAGTGCAAGCGAACGCACCCCGATCACGGCATTAATCAATGCCAGGGTGAAGCCAGGAGAGACCTGGGTTCAATACGTAATTCAGTGGCGGAACCTATGGTCAAAATGCGAACAATGCATAGAAGAAGCTCCTGCCGTAGGCATGTTCGTAAGAACCCTCGATCCTCAGGTGACTGTATCCCAGTTTATGATGTTCTTCAAGCCGACCACCTTTCAGGCCTTAATCGACAAGCTGGCCCAAATGGACCAGATGGGCCATGGGCCATCCTCTTCAAAAAAGGATCCTCGGACTGTAAAGAGTAAAGTGAAAGTAGCCTTCGTTGCTAACACTCAACAACGGCCAAGTGACCTGAAACCGGTTGCTCGCCAAGGCAACGCGCGCCCGCGCCAATCCCTGGAAGGGAAGCTAGGACGTGCTTACTCGTTCCCCCGTGATAAAATGAGGAGATTGTTCAAACTGGCAATGCGCAACAAACTCATCACACTGCCGGATCCGAGACGTCCACTGTAGCCTGGTGACGTCAACAGTCCTAACTACTGCTCCTACCACAGAGTAGTGGGCCACCCAATTAAGGATTTTTACGTCTTCAAAAACTGGGTCGAGGACCAGTACCATCAAGGGAAATTCGTGCTGTTAGAAAACTAGAGGGTGAACCCGCCACATAGGCACACTCCTAAAAAGGTAGACACGCTGGGGGCATCATACTCGTTTGTGGAAGAAGCTCCTTGGGAGGTGGTCCTTTCAGCTAAAACTAAAAGAATGCTGAAGGATCTTCAAGCATGTTCGGCGAACAAATGGAAAAGTCCGCTGGAGCCCGAGATCATTGAGGGGATGCTTAAACCGCGCCCAACACCGAAGACTGGTAACGATGTGGAAGACCTCCAGGCCAAGCCTTCGAAGTCTTCGAAGAAAAAGAAGAAGACCAAAAAGCCTGTGCAGCCTGCCGGGTATGACGACAAGTGCACGGACCTGCAAAAGTACATCGACGCGCTGGAGGAATATAACCAGAAGGCGCGGACCCCAGTCACACTCGAAGAATTTCTCAACCATTTCCTGGAGAACGGAGAAAGTGACGATGATAAGGGAAGTGGCTCGTCGAGAGAAACCGAAGATTATGTTGCAAGTTGCCACATGGTTTCTCATTCGTCGTTAAATGATGAAGAAACTCCCTCGGCGTCGGAAAGCAACGCAGAAGAACTGGGGGCAGGACCGACGCCAGAATCTCTGGAACTGTCAGAAGACCCAATTGACAGGTTGCTAAACGAAGCCCTTCAAAAGAGCAAAGCTGATTGAGAACGTGAAACGGCCATATACGAAAAGGCCAAGCGTCGGCGTTAGGATGAAGAAGCTGCTGTAAGGATGAGTCATAAAGTACTCCACCCAAGCCAAAGCACACCTGCTACAAGCAAGAGCAGGATCAAAGCGGAGAAGCTGTTCGCTAAAGCCTTGTTAATGGGAATGAAGCTTCCCCCTCTCACGGAAAAAACTCTAGGGAGTACGTGCCTCAACGATGCGGATGGATATCCGAACTACTGCTTATACCATCGGAGGGTCACGCACCCTACCGAAGAGTGCAATGCCTTTAAGAAGTGGTGGCAAGGATACGTTGCTCAACGGCAACACTTCAAGCAGATGAAGCGCAAAACCCGTCGAAAACAAAGGAGCGCGACAGACGAGCGTGAAGGAACGGCTGGCAACTTTCATATGGTTGATACCAGTTCGACAAAAGGAAAATCTCAAGTTCCTACATTTGGGAGCGATTCTGAGGAAGAAATAACCCTCGGCCCTCTCTTCAAAGAATCCATCTCTAGAAAAGAAGAAGAGGAGAAAAACTGCGAGAACATTTAGCTGCGTAACCGTACGTTGCCTGAGAAGAACCTCGGTCTTACAAACAAAGATTTGAGCAAAAGAGACAAGGGGAAGGAAAAAGTCCCTGAGAAAATTGCCCTCGATGATAGAGTCGTCAAAGAGCTCGCAGCCAAGGATCCGCCTAAGAAAAACAAGGTGGATTACAATGTCCTGGCACATCTGAGGAAGATACCTTCACAACTGAGCATACTGGATGCTCTCCTCCTCTCCAAAGAGGCACGAGATTCTCTGATCAAGGCATTACGAGAGCCTGATCAGTTCCAAGCTTTCCTTGCAGAAGAAAAGATGAAGGACGAGCTGGCAGAGGTTCATACAGCTGACATTACATTCGGCGAAGAAGATCTCCTCCTTGGAACGTGCGAGCACAACCATCCTTTATATGTCACCGGGTACTGCCACAATATTAAGATAGGGAAGATCCTGGTCGACAACGGGTCCTCCGTCAACCTTCTCAACGTGAAGGTGCTGAAGGAGATTTGCATGGACGTTCAGCACCTGGCTCGGGATAAAATTACCATCTCCGGGTTCGACTCGTAGTCATCGCGGACACTGGGGTCCGTAATATTGACATTACACTTTGGGCTTCTCGTCACTGACATCAAATTTCATGTTATTGACGCCAAGACTTGCTACAACGCCCTGCTCGGCCGTCCTTGGTTACACGAGTACAACGTCATCCCTTCTATATAACACCAGTGTATGAAGTATTTCAAAGATGGCCTCGAGTACACCGTTATGAGGGATCTAAACCTATTCTCCATAAATGAAGTCCGCAAATATGAAGATGCAAAGTACTTCCTACTAGACTTCAAACACACTGAAAGATGTCATAAGCCGGAAAATAAATAAAAAGTCGTCGCCACCATCCCGGTCTTTGGGAGCGATACCGAGGAAAATAAAGAAATAGTCTACTCGGGGAAACCCTAAGGCAACAGGCCCGGACCATCTACCCCTATTTTGGTCTTCGGCAGTGACTCTGAGGATGAGGCCAACGCAATGTTCTCCATCCGCTCATCAATGCAGACTTTCACTGGAGCTGATCAGAGCTTGCAAATCACCATAGTTCCGCTGCAGTATTACAAAGAACTTGATACACTCGATACATACAGTGTACAAGAGCTACAAACATTCTACGTCCCTCCTAGGCGAAGAGGTGAAAAGGCGATCCTCTTCTACCAATCTACGGAGACCGGAGTAGAGAATGAAGTCTGGCACAATGCCGATTTTGCACTCGACAGGCTTCAACCAATCCTTCTACCAAGTGTTGGAGATAGTGCCCTCAGAGTCAATTATTGGATCGCAGGTACGTGATTGCAATGATTGCGGAGGACCTATACCGGTAGGACAGTCTTACTCGAGATGATAGTATGCTATCTGGTTTGCCTTTTATCAGTCGTATACATATTCAGGTGACTGATTACATGTTACACTTTGATAGAGCTCTTAGGATCTTGCTTTACTACCAACAGTATGATGGCGATCATATACGTGAGAGTTGGGTGATTTATATGCATATCCTTAATTATGGTCCCTAGTCGTGGGAGTTTCGAGACAGGGCATCGATACTCCGGAGTAGACTAGTGTGTACAGTCGAGACCCCGACGAGGGGCGGTGGCCAGTCTCACAAGCCACTGGTGTCAGTTGGATCACCTAAGATGTATACAGGTGCTCATTGGATTATGAGTACACCGGACAGGACTCGCCGGGAATCTGCTAGTTGGTATTATACATATCGTCAGATAGTAGTTCCCTGGTGACATGTGTACAGGTTAGTTCATCGACCTGAGGTCGTCATTTGTCTCGTGTGAGTTCCCACTGTGCTTTGATTTCTACCCTACCACGGCTCAAAGGAGTCGTGCAAACAGGTAGTTTTTGGGTACAGTCCCGAGCCATATGGAGGCACGTGAGCGGATCGGCAGGGGATTCGTCTCTCCCGGTATTGGGGGCGAGGTCGTGCTGTGTCTAGGAGAGCCATTACACAAATTCCATGGCCATGGCAGGAGATTTACTGGTAGGTACTCCAGTAGTATCTCAGGGTGTTATTGGGCTACACTCCGACACGACTTATACTGCTATTGGGGGTCTGACGTTACTAGCCCCCCAGGCAGATATGCGATACTCATAGACAAACGGACCGGACTGTATATACATTGTCACTGTTAGGCTCAGTAGGGTTTCCGGATGAGTTCGCTCATCGGCCTCCCTTGAGGTCAGTCCATGGGCAGCCGTTACGCATAGCTAGTGCCGCTGACGGTTTGTGGTTAAACCCACTGCCAGGGTACTGACGAGTCATTAGAGTTCCCCACAGACAGTTTCCCAAGTTCGGGCGAAACGTTGTAGAGGCCGTATGGTTTTATGGCAGGGTTCGGAAAATGCACGTGCGTTTACGCACGTGTTATTTTTCGGGCAGATGATACTGGTCGGCTTTGGTTTAAGCCGGATCCGAGTATTGTATTGAGTAGATATAATATTTTTGTCTAAGTTGCATTTGTATTCGTTCGTAATACAAATGCGGGTATATTTATACAGTTACGGGGTTATCCTGAAGGTCATTTCAGGATCACTTTTGGAAGTTGCCAGTTTTCAGTTTTCTATCAGCCGTCTTTTAACATTCGGTTAAAGACGGATTTGTCTTTTCTTGAGATGAGTGTGGAAGCTTCTAGAAGGTTCTAGAAGTGGTGAGGTGTCTTGTGACTCATTTGTGCTTTTAATGATTCAATTAATGCATGATGACTAGGTTATTAGATTCATTGTATGCATTAATGGCTTTTAGTGATTCATGCTTCCATTTATGATCAAGATAAGCTTCATCCTCTTATGGTTACCTCCCCCTCCTCCTACACTCACCCCCCACTCTAATAAGTGGCCGGCCCCCTCCTCTCTCTCATTCACTTGAGTTTTCATTTTGTAGTAAAAGATTATGATAGTATTTGGGGTGCATGGAAATTTCATTGCCTTTTTCATTCCATCACCCGATCCGAGTGGCAACTTCATTAACCGATCGTCCACGGATCTGGACGAAGTGAGACAAAGTCATCTACTCATTCTCTACATCATTCTTGGTCGTCTCTTTTAGCAAATTTGACGACCGAGTTTCCTCGAGTCAGAGGCGGGAGCCCGTTTAAAGAATCGTTGATGTGGTGCCACCTGGACGAGCAGATTGGAGATCGATGAGATCGTAGCAGCCGCAACGGAGCGTGGGATGATGGTTGAAGAACGAAGGACTCGGATCGTTCGGTATAACCTTTCTACACTCTTTACAGTTTGTTAGTTTAGCAATAATGGCAGATCCGGGTTAAAGTATACGATAGCGCCAGTTAAAAAGTTTTTGTTCCGCATTTGGCGTCTGTAGACGGCCGGGGCGCTACCGTATACTTACACCAAGATACTACGCAGAGGGATTAAAAAGGCAGTTGAGATGCCAAGGTGTGCCCTTCAAACAAACCCTTCGACAAGCCCAGTTCTACAACAAGATTTGGGACGCTCTCGGGACTCAGCGAAAGATGCCCAACAGGAGGATGGAGACGACTGGGCTTGGATACGTTCGGTCCAAGAAACGGGAGCGATTATATGGCTGTCGTGTCATAAATAACTCCGGTGGAGAAGCGGATTCTTTTCCAGAGAGCGCTGATATTGAACCAGAGGGAGATCTCGCCGTAAGAATGCCAATTCCGTCATTCGAAGAAAAAATTGATAAGCTAATGAGAGAAGCCGGTCAAAAGGCTCGGGAAGACCACAGCTGCAAAATGGCTATTTACGAGTAAGCCAGGACGCAGCGTCTCACTCAGCAATCTGCGGGAAGAAAAAACTGCGATGCCCTTCACCCTCAGCCCGCTGTACGCTCTCGTGGCAAGGAAAAAGCCCGACGCAAAGGCAACAACACGGGGAAGAATGAGAATGACGTTCGAAAACAGCGAAGCGGATCCAAGAAGCCACGCGATCGAGAAAAAGTCAGCTGGAATCCATCGCTAATAAAGAAGATGGGTCGGGAATACTGTTTCCCCCAGGACAAGACAAGGAAAATATTCGACCTTGTCATTAAGAATCAAATGATGATGCTCCCGGAGTCTCAGCACCCCGAACAAATAAACAAGGTCCATCACCCAGCTTATTGCTCCTACCATCGAGCAACAGGACATCCTCTTAATGACTGCTTCACCTTCAAAGAGTGGGTCGAAGACCAGTATCAGTAAGGCAGGTTTTTCCTATCCGACAGTTGGAGGGTAACCCCACCATGAAAGCATGAGCCAAAAGCAACCTATATTGCGAGGGTAAGTCCAGATCAACATCGAGCATGGAACGAACTCGCACCTGCCATGTGATAACATTCTTAAAGGAGGGGGGCACGAGAATATGGACGACCTCTCCCAGTGCTTCACAAATGAGAATGGGGACGAGATTATCTCAGAATTTCCACCGGCGCCAAAAGAGCTGGAAGATGGGATACACACCACAGCGGACAATCTAAGGAAAATTGACTTAGGGCGGAAAACGATCCGAGGACAACGTTCGTCAGTGAGCTGCTGTCTAAAAAGCAGGTGGCCACACTAAAGGATGTGCTTATATAGTATAAAGATTGCTTCGCATGGAATTATTTCGAGATGCGAGGACTAGATCCAGAAATAGCGGTGCATAAACTGGCGATATCGCCGGACGTCAAGCCAATCAAACAGGCGCCATGAAGAATGCGGCTCGAGCTCGAGATGAGTATCAACGCCGAAGTCAAGAAACTAATTGACTCCGGCTTCATCCAAGAAATTCAATATCCTGACTGGATCGCTAATATCGTTCCAGTGATCAAGAAAAATGGGACGGTACGCATCTGTGTGGACTTTCGGGACCTTAACAAGGCTTTCCCGAAGGATGACTTCCCAGTACCCGTTACCGAGCTAATGATCGATAACACGTCTACCCATGAGGTCTTCTCCTTCATGGATGGATCTTCGGGGTGTAATCAAATAAAAATGCATCCTGAAGACCAAAAGCACACCGCCTTCCGGACTCTGCTAGGCATATTCTGCTATAAGGTGATGCCCTCCGGCTTGATGAACGCAGGCGCTACCTACCAGAGGGCTATGACGAAGATCTTCGATGACCTCATACATGAGATTGTCGAATGCTATATTGACGACCTTGTGGTGAAAAGCAAATCGTACGAGGAGCACTGGGAACATCCGAACATAGTGTTTCAGCATCTTCGAAAGTACAATCTAAAGATGAATCCTCTGAAATGCGCATTTGGAGTCTCCTCAGAAAAATTCCTGGGATTCATCATACGACACCGAGGCATCGAAATAGACCCATCAAAGATTAAGGAGATTATAGAAATGCCCGCGCCAAGAACTCACAAACAATTGCGGTCTCTCCAAGAAAAGCTCGCGTATATCCGACGGTTCATAGCTAACCTCTCCGAAAAATGCCGCCCCTACAGCCATCTAATGAAGAAGGGGACCCCGTTCGTTTGGGATCGTAAATGCCAAAGTGCACTGGACGAAATCAAGCAATACCTGCAAAACCCGCCGGTACTGACTGCTCCGGTCAAGGGAAAGCCCCTCATCCTATACACAACAGCCCTTGAAGGTTCTTTAGGCGCGCTATGGGCACATGAGAACGACCAGGGGAAGGAGAGAGCTCTTTACTATTTGAGTCGAGTTCTCCACGGGGGCAGAAAACAACTACTCCCTCGTTGAAAAGCATTGCCTGGCACTGATCTTCACGATAACGAAGCTACGACATTATGCCTTGGCACATGAGGTCCATCTCATATCAAAGGTGGATCCTCTCAAATATTTGATGTCAAGAGCCATTCTAGCAGGAAGGCTTGCCAAATGGGCTATCCTCTTGATGGAGTTCTCGATAACATATCGACCCCTCAAGGCAGTGAAAGGCCAGGCTATCGCCGACTTTTTCGCTGAGCATCCAATACCAGCCGATTCTCCTTTAAATTGCGAATTGCCAGACGAACACGCGTTCGATGCAATCGAAAGAGGGAAGGAAGGAAATAATGTCCAATAGGAACTATACTTCGACGGAGTATCTTCCTTGAAGAAGCGAAAGCAAAGCACCCCTATAATCAAAGCTGGGGTGGACCTTATCTTCGTGACTCCGCAAGGAGGGATAATGCGTTTTGCCCTTTCCTTGACAGAGCCGAGGACAAACAATGAGGCTGAGTATGAAGCTTTGATAGCGGGTCTTGAGATTGCCGTCGACATGGGAATCGAAGATCTCCTCATATATGGAGACTCCCAACTAGTCGTTAGCCAAGTAAATGGAGACTATCAGACGTCTAAACCGGAGTTGGTAAAATATGGCGAAAGAGTGCAGCAACTACTGACTCAAATTCCCTCCTATATCCTGGAAATCATACCGCGTGCGGAAAATAGCAAGGCGTATACGTTAACCAAGCTCGCTAAAGAACTGGCCGACGAAAACCTCGATGACGTAAGGATCATTGTGCAAAGCCGCCAGATTCTCGCGCTAGCAAAAATATCTCCGGAGTCGTCTGAAAGAAAAGAAGCGACCAAACATGCAACCTTCTAATTATAGGATGAAGAAAAGGCTAAGGATTGGAGAGAAGTATTCATAGATTACTTCAAATCCCATCGAACACCCGAAAACGCATCTTCAAGACATCAGCTCATGAAATGAGCTCTGTCTTTTGCCTTCGTCAATGATACTCTATATAAGAGATCATTCGACAGTTTATGGCCGCTTGGGACCAGAAGAAGCAAGGAGAGTCGTCCAAGAAACCCATGACGGACTCTGTGGTTCTCATCAAGCCAGGCCAAAGATGAAGTTGAAGATCAAAAGAATGGGTTACTACTGGCCCACAATGATTCAGGACCGCCTCGAATATGAGAAGCAGTGTCACTCATGCCAGGTTCACAGGGACTTCATCCACCAGCATCCAAATCCGCTACACCCACCACTAGATAGTTGGCCGTTCGAAATGTGGGGAACCGATATGATTGGGCCCATCGAACCAGCGTCATCCAAAGGACATCTGTTCATATTGGCAACAACCGATTACTTCTCAAAGTGGGCAGAGGCAGTACCGCTAAAGGAAGTGAAGACAGAGAACATCCTCCATTTTTCAAGACACGTGTCATCTACCGGTTCGGCACTCCGCGACGGATAATCTCGGATAATGGGCCAGCCTACAGGAGCCATAAAATCAGCTGCTTTGTACAGCAGCATAATATAGACTGGAGATACTCTTCAGTCTATAATCCCCGAGCTAACGGTCTAGCTGAAGCTTTCAACAAGACCTTGAAGAAGATCATAAAGAAAACGGTGTCCAGAAATAAAAAGGACTGGCACAAGGGACTGTATGAAGCTCTCTGGGCGTATCGAACCATGTTCAAAACGGCCACGAATACAATGCCATTCGCGTTGGTATTCGGCATGGAAGCGGTACTTCCCTTGGAGATAGAACTACCCTCTCTACGAGTGGCAGTTCGATACGAGCTGACGGATGAGGAAATTGCCTATCTTCGGCTTGAGGAGCTCGATGCCCTCGATGAAACTCGTCTCATGGCGCAGCAAAACCTGGAAGCTTACAAAGCAAGGATGACGCACTCATACGAAAGACTAACCAGGCCAAGAACATTCCGCCAAGGCGAACTCGTGTTAGTCATCAAAAGACCTAAGATCCCCAATCATGCAAAACGGGGGAAATTCGAGCCAAACTATGAAGGCCCGTACATCATAGACAAGGTCTACCAAGGTGGGGCCTATTTGCTCATGAATATGCATAGCGAAAGACCCTTCCGGCCAATAAACGGCCGATACCTTAAGAAATACTACGCTTGACAAGTCACGACTCTGGTTAATGATAGATGACGACGCTCATGTCCGCTCGCTATCTTCCTGAGTTAAAACTCTAAAGTAGTTTCCAACAGAATTTCCGCCCCAGACATGGAGGCAACGGACCGAAATGTCCTTAAACTAACCGTTGCCACCAAACACGGCGACCACGGACCGAAATGTCCTTAAACTAACCGTTGCCTCCAAGATGGAGACATTAGACCAAGATGTTCCTAAACTAACAACGGACCGAAATGTCCTTAAACTAACCGTTGCCTCCAAGATAGTGACAACGGACCGAAATGTCCTTAAACTAACCATTGCCACCAAAATGGCAGCAATGGACCACTACGTCCATAAACTGGCAATGGACTGGAATGTCCCAAAACTAGTACTCCGCCTCAAACATGGCGCATCACTCTAAATACGATGATATCTTCTCCCGGGATCTATGTTGCAATCAAAGCTCCAACGGCAAACACTGCAACCCAAGTATAAAAAAACTGTATGTCCACAAGCAAAATGGGCACGAATGAAAACCCGAAAGGGCGCCGTGAGTAAAAACAGCAGGGCTACTGGTGAGTTAGTGAAAACCTGAAAGGGCGCAATCTCGTAAATTTTTCACTTACGAGATCCTCTCGACTCGTAAGAAGAACTCCCCCTATGAGAGGCTCATGGATCATAGGATTCAAAGCCTTAAGCTATATGGATCTGAATCTGTTCTTAAGACGTCGTATCCCCCAAGTTGCCGTACAGGCGGTACAATACTAGCCCTTGTATACAATCCACGGCCATAAATAAACGTTTCCCCCACCAAGTTCCACCAATCACAAGGAATGTCCTCATATGGTGAACGACGCTTATAAGTCCTCTCGACTTATAAGGAGAAAATACTCTTATGAGATCCTTACGACTTGCAAGAGAAAATATCACTTGGGAGTCCTCACAAATTCTATGGAGAATCTGCACCTACGGGATCCTCTCGAATCGTAGGGAGAAAACCCTTTATGAGACCCTTACGGCTCATAAAGTCAAAAAGCCTTAGTCGACAGGATCCTAATTCTGTTTGCTAAGCCACCTTTTTTCAAATCGACAAAGGCAAATGATGATTCGCTCCTGGCAATATCCCAGTTGTAGCGATGCTGATGCCTAAATGGGTATCAAATTCCAAGTCCTTTCACGGCAAATGATGATTCGCTCCTGGCAATATTCCAGTCGCAGCGGTGATGATACCAAGATTGGTTTTAGATCTCAAGTTCTATACTCACAACAAAAATCAGCGAGAAAAATATATGCATATAAAAACAGCCGAAATGTTTGGGCAACTCGCAATAAAAAGTAGCGAGTAAAAAGAAAAGAATAGCCGAAATGATTGGGCATCGCGATAAAAAGCCGAAATGATGGGGCAATCGTGACTTTCACGATATAAAAAGCTGAAATGATAGAGTGTCGGGGAAAGAAATAAAAAATATGAAACTTTTTCCCTACAGGTGAGTCCACATCAATCCCTGTATACAATCCATGGGCATAAACGAAAGGGAACCACATTTTCCCACCAGGCTCCGTCAAAGGGAGAGCCAAGTCTCGACGGTTCACAAACAACCTAGAGACCACCTCGATATTCGTCTCGTTACAGCAGACGCGGTGTCAACAACGGCTTTTCTTCTCACTCCAGCAGGATGTAGACGCGACGTCTACAAGCGGTCTCAGGGCTAAAACAAAAAGGAGCCATGGCAAAGTCCCTAGTTCCAAGTCTCAACGGTTCACAGATAATCTAGAAACCACATCGACACTCGTCTCATTACAGCAGACGCGGTGTCAACAACAGCGTTTCTTCTCACTCCTGCAAGATGCAGACGCGACCTCAACAAGCGGCCCCAGGGCCAAAACAAAACAGACCCATGGCAAAGTCCCTAGTTTCAAGTCTCAACGGTTCACAGACAACCTAGAGACCACCTCGACATTCGTCTCGTTACAGCAGATGCAGTGTTAACAACGGCGTTTCTTCTCACTCCAGCAGGATGCGGACGCAACGTCAACAAAGCGAAGCCATGGCAAAGTCCCTAGTTCAAAGTCTCGACGGTTCAAAAGCAACCTAGAGACCACCTCGACATTCGTCTCGTTACAGCAGACGCAGTGTCAACAAAGGCGTTTCTTTTCAATCCAGCAGGATGCAGACATGACGTAAACAAGTGACCCCAGGGTCAAAACAAAACGGAGCCATGGCAAAGTCCCTAGTTTAAGGCTCGACGGTTCACAAACAACCTAGAGATCACCTCGACATTCGCCTCATTACAGCAGACGCAGTGTCGACAAAGGAAGCGAAGGCCAACTTCCTAGCTTCAGGGTCTTGACGGCAACTCAAATAAAACCTGAAAAACTATCGGAGATCATCCCACACCAGCGTGGAGTGGTTATGACTAATCGGGGCTCCCAAACTGAGCCTAACCTTAAGTAAAAACCGGCATGGCAAAATTCCTACCGCTTGCTCTCTCGACGGTAATATGACCTGAGGAGATTACTTGAAGACGTCTTGTCCATCTCCTGAAGGGATTAGAGGCACAACAGTCGTGGGGCTACTCAAACAACAGCGTAAAGTCTGCATATCGGGGAATGCATCAGCCAATGTGACGGTACGATGGACAAAAACCCTAGTACCACAGACCTTAACAGACCTCTGTCGTAAAGAGCATGGGTTAACTGTAACGTTAGAAAATGTTTGCCTACAAGCCCAAGGGAGGTAAACTAAACAAACTCCGAAATGAGTTCATAAACTAGAGACTCCGGGATGAGTGAATAAACTCCAAGCCCCGAAATGAGTTCATAAACTAGAGACTCCGAAATGAGTGAATAAACTACAAACTCCGCAATGAGTATATAAACTACTTTATGCCAAGTCAAGACAGCAAAAGAAAGAAAAGCGTTAGTATGAAATGAAATATGTCTTTTATTCATGAATCAAAATGAATACAAGATACTCTTATTTATGAATGAATACAAAAAAGAAGAAGGAGAATATACAGCGACAAAAATGTTTAAGTCGCCGGACGGTTCAATAGGCCATCCAGATCGTCGTTCTTCCGCTGGACTTCGGCTTCAAGCTCCACCAGTGCTGCAAGACGAGTCCCTTCCTGGGTCTATTGATTTTGGTATGAAGCGAACCGACTCTCGAGCTCCTTCTCGGCGAACTTATGGGCTTCAACCATCTCACGGGTAAAAATAACGGCTTTTTCAAGAGCCACCACCTCTGTAATGGCTTCTTTAAGCACCTGCCAAATTTCATACGCGCAGATGGTCTTGGCAGTAAGTTGAGCCTGAAGTTCCCCAAAGCGTTTAAAGCCAACTCCCTCTCTGAAAACTTCCGGTTGAGTCTCTTCTTGCATGACTGGAGATTGGCTGCACATCGTTCGATCCATCCTCGGAGGCTTGTTTTTACAGTTAATATGTTGGAGGGAAGGCATATGCATTCAATCCCATGCAGGCAGGCCTCCACTTTGCGACAGTACTCAACCCAAGTACGCACTAATGCCTCGTCATGATAAGTGGCCAGAACAGATAAGGAGGCGTTGGCCTCAGCAGCAAATTCTTCGGCCGCGACAGAAGTACCAGCACAAAGATCTTTGATGAGTGCCGCCAAGGAATAAATGCTCTGTTTTGCCATCCTCTCAGATATGAGTCAGGCATAAGGGCATGGTGGCATAGAAATCTGAGACTCTAATGCAATCAGGGCTGGCAAAGCTATGAAGATATATGTGCGTTTGTTGCCTTTCTAAAATATAGGGTAAACAAAATGAGCCAAGGATAAAAAGTCGCTTACCCACAGTCATGCAAAGCGGGTTTGAAAGATCCTCAGGTCCGTCAAGAATCTCGACTTTGTCGTCAGCCTCCAGAACTGTGGTTTAAAATGAAGGACATATCAGCATCATTATGAAAATATAAAACTAGAAGAGCAAAGCATACCAACCTTGGCCTGAGGAAAGAACTATGCTTTGTAGGGGTATTGCTTGTGGGGTGGCCATGTCGAGCAAGCGCTGGAAAGTTTTCCTCGGAGAGAGATCCACGATGGAAGCCGCCAATTCCCACAATTCTGAAGGAAAGAAAGGGTTAGATGACAGAAGGGTCGTTAAACAAAATATATATGTATATGAGATTACCTTCAAAGCTTCGCCCTCCCTGAGCTGGAAGGATGGTAGCCTCAGCGGTCTCTTCCACACCCTCAGGAGCATCACTGGAGATATTTTTAAAATCTATAGCCGGTGTGGTAGTCTCTAATAGAGGGACAAAAGCCGCCGCTGGAGGCTCCAAGGCAGGGATAACGGCTTCAACAATCTCCTCTGCACTCTCCGGTACGTCATTAGGGATGTCCATGGGATCTATGGCCGATGAAGTCAGCTCTGCTAAAGGAGTAGACGCAGAAGGGACACCAGCCACCACCGGAAGCTCCACAGCAAGGATGTCAGATTCAGTCATCTCCTATACACCCTTCGGTGCATCATGGGAGATATTCATGGAATCCGCAGCCATGACCCGATCTGGGCTCAAACCCGCTTCCGCTGCAGAAGTCCCTGCAAAGTTTTCGCAAAAATAAGAAGACATAAAAGTAATAAAAATTACTCGCTAAAACGAAGGACGCGAAAAATACGCATACCAATACGCCATGAAGCTTGTAGTATGGTTTTTTCGAGACGTTGTTCTTTTCTCATTAAATACGCTCGCCGGGCTTCAAGCGCAAATGAATGACTACCCGTCTTTAGTGCAAGCTCGTCTTCGGAAGCAACCGAACTGGATGTTTGAGGGCCCGTTCTTCTTCCATTAACAAAGGACCCATGTGTACCCTCCGTAATGATAGGTCAACATCATAGAATACAACGAGGGGGTAGGCTTTCTTCGGGGCACCCACATTTTCAGTCTCATCTTGTGAGCGCCTTAAAGCCTCGGCCAACTACGCGGTTTTCTCGACAGATGAGCCAGGAAGGAGAAAACTGGCATCTAGCTCTTCCATAGATATCGGCTCGTCCTGAATAAAAGTCTCGGACTCAAGCAAAGTGTCGAGTAGACCGGCGACCGATTTCTTTCTCCTCTTAGAGCTTGTGCGGGCGCTAGCGTAGGAGCGCTTCCTCCCCTTTGGTGCTTTGGCGCGACGCTGCCCAACTTCACCTTCGGTATCGCCCTTTGGTGACACCACCACTGGTGGCACTACCACTGGTGCTTTATTAGAAGCCTTTGCTTCGTCTCTAGTGCGCACTGGCATACTAACAGTGCAAGGGGTCGATTCTATTTCTGCGGTTTTAGGGATATGTACCAAACCGCTATCCCTCAGTGGAGGGAGAACCACTGACCGCGGCCGTAATGGGGCATTGGTGGCCTGAGATGGAACGGAAGCTCTACCCTCAAAAAGCACCCATCTCTCCTCTGCAATGACGGGGCCGACCCGATGGCAATACCAACCCTTAAAGGACCCTACGGGTCTCGGGAGATAGTCGGGCTCCGGGATCATGAAGCGGGAGACAGTGTTTAATCGCATGAAATGTTGAATGACGTCACGAGTAACCCCCAAAGAGAGAGCAAGCTCGACTAAAAATGCCTCGAGAGGGATGCCCTGGTCGTAGCCTAACTGTTGGGAGAAGCGGTGCGGATTATACCGCATAAAGAGGAGAGCAATATTCCGGCGGAACACCAGATACCCTGGCCTGATCGAGTATAGGTCCATGACCTTTTTTGGTTTCAAAGCCGAGACCCCACCCTTAGAAAAATCAAACAATTGCTGAACGGGCCCCGCTGGAGCGGAAAGGGCTCGATCGCTGAACACCATTCCACCTTCATTTGAGTACGGGTTCAGCAGTACACAAAGAGCCCCTAACTGGGTCGAATCGGGAGCGAAGGCATCAACCAACCCCATGATCCGCGGGAAGGTATACGAATCGTAAAAATCCGGCCGCCGGTGCTCAGCGAATGCTCCTAGAACGTGCATCTCGATCTACGATGTAAAGTAGTGGAGGGAGAAATTCACGGTCTCCGCGCTCGGGTTCGAAGTATTAGCTAAAACGCTTAACCCGTGATATAAATGTGACAACCCCGCGATGCCAACGGCTAATTGTGCTCCTCCAGCTATGGGATGAGCAGGATAAAAAAATGGAGGCTCTCATAAAGCGGCGATGCATCGGCATGGCGAACCAGCTGAGCCAAAGACTGATAAAGCCGACGAAGAAAGTTTCTTCGTCCATGCCAGGGGCCGCGATCGCATCGAAAGATACGGTCGACGAGTTTGGAATGTAGAACTGCGGCAGGTCTTTCTCTTTGGCCGGCAGTTTCTTTAGCCCGAATCCAAAAGGGTCTTCAATTTTCGCAAATTTCTGAGCCTTTTTGGATAAGACCTCCTCGCGAAGGAAGCAAGCAATGAAAGCATCAAAGGTGACACCTTGCCCTTCCGATGTCACAAACAACTTTTCAAAGATACCTGGGGCCTTGATTAGACTCGGGTACTTATGACGAACGACATTCTCAGTCGACAAGCTGTCAAGCATAGCAGGAACCGTATCAAACACATACTCATCAGGAGGCAATAACTCTTCATAATGCTCTCCCCTGATCGGCAATCCGGAGATCTCGCGAAACTCTTCCAGTGAAATTGAGACATCTCGATCCCCTAGCAAGAACGTGTTGGTGGGAAGATTCCACTGATTCAAGAAAGCCTTAACCCACCAGACGTGAGGGGCGTGATAATAGAATAACAAAGTGTACACTGCTTGGTACAACCCAACCTTCTGCAGACGTGCGCGTTGGGTGGAAAGGATGTATCGAGCCCACGAAAGGTAGCCCACTGGGTGGCGGGGGATAACACCTACCTTATAAACTTTCCCCCAGGTTCGAGCTTCACCCTGATATATTCAGCGCCCCAGAATATCAATGGCCACCATGGGTTGGTTTGGTATCCCGGTCGTTGACGGCTCAAGTCGGCCCGTGGTAGTCCAGTTAGTCGCCTCCACCGCATAAGCAGTTTGTGGGCGTTCCGTCAATGATATAGAGCGGATGGGTTCTGTCGTCTCTTCGCAGGTAAAAATACGGCGGCCCCTGATGATATGACTGTACCACATTCCCCACAAGAAAAGACTAGTATGGTCCCTGTCATGCGCCCTAATCATCACTATAACCTCCTCGTCTGATGGCGATTACGGAAAAGCGGCTTCTGGGCGAGTGTAAGGGAAGTCGGGAAGCGAGGCCATCGTTCCTAAAAATAAATAAAAAAACCCATTTAAAAATAATAATAACAATAATAAATAATAAGGTAAAATAAAATAAAATAAAACCATGATGTGACGAGACCACTGCCTGCAAAACCAATGGACCCCACAAAATCTAAATAGCGGCTCACTAATGATGAGGCAAAATAATCATTGAGAGAATCAAAAAGGATTCTCATCAAACAGTAAAGTTTAAACGACTCTTAAAGCGAGTTCTGTTAAAAGCACACCAGATTCAAATTTGCATTAGGGGCATTAAAACCCTAAAACTCAAGAACATTAGGGAATAAAATTCCCAAAAATCTCTGAGTCTCTCTCAGAACCAAGCTCTGTGAATAAGGAATTAAATTCCTTTAATAAAGGGATTAAATCCCAGAAAACCCCCATGGCCAGGAGGCAAAGAAAATGGAATTAAATTCCAAGGATCCTTAAAGATCGGTGACAGGGTAAAACCCTAAGAGGAGGATTAACAATCCCCATTGATTCAAGACTTCAAAATCTATATAAAAAAATGTGTGTGTTGGATCTTTAAGAAATCAATTTAAGAAAAGAGTGATGCTCTGTTGATGGATTTAAAATCCAGGGCAAAAAGCAATAAAGGGTTCCGTTCATGATCCTTACTAAAGGAAGAGTTTTGACAGAGTTTAACTCTGAAGTTTCAGCGAGCAGAGAACTAAGCTCTGAAGAAGAGAATTAAATTCTCAAGAAAAATAAGCAAAGAAGAAGATGAAAGAACAATGGTCTTCCCAGAGGCAAAAGTCCTGCATTTATAAGACATGATGGGGAGCAGTTTATCTTCCTATTCCCCTAGGCAATCCAACGGCTATAAGGGCAGACAACGTTGCACTTACGTGCAAGCCACGTGAGAGCAACGCTGGGGGGCATTTGTTCCCTTAAAAAAAGGGTGGGGGAAAGTTCCTCACTAAAACAACCCCACGTGCTTAACATGTGAGTGCCTATATGCAACGCATATAGGCACTGCAGTTAAAACAACTGCTAGGTTAATGGAGCCTCACGTGCCACACGTGAGCACCTATATACAAAGCTTATAGGCGCTGCATTTAAGCAATTGATAGGCTAAAATTGAGCCTCACGTGTAAGCACGAGAGTGTCTATATGAAAAGCATATAGGCGTTGCGTTCAAACAGATGGCAAGCCAAAAAAAGGCTCACGTGTTAACACGTGATACACTCATATGCTGTTGTATATAAGCGAACAAGCTTAATCCCATTGGGATTACGTGCTACACGTGAGTGCTCTTAAAACCTTCAAAGCTGATAGAATTAAATTCTAAACAACAGGATTAAAACTATATTTGGAAAATATTTCCTTAAATCTTTCTAATATGGAAAGATCCTTCTCTAACAAAGAATCATGGATGAACAATCTGATAGAATTAAATTCTATGTGGGAAATATTTCCTTGATCTTCCTTAAACTAGAAATATCTTCTTTGTTAAAGGAGGACCTTTGGATCAAAGATCCAACGGTGATCGTCTGATAGAATAAAATTCTATAAAAGATATTCATAAAAATAAAATTCTATGATAGAATAAAATTCAAAACTAACGAGATATTCATGTGATAGAACTATATTCTATCTTAGGAAAATATTTCCTAATTTTTTTAAACAAATAAGAAATCTTCTCTGTTAAACAAGAGCCTTTGGATTAAAAATCCAACGGTGAATAAAATTCACCGATTGATCTAAAAGATCATGGAATCAATCATGGTCTCTCAATGAGAGATTTTCTCAACAAATTGATTTTTTCTCTTCTCCTATAAATAGGAGCAAACAGAGAGGGAAAAAGGAAAGGAGGAGAGGAGAAAAAGAGAGAGACGACTGCAGAGAAAGAGAACTCCCCAGAGACTTAAAGAATATACAGTGAGAGAATTGAATTTTCAAAAGAAAATACTTGTTCCCTTGAAACAATAGGTAAAGGAAAAAACAAAAAGACTGTTCTTTGCATCTTTAAGGGTTTAACCCTTCATAGAAAAACTTAGTTCTTCCTCTGGTTGAGATCTGCAGAAGCAGATCTCCCCACAAGTTGAGAATTTCATTCTCATCGGGGAGATTCTATCATGCAGATTCAAAGCCTAGGGGAAAGAATTGAGCTTAAAGAATTTAATTCTTACAAAAAAAACACATAGGAATTTAATTCCTCTGAAAACTAGGGTTTAACCCTATAAAAAGAAAAGAATTTAATTCTTACAAAACGAGAAGCATGAGATCCTCCAAACCCTAAGGTCATTAACATGAGATCGAAATCTCCAAACACCAAGAAGGAAAGATTGATGATTCATTATTGTTTAAACACTCTAACGAGGACCGCACGTGTTAACCATGCAAGCGCTTAAAAAGAAGAACATGAGCCTATTTAGTCAAAAAAGAGGAGGGGATAAAACCCAAAAGGCAGTGCCTAACTTTGGGGTGCCTCATGTGCTCACACGTGAGCGCCACAATAACCAAGTGCTTAGCACTTATAAAAGAAAGGGGGAATAGAACCCAGAGAACAGCTCCCACTTTAGGGCGCCTCACGTGCCCGCACGTGAGCGCCTCCAAAGTGAAGTGTTTAACACTGATTCAAAGCCTCACGTGGGAACACGTGAGTGCTGAATATACACCAGTGCTTAACATTATGGGAAATCAACTTCAGCCCCAAATTGGCTAAGTCTTCCTGAGGTCAAAACCTCTTTGATCTCCAGATCGACTGAGCCTCTGTGCTCATGTTTTCCCAAACTAATCTCAGTTTCAAACATGACTGAAGTCCCCTCAACTGATGATATCCAAAACGATATTCATCCCACATTCCCCCGAGGAAATCTTAGTCTCAAAATACGACTAATGATTTCTGGGTTGACCATTAACTCATTTTCCCTCAAATAGGGGAATTGGTTCAAGGGTACATCTCTCTATACCTCTGATACATGTCGTTGTAATTCCTCAACGTCTTCAGAGAGGTGGCGGGTCCTGACAACCAACTGCTTTTGGGTGCATTTCCCAGGTAGACCGTAACGTCCTTAAACTAAAACTTCACCTCAAAAATGGTGATCTATGGACCGAGATGTTCCTAAACTAACAACAGACCGTAACGTCCTTAAACTAAAACTTCACCTCAAAAATGGTGACCTATGGACCGAGATGTCCCTAAACTAACAACGGACCGTAATGACCTTAAACTAAAACTTCACCTCAAAAATGGCGACCTATGGACCGAGATGTCCCTAAACTAACAACGGACCATAACATCCTTAAACTAAAACCTCACCTCAAAAATAGTGATTAACAGACCGAAACGTCCTCAAACTACAACGTTGCCTCCAAAATGGCGACAACGGACCGTGACGTCCTTAAACTAAAATCTCACCTCAAAAATGGTGATCTACAGACCGAAATATCCTCAAACTACAACCTCGCCTCCAAAACGGCGATAAGGGACCGAAACGTCCTTAAACTAAAACAACAGAGCCCAAGTGCTCTCTTGTTGGATCTGAAACAAAAATGATCCTAAAACCGTGTTAAATAGATCTTAGTCTCAAATTGGAATAACGTATCCTTAATGAAAACAAATCGATCCCGTAAATGCTCACATACATTTAAGTCGATCTTGATCTCAAAACAGATCAACGATCCTTAAATCAACCAAAACCCAAATCTAAGATATACGGATTTGGACTAATCCACACCCTACGGGAGACAACATAAATTAGTCTCCGTATACAATCCACGGGCAACCAAAAATAAAACAAACACACATGACATGAAGTGAACTTCCGGAGCAGGAGAAAATGGTTAGCGTGATGCAGTAACGTAATTAACTGCAGGAGCTTGCGCCTGCAGGGAAGAGCATCCCCACAATCAAAAACCCCTCGCAAACAAGGGGGAATCTGACGAAATCTGCTACAACGGCCGCATCCGTCCAATCCTCCGATATACAGTGCCATAAATCAACTTGGCATCATCGGAGAGGTGGATGGATAAACCCAAATAGCATCTGCCCCCAAATTCAGGCAAGACGATCCATCCCTGTTCGTCTCCATTTTCGGCGGTAAACATATATCATATGACCATATACAGAAATATTCATAATCAACAACTCACGCATAATATATAAAAGAAATAAACAAAAAAAATATGACATCAATCTAAATCATCGTAAACAAGAAAACAACCACCAATATCGTCCAAAATATATACAATATGTATCAGATAAGTACATACATCCTCAAAAATATAAAAAAGCTACCCTAGCTTGGTCCAGCTCATCCACCTCTAATAAACGCTGTAATCTGGCGCATCTGCTCCTCGGTGCAGCCTTGATGTTAGTTGTATGTATGCCCTAGAGGCTATTATTGTACATGATTGTATATTATAGTAGATGCTTGGACATATATAGGGAGGACTTTCTTGCTCGACATGATAGTATACTATCTGGTTACTCTTTATCCTAACATGTATACTTGTATTGTCTCTCTGTTATATGTTGATAAAGCATTTGGATGTGGACTTGACTACCATGACTATGATGGAGATCACACTAGTGGGGCCAGGGTAGTCCATAAGTCCATCCTTTAAATATTCCTAGTCGTGGGTGTATTGAGATGGGGCATCGATATTCCAGAGTAGACTAGCGTATACGTTTCTTGACCTATTTGATGGGCGATGGATGATCCCACATCCATTGGTGTTTGACATCAAAGATTGTATACAGGTGCTCAGTGGAGACTGGGTACACTGAACAGGACTCGCCGAGAACTTTTAGATGGTATTATACATATCGTCAGATAGCTGTTCTCTGGTGACACTGGTATAGGTTAGTCTGTAGGCCCGAGGTCGTCATAGAGTCTTGTGTGATTCCTACTGTGCTTTGATTTCCACCTTACCACATTCAAGAGAGCGTGCAAAACGGTGGTTTTTGGTTACAGTCCCGAGTCACATGGAGGCAATGAGCGATAGGAAGGGTTTCGTCTCTCCCGGTATTGGGGGTTGATGTTGTGCTATGCTCGATTGGCTATAACAGGAAGTCCCTGGCCAGGGATGATACTGAGATTTACTGGTAAATGTTATCAGTAGTTTCTCGACCCGTTATGAGCCTCACATCGGCATGACTTATCAACTTATTTTGGTCTGACGTTTATCACCCCCAGACTAGATATGCGACATATCAGACGAAGAGACCGGACTATACGGTAGTGTTACTTATTGGATTCACGGGAGTATAAACAAGCTTGCCTGTTGATCTTCTGATCGCTCAATACCCGGGTAGCCGTTACGTCCCGCTAGTACCGCTGATGGCTTGTGGGTGAGTGATGTATTCATCACCTACTGCTGGCGTATTGACGAGTCTTTAGAGTCCTACACAGAGGTTTTCTAGCTCATGCGAAACGAAGTAGGTCACATATGTGATATGTGCGAGACCGAGATTAATACGTTTATGTGATACCGTATTCCAATTTCGCGATATAGGTTATATGTGATATAATCGGATTGTTGAATCAAGTGTTGATTCAATGATATGTTATATGTATATGTGATATGCATATAAATGATATTAGTCGGTTGTATGCGATACAGCCGGGTTATTAAATCAAGTGTTGATTTAATAATTTAATGTATGGATATATATTTGATATATTAATATACATTAACTAATATTAGCTCACTTAAGAAAATGTTTTCTCCAAATACATTTAAATGTATATGTGATATATATTGATGCATTTAATATGTGTCATGCTAGATGATACATTGGACTTGGGTGTATGAGACTCATACCATACTTAAGATAATTTGGATGTTTAAATATTAAGGGAAAAATCAAAATTAGGTGGAAATTAGCATGGCTAAAATGCTTGTGGAAGCATGGAGAAGTTTTGACTTAAGTCCACTAATTTTGTCTTACTCTAGATATTTATTAACCTAACCATTATCTTTAGCCATGGTTTAGTCTCTACATGTGTTGATATGAGATATTTTCTCACCCATGGTTCATGACTTGATCACTTAAGATCATTTTCTTCATCTCCTTCCTTGCTCTCTGGTTTTGAGTGAGTGAAGAAAAGAAAGAGAGAGAAATTATTCTAAAGTGAACAAAATTCCTACTTCACCAATCTATACCAAACTAGCCATTTAGTATAGGTTGTTTCTTCACTAGTTCATCAATTAGTGAAGAGGTAGCTTGAGTTAGCGATTCTTCGACGTAGATCATTTTCGGCCTCGAAGATCTTTGAGCAAGCTCGTTCCTTTCGCCTAGTGGAGCCTAACGAGAGTCCGGGAGACCACTACTTGGAGCTAAGGGACTACTACACGGAGCTTTAGAAGTGAAGGACCGGTCTACAAAGGTTGTATTCCTTGTTCACTTAGAGTAAAGTTGTTTACTTTCTTTGTTAAACCCTAATTCTCTAGTTAGATCCTTGGTTTGTGTTGCTTTGCTCTCTAGATTTTTTAAAATTGCATACCCGATGTCTTATAAAACCTAGTGAGAGTGCTAAGGAACCCAGCAGTGGTATCAGAGCCAAGCTAGAGAATTATACGATGTGTAAGAATTACGAAACCGAAATAACTCCGAAACCTGGAATCCAAAACCTTAGTTTCTGTCAAATTTTTTAAGTCCTCTAAATTTTTTTTAAACAAGTGCAGAAAGCTAGTTATGATGTATCTAGAACACCAGAAAAATTTGATGCAAAACACAAAAAAAATGGCCGGCCATATTGTCAAAAAAACCGGCCTCACCTTTTTTCCTGTAGCAAAAAACCTTGAAATTTTTGTGGTGTTCTGATCTCTTGGTTCTAGGGTTTCAGGTTATGTTTGTTTTTGCCAAGATTGCATATGATGTTATCTTTCTGTAGTGGCAATACGGAGTGTTTCATAGTCGTATTTTAACATCGTTTCGGGTTTGATATTGAAATATGATACAATATTTAGAATCCACGATAATTAGTTTTGTGAAAACTAGTTAGTGTTATATAAATCTAACAATTTAGTCTCTTCTAATAGATTGCCACGGAGTTTCAATTCGGATCAAAATTCCGCCGCAATCTAGTATAATACGCGAACATTCGCCGGGTAACACTACTAGATAGCCATACCCCATAGCCCCGACCAAGTGACTGTAGGAGAACCCCGTTGCCAAAAGCATCCCCTCGGGTGCTCGCAGCCACGGTGTTCCGCCTAAATGCACTTCGTCGACGGCATCGGGGGTACGGCCATCTACTAATATTTCCGACGAGTATTCGATCAAGTAGTCGGGAATCTTGTTGAATTACCCGACTAGGTTATTGAAAAGGTGTTTTCAATATGAGACTAAAATGCAAGGTTTATATGTTAGGAACGAAATTCGGGGTATGAGATATTCCGGGTTTATGATGTCTAAGGATGTTGCAGATTCTAATTATTGTAGTTTTCGTTTTCTTTTCCGCCACCGTAAGTGTAATATGTGGTGTATTACCGGTTTCGTTGCTGTACGTCAATGATAATTGGGATACGCATATTTACTTACGTTGATGACATGTGATATTATGTGTTGCTGTGATATGTTATATTGGATCGTTGTGTTTGAATAACCGGGGGTTTTTGCGTGAGATGAGAGTTTTTCGTTTTCATTCATGTAAAAACTGTATGTGATATTCTTTTATTAGGACACTTCCGGGTTGAGGATGATGTCTCCATTGATGTATATTATTTACTTTTCTGCATTAGGATAGACCCAAGGCGGGGAGCACAAGTGACCGGGTTCTAGAGTCCAGTGGGAGATCATCTCGAGGAGTCGAGACCGAGTCTCCTAACTCTAGAATTGGTAGGGTTGCTTGCCGCTCTCGTAGGGGTCTAGGGATGTGGGTTTGGATATTCATCACGACCGTGGAATCCGTGTTTTTTACTGCCTTAATTTAAAACACGGACCTCCTAGTATATCCAATATTTCATATGTTGACTTCTGTTGCAATGTTCTGTGATGAGATCATATAACTGCGTGAGACGAATGCTTTATATTATATATATGATATATAATAAATGCTGCTTATGTTTTGCATCCGTGCTAGTCCTGCCCCCGCTCTGTCGTTGGTTATCTAACCTAACGGTACATGACGGGACTCCGTAGCGAATGCGGATGGCATAAGCGTACGTTGTATAAGTATTTTCATTTCTTTATCTGTGATGCTTAGGAAGCATAAATGATGGGATTTCATTAATGAGATTAATGAAAAGAAAAGAAAGCTAAAGATATTGTAGAATCAAATTTTCAAAAAGGTAGCTCTAGTTGTTTCTTTGCATAGCGGTATTCCTTGATGAATATCCAGCACCTCATTCGATGAGGAAAGAGCCGAGATCCCTTCACCGGGAATGACCTCTTTAGCAAAAGCTAGCAGATTCTACACCCACTCAGTTTATTTTGAAAACTACTCGATTTTAAAAGCGGATCTTAAACTACTCATTTTCAAATCACTCGATTCTACAACGATATCAAGTCATTACGCAAAAGGTTTTCTTAAAAACCTGTCGGAGCCCTCCGTCATTTTAGATAAGTTCTACTTAGTATTCATGTTACGTTTGTTGACTATGTTAAGGCGTAGTGTGCGGTAGCTAATTAGTGCTTATCTGCAACCATATGATGCGATTGAATTAGGGTAGTCGTACGGCTTTGTTGACTATGTTAAGGGTCGTACGGGTGGGTTTAATTCAATCAGGAAATGACGGGTTGAACTTGGCTAGCGCTTATGATTTGTTGACTATGTTAAGGTCATAAGTTGCTAGGGGAAAATATTATTGGGAATTTCAAGTATTGAAATTTGCAATGAGATTGCAATACCTTCTATGAGATAGTTAGATCCTGATACCCACTGCGAGTAAGTGTTACTCCTGAGAGAGTTTTGCACTTTACAATTAGCTAACCCATTAGGTATGTAGAAATGTGTCAATGGGGTTATGCCTCTGGAAAAACGAGATTTACTTTAATTAGGTCTGTGCGAAAGCACGGGGAATCTCCCTCAAAGTATTGACACTGGACTGGCTGACTGGTTAGCGAACTTGTAGGGTGGAATTAATCCCGGCTAGTCTTACCTTTTAGGGTTTGAAGGAAGATTTGATAAAAACAGTGGGAGCTATCCTGATTAGATAAAATAATAACCAATCTAATCTTGCAAGAGCATACGCTAAGTGTTTTCTTCTCTCTCTCTCTCCAGGTAGCAACCATGACATGCCTTAATCAAGATAATAATATGGATGTATTGACCAAACCCGCTTGTTATACTGGACTGGGAACATTGGTACCGCTCTATCTTATAATTGTTATAAGTTCGAGTAGGAAATAGGGGAATATCCGGATTCCCACGCCACCCAAACGAGGAATGAGCATGTTGATGCATCATCTTCGGGTGTGTTAGTTACCGAGAACTGTTTCTCAGTACACTCTACATCCAGGGTATTAGATACCGGATCGGGATCCCACATATGTAATATGTTATATGGGCTAAAGAAAGGTAGAGAACTGGGAATAGGTGATTATTCTCTAAAGGTAGGGAATGGTGCAAATGTTGCAACCAAAGCAGTTGGTGAAAATCACCTTGTATTACCAACTTGTAATACATTGATTCTGAACGAATGTTGTTACATACCGAACCTGATATGCAATATTATATCATTTTCTTTATTATGTAAAGAAGGATATAATATTGTATTAAAGGGTAATGTTATGAACATTTTCCTGAATCAAAAGTTGATTGGATCAGGCACGTTATATAATTGCATATACGTTCTAAATCAAACTACAGTTCTCAACGTACAAAACACACACAAGAGGAAAATTTCAGAATGAACGAATCCTTCTTGTGGTATTGTAGACTAGGTCATATCAATGCGACACGACTAGCTAAGTTGCATAAAGATGGATATTTGAATCAGTTTGAATTTATATCATATAAAACTTGCCAGTCATGTCTCAAAGGTAAAATGACCAAAACTCCGTTTACTGGACACGGAGAAAGAGCTACTGAACTCTTGGGAATGATACATAGTGATGTATACGGCCTCATATCTACACATGCCAGGAATGGTTTCTCGTACTCATTACATTCACTGATGATATCTCAAGATTCGGATATATGTTCCTGTTGAAACACAAGTTTGAAGCTTTTTGAGATATTCATGGAATATAAGTACGAAGTGGAGAACCAAACGGGTAAAAGTATTAAAATCCTTCGATCTGATCGGAGAGGAGAATACTTAAGCACGGAATTCCGTGACTATCTAAAAGAGAATGGGATTCTCTCTCAGCTTACTCCTCCGTATACACCACAACACAATGGTGTGTCAGAGCGGAGGAATCGCACCCTATTAGATATGGTGCGCTCTATGATGAGTACTGCTGAGTTACCTATTTCCTTTTGGAGTTGTGCACTTGATAAGCCGCATACCTATTGAATAGGGTTCCGACCAAATCAACGCCTACTACTCCATACGCGATATGGCATGGGAAGAGACTATGTCTTAAACAAGTTAAGATATGGGGTTGTCCGGCCTATGTTGAAAAGAAAAATCCGGAAAAGCTCGAGGTAAGGTCAGTTCTGTGCAAGTTTGTAGGATATCCCAAAAACTCACATGGGTATATCTTCTACCACACCGAGGAACAAAAGATGTTTGTTTCTCACAATGCCACCTTTTTAGAAAAGCAATTTCTTATGGAAGAAATTAGTGGTCATGAGGTTGAACTGGAAGAAGTTCTAGCTAGACAAACTAACGGCTGATGATTTGGTAGAACCGGAGGATTCAATAGTTCCCGACGAACCTCAGCCTCTGCGCAGATCTAGTAGGGTTCCTCATCCTCCTAAGAGATAATACGATTTTCTCAATGACAGTGGGAGCGAGAATTGCATCATGAAATATGATGACCCAACTAGTTTCGAGCAGACCATCACAAGTGGAGACTCTGTGAAATGGCTGGATGCTATGCGATCTGAGATGGAATCCATATACACCAATAAAGTATGGACTTTGGTGGTTGCACCTTAAGGCGTAAAACCCATCGGGAGCAAGTGGATCTTGAGAAGATTCTTGGTGTAGATGGAAAAGTTGATACTTTCAAAGCTAGACTTATTGCAAAAGGTTGTCGTCAATAACCAGGTGTGGATTTTGATGAAACCTTTTCTCCAGTGGCCATGCTTAAGTCCATCCGGATCCTACTTGCCATTGCTGCATACCATGACTATGAAATCTGGCAGATCAACGTCAAGACCGCTTTTCTAAATGGTGATTTATAAGAGAGCGTGTACATGACACTGCCAGAGGGCTTCGTATACAGTGGGAGCAGCGGAAAGGTGTGCAAGTTTCTTAAATCAAAATACGGATTAAAGCAGGCATCGTGGAGTTGGAAAATCTGTTTTGATGTGGCAGTCAAAGAGTTTGATTTTATCAAAATGGTAGATGAACCTTGTAGAGAGTAAGGTTGTCTTCCTCGTATTGTACGTGGATGGCATACTCTTGATAGGAAATGGTGTTCCTATGCTACACTCGGTCAAGCTCTACTTATTACTATGTTTCTCCATAAAGGATTTGGGTGATGCCTTTTACATCCTGGGGAGAAACACTGGACAGCAGTGAAGAATATTCTTAAGTACTTGAGAAGGACTAAAGAAACGTTCTTGGTGTATGGTAACGGTGAACTCCAAGTGGAGTCATTTACTGATTCAAGCTTCCAGAGAGATAAGGTCGACTGTAAGACATTCTCGGGTTTTGTCTTTACCCTCAGTGGAGGGACGGTATGTTGGAAGAGTTCCAAGCTAGATACCGTGGTAGACTCAACGATAAAGGGTGAATACATAGCTTCCAACGATGCTACCAAAGAGGTTGTCTGGGTATAGATGTTCATGAGAAGAACTTGGTTCCTACCATTGTGGTGGCAATGGAGCTGTGGCTTTGGCCTAGGAACCCTGGTCTAATCAGTGATCCAGACATATTCTTAGGCAGTATTGCCTGATCAGGAAGATGGTGGATCTCCGGGAGATCAAGGTCAGGAGAGTTGATAGGAAAAATAACACGGCGGATCCACTCACGAAAGCCTTTCCCTAGAGAGACTTTAAGGGATGTTGGGTATGAGATACTTCAACAACTGGCCTTAGCGCAAGTGGGAGATTGTTAGTTGTATGTATGCCCTAGAGGCCATTATTGTATATGATTGTATATTATAGTGGATGCTTGGACATATATAGGGAGGACTTTCTTGCTCGACATGATAGTATGCTATCTGGTTACTCTTTATCTTAACATGCATACTTGTATTGTCTCTCTGTTACATGTTGATAAAGCCCATAAGATATGGACTTGACTACCATGACTATGATGGAGATCATACTGGTGGGGCCAGGGTAGTCCATAAGCCCATCCTTTAAATGTTACTAGTCGTGGGTGTATCGAGACGGGATATCGATATTCCAAAGTAGACTAGCTTATACGTTTCTTGACCTATTTGATGGGCGATGGATGATCCCACATCCATTGGTGTTTGACATCAAAGATTGTATACGGGTGCTCAGTGGAGACTGGGTACACTGAACAAGACTTGCTGAGAACTCCTAGATGGTATTATACCTATTGTCGGAAAGCAGCTCTCTGGTGACACTGGTACAGGTTAGTCTGTAGACCCGAGATCGTCATAGAGTCTTGTCCGATTCCCATATCAGTTGATGATTGGGTAAGGAGCATTAAACAGTGGTGTAATTCTTCTTAACCATAGTACAGTTTCAACCTACGACGCATAGGGTTTGAGTTATTCAACTCAGGGGACTTATACAAAGTATTGTATATTGTCCAGCGTCCATTAGGACAAAAGGGTTGGTCCCCGTACTATATTCTGTTTACTTGTGACTTCTCCAGGTTTTAGACAAGTATTTCGTAGAAATACAAGGTCCATGTTTTAAGAAGTTATACATACAAGATTAAAGTAGAGAACCATGTGTTGCAAGTATCAAGATTCTTCAAGGTGATCGAAGATGTAGATACTTGTGTTTAGTATTCAGTTGATAGTAATGGTTTTGAGAACTTGCTTCTCTTTCAGGTTACTCATATATGGATGCACTCCTGGTTGAGTAATGCTGATCGGCCTCTCTCCATTTAGTTGACATGCACTGGAGACAGTTGCATGATTTGAATCTGATTCCAATTAAATTAGTGCCTCTATTTCTATATTGTATATAAAACAGTTCATATCTTAACGATGTTAAGGTATATGGAGTTGTCCGGCTTATGCTTAAAACCAGACTCTGGATAACTCAAGGCACGTTTCTGTAATGGCAGTTTGTGGGTTATCCCGGGCTATGACGAGGGTTAACTTTCTACCATCTGGAAGATCAATAGTAATATTGTTCTTGACTCGCCACAGTTTTAGTAAAATGGATTTTTGCAGAAAACGGTAGTGGGAGTATGGTAGAACTGAAAGTGATTCCAGAACTACAAATGATTACTGAAAATTTAATAGAACCTAAAAATTCAATCGGGTTTGACATTCCATTAGCCACTCCGCATATATGGTGGGTAACCTCAGGCATCCGAGAGGTGCTTCGGTATCCTCAAAGACGGTGACAGGGAGGTTCTTGTTTACCCAGACTTGCCATTATTGTTGTTCTAGACTATAAGACCCAGCAGGAGAATGAGTATAGCGTTGTTCTAAACTAGTTTTAGAAGTGCACGTGTATATGACTCTGCCAAAGGGTTGTTATAGTCAGTGGGAGCAGCGAAAGCATAGTGGACAAGTAGCTTGTGTCTATTTATAGACTAAAGCAAGTATAGCGGAGATAGATCATCTATTTTTGATGTGACAGTCATAGGCTTTGACTTCATCAGAATAGGAGATGGATCTGTTAAGAAGGTAGTAGGGTGTGATGTCCTAGTATTTGGATGACATGCACTTTATAGGAAGTAAAATTCCTATACTATGATCGGTTATACTGTGGTTGTCACACAGTGGTTTCTCTACATATGATATGGATATTATATCAGGCATTCTGGATACTGGATCTATGGTTTTAGATCTAGATTTGGGTAGTTTCCCAATCTGGGTACTTTGACACTATTCTAAAGGTGTTTTAGAATGGTCGGCTCCTGGCATGGTGGTGTACCTGCAGGTGATGGGGTCACCCTCTCTAAAGGTGTCTAACAGACTAAAGGGGAGAGGGATGCGCATGATTGGCATATCACTTGCTTAGGCAATTGAGTCAATCATGAGATGTCAAGTACCACACTAGATATTGTTTTTGCACTAGCTGTAATAAGTTTATATATTAATCCAATCCTGGAGAAACGTTCAGAAGCAGTTTATAAACATAAGTGGATGTTTTAGAGATATAGTAACGGCTGCCTCCTTCGGGAGACGGTTATTATTCCAGGCTTCCAAGGTGACCTGGATGACAGATTGACTGTCAGAGTTATAGTCTTCCCTCTTTTGAGGGACAGTAGTTTGGACAGGTGGTCCAAGCGGATACTGAGGGAAGCGTGGCGCGGAATACTGATTAAATTCAGTGCACGATACATTCTAAGAAGTTTACTGGATTTGGAGTTCATTTATGAACTGGGTCCCATCAGATATCCAGACATATTCTAAGACGGGTATTGCTCATTTCGGAAGATGGCTTTCTCCGCGAACTTGAGATAAAGAGAGACATAGAAAGAAGCATTGGAGTGGATCCACTCACTGAGGCTATTTCTCGAACGCAATAGTTTTACAAACGAGCTTTGTAAAACTGATTAGTAGAGAAGATGGGTGTTCGGTATCACACGGGCTGTGAGTATGTGACACCGCAATAATTGGCCTTAAGTGCAAGTGGGAGATTGTTGGCTATAGTGCCCTCAAGTCAATTATTGGATCGTAGGCACATGATTGCAATGATTGAGGGATGACCTATACCGGTAGAACAGTCTTACTCGAGATGATAATATGCTATCTGGTTTGTCTTTATCATCGTGTGTATGCTTCAGGTGACATTAGAGATCACTATTACATGTTGATAGAGCTCTTAGGATTCATGCTTGACTACCTGTAGTATGATGGCAATCATATACGTGGGAGCTGGGTGGTCTATAAGCACATCCTTAAAATGTCCCTAGCCGTGGGAGTTTCGAGACTGGGCATCGATACTCCTATAGTAGACTAGTGTATACTGATCGAGACCCCGACGAGGGGCGGTGGACGGTCTCACAAGCTATTGGTGTTAGTTTGTTCACCTAAGATGTATACAAGTGCTCATTGGGTTATGAGTACACCGGACGGACTCACCGAAAACATGCTAGTTGGTATTATACCTATTGTCAGATAGCAGTTCCCAGGTGACATGTGTACAGGTTAGTCTATCAACCTGAGATCGTCATTTGTCTCGTGTGAGTTCCCACTGTGCTTTGATTACTACCCTACCACGGCTCAAAGGAGTCGTGCAAACTGGTTTTAGTTGGGTACAGTCCCGAGCCACATGGAGGTCGTGAGCGGATCGTCAGGGGATTCGTCTCTCCCGGTATTGGGGGTTGATGTCGCGGTGTGCACGGATGGCCATCACCAGAAATCCTTGGCCAGGGTAGTCGAGAATTACTGATTCGGATCAGTAGTTTCTCAGGTGGTGATAGGTTTCATACCGATACTGAATGTCAAGTTATTAGGGGTCTGACTTTATCCACCTCCTAGACTCGATATGCGATACTCATAGACGAACGGACCGGACCGTACGGATATTGTCACTGTCAGGCTCAGTAGGGATTTCAGGATGAGTTTGCTCGTCGGCCTCCATTTCGCTCAATACCTGGGTAGCCGTTACGTACAGCTAGTGCCACTGACGTGCTTGTCGTTAAACCCACTGCCAGCGTATTGACGAGCCTTTAGAGTCCCACACAGAGGGTTTCCCTGCTTCGGGCGAAATGTTATAGAGGCCGTATGGTTTTATGGCAGGGTTCGATCATATACGTGCACTTGTGCACGGATCATGATCGGACGGATAATACTAGTGGGCTTTGGTTTAAGCCGAATCCTAGTATTATATTGTTGGATTATTTTCGTCTCGTTGTATTCGTATTCAGTCGGAATACGGATGCGGGTATGTATATACGGATGAGGGGTATTCTTGTTATTCGTTACAAGTTTACTTTAGATAATGCCATTTCTTTTTCTATTAAACGTTTTAGTTTAAATGTTTAGTGAGGTGGAAAGTGTGAGTGTAAGTTTTGGCATTGATTCTTTTATGCATTGATTCATGCATATGCACTTGGTGGGTCATGTTGTGACTTATGGTGGCATGATGAATCTTTTGTTGTATTGTGAGATATTTGTAGTGAGCAAAGGAAATAGAAGGAAGATATTTTTTGGCAAGGCTTTTCTTTAGTTGATATATTAGCTCACAACAATTACCACACAATAAGTTAGCCAGTTTTCTTCACTTGCTCTTTTCTTGCCTCACACTTTCTCTCCATGGCATCTTCTTCAACCTCCACCCTACATGTCTCATATGTTGAAAAAACTAGGGTATATTGAGACAAAGGAATCATACACACTCTCTACTTCATCTTGTCTATCTAGGTTAGCAAACTAGATACTCGAGTTGCTTCGGTTTTGAGGCCGAAGCCCGTATTACAAACTCTCGACGTGGATCGTCTTCAATGTGGGGAGACCGGAGATCAAACATGATCGAGAAAGCCGCGAGGAGCTTAGGACAGAGGTTGAAGATCGAAGGACACGGATCATTCGATATAACCTCTCTAAACTCCTTTTCATATAACTAGTGTAGGGTTAATGGTACGATCCGGGAATCGGGTTCCGTTAGCGCCGGGTTTTTTAAAGTTTTTGTTCCGCATTTGGCTACGGATTGATGGCCGGGGCACTGGCATAACCCAACAATGATGGCGATCATATACGTGAGAGCTGGGTAGTCCATAAGCACATCCTTAAATGTCCCTAGTCGAGAGAGTATCGAGACTGGGCATCAATATTCCGGAGTAGACTAGTGTATACGTTTCTAGACCCCGACGAGGGGCGGTGGCCGGTCTCACAAGCCATTGGTGTTGTGTCACCTAAGATAGTATACAGCTCACTGAAGGTGAGTACACTAGACAGACTCTCCGAGAATTTCCAGATGGTATTGTACTTATCGTCAGATAGCAGTTCTTTAGTAGCATGAGTACAGGTTAGTCCTTTGACTTGAGATCATCATTTGCCTCGTGTGAGTTCCCACTGTATTTAGATTACTACCTTACCACGACTTAAAGGAGTCATGCAAATAGGTTTTAGTTGGATACAGTCCCGAACCACATTGAGGCAGTGAGCGATTGTCAGAGATTCGTATCTCCTGGTATTTGGAGTCGATGTCGCGTTGTTTTCGGTTGGCCATCACCCTAAATTCATAGCCAAGGTGGATGAGATTTACTTATAGGAGTTCATTAGTTTCTCGGTTGGTGATGAGCTTAACTCCGGCACGACTTATCGGGTTATTAGGGATCTAACATTATCCACCCCCTAGATCCGATATGCGATTCTCTTAGACGAAAAGATCAGATTGTACGGAGATTGTCATGTTCAGGATCAGTAGGGTATGGACGGACTTGATTGCCGACCTCCACTTCGGCATATACCTGGATAGTCGTTACGTACAGCTAGTGCCGCTGACGTGCTTGTACTTATGGATTTATCCAGTAACTCACTGCCAGCGTATTATCGAGTCATTAGAGTCCCACACATAGAGTTTTCCGGTTCAGGCGATATGATGTAGATGACATGTGTTAAGACATACAGAGGGTCTGATTAAATACGTGTACAGGCTACACGGACTTTAATCAAACGGTTGATAATACTAGCAGGCTTAGAATTAAACCGGATTATTAAATCAAGTTTTGATTTAATAATATATATATATATATATTCTAATATTATTGTTCATTATTCATTTTCGCTCTCTTGGCTATTCATATTTTTATACGGATACGCGTATATGTATTTCGATATGTATGCCGGGATATATTCCGTATTTATACGGAATACTTTCTAGAAGGAGAACATCTCATTTGTGAATATTCATTTATGAATATTCAAGAAAATAAGGTGGAGGGCGAGATGGCTTTGAGCATGATTGTGGACATGTAGAAAGTGATGGTCTTCATTTGTTTATTGCAAAAATGGTTGTGCTATTTTTTATGGTTGAAAAATTATGAAGACATTCTATTCTATCATGACTTACTCATTTTTGTGATGGCTAACCTCTTCATCCTCTTCCTCCTTCTTGCATGCTCTCTTGAGCTTGGGTTTGAGAGTGAAAATGATAGTGGGAAATTCTTTTTCGCTCTCTTGGCTATTCATATTTTTATACGGATACGCGTATATGTATTTTGATACGTATACCAGGATGTATTCCGTATTTATACGGAATACTTTCTAGAAAGAGAACACCTCATTTTTGAATATTCATTTATGAATATTCAAGAAAATAAGGTGGAGGGCGAGATGGCTTTGAGCATGATTGTGGACATGTAGAGAGTGATGGTCTTCATTTGTTTATTGCAAAAATGGTTGTGATATTTTTTATGGTTGAAAAATTATGAAGCCATTCTATTCTCTCATTCACACAAAACTTACTCATTTTTGTGATGGCTAACCTCTTCATCCTCTTCCTCCTTCTTGCATGCTCTCTTGAGCTTGGGTTTGAGAGTGAAAATGATAGTGGAAAATTCCTACATCACCGCTCTCCATTTCTAGCAAGCTTGGAGCGTCGGTAGTTTCACAAGGTGAAGCTGGAGCATGGATCGGTTCTCTCAGGTGGATCTTCCTCGGCAAAAGCGATCACCTCTTAAGATTGTTCCCGACGTCCTAGAAGGAGCTTGGAGGGGTCTTCCGTGATTTGGTGGACACGCGACAAAAGTTGTAATCTCTACGAACCTTGTATGTTTAGTTTCTAGTTTTAGTGTTTGGAACAATCGCTAGGGATTAGTTTCTAGTGCTCCCCGTAAATTTTTTGTTTGTCGATTCCGCATTGGCCACTATAGTAGCAGTAAGGGAAAAAGGAACTTTCAATGGTATCAGAGCCACCCAAACACTCTAAACTAGCTTGTCATAACGTTAGAATTCATGGTTTTTCCAGAATCGAAAAATGTCGAAAAAACAGTCCCAAAAATTCAATTTTTAAGTTGTTTGCAAACGTCACGGGCTCACGATTTGAATCGAGAAGTCACGGGTTGATGTGTGGGTACCCTGGGGGGACCGAAGGGCAGGGACCACTCCCCAAGACCACCACGAGGTGGTCTTAGGGGTGGGGACCCGAGACTGTCCCAATAGGTAGGCTCGGGTCTGCCTACCCCCTGGGCCACCTTGTGCTGGTCTCGAGGGGTGGGTACCCCCCTATCCCCCTATTTGAATGTTAATTTTGTGTTTGATCTCCCTGTGAGATTTCGAGCGTGTTTCGATTCGATTCGGACTCCCGGATTGGCTTAAAACTTAGATTTTTTTGGATGTTTAGTGCACATGATTTTCGGCCTTTGGAAAATTTGGAATATGTGCTATTTGTGTGTCGAATTCTAATGTTGTGGTTTTGTTTACATGCGTGTATGTATTGTTGAACGTTGTCTAATTTCTATATGTTCAATTAAATGGGGTTGCACACTTGCTTGTGTTGCTTGTTCTGTGATATATATATCTTGTGATGGTTTAGTCGGATCGTCGTGTTGGATAGCCTCTCGTGCGTTTGCTTGTACAGTTTTGATTTATAATGGAGTATTCATTTGTTCAGGACAAACTCCAACTTGTAGCCGTCGTTTCCTTATTATGTATATTCTTTTATCGAGGCTCGACCAGGATATGGTCGATATCACCACTGTATATATCTCTTTTCTGTACTAGGATAAACCCAGAAGAAGTGCTCGAGTAGACAAGTTCTAGAGTGCGGTAGGTGGTCGTTTTATGGTGTTTGAGGCCAGGCCGCTTCGCTCTAGAATTTGCGGGTTGCTCGTCCCACTTGTAGGGGTTATAGGATCGACCCACGAAGGAGTGCTTAAGCTACCGGATTCTAAAAAGTGATGGGTGACCGACTCATGTTATTGACGGCGGGATACCCAATTTCCAGGTGGCTTGTCGCATTCGTAGAGTTCTAGGATCGATCTTGTATGAGCTATCCTTACGAACGGGGACGTCGCGTCTCATTTGCGGTTCAAATGAAATGCGGGGCTCCTAGTTTATCCGCTATTCCATATTGTTTGTTGTATGCATGTGATGTTTTTACATGCCTGTGTTGATATACATATATATATATATATATATATATATATATTAGATGTTTCTATATGTTTTGAATCTGCATTTGCCATGTCCCCGCCCTGTCGTAAGTTAAGTAACCTTACGGTGAAGACCCGGGATCCCGTGGCGAATGAGGATAGCATATAAAAGCATGCTATTTTGGTTGTTTCTGATGTGGCTTAGAAACTTGTTATGATGGGACTGTGTTATATGTTTAACGCAAGAAAAACAAACCTTATATGATGTTGTCGGAACCAATTTTTAAAACTACTTGGTTTTCTTCAAAAACTATAGTCATATTCTTTTACTTTGCGTAGAGGTATTCGGTTAGGAATATCCTGCACCTCATTCTATGAGGAAAGAGCCTTGATTCCTTCACGGGGAGTCTCTCTTAAGCAAAAGCTTATGTTATTAGTTTTAAAAGCGAAGCCTAAACCACTCCATTTCAAATCAACTCAAGTTCCTTCAATGATATCAAGTTCATTACGTTAAAGGTTTTTTTCCAAAAACCAGCCATGGCCCTCCGTCATTTCCTATGAGTAGTACTTAGTATTCGTGCTGCGTTTGTTGACTGTGTCAAAGCGTAGTGTGTGGTAGCTAAGTGGTGCTTGTTTGTAGCATGCGATGCGATTGGTTAGGACAGTCGTGCAACCTTGTTGATTGTGTCAAAGGCTCGTACGGGTGGGTTTAATGCAATCAAAATAATGACGGGTTGAACTTGACTAGGACCTTTTGATTTGTTGACTGTGTCAAGGTCACTTAGGACCTAAGGGTAAAAACCATATCGGAAGTTTCAAGTATAAGGGAAACTTGCCAAGTTTGTGCATACCTTCTAGAATGTGGTAATTTTGGTCGGCTTCCGTCAAAGTTATCACACAATGATAGTTGGATCCCGATTCCCACTGATGAGTAGGTAATACTCCTCGGGTGATTTTCACTTGACAATTAGCTAACATATTAGGTGTCTAGAAAGTGTTAACGAGGTTACGCCTATACGGAAATGGGATTATTTAATTGGGTCTGAGCGAAAGCACGGGGGACCTCCCTCGGAGTACCAGCACTATCCTGGCTGAACGGTTAGTGAACTTATAAGGTGTAAATGATCCCGACTAGTTCTCCTTTTAGGGTTTGAAAGGGAATTTATGGATGCAGTGGGAGCCATCCTGATTAAATGAAGTGATTAACCAATCTAATCTTAATAGAGTGCATGCTGAGTGTTTCTTTTTTCTCTTTAGTTATGCGACCATGACTTACCTTAAACTAAAACTCGTAAACCAAGTTAACTAAATCTTCTTACTCACTTTGGCTTTGGATTGTCATGATTCACGACAAAGTCGCATATTTCCCCACTACTCCTACTTTCCCTTTGCTTTTCTCCTGAACACTCCATATCACTACGATGATCCATATTGTTTGGAAAGGCCATCGTATAGTTACATACAAACTCGAAGAAGTTACTTCAGTCGAGGATGGCCACTGGTTCTGGAGAAATTGAATAGGATTATTCGGTTGTCTCTTCCCTTTATCTTCTCTCAGGTTGCTAGAGCTCCTTGTATTAGGAGAGTACACCAGTTACGCTTATTGGATAGCCTTCTTCCAAATCTTAGGCTGGTACCAAAAAGTAGGGAAGGAAGAAAACCAATTAGCCTAAGTGTGGTGTACAGAAGGTAAGATGTAGAAACATATAAAGAGATTGAAGTGAGAGCAAAGAAAATTGTAACTAGTGTCATGAATCTGGATATTGGAGAAGGTATTACTAGGAATAGCCGGCCACCCCCTTAAAACATTTATGTTTCAGTTTTTTGTGATGTTATAATTGAAAATTGTTTTTCCGGTTAATTCTGACTCCAGGGTGTGTATATACCGGATTCGGATCTCACATCTGTATGATGTTAAAGATGCTGAGTAGGAATAGAATGTTAGGAAATGGGCCATTTGATCCTTAATATCGAAATTCGTAACAATTGGTGATATTGGATTAAATCGCTTGGTCTTGCCTGACGGCAAATATTTGGTTTTGAATAACCGTTGTTTTGCACCAATTTTTAAATGATATATCGGTATCTTTATTTTATAAAGTGGGATATAACTTTTTGAAAATTGTGTTCTAAACATTCACCTTTATCAGTTATGGATATGGTAAGGTGTATTAAATAACGGTGCAAGGCTTTTTAACCAAAATACAGTTTTCAATTTACAACACATGGAGCATGAGTTAGTCTACTCTTGGGACTTATACATGGTAATGTATATTGTCCAGTATCCTTTAGAACAAGAGATTGGTATTCTTACTTCATTCAGTTTTACCTATGAGTTCTCTGGTTTTTTATATGCATTCGTTGAAATGTAAGGTCCAAAGATTTTGAGAAGTTTATAGGTATAAGAATAAAGTAGAGAACCATACGTTGGAAGTATCAGGATCTTTCGAAGTGGTCGAAGATGTAGATACTTATGCTAAGGTATTCCATTGTGTAATATTGAGAACTTAATTCTCTCACAGGTTACTCATCTGTGGGTACGCTCCTTAGTGAGTAATGATGTATGGCCTTTTTCGTTTAAGTGATATGCACTGGAAACAGCTGCATGACATTTGAATCCGGTTCCATCTAAATTAGTGCCTTTGATTCTATATGGACATAAAATGGTTGTAATCTTGAGGTTGTTAAGATATGGAGTTGTCCGATTTCTTTTTAAATGCAGAATCCGGACAAACTCAAGGCACGCTTCGGTAATGGTAGTTTGTGATTTATCCCAAGCATTAGCTAGGGTTTTAATTCTACCATTTTCAAGATCAATAGTTACATTATTCTTGACTCGCCACCTTTTTATAAAAGGAATATTTTTGCAAAAGAAACTAGTGGGAGTATAATAGAACTGGAAGTGATTCCAGAACCACAAAAGGTTACTGAAAATTTAGTAGAACCTGGAGATTCAATTGGACTCGAAAAACATTAGCCACTCTACAGATTTAGTAGGTGACCTCAGCCACCCAAGAGATACTTTGGTTTTCTCGTAGATGGTGATAGGGAGGTCAGCATCATTGTGATGATGGCCCTACTAGTTGTCAATAGGCTATGGGAAGTGGTGACTTCCGAATGATGGATGGATGCTTTATATCCAAGATAGACTCCACGCACTCCAGCAAATTGTGGATTTTGGAATTTGCTGGATGCTCCTGAAAAAGTAAAACCCATTAGGAGCAAATAGATCTTTCGAGATCAGTGCAGGTGGAAAGGTATTAACCTAATAAGGCTAGACTTGTAGTAAACAATTTCATCAAATACCCGATGTGGATTGTGATGAAACTTTTACTTCATTGTCTGTGCTAAAGTCCATACGGATATAACTTGCTACTGTTGCTATTCAAGACTATGATATCTGACAAGAGAATGACTATAACGTCTTTCTAAATGGGAATTTGGAAATGCACGTGTATATCACTCTACCAGAGGGTTATCATAGTCAGTGGGAGCAGCGGAAGGTGTGCAAGTTTCTTACGTCTATTCATAGACTAAAGCATGAATAGCGGAGACTGATCATCTATTTTAATGTGACACTCAAGATGATTGACTTCATCAAAACAATAGATGAACCTAGTTAGAAGGGTGTAGGGAGTACTATCCTGAGATTTGGATGACATACTCCTGATAGAAAGTGATGTTCCTATACTACAATCGGTCAAACTTTGGTTGTCACAAATATTTCTCGACATAGGATCTGAGTAAGATATTAGGAATTTTGATGACTAGATCTATGGTTTTAGATCTAGATTTGGGAAGTGTCGTAATCCGGGTACTTAAAAACCATTCTAAAAGTGTTTTCGAATGGATGACTCTTAGCATGGTAGTGTACCCGTAGGTGATGGAGTCACCCTCTCTAAAGAGATATCTTCTAGACCGATGAGGTGAAAGACTTGCATGAATGATATATCACTTGCTTAGGAAATTGAGTCAATCATGTGATGTCTTATACCAAACCAGATATTGCTTCTACACTTACTGTAGTAAGCAGATATTAATCCAATTCTGAAGAAATAAAGAGAAGCGGTTAAGAACATAAGAAGATATTCTTGGTATATGGTAACAGCAACCTCCTCCAGGAGGCGGTTATCGGTTCAGGCTTTTAAGATGACCTGGATGACAGAGATGCTATCAGAGTTTTGAGTTTACCCTCTTCTGAGGAGCGGTATATTGGATAGGGTACCAATAAGGATACTGAGGTAGGTATGGTGCAGGATGCTGGTTATGACTTGATGGAGGATATAGCCCAAGAAGTTTATTAGATAAAGTTGTTCATTTATGAATTTAGTCCTATCAAGTATCCAGACAAATTCTTGAGGCGGGGTATCGCTCAGTTCGGGAGATTGCTGATCTCCATGAAGTTGAGATATAGAGAGAGAAAGTTGGAACATTATAGCGAATCCACTCACTGAGGCTATTTCTCGAACACGGATGTTTCACAAACACGGTTTGCAAAACTGATTAGTAGAAAAGTTGGGTATTCGGTAGCACGCGAGCTATGGGTATGCGATACCGCAATAATTGGCCTTAAGTTCAAGTGGGAGATTGTTGGATATAGTGCCCTCAAGGCAATTATTGTAATTGCAGATAGACGATTATGATAATTGAGGGAGGACCTATACAGGTAGAACAGTCTTACTCGAAATGATAGTATGCTATCTAGTTTGTCTTTATCATTGATGTGTATATGCTTTACTTGCTATTGCGTGTCGCTAATACATAATGATGAAGCCCATAGGATTCTTGCTTGACTACCAGCATTATGATGGCGATCATATACGTGAGAGCTGGGTAGTTCATAAGCACATCCTTAAATGTCTCTAGTCGAGGGAGTATTAAGACTGGGCATAGATATTTCAGAGTAGACTAGTGTATATGTTTCTAGACCCCGATGAGGGGAGGTTACCAGTCTCACAAGCCATGCCATTGGTGTTGGGTCAACTAAGATAGTATACAGGTGCTCACTGGAAGTGAGTATACTGGATGGACTCGCCGACAACTTCTAGATGGTGTTGTACCTATCGTCGGATAGAAGTTCTCTAGTGGCATGAGTACTGGTTAGTCTTTTGACCTAAGATCGTCATTTGTCTCATGTGAGTTCCCACTATACTTAGATTACTACCCTACCACGGCTCAAAGGAGTCATGCAAACAGGTTTTGGTTGGGTACAGTTCCGAGCCACATGGAGGCAGTGAGCGATTGTCAGGGATTCGTCTCTCCTGGTATTAGGAGTCGATGTCGCACTGTGTTCGGTTGGCCATCACCCTAAATCTGTGGCCACGGTGAATGAGATTTACTGATAAGAGTTTAGTAGTTCCTCGGTTGGTGATGAGCTTGACTCCAGCACGACTTATCGGGTTATTAGGGGTCTGACATTATCCACCCCCTGACCCAGTATGCGATACTCTTAAACGAAGAGACCGGACTGTATAAAGATTGTCATATTCAGGATCAGTAGGGTACGGACGGACTTGATTGTCGACCTCCCTTTCGGCATATACTTGGATAGCCGTTACGTACGGTTAGTACCGCTGACATGCTTGTGGTTATAGATTTATCCAGTAACTCACTGCCAACGTATTGCCGAGTCTTTAGAGTCCCACACAGAGGGTTTTCCCAGTTCAGGCAATATGATGTAGATGGCGTGTGTTGATGCATATAGGGGTCCGATTAAATACGTGTACAAACTACACGGACTTTAATCGGACGGTTGATAATACTAGCCAGTTTAGGATTAAGCTGGATTATTAAATCAAGTTTTGATTTAATAATTTATATATATATATATATATATTCTAGTATTATTGTTCATTATTCATTTTCTCTCTCTTGCCTATTCGTATTTTTATACGGATTCACGTATATGTATTTCGATACGTATACCGGAATGTATTCCGTATTTATACAGAATACTTTCTAGAAGGAGAACACCTCACTTGTGAATATTCATTTATGAATATTCAAGAAAATGAGGTGGAGGGTGAGGTGGCTTTGAGCATGGTTGTGGACATGTAGAGAGAGATGGGCTTCATTTATTTATTGTAAAAATGGTTGTGATATTTTTTATGGTTGAAAAATTATTAAGCCATTCTATTCTCTCATTCACACAAGACTTGCTCATTTTTGTGATGGTTAACCTTTTCGTCCTCTTCCTCCTTATTCTTGCATGCTCTCTTGAGCTTGAGTTTAAGAGTGAAAATGATAGTGGAAAATTCCTACATCCCCACTCTCCATTTCTAGAAAACTTGGAGCGTCGGTTGCTTCACTCGGTGAAGCTTGATCTTGGATCGGTTCTCTCGCATGGATCATCTTCGGAAAGGGTGTTCGCCTCTCAAGATTGTTTCCGACGGCTTACGAGAAGCTTGGAGGGGTCTTCCATGATTTGGTAAACAAGCGACAAAAGTTATAGTTTCTACGAACCTTGTATATTTAGTTGCTAGTTTTAGTGTTTGGAACGATCGATAGGGATTAGTTTCTAGTGCTCCCCGTAAAATTTTTGTTTTTCGATTCTGCATTGGCCTGGTAGTAGTGGCAAGGGAACTAAGAACTTTCATCAAGAACTGCGTGAGAGTAAGCCACAGCAGACAGAAATCCTTGAGAAAGCATTAGCCTTGAACCACCAAGGAATGACAGGGGTGAAACAATTCAGGTCACTGCATCCCAAGACCTTCTCTCGAAAAGGGACACTTTTGGAGGCCAAAGAATGGCTTCAGGGTATTGTCAATGATCTCGGGGCCGAACAAGTCCCGATAGAGGCATGGGTTGACATAGCAAAACAACAACTCACGGATAATGCACACATCTTGTGGGATTCGGATGAAAGACGGCTAGAGGAGCCAATCACATGGGAAATGTTCAAAGGACGGTTTGATACCCAATATTTCCCGACCGTGGCCCACTTGGAAATGGAAAGGAAGTTTGTCCAACTTCAGCAAGGGACGATGTAGGAGAAGTCTGTCGATGAGTACGCCGCAGAGTTTTCCATGTTGAGCATGTTTTCATTTCACCTGGTAGCGACTCCAGCGCTTTATGCGAAGAGATTTCAACAGGGGCTGGATTTGAAGACTCGATCCGCTATGGCTACTTATATCCTCTTAACCTATGATGCGATCCTCAATGCCGCCTGAAGATTTGAGGACCTCGAGAAGCACATCAGGTAGAATGACCAACCATCTGGAGCTAAGCAACCGGCAAGTCGGTATCAGAAGGGTCTCTTCCACGCCCAACGGAAATCAACAATTCAAGAGGCCAATAGGGCCACCCTTTTCACCATCGACTACCATAATCTGCAACCACTGCTGCAGGACCGGGCATTACATGCGACAATATCGTGTACTGAACAAGCGTTGCCTAGCTTGTGGGTCTCCTGACCATACTCTTGGGGATTGTCCTCAGAAGAGGAGGCAACTTGGTCCTGCTAATGGGCCAGTCAATAATGGGGCTCTACAACAAGGGGCCCGACTGTTCCCCACGGCTAGGACAACCTGTCAGGGAGGACAACAGAGGAGACCACCCTTGCCTCAGCAGGAATGTTCATCACGGTTAATTGCATTTAAATACCTCTCATTCTATATCATTTTGTTAATAAACAAGTGCTATTAATCTGTGATGACTACATAAATACAGGTTTATGTTATGTACCAGACCGGATGTAGCCTACTCACTAGGTGTAGTGAGCAGGTATCAATCAGATCCTGGGGAAAACCACTGGACAGCTGCGAAGAACATTCTTAAGTACTTGAGAAGGACTAAAGAAATGTTCTTGGTGTATGGTAACGGTGAACTCCAAGTGGAGTCCTTTACCGATTCGAGCTTCCATAGTGATAAGGACGACAGTAAGTCGGTCTCGGGTTTTGTCTTTACCCTCAACGGAGGGGCGGTGTGTTGGAAGAGTTCCAAGCAAGACACCATAGCAGACTCGACGATGAAGGCTGAATACATCGCTGCCAAAGAAGCTGTCTGGATGAAGAAGTTCATTGCTGAGCTTGGTGTGGTTCCATCCATTGAGCATCCAATACCTGTGTATTGTGATAATAATGGAGCGGTGGCTTTGTCCAAGGAACCCAGGTCCCATCAGAGATCCATACATATTCTGAGGCGGTATCACCTGATCAGGGAGATAGTAGATCGGCGGGAGATCGAGATCAGGAGAGTTGACACGAAGGACAATGTAGCGGATCCACTAACGAAGGCCCTCCCCCAGATACAGTTTGAGAGACATTTTGGGATGTTGGTGTTTACCGCCAAAAGACACGACCGGGACGTTGGGACGTCACGGGCCTGAATTCCGAGGGCAGATGCTAATTGGTGCTATCCGTCCACCTCTCCGAAGATGCCAAGATGATTTATGACACCATATATCGAAGGTTTAAACGGATGCGGCCGATGTAGCAGACTTCGTCAGATTCCCCTTCATTTGAGGGGTTTTTGATTGTGGGGACGCTCTTCCCTGCAGGCGCAATCCCCTGCAGTTAATTACGCTACCGCATCGCGGTAACCACTTTCTCCTTCTCCAGATGGTCACTTCGTGTCGTGGGTGTTTGTTTTGTTTTTGGTTGCCCGTGGATTGTATACGGAGACTAATTTATGTCGTCGCCCGTAGGGCGTGGATTAGTCCAAATCTGTATTTTCTTAGATTTGGGTTTTGGTTTGGGTTTAAGGATACGTTAGTCCTATTTGAGACTAAGATCAACTTAAACGTATGTTAAGGATACGTTAGTCTAATTTTAGACTAAGATCAACTTAACGGGATCGTTTAGATCCAACAAAAGAGCATTTGGGCTTTATTGTTTAGTTTAGGGACATTATGGTCGATTACCAGTTTAAGGACATGGTGGTCCAAGGTTAAGGACATCATAGTCCGTAGGTTTAAAAGGACCCCACAGTCTGAGGTTAAGGACATCGTAGTCCGTGGGTTTAAATCGACCCCACAGTCCGAGGTTAAGGACATCGTAGTCCGTGGGCTTAAAGGGACCCCACAGTCCGAGGTTAAGGACATCGTAGTCCGTGGGTTTAAAGGGATCCCACAGTCCGAGGTTAAGGACATCGGAGTCCGTGGGCTTAAGGACCCCACAGTCCAGGTTAAGGACATCGTAGTCCGTGAGTTTAAGGACCCCACAGTCCGAGATTAAGGACATCGTAGTCCGTGGGTTTAAAGGGACCCCACAGTCCGAGGTTAAGGACATCGTAGTCCGTGGGTTTAAAGGGACCCCACAGTCCGAGGTTAAGGACATCGTAGTCCGTGGGCTTAAGGACCCCACAGTCCAGGTTAAGATCATCGTAGTCCGTGAGTTTAAGGACCCCACAGTCCGTAGAGTGTTTGGTTGTCGGGACCCGTCACCTCTCTGAAGACGTTGAAGGATTACAACGACAAATATCAGAGGGGTAAAGAGATGTACCCTTGAACCGGTGTGAATTGGTTGAAAAATCTATAGTCCAATTTGGAACTAAGATCTGTTAAATATTCATGAGCAGATGGGCTCAATTAATATGGGTTGAGGACTTATGGCCAGTTTTGGGCTAAGTCCAATAAATGTTTAACATTTTATTTTAGGCTGTTGAGCCTTTATTTGGGCTTGGGCCTTTTAATAATGCTGAGCATTAGATCTTGATATTTTTTGTCTTCATCAGAACCTTGGCTCATTAAAGAACAATTTGTGTTCATTCAGCGCAACATATGGTACGCTAGGCGCTTTGCGCCAATCAAAAAGTGCAGTGCACTTCTGCCACGTGGCACGCATGTAAGTGTTGCGCTCCGCGCTAAGCGCAGATGCCAGTTTGTGAGCGCTGAGCGCTAGTCCATGAGCGCATTGCGCTGGCGCGTACATGAATGACACGTGTTGCGCTTGGCGCTGAGCGCCAGCCCATGAGCGCAGCGCGCTGTTTCAGAAGCGCAAAGCGCAAGTTGCATACGTGGTTGACACATGGCGTATTTTGGTGCTGAGCACCGGTCCAGAGAGCGCAGAAGCGATGTTCAAGAGCGCAAGGCGCAATTCAATAGCGCAAGGCGCATTTGATCAATTTTTATGATCTGTGAACAAGTTTATGTTCTTTTAAAAGAAACTTTGTCTCAAGATTCAAGAACAATAGTTCTTATTTTTGAAAAGGCTTTGCCTTTATAAATCAATGATCTGTGTGAAGAATATGTTCTTCTTTTATTATGTGATGAGATCTTTTGATCTTTTTTATGAAAGACTTTGGTCTTTGTAGATCTATGATCTTTTAAGAAGATAATTCTTCTATTTATGAGATGATTTCATCTCTGTGCTCATCATTCATCATCTTTACCTTGAAGAAATGATTTTCTTTCAAGAGCTTGCTCTCTTTCTTTTAATTTTTCAAAGTTTATGGGTTTTTTTTTCTATATCAGACTTGAAGTCTTGGGGCCTTCATATAGGGCAAGTTGATTTTTTGAATCAGTTAAAGATATTTTTCTCTGATTGATTTGGGGATGTTTCCCCACCATTGGATCTTTGATCCTAGGGCTTCTGTTTTGTAGAAGGCAATCTTCTTGTTTTAACAAGCTTGGAAAATCTTTCCATAATAGAATTTTAATTCTGATTAATTAATGATTTATCATTATTATTAGATCTTTTGATCTAACGGTGGGGAATTTTTAATTCCAGCGCTAGCGCACCCATGCTTTGCACGTGGTGCGCTGCTCAGAGCGCAGCGCACCTTGCGCTAGTGCACCTGTGTTTGACACGTGGTGCGCTGCTCAGAGCGCAGTGCGCCCTGCACTAGCGCACCCGTGTTTGACACCTGGCATGCAGCGTGCCTAGCGCTAGCGCATACATGGTGCACTGCCTAGGGCGCAGCGCGCCTGGCGCTAGTGCATCCGTGTTTGACACGTGGCGCGCAGTGCGCCTAGCGCTGGATCTGAAGCGTTGCTTCAATTTTTTTGAAATTCAAATTTCAAACAGAGCTTTGCTCTGATTGGGGGAAACAAATGCCCCCCCCCACCGTTGCGCTCACGTAGCCCACATGTGAGTGCAGCGGTGGCAGCATCTGCGCTCTCGGATCAACTCAGAAGTTGAAGATGCATTTCAATGCCTATAAATAGGACCTTTGGTCCCTTAGATGATTTTCATCTTCTTCTTTGAGAACCTTTATTCAGAGCATTGCTCTTCAGTTGAAGAACTTTTCAAGAGTAAAAACTCTGTAAAAACTTAGGTAAAGTTTAAAACTTTTAATAAACTAGGGTTTTACCCATTAACAGAGCCTTGCTCTTCATAGATCTTTGATCTAAAGAAAACGCTTTTAGGGTTTCATTAATAGAGCTTTGCACTCTTAAATCATGTTGATTTTTTAATCTTTGATGAAGAACTCTTAAGAGTTTTATTCATGGATTTCAAATTCATTAAAAGCTTTGCTTTTAGGGTTCCTAATGGGTTACTTCATCTTCTTCGCAGAGCATGGCTCTTAGCATTCTCGGGGAATTTCTTTAAATTCCCCTCATATTTGACTTTGACAGGTGTCACTCCTGTCTGCAGAGCATTGCTCTCGAGGAGTTTAACTCCTAGACCCGAGGGGTCGCTCATTAAATGAGATTCCTTTTTTAGGATTTCTCACAAATTCGAATTTGTTAGGTGTCATAATTAGAATTTGTTTTCTCCATGGGGATATCAAGAGTCGTTTAAATCCCCGTGCCTGTTTTTAATAAGAATTTTCTTAATCAGTCTGTCCGCTAACTCTTGCTGATTTTCTTTTTCAGGCGTTATGGACGCTCATATGTATGACCTTGATGAGATTATCTCTTATGGCGACATTCGCGTACTCGGTCGTTCTCAAAACCGAGAATTCAAAAACGCCCAGTGTGCCGAAATCATGGTTCGCTTTGATGCATACAATGGTCGACTGCTTCCTCGTCGTTCTTCTCTCTTGAAGCTTATTGTGGGAGCGATCTGGGGAGCACTTCCTCTATCCTATGCTGGCATGCCGCTTAAGGCATTGGACGACGCCGAAGATAAGGTGCACTCGGTGTATCTGATGGGCCTAATTTCAAAGAAAAGGCGAGACAATCTTATTGATCTTCTGCATCAAGCTTTTCAAGAGGCGGCAATACTTGCTGCCTATCGAAGGGTGGAGGACATCAGTGAGGACCCCGACGCCTGTGATCGTGAGAGGAAGCATACTAGGATGGCCCGAGAGACCCGAAACATTTTAGATGGCCTTACTTTTGAATTTCTCAATCCATGTCCTGGATTTGATGTTTTGCTATTGTAATCATTTTAACGATGTTTTTGTTTACTGCTTTCATCGTTGTAAGGACCTTTTGAAGTATGAATAGCAAATTCCTCGTTTCCTGAACGTGCATCAAATGTCCTTCTTACTGTCGCTTTCTTCTCTTTTGCTTTGTTGCCGGCATGTTACTTTAGTAAGCGTAGTCTGTAGATGATAGAGAGCATCCCATCTGGAATTCTTCGAGAGGTAGTGATGGCTTAGGAAGCAAGTTCAGATCTGCTACCTAAGACTTTTCAACTTCATGAGCCGTGAGGGTCTCATAAAGATTTTTCTTCCTACGAGTCGAGAGGATCTCGTAGGTGTATTTTCTCCTTAAGAATCATGAGGATCCCCAAGTGTGGTTTCTTTTAAGAGTCGTAAGGATCTCACAAGAGAATTTTTCCCTCTTACAAGTCGAGGGGACTCGTAAGTGGTTGTTTCCTTCCTTGTTGAAATTCGACTTTGGAGAGTGTGGCCCGTGAATAGTATGCAAGAGTCCATTTTGGACCGACTTGCAGGGCCCCGGTGCTTAGGAAACAGGTTTTTTAATCCCCATTGCCTAAGGCTTTTCCCTACGAGTCGAGACGAATCGAGAAGTTCCCGCAAGGATGTACTAATGTCACAGTTAACCTCTGCTCTTTATGACAAAGGTCCGTTAGGGTCTGTGGTACTAGGATTTTGTCCGTCGTACCGTCGCATTGGCCGATGTATTCCTCGATAGGCAATTTTGCTGTTCGAGCAGCCTTGCGACTTTCGTGTCTCTGATCCCTTCGGAGGCTGGACAAGACGTCTTCAAGCAATCTTCCTAGGCAGTTTGACCGTCAGAAGAGCAAGCGTTAGGAATTTTGCCATGCCGCTTTTCACTTGAAGTTAGGCTCAGTTTGGGAGCCCCGATGAGTCATAACCACTCCACGCTGGTGTGGGATGATCTCCGATAGTCTTTCAGGTTTTATATGAGTTGCCGTCAAGACCCTGAAGCTAGGAATTTGGCATTTGCTTCGTTTGCTGGCATTGCGTCTGCTGTATCGAGACGAATGTCCCAGTTGTCTCTAGGTTGTTGGTGAACCATCGAGGTTTGGAACTAGAGATTTTGTCGTGGCTCCGTTGATTGACTGTCGCGTCTGAATCCTGTTGGAGGAAGAACGCTGTGGTGACATCTCGTCTGCTGCATCGAGATGAACGTTGAGGTGGTAACCACTCCATGCGGGATGATCTCTTGTAGTCTTTCAGGTTTTATATGAATTACCGTCAAGACCCTGAAGCTAGGAATTTGGCCTTCGCTTTGTTTTTTTTAGCGTGTCCGAATCCTGTTGGAGAAAGGACGCTGTAGTGACATCTCGTCTGCTGCATCGAGACTAACGTCGAGGTGGTGACCACTCCGCGCTGGTGTGGGATGATCTCCGGTAGTCTTTCAGGTTTTATATGAGTTACCGTCGAGACCCTGAAGCTAGGAATTTGGCCTTCACTTCATTTTCTTTGGCGTTGCGTCTGCTATATCGAGACGAATGTTACGGTTGTCTTTAGGTTGTTGATGAACCGTCAAGGCTTGGAACTAGGGACTTTGTCGTAGCTCCGTTGTTTGACTGTCGCGTCTGAATCTTGTTGGAGGAAGAACGCTGTGGTGATATCTCGTTTGCAGCATCGAGATGAACGTTGAGGTGGTGACCACTCCATGCGGGATGATCTTCGGTAGTCTTTCAGGTTTTATATGAGTTACCGTCAAGACCCTGAAGCTAGGAATTTGGCCTTAGCTTCGTTTGTTTTAGCGTGTCCGAATCCTGTTGGAGGAAGGATGCTGTAGTGACATCTTGTCTGCTGCATCGAGACGAACGTCGAGGTGGTGACCACTCCGCGCTGGTGTAGGATGATCTTCGGTAGTCTTTCAGGTTTTATATGAGTTACCATCAAGACCCTGAAGCTAGGAATTTGGCCTTCACTTCATTTGTTTTAGCGTGTCCGAATCCTGTTGGAGGAAGGACGCTGTGGTAACATCTCATCTGCTGTATCGAGACGAACGTCGAGGTGGTGACCACTCCATGTGGGATAATCTCCGGTAGTCTTTCAGGTTTTATATGAGTTACCGTCAAGACCCTGAAGCTAGGAATTTGGCCTTTGCTTCATTGTTGACATTGTGTCTGCTATAACGAGACGAATGCTGAGGTGGAGTTGGGATTTTGTCGTCACTCCGCTTTGTTCTGACCATAGGGTCTTTCGTTAACGTTGCATCTGCATCCTACTGGACTACGAAGGAACGCCGTTGTTGACATTGTGTCTGATGTAACGAGACGAATGCTGAGGTGGAGCTGGGATTTTTCCGTCACTCCGCTTTGTGATGTTGCTTCCGTGCCTTGCTGGCATAAGGTGGAACGCTATTGTTGATCTTCTGGGATGCAGATGTGACCGTCAAGTCTTGACTCACTTTCTGGTGGAGCCTGGTGGGATGATATGGTTACCTCTTTGTTTGCGCCCCTGGATTGTATACAGGGATCGATGTGATCTCACATGTAGGGCAAAAAGTTTCATTTTTTTTATTTCTTTCCGCGATGCTCTATCATTTCAGCTTTTTATATCGCGTAAGTTGCGATTGCCCAATCATTTCGGCTATTTTTCGCGGTGCCCAATCATTTCGGCTATTTGTTTTATTTTTACTCATTGATTTTTATTGCGAGTTGCCCAACCATTTCGGCTATTTTGTATACATATATTTTTACTTGCTGATTTTGTTGCAAGTTGCCCTATCATTTCGGCTATTTCATATGCTTTTGTGGCTCGCTGATTTTTATCGCGGGTATGGGATTTTGGATCTGATACCGATTTAGGCATCAGCATCGCTACAATTGGGATATTGCCAGGAGCGAATCATCATTTGCCTCTGTCGATGTCGAACAAAGGTGGCTTGGTAAACAGGGTTAAGATGCCGTCGACTAAGGCTTTTGACTTTATGAGCCGTAAGGGTCTCGTAAAGGTATTTCTTCCTACGAGTCGTGAGGATCTCGCAGGTGCATTTTCTCCTTGAAGATCGTGAGGATCTTAAGTGTATGGTCTCTTGTAAGTCGTAAGGATCTTACAAGAGTGTATTCTCCTTATAAGTCAAGAGGACTTACAAGTGTTTTTTGCCATATGAGCATATCCCAAGTCTCTGGTGGGACTTTATTAGGGAAATGTTTATTCGCGCCCGTGGATTGTATACAAGGGTCAGCATTGAACCGCTTGTAGGGCAACATTGGAGGTTGTGATAGCTTAAGAACAGGTTTAGATCCCTGTAGCTTAAGGCTTTTGAATCCTATGAGCCGTGAGGGTCTCATAGGAGGGTTCTCCTTACGAGTCGTGAGGATCTCGTAAGTGTAATTTCTTCTTAGGAATCGTGGGGATCCCTAAGTGTGTTGTTCCCTTGTGAGTCGTAAGAATCTCACGCAGGTGGTTTCTACTTACAGGGTCGAGAGGACCTTGCAAGTGTCTTTTAACGAGCTTGCGCCCTTTCGAGTTTTCACAAAACTCGCCGGTAGCACTGCTGTTTTTACTCACGGAGCCCTTTCGGGTTTTCATCCGTGCCCATTTCGCTTATGGACGTACCGTTTTCTTTTCTCTTTTTTTATATATTTTTTTATTATTTTTTTGTCATCCTTGGATGCTGCGGTCCGTAGTAGTTTATAAACGTCTCGGTCAACAGCCAGTTTTAGGACATAGTGGTCCATCGTTAGTTTAACGACGTTTCGGTCTGCAGCCAGTTTTAGGACATAGTGGTCCATCGCTAGTTTAAAGACGTTTCGGTCTATGGCACTTTCTCTATGAATGAGCACGATGCCCCGGCATGTCCATCTTTTTCGGATCATGTGGTTGTGGCGAGTTTATCTTCCAGTTTTCGGACAATGCGAACTTGCCTTGTTGATACTGGTCTTCAATCCAGTTTTTGAAGACGAAGAAATCTTCAATTGGATGGCTTACTACTTGGTGGTAAGGGCAGTAATTAGGATTGTTGACATCGCACGGCTGCAACGGACGTTTTGGATCCGGCAGATTGATGAGTCTGTTGCGCATTGCCAGCTCGAACAATTTCCTCGTTTTATCCCGGGGAAACGAGTAAAGACATCCCAGACTCTCCTCGAGAGATGGGCGTGGACGTACATTGCTTTGGAGAACAAGTGGCTTTAACTTGCTCGGCTGTTGTTGAGTATTGACGACAAAAGTCACGTTCCCTTTCCCTTTTTCATTTCGAGGCTCTGTTTTCGAGGAAGATGGTCTATGACCCATCTGATCCAATTGGGCCAGCTTGTCAATCAAGGCCTGGAAAGTAGTCGGCTTGAAAAATATCATGAACTGGGAAATGGTCGCCTGCGGATAAAGAGTTCCCACGAACATGCCCACCGCCGGCGCTTCTTCGATGCGCTGCTCGCACTTTGACCATAAATTTCTCCACTGTATTGCATATTGCACCCATGTTTCTCCTGGCTTTACCCTGGCGTTAATCAATGATGTTATTGGGGTGCGTTCACTAGCACTCGCAAAACGCTGGGTGAATAGTATCTCCATCTCTGCAAAAGTTTTGACGGAGTCGTTGGACAGCTCCGAATACCATTCAAAGGCCGTTTCCGCCAAGCTGCCGACGAACTGACGAAGTAGCAGCTTATCGTCACCTCCGGTGTTGCCGCATAAGGCTCTGAATTGAGCGACGTGCTGATGCGGATTTCACGTCCCTTTATAAACATGGAATTTGGGGATCGTGTATCCCGGCGGGTACTTGATCTGATCGTACCACCCTGGATATGGTCGCCCAGTTTTAACAATTTGGTCGGCCGCTTCATTCGCTTAGTGAGCTCGTATTTGCTGGGAAATGTAATCATCTAGAGCGGCCTTAGAGATGGTCTCTTCTTTGGCTGCTGAAAGAGCCTGAGGAGGATTCGATGTCTCCCCTCTATCGTATTCAACGATGATTGGGGGATCTTCAGCTGGAGGTTCCGGCTGTAACATCATGCCGGCCATGTCTTGGAACAAAAGAGCCATTCTTTTTATATTGGCTGCATGCTCTGCGGCCTCCTTTTCTTTCCTCTCGAGCATTCTTCGGAGGAACTCGGTATCAGTTTCCTGTTCCCGACGCTGCTCCGAGGTTTCTGGATTTTCTTGTGGCCCAGTGAGTGCGGCCATTGCAGTCAGCATCTCCTGAAGTTTCTGCTGCTGTTGCTCATGAGCCTTAGTCACTGATCGCGTAAGCGGTCGATGACCTATGGAAATACGGCTATCCTCTTTTCCGGATGCCATAAAGACGGTATGCACCACCATGCCCCCAGACTTAGGGCGTTTAGACTCAGCGTTCTTTCGGTTCGTCGCGGACACGGGGGCCTTCTCTGGCCTCCTTCGCTTATGAGCGGTTGACGTTGAGGGAGCCGTTGCAGCGGGCACCTAGACGGCTGTCGCCTTTTGTGGCTTGACAGGATGGTTTTCTCCTTGTCAAGCTTTAAGCTTCTTTGATTGGAGAGAGTAGTCCTGGTCGATCACCGATTTCTGGACCTGTCGCCAGACTTTATAAATTTTTTAGGACAGCCGTTGAGGGGGCTGCTCCGGCTTCTTTTCTATAGTGATCTCCATAGGTGGAGGAAATCTCTTCAGCGTGGCAGTTGGAGAGTTCTTGCGGACCCTCCTTAGCGGTTCGAAGCTGTTCCCAGTTGGAACAGCAGCATTGATTCCCACCGTTGGAGCTGGTGGAGTCAGTCCAGAAGGAGAGTTGCCCCCAGCCTTCCTTACTCGGCACCAGTAGCGACGTCGAGCTTGTCGAGCCGTTGGGATTATCTCAGCTGTAGGGGTGACTTCCTCATGCCCCCTGTGTTGGTCAGAAATTGTCGTTGTCAGCCTATTGAAGACTGATGTCCGCTTAGTGGAGATGGCCAACCTATCGAAGGCAGACTTCCGAGCAGGGAAAGCAGCCTTGACGATTTCGTCTAGAACGGGAGCTGAAACAGTCAGTCTTGTGAAGACCGATCCTTTGGCAGGAGAAGCCACTTTGACGACTTCAGGAGAAGGAATGGCTATCCTTTTCGGGATAACCCTTTCTGGTATTGCAGGCTTCTTCATGGGCCCACATGAGTTTTGGCCTAACCTGTCAAAGACTGAGCCGCTTGGTTTTGGCAACCCTCTGAGAGGGGACGCAGTAGTAGCAAGCCGATCGAAGACCGACTTCTTGGGAGCTTCTTGTGATGGTACAGCGGTGTTGAAGCTCATCGGCGGGAGCATGGTCCCGAAGAACAATCCGATGGTAGCCTGCGTTACCTGCTCTACCGGTTTTGTGAAAAGGGAGGTCGCTTGGGGGCCGTAGGTTACACCTCCAGATGAGGTGGAACGGGAGTTGCAGTTGCAGTTGGTGCAGGTTGAAGCCATTGATCTTCTGTTTTCTACACGGAGCAAGACACCAAATCTTAGTATCTCGAACCCAAGGGCAACCATATCAAACCGCGATTCGTTCGCGAACACGATACACGAAGTGTGGAGTGGAAAGAGGAAAAGGTCCCACCGCGCTTGCCAGAATCTGTTTACCGCCGAAAGATACGACCGGGACGTTGGGACGTCACGAGCCTGAATTTCGAAGGCAGGTGCTAATTGGTGCTATCCGTCCACCTCTCCGAAGATGCCAAGTTGATTTATGACACCATATATCGAAGGTTTAAACGGATGCGACCGATGTAGCAGACTTCGTCAGATTCCCCCTCATTTGAGGGGGTTTTGATTGTGGGGACGCTCTTCCCTGCAGGCGCAACCCCCTGCAGTTAATTACGCTACCGCATCGCGGTAACCACTTTCTCCTTCTCCAGATGGTCACTTCATGTCGTGGGTGTTTGTTTTGTTTTTGGTTGCCCGTGGATTGTATACGGAGACTAATTTATGTCGTCGCCCGTAGGGCGTGGATTAGTCCAAATCCGTATTTTCTTAGATTTGGGTTTTGGTTTGGGTTTAAGGATACGTTAGTCTCATTTGAGACTAAGATCAACTTAAACGTATGTTAAGGATACGTTAGTCTAATTTTAGACTAAGATCAACTTAACGGGATCATTTAGATCCAACAAAAGAGCATTTGGGTTCTATCGTTTAGTTTAGGGACATTGCGGTCGATTATCAGTTTAAGGACATGGTGGTCCAAGGTTAAGGACATAATAGTCCGTGGGTTTAAAAGGACCCCACAGTACGAGGTTAAGGACATCGTAGTCTGTGGGCTTAAAGGGACCCCACAGTCCGAGGTTAAGGACATCGTAGTCCGTGGGCTTAAAGGGACCCCACAGTCCGAGGTTAAGGACATCGTAGTCCGTGGGCTTAAAGGGACCCCCACAGTCCGAGGTTAAGGACATCGTAGTCCGTGGTCTTAAAGGGACCCCACAGTCCGAGGTTAAGGACATCGTAGTCCGTGGGTTTAAAGGGACCCCACAGTCCGAGGTTAAGGACTTCGTAGTCCGTGGGCTTAAGGAACCCACAATCCAGGTTAAGGACAATGTAGTCCGTGGGTTTAAGGACCCCACAGTCCGAGGTTAAGGACATCGTAGTCCGTGGGTTTAAAGGGACCCACAGTCCGAGGTTAAGGACATTGTAGTCTGTGGGTTAAAGGGACCCTACAGTCCGAGGTTAAGGACATCGTAGTCCGTGGGCTTAAGGACCCTACAGTCCAGGTTAAGGACATCGTAGTCCGTGAGTTTAAGGACCCCACAGTACGTAGAGTGTTTGGTTGTCGGGACCCGTCACCTCTCTGAAGACGTTGAAGGATTACAACGAAAAATATCAGAGGAGTAAAGAGATGTACCCTTGAACCGGTGTGAATTGGTTGAAAAATCTGTAGTCCAATTTGGAACTAAGATCTGTTAAATATTCATGAGCAGATGAGCTCAATTAATATGGGTTGAGGACTTATGGCCAGTCTTGGGCTAAGTCCAATAAATGTTTAACATTTTATTTTAGGCTGTTGAGCCTTTATTTGGTCTTGGGCCTTTTAATAATGCTGAGCATTAGATCTTGATATTTTTTGTCTTCATCAGAACCTTGGCTCATTAAAGAACAATTTGTGTTCATTCAGCGCAACATATGGTGCGCTAGGCGCTTTGCGCCAATCAAAAAGTACAGTGTGCTTCTGCCACGTGGCGCGCATGTAAGTGTTGCGCTCCGCGCTAAGCGCAGATGCCAGTTTGTGAGCGCTGAACGCTAGTCCATGAGCGCATTGCGCTGGCGCATACGTGAATGACACGTGTTGCGCTTGGCGCTGAGCGCCAGCCCATGAGCACGGTGCGTTGTTTCAGAAGCGCAAAGCGCAAGTTGCATACGTGGTTGACACGTGGCACATTTTGGTGCTGAGCACCGGTCCAGAGAGCCAGAAGCATTGTTCAAGAGCGCAAGGCGCATTTCAATAGCGCAAAGCGCATTTGATCAATTTTTATGATCTGTGATCAAATTTATGTTCTTTTAAAAGAGACTTTGTCTCAAGATTCAAGAACAATAGTTCTTATTTTTGAAAGGGCTTTACCTTTATAGATCAATGATCTGTGTGAAGAATATGTTCTTCTTTTATTATGTGATGAGATCTTTTGATCTTTTTAATGAAAGACTTTGGTCTTTGTAGATCTATGATCTTTTAAGAAGATAATTCTTCTTTTTATGAGATGATTTCATCTCTGTGCTCATCATTCATCATTTTTATATTGAAGAAATGATCTTCTTTCAAGAGCTTGCTCTCTTTCTTTTAATTTTTCAAAGTTTATGGGGTTTTTTTTTCTATATCAGACTTGAAGTCTTGGGGCCTTTATATAGGGCAAGTTGATTTGTTGAATCAGTTAAAGAGATCTTTCTCTGATTGATTTGGGGATGTTTCCCTACCATTGGATCTTTGATCCTAGGGCTTCTGTTTTGCAAAAGGCAATCTTCTTGTTTTAACAAGATTGGAAAATCTTTCCATAATAGAATTTTAATTCTGATTAATTAATGATTTATCATTATTATTAGATCTTTTGATCTAATGGTGGGGAATTTTTAATTCCAATGCTAGTGCACCCGTGCTTTGCACGTGGTGCGCTGCTCAGAGCGCAGCACACCTTGCGCTAGAGCACTTGTGTTTGACACGTGGTGCGCTGCTCAGAGCGCAACACGTGGTGCGCTGCTCAAAGCGCAGTTCTCCCTGCACTAGCGCACCCGTGTTTGACACGTGGCGCGCAGCGCGCCTAGCGCTAGCGCATACATGGTGCACTGCCTAGGGCGCAGCGCACCTGGCGCTAGCGCATCCGTGTTTGACACGTGGCGCGCAGTGCCCCTAGCGCTGGATCTGAAACGTTGCTTCAATTTTTTGAAATTCAAATTTCAAACAGAGCTTTGCTCTGATTGGGGGAAACAGTTGGGTATGAGATACTACAACACATGGCCTTAGTGCAAGTGGGAGATTGTTAGGAATATGTATGCCCTAGAAGCCATTATTGTACATGTGATGTATATTATAGTGGATGCTTGGACATATATATAGAGGAATTTATTGCTCGACATGATATTATGCTATCTGGTTACTCTTTATCTTAACATGTTGACTTGTATTCTTTACTGTCTTGCTTTCACATATTGATAAAGCCCTTAGGATATATACTTGACTACCAGGATTATGATGAGATCATACTAGTGGGACCAGGGTGGTTCACAAGTACATCCTTTAATCGGTTCCTAGTCGTGGGAATATCGAGACCAGGACATCGATATTCCAGTGTAGACTAGTGTGTACGTTTCTTGTCCCTTAGAGGGCGATGGTTGATCCTACAATCATTGGTGTGTGACATCAAAGATTGTACACGGGTGCTCATTAGAGAATGGGTACACCGAATAGGACTCGCCAAGGACTCCTATGTGGTAGTTACCTATCGTCAGATAGCAGTCCTCTGGTGACACTAGTACAGGTTAGTCTATAGACCCGAGATCGTCATAGAGTCTTGTGTGGCTCCCACTGTTCTTTGATTTCCTCCCTACCACGGCTCAAAGAAGTCGTGCAAACAGGTGGATTTTGGGTACAGTCCCGAGTCATATGGAGACAATGAGCGATAGGAGGGGTTTCGTCTCTCCTAGTATTGGGGGTTGATGTTGCGCTATGCTCGATTGGCTATAACTGGAAGTCCCTTGCCAGGGCTGCTGCTGAGATTTACTGATAAGAGTTATCAATAGTTTCTCAAACCGTTATAGGCCAGACATCGGCATGACTTATCACGTTATTGGGGTTGACGTTTACTACCCCTAGACAAGATATGCGACATATCAGACGAAGAGACCGGACTGTACGGTAGTGTTACTGATAGGCTTCATGGAGAGTATGGATGAGCTTGCTTGCTGATCTTCATATCGCTCAATACCCGGGTAGCCGTTACGTCCAGCTAGTACCGCTGACGGCTTGTAGGTGATTGATGTGATCATCACCAACTGCTTGCGTATTGACGAGTCTTCAGAGTCCTACACAGAAGTTTCCTGGTTCGAGCGAAACGAAGTAGGGCACATATGTTGATATGTGCGTGGGCCTGATTAAATATAAATATATGATACCGTATTATAATCTGGCAGTTATCTGATGTCGGTCAGGTTATATGTGATATAACTGGATTATCGAATCAAGTGTTGGTTTGATAATGTGATATTCAGATTAATGATATTAGTCGGTTTTATGTGATATAACCGGATTATTAGATCAAGTGTTAATTTAATAATGTGATATATATTATATGTGATATAATTATATCTTAACTAATATCATTAGCTCACTAATTGCTTTATTTATATATATATATATACATATTAATGTATATTTGATATATATATATATATATATTATATGAAGCATGGCATGTTTTTCTATTTTTAGAAAATAGAAAAAATGGGGTGTAAATTGTGGAGATATTTGTGGAATGGGCAAGACATGGGTTTTATTATTTGTATATTAGTCTTGACTCACTATTCAAGCATGATTGCAATTTAGAATTGCAATTTTATTCCATGCTTGAATAAGTGAGGAAAAAGATAGCCATTTTGAGTTTACTCTCATCATTTTCATTCTTCATGCCTTAGCCATTCTTAAGCTCTTGCTTCCTCTTGCTCTCTACAATTTTCTTCACCCCACTTCCAAGTTTAAACCCTCACATGTGATGTGAATCATTGAACTTGTGAAAACCTTAGTGAGCAAATTAAACCCCTACTTCACCAACACACATTAGATTAGCAATTTGATGTAGAGTGTTGCCTTCACTAATGAGATTAGTAAAGGGTTAGCTTGAGCTTGTGGACTTCGGGTGGATCGTCTTTGGCGCGAAGATCATAAAGGAGGTTCGTTCAACTCGAAGAGAAGCCTAGTAGAGTCACGTGGACTTCAACCCGGAGCTTTTGAAGAGAAGTACTCGAACTACAAAGGCTGTATGCTCTTTTCTTCTCTTTAGTTCATCACATCACAAAGGAAACCCCTAAATAATCTAGTAAAGATCTTGTTAGTCTAACTTAGCACCTAATAAAATTAAAATTTGGCATGCTTGATGCCTCTAGAATCTCATGGTGGTGCTAAGGTCGACTTTCACCACCTTGGTCAAATTGACCCGTACTTTTTCCCTGACTCCATCATGCTCCATTTAAGCCTCTGGGGTATTTCTTTTTAGCTGTGGAGATTTCTATATATAGCAGTTCACAGAGGAAGCTTGTAGTTGGTTTTTTAGTTGGAAATTGGTTGTATACTTCATAATCGCTTTTTCTTCCCTCTTTGAGCTCTCATTTAAGAGCTCCATTATGGAGGTTGAAGTTGTTATCTAATCTTGTAACTCAATTCCCTCCATTGTTAATAATACTTGCGCTCTTTTGTTTTAGTTCATTTGCTCATTTTCTTTACTTGTTCTTTATGTTTCATTGCTTTTGTATTTCTCTTTTGTTTCTCTTTGTGATGATGATTGAGCAAGTTTCTTGGCTATGGTAATGGTAAGGTTAAGAGATTAATGGCAAAGCCTTCCTCTCATTTCTGTTTGATTAATTTTTATGCTCAGTATGATTGTAACTTTGAGATTGTATTATGGTTATTGTTTGATAGGGTATTTAGTATTCAATGATTACATGTAACATTTAACTTATGCCCTATTATCTCAATACATCTATAAGCAATGTTAAACTTAGAATCAATATTAGTGTTAAGCTACCTAAGTTATTTAGATAGGGTATTTTGCTTGATGTTGTTTGACACCCTTCTTTAAGCATATACCCTATACTATCGCCCACCTACTTAGCAAGTTTAATGTTGACTTTACTTCTAATGTGCTATTTGATGTTTGTTGATATTTTATACTTTGTGATCCTTAGTGATTTGCTTTGATACTACATACTTGGACATACAAATGGTAAGTAAGAACGTAATGGATTCGATTGATCGAGAGAGGGAGAATTGAAGGTGTAGCCACGAATCACTCATCCAAGCCGGAGCTAAGGCCACTTTACCATTTCTTATAAATTTGTATTTTCTAATTTGTGAAAACAAACCGACATTCTTTTCTTTGAACTTTTAATAACAACGCTTAATCACCAATTCCCTGTGGATCGACCCGTATTTGCTGGCTAGCTGCAACGAGCCGTGCACTTGCGGTTATAAATTTTAAAACGAGACATAGCTCGCGTGCGCCTCATTTCTAAACATAAATCGTTCTTTAAGATCGAACGGCGTGCACGGGTGAAATCCCAACAAGCAACGCGTTTTCCAACAGGCCCAATGCAATTACCCCAAATACCAGGCCTTTACCATTATAGCCGAGGAGGCTGAGTCCATAGGGCAAGTTATCACAGGTACTTTTTCTGATTGAATCAATCTTCCTTTCATGTGCCTTACTTGTTTTCTTTCGTTTGCGACCCTTGGTTAAGATCACTCTTTAACCTTTCCCTTAAACAAACATAGGTATTGTCTTAGTAACTTCTATACCTGCACTCGCGCTTTTGACTCTGGAACATCCTAATGCCCCCAAAAGTTTGTATATGCCCACTCAATTCCAGTGGCACCCCTCATCACTGGATGGAATATCAACACAGGAAGCGGCGAAATAATGTCCACTATGGGATACGACCTACGTCCTATAGTGATCTGTGGCCGAGGATTCTACACCAATTTTATAGTGATAGATATACTGAACTTCGACATAGTTCTGGGCATGGACTGGTTGGGGGACATTCTATGCTACCATTGACTGGGGCTAAAGGAAGGCAGTGTTCGAGATCCCTAATTATCTGATGTTCAACTTCGATAGTGGAAGTCGGTCCTTAGATACAACAACCTATAGAGCTATACCGAGAGAAGAGGAAGTGCTGAACACCCTACAGACGGAGGAAGAGTTGCCCATGGTGGTTTGGGAGATCGAGGAGTGATACATTCGGGAAGCGCAGAAATCTCAGCCCACGATTCATCGTCCCGTTCGACATCTTAGAATGAGATGGTATAGTTGCGTATCGATTGGCCTTACCACCATCGTTGGAAGGCATACACAACGTTTTCCGTATATCGCAACTAAGGAAGTATGTCGGCGACCCTAGTCACATCGTGAATCATTCATAAATCACCTTGGGGGCCGACCTAACCTATTAGCAACAATCAGTTGAAATCTTAGACCGGAAAGAGAAAACCCTGAGGAACAAGACAGTTCAACTCGTTAGGGTTATATGGAAGAAGGACTCCCCAGACGGGTCTACGTGTAAGAGAGAGGACGAGATGAGATAACGTTATCCCCATCTTTTTGTAACTCCCCTCTATGTAAACTTTTCATACTCCTGTAATTTCGAGAACGAAATTGTTTTAAGGAAGGTAGATTATAACGTCCGTGTTTTCTAATATTTTATAAGAGGTCTTTTTGTAATTTTTGTGCTGTCAAATATTTATTTATGTGCTCCTTTTGATGGAAAATCCTTTTATAAGATTGTTTTATATTTAAAACTAATTTAAGTAATTTTTAAGAATTTAAATATAATTATTAGGATTTTCTAAAGTTTATTTTAAAGGCTTTTACAATTTTCCTTGCATAAAAATAATTATTTTAGTGCTTCCTTTGTTGGAAAACACTTTAAAAAGGTTTTTCTATATTTAAAATTAATTAATATAAATTTAGGAATTTTTAAGGGTTTAAATTGAAGTTTTAGAAAGGGAAAATAATTTATGAAAATTATCAAAGAATTAAAAATAAAACTATTTTTAGACAAAATTTTTATAAAAGAAATAAATATTAAAAAAGATTTTCCTAATTTTTCCAATACTTTAACTATTTTTAAATAATTTTTCTAATTAAAAATCCATTTTTATTAAACAGTTTTGTGTTAAAAAACTAAAAGAAAAAAAAATAAAAAATAAAAAGGTGGAGGATCGGAGGGCGTCGGATCGACTGATCCAACGGCCCAAGACGCCCCCACGTGAGGGGCGGCCGCATGGGGATCCATGCCTGCACGGGCAGGTGTGCCCACACGGGCGGCTCATGCCCACGTGGGTGAGCGAGGACCGTTGGATCCCTCGATCCAACAGCTGAGGCTCACGCGAGGGTAACGGCCATGCGATGGGCACGTAAAGGCGGCGTGGGTTCAGACGGTGGTCGATGGCAGATCCGGCTCGGGTTTAGTTATCTGGACCCAATAAAAACCCCTATTTCTAACTTGATTTTCTCGCAATTTTCTCCATCAAAAATTCTGAAAAAAAATATCACTGTCTTCGTCTCATCATCGCCTACGCTACGGTGGCGTCCAAGTGCTTGGGAAAAAGCCAAGGAAGGAGATTTTCGCGTTACGGTGTCGCTCGACGTCCTCAACCCCATTCCTTTAACTCGTCTCAAAAGGTAGGATCCGTCTCGCTCCCACTCAATCTTGTCGTCTTTCTATGCATGTTATATCTGTTCTAATAATGTCACCAACTTCTAAATTCTAATTTGAACTTTAAATATGTTTTGTTAGATTCCAATCATTAAACACGACAAAAGCCGTTATGTTACCCATACTCCATAATGAAATTATTTCAGGAGGTAACAAGCTATCCCTTTACTTACGGTTACTTTATAATTACAAACATGCCGTTAAATATTTTTAGATTTAAATACTTGTTGAAACATTACTAATTTGTACTATTAATTAATCGAACTTGCACATCCACCACTATTGCATTGTATATATCATACTGCTTAATGTAAAATAATTCATTTTAATGGATAAATTATAACATAACCCTCATTATAATTATTTAAGTAACCTGACATTAACTTGACATCAGTAAGAGTATATATTTATATACATACCACTAATTGTAATACAATGTAATCTCCTGTGCGTAATAATTAATATAAATATAAATATAAATTTACATTTTAACTTTTAATATTATACACCACTTTCAACGTCTGTGATTATCAATTAATCTTCATGTCGAAACAACTATAATTTATCTATACTACTCCTTCCTTTTATTATTTTACAAATAACCTCTAAACCCATAAATCACCATCTTATAAGCCGAAGTGCCGTCCGAATTTAGTCCGAATTTAGAGTAAACTAAAATATTCCAAATACCGTATTTTTTACATAAAAACCCCTCGAGATTTTAAATACCGTATTTTTACATAAAACGCCCTAAAAATTTAGCAATGTCGTATTTTCACATAAATACCCTACATTTTCCAAATAACATATTTTCACATAAATACCCTAACCTTTCCAAATACCGTGTTTTCAAATAAATAGCCTAGGATTACCAAGACTAGTATTTTTAAATAAATACCCTGTCCTTTTTAAAAGTCGTATTTTTAATTAAATACCATAAACTTCTAAAGTCATAATTGCATCTGATTCTCCATTCAGTTGATCCCAATTAATTAGAACAGTTGGTGGGTTTACGTGGCATCTTATCTCTTGAGCCTCGAGGAGCCAGAGATAAGACACCGTACACCTGTCTCTAAAAAGAAAAATGTAGAGATTTAATAATTAAACAACATCTGTAAAAGAAAGAGCTAGCAAGGATTGGTTCCATTTGCCTACCCTTCCTATATAAATAGAGTGGGTTCACAGAGTCAAGGCATTCTTTAGGGAAACTGGATCACATGGATATTGACCAATATTAATCAAATCTCATGATATAACATAAGACATACTATCCAGTACAGTTAAAATTGGAAATCCTAGGTATGGAATACTTATTGATGACTCCGATATACGGATATGGCCTTATGCTAATGATGACTTCGATATGCGGGCGTGACCTAATACTATTGAAATTCTATGCTAGGTAGAACTACGTGCCAACGGTATAATAATGTTAAAACACCGCCGTATCAATTGTTATCGTGCAGACATTAGAGTAATTGATAAGAAAAGATGAAATTTTGGAATGTTCTGTGTACGTAGTAAGAGGAAAATAAAAGGAAAAGTTAAAACAACCAAGAAATAATAAAAGAAAAGAAAAGAAAGAAAAAGTGGGCCGGGGTGTGTGTTGGGTGGGGGTGGATAATGGTAGTGAAAGCTAGGGTATCAACCTTCCTCTTTATATCCTTTCCTTTTCCACACCCACACACACAAGAGAGAGAGAGAGAGAGAGTTGCTGCAGGTATAAGAAGGAGACTGACATGGGTTTGATGTAGTCTCTGCTAATATTAAAATTAAAATAAATTTTAAAAAAAGAAAGAAAACAGACACGAATTGTTAAAAAGATCTCCTGTCTCTCTGAGCTCTCTTGTCTCTCACAAGCTTGAGATAGAGAGATCTATCGATCTATGATGGGTTTCTGATGTCGTTGTTACAAGTTCCTAAAAGAAAGGGGTAGAAAAATTAAGGAGCAGCCAGCAAGAGATCATATATAGAATTCCATTCTTATATCATCAGCACCCCCACGTGCTAGCATCAAGGTATTAGTAGCAGCACTTTTTTTTCCCCCATGAAAGAAACTTAATATATTTAGCTATATATATATATTAGTTATGCATCGAAGCCTTTGATGAAGATGGCTCCTCTTAATTATCTCTCTCCCCTCTCTTCTCTCTTCTCTTCTTCATTATCTTGTTATTATTATGACCTAGAATTATTGCATGAGAGATGTAGCCTTGTTCATGCAATGATCATCTTGCTTGTCCTAGAGAGATTTTGGATATATCTTGAAGTAAATCGCCAGAAATAATCCCTTTCCCCTTGTTAATTTCATGAATTTTGCAGACAAGTATAATCCATGGCGGCCTATTTCCACCACGGCAGCGAGGCCGAGATCCAGCCCGACAACGGAGGAGCCCTGCAAACCCTCTACCTCATGAACCCTAGCTTCGTCGGCTACTCCGAAACCCCCGCCGCCGCTCACCAGACCAACATGCTCTTCTTGAATTCCCCTCTCAGCTCTCTCATGACCTCGATCCCCCAACAACAGCCCCACCAGCACCTCGTCGGCATCCCTCTCCAACCGCCACAAGATTCCTCCGCCTCCAGCAGCCGCCAGATGGCGTCCCAGCCCGACCATCAGTACAACAACAACCTGTGGGCCCCGGCGGTTTCCACCAGCACGAATTTCCTCGGCGGCCAGCCGCAATTGGCCGGCCCCGGCCCCGGCCCCGGCCCCGCACGGAGTATCGATAACGGGGTGTCGGTGATGGCGCAGCAGGGACTGTCGTTGAGCTTGACGTCGCCGCGGCAGCATCAGCAGCTGCAGCAGACGCCGCTGAGCATGCTGACCGGGTCCAAGTATTTGAAGATCGCGCAGCAGTTGCTGGACGAAGTGGTCAGCGTCGGGAAAGGGGAGAAGGGAGAGATTAGTGAGTTGAAGAGAGAGGTCATGGGGAAGGGTTGTGGTAGTAGTTTCAGTAAAGATTTGGAAGGTGATGGTGCTGGTGGTGATCATGGGAAGAAAGCTGCAGGGGTTGAGCTCTCTACTGCAGAGAGGCAGGAGCTGCAGATGAAGAAGGCTAAGCTTGCTAATATGCTTGATGAGGTAATCAATTGCTTTTCTTATTTAATTAGTTTCATCATTGATTCATTGATACGAGCATAAATTAATGTTTTTGTTTGGTGGTTTGGTTTTTGATTGATCTAAATTAATTTTGAACATTCCATGCATGTAGGCAACAAGAATTGGTTTCACCATTTTTCTTGAGTTTTTCAGTTTGGTTTTATGGAAAAAAGAAAATTCTCTCTTTTTTTGTGATTTGGCAGTATGTGGAACAGAGAACCCAAGAAAGGTGCAGAGTCTAGAAAAAAATTCAAAAGATTTTGATCTTTCACAACTTTATTTGACAGAATAAAGTCATGCTGTCTTGTGTTTCTAAATCTTTAACATAAGTGTATGGGTCTTCCTCAGAATATAGAATATCTAAATAAAATACTCCAGGCAAATTCTTACAAGCCCTGCTATTTGTTTCTTGAAAGCTGGTAGAATAGTTAATCCCCAAATTTATTATAAGACTTCAATGAGATAAACCCATACAAAATAGAATCTCGATATTCTTAAGCAAATGATAAGTAATAGTTTAGGACAACCAATTTCCTCAAAAGAAAGTACCAGTTATTGATATTGACTCATTGATGAAACACAGATACATAAAAGAATTCCTCTGCTTCTACTAGTTTTGTATCCTGAATTAAACAAATAAAAAAATTCTTGGATTTCAGGTCGAACAAAGATACAAACAGTATCACCAGCAGATGCGAATCGTGGTCTCGTCCTTCGAAGCCATGGCAGGATTTGGCTCTGCAAAAACCTACACATCTCTTGCTCTTCAAACAATCTCAAAGCAGTTTCGGTGCCTTCGAGATGCTATCTCGGGCCAAATTAGGGCAACAAGCAACAGCTTAGGAGAAGAAGATTGCCTTACTGGTGGGAACAAGTCAATTGGCTTGAGGCTTAAGTTCGTCGACCATCACCTCAGGCAGCAGAGGGCGCTTCAACAGCTCGGCATGATTCAGAACAATGCCTGGAGACCTCAGAGAGGATTGCCTGAACGAGCGGTTTCAGTGCTCCGAGCTTGGCTCTTTGAGCACTTCTTGCATCCGTGAGCAATCCGAACCTGAAACATTGCACAATATTAGTTACAGAGAATGGGTATTATATGTCATTGAAAGAAATACATGAGATAATTATCGCTCTCGACTGATTAAATATTTAAATCAAGACTGAAATTTAAAAATATTCTCACGCATCCACCCCAAAAGTTAGTCATCAACCACAACAACGAAGCTTGATAAATTTGCTAATCAGCACATAATAGTTGCTTTCTTTAGGGGTGAAGATTTTTCTTAATTTACCGGCAATGCTTATTGTATATCTTCTAAATTGTAAATATTTGAACTCTGCTTCATTTCATTTTCAATGAGATGTTTCTAATTATCCGTTTTCTCCAAACAAAACAAAAATTTATGTTTGAAAATATTGTTCAGTTAATTACAATGAACACATATGTCCTCAAATACTAGAAGTTTACGCATGCATCTCACAGGTACAATCTCGATGCTAGCATTGTTTTATACCCAAAAAGCTTTAATTCAGTCGTCCTGGGAAATTGCAGGTACCCGAAGGATTCGGATAAACACATGCTCGCAAAGCAAACAGGCCTCACCAGGAGCCAGGTATTTTGATGAACTACACTCTTCTTATATCAGATATAAAGATATTAAAGGCGAAAATTGAACTCTTTAACTTGGGGAAATGTAGGTATCGAACTGGTTTATAAATGCTAGAGTTCGTCTCTGGAAGCCAATGGTGGAGGAAATGTACTTAGAGGAGACCAAAGAACAAGAACAGAAAAACGGCGGCGATGACAAGACAAGCAAGAGTGAAGGGAGCAAGCATTCCACATCCAAGTCCATCTCTCAACAAGCAAACAGCAGCACTCCATCAAGAACAGAGCAAAATGATCCAAACCCAAAACCTCCACAAATCCCGATCCACACACCAGACTTTGGAATGCTTGACGAAGCTTCGATTATGCAACAGAGGCTGAAGAAGATGCAAAACGATGACTCGATTCACCAAAACGCAATGCATAACCAAATAGGCATCGAGATGAAGCCCGACGAGTTAACCAACCGCGAACTCCTAATGAAGTTCATGGATCAAGGTGGCAGGTTTGGGGGTTACCCGATCGAACAATTCGCACCGAGGTTCAGAAACAATGGCGTCTCTCTCACACTCGGGCTTCCACATTGTGAATCTCTCTCATTATCGGGGTCTCAACAGCCATCATATCTTTCAAACGAGAGCATTCCTTTGGAAAACAACTACTTCGGCCTAAACAACAACGGCAACAACCCAAGTGCTTCGCATCCTCCCAATGGCTATGAGAGCATCAACATTCAGAATAGGAAGAGGTTTGCTGCTCAGCTGCTACCAGACTTCGTAGCTTGATTCTTTATATATGTAACCTAGATTTCTAGATTGGAGTGTTTTACGATGCTTGTAAAGTATTGGAATTGGGGTAAGAACTATAGTGTATAGAAGTATAGTTTCAGTTTACAAAGTTATACTTGATATATAGCTAGGATCATTTGTGCTTGGGATTTGAGTGGGATAAAAAGCAAAGGAATGTAATCATGTATATTGCTTCAATAGATGACAAATAAGGAACATGCAAGATTTTCTTTAATAATATATGATAATGTAGGATACATACAAAGTGGTTATGATCAAAAAATTTTATAATTAAATTCTCCTGTATGACCTTATCCAACCAAAAACAGGGTTGGATTTATGACATGCATAAAGTTTCAAAGATAGGGTTGGAAAATTCTCTTGTTAGAACCTCTTTATCACATGCATAAACATAGGGTTGGGTTGGCCGTTTGTTTTAATGTGATATAAAATCAAATTTGGATGAATTCACTGCCTAATTTTGAATTGGAAGAGGCTCTAGGACCCATTTGGTTATGAGAATTTAAAGAAGTTTGGATGAGAAGAGACTCAAGGGCCCAGAGACCTCATAACTCTTTGGAACAGCAGGCAACTTTCCCTCACGGTGGTCAAAACAGGGTATGCCTATTTCTAATAATATTAATATAATATATATAATTGACAAGGGTTAATTCTATATAATACCCGCATCCTGCATTAGGCAGCAGTCATGGCTCGAGTCATGTCATATTCTATAGCCATCGGTACTGATCTTAGAGGTCTCAAATCTCCCAGTGCTTGTAAACCAATTGAGAGGTTAAAAGTGTTAGAATGATGCATAGATGAAGGGGATTGTACGCAATTAAACCTCTACAAAATCCTCTTCCTTCAAAAAGTTCCATCTTTGTGAAGGAATAGAAAACCTCCCTCTTACTCCTGATTTGACCCATATGCCTGTCTTACTCTCTCTCCAAAAAAGTTAAGACTCTTCTAACTTGTATCCCTTGAATTGCAATATGGAACCTAGGTCCATATTGGACCAAATGATTGAACAGGAAAGGGAAAGAGAACAAGGGAGGAAAAGCTTCAATAGTGGGACCAAACCTACAAGGACTTTCTTTCTCCATATCATGAAAGGGCACCCATGTTTGAACAGGAACATATGAATTGAAGCCTATCATTCGATGCATCTCATCATAGCATTCATAGGTTGCCAACCAATGTAGTACTTCAGATAAGTCACAAGGAAAAAAAAGCTTTTGGTGTAGGGTATAGTTATTAGTGAGTGAAAAGGAATAAAAAGTTTATGATTGATACAGAGGGGGAGAGTTGGCCAACAATGCCCAACAAGCTTCACTCATCCCATGAGTTTATGTGTGTTGTTTGTATGTTGGGGTGAGTTCTACATACACAATGTGTATGAATCCGCGTCGCTTAAAAGTCTTCTTATTGGTGGTCATGAATGTATATTACATTCTGTACAGAATGTAGTCATGCAGCAAAAGAACCGTCAACAAATGTTTTTTCGATCAATTGCCTGGCGTATATCGTGTCAGTAATCCCAGTAGAATATTCCCAATGTACCATCGGGGTTGCAATATTTTTCATGCAGTAACAAGGGTCCATATGTCATGGAAAAAGAAAACAAAACTTTTTAAGATGAGATGGCTATGAAAAGTTGAGTGTAAGGTTTGAACTTGTGAGCAACAGAGAAGCTTCTTTAATTAAATGGGGGGCCGAAGAGTGAAGAACTGTTTTGGTTTCCAAGGTGATATGGGACAAATAGTGTCATAGGGGTCTTGATTGGGGTCTCACAAGCACTCAACTAATAGAGGATTCAAAGACATCTGTAAAAAGAAAGGTAATGGCTTCTACCCAACTCTTGCAATCATTCCAAAAGTGTGGGTACCATAAAACTTTTCTTTGATAAAAGGAAAAAAAATTCCAAACGAGCAACAGGAGCCATAATTCTCCGAGTTCGATGAGTTTGTTAGGATATGTTTTTCCAGCCAACATATAGGCCAAAGATCCTCTAGTAGGGATATTATGAGTATCAAAGTGAAAGGCCTCAAGATTGGGTTTCCAACTAGAGCTGTTTAAGTGCCCAATGTTCCAAGTGTCCGCCGACGGCGCTGAAATGTCGGTTTTGAGAAAAAAATGATACGGACATACAAAAATATTTCGGTTAACGATATTCGGTGAATATCGGGCAACATTTCGTGATTTCGGCCGAAATCACGAAATGTTGCCGACATTTACCGATACGAAGAACAAAGATTTCAAAGGTGATTTTCTATTTTGGGTTTTAGGATTTGTAAATAACTCAGTCCATTTGAACAAACTTATTTTGCATGAACCTCATTTTATAGACGGCCCATATACCACTAAGCTATTGAAGAACATATAAATTTAATAAAAAAAACTAAAAATCTAAATAAATTTATTTTTTCAATATGTATATATATATATATATATATATGAGGTTTACATTACAAAAATGTAGAACCCGATATTTCATAATACCATCCGACATTTCACGATATCTGATATCCGACATCAAAATATTCGGGACAATACAACACCGACACCCGAAATTTAGAACATTGGAAGTACCATTTGATTAAGAAATTATATAAATTGATTCTATATTCCACAAGGCCTGACACCTTCTAATATTACACACCAATAAAAATGTTCCTTTTGATTAGGTTCGTCCTTCGCAGAGATAGGATCCCATTGCAACGGCCACAAGAATGCTTTGACCTTCTATGTAGCTTAAGGTTTCCAAATTCATGTGTATAATGATGCAGGAGCGGCTTTTTATGATGATATATGATGTAATGAACGGCTATGATGTATCCGGGGTATATTTAAAATAAGTTATGATGCTTATATAAAGAGGTGATAGGTTAGGGTCTACCTATCATCACAATTATTCTCTTAAATTCTTCTTATCCCTCTCTCTTTAACATGGTATCAGAGCCTCGGCTCTAAAACCGCCGCCGCCACAAACCGCCGCATCCAACTTCACTCAATCGAACCCATCGCCTCACCTCAACTCAATCGACACTCGCAGCAACGTCGATTGGAGCTCGCAACCACCTCAGATCAGATCTGATCGCAGTAAGTTGCCATCGCAGCCCAGATCTGATCACAGCCCTTCTCTCCTCCTCCTTCTCGATCTCGAGATCAATCCAAGAGAACTTTGATCTCGAGATCGCTCAGGTGAACCCGAGCTCAAATCTGATTGTTTTTTTTTATTAAAAAAAGAAAGGAAAGGGGGGAAAGAAAGAATAGAACCCGGTAATTGTCTTCTATTTTTTACAAGATTTAAAATGACGTTCGTGTATTGATTGAGACGGTGTCGTTGTTTCACGTTGTTTCATTGGCAGTGTTGATCGTTTTAGATCTCGTACAGGTTGCTATTACCCCTTTGCTTCGAGTGTTGTATTGATTTGTTTGATATCACCTTTCAAGATGTTTGTGGTTGTTGTTGATATCACCATTCAATTTGTTTGTTTTGGTGGTAGCTTATGTTGTTTGATGAGGGGTTGTACGGTGTTTTGCCATTGCTAGTGAGGACAATGGTGAACGGCCGGCAGTGAGGGAGACCGGCGGCGAACAGCTGGCGGAAGGAGTTCAATGGCGGACAACGGGTGACGGGTGGCGAACGGACGACCGGCAGACGGAAGGCGGACGGCGGCGAGGGAGTCCGCCAGCAACAAGGGAGGCTGACGGCGATCGATGGACAGCCGGCGGAGGGCGGCAAAAGAGGCCGGCAATGAACTGCCAGCGGACGAGGGAGGCCGGTGGAGGACGGCAGGCGGGTTCGGACGGCAGGCCCACGGCGGGTGGCAGGCAGTCATGGCACATTTCACGTTAGGTGGGAATATTTCATGGTAATTTAGGATAAACACCTGTTTTGGGGGAATAGGATTCCCATGAAATTGGGTCATTTGATTATCATGGTAATTCTATATTTTTAGGAATATTTTTTACACCTAAACAAATATGCTAATATTTCATAGGAATTTAGGATTACCATCTGGATTACCTCCTACCAAGCACATCCAAAAGATAAGAATATCCCGGAACGCACCTCTATTCCTTTAAGTAAAAAAATCAATATATTTTTATATCAAATGCTTGTTTAGATATTTAGGGTTAGGATTTTAAAATATTTGGAATAAAAATTAAAATATTGTATAGACGTTGGAATTTGAAAGATACGGGAGAAATAAAATAAAGAGATGATGAAAGACTCAACTTCCAAGAGAAAAATAATTTAAAAAAAGCAAGCATGCAAGAGTAGGATTAGAAAAACTAGTTTTGAGCTAATTTTTTAAATCCGGAGGAATGAGCCATTTTAGAGTCTTTTTTACTACAAATTAACTCATAGAAACCCTATTCAAACAAACCATTCCCCAGTGGATTGGTCCAATCCGAAGTAAAAATAGAATATTAGCTTTTAATCCAGCGGAAAATGTATATACAAACAAGGCCTAAAGCGTATCCAGGTAATTATAGTTTGAGTTGTTTGAGTTAGTTGTGGGCTTTTAGGTCCAACAACCATTTTCTTTAATGTTAATAAAAAAATGGGGGAAATAGAAAAAGAAACTGTATCAGACCAATATTGTGGAAAACGGAAAAGTAGTGAAGTAGAAGGGAAAGGCTTGGCTTTAGTGGAAAAAACGCCAAAACTTCCTAAATAATAATAAATGATGATGATTGAAAAATCAAATAAATAGAAATATATATCAACAAAAATATTTTAAAAGAGATGTTTTGTCTTACAATTTTATTCGTTTGTATGCAAGAATCAAAACATATCAAATCATTATAAAACTGCAATAGTAAACATGCCAACTTTAAGGTCAAAAAAATAATGTTAAAAAACCGAGACAATAATTAAATTCAATTACTCAATCATTTCATATGATAACTTGCAATTTTAAATAAATCAGGTGATATGCGAAAAAGCAAAATTAAGTTGCTTCAAGCACATAAACTGGGCCGAAGCAGGATTTCAAGCCTCTAAATAACAAAAGAGGCTTTGTAGTACCGATTTATGGAAAAGTGAAGCATAGCGACCACTTTCTACTAAATCAAGGTTTTGCCAGGGTTTATTGGGTCTTTTACAACATACTTTAATTGCGCTATTTATTTTCTGCTAATTTTTGACTCAACATCTATGCAGACTATCTTCCTATTTGGGTCTTTCAAAATAGTTACAAAGTTTTTGATTGTTGAGCGATTTATTTTGGGCTTTCTTTTTTAATATATTAGGGCGGGGAGAGAGTATAATTATACGAGATGAAATAAATGGCATTAATTATATGAGATGTAATAAATGATATTTTATTTTGATATATATATCATCTATTCTTAATTATCATTAACCTATTTCAAAAAAAACTATACTTGGCTGGTCGCCATTAAGTTTTTTTATATGAGCATAACATGTGACTGTAAATCCCCGAATGGTCTTTAAATTAATTTCACTAAATTACTATGGTCGTATTAATTATTTTTTCAATTTCTAGTTATACATTTTCCTTATCTTTTCTATTCTTCAACCAAGGTTACATGGAGTGCGACGGTGAAGTAAGATGATAACAGTCTTGATTGATGGGTATATGGTGAATATATTAAGTTACATAGTTCCAATTTTGGGTTGGTGAAAACCTTTGGACTTCGGTTAATAGGTGATGGTTTTATAATAAATAACTTAGGCTAATAAATTGAAAAGAGGAGAGAATATGGGAAGGGGAGAAATCCATTTTCGTAGACATGCATAACATTATCATAACTGACTTAATAACAATTAAGGGTTCATTGGGAATTTAAAATGGCGGGTTAAGTCCATGGGCCTCCTTCATTAAGATGTTTGCAAATCTAAAGGCTATGGAAGTCAGAAACCCTCTCCATTATCTTCCCAAACATCCACACTATCATCGCCTCTAGTATCAATCACATCCACCATCTCGGCCTCCAAGGCCAAAACAAAATGGAAGATGTTGAGACCATCATCAAAAGAATGTAGAAGCATGGTCACTACCGACGGGATATTGTATCCGTGTTGATACCGGCACTTATCCTACATGTACTGTACACACGTCTCTGTGTCCTGCATTTTAGGAATTTTTGCGTAGCCATATCGCTGTCGTACCCTTTAGCCATGTAAGTGAAAATCCCGGAGATTGTATGGGCTATGATCAATTTTAAGAAGAAGCAAAAAACCTGTCTTGGAGATTCGTAGGAACGTATTGCAAAATAGGGAATACGATCATTACTGGTTTCAGTTGACTAAAGTCTACAGTACTATCATGCATCAGTAAAAGTTTATGGAATTTAACCATGGTATGAATCCTACAATTATCACTCTTTTTGAAGAAAAAAAGGGAAAATATCAAAATGAGTTACATTTGAAGAACTCTACAGTTTGAAGAAGAAAAGAAACTCACATTCCCATCGATTAGAACGACACAGATCGTAAACCCTAGAGAGGTTCATGAACCCTAGCTGCCGCCTTAGCCCCGCCGCCGCCGCCGCCGCCGCCGCCGCCGGTCTCCAGCGATCCCATGGAGCCAATCGAGAGAGAGAGAGAGAGAGAAATGATGCTAGGGTTTCGGCCAGAGCCGAGGGTTTTAGAGAAAGGGGGAAGAAATTTGGGTCAAAATTACCAACAGGCCACAGGATCTAGAAAGATAGGGTTGATATGTTGGAAATGGGCTATAACGGCCCTACTTAATACAACATCTAATATGATGGGCCATGGAGCCCGTTTCTTTTTCTTACAGTTGAAAGCAGGGCTGTTAAATAAGCTTGACCTTCTTAAGTTTGGCTTGGATCGGCTCGTTTGATAGTTAAACATGCCGAGCTTGAACATAAATTAAAGCTCGAAAGCATAAATGAACAAACATAAAGATAGCTTATTCAAGCTCTGCTCGCTTAGGACTGGCTCAAATAGTTTATGGTTTAATTAGTATTTAAACAAGAACTAGCTCATTCATTCAGTAATAACAACAATATTTCTCACTGGTGGTGGATCCCGAAATTTTGTACTAACCATATATATGATAGCTAAATTTATTTTATACAATTCAATAATTAAAACTAATTTGGTTACATGTCTAATATAATAGTGTTAGAATCCTTGTTTAAATTCAAAATAAATGTGTTTGTATCATGTGTCGAACCCCACAGCCTTTCAAAAAAGAGCAAACATCTTAAGACTTGAGCTAGACATCATCTTTGACCATCTATTTATTTTATATATATATATATATATATATATATATATATATATATATATATATATATATATATAGAGAGAGAGAGAGAGAGAGAGAGAGAGAGAGAGAGCGCACTTAAAAACGATGAAACTCTAATGTTTTTACCCGAAACATGAGTGCGGGCACGTGTCCCCTCTCCTCTCTGCGTGGGTCTGCCCCTGTTTCGCAATATTTAGGTGCTAAAAAATAATGTTGAACATCTATATATTTTCCACATATTTTTGTAATTATTTATAACTTTTGGGGATTTTAAATAGGCTCCATAAAGCTCGAGGTTCGGGCTCAGGGAAAGCTCGTTCGGGCTCATTTGACAAATAAATATACCGTGCTTGAACAACTTGTTGATCTTGTTTAAATAAACGAGCCAAACCAAACATTAACCTAAAGCTCGGTGATCGGTTGGCTTGTTTAACAGCCCTTTATTGAAAGGCTGTAGAAAATTGTAATTCGATTATATAAAAATTCTTTCAACTAAAACTATTTGTATTTGTGTTGAAGGATGTAAATGAAAAAAAATAATTTGTTTTATTTTATCAATCTATAGAGTAATTAATTCTTGCATGATCTATAACCATACTGGACTATCTTAAGATGGATTCTTTTCATACTCTTCAAATCTTTAGTAATCGTTGTTGCTTTAAGCTGTAATTATGCCAGATCAAATGGTTGGACTCAAGGTATACTTTTATCGTAACATGTCAGTGATGTAGCTTATTTTTCTTGGGTCTTATTAGCTTCAGACGGTTCAGGTATGTGCAAAATAGTTGCGCGTCCAACCTCATGATGTCGGCACTTTATTAACTATTTAAACAGCCAAACAATATTGACCCGTACTTTTTATCTTATTTGGATGCCATTCTTTTATGAATCGAAGCAGTGAATTACTATTCATTTATTAAAAAAATAGTTAACGCGTGACCTCTATATGCCTAGTTTTGATACATTGACCAGGTGCTATTAGTTGTTGCATGTTTAATTATTACTTTTATTTACTTATATGGCTATATATGCATCACAAGTTAATCAAACTATTAGGTACGATATATTTAGGTGCATGCAAATAATAATGGACGTGATGTCAATGTTTCGAGAAGATTCAAATGCATGCAATAGAATTGTCTTATTTCTTTCTTTTAAATATATATATTTGCAGGTATCTACGTTGCTGCTGCATGCATGCTTTTCACGTTAACCGCGTGGGAAATTGGAGGGGGTACATTAATACCTCTTGGAGACCAAATTCTCTGTCCAATTATGTCTTTTATAAGGAAATATTGTAAATATTGCATAATGTGATACAGATAAGATTTCACGCCTTTTTTTATGTCTTGATGGATGGCACAAATGTTTTATTTTACCATTATATTACAAAGGGTACCTACATGGGTTAGCTGGTTAATTATAAATAATGGTTGTTCTATAATATAATTGTATGTTTGCTTGTAAAGGAACTTATATATAATTAAGTGTTTGCAGACTTAAACTTCACATCCCTTTTTCATGTCATTGTAAATTAAAGTTGCATATGAATCAATAAATAGTATAATTTCATGTGTCCAATTAACATAAGAAATTACTACAGTGCTACTATACACACACTCTCTCTCCCTGTTTTCTGTATCACACACACTCATACTCATTGACACCAATTAATGGGTGATACTTAGCCAGACCACAGTTCCACTCAGATCAACAAGAGGTGTTCCTTGTAAGTGATACTTGCTTTCCTACAAAAGCAAGAAGGTATTTGAGTAATTAGTATGCATAATGCATTGATTCACATATATACCACTTCAAGTATTCTGGCCTTAAAATTGATAGGAACAAGTATGTATGTTGCAATTGGCAAAAGGCATCAACATGCATAGATGATAAAAGAGTTAAGAGGAATATATATATATATATATATATATATATATATATATATATATATATAGAGAGAGAGAGAGAGAGAGAGAGAGAATAATGAAGGAAAGAGGCTTTTTGCTAATATGTCGATACACCAAATTTCATGTGATTCCAACACATTTTCAACGTTAATTTAGTGGGTGCAAAATTAACGGTTTACCGACAATAGAACTTTTTACATTGCTAAATCAACCATAAAATGGTGTTGTAATTATATGAAATTTGGTGTATCGACAAATTCGAGGATTGAGATCAAGTTGGAAAGTGTCTCGTCGAATAAAATGGTGGATGACGTACTTTGTGCCGCCACCTAACGCAAAAAGCCTTCTAAGGCCTCTTTCCTCCATTATTCTCTCATATATATATATATATATATATATATATATATATATATATATATCATCGTTATCAACTAAGATGTGCATACACCAAATTTCATGTGATTACACCACTTTTTCACCATTGAATTAACAATGTAAAAAGTTCTATTGTCGGTAAACTATTGATTTTGCACCAACTAAATCAACGATGAAAAAATGGTATAATCACATGAAATTTGGTGTATCCACATCTTGGATGATAAAGATGGAGGTGAGGTATGCCAATCATCGAAAAAATTCATAGAGGATGCATTTTTCCGACGCCATAGGAGGAAATTCCCTCTTATGACACCATTCCTCAACTAACCTTTTATATATATATATATATATATATATATATATATAAAAGAAAGCAGAAGATTTAGGCAGTTAACATACTGCTGTTTCCCTCACAGAAATTAAGCGCCATGCAGTAGCTTAATTGTGCCTTATCCTCAACTAAGACAGAACCCAAAGCTAGCTAGAAAGAGAATCCGCCGATATCAGAAATTGACTGATGAAGTACAAATGGCATATACATAAAATACTTATTGATTTGATTTGGGTATTTCTTGCATTCGCATTAGAAAGACGCAAATTTAACGGTTTACTCATAATTGAATAATTTTCATAACCAGGTCAATGTCAAAGAGTATCAAAATGATCATATAAAAACTAGTGTTCACGCATATGCTTTAGGCTAGCTGTGACAATCAAGATGAACGATGTAAATCATATCATCAAAAAAAATTAATTATGGAGAGTCGACTACTTAACCAATCTATTCTGGAAATTAAAATTCTCTCTTATATAAGCCGTTCACCCTCACATTTCTCAAATAAATATCAATCATCAAATAAAATTAGTAATGGATTGGACCTAAATCCTCTCTAAAAGTGAGCATGAATGTTCATAGCACATGGAGAAATAATTACCCTCCATAGACTAATACCAAGACTACTTCATATGCAGAGAGCCCCATGAATTGTCATTAGTGATCAATCCATTAAGGTTTCCCCTCAAATATTCTCTCTTTTCCCTCTGTATATTGTCACCCTGTATCTTTCTCTCATCTTCCTTTCCTCAAAGATTTGATATTTTGTTTGGTCCAGTGGTTTCAACTATCGAGTGTCATCATCAACCACTGGTACAAACATGCCTTGTTCTTACGGATGATAAAATCCGTAGAGATAATTTTATGTTGTCCATATAGATTACTTTGTAGGGACAACTAATACCCCTACTGATTAAACAGTAGGAACAATTAATAAATAAAAGATTTGTTAAAATTTAACATATGCGGTTGCCTCTACGATACCGCAAGATAAGATTCTACGGTTATATCCGTAAGGGCAAAGTCGGGGATTTAAAAAAAAATTAAAAACCAAAATTTTCCCATCCCTGTTCCCACAATATCCTAATTCCCTAATTAATTTCCCCCCAAAATTTTTCCGCCATCATCGCCTCCAACCTCGACATCGCCTCCTCTCTCATCGTCTTCTCCAACCCCGTCACCTCCTCCAGCACCATGATCGCTTCTTACCTTGTCGACTCCTTCGACCTTCTACGACCTCCAGCACTGCCTCCATCACCTCTAGCGTCGTCTCGATCGCGCCCTCCTCGTCAATGTCGATCGTCGTCCTTTTCATTAACATCAAGCTCCTTCCCGACTTCCTCGTCACTATCGAAATTCTCAACCGGTTAGTTAATTTATTCAATTTAATATTTTATTTTTCTAACTTGAATTTGTTAGGTAGGGCCTTAATTTGAGGATTTTGGATTGTGGTGGTGGTCGGTGGTGGCTGTGGTGGTAGGTGCGCTTTAATTTGGGGTTGTCAGCAGCAACATCCCGGGGCTGGCCGAGCCCGTAAAACTGATCAGTATAAACATTGAACTGTCGAGTTACAAGTCAGGTTTCTTCATTGATTTCCCTACACCCCCAGGTTATGTGTTCAAGTCAGATATTGATAAATCTGAAGCTAATGTCAACACAGGATCAAGCAGGAACATATTTGTCTATACAGACAACATGATATGTCCAGCGGGACAACATGTCAGGATTGTCAGCATTTGAAACAGGATCAGGTAACATGTCAAGTAATGGTGTATCAGATCATGTCAAGTAGTGCACAGTGAATCAAATGGGTGCCCAACAGTATAATGTAGCAAGTATTGAATCAGGGTGAAAGTACGGATGTACAATAAAAGCATGGATGCACAAATATCGATCAGGGGTTACATCATGAGTAGGTAGGATGCACAATATCAAGCATGTGGGTACTAATGTATTAATAATATGAGTTAATGTAATATGGGGTGCAACTAGTAATGCAGAATTAATGGTATGGATACACAAATAAACATGGATGCATAAATAACTATTAGGGGTTACAACTATAGCTTCATGACTATGTAGTATGCATATTATCTAGCATGGGGTGTTAATGTAGCAGTAATATGGAATAACGTGTTATGGTATTCAACTAGATATGTAATTAATGGTATGGATGCACAAATATCGATTGTGGTTACATTTACAGCTTCAAGACTAAATGAGATGCACATTATTAAACATGGGATGTTAATATGTAATAATGTGATTTATAGATGCAGCTACCTGTATATTAAATGATATGGATGCATACGGGTATCCGAAAACAGTAAAACTTTAATATGGATATATAATTCAATCAACATGTAATATTGTATTCATATGGATGCAAGATAAGTATTATAGCATGTAACAAGATAAACTTGCTTCGATGGATCACGCGACGGATACGCACGGCACGTCCGACGTCGGTAAATCGTCGCAACGCACACGCGGCACGCGGGACGGGTCTAGGCAAGACAAGAGGGTGATCACACAGGCAAGATACATTCACAGGATCATCGGATCGGCAACGTCGATGCAACTCCGGCGATAGCTGGAAAAGATCAAGAATCAAGAAAAGAAAAAGAAGGAGAAGAAGAAGAAAGAGAAGAAGGGTTTGGTGCTCACTGGGGTTGGTGCTCAGGAAACAGAAGAGAGGTGAGGGCGACAATGGGATCGACGGAGCTCCGGCCAGGGTGCAAGATGCAGGCTAGGGTTCTGTTGGTGTGGGGTTTAAGAAAGAAGAAGAAAAGGAAAGAAGGAGGAGAAGAGAATGAAGAGGAGGAGGAGAGGAGAATGGGGTGGTGACGGTGAGGTGGTCGGCGACTAGATGGGTTGAGGAACTAGGGTTTGGGTGTGCAGGGATTTTAGTGTGCTGGCTCGGGAAAGGAGGAAGAAGAAGAAGATGATGACGATGAAGAGGAGATGATGAGATGGAGGTGGTGACGAGGTCGAGTTTTGAGGGCAGAGGAGGCTGGACTTAGGGTTAGGGTTAAGTTCGCCGTGGGTTTTTGTGGGCGCTCGGGGGTTAAATAGAAGAAGGAGAAGAGGAAATAGAAGGGAGGTGAGTGTAAGGAGAGGGAGCGGTGACGCGACTCGAGGAATACATAGTATTCGCGAGAGAAGAGAGAGAGGCGTACGAGAGGAGAGAGAAAGGGGGGAGAGAGAGAGCGCGCTGAGTGGGAGAGAGAGAAAGAATTGAAGAGAGAAAGTGAGGTAGTGTCAGTGAGAGAGAGAGAGGTTGTTAGGAAAAATTATTATAAAGTTAACATTTTAAATTTTAAAAAAAAAATCTGTTAGTTATATAAATTTTAAACTGTTATTAATTTGTAATAAAATTATTATATTAATAAAATTTGATTTTCTGGTAAATACAAACTTAGTCCAAAACACGTCCGGATCGGGTCTAAAAATTCAGTTTCAAAATATGAAAAATATACATGTCGACCAAAACTAAAATCGGATACCCGGGTAACGAAAATGCATACCCCCAAGAATGGATGCACGTACGTGCGTGTAGCCATCCAAACAAGTCTGTTTCACTGAACGGGACGAGAACAAGGTGTGCGGATGGTACCACAGGGTTAGGGGTATCAAGCAGGCCATACAATGTATTTTTAAAATATTTTATATGACTTTAAATATTATATTTAAAAAAATGCCGATACCAAATAAAATGCCAGTATGCAGTATGTATAATATGAAAGTGTACGGATCTACGTAACAAGTTAGGATAAATTATAAAGATGAATCAAGACAGGTTTCAAGCATGCGGGTCGGATCGGATGCAATACAAATGTCAAAACACTATTCGCACCCAAAACACGGTAAATCAGGAAAATACCATAAATAAAGAAATACATGAACTAGAACTGGTATAAATGAACTAGGGTGTTACAATAACTGATAGATTTGTCCAGTTTGGACAAGTTAGGAATGTATAAAGCAAACATCCGTATTCAGTTATTGGCTATAGTGCCCTCAAGGCAGTTATTGTAATCATAGGCAGATGATTATGATGATTGAGGGATGACCTATACGGATAAAATAGTCTTACTCAAAATGATAGTATACTATCTGGTTTGTCTTTATCATCATGTACATGCATTATGTTGTATTACAGATCACTATTACATGTTGATAGAGCCCATGGAATTCTTGCTTGACTACCAGTATTATGATGACGATCATATACGTGGGAGCCACATCCTTAAATGTCCCTGGTCGTGGGAGTATCGAGGCTGGGCATTGATACTCTAGAGTAGACTAGTATGTACTTATCGAGACCCCGACGAGGGGCGGTGGCCGGTCTCACAAGCCATTGGTGTCAGTTAGTCACCTAAAATAGTATACATGTGCTCATTGGGTTATGAGTACACTGGACGGACTCACTGGGAACATACTAATTTGTATTATACCTATTGTCAGATAGTAGTTCCGAGGTGACATGTGTACAGGTTAGTCGGTCGACCTGAGATCGTTATTTGTCTCGTGTGAATTCCCAATGCGCTTTGATTACTACCCTACCACGGCTCAAAGGAGTCGTGCAAACAGGTTTTAGTTGGATACAGTCCCGAGCTACATGAAGGCAGTGAGCGGATCATCGGGGATCCATCTCTTCCGGTATTGGGGGTTGATGTCGCGAGGTGCATGGGTGGCCATCACCAGAAATCCTTGGCCAAGGTAGTCGAGAATTACTGATTTGGATCAGTAATTTCTCAGTTGGTGATGGGCTTCATACTGACACGAAATATCGCGTTATTAGGGGTCTGACTTTATCCACCCCATAGACTCGATATGCGTATTCTTAGACGAACAAACCGGACTGTACGGAGATTGTCACAGATAAGCTCAGTAGGGTTCGGTTGAGTTTGCTTGTCGACCTTTCTTTCGTTCAATACCTGGGTAGCCATTACGTACAGCTAGTGCCGCTGACGTGCTTGTGGTTAAACCCACTGCCAGCGTATTGTCGAGAATTTAGAGTCTCACACAGAGGGTTTCTCTGCTTCGGGCGAAATGATGTAGAGGCCGTATGCTTTTACAGCGGGGTTCGATCATATATATGCACTTATGCACGTATCATGATTCGGACAGATAATACTAGTGGGCTTTGGTTTAAACCGGATCCTAGTATTATATTATTGGATTATTTTCGTCTCTTTATATTCGTATTTTTCGGAATATAGATACGGGTATGTATATATAGATGAGGGGTATTCTTGTAATTCATTACAAGGTGCTTCTAGAAGAAGACACCTCATTTAGTTTTTAACTATTTAGGATAAATGGTTAATGAGGTGGAGGATGAGGTGTTATTTTTGCATTTATTGGAGTATGGCTTTGTGGTGACTCATGGGGTGACTCAAGAGTTATTATTATGGCAAGCTTGATTTATATGTGTTGTGAGATATTTTGTGTAAGTAGATGATTCTTTTGTTCACGACACTTAGCCATTTTTCTATGGTTGCTTCATGCTCACTACACTCTCATCTTCTCAAGCTTCTTCTTCTACCTCCATCCTAAAAATCTCATGTGTTGAGAGATCTAGGGTCTTTGGAGACAAATTAATCCATCATTAGACTCCACATCCTTCAGGCTATCAAGTTTAGCAAACTAGGTACCATAATTACCACAGCTGTGAGGTTGGAGCTCAAACTACAAATGCTCAGGTGGATCATCTTCAATGGAAGGAAACCGGCGATCAAGCTTGATCGTGGTGGTCTCTAGGAGCTTAGCAAGATGGTGGAAGGCCGAAGGACTTGGATCATTCGGTATAGCCATTTTAAACTCCTCTTTAGTTTGCTAGTTTTAGGTTTATGGTAGATCCGGGTTATAGGGTTGTTCTAGCGCCAGTTTTTAAAATTTTTGTTCCGCAAACGGTCACGGTAGATGGCCAGGGCGCTGGCATAACCCAATATCATTTGTGTTTTCATTCATTTCGAGTTATTTCGTCGGTACTTTTCCACTGTTTCTCCGTGTATAAAGATAGATTAGATGTTCATTTCAATATTGTTTCACAGTATTAAAATGATTATCTATTCTATTACAGTGTACTCGGAAAATAACGGGGAGGTGCTACCGAAATTTTCTCGAAACAGATGAAAACACAAGCGAATGAGTATCTGCTCTATACATTCTTAAGGGGATAGAAGTCTCACCCCCGACAGCCAAAACACACACATACAATACGAATACACAACACACACATCACAAAGCACATACACACCAACAACCCTACACCTAAGTGTAATCATAAATTGAAACACATACACAGAATACAACTCATATTTAGGCATGTTCAAACATAACTTTGTTAATCGATAATTTATCTTTTTCAACGACAAACTTGCCCTTCCCATTTCTTCTTTGTCAATAACGGTCTCATTCTTAGATTTCTTAATGTAGTCACCATAAAAACCAACTTCCATAACTTACAATTTATATGTTATAAAGTCTAACATAGCCTATGAGTACATCAGAGTTAAGGACTAGATATACGTAGATTGGCAACAATGCATACAATCTAAGTTTGCCGTAGTAGTTGCTATTTTCATTGAATTTGCACGCGCACATAATAAGATTGTGTTAGAGAAAATTCTCTGTTCGTGCGATAGATATGGGAATAAGTTCTGGCAGAAGGTAGAAAGAGCTTCACATCGTTAAACATGGTTTTACTAAATTTTATACAATTTGTCTATATCACGAGAAAGAAGAAGAAGATGGTAATGCGGCGGAATAAGAAGGAGAAGACGGTAATGCGGCGGAAGAAGAAAACCATAATTTCTTTTCAGGAGAAGAAATTGAGGATATAGTAGAGACTGCCCTCGGTAATAATAATCCTACCGAAGAAAACATTCCTTTCGGTCAAGGATCGCGTGCGGATAAGTATGAAAAGTTCATGAATGATGCCAGAAGACCAATTTATGAGAATGCAAAGTATTCCACCCTATCATGGTTCGTCCAACTTTTCCAGATTAAGTAACTAAATAGATAGAGCAACAAATCATCCGTGATACTTCTGAAGTTCCTGAAAAATTCTATGCCCCATGAAATAACGTGTCCGAGAGCTGGTACGAAGCCCAGAAGATGATGTCCGATTTGGGTCTGAACTGTGAGAAGATTCATGCATGTCCCGAAAATTGCGTGTTGTACCGGAAAGAGAATTCAGATTTGAAAGAGTGTCCAACATGTGGACAGGTCAGATATAAGCCGAAAGTATCTGATAAGAAACAAGATATACCTGTCAACATAGCACGATATTTTCCGATAACACAGAGGTTGCAAAGACTATTCAGGTGCAAGAAGACAGACGAGGTAATAATTTTGCATCACCGTGTTTCTCCAAGCGAAAATGGAAAAACGAGTCATCCAAAAGATTCATCGGTGTGGAAGTATTTCGATAGGAGACACCAAACATTCAATAGTGATTCTCGCAATGTCAGGCTTGGACTGGCTAGTGATGGCTTCTGCCCATTCAATTATATGGCTGGAAGCCACAACACATGGCCCGTTGTAATTATGGTTTATAATCTGTCGCCTTAGTTGATTATGGATCAATCCTAGTTTATGATATCTCTTCTTATTGACGGACCAAACTCACCGGGAAACAATATCAACGTCTATCTCTGACCTCTGATCGATGTGTTAAAATCTTTATTCATTAATAATGTAGCGACATACGGTGCAAACACAGATATAACTTTCACGATACATGCAGTTCTAATGTGGACAATTAATGACTTTCCTGCATATGGAATGTTATCAGGTTGGTCTGTACATGGTCACAAAGCATGCCCTTACTGCCATCAAGATACAATATCGAAATGGTTGAATTTTACCAGGAAGATTTGTTATTGCGGTCATCGGCGTTTCCTACCACTAGACCATCCCTACAGATTAGACAATACTCACTTTAATGGTCATCAGGAGTTTCTAGGGCCTCCAGCCTCATTGTCCGGAGAGAACGTGATTTCTCAGTGGGATGGTTATAATAACGTGATTTCGGGATAGATCCAGCAAAATAGGACAAACCACCCTATTGGAACAAGTTAAGTATTTTCTACGAGCTTCCGTACTGGTCAACAAATTTAGTGCGTCATTGTCTGGACGTCATGCATATAGAGAAGGGAGTATCCGAGCACGTAGTTAACTTTCTTCTTTATAAAAATTGAAATTCGAAAAACAACCTCTGTGCTCGGATAGATCTTCATATGTCACGCCCCGCTTCCCAGTAAACAGAAACGATGACATGGCAAGCCCGCGGTATATTTATTCAGAGAAGGTCATTCCCTAAATAAATATATTAAGCGTATTTAAACAATAATACACAGTGCAAGAATAAATGGAGACTGTACAATTTTCAACAAATATCTTTATTTACATTCAAACTTTAAATATATACAGGTACATGAGTTCAACTGGAAAAGTAAATACAATAAAAAGAAATGCCTAAACAGGTGGCATAACAGTAGAGAGTATTAACCAGTGAGCTACAAGTTGTTTTTTGTTTTTATTGAACAAAAATAACTTATAACTCCTAATCAGGCTGAAATACCCGTTTTATACATTAAACAAGTTAATTTTGTACAAGGGTTTTCAGAATCGTTACATTCTACCCTCCTTGTATAAATTTCGTTCTCGAAATTTATACAAAGGACTAATCTTCAAATATATGAGGGTATCATGCACACATATCATCTTCTCTCTCCCAAGTCGATTCTTCTGGCGAGTCATTTCTCCACATCACCCGGACTAAGTTCACCTCCTTATTCCATAGTGTCTTTACCTTTCGATCCAAGATCTTGACTGACTGCTACTCGCAAGACAGATCGGTCTGTACAGTGAGCTCTGAGTGATCAAGTATGCGGCTGGGGTCGCTCACATATCGTCGTAGCTTGGATATGTTGAACATAATGTGCACTCCTTCCATAAGGGTGGTAGTGCCAAACGGTATACCACCTCTCCAACTCGTTCGAGTATGTCGAACGGTCTGATGTACTTTGGACTGAGTTTACCCTTCTTGCCAAAACGTATCACTCCTCTGTTCGGAGAGATCTTCAGAAACACAAGCTCTTCGGGTTAGAACTCCAGATGTCGACGCTTTACATCAGCCCAATGCTTCTGTCGGTCCTGGGCTATGCGCATCTTTTCCCTGATCGTGCGAACTACATCCACAGTTGCCACGATCATCTCCGGTCTAAAGAGTTCACGATCTCCAATGTCGTCCCAACTCAGTGGGGATAGACACTTCCGTCCGTAGAGAGATGCGAATAATGCCATCCCGATATTTTCCTAGCAGCTGTTATATGAAAACTCCACAAGGTGTAGGTGATCTTCCCATGAACCTCCGAAGTCTAGCATACAGGCTCTCAGCATGTCTTCAAGGATCTGAATAGTTCGCTCGGATTGTCCGTCTGTTTGGGGATGATACGCTGTGCTGAAATTCAGACTCGTTCCCAAGCTAGCTTGCAGACTCTGCCAAAACTGTGATCGGATTCTAGTATCACGATTAAAGACGATGCCGGCAGGTACCCCATGTAATCTCACAATCTTATGAATGAGTTTCTGGGTATCAAGACAAGTATGGTATATCTGGAAGGTATAAATCTGACTTTAGATTTTTTTACTCACCTCCATGTACTTCCTTGCTAACATCTCGGTTGATTAGCTAACTCTAAATGGAATAAAGTGAGCTGACTTGGTGAGTCGATCCACAGTAACCCAGATTATGTCGTTACCCTTCGTGCTGCGAGAGAGAGAGCAGTCACAAAATCCATGATAATGTGCTGCCATTTCCATTCTGGGATTAGTAACGGCTGAAATAGACCAACGGTTCTATGATATTAAGCCTTCACTTGCCGACATCCTAAACACTTTACTACGCTCCTTGCTACTTCACACTTCATTCAATGCCACCAGTAGTGTTGTCGCAGATCCTTGTACATTTTCGTGCCGCCAGAGTGTACGGAATAAGGAGAGTTGTGAGCTTCTTTCATCAACTCTTCTCGAACAGGGCCGACAGGCACGCATAAAAGGCTCCCATACTATAAGGATCCATCTTCGTGAATGATGAAGTCGCTTCAAAGACCACTCTCTACTTGTTCTCGGATCTTTTGTAGCTTGACATCATTTACTTGAGCTGTCTTGATCTGATTGACAAGAGTGGACTGGACTTGTAAGTTCATCATTGATGAAGCGTTACCTGACATAACCACTTCAATCTCCAATCCAGCAATTCTTGATGTAGTCTCCACTGAGCGGTGAGATTCATTGCTAAAAGTTGGCGACTAAGTGCATTAGAAACTACGTTCACCTTTCCAGGATGATATTGTCGGTCGATGTCGAAGTCCGCCATGACTTCTAGCCATCTTCTCTACCGCATGTTGAGTTCCTTCTGAGTAAATACATATTTCATACTTTTGTGGTAGGTGTATATATCCACTCGTTCTCCCAAAAGGTAATGACGCCAAATCTTGAGTGCGAAGATGACGGCTGCCAATTCCAGATCATGTGTTTGATAGTTGCATTCATGAACTTTTAACCGCCATAATGTAAAAACCACAACTTTTCCATGCTGATGTAGAACACATCATAATCCTTTACCGGACGCACCGCAATGCACATCAAATCCGCCAGATTGATCCGGTATTACGAGAATAGGTGCAGAGATTAATCTCGACTTGAGTTCTACAAAGGCCTTCTCACATGCTTTTGACTATACGAATGCTTCGTCTTTAAGTGTAACCTTGGTCAGGGGTGCCGCGATCTTTGAAAATCCTTTGATGGAGTGTCTATAATATCCTACTAAGCCCAAGATTTTTTTAAATATTTTTCACCATCTTTGGTGTCGGACACTCGCTGACAGCTGACATCTAAGCTGGATTTACAGAAATTCCTTCACCTGAAACGATGCGTCCGAGAAATCCGACTTGATCTAACCAAAATTCACACTTGCTGTACTTGACATAAAGTTGGTGTTGTCGTAATGTCTCCACGACAATGCGTAAGTGCTCGCGTACTCTTTCCGATTTTTTTAATACACTTGGATATCGTCGATGAAGATAGCAACAAACATGTCTAAGTACTCTCGGAAAAATTGGTTCATCAAGTTCATAAAAATGGCTGGTGCATTGGTCAATCCAAATGGAATCATGAGATATTAAAAATAGCCATAACGAGTCCTAAACGTCGTCTTCAGAATGTCGGACTTCTTGACCTTCACCTGATAATTACCCGAATGAAGATCCAACTTTGAGAATACACAAGATCCACTAAACTGGTCGAAAAGGTCATCGATGCAAGATAGTGGATACTTGTTCTTAATCGTTATTTTGTTCAGACCTCGATAATCTACGCACATCCGGTAGGTACCTTCCTTCTTCTTTACCAGCAGCACCGGAGATCCCCAACTTGAGGTACTGGGTCGGATCCAACCTTTCTTCAGGAGTTTATCCAACTAAATACGGATCCCCTTCAATCCTTCCGTACTTAATCGGTATGGAGGTGTGATTACAGGTTGTGCGTCGGGTTGTAAATCAATACTGAATTCAAGAGCACGATCGAGAGGCAAACCTGATATATCTTCAGGGAAAACATCCTCGAACTCTCTGACGATCTCTGGCTTCAACCCTTCCGCTTGCAACGCTGCAATATCTGCCTTCTTTGGTTTTGCTCGGTAGATGCTAGGCTCAAAAGTTCGGTCTACGCTTTTGAAATAAAACACTAGGTGATCTGGTATTTCTAACATTGTCCTCCTTTGGCGACAGTCGATGGTAGCGAAGAAAGTTCCCATCCAATCAATTCCTAAGACTACGTTGAAATTCGGTATGTCCAGCACCTTGAAGTCCACATAGAATTCTCAACTGCAGACGACCACTGGACACAAATCATATCCCAAGATTGCTTTTAGAACGTCGTTTCCTAAACTAACATTCCAGCTGGATACAACCGGCTTAACTGAGATCGCATGAGTTTTTATGAACCGTTGCGACATAAAGCAATGTGATGCCCCAGTGTCAAAGAGCGCGAGTACAGGTAGGGTGGCTACTAAGATGTACCTAAGTCGCATGGGATAAGTTTAGGCATAACAAATATAAGATGGATAAGAATTGAAAGGACTTAAAAGGGAATAGGGAAGAGATTTACCAGTGATAACCTAACCCATAGTTTCAGCCTCTTCGACCGACATGGTGAATTCTTAGCATCGCGGTACTTTCCTCTGTGCCTGGTTAAACATTCGGCATTGAGGTTGAATGGTCTGGGTGCGGGGAGCTGGTGTTGGTAAAGCTAACCGGTTAGGAGGAGTTTGGATCGCCGGTCTAGCTGGAGGGTTATTAGTCCCTCGGTTCTAAGGGCATGCTCCGATAGCGTGAGTAGAAGACCCATAAATCAAGCACAACTTGTTCGCTCTATGACAGTTCTTCACTAGATACTATGTTCTTTTGCAGTAGCTGCAAAAGTCAGGCCTGTTGTTGGCGAACGAACCTCCTGGCTTCCGAGATGGTCCGTTGAAAGCTGGCCTGGAAGAGGCCCCTCCTGTGATATGGTGCAAATGACATTTCACACCGGCCGACTGCGGTCTGACCTTCTTCTTCACAACTGCCTCATAGCGTCGGGCAGCCTTCAAAGCGAGCTTGTGGGTTGGGAAATCTCCTGTAGCGAGTGCGGTTTGGATCTTTGGGTCCAACCCCTGCTGGAATCGTTGTGCCCAGATCTCAGCAGTGGGAATGAGGTGCACAACGAACCTGTTATGACCTTATGTTATCAGTGTTGTAAGTGAGATAGGAAAATTGAACTTGAGATTATAATTTACCTGCCGAGCATGGTAAACTCAGCATCATATTCATTCACAGACTTGACCCACGTCGAGCCTTTCTGTAGATGGATAAATTGCTGCTCCATGTCGAAGCGGCAGTCTCCGAAAAGTACTTCGCATCGAAGAGGTCTCATAATGTTTTCCATTCTATCGGTTGCTCGAGACGGCTCTCCTCAGCTTTCCACCATACTCTTGCATTATCGGTCAGTTGCAACTTAGCAACTCTTACCCAAGCTATATCTGGTACATGGGCCGCTGCCAGATCATCCTCTATTGTCTGAGCTCATTTTTCTGCTTCAAGCGGGCTCTCCTTACCCGAGAAGTTCTTTGGGTGTAAGACCCGGAACTGCTTTACTCTAAGTGCTTCGATCTCGGGACGGATCATAAGGATAGCAGTCTGCTACTGCTGACCCTCTAATAAGCTCTTGATAACCTCAAGAAGTACTGTTTGCTCATTGATAGAAGCTGCAACGGTAGGTGATGGTGGTGGTCTAGGAGGTGGAGTATTGCCGTTGACGTTGGTGCTGGTATTGTTCATAGAGTCCATCATCTTGATATAAAAGATATATTAGGATAGATTCAAGAAATTTAAAATGCAAGGAATGTAAATGTTTATTGAATTCACTAATTATTGTGGTATATTGTTTACGAATTCATGCAGAATTGTCCTGTATGGGCCACCAATAAAACCTGTCATGCTCCGCTTCCCAATAGACGGAAGCGGTGGTGTGGCAAGCCCGCGACATGTTTATTTAGAGAAGGTCATTCCCTAAATAAATATACTAAACGTATTGAAACAATAATACATAGTGCATGAATAAATAGTGACTGTACAATTTTCACAAATATCTTTATTTACATTCAAACTTGAAATATATACAGGTACATGAGTTCAACTGGAAAAGTAAATACAATAAAAGGAAATGCCTAAACAGGTGGCATAACAGTAGAGAGTATTAACCAGTGAGCTACAAATTGTTTCTTATTTTTATTGAACAAAAATAACTTATAAGTCCTAATCGGGCTGAAATACTCATTCTATACATTAAACAAGTTAATTTTGTACAGTGATTTTCAGAGTCATTACATCAGGACTGGGAAATTAGAAGTGAATTGCATCCTAAACCGATAGCGGGTAAATCAGGCAAGTTTGTACTTCCCAATACCGCATATCATATGTCACAACCGGAGAAGAAAAAATTTCTGCTGGTGTTGCATGAATTGAAAGTTCTCACAGGTTTCTCAGGATCATTTAGTAAGAAGATAAAGATTGTGAAAGGCAAGACTGATGGGTTGAAAAGTCTAATCACCGTGTTATTATGGAGTATCTTCTCTCATTAGCCCTCAAGACTTCTCAAAAGCCCAAAGGAACGGAGTTGATGCTCCCACATCCATAGCATGAGTAGTTGAAGCAAGTGAATGATTTGAATCCTCATCATTTCACAGTCATGCTGATGACGGTGTGCAGCCTCCTCTTCCGCAGACAAGTTGCAGCAGCTCCGCCCAGAGGCTCGAAATCTTAACGAGAAACTTGTTTAAACTCTTCTCATGATAGATTCTCCATTTAGAGAATTTGTTTGAGCCGTACGAGATGAAATTCTCATATACGGTTCTCCTGAATGGTTAGTCTATTAATTAATGACCTTTGTTGATTTTTTAGAGAATTGTGCGCTAAAATCTTGGATGTTGTGACGCTAGAGAATCTAGAAAATTCTATATTCTTGATACTGTGCAAGATTGAGCGTATTTTCCCACCGTCGTTTTTCGATATCATAATACACCTGACGGTTCATCTTACAACCGAGACTAAGTTTGCCAGACCAGTACAATATCGATGGATGTACCCCGTCGAAAAGTACGTTGAATTTTTCGCTTAACACATTTTGTAAAATTATTGTTGTCTTATATGCCCGTATTTATTTATTTAACATATTTTTTAGGTACCTCTACACTCTAAAAAAGTATATACACAATAGAAATCGACCAGATGATTCTATCATGCAAGGTTATTTTCTAAATGAAGTAACCACATTTTGTTCCCGCTATCTGGACGAGAACATTGAAATGAAGTTTAACCGGTCTCGAAGAATTCTGGACATGCCATATGGTAAAACTGATTATAAGAGAGTAGACCCTATATTTATCAACAAGATATATCGGTTTATCCTCCTCAATAGCGTATGTCTTGAAAAAATTAGAGAGTAATTTTTTTTGGATTAATTGTTATATATATATATATATATAAATGATATAATGTTGATGTCATAATTGACTATTGAGAACATAATTCATATTGATGAGGTATGTGAAGGGCATTCAGATTGGAATAATGAACGATTGGAAAAATATCATCAGGATAATTTTTGTGATTGAGTTGCAGATCATGTAAGTTGTTCGAATAATATGTTATTGTGACCGGTCTTAATCTAAACTTATATCGTTAGATATTTGCCGTAAAATTTGTTTTGTTAGATCCACGATCCGAACTTGTTTGCATCATTAGAGAGAGACTCAAGATATTTAGCTCAGTTTCCTAGCATGGAGGTTGCATACTATAAAGGATTCGGTGGTCTTAGATACAAATTTAAAGTTAAGAATATAGAAACATCTCGAACCATCCAGAATAGTGGTATTGCGACCGTAAGATCGGATGGTGTAATTTATTATGGATACTTAGATTGCATATTTGGTATCCAATATCGCGGACAATCAGAACCGTTTTATATATTTCAGTATATTTGGTACGATACAGGAACCGATACGGATAAGTAGAGAAACAATCTCAGAACTTAGAAAGATGAATATGGATTTACTAGTGTAAACACACTTTGATTTTACGGTCAGGACGATCAATTTATCTTTCCGCAACACGCGTTTCAAGTATGCTACTCACAGTGCTTGAAACATCCGGGATAGAGTGTTGTATGCCATTTGAAACTCAGGGATGTTTATGATGTCTCAGAATTTGAGGATCGTATGGAGGACGGCGATGAGAATGAAGAAGATAGAAGACTTAGAGTGCTCCAACTGTCTGTCTAGAAAGAAGGGTTGTTTTCAGCCGATCGTGAAATTACGTGGGTTAGGAATGATATCTATGATGAAATACAAGTAAATATGTCTAATGCGTCTACGAAAAGAAAAAGGTTATCAGTAATGTTATATTATTACTTCACATTTTCTATGATATATACATATATTGCATCCATATGTAATGATTGTATTTTTATCTAGGTCTGATGACGACGCCAGGAGCAGCAGCCGGGGCAGAGGCAGAGTGGTTCTGCCGCCCGGGGAGCTGCGCAGAGAGCTCTAGAGGGCTGGTCTTGCACTCCGATCCGTATCCCTTTCGGATGACTCCTTCCACGTAGACTTTGCCACACCTCCAGGTATATTGCACGCATGTTCATTTCGAATGTAATATTATAGATATACAAGCATATTCATTTTAAATTTACTTATATAGTCAATTTATAATTGTCTAGTTGGTGGTGGTGCATCCACATCCGAGGCAAAGGCCACTACCGCACCTGCAGCTATGTTTATATATTCAACATTGCATACATATTGATTTAATATGTTATATTATAGATATACACAAAAAAAATTGCAATTACTTATATAATCAATTTTTGATTGTCTAATTGTAGGTGTTGCCTCCATATTCCGGGCAAAGGCCACTCCTGCACCTGCAAGTATATTTATATATCCTATATTGCATGTATAATGATTTAGAATGTTATATTATACATATACACACATTCCTTTTGCAATTACTTATATAATAAATTTATGATTGTCTAATTATAGGTGGTGCTTCCACATCCAGGGCAGAGGCCATTCTTGCCACTTCCGTACCCTCCGTGCAGTCTGCGGATTAGTATTCTTAACTATAAGATTTTTTTCACAAAAAAGATGATGACTTGGACACACTAGTCTATCCTAAGAGCCTAAATTTGACCAACAACATCTTTGAATTTAAGGTTTTCATATATCTCTATTTTCATAATGCAAATGATTTAAACTCTCATTTAGTTTTACCTTTTTGGTGGATATAGTCAGCCTTTATTTTTATGAAAATTAGTTTTTTCATTTTACATATACTATAAGAATAATCATGAACTTCATGTAATTTTATCGTTAATGTTTATTTTCTAGTTGGAAGGGATGCATCCACGTCCGGGTCATCAGTTGTTCCTCATCGGAGGAACTATCATTCCGCTCGTACTGCTGCCCAGGCTCAAGCTCGTGCTGCTGTCGCCGGAGGTATATATCGCACTTCAATTTTCGTTAATTCTTGAATTCTAAATATTGTTATGTCTTGATATTACTTGTATATCAATTTATCTTGTAGATGCAGGGCAGCCACACCCTGAGAGGGGACTCGATGACTGAATCAGTCCCACATGCTGAGGCCCGATAGAGCCAGAGGAGAGGCATCATTCCCCCTCTTCTTTACCCCCGATTATCGCTACACCAGCGATTATGCCGAGAGGTTCGGCCGGTATATGAGGGATGGGAGCTTCATCCAAAAGAAGTATCCTCTTCACGTTGAGCGGGGCGATCAGCACCGGCGCTCATTTGCCCACTTCTGGGATGAGAAACTGGTATTAATATATATTTTTATTTAACTTATAAAATAAATTTACTATTATTTAACACTTATAATTTAAATATATTATTTTCTTGTATTTGCAGTTGGATTAGACTATCAGCCTGTACCCGACCCTAATCACCCTGACAGAGTGCTCGATCTTCACGCTCTTTATCTGGGTCTCATGAAGAACATACAATCTAAGATCCGATATAATAGGAACGAGCCAAAAGTCGATTACTACATCTTATGGCTGATGACCCCCGAGGCGGAGAGAGCGGCTCTCCTATATTCTCTGGTCTTTACCAGAGTCGACGTAAATATATGGCTTCTCTTGTGCCGGTATTATGAGTCTGAGCGCAAACAGGTTTGTAATTTAAATATAATTCATTATTCAATATATAATTTATTTTTTTGTGTTGCTTAATTAGAAAACTAATTCTGATTGTGTTGTGCAAAAACGAAGTTCTCGAAAAGGGGTCGTCCCACTTACACAGATGGCTCGAGAAACATTACTTATGCCATAGAGATATCGGTAAATTACAATATAATTATTTTGATATAATGCAAGTTTAAAAGTTATTTTATAATATATGTAAATTTTTGGCAAATTGCAGAGAGCTCAGACTTGGCGCAGGGTGGTACACCGAGCGTGTTGACCGCGTATCTGGCCGTGCACGGCACCTCGGCAGATCCTGCCACGGGTGAGCTTCGATTCCTTGAAACTGCTATCCAGGAGTATTGCGTAAGTGTTAATATTTATTCTAATTCGAATAAAATTTTTGTTTTGATAAGTTCAAATTTAAATGATATACTCATGTTTTAATGCTTAACGTGGTTATAGGAGCAGATGGTGGAGCAGGCGGAGGTATCGGGAATTGATTTCAGTGGACAGACCGATCCGATCATACTGACTTCAGTCCTAAACGCCGCACACGGAGGTTGGGAGAGAGGCCGATGTTTCCCCAATAAAAGAGCAAAGCTCTGTTCAAAATTAATGAGGCAGCGCCTCACGTACTCCTCACGCGGGCGTCAGTATGCAAAGCACAAAAGAATCTATTAGATTAAATAAGAATTAAAACTCTCATATAGCGCCGCACGTGCTCCTCACGCGGGCGCCAGTGTGCAAAGCACAAAAAGAATTTATAAGAGTTAAAACTCTCAAGTGGCGCCTCACGTGCACAACACGTGAGCGCCGGCGTCCAGGTAGAATTAAATTCTACTATCTGTTAAACAGAGCCGTTAGATCAAAAATCCAACGGAGATGATAAATCATCAAAAATGCAGATTTAAATTCTGTCGGGAGAAAACATTCCCCAAATTGGATCATAGAATAAAATTCTATTTCTGGGATATATTCCCTCAGTCTTTCTAAACAAGAAAAATTGCCTTCTGCAAAGCAGAGAACCCATAGATTAAAAATCCAATGGTGATTAAAAATCATCATTTCACAGAATAAAACTCTGCATATGGAAAATATTTCCCCAATTTTGTTAGAAACAAGAAAATATGTTCTGTAAAACAGAAACCCTTGGATCAAAAATCCAATGGTGGGTAAAATTCCCCAAATTAATTGAGATCTCTTAATGAGAGATTTCTTCAAAGCTAATTAACAAACGTGCCTCCACTATATAAAGGACTGAAGACTTCAAGTCTGAGATAGAGGAACCCCCCTTGGCTTCTAAAAACAAAAATAGAAAGCTTCAAAAAGGAATAGAGAATTAAATTCTCAAAGAAGAAGATCTCCCTCCTTAAAAACCCCTAGGTAAAGAAAATATCGAGATCGAAACATCTCTTTTACCTAACATATCTAAGGGTTCAACCATTCTCAAAGAACTTAGTTCTTTTTCTGGATCTAAGAACCACAAGACAAGTCTTCCATAAGTTGAGAATTTAATTCTCATCGGAAGGAACTTGATCTTGAGAATCAAAGATTCAGAAAGGAATTAGGAATTGAATTCCTCAAAACAAAGCATATAAGAGAAACCTAGTTCTCGTAAAACAACTTGGTTCTTAAAAATGAAAGCTTGATCTTAGATCTGGAAAACAAAGATCCTATCGATCATTAATGCGCAAAAATGCTATCAGCAGCGCCCAGTGCCGCACGTATTCCTCACGTGGACGCTACAGAGAGAAGTGCTTAGCACTCACTAGGCAGCGCCCAGCGCCGCACGTGTTTCTCACATAGGCACCACAGAAGGGAAGAGTACTTAGCACTCACTAGGCAGCGTCCAGCGCCGCACTTGTTCCTCACGTGGGTGCCACAAAAGGGAAGAGTGCTTAGCACTCGCTATGTAACAATTCCAATTTCAATGTATAGAAAATTGTTTAAAAGTTAATGTACGAATGGAGTATTTGCTTTCCTGTGTACACTATAAGTATTTGATTTACTTTTGAACAGCAAGAAATAACTTGTAGCTCATTGGTAAGGCCTTACACTACTGTGACATAGCCCATGTGATCGAATCCCCCAGCCATATGTTCTTTTTATTTAATTTTCGTTTAATCTTTTAGAAGCCCAAGAGTTTGCACGTGCACAACACGTATAATGAAGAGTCATAGAATATTTAAACATGTGTACGAGGCTAGTTGAAGTGACATGAACAAGTGGCAACAATCCTGTAACATTTCAGAAAAATAAAATATTATTTTTGGGAATTTTTATAATTAAATAATAAATATTATGAATATTTTAATATGGCGGTATAATTAAATACCGATAAATTGGGAAATATTTGGAAAATTATAGGAATTACTGGAATGAGGGCGTTTTATATGATTTAGGCAAATTATAAATTTTTATGATTAATTATACTCTATTTTAATGCTAATCGCGATTAAATATCGCTAATCTTGCATTAATCCGGTTTTGTGCACATGACATGCACCATGTCACATTTACACATTGTTATATTTTCTACCATGTCTTTCTCTTTATTTTCATGCATGGTTGGTTTTAAAATGAGAGGATGAGAACAGAAAACAAAAGAAAAGAAAAAGGAAATTGATTAAACAAAGAAGTATGGGCAAGAAAGAGAGAGAGAGAGGGTGAGGGGTCTCCTTGAACCTGGCTCATTGTCCCCTCATTATTTTCCTTCATCATTTTACTCCCCTCCCTCATCCATGGCTGCCCTCACTCCCCCTCCACCTCTATCCCCTTATAACCACACTAAAAATACACCAAAACCGTACACCCTCTTGAAAAAAAATGTGCACAAGCTCACTACAAGCATGGGGAACCAAGAAAAACTGGATTTTGAGCTCTAGGGGATTCTGGGGATTGCCAAATGAGGTACTTTCTTCACATTTAGTGTAGCATTTGAATTCCTATAGCCTCTATTTAAGTTTAAATCCGATTTAGTGTAGTTTTGTGAACTTTGAAATTTCCTAGAAGAGGATTGATGAATTCTTGAGTTGTGTTTGTGCTAGTGAGCTTTATTGTTGACCTTAAACCCCCCATGGTGTTAGAAACCCAGACCAAACCCAAACTGAAACCTGAAAACCCAAATCAGAAACTTTTCATGTCGGTTTTGTGATGAAATTGAGGCCTACAGGGAATCTGGTGTAACCTGGGATGATTACTAGAAAAGCAAACAATACCATTGACCTAAATGGACCACTACGAGACCACCCTGTGAAAACGAACCCCATCCTACCCAGTAAACCGAGGAGGCCGAAATTTGTGGGAATGTGGCTGGCCATGTGGTGGGGTTAGGGTCCAAGTTGCTTCTATAGCTCATATACCCTATATACATCACCCCAGTACTGTTTGTTTAACCTAATTTCACCTGAACTAAAATCTGGGACTAGTTTTCTAAGTTGCTGCTTAATGTTTTGTGGGTTTTATTGACTTGAAGTTTTGATTTTGTGTTTTGTATCGGTTACTTGACGTTTGTACGTCGATATCGGATGTTTTTAGGCTCTTTTGCATGAGTACACCATAGGTTTTAACCTATGTTGATTCGCGTATCGTTTTGGTTTCGAATTAGACGTTTTGATGCCATATGATATATGTGATATGTAGGTACCCTCACGTGGATGCCGGACGATGAAGAAGAGGATGGCGACATCGACTTCGGCAAGCAAGGATCAAGGTGAGTAGATATATATCTACAGGGGAAGTCGGGTGGATGACGTATAGCACCCTCGCAGTTTCGTAGTGAAGTATACGAATACGTATACATACATACATACATACATACATACATATATATGTAAGTTGTGTATCGTGAGACTATGATTATCAAGATAGGTTTATATGTTCATGGGTTAGTTAGTGTAATTAGAAGTAACTTAGTTTAGCTTCTTAGTCACGAAACCCTAGATTTACGATTTGCATACACGCACACCCTCGCATACATTTTATTACTTGTGCGTATAAAGGGATATGTATATATATACACACACATAGGTATGGGACTATGTGTGTGTGTATACGTATACATATACATGGATGATGAGGATAGTATTTTGTATTTGGAGATGAGTCGATGAGATTGGGCATGGTGCCACGAGATCAGTGATATGTTTCGGTTCGTATTATGAGATATGACATGATATTATAGCGGGTCCTTAGGCGATGTGTTTCATACACACGCATATTTATGTAGATGGTATCAGTATTGTACTAGACTTATATCAGTATCCCCAGTTCACGATATGTGATGATAAGGATACCAAATGAATAATGAGATAAATGCGATATTTGATCCGTACCCAGATTTGGGATGACATATGATGGATTTACTGTACGAGCTATTTATTGACGATAGATCCGCACTCTTGACTCGAGAATGTCATGTTATATATTGTATCATATGTGATACTATTGAGGCGTGATCACCGACTTATGTTATATATATATATATATATATATATATATATATCGACTCAGATTTAGGTGGTTTTCTTACCTTTTCGATTAGTCTGTTAGTTAGTCTTGTAGTTTTTTTGTAGATGTTAGACTAGACTCGAGTTATACCTATTTCAAAATTAATGAATCATGAGTACTTTTAAAGACAGGCTAAGGGATTCTGCGGATATTTCAAAGGACGTACCTTTTCTTAAAAACACCGTAGCCCTTATTTCTAAACACCACGATTCGTGTTATTTCAAATGGCACAACTGTATTACCCATATATATATTAATGTAGATCCTTATTGTTGCAATTACTATTCATTGTTGTATATTCGGTATTGCTGCTTTTATTATTCATGTTCCGCATATTCTGGCTGTTCACATCACATTGCATTCTTATCGTGTTTACATTAGTTATTATTAAAATAATGCTGTCAGGACACCAGCACCATTACCGATGATGCGTATGCTCCACATACACCTGCTTGCCGGCCCACACACATCATCATCGGTAATTGCCATGTCACGCACACTTTAGAGAATATTGATTCATTGATATTGCTTGTTAGCTGATAGTTCCGATATATTATTAGTGTGCTAGATTAGATATTGCATTTATTTACTGTGTTATCTCATGCATGTATATTCATATATTTATTTGCCATGCGATAGTTTGGGCCGGTCCGGATTGCCGGAGCCCAGTATTCATTATTTATTTACATCGTGATTTATGATTTCGGATTTCCATGAGATTTCTGGATTTAGAGAAACCGCAAAGATTTATAAACTTATTCTTTTTTTAAAGATAGAAAATGCGATTTTCTCATGATATGATATGAGATATGTCCACCATGAGTTTTCTCAGCTCTTGAGCGATTTCATACACCCGATTTGAGGAGGAGGAGGAACCGTCTGTGGGTGCATGGTGGAACCGGTGCGGTACCCCAGGACGAGAAGGTCGCAGATGATGGCGTTGAGCCTGTGACAGGGGAGCACTACTGACCGGTGATTGTATTGTGACTCGACGGATATCCGGAGGATACCGATCGGAGTATAGGCCAGTCTGGATAGCCGGAGCCTAAGCTTTTGAGATTTGATGATATGGGCCAGTGCGGATAGCCGGAGCCCTAGATATTGAGATTCGAGGTTACATGCCAGTCCGGATTGCCGGAGCCTGAGATATTGGGATTTATGTTTTGTGTCGATACTTGACACTGATTTCATGTTGATTTCATTGATGATACCTCAATTTATACATACAAAAATCTTATTATATTATGAAAACAGTTTCCACATTTAGACGCATTCTGTTTTCATGCATTCATATATCATATTTATGATATATTGCTACCTGAGGCACTGACACTAGCACATGGAATTACACTTATGCATAGATGTTACCCTTGCCATTATTTATGCTTCGGGCCATATTATTATTTGAGAATATTATTGATCGTATAACCTAGGATTGAGTCATACATTCGATTTCTGCTCTGTGATGTTTTTTACTCACGAGTTGGCAACCCACCCCCGTTGTGCCACAGTTCTTGCAGGTTTTGCCGTACAGGTTTTTCTTGGCGGCTTTGCTGGCATATAACTCCATTTCGGGTGATTGCTTTGGTAAGTGGGTTCACTCGCATCATGACCACCATTGTACTTTATTATTTCAGTTGTATCTAGTAACTCCATCAACCAGACTTGTATATTTATTTCAGACTTAGAAAACCAATTGTTTATTCTTTCGACCTTAGAGTCGCGCGTTGTATTATTATGGTTTTCTTGATGATTTTGAGTTTCCTTTTGAGTTTTGATCCTCGCCCTTCGGCGTTGTATATTATATTGCTTGTGTAGTTGTGACCGTCAATTAACGAAGAGCTAGCTCCCGCTTGGGGATGCTTTTATTCATATTATGCATGTTGTACCATTTTGGGGCCAGTATTTACAAATGAAACTCTGCCGAAATTTTCAGAAAAGACTTGAGATTTTAAAACGCAATACTTCGGCTTATGTTATTAAAACCACTTGCTTTAAAGATAAGTTTTCTTCACTTCTTCTTTAAAATGGTTTAGATTTCTGGGATTTTGGCTTACTTGAATTAGATGGGGTCCTATAGACTTCATGTTCATCACATATTTTTGTATATTTGTACCGCCCATTCTTAATCACATTGCATACAGGTAGGTGCTTTTTATCCGTATTTGCTGCATATTACAGATTACAGGTTTCCAGTCCAAAAGAGCACAAATCCGACAAAATCTCCACATTTACGGCAAAATCCAGAACATCTGTTACAAACAGATAAAAGCCGGGTTCCAGCATCCGTCCCGTACCAGTTCAGCAGAAGGGACGAAAAGAGTCGTCATTTGGGACTTAAGGAAAAATTAAAGTCAAAAGAGGAGAAAGTCAAAAGTAAAGATATGAAGAAATTTTGATAAGAAATCTGGAGATCCTCTGGAAATCGAGATTGCAGTGTAAAGTTTTCAAAAGACAGGAAAAAATAGCACAAGACCAGAGAGAGAAAGCAGAGTGGGTTTGACCACCAAACCGCCGCGCAAGCGCGGCCAAACCCCTGCTTTGGCCGCGGTTGCGCGGCGGACACGTGTCCCCATACTATGAAATTTTGGGGTGTTTTCTGTTAGAATGTATAGGGTTGGGTTTTATTGCAAACTTCTCAGAATCAGGCCTATAAATAGCCCAGAGCAGAACCAAGAGAAGTACTAAGTTTCATATGTAATTTTGAGAGAAGAAATTCTTATATTTGTGATATATTCGTGCTCCTTTGTTAAAATTCTTGTTCTTGGAATTTAGTTGAGTTCTTTGCCTTTCTCTAGTCTTGCAACTTCTATTTTTGAGCTTGCAAGATTAGATTTTGGTAGTTGAACTCATTTCATGTATTTTTGACCCGTTGCAATACATATTCAAGTTTGATTCCTGTAACTTTTGCTATTTTGTCTATTCTTATGATTATGCAGTGTGATATTCATATAATGATGTGTGAGTAGTTGCTCTTGGGCTACGGGGAGGTAGGATGTGGAATGACTGAACCTCCAACTCTTTCCTTTTTGATTCTTGCATCTTTTCACTTCTCTTCTTAACATCGCAAATTTATTATGTTTTGATTGATAGGGTATATTGTTTTGAATGATTGCAAATCAATCTTTAACATATATCCTATCCTTTCGTCACATTTTATTGTTGCTATGTTATGACTTGAAGACGGCATGAATACGGAATTAAGTTACTTGTTGAAATTAGCTAGATAAGGTATATAGCACTCTTGCATATAGTCTATACTTGCTACTTCACTTAACTAATTCCATATACATTCCATTATAAACCGCATTCTTGTTAGTTTCTGTTTTTCTACCCTTGATATCGTATTTCATCCCGAGACACGTTTCGGATAAATACGGCATACTTTCGATACTCAAATGGAAACCAAAAGAATGAATCCTGAATCAAAATGAAGAGTTGGGAGTAAAAGTCATATATCATTCCTAATGAACCTCAGCCCAAGTTTTCGTCTCATTACACCTTGTTCCTTTTTTAGGCAGTACACTAAACGTGACAAAACACCATCTTCCAACCTTTGATCCGTAGCTCAATTTGATGTCGTGATATCCACTCCTTGTGGTTCGACCCGTGCTTGCCGGCTTGCTTCAACGCACCGTGCACTTGCGGTATTTTTAAAACTCGATACTCACGTCGTGCATTATTTTCCGACAAAAACCGACATATACGATATTGACCTTACTTTCCAAAGAGCACGTCACCGTGGGTTTCGAACAAGTTTTTGGCGCCGTTGCCGGGGAGTGGCAACACCACGAAAATTATTTTGAGCTATCTCTGTATATACTTTGTATAAAACATATATAAAAAAAAAAACACCAAAAACACCAAAAACACCTCAAATATCCTACTCGTTGCTCTCTGTGTTTTCAGTCTGCTGTGGATACAGTTGTGATAAAATTATTTAATTATATATCTACAGAATTTGGCACTAAAATATCGTATTTTTCTCAAATTCCAGATTGCAACTGAAATACGAAATACGATTGTGCGGAGCTGAGATTGGAATTCTGGAGAAAGGCGTTACGAGGTTAACAGTGCCAAAGATCCGGGTAGATCGACCCGTACAAGCAAACACTCAAGTGATCACGGATCAAGCCAACGGAAGTTTCTAACTTCATAAATTCAAGGTACGTATTTTTCCAAACCCCTTCTCCTCAAACCCGACGCTCCAATACTTCAATTTTGTGCAGGATTTCTTTCGCAAACTCCGCTGCACAAGTGCCAAGCACAACTGCCAAAAGACATTAACCGTATTTTTTGCAGCGCACCGCGTATAACATAAAAAACGATTGATTGATGATTTGAACAACTTTTATTGTTTGCGCATTGCATGAATTTAATACGGACTTAAGGGCAAAGAACCCCAACAAGATACGGTAAGGGATTTCATCACCCTTCTCCGTGGCCCACAAACCACAAAGAACAAGCATAGTCACACCCTCATTAACTTTAAAAGAAATTAGACTTTCAGCCTCTAAGGACTTCGCGCTCATTAGGGTAAGTTAAGTGTATTTCGAACACCGCCGATCGGTACATTGTTCCTGAAGTGTCTAGGAAAGTGTGAAAGGCGCAACCGCCGAAAGAGAGAAGGTTACTCTAATTAAGGAACCTCGCGAAAGCGAGGGAAAACCTCCCTTCCTCTCTGCACTTACCTGGCTTCTCGATCAGTCTATCTTTGGGCCGTTTTCGCAGTATATTTTTACTTCAAAAAGCAAGTTTTTTGAGCAGGTCTAGTTGACCTAGGTGACCCTAGACTGATTAGGTGTGTGCAGTGTGTCTTGTTTGTGATCTTGTATTACCTTGTGAGCGATATTTGTGGTTGTAAATATTTTGGTTGAAAAAACATTTTTTTCTCTCTTCTCTCTCTCAGTCGTTTCCCTACCACTCCCGAATAGTGCATGTCAGCTTGGACTAGAGATTCACAATCTCGATTAGTTCGGTTTGTGCCTATATCTTCCGATTCTTCTTCACCTTCTGATTCCTCGGAATCCTCTGAGACCTTACCTTCTGCCTCATCGGAGCCGTCCGATTCTTCACCTTCACCTTCACCACCAACAATGACGGAGCAAACAATCGTTGAGCAACAGGAAGCGGCATTACAGGACATATGCTATCCACACCGATCATCCCTTCCTTCATGCATAGTACTGCCCACCATTGCGGCAAACAACTATGAAATCAAACCGCAGTTCATACCACTACTCCCAAAATTCCACGGACTCGAGTCCGAGGATGCATACCTGTTAATCAGTGAATTTGAAGGAGTATGTGCAATGATGAAGACCTAAGGAGTGGGAGAGGATGTCGTTAAGCTCAAATTCATTCCCTTTACGCTTAAGGATAATGCGAAAAGCTGGTTAAACAGTTTACCAGCTAGATCGATCACGACATGGGATGACTTTGTGAAAGTTTTTCTTAAAAATTTTTACCCTATTCATAAAACCGTGCGAATTCGCAATGAACTCCACAATTTTAAACAAAAAGAGGGTGAAATTTTTTGGAAATGCTTAGAAAGATTTAAAGACATCTTAATCAAATGTCCCCATCACGGGTTAGAACAGTGGAGGTTATGTCAGATTGTCTATGAGGGGTTAGATTCCAGTTCACGTATGATGCTAGAATCCATGTGTCAGTGCAAATTCCTGAGCTATGGTGCTAAGGATGCATGGAACTTTTTGGAAGAACTGGCTGACAAAACCATCCAGTGGGAGAGTGTGAGTGAGAAACCATCCGTGACTAGGAGTGGTGCACACATAGTTGACACCTCTATAGCTGCCGAAGCCAAAATCGCCGCTCTTGTACGGCGAATGGAAGCTTTAGAGGGGAAAAATTCACCGCTACCAGTCAATCAAATTTCTCCAACTTTGTGCGCTAACTGTCAGCATCCTAGCCACATATCGGAAAAATGTCCGTTTCTCGTTGGGTCCCAAGGACCTGAAAACGTTAATGCGCTGTATCAGAACCAGCGCCCCAGGAACGACCCTTTTGCACCAACATACAACCCTGGTTGGAAGAATCATCCCAATTTTGCTTGGAATCAGGCTCCTTTTCAAAACAACAATTCAAACCCGCCTTTCCAACAATTTCAAAATTCAAATTTTCAAAACCAAAAATTGGGATATTCGACTAACCAGCCCCAGCAGCCCCAACAGCTGAATCAGCACAACCCTACCTTTACACCCCCTGGGTTCGCCCAAGACGACAAGAGGGTAACATCCATCGAAAAAGGGTTGGAAGCTTTGATTAAAACTTCTGCGCAGACTTCATCTAGTCTGGCTACTTTTATGCAAACATCCGGTCAGCTGCATAGCGCTAACACTCAAGCGATAGCCAGATTAGAAATCCAAATCAGTCAACTGGCTGCAGCAGTTAATGAACGTGAGAAGGGAACATTTCCCTCTCAACCCGTGATAAACCCAAGAGAACAGAGAAACAACAACGCTCATATTGTTCAGACGAACAATATTGAGAATGCGAACGCCGTCACCGTCCTCAGATCAGGACGAACTATTGACAATAAGGTTGTCAATCCCAGCGAATCATCCAAGCGTGCGGCTGTCAGTTTGCCAGCGCTTAGTTCATCTCCAGCTCCTCTTTGTGATCCGTCTTCATCTTCATCACCTTCTTCTTCTTCTTCTTCCTCATCATCTGCTGCACATCCTTCAAACCAACATGAGAATTCTCCACACGACCACATTGATGATCCAGAAAGAACATTCCCGTCTTCTGCACCTATTCCATCTACAGCTTTGCCAAACTCAGTGTTTGGACCTAAGGCTCCCTATCCTAATAGGTTAAAATCAAAGAAGCCTTCTGCAAACATGGAAAAGGTGTTGGAAGTTTTTAAACGCTGTGAGGTCAACATTCCTTTGTTGGACGTTGTTCAACAAGTTCCGGCATACGCAAAATTTCTGAAGGACTTGTGCACCCAAAAACGACGCACAAATGTCCCCAAAACCGTCTTCTTGGCTGCCACTCTGAGCGATGTTTTGTCCAAGTCTATTCCTGTGAAATATAAGGACCCAGGTTGTCCTACTATTTCTTGCACCATTGGGGACAAACAAATTAACCGAGCCTTGTTAGACTTAGGGGCAAGTGTGAACCTCCTTCCCTACTCAGTTTACAAACAACTGGGATTGGGAGAGCTCAAGCCGACCAGAGTGACTCTGCAACTGGCAGATCGTTCGACAAAAGTACCGAGGGGAGAAATTGATGATGTTCTAATCAAGGTAGGGGAATTCATATTCCCCGTAGACTTCATTGTGTTGGAGACTGAGCCCGTCACCAATCCCAGCGGACAAATTCCAGTCATACTGGGGCGGCCTTTCCTAGCCACATCCAACGCGTTGATAAACTGTCGTAATGGGTCCATGAAACTTTCTTTTGGGAACATGACAGTAGACCTCAACATCTTCACGCTAGGAAACCAAGCGAGTGAGAAACACGATGACACTTTTGAAGTCAACGCTGTATACGATATGTCTGAGGAGGGGACATTTGACTTCAAAAATGAGTGTCTGGACGAGACTTTTGAAGAACTGTTTTCTGAGGAGCTTCTTTTCCTTGACAAGCTAAATCCTGAACAGGCATCCTACGCACATTGGGGGCCTCAATTTGAACCTCTTCGCAACGAACCAGCCCCTGAAGTGTGACCATCTGTGGAGGAGCCACCGAAACTCGACCTCAAAGTTCTTCCTGACCATCTCAAGTATGCGTACTTGGGAAATGATAAAACGCTTCCAGTAATAATTGCAACCGACCTTGCGCCTGAGCAAGAGTCGGCCCTCATGGATGTTCTGAGAAAGAACATGGAAGCGATTGGGTGGTCAATGGCTGATATCAAAGGAATCAGCCCTGCTATCTGCCAGCACAGAATCCATATGACTGATGATTCCAAACCCTTCAAAGATCCTCAACGCCGGCTTAACCCGGTAATGAAAGAAGCGGTAAGGAATGAAATGCTGAAATGTCTGGACAATGGGATCATCTATCCCATATCTGATAGCAAATGGGTAAGCCCCATTCACGTAGTACCAAAGAAATCGGGACTCACCGTTGTCACGAATGAAGCAAATGAGCTCATCCCAACCCGTACACAAACAGGGTGGAGAGTCTGTATTGATTACAGAAAGCTCAACGCAGCAACTCGCAAGGACCATTTCCGCTGCCCTTCATTGATCAAATGCTTGAACGCCTAGCCGGACACGCCTACTATTGCTTCTTAGATGGGTATTCCGGCTATAATCAGATCCCGATTGATCCAGAGGATCAGGACAAAACAACCTTCACTTGTCCTTTTGGTACTTTCGCCTACCGCCGCATGCCCTTTGGGCTGTGCAATGCACCCGCGACATTTCAGCGGTGCATGGTGAGCATATTCTCTGATATGGTAGAGCGATTTTTAGAGGTTTTCATGGATGATTTCTCCGTCTTTGGAGATTCATTTTCTGAGTGTTTGAGGCATCTAGAGCTAGTAATGCTACGATGTAGAGAAAAGCACCTCACACTCAACTGGGAGAAGTGTCATTTTATGGTCAAACACGGCATCGTGTTAGGCCATATCATTTCTGAGAAAGGAATCGAAGTCGATAAAGCAAAAATCGACGTTATCTCAAGCCTCCCACCTCCACGAACTGTCCGTGATATTAGGGCATTCTTAGGCCACGCCGGGTTTTACAGGCGTTTCATCAAGGATTTTAGCAAACTGGCTAGACCCTTGACTTCTTTGCTGGCCAAAGAAACACCCTTTGACTTCAACTCTGAGTGCCTTCACGCGTTCAAGCTTTTAAAATCGGAACTCACTTCCGCTCCGATTTTAAGTGCACCAGACTGGAGCGAACCTTTTGAACTAATGTGCGACGCTTCTGACTTTGCGATAGGAGCTGTCTTAGGACAGCGATTTGAAAAGAAGCCGCATGTTATCCATTATGCGAGCAGGACGTTGAATGACGCACAGCTAAATTACACCACGACTGAAAAGGAACTCTTAGCTGTTGTGTTCGCACTTGAGAAATTCCGTCCTTACTTGATCGGAACCCATGTCACTATTTACACTGATCATTCTGCGCTTAAGCACCTCTTTGCAAAAAAGGATGCCAAGGCCAGATTGATATGTTGGATCCTCCTTCTTCAGGAATTTGACTTAACCATCAAAGATAAGAAGGGGACCGACAATGTTGTAGCCGATCATCTGTCTCGCATACCAAATGCACCAAATGAGGAAATTCTAATCAATGAGCATTTTCCGGATGAACAACTTCTCTCCGTATCAAGCGAACCATGGTTTGCTGATATCGTGAACTTTCTAGTCACCGGAGAAACACCTTCTTTTTGGTCAAATCAGGACAAGTATAAATTTCTCTCCCAGGTCAAATTCTTCTACTGGGATGAACCATACCTGTTTAAATACTGTCCTGATCAGATCATTAGACGGTGCATCTCTAATTCTGAGACAAGAAGTGTTTTGTCCTTCTGCCATGATAAGCTTGCGGGGGCCATTTCGGACCCAGAAAAACAGCGGAAAAGGTTTTGCAGAGCGGCTTCTACTGGCCGACGCTTTTTAAGGATGCTTTCGAATATTGCAAAACCTGCAACCGATGTCAACACATGGGCAAGATTGGAAAAAGGAATCAAATGCCCCTACAGTCCATTCTGATTGTAGAAATTTTTGATGTCTGGGGCATTGATTTCATGGGACCATTCCCAAACTCTTTCGGGAATGTGTACATTTTGCTGGCTGTGGACTATGTGTCCAAGTGGGTGGAGGCCATCCCTTGTCGAACCAACGACAACAAGGTTGTCGTGAAATTCTTGAAAGAAAACATTTTTTCCAGGTTCGGTACGCCTCGCACCATCATTAGTGATAATGGAACGCATTTCTGCAACAGATCTTTTGAATCACTAATGAAAAAGTATTCCATCAGCCACAAATTGTCAACACCCTACCATCCTCAAACTTGCGGTCAGGTTGAAATTTCCAACAGACAAATTAAACAAATTTTGGAAAAAACTGTCAACAATAACCGCAAGGATTGGTCGTTGAAGTTAAGTGACGCGCTCTGGGCATTCCGCACCGCCTTCAAAACGAACCTAGGTATGTCCCCATACCGACTCATCTTTGGAAAGGCATGTCACTTGCCTGTTGAATTAGAACACCGTGCTTTCTGGGCAATCAAACAGCTCAATATCGATTTGGAAAAAGCCGGCGAAGAGCGTAAACTTCAGTTAAATGAACTTGATGAAATACGCAACGATGCGTACGAGAATGCCAAACTGTACAAGAAAAAGACGAAAGTCTTTCATGACAAAGCGATTCTCAGAAAAACATTCACCGTAGGGCAAAAGGTTCTGCTCTACGACTCCCGACTTCATCTGTTCCCCGGAAAATTGAAATCACGATGGACAGGTCCATTTCTTGTGCGCACCGTTTTTCCGCACGGTGCTATCGAAATTGAAAATCAGCAAACTGGCAGCACATTCAAGGTTAATGGCCAACGGCTAAAACCATTCTTAGAATTGCCCGCGGAAACGGGGGAGCTCATGTTTTTGCATGAGCCGAGTTACATCGTTTAAAACACCCCCATGTTCTCTTGTATATATGTTTTCTTTTGTAATTTTAGTTTCCTTTTGCTAATTCTATGGGGGGTTTTACTTAAGTTGGGGGGGACACCTTTGTTGTATATATTTTTTGTTTTCCTTTTTTGTTTTGTATATAATTTGTTTTTAGGGAGCGCCGGCAATTTTGACCCTCTTGGTATAGCCTGACAGTGAGGGCACAGTCAAGTTTAAGTTTGGGGGTGTGCTCGGTAAGCTTTCTTCCTTCGCATTCATATGTATATTTTGCATTTGCATACCTTATTTAAAAACCCATAAAAATCGAAAAATTTCTAAAAATATAAAAACTTTTTTTCAAGTTAGCTTGTGGAAGAACTCTGATTCAACATTCGACGGTTTTTATTTGAAAAGATAGGAATAACTAAATCCTATATTTGGATTTTGAAAACCTGAAAGATAACTCTCCTTTGAAGTTAACTATAGCTGATATACGTCTTTACATTACACTACACGTGTTGTGAGTCTTGGAAATTAGATGACAAGTCTTTTATGTTTAAAAAAAAAAAAAAACTTTTAAATAGATAAATGATTTTCTGAGGATCAAATAGGTTTGTTCTGAAATAAGTAATATATCAAGAATCGTTTATGAAGTAAGTGAATATGAAGGAATATTATTGATGCCTTAATGGGAACTAAGTCTGAAAAATAACCCATCTGAAACTTGATTGGAATGATTACACACCGAATCCACTAAACACGTCTTTTATCCAAAAAAAAAAATAATAATAATTGAACTACCTGTTATATCTCCGTTTGTATTAAATCATCTGATTTTCACGACAAACTGTCTTTTGTTTTTGGACCTAGGTAACTTGAGTAATTAAGTCCGCTGGGATGTTTCTACACCTAATGCCCTAAAACCAACTGGTTTGGGTGCATTGGCCCAAAGCTCGCTAAGAAGCCTAGAAAGTCCAGTTTTAAAACAAAGTCAAGCAAGTGTTCTCTCCGAGTTAAAATTCCTAACGGTTCTTTGTGTGAGAATAATCTTGATAAAAGACAAGCTTTTATAAAAAAAATTTAACAGAGATATAAAGGTTTTACTCTATGATAAAGACTATTGCACGTTCACAGAGGTGTGTATGAAATGAAAACAAGAAAAAGGTGGAGTGAAGAATAAGACCTAGTTTCCTGTTAGGGAAGATAGAAATTTCGTAGTTGAAACTTTAATGGAAAACGAAACTTGAAAAATTCTTAACTCTTTATAAAACTTATGTGATCCTTTTAAAATTGTTATCTGGGCTTTATTGTGTGACATAATGACTTTATTCGACCTTTCGGGAACTTAACGACACTATTTTGCACTGCACGTAAAGACATATAAAATCTGTAGTTAAATAAGAAGCGAGGTGTGAAAAATAAAGGTTCGATAGTCTAGACTTAGGATAATAGAATTGTTATTTTCTAAAACAAAACTTTAGGGGCTTGAATCTTAGTTATTTTACAAAGCTAGCTTGACCGGATTTTGTGGGTAGTATCCGCTGAAAACCCTCAGGAGACAACACTCCTCCTACTAGGGACACCTAGAGGTTTAACGGCTTGTTGCACGCGCTCAGTGCAATCGCGTTCCCTGCGAAAGTGCGGTTATCATTCTATTTTTGTGAATAATTGGTTTTGCTCGGGACGAGCAAAAGATAAGTTTGGGGGTATTTGTTCATCACATATTTTTGTATATTTGTACCGCCCATTCTTAATCACATTGCATACAGGTAGGTGCTTTTTATCCGTATTTGCTGCATATTACAGATTACAGGTTTCCAGTCCAAAAGAGCACAAATCCGACAAAATCTCCACATTTACGGCAAAATCCAGAACATCTGTTACAAACAGATAAAAGCCGGGTTCCAGCATCCGTCCCGTACCAGTTCAGCAGAAGGGACGAAAAGAGTCGTCATTTGGGACTTAAGGAAAAATTAAAGTCAAAAGAGGAGAAAGTCAAAAGTAAAGATATGAAGAAATTTTGATAAGAAATCTGGAGATCCTCTGGAAATCGAGATTGCAGTGTAAAGTTTTCAAAAGACAGGAAAAAATAGCACAAGACCAGAGAGAGAAAGCAGAGTGGGTTTGACCACCAAACCGCCCCGCAAGCGCGGCCAAACCCCTGCTTTGGCCGCGGTTGCGCGGCGGACACGTGTCCCCATGCTACGAAATTTTGGGGTGTTTTCTGTTAGAATGTATAGGGTTGGGTTTTATTGCAAACTTCTCAGAATCAGGCCTATAAATAGCCCAGAGCAGAACCAAGAGAAGTACTAAGTTTCATATGTAATTTTGAGAGAAGAAATTCTTATATTTGTGATATATTCGTGCTCCTTTGTTAAAATTCTTGTTCTTGGAATTTAGTTGAGTTCTTTGCCTTTCTCTAGTCTTGCAACTTCTATTTTTGAGCTTGCAAGATTAGATTTTGGTAGTTGAACTCATTTCATGTATTTTTGACCCGTTGCAATACATATTCAAGTTTGATTCCTGTAACTTTTGCTATTTTGTCTATTCTTATGATTATGCAGTGTGATATTCATATAATGATGTGTGAGTAGTTGCTCTTGGGCTACGGGGAGGTAGGATGTGGAATGACTGAACCTCCAACTCTTTCCTTTTTGATTCTTGCATCTTTTCACTTCTCTTCTTAACATCGCAAATTTATTATGTTTTGATTGATAGGGTATATTGTTTTGAATGATTGCAAATCAATCTTTAACATATATCCTATCCTTTCGTCACATTTTATTGTTGCTATGTTATGACTTGAAGACGGCATGAATACGGAATTAAGTTACTTGTTGAAATTAGCTAGATAAGGTATATAGCACTCTTGCATATAGTCTATACTTGCTACTTCACTTAACTAATTCCATATACATTCCATTATAAACCGCATTCTTGTTAGTTTCTGTTTTTCTACCCTTGATATCGTATTTCATCCCGAGACATGTTTCGGATAAATACGGCATACTTTCGATACTCAAATGGAAACCAAAAAAATGAATCCTGAATCAAAATGAAGAGTTGGGAGTAAAAGTCATATATCATTCCTAATGAACCTCAGCCCAAGTTTTCGTCTCATTACACCTTGTTCCTTTTTTAGGCAGTACACTAAACGTGACAAAACACCATCTTCCAACCTTTGATCCGTAGCTCAATTTGATGTCGTGATATCCACTCCTTGTGGTTCGACCCGTGCTTGCCGGCTTGCTTCAACGCACCGTGCACTTGCGGTATTTTTAAAACTCGATACTCACGTCGTGCATTATTTTCCGACAAAAACCGACATATACGATATTGACCTTACTTTCCAAAGAGCACGTCACCGTGGGTTTCGAACACTTCATATGATTCAAGTGCCAGTCACGTGCCATTTTCTGGGTCGTGACAAAGTTAGTATCGGAGCGCTAGGTTAACCTTGATTCGAGTCTATGTTTGACTATGCGGAGTCTAGGGCGTTTATATATATTCGGAACCTAGGTTTGACCTTACGAAACTTAGACTTGGTTGAGGGGGTATTAGACCCGAACTTTCGTCGCATAGGTTGACCTTGGTTGATGGAGTAGGTGACTTAAGGAGAGTGACGTACCGTGTGTATGTTCCGCGGCATACTTACGATACGCTACCCCGCTTAAGAAACCTTAGGATGTACATTTCCTTGCACAGTATTGTATTCATTCATATGATCTATCCTCATCGATATCGGTTTATGGTTTTGCTGCCACGATTACAAGGGCAGAGAGTGCTACGGCTAGGGTTGCGGTCAGTATGAGCTCATCACGGACGAGGACTGACCACGGCGTGATTCCAGGGACATACGATTGCATAGATGTATCGTCCTATTGTATTTTCGCGCCATGAGCGTTTGATAGATCGCTTTTACGAGATTTCTCGGACGTGCAGATCAGCACCAGAGGATTGGGCCACTGCTAGAGACCAGCCAGAATGTGATGACCGTCAATGCACCGATTATTCTTGATGATTGAGGCACTGTTCAGCGTGCGGACAAATGATTCAGTTGTTGCTGCGACTGACGAGATATCGCCCCAGATGTTTGAAGCTAATGCCGCATAAGTTATAATTAGAGATATGATAGAAGATCGCTAGTCACCCAAGGGGAAATGACTAGGACATGTGATTCATTGCCTACCCCGATGCGAGGTCATCAGATTGATTGATTCCAGCCAGAGACGACTTCATGCAAGTACATTGAGAGTCGATAAAGACGATCGAATGTCAGAAACCTATTTTCCAAGTTTAAGGTATTCGGAAAAACATGCAAGTAATTTCGTGGACCCTCTAGAAGAATGAAACCCTAACTCGACATAATGACCATGGGAACGCTTTTGAATCTTAGGGTTGGCGGCAGTTCCGCGGTGCCATTAGTGAGGCTTGGGTTTGCCCTTCTACGGCTGGTCCACAGGTACTGTGGCATGTGCTGGATATTATTAAACTGTACTCAAGAGTTGAGCTCATGGGGGATTATGGAACCTTGACGAATCGATCAAAAGGTTCGACGCCATTCGAATATCATGTGATGAGATACATTGCTTGGGACACTCCAGATACGAGTATAGCCGTTGGAGCGCAGTCCATGCAGCCACAAAGAGACGAGTCCGAAGCAGTCGACATTAGAGAAAAGTGGAGTAAGAGGTCCGTACGAGATCTTGATGAGATGACATTCCACTCCGCTGACATCAGAGATGTGATACGTATGCAGAGGCGTTGTACATGGATATATATTCCAGAAGGAGTCGTGATGGGTATGCAGCCATTCCAGAACAAGAAATAGATTTAGTAAAGGATGATGACTTCCGGGCAGTTCGGCAGGAACGAGATTTGGGGGAGATTTTGACAGAACCTTTTTGGAATACAATACGAGAAGATTTGGACCCAGGATCGATCATATTACGCACACCCAGTAGGCCAGAGTTCGGCATCGTCGACGAGATATGTTGTGAGTGACCGTGACAGTTGGCCAGAGATCTTTAGAGGATGTGCTAGAACGGGACTATTTCCGTCATCTTTGATTTTGATATTTTGGACGATTTATTTGCATGATTGAGATTTTGTGCACCACAGTTGCACTTGACTTCGACTTGATGTCATTCGAGATGTTGATTTTGATTTCATGCCTGATATTTTGGGCGATTTATTTGCATGATTGAGATTTTGTGCACCACAGTTGCACTTGACTTCGATTTGATGTCATTCGAGAGGTTGATTTTGATTTCATACCTATGGTATGCATATGATTTGACATATGCTTTCGGCATAGTTTTCATGCATTTTTAGTAGTTTGATTCGATTTTGTGCACGCTGATGCACATGGTTGTGAGATTTTATACCACGATATACCTGATTTGGATTTGGATTGAAATGTGTTGTATACCGTCGATTTCGATTGTGATACTCGATATTTGTTTTTGTGCACCTTGTGCACTTGATTTGGATTCTTGCGCATACTTGGGCGCTTGATGCGATTCTGGTGCACACCAGATGCACTAAATCAGGATTCTTCGTGCATATCAGATACACCTGATATTGCTGTCAGGCACACCCGTTGCTTTTGACAGGTGTTTTGTGCACACCCATTGCACTTAGATTTTGTTTCTGTGCACATGTATGGCACATTCATGGATTTCGTTTCTCGTGCGCACCAGACGCACATGGCATTCATATATATACATTTGGGATTGATTTCTTTTGGAGCAGTATATTTTATGATACTTGCTATTTGGTTTAGTAGCTGAGCAGGACTAGTCCGAGAACAGTACCTGAACATATTTTGCATGCATTGATAGTTATCGGAGGGATTTCCAAAAAGGAGCTATAGTCTCAGTATTTACCTACGTGTCCGGTATGACACGAAACATTTTATAAAGGAAACCCTTCTAAATTATTTCAAAACGGCGGGACGTGTATGTTAAACAAAGGGTATACACACACACACACGCGCGCGCGTAGTTATTTTCTCACAATAAACGTCCGCCACTGTGCCGTGATACGCTCATCGCACAACAATATGAAAGGTTTGGCATGCAATGCATTTCGGATGTTTTGACAAGGTACAACGATGTGTACTATGTACATATTTCAGACTTGAGTATATCATGTTGGTTTTCGTATTGGATTTTGAAATTGGTGTCTTCACCATAACTCCGATGATTGCGAGATGCTTGACGGAGTTTTGATTTTGAGTTATATGCTCATTTTTCATGCCCATGCATTGCACTACGATATGTTTTATGTATTTATGATTTTGGAGCCCCGACGACTGAATCATTTTACTGAAATGTTTTAGTATTTGGGGGGTTTAAATTTAAATTTGGGGACCGAATTTCTTTAAGGGGGGAAGAATGTAATATTTCAGAAAAATAAAATATTATTTTTGGGAATTTTTATAATTAAATAATAAATATTATGAATATTTTAATATGGCGGTATAATTAAATACCGATAAATTAGGAAATATTTGAAAAATTATAGGAATTACTGGAATGAGGGCGTTTTATATGATTTAGGCAAATTATAAATTTTTATGATTAATTATACTCTATTTTAATGCTAATCGCGATTAAATATCGCTAATCTTGCATTAATCCGGTTTTGTGCACATGACATGCACCATGTCACATTTACACATTGTTACATTTTCTACCATGTCTTTCTCTTTATTTTCATGCATGGTTGGTTTTAAAATGAGAGGATGAGAATAGAAAACAAAAGAAAAGAAAAAGAAAGGAAAAAGGAAATTGATTAAACAAAGAAGTATGGGCAAGAGAGAGAGAGGGTGAGGGGTCTCTTTGAACCTTGGCTCATTGTCCCCTCATTATTTTCCTTCATCATTTTACTCCCCTCCCTCATCCATGGCTGCCCTCACTCCCCTTCCACCTCTATCCCCTCATAACCACACCAAAAATACACCAAAACCGTACACCCTCTTCACAAAAAATGTGCACAAGCTCACTACAAGCATGGGGAACCAAGAAAAACTGGATTTTGAACTCTAGAGGATTCTAGGGTTTGCCAAATGTGGTAATTTCTTCATATTTAGAGTAGCATTTGAATTCCTATATCCTCTATTTAAGTTTAAAACCGATTTAGTGTAGTTTTGTGAACTTTGAAATTTCCTAGAAGAGGGTTGAGGAATTCTTGAGTTGTGTTTGTGCTAGTGAGCTTTATTGTTGACCTTAAACCCCCCATGGTGTTAGAAACCCAGACCAAACCCAAACTGAAACCTGAAAACCCAAATCAGAAACTTTTCATGTCGGTTTTGTGATGAAATTGAGGCCTACAGGGAATCTGGTGTAACCTGGGATGATTACTAGAAAAGCAAACAATACCATTGACCTAAATGGACCACTACGAGACCACCCTGTGAAAATGAACCCCATCCTAGCCAGTAAACCGAGGAGGCCGGAATTTGTAGGAATGTGTCCGGCCCTGCGGTGGGGGCTAGGGTCCAAATTGCTTCTATAGCTCATATACCCTATATACATCACCCCAGTACTGTTTGTTTAACCTAATTTCACCTGAACTAAAATCTGGGACCAGTTTTCTAAGTTGCTGCTTAATATTTTGTGGGTTTTTATTGACTTGAAGTTTTGATTTTGTGTTTTGTATCGGTCACTTGACGTTTGTACGTTGATATCGGATGCTTTTGGGCTCTTTTGCATGAGTAGAACATTGGTTTTAAACTATGTGTGATACGCGTGTCGTTTTGGTTTCGAATTAAACGTTTTGATGCCATATGATATATGTGATATGTAGGTACCCTCACGTGGACGTCGGACGATGAAGAAGAGGATGTCGACATCGACTTCGGCAAGTAAGGATCAAGGTGAGTAGATATATATCTACGGGGGAAGTCGGGTGGATGGCGTATAGCACCCCCGCAGTTTCGCAGTGTAGTATACAAATACGTGTATATATATATATATATATATATATAAGTTGTGTATCGTGAGACTATGATTATCAAGATAGGTTTATATGTTCATAGGTTAGTTAGTGTAATTAGAAGTAACTTAGTTTAGCTTCTTAGTCGCGAAACCCTAGATTTACAATTTGCATACACGCACACGCACACCTTCGCATACATTTTATTACTTGTGCGTATATGGGGATATGTATATACACACACACACATAGGTATGGGACTATGTATATATATATATATATATATATATATATATATATATATATATATATATATATATATATATATATATACATATACATGGATAATGAGGATAGTATTTGGTATTTGGAGATGAGTCGATGAGATTGGGCATGGTGCTATAAGATCGGTGATATGTTTTGGTTCGTATTATGAGATACGACATGATATTATAGAGGGTCCTTAGGCGATGTGTTTCATACACACGCATATTTATGTAGATGGTATCAGTATTGTACTGGACTTAGATCAGTACCCCCAGTTCACGATATGTGATGATAAGGATACCAAATGAATAATGAGATAAATGCGATATTTGACCCGTACCCAGATTTGGGATGCTTTACGATAGATTTACCGTACGAGCTATTTATTGACGATAGATCCGCACTCTTGACTCGAGAATGTCATGTTATATATTTTATCATATGTGATACTATTGAGGCGGGATCACCGACTATTATATGTTATATATATATATATATATATATCCGTAGAATCTTTTGGCCTGTCTTTAAAAGTACTCACGATTCATTAGTTTTGAAATAGGTATAACTCGAGTCTAGTCTAACATCTACAAATAAATATATATCGACTCAGATTTAGGTGGTTTCCTTACCTTTTCGATTAGTCTGTTAGTTAGTCCTGTAGTTTATTTGTAGATGTTAGACTTGACTCGAGTTATACCTATTTCAAAACTAATGAATCGTGAGTACTTTAAAGACAGGCCAAAGGATTCTACGGATATTTCAAAGGACGTACCTTTTCTTAAAAACACCGTAGCCCTTATTTCTAAACACCACGATTCGTGTTATTTCAAATGGCACAACTGTATGACCCATATATATATATATTAATGTAGATCCTTATTGTTGCAATTACTATTCATTGCTGTATATTCGGTATTGCTGCTTTTATTATTCATGTTCCGCATATTCTGGCTGTTCGCATCACATTGCATTCTTATCGTGTTTACATTAGTTATTATTAAAATAATGCTATCAGGACACCAGCACCATTACCGATGATGCGTATGCTCTACATACACCTGCTTGCCGGCTCACACACATCATCATCGGTAATTGCCATGTCACGCACACTTTAGAGAATATTGATTCATTGATATTGCTTGTTAGCTGATAGTTCCGATATATTATTAGTGTGCTAGATCAGATATTGCATTTATTTACTGTGTTATCTCATGCATGTATATTCATATATTTATTTGCCATGCGATAGTTTGGGCCATTCCGGATTGCCGGAGCCCAGTATTCATTATTTATTTATATCGTGATTTATGATTTCGGATTTCCATAAGATTTCTGGATTTAGAGAAACTGCAAAGATTTATAAACTTATTCTTTTTTTAAAGATAGAAAATGCGGTTTTCTCATGATATGATATGCGATATGTCCACCATGAGTTTTCTCGGCTCTTGAGCGATATCATACACCCGATTCGAGGAGTAGGAGGAACCGTCTGTGGGTGTATGGTGGACCCGGTGTGGTACCCCGGGACGAGAAGGTCGCAGATGATGGCGTTGAGCCTGTGATATGGGAGCACTACTGACCGGTGATTGTATTGTGACTCGACGGATATCCGGAGGATACCGATCGGGGTACAGGCCAGTCCGGATAGCCGGAGCCTTACATATTGAGATTCGAGGTTACAAGCCAGTCCGGATTGCCGGAGCCTCAGATATTGAGATATTGGGATTTATGTTTTGTGTCGATACTTGACACTGATTTCATGTTGATTTCATTGATGATACCTCGATTTATACATACAGAAATCTCACTATATTATGAAAACAGTTTCCACATTTAGACGCATTCTGTTTTCATGCATCCATACATCATATTTATGATATATTGCTACCTGAGGCACTGACACGAGCACATGAGATTACACTTATGCATAGATGTTACCCTTGCCATTATTTATGCTTCAGGCCATATTATTATTTGAGGATATTACTGATCGTATGACCAAGGATTGAGTCATACATTCAATTTCTGCTCTGTGATGTTTTTTACTCACGAGTTGACAACTCACCCCCGTTATACCACAGTTCTTGCAGGTTTTGCCGTACAGGTTTTCCTTGGCGGCTTTGCTGGCACATTACTCCATTTCGGGTGATTGCTTTGGTAGGTGGGTTCACTCGCATAGTGACCACCATTGTACTTTATTATTTCAGTTGTATCTAGTAACTCCATTAACCAGACTTGTATATTTATTTCAGACTTAGAAAACCAATTGTTTATTCTTTCGACCTTAGAGTCGTGCGTTGTATTATTCTGGTTTTCTTGATGATTTTGAGTTTCCCTTTGAGTTTTGATCCTCGCCCTTCGGCGTTGTATATTATATTGCTTGTGTGGTTGTGACGTCAATTGACGAAGAGCTAGCTCCCTCTTGGAGATGCCTTTATTCATATTATATATGTTGTACCCTTTTAGGGCCAGTATTTTCAAAGGAAACTCTGCCGAAATTTTCAAAAAAGACTTAAGATTTTTAAACGCAATACATCGGCTTATGTTATTAAAACCACTTGCTTTAAAGATAAGTTTTCTTCACTTTTTCTTTAAAATGGTTTAGATTTCTGGGATTTTTGGCTTACTTGAACTAGATGGGGTCCTATAAATTTCATATGATTCAAGTGCCAGTCACGTGCCATTTTCCGGGTCGTGACAAACCCTAACCCCCACCGTCGGTAATGGGCCGGCGAAACTCCCAAAAATCCCGGTACCGCCGGTCAGACCGTAGGTAAAGGCCCCCATCTTTTCACCCGAGCACCTCTTCATCTACCCCCACTAACCCCACATTGTTTATTCTCTCTGCATTCATCCAGAGAGCAATAAAACACCATTTAAATCTAAATTTTAATGCAATTTTTAATGCATTCTTTCACCCCTCCCCTAAACCCTAATTTCCCCTATAAATACCACACCATATTTCATCCCTCCTCACTTAGAAATTCCCTGTCAAAACTCTCCAAAATTCTCAAGTCTCTTTAGTGTGCAAGTGGAGTTAGCGAAGGGCGAAATTCCGGCGATGTTCCAAGTAGTTTCCGGCGACGAAACGATGCCCGAGACCTTCCGTAGCTTCATCTCTCTCTCCTCTAGTTCAAAAGCCAGTAAGTCGCCTCTCCCCTTCTATTCTTCTACTTTAAAAAGTTCTATTTCTAAAACCCGACGGAAGCGGAGTTAATCCGACTCCCGATTCGGTTTTTCTTTAAAACTCTACTTTTCTTAATCAATAAAATTTCATACTATCACATAATGTTTAACAAACATAAAAAAACCTAACAAGTTTCATCTCAAAATATTCTTTTACGCAATTTTTATCGTATTTTTACGGTAAAATACCACATACTTCATTTCCGACATAAGACAAAACAAAACTTGTATTACTTTTAGATAACTCACGGGGTAATGACCTATCTCATCACAACACACATTTTTGACATAGCACGATAAAGTTTTGGGAATATTTTCATGGGATAACACGACTTTACAAATAAATACCATCAACTTATAAAATCATTTCTTTAAAAAGATGTATTAAACAATTCCTTACAATTGCGCCTCTCTAACCCACTTTTGGAGACCTCGTTCGGGATGGTGCTGATCGCACGCTTTTGGCGTGTCGGATGTTCAAAGTTCTAAAGTTTACCGCGATCAGGACGGTGTCGCTATGCAGCTAGCCGGTTGAGCACGGGTCGATCCACAGGGAGATGGTTGTATGTCCTTTCTTGTTTTAGACGAGTCAATAAAGAATTGTATGTGTTTGTTCGAAACTAACCTATGTGTATTATTTGCAAGTATAAAGTTGTTAAGAAAAAGATACGAGATTATAAGCTAAAGAAATCCGTACTCGAAACCTTTGAGCCGAGTCTTGACCAGTTGAAGCTAGAGCAATCGGCAACAACGTGGATTAGGGGATTTAAGCGCGGTATTCGTGGAATACGGCTTATTTACCCTTGTCCTTCCGTTCTTGTCTCTTGCTTTCGCCTCCGGCCAAACCGAACGCAACCGGTCGCGGTTAGGAATCACCGTTACCTTGTCAGGGTAGGGTGCCTAACGGAGCGCTTGCGTATGGTTTGGGCAGAGTTCAATGGAAAATAACGGGAAAAGGAAAAGAGAGAAGAAAATCTTTAACTTATAATATCGTATTTCTTCTTAACAATAATAATTACAACATTCACAAAATGAACAAAAGAGAGCAAAAGAAAAGAACAAAGAAAAGAAAAGATTACAAGTATTAAGTGCATGAATTTAAGTGCATGAAATAAATTGCAAGAAAGAAAAGCAAGATAATAATAAGCAAGTAATAAAAAGCGATAAAAAGAGCAAGAAAGTAGAACTCAAGACAAGCATGGGATCAATAGCCAACCCTTAAACTTGCAAGCTCAATCAAGAGGTTGCAAGATCAAGGGAAGGGTAGAGAACGCATGTGAAATGAAGCGCTAATTCCATAAGAAAAATACGACCCTTGAGATCAATAACTAACCCTTAACCATTCAAGCTCAATGAAGAGGTTGAATGATCAAGAGAAAGCAAGAATCTCAAGGGGAAGAAGAAACAAAAGAGAATGATACAAAAAGCCCTCATCTTCATTGATCTCCCACTCAAAAAGCTCTCACTACAATTTTCATGGAAAAAGAATGAAGAAGAAGAAGAAAAAGACTAAATCCTAAAAAGAAAGAAGAACAAAGAATGACCCTTGGTTGGGCTCAGATCTGGAGTATTTATAGGCAGTGAATGGGAACCCTAGGGACAAATTCTGATATAATATGAAAGTGCCCCCAAAAGTTGATCCTCTGACGACACCACATGGCCGCGGATCCGCCGCCAATACCCCCTATTGGCCGCGGATCCGCGGCCCTATGATGGGATTAGGGGCTCATCTGTCTTGTACTTCCCTGGTTCAGTTTTTCCTTGTGTCTGAAAACTTCATACTGCACAAAAGTCTTCCAGAATATCAGCAGAATTCATAGTCCAAGATTGCTATCTTTTCTTCACTTTTGACTTTATCTCTCTTGAGCTCCACGCACCCATTGATTCTTGTGCTGCCCCCCTCGTGCTCTGTGCTTGTCCGAGACACAAATGACCACTGTCATATGTCTTGTCTCTGGAACTGGTACTCGGCACTGGACGGATATGGATGACCGGAACCCGGCTTTTATCTGCTGTGACAGATGTTCTGTATTTGGTGTAACTGTGGAGATTTTGTCATGATTTGCAATATTTGGACTGAAAACCTGTACTCTGTAAATATGTAACAAACACAGATCAAAAGCACCTACCTATAAACACACGAGCGTAAGAATGGGCGGTATAAAATGTAATATTCTGGTATGAACAAATACCCCCAAACTTAACTTTTGCTCGTCCCGAGCAAATCCAATTATTCAGAAAAATAAAATCCTGACCGCACTTTCGCAGGGAACACGATTGCACTGAGCACGTGCAACAAGCCGTTAAACCTCTAGGTGTCCCTAGTAGGAGGAGTGTTGTCTCCTGAGGGTTTTCAGCGGATACTACCCACAAAATCCTGTCAAGCTAGTGTCATAAGTTAACGTTGATTCTACTCCTACAGTTTAGTATTTACGTTAGAAATTCTATCATCCTAAGTTAGAAATATCCAACCCTTATGCTTCACACCTCTAATCTATTTATTCTTAGATCATATACGTTCCAAAAAAGTTTAGAAAGATGTTGGTTCCCCTGAGTTTTCCTTCTAAAGTGCGGCCTCAAATTAGTGATTTTTATCAACTTTACAGAAAACACAAGTCTTATTCTTTATTTCTATCTTTTATTCAAACATCGATTGTATACCCCTACGTGTGTGTATATTTGCATCCCTACACTCAAGAATTCAATTCAAGCTATAATACCCTTGCCCTAATACCTAATACTACTTCTTTTCATTAAGGATGGACGGATTTGCTCACACATCTTTCATGCGACTATTAATGCTTCTTGAGGCACTAACGGCCGATTACTGAATGTGTGAACATTAAAGCGTAAATAGCAGTTTCCAGGTCTTGACTTTATTCTATTTTTTTTTCTTTTTCTTTTTCTTCTTTTTTTCTTTTTCAAGACCGGATATATTTTTCAATATGCTCTTTTGGTGTTTAGCTTTAAATACCGTTTTTTCTTTCATACTAAGCTTTCAGGCAAGAGTATTTCTAGGTATCCTCTACTATCCCAAGTTTCAAGGTACGTGTAGGTGCAGTTGTAGGGTATATACTTTCTAAATTTGAACTCAAGAAAAGAAACTATTTTTCAGACTTATCCTCCAGTAAAGCATCAATATTTTCCCTTCATCTTGACTTAACTAAAGAACTGAACTCAAGATTACTTATTTCTCAAAAAAAAAACTGTAAGGACGTATACTTACCAAGTTTAAACAGAATGAGGGTTATTTTTAGGGTTTTCAATTCCTAAGCCTAGAATTTAGTTATTTCTATCATATCAACTAAACTTTCGGAATAAAGATCTAAATTACCCTATTAGCTAACTTGACGACAAAGTTTTTATATTTTTTGGAAAATTTTCGATTTTTGTGGGTTTTTAATAAGGTATGCAAATGCAAAATATACAAATGAATGCGAAGGAAGAAAGTTTACAGAGCACACCCCCAAACTTAAACTTGACAGTGCCCTCACTGTCAGGCTATACCAAGAGGGTCAAAATTGTCGGCGCTCCCCCTAAAAACAAATTATATACAAAAAGGAAAACCAAAAATATATACAAAAAAAATGCCCCCCCCAAACTTAAGTAAAACATTGTTTCCACTGTTAAGCGTTGAAATTCAGTATTAGGGGGGAAAGAAAACAGTATCAAGCTATACAAGGCCTTACACAGGCCAAAAATTAACACCAACCATTCAAAGATCTTATCGTGATAAAGCAGTGGCTGGTGAAAGAAGGTGAAGAGGTAAGAAATGGAGACTACGCGAGACCGTATGGAGATAGAAGCGGGATACGGTCTCGGTATATGAGAAGAAGAATGGTGGAAGGGAGAAAGAAATGGAATACGAACTTGAGGGTGCAAAAGGAGTGAATAGATTAGCATAATTTTTGATGAGCGATGTGTAAACAGCGATTGTGCTAATCTATTAACCCGTCGAGAGATTGGGTCAAATCCCTCAAGATTCGTAAGAAACCATGGGTACGCCGAACTCGGTAAACCAGACATACGAAATGAAAGTGAGACGGTTTCTTGCATGGTCGGAACGATGGATAGGATGGAGGGAAGTGGTTGAGGAAGGGTATCGGTTAAGGGTTCTGGAGGGTGTACACAGTCAGTGAAAGGAACAGGATGAATTGGAAAATCCGACTCATCATCTAGAACTGTTTCATCCTCAAAAATATCCTCAAAATTCTCCTCAAAGTTAAGCTCATCCATGCATATTTCATCAAAGTCCAGACGCATATGGGGTTCGGGAAAAACATTTAATGACTCGGGATGATGAATTGGAGAGAAAAACTCAGTCAAATCTATGGGTTCATCATCCAAATTATTCCCCGCGTCAATATCCTCAATCAAGTGAAAATCAATATTCTCAGACACCTCAACAAAAGCATGGATATCAATCGATTCAGGTTCTAAAGTGGAGGTGTAAAGGTCAAAAGGTTTAGGATCGGTTTCACTTGGAAGGGACCCTTCACAATTGGCCAAATCAAACACTACGAAGTCGCACAACTCATTCATCATTCTATCTTCAATTGATAAATCATGTGGGATACTCGATAGACTTTCAAAACAGGAGTTGTGGGATTCAATTTGGGATGGGTAGGTTTGATTTGGAAGGGGGTACATCTCACTCTTTCCACTCAAATTCACAGCCTGTCCTGCCGCCTCATCATACATTAAAAAAGTTGGAGCTAGTTGAAAACTAGCTACCGGGTCACTAGGTTGCATGAGGGCGGCCATGGACGCATTCAAATCCATCATTTGTTGGCTTGACGCTACCCTAAAGTCTTCCAACGACTGTTCTAGACTAGACATTGGTTGTGAAGGGGTGTCAGTAAAAGATTCAAAGTTGTTTGGATACTGAAAACTCCCAAAAGGCTGTGTAGAAGCAATGTCTAGGGAAGGTGTAAAAGTTGGGTAGGACTGGTAGGAATTGAATGGCTGGACAGGAGTGGGATCAACATTGGGATAAGAAGGTGAATGGAATTGTTGATCCCAAGAATTTGTAGTGGTGAAAGGAGTGAAAGATCGGCTACGAGATTGTTCAATACGTTCAGCAATAGACATAGGTCTCGGGGTTACAACTGGATTTTCAAAAGGGGTATCAACGCAAGAAGGGGTGAATGTTTGAAACGGTTGATACGAAGTGGATTGCGGGGTCCAGTTGTTCGTCCTAGACGCATCTATCCGATCTTTCAAAGAAATTTTGGGCATGGAGGGATCGTTCGATGTTCGGCCAAAGCAAGAACCGTAAGAAGTAATGTCTGGTTGTGGGTACCAAAGTTTGGCAAGAGTTTTTCGAGGTGGGGTACCCATGATATGAAAAGAGAGAGAGAAAATTAGAGAAAAGGAGGGGAAAAAGAATGTGATTTTTTTTTATATTAACAAAAGAATGAAGTATACACACAAAAAGAATATGGACAAAAATAATCACGACACAAAAATACCACACACCTAATCGTTTTAGGGTTCACCTAGGTCAACTAGACCTGCTCCAGAACTTGATTGTTGAAGTAAAACTGTGTCGAGAAACGGGCTCAAGATATACTGATCATGAGGCCAGGTAAGTGCAGAGATAAGGGGAGGTTTTCCAACGCTTTCGCGAAGTTCCTTAATTAAATAACCCTTTCTCTTTTGGCGGTTGCGCCGTTAACACTTTCCTAGACACCCCGTAAACAATATACCGTTAAGCGAGGTTCTAAACACAGTTAACTTCTCCTAGTGAGCGCGAAGTTCTTAAGGCTTAAAGTCTAGTTTCTTTTAAAATTTGTGCGGGTAAACGTTATGCTCAAGTTCGTGGTTTGTGGGCCACGGAAAAGGTGATGAAATCCTTTACCGTATATTGTGGGGTTCGCTTGCCCTTAAGTCCGTATTAATGTATGCAATGCGCAATTCAAAAATTCTATAAAGAATCAAACAATCATTTTTTAGTTTAAGCGCGGCGCTGCAACAAATACGGGTTAGTCAATTTTTAGCGTTTGCTAGCGAACTTGCAAAGAATCCTGCAAAAGAATAGTATATTGGAAGCGTCGGATTTGAGAAGAAGGTGTTAGTAAAGTACGTACCGTTAAGTTTTGGGTTAGGAAACCCCCGTTGAATCAAATCTGGTAAGCTTGAAAAGTTCGCTTGCGCGGGTCAAACTACCCGGATCTTTGGCACTGTACTTTGTAATCACCTTAACTTTGAATGTGCACTTTGCTCCCCACAATCACAGTTTGCAAATACGCAAAAATCTGCACACTTGCCCACAAAAATGATCAAAAAAAAACAAAAAACAAAAAGATTTTTTTTTTATTTTTATAAATATATACAAAAAGAATATTAACCCGAATAACAAGAAAGAAAATACGCTACCGTCTCCCCGGCAACGGCGCCATTTGATCGCACGCTTTTGGCGTGTCGGATGTTCAAAGTTCTAAAGTTTACCGCGATCAGGACGGTGTCGCTATGCAGCTAGCCGGTTGAGCACGGGTCGATCCACAGGAAGATGGTTGTATGTACTTTCTTGTTTTAGACGAGTCAATAAAGAATTGTATGTGTTTGTTCGAGACTAACCTATGTGTATTATTTTCAAGTATAAAGTTGTTAAGAAAAAGATACGAGATTATAAGCTAAAGAAATCCGTACTCGAAACCTTTGAGCCGAGTCTTGACCAGTTGAAGCTAGAGCAATCGGCAACAACGTGGATTAGGGGATTTAAGCGCGGTATTCGTGGAATACGGCTTATTTACCCTTGTCATTCCGTTCTTGTCTCTTGCTTTCGCCTCCGGCCAAACCGAACGCAACCGGTCGCGGTTAGGAATCACCGTTACCTTGTTAGGGTAGGGTGCCTAACGGAGCGCTTGCGTATGGTTTGGGCAGAGTTCAATGGAAAATAACGGGAAAAGAAAAAGAGAGAAGAAAATCTTTAACTTATAATATCGTATTTCTTCTTAACAATAATAATTACAACATTCACAAAATGAACAAAAGAGAGCAAAAGAAAAGAACAAAGAAAAGAAAAGATTACAAGTATTAAGTGCATGAAATAAATTGCAAGAAAGAAAAGAAAGATAATAATAAGTAAGTAATAAAAAGCGATAAAAAGAGCAAGAAAGTAGAACTCAAGACAAGTATGGGATCAATAGCCAACCCTTAAACTTGCAAGCTCAATCAAGAGGTTGCAAGATCAAGGGAAGGGTAGAGAACGCATGTGAAATGAAGCGCTAATTCCATAAGAAAAATACGACCCTTGAGATCAATAACTAACCCTTAACCATTCAAGCTCAATGAAGAGGTTGAATGATCAAGAGAAAGCAAGAATCTCAAGGGGAAGAAGAAACAAAAGAGAATGATACAAAAAGCCCTCATCTTCATTGATCTCCCACTCAAAAAGCTCTCACTACAATTTTCATGGAAAAAGAATGAAGAAGAAGAAGAAAAAGACTAAATCCTAAAAAGAAAGAAGAACAAAGAATGACCCTTGGTTGGGCTCAGATCTGGAGTATTTATAGGCAGTGAATGGGAACCCTAGGGACAAATTCTGATATAATATGGAGTACCCAAAGTGCCCCCAAAAGTTGATCCTCTGACGACACCACATGGCCGTGGATCCGCCGCCAATACCCCCTATTGGCCGCGGATCCGCGGCCCTATGATGGGATTAGGGGCTCATCTGTCTTGTACTTCCCTGGTTCAGTTTTTCCTTGTGTCTGAAAACTTCATACTGCACAAAAGTCTTCCAGAATATCAGCAGAATTCATAGTCCAAGATTGCTATCTTTTCTTCACTTTTGACTTTATCTCTCTTGAGCTCCGCGCACCCATTGATTCTTGTGCTGCCCCCCTCGTGCTCTGTGCTTGTCCGAGACACGAATGACCACTGTCATATGTCTTGTCTCTGGAACTGGTACTCGGCACTGGACGGATATGGATGACCGGAACCCGGCTTTTATCTGCTGTGACAGATGTTCTGTATTTGGTGTAACTGTGGAGATTTTGTCATGATTTGCAATATTTGGACTGAAAACCTGTACTTTGTAAATATGTAACAAACACAGATCAAAAGCACCTACCTATAAACACACGAGCGTAAGAATGGGCGGTATAAAATGTAATATTCTGGTATGAACAGGTGCTGATTATCGCACATCCTCGAGCCTAGTAGAGCGAGATGCATACCTCCGAAAGGAGCATTCGATCTCGATGGAATTTTAATGCAATTTTCTTTAGAAAATGAGATTTCTACAAGAAAATAAATAAAATTTATATATATATATATATTATCAAAATATATATTTTAATTATATTATGTAAATGTTCCAAGTTTTCCAAATCAAAAGAATCACCATTACATGAAAATACCATCCAAATACAAAACAACACCGATATTTCAAGAAAATACCATATACTAGGAAAACTAGGTTCTACTCACTAGAAATTTCACAATTATAAAATATACATCTATGAAAATCCTAAAGACGATAATTAAATGCTTGAGGTGTATTTTTAAAATTATATCAAACTATTTTTACATAAAACCCCCTTAAGTTATACTAAATTACAATAAGGGCCCTAGTAAACATAGGTTTAAGCGGGACCAGTCTCTTGAGCTTCAGGGAGCCAGAGATATGAGTGTTTGCCTATCTAAGGTAGACAATCTAACAAACGATATTATCAATACGGTAATTGTCTTGGAAAAAGACACAAATCATGCCATCCATGTGCAGCAGTTACCGATAACATCATAACTAATTCAGGATTTTAATTTCTTTTCAAAGTGTCTGACTCAGACTGAGTCTCAATCTAATCAATCTGACTTGAATATAATTCAAGTATAAACTACAATACAAGATGAATCCATGAATCCGTCTATTCAATCTATATCAATTTATATTGACCGAACCGAACTATAGATATACTCCGTTTACATTACTATCCATTTATATCCATTCTATTTACTGATATCATGGTTTTGGCAAGTCATCCATCTATATAACAAAAACAATACAATAAACATTACGTGGTTTATAAAGGGGTAAACTGGTACTGAACATATTAAAGGTGGCAAGAGGTGGTCACTAAAGACGTAATTACATCCATGCCGTTGTTCCGTGGTATTTTCGACGGAGCCTTGTACTACGGATTACCAAAGTCCACGGTATAAGTTGGACTCCTCTCGTATACACTGGCATATTCTGTACCAAGCTATAAACAACTGCGTTAAGATTATAATCAAACACCACTAGATATACTTTCTTTTCTGTTTATTCTACTTCTCTCCTTCTTTTGGACTTACCGAGCGATTGTTCGATGACGACATTTCTTTTCTTCTTTCTTTGGAATGTTGTCAGATAGATCGGACTCACTGGAGATCGAGCCCGGTACTGAAGATTTGGAGCAATTGGCCTTTGACCCAGAGCTTTAGATACTTGTACATACTTTTCATTTCAGTTGTGCCATTATTTAGGCATTGCTTTCTATTCATGTATTTACATTTCCAGTTGTACTTGTAGAGAATTGTTAATAAATAAAAGTTGCTGTTCAATTACAACTATTGTCATTTTTCTTGTATACATTTACTTTATATTGCTTAGATACGTTTAGCGTGTTTACTTCTGAGTAAATACGTAGCGGGCCTCGCCGCGTCCCCTCCCCGTATACTGGGAAGCGGGGCATGACACACTAGGTAGCGCCTAGCGCCCAGCGCCGCACATGCTCCCTACGTGTGTGCCGCAAAAGAGAAGAAACGAATGCTCAACACTCCATAAACAGCCCAAAACGGCTGAGTGTTCAACACTCATTGGGCAGTGCCCAGCACCTCACGTGTTCCCCTCGTGGACGCCATAAAAATTGCCAAGCACTCCATATAAAGATAAAAGGAGTAAAGTGTTCAACACTTGCTGGGCAATCCCCATGACTGAAAGCTCCACAGGATCATATGTGGGCTTCAGAACTCATATTAGTGCTCAGCACTTTTTGCATAAAAAAAGGACTGATTAAACAGAGCCCAAACAAATGCTTAGAAATTTTTTTCAAAAAAAAAGAGGGGAGACTAAGCAGACTAAAGCCCAAATTGGCTAAGTTGCTAAAGTCTTGCAACTGAGTCCAAATGCTCTGTTGCTGGGTCTTAAATAAGGAAGATCCTGAAATGTTGTTAAGTGGATTTTAGTCTCAAATTGGACTAACGTATCCTTAACAAAAATTCTTAAGGCCACCATAACCCCTCTCCCTCAAACACGGGATTTGGTTCAAGGGTACATCTCTTCAGACCTTTGATATATGTCGTTGTAATTCTTCAACGTCTTCAGAGAGGCGGCGGGTCCCGACGACTAACAACTCCTTTCATTGCATATTGATGCACTTCCAAATTGACGTGCACACCTCAAATCGGATTGTGTCCCAAATTGGGCGCATTCCATATTAACATCGTTCACTTCGTCACGTAACAAATACACGTGCACGCAAGTTGAATGTTGGACCGAAACGTCCTTAAACTAATATTCTCCTCCAAAATGGAGATAATGGACCGAAATATCCTTAAACTTATATTCGCCTTCAAAATGGCGATAATGGACCGAAACGTCCTTAAACTAAAATTTCGCCTCAAACATGACGATAATGGACCGTGATGTCCTTAAACTAAAATAATCGAGCCTAAATGCTCATATGTTTAAGTTGATTTTAATCTCAAACCAGATTAACGGTCCTTAAATCAAACCAAATCTAAAAATATACGGATTTGGACTAATCCACGCCCTACGGGCGACGACATAAATTAGTCTCCGTATACAATCCACGGGCAACCCAAAATAAAAACAAACATACTCACGACACGAAGTGAACCTCCGGAGCAGGAGAAAGTGGTTATCGCGATGCGGTAATGTAATTACCTGCAGAGGCTTGCGCCTGTAGGGAAGAGTGCCCCCACAATCAAAAACCCCTCGGAAATGAGGGGAATCTAATAAAGTCTGCTACAATGGTCGCGTCCGTCCAAACCTCCGATATACGGTATCATAAATCAACTTGGCATTTTCGGAGAGGTGGACGGATAAATCCAAATAGCATCTGCCCCCAGGACTCAGGCAAGACGATCTATCCCAGTTCATCTCTGTTTCCAGTGGTGAACAGATTCTGGCATGCCCGGTGGGACCCTTTTCACTTTCCACTCCGCACTTCATGTGTCACGTTTCGCGAACAAAATTGCGGTTCGCTATGGTTACCCTTGGATTTGAGGTACTAAGATTTGGTGTCTTGTTCCTGTATAGAAGAAGAAAAAATCAATGGTTTTTAACCGCACAACTTGCAACAGCAACTCCCGCTCCGCACCAACTGGAGGAGTGACATATGGGCACAATGCGGCCTCCATTTTTCCAATGCCGGTAGGGCAAGTAACAGGAGCCACTACTGGATTTTTCTTCGGGACCATGCTCCTACCAATGAGTGTCGGTTCCTCAATGCCGCAACCCGACGTTCCCAGGAATTCGGTCTTCCACCGACTGACGACCGCAACGGATCCTCTCAACGAGCCATCCAAAAAGAGGGTCTCAGTCTTTAATAGGCTGAGCCAGAGCTCAAGCAGGCCCGCAAAGAAGCCCGTGATTCCCGAAGGGGCTACCCCAAAAAGGATAGCCCTCCTAATTCCTGCTGCAAATGAAGCCATCAAAAGTGCTTCACCAGTCAGGCGATCGGTCTTTGAAAGATTGACCATCTCCAATCAAATCTTGCCAAGAATGTCGGTCTTTAACAGGCTGGCAACTGCTGGAGCTCCTTAACAAAACCAGGGGCAAGCTGCAACCGCTTCCGAAATCGAGGCGATCCCTTCAGCAAGGTACGCACGACATCACCACTGGCGTCGAGTAAGAAAAGCTGGGGGCAACTCCCCCTCTGGACTTACCCCACCAGCTCCAATGGTGGAGGTCGATGCTACAGTTCCAATCGGGAACAGCTTTGAACCGCTAAAGAGGGTGCGCAAAAACTCCCCTATAGCGGTAGTGAAGAAATCACCTCCTCCTGTTGAGGTCCCTGTACAGGAAAAGCAGGAGCGGCCCCATCAGCGGCTCTCCTCGCAAATTCACAGATTATGGCAAAAAGTCCAAGACTCTGTGATCGACGAAAACTACTCCCGCCGACCGAAGAAAATGAAAGCTCGGCAAAAGAAAGACCATCCCTCCGTCATATAGCGAAAGACTTCTTCTACATGGGTGCTTGTTACAAAGGCTCCTTCAACTTCGACCTCCCACAAAAGGGTGAGGCTGGAGAACCTCCCACCGCCGGCGGCAAATTCCAAAGGTGATTGTTTACCCCAATCAGAGCAAAGCTCTGTTCAAATTCCAAGGCGGGAGAAGAAGAAACGCTTCATCTTCCCCCAATCAGAAATAAAGCTTTGCTTTGAAAATTTAAACTTTAATTTTGAAGCAACGCTTCGGTTTCCGTGCGCTGCGCGCAATGCGCCACGTGTCAGAAGTTGACACGGCAGCACAACGCCCAAGGCGATACGTCCGATCAGAGCAAGGCTCTTTAAAAATATAAGTAACACTTAAGTGCGCAAGCGCACGGCAGCGCGACACGTGTCTGCGCAGTTGCGCAAGCACAACTGCGCAAGCGCACGGCAGCGCGACACGTGTCTGCGCACTTGCGCAAGCGCAACTGCGTAAGCGCACGGCTGCGCGACACGTGTCTGCGCAGGTGCGCAAGCGCTGTTGCGCAAGCGCTTCACTGCGCGACACGTGTCTGCGCAGTTGCGCAATCGCTGTTGCGCAAGCGCCTTACTGCGCGACACGTGACACGCGCTGGTGAGTTGCGCAACAACAGAATGAAGATTTAAGGAAATCTTTTCTGTTCTTGTTAAAACAAGAAGATTTCTTCTGTAAAACAGGGGCCTTTGGATCAAAGATCCAACGGTGGGGAAAATTCCCCGAATCACTCAGAAAAGATCTTTTTAACAAATTTAACTGATCTTTGAGCACTATAAAAGAACCCCAGACCCCATTTCAAAGATATGGACAATTGGATAAAAAAAAGAGAGAGAAGAACTCTTGAGAATTTCTGGAGAACACAAAAAAGAAGGTAAAAACCTTTGAGATAAGAGAAAATTCTCTTAAAGAATAGATCATTGATCTAGAAAACAAGATCAGTGATCTTCAATAGATAAATAAATAAATAAAAATAATAAAAATAATGCCTTGCACTTGCTATGAACCTCTGGTTCTCTGAAACAGAAAGAAAGAAAAGATTTCTTTCTTTTCTTTTCTTTGATCTAAATTTAGATCAAGAAATTAAAAAGTGCTCTGCACTTCTTTTCCTGAATCTAAAAGATTCTTGGTGCTTTGCACAAATGCAATGCATTATTTGAAGGGCTAGGCCCAAATCAAAAAGACCTAGCAGGTCAAAATAGATTGCAAAGCAATAAAAGGGCTGGGCCCCAAATAAAATTGATGCTCTGCATCCCTATTGGGCAAAGCCCAAATAAAAGCAAAAGAAATGCAAAAGCAATGGACTTAGCCCAATCGTGGCCATAAGTCCTTAAATTAAATTGACTGAGCAAAATGGCTCTCCTAAATCGATTTACGTCCGGTTCGAGGGTACATCTCCGAACTCCTTTGACATCCATCGTTGTAATTCCTCAACGACGTCAAAGAGGTGACGGGTCCCAACGACCACACACCCATATGGACTGCGGGGTCCTTAAACTCGTGGACCGAAACGTCCCTAAACTAATATCGGACCGAAACGTCCCTAAACTAATATCGGTCCGAAACGTCCCTAAACTAATATCGGACCGAAACGTCCCTAAACTGGAATATGGACCACCACGTCCCTAAACTGGCACAATAGAGTCTAAATGCTCTTTTGTTGGACCTAAACGGTCCCGTTAAGTTGACCTTAGTCTCAAACTGGACTAACGTATCCTTAACAAACGTTTGAGTCGATCTTAGCCTCAAAAATGGCACGTATCCTCCAAACAGACTTTAGTCCCAAATTGGACTATGAATCTCCCTAAACTGGAACAATAGAGCCTCCAAATGCTCTTTTGCCGGATCTAAACGGTCCCGTTTAAGTTGATCTTAGCCCCAAACAAGGCTAACGTATCCTTAAACATTCAAATGAAATATAAAACCCTAAATCAACTTCGGTTCGAGGGTACATCTCCGAACTCCTCTGACACCTGTCGTTGTAATCCTTCAACGACGTTAGAGAGGTGACGAGTCCCGATGGCCATATATTAAATGAGTCACGTTTGAGTTGATCTTAGCCTCAACGAGGCTAACGCATCCTTAAACTAAAATATCAAACCCAAATCTAAGTAAATACGGATTTGGACTAGTCCACATCCTACGGGCGACGGCATTACTCAGTCTCCGTATACAATCCACGGGCAACCACAAATAAAACAAACACACACGACACGAAGTGAAATTCTGGAGAAGGAGAAAGTTGTTACCGCAATGCGGTAGCGTAATTAACTGCAGGGGCTTGCGCCTGCAGGGAAGAGCGTCCCCACAATCAAAAACCCCTCACCCCGAGGGGGAATCTGACGAAGTCTGCTACATCGGCCGCATTCGTCTAACCTCCGATACACGGTGCCATAAATCAACTCAGCATCTCCGGAGAGATAGATGGATAAAACCATATAGCATCTGCCCCCGAATCTCAGGCAAGACGCAAAGTCTAGGCCGCCATTCGGAGGGGAACAGATTCTGGCACGCCCGGTGGGACCTTTTCCACTTTCCACTCCACACTTCGTGTGTCGTGTTCGCGAACAAATCGCGGTTTACTGTGGTTGCCTATGGATTCGAGGTACTAAGATTTGGTGTCTTGCTCCGTGCAGAAAACAGAAGATCAATGGCTTCGAACTGCATCGCCTGCAGCAACAACTCTCGATCCGTCATTACTGGAGGAGTGACTTATGGGCCCCAAGCGGCCTCCTTTTTCAAAATGCCGGTGGAGCAGGTGGCTCAAGCCACCACTAGACTATTTTTTGGGACCATGCTCCCACCAATGAGCTTCAACGCCCCAATGACATTGCAAGAAGCTCCAAAGAAGTCGGTTTTCGATCGACTTACCACTGCCGCGACCCCTCTCAATAGGTCGCCCAACTCCACTGCTTCAGGTTTTAATGGATTAGGCCAGAGCTCCATCGGGCCCATGAAGAAGCCTGCCATACCAGAAGGCGTTATCCCGAAGCGGATAGCTATCCCAGCTCCCGTTCTTGGCGAAGTCACCAAGGTTGCTTCCCATGTTCGGAAGCCCGCTTCTGACAGGTTGGCCGTCCCCGTTCAACGGACGTCGATCTTTAAAAGGCTGGTACCGGCATATTCTGACCAACACAGGGGGCATGAGGAGGTCACCCCTATAGCTGAAACAACTCCATCAGCACGACATGCCCGACGTCGCTACTGGCGCCGAGTGAGGAAGGCTGAGGGCAACTCCCCCTCTGGACTTACTCCTCCAACTCCGATGGTGAGGATCGATGCTGCTGTTCCAACCAAGAACAGCTTTGAACTGCTCAACAAGGTTCAGGAGTCAGTGATTAATGAAAACCATCTTCATCGACAGAGAAAGATGAAGGTGCGGCAGGAGAAGGATTACTCTATCAAACCACAAAAAGCAAAAGTTACTTGGGTGCCCACTACAACGGCTCCCTTAACTCCAATCACTCAAAAAAGGAGGCCGCAAAAAGCCCCTGTGTCTTCGGCAAATCGCAAAGACACCGAACACAAATGCCCCAAGTCTGGGGGCATGGTGGTGCACACTGTTTATATGGCTTCTGGAAAGGAGGAAAGCCGCACTTCTACGGGCCACCGACCGCTCACCCGATCCGTGACGAAAGCCCAGGAGCAACAACAGAAGCTTCAGAAAATGATGACTACGATGGCTGCACTCACTGAGCCAAAAGAAAGCTCTGAAACGTCTTCGGATGAGCGTCAAGAACAAGAAACCGACGCTGACTTTTTACGCAGAGTCCTCGAAAAGAGGGACAAAGAAGCTGCAGAGCAAGCGGCTAACATAAAACAGATGGCGCTCCTCTTCCAAGATATGGTAGGGATGATGTTACAGCCGGACCCTCCTGCTGAAGATCCTCCGATCGTCCTTGAAGACGACAGGGGAGAAACGTCAAATCCTCCGCCGGCTCTATCAACAGCCAAGGAGGAGGCAATCTCCAAAGTTGACCTAGACGAATATATAGCTCAGCAGATCCGGGTTCATCAGGCGAATGAAGCGGCTGGGCAAATTGTTAGAACCGGACGACCGTATCCGAGCTGGTATGACCAAATCAGTTACCCGCCAGGATATACGATCCCTAAATTCCACGTATATAAAGGGACAGGGAATCCGCATCAGCATGTCGCTCAATTCAGGGCCTTATGCGGCAATACTGGAGGCGATGATAAATTGTTGCTACGTCAATTCGTCGGCAGCTTAGCAGAAACAGCCTTTGAATGGTATTCGGAGCTACCTAACGACTCTGTCAAAACATTTGCAGAGATGGAACTGCTGTTTATACAAAGATTCGCGAGTGCTAGTGAACGCACCCCGATAACAGCACTGATAAATGCCAGGATATGGCCCGGCGAAACGTGGGTCCAATACGCAACACGATGGCGAAACCTATGGTCGAAATGCGAACAGCGCATAGAAGAGGCACCTGCGGTAGGCATGTTTGTGGGCACTCTCGATCCGCAGGCGACCATCTCGCAATTCATGATGTTCTTCAGGCCGACCACCTTCCAGGCCTTGATCGACAAATTAGCCCAAATGGACCAGATGGGCCATAGACCGTCTCCTCCAAGACCCGATCCCCGAAATGAGAAAGGAAAAGCGATCATCGTCGCCAACGCTCAGCAACAGTCGAGCAACTCAAAACCGGTCGCTCGCCAAAACAACGTGCGTCCACGCCCATCCCTCGAAGAGAGGCTAGGACGTCATTACTCGTTTCCTCAGAATAAAACGAGAAGACTGTTCGAGCTGGCAGTACGCAACAGACTCATTAATCTGCCGAATCCAAAATGTCCGTTGCAGCCAGGCGATCTTAATAATCCCAATTATTGCCCTTACCACCAAACGGTAAGTCACCCGATTGAGGATTGTTTCGTCTTTAAGGGATGGATCGAGGATCAATACCTGCAAGGCAAGTTCACGCTGTCTGAAAGCTGGAAGGTGAACCCGCCACAACCGCATGCTCTGAAAAATATGGACACGCCGGGGGCATCATGCTCATTCATAGAGAAAGCCTAACGGACCACTACGTCCTAAAACTGGATAACGGACCGAAACGTCCTTAAACTAACAACGGACCGAAACGTCCTTAAACTAACAACGGACCGAGATGTCATTAAACTAACGACGGACCGCAATGTCCTAAAACTTGCAAATGACCGAAATGTCTTTAAACTACTACCGCAGCATTCTCAGGCTGACGAGATAAAAAAAAAAAAAAAATTAAAATAAATAAAAAAAAATATAAAATAAAAAAAAACGGTATGTCCATAAGCAAAAAGGGCACGGATGAAAACCCGAAAGGGCTCCGTGAGTAAAAACAGCAGGACTACCGGCGAGTGTTCGTGAAAACCCGAAAGGGCGCGACCTCGTAAAAAAAAAAGAAGAAGAAAATAAAAAGAATAAAAAAAACGGTATGTCCATAAGCAAAACGGGCACGGATGAAAACCCGAGAGGGCTCCGTGAGTAAAAACAGCAGGACTACCGGCGAGTGTTTGTGAAAACCCGAAAGGGCGCAACCTCGTTAAGAAACACTTATAGGGTCCTCTCAACCCTGTAAGGAGAAACCACCTGCGTGAGATCCTTACGACTCACAAAGGAACAACACACTTAGGGATCCCCACGATTCCTAAGGAGAAAATACACTTGCGAGATCCTCACGACTCGTAAGGAGAACTCTCTTGTGGGACCCTTACGGCTCATAAGATTTGAAAGTCTTAAGTTACAGAAACCTTAACCTGTTCTTAAGCAGCCTCCACAACCTTCGATATTGCCCTACAAGCGGCTCATATTGACCCTTGTATACAATCCACGGGCATGAATAAATATTTTCCTAACAAAGTCCCATCCGTGACTAAGAATATGCTTGTACAGCAAACAACACTTGTAAGTCCTCTCGACTTATAAGAAGAAAACCCTTTTGTAAGATCCTTATGACTTACAAGAGAACATGCACTTAGGAATCCTCACGATTCCCAAGGAGAAAACACACCTACAAGATCCTCACGACTTGTAGGGAGAAATACCTTTGTGAGACCCTTACGGCTCATGAAGTCAAAAGCCTTAGCCGACAGGACCCTTAACCCTGTTTACTAAGCCACCTTTGTTCAACATCGACAGAGGCAAATGATGATTCGCTCCTGGCAATATCCCAGTTGCAGCGATGCTGATGCCTAAATCGGTATCAAATTCCAAGTCCTTTCATGGCAGATGATGATTCGCTCCTGGCAATATCCCAGTTGCAGCGATGCTGATGCCTAGACTGGTATCAAATTCCAAGTCCTTTTACGGCAAATGATGATTCGCTCCTGGCAATATTCCAGTTGTAGCGATGCTGATGCCTAAATCGGTATCAAATTCCAAGTCCTTTCATGGCAGATGATGATTCGCTCCTGGCAATATCCCAGTTGCAGCGATGCTGATGCCTAGACTGGTATCAAATTCCAAGTCCTTTTACGGCAAATGATGATTCGCTCCTGACAATATTCCAGTTGTAGCGATGCTGATGCCTAAATCGGTATCAAATTCCAAGTCCTTTCGTGGCAGATGATGATTCGCTCCTGGCAATATCCCAGTTGCAGCGATGCTGATGCCTAGACCGGTATCAAATTCCAAGTCCTTTTACGGCAAATGATGATTCGCTCCTGGCAATATTCCAGTCGCAGCGATGCTGATGCTAAGATTGGTATCAGATCCCAAATCCCCTACTCGCAAAATAAAAAATAAAAAATCAGCGAGCCAAAACAAATATATATATATATATATATATATATATATATATATATATATATATATATATATGCATACGAAATAGCCGAAATGACGGGGCAGCTTGCAAACAAAATCAGCAAGTAAAAATGTATGCATGCAAAATAGCCGAAATGGTTGGGCAATTCGCAATAAAAAGCAGCGAGTAAAAAGAAAAATAGCCGAAATGATTGGGCACCGCGAAGAATAGCCGAAATGATTGGGCAATCGCGATTTTCGCGATATAAAAAGCTGAAATGATAGAGCATCGTGGAAAAAAAAATAATATAAAAAATGAAACTTTTTGCCCTACAGGGGAAATCACATCGATCCCTGTATACAATCCAGGGGCACAGATAAAAAGGGAACAATACCTTCCCAACAGGCTCCACCAGAAAGCGAAGCCAAATCTCGACGGTTCATAGATAACCTAGAGACCATCTCGACATTTGTCGCAATATTACAGACACGATGTCAACAAATAAAGCAAAGGAAGGTCCCTAACTTCAGGGTCTCAACGTCAATATCGACAACTTAAAGATCACCAACGGCATTTCTCCTCACTCCAACTAGATGCAGACATGACGTCAACAACTGACCTCAGAATCGCAACGAAACGGAACCATGACAAAGTCCCTAATTCCAAATCTCAATGGCCACGTCTACAGCCTAGAGACCAACAACGGCGTGCCTCCTCATTCCAACAGGACACAGATGTTACACCATCAAGCGGAGCGATGGCAAAATCCCAGCTTCACCTCAGCATTCGTCTCGATACAGTAGACGCAATGTCAACAACAGCGTTCCTCCGCAGTCCAGCTGGAGGCAGATGCAACATCAACAAAAGACCTCACGGTCGAAACAAAGCGGAGTAACGGCAAAATCCCAACTCCACCTTAGCATTCGTCTCGTTACAACAGACTCAATGTCAACAACGGTGTTCCTTCGCAGTCCAGCGGGGTGTACATGCAAAGTTAACAAAAGACCCCATGGTCGAAACAAAGCGGAGTGATGGCAAAATCCCAGCTCCACCTCAGCATTCGTCTCAATACACCAGACGCAGTGTAAGCAAATGAAGCGAAGGCCACATTCCTAGCTTCAACGTCTTTACGGTAACTCACATAAAACCGGAAAGACAATCGGAGACCATCTCACATGAAGTGGTCACCTCCTTGACGTTCGTCTCGATACAGTAGACGAAATGTCAACCTCAGCATTCTTCCTCCAGCAGGGATTCAGACATGACAAGGCAAATGAAGCGAAGGCCACATTCCTAGCTTCAACGTCTTTACGGTAACTCACATAAAACCGGAAAGACAATCGGAGATCATCTCGCATCAGCACAGAGTGGTCACCACCTTGACGTTCGTCTCGATACAGCAGACGAAATGTTAACCCCAGCGTTCATCCTCCAACAGGATTTGGACACACCAAAGAAAACGAAGCGAAGGCCACATTCCTAGCTTCGACGTCTTGACGGTAACTCATATAAAACCGGAAAGACAACCGGAGATCATCTTGCACCAGCACAGAGTGGTCACTACTTTGACGTCCGTCTCGATACAATAGACGAGATGTCACCCCAATGTTCGTCTCGATACAGCAGACGCAACGTCATTAAACAAATGGAGCCACGGCAAAATCCCTAGTTCCAAACCTCGACGGTTCACCAGCAACCTAAAGACAACCTCGATGTCCGTCTCGATACAGCAGACGAGATGTCGCCCCAACGTTCGTCTCGACACAGCAGACGCAACGTCATCAAACAAATGGAGCCACGGCAAAATCCCTAGTTCCCACCATGACATTCGTCTCGATACAGAGGACGCAATGCCAGCAAACAAAGCAAAGGCCAAATTCCTAGCTTCAGGGTCTTAACGGCAAGTCATATAAAGCCTGAAAGACTATCGGAGATCATCCCACACCAGCGCGGAGTGGTTATGACTCATCGGGGCTCTCCAAAATGAGCCTAACCTCAAGTAAAAAGCGGCATGGCAAATTCCTAGCGCTTGCTCTTCCGACGGTCAAACTGCCAAGGAGGATTGCTTGAAGACGTCTTGTCCAGCCTCCGAAGGGATCAGAGACACGGCAGTCGCGGGGCTACTCGAACAGCACGATTGCCTATCGAGGACTATATCAGCTTATGCGACGGTACGATGGCCAAAACCCTAAGTACCACCGACCTTAACGGGCTTCTGTCGTAAAGAGCAGAGGTTAAATGCGACGTTAAGATGTTCTTGCGAGAAACGTTCGATTCGTCTCGACTTGTGAAAAATTGTCGAGGCGGCTCGACTCGTGAGATAAAGTCTTAGACAGCAAGGATTGAAAAGCTTGCTTTTTGAGCAATGGGGCCCTGCAAGTCAATCCAAACTGGTCTCTTGCATACTATTCACGGGTCTCACTCTCCGAAGTCGAATTTTGACGAGGAGGGAAACAACCACTTACGAATCCTCTCGATTCGTAAGAGGGAAGATTCTCTTATAAGATCCTTACGACTGATAAGAGAAAACCACACTTAGGAATCTTCACGATTCCTAAGGAGAAAATCCACCTATGAGATCCTCTCGATCCGTAGGGAGAAAAGCCTCTATGAGACCCTCACGGCTCATAGAATTGAAAAGTCTTAGGCAGTAGACCTGAACCTGCGGCCTAAGCCATCGCTATTTCCTGAGGAAGTCAGAATACTCGTTTTAGACATCCATCAACCATGGTTATTAAGACAGCCTGCTGACACTAAAAGAAAGAAGATGACAGAAAGAATATCCGGTTTACGTTTGATTTGGCATGCGTGACGCATTCATTTATGCATGGACAGAAAACTCAGGACGAGAAATAAGAGAAGCTGAAATAAAAAGTTTCCATTCATATTGGCAAAAATTCTTACAATTTTGAAAAGCAGTAAAAGGAAAACATTATTACAATGGAATAACTTCAGATCCGGGGCAGGGATTGAGGAATTCAAAAGTAAGGCCGTCCAAACTTCTTCTGGCCTTTCTAATTATTCTTATGCGCAGCCTCTCGCGCTCCTCGGTGTCGATATCATCGGCAAGCCCCTCCGGCCTTTGATAAGCAGCAACGATCGTCGTCTGCTGAAAGATTTGATGTAGGATGTCAACGAGGTTGTTTCGCCGTTTCTTCGAAATCAGCCCCGTCAGGTACACTGAATGCACCTTGTCTTCGGCATCATCTAGCGCATTGAGCGGTAAGGCCTCTTGAAGACCTGGGAGTGCTCTCCATATTACCCCCAGCACGACTTTCAAAAGGGCCGAACGACGAGGTAGCAGCCAGCCACCGCTGGCATTCAGGCGACCCATGACCTCTACACATTGAGCGTCCGTAAACTCCTGGTTCTGTTGACGGCCCTGTACACGGATATCCTCATAAGTGATGAACTCGTGCAAGCTGTATAGACGCACCGCCATAATACCTGAAGAAAACAATACAGGGATATTAACAAACAAGAAAATACAGAAAGTTAAAAGTTAAACTCCTCGAGAGCAATGCTCTGCAGACAGGAGCGACACCAGTCAAAATCAGTTAGGAGGAGAATTTGAGGAAAATTCCCTGAGAATATTGAGAGCTCCGCTCTGGGAAAAAAATGATATAATAATAATAATATTCTCAAATGCCATATAATTTGGGAGGAGCAAAGCTCCATTAATTAAGAAGATATAAGAAAAATCTTTTATAGAGCAAAGCTCTATTAATGGAACCCTAACAGGATTCTCCTGAGTTCTCTTTGGACCTCTTTAGAGCAAAGCTCTGCTAAATGAAACCCTAAATGGGTTTTCTTTAGATCAGGGATCTATGGAGAGCAAGGCTCTATTAATCAGCTTTAATTTAATTTAATTTTATTTTTACCTATGATGGTTATGAACTCTGGAGTTCTTGGAAAAAAAATCAAGAGCAAGGCTCTGAAAATTCTTAAGCAAGAGCAAGGCTCTGAGTCAAAATTCTTGAAGTGGTAAAGAATTTTTCGAGGACCAAAGGTCCTATTTATAGGCATCAATCGCCTCTTCAACTGCCAAAAGGTGCCGCGACGGTTCGAATTCTGCCACCGTTGCGCTTGCGTTTGGAGGCCACGTAAGCGCAGCGGTGGGGGGGCATTTGTTTATCCCAATCAGAGCAAAGCTCTGTTCAAATTCCAAGGCGGGAGAAGAAGCAACGCTTCATCTTCCCCCAATCAGAAATAAAGCTTTACTTTGAAAATTTAAACTTTAATTTTGAAGCAACGCTTCGGTTCCTGTGCGCTGCGCGCAATGCGCCACGTGTCAGAAGTTGACACGGCAGCACAACGCCCAAGGCGATACGTCCGATCAGAGCAAGGCTCTTTAAAAACATAAGTAACACTTAACTGCGCAAGCGCACCGCAGCGCGACACGTGTCTGCGCAGTTGCGCAAGCGCAACTGCGCAAGCGCACCGCAGCGCGACACGTGTCTGCGCAGTTGCGCAAGCGCAACTGCGCAAGCGCACGGCAGCGCGACACGTGTCTGCGCAGGTGCGCAAGCACTGTTGCGCAAGCGCTTCACTGCGCGACACGTGTCTGCGCAGTTGCGCAATCGCTGTTGCGCAAGCGCCTTACTGCGCGACACGTGTCACGCGCTGGTGAGTTGCGCAACAACAAAATGAAGATTTAAGAAAATCTTTTCTGTTCTTGTTAAAACAAGAAGATTTCTTCTGTAAAACAGGGGCCTTTGGATCAAAGATCCAACGGTAGGGAAAATTCCCCGAATCACTCAGAAAAGATCTTTTTAACAAATTTAACTCATCTTTGAGCACAATAAAAGAACCCCAGACCCCATTTCAAAGATATGGACAATTGGATAAAAAAAAAAGAGAGGAGAACTCTTGAGAATTTCTGGAGAACACAAAAAAGAAGGTAAAAACCTTTGAGATAAGAGAAAATTCTCTTAAAGAATAGATCATTGATCTAGAAAACAAGATCAGTGATCTTCAATGGATAAATAAATAAATAAAAATAATAAAAATAGTGCCCTGCACTTGCTATGAACCTCTGGTTCTCTGAAACAGAAAGAAAGAAAAGATTTCTTTCTTTTCTTTTCTTTGATCTAAATTTAGATCAAGAAATTAAAAAGTGCTCTGCACTTCTTTTCCTGAATCTAAAAGATTCTTGGTGCTTTGTACAAATGCAATGCATTATTTGAAGGGCTAGGCCCAAATCAAAAAGACCTAGCAGGTCAAAATAGATTGCAAAGCAATAAAAGGGCTGGGCCCCAAATAAAATTGATGCTCTGCATCCCTATTGGGCAAAACCCAAATAAAAGCAAAAGAAATGAAAAAGCAATGGACTTAGCCCAATCGTGGCCATAAGTCCTTAAATTAAATTGACTGAGCAAAATGGCTCTCCTAAATCGATTTACGTCCGGTTCGAGGGTACATCTCCGAACTCCTTTGACATCCATCGTTGTAATTCCTCAACGACGTCAAAGAGGTGACGGGTCCCAACGACCACACACCCATATGGACTGCGGGGTCCTTAAACTCGTGGACCGAAACGTCCCTAAACTAATATCGGACCGAAACGTCCCTAAACTAATATCGGACCGAAACGTCCCTAAACTGGAATATGGACCACCACGTCCCTAAACTGGCATAATAGAGTCTAAATGCTCTTTTGTTGGACCTAAACGGTCCCGTTAAGTTGACCTTAGTCTCAAACTGGACTAACGTATCCTTAACAAACGTTTGAGTCGATCTTAGCCTCAAAAATGGCTAACGTATCCTCCAAACAGACTTTAGTCCCAAATTGGACTATGAATCTCCCTAAACTGGAACAATAGAGCCTCCAAATGCTCTTTTGCCGGATCTAAACGGTCCCGTTTAAGTTGATCTTAGCCCCAAACAAGGCTAACGTATCCTTAAACATTCAAATGAAATATAAAACCCTAAATCAACTTCGGTTCGAGGGTACATCTCCGAACTCCTCTGACACATGTCGTTGTAATCCTTCAACGACGTTAGAGAGGTGACGAGTCCCGATGGCCATATATTAAATGAGTCACGTTTGAGTTGATCTTAGCCTCAACGAGGCTAACGCATCCTTAAACTAAAATATCAAACCCAAATCTAAGTAAATACGGATTTGGACTAATCCACGTCCTACGGGCGACGGCATTACTCAGTCTCCGTATACAATCCACGAGCAACCACAAACAAAACAAACACACACGACACGAAGTGAAATTCTGGAGAAGGAGAAAGTTGTTACCGCAATGCGGTAGCGTAATTAACTGCAGGGGCTTGCGCCTGCAGGGAAGAACGTCCCCACAATAAAAAACCCCTCACCCTGAGGGAGAATCTGACGAAGTCTGCTACATCGGCCGCATCCGTCTAAACCTCCGATACACGGTGCCATAAATCAACTCGGCATCTCCGGAGAGATAGACGGATAAAACCATATAGCATCTGCCCCCGAATCTCCGGCAAGACGCAAAGTCTAGGCCGCCATTCGGAGGGGAACAGTGATGGACCCAAACGACCCAGGTCAGGGGGAATGATTGTGCACACGGTTTACATGGCTTCCGGAAAAGAAGAAAGCCGTGCTTCCGTGGATCATCGACTACAAACTCGGTCGATGACAAAAACTCAGGAGCAACAACAAAAGCTCCAGGAAATGCTGATCAAAATGTCAGCACTTACTGGGCAGAAAGAAAGTCCGGAATGAGCAAGCGAACAACGCCAAAAGCAGGAGACCAATACAGAGTTTCTGCGAAGGGTGCTTGAAAGGAAGGATAAGGAGGCCGCGGAACAAGCTGCTAATATAAAACAGATGGCACTTCTGTTCCAGGACATGGTTGGAATGATGATCCAGCCAGAACCTCCAGCCGAAGATCCACTGATAATCGTTGAGGACGACATAGGGGAAACATCAAACCCTATTCCAGCTTTATCAACAGCTAAGGAGGAAACAATCTCCAAGGCTGCTCTTGATGACTATATAGCTCAACAAATATGAGCTCGTCAAGCGAATGAAGAATCTGGCCAAATCGTCAGAACTGGGCGACCGTATCCAGGCCGGTATGGTCAAATCAAGTACTCGCCGGGATATACGATCCCCAAGTTCCAATGTACAAGGGGACAGGAAATCCAAACAAGCATATAGCGCAGTTCAGAGCTTTGTGCGGCAAAATTGTAGGCGACGACAAATTATTGCTTCACCAATTCGTTGGCAGTCTGTTAGAGACGGCATTTGAAAGGTATTCGGAGCTCCCAAATGACTCCATTAAAACGTTCACAGAGATGGAACATCTGTTCACACAGCGGTTCGCCAGCGGAAGCGAGCGCACCCCGATCTCGGCATTAATCAATGCCGGAGTGAAGTCAGGAGAAACCTGGGTCCAATACGTGATCCGGTGGCGGAACCTATGGTCAAAATGCGAACAGTGCATCGAAGAATCTCCCGTTGTGGGCATGTTCATCGGGACACTTGATCCTTGTTCCTGCCAAATTTTTTGGCTAAAAGCTACTTGTTCCCTTATAAAAAAAGGGAGAGAGTCCTCAAAATTTGGCCACAAGTGTTAAACACGTAGGCTCTCATATGCAAAGCATATGAGCGCTGAAAACAAACAACTAAGGGCCAAACATGTCTCACGTGTTAAACACGTGAGCTCTCATATGCAAAGCATATGAGTGCTGAACATAAATAATCAATGGCCAAACAGACTTCACGTGCTAAATACGTGAGCTCTCATATGTAAAGCATATGAGCACTGAAAATAAACTAAATAAAACAACTAAGAGCCAAATATGCCTCACGTGTTAAACACGTGAGCGCTCATATGCAAAGAATATGTGCTCTGAACATAAATAATTAATGGTCAAACATGCCTCACGTGCTAAACACGTGAGCGCTTATATGTAAAGTATATGAGCGCTGAAAATAAACAGGTTAAAACCCATACTAGGGGTCACGTGTTAAACACGTGAGTTCTCTTGCTCCTCACATGCAAAGCATGTGAGCGCCCCAATTTAAAATACTCCAATTAAAATTAAATTCTATTTGGGAAATATTTTCCCTGATCTTTCTAATATGGAAAGATCTTTCTTTAACAGAGAATCTTAGATTTAAAATCCAATGGTGATAAAATATCGCCAATTAAACCATCCGATAGAATTAAATTCTATGTGGAAAATATTTCCCTGATTTTCCTCAAACTAGAAAGATCTTTTCTGTTAAACAGAGGACCCTTGGATCAAAGATCCAACGGTAATCATCTGATAGAATAAAATTCTATCGTAAGAAAATATTTTCCTAATCCTGTTAAACTAACAAGATATTTATTTAACAGAATTAAATTCAATATTCCTAATTTTGTTAAACTAATAAGATATTCATATGATAGAATAAAATTCTATATGATAGAATTAAATTCTATGTTAGAATATATTCCTAATCTTGTTAAACTAATAAGATATCCATAAGATAGAATTAAATTCTATATTAGGAAAAATATATTCCTAATCTTGTTAAACTAATAAGATATCAATATGATAGAATTAAATTCTATATTAAGAAAATATATTCCTAATCTTGTTAAACTAAAAAGATATGATAGAATAAAATTCTAATCTTGATAAACCAATAAGATATTCATATGATAGAATAAAATTCCATCTTAGGAAAATATTTCCTAATCTGGTTAAAAACAAATAAGAAATCTTCTCTGATAAATAGAGAGCCTTTGGATTAAAAATCTAACGGTGAATAAAATTCACCAGATCAATTGGATTGATTATAAAATCAATCAAGATCTCTCAATAAGGGATTTCTTAACAAATTTATTTTTTTATTCTCATATAAATAGGAGCAAGGAAAGGAGGAGAAAAAGACACAAAAGGACGAAGAGGGAAGAAAGATAGAGAGAGTAAACAAAGGATCCCCTCAGAAGTTTAGAAAAAGAGAGAAGTTTAAGAGAAGAAGAAAGAAAAGTTTCAAAAGAAACAGAGAATTTTATTCACACAAAGGAAGACTTGTTTCTTTTAAACCCTAGGTAAAGAGAAAACAAAACACAGAGATCATTTTATCTCTCCTTCGCCTCTCTAAAGGTTTAACCCTTCATATAAGAACTTATTTCTTTCTCTGGTTGAGATCTGCAGAAGCAGATCTCCCTACAAGTTGAGAATTTAATTCTCATCGGGGAGATTCTGTCATGCAGATTCAAAACCTAAGGAAAATAATTAAGTTCAAAAAGTTTAACTCTTACACAAAAACATATGGGAATTTAATTATTCTGAAAGCTAAGGTTCAACCCTATAAAAGGAATTTAATTCTTACAAAACAAGAGACAAGAGATCCTCCAAATCTTAGGGTCATTAACATGAGATCAAAATCTCCAAACATCCAGAAGGAAAAGCTGATGATTCATTAGCGTTTAAACACTATAACGATGACCGCACGTGTTTCCTATGTGAGCGCTTAAAGGAAGAACGCGAAGTGCCTCCTAGGGAAATCACGTGTTTTGCACGCACTTATATAAAAGTAGGGGATAAAACCCAAAAGGTAAAACCCAACTTTGGGACAACTCACGTGTTTCACACGTGAGCGCCACAAGAACCAAGTGCTCAGCCCTTATATAAAAAAGGGAAATAAATGGGCAGTGCCCATAATTGAGTGCTTCACGTGTGCCACGTGAGCGCCACAGAACTCTAGTGTTTAACACTATTTCAGTGCTCACATGAAATGCACGTGAGCATTGTATGCCTTAGCACTTAGCACTGTTGGGTAATTATGGAGACCCAGATCTAGCCCAAATTGACTAAGTTTTTCCAAAGTCAAAACCTCTTCAATCTCCAATCAACTGAGCCCCTCTGTGCTCATCATTCCCCAAATTGATCTTAGTCCCAAACATAACTGATGATCTTTCAACTGATGATATCTGAAATGATGTTCATCCCACATCTCCTAAGATAATATTAGTCTCAAAAATGACTAATGATTCTTAGATGATTCACCATGATCTTTTCCCTCAAATACGGGAATTGGTTCAAGGGTACATCTCTCTACACCTCTGATACATGTTGTTGTAATTCCTCAGCGTCTTCAGAGAGGTGACGGGTCCCGACAACCAACTGTTTTTTGGTGTACTTCCCAAATTGACGTGCACATCCCAAATCAAACCACATCCCAGACTGAATGCATCCCATATCATCGTTGCTCATCCCGCCACGTAACAAATACATGTGCACGCAAGATGGACAATGGACCGAGATGTCTCTAAACTAACAACGAACCGTAACATTCTTAAACTAAAACCTCACCCCCAACAATGGACCGAGATGTCCCTAAACTAACAACGGACCGTAACGTCCTTAAACTAAAACTTCACCCCCAAATTGTGATCAACGGACCGTAACGTCCTTAAACTAAAATCTTACCTCCAAAATGGTGATGAATGGACCGAGATGTCCTTAAACTAAAATCTCACCTTCAAAATGGTGATCAACGGACTGAGACGTTCTTAAACTAAAATCTCACCTCCAAAATGGTGATCAATGGTCCGAAATATGCCTAAACTAACAACGGACCGTAACGTCCTTAAACTAAAACCTCACCCCCAAATGGTGATCAACGGACTGTAACGTCCTTAAACTAAAATCTCGCCTCCAAAATGGTGATCAACGGATCGAGACGTCCTTAAACTAAATTCTTATCTCCAAAATGGTGATCAACGGACCGTAACGTCCTTAAACTAAAATCCCACCTCCAAAATGGTGATCAACGGACCGAGACGTCCTTAAACTAAAATCTCACCTCCAAAATGGTGATCAACAGACCGGGATGTTCTCAAACTAGAACCGTTCCCTCAAAAATGGCAGCAATGGACTGAAATGTCCCTAAACAAAGATAACAGAGCCCAAATGCTCTCTTGTTGGATCCTAAATAAAAAATGATTCTATAACCTTGTTAAGTAGATTTTAGTCTCAAATTGGACTAACGTATCCTTAACAAAAAACCAGTCGAGCTCCAAATGCTCATATGTTTAAGTTGAACTCAATCTCAAACCCGATTAACGATCCTTAAATAAACCCAAGCCCAAATCTAAAATATAAGGATTTGGAATAATCTGCGTCCTACGGGTGACGACATAAATTAGTCTGCATATACAATCCACGGGCAACCCAAACAAACAAAAACACACACGACACGAAGTGAACTTCCGGAGCAGGAGAAAGTGGTTATTGCGATGCAGTAACGTAATTAATTGCAGGGGCTTACGCCTGTAGGGAAGAGCGTCCCCACAATCAAAAATCCCTCGCAAATGAGGGAGAATCTGACAAAATCTGTTACAACGGCCGCATCCACCCAAAACTCCGATATACGGTGCCATAAATCAACTTGGGATCTTCGGAGAGTTGGATGGATAAATCCAAATAGCATCTGCCCCCAAAATTCAGGCCAGACATCCTAACGTCCCGGTCGTGGCTTTCGGTGGTGAACAGATTCTGGCATGCCCGGTGGGACCTTTTCATCTTTACACCCCATACTTCGTGTGTCGTGTTTCGCGAACAAAAATCGCGGTTTGCTATAGTTGCCCTTGGATTTGAGGTACTAAGATTTGGTGTCTTGTTCCTGTGCAGAAAGAAGAAGTGAACATCAATGGATTCCAGTTGCACAAATTGCAATAGCAACTCCCGCTCTGCCCTAACCGGAGGAGTGACTTACGGGCCTAATGCGGCCTCCATCTTTTCAATACAGGTGGGGCAGGTAACTTAAGCCACCACTGGATTGTTCTTCAGGACCATGCTCCCGCCAGCGAGTTTTAGAGCCCCAGTGCCTCCACATAAAGCTCCAAAGAAGTCGGTCTTCGATTAACTTGCAACCACCACGGCCCCTCTCAACGGGTCATCCAAGTATGCCACCTCAGTCTTCAACAGGCTGAGCCGAAGCTCAAGTGAGCCCGCAAAGAGGCTTGCGATATCCGAAGGGGCTATCCCAAAACGGATAGTCCTCCCAACTCCTCTGGCAAGTGAAGTCATCAAAAGTGCTTCCCCTACCAGAAAGTCGTCCTCCGAAAGATTGGCCATTCCCCCTCAAGGACATCGGTCTTCGACAGGGTGGAACCAACAGCAGCCCCTAACCAAAGCAGGGGGCACGACGGAGCCGCCTCCACAACTGAGGTGGTCCCAACAGCAAGGCATGCTCGATGTCGCCACTGGCGTCGAGTGAGAAGAGCCGAGGGCAACTCCCCCTCTGGACTTACTCTACCAGCTCCAATGGTGGAAGTTGGCGCTGCTGTTCCAACCGGGAACAGCTTCGAACCGCTTAGGAGGGTGCGGAAGAACTTTCCAACCGCAGTGTTGAAGAAATCTCCACTTCCTGCTAAAAATATGAAGCAGGCAAAACCGGAGCAGCCCCCTCTGCGGCTGTCCTACCAAATCCACAGGGTCTGGCGGAAAGTCCAAGATTCTGTGATTAACAAGAACTACTATCGTCAACCGAAGTAAATGAATGCTCGGCAAGAGGAGGACCATCCCTCCGCTAAGCCGCGGAAGGCATCGTCCACATGGGTGCCTGTTACGACTGCCCCTCCGACTTCAACCTCCCACAAAAGGAGAAGGCCGGAAAAAATCCTACTGCCTGCGGCGAATTCCAAAAGCGCCGGAACCAAACGCCCTAAGTCTGGGGGCATGATAGTGTACACCATCAACATGGCTTCCAAGAAAGAGGATAGTCGTGCTTCCATGACTCATCGACCGCAAATTCGGTCCCTGAAAAAGGTTTAACTGCAATGTGAAAAGCTACAGGAGATGCTCGCTCAGGCGGTGGCACTCGCTAACCCATCGCCTAAGGAAAATCTCGAAGACGCACCCGAAGAAAGAGTCGGACATTGATTTCGTAAAGCGCTCTCTCAAAAAGAGAGACGAAGAAGCGGCAGAAATATCTACTAAAATGAACCAGATAGCCCTTCTGATCCAGAACATGGTGGGAATGATGGTTCAATCGGAACCACTGGAAGATGAACCACCAGTAGTCGCTCTTAAAGACAAGGGTGACATTTCAAGTTCTCTGCAAGTCTCATCAACGACCGAAGAGGAAATGATTCCAGAAGCAAAGCTGGACAAATATATCGCTCAGCAAATCAAAGCTCGCTACGCCAGTGATACTGCAAATAGATCGATTAAGACCGGCCGACCGTATCCAGTGCGCTACGATAAAATACAGTACCCGCCAGAGTACACACTTCAAACATTCCACATGTACAAAGGAACTCGGAATCCTCGCCAACATATTGCATGATTTAAATCCGTGTGCGGAAATACTGGAGGAAATGATATACTGCTCCTCCGACAGTTCATCAGCAGTCTGGCGGGTATCGCCTTCGAATGGTATTCGGGACTCCCGAATGATTCCGTAAAGACTTTCGATGACATGGATATACTCTTCTGTCAGAGGTTCGCTAGTGTAAATAAACACACTACTGTAGCTGCGTTGGTCAATGAAACGGTTAGACTGAATGAGACCTGGGTTCAATATGTTACCCGATGGCGAAATCTCTGGTCAAAATGCGAGTAACGCATCGACGAAGCTGCAGCCGTCGGAATGTTCATAGCCACCATTGACCCAAATTCAAAGGTGTTCTCATTTATGGCCCTTTTCAAGCCGACGACCTTCCAAGAGCTCATGGATAAAATGACTCGATTGGATCAGATGGGTTAAGACCCTTCATCATCCGATAAAGATGAATGAAAAGCGGAGCCAAGGAGGCATTTGTCGCCAACACTCAAAAGAAAATGAGCAGCTCTGAAGCAACCTATAACCAAAATAGCGACGACGTGGGTACTCGCCCTCCCAAAATATACACAGGAGGGCATATTACTCACTGGCGGCAGAAGGAATGACGTGATATCTCGTTCCTTGTATATGAATAAAATGATCCATCGTTATCGGAAAGCGACACTGATGGGCAGGAAACGTGTAAAATGCCCGGTACTTCCTGCAAAACAACCCGATTGGCATGATAATAGATGAAGCAGTATAAGAAGGTGAAGATAATCTAAGACATGAAGTGTCCATGCAAACAAAGGACAGGCAGCAGCGCCTCAACAAACAAGAGTTGGAAGGGATGAGTTATGCGACTCCCCGACCAAATGATAAACAATGGACTGAAATGTCCCTAAACTAACAATGGACCGAATTTCCCTAAACTAATAATGGACCGAGATGTTCCTAATCTAACAAATGGACCGGAATGTCTTTAAACTAGCGCGTCGCCTCAAAGACGGCGATAATGGACCGAAATGTCTCTAAACTAGTGCACCGTCTCAAATATGGCGCATCGCCTCAAATACGGCGATATTCTCTTTTGAGATCTATATTGCAATCATAGTCTTGATAGCAAAGATCGCAATTCAAGTTCTACTGGATGTACAGTTTCTTCAGCGACAAAACCACCCCTATACCCCACCGGGAAGCAGATGGGTCACAGGCAGCGAAATTACTCTCGAGAGTTAAAAAACGGTATGTCCACAAGTAAAATGTGCACGGATGAAAACTCGAAAAGGCGCCGTGAGTAAAAACAGCAGGGCTACCAGCAAGTTTGTGAAAACCCGAAAGGGCGCAATCTCGTTGTTAAAAAAAGGGTAAGTCCACAACCAAGATGGGCACGGATGAAAACCCGAAAGGGCGCTGTGAGTAAAAACAACAGGGCTACCAGCGAGCTTGTGAAAACCCGAAAGGGCGCAATCTCGTAAAAAAAAGGGTATGTCCACAAGCAAGATGGGCACGGATGAAAACCCGAAAGGACGCCGTGAGTAAAAATAGCAGGGCTACCGGCGAGCTTGTGAAAACCCGAAAGGGAGAAATCTTGTAAAAAAACAAAAAAAATGGCATGTCCACAAGCAAAATAGGCAAGGATGAAAACCCGAAAGGCGCCGTGAGTAAAAACAGCAGGGCTACCGGCTAGTTTGTGAAAACCCGATAGGGCGCAATCTCGTTGTCAAAAAAAACGTTATGTCCACAAGCAAAAATGACACGGATGAAAACCCGAAAGGGCGCCGTGAGTAAAAGCAAAGGGGCTACCAGCAAGTTTGTGAAAATCCGAAAGGTCGCGAACTCGTAAAAAAAAGGTATGTCCATAAGCAAAATGAGCACGGATGAAAACCCGAAAGTGCGCCGTGAGTAAAAACAGCAGGGCAACTGGCGAGCTTGTGAAAACCCGAAATGGCACAATCTCGTAAAATTTTCACTTACGAGATCCTCTCGACTCGTAAGGAGAACTCCCCCTATGAGACCCTCACGGCTCATAGAATTCAAAGTCTTAAGTTACAGGAATCCAAACCTGTTCTTAAGTCGTCGTATTCCCTAAGTTGCCCTACAGGCGGTCTAATACTGGCCCTTGTATACAATCTACGGGCACAAATAAATGATTTTCTCACCAAGTTCCACCAATGACGAGAAATGCCCTCATATAGTGAACGGCACTTGTAAGTCCTTTCGACTTATAAGGAGAAAATACTCTTATGAGATCCTTATGACTTATAAGAGAACACACACTTAGGGATCCTCCCGATTCCTAAAGAGAAAATATACATGCGAGATCCTCACGACTCATAGGGAGAAAATCTTTTATGAGACCCCTACGGCGCATAGAGTCAAAAAGCCTTAGTCGACAGAACCTTAACCCTGTTTACTAAGCCACCTTTTTTTTCAAATCGACAAAGGCATATCATGATTCGCTCCTGGCAACATTCCAGTTGTAGCGATGCAGATGCCTAAATCGGTATCAAATTCTAAGTCCTTTCAAAATAAATGATGATTCGCTTCTGGCAATATTCCAGTCGTAGCGATACAGATGCCTGAATAGGTATCAAACACCAAGTCTTTTCGAGGCAAATGATGATTCGCTCCTGGCAATATCCCAGTCGCAGCGATGCTGGTGCCCGAATTAGTGTCAGAATCCAAGTTCCCGACTCGCAACAAAACTAGATGCATATGAAATAGCCGAAATGTTGGGGCAACTCGTAATAAAAAGATCAGCGAGCAAAAAATATGCATATGAAACAGCCGAAATGATTGGGCGACTCACAATAAAAAAACGGCAAGTAAAAATAAAAAAATATACATGGCCGAAATGATTGGGCAACGCGATAAAAAGCCAAAATGATTGGGCAATCGTGACTTTCGCGATATAAAAAGCTGAAATGATAGAGTGTCGCAGAAAGAAATAAAAAAAATGAAATGAAACTTTTGGCCTACAGGTGAGTCCATATCAACCCTTGTATACAATACATGGGTACAAACGAAAGGGGAACCATATTTTCCCACCAGGCTCCGTCAAAGGGAGAGCCAAGTCTTGACGGTTCATAAAACAACCTAAAGACTATTCCGACATTCGTCTCATTGTAGCAGACGCAACCTCAACATTTGGCGTTCCCTCTCACTCTAGCAGGATGCAGACGCGACATCAACAAAAGACCCTAGGGTCGAAACAAAACGGAGCCATGGAAAAATTCCTAGCTCCAAGTCTTGACAGTTCACAGAATAACCTAAAGACTACCCCGACATTCACCTCGATACAGCAGACGTACTGTCAACAACGGCGTTCCTTCTCACTCCAGCAGGATGCAGACGCGACGTCAACAAAAGACCCCAGGGTCAAAACAAAATGGAGCCATGGCAAAATTCCTAGCTCCAAGTTTTAACGGTTCACAAAACAACCTAAGAACTATCCCGATATTCTTCTCGTTACAGCAGACGCAATATCAACAAAGACTCCAAAATAGCCAAATCAAAAGGAAGCCTAGGAAAAATTCCTAGCATCAGGGTCTTGACGGCAACTCAAATAAAACCCGAAAGACTATCGGAGATCATCCCGCACCAGTACGGAGTGGTTATGACTCATCGGGGCTCCTAAACTGAGCCTAATCTCAAGTAAAAAGCGACATGGCAAAATTCCTAACGCTTGCTCTTCCGACGGTCAAACTGCCTAAGAAGATTACTAGAAGACGTCTTGTCCAGCCTCCGAAGGGATCAGAGACAGGACAGTCGCAGGGCTACTCGAACAGCAGCGTAAAGTCTGCATATCGGGGAATGAATCAGCCAACGCGACGGTACCACGGACTATTAATACCACAAAACCTAACGGAGCTCTGTCGCAAAGAGCAGGGGTTATCAATAACGTTAGGATATTCCTGCGAGAACTTCTTGACTCGTCTCGACTCGTAGGAAAAAACATCTTCATGAAACCCTCACGGCTCATGAAGGTGAAAAGCCTTAGGCGACGGGGATATTAACCTGTTTCCTAAGCACTGTGACCCTACAAGTAGGTCCAAACTGGCTCTTGTATATTATCCACGGGCCACATTCTCTAAAGTCGAATACCGATAAGGAGGAAAAACCACTTACGAGTCCTCTCGACTCGTAAGGGGGAAAAATTCTCTTGTAAGATCCTTCCGACTCTCAAGAGAAAACACACTCAGGAGTCCTCACGACTTCTAAGGAGAAAATACACCTATGGTATCCTCTCGACTTATAGCGAGACAAGTCTTTATGAGACCCTCTCGGCTCATAAAGATGAGAAGTCTTAGGTTGCAGATCCAAACCTGTTTTCTAAGCCATCATTGCCCTACAAGAAGAACCAAACTGACTCTTGTACACTATCCACGGGCCATATTCGCTAATGAAATGAAGAAGCTACTTATGGGTCTTCACGATTCGTACAGAAAAATTACCCGAGTGAGATCCTTACGATTCACGGAGGCGATGAACACTTAGAAATCCTCACAATTTCTAGGGAGAACATGCACCTATGAGATACTCTCGACTTGTAGGGAGAAAAAATCTTTTTGAGACCCTTACGGGTCATAAAGATGAAAAAGCCTTAGGCTACAAGGATCCTAAACTTTTCTCCTAAGCCATCAATTCTATGGCCATGGATAACTCTGCATTACTTTACCCACGTACATACTTACATGGGCAAAATAGTAGGGGACATTTGTTCCCGCCAATTTTTTTGGCTAAAAGCTACCTGTTCCCTTATAAAAAAAGGGGGAGAGTTCTCAAAATTTGGCCATACGTGTTAAACACGTGGGCGCTCATATGCAAAGTATATGAACGCTGAAAACAAACAACTAAGGGCCAAACTTGCCTCACGTGTTAAACACGTGAGCGCTCATATGCAAAGCATATGAGCGCTGAATATAAATAACCAATGGCCAAACATGCCTCACATGCTAAACACGTGAGCGCTCATATGTAAAGCATATGAGCGCTGAAAATAAACTAAATAAAACAACTAAGGGCCAAACATGCCTCACGTGTTAAACACGTGAGCGCTCATATGCAAAGCATATGAGCGCTGAACATGAATAACTAATGGCCAAACAGGCCTCACGTGCTAAACACGTGAGCGTTCATATGTAAAGCATATGCGCGCTGAAAATAAGCAGGCTAAAACCCACACTAGGGGTCACATGTTAAACACGTGAGTTCTCTTGATGCTCACATGCAAAGCGCCCCAATTTAAAATGCTCCAATTAAAATTAAATTCTTTTTGGGAAATATTTTCTCTGATCTTTCTAATATGATCTTTCTCTAACAGAGAATCTTGGATTTAAAATCCAATGGTGATAAAATATCACCAATTAAACCATCTGATAGAATTAAATTCTATGTGAAAAATATTTTCCTGATTTTTCTCAAATTAGAAAGATCTTATCTGTTAAACAGAGGACTCTTGGATCAAAGATCCAACGGTGATCATCTGATAGAATAAAATTCTATCATAGGAAAATATTTTTCTAATCCTGTTAAACTAACAAGATATTCATTTAACAGAATTAAATTCTATAATCCTAATTTTGTTAAACTAACAAGATATTCATATGATAGAATAAAATTCTATGTGATAGAATTAAATTCTATATTAGAATATATTCTTAATCTTGTTAAACTATTAAGATATCCATTCGATAGAATTAAATTCTATATTAGGAAAAAATATTCCTAATCTTTTTAAACTAATAAGATATCCATATGATAGAATTAAATTTTATATTAAGAAAATATATTCCTAATCTTGTTAAACAAAAAGATATGATAGAATAAAATTCTAATCTTGTTAAACTAACAAGATATTCATATGATAGAATAAAATTCTATCTTAGGAAAATATTTCCTAATCTGGTTAAAAACAAATAAGAAATTTTCTCTATTACACAGAGAGCCTTTGAATTATAAATCGAACGGTGAATAAAATTCACCAGATCAATTGGATTGATTATGAAATCAATCATGATCTCTTAATGAGGGATTTTCTTAACAAATTGATTTTTTTCTTCTCATATAAATAGGAGTAAGGAGAGGAGGAGAAAAAGACACAAAAGGACGGAGATAGAAGAGAGATAGAGAGAGTAAACAAAGGAATCCCCTCAGAACCTTAGAAAAAGAGAGAAACTTAAGAGAAGAAGAAAAAAAAGCTTCAAAAGAAACAGAGAATTTAATTCTCACAAAGGAAGACTTGTTTCATTAAAAACCCTAGGTAAAGAGAAAACAAAACACAGAGATCATTTTATCTCTCCTTCGTCTCTCTAAGGGTTTAACCCTTCATATAAGAACTTAGTTTTTCCTCTGGTTGAGATCTGCAGAAGCAGATCTCCCCACAAGTTGAGAATTTAATTCTCATCAGAGAGATTCTGTCATGCAGATTCAAAACCTAGGGGAAAGAATTGAGTTCAAAGAGTTTAATTCTTATACAAAATCATATGGGAATTTAATTCCTCTGAAAGCTAGGGTTCAACCCTATAAAAAGAATTTAATTCTTACAAAACAAGAGACAAGAGATCCTTCAAATCTTTGGGTCATTAACATGAGATTAAAATTTCCAAACACGCAGAAGGAAAGGCTGATGATTCATTAGCGTTTAAACACCATAACGAGGACCTTACGTATTTCCCATGTAAGCGCTTATAGGAAGAACGAGAAGTGCCTCTTAGGGCAATCACGTGTTTTGCACACACTTATATAAAAGGAGGGAATAAAAACCCAAAAGGCAGAACCCAAATTTGGGGTGCCTCACGTGTTTCACACGTGAGCGCCACAAGAACCAAGTGCTTAGCCCTTATATAAAAAAGGGGAAATAAATTGGCAGTGCCTATAATTGAGTGCCTCACGTGTGCCACGTGAGCGCCACAGAACTCTAGTGTTTAACACTATTCCAGTGCCCACATGAAATGCACGTGAGCATTGTATGCCTCAGCACTTAGCACCGTTAGGTAATTATGGAGACCCATATCTAGCCCAAATTGACTAAGTTCTTCCAAAGTCAAAACCTCTTCAGTCCCCAATCAACCGAGCCCCTCTGTGCTCATCATTTCCCAAATTAATCTTAGTCCCAAACATGACTAATGATCTTTCAACTGATTATATCCAAAATGATGTTCATCCCACATCTCCTAAGATAATATTAGTCTAAAAAATGACTAATAATTCTTAGATCATTCACCATGATCTTTTCCTTCAAATACGGGAATTGGTTCAAGGGTACATCTCTCTACTCCTCTGATACATGTCGTTGTAATTCCTCAGCGTCTTCAGAAAGGTGGCGGGTCCCGACAACCAACTGCTTTTTGGTGCACTTCCCAAATTGACGTGCACAATGTTAGTTATATGTATGCCCTAGAGGCCATTACTGTACATGAGATGTATATTGTAGTGGATGCTGGGACATATATAGGTAGGACTTTCTTGCTCGACATGATAGTAGGCTATCTGGTTGCTCTTTATCTTAACATGTATACTTTCTGTCTCTCTGTTACATGTTGATAAAGCCCTTAGGATGTGTACTCGACTTGCAGGACTATGATGCAGATCATACTAGTGGGGCCGGGGTAGTCCATGAGTACATCCTTCAATGTTCCTAGTCGTGGGAATATCGAGACGGGGCATCGATATTCCAGAGTAGACTAGCGTATATCTTCTCGACCCACTTGATGGGTGATGGATGATCCCATATACATTGGTGTTTGACAACAGAGACGGTATGCAGGTGCTCAGTGGAGACTGGGTACACTGAACGGACTCGCCGAGAACTCCCAGATGGTATTATACCTCACGTCAGATGGCAGTTCTCTGGTGACACTGGTACAGCTTAGTCTGTTGACCCGAGATCGTCATAGAGTCTTGTGTGTCTCCCACTGTGCTTTGATTTCCACCCTACCACGGCTCTACTGAGTCGTGCAAACAGGTGGTTTTTGGGTACAGTCCCGATTCATATGGAGGCAATGAGCGATAGGAGGGGATTCATCTCTCCCGGTATTGGGGGGTTGATGTTGCGCTATGCTCGACTGGCCATAACTGGAAATCCCTGGCTAGGGTTGCTGTGATTTACTGGTAAGTGTTATCAGTAGTTTCGCGCTTGTTATGGACCTTACATCGGCATGACTTATCAAGCTACTGGGTCTGACGTTTACCACCCCTAGGCGAGATATGCGACATATCAGACGAACAGACCGGACTATGCGGTAAGTGTTACTGATTGGATTCGCAGGAGTGTGAGCAGGCTTGCTCGTTGATCTTCTGATCGCTCAATACCCAGGTGTCCGTTACATTTAGCAGACCGCTTGCGGCTTGTGGGTGATTGATATGATCACCACCTACTGCCGGCGTATTGACAAGTCTTTAGAGTCCTACACAGAGGGTTCCTGGCTCAAGCGAAACGAAATAGGAGCGCATATGAGATATGTGCGGGACTGAGAATAATACCAGTATGTGATACTGTATTCTATTCTCATGATTTGTATTATCGGACGGTTATATGAGATATAGCCGGGTTACCGAATCAAGTGTTGATTCGATACATTGATACACTAGATATTAGTCGGTTATATGCGATATGACCGGATCATTAAATCAAGTGTTGATTTAATGATTTAATGTATAATTATATATTTGATATATTACTTTACATTAACTAGTATTAGTTCACTTAAGATTGATTTTCTCACTTGATGTGTACAAGTTGTATATGTGATATATGTTTGTGCACTAGTTTGCATCATGATTGATGATACATGCAAACATGGGTGTTTGTGGGACATACACCATGTTAATTATAATTTAGGTTTTTATTTATCTTAATTATTCAAAATGGTGGCTTCTTTTGTCATGGCTTGAAGCTTCATGAAGCTTGAAGCAACTTTGACATAGTCCACTCATTTTGTCTTGATTAAGATATTCATTAACCAAACCGTTATAATTAACTATGGTTTAGTATCTACAAAGGTTAGCTCACCCATGGTTGCATTATGATAGACTTCACTTGATTATTCTTTTTCATATAATTCATTCTTATTCTTTTCTTTCTTCTTCCTCTTCTTCAAGTGAAGAAAAGCTTTCTAGAATTTTTCAAGTGAAGAAAAAGAGTGAGAAACCCAAATCCAAAGTGAACCCACTTCCTATTTCATCATCCTCTACTACTTGCCATTTAGTTTAAGGTGTTCTCCTCACAAAGTTCTTAACCTAGTGAAGTGGAGCTTGAGTTTGAGTCTCCTCGACGTAGATCATCTTCGGCCTCGAAGTCAACGACCTAGCCCGCTCATTTCTCCGAAGAAACCATCGCTAGAGTCCGGGATCCCGATGATCGCAGCGAAGGGACGTCAACACGGAGCTTTAGAAGTGAAGGACCGGATCTACAAAGGTTGTAATCCCTTTTCACTTAGTGCTAAATTGTTTAACTTGCTAGTTTTTGCATAATCTCTAGTAGACGATCTTGGTTAGGGTTGCTCGGCACGGCTAAATTTTTGAAACGGGCATGGTAGATGCCTAGTAGAACCTTGTTAGAGTGCCTAGGAACCCTACACACAACCCAAATCAAACCACATCCCAGACTGGATGTATCCCATATCATCGTTGCTCATCCCGCCACGTAACAAATACACGTGCACGCAAGATAGACAATGGACCGAGATGTCCCTAAACTAACAATGGACCGTATCGTCCTTAAACTAAAACCTCACCCCCAAATGGTGATCAACGGACCATAACGTTCTTAAACTAACATCTCACCTCCAAAATGGTGATCAACGGACCGAGACGTCCTTAAACTAAAATCTCACCTCCAAATTGGTGATCAACGGACCGAGATGTCCTTAAACTAACAACGGACCGAGACGTCCTTAAACTAAAATCTCACCTCCATAATGGTGATCAACGGACCGAGACGTCCTTAAACTAAAATCTCACCTCCAAAATGGTGATCAATAGACCGAGATACTAAACTAACAACGGACCGTAACATCCTTAAACTAAAACCTCACCCCCAAATAGTGATCAACAGACCGCAACATCCTTAAACTAAAATCTCACCTCCAAAATGGTGATCAACGGACCGAGACGTCCTTAAACTAAAATCTCACCTCCAAAATGGTGATCAACGGACCAAGACGCCCTTAAACTAAAATCTCACCTCCAAAATGGTGATCAACAGACCGAGATATCCTCAAACTTGAACCGTTACCTAAAAAATGGTAGCAATGGACCGAAATGTCCTTAAGCTAAGACAATAGAGCCTAAATACTCTCTTGTTGGATCTGAAATAAAAAATGATCCTAAGACCTTGTTAAGTAGATCTTAGTCTCAAATTGGACTAACGTATCCTTAACAAAAAACCAGTCGAGCTCCAAATGCTCATATGTTTAAGTTGATCTTAATTTCTAACCCGATTAACGATCCTTAAATCAACCCAAGCCCAAATATAAAATATACGGATTTGGACTAATCCGCGCCCAACGGACGACGACGTAAATTAGTCTCCGTATACAATCCACAGGCAACCCAAATAAACAAAAACACATACGACATGAAGTGAACTTCCGGAGCAGGAGAAAGTGGTTATCGCGATTCGGTAACGTAATTAACTGTAGTGGCTTGCGCTTGCATGGAAGAGCGTCCCCACAATCAAAAACCCCTCGCAAACGAGGGGGAATCTGACGAAGTCTGCTACAACGGCCGCATCCATCCAAACCTCCGATATACGGTGCCATAAATCAACTTGGCATCTTGAGAGAGTTGGACGGATAAATCCAAATAGCATCTGTCCCCAAAATTCAGTCCAGACGTTCTAACATCCCGGTCACGGCTTTCGGCGGTGAACAATCCTCAAACGACCGTGTCCCAATTCATGACGTTCTTCAATCCGACCACCTTCCAGGCTCTGATCGATAAATTGGCCCAAATGGACCAGATGGGCTACGAGCTTGCCTCCTCAAAAATGGACCCACGAAATGCCAAGGGTAAAGAGGAAGCGGACTTCGTTTCCAACACTCAACAGCAACCGACTGACCCGAAACCGGTTGCTCACCAAAAAAAAATGCATCCGCGCTTATCCCTGGAAGAAAGGCTAGGACGCGCTTACTCGTTTCCCGTGACAAGACGAGGAGGCTTTTCAAGCTGGCAGTGCGCAACAAACTCATCACTTTGCCAGATCCACGACACCCACCACAACCCGGCGATGTCAACAATCCTAACTACTGCTCCTATCACAGAATGGTGATCCACCCAATTGAGAATTGCTACATCTTTAAGAACTAGGTCAAGGATCAGTATCAACAAGGAAAGTTCGCGCTTTCTGAGAACTGGAGGGTAAACCCGCTACAGAAGCACACTTCCAAAAAGGTGGATACGCCGAGGGCATCATGCTCGCTCGTAGAAGAAGCTCCATGTGAAGTCGTTCTTTCAGCTAAAACCAAAAGAATGCTGAAAGATCTCCAGGCATGTCCAGCAGTCAGATGGAGAAGCCCACTTGAACCGGAAATCATCAAAGGGATGATGAAACCGCGTCCCGTACCGCAAAATGTCGACAAAGGGCAAAATCCCCAAGTCGAGCCTTCAAAGTCTTCAAAGAAAAAGAAGAAGACCAAGAAGCCTGTGCAACCTGCCGAGAATGACGATAAATGCACAGATCTACAAAGGTATATTGACGCACTAGAGGAGTATAACCAGAAGGCGCGGACACCGATCACCTTCGAAGGGTTCCTCAAGCATATTCTTGAGAACGAAAATCCTCGGAATTGTCGGAAGACCCAATCGATACGCTGTTAAACGAAGCCTTTCGAAAAAGTAAAGCTGACCGAGAACGCGAAACGGCCATATACGAAAAGGCTACGCGTCAGCGTCAGGATGAACAAGCTGCGGCAAAGAGGAGTCGTAAAGTACTCCGACCAAACCAAAGCACACCTGTGACAAACAAGAGCAGAATCAAGACAGAGAAGCGGTTCGCCAAAGACCTGTCAGTGGGAATGAAGCTACCACCTCTCAAAGGAAACACGCCCGGGGTCATAAGCCTCAACGGAGAGGACTCATATCCAAACTACTGCCTATATCACACGAGGGTTACTCATCCCACCGAAGAATGCAGTACCTTCAAGAAGTGGTGGCAGGGATATGTTGCCCACCAAAAACACTTCAAGAAGATGAAACGCGAAGCTCTTCGACAGCGAAAAAGTGCGACGAATGCGCGTGAGAAAATGACCGGCAACTGTCATATGGTTGATACCAGTTCATAAAAGGTAAAACTCCAAGTTCTTACCTTCGGGAGCGATTCTGAGGAAGAAACAATCCTTAGCCCTCTTTTCAAGGATTCCACCTCCGAAAAAGAAGAAGAGGAGAAGAACTACGAGAATATTCAGCTGTGTAGCCGCATAATTGAAAAGAATTCTCGATGTGTAGTATGGAATTGTATAGAAATCACAACCAAAAATTATTTGACCGCAATCAACTACGGTGTCGGATGTAGTTTGTATGTGAGTGCGGATCGTCCACAGGGAAAGTGTAATCGTTCGTCTTTCGAATTAGATGATTTGAAACTTTAATGAAAGAAAACAAAACAATTCATGATTTGTAATTGCAATTCAAGAAAGAGAAAAATCTAGATCTAAGAAAGCATTAAAAAGATAGAATCAAGAATTGATAAGTTGTTGATTTTTCCAAACCAAATCTCAAGAATCGAAATGAGGCCCGTAGGACTCGATCGGATCTATAGATGTGATGTAATCTTACAATTACGTATTCTTATCCTTCGATGAATTGATACTAGATCGATGATGATCAACGAGAATTAGGGATTTCTTGTGAAACTAGGGGTTTCACAAGAAATCCCTAATTCTCGTTGATCATCATCGATCTAGTATCAATTCATCGAAGGATAAGAATACGTAATTGTAAGATTACATCACATCTATAGATCCGATCGAGTCCTACGGGCCTCATTTCGATTCTTGGGATTTGGTTTGGAAAAATCAACAACTTATCAATTCTTGATTCTATCTTTTTAATGCTTTCTTAGATCTAGATTTTTCTCTTTCTTGAATTGCAATTACAAATCATGAATTGTTTTGTTTTCTTTCATTAAAGTTTCAAATCATCTAATTCGAAAGACGAACGATTACACTTTCCCTGTGGACGATCCGCACTCACATACAAACTACATCCGACACCGTAGTTGATTGCGGTCAAATAATTTTTGGTTGTGATTTCTATACAATTCCATACTACACATCGAGAATTCTTTTCAATCAAATGACGCCGTTGCCGGGGATAGTGCGCTAATAGTTCGTATTTTGAAATTTGAGTTGAACAATTTATTCCATTATAATTTTTAGATCAAAATTCGTGCAAACACTAATACGTGTGTTGTGATTTGTTGCGAGAAAATCTGGAATCATTGGAGCTGGATAAAAAAATTTCTGAACATTCCAGAGGACTCAGGAGCTGAACAGAAGCTCTCTGTAAAATTCTTGTGCAGTGAACTTACCACCCAAGCGCGGAAGAGCGGCACCAGAGCCTTATCCACGGCGGATCCGCCGCAGGTTTAGCTCTTCTCTGCATAATTTTTTCTCTGTAAGTCCCTCACTTTCTTATCTTCTCCTCTGTCTGCTCCAACTAATAATTTGCTGCAGGTTTCTTTGCAAAATAAATCGCAGCGCCGCAAAAGCAAAATAAAATTTATGCGTGTTTTGATTCTTTTGGTTGTTTGCATATTAATACGGAAATTTAAGGGGCACGACCAAATCCAAATTAGGTGGGGATTTCATTACCCTTCCTAGGCCCCGAAAATCGCAAAACTTGCATCCGCATTTACCCTCATTAATTAAAAGAAATCTAGAGATGACTCTAAGGACCGTCGCGCTCAATTAGGACAAGAGAAGGCCGTGGGTAATTCATTGCTTATCCGCGTTTTCTTGTGGTGCCTAAGGCGAGTGTGTCTAAGGCTAGTGGTTTTTAATTAGGCCCACTACTTACGTAGTGGAGTACCTTCCCACTTACCTGGCACTTATCCGGCCACAGGGGAACAAAGAGGCAGTGGAGGATTTATCCTGCGACTTGTCTTTTGGCAGTTAGGAGCAGTCTAGAGTTTGACCTAGGTGACCATTAGATTTTAGGGTTTGTGTGCTGCATTTGTTTTGTTGCATCATATTTTCAAAAATCCGTCCAATTTTCAAAACAAACACCACATTCATATCATTTCCCCTAATTATAAATTCACGCTGCCACTTGTACTAACCCTTTTTAGTGCAAGATAGGCTGGACACGGGTTTCTAGTGCCTGTTAGTCCGCGTTTCCCTCATCGACCCAAAAGTCGGTATTTCTACATTTACCTTTCTTTTACCCACCACCACACGCACATCGATGGATCCACCTCCATCGAATTTCTTTTCCACTACTCTGCCACCGTCCGTTGGTGCGCAGATTCCACCTCGCATCTCTCTCCACGAGAGATGTTATCCTACACGAGGCCCACTTTCCACCTGTCTTTCCACACCACCAGCCAACGGGGAAAATTTTCAAATAAAACCCCAATACATCAACCTTTTACCAAAATTTCACGGTCTCGAGTCTGAAGACGCATACGTGTTTATCACGAAATTTGAAAATGTATGCGCAATGATGGGTACTTCACAGCTTTCTGTGGATGCTTTCCGTCTACGTCTTCTCCCATTCACTTTGTGCGATTTAGCCGAGAAGTGGCTATATAACACTACCGCACATTCCATTTCAAATTGGGACGAATTCGTCAAAGCATTCCTTAAGAAATTCTACCCACATCAAAAGACAGCTCGAGTCCGTAGCGAAATCTATCAATTCACCCAGCTTCCAAATGAAACATTTTCAAAATGTCTTGACCGTTTCAAGGATCTGCTACTCCAATGTCCACATCACGGCATCCCGAGATGGGAATTGTGCCGAATCATTTATGAGGGCATTACTCCTTACACAAGACAGTCCCTTGAATCCATGTGTCAAGGCAATTTTATGACCAAAGATGATGGGGAGGCCTGAAAATTTCTAGAAGATTTCGCTGAAAAATCTTTACAGTGGGAGGGTGTGAGTCAATCGTCTAGGGATGGCAATGATATTTCCATAGAAGTTAGAGCTGACATTGCAGCTATCAATAAGAAACTCGAGAATATGGAAAATAAATTTTTAGCTGCCGCCCTAAATCAAATGTCACTCTCCAAAACTGTATGTGGTTGTTGTTCTGATCCGTCTCACTTGACGGAAGAATGTCCGTTTCAAGGTCATGAGCTTACCAATGCCTCATTTCAAAGACCTAGAAACGATCCATCTTCCTCCACATATGATCAGGGTTGGAGGAATAACCCTAACTTTGCTTGGAACCAATCACAATTTCAAAACACGATTCCAAACCAAAACAATTTCCAAGGGGTCCCTTCACCACAACAGCAGCCACCACTTCAATTGAGTCAGCACCCCTTCCAAGCATAAAATTTCCAAAATCCGGCCAACACTTTTGCACCACATGAAAACTTTTTGCAATTAACCGGTACAGATAATACCTCTGCACTAGCACAAACCTTGGATACTTTCATGAAACAATCCATCCAAGGGACGACAAGTTTGCAATCTTCCGTTGAGAATGTGATGAAGATCATTATCTCTCAAAATGAAAACATCAAATCGATGGAAGAACAAATTGCACAACTAAAAGCCGAAATGAGTGCAAGAGAGAAAGGGAAACTTCCAGCTCAACCTTTACCCAATTCTAGCTATTCACATGATGTGGATGCAATCACGTTGAGATCTGGAAGAGTGCTTGACAATCACCTTGGGGAAGAGTTTGATGATACTGAAAAATCAATCAATAACACCCCGGCTGAGACCTTTCTACACACACACACTTCTGACCCCAGTTCTTCTACCCTACCACCTTCTTCCGAGCCTATTCTTCATTTCCCAAAAGGCTCGCCACTACAGTCCACCTCTTTTACCCCTCCTCGGACGATCCCCACTTCTATTCTGGGATCGGTTCCACACACACTTCCTTCTCCTATGATGGACCCAGCGCTTATTGCTAAAGCACCTTACCCTAATCGGTTAAGGGCTAACACACCGAGTCCACATATGGAGAAGATTATGAACATTTTTAAGCAAGTAAACACCAACATCCCTCTCCTAGATGCCATCCAACAAGTTCCGTCCTATGCGAAAACTCTTAAGAACTTGTGCACTAGGAAGAGGAAGAATCCAGTGCCTAAGAAGATTTTCATAGAAAAAACAATAGACACGGCTTTCCCCCAACAATTACCGAGGAAACGTAAGGATCCTGGATATCCTACTATTTCCGTTTCTATTGGGGAAAAACACATCAACCGTGCTCTACTAGACCTTGGCGCTAGTGTTAACTTGCTTCCATACTCAGTTTATGAGCAATTAGGAATCGGAGAGTTGAAGCCAACCAATTGCACTCTCCAGATGGCTGACCGATCAATCACCAAACCTAGGGGTGAACTGGAGGATGTGTTAATAAAAATCGGAGAATTTATTTTCCCGGTAGATTTTATTGTAATTGATACACAACCTGTAGCGAACCCACGGAGTCAAATTCCGGTGATTTTAGGTCGACCCTTTTTGGCCACTTCCAACGCAATTATCAACTGTCGTAACGGTTCTATGACCCTATCTTTCGGGAATAGGTCAATAGAGCTGAACATTTATAAGTTGGGAAGTGTACCCTCTGAACCTATTGCTCAGGTATGTTCTGTCGACTTAATGGATGTCGACAGCAGCGAATTTAATGATCCTCCTGATACTGATCTTGACTCTTTTCATACGTTATTGTTTGACACAACTATGTATCATACACATACGGACTCTTCCATCAAGATGTCCGGATCAACAACTAACATTGATTATGAACTGCTTTTAGAGTCTGAAGATCACCCCGCACATTGTAATGACATTATTCTTCGGGGTATAGATGAAACTTTTGAGGAGATCTTCGCTGATGAACTCGCTCAGTGCAATCGTGTTGTAGTATAGTGGTGAGTATTCCCGCCTGTCACGCGGGTGACCCGGGTTCGATCCCCGGCAACGGCGCCATTTGATTGAAAAGAATTCTCGATGTGTAGTATGGAATTGTATAGAAATCACAACCAAAAATTATTTGACTGCAATCAACTACGGTGTCGGATGTAGTTTGTATGTGAGTGCGGATCGTCCACAGGGAAAGTGTAATCGTTCGTCTTTCGAATTAGATGATTTGAAACTTTAATGAAAGAAAACAAAACAATTCATGATTTGTAATTGCAATTCAAGAAAGAGAAAAATCTAGATCTAAGAAAGCATTAAAAAGATAGAATCAAGAATTGATAAGTTGTTGATTTTTCCAAACCAAATCTCAAGAATCGAAATGAGGCCCGTAGGACTCGATCGGATCTATAGATGTGATGTAATCTTACAATTACGTATTCTTATCCTTCGATGAATTGATACTAGATCGATGATGATCAACGAGAATTAGGGATTTCTTGTGAAACTAGGGTTTCATCTCATCCCTTGTTCCTTCGTGGATATCATTCACATTCTAGCCTCTAGTAAATTCAAGAAACGATCGTAGATCCCTAATTTCGAGCGATCACAATCAAGAAAGCATCGCAACGAAACTAGGTCATCGATTATTGAACTTGCTAGGGTTTACAAAACTCGTAGGACTTAAAAATCGTATTAAGATTTGTTACATCATCATTCTACAATCGTCTCGACTCCTTTACGAGCGGAGTTTTACTCACACATCACAACAAGAACAACAATTACAAATTGAGATCTAATCATGATGCAAGAATTAAAAGAAAGCAAGATAAAAGAATTTCACCTTTTATTTATATCGACAATTTTATTACATTCGCTCAAGAACTACAAGAGGAAAAACTCGATCGTCGATTTGGCTTCGCTCGTCTCCGTGGATCGCGGATCGGCTTGGATCACTTGCCCGATTGAAGATCGGCTCGGCTCCTAAAAGGTTGAAGGCTTCTCGCTTGATTGGTACTCAAGATCTTGGATTTGGAATGGAATTAGGGTTAGGGTTTCGCACAAGCCTTGTCACGAGACTTGTGGAAGAAGATGATGAAAGAGGGAAAGATTATTTAACTAATGAACTAGCTAATGATGAACAACTAATGAACAACTTCAACCCTTAGATCTATGCTCTATTTATAGATAACTAACCCTAGATCTAGGATTTCAAATTCTAACTTTCCCTCCTAAAGTTTGTTGAAGAAATTCAAATTTCCCTCCAAAAGTTAGTTAGGGGAGAAGCTTCTAGATGTGATTAGTTAGGAGGAGCTTCTAGAAGGGGATTAATTAGGAGCTTAATTAGGATTAGCCTTCTTAATCTTCTTTGCTGATTTGGCAGTAGCTTTGAGAGCATTCTGGAATTTAGAGTATCATAAAGGACTGTGGGCGCAGAGATATAAATTCTGCACTGAAAATTCCATGCTGACGTGGCAGAAGAGGCGCGGAACCGCGGCGCAAGCCATCTCCTGCCGCGGTTCCGCGGCTGACTTGGAGCCTTGGGCCTTTGTCTCTCTGGTGTGGTCTTGGGCTGTTGTATGGGCCTTCTTTTGATATATAGAATTATCTAATTCCTTCTGCACTGCTACCAGATCTGAAATGATTGAATTGGCGTAATTTTTGATCAGCTCATTTGCTTTTCTTCCGTATTTCCTGCACATACTCAAGACAAGTGTTGCGCAAATACAGAAATGATGCGATGCCATGAAATGCGGTTAATTTCCTTTAAAGTGTCGGTTTAAAAGTCTAATACATGCAATCTCATATTTTGTGACAGATTTGCTAATATGTAGAATATGAATGCCGAACACTTCTAAATGTATGCAAATGTTAAGGAAATTGCCGGCTAAAATATACAATATTTTCGACTGATCACCGCAAACTGTCTGAAAAGAACCTCGGACCTACAAACAAAGTTTCGAGAAAAAGAGAAAAAAGGAAAGAGAAAATCCTTGAGGAAATTGCCCTCGATGATCGAGTTGTCAAAGATATCGCAGCCAAGGACCCGTCTAAGAAAAATAAGGTGGATTACAATGTCTTAGCAAATCTGAGGAAAATGCCCTCACAATTGAGCATACTGGATGCTCTCCTCCTGTCCAAAGAGGCACGAGATTTCCTAATCAATGCATTGCAAGAGCCTGATCAATTCCAAGCTTTTTTAGCTAAAGAAAAGATGAAGGACGAGCTGGCAGAGGTTCACAGCTGACATCACATTCAGCGATGAGGATCTCCTCCTCGGAACGTGCGAGCATAACCGTCCTTTATATGTCACCGGGTATTGCCGCGACATCAAGATAGGCAAAATCCTTGTCGACAACGGATCCTCCGTCAACATTCTCAATATGAAAGTGCTGAAGGAGATCTGCATAAACGTTCAGCACTTAGCCGGAGACAAAATTACCATCTCCGGGTTTGAATCACAGTTGTCATGGACGCTGGGGTCCGTAATACTGATGTTACACTTCGTATTGCTCGTCGCTGACATCAAATTTCACGTCATTGACGCCAAGACTTATTATAACGCTTTGCTCGGCAGGCCCTTGCTGCATGAGTACAACGTCATCCTTTCTACACAACATAAGTGTATGAAGTATTTTAAAGACGGTTTGGAATACACCTTCACTGGGGAGATAAACTCATTCTCGGTAAACGATGTCCGGAAATATAAAGACGCAAAATACTTCCTACCAGATTTTGAAAATATGGAGAAGTGTCATAAGCCAGAAGATAAACGGAAGCCCATCGCCATCGTCCCAATCTTTGGGAGCGACACCGAGGAAGATGAAGAAGTATTCTACTTAGGGTAACCCCAAGGAAACAGGCTCGAACCATCTACTCCTATTTTGGTATTTGGCAGTGACTCTGAGGACGAGGCTAACGCCGTGTTCTCCGTTCTCCCGTCATCTCAAATCGTTATTGGAGCTGATCAAAGTTTACAAGTCACTATGGTTTCACCTCGCGTTATAAGGAACTTGATGTGCTCAATACATACAGCGTATAAGAACTACAGACTTTCTATATGCCTCCCAGGCGAAAAGACGATCCACTTCTACCAATCGACGGAGACTAAAGTAGAAAAAGAAGTATGGCATGGTGCCGATTTTGCGCTCGACAGGTTCAACCAATCCGTCTTCCAAGATACTACTCGGAGGGATTGAAAAGGCTGTTAAGATGCCAAGGTGTACCGCTCGAACAAACTATTCGACAAGCCCAATTCTACAAAAAGATTTTGGATATTCCCGGGACTCAGCAAAAGATGCCTAACGGGAAGATGGAGACAACCGGGTTTGAATACGTTCGGTCCAGGAAACGAGAGCATTTCCACAGTTGCCGCTCTATAAATAGCTCAGGTATAGAAGAGAACGCTCTTCCAAATAGCTGTGACGTTAAAACAGAACGAGATGCCGCTCTAAGAATGTTGAGCCCATGGTTCGAAGAACATGTTGACCAGCTAATAAAATAGGCCTGTCAAAAGATTCGGGATGACCACAGTCGCGAAATGCCTATTTATGAAAAGTCCAGGACGCAACGCCTCAACCAGCAATCTGCAAAGAAAGAAGACTACAATGCCCTCCATCCCCAGCTCGCTGTATGTCCTCGCAAAAAGGTAAAATCCCAAAATAAAGGCAAAAACAAGACAAAGAACGAAAACAACGTTTGCAAACAATAGGGCAGATCTAAGAAGCCGCGCTATCAAGAAGAACGTGGTTGGAACCCGTCCTTTACCAAGAAGATGGGTCGGGAATACTCTTTCCCTCAAGACAAAATAAGGAAAATATTCAACGTTGTCATAAGGTATCAAATGGTAACGCTCCCGAAGATTCGGCACCCTGCGACGGATAATGGACCTGCCTACATGAGCCATAAAATCAGTTGCTTCACAGAACAGCATAAAATAGATTGGAGATATTCTTCAGTCTATAATTCTCGTGCCAACGGTCTAGCTGAGGCTTTCAACAAGACCTTGACGAAGATTATAAAGAAAATAGTGTCCAGAAATAGATGAGACTGGCACGAAAGGTTGCATGAAACTCTCTGGGCGTACCAAATAACGTTCAAAACAGCGATGAATACAACACCATACACGTTGGTATTCAGCACGGAAGTAGTGCTTTCCCTGGAAGTGGAACTCACTTCTCTACGAGTAGCGGTTCGATATGAGCAGACAAATGAAGAAAGTGCTCATCTTCGGCTCGAGGAGCTCGACGCCTCGACGAAACTTGCCTTATAGCACAGCAAAACCTAGAGGCTTATAAGGCAAGGATGATACAGTCATACGAAAAACTGACCAGGCCGAAAACATTCCGCCAAGGTGAACTCGTGTTAATCGTCAAAGGACCTATGATCCCCATTCATGCAAAATGGGGGAAATTCGAGCAGAACTATGAAGGCCCGTATATCATAGACAAAGTCTACCAAGGTGGAGACTATCTGCTCATGGATATGCACGGCGAAAGACCTTTCCAGCCAATAAATGGCTGGTTCCTCAAAAAATACTACGCTTGACGAGTCATGACCTAGGTCAATGATAGTTGACGACGCTCATGTTCCCTCGCTATCTTCCTGAGTGAAAAACTCTGAGAGTAGTATGCAAAGAAACTCCATCACCTCATAAAACGGTGATAACAGACCGAGATGTCCTTAAGCTAAAAATTCGCCTCAAACAAGGTGATTACGGACCGAGATGTCCGTAAACTAAAATCTCGCCTCAAATATGGCGACATCGGACCGAGATGTCCTTAAACTAAAACTTCATCTAAAAAAATGGTGATAACGGACCGAGATGTCCTTAAACTAAAAATTCGCCTCGAACATGGGAATAACGGACCGAGATGTCCCTAAACTAGCACTTCGCCTCCAAAACACTGATACACTCTCTTGAGATCTATATTGCAATCGAAGTCTCAACGAAAGAGGTTGCAACTCAAGTCCCACTGGCTACGCAACTACTTTAGCTGTGAAACCACCCACAAATCCCACCAGTAAATAGATGGGTCACCCTCGGTGAAACTATTTTCGAGAGTTCCATCGTTCGGAAAAAACGGTATGTCCACAAGCAAAATGGACACGGATGAAAACCCGAAAGGACGCCGAGAGTAAAAACAGTAGGATTACCGGAGAGCTTGTGGAAACCCGGGAAGGCGCAATCTCATTTTAAAAAAAACGGTACGTCCATAAGAAAAATGGGCACGGATGAAAACCCGAAAGGGCGCCGTGAATAAAAACAGTAGGACTGCCGGCGAGCTTGTGAAAACCCGAAAGGGCGCAATTTCGGTAAATAAGAAAAGGGTACATCCACAAGCAAAATGGGCATGGATGAAAACCAGAAAAGGCGCCGTCAGTAAAAACAGCAGCACTGCCGGCGAGCTTGTGAAAACCCGAAAGGGCGCAATCTCGGTAAAAAAAAGGTACGTCCACAAGCAAAATGGGCACGGATGAAAACCCAAAAGGGAGCCGTGAGTAAAAACAGGAGGACTACCGGCGAGCTTGTGAAAACCCGAAAGGGCGCAGTCTCGTTAAAATAAGTGCACTTACGAGATCCTTACGACTCGTGAGGAGAATTTTCCCATGAGACCCTCACGGCTCACGGGATTCAAAAGCCTTAAGCTACAGGCACCTAAAACTGTTCTTAAGGCATCACATTCCCCAACTTGCCCTACAGGCAGTCCAATATTTACCCTTGTATACAATCCACGGGCACAAATAAACGATTTCCCCGCCAAGTTCCACTAGTGATGAGAAATGTTCTCATATGGTGAACGGCACTTGTAAGTCCTCTCGATTTATAGAGAGAGAATATTCTTGTAAGATCCTTACAACTTATGATAGAACACACACTTAGGAATCCCCACGATTCCTAAGGAGAAAATACACCTACGAGATCCTCACGACTCGTAGGGAGAAATAACTTTCTGAGACCCTTACGGCTCATAAAGTCAAAAAGTCTTAGTCGACAGGATCCTAACCCTATTTACTAAGTCATCTTTGTTCAAATCGACAAAGGAAAATGATGAGTCACTCCTGGCAACATTCCAGTTGTGGCAATATTGATGCCTAAACATGTGTCAAACTCCAAGTCCTTCCACGGCAAATGATGATTCGCTCCTGGTAATATTCCAGTCGTAGCGATACTGTTGCCAAGGTTGGTATCAGATTCCAAACTCGCAATAAAAAAACAGCAGCGGGTAGCAAAAAAATGCATATGAAATAGCCGAAACAATGGGGAAACTCGCAATAAAAATCAGCGAACAAAAAAATATGCATATAAAAATAACCAAAATGATGGGGCAGCTCGCAATAAAAATCAGCGAGCAAAAATATGCATATAAAAACAGCCGAAATGTTTGGTCAACTCGCAATAAAAAATAGTGAGTAAAAATATAAAAATAGCCGAAATGATTGGGGACTGCAAAAAATAGCCGAAATGATTGGGTAATCGCGACTTTCGCGACATAAAAGCAGAAAAGATAGAGCATCGAGGAAAGTAATAAAAAAATGAAAACGAAATTTTTCTGCCTTGCAGGTGAGTATACATTGACCCCTGTATACAATCCATGGGCACAAATGAAAAAGGAAAACATGTTTTCCCACCAGGCTTCATCAAAGGGAGAGTCAGATCTTGATGGCGATATCTACAGCCTAGAGATCAGCCTGACGTTCCTTCTCAGTGCAGACGCGACGTCAATAAAGTCCAAAGTGTCGAACAAAAAAGGAGCCATGGCAAATTCCTAGCTCTTAGTCTTGACGGTACATTTATAACCTAGAGAACACCCCGACGTTCCCTCTCATCCCATCAGGGTGCAGACGCGACGTCAACAAAAGTTCCAACAAGCCAAATCAAAATGGAGCAACGGCAAACTCCTAGCTCCATATCTTGACGGTTCATATACAACCTAAAGACTAGCTCAGCGTTGTTTCTCCCAATCAGAGCAAAGCTCTGTTTGAATTTCAAAAATTCAAAATTTGAAGCAACGCTTCAAATTCCTTGCGCTGTGCGCAACGCGCAACGTGTCAAAAGCTGATACGTCAGCGCAGCGCCTAAGGCAGCACGCCCAATCAGAGCAAGGCTCTATTTAAAACAAAAATTAAAGGAAGCAACGCTTCAGTTGCGCAAGCGCTGCGCTGAGCGACACGTGTCAGCGCAGTTGCGCAAGCGCAGTGGCGCAAGCACTGCGCTGCGCGACACGTGTCAGCGCAAGCGCAGTTGCGCTGCGCTGTGCGCTGCGCGACACGTGTCAGCGCAGTTGCGCTGCGCTGTGCGCTGCGCGACACGTGTCACGCGCTGGGGCGTTTGCGCTAAACAGAATTAAAATTCTAGTAAGATCCTTCTGTTCTTGTTAAAACAAGAAGATTGCTTTCTGTAAAACAGAAGCCCTTGGATCAAAGATCCAACGGTGGAGAAAATTCCCCAAATCACTTAGAGAATGATCTCTTTAACAAACCTAACAAATCTATAGGCACTATATAAAGACCCCTAGACCCTAACTCAAAGGATCATCCTTCAAAACAGAGAGAACTCTGAAGAAAATTCAAGAAAAAGGTAAAAAACGTTTATAAAATAGAAGAATTTCTTCTGAATAGATCATTGATCTAAGAACAAGATCAATGATCTTCCATAAAAAATAAATAAATAATAACAGTGCCTTGCACTTTTTATGAACCATTGGTTCTGGAATTTCAGAAAAATTCCTCTCTTGAATCCAAAATTGGATTAAGTCATTAAAACAGTGCCTTGCACTTGCAAATCTGCACTGTTGCGCTCCTGGGTTGGCGCAAGCCACCAGAGAGCGCCACGTGTCAGCACCTGAACCACTTGCGCTATGCGCTTTTAAGATAGAGCATTGCTCTCTGAAATTGGCGCAACTCACCAGAGCGCGCCACGTGTCAGCAGCGCAGCGCACTGCGCTGTTGCGCTTGCGCTCACCAGAGCGTGACACGCGTCACCTCTACATGCGCTTGCGCTCAATGATTGGCGCAAAGCGCCTGAGAAATGCACTGCATTGTTTATTGAAGGGCCATGCCCAAATCAAAAAGGCCTAGCAAGCCAAAATTAAATGCAATGCATTAAAAGGGCAGAGCCCAAACAAAATAGATGCTCTGCATCATTTATAAAAGGGCAGAGCCCAAACAAAATAAAATGCAATGCATTAAAAGGGCATAGCCCAAACAAAGCAGATGCTCTGCATCATTTGTAAAAGGGCAGAGCCCAAACAAAATAAAAAAATGCAGTGCATTATTTAAAAAGGGGCAAGGCCCTTGCACAGGCCTAAAAGGCCAAAGACAAATAAAAATGTTGAACATTTCTCAACTGGACTTAGCCCAATCATAGCCGTAAGTCCTCAAATTAAATTGACTGAGCACGGCTGCTCTCCTAAATCAATTTACATCTGGTTCGAGGGTACATCTCCGAACTCCTCTGACACCTATCGCTGTAATCCTTCAACGACGTCAGAGAGGTGACGGGTCCCGACAACCATACATCAACACGGACTGTGGGGTCCTTAAACTCATGGACTTATGCGTCCTTAAACCAAGATACGGACTGTGGGGTCCTTAAACCCACGGACTTATGCATCCTTAAACTAACGGACTAATGCGTCCTTAAACACACCCATATGGACCGTGGGGTCCTTAAACTCACGGACTTATGCTTTCTTAAACTACCTATGGACCACCACGTCCCTAAACTGGAATATGGACCACCATGTCCCTAAACTGGCAATGGACCGCAATGTCCTTAAACTATCTATGGACCACCATGTCCCTAAACTGGTAATACGGACTGTGGGGTCCTTAAACTCATGGACTTAAGCATCCTTAAACCAATATTCGTCCCCAAAATGGGAATGCTGGACCACTATGTCCCTAAACTAGATCAATAGAGCCCAAATGCTCTCTTGTTGGATCTAAACGATCCTGTTAAGTTGATCTTAGTCTCAAATTGGACTAACGTATCCTTAACAAACGCTTAAGTTGATCTTAGCCTCAAATATGGCTAACGTATCCTTAAACCAAAACCCCAAACCCAAATCTAAGAAAATACAGATTTGGACTAATCCACGTCCTACGGGCGACGACACAAATTTGTCTCCGTATACAATCCACGGGCAACCACAAACAAAACAAACACCCACGACACGAAGTGAACATCTGGAGAAGGAAAAAGTTGTTACCGCGATGCGGTAGCGTAATTAACTGCAGGGGCTTGCGCCTGCAGGGAAGAGCGTCCCCACAATCAAAAACGCCTCAAGCGAGGGGGAATCTGACGAAGTCTGCTACATCGGCCGCATCCGTCTAAACCTTCGATACACGGTGCCATAAATCAACTTGGCATCTTCGGAGAGGTGGACGGATAAAACCAAATAGCATCTGCCCCGAATCTCAGGCAAGACGTCTCTGCGTCGCGCCGCCATTCGGAGGGGAACAGATTCTGGCACGCCCGGTGGGACCTTTTCCTCTTTCCACTCTACACTTCGTGTGTCGTCTTCGCGAACGAATCGCGGTTTGTTAATGGTTGCCTTTGGATTTCAAGTTACTAAGATTTGGTCTTTTGCCTGGCGCAGAAATCAAGCATCAATGGCCTCAAACTGCTCGAACTGCTCGAAGTGCCAATGCAACCGACGCTCCACCTCACCTGGAGGCATAGCATATGGGCCTCAAGCGGCCTCCGTCTTTACTATGCCTGTGGAGCAAGTGACTCAGGCCACCACCGTCCTGTTTTTCGGGACCATGCTCCCGCCAGCAAGCTTCACCATCCCTGTGCCCATAGCAGAAGCTTCAAAGAAGTCGGTCTTCGATCGACTTGCTACTTCCACGGCCCCTCTCAATGGGTCGTCCAACTCCTCGGTCTTCTCCAGACTGAGCCTGAATTCCAAAGGGCCCGCCAAAAAGCCCATGATACCTGAGAAGGCCATCCCAAAGAAGATGGCTGCTCCCGAAGTCGCCAAAGCGGCTTCTCCTGTCAAGGAGTCAGTCTTTTCGAGGATGACTATTCCGGCTCCTGCCCCAGCTCGAGGATCTGTCTTTGACAGATTAAATATTGCCACTCAAAGGACGACCTCAGTCTTTAAGATGCTGGCACCAGCAGCGCCTTATTCGGACAGGGGGCAAGAAAAAGCTGTCTCTGTCGCCGAACCAATACCGACAACTCGTCACGCCCGACGACGCCACTTGCGCCGGATAAGGAAGACCGAGGGCAACTCCCCCTCTGGGATAACTCTGCCAGCTCCAACGGTGGAAGTTAATGCTGTTGTTCCAACTGGGAACAGCTTTGAGCTGCTGAACAGGGTATGCTGAAATTCGCCTACTGCGGTGCTCAAAAGATCTCCTCCACCGGTAGAGACCGCCGTGGAAGCAAAAAAGTCGGAGCAGTCTCCTCAATCGCTGTCCTCCAGGATCTACAAAACGTGGCGACGAGTCCGAGAATCGGTGATTGATCTGAGTTTCTCTCACCAATACAAGAAGTCGAAAGGTCGGCAGGAAGAAAATCCTCCTGTCAAGCAACGAAAGACGACGACCACTTGGGTGCCCAAAGCAACGGCCCCTTCAACTTCGACGGCTTACAAGAGAAGAAGGCCAGAGAAAGTCCCCACGCCGGCGGCGAATATCAAAGGTGGTGAACCCAAACGCCCTAAGTCAGGAGGCATTGTGGTTCATACCGTCTACATGGCGTCTGGCAAAGAGGACAGACGCATATCCACAGGTCATAGACCGCTTACGCGATCGGTGACCAAAGCGCAGGAACAGCAGCAGAAGCTCCAAGAAATGATGACCGCGATGGCTGCACTCATGGGGCCAAAAGAAAGCCCTGAAGCGTCCTCGGATGAGCGCCAGGAGCAAGAAACTGACGCCGAATTCCTTCGTCGGATATTGGAGAAGAAGGATAAAGAGGCTGCTGAACAAGCAGCCAACATAAAGCGTATAACCCTCCTGTTCCAAGTCATGGTGGGGATGATGATCCAACAAGATCCTCCAGCTGAAGATCCCCCGATCGTCCTTGAAGACGATAGGGGAGAAATGTCGAATCCTCCACCAGCTCTGTCAATAGCCAAGGAGGAGACAATCTCCAAAGCTGACTTGGACGAGTACATAGCCCAACAAATACGGGTTCATCATGCAACTGAAGCAGCCGGTTAGGTCGTAAAAACAGGACGACCATATCCGAGTTGGTACGATCAAATCAAGTACCCGCCGGGCTACACAATACCCAAATTCCATGTCTATAAGGGGACGGGCAATCCCCACCAGCATGTTGCTCAGTTCAGGGCGCTCTGTGGCAACACCGGCAGTGATGATAAATTGTTGCTTCGCCAGTTCATTGGCAGCTTGTCAGATACAGCGTTCGAGTGGTACTCTGAGCTCCCAAACGACTCTATTAAGACCTTCGCGGAGATGGAGCTGCTGTTTACCCAGCGTTTTGCAAGCGCCAGCGAACGCACCCCGATGACGGCATTGATTAATGCCAGGGTGAATCCAGGCGAGACATGGGTCCAATATGCTTTACGGTGGCGGAACTTATGGTCAAAATGCGAGCAACGCATTGAAGAAGCTCCTGCAGTGGGTATGTTTGTGGGAACCCTTGATCCGCAAGCAACCATCTCACAATTTATGATGTTCTTCAAGCCGACTACCTTCCAGGCCCTGATCGACAAGCTAGCGCAAATGGATCAGATGGTCCATAGACCTCCTCTTCCAAAGCCGGACTCCCGAAATGAAAAGGGGAAGGGGAAAGCGATCGTTGTCGCTAATGCTCAACAACAGCCGAGCAACTCGAAGCCGGTTGTTCGTCAAAATAATATGCGTCCGCACGTACCCCTTGAGGAGAGGCTAGGACGTCATTACTCATTTCCCCGAGATAAAACGAGAAGATTATTCGAGCCGGCGTTGCGCAACCGACTCATAAATCTGCCAGAGCCAAAACGTCCGTCGCAACCAAATGATGTTAATGAGCCCAACTACTGTCCCTAGCACCGGGTACTGGGTCATCCGATCGAAGATTGCTACGTCTTCAAAAATTGGCTTGAAGACCAGTACCAATAGGGCAAGTTCGCGTTATCCGACAGATGGAAGGTGAATCCGCCGCAACCTCACGCCTCTAAAAGGATGAATATGCCGGGGGCAACGTGCTCTCTCGTCGAAGAAGTCCCATGGGAGGTTGTGCTGTCAGCCAAGACAAAGAGAATGCTAAACGATCTTCAGACATGCCCAGCGATCAAGTGGAAACCCGTTGGAACCGCAGGTCATTGAGGGAATGTTGAAGCCGCGTCCAACTCCAAAGACCGATGGTGGTGGCCCAAGCACTCACAACCAGCCGTCGAAATCTTCGAAGAAGAAGAAGAAGAAATCCAAGAAGCCTGTGAAGCCTGGCGACAAGTACACAGACTTATAAAAACAAATTGACGCGCTGGAGGAATACAACCAGAAAGCACGGACTCCCATTACACTTCAAGAGTTTCTCAACCATGTCTTTTAAGAGGAAGATGAGGGAGAAAGTTCGTCGGATGAATCTGAGGAATACGTGGCGAGCTGCCATATGATCTCCCATTCGTTGACGGACGATGAGGCGACTCCTTGCACTGAAAAGCTGGGGGCAGATCCTGAACCAAAAATTCTGGGGCTATTAGATGAAGTAATTGACGCATTCCTCAATGAAGCTCTATTGAAAAGTAAAGCTGATCGGGAACGCGAGACGGCTATAATTGAAAGGGCCAAGCGCCAGCGACTTGATGAAAGAGCTGAGACGCTCCCGCTGGAGAAAAATACATCCACCGCAGATAGAAGCAAATTCAAGACGAGGAAAAGGTTTGCTAAAGCCATATCAATGGGCATGAAGCTACCATCCTCCGAAGGAAGCATTACTGGTGAAGTGGAAATGCACCCCTCCTACTGCTTGTATCATCCGAAGATTTTGCACCCCACTGATGAGTGCAAAGCTTTCGATAGATGGTGGCAAGGATATGTTGCTCATCGACAACATTTTAAGCGGGAGAAGCGCAAAACTCGTCGAGAGCGGAAAAATACGACCGAAGGGCTTAACAGAACTACCGGCAATTGTCGCATGGTTAATGCCGGGGGATCACAAATGCTTACATTCGGGAGCGATTCCGACGAGGAGCTGGCTCTTAGCCCCCTCTTTAAAGAGTCTACCTCGGGAAAAGAAGAAGAACCGAGGGCCTGCGAAAATATCCGGTTGCGTAATCGCACGCTACCTGAAAAGAATCTCGGACCCTCAAACAAAAAAGATAAAGGGAAAGAAAAGGTCTCTGAGGATATCGCCCTAGATGACCAAGTCATGGAAGAGCTAACCGCCAAGGACCCGCCAAAGAGAAATAAGGTGGATTACAACGTCTTAGCGCATCTAAGGAAGCTACCCTCGCAGCTCAGCATTCTTGACGCCCTTTTACTATCAAAAGAGGCGAGAGATTCATTAATCAAGGCACTACAGGAGCCAGAACAATTCCAAGCTTTCCTGGCCGAAGAAAAGATGAAGGATGAATTGGAAGAAGTGCACACGACCGATGTCACTTTTGGCGATGAAGACCTTCTCCTTGGGACGTGCGAACACAATCGCCCCCTCTATGTCTCAGGATACTGCCACGATATAAAGATAGGCAAAATCCTGGTCGACAATGGATCCTCCGTTAATCTCCTCAATGTGCGGGTGTTAAAAGAAATCTGCATGAGCGTCCAGCACCTTGCTCAGGACAAGATCACCATCTCCGGGTTCGACTCCCAGTCATTAAGAACTCTTGGGTCTGTGATACTGACGCTACGCTTCGGGCTACTCGTCACGGACATTAAGTTCCACGTCATAGACGCCAAGACATGCTACAATGCTCTGCTCGGCCGATCATGGTTACACGAGTATAATATCATCCCTTCTACACAGCATCAGTGTATGAAATATTTTAAGGATGGTCTCGAATATACCGTGACGGGAGAACTGAACCCGTTCTCTGTGAACGAGGTCCGCAAATATGAAGATGCCAAATACTTTTTACCGGATTTCGAAGACACGGAGAGGTGTCACAAGCCGGAGAACAAAGCTAACGCCACCATCCCTGTCTTCGGCAGTGATACCGAGGAGGAAGAGGAGATGATTTATTCGGGTCCACCCCAACACAACAAGCTGGGACCATCTGCTCCTACGTTGATCTTTGGTAGCGACTCGGAAGATGAGGTCCATGCTGTATTCTCTGCTCGACCTTCAATACAAACGCCCGCTGACGAAGAGCAAAGTCCGCAAGTCGCCATGGTTCCACTTAAACACCATAAAGAATTGGATGCACTCAATATCTACAGTGTAGAGGAGCTGCGGACGTTCTACGTCCCTCCCAGGCGAAAAGGCGAAAAAGCAATTCTATTCTACCGCTCTGAAGAAACCAAAGTGGAGAAAGAAATCTGGCATGGTATGGATCCTACGCTTGACAGGCTTCAGCCCATCCGTCTGCCCAGATATTATACAGAAGGCTTGAAGAGGTTGCTGAAGCGCCAGGGGATATCCTTTAAACAGACCGCTCGAAATGCCAAATTCTATGACAGGGTCTGGAACGTTCCCGGGACTCAGCACAAGTTACCTAATGGGAGAATGGAAACAATCGGGCTTGTATACATTCGGTCCAAGAAACGAGAGCTACTACACGATTGCTACGTCGTGCATGACTTCGATGAAGAAGCGGATGCTCAATGGGAAGATGTTAATCCCGAACCAGTAAAAGTTCCAGATGCAAAAGTGCCCAGTCCGTCGTTCGAAGAACAAATGGACAAGCTTATAAGGGAAGCTGGTCAAAAAGTCCGAGACGATCATAACCGTGAAATGACCATCTACGAGAAAGCCAAAACGCAACGCCTTCTCCAACAGGCTGTGAAAGATGAAAATGCCGCTCCCTGTTAACCTGTTATAAAGAAGGCTCGATGCAGAGGCAGAAACAAGTCGAAACGCGGAAAAAGGCGCTCAACAGCAACAAAGCGGGACTAAGAAGCCACGCAAGCGGGAATCGAGCGGTTCTGATCTATCCCTCATAAGAAAAATGGGTCGAGCGTACTCTTTTCCTCGGGACAAGACGAAGAAAATACTTGACCTTGCTCTAAAACATCAGATGCTTACACTGCCGGAGTCTAAACACCCCGAACAAGCAAGCGAAGTCTCTCACCCGGACAATTGCCCTTATCACCGAGTGATAGGGCACCCTCTCGAGGACTGCTTCACCTTCAAGAATTGGATTGAAGATCAGTATCAGCTTGGCAAGTTCGCTCTGTCTGACAACTGGAGGGTAACGCCGCCACAGAAGCACGAGCCCGAAGCCACGAGAGCAGAACCGGTTCCGCATTGGGCTTGGAAGCGAATTCGTACCTGTCATATGATAACGATATCAAAAGAAGAGCCCGAGAACATGGATGACCTTCCCTGGTGCTTCGAAAACAGCAGCGATGAGGTGATCTCAGAATTTCCGCCAACACCAAAAGAGCTGGAGGATGGAATACATACCACTGCGGATAACCTCAAGAAAATTGAGTTGGGGACGACGAATGACCCGCGACCGACATTCATTAGTGAGCCGCTGTCTGAAGAGAGGGTGATTTCATTAAAGGACCTGCTTATGCAGCATAGAGATTGCTTCGCATGGAACTATTCCGAAATGCCGGGACTAGATCCAGAAATTGCTGTGCACAAATTGGCAATATCCCCGGACGTCAAGCCAGTCAAGCAGGCACCCAGAAGAATGCGGCTCGAGCTTGAGATGAGTATCAATGCTGAGGTTAAGAAGCTGATCGACTTTGGCTTCATCCATGAGATCCAGTATCCTGAGTGGATCGCCAACATCGTCCCCGTGATGAAGAAAAATAGGACAGTGCGCATATGCGTGGATTTCCGGGATCTCAATAAAGCTTGCCTGAAGGACGATTTCCCAATGCCAGTCACCGAACTGATGATAGACAATACGTCCACTCACGAGGTTTTCTCCTTTATGGACGGCTCATCAGGGTATAATCAGATAAAGATGCATCCCGAAGACCAGAAGCACACCGCCTTCAAGACTCCTTTAGGCATATTCTGCTACAAGGTGATGCCCTTTGGTTTAAAGAATGCCGGTGCCACCTATCAGAGGGCCATGACGAAGATCTCCGATGACCTTATACACGAAATCGTCGAATGCTATATCGACGATCTCGTGGTTAAAAGCAAATCATACGAGGAACATCTCGAGCATCTGAAGACCGTATTTCAACGCATTCGACAATACAACTTGAAGATGAACCCTCTTAAGTGCGCATTCGGAGTTTCCTCGGGCAAATTTCTGGGATTCATCGTCCGACACCGAAGTATTGAGATAGATCCGTCAAAGATCAAGGCGATCATGGAAATGCCTCCGCCAAGGACTCTCAAACAGCTGCGGTCTCTCCAAGGGAAGCTCGCGTATATACGGCGATTTATAGCCAACCTTTCAGGCAAGTGCCGTCCTTACAGCCACCTGATGAAGAAGGGAACCCCGTTCGTCTGGGACCAAAAATGCCAAAGCGCGCTAGACGAGATCAAGCAATACCTGCAGAACCCGCCAGTGTTGGCTACTCCGGTCAAGGAAAAGCCCCTCATTCTTTATTCAACCGCCCTCGAAGGTTCCTTAGGTGCATTATGGGCACAAGAGAACGATCAAGGGAAGGAGAGAGCTCTCTATTACTTAAGTCGAGTTCTACTGGGGGCAGAAAGCAATTACTCTCCCATTGAAAAACACTGCCTGGCGTTGATCTTCACGATAACAAAGCTCAGGAATTATGCGTTGGCGCACGAAGTCCGTTTCATATCGAAGGTGGACCCCCTTAAATATTTAATGTCGAAGGCCATATTGACGGGGCGACTCGCTAAATGGGCCCTGCTCTTGATGGAGTTCTCGATAACGTATCAACCTCTCAAGGCAGTGAAAGGCCAGGCCATCGCCGACTTCCTCGCTGAACATCCGATACCCGCCGATTCTCCTTTAAATTGCGATCTTCCAGACAAACATGCGTTTGATGCGATCGACGGTGGTGATACCCGATGGGAGCTTTATTTCGATGGAGCATCTTCCGTGAAGAAACGCAAACAAAATACCCCAATAATCAAATCGGGGGTAGGACTCATCTTTGTAACTCCATAAGGAGGGATAATGCGCTTTGCTTTCTCCCTAACAGAGCCGAGGACAAATAATGAAGCCGAATACGAAGCTTTGATAGCAGGCCTCGAGATCGCCATAGACATGGGAATTGAAAACCTCCTCATATACGGAGACTCCCAGCTGGTCGTTAGTCAAGTAAACGGCGACTACCAGACATGCAAACCAGAGTTGGTGAAGTACGGCGAAAAGGTGTAGCAACTGTTGACCCAAATTCCCTCATATACTTTGGAAAACATACCGCGCGCAGAAAACAGCAAAGCGGACGCGTTGGCCAAGCTCAATAAAGAATTGGCTGACGAGAACCTCGATGACGTCAGAATTATGGTACAAAGCCGTCGGGTGCTCGCCCCAGCGGAAATATCTCCGGAATCACCCGAAGAGAAGGGAGCGACTGAGCGAATGGCTCTGCAAATAAAAGACCAGGAAAAGACCGAGGATTGGAGGGAAGTCTTTATAGACTACTTCAAATACCGTCGAACGCCCGAAGATGCGTCCTCAAGACATCAGCTTATGAAACGAGCTCTGTCTTTCGCCTTCGTCAATGATACTTTGTACAAGAGGTCGTTCGATTCTTTGTGGTTGAGATGTCTGGGACCTGACTAAGCGAAAAGAGTCGTTCAGGAAGTTCATGACGGACTCTGTGGTTTTCACCAAGCAGGCCCAAAGATGAAGTTGAAGATCAAACGGATGGGTACTACTGGCCCACGATGATCCAGGACTGCCTCGAATATGCGAAGCAGTGCAACTCATGCCAAATCTATGGGGACTTCATCCATCAGCATCCAAATCCGCTACACCCGACAGTGGCTAGCTGGCCATTCGAAATGTGGGGAACTGACATAGTCGGCCCCATCGAACCAGCATCGTCCAGGGGACATCGTTTCATCCTGGCGACGACTGACTACTTCTCCAAATGGGAAGAAGCAATACCGTTAAGAGAAGTGAAGACGGAGAATATCCTCCATTTCTTCAAGACGCACGTCATATATCGGTTTGGAACTCCGCGATGGATCATCTCCGATAACGGGCCAGCTTACAGAAGCCACAAGATCAGTCGCTTCGCGCAACAACACAATATAGACTGGAGATATTCCTCGGCTTATAATCCGCGAGCTAATGGTCTAGCCAAGGCCTTCAACAAGACCTTGACAAAGATCATGAAGAAAACGGTGTCCCGAAATAAGAAGGACTGGCACGAGAGACTGCAAGAAGCTCTCTGGGCATATCGAACTACGTTCAAGACGGCCACGAACGCAACGCCGTACGCATTGGTATTCGGTCAGAAGCAGTACTCCCCCTCGAGATAGAGTTACCCTCTTTACGAGTGGATGTTCCCCTCCGAATGGCAGCCAAGACATGAGGACGTCTTGCCTGAGATTCGGGGCAGATGCTATATGGTTTTATCCGTCCACCTCTCCGAAGATGCCAAGTTGATTTATGGCACCGTATATCGGAGGTTTGGGCGGATGCGGCCGATGTAGCAGACTTCATCAGATTCCCCCTCGTTTGAGGGGGTTTTTGATTATGGGGACACTCTTCCCTGCAGGCGCAAGCCTCTGCAGTTAATTACGCTACCGCATCGCGGTAACAACATTCTCCTTCTCCAGAATTTCACTTCGTGTCGTGGGTGTTTGTTTTGTTTATGGTTGCCCGTGGATTGTATACGGAGACTATTTATTTCGTCGCCCGTAGGACGTGGATTAGTCCAAATCCGTATTTTCTTAGATTTGGGTTCTAGGTTTTGGTTTATGGGTACGTTAGCCATGTTTGAGGCTAAGATCAACTTAAACGCTTGTTAAGGATACGTTAGTCTGATTTGAGACTAAGCTCGACTTAACAGGGAGAGCATTTAGGGGCTCTGTTGTTCCAGTTTAGGGACGTAGTGGTCCATTTAATATATGGCCGTCGGGACCCGTCACCTCTCTGACGACGTTGAAGGATTACAACGATAGGTGTCAGAGGAGTTCGGAGATGTACCCTTGAACCAAAGTTGATTGGGGGTCTTATAGTCCAATTTGGGACTAAAGTTTGTTTGAATGTTTAAGGATACGTTAGCCATATTTGAGGCTAAGATCAACTTAAACGGGACCGTTTAGATCCGACAAAAGAGCATTTGAGGGCTCTATTGTTCCAATTTAGGGACGTAGTGGTCCATTGCCAGTTTAGGGGCATGGTGGTCCATTGCATATATGGCCGTCGGGACCCGTCACCTCTCTGACGTCGTTGAGGGATTACAACGATAGGTGTCAGAGGAGTTCGGAGATGTACCCTTGAACCAGATGTAAATTGATTTAAAAGAGCAGCCTTGCTCAGTCAATTTAATTTGAGGACTTACGGCCATGATTGGGCTAAGTCCAGTTGATAATGTTCAACATTTTTATTTATATTTAGCCTAGTAGGCTTTTATTAGGGCTCTGCCCCTGTTAATAATGCACTGCATTTTATTCTAGCCTGTTAGGCCTTTTAAGTTGGGCTCTGTCCCCTTTTTATAATGCAGAGCATTTATTTTGGTCCATTGGGCCTCTTAATTGGGCTCTGCCCTTTAATAATGCGCTGCATTAGTCTGACAGAGCGCCACGTGGCTTGTCAGGCGCTTTGCGCCAATTGAGCAGCGCAAGGCGCAAGTCCATGTGGAGGTGACACGTGTCACACTCCGGTGAGCGCAAGCGCAGTGCGCTGCGCTGTTGCGCTGCTGACACGTGGCGTGCTCTGGCGAGTTACGCCAATTCATGAGAGCAATGCTCTGTTTTAAAAGCGCATAGCGCAAGCTGTTCTGGAGCTGACACGTGGCGCTCTTTGGTGGCTTGCGCCAACCCAGGAGCGCAACAGTGCAGATTTACAAGTGCAAGGCACTGTTTTATTATTTTGATCAATTTTAGATCAAAGAAAACAAATCTTCTTGTTTTCAAAGAACCAGTGGTTCATCAAAAGGCAATGCCTTTATTATTATTATATTTTTATTGAAGATCTTTGATCTTGTTCCTAGATCAATGATCTATTCAGAAGAAATTCTTCTATTTTATAAAGGTTTTTTTTACCTTTTTTCTTGAATTTTCTTCAGAGTTCCCTCTGTTTTTAAGTTCTTGATCTCTCAAAATGTTCCCCCCTCTTTTGAGTTGGGGTCTAGGGGTCTTTATATAGTGTCCATAGATTTGTTAAGTTTGTTAAAGAGATCATTCTCTGAGTGATTTGGGGAATTTTCCCCACCGTTGGATCTTTGATCCAAGAGCTTCTGTTTTACAGAAGACAATCTTCTTGTTTTAACAAGAACAGAAGGATCTTTCAGAATTTTAATTCTGTTTGGCGCAAACGCACCAGCACTTGACACGTGTCGCACAGCGCAGAAGAGCGCAGCGCGACCGCGCTTGCGCAACTGCGCTGATACGCGGCGCGCAGTGCAGAGGGCAGCGCGACCGTGCTGCCACGTGGCGCGCGGCGCAGAGCGCAGATCATCTGAAGCGTTGCTTCATTTAATTTTGTTTTAAATAGAGCTTTGCTCTGATTGGGCGAGCTGCCTTGGGCGTTGCGCTCCCTGCGCTGGCGTGTCTGATTTTGACACGTGGCGCTCTGCGCAGCGCAGTGGATCTGAAGCGTTGCTTCATTTATTTTAACTTTAATTTTCACTTCAATTTCAAAACAGAGCTTTGCTCTGATTGGGGAAAAGAGAAGCGCTGCTTCGTCTCCCGCCTTGGAATTTGAACAGAGATTTGCTCTGATTGGGGTAAACAGTGGCAGTCCACCACGAGCTAACGGACAAAGAAAATGCTCACCTTCGGCTTGAGGAACTTGATGCCCTTGATGAAACTCGGCTCATAGCGCAACAAAGTCTGGAGGCCTATAAAGCAAAGATGACGTGCTCATATGAAAGATTGACTCGGCCAAGGACATTCCGCCAAGGCGAACTCGTGCTAGTGGTCAAAAGGCCTATGATCCCCAATCGCGCCAAGCGGGGAAAATTCGAGCCAAACTATGAAGGCCCGTACATCATAGACAAGGTCTACCAGGGTGGAGCCTATCTACTCATGGATATGCACGGTGAAAGGCCTTACAGGCCAATAAATGGTCAATTCCTAAAGAAATACTACGCTTAGCGAGTTACTTCCTAGGTCAATGATAGATGACGACGACTATGTCCGCTCGCTATCTTCCTAAGCTCAAACTTTATAAGCAGTAGCCAGCCTTCTCCTGGACGGACCGAAATGTCCTTAAACTAATGGCGGACCGAAACGTCCTTAAACTAACGAAGGACCGAAACGTCTTTAAACTACTACCGCAGCATCCTTAGGCTGACGAGATAAAAAAATATATATATATATAAAATAAAAATAAAAAAAATAAACGGTATGTCCATAAGCAAAATGGGCACGGATGAAAACCCGAAAGGGCTTCGTGAGTAAAAACAGCAGGACTACCGGCGAGTGTTCGTGAAAACCCGAAAGGGCGCGACCTTGTAAAAAAAAAAGAAGAAGAGAATAAAAAGAATTAAAAAAATGGTATGTCCATTAGCAAAATGGGCACGGATGAAAACCCGAAAGGGCTTCGTGAGTAAAAATAGCTGGACTGCCGGCGAGTATTTGTGAAAACCTGAAAGGGCGCAACCTCGTTAAAGGACACTTATAGGGTCCTCTTGACCTTGTAAGGAGAAACCACCCGCGTGAGATCCTTACGACTCACAAGGGAGCAACACACTTAGGGATCCCCACGATTCCTAAGGAGAAAATACACTTGCGAGATCCTCACGACTCGTAAGGAGAACTCTCTTATGGGACCCTCACGGCTCATAAGATTTGAAAGTCTTAAGTTACAGAGACTTAAACCTGTGCTTAAGCAACCTCCACAACCTTCGATATTGCCCTACAAGTGGTTCAATTCTGACCCTTGTATACAATCCACGGGCGTGAATAAACATTTCCCTAACCAAGTCCCATCCGTGACTGGGGATATGTTCGCATGATGAATAACCCTTGTAGGTCCTCTCGATTTACAAGGAGAGAACCCTCTTGTAGGATCCTTACGACTTACAGAGGAACATACACTTAGGAATCCTCACGATTCCTAAGGAGAAAATACACCTACAAGATCCTCACGACTTGTAGGGAGAAATACTTTTGTGAGACCCTTACGGCTCATGAAGTCAAAAGCCTTAGTCGACAGGACCTTAACCCTGTTCGCTAAGCCACTTTTGTTCGACATCGACAGAGTCAAATGATGATTCGCTCCTGGCAATATCCCAGTTGTAGCGGTGCTGATGCCGAAACCGGTGTCTAATTTCAGGTTTACGGCAAAGAGCCAGCAAGCCGCGCATGCATACAAAATAGCCGAAATGATGGGGCAGCTTGCAATAAAAAGCAGCAAGTAAAAACGTATGCATACAAAATAGCCGAAATGATTGGGCAACTCTCAATAAAAAGCAACGAGTAAAAATAAAATAAATAGCCAAAATGATTGGGCACCGCGAAAAATAGCCGAAATGATTGGGCAATCGCGACCTTCGCGATATAAAAGCTGAAATGATAGAGCATCGCGGAAATAAAACAATAAAAATGAATGAAACTTTTGCCCTACAGTTGAGATCACATCGATCCCTGCATACAATCCAAGGGCACAAACAAAGAGGGAACCACACCTTCCCAACAGGCTCTGCCAGAAAGCTAAACCAAATCTTGACGGTTCACCAACAGCCTAGAGACAACCGCGACATTCGTCTCGATAAAGCAGACGCAGTGCCAGCAAACGAAGCGAAGATCGAATTCCTAGCTTCACGGTTTTGACGGTAACTTATATAAAACCTGAAAGACCACCAAAAATCAGCTCAACCCCGAAGAAACCAGTGTCTTCGGCAAAATCCTTCGACTCAGGGAAACAAGTGTCATTGATGAAGAAAATCCTGATTCGTGTCGACTCACAGAGAAACCAGTGTCTCCGTGAGAAATTCTCGATTCGTTTCAACCCCAGGGAAACAAGTGTTTCTGGCAAACTCCTCAACTCAGGGAAACTAGCGTCCTTGATGAGAGCCTCCTGATTCACGTCGGCTCGCAGAGAAACTAGTGTCTCCGCGAGAAATTCCCGATTCGTCTCAACCCAGAAGAAACCAGTGTCTTCGGCAAAATCCTTCGACTCAGGGAAACAAGTGTCCCTGACGAAGAAAATCCTGATTCGTGCCGACCCGCAGAGAAACTAGCGTCTCCGTGAGAAATTCTCGATTCGTTTCAACCCCAGGGAAACAAGTGTCTCTGGCAAACTCCTCAACTCAGGGAAACTAGCGTCCTTGATGAGAGCCTCCTGATTCGCGTCGGCTCGCAGAGAAACCAGTGTCTCCGCGAGAAATTCCCGATTCGTCTAAACCCCGAAGAAACCAGTGTCTTCGGAAAAATCCTTCGACTCAGGGAAACAAGTGTCCCTGACGAAGAAAATCCTGATTCGCGTCGACCCGTAGAGAAACCAGTGTCTCCGTAAGAAATTCTCGATTCGTTTCAACCCCAGGGAAACAAGTGTATTTGGCAAACTCCTCAACTCAGGGAAACTAGCGTCCTTGATGAGAGCCTCCTGATTCGCGTCGGCTCGCAGAGAAACCAGTGTCTCCGCGAGAAATTCCCGATTCGTCTCAACCCCGAAGAAACCAGTGTCTTCGGCAAAATCCTTCGACTCAGGGAAACAAGTGTCCTTGATGAAGAAAATCCTGATTCGCGTCGACCCGCAGAGAAACTAGCGTCTCCGCGAGAAATTCTCGATTCATTTCAACACCAGGGAAACAAGTGTCCTTGGCAAACTCCTCAACTTAGGGAAACTAGTGTCCTTGATGAGAGCCTCCTGATTCGCGTCGGCTCGCAGAGAAACCAGTGTCTCCGCGAGAAATTCCCGGTTCGTTTCAACCCCGAAGAAACCAGTGTCTTCAGCAAAATCCTTCGACTCAGGGAAACAAGCGTCCTTGACGAAGAAAATCCTGATTCGCGTCGACCCGCAGAGAAACTAGCGTCTCCGCGAGAAATTCTCGATTCGTTTCAACACCAGGGAAACAAGTGTCCTTGGCAAATACCTCAATTCAGGGAAACTAGCGTCCTTGATGAGAGCCTCCTGATTCGCATCGGCTCGCAGAGAAATCAGTGTCTCCGCGGGAAATTCCCGATTCGTCTCAACTTGCAAGATAAAGCCTCAGGCAGCAGGGATCAAAAAACTTGTTTCCTGAGCAATGAGACCCTGCAAGTCAGTCTAAAATGGTCTCTTGCATACTATTCACGGGTCTCACTCTCTGAAGTTGAATCTCGACAAGGAGGGAAACAACCGCTTACGGGTCCTCTCGACTCGTAAGAGGTAAAATTCTCTTATAAGATCCTTATGACTAATAAGAGAAAATGCGTTTAGGAATCCTCACGATTCCTAGGGAGAAAATACACCTACGAGATCCTCTCGATCCGTAGGGAGAAAAGTCTCTATGGGACCCTCACGGCTCATAAAGATGAAAAGTCTTAGGCGGCAGATCTGAACCTGCGGCCTAAGCTATCATTATTTCTTAAAAAAAAAACTAAGATGTTTACTCTATTATCTGTCAACCGTGTTTGTTAAGACAGCACGCCGATAATAAGAGAAAGGGGAGAAAGCAAAAGTGCATACAAGACATTGCAAAGAAAAAATGTGTATCTTTATTTATTAACTTCAATCAAATACAAGGTGAATCGTACAAAAGAATAAAGAATGGATACATATTATTTGAAGAAAAAGAAAAATTTTACAAGTGTATTGATACAAAGGCAGCTACTGGGAAGGAAGCGTCTTAAATAGCCCTATCAGTTGTTCGCACACTTCCTTCCACGCCTTTTCCTGATTGGCCACCACCGCCAGTTCTGCCTCCACTTGAGCCCGTTGCTGCAAGAGGGACGCAAGCTGCTCCCCAACGGCCTGCTGAGCTGCTTCGCGACCTTGGGCATTGCGCTCGGCAGTGTCGAGTTTCTGCTTCAAGTTCAGCCCATTTGAGATGCGTTCCAGGAGACCCTCGAAGATAGCCTTCACCTGGGCAGCGTTCTCCTCAACTTCAGCACGTAGGCGAGCAGTCTCGCTTGAAAACTCTTGACATTCCCTCAGCCTTAAAGCCGCTTCTTGTTCCAAGTGGTGGAAGCAAGAAGCGCTTTGCTCAATCCACGCTGCTCTTTGATGGCTTGCGGCTAGGGTCTCGGGAGCAGGGCGCATGAACTCCAGTTGATGCTGATGAGCCTCGATCTCCCTGCAGTGATTAACCCAAGACGCGATGATGCCCTCGTTATGGAAGTTTACGAGTATCACCAGCATTGGGTTAACCGCCGTAGCAAAATCTGTGGCAGACGTAGGAGTCTCGACGTCGAGTTCCTCAATGTAGTCGCTCAACATGCGCAGACTATTCACGGCGCCTTTCGAGGACGGACGTCTCAGTAAAGGGCCTGCCGGCATTGTGACACGAGGCTCGAAGGGCGCCGAGATCGGAACGACAGCTAAAAAAAAACAAGATACGATTAGATGACACTTTAAGAAATACAAAAAAGGGGGTCATCAATGCGATAGTTTACTATACCAGCTGCTGCCGGTGGCAAGGCCGGAAGGGCCGGTGGCGCGGCCGATCTTTCATCCCCTCCTTCGATTTGTAGCACTGCAGTCAGGACGAGAAGAAGTTAGAAATAATTCCATCACTGAAAAAGAAAGATATCAGTCGGAAACTATACTCACCAGCGCCACTAGAGGGAGAAGCGAGTTCAGATGGGAAGGAGAAGTGTGGGAGCAACACATGATAAAGATGGTCAAAAAGCACTCCTGAAAAGACACAAAAGTATGACTTTAGTACATAAATTATGCGTCTGAAAGATAAAACTAATAAGTTGCAAACCCTTACCTTCCAACATCTTCGATGGTACAAGGGAGGGCTGAGAGGTGACCACCGCCAAAGCAGTAGTTGACGGCGCTCCCTCGAGCAATGGAGCATCGGCACTGGCCGCACCTGCGTTAAAAAACAAGGATAAACCTGTCAGGAAAGATTGCAAGATAAAAAAAAGGGGACAGTAATCCGAAATTTACCTGATGAGCCTCCAGCCGAGACGGAGGCGTCTCCCTCTTCCATCGACATAAGTCCACCACCCGTGGCCTCATCCCCAGACTCCACGGGGGCCGTCGTCGTGCTCGCGAGGCCAGGAGACAGAGGAGGGCCGTAGGCGGGGAGAGCAATTATCGGAGCATTGCCAGACTCTTGAGAAAGAGCGGTCGGCTCATCCTCAAGAATCATGTCCACTTCACCCGCTACTCCCTCGGGCTCAGCAGTCGCGGCCGTCTCGTCCACCGTTGCCACGGGGTCAGGCTCGGCATCGTCCACCTTCTTAGGCATAGTGGACGTGACCATTTCGTCAGCCACTAGCTCGGGCCCGGCAATCCCGGTTGTGTTGTCCGCCATCGGTTCGGGTTCGACCAATACCTCTTCCGCTGGCCCATCAGGTTCGACGGTCTCCGCCTCCCCCTCGGATTGACTTGGCCCTACAGGACAGAATATATAAGAACCGACAGATTTATTATTCTTACAACAAAATTTTGAAAGAAATATTACCTGAGGTGGACTTATCGTTAGCTTCCCTATTTGCGCGCACCGCCTGTCTGTGAGCTGTAGACAAGACGACCGGGGGCTCTTCTGAGGGAGTATCAGCACGAGGGACGGTGCTTGGGCCCGCTCCAATGGCCAAAGCAGCCCTGTGTGCCTTCGCTTCGCGCCTCAACCGCTTCCTCTCCTCCCGGGCCGTCGCGATGGACCTCTTCGACGCTTCCTTCATCAAGGTGTCGTCGTCCTTATTTAGAGTTGCCTCCAGAGCCTTCAGGCATCTCTCATCGGCTCTTCAAGTCGGGTCTCTCGCGGTAGCCCCGAGGAGGCAGAAACATCAGCGGCTAGCCCGGGAAGAGTCTCCGCGTCACCCGGCGGGACCGGCATTGTGGTTCCTGCGATAAAAAAGGGGGATTAGATCGACCATAACAAAAGGAGAATAAAGACTTGATGAATTGAAATGTACCAAGGCCTAAGGATGCTCTGAGTCGTTCCTCCTCTTGGAAAGTTTTGAGGGAAGCAGCAATGGCTTCTTCAGTGGTGATGCCTGTTTGAAGAAAAGAGGGGAAACACGTTAGTCAAAGGCAATAATAAAGATATGATGCAATAAAAAATGCGACTAGTGATTACCCGATTGCGCAAGCTTAGCTAGCCACGCGTCGCACCTCGCCAATCGCTCTGAAGCTGCGATGGCAGCCGCCAAGCCCGTGTCATCCGGCGGCATGACTAATCCCCTGTTGGTCCCGTACTCACCCAGGCCCTCGCTATAGGGAGCGTGGGGTTCCTGACCGATCGCAACGTCAGCTGCGAAGAGCGACTTCTTTTTCCTTTTCTGCCCACCAGCCCTAGGTGCACCCGGGATCGACTTGCGCTTTGCAGGCACCTTGGGGCGGTGAGTCCCGATGTCCGCGCCCACACCAGACTCCGGCGAAGCCACAACTACTGTCTCCACTAGAGCACAGGGCGCTGGTGGTGCATCCGCAATATCAAGCGGCAATCCGCGTGGAGGACTCTGCGCACGCGGTGGCCCGGCTCTAGCATCTTTCAGCGGAGGAACTACCGGGGTCCTTGGCACCAGAGGAGCTTGGCGGTCGCTACCGGGAGGCACACCCTTACGGTCGACCAGCAATCGCTTTTCTTCCTTTATAACGGCTCCCGTCGAATGATTGTACCATTCTATATATACATTGAGGAGTCGTGGGGCGCAAGCCGGCTCACTGATAAAAAAGTGAGAACCCGTATTCAGACGCATGAAGTGATGCAGCGCTCTCTCCATCCCTTCTTCAGCAGCAGCAGGTTCCAGTAGGAAAGCCTCTAATGGTACCCCTTGATTGTAGCTCAGTTGTTGGGCAAAACGATGCGGGTTGTATCTCATGAAAATCGCCGCACCGTTCTGCCTAAACACCAGGAAGCCCGGTCTGATGGAATATAGATGGAGGGTCTCCCGGGCCGTCAAAACTGAGGCTCCATCTTTGAAAGTGTCTTGCAATGGCCGCACTGCAGTGGTAGATGCCTTTCCAATAGTCAGCACTTTGTCAATGAAAGAAACCCCGTCTCCAACAATGTGGGGGCGAAGGAGCAAACCCCTGGCATTCCATGGCGATGGAGTCACAATTGAGGCGCCAATCAGCTGTATGATTCGCGGGAAGCTGCACCTGTCATAGAACGAGGGCCTTTTGTGCATACCGAAAACGCCCGATGTATGTAGCTCGAGCCATGATACGAAGTAGTGCATCGGGAAGATCACGTGCAGTACCCCAGGCTCATTAGCATCCGCTGCTTGACTGAGGCCGTGATACAGGTGTGCCAAGCCGGCGATCCCAACAGCCACTTTTACCCCAATGGTCATCCGGTGAGCTGGGTAAAAGACAGAGGGCCGCATATGGCGAGAATGCATCGGGAGCACAAACCAACTCAGCCATAGCCCAAGAAATCCTAAGAAGAAGGCCTCCTCGTCCATCCCGGGGGCTGCAACTTCCGCAAAAGACACAGTTGGGGAGTTAGGAAGGAAAAAACCCTTTTGGTCTATTTCCTTCGCCGGCAGGTTATCCAAACCTAGACCGAAAGGGTCATCAAGTGTGGCAAACTTAGCAGCTTCTGCCAAGAGGACGTTTGGGTGAAGGAATCGAGCGATGAAATCCTTGAAGCTAACTCCGCGACTCCCACGTTCGATAAAAAGGGCCTCATAGATGTTCAACACCTTGATCAAACTTGGAAATTGATGTTGAACAGCATTCTCCGGAGTGAGGCCCCTTACTGCCGGCTTAGCATCGAAGACATACTCGTCTGTAGGAAGCAACTCCTCATGATTTGGAGTTGGCAGCCGTCATCTTTGCTCTCAAGATTTGGCGTCATTATCTACTTGGTGAACGAGTGAACATCTACACAGATCATAAGAGCCTAAAGTACGTGTTTACTCAGAAGGAGTTGAATATGCGGCAGAGAAGATGGTTAGAACTCATGGCGGACTTTGACATCAACTTGCAATATCACCCAAGGAAGGTGAATGTAGTACCTGATGCTCTTAGTCTCCAACCATTAGCAATGAATCTCACCGTTCAGTGGAAGCTTCAACAAGATTTGCATCAGATGGAGATTGAAGTAGTCATGCCAGGTAATGCTTTAAGTTTGATGAATTTAAAAGTTCAATCAACCATTGTCAATCAGATCAAAGCAGCTCAAGCAAGTGATGCTAAGTTGCAAAAGATCAGAGAACAAGTGGAGAATGGACTCAGAACAGACTTCATCATCCATGAAGACGGATACTTGAGATACGGCAGTAGATTGTGTGTACCAAAAGGTCATGTTCGGGAAGAGTTAATGAAAGAAGCTCACAGCTTTCCCTATTCAGTACACCCGGGAGGTACCAAAATGTACAAAGATCTACGTCAGAATTATTGGTGTCATGGAATGAAGCGTGAAGTAGCCAGAAGCGTCGCAAAATGCTTGGTGTGTTAGCAAGTAAAGGCTGAACATCACATGACTGCTGGATTACTTCAACCGTTACCAATCCCAGAATGGAAGTGGCAACACATCACGATGGACTTTGTGACTGCTCTTCCTCGCAGCACAAAGGGTAACGATGACATATGGGTCATTGTGGATCGACTCACAAAGTCGGCTCACTTCATCCCATTTCGAGTTGGCCAATCTACTGAGACACTAGCAAAGAAGTACATGGAGGTAATAATCTAATTAAGATTTAAATTCTTCATAATGTACTATCTCTGATTCCCATGAACTCATACAGGAAATTGTTAGACTTCATGGAGTACCGGTCTGCATTGTCTCCGATTGTGACACCAGGTTCCGATCGCAATTTTGGCAAAGTCTGCAAGCAAGCTTGGGAACAAGTCTGAACTTCAGCACGGCTTATTATCCACAAACAGATGGTCAGTCGGAACGAACTATTCAGATCTTGGAGGATATGCTTAGAGCGTGTATGCTAGACTTCAAAGGATCGTGGGAAGATCACCTACATCTTGTGGAGTTTTCGTACAACAACAGCTACCAAGCAAGCATAGGAATGACACCTTTTACAGTATTGTATGGAAGGAAGTGTCGTTCGCCATTAATTTGGGACGACATCGGAGATAGGGAACTTCTTGGACCAGAGATGATAGTAGCAACTGTTGATGTGGTTCGTACTATCAGGGAAAGGATGCGCATAGCCCAAGATCGACAGAAGCACTGGGCTGATGCAAAGAGACGACACTTGGAGTTCCAGCCAGGAGATCACGTATTCCCGAAGATATTTCCGAACCGTGGAGTGATCCGATTTGGAAGACGGGGTAAGTTGAGTCCGAGATACATTGGACCGTTCGACATACTCGAACGAGTCGGTGAAGTGGCATACCGTTTAGCGCTTCCACCTTCATTGGAATGAGTGCATAATGTGTTCCATATATCCCAACTCAGAAAGTATGTGAGTGACCCCAGCTATGTTCTCGATCATTCCGAGCTCACTATACAGCCCGACTTGTCTAGTGAGCAACAGCCCGTGGAGATCCTGGACAGGAAAGTGAAGATACTTCGGAACAAGGAAGTTAACTTGGTTCGAGTGATGTGGAGGAAAGACACTCCAGGAGAGTCCACTTGGGAAAGGGAGGATGAAATGCGTACTAGATATCCACACCTCTTTGTAAACTAGTCCTCAAATAAAAGTTGTAAATTTCGAGGACGAAATTTTTGTAAGGAGGGTAAACTGTAACAACTCCATTTTTAATGTACAAAGAATTGATTTAAATTCAATGTATATTTAGAGTATTTATTGCGGCTGATATCTCTTTAAGTATTTATTTCACTCCATAATTACAAGAAGGAGCTTGTAGCTCATTGGTAATACCTTGCACTGCTGAACCAAGCCACCAGAGTTCAAATCCCATGTCCCACATTATTTTTGTATTTATTTTCTTTTGGAAGTCAACAGTCAAAAGGCCATAACTCACAAAATTTGTACTGGACATGAAAAAGTAAATATACCAATAAATACCCCCGAAGATTCCCCGGCCTCTGGTGGTGTGACTCGGCCTGACTCGGCGCCGCCGGCCGACTCGGTCCGGCGCCACCGGCCGGACTTGGCCGGACAGCCGAGTCACCAACAGAGAAAAGTTGGGTCTTGAAGTGGTCAACCCTCCTGCACACTTATTATACCTGGATTGGTTTTAAATTGCCAAATAAATCCCTTTTAATTCTAGGTTTAATGAGTTTTAATGAATTTTTATATAGTTTTATATTTTTTAATTAAACCCTAACCCTATATAAACCCCCCATACCCTCTACCTTCTCATCACTCTTTTTCTCAGTCCACTCTCCCAAAATCTCAAGAGAACTTGGTACGTCGGAAAACGAGCGAAAGGCGAAGCGCTGACGAAATCGACGGCGAAATCCCGGTGATCGTGCTAGGAGCTCTCGACGACGTTTCGACACGCCAGCAAACCCTCTACCTCCCTCTCACTCTCTAGCGTTGTCCAAACCCGTAAGTCCCCCTTTTCTATCCTTCTTTTCTTTCATTAAAATACGACTTTTCAAACCCGACGGAAATCGGAACAAACCGATTTCCGATTCGGTTTTCTATCAAATCTCACTTATCACTAATTCCATAATGCTTAAATATATTCATGTTGACTACTAATCACTTAAAAATTAATTTGAACAAGTTTTCACACATGAAATGATAGCTTTTGCAATATACCGTATTTTTTCACTTAAATACCACTATGTTTAGTTTATCACATTTAACCCTTTAACATTGATATACCTTAAAGTAGATCACGAGGTAATGACCTACCTCCACACACACTCATATATAATCATAACACGCTACCTTGAAAACTTAGAATACGACAAAACAAGATTTTACATTAAAATACCATTTTCTTTATAAAACCTTTTCTAAAAGTTTTAGGTTAATACATTCTTAAACCAATATCTTTAATAGGGAAAATACGATATGTCGTGGACATCGATCGTTTATCTAAACCTGACTTTGTGATGTCTAGACAAGTGTGTCTAAGGCGAGTGGTTACTTAATTAGGACCACTACTTGCAGTGGAGAGCCTCCCACTCACCTGGCACTTACCTGGCCACAATTGGCGGTGAAGAGGCGATTTGAGGCTTTTAATGACTTGTCGTTTAGAGCATTTAAAAATAGGCTAGTTGGCTTAGGAAACCCTAGAATCTAAAATACGGAAATTTACACCTTTTACAAATAAATACCTTATCTTTATAAAACCGTTTTCTAAATGACTAGTATTTATTAAATCTTTGCAAAGCGCCACTACAACCCACCTTTGGGGAATTCGTTAGGGATAGTACGGTTTATCGTGCACCCTCGGGCTTAGTAGTGCGAGATTCAGACCTCCGCAAGGAGCATTCGGTCTCGAAAGGTTTAAAATACGACATTTAAGAAAAATGAGATTTTTGGAAAATAAAATATTTATTAAAAATTATTCTTGTATAAACATATGTATATTTATCATTTAAACACCTATTTTATTATAAGATAAAGTTTCCACCTTTTCTTAAAAAAAATTACAAGATTAAAAGTTACATTAAAATACCATGAATTTCAAATAAATCAATATTACAAATTAATACTTTTATTTATGAAATTAGGATATTTTCACTAGAAATATCACAAAATAAATCACTCATTATAACTATAAAGAAGAATAATAAATACTTGAGGTGTATCTTGAAAACTATACAAAAGTATTTTTACATAAAACCCCCTCAAGTTTTATAAATTACAATAAGGACCCTAACAAATATAGAACCTCGACTTACATTTCTTTTGGTCTGACTCGGGTTTGAGTCTGATTATTTCCGACTTGAATATGATTCAAGTCAATCTACATTCTTTAATATTCCAACTCAATATGAACACATGAATCCCAGAATCCTGTTAACAATCTATACATCTTGACTGAATCAAACCATGGATATACATCCATTATTCCGTTATTCCATTTACCTGATTATGCAGTTACAATATGTTTACTGATATCATGCTTTTGGTCAGTCATCCAACTTACACAATACAATACAACAATACTTTCAAAACACTACGGGGTTTAAGGGGTAGATTGGTACGGAAGGTGTTAAAGGTGGCACGAGGTGGTCAGATGTCACGACCCGAAATTGGTACGTGATGGCCCTAATACTACGCAATGCCTCCAGACGTAACGCAGTAAAAGAAAGCCAAAACCCAGAAATCTAAACCATAAAAATACGGAAAAAAAGATAATAAAAAGTTTTGGAAACATTTGAAATCACAACCCAAATTCTTTAAAAGAGTCCACTTTTTCTTTAAAATTTTGGCAGCACCTCCTTTGTAAAACAAGCCCCCAAAAAGGGTACAACATAAATATAAAGTAAAGCATCCCAAACGGGAGCAAAATCCACGCCCAACGGCGGAAAACAACACCACAACAGATATACGACGCCGTAGCGAAGAAATAAGAGACAAAGAAAGGAAACTGTATAAAAGCAATAAATCCACAAATAATATACAAAATCGTCCTCACCAAGTCTCTAAGTCACAACAAACTGGTAGTAGATGGAGAGTACAAGATACAACGAATATACAATACAATCTCAGATAACCACAAAACCCACCTGGGCAAAACTGCACACTAACAGGCGAAGTGATATCCGCAGCCAAAAGATGATAGATAGGTGAATAGCTTAATAGCTTGCCTCGGCTACTCTGGGGAAAACACCTGCATTACCTGTGGCACAACGGGGGTGAGTTGCCAACTCGTGAATAGTAAATAACATATGCAGGTAATCGCAAGAATGTACGTACAGCATGAATCTAAGATATGTCAATTGCAGTAATAACAGGTCATATGAGTACGAAATAATGGAAAGTACACTAACAAGTACCACCAATATATAAAGCAATAATGATATGACGACAGTATGCAATAATCATGCACTAGGGATATGAGAAAGTAAATGTGCAACACTCATGGAGGTACACTCACAGGTACTCCTAATACATGGAACAGTGCACAAGTATATAAAGATGAGGTATGGAGTGAAATGTGTCATTTCCACGGAATCTTGACATCGTGGTAGGATCACAATCCAGCAAGACAAATCAAATCCCAATTCCTCAAATCAGCCCCCAAATTGGCTCTCATATCATCTAAGTGTCACATCTCCTCAACTGCACAATATCAAGTATATCTCGCATATGTATCGAATGTACAACATCAAGTAGATCTCACATATCTAGTATGTACAATATCAGGTATATCTCACATATATCAAATGTACAACAACAAGTGGATCTCATATATCTCGTATGTACGATATCAGTATATCTCACATATATCAAATGTACAACAGCAAGTGGATCTCACATCTCTCGTATGTACGATATCAGTATATCTCACATATATCAAATGTACAACAGCAAGTGGATCTCACATATCTAGTATGTACAATATCAGTATATCTCACATATATCAAATGTACAATAGCAAGTGGTCTCGCATATCTCGTATGTACAATATCAGGTATATCTCACATATATCAAATGTACAACAGCAAGTGGATCTCACATATCTCGTATGTACAATATCAGTATCCAATCCCAATGAATCTCTTATATCCCAAAACAAATCTCCAGCACAGTTCTAACATCCTAATATAATGTCATAATAAATATAATGAGGGCAATACACATATATTAGCGTCCCATTCCACTAATATTGGTGTAAGGGTATATATAACAGCGGCTCAATCCCCTGTTATATATACAAATGAGTAATTAGAAATATCATGAAACCAATGTGCCAAGCATCGACACAGAAATACTGATCCATCAGGTGCTGTCTCCATGACTGGCCCCATGATAAGTACATATCATACGCTATCCCGAGAGCTCGAGTGCGTAGCTCTGACCCTCGCCTCTCGACGTATCCATACGCACATGACTCCCGTCGGTATCCACTCGATAGCCGATGAGTCAATGGTCCTGTCACCGGAAAGTATGGTTCCCCTAAGCCTCATCGCCTAGCATCGCGATGTCGACTCACACAGCGACAACTTTCTTGCTTCAGGGTACCTCCGGGCCCCACCATGTACCCGTACACGGATCCCTCCTTTCCTCGCGTAGGGTATACATCAGAATCGATAAATCTCATGGTGGATGCTATAATATCATATCAAGGAAATCGGGTTTTTCAATGTATGCATAATTTCATGAACTACCACGGTCCCCAAATCCAGAAAACATCATGAAAAATCCATATAACAATGCGATGATCCATGAATAAAGTATACGCAACATAAAAACTGTAATGAAAGCGTATAAATGAAAAGCATAGCATTCACTAGATATAAATGAACACATGAATGGTATAGCAGAAAATATAGGTATCTACATATATGATGATGTGATATACCTATCAGGTATAAGTAAAGTATGAAATGCAAGTACACCTGTAACTATGTCCCTAGGTGTGTATGTACCTAACACTAATGGTACAAAACCCTATAGGTGAACAAGAACTAGCATATCAAAGTCTAAGTTATAAACGATAAGAAATATGTATCAAGGTCACAATGTCCCTAACCAGACAATATTATTTCTAAATATGGGTTGTGTATGACATGGCAATTATTGACGGTGTGTGTGGCATACAATCAGTGCTCTCGCAATCTGAGCCGTCAATAATAGTGCAGTGTCCTAAGGATACTAGTCAAAGCATAACTATCACTAAACAGTAAGTTAATTGCGCAATTCTAAACATGACATAGAATATGCGACAAAGTAAATATTTCTAGCCCAGACGCATAACGCCATGCGGGCGATTTCCCTGTAGATGTTAAATCTACTCACCCACATTCCAAGCTAGATGAAGTCTACCACCTGTATCCCCCTGTGGCAGTGTCCGTAGTCTCCGCCTGCGAACCTGCAACATATAAACAACAAGCAAATATATATTAATAACAGCTACAAAACACGAACAAGCTACACCTACCCAACACAACAACACAAAACCACCTCTTAAGTGTTCGTATCGTGGCTAACGAGAGTAGTGACACGACGAAAACAACTTAAGAGCAAAACCACTAAAACTGCACGACCCGTGTCGTAACACGTATCGCGCGGACACAAGACACTAGAAACTACCTAATTGATCCCAGATTTTGCCTACTGTGAAAACTAAATAAACAAACAAGACTAGAAGAACCCAAACCATAGCAGACACCTACACAGGAAAACCCAATCCCTAACCCCTCACCATGGCCGGCGTCGCCGGCCCCTCCTCTTGAAGTCGCCGGCCCTGGCCGGTGGCCTGGGGTCCATCTCTCAGGTGGTGCTCCAGGTCCCCTAGTACAACACTACCACTATGTTTAGTTTTCTCAGTAAACACCCCGGGTCAAAGCAGATCCTAGAAACCACAAACCGACACCAAAATACGATATTTCACGACAAAACCTAATTTAACAATCTAAACTGAAACTATCAAACAACAAAGCACAAAAACTAACTAAAGAAGAGATAAGGATCATTACCTACAGCAAGGAAGCAAAAGATCCAAGCTCAAGTGCACTCCAAGCAAGAAAAAGAGATGAAGTGAAGAAAATGAGAATTTTGTGAACTTGAATGAGATGAAAAGGGATTTGTGAAGGATTTTGTGATAAAAAGAGATGAGGAAATGGCTAAGTACAGAAGTGAGAGGGAGAGGGCTCGGCCAAAGAGAGGGAGGAGAGAGAGAGAAGGGAATTTCCAAGCAATTTCCTACACTAAATGCATTCACACACTAAAGTCAACACATTCATGCATCTTCTTTTCTTTTCTTTTCAATTCTTTTCTTTTCTTTCTCCCTTTAAATCCATGTCCACACACTCATTCCTATGCTATGTGGTTTAGATTAACTTAGGAAAATTTAAAGAAAAATTGCAAAGAGAAGATTTCCAAAAATGTGCAAACCGGATAAAAATAACATTAAAATTGGGAAAAATTCAAATTGGACCAAAACGTCCCATATACTCCCAAAGTGTGCGCACTAGCTTTATTTTATCAAAACTAGGTGCTGGCAAGTCGATATGGCCGTTTGATCCCAATCGGTATAAAACAGAAAATACCGACGAATTTCACCCAAAAACAGAAACAAACACAAAACGATTTCTAGAACGTTACATCAGATTAAGACACCTAACCTATATTCCGTTGCTGTAGTACCGTGGCTTAACGGTTCCTTGTACATTCCGTTTGCCCTGGTCTCTAGCATATAGAGACCCCTCTCGTATACACTGGCATCCTTCTGTACCAAGCTACAAAAAACAGCGTTAACACAATATTCTACAATATTGTACAATCTCTTTAGAAAATACCTCTTATTCTGTCTTTTCTAATTCTTCTTTATCTTTGGGACTTACCGAGCGACCTGTTCGCTGACGACATTCTATTTCTTTCTTCTTTGAATGTCGTCAGGTGCTTTGGACCCAGCAGAGATCGAGCCCACCGGTGAAGACTTGGAGCAGTTTCACGAAGACCCCGAGCTCTAGATATTGTACCTTGTTCGATTCAGTATTTTCACTTCCTATTATGCCACTGTTTAGGCATCGATTTTCATTTGAGTTGTATTTACTTTTCATGCATTGTACAAAAGACTGTTATTAATAAAGTTGCTGTTATTTCTATATCTCTTGTCTCTTGTGATTTACTTTTATATTGCTTAGATACGCTTAGCGTATGTACTTCTAAATATATACGTAGCGGACCTCGTCGCGTCCACTTCGCCGTACACCGGGAAGTTCTGGTCTGCGTGAACAACCTAAGCAATATAACACAAGAACCAGCAACTAAAACATTCTTTACAATTCATGTTTCTTGAATCTTACAAATTTCTATTCCTTGAATCTTATCATTTCATGTACTTGAATCTGTCCTAACCCAAATTTTTCTTTAAGGTTATGGATTCCCCGAACAACACCAGCACCAACGTCAACAACACACCTCCAGCACTACCTCTCGCACCAGCTGTTCCTGCACCACCCACCGAGCAAACAGTGCTACTTGAGGCGATCCGCAGCCTTCTCGAGGGACATCAACAACTTTTGAACCGTCCTGAGACCGACGCACCGGGAGTAAAGCAATTCAGGGCTTTACATACCAAGCAGTTCTCTGGAAAAGGAAGCCCTCTTGAAGCGGAAGAATGGGCACAAAGCATCGAAGACGATCTGGCAGCAGCTCAAGTGCCAGACATCGCTTGGGTCCGTGTGGCAAAACTACAGCTCACGGATAATGCTCGCAACTGGTGGAAGGCGGAAGAAAGCCGTCTGGTACAGCCTATTGAATGGAAGACCTTTCACAAGAAGTTCGACGCGAAATACTTCCCTGTGACTGCCAGGTTTGCAATGGAACAACAGTTCATTCATCTACAACAGGGTTCGATGTGGGACAAATCAGTAGATGAATACGACGCTGAATTCACCATGTTAAGCCGGTAAGATATGTCACAATAGTTCAATTTTTAAAATATCACATACTACACAGCTAACACAATCTTTAAACAGATTCGTGACACACTTGATACCGACGGACGAGATCAGAGCCTGTCGCTTTCAACAAGGACTGGACACGGAGATTCAGGCTGCTCTAGCCACGGGAAAATTTCTGACTCATGAGGATGCTCTTGAAGCTGCCCGCAGTTATGAGGCAGTGATAAAAGCAAGGGGCAGACCTCAGTCTGCAGGAGTCAAGTGCTCTGCCAATCAGATGGCAGGTGGAGCCTCGTCCAGGCCACCTTTCGTGCCAAGGCGACCCGGAGTACTGAACCATCATCCCAGCCCAGCCTTTTGCACCTACTGCAAGAGAACTGGACATATGATGAAGGACTGCCGTCGAGCCAACCGCCTTTGCTTAGTCTGTGGCTCAGCTACTCACAATATTGGGTCTTGTCCCCAAAGACAGAACCCAGTTGCTGCACCCAGGCCAGCAATTACTTATCCGCAGCGACCGGCTCTTCAGGCACCTGCTCCCAGACCTGCACTACCTGCACTACCCAGAGGACCACAAGCTGCACCACCTCCTCGTCGGTTCCATCAAGCTCAAAGGAACGTTCCGAGGAATACTCTTCAGGCCAGGAGGATTGTACCAAGGCGCCAGGCTTTCACGATGTCCGTGGAAGAAGCTGAGGCCACTGGCCAAGTCATCACTGGTAAACTTTTCTTTTCAAACTTTGCTTTTTTATCCTGCTACTTAGTTACATATTTCCTATACCTAAAACAAATCCCACATACCTTAGGTACAATCTTAGTATCCTCAATCCCTGCACTTGCACTGTTTGATACTAGAGCATCATACTGCTTTATGTCGCAACGGTTTGTTCGAACCCATGCGATTCCAGTCTCATCGCTTGTATCCAGCTGGAATGTCAGTTCAGAAAATGGCGTTCTAAAGGCAACTATGGGATACAGCTTGTGTCCAGTCGTCGTCTGCAGTCGAGAGTTTTATGCTGACTTCAAAGTGCTGGACATACCGAACTTCGATGTGGTTCTAGGAATGGATTGGCTTGGAACTATTTATGCTACCATCGACTGTCGTCAAAGGAGGGTAGTATTCAAGATTCCAGACCATCCGGTCTTCTATTTCAAAAGCGGAGACCGTACACTGGAGCCAAGTACCTACAAAGCGAAGCCAAGAGAAGCAGTAGTTGCAGCAGCTCAAGCAGAGGAAGAATCAAGACCAGATGTGGTTCGAGAGTTCGATGATGTATTTCCTGACAATATATCAGGTTTGCCTCCCGATTGAGCTCTTGAATTCAGTATTGATTTAGTACCAGGAGCACAACCGGTGATCAAAGCACCCTATCGTTTAAGTCCGGAAGGTTTGAAGGAAGTCCGAACACAGTTGGACGAATTACTGGCAAAAGGATGGATTCGTCCCAGCACTTCAAGTTGGGGATCACCTGTACTACTTGTGAAGAAGAAGGAAGGTTCATACAGAATGTGCATTGATTACAGAGCCTTGAACGAAGTCACTATAAAGAACAAGTATCCACTTCCGCGCATCGATGATTTATTCGATCAGCTAAGTGGATCTTGTGTTTTCTCTAAATTGGATCTTCGTTCAGGTTATCATCAAGTGAAGGTCAAGGAAGCTGATATTCACAAAACAGCTTTCAGAACTCGCTATGGAAATTACGAATTTCTAGTGATGCCATTTGGAGTAACCAACACACCTGCAATATTCATGAACCAAATGAATCAAGTTTTCCGGGAGTACTTAGACATGTTTGCTGTCATCTTCATCGACGACATCCTGGTGTATTCTAAAAATTGGAAAGAACATGCAGAGCACTTACGAATTGTCCTAGAAACTCTTCGACAACATCAGCTTTATGCCAAGTACAGCAAGTACGAGTTTTAGTTAAAGCAAGTTGGTTTTCTTGGACATATCGTATCAGGAGAAGGAATCTCTGTGGATCCAGCGAAAGTTTCGGCAGTTAGCGAATGGCCTACACCAAAGTCAGTGAAGGATATTTGAAGTTTCTTGGGTTTAGCTGGATATTACAGAAGGTTTATTGAAGGCTTTTCGAAGATAGCAACACCCCTGACCAAGCTCACACGTAAAGATGAAGAATTTGTGTGGTCAGAAGCATGCGAACAAGATTTCGTAGAACTCAAGTCAAGGTTGACATCAGCACCTATTCTCGTCATACCGGATCAATCTGGAGGATTCAAAGTGCATTGCGATGCATCCGGTAAGGGATTAGGCTGTGTTCTACATCAGCACGGTAAGGTTGTGGCTTATGCTTCAAGACAGCTGAAGATTCACGAGCGCAATTATCCGACGCATGATTTGGAGTTGGCAGCCGTCATCTTTGCTCTCAAGATTTAGCGTCATTATCTACTTGGTGAACGAGTGAACATCTACACAGATCATAAGAGCCTAAAGTACGTGTTTACTCAGAAGGAGTTGAATATGCGGCAGAGAAGATGGTTAGAACTCATGGCGGACTTTGACATCAACTTGCAATATCACCCAGGGAAGGTGAATGTAGTACCTGATGCTCTTAGTCGCCAACCATTAGCAATGAATCTCACCGCTCAGTGGAAGCTTCAACAAGATTTGCATCGGATGGAGATTGAAGTAGTCATGCCAGGTAATGCTTCAAGTTTGATGAATTTACAAGTTCAATCAACCATTATTAATCAGATCAAAGCAGCTCAAGCAAATGATGCTAAGTTGCAAAAGATCAGAGAAAAGGTGGAGAATGGACTCAGAACAGACTTCATCATCCATGAAGACGGATCTTTGAGATACGGCAGTAGATTGTGTGTACCAAAAGGTCATGTTCGGGAAGAGTTAATGAAAGAAGCTCACAGCTCTCCCTATTCAGTACACTCGGGAGGTACCAAAATGTACAAAGATCTACGTCAGAATTATTGGTGGCATGGAATGAAGCGTGAAGTAGCCAGAAGCGTCGCAAAATGCTTGGTGTGTCAGCAAGTAAAGGCTGAACATCACATGACTGCTGGATTACTTCAACCGTTACCAATCCCAGAATGGAAGTGGTAACACATCACGATGGACTTTGTGACTGCTCTTCCTCGCAGCACAAAGGGTAACGATGCCATATGGGTCATTGTGGATCGACTCACAAAGTCGGCTCACTTCATCCCATTTCGAGTTGGCCAATCTACTGAGACACTAGCAAAGAAGTACATGGAGGTAATAATCTAATTAAGATTTAAATTCTTCATAATTTACTATCTCTGATACCCATGAACTCATACAGGAAATTGTGAGACTTCATGGAGTACCGGTCTGCATTGTCTCCGATCGTGACACCAGGTTCCGATCGCAATTTTGGCAAAGTCTGCAAGCAAGCTTGGGAACAAGTCTGAACTTCAGCACGGCTTATCATCCACAAACAGATGGTCAGTCGGAACGAACTATTCAGATCTTGGAGGATATGCTTAGAGCGTGTATGCTAGACTTCAAAGGATCGTGGGAAGATCACCTACATCTTGTGGAGTTTTTGTACAACAACAGCTACCAAGCAAGCATAGGAATGACACCTTTTACAGTATTGTATGGAAGGAAGTGTCGTTCGCCATTAAGTTGGGACGACATCGGAGATAGGGAACTTCTTGGACCAGAGATGATAGTAGCAACTGTTGATGTGGTTCGTACTATCAGGGAAAGGATGTGCATAGCCCAAGATCGACAAAAGCACCGGGCTGATGCAAAGAGACGACACTTGGAGTTCCAGCCAGGAGATCACGTATTCCTGAAGATATCTCCGAACCGCGGAGTGATCCGATTTGGAAGACGGGGTAAGTTGAGTCCGAGATACATTGGACCGTTCGACATACTCGAACGAGTCGGTGAAGTGGCATACCGTTTAGCGCTTCCACCTTCATTGAAAGGAGTGCATAATGTGTTCCATATATCCCAACTCAGAAAGTATGTGAGTGACCCCAGCCATATTCTCGATCATTCCGAGCTCACTATACAGCCCGACTTGTCTTGTGAGCAACAGCCCATGGAGATCCTGGACAGGAAAGTGAAGACACTTCGGAACAAGGAAGTTAACTTGGTTCGAGTGATGTGGAGGAAAGACACTCCAGGAGAGTCCACTTGGGAAAGGGAGGATGAAATGCGTACTAGATATCCACACCTCTTTGTAAACTAGTCCTCAAATAAAAGTTGTAAATTTCGAGGACGAAATTTTTGTAAGGAGGTAGACTGTAACAACTCCATTTTTAATGTACAAAGAATTGATTTAAATTCAATGTATATTTGGAGTATTTATTGCGGCTGATATCTCTTTAAGTATTTATTTCACTCCATAATTACAAGAAGGAGCTTGTAGCTCATTGGTAATACCTTGCACTGCTGAACCAAGCCACCAGAGTTCAAATCCAATGCCCCACATTATTTTTGTATTTATTTTGTTTTATTTTCTTTTGGAAGTCAACAGTCAAAAGGCCATAACTCACAAAATTTGTACTGGACATGAAAAAGTAAATATACCAATAAATACCCCCGAAGATTCCCCGGCCTCTGGTGGTGTGACTCGGCCTGACTCGGCGCCGCCGGCCGACTCGGTCCGGCACCGCCGGCCGGACTTGGCCGGACAGCCGAGTCACCAATAGAGAAAAGTTGGGTCTTGAAGTGGTCAACCCTCCTGCACACTTATTATACCTGGATCGGTTTTAAATTGCCCAATAAATCCCTTTTAATTCTAGGTTTAATGAGTTTTAATGAATTTTTATATATTTTTATATTTTTTAATTAAAACCCTAACCCTAGCCTAACCCTATATAAACCCCCCATACCCTCTGCCTTCTCATCACTCTTTTTCTAAGTCCACTCTCCCAAAATCTCAAGAGAACTTGGTACGTCGGAAAACGAGCGAAAGGTGAAGCGCTGATGAAATCGACGGCGAAATCCCGGTGATCGTGCTAGGAGCTCTCGACGACGTTTCGACGCGCCGGCAAACCCTCTACCTCCCTCTCACTCTCTAGCGTTGTCCAAACCCGTAAGTCCCCCTTTTCTATCCTTCTTTTCTTTCATTAAAATACGACTTTTCAAACCCGACGGAAATCGGAACAAACCGATTTCCGATTCGGTTTTCTATCAAATCTCACTTATCACTAATTCTATAATGCTTAAACATATTCATGTTGACTACTAATTACTTAAAAATTAATTTGAACAAGTTTTCACACATGAAATGATAGCTTTTGCAATATACCGTATTCTTTCACTTAAATACCACCATGTTTAGTTTATCACATTTAACCCTTTAACATTGCTATACCTTAAAGTAGATCACGAGGTAATGACCTACCTCCACACACACTCATATGTAATCATAACACGCTACCTTGAAAACTTAGAATACGACAAAACAAGATTTTACATTAAAATACTATTTTCTTTATAAAACCTTTTCTAAAAGTTTTAGGTTAATACATTCTTAAACCAATATCTTTAATAGGGAAAATACGATATGTCGTGGACATCGATCGTTTATCTAAACCTGACTTTGTGGTGTCTAGGCAAGTGTGTCTAAGGCGAGTGGTTACTTAATTAGGACCACTACTTGCAGTGGAGAGCCTCCCACTCACCTGGCACTTACCTGGCCACAATTGGCGGTGAAGAGGCGATTTGAGGCTTCTAATGACTTATCGTTTAGAGCATTTAGAAATAGGCTAGTTGGCTTAGGAAACCCTAGAATCTAAAATACGGAAATTTACACCTTTTACAAATAAATACCTTATCTTTATAAAACCGTTTTCTAAATGACTAGTATTTATTAAATCTTTGCAAAGCGCCACTACAACCACCTTTGGGGAACTCGTTAGGGATAGTACGGTTTATCGTGCATCCTCGGGCTTAGTAGTGCGAGATTCAGACCACCGCAAGGAGCATTCGGTCTCGAAAGGTTTAAAATACGACATTTAAGAAAAATGAGATTTTTGGAAAATAAAATATTTATTAAAAATTATTCTTGTATAAACATATGTATATTTATCATTTAAACACCTATTTTATTATAAGATAAAGTTTTCACCTTTTCTTAAAAAAAATTACAAGATTAAAAGTTACATTAAAATACCATGAATTTCAAATAAATCAATATTATAAATTAATACTTTTATTTATGAAATTAGGATATTTTCACTAGAAATATCACAAAATAAATCACACTCATTATAACTACAAAGAAGAATAATAAATACTTGAGGTGTATCTTGAAAACTATACAAAAGTATTTTTACATAAAATCCCCTCAAGTTTTATAAATTACAATAAGGACCCTAACAAATAGAACCTCGACTTTCATTTCTTTTGGTCTGACTCGGGTTTGAGTCTGATTATTTCTGACTTGAATATGATTCAAGTCAATCTACATTCTTTAATATTCCAACTCAATATGAACACATGAATCTCAGAATCCAGTTAACAATCTGTAACGTTTTGAAAATCGTTTCGGTGAAATTTCGGAAAATCGGTAAAATAAGGGGGTTTTCTGTAAAAAGGTCAAAATGCAAATATCTTATTATAAAAATTAAATATACATATTCTAGCTATGTAATTGCTAGTATTTGGTGTTTATTAAGCCACTGGTGAAATTTCAAATTTTCTGAAAAAAATTTATTTTATTATTATTTTAAGCCGTCACTAATACATTTAATTAGGGAAAATTACAAATTGGAATGAGTTGAAACAAATTTTGTGCATCATAACACATTAAACAAAATTTTAACATATTGTTTTTGAAACAAAATGAACTGCCAAACAGTGTTAGAAATTATTGAAGAAAAAGGGCTTTTTTGGTGAAAATAAGTTAAATGGAAATTTGGGGTATAACATTTGTCATTTTCCTTCACCCCACACACACACCCACACTCACACCCCTCCCCACTTGCCCTCATTGGTCGGCCATGGGCTGCCCCACTCCCATTTTTTTTCCCCACATAAAGATTTGGAAGAAAGAATAGAAAAAGAAAACAATAAAGAATGAGTAATGGACTTTGTTGACTTTGGAAGTTTCAACCTACACCAAACCCCTCAAATTTTCTCTCTCCCCCTCACCTCATCATTCCCGAGCCCTCCCCATCCTTGCTGCAGCAACAGCCCTCCCAAATCCCCCACTTCTTTTTGCATTAAAAAGTCTTCAAAAATCCATCAAATCCACTCAAAAACCTCAATAATTCTTCAATTAAATCCCTATCCATTTCTCATTGGCTATTCTAGTATGGATTTGGGTGCAAGAGACCATCTTTGGAGGTTAAATTTTTCATGTTTGATCTCTTGATCATGAGGTATAAGTTTCATCCAAATTGTTACTTGTTAATTGTTTGTTTGAATTTAGTTTTAATTAGATGTTGTTGTAACCTTAATTACAAAATGAGAATTTCAAGAGAATGGGTTGTAATCAAATTAGGGTTTTTATCATTAGAGTGTGGTTTTAATGAGTAGGATATCATGCCAATGTTATGTAAAATGTAATCTTGTTGCCTATTGCTAATTGTAACATTAAAACATCCAAATTAGCTTTTTATAAGCAAACTAGGTTTTAGCAATTAGTTGCAAATGTGAGATTAAAAATCTAATTAGGGTATTCATGGCATTATTAACATTATAAGTTATTGTTTAATAGTTTAGATCATGCAAATCAAAGCTAAATTGTTGTTTGTGCATTTTTGCTATAAAATGGTTGAAATTGGTTAATTTTGTTAACTAGATTTTTGGGTTAATGTAATTTATTGAGATTAAAAATATGGAAGTGATTTGTATGACTTAGTTATTATGTTTAGTGGATATTATGGCCATTAGTTTTGTTAAAACATCAAGTTTCGAATTAAAACGAAAATTTAGTGCTTTCTAGGTTTTCAGAAAATAAATCGATTTGATTTATTTTAATGTTTTGATGATTTAAAACCTATGTTATATTATAATTAGTGAGTTTTGGGAACTACGATTTGTACGTTTGAATTTTTCTCGGTCACTCGGCGTTCGTACGCCGATGTCGAGTGTTTTGGGTTGATTTGAGAGAGCAAATCATAGGTTTTGACTTATGTGAGATTCGTGTGTCGATTTGGTCATGAGTCGGATTTTAATGCGATATGGTGCGTTATGATATGTAGGTACCCCATGTACACTTTGAGACGACAAGCAAGCGCATATGGTGCGTTATGATATGTAGGTACCCCATGTACACTTTGAGACGTCGACACCGGCTAGCGAGGACCAGGTGAGTAGATTTATATCTACGGGGAGAAGTTGGGTGGATGGCGTATTGCACCCCCGCAATCCGTGGTGGTGTATACGGATGCGTATACACACCAACAATTATTATATGTTATTTGGGATTAATAACGATGTTAGGATGGATATTGGTGTGTTGGATTACTTTAGTGTTGCGAACCCTAGGGTAGTGTTGCACTACACATACACACATACATACTTGCATACATTCCTATTTATATATGCTCATGGGATTCTATATAGTTATGTGTTCACAAAGGTATGGGACTATGTGTTCACATACGGATTTGAGGATGATACTTGGGATTTATGATGAGTCGATGAGATTTGATTTTGAGGCCGTGAGATCGGTGATATAGCAGGGTTCGTATTTGAGATACGACATGACGTTGTAGCGGGTCCTTGACGTAGTGTTTCACACACGTGCATGCATACTTAGGCGGTATCAGTATTGTACTAGACGTAGATCAGTACCCCGATCATGATATTTGATAAAGAGGATACCAGCTGAATAGTATGAGGAATGTGATATTGACCCGTACCCAGATTTGGGGATGCCGTACGACGGATTTACGTACGAGCTATATCTTGATGATTGATCCGCACTCTTGACTTGGGATGTCTGATTATAGATATAGTATCGGATATGATATTATTGAGGCGGGATCACCGACTAATATATATACAGGTACGCATATGTATCGACTCAGATGTTAGGCGGTTTCCTTACCTGTAGTCCAGCTTGTTAGCTTAGCCCTTTAGTTTAGTTTAGTTGTTAGATTAGATTCGATTCTTACCTATTTCAAAAACTAACGAATCGTGGGTATTTTAAAAGACAGCCCAAGGGATCCTACGGATATTTTCAAAAGACGTATCTTTTCATAAAAACCACCGTAGCCCTATTTTCAAAACCCCGCGATTCGTGTTATTTCAAATGGCACCATTGTTTAATTTTTAGCTCCCGCTCATTTTGGTTGCTCGCTCCGCATCGCATATTTACATTGTTATTTCATATTGCATTGTTGACATTATGCTGTTAGGACACCAGCACCATTACCGATGATGCGTATGTACCACATACACTTACTTGCCGGCTCACACACATCTTCATCGGTAATTGCCATGTCACGTACACCTTAGAAAATATTGTTGCTTAACTTTGCTTGATAACCAGTAGTTTGACATAATATTAGTGTACATACCTTATATGCCAGCTTAGATATTGTAGTTATTACTTGTCGATTCATGCATACTGTTATTCATTCTCATGCTTATATTCATGGTTTTACATGCTATTGATGATTCAGATTCCCATGATATTTTCTGGATTTGGAGGAAAACCGCAAAACATATATAAACTGATTTCTTTTATTTTTTTTTAATAAAAGTGCGGTTTTTTCCATGATGTATGAGTCGTCCACCATGAGTTTGCTGATGGATTTCGAGACCCGATTCGAGGAGACGGATGAACCATTTCGGGTACATGGTGGACCCGGTAAGGTACCCCGGGGCAAGAAGCGCGTGATGATGACGATATGAGCCTGGCAGGGGAGCACTACCTACCGGTGATTTTACCCGACGCGTCGGATATCCGGAGGATACCGTCGTGGTCTTGAGATGGATGGTAGGGGCCGGTCTGGACTGACGGCGCCCTAGATATTGTGATTGAGACATTGAGATTTCGAGATATTGAGGTACAGAGACTGTGATACAGAGATATCGAGATATTGGGATTACGTTTTGTGCCGATTCTAGGCACTGTTTTATGCTGATTTCATTATGATACCTCATTTTAAAAATACAAAGGAAATCTCACTAAATTATGAAAACAGTTCTTCATTTACATGCATTCTGTTTTCATGCATTCATACCTCATTCATATGATATATTGCTACCTGAGGCACTGACACGGGCACATGAGATTACACTCGGTTTAGATATCTACCCTAGCCTTGTTTTAGGTTGCATGTTATTCTTATATTTGAGGATATATTATGATCGTATGACCTAGGATTGCGTCATACATGCGATTTCTATTCGTAGATGTTTTTCTATTCACGAGTTGGCAACTCACCCCCGTTGTGCCCCAGTTTCTTGCAGGTTTGCCGTACAGGTTTCATTACGGCTTTACGGGCATAGTTTCGTTCGGGTGATTTGCTAGTAGGTGGGTTTACTTTTATCGTTACCCCATTTTATATCTTGTATATCATTATTCTGTTGTATCTAGAAGTTCCATCAACCAAACATGTATTTATTTGAGATAGAGACCAGTGATGTTTATTCTTTCGACCTTAGAGTCGCGCGTTGTATTTCTGTGGTTTTCTTGTTGTTTTGAGTTCCTTTTGAGTTTTGATCCTCGCCGTTGGCGTTGTATATTATATTGCTTGTGTGGTTGTGACCGTCGATTGACGAAGAGCTAGCTCCCGCTTGGGGATGCCTTTTTATTGATTTCGTATACTATTCATGTTGTATCCCGTTTGGGAGCCAGTATTTACAAAGGAGACTCTGCCGAAATTTTCAGGAAATACTTGATGTTTTTTTAAAACCGCATAACTCGGCTTATGCTATTAAAACTACTTGATTTTAAATTGGTTTTCCTTCACTCTACTACTTTTCTTGGTTTGGATTTCTGGGTTTTTGGCTTACTTAGATTACGTACGCCTCGAGACGTTTCGTAGTCTAAGTGCCGGTCATGTTCCGTACTTTCGGGTCGTGACAAAGTTGGTATCAGAGCGTTAGGTTTTACCTTCGGAGCGTAGGATGACCCTTGGTTGATGGAATAGGTGACTAAAGTAGAGTGAAGTACCGTAGGTATGTTCCGCGGCATATTTACGATACGCTACTCCACTTAAGAAGCCTTAGGATGTACATTTCTTTGCTCAGTATTATATTCATTCCGATCTAGCCTCATCAGTACCAGTTATGGTTTTGCTGCCACGATTACGGGCAGGGAGAGCTACAGCTAGAGTTGCGGTCAGCACGAGCTCGTCAAGAACGAGGACTGACCAGGGCATGATTCCGGCGACACACGATTGCAGAGATGTGTCTTTTCATTGTGTCTTCGCGCCGCGAGCGTTGGGTGGATTGCTGTATGAGATTACTCGGACGTGCCGATTTGCACTAGAGAATTGAGCCACTGATAGAGGCCAGCCAGATTTTGATGACCATTGAAGTATTGCTTACTCCTGATGATTGAGGCACCGTTCAGCGTGCAGACGTGCGAGCCAGTTATTGCTGCGAACGATGAGATATTGCCCCAGATGCTGGAGTTAGTGCAGAATGAGTTGTACTAAGAGATGATAGAAGGTCGCTAGTCATCGAGGATGAATGACTAGGACATGTGGATCGTTCGCCTACCCCGATGCGAGGTCATCAGATAGATTGATTCCAGCTAGAGACGACTTCACGCGGAGACGTTGGGAGTCGACAGAGACGATCGAATGTCAGAAACCTATTATTCCAAGTTTAAAGTAGTCGGAAAGACATGCAGACAATTCTATGGTCCCTCTAGAAGAATGAAACCCTAACTCGACTTAATGACCGTGTGAAAGCCTCTGAACCTTCGGGTTTGCGGCAGTTCTACGGCGCCATTAGTGAGGCTTGGGTTTGCCCTTCTACGGCTGGACCACCGATGTTGTGGTATATACTCAATACTATTAAACTGTGCCCAAGATGTTGAGCTCTTGGGGGATTATGAGGTTTTGACGACTCGGTCGGATGGCTCGACTTAATTCGGATGCTAGGTGGTGAGATGCATTTCTTGGGAGACTCCAGGTACGAGGATAGCCGTTGGAGCTCAGTCCATGCAGCCGCGATGAGACGAGTCCAAAGCAGTCGACATTAGAGAAAAGTGGAGTAAGAGGTTCGTACAAGATCTGGATATGATGACGTTCCACTCCGCCGACATCAGAGATGCGATACGCATGCCGAGGCAGAGTACTGGATATACCTTCCAGAAGGAGTCGCGATGGGTATGCAGCCGTTTCGAAGCAAGATGCAGATATAGGAAAGGACGATGACTTCCGGACAGTTAGCAGAGACGAGACATGGAAGAGACCATGAGCAGGATTCCTTTCAGGACACTGCTGCAATGATACTTGCACCCAGGATCAGATGTGTCACGTACATTCAGAGAGCCAGAGGCCGACGCCAGTGATATGCTGTCTTACGAGTGGTCGCGATGATTGACCGGGAGATGACAAGAGACGTGCCAGAACGGGATCATCCCCGTTAGCACCCCTGACAAGGCCGATGAGCCGATGGACCGAGAGATTGGTGATTCCCAGTGAAGACCTTGACCCAGGAGTGGTCATTGTTACGCACACCAGCAGGCCAGAGTTCATGATCATCAACGAGACGTCCCACTAGTGACCGCGACAGTTGGCCCGAGATTCTTAGAGGATGCGTTTGAGCGGTACTATGCCGCCATTATTGATTTCGATGTTTTGGGTGATTTATTCGAATGATTTGATTTTGATGATTGAGGATTTACGATCCTTGCACAGTGTTGCACTTGATATCGTTTTCGTGCTTGGGTTTTACATGTTTGTGATTTTACGGTTTTAGACATTTGAGTTGATTTTGTGCGTATGCACGCACACGATTTGGTTCCTGCACTCTGTATAGTTTATATATGCTTGCAGTGCAGTGATACGCCTTTTGTGCACTTAGATGCATTGGACTTTGATTTCGATAGTGATGTTCGATATTTGTTTTGTGCACCTTGTGCACCTGATTTGATTTTGCGCATGTTCGGCACTTGATATTGGATTTCATGATTTCGTGCACGATGGATGCACCTGATTTGGATTTTCGCGCATGTTGGGCGCATGTTTTGAAGTGTGATTTTGGTGCACACCAGACGCACCAAATCGAGATTCTTCGTGCATGTCAGATGCACCTGATTTTGCTGTCAGGCGCCTATGACAGATGTTTCGTGCACACCCGATGCACTTAGATGTTGTTTCTGTGCATATGTATGGCACATATTTGGATTTTGATTTTCGTGCGCACAAGACGCACGTAGTATTCAGACGCGTATTTTGGGATTGATTTTTCTTATAGAGCAATACGTTTTTATGATATTGCTATGTGTTTTCGTACTGAGCAGGACTAGTCAGAAGACAGTACCTGAATATATTTTACATGTATAGTTTCGAGTTATATCATATTGGTTTTGCTTTGGATTTGGTATTGATGTCTTTCCCATGACTCCTATGATTGCGGGATGCTTGACGAAGTTCTGATTTGAGTTATATGCTCATTTTTCATGCTCATGCGTTGCGCTACGATTTGTTTTATGTATTTATGATTTCGGAGCCCCGGCGATTTGATGGTTTCGGCTGAAATATTTTAGTATTTGGGGGAAGTTTTAATTTAAATTTGGGGACCGAATTTCTTTAAGGGGGGAAGATTGTAACGTTTTGAAAATCGTTTCGGTGAAATTTCGGAAAATCGGTAAAATAAGGGGGTTTTCTGAAAAAAAGTCAAAATGCAAATATCTTATTATAAAAATTAAATATACATATTCTAGCTATGTAATTGCTAGTATTTGGTGTTTATTGAGCTACTGGTGAAATTTCAAATTTTCTGAAAAAAATTTATTTTATTATTATTTTAAGCCGTCACTAATACATTTAATTAGGGAAAATTACAAATTGGAATGAGTTGAAACAAATTTTTTGCATCATAACACATTAAACAAAATTTTAACATATTGTTTTTGAGACAAAATGAACTGCCAAACAGTGTTAGAAATTATTGAAGAAAAAGGGCTTTTTTGGTGAAAATAAGTTAAATGGAAATTTGGGGTATAACATTTATCATTTTCCTTCACCCCACACACACACCAACACTCACACCCCCCCCCCACTTTCCCTCATTGGTCGGCTATGGGCTGCCCCACTCCCATTTTTTTTCCCCACTTAAAGATTTGGAAGAAAGAATAGAAAAAGAAAACAATAAAGAATGAGTAATGGACTTTGTTGACTTTGGAAGTTTCAACCTACACCAAACCCCTCAAATTTTCTCTCTCCCCCTCACCTCATCATTCCCGAGCCCTCCCCATCCTTGCTGCAGCAACAGCCCTCCCAAATCCCCCACTTCTTTTTGCATTAAAAAGTCTTCAAAAATCCATCAAATCCACTCAAAAACCTCAATAATTCTTCAATTAAATCCCTACCCATTTCTCATTGGCTATTCTAGTATGGATTTGGGTGCAAGAGACCATCTTTGGAGGTTAAATTTTTCATGTTTGATCTCTTGATCATGAGGTATAAGCTTCATCCAAATTGTTACTTGTTAATTGTTTGTTTGAATTTAGTTTTAATTAGATGTTGTTGTAACCTTAATTGCAAAATGAGAATTTCAAGAGAATGGGTTGTAATCAAATTAGGGTTTTTATCATTAGAGTGTGGTTTTAATGAGTAGGATATCATGCCAATGTTATGTAAAATGTAATCTTGTTGCCTATTGCTAATTGTAACATTAAAACATCCAAATTAGCTTTTTATAAGCAAACTAGGTTTTAGCAATTAGTTGCAAATGTGAGATTAAAAATATAATTAGGGTATTCATGGCATTATTAACATTATAAGTTATTGTTTAATAGTTTAGATCATGCAAATCAAAGCTAAATTGTTGTTTGTGCATTTTTGCTATAAAATGGTTGAAATTGGTTAATTTTGTTAACTAGATTTTTGGGTTAATGTAATTTATTGAGATTAAAAATATGGAAGTGATTTGTATGACTTAGTTATTATGTTTAGTGGATATTATGGCCATTAGTTTTGTTAAAACATCAAGTTTCGAATTTAAACGAAAATTTAGTGCTTTCTAGGTTTTCAGAAAATAAATCGATTTGATTTATTTTAATGTTTTGATGATTTAAAACCTATGTTATATTATAATTAGTGAGTTTTGGGAACTACGATTTGTACGTTTGAGTTTTTCTCGGTCACTCGGCGTTCGTACGCCGATGTCGAGTGTTTTGGGTTGATTTGAGAGAGCAAATCATAGGTTTTGACTTATGTGAGATTCGTGTGTCGATTTGGTCATGAGTCGGATTGTAATGCGATATGATGCGTTATGATATGTAGGTACCCCATGTGGACTTTGAGACGACAAGCAAGCGCATGGCGACGTCGGCACCGGCTAGCGAGGACCAGGTGAGTAGATTTATATCTACGGGGAGAAGTCGGGTGGATGGCGTATAGCACCCCCGCAGTCCGTGGTGTATACGGATGCGTATACACACCAATAATTATTATATGTTATTTAGGATTAATAACGATGTTAGGATGGATATTGGTGTGTTGGATTACTTTAGTGTTGCGAACCCTAGGGTAGTGTTGCACTACACATACACACATACATACTTGCATACATTCCTATTTATATGTGCTCATGGGATTCTATATAGTTATGTGTTCACAAAGGTATGGGACTATGTGTTCACATACGGATTTGAGGATGATACTTGGGATTTATGATGAGTCGATGAGATTTGATTTTGAGGCCGTGAGATCGGTGATATAGCAGGGTTCGTATTTGAGATACGACATGACGTTGTAGCGGGTCCTTGACGTAGTGTTTCACACACGTGCATGCATACTTAGGCGGTATCAGTATTGTACTAGACGTAGATCAGTACCCCGATCATGATATTTGATAAAGAGGATACCAGGTGAATAGTATGAGGAATGTGATATTGACCCGTACCCAGATTTGGGGATGCCGTACGACGGATTTACGTACGAGCTATATCTTGATGATTGATCCGCACTCTTGACTTGGGATGTCTGATTATAGATATAGTATCGGATATGATATTATTGAGGCGGGATCACCGACTAATATATATACAGGTACGCATATGTATCGACTCAGATGTTAGGCGGTTTCCATACATGTAGTCCAGCTTGTTAGCTTAGCCCTTTAGTTTAGTTTAGTTGTTAGATTAGATTCGATTCTTACCTATTTCAAAAACTAACGAATCGTAGGTATTTTAAAAGACAGCCCAAGGGATCCTACGGATATTTTCAAAAGACGTATCTTTTCATAAATATCACCGTAGCCCTATTTTCAAAACCCCGCGATTCGTGTTATTTCAAATGGCACCATTGTTTAATTTTTAGCTCCCGCTCATTTTGGTTGCTCGCTCCGCATCGCATATTTACTTTGTTATTTCATATTGCATTGTTGACATTATGCTGTTAGGACACCAGCACAATTACCGATGATGCGTATGTATCACATACACTTACTTGCCGGCTCACACACATCTTCATCGGTAATTGCCATGTCACGTACACCTTAGAAAATATTGTTGCTTAACTTAGCTTGATAACCAGTAGTTTGACATAATATTAGTGTACATACCTTATATGCCAGCTTAGATATTGTAGTTATTACTTGTCGCTTCATGCATACTGTTATTCATTCTCATGCTTATATTCATGGTTTTACATGCTATTGATGATTCAGATTCCCATGATATTTTCTGGATTTGGAGGAAAACCGCAAAACATATATAAACTGATTTCTTTTATTTTTTTTTAATAAAAGTGCGGTTTTTTCCATGATGTATGAGTCGTCCACCATGAGTTTGCTGATGGATTTCGAGACCCGATTCGAGGAGACGGATGAACCGTTTCGGGTACATGGTGGACCCGGTAAGGTACCCCGGGGCAAGAAACGCGTGATGATGACGATGTGAGCCTGGCAGGGGAGCACTACCTACCGGTGATTTTTAAAATGTGATACAGAGATATCGAGATATTAGGATTACGTTTTGTGCCGATTCTAGGCACTGTTTTATACTGATTTCATTATGATACCTCATTTTAAAAATACAAAGGAAATCTCACTAAATTATGAAAACAGTTCTTCATTTACATGTATTCTGTTTTGATGCATTCATACCTCATTCATATGATATATTGCTACCTGAGGCACTGACACGGGCACATGAGATTACACTCGGTTTAGATATCTACCCTAGCCTTGTTATAGGTTGCATATTATTCTTATATTTGAGGATATATTATGATCGTATGACCTAGGATTGCGTCATACATGCGATTTCTATTCGTAGATGTTTTTCTATTCACGAGTTGGCAACTCACCCCCGTTGTGCCCCAGTTTCTTGCAGGTTTGCCGTACAGGTTTCATTACGGCTTTACGGGCATAGTTTCGTTCGGGTGATTTGCTAGTAGGTGGGTTTACTTTTATCGTACCCACATTTTATATCTTGTATATCATTATTCTGTTGTATCTAGAAGTTCCATCAACCAAACATGTATTTATTTGAGATAGAGACCAGTGATGTTTATTCTTTCGACCTTAGAGTCGCGCGTTGTATTTCTGTGGTTTTCTTGTTGTTTTGAGTTCCTTTTGAGTTTTGATCCTCGCCGTTGGCGTTGTATATTATATTGCTTGTGTGGTTGTGACCGTCGATTGACGAAGAGCTAGCTCCCGTTTGGGGATGCCTTTTTATTGATTTCGTATACTATTCATGTTGTATCCCGTTTGGGAGCCAGTATTTACAAAGGAGACTCTGCCGAAATTTTCAGGAAATACTTGATGTTTTTTTAAAACCGCATAACTCGGCTTATGCTATTAAAACTACTTGATTTTAAATTGGTTTTCCTTCACTCTACTACTTTTCTTGGTTTGGATTTCTGGGTTTTTGGCTTACTTAGATTACGTACGCCTCGAGACGTTTCGTAGTCTAAGTGCCGGTCATGTTCCGTACTTTCGGGTCGTGACACAATCTATACATCTTGACTGAATCAAACCATGGATATACATCCATTATTCCGTTATTCCATTTACCTGATTATGCAGTTACAATATGTTTACTGATATCATGGTTTTGGTCAGTCATCCAACTTACACAATACAATACAACAATACTATCAAAACACTACGGGGTTTAAGGGGTAGATTGGTACGGAAGGTGTTAAAGGTGGCACGAGGTGGTCAGATTAAGACACCTAACCTATATTCCGTTGCTGTTGTACCGTGGCTTAACGGTTCCTTGTACATTCCGTTTGCCCTGGTCTCTAGCATATAGAGACCCCTCACTGGCATCCTTCTGTACCAAGCTACAAACAACAACGTTAACACAATATTCTATAATATTTTACAATCTCTTTAGAAAATACCTCTTATTCTGTCTTTTCTAATTCTTCTTTATCTTTGGGACTTACCGAGCGACCTGTTCACTGACGACATTCTATTTCTTTCTTCTTTGAATGTCGTCAGGTGCTTTGGACCCAGCAGAGATTGAGCCCACCGATGAAGACTTGGAGCAGTTTCACGAAGACTCCGAGCTCTAGATATTGTACCTTTTTCTATTCAGTATTTTCATTTCCTGTTATGCCACTGTTTAGGCATCGCTTTTCATTTGAGTTGTATTTACTTTTCATGCATTGTACAAAAGAATGTTATTAATAAAGTTGCTGTTATTTCTATATCTCTTGTCTCTTGTGATTTACTTTTATATTGCTTAGATACGCTTAGCGTATGTACTTCTAAGTATATACGTAGCGAACCTCGTCGCATCCACTTCGCCGTACACCGGGAAGCGGGGCGTGACAGGAGATCATCCCACACTAGCGCGAAGTGGTTAAATGACTCATATGGGCTCCAAATTGAGCCGAACCTCAAGTAAAAAGTGACATGGAAAATTTCTAACGCTTACTCTGTTAGTGTATATGCTCTAGAGGCCATTACTGTATCATACTAGTTTGTATATTACTTAATGGAAGTTTGGGATATTCACCTTGTATAAACAATCTTGCTCAATATAGTAGTATGCTACTTGGTTTGTTTCTACTTCAATGTGTACATGTATTTATTTTAGTATATCACCTATACACATTAGTGGAGCCCTTAGGATCTTTGCTTGATTACCAGCGTTGTGATGGCAGTCACACTAGTGGGGCTGGGTAATCTATAAGCACATCCTTATACAGGTCCCTAGTCGCAGGACTATCGAGACAGGGCATCGATACTCCGGAGTAGACTAGCGTATGCGCTTCTCATCCCAGTGTGGGAGATGGTCTATCCCACAGCCATCAGTACGTCGTACTGGAGATAGTATACGGGTGCTCGTTAGGTTACGAGTACACTGGACAGGACTCGTCGGGAACTGACCGGTTGGTATTATACCTATCGTCAGTTATCAGTTCCCAGATGACATGAGTACAGCTTAGTCCGCTGACTTGACACTGTCACTTCGCCTCGAGTGTGTTCCCACTGTACTTTGATTACTACCCTACCACGGCTCAAAGGAGTCGTGCAAACAGGTAGTAGTTGGGTACAGTCCCGAAGCACTTGGAGGCAGTGACGGTTAGACAGGTTTCGTCTCTCCCGGTATTGGGGGTTGACATCGCGCTGTGTCTAGGAGAGCCATTACACGAGTAGTCCCTGGCCAGGGCAATCGAGATATACCGGTAGGCTTCCAGTGTTATCTCAGGATGTTTTGGGCTTCACTCCGACACGACTTGTACCACTATTAGGGGACTGACATTTACCGCCCCCCTAGGCCCGCCATGCGATGTATTAGACGAACAGACCGGACTGTACGGAGATTGTCACATTCAGGCTCAGTAGGAGTTCAGATGGGTTTCACCTCGTCAGTCTTCTTGTCGGCTTCTATCTGGGGACCGTTACGCACAGCTAGTGCCGCTTGCGGTCTGTGGTTAAACCCACTGCCAGCATAGTGTCGAGTCTTTAGAGTTCCACACAGAAAGCTATTCGCCTTTAGGCAAAAGAGTAGAGGTCGCATGGTTTTGCGACAGGGTTCGGTCACATCCGTGCACTTATGCATGTACAGTGTCCGGACAGTTAACACTAGCGGGCTTTGGTTTAAGCCAGATCCTAGTGTACGTTTTGGGATTGGATTTATCCAGTATGTATTCGTGTTCCTCGGAACGCGGATGCGGGTGTGTATGCACAGTTGACGGAGAGACAGAGGCAGAGGATTCTCATTAGGGTTGTTGACCGTTGACCGTTGACTATTGACTTTTTGCTCAACCCTAATGAGAATATGATATGTGATTAACAATAATATTAATTAAGTATTATGGTGACAAGGTTGTTGATTTGTTGACTTGTTGACCGGTTGACTAGGTTTGACTAGTTGACCATCATGATGACAATGGCTATCATTTCATGGCAAAGATTTTTTACTTGCTTGTTTCTCTTGTGAGAAATGAGTGCATGAAATGATATGGCTATTGTAGCTTAAACCATTTACACAATACTTGATTACTATTTTTGTGATGATGGCTTTGGATTATGAGAGCCAAGAGAGAAAAGTCTTTCTCATTCTATCATTTTCATTCTCTCTCTTAGGTTCTTGAGCTCTCATCTTCTTCCTCTTGCTCTCCCTCTCTTGAGTCTATGGTTCACTTGTCTCATGTGTTGAGAAACAAGAACCATAGAGTAAAATCCCAAACACACTCTTCTCTACTCACTCTAGTTCACTAGGTTTAGCAAACCAAGTGAACTAGTTTTTTCAAAGATCGAAGAAGAAGCCAAAGGTAGAAGCTTTCAGGTGGATCTATCTTCGGCGCAAGGAGACGACGGGGTGAAGCCGGTCCGGACAACCATCGAGAGTCAAAGAAGAAGGAGTTCAAGAAAGAAAGGTATAACCCCCTAACCGAGTAGTTAACAACTCCTAGTTAGGTTGTTAGTTAGATGTTTAACAAAGATCCGGTTTTGAGTCCATGTTACCACCTCTAGAAAATTGTTTTTCACCAAATTCCGCATACCCGAAAGTACCGGGAGAGGTAGCATGGACTTACAGTGGTATCAGAGACTAGTTAAACTCTATCTAACATGTTAGCAAAGTAGCTAGAAGATCGATCAAAGAAAAAGTCCCGAAATAAACCCGAAATTCAAAGTTGCTGTCGATTTTTAAAGTTCTGTAAAAGTAATAAATCATGCTTTAAAAATCGACTCAGGGTTTTTATAGTCTACTGTAGAAAAACGGTCCAGAGATCTCACCAAACCACCGCGGAAACGCGGCCATAGCTTGCTATTGCCGCGGTTCCGCGGCCGATTGAGCTCCTCTCTGGATCGTCTTCACTGCAGTTTGTTCTATGAGGTATTTCGGGAATTTTGGTATATGTTTTTTCAGCCCAGATTTTCCAGAACGAAAATTTTGTGTTTGGGGCCTATAAATCCGTATTTTTGATCGAACTTCTAAAAGACTTAAGCTGACGGGTTTTTCTGTGATGTGATATTTGTATTGAACGTCTGCTAATCGCTATATGTCGATTAGTGGGGGTTATACAAATCTGTGATCTGTAATGTTATTGGTTTGTGTATATGAATTCATTGGATTGTCGCGGGTGAATAGCCGGGGGTTGTGAGACGAGAGTTTTCTTTTCTTTCAATTCATGTAAATTTGTAAATTGATGTAATAATTATTTGTATGGCCGCACAACCGGGTCGGGGTTGTAGCCGTCATTGTATAATTTCTTTTTACTGTTTTTGCTCCTAGGATAGACCCATGGAGGGATGCACAAACTACCGGGTATGACGAAGTGCCGAGTGGCCTACTCACGGGGTTGAGGGAGGTTGCTTCGCTTCGGGTACTTGGCGGGTAGTTTGCCGCACCCGTAGGGGTCTTGGGTGGGGTATTGGCTATTCACCGCAACCGTGTAATCTGCTTTTCGTTACAGGCTCGTATGAATTGCAGGTTCCTAGTATATCCAATGTTTTCATCTGTGATCTGAAATGGCTATCATTGCAATATATCTGTATATGATATTATTTAGGCGTTGCTTATGTTTTACAGCCGCGCTAGCCCAGCCCCCGCTCTGTCGTTAGTTAAGTAACCTAACGGGTAATGACTGGGCCCCGTAGCGAATGCGAATGGCATAAGCGTACGTCATATTTTGGTTGTTTTCTGCAATGGTAGGATTAAATGATATCACGCATTAAAAGAACTAATGCAAGAAAATAAACCATGTAAAAGTCGTTGGAACACTTTCGAAAAACCACTCAGTTCTTTTCAAAACAAACTTTTAAAATGCGGAGTTTGAGCCACTCCATTTAAAAGCTATCTCGTTCCATCGATTATATCAAGTTATCTACGTTCACGGTTTCGCCAAAACCATTCGTAGCCCTCCGTCGTTTCACATGAATAGTCAATAGTATTCAAGCTATGTTTGTTGGCCAAAGTCAAGGTATAGTGATTGGTAGCTATTAGGTATTCTTGTGCAGCATAGATAGATGCGTTGGTTTGGAACAGTCGTACTGTCTTGTTGGCCAAAGTTAAGGGTAGGTACAGGTGGATTCAAATTAACCTGGAGAACGACGGGTAGAACTTGACATGCGACTTATGATTTGTTGGCCAAAGTCAAGGTCATAAGAGCATGGGGCAAAAATCCACATCGGGAGTTTCAAAAGAACTGAAACTTGCTAGTGTTGCATACCATTTGGAGCGTGATGATTCTGGTAGGATTCCTTCAGTTTCGTCACGCGATGATATTTGGATCCCGATCCTACTGTGAGTATATGCTACTCCTCGGGAAATTTCTCACTTAACGATCAATGCTATAAACCTAGTAGATGTCTAGAAAGGTGTTAGCGGGGCTACGCCCACAGGGAAAAGAGGTTCTTAAATTAAGGAACTTCGCGAAAGCGTTGGAAAACCTCCCTCGAAGTACCAACACCAGCCTGGCCGAACGGTTAAGCAAGTATTGTACGGTGAGATTGATCCTGACTAATTCTTCCTTTTTGGTTTGAGGAAGGATTCGAGAAACAGTGGGAGCCATCCTGTTTAGACAAACTAAAAACCACTCTAAACTTGCAAGAGTATCATGCTGAGTGTTTCTTCTTCTCTCTCCTAATTGCAGAGACCAATCGACATGACTGGACTTAAGTTACTTCTAGATAAAAACATACTGACATGGCCAAACTACAAAGATTGGCTCAGGAATGTCAAAATGGCAATCACTTACGACAAGCTGGGGTATCTTCTTACCACCAAAGCTCCCCCTGTCCCAAGTCCCACCTCCAGCGTCGCGGATAAGGAAATCCGTAAGACTTGGGAGATTGATAGCGCGAAGGCCAAGTGCCTCGTACTTGCCTCTATGGACAACGAACATCAGAGGAGGCACGAGAATATGGACCTCAAGTCCATATTTCTCCATACAAAAGAACTGTATGGAGAGCAGTCTCGTATCGCAAGATACAAAGTGTCGAAGAAGTTATTTTCGGCAAGGTTGGCCATCGGATCATCGGTAGCGGAACACGTGCTTAAGATGATTGGCTTCATTGAGGAGCTCGCGGAACTTGGGACCACGTTAGAGAACGAGCTCTATACGGACTTGATTCTCCAGTCCCTTCCTTCCACTTACGCCCAGTTTATCCTGAACTTCAACTTACAAGAAAAAGAAGTTGAACTTTAAGAACTCCTAAACATGCTGAGGAGTGCAGAGGGCACCCTACAGAAAGGTAGGGAAATATCCACTTTGTTTGTAGGAGGATCTTCCTCTTCTAGGTCCAAGGCGAAAGCCAAGAGAAAGAAGAAGAAAGCCCCCGCCAAACCAAGGGGCGGTGTTGGTAAAGTGGATACGAAGGGAAAAGCAAAAGCAACAAAGAAAGCGGGGCAGCTTGTGGATAAAGAAGAATGCTTCTATTGTCATAAGAAAGGACACTGGAAGAATGATTGCAGGGCTTGGAAAGCCAGGACACAGGAATTGAAGCAGGTTGCGGCTTCAGCTTCAGGTGTGTATGTTATTGAAAACTGTCTTTCAATAAACTCTACTTCCTGGGTATTGGATACCGGATCAGGATCTCATATCTGTAATTCTTTGCAGGCGTTGAGAAACCGTAGGGTTTTGAAGGCAGGTGACATGATCCTCAAAGTTGCAAACGGAACTAGCATGGATGCTAAGGCCGTGGGGGACTATCACCTGGGAATGTCAGATGGACATGTTTGGTTTTACGTAATTGCTTTTTTGTACCCAACGCAACTTGTAATATCATTTCTGTATCTTTGGTTTCTAAAGAAGGTTATGAATTTGCATTTGTAAGTAATGTTGTAAACATTCACCTTAATCAAGTTTTGATTGGGTCAGGTACATTGAGCAATGGTATATACGTATTAAACCAACCACGGATTTTCAATGTCCAGAATACACACAAAAGAAAGTCTCCTGAAATTAATCAGACTTTCTTATGGCATTGTAGACTGGGTCACATCAATGAGAGAAGGTTGACGAAGTTACATACAGAAGGATATTTGAATCCGTTCGAATATCAATCGTATGCCACTTGTCAATCCTGTCTCAAAGGAAAGATGACAAAGACTCCGTTCCCTGGACACGGAGTAAGAGCGAACGAGCTCTTGGGACTCGTACACAGCGACGTGTGCGGTCCAATGTCTACACATGCGCGAAGCGGTTATTCTTACTTCATTACTTTTACGGATGACTTTTCAAGGTACGGTTATGTCTTCTTATTGAAACATAAATCCGAAGCCTTTGGAAAGTTCCAGGAATATAAGAATGAAGTAGAAAAACAAACCGGCAAAAGTATTAAGATTCTAAGATCGGATCGAGGTGGAGAATACTTGAGTGCCGAGTTCCTGGACTATTTAAAAGAGAACAGAATTCTCTCTCAGCTTACTCCTCCATACACTCCGCAACATAACGGTGTATCAGAGAGACGGAACCGAACCCTATTGGATATGGTACGGTCCATGATGAGTAACGCTGAGTTACCGCGATCATTCTGGGGGTATGCGCTAGAATCAGCTGCATACCTTTTGAACCGAGTTCCAACTAAGACTGTGCCTACTACACCATATGAGATGTGGTGTGGGAAGAGACCCTATCTTAAGCACATTAAGACATGGGGATGTCCAGCTTTTGTTAAAAAGCAGCATGCGGACAAGCTCGAGGCACGCTCAGTACAGTGTAAGTTCGTGGTTTATCCAAAGAACTCCAAGGGATATTTCTTCTACTGCGAAGAGGAACAAAAGGTTTTTGTTTCTCGTCATGCCTACTTCTTGGAAACTGAGTTTTTGGAAACCCAGATAAGTGGGAGCACAGTAGAACTGGAAGAAATTCCAGAACCACGAGCTATTACTGAAAGCTTAGTGGAACCAGAGGGTTCAAAAGAACAGGACATTCCTACGCCGCTCCGCAGGAGTAGTAGGCAGTCTCATCCGCCCGAGAGATACTACGGTTTTCTCATAGACGGGGATAGAGAGGATTGCATCATAGATTATGATGAGCCTACTAGCTTCCAGCAGGCCGTTCAGAGCGTTGACTCGGTAAAATGGCTGGATGCAATGCGAACCGAAATGGAGTCCATGTACACCAACAAAGTATGGACGTTGGACATTGCTCCAGACAGGGTAAAACCCGTAGGATGCAAGTGGATCTTCAAAAGGAAGATTGGTGTAGATGGACAGGTTGAGACCTATAAAGCTAGACTGGTTGCAAAGGGTTTTCTTCAAAGACCTGGTTTGGACTATGACGAGACCTTTTCTCCAGTAGCTATGCTGAAATCCATTCGGATCCTTCTTGCCATTGCTGCCTTCCACGATTATGAGATTTGGCAGATGGACGTAAAGACCGCTTTTCTAAATGGAAATTTAGAGGAGTGTGTCTATATGGACCAGCCAGAGGGTTTCATTCAGAGTGGGAGCAGCGGAAAGGTGTGAAAGTTGCTTAAGTCCATTTACGGACTAAAGCAGGCATCGTGGAGTTGGAACATCTGTTTTGATGAGACGGTCAAGGAATTTGGCTTTATCAAAAATCCAGATGAACCATGCATCTATAGTAGATTTGTAGCGAGAACTGTAGTATTCCTCGTTTTATACGTGGATGACATTCTCTTAATAGGAAATGACATTCCTATGCTACAATCTGTCGAGGGGTTCTTGTCACACAGGTTCTCCATGAAAGACCTGGGTGATGCCTCATACATCCTGGGGATCCGGATCCATCGTGATAGATCCAAGAGGATATTAGGACTTTCACAGTCCAGGTACATCAACACCATACTGAAAAGATTCAGTATGGAAGATTCCAAGCGCGGTAACCTACCGGCTTGTCACGGGATCACCCTCTCCAAAGAGATGTCTCCTAAGACTGATTTGGAGAGGGATCGCATGTCTATTATACCCTACGCTTCTGCGGTAGGCTCTATAATGTATGCGATGTTGTGTACCAGACCGGATGTAGCTTATGCACTGAGTGTGGTAAGCCGGTATCAGTCAAACCCTGGGGAGAAACACTGGATAGCGGTAAAGAACATTCTCAAGTACCTGAGAAGGACTAAGGAGATGTTCTTGGTGTATGGCGGTAAAGACCTCCAGATCGAGGCCTTTGCTGACTCCAACTTCCAGAGTGACAAGGATGATTCCAAGTCCATGTCGGGTTTTGTCTTTACCCTCAATGGAGGGGCGGTGTGTTGAACGAGTTCCAAACAGGAAACCGTTGCAGACTCGAAGATGGAAGCGGAATACATCGCTGCATCTGATGCCGCAAAAGAAGCTGTCTGGATGAGGAAGTTCTTGAAAGAACTTCAGGTGGTTCCGTCCATTGTTGATCCAATACCTCTGTATTGCGACAACAACGGGGCTATAGCTTTAGCGAAGGAACCCAGGTCCCATCAGAGATCCAGACACATCTTGAGGCGGTATCACCTGATCAGGGAGATCGTGGATCGCAAGGAGATCAAGGTTCGGAGGGTCGCTTCAGAAGATAACACTGCAGATCCATTCACCAAGGCCTTGCCCCAGACTCAGTTCGAGCGGCTGATCGAGATGATAGGTCTTCGATACGCCAGTATATGGCCTTAGTGCAAGTGGGAGATTGTTAGTGTATATGCCCTAGAGGCCATTACTGTATCATACTAGTTTGTATATTACTTAATGGAAGCTTGGGATATTCACCTTGTATAAACAATCTTGCTCAATATAGTAGTATGCTACTTGGTTTGTTTCTACTTCAATGTGTACATGTGTTTATTTTAGTATATCACCTATACACATTAGTGGAGCCCTTAGGATCTTTGCTTGATTACCAGCGTTGTGATGGCAGTCACACTAGTGGGGGCTGGGTAATCTATAAGCACATCCTTATACAGGTCCCTAGTCGCAGGACTATCGAGACAAGGCATCGATACTCCGGAGTAGACTAGCGTATGCGCTTCTCATCCCAGTATGGGAGATGGTCTGTCCCACAGCCATCAGTACGTCGTACTGGAGATAGTATACGGGTGCTCGTTAGGTTACGAGTACACTGGACAGGACTTGTCGGGAACTGACCGGTTGGTATTATACCTATCGTCAGTTATCAGTTCCCAGGTGACATGAATACAGCTTAGTCCGCTGACTTGACACTGTCACTTCGCCTCGAGTGTGTTCCCACTGTACTTTGATTACTACCCTACCACGGCTCAAAGGAGTCGTGCAAACAGGTAGTAGTTGGGTACAGTCCCGAAGCACTTGGAGGCAGTGACGGTTAGACAGGATTCGTCTCTCCCGGTATTGAGGGTTGACATCGCGCTGTGTCTAGGAGAGCCATTACACGAGTAGTCCCTGGCCAGGGCAATCGAGATATACTGGTAGGCTTCCAGTGTTATCTCAGGGTGTTTTGGGCTTCACTCCGACACGACTTGTACCGCTATTAGGGGACTGACGTTTACCGCCCCCTAGGCCCGCCATGCGATGTATCAGACGAACAGACCGGACTGTACGGAGATTGTCACATTCAGGCTCAGTAGGAGTTCAGATGGGTTTCACCTCGTCAGTCTTCTTGTCGGCTTCTACCTGGGGACCGTTACGCACAGCTAGTGCCGCTTGCGGTCTGTGGTTAAACCCACTGCCAGCGTAGTGTCGAGTCTTTAGAGTCCCACACAGAAAGCTATTCGCCTTTAGGCAAAAGAGTAGAGGTCGCATGGTTTTGCGACAGGTCGCATGGTTTTGCGACAGGGTTCGGTCACATCCGTGCACTTATGCACGTACAGTGTCCGGACAGTTAACACTAGCGGGCTTTGGTTTAAGCCAGATCCTAGTGTACGTTTTGGGATTGGATTTATCCAGTATGTATTCGTGTTCCTCGGAACGCGGATGCGGGTGTGCATGCACAGTTGACGGAGAGACAGAGGCAGAGGATTCTCATTAGGGTTGTTGACCGTTGACCGTTGACTTTTTGCTCAACCCTAATGAGAATATGATATGTGATTAACAATAATATTAATTAAGTATTATGGTGACATGGTTGTTGAGGGGTTGACTTTGTTGACTTGTTGACTTTGTTGACCGGTTGACTAGGTTTGACTAGTTGACCATCATGATGACAATGGCTATCATTTCATGGCAAAGACTTTTTACTTGCTTGTTTCTCTTGTGAGAAATGAGTGCATGAAATGATATGGCTATTGTAGCTTAAACCATTTACACAATACTTGATTACTATTTTTGTGATGATGGCTTTAGATTATGAGAGCCAAGAGAGAAAAGTCTTTCTCATTCTATCATTTTCATTCTCTCTCTTGGGTTCTTGAGCTCTTATCTTCTTCCTCTTGCTCTCCCTCTCTTGAGTCTATGGTTCACTTGTCTCATGTGTTGAGAAACAAGAACCATAGAGTAAAATCCCAAACACACTCTTCTCTACTCACTCTAGTTCACTAGGTTTAGCAAACCAAGTGAACTAGTTTCTTCAAAGATCGAAGAAGAAGCCAAAGGTAGAAGCTTTCAGGTGGATCTATCTTCGGCGCAAGGAGACGACGGGGTGAAGCCGGTCCGGACAACCATCGAGAGTCAAAGAAGAAGGAGTTCAAGAAAGAAAGGTATAACCCCCTAACCGAGTAGTTAACAACTCCTAGTTAGGTTGTTAGTTAGATGTTTAACAAAGATCCGGTTTTGAGTCCATGTTACCACCTCTAGAAAATTGTTTTTCACCAAATTCCGCATGTCCGAAAGTACCGGGAGAGGTAGCATGGACTTACATACTCTTCCAATGGTAATATAGCCTAAGGAGATTACTAGAAGACGTCTTGTCCATCCCCCAAAGAGATCAGAGACACGACAGTCGCGGGGCTACTCGAACAGCAGCTTAAATACTGCATGTCGAGGAATTTATCAGCCAATGTGACAGTACCATGGACTAAAACCCTAGTACCACAAACCTAACGGACCTCTATTGTAAAGAATGGAAGTTATCTATATACAACGTTAGGACAAGTTTGTCTGTAAACCCAAGGGAGGTAAACTAAACAAACTCCGAAATGAGTCCATAAACTAAACAAACTCCGAAATGAGTCCATAAACTAGAAACTCCGAAATGAGTGAATAAACTAAACAAACTCCGAAATGAGTCCATAAACTAGAAACTCCTAAATGAGTGAATAAACTACAAATTTCGAAATGAGTACATAAACTAGAAACTCTGAAACGAGTAAATAAACTACGGACTCCGAAACGAGCAAGGAAACTAATTAGTGCCGCATTAAGACATCAAAACACAGATAAGCGCATGCAAAAAAAAAAGTGTATATTCTTATTCACAAATCAAAGTGTTTAAGAGATACAATTAATACAAAAAGGGGAATACAATTACAATTGTTAAGAAGGCGGGGCTTTCAATAATTGGCAACCCACTCACGCACTCCCCGCAGCTCCTCCTTGCATGCTATTACCGTGGTCAGCCCCGCTTCAATTTGAGCCCGCTGTTGCAAGCATGATGAGAGCATCTTAGCGATTTCCTGCTTGGCAACTTCGCAATCTTGTATGTCCCGCTCGGTAAAGTCGAGCTTCTGTCTCAGTGCCAGCCCATCAGAAATATATTATTAGAGGTTTTCGAAAATAACTTGCAGCTCGCAGCATTCACTTCAATCTGCGTGCGTGTTCAGTTGATAAAACTGCACATTTGTATTACATTTTTCCTACCATTTTCATATTAAAAAAGGACTTTATTATAATATATTATACATATGAGGGTTTTTGTGTAAAAACACTATTTTCCATGTGTTAATATATTTTAATTAGTATTTGGTAGGAAAATGTATGCACATAAATCTATTGACCAAATCCTAGTAGAAATAAGCCTACTAAATATTATTTGAGATTATTGTGCAGAATTTTCCAAGTTGTTATGCAGAATTTATCAAACAAATCAAGTTGTTGAAGAAATCTTGCCAAATTAAGAAGCAAAACTTGGAGACCAAGTCTGGAAGCAACCGAGAGAAGATTTATGAATTCTGAAGGTGCCTAGGATTGCCACATGTCACAAGATGCAAGCCCAAGAAAACTCATCAAGAGATCTCACCCCTTGAGCGCGGATCCGCGGCCAAACCCCTCCTTGGGCCGCAGATCCGCCGCCAATTTAGAGATTCAGAGCACAAGATTTTGGGGCATAAATCTATGATGAATTTTACCAAGTTTTCAACAAGAAGATTCTGGCTTTGCACTATAAAAGAGCACCGAGAGCCTCTTGGAAAAAGGATCAAGCCGACGCGATCACGAAGCCCCAGACGCTCACGCATCCAGGCTGATCATCGACTGTTCGACTACCTCCTTAGGAAAGATCGAGAAGCAACTAGTTATAATCATTTTCTATGGATTAAAAATGTAGTTTGTTCAAGTCGATTAATAAAGGTAGTTATTTTATTTAATTGTTTTTTGCATTTTACATTATGTTTTCCCTCTCTTTCTTTTCATCTTCTTCTCCCAACATGCGCGAGTAATTCTCCGCTTGTTAGGGTTCGTAGGATTAGGGTAGGCTAATGGACGATGAAAATAATTAAACCCTTTTTAAATCCTATAAAGTTTAGGAACTTTATCAAAAGAATCATTAACATCCTAATCGGGCGCGCTAGCAATTCTTTGCTAGTTCCAACCGCGATTAGAGATTAGATTAATGATTGTTTTGGTAAAGGCTAGATATGAACGGAGTTCCGTGTCGAGATAAGGGTTACGAGTGGGATTCCTTTTCCCTCCAGAAACCCTAATCTACACGCATCATCGTCGTTCTAGTTCTAAATCTATTAATGGATAAAAAGGGTAACTTTTAATTAATCGTCCATAACTACTAAATCCTAACGAACCCTACAAGCATTCTTATTATATTATCTAAGTCTCTAAAATAATCTAGATCTATATTTTACATTCTTGTTTAACGTAGATCTAGAAATCATTCTATAAAATTATTTATCCCTCCTCTCTTTCTTAACACATCTAAAGTAAAAGTAAAAGGTTCCATGTTTCCCTGAGGACGACCCGTACTCACCTCAGTCTAGCTACGCGCGACACCGTTCTGATTGCGGTTATTCTACAAACACAAATTTTCGTATCAATCAAATGGCGCCGTTGCCGGGGATACGTGCGTAATTTTTTATTTTTACTATTTGTGTTGGATTCTTAGACGAGTCATATCATTATTAACACAAAACTGCAAATTGCATATTTAACGATTTGTGCGTGAATTTTTTTGCAAGGAGATCTGGAGTCACGGAATTAAGGAAAACAGGAAACAGAGACATTTTTAGAGATCCAGAGAAGCACAAAAGGATATACAAAAAATTTCATCAAGCAATCCCTCTGACACGCGGCGGAACCGCGGCAAAAGTACCCTTGGTGCGGCAGAACCGCGGTACAACAGAGGAATTAGGGCTACGGAATTCTCTGGTAAGATTCTCAACTCCTTCTCTCTCCTCTCAAATCCAATAAAATCTATCTTTTGCAGGATTCTTTGCAAAATCGCGCCGCTAAAAAATCTTTTTGCAAAAGTTTTGTGATTGGTTTTGTTTTGCATATTTTAATACGGACTCTAAGGGGCAAAGACCAAATCAAGATTAGGTGGGGATTTCATCACCCTTCCTAAGCCCCACAAGTCACAAACCGAGCATCTGCATCAACCCTACAATAATTTAAAAAATATCTAGACCAGACTCTAAGGACTGTCGCGCTCATTAAGGACAGAGGAAGGTCGTGGGTAATCTATCGTTTATCCGCATTACTTTTGTAGTGCCTAGGCAAGTGTGTCAAAGGCTAGTGGTTTTTAATTAGGCCCACTACTGTGGTTCCTTCCCACTTACCTGGCACTTATCTGGCTACAAGGGTAGTACGGAGACGGTAGAGGATTGATCCTGCGGCTTGTCTTTTGGAAGTCTAGGAGCGGTCTAGAGACTGGACCTAGGTGACCTTAGTTCTAGGGTTGCTTGTGCATCTTAGGGAGATTTGTCTTGAGTCCCACTTTTTCAAAACAAGCCAATTTTAAATCACACACACGCTGCCACTTGCACTAAACCCGCTTAGTGCATGCTCGGCTGGACACGGGATCCTAGTGCCCGTCTTATCTGCGTTCCTGCTATCGACGCCGAAGTCGGTACTTCTTCATCTTCTTTTCCCCCACCACACACCACATCAACCGTGATGGACGGCACTCCATCTAATTATAACACCACGCTGCCACAGCCCGCAGGTGAGCAGAATCCACCGTGCATCTCTCTCCAAGAGAGATGCTATCCTATTCGTGGTCCTCTTCCTACTTGTCTATCTCTTCCACCACCTAACGGGGATAATTTCGAAATTAAACCCCACTACATCAACCTGCTGTCCAAATTTCACGGGCTTGAGTCGGAAGACGCGTACGTTTTCATCACCAAATTCGAAAACGTATGCACAATGATGGGTACTTCACAATTGACTTTAGATGCTATGCGCTTACGTCTTCTCCCATTCACACTGTGCGACTTGGCAGAAAAATGGCTTTATAATACTGCCGCACACTCTATCACTAATTGGGATGAATTCGTCGTATCATTTCTTAAGAAGTTTTACCCAAATCATAAGACTGAACATATTAGGAGCAAGATCAACCAGTTCACCCAGCTTCCCAATGAACCATTTTGGAAGTGCTTTGAACGTTTTAAAGATCTGCTTGTCCAATGCCCCCATCACGGAATACAAAGATGGGATTTATGTCGGATTATATATAAGGGCATTAATCAAGCGACAAAGCGGATGCTTGAAACAATGTGTCAATGCAATTTCATGTCTAAAGATGACGGTGAAGCGTGGAAATATCTGGAAGACCTTGCTGAACACACGTTGCAGTGGGAAAGCGTAAGACCACCTTCAATTAAGGGAGGTATTCACCAGCTCGATGTTTCTATCGCAGTGAAAGCCGAAATGGCAGCGATTAAGAAGAAACTCGATACTATTGAAAACAAGTTCTCAACATTCTCCCTAAATCAGGTCACGCTTCCTAAGACCGTCTGTGGTTGCTGTTCGGATCCTTCACACTTAACGGAAGAATGTCCTATGAATGCATCGTTTCAAGCTAATGCTGCTTTTCAGCAGCGACCTAGAAACGACCCTTATTCTTCCACGTACAATCAAGGATGGAGGAATCATCCTAACTTTGCTTGGAATCAAAACCAACAAAGTAATTATCAAAGACCTCCTCCACAGCAACCACAACCACAGAATCAGCCGCCCTTTCAGTCACAAAATTTCCAAAATCCGGCCAATATTTCTACACCACAAGTGGCCGGTACTGACAACTCACTTGCACAAACTTTGGATATGTTCATGAAACAATCCATGCAAATTTCGGCTGAGATGAGGTCTTCTATTGATACCCTAACGAAAAACTCCTCCTCCCATGGTGAGAGTATTAAATCAATAGAAAACCAAATCGCACAGTTAAACGCCGCAATGAGTGCAAAAGAGAAAGGGAAACTCCCATCTCAACCCCTACAGAATCCTGGCCATTCATAAAATCATAATGTGAATGTCGTTACTACGTTGAGATCGGGGAGAGAGCTGAATAATCGTGTGGGTGAGCAGTTTGATGTTAGTGACACATTTGATACCCCATCTTCATCTTCTTCTTCCCCTAATTCGTCTAGTCCCCCACCTTCATCCGAGCCTATTCTCCGTTTTCCCCAAGGCTCGAACATTTCGCCAAATCTATCTAAGTCGATGCCCACTCCAATTTTGGGATCGAATCCGTCGCCACAGTCTTCTCCACAAACGTTGGACCCAAAACTTATTGATCGAGCTCCATTTCCAAACCGATTAAGGGCCAACAGACCTAACCCGCAAATGGAGAAGATTGTGGAAATGTTTAAGCAAGTTAGCATGAATATTCCTCTCCTAGATGCTATTCAACAAGTCCCATCTTATGCAAGAATCCTTAAAGACTTGTGCACTAGGAAGAGAAAAACTCAAGTGCCTAAAAAGGTTTTCATGACGAGTAATGTTAGCACAGCTTTTGCCCAACAAATACCAAAGAAACGTAAGGACCCCGGCTGTCCTACAATCTCTATCTCTATTGGGGGTAAAAATATAAATCGTGCTTTACTCGATCTAGGCGCTAGCGTCAACTTGCTTCCTTATTCAGTATACGAGCAGTTAGGAATTGGAGAGTTAAAACCCGCCCATTGTACTCTCCAAATGGCAGACCGATCTATCACCAAACCTCGGGGCGAACTAGAGGATGTGTTAATTAAAGTCGGGGAATTCATATTTCCCGTGGACTTTATTGTTTTAGATACACAACCTGTGGCAAACCCACGCAATCAAATCCCGGTGATACTTGGTCGACCCTTCCTAGCAACTTCTAACGCTGTGATTAATTGTCGTAACGGTTCTATGAATTTATCCTTCGGGAAAATGACAATTGAGCTTAATATTTACAAGCTAGGAAGTCAGCCATCAGAACCTTCTGCTCATTTGCTGGATGTTTGTTCCATCCACGAGATAGCTTCCGAAAGCTGCATGGATGAGGAGCTTTGCTTTGATGTTCTCGACAATACTAATGAGACATCGTTTGATCTTGCACCACTTCACAGTGAGGATATGTTCAATGAGTCCGACCTTGAGATTGAACCCGTTGACTCGTTGCAAAAGTCAGCAGCACTTTCCGAGTCAATATCTTATGCAAGTTTTGAACCTCTTAAGGAGTCCGAATATCATTCCGTTACCCCTCCTTCTATTGTCTCTCCGCCAATTCTTGATCTCAAACCGCTACCTTCTTATCTTAAATATGCATATTTAGGAGAGAATGAGACTTTGCCAATGATTATATCCGCTTCTCTAGCCGTAGAGCAAGAGAATGCACTTTTGGCAGTGTTGAGATCGAATCGGCAAGCATTTGGTTGGACAATGGCCGACATCAAAGGGATTAGTTCCTTAATTGTTGAACATCACATACATCTGATGGATGAAACCAAACCAACCCGAGACCCACAAAGACGGTTAAATCCGGTTATGAAGGAGGCGGTAAAGAAAGAAATCTTCAAGTGCCTTGATAGTGGAATAATTTACCCCATATCTGATAGCCAATGGGTAAGTCCAATTCATGTGGTCCCTAAAAAGTCTGGCATCACGGTCATCACTAATGAGGCTAATGAGTTAATCCAAACACGCACCCAAACTGGGTAGCGCGTATGTATCGATTACAGGAAACTCAATGCCGCGACGAGGAAAGATCACTTCCCTCTACCTTTCATTGACCAGATGTTGGAACGATTAGCGGGACACGAATACTACTGTTTCTTGGACGGATACTCTGGTTACAACCAGGTCCCCATCGCCGAAAAGGATCAAGATAAAACCACTTTTACTTGTCCTTTCGGAACTTTTGCGTATAGACGCATGCCCTTTGGGTTATGCAATGCTCCCGCTACATTTCAGCGGTGCATGATGGGGATATTTTCAGATATGGTGGAAAATTTTCTAGAAATTTTTATGGACGATTTCTCCATTTTTGGGGACTCTTTTGAGGACTGCCTTCGTAATCTTGACGCTGTTCTTACCCGCTGTAAGGATAAGAACTTGACTTTGAATTGGAAAAAATACCATTTTATGGTCCAAGAAGGTATTGTACTTGGACATATAATTTCACGAAAAGGCATTGCGGTTGACAGAGCTAAAATAGATGTCATTCATAACCTCTCTCGTCCCAACTGCGTCAAAGATATACGATCCTTCCTTGGCCATGCAGGATTTTATAGGAGATTTATTAAGGACTTTAGCAAAATTGCTAGACTCTTAACCCTTCTATTGGCCAAGGACACTACTTTTCACTTTGATTCGGATTGTGAGGCTGCTTTTGAATCACTTAAAGAATCACTCACTACAGCCCCCGTTCTATCATCTCCGGATTGGAACCACCCGTTCGAGCTTATGTGTGATGCATCAGATTTTTCTATTGGTGCTGTCTTGGGACAGCATATTGATAAGATGCCACATGTAATTTACTATGCAAGTAGGACCTTGAATGATGCACAAATAAATTACACAACTACCGAGAAAGAACTCTTGGCAGTTGTATTTGCATTAGAGAAATTCAGGCCCTACTTGATTGGCTCGCCTATTGTGGTTTACACAGATCACTCCGCCCTACGACATCTTTTAACGAAGAAGGATGCAAAGGCCAGGCTAATACGTTGGATCCTATTGATACAAGAATTTAATCTTGTTATCAAAGACAAGAGTGGATGTGAAAACGTTGTAGCCGACCATCTTTCACGCATCACTTCTTCGCCAACTGTGACCGTGCCGATAAATGACTCATTCCCTGACGAACAGCTCTTGAATGTATCCTACGAACCTTGGTTCGTGGATATCGTGAACTATCTTGCTACGGGACTTATACCTAGCGATTGGTCGAAACAAAAAAAACTTCGATTTTTATCCCAAGTAAAATATTTTTACTGGGATGAACCATATCTATTCAAGTATTGTTCCGATCAAATCATTCGCAGGTGTGTCCCTAACGATGAATTCAAGAGCGTGTTATCATTTTGTCATGATCAAGCATGCGGCGGTCACTTTGGACCTCGAAAAACGGCGGAGAAAGTTTTGCAATGTAGCTTTTATTGGCCAACATTATTTAAAGATGCATTTGAACATTGCAAAACTTGTCCGCGATGTCAGCATTTGGGTCGGATTTCACGAAGGAACGAGATGCCGCTCTAACCTATATTGGTTGTGGAAATATTTGATGTTTGGGGTATTGATTTTATGGGCCCTTTTCCCAACTCCTTTGGGAATCTATATATCTTGTTAGCGGTTGATTATGTCTCGAAGTGGGTGGAAGCTATACCGTGTCGCACTAATGACAATAAAGTTGTCATTAAGTTCCTTAAAGAAAACATCTTCTCGCGATTCGGACACCCTTGCGCTATCATTAGCGACAACGGGACACATTTCTGCAATAGGTCTTTCGAGGCCTTGATGTGGAAATATTCAATCACTCACAAGCTTTCTACGCCCTATCATCCCCAAACAAGCGGGCAGGCTGAGATCTCAAATAGGCAGATCAAACAGATATTGGAGAAGACGGTTTCTAAGAACCGTAAAGATTGGTCAACCGAATTGACGGATGCTCTTTGGGCATTCCGCACCGCTTATAAGACCGATCTTGGTATGTCTCCATACCGCCTTGTGTTTGGGAAGGCATGTCACCTCCCTGTCGAGATTGAACATAAGGAAATGTGGGCTATTAAAGAGCTTAATTTTGATCTTGATCATGCAGGCAGCTATCGGAAGCTGCAATTGAATGAGCTAAGCGAACTCCGCGATGAAGCTTACGATAATGCAGTGATAGTAATGAATAGGACCAAAGTGTTCCACGATAAGAATCTTTTTAGAAAAACCTTCACATCGGGGCAACAAGTCCTTCTTTACGATTCCCGTCTCCATCTTCATCCGGGTAAGCTTAAATCTCGTTGGAAAGGACCTTTTGTGGTGCGGTATGTACACCCGCACGGGACAGTTGAAGTCAAAAATTTGAAAAACGGTTCGATTTTTAAAGTAAATGGGCATAGATTAAAACCGTAATTTTCTGCTGACCCCGCAGAGGAGCTCCTGTTTTTACAGGAGCCGCTTTATCAAAACTAAATTTCCTCCGCCTCACCTCCATATTTTTTTAACATTTTCTCATTTTAAGAATGGAGATGAGTAAAAATGGATTTGATTGAATATCTGTGCGTGTCAAAGAATAAGTTTGGGGGAATTTTTCATTTAACTATTGTTTTACCCCTTGTATCTCTCCCTTAGTATACAGGTCCTTGTTCTCAAAAGGCTACATCAGTGAGGACACTGCTGAAAACAGGTTTGGGGGGGAGGTTTGTATTCACTGAATTATCTTTGACACCGGGCATTAAAATTTTTTATAACAAAAGAGTAGAAAGTGAAAAATTACATCCAAAAGATAGGAATAGTTTAAGAAAACCAAGAAAATTAGAAGTTTTCTTAAACGAACTAGTAATAAGTAGTTATGAGCTGTTGTCCCAAGGGTTAGTAAGATGAAGGAAGTCACTAATCTGAGGATAAAAATAAGTCTGAAAAATAGTTTCTATTCTGGAAGCCAAACATTTGAATGTTGATACCCTACTATATGCACATACACACGTCTTGAAACTCGGGATAGTAGAGGATACCTTGAAATGCTCTTGTCTAAAAACCAAAGTATGAAGGAAGTGAAAAAAATAAAGAAAATATAAAAATGGTGAAAAGAAAAAAATGAACACTGGTTTTGTATCGCCAAGGCAGCAATAAAAAAATATAGCGAGGGTGCTTCTTCACCTAGTGCCCTAAGGCCAACTGGTCTGGGAGTCACTGCTAAGCCTTAGGTGGTGCAAGACGAGGAAAATATTATCACCTAATCAGCAAGCACATAAGTAATCGGTCTGTTAGTACCTCAAAAAGTATTAACGGTCGCATGAAAATGTGTGAGCAAATCTTAATATTCATCAAATTAAAAAGTACTAAGGTAGATGGACAAGAGTATGATAGCTTGAATTGAATTCTCCGAGTGAAGGGATGTCCATTTCACACACGTGGGGTTATATGATCAATGTTTGGATGAAAGGTAGGAATGAAGAATAAAGACGATATTTTATTGAGGGATGATGTGATTTCTAACATTTTTTCATGACTATTAAGATAGGGCTCATGACAACTGAAAAGCTAGTATAGTTGGAAACTCTTCTTTTCAAGGCCTTTCTTTTATGGTTCTTATCTTTATATGCAAATTTCACCATCTTTCTTTTGTTATTGGACTTTGTGGGTGTAATCCGCTGAAAACCCTCAGGAGACAACACTCCTCCTACTAGGGACACCTAGAGGTTTAACGGCTTGTTGCACGTGCTCAGTGCAATCGTGTCTGCCTACGAAAGTGTGCTTAGTTTTCTCCTTTCTTTTTCTCCTCTTGAATAAACTAGTTTGCTCGGGACGATCAAAGATAAGTTTGGGGGTATTTGTTCAGTTGATAAAACTGCACATTTGTATTACATTTTTCCTACCATTTTCATATTAAAAAAGGACTTTATTATAATATATTATACATATGAGGGTTTATGTGTAAAAACACTATTTTCCATGTGTTAATATATTTTAATTAGTATTTGGTAGGAAAATGTATGCACATAAATCTATTGACCAAATTCTAGTAGAAATAAGCCTACTAAATATTATTTGAGATTATTGTGCAGAATTTTCCAAGTTGTTATGCAGAATTTATCAAACAAATCAAGTTGTTGAAGAAATCTTGCCAAATTAAGAAGCAAAACTTGGAGACCAAGTCTGGAAGCAACCGAGAAAGATTTATGAATTCTGAAGGTGCCTAGGATTGCCACATGTCATAAGATGCAAGCCCAAGAAAACTCATCAAGAGATCTCACCCCTTGAGCGCAGATCCGCGGCCAAACCCCCCCTTGGGCCGCGGATCCGCCGCAAATTTAGAGATTCAGAGCACAAGATTTTGGGGCATAAATCTATGATGAATTTTACCAAGTTTTCAACAAGAAGATTCTGGTTTTGCACTATAAAAGAGCACCGAGAGCCTCTTGGAAAAAGGATCAAGCCGACGCGATCACGAAGCCCCAGACGCTCAACCATCCAGGCTGATCATCGACTGTTCGACTACCTCCTTAGGAAAGATCGAGAAGCAACTAGTTGTAATCATTTTCTATGGATTAAAAGTGTAGTTTGTTCAAGTCGATTAATAAAGGTAGTTATTTTATTTAATTGTTTTTTGCATTTTACATTATGTTTTCCCTCTCTTTCTTTTCATCTTCTTCTCCCAACATGCGCGAGTAATTCTCCGCTTGTTAGGGTTCGTAGGATTAGGGTAGGCTAATGGACGATGAAAATAATTAAACCCTTTTTAAGTCCTATAAAGTTTAGGAACTTTATCAAAAGAATCATTAACATCCTAATCGGGCGCGCTAGCAATTCTTTGCTAGTTTCGACCGCGATTAGAGATTAGATTAATGATTGTTTTGGTAAAGGCTGGATATGAACGGAGTTCCGTGTCGAGATAAGGGTTACGAGTGGGATTCCTTTTCCCTCCAGAAACCCTAATCTACATGCATCATCGTCGTTCTAGTTCTAAATCTATTAGTGGATAAAAATGGTAACTTTTAATTAATCGTCCATAACTACTAAATCCTAACGAACCCTACAAGCATTCTTATTATATTATCTAAGTCTCTAAAATAATCTAGATCTATATTTTACATTCTTGTTTAACGTAGATCTAGAAATTATTCTATAAAATTCTTTATCCATCATCTCTTTCTCAACACATCTAAAGTAAAAGTAAAAGGTTCCATGTTTCCCTGAGGACGACCCGTACTCACCTCGGTCTAGCTACGCGCGACACCGTTCTGATTGCGGTTATTCTACAAACACAAATTTTCGTATCAATCAGTGCACAATTGGATGGATTCTCCAGAAGCCGTCTCATGCTCATTTCGCTTCAGGGTCAACTTTTGTTCAAAATATTGAATGAAATCGACACTTTGCTTGATCCACGTGACCTGCCGAGCCTTCAAGGTTAATACTTCAGGAGCGAGATGCTTGAGCTCGATCTCATGCAGACAAGCCTCGATCCTCTTACAATAGTCAACCCAAAAGCCGACGAAATCTTCGTTATGGAAATTCACAAGCGTCGCCAGCATAGGATTGACTTCGTCAGCGAAATCCGTAGCAGAGGTGAGAACCTCAGCATCAAGATCTTCGATAAATTCGCTTAACATCCGCCTACTAGTCACCGCGCCCCTGGAAAATTAACGCTTAGCAAAAGGTCCCGTAGGCATGGGAATGCGAAACTCAAAAGGGACCGAAGCCGGTATAGCTGCTGAAAAACAAATCACGCACGAATAAGGGTCGGATTTCAACATGAAAGATAAAAAAGAAAGCTGATGGACGAGATCAACCGTACAAGTTGTTGAAAGTGGCAAGACAGGGAGCGCAGGAGGCTCGGCTATTCTTTCACTCCCTCCCTCGAGCCGTGATACTGTGTTCAATACGGGAAAAGCTTAGAAAAAGAAAGCTTACTCATGGAAAGAAGAGACACTAAGCAACAATATACTAACCAATGCCGGAAGGGGGAACAAATTCCGATTGAAAGGCAAAATGCGGGCTTAACACTGGTTTTGTAACAACCCTAAACTTTCTGTATAGAATTTTTCTAAAATACAGAAAGGAACACCTAAGCCTGAGCACAAGTTATAAATTTAATTTTCTTTAGAACAGCAAGAAAACACTTATAGCTCATTGGTAAAGCCTTGCACTGCTGTGACGTAGCCCCTATGTTCAAATCCCCCCAGCCACAAATATTTTTAATTGATTTTTCTTTTAAACTGTTAGAAACTCAAAAGTTTGCACGAGCACTGCATGTAAAATGAAAAGTCACAAAGAAAACAAAACACGTGGAAAATGATATACTAACAGACCCTGACACGTGGCAAAAATCCCACACCACGACCCCATAACTCGACCGGCCAAGATGCTATTTGGACTGGCGGTGCCGCCGCCCCCCCATTGAGAATGTTACAAATTTCTTCCCCTGGCACCTTTTGGCTTACCCCACTTTCCCCATATTGTTTAATTTCTCTGTAATTATCCAGAGAGTGATAATTCCTCTCTTAAATCCATTTTTAATGCACATTTTTAATTCTCAATTAATTACTCTAAACCCTAATTTTCCCTATAAAAACCACACTACATTTTACCCATCTCATTCAGAAATCTAGTGCCAAAACTCTCTAAAATTTTCAAGTCCCAAGTTGTGCAAGTGGAGTTAGCAAAGGGCAAGGTTCCGGCGACGTTTCGGGACAAATCCGGAGATGAAACGACTTCCCGACGATTCCAATAGCTTTCCATATCTCTCCTCTTGTTTTTCAATCTGTAATTCCCATCTCCCCTTCTCTTTTGCTATTCTAAAACTTTCTCTTTTTCAAAACTCGTCGGAAGCGGAGTTATTCTGACTTCCGATTAGCTTTTCTTTAAAAATCCAACCTTTTCTTAATAAAAAATCTACCAATTTTTAATATATTGCTTAGAAATCATAAACAAACACATTAGAACAAGTTTCATCTTAAAATATTCTATTATGCAACTTTTATCACATTTTTACGGTTAAATACCATATACTTTACTTTCGTCATAATTCAACATATTCTCTTATATTATCTTAAGAAAACTCATGAGGTAATGACCTACCTCATCATAACACTCATCCTTGATATAGCACTGTTCCCCTCCGAACGGCGGCCCGGACTTCGCGTCCGTTGCCCGAGGTTCGGGGCAGATGCTATTTGGTTTTATCCGTCTATCTCTCCGAAGATGCCAAGTTGATTTATGGCACCATGTATCAGAGGTTTAGACGAATGCGGCCGATGTAGCAGACTTCGTCAGATTCCCCCTCAGGATGAGGGGTTTTTGATTGTGGGGACGCTCTTCCCTGCAGGCGCAAGCCCCTGCAGTTAATTACGCTACCGCATCGCGGTAACAACTTTCTCCTTCTCCAGAATTTCACTTCGTGTCGTGTGTGTTTGTTTTGTTTGTGGTTGCCCGTGGATTGTATACGGAGGCTGAGTAATGCCGTCGCCCGTAGGACGTGGATTAGTCCAAATCCGTGTTTACTTAGATTTGGGTTTGGTGTTTTAGTTTAAGGATACATTAGTCGCGTTGCGGCTAAGATCAACTTAAACGTTCGTCAAGGATACGTTAGTCCTGTTTTGGACTAAGATCGACTCGACGTAGTGATTAATTTAATGTATGGCCATCGGGACTCGTCACCTCTCTGACGTCGTTGAAGGATTACAACGACATGTATCAGAGGAGCTCGGAGATGTACCCTCGAACCAGAGTTCATTGGGAGTTTTATAATCCATTTGAATGTTTAAGGATACGTTAGCCGTATTTGGGGCTAAGGTCAACTTAAACGGGACCGTTTAGATCCGGCAAAAGAGCGTTTGGAGGCTTTATTGTTCCAGTTTAAGGACGTGGTGGTCCATCGCCAGTTTAAGGACGTGGTGGTCCATCGCCAGTTTAGGGACGTGGTGGTCCATTATTAGTTTAAGGACGTCTCGGTCCGATATTAGTTTAGGGACGTTTCGGTCCGATATTAGTTTAGGGACGTTTCGGTCCGATATTAGTTTAGGGACGTCTCAGTCCGATATTAGTTTAGGGACGTTTCAGTCCGATATTAGTTTAGGGACGTTTCGGTCCACGAGTTTAAGGACCCCGCAGTCCATATGAGTGTGTGGTCATTGGGACTCGTCACCTCTTTGATGTCGTTGAGGGATTACAACGATGGATGTCAAAGGAGTTCGGAGATGTACCCTCGAACCGGATGTAAATCGATTTAGGAGAGCCATTTTGCTTAATCAATTTAATTTAAGGACTTATGGCCACGATTGGGCTAAGTCCATTGCTTTTGCATTTCTTTTGTTTTTATTTGGGCTTTGCCCAATGGGGATGCAGAGCATCAACTTTATTTGGACTCTGTTCTTTATAAATGATGCAGAGCATCAATTTGATTTGGGCCCAGCTCTTTTATTGCTTTGCAATTTATTTTGGCCTGCTAGGTCTTTTTTGATTTGGGCCTGGCCCTTTATGAAATGCATTGCATTTGTGCAGAGCACCAAGAATCTTTTAGATTCAAGAAAAGAAGTGCAGAGTACTTTTTTGATTTCTTGATCTAAATTTAGATCAAAGAAAAGAAAAGAAAGAAATCTTTTCTTTCTTTCTGTTTCAGAGAACCAGAGGTTCATAGCAAGTGCAAGGCACTATTTTTATTATTTTTATTTATTTATTTATCTGAGAACCAGAGGTTCATAGCAAGTGCAAGGCACTATTTTTATTATTTTTGTTTATTTGTTTATCTATTGAAGATCACTGATCTTGTTTTCTAGATCAATGATCTATTCTTTAAGAGAATTTTCTCAAAGGTTTTTACCTTTCTTTTTGTGTTCTTCAGAAATTCTCAAGAGTTCTCTCCTCTTTTTTTTTATCCAATTGTCTATGTAATTGTCTATCTTTGAAATGGGGTCTGGGGTCCTTTTTATAGTGCTCAAAGATCAGTTAAATTTGTTAAAATGATCTTTTCTGAGTGATTCGGGGAATTTTCCCCACCGTTGGATCTTTGATCCAAAGGCCCCTGTTTTACAGAAGAAATCTTCTTGTTTTAACAAGAACAGAAAAGATTTCCATAAATCTTCATTCTGTTATTGCGCAACTCACCAGCGCGTAACACGTGTCGCGCAGTAAGGCGCTTGCGCAGCTGTGCTTGCGCAACTGCGCAGACACGTGTCGCGCAGTCAAGCGCTTGCGCAACTGAGCTTGCGCAACTGCGCAGACACGTGTCGCGCAGCGGTGCGCTTGCGCAGTTGTGCTTGCGCAACTGAGCTTGCACAACTGCGCGGACACGTGTCGCGCAGTCAAGCGCTTGCGCAACTGAGCTTGCGCAACTGCGCAGACACGTGTCGCGCAGCGGTGCGCTTGCGCAGTTGTGCTTGCGCAACTGCGCAGACACGTGTCGCGCTGCAGTGCACTTGCGCAACAGTGTTTGCGCAACTACGCAGACACGTGTCGCGCAGCGGTGCGCTTGCGCAGTTGTGCTTGCGCAACTGCGCAGACACGTGGCGCGCTGTGATGCACTTGCGCAACAGCGTTTGCGCAACTGCGCAGACACGTGTCTTGCGCAGTTGATCGTTGTTTTTGCTTTTTAAAGAGCCTTGCTCTGATTGGACGCACTGCCTTGGGCGTTGTGCTGCCGAGTCAACTTCTGACACGTGGCAAATTGCGCACTGCGCACGGGATCTGAAGCGTTGCTTCAAAATTTTGAATTTTCAAAATTCAAACAGAGCCTTGCTCTGATTGGGGAAACAAATGCCCCCCCACCGTTGCGCTCACGTGGCGCGCACGTGAGTGCAGCGGTGGCAAGATCCCGACCATTGGATCCTGGGGGTCAGTTGAAGGGGTGCAGGCGCCTATAAAAAGGACCCTTGGTCCTTAGAATTTTCTTACCATTTCAAGAACTTTTACTTCAGAGCCTTGCTCTTGCTTAAAAAAACTCACAGAGCCTTGCTCTTGCTTCTTCCCAAGAACTTTAAAGTTCGGAACTTAGAATCATTCTAGGTAAAATTTAAATTAAATTAAATTAATTAATCAGAGCCTTGCTCTTGTAGATCTTTGATCTAAAGAAAAATCCCTTTGGGGTTTCTTCAACAGAGCCTTGCTCTCATAGATCTTTGATCTAAAGAAAACCCCTTTGGGGTTTCATCCAAAGAGCCTTGCTCTCAAAATTCTACAAAGATCTTGTTCTTGGGTTTTAACCCATGAACAGAGCCTTGCTCATGGATCAAATAGAGAACTTTTAAAAGTTTTCATGGATCTTTAAGATCCCAAAAAAAAAATTTAATTCTTAGGAGTTATAATTTTTTACCACAGAGCTAGGCTCTTTTTAAGAAGTTTTACTCCTTTGAGACCAGAGTTTGACAAATGTCACTCTGTGACAGAGCTTTGCTCTAAAAAGAGGAGATTTTCTCCTTGTCTCTAGGGATTCCCCCCCCCAATGAAGATATTCTCTTGGGGGTCTTTTTTATTGACTGACAGTCTCATCCAATGATGGGACTGTCTTATCAAATGATGCGCCGTCATCTTGATTTTGTGGGTCCCCCTTTGGTCCCCTACCCACTGCATTGTAGTGTGATGTAGGCCTTTGAAATGTGAAGCATTGGAACACTAACGGTTATGTTTTTTTTTCTTTGTCTACAGGAAACATGTCTGAAGATTTGTCTTTCCCTTTTGTTCGCTCAGAAGGAGGGTTCCCACATGCACCAGTGGACCGGGTGGTGTTTGCTCTGATCAAAGATCACGATCCCGAGTGCAAGAGACTTCAATTATGGGGAAGGTGGTACAGCCAGATTATCCAAGGCCGTCGCAGCTTTAGCTCCACCTCACCCTCCGAGCCCATAGTTACGATCCCTTATGCGGACAAGCCCCCGGTGGAGTATGCCGTGGAGGTTAAAAATTGGAATTCCGACAACCTCCTTCAGCCTGCAATTGGTGCCATTCCGGTGCAGCCGCCGCCGGCTATAGACATTTTGGGAAGGCGAATCTGTCAGGGTGAAGCACGCCCTTGGGGACAGGCTTATAATATTGGATTGACCCCGCGGCCGCTTGCCGAATATTTGCAATAGGCCCGTTACATTTTGGCGACGAAGAGGGCTCACCTGACGAAGATTGGTTTATACGCCGCCGTCTACGTCTCGCTTTTCGAGTATCCCTCTCCTCCGACGTGGTGGACAAAGGCCTTCATCGAACAATAGAATATCCCCACCCATACCTTCCTGACAGCGGATAGGGAAGTCTCCATCTCTCTGGAGGAATTTGCTGAGATTTCGGGTTTGCCAATGAAGGGAGAACACTACGAGGAGCTGCTTCCTCCTGACGAGTATGTCTTCGCCACCAAGCAGCTAGTATTTGACTTATCTCCGGCAAATGCCATTCAGCATCAGCACCCGGGCTTAGTGAAGGTGTTGGAGATTTATGAGGAACTCCATTTGGAATCGGGCGACCGGGGCGTCAGTTTCGCGGATTTCATTGCTCGTTTTATCCGCCCGGAGTTCCTATCAGAGCAGGGCGAGAAGTTCGCTCAGCTTGCTGACCCCTTTGGTTTCGGCTTGGACCGCCGACCTTTATCGGAGAATGACCAACGGGATTTTTATCTCCCTGGCACTGCCAGCGTCCCTTTTTCAGAGATCGCCGTTCCTGGCATGGACGAGGAGACTTTTTTTATAGGGTTCTTGGGTCTATGGCTATGCAGCTTTGCGCTCCCCATGCATCCACGCCTCATGCGGTCTTCCGTCTTTTACCCGGCGCATCGAATGGCGGCTGGTTTGCAGCTATCGGTAGGGATTGCCGGGCTGGCTTACCTTTATAATGGACTTAGCGTAGCGGCGGACGCTAATGAGCCTGGGGTACAGCCCGCTAACTTTCCGATGCACTACTTCATTTCTTGGATGGAGCTGCATGTGCGAGGGGTGTTTGGTGCTCATAAGACTCCTCCGTTCTTTGAGAAATTCAAACTCCCAAGAATCATGCGGTTGGTCGGGGCTTCAATCGTGGTTGCATCTCCGCTGGAGTCTAGGGGACTGCTCCTGCTTCACATCTAGTCGGAGCGAAGACCTCTTTTATGGATAAGGTCATCACCATGGGCTCCGAGACCGCTAAGTCAGTGGCGTCGCTGCGTGATGACTTTAAGGACGGGGTTTCTGTACTGAAGGCTCGGGAAATCCTTCACCTTTACTCCATTCGGCCGGGCTACCTAGTATTTAGGCAGAATAAGACGGCTCTCTTTATGAGGTATAACCCACATCGATTTGCTCGACAATCGAGTTACAATCAAGGGATCCCGATGGAGGCCTTTCTGGAAACACCCGCGGTCGGCCCAGAGGGGATAAGGAATGCGGTGCATCATTTCACCCGGCTCAATACAGGCTCCTATTTTTTTATCAGTGAGCCTAGCTGCGTCCCTAAAATAATCCATCCGTATGTAGCCTGGTATGCGCATGCTATGGGCCCAATTATCTTAATGGAGAAACGCCTGCTGGTCGACCGTAGGGCTGCGCCTCCTGGCGGTGATCGCAAGGCTCCCTTGCAGCCAAGGATCCAGGTCATCCCCCCGATAAAAGATGCCAGAGTCGACCGACCGCGCGTGTTGAGCCCCCCGCGTGGATTGCCATTGCCCACTACGGTGGATGCACCGTCGGCGCCCCATGCTCCCGCGAAGACGGTTAGTGTGGTATCGCCAGGATCCGGCGGAGGGGCGGAGATCGGGACTCGCCGCCCTAAAGAGGCTGCCAAGCGCAAATCCGCTCCGGGTGGATCTAAAGCTGGTGGACAGCAGAAAAAGAAGAAGTCCGCCCTTTCCCTCGATGCGATCCTCGGCTCAAAGCCTGCGGCTTCTCCTGCCAAGACCATATGTGAGTACGGCAGTAATGTGGGCTTCGTGGTAGACCCTGAGGACACCAATCTGGCTGCCGCCATTGCAGCTTCAGAGCGATCGGCGAGGCTTGAAGCGATGTTAAGCAAACTCGCTGAGTCCGGTAATCATCAAACGCTTTATTTGTCATTTCATTGCACTTTGTATTATTATATTTAACTAACATTTGCTCCATTTTCAACAGGTGTCTCTACTGAAGAGGCTATCGCTGCCTCCCTGAAAACCTTCCAGGAGGAGGAGGAGAAGCGTGCCCTAGCAAGCGTCGGTATGTTTTATCTCTTTCTCTTTTATAAGGAAAGTTTGTTGTCTTTTTATGATAGTCAACCTGACCTTCTTTTGTTTCTTTGCAGGAGTTGTGTCAATTGACGCAGGGATCCCTCCCGAGTCTGTCATCGAAGTCCCGGCTTCATCGAAGTTGCCACAAGAGCCTCGGCTTGACAAGACGACGAGGGATGCCCTGAAAAACCTAGAGGCCTCCCTATTCACAGACGAGGACACCTCAATTAGGGAAGCTCTAGTGGCATCCGTCTCAACGGCTCGAGAGGAGCGGAAGCGGTTGAGACGCGAAGCAAGGGCGCGCAGAGCTGCTTTAGCCGCGGGAGCGGGCCCTAGCACTATTCCTTGTGCCGACACTCCTTCCGAAGCAGAGACGAGCAGAGCTGCTTTGGCCATGGGAGCGGGCCCCAGCACTATTCCTCATGCTGACACTCCTTCCGAAGAGGCCCCTGCCGTCCTGTCTACTGCTCAGAGGCAAGTGGCGCGCGCGGCTCGGAATGCAAACGATAAGTCCTCTTCAGGTAACATTTCTTTCAGAACCTTGTTGTAAGAATTATCAAGCCATTGGCTCATACGCATTCCGACTTTCAGGACCAAGTCCGACTGAGGGGGAGGCGGAGACCGTCGAACCCCGGGGAGCGGAGGAAGCGGTACTTGCCGAGCCCGAGCCGACAGTGAGCAACGTGATCGGGGCCACGGGGCCTGAAACAGAAGTTGAAGGGTCCGCCGCCGAGAGGGTCATTGATGCCGCCCCTGAAGTGGCGGTAGATGAGATGATTGTGTTAACCGAGCCGGAGGCGGTAGAGGGTGAAGCGCTCGCGGCTGGAGACCTCGCGGTGACGGTGGATGAGGCAACCGTGACCGCAGGACCCGAAGGAGTAGCGGGTGAGGTGGCCAAGATTCCTGAGGACGAGCCAGCCGCTCCTTCTCTGGAATCTGGCAATACTCCAATCATAGCCCTCCCCGCGTATGGTTCCTTGCCGTCTCCAGGGCTTGCGAGCACAACAACAGTTCCCGTTGAGTCGGGTGACGAGGCTACGGGTGGTGGCCTGATGTCAATGGAGGAAGGAATTGCCTCAGTCTCGGCTGGCAGTTCGTCAGGTAAGTTTCGGGTTACTATCGTTTCCCCCTTTTTATATATCTTGCGATCTCTTCTAACAAGCTTGTCTTTGCAGGTGCGGCCAGTGCCGACGCTCCATTGCTTGAAGGAGCACCGTCAACTACTGCTTTGGCGGTGGTCACTTCCCCATTTTCCCTCGTGCCATCGCGGATGTTGGAAGGTATGGATTTGCAACTCACAAGTTAATCTTTTAAACGTGTAGTTCATGGACTAACACCATACCACCGCATCTTTTCAGGAGTGCTCTTTGATTATCTATATCAAGTGTTGCTCCCACACTTCTCCTTCCCATCCGAACTTGCTTCTCCTTCTAGTGGCGCTGGTGAGTGTACGTTCAATACAATATCTTTGTTCATCCCCTTTTTCTAGCAATCGAATGATTTCTGAATTTTCCCTTTCTTTATTGCAGTGCCACAAATCGAAGGAGGGGATACCAGACCTGCCGCGCTACCAGCCCTTCCGGCTCTGCCGTCCGTTGCTGCTGGTATAGCAAATTCCTTTTTTGGTAACCCTTAAATATCTCTTGAACCATCGTTTGACCATGTTTTGTTTTGCAGCTATTGTTCCAGCTCCGATCCCTTTTGAGTCTCGCGTCCTTCTACCGGCAGGCCCTTTCTTGAGACGCCCGTCTTCAAAGGGTGCCGTGATGAGTTTGGGCATGCTGAGCGGGTACATCGAAGAGCTCAACATGGATGCTCTCCCTCCTGCCGTAGATTTCGCTGTGGATGTTAATCCAATGTTGGCGGCGCTCGTAACTTTTCATAACGAAGGCGTCGTCGGATCTTGGGTTAATCACTGCAGGGAGATCGAGGCCTGTCTATACCGGCTGGAGTCGACGCGCCCTTCTCCCAAAGTTTTAGCCCTGAGCACCCAACGCACAACTTGGCTCGAGCAAAGCACTTCGCACTCCCGCCACTTGGAGCAAGAAGCAGCTCTAAGACTAAGGGAATGCCAAAAGACCTCGAACGAAACGGCCCATCTGCGCGCTGAGGTTGAGGAAAATGCTGCCCAAGTGAAGACTATCTTTGAGGGTCTCTTGGAGCGCATCTCCCACGGGCTAAACTTGAAACGGAAGCTTGGCGTAGCTGAGCGCGATATCCCAAGTCGGGAGGCTGCCTATCAAGTCGTGAGGGAGCAGCTTGCGTCGGTCTTGCAGCAACGAGCCCAAGTGGAGGCAGAGCTGGTGGTGGTAGCCGAGCAAGAGAAGGCATGGAAGGACATATGCGAGCGATTGCTACATCTGTGCAAGACGCTTCCTTCCCAATAATTCTCCTTGTATCATTTGTCTTTGTAAAGTACATGTATATATTTTTTATTCTTTAGCACAATGTATCCTGTACTCAATCAATATTTATGAATAAAAGATGCACATTTTTGTAATGTCTTGTGTCATTTCTCCGTCTTTTCTTTCTTTTATTATCAGTATGCCACCTTAGTAACCATGATTGACGGACGATTGGGACGAGTATCCCGACTTTCTTAAGAAATAACGATGGCTTAGGCCGCAGGTTCAGATCTGCTGCCTAAGGCTTTTCAACTCTATAAGCCGTGAGGGTCTCATAGAGACTTTTCTCCCTACGGATCGAGAGGATCTCGCAGGTGGATTTTCTCCTTAGGAATCGTGAGGATTCCTAAGTGTGGTTTTCTCTTATAAGTCATAAGGATCTTATAAGAGAATTTTCCCTCTTACGAGTCGAGAGGATTCGTAAGTGGTTATTTCCCTCTTCGTCGAAATTCGACTTCGGAGAGTGAGACCCGTGAATAGTATGCAAGAGACCAGTTTGGATTGACTTGCAGGGCCCCATTGCTCAAAAAGCAAGCTTTCCTTGCTGTCTGAGACTTCTTCTTACAAATTGAGACGAATCGGGGATCTGTCCGCGGTTGTAGCGGAACAGTTGACATGAGTTAAGAAGTTTTCATCACGGAGTGTTTGTATCCATGAGTCAAGGAATTTGCTAGGGATTATTTATTTCCCAAGCGCCAAGGAGTATTTGTTTCCTTGGGGTTTGAAACGAGTCGAGGGTTCCTGCGGAGGCACTGGTGGCTCTGCGGGTCGACGCGGATCAGAAGGCTCTCGTCAAGGAGTGTTTGTATCCGTGAGTCGAGGAATTTTGCCAGGGATTATTTGTTTCCCAAGCGCCAAGGATTATTTGTTTCCTTGGGGTTTGAAACGAGTCGAGGGTTCCCACGGGGGCTCTGGTGGCTCTGCGGGTCGACGCGGATCAGGAAGCTCTCGTCAAGGAGTGTTTGTATCCGTGAGTCGAGGAGTTTGCTGGGATTATTTTTTTCCCAAGCGCCAAGGATTATTTGTTTCCTTGGGGTTTGAAACGAGTCGAGGGTTCCCACGGGGGCTCTGGTGGCTCTGCGGGTCGACGCGGATCAGGAAGCTCTCGTCAAGGAGTGTTTGTATCCGTGAGTCGAGGAGTTTGCTGGGATTATTTGTTTCCCAAGCGCCAAGGATTATTTGTTTCCTTGGGGTTTGAAACGAGTCGAGGGTTCCCACAGGGGCTCTGGTGGCTCTGCGGGTCGATGCGGATCAGGAAGCTCTCGTCAAGGAGTGTTTGTATCCGTGAGTCGAGGAGTTTGCTGGGATTATTTGTTTCCCAAGCGCCAAGGATTATTTGTTTCCTTGGGGTTTGAAACGAGTCGAGGGTTCCCACGGGGGCTCTGGTGGCTCTGCGGGTCGACGCGGATCAGGAAGCTCTCGTCAAGGAGTGTTTATATCCGTGAGTCGAGGAATTTTGCTGAAGTCACTGGCTTTTTCGGTTGAAATGAACCGGCGAGGTTTGGGGTTCGTCGCCTGACGGAATCCGCTGGGAAAGTATGATTCATTTTTTGTTTACGCCCTTGGATTGTATACAGGGATCGATGTGATCTTAACTGTAGGGCCAATGTTTTATCATTTCTTCTTTTTATTTTATTTTATTTCCGCGATGCTCTATCATTTCAGCTTTTATATCGCGAAGGTCGCGATTGCCCGATCATTTCGGCTATTTTTCGCGGTGCCCAATCATTTCGGCTTTTTATTTTATTTTTACCCGCTGCTTTTTATTGCGAGTTGTCCAATCATTTCGGCTATTTTGCATGCATACATTTTACTTGCTGCTTTTTATTGCAAGTTGCCCTATCATTTCGGCTATTTCGTATGCATGAGCGGCCTACTGGCTTTCGCCGTAAACCTGAAATTGGACACCGATTTCGGCATCAGCACCGCTACAACTGGGATATTAGCAGGAGCGAATCATCATTTGCCTCTGTCGTTGTCGAACAAAGGAGGCTTAGCGACCAGGGTTAGGGTCCTGTCGGCTAAGGCTTTTGACTTCATGAGCCGTAAGGGTCTCGTGAAGGTATTTCTCCCTACAAGTCGTGGGGATCTTGTAGGTGTATTTTCTCCTTAGGAATCGTGAGGGTTCCTAAGTGTTTTGTTCCTCTGTAAGTCGTAAGGATCCTACAGGAGGGTTTCCTCCTCATAAATCGAGAGTATTTACAAGGGTTGTTCACCATACAAACATATCCCTAGCCTCGGATGGGACTAAGTTAGGGAAATGTTTATTCGCGCCCGTGGATTGTATACAAGGGTCAATACTGAGCTACTTGTAGGGCAATGTCGAAAGTTGTGGGGGTTTGCTTAAGCACAGGTTTAGGTCTCTGTGACTTAAGACTTTCAAATCCTATGAGCCGTGAGGGTCCCATAAGAGAGTTCTCCTTACGAGTCGTGAGGATCTCGCAAGTGTATTTTCTCCTTAGGAATCGTGGGGATTCCTAAGTGTGTTGCTCCCTTGTGAGTCGTAAGGATCTCACGCGGGTGGTTTCTCCTTATAAGGTCGAGAGGACCCTATAAGTGTCTTTTAACGAGGTTGCGCCCTTTCGGGTTTTCACGAACACTCGCCGGTAGTCCTGCTGTTTTTACTCACGGAGCCCTTCCAGGTTTTCATCCGTGCCATTTTTTGCTTATGGACATAACCTTTTTTTTTAACCCTTTGTTATTGAGATCCTGACTTTTCAACTCCCCATATTAATAATAATTACGATATTTATAACAAGTATATATGGTTTTACCAAATCCCACTCCATATATCATATGGTGTTAGCAGCATACTCATTGGTAATACCTTGCATTGCTGAACCAAGCCACCAGCGTTCGAATCCCATACCCCACATACTTTTGTGCACTTGATTGTATCATGTTTGATAATACATGGAAATCTTTCTTGTTCTTTTTTTTTACGAGGTCGCGCCCTTTCGGGTTTTCACGAACACTCGCCGGTAGCCCTGCTGTTTTTACTCGCGGAGCCCTTTCGGGTTTTCATCCGTGCCTTTTTTGCTTATGGACATACCGTTTATTTTATTTTATTTTTATATTTTTTTTTATATCTCGTCAGCCTAACGATGCTGCGGTATTAGTTTAAAGACGTTTCGGTCTGTTATTAGTTTAAGGACATTTCGGTCCATCACTTGAGAAGGCGGGCTACTGCTGATAGAGTTTGAGCTTAGGAAGATAGCGAGCGGACATAGTCGTCGTTATCTACCATTGACCTAGGCTGTGGCTCATTAAGCATAGTATTTCTTTAAGAAGCGACCGTTTATTGGTCTAAAAGGCCTTTCGCCGTGCATGTCGATGAGGAGATAGGCCCCACCCTGGTAGACCTTATCTATGATGTACGGGCCTTCATAGTTTGGCTCGAATTTTCCTCGCTTGGCGCGATTGGGGATCATAGGCCTTTTGACCACTAGCACGAGTTCGCCTTGACGAAATGTCCTCGGTCGGGTCAATCTTTCGTATGAGCGCGTCATCTTTGCTTTATAAGCTTCCAGATTTTGTTGTGCTAGAAGCCGGATTTCATCAAGAGCGTCAAGCTCTTCAAACCGAAGATGAGCATTTTCTTCGTCTGTCAGCTCGTAGTGGACTGCCACTCGTAGAGAGGGTAATTCTATCTCGAGAGGGAGTACTGCTTCCGTCCCAAATACCAACGCGTATGGCGTCGTGTTTGTGGCCGTTTTAAACGTAGTTCGATACGCCCAAAGAGCCTCTTGCAACCTCTCATGCCAGTCCCTCTTGTTTCGGGACACCGTTTTCTTTATAATTTTCGTCAAGGTCTTGTTGAAGGCCTCGGCTAGACCGTTAGCTCGCGGATTATAAACTGAGGAATATCTCCAGTCTATATTGTGCTGTTATGCGAAGCGGCTAATTTTATGACTTCGGTAGGCTGGCCCATTATCAGAGATGATCCTTCTTGGGGTTCCAAACCGGTATATGACATGCGTTTTGAAGAAATGGAGGATGTTCTCCATCTTCACTTCCCTCAACGGTACCGCATCTGCCCATTTGGAGAAGTAATCAGTGGTCGCCAAGATGAAACGATGTCCCTTTGACGATGCTGGTTCGATGGGGCCGACTATGTCAGTTCCCCACATTTCGAATGGCCAACTAGCCAATGTTGGATGCAGTGGATTGGGATGCTGATGGATGAAGTCCCCATGAATTTGGCATGAATGACATTGCCTTGCGTATTCCAGGCAATCCTGCATCATCGTGGGCCAGTAGTAGCCCATCCGTTTTATCTTCAACTTCATCTTAGGGCCTGCTTGGTGGGAACCGCAGAGTCCGTCGTGAACTTCTTGGACGACCTTTCTGGCTTCGTCAGGTCCTAGGCATCTCAGCCACAGAGAATCGAATGACCTCTTGTATAGAGTATCGTTGACGAAGGCAAAAGAAGGAGCTCGTTTCACGAGCTGATGTCTTATGGACGCTTCTTCAGGTATTCGGTGGAACTTGAAGTAATCTATGAAGACTTCTCTCCAGTCTTCGGTCTTCTCATGATCTTTTATTTGTAGGGTCGCCGGCTCAGTTGCTCCCTTTTCTTCATATGATTCTGGAGGTATTTCTGCTGGGGAGAGCACTCGACGGCTTTGTATCACGATTCTAACGTCATCGAGGTTCTCGTCAGCTAATTCTTTAGCAAGTTTGGCCAGTGCGTCCGCTTTGCTGTTTTCCGCGCGCGGTATGCTCTCCAAAGTATAAGAGGGAATTTGGGTTAGCAGTTGTTGCACTTTTTCACCGTATTTTACCAATTCCGGTTTGCATGTTTGGTAATCGCCGTTCACTTGACTGACGACCAGTTGGGAGTCTGCATATATGAGGAGGCTTTCAATTCCCATATCAATGGCGATCTCAAGGCCTGCTATCAAAGCTTCATATTCAGCTTCATTATTCGTTCTCGGCTCTGTTAAGGAGAAGGCGAAGCGCATTATTCCTCCTTGTGGAGTCACAAAGATGAGTCCTACCCCCGATTTGATCATTGGCGTACTTTGTTTGTGCTTTTTCATGGAAGATGCTCCATCGAAATAAAGCTCCCAACGGGTATCACCACTGTCGATTGCGTCAAACGCATGTCTATCTGGCAAATCGCAATTTAAAGGAGAATCGGCAGGTATGGGATGCTCGGCAAGGAAGTCGGCGATGGCCTGGCCTTTTACTGCCCTGAGAGGTTGATATGTTATCGAAAATTCCATCAAGAGCAGGGCCCATTTAGCGAGTCGCCCTGTCAATATGGCTTTTGACATTAGATATTTGAGAGGGTCCACTTTTGAAATAAGACGGACTTCGTGCGCCAACGCATAGTGCCTAAGCTTTGTTATTGCGAAGATCAACGCCAGGCAGTGTTTTTCAATGGGAGAGTAGTTGCTTTCTGCCCCCAGCAGAACTCGACTTAAGTAGTAGAGTGCTCTTTCTTTCCCTTGGTCGTTCTCTTGTGCCCATAATGCGCCTAAGGAACCTTCGAGGGCGGTTGTATAAAGAATGAGAGGCTTCCCCTTAACCGGAGCAGCCAACACCGGCGGGTTCTGCAGGTATTGCTTGATCTCGTCTAGTGCGCTTTGGCATTTTTGATCCCAGACGAACGGGGTTCCCTTCTTCATCAAGTGACTATAAGGACGGCACTTTCCTGAAAGGTTGGCTATAAATCGCCGTATGTATGCGAGTTTCCCTTGGAGAGACCGCAGCTGTTTGAGAGTCCTCGGCGGAGGCATTTCCATGATCGCTTTAATCTTTGACGGATCTATTTCAATACCTCGGTGTCGAACAACGAATCCCAGGAATTTGCCTGAGGAAACTCCGAACGCACATTTAAGAGGATTCATCTTCAAGTTGTATAGCCGAAGGCGTTGAAATACAGTCTTCAGATGCTCGAGATGTTCCTCGTATGATTTGCTTTTAACCACGAGATCGTCGATATAGCATTCAACGATTTCGTGTATAAGGTCGTCGAAGATCTTTGTCATGGCCCTCTGATAAGTGGCACTGGCGTTCTTCAAACCGAAGGGCATCACTTTATAACAAAATATACCAAGAGGAGTCCTGAAGGCTGTGTGCTTCTGGTCTTCTGGATGCATCTTTATCTGGTTATACCCCGACGATCCGTCCATGAAGGAGAAAACTTCATGAGTGGATGTGTTGTCTATCATTAGTTCGGTGACTGGCACTGGGAAATCATCCTTCGGGCAAGCTTTGTTGAGATCCCGAAAGTCCACGCATACGCGCATCGTCCCATTTTTCTTCATTACTAGAACGATGTTGGCGATCCATTCAGGGTACTGAACTTCCTGGATGAAGCCGGAGTCAATTAACTTTTTGACTTCGGTATTTATGCTCATCTCAAGCTCGAGTCGCATTCTTCTCGGCGCCTGTTTGACTGGTTTGACGTTTTGGGATATTGCTAGTCTATGTACAGCAACTTCTGGATCTAGTCCCGGCATCTCGGAATAGTTCCATGCGAAGCAATCTTTATGCTGCACAAGGACGTCTTTTAACGCAGCCACCCTCTCTTCAGACAGCAGCTCGCTGACGAATGTCGGTCGCGGATCATTTACCGTCCCCAACTCGATTTTCCTGAGGTTGTCTGCGGTGGTATGTATTCCATCCTCCAGTTCTTTCGGTGCTGGGGAAGTTCTGAGATTACCTCATCGCTGCTGTTTTCAAAGCACCAAGGAAGGCTGTTCATGTCCTCGGACTCTTCTTTTAATATTGTTACCACGTGGCAAGTGCGAATTTTCTGCCAATCCCAATGCGGAGTTGGTTCTATCCTTGTGTTTTCGGGTTCGTGCTTTTGCGGCGGCGCTACCCTCCAGTTGTCAGACAACGCGAATTTGCCAAGCTGATATTGGTCCTCAACCCAATTCTTAAAGGTGAAGCAATCTTCAAGCGGATGCCCTACTACTCGATGGTAAGAGCAATAATTTGGGTTGGAGACTTCGCCCGCTTGCTCAGGGTGTTTAGACTCTGGCAGTGTAAGCATTTGATGTTTTAGAGCAAGATCAAGTATTTTCCTTGTTTTGTTCCGAGGAAATGAGTATGCTCGACCCATTTTCTTCATGAGGGCTAGGTCAATAACGCTCGACTCTCGGATGCGTGGCTTCTTAGCTCTGCTTTGTGGTTGTCGAGCGCCTTTCTTGCCTTTCGACTTGTTTTTGCTTTCGCATCGAACCTTTTTTGTAGCAGGTTGACATGGGGCAGCATCTTCGTTCTTTACTGCCTGTTGAAGGAGGCGCTGTGTCTTGGCTTTCTCATAGATTGCCATTTCACGATTGTGATCATCTCGGGCTTTTTGACTTGCATCCCTTATAAGTTTGCTCATCTGGTCTTCAAACGATGGACTGGGCGGTTTTGCATCAGGAACTTTTGCTGGCTCAGGATTAGCGTCTTCCCATTGAGCGTCCGCCTTTTCATCGAAGTCATACATAACATAACAGCTGTTTACTAGCTCCCGTTTCTTTGACCGGATGTACCCAAGCCCTTTTGTTTCTATTCTTCCGTTAGGCAGTTTGCATTGAGTCCCGGGAACGTTCCAGACCTTGTCATAGAATTTGGCTTTTCTAACGGTCTGTGTGAAGGATATCCCCTGGCGTTTCAGCAGTTTCTTCAAACCTTTGGTATAATATCTGGGAAGACGGATAGGCTGAAGCCTGTCGAGCGTAGGATCCACGCCATGCCAAATTTCTTTTTCCACCTTATTTTCTTCAGAACGGTAGAATAGGATTGCCTTCTCGCCTTTCCGTCCGGGAGGGATATAGAATGTCTGCAATTCTTCTACGCTGTTGGTGTCGAGTGCATCCAGTTCTTTGTAATGTTCAAGCGGCACCATGGTTATCTGCAGACTTCGCTCTTCATCAGCGGAAACCCGTATCGAAGGCCGAGCAGGGAATACAGCATGTACTTCATCCTCTGAATCACTACCGAAGATCAATGAAGGAACGGATGGTCCCGGCCTGGTGGATTGGGATGGACCTGAATAAATGATATCCTCCTCCTCCTCGGTGTCACTGCCGAAGACAGGGATGGTGGCGTTAGTTTTGTTCTCCGGCTTGGGACACCTTTCCGTATCTTCGAAACTCGGTAAGAAGTATTTGGCATCTTCATACTTGCGAACTTCGTTTACGGAAAACGGATTCAACTCTCCCGCCACTGTGTATTCGAGGCCATCCCTAGAATACTTCATGCACTGATGCTGTGTAGAAGGGATGATATTGTACTCGTGTAGCCATGGTCGGCCGAGCAGAGCATTGTAGCACGTCTTGGCGTCTATAACATGGAATTTGATGTCTGTGACGAGCAACCCGAAGCGCAGTGTCAATATCACAGATCCAAGAGTCTTTGAGGATTGGGAGTCGAAACCGGAGATAGTGATCTTGTCCCGGGCGAGGTGTTGGACGCTCATGCAAATTTCTTTTAACACCCGTACATTGAGTAGATTGACAGATGATCCGTTATCGACCAAGATTTTGCCTATCTTTATGTCATGGCAGTATCCTGAGACATAAAGGGGACGATTGTGTTCGCACGTCCCGAGGAGAAGGTCTTCATCGCCGAAAGCAACGTCGGCTGTGTGCACCTCTTCCAATTCATCCTTCATCTTTTGTTCGGCCAGGAAAGCTTGGAACTGGTCCGGATCTTGTAGCGCCTTAATCAAAGAGTCTCTCGCCTCCTTTGATAGTAACAAGGCATCAAGGACGCTGAGCTGAGAGGGCAGTTTCCTCAGATATGCCAGAACGTTGTAATCCACCTTACTTCTCTTCAGCGGGTTTTCGGCGTTTAGCTCTTCCAGAACTTGGTCATCTAAGACGATGTCTTCAGAGACCTTTTCTTTCCCTTTATCTTTTCTATTCGAGGGTCCGAGGCTCTTTTCAGGCAGTGTCCGATTCCGCAGCCGGATATTTTCGCAAACCACTGGCTCCTCTTCTTTTCCCGAAGTTGACTCTTTAAAGAGAGGGGCAAGTTCTAGATCCTCATCAGAGTCGCTCCCAAATATAGGCACTTGTGACCCGGTAGTGTTAACCATGTGACAATTGCCGGCAGTTCTTTCAAACTCTTTGGTCGTGTTTCTTTGCTCCCGACGAATTTTACGCTTTTCCCGTTTAAAGCGTTGTTGATTAGCGACGTATCTTTGCCACCATCCATTGAAAGCTTTGCAATCTTGGGTGGGATGCGAGACCTTCTGATGATATAAGCAATAAGAGGGGTGCATTTCTGCCACACCAGTCATTTTTCCTTCAGAGGATGGTAGTTTCATACCCATTGATATGGCCTTAGCAAACCTCTTTTTTATCTTGAATTGGCTTTTGTCAGCGGTGAAGGCATTTTGCTCCAGCGGGATCATCTCAGCTCTTTCCTCAAGTCTCTGGCGCTTGGCCCTTTCGAATATAGCCGTCTCGCGTTCTTGATCAGCTTTACTTTTCAATCGAGCTTCACTAAGAAACGCGTCAATCATTTCGATTGATAACTCCGGAACCCTTGACTCAGTATTTGCCCCCGGCGCTTTAGTGCCAGAAGTCCCTTCATCGTCCGTGGTCAAATGGAAGATCATATGACAGCTTGCCACATATTCCTCGGATTCATCCGATGAACTTTCTCCCTCGTCTTCTTTTTGAACGACGTGATCAAGGAAATCTTGGAGCGTAATGGGAGTCCGCGCCTTTTGGTTGTATTCATCTAGTGCGTCGATTTGCTTTTGTAAGTCCGTGCGCTTGTTGCCAAGCTTCACGGGCTTCTTAGATTTCTTCTTCTTCTTCTTTTTCGAAGATTTTGACGGCTGGTTATGAACGCTTGAACTACCACCATCGGTCTTCGGAGTCGGACGTGGCTTCAACATCCCCTCTATAACCTGCGGTTCTAAGGGGTTCTTCCACTTGACCGCTGGACAGGTCTGAAGATCATTTAGCATTCTCCTCGTTTTGGCTGATAATACAACCTCCCAAGGAGCTTCTTCAATGACGGAGCATATTGCCCCCGGCGTATTCGTCCCTTTAGAGGTGTGGGGCTGCGGGGGATTCACCTTCCATTTGTCGGATAGCGCAAATTTGCCCTGGCGGTACTGGTTTTCAAGCCAATTTTTGAAAACGTAACAGTCTTCGATCGGATGTCCTAGCACTCGATGATAAGGGCAGTAATTAGGCTCGTTGACGTCACTTGGTTGCGACGGGCGTTTTGGATCTGGCAGATTTATGAGTCTGTTGCGCAATGCCAGCTCGAATAGCCTCCTCGTTTTATCACGGGGGAAGGAGTAAGCACGTCCCATCCTGTCCTCAAGGGATACGTATGGGCGCGTATTGTTTGGATGAGCAACCGGCTTCGAGTCGCTCGGTTGTTGTTGGGCATTAGCGACAATGATCGCTTTTCCCTTTCCTTTATCGTTTCGGGAGTCTGGCTTCGGGAGAGGGGGTTTATGGCCCATCTGGTCCATCTGCGCCAATTTGTCGATCAAAGCCTGGAAGAAAGTCGGCTTGAAGAACATCATAAACTATGAAATGGTTGCTTGTGGATCAAGGGTTCCAACAAACATTCCCACCGCAGGGGCTTCTTCTATGCGCTGTTCACACTTAGACCATAGATTACGCCACCGTATAGCGTACTGAACCCATGTCTCGCCGGGTTTTACCCTGGCGTTAATCAGCGCCGTCATCGGAGTACGCTCACTGGCACTTGCAAAACGTTGGGTGAAGAGCAGCTCCATCTCTGCAAAGGTTTTAATAGAGTCGTTGGGGAGCTCGGAATACCATTCGAACGCCGTATCTGATAGGCTTCCAACGAACTGGCGAAGCAAAAGCTTATCGTCGCCGCCGGTGTTACCGCAAAGCGCCCTGAACTGGGCAACATGTTGATGGGGATTGCCGGTCCCTTTGTAGACATGAAACTTGGGAATTGTGTAACCCAACGGGTATTTGATTTGGTCATACCAGCCTGGATACGGTCGCCCCGTTTTTACGACGTGGCCGGCTGCTTCGGCCGCGTGATGAACCTTTATTTGCTGGGCTATATATTCGTCCAGATCAGTTTTAGAGATTGTATCCTCTCTAGCCGTTGATAAAACGGGCTGAGGGTTTGATGTCTCTCCCCTATCATCCCCAAGGACAATCGGGGGTTCTTCAGTTGGGGGATCTGGTTGTATCATCATCCCTATCATGTCCTGGAAGAGGAGGCCCATACGCTGTATATTGGCTGCTTGTTCAGCAGCCTCTTTGTCTCTCTTTTCCAGTACTCGGCGGAGGAACTCGGCGTCGGTCTCTTCCCCTTGGCGTTCATCTAAGGACGTCCCAGGGTTCTCTTTTGGCTCCGTGAGTGCAGCCATTGTAGTCATCATCTCCTGGAGCTTTTGTTGCTGCTCCTGAGCCTTGGTCACTGACCGGGTAAGCGGTCGGTGACCCGTAGAAGTACGACTTTCTTCCTTTCCAGAAGCCATATAGACCGTATGAACCGTTATACCCCCTGACTTGGGGCGTTTAGGTTCACCGCTTTTAAACTTTGTCAGCGTCACGGGAGCTTTCTCTGGCCTTTTCCTTTTGTGGACCATTGAGGTTGAAGGAGCCGTTGTTGCCCCCTGCTGTTTAATGGGGCGGTTTTTGTCCTTTTCCACCTTTGCCTTTTTCTGGCGACGAAAGTGGTCTGGGTCAATCACGGAGTCTTGAACCCTCCGCCAAACTTTATAAATTTTTGACGACAGCCGCTGAGGGGGCTGTTCCTGCTTTGTCTCCGGAGCTTTTTCCATAGGCGGAGGAGATCTTTTCAATGTAGCAATCGGAGAGTTCTTTCTCACCTTCCTCAGCAATTCAAAGCTGTTCCCAGTTAGAACAGCAGCGTTGACCTCCACCACTGGAGTAGGTGGGGTTAGCCCTGAGGGGGAGTTGCCCCTGCTTTCCTTACTCATTGCCAATGGCGACGTCGCGCACGACGAGCAGTTGGGACTGGCTCGGAAATCGAGATGGTTTCTTGCTGCCCCCTATTTGAGCGTGGGGTAACTGCCGATGTCAGCCTATCGAAGACTGATGCCTTTTGACCAGCTGGGGGAGGAGTGGGAACCGTCAATCTTGTGAAGACCGACTCTCTGATTGGAGAAGCCGCTTTAACGACTTCCAAAGCAGCGGCCGTTGCCCTCTTTGGGACGGCCACTTTATAGTTCTGACCTAGCCTGGTGAAAACGGAGGCTGTTGGTTTAGTAGCAGGCGACCCGTTGACAGGGGTCGTGGTAGCAGTGAGCCGGTCAAATACCGACTTCTTGTTCACTTCCGGTGCAGGTGTCGGCATAGAGAAGCTTGTAGGTGGGACCATGGTCCCAAAAAACAGGCCAGTGGTGGCCTGGGTCACCTGTTCAACCGGCAGAGCGAGGAAAGAGGCCGCTTGGGGCCCATATGTTACACCTCTCGGTGAGGTGGAGCGTCCGTTGCAGTGGCATTTCGAGCAGTTGGTGCAGTTGAAGGCCATTGAATCTTGAGTTCTGCGCCAGACAAAAGACCAAATCTTAGCAACTTGAAATCTGAAGGCAACCATTTAACAAACCGCGATTGGTTCGCGAAGACGACACACGAAGTGTGGAGTGGAAAGAGGAAGAGGTCCCACTGGGCGTGCCAGAATCTGTTCCCCTCCGAACGGCGGCCCGGACTTCGCGTCCGTTGCCCGAGGTTCGGGGCAGATGCTATTTGGTTTTATCCGTCTATCTCTCCGAAGATGCCAAGTTGATTTATGGCACCATGTATCAGAGGTTTAGACAAATGCGGCCGATGTAGCAGACTTCGTCAGATTCCCCCTCAGGGTGAGGGGTTTTTGATTGTGGGGACGCTCTTCCCTGCAGGCGCAAGCCCCTGCAGTTAATTACGCTACCGCATCGCGGTAACAACTTTCTCCTTCTCCAGAATTTCACTTCGTGTCGTGTGTGTTTGTTTTGTTTGTGGTTGCCCGTGGATTGTATACGGAGACTGAGTAATGCCGTCGCCCGTAGGACGTGGATTAGTCCAAATCCGTGTTTACTTTGATTTGGGTTTGGTGTTTTAGTTTAAGGATACATTAGTCGCGTTGCGGCTAAGATCAACTTAAACATTCGTCAAGGATACGTTAGTCCTGTTTTGGACTAAGATCGACTCGACGTAGTGATTAATTTAATGTATGGCCATCGGGACTCATCACCTCTCTGACGTCGTTGAAGGATTACAACGACATGTATCAGAGGAGCTCGGAGATGTACCCTCGAACCAGAGTTCATTGGGAGTTTTATAATCCATTTGAATGTTTAAGGATACGTTAGCCGTATTTGGGGCTAAGATCAACTTAAACGGGACCGTTTAGATCCGGCAAAAGAGCGTTTGGAGGCTCTATTGTTCCAGTTTAAGGACGTGGTGGTCCATCGCCAGTTTAAGGACGTGGTGGTCCATCGCCAGTTTAGGGACATGGTGGTCCATTATTAGTTTAAGGACGTCTCGGTCCGATATTAGTTTAGGGACGTTTCGGTCCAATATTAGTTTAAAGGACGTTTCGGTCCAATATTAGTTTAAAGGACGTTTCGGTCCGATATTAGTTTAGGGACGTTTCGGTCCAATATTAGTTTAGGGACGTCTCGGTCCGATATTAGTTTAAGGACGTTTCAGTCCAATATTAGTTTAGGGACATTTCGGTCCGATATTAGTTTAGGGACGTTTCGGTCCACGAGTTTAAGGACCCCGCAGTCCATATGAGTGTGTGGTCATTGGGACTCGTCACCTCTTTGACGTCGTTGAGGGATTACAACGATGGATGTCAAAGGAGTTCGGAGATGTACCCTCGAACCGGACGTAAATCGATTTAGGAGAGCCATTTTGCTTAATCAATTTAATTTAAGGACTTATGGCCACGATTGGGCTAAGTCCATTGCTTTTGCATTTCTTTTGCTTTTATTTGGGCTTTGCCCAATGGGGATGCAGAGCATCAACTTTATTTGGACTCTGTTCTTTATAAATGATGCAGAGCATCAATTTGATTTGGGCCCAGCTCTTTTATTGCTTTGCAATTTATTTTGGCCTGCTAGGTCTTTTTTGATTTGGGCCTGGCCCTTTATGAAATGCATTGCATTTGTGCAGAGCACCAAGAATCTTTTAGATTCAAGAAAAGAAGTGCAGAGCACTTTTTTGATTTCTTGATCTAAATTTAGATCAAAGAAAAGAAAAGAAAGAAATCTTTTCTTTCTTTCTGTTTCAAAGAACCAGAGGTTCATAGCAAGTGCAAGGCACTATTTTTATTATTTTTATTTATTTATTTATCTGAGAACCAGAGGTTCATAGCAAGTGCAAGGCACTATTTTTATTATTTTTATTTATTTGTTTATCTATTGAAGATCACTGATCTTGTTTTCTAGATCAATGATCTATTCTTTAAGAGAATTTTCTCAAAGGTTTTTACCTTTCTTTTTGTGTTCTTCAGAAATTCTCAAGAGTTCTCTCCTCTTTTTTTTTATCCAATTGTCTATGTAATTGTCTATCTTTGAAATGGGGTCTGGGGTCCTTTTTATAGTGCTCAAAGATCAGTTAAATTTGTTAAAATGATCTTTTCTGAGTGATTCGGGGAATTTTCCCCACTGTTGGATCTTTGATCCAAAGGCCCCTGTTTTACAGAAGAAATCTTCTTGTTTTAACAAGAACAGAAAAGATTTCCATAAATCATCATTCTGTTATTGCGCAACTCACCAGCGCGTGACACGTGTCGCGCAGTAAGGCGTTTGCGCAGCTGTGCTTGCGCAACTGCGCAGACACGTGTCGCGCAGTCAAGCGCTTGCGCAGCTGAGCTTGCGCAACTGCGCAGACACGTGTCGCGCAGTCAAGCGCTTGCGCAGCTGTGCTTGCGCAACTGCGCAGACACGTGTCGCGCAGTCAAGCGCTTGCGCAACTGCGCAGACACGTGTCGCGCAGCGGTGCGCTTGCGCAGTTGTGCTTGCGCAACTGCGCAGACACGTGTCGCTTGCGCAACAGTGTTTGCGCAACTGCGCAGACAGGTATCGCGCAGCGGTGCGCTTGCGCAGTTGTGCTTGCGCAACTGCGCAGACACGTGGCGCGCTGTGATGCACTTGCGCAACAGCGTTTGCGCAACTGCGCAGACACGTATCGCGCAGCGGTGCGCTTGCGCAGTTGATCGTTGTTTTTGCTTTTTAAAGAGCCTTGCTCTGATTGGACGCACTGCCTTGGGCGTTGTGCTGCCGAGTCAACTTCTGACACTTGGCAAATTGCGCACTGCGCACGGGATCTGAAGCGTTGCTTCAAAATTTTGAATTTTCAAAATTCAAACAGGGCCTTGCTCTGATTGGGGAAACAAGCACGATGGTTTGTAAAACATTCTTTTGGGACAAAATACAACATTACATTTAAATACCCTAAACTTATAAAACTGTTTTCTTTAAAAGTGTATTAATTAATTCCATACAAATTACGTCCTTACACCCCTTTTTTAAGGAATACGAATAGGATGGTGCGGATTATCGCATGTTCTCAGTTCTAGTAGGGCGGGATTCAGACCTCCTCACGGAGCATTCGAATTCTGATGGAATTTTTATTACAATTTTAAAAAAACGAGATTTCTAGAATAAATAAAATTATATTTTTAATTGATAATTATATATGTAAATATTATCAAAATATCTATTTTTCCATGTTTCCAAAATCCAAGAAAAGAATCCAAAAATTTCATGAAAATACCATCCAAGTTCAATACAATTTCAATATTACATTGAAATACCATATACAATTATTACTAGGTTATATCAACTAGAAAACACTTCACATTTAAAAATCACCTCCATGAAAACCTTAAAGACGATAACTAAATACTTGAGAACTATTTTGAAAATATATCAAAACTATTTTTATATAAAACTCCCTCAAGTTATATCAATTTACAATAAGGACCCTAGTAAACATAGCTTTAATTGGGACTAGTTCTCTTGAGTCTCGGGGAGCTGGAGAATATGGGTGCTTGCCTATATAAGGTAGACAACCTAAAGACGGTGTTATCAATACGGTAATTGTCTTGGAAAAAGACACAAATCCTGTCGTCCATGTACAGCAGTTACCGATAACATCAAAACTAACTCAGGACTTCAATTTGTTTTAAAGTGTCGACTCAAACAGAGTCTCGGTCTAATCAATCTGACTTGAATTCAATTCAAGTATAACTCCATTACAACATGAATCCGTTTATACCAGAATTCAATCTATATCAACATGACTCAACTGAGCCGAGCCATGGATATACTCTGATTACATTTATATCCATTCCGTTTACATGATATCATGGTTTCGGCAAGTCGTCCATTTATAAAACAAAACAATACAATCAATACAAAATATATTATGGGGTTTTTAAAGGGATAGACCGGTACAGAACATGTTAAAGGTGGCACGAGATAGTCACTAAAAGACGTAATTACATCCATGTAGTTATTCCGTGGTATTATCGACGGAGCCCGGTACTACGGGTTACCAAAGTCTACGATGTAAGTTGGACTCCTCTCGTATACACTGGCATATTCTGTACCAAGCTACAAACAACTGCGTTAACATAAACAATCAAATATTATACAATTATATTCTCCCACCTATCTATTCTATTTCTTTCTTCCTTTGGGACTTACCGAGCGATTGTTCGCTGACGACATTCCTATTCTCTTCTTTCTTTGGAATGTTGTCAGGAGGATCCGACTCTGAAGAGTTCGAGACCAGCCAGGAGCACTTGGAGCAGTTCACAGAAGACCCCGAGCATTGACTTTACTTGTATTCACTTTACTTTCAGTTCATGCCATTGTTTAGGTATTGCATTCCAGACATGTATTTACTTTTCTAGTATTGTATTGTAAAGAAATGTTTAATCAATAAAAGTTGTTGTTCTTTTACATCTCTTCTTGTGTACTTTATTATATTGCTTGGTTACGCTTAACGTGTTTACTTCTGAGTAAATACGTCGCGTGGCTAGTCGCGCCTCCTTACCCGTACACTGGAAAGCGGGGCGTGACAGGTGTAAGTGATCAAAGAGCACTTCTACAGGATTGCAATAATATATGGTTAATACAAGAAAATGGTATCTACATTGAAGCAAATAAATGAGAAATCTTTACCTTCCAAAATTCGGGGAGACGCACAAGAGAGGGGAGGAACCGTGACAGTCAGAGAAATGACTGGCGGTAATTCTTCAGTCAGTACATCATCAGGATTTACCACGCCTATTCTCAGAATAAATGAGATATCATTTGAGATGTCTAGCGGGATTAAAACTCAAAGATAATAACCCAAGAAGTACCTGACAGGGTAGAAACCGAGACAGTGCCCGAACCGTCACCAGTTGTGACGGCTCCCTTGGTTTCCATTGGGAAAGTAGATTTAGCATCCACACCTTCATCCCCTGACTCAATAAGGGCTGTCATAATGCTTGCATCACCCGCCGATATCAGGGATCCACAGGGGGAAGAAGCGGCAGTCAGAACGATCCCAGATTCCATAGAAAGGTTGGCCACTTCAGGCTCTTTAGTCGCCGGCACTTCACCTGCCACGCCATCACCTAAACTTGGCCGAGTTAAATAATGGGTGTGTTAGATGCAAGAAAAAGACTGTTACTAAGAACTGTGCATTGTTCTACCTTGAAGCAGTTGTTCAATCTCTTCTCGGGCCGCAAGCACAATATGTCTATGGCCAGTAGACAGGGCAGAAGGAACGTTCACCGTAAGAATGCTAAAGCGTTGAGCATTACTCGAACCCGTGCCCGCAGCCAAGAGAGCCCGACGTTCCCTCGCAGCGTGCTTTCTACGCCTCCTCTCAGCCTGGGTGTTCCCTGATTAAAAATCAGAAAAAAAAAACTTCAAAAGAGGCATCACGTGCTCACACGTGACCAATGGTCACGTGTTGACACGTGACGGCTAAAGCAGCAGCGCAAAATAGTGCAGTGAAAAAAGTCCATTCGGAGGTCACGTGCTTACACGTGACCAAGGGTCACGTGCTCACACGTGACCAAGGGTCACGTGTCAACACGTGACTGGCTTTAAAAGCCTCACGGTTTAATAGAATTAAATTCTAAAAGATCATTTAAAATCTTTCCAAAATGGGAAAGAATTATGGAGAACCGTTAGATTAAAATCCAAGGGTGATTAAAAGTCACCAGTTTATGGAAAAATCTTAGACAAGGAAAGATTTCCCCTAAATCTCACCAGAAATAACAAATAGAATATCTTTGGATTAAACATCCAACGGTGAATAAAATTCACCTAATAATCTAAAGGCTCGGATTAATGATGAAAACAAATCAAATCTTTCAATGAGAGATTTGCTAAACAAATTGATTCTCTTCCTCCTCCTATAAATAGGAGTCGAGATAGAGAACTGGAGAGAGAATTTTGGAGTGGAAACTTTGGAGAGAATTTTTGCATCTTGAAAATTCAGAAAGAAAACCCTAGGTGAGAAAAAGAAAGGGGATCAAAACTTCAGAAAAAAGATAATTTAATTCTCAGAAATCTAAGAGTTTAACTCTTTTGCAAAGAATTTAGTTTCTTCCTCTAGTTAAGGATCTGCAAAGAGCACATCTCCCCATAAGTTGAGAATTTAATTCTCATCGGGTTGAGATCCTGCCATGCAGATCCAAAACTTAGAGGGGGAAACGAGTTTAGAGAATTTAATTCTCCCAAAGCAATAGGAATTTAATTCCTTCCAAGATAAAATTAGGGTTTAACCCTATATGAGAATTCAATTCTCCAAAACTATAGGAATTTAATTCCTTCAAGATGGACAGAACTAGGGTTTAACCCTAATCGAGAATTTAATTCTCTCAAAGCTCACAGGAATTTAATTCCTCTAAAAATGAAATTAGGGTTTCACCCTATACCAGAACTTAATTCTTTACATATATGGGAATTTAATTCCTCTAAAAAGAAAATTAGGGTTTAACCCTACCTTAGGAATAAAAATCTTCCAAAGAAAATAGGAATTTAATTCCTCTGAAGTCATAGTTGAGATTAAACTCACAGAGAATTTAATTCTCAAAAAAATAAAGAGATCTTCAAGCATGCAAAGAACCAGGGTCACGTGACCCCTGTAAAGATCCACGGAGAAGAACTCAGAGGCAACGCCTCACGTGCTCCACGTGACTCCTGAAGCACAGAAAGAAAAAGCAAAAGAAATAGAAGCTATGGGCGCTCTCACGAGTTACCACGTGACCCCTTGGCAAATCAGCACACAAATCCCCGTCACGTGTCAGCACGTGATGCTCCAAAATAAAATATAAAAAGTATTCAATACTTTTTTTTGCAGAACATAATAAGGGGAATCTGGTCCCACCTTTGGGCGCTCTCACGTGTCCACATGTGACCCCTTTTTCTTTAGTGTTTTGACATTAACTCGAGATCTTTATTCCCAGTGTTTAACACTGATTGTTCTTTTAGTGTTTAACACTATTTTTCTGTCTTTAGTGTTTAACACTTTTGTTATTTAGTATTTAACAATACTTTTAGCCAAATTGGCTAATCTTTCAGAGGCAAAGCCTCCCCTTCAACTGAATCTCAAAATTGAATAACATCCAGAGCTATAATGCTCGGTCGAAGATAGAAATGTTATCAAATCCCTCAAAACTTTTGTGGACCGGAACCAAACAAATGTCAAATAGTCCAACAACGGGCCAGACTTAATTGGACTTAGCCCAAGTTGGCCATAAGTCCTCAATCCAGACTTAACTGAGCCAATGTGCTCATAATATAATTGATCTTGGTTCCAAATTGGGCTACAGATCACTTAATCCACCTTGGTTCAAGGGTACATCTCTTCACTCCTTTGATATATATCGTTGTAATTCCTCAACGTCTTCAAAGAGGTGACGGGTCCAACAACCATACACTTCACGGACTGTGGGGTCCTTAAATTCATGGACTATGATGTCCTTAACCTTGACCGTAATGTCTTAAAACTAACGACGGACTGTGGGGTCCTTAAAATCATGGACTATGATGTCCTTAACCTTGACCGTAATGTCTTAAAACTAACGTCGGACTATGGGGTCCTTAAACTCATGGACTATGATGTCCTTAACCTTGACCGTGATATCTTAAAACTAATGTCGGACCGTGGGGTCCTTAAATCCACGGACTATGATGTCCTTAACCTTGACCGTGATGTCTTAAAACTAACACTGGACCACCATGTCCCTTAACTGGTAACCGACCGTAATGTCACTAAACTAAAACAACAGAGCCCACCTCCCCTAATTGCTCTTTTATCGGATCTAAACGATCCCGTTAAGTCGATCTCAGTCTAACATTAGACTAACGTATCCTTAACGAACGTTTAAGTTGATCTTAGTCTCAAATGAGACTAACGTATCCTTAAACCCAAACCCCCAAACCCAAATCTAAGAAGATACGGATTTGGACTAATCCACACCCTACGGGCGACAACATAAATTAGTCTCCGTATACAATCCACGGGCAACCAAACACAAAAACAAACACCCACGACACGAAGTGACCATATGGAGAAGGAGAAAGTTGTTACAGCGGTGCGGTAGCGTAATTAACTGCAGGGGCTTGCGCCTGCAGGGAAGAGCGTCCCTACAATCAAAAACCCCTCAAACGAGGGGGAATCTGACGAAATCTGCTACATCGGCCGCATCCGTTTAAACCTTCGATACATGGTGCCATAAATCAACTTGGCATATTCGGAGAGGTGGACGGATAGCACCTATTAGCATCTGCCCCGAATCTCAGGCAAGACGTCTGTCGCGCCGTCTTTCGGAGGGGAACAGATTCTGGCACGCCCGGTGGGACCTTTTCCTCTTTCCACTCCACACTTCGTGTGTCGTGTTCGCGAACCAATCACGGTTTGCTAATGGTTGCCCTTGGGTTTCGAGGTACTAAGAGTTGGCGTTTTGCTTGCTGCAGAAAGCAAAGGATAAATGGCCGGCACCTGCTCAAAGTGTTCTACATGCAACTGCAACCTACGCTCCGCCTCGACTGGTGGCATAACCTACGAGCCCCAGACGGCTTCCCTTTTCACGATGCCCGTAGAACAGGTCACCCAAGCCACCACAGGGTTTTTTTTCGGGACCATGCTCCCGCCAGCGAGCTTCACCGTGCCTGTACCCGTATCAGAAGCTCCCAAGAAGTCGGTCTTCGATCGACTTGCTGCTACCACGGCCCCTCTCAACGGGTCGTCCGATTCCAACCCCTCGGTCTTCACCAGGCTGAACTCGAACTCCAAAGGGCCCACCAAGAAGCCTATAATACCTGAAGTGGCCATCCCAAAGAAGATAGCCGTCCCTGCTCCTGAAGTCATCAAGACGGCTTCTCCTGCTAGAGGGTCGGTCTTTACAAGACTAACCACTCCCACTTCCGCTCCCGCTCAGAAATCTGTTTTTGACCGGTTGGACACGGCTTCTCAACGGACGTCAGTCTTCAAGAGGCTGACACCAGCAACGGCCCCTCACCTGCACAAGGGGCAAGACCAAGCCATCGCTGAACCAACCCCAACAACTCGTCACGCTCGACGTCGCCACTAGCGCCGGGTAAAGAAGGCTGGGGGCAACTCCCCCTCTGGGCAAACTCCACCAGCTCTAACGGTGGAAATTAATGCTGCTGTTCCAACCGGGAACAGCTTTGAGCTGCTGAACAGGGTACGCAGGAATTCGCCAACTGCTGTGCTCAAAAGATCTCCTCCACCGGTAGAGACCGTCGTAGAAACAAAGCCGGAGCAGTCCCCTCAGCAGCTGTCCTCCAAGATCTACAATGTCTGGCGGCAGGTCCGAGACTCAGCGATCGATCCAAATTTCTCCCGCCAGCATAAAAAGGTGAAGGTCCAACAGGAAGTAAGCCATCCTGCCAAGCCACGAAAAGCTATCTGGGTGCCCACCTCGACGGCTCCCTCAACTTCGACCGCTCATAAGAAGAGAAGGCCGGAGAAAGTCTCTACGCCTGCGACAAATGTCAAAGACAGTGAACCTAAGCGCCCTAAGTCCGGGGGCATGGTGGTGCACACCGTCTACATGGCGTCCGGGAAAGAGGATAGCCGTATATCCACAGGTCATCGGCCGCTTACGCGATCAGTGACTAAGGCTTAAGAGCAGCAGCAGAAGCTCCAAGAGATGATGACCGCGATGGCCACACTCACCGGGCCAAAAGAGAGCCCAGAAGCATCCTCGGATCAACGCCAGAAGCAAGAAACTGATACCGAATTCCTTCGGAGAATACTTGAAAAGAAGGACAAAGAGGCTGCGGAACAAGCAGCCAATATAAAACGAATGGCCCTTCTCTTCCAAGACATGGTGGGCATGATGATCCAGCCGGATCCCCCAGCCGAAGATCCTCCAGTAATAATTGAAGATGACAGAGGAGAGACATCGAATCCTCTACCGTCTCTGTCAACAGCCAAAGAGGATACAATCTCTAAAGCTGCCCTGGATGACTATATAGCTCAGCAGATACGAGTTCACCAAGCGAACGAAGCGGCTGGACAAGTTGTTAGAACTGGACGACCGTATCCAGGGTGGTACGATCAGATAAAGTACCCGCTGGGCTATACAATCCCGAAATTCCATGTTTACAAGGGGACAGGCAACCCCCATCAACATGTTGCCCAGTTCAGGGCTCTTTGTAGAAACACCGGCGACGATGATAAGCTCCTGCTTCGCCAATTCGTCGGCAGTTTATCGGAGACGGCATTTGAGTGGTACTCCGAACTTCCAAACGACTCCGTCAAAACTTTCGCAGAGATGGAGTTGCTATTCACCCAGCGATTCGCAAGCGCCAGCGAACGCACCCCAATAATGACGTTGATCAATGCCAGGGTGAAACCGGGCGAGACATGGGTTCAGTACGCAATCCGATGGCGGAATTTGTGGTCGAAGTGCGAACAACGCATCGAAGAAGCACCAGCGGTGGGCATGTTCGTAGGCACCCTAGACCCTCACACAACTAATTCACAGTTCATGATGTTCTTCAAACCGACCATGTTCCAGGCTTTAATCGACAAGCTAGCCCAGATGGGTCACAGACCGTCTCCCCCAAAGCCGGAACCGCGGAATGATAAGGGTAAAGGGAAGGAAACCTTCGTCGCGAATACCCAACAGCAGCCCAGTGCCCCAAAGCTAGCAGATCAATTGGAAGAGAGACGACGCTATTACAATGAGAAAATGAAGCGTCCTTACTCATTCCTACGGGACAAAACAAAGAGGTTGTTCGAGCTGGCGGTACGCAACAGGCTTATCAACTTACCAAATCCAAGGCGACCGCCACAACCCAGTGAGGTGAATAATCCCAATTATTGCCCTTACCACCAAACGGTAAGCCATCCGATTGAGGATTGCTTCGTCTTTAAGGGATGGATAGAGGATCAGTACATACAAGGCGAGTTTGCATTGTCTGAGAAATGGAAGGTAAACACGCCACAACCGCACACTCCTAAGAAGACGGATACACCGGGGGCAATGTGCTCTTTTGTTGAAGAAGCCCCATGGGAGGTCATGCTCTCAGCCAGGACCAAAAGGATGCTGAATGATCTTCAGACATGCCCAGCGATCAGGTGGAAGAACCCGCTAGAACCCGAGATCATCGAGGGAACGCTGAAGCCACGCCCAACTCCAAGGATTGGTGGTGATAGCCAAAGCGTTCACACCCAGCCGTCAAAATCTTCGAAAAAGAAGAAGAAATCCAAGAAGCCCGTGAAGCCTGGTGACAAGCGCACGGACTTGCAGAAACAGATCGACGCGCTAGAAGAGTACAACCAAAAGGTGCAGACTCCAATCACGCTCCAAGAGTTCCTCAGCCACGTCCTTAAGGACAAAGATGATGGAGAAGACTCGTCGGATGGGTCTTAGGAGTACATGGCAGGTTGCCACGTGATCTCTCACTCATCGATAAACGATGAAGAAATTTCGTGCACTGAGAAGCTGGGGGCAGATCCTAAGCCGAAGCTTCTGGGGCCATCGGATGAAATAATTGATGCATTCCTGAACACGGCTCTTTTGAAAAGTAAAGCTGATCGGGAACGCGAGACGGACATATTTGAAAGAGCCAAACGCCGGCGACTAGACGAAAGAGTCGAGACACTCCCGCCGAACCAGGGGACATCCGTCGCGGATAAAAACAAGTTCAAGACGAGGAAAAGGTTCGCTAAAGCCATATCAATGGGAATGAAGCTACCACCCTCCGAAGGAAACACTCCCGGTGAAGCAGAGATGCATCCTAGCTACTGCTAATATCATCGAAAGATTGCGCACCCCATTGAAGAGTGCAACGCTTTTAAAAGATGGTGGCAGGGATATGTTGCTCACTGGCAACATTTTAAGCGGATGAAACGCAGAACTCGTCGGGAGCAAAGAAGTACGACAGAGGAGCATAAAAGAACTACCGGTAACCGTCGCACGGTCAGCGCCGGGGGATCGCAGGTTCTCACTTTCGGGAGCGACTCTGACAAGGAAATGGCTCTGGTCCCTCTCTTTAAAGAATCCATCTTGGGGAAGGAGGAAGAACCGAAGGCCTGCGAAAACATTCAGCTGCGCAATCGCACGCTTCCAGAAAAGAATCTCGGACCCACGAGTAGAAAAGATAAGGGAAAGGAAAATGTCTCTGAGGATATCGCCTTAGATGACCAAGTCATGAAAGAGCTGACTGCGAAGGACCCACCAAAGAAAAGTAAGGTGGAGTACAACGTTCTAGCGCACCTGAGGAAGCTACCCTCTCAGCTCAGCATTCTCGACGCCTTCCTATTATCAAAAGAAGCAAGATATTCATTAATCAAGGCACTGCAAGAGCCTGAGCAATTCCAAGCTTTCCTCTCCGAAGAAAAGATGAAGGACGAGCTGGAAGAAGTGCACACAGCCGATGTCACTTTCAGTGATGAAGACCTTCTCCTCGGGACGTGCGACCACAACCGTCCCCTATATGTCTCCGGATACTGTCACGATATCGAGATAGGCAAAATCCTGGTCGATAATGGATCCTCCGTCAATCTCCTTAATGTACGGGTGTTGAAGGAAATCTGCATGTGCGTTCAGCACCTCGCTCGTGATAAAATTACCATCTCCGGTTTCGACTCCCAGTCATCACGAACTCTCGGATCTGTAATACTGACATTACGCTTTGGACTACTCGTCACGGATATTAAGTTTCACATCATTAACGCCAAGACCTGCTATAATGCTTTGCTTGGACGTCCTTGGTTACACGAGTACAACATCATCCCTTCTACGTAACATCAGTGTATGAAGTATTTCAAGGATGGTCTCGAGTATACCGTAACAGGAGAGCTGAACCCATTCTCCGTGAACGAAGTCCGCAAGTACGGAGATGCAAAATACTTTTTGCCAAATTTCGATGACACGGAGAGATGTCACAAACCGGAGAAAAAAGCTGTCACCACCATTCCTGTCTTCGGGAGTGATACCGAGGAAGAAGAAGAGATAGTTTATTCTGGGCCGTCTCGACGCAACAACCCGGGACCGTCCGTCCCCATGTTGATCTTCGGCGGTGACTCGGAAGACGAGGTTAATGCCGTGTTCTCCGTTCGGCCGTCAATACAAGCATTCGCTGGTGATAATCAGAGTTTGCAAATTACCATGATTCCGCGGGAGCACTACAAGGATCTCGACGCACTTGAAGCTTATAGTGTGCAAGACCTGTAGACATTTTACGTCCCTCCCAGGCAAAAGGGTTAAAAGGCGATCCTATTCTACCGGTCCACGGAAACAAGAGTGGAGAAAGATATCTGGCACGGCGCGGATTCTACACTTGACAGGCTCCATCCCATCCGTTTGCCCAGATATTACACGAACGGACTAAAAAGGCTATTGAAGCGCCAAGGGGTACCCTTCAAACAGACCATTCGACAAGCTCGGTTCTACAACAGGATTTGGGATATCCCTGGAACTCAGCGCAAGCTGCTCAACGGGAAAATGGAAACGCTCGGGCTTGGATATATGAAATCCGGGAAACGGGAACGAGTTCATGGCAGCTACGCCGTATATAACTTCGATGAAGAAGAGGACGCCCTGTCAGAAAACGCCGACCCCGCACCAAAACAAGATCCTGCAATCAAAATGCCGAGTCCGTCATTTGAAGAACGAATGGAAAAGCTTATCAGGGAAGCGGGTCAGAAAGTTCGAGATGATCATAACCGCGAAATGTCCATCTATGAGAAAGCCAGGACGCAGCGCCTTCTTCAACAGGCTGCGAAAGATGAAAATGCTCATCCCTGTCAAACTGCTGTGCAAAAGGCCCGACGCAGCTGCAAAAACAGGTCAAAAATCAGAAAAGGTGTTCGGAAGCAACAAAGTGAGACCAAGATGCCACGCGATCGGGAATCGAGCAATCCGGATTCGTCCCTTATGAAGAAGATGAGTCGAGCGTACTCTTTTCCTCAGATCAAAACACGGAAGATACTCGATCTCGCTTTAAAACATCAGATGATTACACTTCCGGAGTCCAAACACCCCGAGCAAGTCAACGAGACCTCCCACCCAGACTATTGCTCTTATCACCGAGCAATAGGATACCCCTTTGAAGACTGCTTCACCTTCAAGAACTGGGTCGAAAATCAATATCAGCTTGGCAAGTTCGCTCTATCCAGCAGTTGGAGGGTAACACCGCCGCAGAAACATGAACCCAAATCCATGAGAATAGACCCGGATCAACATCGATCATGGAAGCGAGCTCGTACTTGTCATATGATAACACTATCAAAAGAAGAGCCTGAGAATATACATGACCTTCCCTGGTGCTTCGAAAACAATGATGACGAGGTGATCTCAGAGTTTCCACCGGCGCCAAAAGAACTGGAAGATGGAATACATACCACTGCAGATGAGCTCAAGAAAATTGACTTGGGGACGGCAAGTGATCCACGACCGACATTCGTCAGTGAGTTGCTGTCTGAGGAAAGGATAGCTGCACTAAAAGACGTGCTTTTGCAGCATAAAGATTGCTTCTCCTGGAACTATTCCGAGATGCCAGGACTAGACCCAGAGATCGCTGTCCAAAAACTGGCCATATCCCCGGACGTCAAGCCGATCAAACAAGCACCGAGTAGAATGCAACTCGAGCTTAAGATGAGCATCAACGCCGAGGTCAAGAAGCTAATCGACTCTGGCTTCATCCAAGAGGTTCAGTACTCTGATTGGATCGCCAACATCGTCCCAGTGATGAAGAAGAATGGGACGGTACGCATATGCGTGGACTTCCGGGATATTAATAAAGCTTGTCCGAAGGACGATTTCCCAGTACCAGTCACCGAGCTGATGATAGATAACACGTCCACTCACGAAGTTTTCTCCTTCATGGACGGATCGTCAGGATACAATCAAATAAAGATGCATCCCGAAGACCAGAAGCACACCGCTTTCCGGACCCCTCTGGGTATATTCTGCTACAAGGTGATGCCCTTCAGTCTAAAGAACGCCGGTGCCACCTATCAGAGAGCCATGACGAAGATCTTCGATGACCTCATACATGAAATCGTCGAATGCTATATCGACGACCTCGTGGTGAAAAGAAAATCATACGAGGAACATCTCGAACATCTGAAGATCGTATTTCAACGCCTTCGGCAATATAACTTGAAGATGAACCCACTCAAATGCGCGTTCGGGGTGTCCTCAAAAAAATTCCTAGGATTCATCGTCCGACACCAAGGTATCGAGATAGATCCATCAAAGATCAAGGCGATCATGGAAATGCCTCCGCCAAGGACTCTCAAACAATTGCGGTCTCTCTAAGGGAAGCTCGCGTACATCCGGCGATTTATAGCCAATCTCTCTGGAAAATGCCGCCTTTACAGTCACCTCATGAAGAAGAGAACCCCGTTCGTCTGGAATCACAAATGCCAAGACGCGCTGGACGAAATCAAGCAGTATCTGCAGAACCCGCCAGTGCTGGCTGCTCCGGTCAAGGGAAAGCCTCTCATTCTTTATACAACAGCCCTCGAGGGTTCTTTAGGCGCGCTGTAGGCACAAGAAAACGACCAAGGGAAAGAAAGAGCTCTCTATTACTTGAGCCGAGTTCTCCTGGGGGCAGAAAGCAATTACTCTCCCATCGAAAAACATTGCCTGGCGTTGATCTTCGCGATAACGAAACTCCGGCACTATGCATTGGCGCATGAAGTCCGTCTCATATCGAAGGTGAACCCTCTCAAATATTTGATGTCAAAGGCCATATTGACAAGTCGGCTCGCTAAATGGGCCTTGCTCTTGATGGAGTTCTCGATAACTTATCAACCTCTTAAAGCAGTTAAAGGCCAGGCCATCGCAGACTTCCTCGCTGAACATCCGATACTGGCCGATTCCCCTTTGAATTGCGAACTGCCAGACGAACACGCGTTTGATGCAATCGACGGTGGTGGTAGCCGGTGGGAACTTTATTTTGATGGAGCGTCTTCCGTGAAAAAGCGCAAACAAAGCACTCCTATAATCAAATCAGGGGTAGGCCTTATCTTCGTAACCCCACAAGGAGGGATAATGCGATTCGCCTTCTCCTTGACAGAGCCAAGGACGAATAATGAAGCCGAATACGAAGCTTTGATAGCAGGTCTCGAGACTGTTGGAGATAGTGCCCTCAGAGTCAATTATTGGATCGCAGGTACGTGATTGTAATGATTGCGGAGGACCTATACCGGTGGACAGTCTTACTCGAGATGATAGTATGCTATCTGGTTTGCCATTATCAGTCGTGTACAGGTTCAGGTGACTGATCACTGTTACACTTTGATAGAGCCCTTAGGATCTTGCTTTACTACCAACAGTATGATGGTGATCATATACGTGAGAGTTGGGTGGTTTATAAGCATATCCTTAATTGTGGTCCCTAGTCATGGGAGTTTCGAGACAGGACATCGATACTCCGGAGTAGACTAGTGTATACAGTCGAGACCCCGACGAGGGGCGGTGGCCGGTCTCACAAGCCACTGGTGTCAGTTGGATCACCTAAGATGTATACAGGTGCTCATTGGGTTATGAGTACACCGAACAGGACTCGCCGGGAACCTGCTAGTTGGTATTATACATATCGTCAGATAGCAGTTCCCTGGTGACATGTGTACAGGATAGTTCATCGACCTGAGGTCGTCATTTGTCTCGTGTGAGTTCCCACTGTGCTTTGATTTCTACCCTACCACGGCTCAAAGGAGTCGTGCAAACAGGTAGTTTTTGGGTACAGTCCCGAGCCACATGGAGGCACGTGAGCGGATCGGCAGGGGATTCGTCTCTCCCGGTATTGGGGGTGAGATCGCGCTGTGTCTAGGAGAGCCATTACGCAAAGCCCACGGCCGTGGCAGGAGATTTACTGGTGGTACTCCAGTAGTATCTCAGGGTGTTTTTAGGCTACACTCCGACACGATTTATACTGCTATTGGGGGTCTGACGTTACTAGCCCCCTAGGCAGATATGCGATACTCATAGACGAACGGACCGGACTGTATATACATTGTCACTGTTAGGCTCAGTAGGGTTTCCGGATGAGTTCGCTCATCGGCCTCCCTTGAGGTCAGTGCATGGGCAGCCGTTACGCACAGCTAGTGCCGCTGACGGCTTGTGGTTAAACCCACTGCCATGGTACTGACGAGTCATTAGAGTCCCCCACAGACAGTTTCCCAAGTTCGGGCGAAACGTTGTAGAGGCCATATGGTTTTATGGCAGGGTTCGGAAAATGCACGTGCGTTTACGCACGTGTCATATTTCGGGCAGATAATACTGGTAGGCTTTGGTTTAAGCCGGATCCGAGTATTATACTGTGTAGATATAATATCTTTGTCTCAGTTGCATTTGTATTCGGTCGTAATACAAATGCGGGTATGTTTATACTGTTACGGGGTTATCCTGAAATTTGTTTCAGGATCGCTTTTGGAAGTTGCCAGTTTCCTGTTTCCAGTTTTCTATCGCCCGTCTTTTAACATTCGGTTAAAGACGGATTTATCTTTTCTTGGATGAGGGTGAGTCATGCTTCTAGAAGGTTCTAGAAGTAGTGATAAGGCTTATGACTCATATGTTGCATTAAAGATTTTGGTGACAAGGTTAAGTGATTCATTAGTTTCATTTAATGTGTTCATACTTGGTGTATCATGACTCATGGTTATGATAAGCTTCATGTTTATTGTCACCCTCCTTCTTTGCTCCTACCCTCACCTCCCTTGCTCCATATATATATTGGCCGGCCCCTCCCCTTGAGAAAGAGATTGATTTTGATTAAAAATACTATGGTTTTGAGTGTATGGAAATTTGATAACTCATTTCTCATTCCATTTCATTTCGAGTGGCAACTTCATTAACCGTTCGTCCATGGGTTTGGAAGAAGTAAGTCAAAGTATTCTACTCATTCTCTACATCAATCTTGGTCATCTCTTTTAGCAAACTTGACGACCGAGTTGCCTCGAGTCAGAGGCGGGAGCCCGTTTAAAGATCCGTTGACGTGGTGCCACCTGGACGAGGAGATCGGAGATCGACGAGATCGGAGCAGCCGCAACAAAGCGTGGGATGATGGTTAAAGAATGAAGGACTCGGATCGTTCGGTATAACCTTTCTACCCTCTTTGCAGTTTGTTAGTTTAGCAATAATGGCAGATCCGGGTTACAGTATACGATAGCGCCAGTTAAAAGTTTTTGTTCTGCATTTGGCGTCTGTTAGACGGCCGGGGCGCTACCGTAGACTTACAGTGGTATCAGAGCCTCACCATTATGCTTTACTAACTTGTGCTAACGCGTTTAAAATATCGATCGGACCGAATATCAAAAACTACAACTTTTCAGTTCAGAGTTTCTGTCGATTTTAAAATGGTTCTAAAAATAATTTTACATATCACAGAAAATTCAGCAGGGTTTCATAAGCACGTGGTACAAATTTGGGCACGTGACCCTACAAGACCGCCGCGGAATCGCAGTCAAACCTAGGGTTTGACCGCGCATCCGCGGCCAGTCTGTGTGATCATTGCTCCAAATTTGTACAGTGGCTTCTTCTGTAGAAATTGTGGTTTTTGGTATATACCTTTTGGACCCAGATTTTGATACTGTACAGCAGATGTACGTGGGGCCCACTTCATGATTTTTTTGTCGATCGAAATTTAAACGTGTTAGTTTACAGTACTTACATTATATCTCCGACCGTGAATGTCATTCGATCGGTAAACTGCGTCTGATTGCTATAGTTCTTTTAGACGGGTTTGCGAACGTGACATTCGCGTTGATATTCTGTGTTGTGCTGTGATGTTGCGGATTTGTCGTGGTGGATAGCAGTGTGCAATGGTAGTGCAGTTTGGATTTATTTGTATATTTGATATTGCGGGGCGAGCATCCAACATGTGGACTGCCGTCACTGCCTGTTGTATAATATTCTTTTGGGGCACAACCGGGTTGAGGTCGATGTACCCGTTGTACATATTTTTCATTTCTGTACTAGGTTTACCCCGCGACGGGGTGCACGGATAGCCGGGTTCTGGAAGACAACGGGTCCGCATCTCATGGCTTTGAGAGGCAGAGGGGCCTCACTCTAGAATTGGCAGACTATTCGCCTCACTCGTAGGGGGTACAGGTTGTCCCAAGGAGGGGTGCTCAAGCTACCGGATTCCGTGAAGTGCAGGATGGTCCATTCACTTTGCTGTAGGGGCTGCCTCGCTTCAGGTTTTGGCGGGTAACTTGCCGCACCCGTAGGGGTCTAGGTTTCATTGCACAGGCTATCCACACGACCAGGAGAACGTCGGGTTTCAGCAGCGGCTCTGTGAAACTCGGGGATCCCATATTATCTGTATTGTTCTGTGATGCTTATTACTTTTCTGTAATGTTGCATATTATCACGCCTGGAGCGATTATTGTATATTGGTATATATACTATTAGATGTTGTATATGTTTTGCACCCGCACTAGTCCAGTCCCCGCTCTGTCGTTAGTTAAGTAACCTAACGGGTGATGACGGGACCCAGTGACGAATGCGGATGGCATATACGTACATTTTATTTTCATTCTTTTCTGGTATGATTTATTGTTGGGACGGATGTTGTTGGAACAAATTTAAAAAGTGTTATTACAAAGACGTTTCCTTTTGTTATGCATAGCGGCATTCGGTTGGAATATCCTGCACCTCATTCGACGAGGCAAGGGCCGATATCCCTTCACCGGGAATGACCCCTTGGGCAGAAGTTTGCGTCAGGGTAATAACTTCACTATAGTCGATTACAAGTTGCTTTGCATCGCGGTATTCAGTTGGAATATCCTGCATCTCATTCCACGAGGAAAGAGCCAAGATCCCTTCACCGGGAGTGACCTCTTTAGCAAAAGATTTTCGCCACTATATTTTTATAAAAAGCTATCAGGTTCCTTCAGCGATATCAAGTTCGTTACGTTAAAGGTTTTTCGCCAAAAACCAGCCGTAGCCCTCCGTCATTTCTTTTGGGTATTCAGTAGTATTCAAGCTGTGTATTTTGACCAACGCCAAGGCATAGTGTTTGGTAGCTGCTGGGTATTCATTTGTTGCATAGATAGATGAGTTGGTTTGGGACAGTCGTTCTGCCATTTTGGCCAACGTCAAGGGCATGTGCGGGTGGGTTCAAATTAACAAGATAGTGACGGGTAGAACTTGGCATGTGACTTATGATATTTTGACCAACGCCAAGGTCATAAGAGCATGGGGCAAAAATCATATCGGGGGTTTCTAAAGAAACTGAAACTTGCCAAGTATGCGCATACCTTCTGGAGTGTGAGTAACGTGAGTGGATTCCGTCACGTTATCATGCGATGAGAGTTGGATCCCGATTCCCACTGATGAGTTGGTTTACTCTTCGGGTGATCCCGATTGATTCTTCTTTTAGGTTTGGAGGAGAATTTGACAGTACAGTGGGAGGTTTCCTGATTAGATAAAGTGATAACCATTCTGATCTAGGTTAGAGTGCACGCAGAGTATTTCTTTTCTCTCTCTCTTTGGCAGCGACCTTTGACCGATCCTAGACTATGACTCAGTGACCAAGTTGACCGAACCTTCTTAAAATACTGGCTTTTGGATTGTCTATGTTGCATAAGTCATTGCCACTCCTTCTTCTACCCTTTGCATTTCTCAGAACACCCCGTATTACTACGGACATCCACTTCCATTAGATAGATCCATCGTATGGTTATATACGAACTCGAAGGGACTTCTTCGAGGATGAATTCAGGTTCAGGAGAAATAGAATTGGTTTATTCAGTTGTCTTTTATTATCACCTTCTCTTAGGTTGCGAGGGCTCCTTGGTTTAGGAGAGTACACCTATTACGCTTATTGGATAGTCTTATTCCAAACCATAGGCAGGTGCCGAAAGGTATGGAATGAAGAAAACCAATTAGCCTAAGTAGGGTGTGCAGAAGGTAATATGTAAAGACAAAATAAAGGGATTAGAAAGAGGGCAAAGTAAATTGCGACTGATATCATTCACGACCAAACCGCGTACTTCATCGCCACTCCTATTTCACCTTTAAAAAGGAATAAGGTATTATTCAGTTGTCTCTTATCATCACCTTCTCTCAGGTTACGAGTACTCCTTGGTTTAGGAGGGTACACCTATTATGCTTACTGGATAGTCTTCTTCCAAACCATAGGCTGGTGCCGAACGGTAGGGAAGGAAGAAAACCATTTAGCCTAACGATGGTGTACAGAAGGTAATGACTAAAGACAAATAAAGGGATTTGGAGAGATGGTAAAGAAATATACGGTTATAGTCATGAATTGGTTTATGGAAGAGGCATTGCTAGGAATATCAGGATACCCTTATGAAACATTTTCATGTTTCAGTGCATTGTTAAAGGAAAACTGTTTTCCCGATTAGATACTTACTCCAGGGTATGTATTTACCAGGTTTCATTCTCATATCTGTATGGTTTTACAGATGATGAGTGGGAGTAAGTTATTGGGAATTAGGTGATCATCCTCATTATATCGGAATTCGTTGTAATTGGTGATATTTGAGGAAATCGCTTGGGAACAGTTTTCAACCTACGACGCATAGGTTTTGAGTTATTCAACTCAGCAGACTTATACAGAGTATTGTATGTTGTCCAGTGTCCATCAGGACAAAGGGGTAGGTCCTCATACTATGTTCTGTTTACTTATGACTTCCCTAGTTTTTAGACAAGTGTTTCATAGAAATACAATGTCTAAGTTTTGAGAAGTTATGGGTATAAGAATAAAGTAGAGAACCAGATGTCGCAAGTATCGGGATTCTTCAAAGAGATCGAAGATGTAGATTCTTGTGATTGGTGTTCAGATAATAGTAATGTTTTGAGAAACTTGTTTCTCTTTCCGGTTGCTCATAATTGGATGGATTCCTAAGTTGAGTAATGCTGATTAGCCTCTTTCCATTAAGTTGATATGCACTGGAGTCAGCTGCATAATTTGAATCTGGTTCCAATTAAATAAAGTGCCAAAGTTTCTATATTGGATATAGAATGGTTCATACCTTAACGATGTTAAGGTACGGGGAGTTGTCCAGCTTATGCTTAAAACCAGACTCTGGATTACTCAGGGCACGTTTCTGTAATGGATGTTTGTGGGTTGACCCTGACTATAACGAGGGTTGATTTTCTACCATTTGGAAGATCAATAGTGATATTGTTCTTGACTCGCCACAGTTTTAGTAAAATGGATTTTTTCAGAAAACATTAGTGGGAGTATGGTAGAACTGGAAGTGATTCCAGAACCGCGAACGATTACGGAAAATTTAATAGGACCTATATATTCAATCAGGTTTGACATTCCATTAGCCACTCCGCGGATATGATGGGTAAGCTCAAACACCCGAGAGGTACTCCGGTAGCCTCAAGGACGGTGACAGGGAGGTTCTTGCTTACCCAGTCTTGACACTACTGTTGTTCCAGACTGTGAGACCCGGCAGGAGGTTAAGTATAGCGTCGTTCTAAACTAGCTTTAGAAGTGCACGTATATATTATTCTGCCAGAGGGTTGTCGTAGTCAGTGGAGCAGCGGAAGTTTAGTGGGCAAGTAGCTTATGTCTATTTATAGACTAGAGCAGATATAGCGGAAATAGATCATCTATTTTTGATGTGACGGTCATGGGTTTGACTTCATCAGAATAGGGAATGGATCTGTTAAGAAGGTTGTAGGGTGTGATGTCATACTATTTGGATGACATACACAGAGTAGGAAGTAAAATTCCTATACTCCGATCGGTTGTACTGTGATCGTCACACAGTTGTTTCTCCAGACAGGATATGGATATAATATCAGACATTCTAGTTTCTAGATCTATGGTTTTAGATCTGGATTTGGGTAATTTCCCAATGTGGGTACTTTGACAGTATTCTAATGGTATTTAGAATAAATGACTCCTGGCATGGTGGTGTACCTGCAGGTGATGGAGTCACCCAATCTAAAGGTGTCTTACAGACTAAAGAGGAGAGGGATGTTCATGATTGACAGATCACTTGCTTAGGCAATTGAGTAAATCGTGAGATGTCAAGTACCACACCAGATGTTGTTTTTGCACTAGATGCAATAAGTTTGTATTAATCCAATCCTGGAGAAACATAAGGAAGCAGTTTTAGAACATAAGTGCATGTTCTACGGATTTGATAACGGAAGCCTCCTTCGGGAAACGGTTATCATTCCAGGCTTCAAAGGTGACATGGATGACAGAGTGATTGTCAGAGTTATTGTTTTCCCTCTGATGAGGGACAGTATTATGGACAGGTAGTCCAAGAGGATACTGTGGGAGGCATGGTGCCTGATACTGATTAGGTTCAGTGATCGATACAGTCTAAGAAGTTTGGATTTGGAGTTCATTTATGAACTAGGTCCCATCAGATATCCAGACATATTCTAAGACATGTATTACTCATTTCGGGAGATGGCTTTCTCCGCGAACTTGAGATTTAGAGAGATATAGAAAGAAACATCAGGACGGATCCACTCACTGAGGCTATTTCTCGAACACAAAAGTTTTACAAACGGGCTTTGTGAAACTGATTAGTAGAGGAGTTGGATGTTCGGTTTCACACGGACTGTGAGTAGTCGACATCGCAATAATTAGCCTTAAGTGCAAGTGGGAGATTGTTGGAGATAGTGCCCTCAGAGTCAATTATTGGATCGCAGGTACGTGATTGCAATGATTGCGGAGGACCTATACCGGTAGGACAGTCTTACTCGAGATGATAGTATGCTATCTGGTTTGCCTTTATCAGTCGTGTACAGGTTCAGGTGACTGATCACTGTTACACTTTGATAGAGCCCTTAGGATTTTGCTTTACTACCAACAGTATGATGTCGATCATATACGTGAGAGTTGGGTGGTTTATAAGCATATCCTTAATTGTGGTCCCTAGTCATGGGAGTTTCGAGACAGGGCATCGATACTCCGGAGTAGACTAGTGTATACAGTCGAGACCCTGACGAGGGGCGGTGGCCGGTCTCACAAGCCATTGGTGTCAGTTGGATCACCTAAGATGTATACAGGTGCTCATTAGGTTATGAGTACACCGGACGGGACTCGCCGGGAACATGCTAGTTGGTATTATATATATCGTCAGATAGCAGTTCCCTGGTGACATGTGTACAGGTTAGTTCATCGACCTGAGGTCATCATTTGTCTCGTGTGAGTTCCCACTGTGCTTTGATTTCTACCCTACCACGGCTCAAAGGAGTCGTGCAAACAGGTAGTTTTTGGGTACAGTCCCGAGCCACATGGAGGCACGTGAGCGGATCAGCAGGGGATTCGTCTCTCCTGGTATTGGGGGTGAGATCGTGCTGTGTCTAGGAGAGCCATTACACAAAGCCCACGGCCGTGGCAGGAGATTTACTGGTAGGTACTCCAGTAGTATCTCAGGGTGTTTTTAGGCTACACTCCGACACGACTTATACTGCTATTGAGGGTCTGACGTTACTAGCCCCCTAGGCAGATATGCGATACTCATAGACGAACGGACCGGACTGTATATACATTGTCACTGTTAGGCTCAGTAGGGTTTCCGGATGAGTTCGCTCATCGGCCTCCCTTGAGGTCAGTGCATGGGCAGCCGTTACGCACAGCTAGTCCCGCTGACGGCTTGTGGTTAAACCCACTGCAATGGTACTGACGAGCCATTAGAGTCCCCCACAGACAGTTTCCCAAGTTCGGGCGAAACGTTGTAGAGGCCGTATGGTTTTATGGCAGGGTTCGGAAAATGCACGTGCGTTTACGCACGTGTCATATTTCGGGCAGATAATACTGGTAGGCTTTGGTTTAAGCCGGATCCGAGTATTATACTGTGTAGATATAATATCTTTGTCTCAGTTGCATTTGTATTCAGTCGTAATACAAATGCGGGTATGTTTATACTGTTACGGGGTTATCCTAAAATTCGTTTCAGGATCGCTTTTGGAAGTTGCCAGTTTCCTGTTTCCAGTTTTCTATCGCCCGTCTTTTAACATTCGGTTAAAGACGGATTTATCTTTTCTTGGATGAGGGTGAATCATGCTTCTAGAAGGTTCTAGAAGTAGTGATAAGGCTTATGACTCATATGTTGCATTAATGATTTTGGTGACAAGGTTAAGTGATTCATTAGTTTCATTTAATGTGTTCATACTTGGTGTATCATGACTCATGGTTATGATAAGCTTCATGTTTATTGTCACCCTCCTTCTTTGCTCCTACCCTCACCTCCCTTGCACCATATATATATTGGTCGGCCCCTCCCCTTGAGAAGGAGATTGATTTTGATTAAAAATACTATGGTTTTGAGTGTATGGAAATTTGATAACTCATTTCTCATTCCATTTCATTTCGAGTGGCAACTTCATTAACCGTTCGTCCACGGCTTTGGACGAAGTGAGTCAAAGTATTCTACTCATTCTCTACATCAATCTTGGTCGTCTCTTTTAGCAAACTTGACGACCGAGTTGCCTCGAGTCAGAGGCGGGAGCCCGTTTAAAGATCCGTTGACGTGGTGCCACCTGGACGAGGAGATCGGAGATCGACGAGATCGGAGCAGCCGCAACAAAGCGTGGGATGATGGTTAAAGAACGAAGGACTCGGATCGTTCGGTATAACCTTTCTACCCTCTTTGCAGTTTGTTAGTTTAGCAATAATGGCAGATCCGGATTACAGTATACGATAGCGCCAGTTAAAAGTTTTTGTTCCGCATTTGGCGTCTGTTAGACAGCCGGGGCGCTACCGTAGACTTACAGAGACCGCCATCGACATGGGGATTGAAAACCTCCTCATATACAGAGATTCCCAACTAGTCGTCAGTCAAGTAAATGGCGACTACCAAACATGCAAACCAGAGTTGGTGAAATACGGCAAAAAGGTACAGCAACTGTTGACCCAAATTCCTTCCTACACTCTGGAAAGCATACCGCGTGCGGAAAATAGCAAAGCGGATGTATTAGCAAATCTCGCTAAAGAGCTGGCCGATGAAAACTTCGACGATGTAAGAATCGTGGTACAAAGCCGTCGGGTTCTTGCTCCGGCAGAAATATCTTCGGAATCATCCGAGGAAAAGGAAGCGACTGAGCAGACGGCCCTGCAAATAAATGACCCAGAAGAGGCTGAGGATTGGAGAGAAGTCTTTATAGACTACTTCAAATCTCGTCGAACGCCTAAAGATGCATCCTCAAAACATCAGCTCATGAAGCGAGCCCTATCTTTCGCCTTCGTCAATGATACTCTGTACAAGAGGTCATTTGATTCTTTGTGGTTAAGATGCCTGGGACCTGAAGAAGCGAAGAGAGTCGTTCAGGAAGTTCATGACGGACTCTGCGGTTCTCACCAAGCCGGACAGAAGATGAAGTTGAAGATTAAACGGATGGGCTACTACTGGCCTACGATGATTCAGGACTGCCTCGAATATGCGAAGCACTGCCATTCGTGTCAAATCTATGGGGACTTTATCCATCAGCACTCAAATCCACTACACCCGACGGTGGCTAGCTGGCCATTCAAAATGTGGGGAACTGACATAATCAGCCCCATCGAACCAGCATCATCCAGGGGACATCGATTCATTTTGGCGACGACTGATTACTTCTCTAAATGGGCAGAAGCAGTACCGCTGAGGGAAGTGAAGACGGAGAATATCCTCCACTTCTTCAAGACGCACGTTATTTATCGGTTTGGAACTCCGCGGCGGATCATCTCCGATAACGGACCAGCTTACAGAAGCCACAAGATCAGCCGCTTCGCACAATAACACAACATAGACTGGAGATACTCCTCAATTTATAATCCCCGAGCTAATGGTCTGGCTGAGGCTTTCAACAAGACGTGGACGAAGATCGTGTAGAAGACGGTGTCTCGAAATAAAAAGGACTGGCATGAGAGACTGCAAGAAGCTCCCTGGGCATACCGAACCACGTTCAAGACGGCCACGAACACAACACCGTACGCGTTGGTATTCGGTACAGAAGCGGTACTCCCCCTCGAGATAGAGTTACCCTCTCTACGAGTGGCAGTTCATTACGAGCTAACGGACGAAGAGAATGCTCACCTTCGCCTCGAGGAGCTCGATGCCCTTGATGAAACCCGACTCCTGGCGTAGCAAAATCTGGAAGCTTATAAAGCAAAGATAACATGCTCATATGAAAGATTGACCAGGCCAAGGACATTCCGCCAAGGTGAACTCGTGCTAGTGGTCAAAAGACCTATGATCCCCCATCGCGCCAAGCGAGGAAAATTCGAGCCGAACTATGAAGGCCTGTACATTATAGACAAGGTCTACCAGGGTGTAGCCTATCTACTCATGGACATGCATGGCGAAAGACCTTTCAGACCGATAAACGGCTGTTTCCTAAAAAAATACTACACCTAACGAGTTACGGCCTAGGTCAATGATAGATGACGACGACTATGTCCGCTCGCTATCTTCCTAAGCCCAAAACTTATAGGTAGTAGCTGCTTAACGGACCGAAACGTCCTTAAACTAACAACGGACCACTATGTCCTAAAACTAGCTGTTGACCGAGATGTCAAGAAGCTACAGCGGATCGCAGCATCCCGAAGCTGATAAAAAAAACAAAAAAAACGGTATGTCCATAAGCAAAATGGGCACGGATGATAACCCGAAAGGGCTCCGTGAGTAAAAACAGCAGGGCTACCGGCGAGTCTTGTGAAAACCCGAAAGGGCGCAACCTCGTTAGAATTAAAAAAAAGAAAGAATAAAAAAAAAGAAGAAAATGGTATGTCCATAAGCAAAATGGGCACGGATGAAAACCCGAAAGGGCTCCGTGAGTAAAAATGGCAGGGCTACCGGCGAGTGTTTATGAAAACCCGAAAGGGCGCAACCTCGTTAAAAGACACTTACAGGGTCCTCTCGACCTTGTAAGGAGAAACCACCCGCGTGAGATCCTAACGACTCACAAGGGAGCAACACACTTAGGGATCCCCACGATTACTAAGGAGAAATTACACTTGCGAGATCCTCACGACTCGTAAGGAGAATTCTCTTATGGGACCCTCACGGCTCATAAGATTTGAAAGTCTTAAGCTACAGAGACCTGAACCTGTTCTTAAACAACCCCCACAACCTTCGATATTGCCCTACAAGCGGCTCAATGCTGACCCTTGTATACAATCCACGGGCGTGAATAAACATTTCCCCAACAAAGTCCCATCCGTGACTAGGGATATGTCTACAAGGTAAACAACCCTTGTGAGTCCTCTCGACTCATAAGGAGAAAACTCTCTTGTAAGATCCTTACGACTTACAAGGAGCCATGCACTTAGGAATCCTTACGATTCTTAAGGAGAAAATACACCTACGAGATCCTCACGACTTGTAGGGAGAATACCTTTGTGAGACCCTTACGGCTCATGAAGTCAAAAGCCTTAGTCGACAGAATCTTAACCCTGTTTACTAAGCCACCTTTGTCTGACATCAACAGAGGAAAATGATTATTCGCTCGTGGCAATATCCCAGTTGTAGCGGTGTTGATGCCGAAATCGTTGTCTAATCCCAAGCTTGCGGCAAAAAGCTAGTGAGCCACACATGCATACGAAATAGCCGAAATGATGGGGCAACTTGCAACGAAATCAGCAAGTAAAAATGTATGCATGCAAATAGCCGAAATGATTGAGCAACTCGCAATAAAAAACAGCGAGTAAAAATAAAATAAATAGCCGAAATGATTGGGCACCGCGAAAAATAGCCGAAATGATTGGGCAATCGCGACCTTCGTGATATAAAAAGCTGAAATGATAGAGCATCATGAAAAGAAGTAAAATAAAAATAAAAATAAAATTTATGCCCTACAGGTGATATCACATCAATCCCTGTATACAATCCAGGGGCGCAAACAAAAAGGGAATCACACCTTTCCTCCCTAGGTTTTCATCAGAAAAAGACGCCAAATCTCGACGATTCACAAATAATCTCGGGGTCATCTCGACATTCGTCTCATCACAACGGACAGAACATCAAGCAAAGCGGAACGGCGGCAACTCCCAGTTCCATGACTCGCCGGCGTACAGCTGACCGAGAGTCAAATTCCGACTTCATGAAATACAGACAAAGTCAAAAAAATTCCTGGTCACGTGGAACACGGATAACGTCACTTCTGACCCCATGGAAAACGTCCAGAGCGGATCCTGGTCCTCGCAGAGCATGGCAGTGAACCCGTGTGAAGCATCCAGAGCGGAGCCTAGTCCTCGCCGAACACGGCAGTGAACCCGTGGGAAGCATCTAGTGCAAATTCCTGGTCACGTGGAACACAGATAACGTCACTTCTGACCCCGTGGAAAACGTCCAGAGCGGAGTCTGGTCCTCGCCGAACACGGCAGTGAACCCGTGGAAAGCATCCAGAGCAAAATTCCTGGTCACGTGGAACACGGATAACATCACTTCTGACCTCGTGGAAAACGTCCAGAGCGGATCCTGGTCCTCGCAGAGCACGGCAGTGAACCCGTGTGAAGCATCCAGAGCGGAGCCTAGTCCTCGCCGAACACGGCAGTGAACCCGTGGGAAGCATCTAGTGCAAATTCCTGGTTACGTGGAACGCGGATAACGTCACTTCTGACCCCGTGGAAAACATCCAGAGTGGAGCCTGGTCCTCGCCGAACACGGCAGTGAACCCGTGGAAAGCATCCTGAGCAAAATTCCTGGTCACGTGGAACACGGATAACGTCACTTCTGACCCCGTGGAAGATGTCCAGAGCGGAGCCTGGTCCTCACCGAACACGGCAGTGAACCCGTGGAAAGCATCCAGAGCAAAATTCCTGGTTACGTGGAACACGGATAACGTCACTTCTGACCCCGTGGAAAACGTCCAGAGCGGAGCCTAGTCCTCGCCGAACACGGCAGTGAACCCGTGGGAAGCATTTAGTGCAAATTCCTGGTCACGTGGAACACGGATAACGTCACTTCTGACCCTGTGGAAAACGTCCAGAGCGGAGCCTGGTCCTCGCCGAACACGGCAGTGAACCCGTGGAAAGCATCCAGAGCAAAATTCCTGGTCACGTGGAACACGGATAACGTCACTTCTGACCCCGTGGAAAACGTCCAGAGCAGATCCTGGTCCTCGCAGAGCACGGCAGTAAACCCGTGTGAAGCATCCAGAGCGGAACCTAGTCCTCGCCGAACACGGCAGTGAACCCGTGGGAAGCATCTAGTGCAAATTCCTGGTCACGTGGAACGTGGATAACGTCACTTCTGACCCCGTGGAAAATGTCCAGAGCGGAGCCAGGTCCTCGCCGAACACGGCAGTGAACCCATGGAAAGCATCCAGAGCAAAATTCCTGGTCACGTGGAACACGGATAACGTCACTTCTGACCCCGTGGAAAATGTCCAGAGCGGATCCTGGTCCTCGCAGAGCACGGAAGTGAACCCGTGTGAAGCATCCAGAGCGGAGCCTAGTCCTCGCCGAACACGGCAGTGAACCCATGGGAAGCATCTAGTGCAAATTCCTGGTCACGTGGAACACGGATAACATCACTTCTGACCCCGTGGAAAACGTACAGAGCGGATCCTGGTCCTCGCAAAGCACGGCAGTGAACCCGTATGAAGCATCCAGAGCGGAGCCTGGTCCTCGCAGAGCACGGCAGTGAACCCGTGTGAAGCATCCAGAGCAAACATCGGACTGTGGAGTCCTTAAAATCCACGGACTATGATGTCCTTAACCTCGACCGTGATGTCTTAAAATTAACAATCAACCATAATGATGCTAAACTGATTTTACCTTGGTTCAAGGGTACATCTCGTCACTCCTTTGATATTTGTCGTTGTAATTCCTCAACGTCTTCAAAGAGGTGACGGGTCCCAGTAACCACACATTTCGTGGACTGTGGAGTCCTTAAATCCATGGACTATGATGTCCTTAACCTTGACCGTGATGTCTTAAAACTAACATCGGACTGTGGAGTCCTTAAATCCACGGACTATGATGTCCCTAACCTTAACTGTGATGTCTTAAAACTAATGTTGGACTGTGGAGTCCTTAAATCCACGGACTATGATGTCCTTAACCTCGACCGTGATGTCTTAAAACTAGCAACGGATGGTGGAGTCCTTAAACCCACGGACTATGAGGTCCTTAACCTTGATCGCAATGTCTTTAAACTACGGTACCCCGGAAAACATCCAGAGCAACCCCTAACCCCACGAAATACGGATAAGGGCAACTGCACCCAGCACTTGCAGGTCCTCACGACCCGTAAGGAAGCAAATTCTCCTGTGAGATCCTTACGACTTTCAAGAGAAAACACACTTAGGAATCCTCACGATTCTTAAGGAGAAATTACACCTACGGGATCCTCTCGACCGGTAGGGAGAAAATTCTTTATGAGACTCTCACGGCTCATGAAGTTGAAAAGTCTTAGGAGGCAGATCTTAACCCTGAATCCTAAGCCATCGTTGTCCTGCAAAGAGATCAAGATAGACTATCCGCAGAATACATTCAGTAAAAAGAGACACACCATTGAGAAGAAAAAATACGTCTTTTATTCATCAACCCAAAATGGATACAAAGTACAATTCGTGAAAGAACAAAAAAATATGCTCTTATTCAGGAGTATGTACAAAGGAAGAATAAAAAAAATATATGTATACAATTCTTCAGGCCGGCGGGCGATTTAGCAGCTTCACCAGCTCATCCTTCTTTCGCTGGGCCACGCCTTCATGATTCAGTATCGCTAGAAGACAGGCCTCCGCCGGAGCCTGCTGAGCCTGATATGAGGCAAGCCGACCTTCGAGCTCTTTCTCGGTGGCCTTGTGAGCCTCAACCCTTTCGCGAGTGAACACGGCAGCCTTATCAAGGGCTACCACCTCTTTGATAGACTCTTGAAGTACTCGCCAGAGTTCATACGCTTTATTGGCTTTGGCTGTAAGGCTGTCCTGAAGCTCGTTCAGTGCCTTAGAGGCCAGCTCCCTCTCCGAGAATTTGCGGCCGAGCATCTTCTCGCACGACACCATGTTCGCCGCGCACCGCTCTATAAGACCCTGCAAGTCTGCCTTTACAGCCACAGCCTCCGAAGAAAGGCGGGAACACTCAAGCACGTGCAAGCAAGCCTCCACTTCGCGACAAAACTCAACCCAGACTCGCACCACCGCTTCGCTTTGGTAGGTGGCAAGAAAAGGAAGAGAACCATTAGTTTCGGCAGCAAATGCTTCAGCTGTGATTGCGCTGCCAGCACGAAGCTCCTCGATCAAAGATGACAGGGAGACAAGGCTTAACTCGGCCAAGCGTTCTGAGGCTCGCAAAGCATAAGGGCTTGGAGGCATGGTGATGCGCGACTTCAGCGCTGTGAGAGCTGGCAGGGTTGTTCAGATTTATAAAAGGTCGATGAAACTTTTAAGCAAAGGAACAAGCGGGATCGTATTGAGACTTCACTTACCCACAGTCATGCAAGAAGGAGCTGAAGGTTCCCGTGACCCTTCGAGGACCTCAACCTCGTCATCAGCCTCCAGAACTGTAAAGGGCATCAATGTCATTCCGCAAAATAACAACGACGCTATGAAAAGATGGTGAACGACACTAACCTTGCCCAGACGAGAGGACGATGCGTTGAGGAGATATCGCCTGCGGAGCGGCCATCTCCAGCAGACGCTGAAAGGATTGCCGGGGAGACAGATCGGCAATAGAGGCCGCCAGTCCGCGCAATTCTGAAAAGACAAAAGAGTTCAGATAACAGAAAGATTACTAGTTTAAAATGTAGAAGGCTACCTTCGACGCTTCTCCCATTCTGAGCTGGAGGGATAGCAGCTTCAACGGCCTCCGCCGTGACCTCGGGTTCCAACGAAGGGAGGGTGGCCCCGACTACCTTCATCCCAGCCTCTGGGCCGCCCTCAAGAAGAGCCGTTGGGACGGCGACCACCAAGGGTGCCTCTCCCAAAGGAGCGGGTGCTCCGGGATCAAGAACCTCCACAGGAGGCTCTATCGTGAGAGGTGCAGCGTCGTCAACCCCCTCCACATCGAGCAATGTTTCATTGGGGGTGTCAACAGGCTCTATCTTCAACAAGCCCTTAGGAACCTCCCCCATCGCCGAAGTCTCTTCACCATTCACACAAGAATAAGGATACATACATACAAGTGTAAGCAATATGAAGTGCTGCAAAGAAGTATAAGAACATACCAATGCGTAAGGAAGCCTTCAATATGGCTTCTTCAAGCCGATGCTCCTTCTCAAGGAGGTGTGCTCGCTGGGGTTCGAGGGTGGACTCGTGGCCGCCGGTCCACAAGGAAAGCGCGTCCGCAGCATCCTCCGAAGCAGTCTGCTTAAGGGCTCTTTCTCCCCATTCCTCCAAAGGGCCAATGAACCGCCGCCAGATCCACGAGGGGTCTTCATAGAAAATTACGGCAGGATAGGGCTTCTTCGGAACCCTTACGTTCTGAGACTCATCTTTAGAACGTCTTATAGCCTCAGCCAATTGTGCGGCTTCCTCGGCAGCCGAACCTAGAAAAAGTAGGCCAGCATCCGACTCTTGCACGGCCAACGGGTCATCTTGAAGTATGGGCTCAGACTCTGCTAAAGAATTAAGTAGGTTGGTGGCCACCTTCCTCCGCCGCTTAGATCCAGAACCGACCGCCGAAGACGACCGTTTCCTCCCCCGTGGAGCCTTGGAATGACGCCGACCCACCTCATCTCCAACACCCTCGTCCCTACCACCCTCGCTTGGCGCCACAACTGAGGATGACACGGCCATTGTCGACGCCACGGGTGGTGGTGCTGCTACCGGAGCACGATTATCCCGTGACCGGGTGCCCAATAGCATACCAGCCGTGGGAGTGAGGTCTACTCCAGACTCTCCCGGAATAAGCACAACACCGGTATCCTTCAGGGGAAAGCGGACCGGTGCGCGCGGTCGCAGCGTAGCTCCTATGGCCGGAACCTGAGTAGGAGCACCATGTCCAAGGAGTACCCTTCTCTCCTCAACAATAATCGGGTTGACCCGATAAAGGTACCAGCCCGTAAATGACCCCACGCACCGGGGAAGGTGGTCAGCTTCAGGGATCATGAAGTGGGAGCCGGTGTTCAACCTCACGAAATGATGAGCGGCATCGCGAACGGCTTCGAGTGAAGGGACCAGCACAACTATGAAAGCCTCGAAAGGGACGCCCTGGTCATATCCAAGCTGTCGGGCGAAGCGATGCGAGTTGTACCGCATGAAAAGGGATGCACTATCCTGGCGAAATACCAGATAGCCTGGTCTGATTGCATACAAGTGCGTGGCCTCTCGGGGCCTCAAAGAAGGCACATTTTCCTTTGACCGGTCCCAGAGTTGCTGAGCTGGACCTGAAGGAGAAGATAAAACCCGGTAGGTAAATACCAATCCGCCAGCAGTAGCATAAAGGGCAATCAACACCCGAATAGCCCCAAATTGAGTTGGGTCGGAGGCAGAAGCATTCACCAATCGCATAAGTCGCGGGAAGGTGTAGGTGTCGTAAAATGCGGGCCTCTGATGCATAGCAAAAGCACCCAACACGTGCAGTTCGATCCAAGACGTGAAGTAATGAAGCGAAAAGTTTACTACATCTACGCCAGGAGTAGAGGTATTAGCCGCAGCACCTGACCCGTGATAAAGATGCGCCAATGCCGGGATGCCGACGGCCGGCCATGTCCCCTCAGTAATACGATGAGCCGGATAGATAACCGAGACTCTCATGAAGCGGCGATGCATGGGGATGACGAACCGGCTAAGCCAGACGCTGACGAAACCCACGAAAAATGTCTCCTCATCCATGCCGGGAGCTGCAATAGATTCGAAAGACACCGGTGACATAATAGGAATGTAATACTGTGGCAAATCCGATTCCTTGGTCGGTAGCTTCTTTCGACCAAACCCAAAGGGGTCAGTGATATTTGCGAACTTTGGAGTCGTCTTCGACAGGACATCCTCGCGAAGGAAGCAAGCAATGAAGCTCTTAAAAGTAACGCCTTGCTCCTCAAATTCCGTGAACAGCCGGTCAAAGATGCCCAACGCCTTGATCAGACTTGGACGCTTATGGCGGACGGCGTTCTCGCTAGACAGGCCGTCGAGGACTGCGGGCTCGAACCTCAGTTATGCCGGGAGCCGCAGCAACTCCTCATAAAGTGCCCCCCGGATTGGCAGCCCCGAGATTTCATAAAATTCTTCCAAAGAGATCAAAACCTCGCGGTCCCCTAGAAGAAAAGTGTTGGTGGGGAGATTCCACTGGTTCAAGAACGCCTTAACCCACCAGACATGCGAGGATTGGTAGTGGAAGAGCGACGCATACATCGCCTGGTAAAGCCCGACCTTCTGCAGCCGCGCGCGATGGGCAGAAAGGATGTAACGAGCCCAGAGGAGGTAGCGCGTGGGGTGTCGAGGGGTGAGCCCTATCTTGTAGATTTGCCCCCATGGTTAGGCCTCACCCTGGCAAATACGCCATCCCAGAATATCTATAGCTGGGATCGGATAGTTCAGGATACCAGTTGTCGAAGGCTCGAGCCGCCCCATCGGAGTCCAATTCGGCATCTCCACGGCAAAGACTGTCCTTGGAGGGTCCATTGGCAGAAACGGAAAGGTGGGCTCCGTTGGTACTTCGCAAAGGAAACTCCGGTGCCCCCGGATAATATGACCATACCAAGTCCCCCACAAAAGCAAGTTGGTGCAGTTCGGGTCATGAGCCCTGATCATCGCCATCACTTCCTCATCAGATGGTGACTGAGGAAAGGCGGCCTCTGAGCGAGTAAAGGGAAAGTACGGAACGGAAGTCATTGTACCTGAAATAAAATAAGGAGAAACTGTTAAAAGCGAAGCCAGCATTATATATATATATATATGATTATAAATATATATATATATAAAAAGACAGTGAAAGAAAGCAACAGCAGACTTATTTTTGGGACCATTGGTTACAAAACATATGGGTCCCACAGAATCAGGATGACGGCTCGTTAATAATGAGGCCAAGCAATTATAATGAGACAAAAGGAAGATTCTCATTAAATAGACAGTGGATTTCAAGTGACCCTACACATTCCCCTAAAAAGAAATCCATTTTGGACTCTGTGATAAATCAAACAGAATCAAGGGAATTAAATTCCCAGGAAGAGACATTACAAACTTTTTCTTCTCGGTTGTGAAGGAGACAACTCAGGGCAAGGAAACCTCAAGAAGTCCTTATGGGAAGAACTTAGTTCCTCATAGGAATTAAATTCCTTTTTGAAAAAGGGAATTAAATTCCCAGAAATTTTTTGTTCCAGAGCCAGAGCTCCTTGAGAATGGAATTAAATTCCATGGAAAAGACAACCGACACGATCATCTCCCTAAAGATTAGAGAAACCCTAAGAGATCTACTGTTTGAAGATTAAATGGTTTTCTGTTCTCGTTGAAGAAATTGAAGAGAAATGGGTGCTTGTTAAAAAGGAAAAAAACCCTTAGCATGGATTTAAAATCCCAAGAGTTATATGTGTATGAAAGTGCTTTGATCGTTCAAAGATCACTACCTGAAGAGATGGGTCTTCCCTGAACAGAGTTAAACTCTGAAGATTGTGGAGCAGAGAACTAAGCTCTGGAAAAGGAGAATTAAATTCTCAAAGGAAGAAAGTTATCAAAGGAGGAAGATGAAAAGTGGAGGCGCTTCTGAAGAGACCCCTGCATTTATAGGATGTGATGGAAAACGTTTCATCTACCCTACTCCCTAGACAGATCCAACGGTCACAAAAGTGACAGCGTTGCACTCACGTGCATACACATGAGAGCAACGCTGTAGGGGCATTTGTTCCCTAATTAAAAATCAGAAGAAAAAAAACTTCAAAAGAGGCATCACGTGCTCACACGTGACTAATGGTCACGTGTTGACACGTGACGGCTAAAGCAGCAGCGCAAAATAGTGCAGAGAAGAAAGTGACCAAGGGTCACGTGCTCACACGTGACCAACGGTCACATGTCAACACGTGACTGGTTTTAAAAGCCTCGCGGTTTAATAGAATTAAATTCTAAAAGATCATTTAAAATCTTTCCAAAATGGGAAAGGATTATGGAGAACCGTTGGATTAAAATCCAAGGGTGATTAAAAGTCACCAGTTTATGGAAAAATCTTAGACAAGGAAAGATTTCCCCTAAATCTCACCAGAAATAACAAATAGAATATCTTTGGATTAAACATCCAACGGTGAATAAAATTCACCTAATAATCTAAAGGCTCGGATTAATGATGAAAACAAATCAAATCTTTCAATGAGAAATTTGCTAAACAAATTGATTCTCTTCCTCCTCCTATAAATAGGAGTCGAGATAGAGAACTGGAGAGAGAATTTTGGAGAGAAAACTTTGGAGAGAATTTTTGCATCTTGAAAATTCAGAAAGAAAACCCCAGGTGAGAAAAAGAAAGAGGATCAAAACTCCAGAAAAAAGAGAATTTAATTCTCAGAAATCTAAGAGTTTAACTCTTTTGCAAAGAATTTAGTTTCTTCCTCTAGTTAAGGATCTGCAAAGAGCACATCTCCCCATAAATTGAGAATTTAATTCTCATCGGGTTGAGATCCTGCCATGCAGACCCGAAACTTAGAGGGGAAAACGAGTTTAGAGAATTTAATTCTCCCAAAGCAATAGGAATTTAATTCCTTCCAAGATAAAATTAGGGTTTAACCCTATATGAGAATTCAATTCTCCAAAGCTATAGGAATTTAATTCCTTCAAGATGGACAGAACTAGGGTTTAACCCTAATCGAGAATTTAATTCTCTCAAAGCTCACAGGAATTTAATTCCTCTAAAAATGAAATTAGGGTTTCACCCTATGCCAGAACTTAATTCTTTACATATATGGGAATTTAATTTCTCTAAAAAGAAAATTAGGGTTTAACCCTACCTTAGGAATAAAATTCTTCCAAAGAAAATAGGAATTTAATTCCTCTGAAGTCATAGTTGAGATTAAACTCACAGAGAATTTAATTCTCAAAAAAATGAAGAGATCTTCAAGCATGCAAAGAACCAGGGTCACGTGACCCCTGTAAAGATCCACGGAGAAGAACTCAGAGGCAACGCCTCACGTGCTCCGCGTGACTCCTGAAGCACAGAAAGAAAAAGCAAAAGAAATAGAAGTTATGGGCGCTCTCACGTGTTACCACGTGACCCCTTGGCAAATCAGCACACAAATCCCCGTCACGTGTCAGCACGTGATGCTCCAAAATAAAATATAAAAAGTATTCAATACTTTTTTTTGCAGAACATAATAAGGGGAATCTGGTCCCACCTTTGGGCGCTCTCACGTGTCCACATATGATCCCTTTTTCTTTAGTGTTTTGACATTAACTCGAGATCTTTATTCCCAGTGTTTAACACTGATTGTTCTTTTAGTGTTTAACACTAGTTTGAGAGTTTTGTCTTTAGTGTTTAATACTTTTGTTATTTAGTGTTTAACACTACTTTTAGCCAAATTGGCTAATCTTTCAGAGGCAAAGCCTCCCCTTCAACTGAATCTCAAAATTGAATAACATCCAGATCTATAATGCTCGGTCGAAGATAGAAATGTTATCAAAGCCCTCAAAACTTTTGTGGACTGGAACCAGACAAATGTCAAATAGTCCAACAACGGGCCAGACTTAATTGGACTTAGCCCAAGTTGGCCATAAGTCCTCAATCCAGACTTAACTGAGCCAATGTGCTCATAATATAATTGATCTTGGTTCTAAATTGGGCTACAGATCACTTAATCCACCTTGGTTCAAGGGTACATCTCTTCACTCCTTTGATATTTGTCGTTGTAATTCCTCAACGTCTTCAAAGAGGTGACGGGTCCCAACAACCATACACTTCACGGACTGTGGGGTCCTTAAACTCATGAACTATGATGTCCTTAACCTTGACCATAATGTCTTAAAACTAACGACGGACTGTGGGGTCCTTAAACTCATGGACTATGATGTCCTTAACCTTGACCGTGATGTCTTAAAACTAACGTCGGACTGTGGGGTCCTTAAATCCACGGACTATGATGTCCTTAACCTTGACCGTGATGTCTTAAAACTAACACTGGACCACCATGTCCCTAAACCGGTAACCGACTGCAATGTCACTAAACTAAAACAACAGAGCCCACCTCCCCTAATTGCTCTTTTGTCGGATCTAAACGATCCCGTTAAGTCGATCTCAGTCTAACATTAGACTAACGTATCCTTAACGAACGTTTAAGTTGATCTTAGTCTCAAATGAGACTAATGTATCCTTAAACCCAAACCCCCAAACCCAAATCTAAGAAGATACGGATTTGGACTAATCCACCCCCTACGGGCGACAACATAAATTAGTCTCCGTATACAATCCACGGGCAACTAAACAAAAAAACAAACACCCACGACACAAAGTGACCATATGGAGAAGGAGAAAGTTGTTACCGCGGTGCGGTAGCGTAATTAACTGCAGGGGCTTGCGCCTGCAGGGAAGAGCGTCCCCACAATCAAAAACCCCTCAAACGAGGGGGAAACTGATGAAGTCTGCTACATCGGCCGCATCCGTTTAAACCTTCGATACATGGTGCCATAAATCAACTTGGCATCTTCGGAGAGGTAGACGGATAGCACCTATTAGCATATGCCCCGAATCTCAGGCAAGACGTCTGTCGCGCCGTCTTTCGGAGGGGAACACTGGGCTGTATGAACCGATCGCCTCAAAACTTCTGATAGGGGGACATCATCGTCCAAATCGAGCTCGGCCTCTAGATCCGTTGTGGCATCCATCATCGGCTGCTTCAACAATGCCTCTGTGGCCTTGAGAAAGCCTCAGACGTAGTCGGTGGCTTTGAAGGCTTTTCTGCATCACTACCCAGGGTTTGCATTACATTCGGAACAACTTGAGTTGTGGTGGTTTCTGTAATAGGATAAAGAAAAGGGTCAGATCATGAATTAAAAATATAAAGGTGTAGTGAAACAAATCATACCAAGGCCCAAAAAGGCGCGGAGCCTCTCCTCCTCCTCAAACGTCTTGAGGAAAGCCGAGAGAGCCTCTTCAGCAGAAATACCTATTAAGGAAGAAAGCGTTAGTAAAGCATAATAAATTCAAAAAATTAGGAGGGGATATATACAGGAGAGTATAAATGAAGTATACCAGACTCCGCAATAGAAGCTAATGCCACCTGTTCACGGGCCAGTCGTTTGGAAGCTTCAATGGAAGCCTGAAGATCGATATCAGTCACAAGCATATTGAACAGACCGACATTAGTGCCATACTCGCACAAGCCCTCGCTATAGGGGGAATAGGGCTCCTGGCCGAATACGACGTCAGCAGAAAATAAGGATTTCTTTTTCTTCTGCCGAATGACACCAACAGCCAATGATGAAAGCTTTCGCTTAACAGGCTTCTTCAGACGGCGGGTCCCGATCTCTAAACCAATGCCCGATTCCGGAGACACTACGGTTACCGCTATTGCAGGAATATCTGGTCGAAGCTTAGTAGGAAAAGCGCGTAGGGCTATAACCGTGGCGATCTCTCTCAAAGAAGGGAGCACGGCTTCCCGTTGCTTTAGTGGGACCGCTGGATTACTGGCTGGGACAGCATCCTTATAGTCAAGCAACAGCCGCCTCTCCTTCTTAATGACAGCACCCGTTGCATGCTTGTACCAAGCAACGTAAGCATTTGAAGCCTTTGGAATATAACTCGGCTCGCTGATGAGGAAATGGGACCCCGTATTTAACCGCATGAAATGACGCGCCACATTGCGAATGCCCTCTTTCGTAGAAACCGGATCAATCAGGAACGCCTTGGCTGTAACCCGATTGCTGGGCAAAGCGATACGGGTTATACCTCATAAACAGCACCAAGGCATTCTGTCTAAATACCAGAAAACCTGGCCTGATAGAATACATGTGTACAACCTCTCGAGCCCTCAACAAAGAAGCCCCGTCCATGAAAACATCATGCAACGGTTGGATCACTTTGGAAAATTCTTTGCCGATGGTCATGACTTTATCAACAAAGGTCAAGTTGTCCCCAATCATGCGTGGGCGAAGGAGCAATCGCCGAGCCTCCCGCTGTGTTGGGACTGGAGCAGAAGCATCGACTAGGCGCATGACCCGGGGAAAATTGTAGCCTTCGTAAAATCGGGGTTGTTTATGAACATCGAAAGCACCCAGCACGTGCATTTCGATCCATGAGGTGAAGTAGTGCAATATGAGATTTACGGGCTTTACTCCCGGCTGAGTAGTGTCGGTTGCTAAACTCATGCCATGATATAAATGAGCCAATCCTGCAACCCCAATGGCCATGCGCGTCCCCGCGGCGATCGATGAGCTGGATAAAAGACAGAGGGTCTCATATAGCGGGGGGCATCGGAAGCGCAAACCAACTAAGCCATAAGCCGATAAACCCAATGAAGAACGTCTCCTCGTCAATGTCCGGAGCGGCAATCTCTGCGAAGGGGACGACTGGAGTATCCGGAATAAAGAAGTTCTTCAGATCCGCCTCCGCGGTCGGTAAGTTGTCTGAGCCAAATCCGAACGGGTCATCGAGTTTGGCGAACATCGGCCTGTTTAGATAGAGCCTCTGGATGAAGAAAGCGGACGATGAAATCTGCGAAGCTGACTTCGTGCCCACCAGACTCTAGGAATAAGCTCTCATACATGTTCAATACCTTAATCAAGCTCGGGAACTGATGTTGAACAGCATTCTTCGGAGTAAGACCCATTACCACTTATTTGGTGGCAAAGATATACTCGTCGGGAGGAAGTATCTCCTCAAAATGTTTCCCTCTGATGGGTAATCCGGATATCTCCGCAAACTCCTCCAATGAGATTGAAACCTCCCGATCTGATTAGAGAAATGTGTGGGTCGGGATGTTCCATTGTTCCAGGAAAGATTTGACCCACCACACATGAGGAGTGTGGTAGTGAAAGAGAGACGCATAGATCGCAGGATACAGCCCGGTCTTCAATAGCAGCGATTTCTTGACCGACAAGATATATCGGGCCCACTGTAGATAGACAGCCGAATGACGGGAAGTCATTCCTATCATGTAAACTTACCCCCAAGGACACGACTCTCCTTGGCATATACGTTGCCCTAAAATTTTCAAGGTTATTGGCGACTGCACTGGTATTAATGCCATGGAAGGCTGAAGACGACCTTCCGAGGTCCAATTGACCTTTTCTACTGCATAAGTTACCTGAGGTGGGTCAACGTAATGGATCGCGGGGATCGGTTCCGAAGGCGTTGCGCAAGTAAAACTGCGTCGACCCCGGATAATTTAACTGTACTATGTCCTCACAGATGAAGAGACTTTTGCTCTGGGTCATAGTCCTGAATAAGTGCGAAGACTTCCCGATCTGTAGGTGCATCGGCGAGAGCACTCTCCGAGCAAACGAAGGGGAAGACAGAATCGGAAGCTATAGTACCTGCACAAAGAAAGGGGGATGGGTTAATTATCGACATAATGTTCAAGACTTTAACATTCTTTTACATCTAAAATTGTACTGCATCATAGTTAAAAGAGAAAGGGACAAGGGGCCCTACAAAATCAAGATAACACCCCATCAATGATGAGACAGTCACTCATTGAAAGAATCCTAAAGGATTCTCATTTAATGAGAAAATCTCATTGAACTATGGAGTTAAACTCCCTCGAGAAATGTGTTCTGCAAACAGATTTTCAAATCTGCAATGAAAATAAGAAAGAGAATAAAATTCCAAAAAGAATCCCTCTGAAATAAATCTTTCTTAGAGCCAAGCTCTATAGAACAATGGGATAAAATCCCAGAAATCCGCTCGGGACATGGAATTAAATTCCAAACAGCCTTCAAAAATCGAGGTTGGTAACAAGGTAAAACCCTAAAAGAACTTTAAGACCTATGGTATACTCAAATAAAAGTTTTAGATTTCTAAGAAATCATTACAAGAGAAAGGCAAAGCTCTGTTAACGGGTTAAAAAAACCCTAGAACATGAAAAGATTCTTTCAAGAGTTTATTCAGGAGTTAAATCATGATCATGACTCTTACCAATTTTGACAAAGTTTTAACTCTAAGAGGAGTTTGTTTGAACAGAGATCTGAGCTATTAAAAGATAATTAAATTCTCAGAGAATGAAGAACACTCAAGAAGATGAACAACAGTCATCTCAAGGGCCAAAGGCCCTATTATAAAACATTAAAAGACGGTTCAACTTCTCTGAAGATCGGACGGTGGAAAAGGTGCCACCGCTGCACTCACGTGTGATCCACGTGAGCGCAACGGTGGGGGGGCATTTGTTTTCCCCAATAAAAGAGCAAAGCTCTGTTCAAAACTAATGAGGCAGCGCCTCACGTGCTCCTCACGCAGGCGCCAGTGTGCAAAGCACAAAAAAATTTATTAGATTAATTAAAAGTTAAAACTCTCATATAGTGCCGCACGTGCTCCTCACGCGGGCGCCAGTGTGCAAAGCACAAAAAGAAATTATAAGAGTTAAAACTCTCAAGTGGCGCCTCACGTGCACAACACGTGAGCGACGGCGTCCAGATAGAATTAAATTCTACTCTTTGTTAAATAGAGCCGTTGGATCAAACATCTAACGGAGATGATAAATTATCAAAAATGAAGAATTAAATTCTGTCAGGAGAAAACATTCACCAAATTGGATCATAGAATAAAATTTTATTTTTGGGATATATTCCCTCAATCTTTCTAAACAAGAAAGATTGCCCTCTGTAAACCACATAACCCATGGATTAAAAATCCAATGGTGATTAAAAATCACCATTTTACAGAATAAAACTCTGCATATGGAAAATATTTCCCCAATTTTGTTAGAAACAAGAAAATATGTTCTATAAAACAGAAACCCTTAAATCAAAAATCCAATGGTGGGTAAAATTTCCCAAATCAATTAGGATCTCTTAATAAGAGATTTTTTTCAAAGCTAATTAACAAACTTGCCTCCACTATATGAAAGACCGAAGACTTCAAGTCTAAGATAGAGGAACCCTCCCCCCCCCCCCACAGCCTTCTAAAAACAAAAACAGAAAGTTTCAAAAAGGAATAGAGAATTAAATTCTCAAGGAAGAAGATCTCCCTCCTTAAAAACCCTAGGTAAAGAAAATATCGAGATCAAAACATCTTCTTTACCTAACATATCTAAGCGTTTAACCCTTCTCAAAGAACTTAGTTCTTTTTCTGGATTTGAGACACACAAGACAAATCTCTCATAAGTTGAGAATTTAATTCTCATCGTGAGGAACTTGTTTTTGAGAATCAAAAATTCAGAAAAGAACTAGGAATTGAATTCCTCAAAACAAAGCATATAAGAGAAACCTAGTTCTCATAAAAGAACTTGGTTCTTAAAAATGAAAGCTTGATCCTAAATCTGCAAAACAAAGATCCTATTGATCATTAATGGGAAAAAATGCTATCAGCAGCGCCCAGCGCCACACGTGTTCCTCACATGGGTGCTACAGATAGGAGTACTTAACACTCACTAGACAGCGCCCAGCGCCGCACGTGTTCCTTACGTAGGTGCTACAGAGTGCTTAGCACTCACTAAGTAGCGCCCGGCGCCGCACGTGCTCCCCACGTGTGTGCCGCAAAAAAGAAGAAAAGAGTGCTTAGTACTCCATAAACAGCCCAAAACGGCTGAGTGTTCAACACTAATTGGGCAGCGCCAAACACCCAGCGCCTCACGTGTTCCCCACGTGGACGCCATAAAGAGTACCTAGCACTCCATATAAAAACAAAAGGAGTAAAGTGTTCAACACTTATTGGACAATCCCCATGACTGAAAGCTCCACAGGATCATATGTGGGCGTCAGAACTCATATAAACGCTCAGCACTTTTTGCATAAAAAGGACTGATTAAACAGAGCCCAAATAAGTGCTTAGCACTTTTTTCAAAAAAAAGAGGGGAGACTAAGCAGACTAAAGCCCAAATTGGCTAAGTTGCTAAAGTCTTGCAACTGAGTCCAAATGCTCTGTTGCTGGGTCTTAAATAAGGAAGATCCTGAAATGTTGTTAAGTGGATCTTCGTCTAAAATTGGAATAACGTATCCTTAACAAAAATTCTTAAGGACACCATAACCCTTCTCCCTCAAACACGGAATTTGGTTCAAATGTACTTCTCTTCACACATCTGATATATGTCGTTGTAATTCTTCAACGTTTTCAGAGAGGTGCCGGGTCCCGACGACCAACAACTCCTTTCATCCCATATTGATGCACTTCCAAATTGACGTGCACACCTCAAATCGAATCGTGCCCCAAATTGGGCACATTCCATATTAATATCGTTCACTTCGTCACGTAACAAATACACGTGCGCGCAAGTTGAATGTTGGACCGAAACGTCCTTAAACTAATATTCGCTTCTAAAATGGTGATAATAGACCGAAACGTCCTTAAACTAATATTCGCCTCCAAAATGGCGATAATGGATCGAAACTTCTATAAACTAAAACGTCGCCTCAAATATGGCGATAATGGACTGTGATGTCTTTAAACTAAAATAATCGAGCCCAAATGCTTATATGTTTAAGTCGATCTTAATCTCAAACCAGATTAACGGTCCTTAAATTAACCCAAACCCAAATCTAAAAACATACGGATTTGGACCAATCCACGCCCTATAGGCGACGACATAAATCAGTCTCCGTATACAATCCACGGGCAACCCAAAATAAAAACAAACATACACACGACACGAAGTGAACCTTCGGAGCAGGAGAAAATGGTTATCGCGATGCGGTAACGTAATTAATTGTAGGGGCTTGCACCTGCAAGGAAGAGCGTCCCCACAATTAAAAAACCCCTCGCAAATGAGGGGGATCTGAAAAAGTCTGCTACAACAGTCGCTTCCGTCCAAACATTCGATATACGGTGCCATAAATCAACTTGGCATTTTCGGAGAGGTGGACGGATAAATCCAAATAGTATCTGCCCCCAGGACTCAGGCAAGACAATCCATCCCGGTTCGTCTATGTTTCCGGTGGTGAACAGCCGGGAACTTAGTCCTAGCAGGGTCCAGATGAATTCGTTCTCCACTCCAACGATTACTTCTCCTACCCTCTATGAGCGACGTCCGGAGCATGATGTTGCTGCATTGAAGAATACCGTCGAGAAGTTGAAGGAGATGTTGATACATATATTATTTATTAGAAAAATATTGTATCAAATTATAGATAGTAGTATATACAATATTAGTATCCTGAGTTTATTTGGTCACAGACTTAAGTTTGATTAATCAGACTTACATAAAACTATCTAAACTGAACTCTATGATCATAACCATGCCACATCTTGCTTTATTTTGGTGTTTAAAAAGTTATAATTATCAAAACTCAAAACTTGAGAAGAAAATATTAGTTTGTAAATTAGATAACTTCAAAAATAAGTATCCAATCAAAGCTAAACAATTAAGAAAAGATACAGGCTTACAAGTTAGAGTAAGCATCATTTCTATCTCCACTTAAAATAAACTACAGTTTTCCAAACTGGATATTCAAACTAGGCCTGAGTCCCTAAGTGTTCTTAGATTGGGGGAAAAAGCATAGGCCTGAATGTGTAGAATTTCAACATGTATAAATTTTCATACATAACATATGAATTTCAACAGAACGTGTGGAATTTCAACAAAACATATATAAATTCGTGGTTCCGCAATACTCCAATATTGATACAAATTCGACTAAAATCTAGTATACCGTTATTACTCGTTTATTACACAAACACAAAATTTTACAAATTCGGCAGGCTACTTCGCCTACGGCTCCACATGCCTCGCCTACGGCTACGGCTCCGCAAGCCACTGCCTCGGCTGCATCTGCGTAGCAAACCATGTCCTATAGCTCCACAGCCTACTCAGACTGCCACAGAGACCACTCAGACTCCTGCACAGACCGTTCCATCATTAGTCGAGTTTTTGTTGACCCAGAGCTGCACCGAGGAGCAGATGCGCCAGATTACGGTGTTTATTAAAGGTGGAGGAGCTAGACCGAGCTAGGATATGTTTATTTATATTTTTGAGAATGGATGTACTTATTTGATATATATTGTATGTTTTAGACGATATCGTTGGTTGTTTGGATGTTTACGATGATTTTAGATTGATTTCGTATTCTGTTTGTTTATTTCTTTTATATATTATGCATGCAATGTTGCCTATGAATATTTCTATACTTGGTTATATGGTATATATATTTTTGTGCACAGGGTGGGGAAAAAACAGGAAGCTCATTTTTTTTTAAAATCCTGATTTAATGTCCCTACGGATTAATCCGTATGAGCAACTGTTGCACCTACACTGTAATAACCGGTTTTCTTGTATACGTTTTCTCGTATTTTAATAAATATTTTATTTTAGCATTTGTCCCAAATATTTTCTCTACCTTTCCTTTTTAATTATTCCTAATTAAAATTTCCTATATTCTTCCTATTTCATTTTCCCTTAAATTCTTAAAATTAAAACTTAAACTAAACCCTATTCCCAACCCCTAACTCGACCCGATCCCTTTCCCCCTCTCTTTTTCTCTTTCTCTCTCCTCTCTTTTCCTTTCCCCTTCTCTCGCCTCTCGATCCCAGCCCCATCTTCATCGCTAACGTTTCCTTTTCCTTCGCCCCCACTCCACCCTACGACCGCGTCACCCACGATCATCGCACCTGCTCCCCTCGATCTCGCCTTCAAATCCCCCTCCACTCTCTCTATCACTCACGACCTCTCTTCCTCCCCTCTCCCCAAAACTCCGCATCACCGCCGACCTCTCCATCGTCCACCTTCGACGATGGGCCACCACCGACGAGCTTTTCCTCCATGACACCCCCTCCACTCCCATCCGAGCTAACTCCTCCCTTACCTATCGAGTGCCTGGGCCCCACTGCCCACCTCCTCATAAGCCGTCGGCTCCTTGTCGAAACCCAACTCCAACCACCACGGGGCCTCGACACCATCGTCCCACCCTTACAACCCTCGATGATGAGCTCCTCAACCTCTACCGACTCAGCAACCTCCAGCTCATCCACACCTCCTCTCTCAAGCCTTCACCCACACTAACTTGCTGCCACCCGTCTCCGGCCACTATCCACTGCACCGTGAGCGCCACCATCAAGACCTCCATCGCCTCCACACTCACCTCCACCACCATAAAATGAGCCCCACACCTCTCCCTCTTCACTGCATTCCACAGCTGCTAACACTTATTGCTGCCGCCGCCATCTCACTGCCACCAGCTCACCTCCTCACTGTTGTCGCCGCTGCCCGTGCCAAGATGTGCACAGACCACACCCTCGCACTGTACCCCTGTCGCGCCTAGCTTTGTGCCTCATCGTGCCATAATCGAGCCCCATCATTTTGTCGAACACATACGTTTGTCGTGTCCCTGCTATTCTAGTCGCCGTCCTAACTGTCGTCTTGGTCGCTGTAGCGATCACCATCATCAACGCTGTAGCCGTCGCAACGCTAGCGCATGTCTGTCACAGCCCCTATTGCGCTCGAGCTTCAATCGCGTCGCGTCGTATTCATCTCTATGCCATCTGTAGCTGTCTTGTGTGTCGATGTGATTTCCGCGTCCGTGTCGCTTCCAATTCAGCGACCAAGGCAAGTGAAAACTTGACCACTTGCTCTACATGCTATTACTACACTGAATGGATTAATAAGTTTAAATCATAATAATATTATTTTTATAAACCTACATCGTCATAATCACAGCATTGCGAACTCATAACCCATCGTTAATGACTACAGTGGTTGGAAACGTGAACATGGAATAATTGTTGTTTCAATCAATTAGACTAAACGGAACCTGTCGTTGAGAGCCCGCTATAGTTTCGAAATGATGTGCTAAGTGCTCGATGCAAACCATATGCGAAAACATAATCAAAATGGCGGAGCCCATGATATTTAGACCCTAATACTGTCAACAAACACGCTGTAGAAAATTGACTACAACCGACATCGTTTCGCACCTAAAGTGACGGCCTTACCGAAACTCGCGTTTTACCGAACACTTGACATCATTAAATTCATAATTAATTCCAGAAAAATCCAATCACAGCATGCCTGAGTTCGTTGCGAAGTGTACTGTATAATATTTAACACGACGTGTAGGTTTACTGTTAGATATATTCTCTGAACATCGAAAACAAAGAACTTACCTGACCTTGGACTGTAGTCCAGAGCAGGAACTTACCCCTTGACATATTTTTATACACCTAAAAGCTTAATGTTTAATTGTGATAGTGTGCAGAGCCATTTACTGTTGCATATACAATTGTTTTATCTTTCTAATGGTACCGGTTTCACTAAATTCGAAATGATTGGGCAATCGCGACTTTCGCGATATGATTGGGCAATCGCGACTTTCGCGATAAAAAAGCTGAAATGATAGAGCGTCGCGGAAAGAAATAAAAAAATAAAAAATAAATAAAACTTTTGCCCTGCAGGTGAGTCAATACTGACCCCTGTATACAATCCATGGGCATAAATGAAAGGGAACTACATTTCCTCACCGGGCTCTTTCAAACGGAGAGTCAGATTTCAACGGCAGCATCTACAGCCTGGATATCAACAACGACGTTCCTCCTCTTTCCCGCAGGATACGGACACGACATCACCAATCAGAGCTACGGCACAGTCTATAGTTCTAAGACTCTACGGTTCACAGACAACCTAGAGTCAACCCCGACACCGCAGAAAGCGGAGACACCGCAGAAAGCAGAGCAAGTCAACCTCGACACCATAGAAAGCCGAAAAAAGTCAACCAATGACCTCCCCATCGGAACAATGCTACGACTCAGAAACAAGTCAACCAATGACCTCCCCGTCGGAATAATGCTTCAACTCGAAAAAAAAGTCAACCAATGACCTCCCCGTCAGAACAATGCTCCGTCTTGGAAACAAGTCAACCAATGACCTCCCCGCCGGAACAATGCTCCATCTCGGAAACAAGTCAACTGTTACATTTAGGAAAAGTTAGAAATAAATAAAATTAATTAAATTAAAAATAAAGTGATAAATCACAAAACAGTTAAAATCAAATACGTCAATCTTCATAAGTTATATGTAATACAAATTAAATTAGAATTTTTGAATGTAATTTAAATAATTTATAAGGGTTTTAATGATAAATTTAGCTTCATTTTAACAAAAGGTGTGTTTTATAATAAGTTAAGTTGTGAGGGGTTAAATTATAAAGTTAAATTTTTATGCAAATATAAGATAGTTAAGGTTTTAATTGAAAGTGTTGGAAAAGTCAAATTAGTTCAGAATTTTAATGAAATTAAAACAAAAGAAAATTGAAGATAATGCAAAAACACCTCATGCTTGCATGAGCACCTTCAATCTCCACCTCCTCCTTGCATGAAACATGCACCCTTCAACACTTGACACCACCTCCTTAACCCTATCCCTTCCTCCTCTCATACATATAGCCCTTTTTCAGTTTAAAGATCAGATTAAAATTCAAATGAATTAAAAGAAAAGAAAAGTAAAAGAGAAAAGAAAACAAGAGGAAGAAGAAGAAGGAACTTTGTTCATGGAGATGGTTCATCAACAAGCTAGGAGGAGCTGATTAATCATGGAGGGTCATTCCTACAACTAATTGGAGGGTAAATTCTTAATCACAGTAGGTAAATTAGGCTCTGTAGATTAGTTAATATTGATTGAACATGTCACATAATATCGTATTTTAGTTAAATTTAGTGTCTGTTAGAATCTGCTTTGATCTGGAAGATAATTAAATTAATTAAACAGAGTTAAAATGATGTAGGAATCAACTAGAGTAAACCACAAGAAGACGACACCCAGGGGCCGGTTTTGGGCCGGCGGCCAAGCAAGGAAGTCCGTCGTCGCCGGCCATGGGGAGGACTTTGGGGGTTTTCTCTGTTGGGTAGTTTACAGTACACCATTTAGGCTATTTTGGTACTGTTTATTTAAATTAGTTTCACAGTAGTTAAAATCTGGGAACATATATCGGAAAGGGTATCGTAAAACGCTAAATACGACACGACTAAGTCACGTCGCGTTTTAATTCCTGAAACAGTACAGAATAAGGCTAAAATCCAGCAAGATAAAGTGTTAATAACTTGATATAATATGTAGCTTGTGAGTGGGAAAGCGTGTTTTCATTTCCGTTATATCGGAATAGCCGTTTTGCTTATATACGTTAATTTGCATATTTAGACTCGAATACAAGAATTACGGAAGCCGCGAGGAAAGGGAAAGGATTAGCGATTCCGGAGTAGATTCGACTTTTCCGGTGAGTAGACTAAACATCTACCGGGGAATTTTGTAAAGATGGCGTGTTTCGCCCGTAGTTTTACTTAACTTGATACTTATATTGTTATGCCAAATTGATCATGTGCATTCATTATATATACACATAAATTGAGTAGATGATTAGAACACTTCACAATTATCGACGAGTTATGCCACGTGCACATATTATATGCTACACACACCTCGTCGATATTGCCATGTCACCTACACTTAAATATCATACTTGTTAACATGGATTTATATCGTATTTCATATATCAAATATAGTGGTAGATTGCATCATTGACATCCTGTTACTTTATGCGTATTTCGGTGTTATATATGAGGTAAATGCAGAATTGAGGATTTATGGTTTTGAGTTTTGAATACTATTACATAAATCCAGTATTTTCATGATTGATGTGTCATGTCCACCATGAGATGATTTCTGTTTTGGTTTTATTCCGGACCGAGTGGGGGAGATATACGGTCGCGGATTTTACGTTATCCATACTGAGTGGGGGAGATATACAGTTGGATACATGGTGGACCAGGTCGAGACCGAGGGGCAGGATAGCCGTATTGAGACGGGGGAGCCTAGCGAGGTTACTCGATACTGGAGTTGGTAATAAAAATACGGCGTGTATCTAGAGGATAACGACCGATATTATTGGTATAGGATCATTCGGGGAATGATGCCTATAAGAAATGAAAGTTTTGTGTCGTTGATGGACACTGAGAAATGATTTTACTTGAGTTGTGATTTCCGAAATATCATGAGATTTATTGTTGAACTTCACATATACTCATATCTCATATTGATTCATATTCAGTAGCATGATTGTCATATTTACTTTATTCGCCGTTATATGTTAGTCGTATTCACTGAGTTGGCAACTCATCCCCGTTGTGCCACAGTTCCTTGCAGGGATAGAGTGGACAGGTAGCTGCGAGGCAGAGATACTTTTGCAGTTGTATTCCATCTTTTGATCGGTAGGTTACATGTGTAGTAACCTTCCTTTTTGATTTTGTATTTTGTATCTAGAAAGTCTCCATCAAACCTGTATTTTGACTTAGAAATGAGAGATGGTATATATATGGACAGTTGAGATCTGTTGGTTAGTATCATTATTTATTTCTTTATGAGATTCAGTGATGTTCTATATGTTTATATTCATGTTCATTGTTAATATTGTTGATTCCAACTAGGAATACAACTAAACTTACTCTTTATTATTTGTTTAATGAATTAACTTCATAAATTGAGATTTTTACTTAAAAACTAAATTTTCATAAATAATTCCGCAATAAGGTATTTTGATCTTGGTTTTCGGCTTACTTGGACTTGTGCATATCTTTAGATATGATACAATCTAAGTGCCGGTCACATCCAAACTTGGGTCGTGACATCAACCAATGAACTCCCCGTCGTAACAATGCTTCGAGTCGGAAACAAGTCAACCAATGACCTCCCCGTCGGAACAATGCTTTGACTCGGAAACAAGTCAACCAATGACCTCCCCGTCGGAACAATGCTTCGACTCAGAAACAAGTCAACCAATGACCTCCCCGTCGAAACAATGCTCCATCTTGGAAACAAGCCAACCAATGACCTCCCCGTCGGAACAATGCTTCGACTCGGAAACAAGTCAACCAATGACCTCCCCACCGGAACCATGCTTCAACTCGGAAACAAGTCAACCAATGACCTCCCTGCCGGAACCATGCTCCATCTCGGAAACAAGTCAACCAATGACCTCCCCGCCGGAACAATGCTCCGTCTCGAAAACAAGTCAGCCAATGACATCCCCGTAGGAACAATATTTCGACTCGGAAACAAGTCAATCAATGACCTCCCCGCCAGAATCGTGCTCCGTCTCAGAATCAAGTCAACCAATAATCTTTCGATTCGTCTCGACCCCCAGGGAAATCAATGTCCCTGCGCAAACCTCTCAACCCGTAAAAAAACTCTCTTATGAGATCCTTACGACTCTCAAGAGAAAACACACTTAGGAGTCCTCACGACCCGTAAGGAGAAATTACACTTACGAGATCTTCTCGACTAGTAGGGAGAAAAGTCTTTATGAGACCCTCACGGCTCGTAAAGTTGAAAAGTCTTAGGCGGCAGATCTGAACCTGTCTTCTAAGCCATCGCCGCCCTACAAGGAGATCAAGATAGACTATCTACAAGACCTATTTGCTAAAGAGACACGACAGTACAACTGCGTATGTGCTTAAATAGAAATGGTGTCCAAAGCATGCTGATTTATGTACGACACTATAATAGTGCTCGCACTTAAAAGAAAATTCCTAAGGGTAAAGTATAAAACTCATGTACAAAGGTGGGATACACATACGAATATATGATGAACAGAAAACATTCAACAGGTAATAAAAAATACATTGAAACAAAATATACTACTCTACAGGAAAGAGAGCACCAAATGTAGGATCAGAGACACAAGGTTTAACAAAACAATAAATAATGTTTTCCAATTCTCTCTCTGCCCTCTCTACCACGTCGAAGCGGAGGTCTTCGCGAGGAGTTGCTCCCCATCGATTAGCGCCATGCTCATCGGCAAAGGCAGACATGATGGCCTGTCGAGCTCGAATCTGACTCAGTAAATGAACCGAACGGTCCTTCAGAGGCTGAGTAATCAAGTAGGCCTCGTGGAAACATTCAATCTTGTCCTCCGCCGCACCAAGAATCGTCGAAGTCATCTCCGCCGGATGAGGGGGGATATCAGCAAGCACGGACAAGAAAATCATCTTGAGCCAAATAGAACCCATAGGAAGAGGAGAGACCAATAGGCCAAGAGTTCGTACAGTGCCGCGTCACATTGGTCATCGGTGAAAAGAGGATCCGCTAACCGCGCGGCAAAGCGAGGAATAATCTCCTCGATAGGCACCTCCCAGGGTTGCCGACGAGCGTGGGGACGGTTGCAAGCCATAACCTTTGGTTTGTTTCTTAAAATGATCACCCTAAGGTCTAGATGGTTCTTTCTCTGCGAGGAAAGAGGAAGATGTAGCTTCGGATTATAAAGAGATACATTCAAAGCTATGCACAGAAAATCTCGTGCATGGTGGAGCTATTGCCAAGGCCAAAAAAGGAGGGCATGGAAAAAGAAAGGGGTGGCTCATTGGAATCAGAGTAGGGAGGCGAAACGACCTCATCAGCAGAGCCCCACATGCATGGCACGTGAGCACCCACCTTGATCCCTTTTGAAAACTAAAACGGCACCGCACGTGCATACACATGAGCACAGGCGCTATTGCAGGATTAAAATCCCCAGTGGTGCCTCATGCGCAAAACACGTGAAGGCCAACAACAGTATAACGACACTTCATGCAGAATACGCGTAAGCAAAAAAAAGGGGGAAAGAGGAAGTTTTGTCATTCATGCTCAAAATACTTATACATGGCATAAAAACAAAAGAAAATGTTTACAATGGTAAGACACTTATTCCCGGACATGGATTGAGGAATTCAGAAGCAAAGCTGAGTAAAATGTTTGTGGCTTCTCTGACCATTTTCGTATGCATCTTCTCACGAGTGCAAGCGTCAGGATTCTCGCTAATGTCATCCGTTCTCTGATAGGCAGAGATTATCGTCGTCTGTTGGAAAACTTGATGCAAGATATCAATAAGACCATCTCGCCGCCTCTTCGAGATCAAGCCTATCAGATATACTGAGTGCACCTTGTCTTCGGCATTATCAAGCGCCTCAAGCGGCATGGCTTCGTAAAATCCAGAAAGGGGTTCCCAAATCGCTCCCACGATGATCTTCAATAAAGCGGAACGACGGGGGAGTAGTCGACCGTTGTATTCATCGAAGCGATGCATAACCTCGGCGCATTGAGCATCCGTAAATTTATGGTTTTGACAGCGGCCTTGGACGCGAATGTCTTCATAGGAGATAATTTCGTCAAGATCATATAAATAAACGGCCATAGTATCTGAAAAGAAAAATCAGTGAGAGTTTAATAATCAAAATGATCAAGAAAATGCTTATTATGAGAATCTAAAAAGATTCTCATTAAACGGACACGGGAGTTTAAACAACTCTTGACATCCCATAGGGAAAGCAAGTTATGTTAAAATACCCAACAAATTTGAATTTGTGCAAGTAAGGAAAAACCCTATAAAAATGTTCTCGAGACCACCAGGGAATGAGATTCCTGAAGGGCCCTTTTGATCTTCAGAGCAGAGCTCTTTGGTGAGGAATTAAATTCCTTTTATGTGATAGAATTAAATTCCAGTAACCCCCATGAAGAAGAAATGAAAAATAAAAATACCATAAATCCTTAAAGATCAGAGGGGGAATGCCCAAGACATTGAGGTTTACTATTCAAAGATCACGTCTTTGGATCTCTAAAAGATGGGTTTCAGAAGAGAGCAAAGCACTTATGGTGGATTTAATATCCAAAATTTTTTTTCAAGAAAAGGGTTTCTCTGATGTTCAAGATCTTTACCTAAAAAGGGTTTCTTTTTCCGACAGAGTTTAACTCTGGAATTGCAATAGACAGAGAACTAAGCTCTGAAGAAGAGAGTTAAATTCTCGAAGAAGAAAAAGAAGGAAGAAGATGGAAGAACAGTGGTTGCCCAAAAGACCAAACCCTTGAATTTATAAGACGTGACAAAGGCGGTTCACCTTCCCATTCCCCTAGGCAATCCAACGGCTGTAAAGATGAAAGTGTTGCACTCACGTGCAAGCCACGTGAGAACAATGCTGTGGGGGCATTTGTTTCCTTATGAAAAATAAATAATAAATAAAAAAGCAATGGGAAAATTCCCTAAATGGAGCATCACGTGCCCACACGTGATGCGCCTTGGAGCAAAGATTATAGGCATTGCGTTTAACAAATAAGGATGAAATTGAGCCTCACGTGCAGGCACGTGAGTGTCTATATACAAAGTATATAGGCGCCTTCTCAAAACAAATAACTGGCCAGAAAAACTCACGTGTCAGCACGTGATGCTCTTTGTTGGGCCTAACTTCGTGGGGTCACGTGCTACACGTGAGGGTTCCTTATACCTTTTGAACCAATAGAATTAAATTCTAAATAAGAGCGATCAAAGCACTATTTGGAAAATATTTTCTTAGATCTTTCCAAACAAGAAAAATTGCGCTCTGTAAAACAGAGCACCGTTGGATTAAAGATCCAATGGTGATTAAAAATGTAACACCCTAGTTCATTTATACCAGTTCTAGTTCAAGTATTTCTTTATTTGTGGTATTTTTTCCTGATTTATTGTGTTGTGGTGCGAATAGTGTATTTGACATCTGTATTTGTATCCGACCCGACCCATATGCTTGAAACCTGTCTTGATTCATGTTTATGATTTATCCTAACTTGATACGTGGACTCGTGCACTTTCATTTGCATACTAGCATTTTACCTGGCATCTGCATTTTTATATAACATTTAAGTCACATAAAATAGTTTAGAAATATATTGCATGGCCTGCATGATACCCCTAACCCTGTGGTAGCATCTGCGCATCTTGTTATCGTCATGTTCAGTGAAACGGACTTGTTTGGATGGCTACACGCACGTGCGTGCATCCGTTCTTGGGGGTATGCATTTTCGTTACCCGGATATCCAACTTTAATTTTAGTCGACATGTATATTTTTCGTATTTTAAAATTGAATTTTAGACCCGATCCGGGTATGTTTTGGACTATATTTGTGTTTACCAGAATATCAAATTTTATTTATATAATATTAATTTTATAAACTGATACAAATTAAAATTTAGTAAACTAATAAAAGATTTTTTTAAATTTAAATCTAAACTAATTTCCTAACAAACTAACAACCCCTTTCTCTCTCTCTCTCTCCTCTGCATATATATTTATATATATTTTATTTTATTTTTTTCTTTCCTTATTTAATACACAGCCTCTTCTTCTTCTTTCTTCTTCTTCTTTCTTCTTTCTTTTTCTTGATCTTGTTTCTTGATTCCGGTGATCACCGCCGGAGCCGTGCTCGTCGCTGATGATCCGAGTGATCAAGTGAACGTACCTTGCCTGTGTGATCACCCTCTTGCCTTGCCTGGACCCGTCCCGCATGCCGCGTGTGCGTTACGACGATTTACCGACGTCGGACGTGCCGTGCGTATCCGTCGCGTGATTCGATCGAGGCAAGTTAATCTTGCTACATGCTATATTATTATATTCTATATCCATTTGAATAATAACACTCCATAATAATTACTCATGCATCCACATTATCATTTCGGCATGTTCTACCGTTTTCGGACATCCGTATGCGTCTGTACAATCTATTTCCTATTTAGTGCATACAAACTTATCTTGTTACATACTATACTACAATATATTGCACCCATTTGAATAATAACATCACATAATGTTTAGTTATGCATCCCACATTACCATTTTACAGTTTTACTGTTTTCGGATATCCTTATGCATCCATATCGTTATTTACATATCTAGTCGCATGCTAATTCATCTTGCTACATGCTAAGTATATCATTGTGCATCCATATTAGTAAAATGTTACCCGTTTATCATATTATACATCCATACTAAAGTTTTACTGTTTTCGGATACCCGTTTGCATCCATACCATTTAAAATATGTATAACTGCATCTATAGATCATATTAATTCATATTATTATTGTAGTAACACCCCATACTTAAAAATGTGCATCCTACATAGTAATGGAGCTATAGTCGCAATCCTTAATAGTTTTTCTTGCATCCATGTTTATTTGTGTATCCATATCATCAATTCTTTATATCTAGTTACATGCCATGTTGTATTAATTCATAATATTGTTACAGTAATACCCCATGCTTGATAATGTGCATCCTACATAGTCATGGTGTAACCCCTGATAAATATTTGTGCATCCATGCTTTTATTTGTGCACCCGTACTTGCTACAGTTTGATTATGAGCACCCACTTGATACCTGTACACTACTTGACGTGACCTGATACACCACTACTTGACATGACTGGATACATGTACACTACCTGATATGACCTGATATATCACAACTTGACATGTTACATGATCCTGTTTCTAATGCCGACAATCCTGACATGTTGTCCTGATGGACATATCCTGTTGTCTGTATAGAAAAACCTGTTTCTGCTTGATCCTGTGTTGGCATTAGCTTCAGATTTATCAATACCTTACTTGAACACATAACTTGGGGGTATGGGGAAATCAATGATGAAACCTGACTTGTAACTCGACAGTTCGATACTTATACTGATCAGTTTTACGGGCTAGGCCAGCCCCGGGATGATGATGCTGACATCATTCATCTGTACATGTTACCTATTTACTGCCTAGCGGCACGTCTCGGATTCAGCCCGAGAGTCTTGACCGTGGTCCCGGGCATGCACGGGATACTATTGAGTTACATCGATGATTCATCAAATTGATTTCACAGACTTGAGAGTAGTTAACCCAGCAGCACAGTTTAGTTTCACCGCCGCACTTCATATATACTGTTACACTTCACTGTTCTATATCCCCGCTCACTTATTACATTCATGTACCCTTTTATAATTCATGCATGCATTCCTGTTACTCCCTGTTTATATTATTGTTGATATTGTGACGCTCTGATGTCTGGGTTTTACATGGCCCAGATCCGCTACCCTTGTCGCAGGCCGAGCAGAAGTATTTCAGCCTACAGGCCGAGCAGTGAAGATCATGTTAGTAGCTAGTTAGTTTAGTTTTATTTCGTATTTTCATTCCTGACGTGAGCCGGTATTATGGGGCGTACTTTCCAGATTGTTATTGTTACTTGAATTTATCACTTCCGCATATTATTTCTTGACTCGTTATTTCTGGCTCGTGGATATGTACTAGATAGTTTCTTTTATTTTTCTGTTCTTGATATCTATAGACAGCCGTAATGTGACTGTGGAAGGATGTTTCCTAGCCACAGGTAGTATGGTTGGCTCTGTCACGTGCCGATCTTAGCGCACTCTGGAAAGCGGGACGTGACAGGGTTTGTTTGGTATCAGAGAATAAGATCTAGGTTAATCGGGTTTGATTCTTTTGTAGTTGGGTATTGGACCCAATACACGAATCAGAATACTCGTAATTAGGAACATGTCCAGCTATATTGTTATCATAATTCTTGAATCATATCTTTCTCTTGATCCTTGTCTTGACGATATGCAAACAACTTTGCATCTCGGGTTGAAATTCTTTTGGTTCCTGTTCCCCTCCGAATGACGGCGCGACGTAGAGACGTCTTGCCTGAGATTCGGGGCAGATGCTATTTGGTTTTATCCGTCCACCTCTCCGAAGATGCCAAGTTGATTTATGGCACTGTGTATCGAAGGTTTAGACGGATGCGGCCGATGTAGCAGACTTCGTCAGATTCCCCCTCGCTTGAGGGGTTTTTAATTGTGGGGACGCTCTTCCCTGCAGGCGCAAGCCCCTGCAGTTAATTACGCTACCACATCGCGGTAACAACTTTCTCCTTCTCCAGATGTTCACTTCGTGTCGTGGGTGTTTGTTTTGTTTGTGGTTGCCCGTGGATTGTATACGAAGACTAATTTATATCGTCGACCGTAGGACGTGGATTAGTCTAAATCCGTATTTTCTTAGATTTGGGTTTGGGGTTTTGGTTTGAGGATACGTTAGCCATATTTGAGGCTAAGATCAACTCAAACATTTGTTAAGGATACATTAGTCTAATTTGAGACTAAGATCAACTCAACGGGATCGTTTAGATCCGACAAAAGAGCATTTGGGCTCTATTGTTCTAGTTTAGGGACATAATGGTCCAGTGCCAGTTTAGGGACATAGTGGTCCAACGTTCCCATTTTGGGGACGAATATTGGTTTAAGGACACGTTAGCCATATTTGAGGCTAAGATCAACTTAAACGTTTGTTAAGGATACGTTAGTCTAATTTGAGACTAAGATCAGCTTAACAGGATCGTTTGGATCCGACAAAAGAGCATTTGGGCTCTATTGTTCTAGTTTACGTACATAGTGGTCCAGTGCCAGTTTAGGGATATAGTGGTCCAACATTCCCATTTTGGGGACGAATATTGGTTTAAGGACACGTTAGCCATATTTAAGGCTAAGATCAACTTAAACTTTTGTTAAGGATACGTTAGTCTAATTTGAGACTAAGATCAGCTTAACAGGATCGTTTGGATCCGACAAAAGAGCATTTGTGCTCTATTGTTCTAGTTTAGGGACGTAGTGGTCCAACATTCCCATTTTGGGGACAAATATTGGTTTAAGGACATCATAGTCCATGAATTTAAGGACCCCACAGTCCGTATCAATGTATGGTTGTCGGGACCCGTCACCTCTCTGACGACGTTGAGGGATTACAACGACGAATATCAGAGGAGTTCAGAGATGTACCCTTGAACCGGGTGTAAATTGATTTGAAAGAGCATTCGTGCTCGGTTCAATTTAATTTGAGGACTTACGGCCAGAATTGGGTTAAGTCCATTTGAAAATGTTTAATATTTTGTTCATGATTGGCCTGTTTAGGCCTTTGCTTGGGCTCTGCCCCCTTTTTTAAAATAATGCACAGCATTGGGCTTTTTAATTAAATGCATAGCATTTATTTTGGCCTGTTAGGCCTTTTTAATTGGGCTCTGTCCCTTTTCTTTAATAATGCAGTGCATTCAATGGTCTGACAGCACGCCACATGGCCTGTCAGGCGCTTTGCGCCGATTGAGGAGCGCAAGGCGCAAACTGATGTGGAGGTGACACGTGTCACACTCTGGTGAGCGCAAGTCTGTTAGCACAGTGCGCTGCGCCAGTACGCTGCGCTAGTGCGCTGCTGACACGTGGCGCGCTCTGCTGAGCGTAAGTCTGTTAGCGTAGTGCGCTGCACTAGTGCGCTGCTGATACGAGACGCGCTCTGATGACTTGCGCCAATCCAAGAGCGCAACAGCGCAAATTAGGAGTGCAGGGCACTATACAGTAGCGCAGAGCGCATCTTGATCTAATTTAGATCAAAGAAATGAATCTTTTTAGAGGTTCTGCCTCAAGATTCAAGAACCGATGGTTCATCAAAAGGCAATGCCTTATATAGATCAAAAGATCTAATCAATGAAGTAAGTTACTTCTGTTTTATCTTTTTTCAACTAGATCTTTTTTTGATATTTTCTCTCTCTTTTTTTTTATCCAAGATCTTGATCTTGTTCTTAGATCATTGATCTTTTTAGAAGAAATTCTTCTTTTATTCAAAGGTTTACCTTTTTTCTTTCTCTTTGAATTCTTCTCAAAGTTTTTAGAAGAGCTCTATGTATCTCTATCTCTCTCTCTTTTAGACTTGGAGTCTAGGGGCCTTTATATAGTGCCAATTGATTTGTTAAATCAGTTAAAGAGATCTTTCTCTGATTGATTTAGGGATGTTTCCCCACCGCTAGATTTTTAATCCTAGGGATTCTGTTTTACAAAAGATACTCTTCTTGTTTTAACAAGATCAGAAAGATCTTTCCAAAATTTTATTATTTAAATTCTGGCACAGTTGGTGCAAGCGCACCTGCACTTGACATGTGTCGCGCAGCGCAGAGCGCAGCGCAACTGCGCTTGACACGTGTCGCGCAGCGCAGAGCGCAGCGCAACTGCGCTGACACGTGTCGCGCAGCGCAGAGCGCAAGTCATCTAAAGCGTTGCCTCCTTTATTTTTATTTTAAAACAGAGCCTTACTCTGATTGGGTGTACTGTCTCGGGCGCAGCGCTGGCGTGTCTGCTTTTGACACGTGGCGCGTTGCGCGCAGCGCAAGGAATCTGAAGCGTTGCTTCAATTTTTGAATTTTTGAAATTCAAACAGAGCTTTGCTCTGATTGGGGGAAACAAATGCCCCCCCACCGTTGCACTCACGTGGCGCACACGTGAGTGCAGCGGTGGTAAGATCCCAACCGTTAGATCAACTCAGGAGTTGAAGGGGCGCTTAAGCGCCTATAAATAGGACAGTTGGTCCTCAGCAGATGATTATCATCTTCAAGAATTTGATTTTCAGAGCCTTGCTCTTGTTTTCAAGAACTTCGGAGCCTTGCTCTCATTTCCAAAGTTAGAACTTTTTTGAAAAACTTTAGGTAAAAATTAATCTTAAATTAAATTAATTTTAATTTTAATTAATAGAGCCTTGCTCTCATAGATCTTTTGATCTAAAGAAAACCCCTTTGGGGCTTCACAAACAGAGCTTTGCTCTCAAGAATCTGTTTCAGGGTTTCTTAACCCGTGAACAGAGCTTTGCTCATGGAAAAAATATAGATCTTTTGATCTCTTAAGAGTTTTCATGGATCTTCAAGATCCTAAATTTTTTAATTTTTAGAAATTAATTTTCCTTTGATGGATTTTTCCATCCTTATTATAGAGCTGGGCTCTTTAAGGAATATTATTCTCTTGTGACCAGAGTTTGACAAGTGTCACTCTGTGACAGAGCTTTGCTCTGAAAAGGGAGATTTTCTCCTTGTCTCAAGAGATTTCTCATTTAATGAGAATATTCTTTTGGGGATCTCCTCATTAATTGACAGTCTCATCCAATGATGGGGCTATCTTATTAACTGATGCATTGTCATCTGGATTTTGTGGGTCCCCCTTTGGTTCCCTTTCCACTGCATTGCAGTGTGGTACAAATTTTTAAAGTATCAAGCGTCAGGCTTTTAAAATTAAATTATGACACTGACAGCTGAATTTCGTTTTTCTTTGCAGACAACATGTCTGCTGATCTGTCATTCCTGTTCTTCAGCTCAGAGGGAGGTTTCCCTGAGGCGCCAGTGGACCGGGAGGTTCTCGCTCTGATTAAGGATCACGACCCGGAGCATAAGAACCTTAATCTATGGGGCAGATGGTATAGTGAAATCATCAAGGGTCGCCGAAGCTTCTGTTGCGCGACGCCGTCAGAGCCAATCTCGTCGATCCCATATGCGGATGCACCCCCGGTGAACTATGCCGTGGAGGTTGTAAATTGGAATTCGGAGGATCTTCTTCAGCCTTCGATCGCCGCCATTCCCGTGCAACCGCCGGCAGCCATAGACATTTTGGGGCGGCGCATATGCCAGGGTGAGGCGCGCCCTTGGGGACAAGCTTATAACCTCGGATTGACCCCTCGACAATCGGCCGGGTATTTGCCGTGGGCTAGGTATATCTTGTCAGCAAAGAAGACGCATCTGATGAAGATTGGTCTGTACCCCGCAGTCTACGCTTCGCTCTTTGAGTACCCTGCTCCTCCGACGTGGTGGGTTAAGGCATTCGTGGAACAATGGAACACCCCCACCCATACTTTTCTTCTGACGAATAGGGAAGTCTCCATCCCTTTGGAAGAATTCGCTGAGATTTCCGGCCTGCCGGCGAGGGTAGAGCATTATGAAGAGTTACTTCCTCCTGACGAGTATGTCTTCGCCACCAAGCCACTGGTAATGGTCCTAACACCATAGAATGCTATTCAGCACCAGTTTTCGAGCCTGGTGAAGGTGCTGAATATATATATGAAGGTCTCTATTTGGAATCGGGAGTCCGGGGAGTTAGTTTTGCAGATTTTATCGCCCGCTTCCTTCGACCGGAGATTCTATCGCAGCAGAGTGAAAAGTTCGCCAAGCTCGACGACCCCTTTGGCTTCGGCTTAGATCGTCGACCAGTATTGGAGGACGGCCAAAAAAGTTTCTACCTTCCCGATGCCGCCATCATGCCCTTATCAGAAATCGCCGCCCTGGGCATTGATGATGAGACCTTCTTTCTAGGGTTTCTGGGATTATGGTTGTGCTGGTTCGCGCTCCCCATGCATCCGCGTTACATGAGGCTATCTGTCTTCTACCCAGTGCATCGGATGGTGGCTGGTATACAGTTGTCGATCGGGATCACCGGGCTGGCTCACTTATACCATGGACTCAGCGTGGCGGCAGACGCAAATGAGCCCGGGGTGCAACCTGCCAATTTCCCGATGCACTGCTTCACTTCGTGGATGGAAATGCATGTGCTCGGTGTATTCGGCATTCATAAGAGCCCTTCGTTTTTCGAGAAAAGCAGACTCCCAAGAGTTATGCGGCTGATTGGCGCCTCGATTGTGAATCCATCTCCGCGGGAGGCTAGAGGTTGCTTCTTCGTCCGCACATGGTCGGAGCGAGGATTTCTTTCATGGACAAAGTCGTGACCATCGGCCCGGAGACCTCCAAGGCGGTGTTGGCGCTGCGTGATGGTTTCAAGGACGGGGCCTCTGTATTGAAAACCCGGGAGATTCTTCACTTATACTCCATCCGGTGGGGCTTCCTGGTGTTCAGGAAAAACGACATGGCTCTCTTCATGAGGTACAACCCCCATCGGTTCGCCCAACAATCAAGCTATAACCAGGGGATCCCACTGGAGGTGTTTTTGGAAGAGCCCGCGGCCACCAGGGAGGGGATACGGAGCGCGCTGTACCATTTTATGCTACTGAACATGGGCTCCCACTTCTTTATCAGTGAGCCGAGCTGCGTCCCATGGGCCCTCCACGTGTACGTGGCTTGGTATGCGCACGCGATGGGTGCTGTCATCCGAGAAGAGAAGCGGTTGTTGGTTGACCGCAAGGGTGCGCCCCCTGGCAGTGACCGCAAAGCTCCCCTGAGGCCAAGTATCCATGTCGTTCCTCCGCTAAGAGATGCTGGAGCTGAACCACCGCGCATGCTGAGCCCTCCTCACGGATTACCCCGTGCTACCGCGGACGTGCCCCCAGCGCCCCGTGCTCTAATGGAGACGGTGAATGTAGTTTCGCCTGAGTCTGGCGTGGGCTCGGACATCGGGACCCGCCGTCCTAAGGTACCCACAAAGTGCAAGTTGATTTTGGGTGCGACCGGGGTCCGTGCGCAGAAGAAGAAGAAGAAATCAGTTCTTTCTCTCGATGTCGTCCTCAGCTTAGAGCCTCGGGCCCCTCTCACTGAAGGCCTAAGCGAGTACGGAAGCAACGAGGGGTTCTTGGTAGAGCCAAAAGACACCGATCTGGCGGCCGCCATCGCGGCTTCTGAGCGATCGGCAAGGCTCGAAGCGTAGTTGGCTAAACTTGCTCAATCAGGTAATCATTATTTGCATTCTTCGTCATTTCATCGTACTTTTATCATTGTCTTTTACTAATGCTTTTCTTTTTAAACAGGCATTTCTACCGAAGAAGCCATCGCTGCTTCCCTGAAAACCTTCCAGGAGGAAGAGATGAAACGCACTCTATCGGGTGTTGGTATGTCTCGGCTCACTGAGTCTTTATTCTGCTTTTACGGCCAATCTAATCTTTTCTTTGTCTCTTTCCAGGGGCCGCGGGATCTACTGCGCATGTCGATGCGGGGACTCTCCCCGGGCCAGCTACCGATGTTCCGGCCTCTTCGGAATTGCCGCAAGAGACCCGACTCAAAAAGCCGATGATGGATGCCTTGAAGGCTCTGGAGGAAACTCTAAACGCGTACAACGACGCCTTATTGAAGGAGGCTTCCAAGAGGTACGTCGTGACGGCCCGGGAGGAAAGGAAGCGCTTGAGGCGTGCAGCGAAGGAGCGCAACGCTGCTTTAGCTGTGGGAGCGGGCCCAAGCGCCGTTATTCCCGTTGCTTCTCCTTCCGAGGAGCCCCCGGTCGCCTTGTCTACTACTCATAGACAGGCGGCGCATGCAGCTCGGGAGGCCAACGACCAATCCACCTCAGGTAATTTGTTTTTCGAGACTTTGTTGCAACAGTTGTAAAACTATCGGTTCTTACACATCTTGTCCTGCAGGGCCGAGTCCAACTGAAGGAGCGGCGGCGACCGTCGAGCCTGAGGGGACGGTGGAGAAGGCAGCAGCCGAAACCGAGGCGACGGTAGGCGGTGTAGTCATTGTTGCCGGGCCCGGGCTAGTGGCTGATGAGACAGTCACGCCTACTATGCCCGAGAAGGTTGCCGATGCCGAGCCTGAGAGGGCGGTAGGTGAGACGGCTGCTACGACCGAGCCTGGGGCAGCAGCGGATGGAGCGGCTGCGACCGATGAACCTATGGCAGCAGTGGACGAGACGGTCGCGACCGCTGAGCCCGAGGGGGTAGCGGGTGAGACGGGCATGATCGCTGAGGACGAGATGGCCGCTCTTTCTCAAGAGTCGGGCAACGCTCTGATCATCGCTCTCCCTGCTTACGGTTCCTTGTCGTCTCCCGGCGCCGCGATCATGACGACGGCTCATGTGGTGTCGGGCGATAAGGCAACGGGAAGTGGATCCATGTCAATGGAGGAGGGAGACGCCGCCGTTTCGGCTGGTGACTCATCAGGTAAATTTTGGGTTACCGTCTTTTTCTTTATTCTGTAACTTTTCTGACAGTGCTTATCTTGTTTCTAACGCAGGTGCGGCCAGTGTTGATGCCCCCTTGCTCGAGGGAGCGCCGTCAGCTACTGCTTTGACGGTGGCCACCTCTCTACCTTCTCTCGCACCGTCGCAAATGCTCGAAGGTATGGATTCGTGACCCATCAGTCTTACCTTTACTGCATAATTTATGTACTGATGTCGTACTATTGTGTCTTTGCAGGAGTGCTTTTTAATCATCTTTACCAGGTCACCCGCACTTCTCCTTCCCGTCGGAGCTTGCTTCCTCCAGTGGCGCTGGTGAGTATAATTTTCAATTAATACTCTTTCTTTTTCCAATAATGAACTTGTTTCTGATTCTTCCTTACCCTGATTGCAGTGCTACAGATCGAAGGAGGAGATGTAAGATCAGCCGTGCCACCGGTCCTCCCGGCTTTGCCTCCTCCTGCGGCTGGTATAGTAGACTTCATCTTTGATGACTTTCTTATATTTCTTTGTATCGTCATTTGATTGTGTTTTGTTCTACAGCTGTCGTTCCGATTCCGGGCCCCTTCGAGTCTCGCATAACGATGCTAGCAGGCCCATTCTCCAGGCGTCCATCCTCAAAGGGTGCTACGATGAGTTTGAGTATGCTGAGCGGATGCATCGAAGAGCTTGACGCAGAAACTCCCCCATCTGCCGCAGATTTCGTTGCGGAAGTTAATCCGATGCTGGCGACGCTTGCAAATTTTCATAATGAAGGCGTCGTCGAGTCTTGGGTTAATCACTGCAGGGAGATCGAGGCCCGCCTGCATCAGCTGGAGCTTATGCGTCCTGCCCCCAAGATCTTGGCCGTGAGCACTCAACGGGCGGCATGGATCGAGCAGAGCCCTTCTTACTTCCGCCATCTTGAACAAGAAGTTGCTTTAAGGCGTAAGGAGCGCGGAGAGACTTCGAGCAAATCTGCCCGACTACATGCTCAGGTGGATGCAAATGTTGTACAGTTGAAGGTTATCTTTGAAGGCCTTCTGCGATGCATCTCTGACGGGTTAACACTGAGGCGGCAGCTTGACGTCGTCGAGCGGGATGCACCAAATCAGGAGGCAGCCTAGCAGGTAGTTGAGGAGCGGCTTTCATCCTTCCTGCAGCAGTGGGCTCAGGTGGAAGCAGAATTGGCGGTGGCAGCCGATCAGGAGAAAGCATTGAAGGAAGTGCGCGAGCAATTGATGGGGCTATTTAAGACGCTTCCTTCTCAGTAGCTGCCTTTGTATCAATTATACACTTGTAATCTTTGAATAATATGTATACATTCTTTATTCTTTTATACGATTCGCCTTGTACTTAATTGAATTCATGAATAAAGATACACACATTTTCCTTTGCAATGTCTCATGTCATCTCTGTGCTTTCTCCCTTCTTTTATTATCAGCATGTTACCTTAGTAAACATGGTTGACAGATGATAGAGCGAGCATCTTGTATTGGCTTCTTCAGGAGGTAGTGATGGCTTAGGCCGCAGGTTCAGATCTGCTGTCTAAGACTTTTCAACTCTATGAGCCGTGAGGGTCTCATAAAGACTTTTCTCCCTACGGGTCGAGAGGATCTCGTAGGTGTATTTTCTCCTTAGGAATCGTGAGGATTCTTAAGGGCGTTTTCTCTTATAAGTCGTAAGGATCTTATAAGAGAATTTTTCCCTCTTACGAGTCGAGAGGACCCGTAAGCGGTTGTTTCCCTCCTTATCGAGATTCGACTTTGGAGAGTGTGACCCGTGAATGGTGTGCAAGAGTCCATTTTGTTGCGCCACGGCAGCGCCCCGGCCTCGTACTCGAGGCCAAAATGCGGAATCAAAATTTTTTCCTTACTCGGAAACCGGCGCTACCGCGGACAAAGAAAACCCGGATCGTAACCATTAACCTAATGCTAGCAATCAAGAGATAGGGTGAGAAGTATACCGAGTGATCCGAGTCCTCCGGTCTTCTCGTCATCGTCCCGATCTCCCGCGGAAAGTGTAGTCTCCATATCGTCGCTTCCTCGCCGGAAAGGGCACCACATCGCCTGCGTCTTTTACGGGCTCCCGCCTCAATACCGAGGCAACTCGGGCATGAAGCCGGCAACTCGACATGCTCAAGAATGCTGTAGAATGTGTAGTGTAGAGGGTATGTCTCTTTTGGGGTTTGTTGCCATGGTGATGGAGGAATCAAGAATAGAAAAATGGTGCTTGCATTTTTCTAGCAAGAAAATGAGATCATGAATGAAACTCTCAAGATGAAGCTCTCTTCTTCTTCTTCTCTCTTTCTTTTTTCTCTCATGAAAAACTTATCATTCCTTATCAAATAAATGGTGGAGGAAAGAATGTATATGAAGCATGAAGGGAGGTGAGTGTAGTGTAAAGCAAGTGGTGACCACATCCTAAAACATAATCATAACCAAAACTCAAATCCAAATCAAATCCATTCTTATCACCATAAATGCATGAAAAGCAAAGATGCTTATCATATCAAACCTTATGCAAATAAGTCCTCCACAAAGTGTTATTTGCAAAACTGCAAATAACCCCCTCCATCAGAAAAGTCCGGCCGGGAAAGAACAAAGGAAAACCGGCCGGAACGGAATGCAAACTGGCAACTCCAGAAAACTGGTCCCGTAATAAATTACAGGAAAAACCCCGATACTGTGCATACACACCCGCATCTGTATTCCGTCCGGATACAAATGCAATGAGACAAAATCTACACTGTACTAAACTAGGACCGGCTTAAACCAAAGCCGGCTAGTAAAATCCGTCCGATCCTGATCCGTGCAATACCGCACGTATCAGATCGAACCCTGCCATATAACTATACGGCCACAAGTACAAAACTGTCCGATCCTGATCCGTGCAATACCGCACGTATCTGATCGGACCCTGCCATATCTCCATACGGCTTCTACAGCGTTTCGCCCGAAAGCTTGAGTAACTGAAAGTGTGGTGGACTCTAAAGACTCGTCAATACTATGGCTGTGGATTTAACCACTAGCACGTCAGAGGTATAAGCCAATACGTGACGGGCCACCAGCTATTGACCAAAAGGGACGTCGATGAGCGAACTCATCCTGACACCCTACTGAGCCTGTCAGTGACAATATCCGTACAGTCCGGTCCGTTCGTCTATGAGCATCGCATGTCGGGCCTAGGGGGTTGGTAAAAGTCAGACCCCCAAAAGCGGTACAAGTCGTGTCGGAGTGTAGCCCAGAACGCCCTGAGATACTACTGGAATACCTACCAGTAAATCTCCTGCCTCGGCCGAGGGCTTTGCGTAATGGCTCTCCTAGACACAGCGCGACCTCACCCCCAATACCGGGATAGACAAACCCCTGAAGATCCGCTCACTGCCTCCATGTGGCTCGGGACTGTACCCAACTAAAACCTGTTTGCACGACTCCTTTGAGCCGTGGTAGGGTAGTAATCAAAGCACAGTGGGAACTCACACGAGACAAATGACGATCCTCAGGTCGATGAACTAACCTGTACACATGTCACCAGGGAACTGCTATCTGACGTCTGGTATAAGACCAACTAGCAGGTTCCCGGCGAGTCCTGTCCGGTGTACTCATAACCCAATGAGCACCTGTATACATCTTAGGTGAACCAACTGACACCAGTGGCTTGTGAGACCGGCCACCGCCCCTCGTCGGGGTCTCGACTGTATACACTAGTCTACTCTGGAGAATCGATGCCCTGTCTCGAAACTCCCACGACTAGGGACCTTTTAAGGATGTGCTTGTAGACTACCAGCTCCCACGTATATGATCGCCATCATACTGCTGGTGGTCAAGCAAGAATCCTAGGGGCTCTATCAACGTGTAATAGCGACATGTCAGGTCACCTAAAGCAGTACACGATGATAAAGATAAACCAGATAGCATACTATCATCTCGAGTAAGACTGTCCTACCGGGATAGGTCCTCCCTCAATCATTGCAATCACGTACCTGTGATCCAATAATTGACTCTGAGGGCACTATCTCCAACAATCTCCTACTTGCACTCAAGGCTAATTATTGCGATGCCGCATACTCACAGCCCGTGTGATACCGAACACCCAACTCCTCTACTAGTCAGTCTCACAAAACCCGTTTGCGAAACTATTGCGTTCGAGGAATAGCCTCAGTGAGTGGATCCGCTGTGATGTTTCTTTCTATGCCTCTCTATATCTCAAGTTCGCGGAGAAAGCCATCTCCCGAAATGAGCAATACCTGTCTTAGAATGTCTGGATGTTTGATGGGACCTAGCTCATAAATGAACTCCAAATCCAAACTTCTTAGACTGTATCGTCAACTGAACTTAATCAGTATCCTGCGCCATGCCACCCTCAGTATTGCCTTAGACTACCTGTCCAAAATACTGCCCCTTGTCAGAAGGAAAAACTATAACTCTGACAACCTCCTTGTCGTCCATGTCACCTTGGAAGCCTGGAATGATAACCGTCTCCTAAAGGAGGCAGCCGTTATCATATCCCTAGAACATTCACTTATGTTCTAAAACTACTTCCGACTGTTTCTCCAGGATTGGATCAATGTCAACTTATTGCATCTACTGCAAGAACAACATCTGGTGTGGTACTTGACATCTCATGATTGACTCAATTGCCTAAGCAAGTGATCTGTCAATCATGCGTATCCCTCTCCCCTTTAGTCTGTAAGACACCTTTAGAGAGGGTGACTCCATTACCTGCAGGTGTACTACCGTGCCAGGAGTCGTCCATTCTAAATACTCATAGAATGCTGTCAAGGTACCCAGATTGGGAAACTACCCAAATCTAGATCTAAAACCATAGATCTAGTAACCAGAAAGTCTGATATAATATCCAAGTCCTGTATGGAGAAAACACTGTGTGACGACCAAAGTATAACCGATCGTAGTATAGGAGTGTCACTTCCTACTACCTTCTCAACAGATCCATCCCCTATTCTGATGACGTCAAACCTATGACTGTCACATCAGAAATAGATGATCTATCTCCGCTACATCTGCTTTAGTCTATAAGTAGACATAAGCCTGATGTCCACCAATGTTTCCGCTGCTCCCACTGACTACGACAACCCTCTGGCAGAGTCATATAGACGTGCACTTCCAAAGCTAGTTTAGAACGACGCTATACTCATCCTCCTGCCGGGTCTCGCAGCCTGGAACAACAACAATGGCAAGTGTGGGTAAACAAGAACTTCCCTGTCACCGTCCTTGAGGCTACCGGAGTACCTCTCGGGTGCCTGAAGTTACCCACCTTATCTGCGGAGTGGCCAATGGAATGTCAAAACAGATTGAATCTTTAGGTTCCTTATCGAATCTTTAGGTTCCTTATCAAATCTTCAGTAATCGTTTGCGGTTCTGGAATCACTTCCAGTTCTACCATACTCCCACTACTGTTTTTGAAAAAATTCATTTTTAATAAAACTGTGGCGAGTCTAGAACAATATTTCTATTGATCTGCCAGATGGTAGAAAGTCAACCCTCGTCATAGCCTGGGTCAACCCACAAACAGCCATTACAGAAACGTGCCTTGAGTTGTCCAGTGTCTGGTTTTAAGCATAAGCCGGACAACTCCCCGTACCTTAACATCGTTAAGATATGAATTCTTCTATATCCAATATAGAAACAGAGGCACTGATTTAATTGAACCAGATTCAAATCATGCAGCTGTCTCCGGTGCATGTCAACTAAATGGAAGGAGGCCGATCAGCGTTACTCAACTTAGGAATGTTTCCAATTATGAGTAATCTGAAAGAGAAGCTAGTTCTCTTAATCATTACTATTAACTGAACACCATACACAAGTATCTACATCTTCGATCACTTTGAAGAATCCCGATACTTGCTACACCTGGTTCTCTACTCTATTCAAATACCTATAACTCCTCAAAACTTAGACCCTGTGTTCCTACGAAACACATGTCTAAGAACTAGAGAAGTTAAAAGTAAACAGAATATAGTATGAGGACCAACCCCTCTGTCCTAATGGACACTGGACAACATACAATACTCTGTATAAGTCCGCTGAGTCTAACAACTCTTTCACTGTGCGACGTAGGTTGAAAACTGTACTTATGGTTAAGAAGAATTACACCGCTGTTTAATGCTCCTTACCTAACCATCCACTGATATAGGTAAATGTCATCGACATAATATCAAAAGGTATATCTCACTCTATGAAAATAGACGTACAGATATATCAATTTGAAATTGGTGCACAACAGCGGATATTCAAAACCAAATATTTGCCGACCGGCAAACAGCCCAGATGATCTCCTCAAATATCACAATGAGGATGATCACCCTATTCCCAATAACTTACTCCCACTCAGCATCTGTAAAACCATACAGATGTGAGAATCATACCTGGTAAATACATACCCTGGAGCAAGTGTCTAATCGGGAAATCAGTTTTCTATTAACAGTACACAGTGAAACTGAAACATTGAAATGTCTCGTTGGGGTATCCTGGTATTCCTAGTAATGCCTCTTCCATTATCCAGATTCACAACTGTAACCGTATAATTCTTTGCCACTTCTCCAAATCCCTTTATATGTCTTTAGTCATTACCTTCTGTACACCCCATTAGGCCAAATGGTTTTCTTCCTTCCCTACCGTTCGGCACCAGCCTATGGTTTGGAAGAAGACTATCCAATAAGCATAATGGGTGTACTGTCCCAATCCTAGGAACACTCGCAATGTGAGAGAAGGTGAAGATAAAAGACACCTGAATGTACTTTATTCCTATTTCTCCTGAACCAGAATCCATCCCCGAACTGGAACAAGTTCCTTTCGAGTTCGTATATAACCATACGATGGAGTATCCAATAAACTGTGGATCTTCGTAGTGATACGGAGTGTCTTGGAGAAATACAAAGGTGATTTAGGATTGGCGAAGAAATACTTGGTTTGGTCGTGAATATCAGTCGCAATTTACTTTGCCCTCCTACTAATCCCTTGCTTTGTCTTAACTTAATACCTTCTGCACACCATCGTTATGCTAATTGGTTTCCTTCATTCCCTACCGGTCGGCACCAGCCTAAGGTTTGGAAGAAGACTATCCAATTTGCGTAATAGGTGTACTACTCCTAAACCAAGGAGTACTCGTAGCCTGAGAGAAGGTGAAAAGAAAAGACAACTGAATAGTCCTATCCGTTTTCTCCAGAACCGGAAACCATCCTCGAATTCCTTCGAGTTCGTATCTAACCATACGATGGTTTTGTCCAATGGAAGTGGACGTTCGTAGTAATACGGGGTGTCCTGGAGAAAAGGGTAAAAGTAGGAGTGGCAATGAGGTCTGCAACTCTGACAATCCAAAAGCCAGTGTTAAGAAGGTTCGGTCAACTTGGTCACTGAGTCATAGTCCAGGGTCGGGTCAATGGTCGCTGCCAAAGAGAGAGAGAAAAGAAACACTCAGCGTGCACTCTAACCTAGATCAGAATGGTTATCACTTTATCTAATCTGGAAGCCTCCCACTGTACCTCAAATTCTCCTCCAAACCTGAAAGAAGAATTAGTCGGGATCACCCGAGGAGTAAACCAACTCATCAGTGGGAATCGGGATCCAACTCTCATCGCATGATAACGTGACGGAATCCACTCACGTCACCACACTCCAGAAGGTATGCGCATGCCTGGCAAGTTTCAGTTCTTTTGAAACTCCCGATGTTTGTTTTTACCCCTAGGACCCAAGTGACCTTGACAATGCCAACAAATCAAAGAGTCCTAGTCAAGTTCTACCCGTCATTATCTTGATTGCATTAAACCCACCCGTACGAGTCCTTGACAATGCCAACAAGACCGTACGACTGTCCTAACCAATCCACTTATCCTTGTGACAGAAAAGCATTACATAGCTACCGAACACTACGCCACGGCAATGCACGACAAACGCAGCACGAATACTAAGTAACACTAATCTGAAATGACGGAGGGCTACGACTGGTTTTTGGCGAAAAACCTTTAACGTAATGAACTTGATATCGTTGAAGGAACTGGATAACCTTTTAGAAAATATAGTGACGAAAACCTTTACTAAAGAGGTCACTCCCGGTGAAGGGATCTCGGCTCTTTCCCCGTAGAATGAGGTGCAGGATATTCCAACTGAATACCACGATGCAAAGCAAAAGTAATCGGCTATAGTGAGGTTATTGCCCTGACGCAAACCTCTGTCCAAGGGGTCACTCCCGGTGAAGGGATCTCGGCCCTTGCCTCGTCGACTGAGGAGCAGGATATTCCAAATGAATACCACTATGCAAAACAAAAGTGAACGTCCTTGCAATAACAGCTTTTTGAAAAATTGTTCCAACAACATCAGAATAGGTTTGTTTATCTTGCATTGATCCGAATCAACGCAGTCCCATCAATTGATCACACCACAAAAAACGAAAATATACTGATGTACGTAGATGCCATCCGCATTCGCCACTGGGTCCCGTCATCACCCGTTAGGTTACTTAACTAACGACAGAGCGGGGACTGGACTAGCGTGGATGTAAAACAAATACAACATCTACTAATATATATACCAATATATAATTTTCGCTCAAGGCGTGATAAAATGCAACATCACAGAAATGTATAGCATCACAGAACAATACAGATATCTGGAAGCCCCGGGTTTCACAGAGCCGCTGCTAAAACCCGACGTTCCCCTGGTCGTGTGGATAGCCTGTGCAATGAAATCCTAGACCCCTACGGGCGCGGCAAGTCACCCGCCAAAACCTGAAGCGAGGCAGCCCCCTTCAGTACCGTGAATGGACCACCCAGCACTTCACGGAATCCGGCAACTTGGGCACCCCTCCTGGGTCAACCTGTACCCCCTACGAGTGCGGCGAATAGCCCGCCAATCCTAGAGTGAAGCCCCCTCCGTCTCAATGCCATGAGATGCGGGCTCGTTGCCCTCTAGAACCCGGCTATCCGTGCACCCCTCCGCGGGGTAATCCTAGTACAGAATAGTAAAATATACATACACCGGGTACATCGACCGCAACCAGGTCGTGCCCCAAAAGAATAATACAATCAGGCAGTGACGGCAGTCCACATGTCGGACGCTCGCCCCGCAATATCAAATGTACATAATACAACAAACTGTACTACCATTGCATCCAGGCTATCCCCCACGACCGATCCGCAACAACACAGCATAAATATAGAACATCAACGTGAAAGTCACGTTCGCAAATCCGTCTAACCGGGCTATAGCAGTTAGACGGGATTTACCGATCAAGTGACATTCACGGTCACAGATATAATGTAAATACTGTGAAATAATGTGTTTAAAATATCCGATCGATCAAACAATTAACAAGTGGGCCCCCAACCAATACTGTAGCAGTTACAGAAAACCTGGGCCCAAAATTAATATTCCAAAACCCACAAAATTAGCCCAAAAGCCCACTGTACAAATTTGACACAGTGAAGAGACCAGAGTGCGGCGGAACCGCGGCCCAAGGGGGGGTTTGGCCGCGGTTCCGCGCTATGGTCATCGACTGAACTTGTCGAATTTTTACAGAGGTCTTATAATTTCATGTACATTAGGTTTCTGCAACCTGAAAAAATTTTAGACACCAAAAAATTCCAACAGAAAACTGATGTGAACAAAAATGAAGTTTTTGGAATTTCGGTCGATCGGAAATGCAAAACACATTAGAACAAGCTAGGTAAGGTTAATGGCGTGGCTCTGATACCATGTTGCGCCACGGCAGCGCCCCGGCCTCGTACTCGAGGCCAAAATGCGGAATCAAAATTTTTTCCTTACTCGGAAACCGGCGCTACCGCGGACAAAGAAAACCCGGATCGTAACCATTAACCTAATGCTAGCAATCAAGAGATAGGGTGAGAAGTATACCGAGTGATCCGAGTCCTCCGGTCTTCTCGTCATCGTCCCGATCTCCCGCGGAAAGTGTAGTCTCCATATCGTCGCTTCCTCGCCGGAAAGGGCACCACATCGCCTGCGTCTTTTACGGGCTCCCGCCTCAATACCGAGGCAACTCGGGCATGAAGCCGGCAACTCGACATGCTCAAGATATGCTGTAGAATATGTAGTGTAGAGGGTATGTCTCTTTTGGGGTTTGTTGCCATGGTGATGGAGGAATCAAGAATAGAAAAACGGTGCTTGCATTTTTCTAGCAAGAAAATGAGATCATGAATGAAACTCTCAAGATGAAGCTCTCTTCTTCTTCTTCTCTCTTTCTTTTTTCTCTCATGAAAAACTTATCATTCCTTATCAAATAAATGGTGGAGGAAAGAATGTATATGAAGCATGAAGGGAGGTGAGTGTAGTGTAAAGCAAGTGGTGACCACATCCTAAAACATAATCATAACCAAAACTCAAATCCAAATCAAATCCATTCTTATCACCATAAATGCATGAAAAGCAAAGATGCTTATCATATCAAACCTTATGCAAATAAGTCCTCCACAAAGTGTTATTTGCAAAACTGCAAATAACCCCCTCCATCAGAAAAGTCCGGCCGGGAAAGAACAAAGGAAAACCGGCCGGAACGGAATGCAAACTGGCAACTCCAGAAAACTGGTCCCGTAATAAATTACAGGAAAAACCCCGATACTGTGCATACACACCCGCATCTGTATTCCGTCCGGATACAAATGCAATGAGACAAAATCTACACTGTACTAAACTAGGACCGGCTTAAACCAAAGCCGGCTAGTAAAATCCGTCCGATCCTGATCCGTGCAATACCGCACGTATCAGATCGAACCCTGCCATATAACTATACGGCCACAAGTACAAAACTGTCCGATCCTGATCCGTGCAATACCGCACGTATCTGATCGGACCCTGCCATATCTCCATACGGCTTCTACAGCGTTTCGCCCGAAAGCTTGAGTAACTGAAAGTGTGGTGGACTCTAAAGACTCGTCAATACTATAGCTGTGGATTTAACCACTAGCACGTCAGTGGTATAAGCCAATACGTGACGGGCCACCAGCTATTGACCAAAAGGGACGTCGATGAGCGAACTCATCCTGACACCCTACTGAGCCTGTCAGTGACAATATCCGTACAGTCCGGTCCGTTCGTCTATGAGCATCGCATGTCGGGCCTAGGGGGTTGGTAAAAGTCAGACCCCCAAAAGCGGTACAAGTCGTGTCGGAGTATAGCCCAGAACGCCCTGAGATACTACTGGAATACCTACCAGTAAATCTCCTGCCTCGGCCGAGGGCTTTGCGTAATGGCTCTCCTAGACACAGCGCGACCTCACCCCCAATACCGGGAGAGACAAACCCCTGAAGATCCGCTCACTGCCTCCATGTGGCTCGGGACTGTACCCAACTAAAACCTGTTTGCACGACTCCTTTGAGCCGTGGTAGGGTAGTAATCAAAGCACAGTGGGAACTCACACGAGACAAATGACGATCCTCAGGTCGATGAACTAACCTGTACACATGTCACCAGGGAACTGCTATCTGACGTCTGGTATAAGACCAACTAGCAGGTTCCCGGCGAGTCCTGTCCGGTGTACTCATAACCCAATGAGCACCTGTATACATCTTAGGTGAACCAACTGACACCAGTGGCTTGTGAGACCGGCCACCGCCCCTCGTCGGGGTCTCGACTGTATACACTAGTCTACTCTGGAGAATCGATGCCCTGTCTCGAAACTCCCACGACTAGGGACCTTTTAAGGATGTGCTTGTAGACTACCAGCTCCCACGTATATGATCGCCATCATACTGCTGGTGGTCAAGCAAGAATCCTAGGGGCTCTATCAACGTGTAATAGCGACATGTCAGGTCACCTAAAGCAGTACACGATGATAAAGATAAACCAGATAGCATACTATCATCTCGAGTAAGACTGTCCTACCGGGATAGGTCCTCCCTCAATCATTGCAATCACGTACCTGTGATCCAATAATTGACTCTGAGGGCACTATCTCCAACACATTTTGGATCGATTCGCAGGGTCCCATTGCTTAGGAAACGGGTTTTTTAATCCCCACTGCCTAAGGCTTTATCTCATAAGTCGAGACGAATCGAGAAGTTCTCGCAAAGACACTAATTTCCTCACGAGTCGAGATGAATCGAGCAGTTCTCGCAAGAATATCCTAACGTCACAGTTAACCTTTGCTCTTTACGACAGAGGTCCGTTAGGGTCTGTGGTACTTTGGGTTTTGTCCGTCGTACAGTCGCATTGGCTGATGTATTCCTCGATAGGCAATCTTACTGTTCGAGTAGCCTTACGATTGTCGTGTCTCTGATCCCTTCGAGGGCTGGACAAGACGTCTTCAAGCAATCCTCCTAGGCAGTTTGACCGTCGGAAGAGCAAGCGTTAGGAATTTTGCCATGCCGCTTTTTACTTGAGGTTAGGCTCATTTTAGAGAGCCCCGATGAGTCATAACCACTCCGCGCTGGTGTGGGATGATCTCCGATAGTCTTTCAGGCTTTATATGACTTGCCGTTAAGACCCTGAAGCTAGGAATTTGGCCTTTGCTTCGTTTGCTGGCATTGCGTCTGTTGTATCGAGACGAATGTCACAGTCGTCTCTAGGTTGCTGGTGAACCGTCGAGGTTTGGAACTAGGGATTTTGCCGTGGCTCCTTTTGGTGATGTTGCGTCTGCTGTGTCGAAACGAACGTCGAGGTAGTGACCACTCCGCACTGGTGCGAGATGATCTCCGATTGTCTTTCAGGCTTTATATGACTTTCCGTTAAGACCCTGAAGCTAGGAATTTGGCATTTGCTTCGTTTGCTGGCATTGCATCTGCTGTATTGAGACGAATGTCGTGGTTGTCTCTAGGTTGCTGGTGAACCATCGAGGTTTGGAACTAGGGATTTTGCCGTGGCTCCTTTTAGTGATGTTGCGTCTGCTGTGTCGAGACGAATGTCAAGGTGGTGACCACTCCGCACTGGTGCGAGATGATCTCCGATTGTCTTTCACGCTTTATATGACTTGCCGTTAAGACCCTGAAGCTAGGAATTTGTCCTTTGCTTCGTTTGCTGGCATTGCGTCTGCTGTATTGAGATGAATGTCGTGGTTGTCTCTAGGTTGCTGGTGAACCGTCGAGGTTTGGAACTAGGGATTTTGCCGTGTCTCCTTTTGGTGATGTTGCGTCTGATGTGTCGAGACGAACGTCGAGGTGCTGACCACTCCGCAGTGATGCGAGATGATCACCAATTGTCTTTCAGGCTTTATATGACTTGTCGTTAAGACTTGGCTCCATTTTCTGACAGGGCATGGGGAGGGAAGGTGTGTTTCCTTCTTTGTTTGTGCCCCTGGATCGTATACAGGGATTGCTATGATATCGCCAGTAGGGCATAAATTTCATTATATATATATTTTTTATTTTATTTCTTTTCGCGATACTCTATCATTTCAGCTTTTATATCGCGAAGGTCGCGATTGCCCAATCATTTCGGCTATTTTTCGCGGTGCCCAATCATTTCGGCTATTTGTTTTATTTTCACTCGCTGCTTTTTATTGTGAGTTGCCCTATCATTTCGGCTATTTCGCATGCATACATTTTTACTTGCTGAAGTTGCCCCATCATTTTGGCTCTTTCGTATGTATGTGTGGCTTGCTAGCTTTTTGCTGCCAGCTTGGGATTAGATACTGACTTCGGCATCAGCACCGCTTCAACTGAGATATTGCCAGGAGCGAATCATCATTTGCCTCTGTCGATATCGAACAAAGGTAGCTTAGTAAACAGGGTTAGGGTCCTGTCGACTAAGGCTTTTGACTTCATGAGCCGTAAGGGTCTCACAAAGGTATTTTTCCCTACAAGTCGTGAGGATCTCGTAGGTGTGTTTTCTCCTTGGGAATCGTGAGGATTCCTAAGTGCGTTTTCTCTTATAAGTCGTAAGGATCCTACAAGAGTGCTTTCTCCTTATAAGTCGAGAGAACTTACAAGGGTTGTTCACCGTGCGAGCATATCCCCAGTCACGGATGGGACTTGGTTAGGGAAATGTTTATTCGCTCCCGTGGATTGTATACAAGGGTCAGTATTGAACCACTTGTAGGGCAATATCGAAGGTTGTGGGGATTTCTTAAGAACAGGTTCAGGTCTCTGTAACTTAAGACTTTCAAATCTTATGAGCCGTGAGAGTCCCATAAGAGAATTCTCCTTACGAGTCGTGAGGATCTCGCAAGTGTAATTTCTCCTTAGTAATCGTGAGGATCCCTAAGTGTGTTGCTCCCTTGTGAATCGTAAGGATCCCACGCGGGTGGTTTCTCCTTACAAGGTCGAGAGGACCCTGTAAGTGTCTTTTAACGAGGTACCGCCCTTTCGGGTTTTCACAAACACTGGCCGGTAGCCCTGCTGTTTTTACTCACGGAGCCCTTTCGGGTTTTCATCCGTGCCCATTTTGCTTATGGACATACTGTTTTCTTTCTTTTTATTCTTCTTTTTTTCTTCTTTTTTTTTATATAACGAGGTTGCGCCCTTTCGGGTTTTCACAAACACTCGCCGGTAGCCCTGCTGTTTTTACTCACGGAGCCCTTTCGGGTTTTCATCCGCGCCCTTTTTGCTTATGGGCATACCGTTTTTATTTATTTATTTTTATTCTTTTTTTTATCGGCTTTGGGATGTTGCAATCCACCGTAGCTTATCGACATCTCGGTCAACAGCTAGTTTTAGGACGTAGTGGTCCGTCATTAGTTTAAGGACGTTTCGGTCCGTTGTTGAAGAAGGCCGGCTACTACTTATAGAGTTTGGGCTTAGGAAGATAGCAAGCGGACATAGTCATCGTCATCTATCATTGACCTAGGCCGTGACTCGTCAAGCGTAGTATTTCTTCAGGAAGCGACCGTTTATTGGCCTGAAAGGTCTTTCAACATGCATATCCATGAGTAGATAGGCTCCACCCTGATAGACCTTGTCTATGATGTACGGGCCTTCATAATTCGGCTCGAATTTTCTCCGCTTGGCGCGATTGGGGATCATAGGTCTTTTGACCACTAGCACGAGTTCGCCTTGGCGGAATGTCCTTGTCCTGGTCAATCTTTCATATGAGCGCGTCATCTTTGCTTTATAAGCCTCCAGATTTTGTTGTGCTATGAGCCGGATTTCATCAAGGGCATCAAGCTCCTCAAGCCGAATGTGAGCATTTTCTTCGTCGGTCAGCTCGTAGTGGACTACCACTCGTAGAGAGGGTAATTCTATTTCGAGGGGGAGTATTGCTTCTGTACCGAATACCAACGCGTACGGCGTTGTCTTCGTGGCCGTCTTGAACATAGTTCGATACGCCAAGAGAGCTTCTTGCAGTCTCTCGTGCCAGTCCCTTTTATTTCGGGACACCGTCTTCTTCACGATCTTCGTCAAGGTCTTGTTGAAAGCCTCAGCTAGACCGTTAGCTCGAGGATTATAAACTGAGGAATATCTCCAGTCTATGTTATGTTGTTGTGCGAAGCGGCTGATCTTGTGGCTTCTATAGGCTGGCCCGTTATCGGAGATGATCCGTCGCGGAGTTCCAAACCGATAAATGACGTGCATTTTGAAGAAATGGAGGATATTCTCCGTCTTCACTTCCCTCAGCGGTACTGCTTCTGCCCATTTGGAGAAGTAGTCAGTCGTCGCCAAAATGAATCGATGTCCCCTGGACGATGTTAGTTCGATGGGGCCGATTACGTCAGTCCCCCACATTTTGAACGGCCAGCTGGCCACTGTTGGATGTAGAGGATTTGGGTGCTGATGGATAAAGTCCCCATGAATCTGGCATGAGTGGCATTGCTTCGCATATTCGAGGCAGTCCTGAATTATCGTGGGCCAATAGTAGCCCATCCATTTAATCTTCATCTTCATCTTCGGGCCTGCTTGGTGAGAACCGCAGAGTCCGTCATGAACTTCCTGAATGACTCTCTTTGTTTCTTCAGATCCCAGGCATCTCAACCACAGAGAATCAAATGACCTCTTGTACAGAGTATCATTGACGAAGGCGAAAGACAGAGCTCGTTTCATGAGCTGATGTCTTAAGGACGCATCTTCAGGTGTTCGACGGGATTTGAAGTAGTCTATAAAGGCTTCTCTCCAATCCTCAGCCTTTTCCTGGTCTTTTATTTGCATAGCCATTTGCTCAGTCGCTCCCTTTTCTTCGGATGATTCCGGAGATATTTCTGCTGGGGCAAGCACCCGACGGCTTTGTACCACGATTCTTACGTTATCGAGGTTCTCGTCGGCCAGTTCTTTAGCGAGCTTGGCTAACGCGTCCGCCTTGCTATTTTCTGCACGTGGTATGCTTTCCAGCATATAAGAGGGGATTTGAGTCAGCAATTGCTGTACTCTCTCACCATACTTTACCAGTTCGGGTTTGCACGTTTGGTAGTCGCCATTTACTTGACTGACGACCAGTTGAGAATCTCCATATATGAAGGGGTTTTCAATTCCCATGTCGATGGCGATCTCGAGTCCTGCTATCAAAGCTTCGTATTCGGCTTCGTTGTTCGTCCTCGGCTCTGTTAAGGAGAAAGCAAAGCGCATTATCCCTCCTTGTGGAGTTACGAAGATGAGGCCTACCCCCGATTTGATTATAGGGGTACTTTGTTTGCGCTTCTTAATGGAAGACGCTCCATCAAAATAGAGTTCCCATCGGGTATCACTACCGTCGATCGCATCAAACGCGTGTTCTTCTGGCAGCTCACAATTCAAAGGGGAATCGGCCGGTATCGGATGCTCAGCGAGGAAGTCGGCAATGGCCTGGCCTTTCACTGCCTTAAGAGGCTGATAGGTTATCGAAAACTCCATTAAGAGCAAGGCCCATTTAGCGAGTCTCCCTGTCAATATGGCCTTCGACATTAAATATTTAAGGGGGTCCACTTTCGAAATAAGACGGACTTCATGCGCCAATGCATAGTGCCTGAGCTTTGTTATCGCGAAGATCAACGCCAGGCAGTGTTTTTCGATGGGGGAGTAGTTGCTTTCTGCCCCCAGGAGAACTCGACTTAAGTAATAAAGAGCTCTTTCTTTCCCTTGGTCGTTCTCTTGTGCCCATAATGCGCCTAAGGAACCTTCGAGGGCGGTTGTATAAAGAATGATAGGCTTTCCCTTGACCGGAGCGGCCAACACTGGCGGATTCTGCAGGTATTGTTTGATTTCGTCCAGTGCGCTCTGGCATTTGTGATCCCAAACGAAAGGGGTTCCCTTCTTCATCAGATGACTGTAAGGGCGGCACTTGCCTGAAAGGTTGGCTATAAATCGCCGGATGTACGCGAGCTTCCCTTGGAGAGACCGCAATTGCTTAAGAGTCCTTAGCGGAGGCATTTCCATGATCGCCTTGATCTTTGATGGATCTATCTCGATACCTCGGTGTCGGACGATGAATCCTAGGAATTTGCCCGAGGAAACTCCGAATGCGCACTTGAGAGGGTTCATCTTCAAGTTGTATTGTCGAAGGCGTTGAAATACGGTCTTCAGATGCTCTAAATGCTCCTCGTATGATTGCTCTTAACCACGAGGTCGTCAATATAACATTCGACGATTTCATGTATAAGGTCATCGAAGATCTTTGTCATGGCCCTTTGATAGGTGGCACCGGCATTCTTTAGACCAAAGGGCATCATTTTGTAGCAAAATATACCCAGCGGGGTACGGAAAGCGGTGTACTTCTGGTCTTCAGGGTGCATCTTTATCTGATTATATCCCGATGAGCCATCCATGAAAGAGAAAACCTCGTAAGTGGACGTGTTATCTATCATTAGCTCAGTGACCGGTACTGGGAAATCATCCTTCGGGCAGGCTTTATTGAGATCCCGAAAGTCTACACATATGCGCACAGTCTCATTTTTCTTCATCATCGGAAATATGTTGGCGATCCAATCGGGATACTGAACTTCCTGGATAAACCCAGAGTCGATCAGCTTCTTAACTTCGGCGTTAATGCTCATCTCAAGCTCGAGCCGCATTCTTCTCAGTGCTTGTTTGATTGGTTTAACGTCTGGGGATATTGCCAATTTATGCACAGCAATTTCTGGATCTAGTCCTGGCATTTCGGAATAGTTCCATGCGAAGCAATCTTTATACTGCATAAGCACGTCTTTTAATGAAGCCACCCTTCCTTCAGACAACAGCTCACTAACGAATGTCGGTCGCGGGTCGTTCGCCGTCCCCAACTCAATTTTCTTGAGGTTATCCGCTGTGGTGTGTATCCCATCTTCCATCTCTTTTGACGCTGGTGGGAATTCTGAGATCACCTCGTCATTGCTGTTTTCGAAGCACCAAGGAAGGTCATCCATATTCTTGGGCTCTTCTTTTGATATCGTTATCATATGACAAGCACGAGCTCGCTTCCAAGACCGATGTGGATCTGGTTCTATTCTCGTGGCTTTGGGTTCATGCTTCTGTGGCGGCGTTACCCTCCAGCTGTTAGATAGAGCAAACTTGCCGAGCTGATACTGATCTTCGACCCAATTCTTGAAGGTGAAGCAGTCTTCGAGAGGGTGTCCTATTACCCAGTGATAAGGGCAATAGTTCGGGTGTGAGACTTCGCCTGCTTGTTCGGGGTGCTTGGACTGCGGAAGTGTAAGCATTTGGTGCTTTATAGCTAGGTCAAGTATCTTCTTTGCCTTGTCTTGAGGAAAAGAGTATGCTCGACTCATCTTCTTCATAAGGGACAAATCCGGACCGCTCGATTCCCGACTGCGTGGCTTCTTGGTCCCGCTTTGTTGTTGCTGAATGTCTTTTCCGCTTTTTGACTTGTTTCTGCCTCTGCGTCGGGCCTTTTTTACAACAGGTTGACAGGGAGCGGCATTTTCTTCTTTCACAGTCTGTTGAAGGAGGCGTTGCGTCCTGGCTTTCTTGTAGATGGTCATTTCGCGGTTGTGGTCGTCTCGAACTTTTTGACCAGCTTCCCTTATAAGCTTGTCCATTTGTTCTTCAAACGACGGACTGGGCATTTTTATGTCGGGGACTTTTTCTGGTTCAGGGTTAGCGTCTTCCCATTGAGCATCCCCTTCTTCATCAAAGTTATGCACGACATAGCAGTTGCGGAGTAGCTCCCGTTTCTTGGACCGAACATATCCAAGCCCGATTGCTTCCATTCTCCCGCTAGGAAACTTGTGCTGAGTTCTAGGAATGTTCCAGACCCTGTCATAGAATTTAGCTTTTCGAGCAGTCTGTTTGAAGGGTATCCCTTGGCGCTTCAATAGCCTTTTCAATCCTTCCGTGTAATATCTAGGCAGACGGATGGGCTGAAGCCTGTCAAGCGTAGGATTCGCACCGTGCCAGATTTCTTTTTCCACTTTAGTTTCCCCGGAGCGGTAGAATAGAATCGCCTTTTCGCCTTCTCTCCTAAGAAGGACATAGAACGTCCGCAGCTCTTCTACACTGTAGGTATCGAGCGCATCTAGTTCTTTATGATGTTTGGGCGGAACCATGGCGACTTGCAGACTTTGCTCTTCGTCAGCGAATGCTCGTATTGAAGGCCGAGCCGAGAATGTAGCATGGACTTCATCTTCCGAGTCACTGCCAAAGATCAACATAGGAGCGGATGGTCCCGACTTGTTGTATTAGGGTGGACCCGAATAAACCATTTCTTCCTCTTCCTCAGTATCACACCAGAAGACAGGGATGGTGGCGATAGCTTTGTTCTCCGGCTTGTGACACCTCTCCGTGTCTTCGAAATCCGGTAAGAAGTATTTTGCATCTTCATATTTGCGGACTTCGTTCACGGAGAATGGGTTCAGCTCTCCTGTTTCGGTATACTCGAGACCATCCTTAAAATATTTCATACACTGATCCTGTATAGAAGGGATGGCGTTGTACTCGTGTAACCAGGGTCAACCGAGCAAAGCATTATAGCATGTCTTGGCGTCTATGACGTGGAATTTAATGTTCGTGACGAGTAACCCGAATCGTAGTGTCAATATCACCGACCCGAGAGTCCGCGATGATTGAGAGTCAAACCCAGAGATGGTGATCTTATCCCGAGCGAGGTGCTGGACGCTCATGCAGATTTCCTTCAATACTCGTACATTGAGGAGATTGACGGAAGACCCATTGTCAACCAAGATTTTGCCTATCTTTATATCGTGGCAGTACCCTGAGACATAGAGGGGACGATTATGTTCGTACGTCCCAAGGAGGAGGTCTTCATCACCGAAAGTGACTTCAGCTGTATGCACTTCTTCCAGCTCGTCCTTCATTTTTTCTTCGGCGAGAAAAGCTTGGAATTGCTCCGGCTCCTGTAGCGCTTTGATCAATGAATCTCTTGCTTCTTTTGATAGTAAGAGGGCATCGAGAATACTGAGCTGCGATGGTAACTTCCTCAAGTGTGCCAGAACGTTGTAGTCCACCTTATTTTTCTTTGGCGGGTCCTTGGCGGTTAGCTCTTCCATGACTTGGTCATCTAGGGCGATATCCTCAGAGACCTTTTCTTTTCCCTTATCTTTTTTATTTGAGGGTCCAAGATTCTTTTCGGGTAGCGTACGATTACGCAGCCAGATATTTTCGCAGGCCTTCGGCTCTTCCTCTTTTTCCGAGGTGGACTCTTTAAAGAGAGGGCTAAGAGCCATTTCCTCGTCAGAGTCGCTCCCGAATGTGAGAATTAGCGCTTCCCCGGCGTTAACCATGCGACAATGGCTGGTACTTGTTATAAGCTCCTCAGTCATACTTTTCCGCTCCCGACGAGTTTTGCGCTTCTCCCGCTTAAAATGTTGCTGGTGAACAACATACTCCTGCCACCATCTATTTAAAGCTCTGCACTCTTCGGTGGGGTGCGAAACCTTCCGATGATACAAGCAATAGGAAGGGTGCATTTCTGCTTTGCCGGCAATGTTTCCTTCAGAGGGTGGTAGCTTCATCCCCATTGATATAGCTTTAGCCAACCTTTTCCTCGTCTTGAATTTGTTTTTATCCGCAACAGATGTCTTTTGATTTGACGGGGGGGTCTCGACTCTTTCGTCTAGTTGTCGGCGCTTGGCCCTTTCAAATATGACCGTCTCGCGTTCTCGATCAGCTTTACTTTTCAAAAGAGCTTCGTTGAGGAATGCATCAATTGTTTCATCTGATGGCCCCAGAAGTTCCGGTTTAGGATCTGCCACCAGCTTCTCAGTGCAAAGAGTTTTCTCATCGTCTGTAAACGAGTGGGAGATCATATGACAACTCGCCACGTAACCCTCAGATTCATCTGACGAGCTTTCCCCATCATCTTCCTCCTGAAAGACGTGGCTGAGGAACTCTTGGAGCGTAATGGGAGTCCATGCCTTCTGATTATATTCCTCCAGCGCGTCAATCTGTTTCTGTAAGTCCGTGTGCTTGTCGCCAGGTTTCACGGGCTTTTTGGATCTTCTTCTTCTTTGAAGGTTTCGACGGCTGGGTACAAGTGCTTGGGCCATCACCACCGATCTTTGGAGATGGGCACGGCTTCAGCATCCCTTCGATGATCTGGGGTTCTAGCGGGTTCTTCCACCTGATCGCCGGGCATGTCTTGAGATCATTCAGCATCCTTTTGGTTTTGGCTGATAGCACAACCTCCCACGGAGCTTCTTCAACAAGGGAGCACGTTTCCCCCGGCATATTCACCTTTTTAGGGGTATGAGGTTGCGGCGGGTTCACCTTCCATTTTTCGGACAACGCGAACTTACCTTGTTGGTATTGGTCTTCAATCCAATTTTTGAAAACGTAGCAATCTTCGATCGGATGACCCAATACTCGATGGTAGGGGCAGTAATTGGGATTATTGACGTCGCTTGGCTGCAACGGACGTTTTGAATCCGGCAGATTGATGAGTCTGTTGCGCACTGCCAGCTCGAACAGTCTTCTCGTTTTATCTTGAGGAAACGAGTAAGGACGTCCTAGCCTCTTCTCGAGGGATATGCGTGGACGCATGTTGTTTTGACGGACAACCGACTTCAAGTTGCTCGACTGTTGTTGAGCATTGGCGACGACGATCGCTTTTCCTTTCCCCTTCTCATTTTAAGAGTCCGGCTTTGGAGGAGACGGTCTATAGCCCATCTGGTCCATCTGGGCTAGCTTGTCGATCAAAGCCTGGAACGTGGTCGGTTTAAAGAACATCATGAACTGTGAAATAGTTGCATGAGGGTCTAGGGTGCCCACGAACATGCCCACCGCTGGCGCTTCTTCAATGCGTTGTTCGCATTTTAACCACAAGTTCCCCATCGGATTGCATATTGAACCCAAGTTTCGCCCGGCTTTACTCTTGCATTGATCAAAGCTGTTATTGGAGTACACTCGCTGGCTCTTGTGAAACGCTGGGTAAATAACAACTCCATTTCAGCGAAAGTTTTGACGGAGTCGTTCGGAAGCTCGGAGTACCATTCAAATGCCGTCTCCGACAAGCTGCCGACGAATTGGCGAAGCAGGAGCTTATCATCGCCACCGGTGTTGCCACAAAGAGCCCTGAACTGAGCAACATGTTGATGGGGATTGCCTGTCCCCTTGTAGACATGGAACTTCGGGATCGTGTAGCCCGGCGGGTATTTGATCTGATCATACCAGCTTGGATATGGTCGCCCCGTTTTGAAAACTTGACCGGCCTCCTGAGTTGCCTGGTGAACCCTTATCTGCTGAGCTATATATTCATCTAGGGCAGCTTTAGAAATTGTCTCCTCCTTGGCTGTTGACAGAGCCGGTAGAGGATTTGACGTTTCTCCTCTGTCATCTTCAAGGACAATCGGAGGATCTTCAGCAGGAGGATCCTGCTGGATCATCATACCCACCATGTCCTGGAACAGAAGGGTCATTCATTTTATATTGGCTGCTTGTTCCGCAGCCTCTTTGTCCTTCTTTTCAAGTATCCTGCGAATGAATTCGGCGTCGGTTTCTTGCTCCTGTCGCTGATCCGAGGATGCTTCTGGGCTTTCTTTTGGCCCGGTGAGTGCGGCCATCACGGTCATCATCTCTTGGAGCTTCTGCTGCTGCTCTTGAGCTTTAGTCACCGATCGCGTAAGCGGTCTATGACCTGTGGATATACGGCTGTCCTCTTTCCCGGACGCCATGTAGACGGTGTGTATCCATGCCCCCACACTTAAGGCGTTTGGGTTCACTATCTTTGACATTTGCCGCAGACGTAGGGATTTTCTCCGGCCTTCTTCTCTTGTGGGCCGTTGAAGTCGAGGGGGCCGTTGCTGTGGGCACCCAGGTGGTCGTCGTCTTCCGTTGCTTAACAGGGCGGTTTTCTTCCTGTCGGACTTTCGACTTCTTATGCTGATAGGAGAAATTCGGATCAATCACCGATTCTCGGACTTGTCGCCAAGTCTTGTAGACTTTGGAAGACAGCCGTTGAGGAGACTGCTCCGGTTTTGTTTCTACGACGGTCTCTACCGGTGGAGGAGACCTTTTGAGCACAGCAGTTGGCGAATTCCTGCGTACCCTGTTCAACAGCTCAAAGCTGTTCCCGGTTGGAACAGCAGTATTAATTTCCACCGTTGGAGCTGGTGGAGTTAGCCCTGAGGGGGAGTTGCCCCCAGCCTTCCTTGTCCGGCGCCAGTGGCGACGTCGGGCGTGACAGGTTGTTGGGATTGGTTCAGCGACGGCTTTATCTTGCCCCCAGTTCAGGTGAGGGGCTGTTGCCGGTGTCAGCCTCTTGAAGACTGACGTCCGTTGAGAAGCCGTGTCCAACCGGTCAAACACAGATTTCTGAGCGGGAGCGGGAACGGGAGCAGGCAGTCTCGCAAAGACCGACCCTTTGGGAGAAGAAGCCTCCTTGACGACTTCAGGAGCAGCTATATTCTTTGGGATGGCCACTTCAGGTATTATGGGCTTTTTGGTAGGCCCTTTGGATCCCGAGTTCAGCCTGGTGAAGACTGAGGAATTGGACGACCCGTTGAGAGGGGCCGTGGGAGTAGCAAGTCGATCGAAGACCGACTTCTTTGAAGCTTCCGATACGGGTACAGGGATGGTGAAGCTCGCTGGAGGGAGCATGGTCCCGAAAAACAGACCGGTAGTAGCTTGGGTAATTTGTTCCACCGGCATCGTGAATAGTGATGCCTCCTGCGGTCCATAGGTTACACCTCCAGGTGAGGCGGAGCATCGGTTGCACTTGCAGTTGGAGAAGTTCGAGCAGTTGAACGCCATTGCTGTTTGATTTCTGCGCCAAGCAAGAGACCAAATCTTAGTGACTTGAAACCCGAGGGCAACCATTAACAAACCGCGATTCGTTCGCGAATACGACGCACGAAATGTGGAGTGGAAAGAGGAAAAGGTCCCACCGGGCGTGCTAGAATCTGTTCCCCTCCGAATGATGGCGCGACGTAGAGACGTCTTGCCTGAGATTCGGGGCAGATGCTATTTGGTTTTATCCGTCCACCTCTCCGAAGATGCCAAGTTGATTTATGGCACCGTGTATCGAAGGTTTAGACGGATGCGGCCGATGTAGCAGACTTCGTCAGATTCCCCCTCGCTTGAAAGGTTTTTGATTGTGGGGACGCTCTTCCCTGCAGGGGCAAGACCCTGCAGTTAATTATGCTACCGCATCGCGGTAACAACTTTCTCCTTCTCCAGATGTTCACTTCGTGTCGTGGGTGTTTGTTTTGTTTGTGATTGCCCGTGGATTGTATACGGAGACTAATTTATGTCGTCGCCCGTAGGACGTGGATTAGTCTAAATCCGTATTTTCTTAGATTTGGGTTTGGGGTTTTGGTTTGAGGATACGTTAGCCATATTTGAGGCTAAGATCAACTCAAACATTTGTTAAGGATACGTTAGTCTAATTTGAGACTAAGATCAACTCAACGGGATCGTTTAGATCCGACAAAAGAGCATTTGGGCTCTATTGTTCTAGTTTAGGGACATAGTGGTCCAGTGCCAGTTTAGGGACATAGTGGTCCAACATTCCTATTTTGGGGACGAATATTGGTTTAAGGACACGTTAGCCATATTTGAGGCTAAGATCAACTTAAACGTTTGTTAAGGATACATTAGTCTAATTTGAGAATAAGATCAGCTTAACAGGATCGTTTGGATCCGACAAAAGAGCATTTGGGCTCTATTGTTCTAGTTTAGGTACATAGTGGTCCAGTGCCAGTTTAGGGACATAGTGGTCCAACATTCCCATTTTGGGGACGAATATTGGTTTAAGGACACGTTAGCCATATTTGAGGCTAAGATCAACTTAAACGTTTGTTAAGGATACGTTAGTCTAATTTGAGACTAAGATCAGCTTAACAGGATCGTTTGGATCCGACAAAAGAGCATTTAGGCTCTATTGTTCTAGTTTAGGGACATAGTGGTCCAGTGCCAGTTTAGGGACATAGTGGTCCAACATTCCCATTTTGGGGACGAATATTGGTTTAAGGACATCATAGTCCATGAATTTAAGGACCCCACAGTCCGTATCAATGTATGGTTGTCGGGACCCGTCACCTCTCTGACGACGTTGAGGGATTACAACGACGAATATCAGAGGAGTTTAGAGATGTACCCTTGAACCGGGTGTAAATTGATTTGAAAGAGCAGTCGTACTCAGTTCAATTTAATTTGAGGACTTACGGCCAGAATTGGGTTAAGTCCATTTGAAAATGTTTAACATTTTGTTCATGATTGGCCTGTTTAGGCCTTTGCTTGGGCTCTGCCCCCTTTTTTAAAATAATGCACAGCATTGGGCTTTTTAATTAAATGCATAGCATTTATTTTGGCCTGTTAGACCTTTTTAATTTGGCTCTGTCCCTTTTCTTTAATAATGTAAAGCATTCAATGGTCTGACAGCGCGCCACGTGGCCTGTCAGGCGCTTTGCGCCGATTGAGGAGCGCAAGGCGCAAACTGATGTGGAGGTGACACGTGTCACACTCTGGTGAGCGCAAGTCTGTTAGCGCAGTGCGCTGCGCCAGTACGCTGCTGACACGTGGCGCGCTCTGCTGAGCGCAAGTCTGTTAGCGTAGTGCGTTGCGCCAGTGCGCTGCGCCAGTGCGCTGCGCTAGTGCGCTGCTGACACGTGGCGCGCTCTGGGGACTTGCACCAATCCAAGAGCGCAACAGCACAAATTAGGAGTGCAGGGCACTGTACAGTAGCGCAGAGCGCATCTTGATCTAATTTAGATCAAAGAAAAGAATCTTTTTAGAGGTTCTGCCTCAAGATTCAAGAACCGATGGTTCATCAAAAGGCAATGCCTTTATATAGATCAAAAGATCTAATCAATGAAGTAAGTTACTTCTGTTTTAACTTTTTTCAATTAGATCTTTTTTTGATCTTTTTTCTCTTTTTTTTTTATCCAAGATCTTGATCTTGTTCTTAGATCATTGATCTTTTTATAAGAAATTCTTCTTTTATTCAAAGGTTTACCTTTTTTCTTTCTCTTTGAATTCTTCTCAATGTTTTTAGAAGAGCTCTCTGTATCTCTATCTCTCTCTCTTTTAGACTTTGAGTCTAGGGGCCTTTATATAGTGTCAATTGATTTGTTAAATCAGTTAAAGAGATCTTTCTCTGATTGATTTAGGGATGTTTCCCCACCGTTGGATCTTTGATCTTAGGGCTTCTGTTTTACAGAAGATAATCTTCTTGTTTTAACAAGATCAGAAAGATCTTTCCAAAATTTTATTGTTTAAATTCTGGCACAGTTGGCGCAAGCGCACCTGCGCTTGACACGTGTCGCGCAGCGCAACTGCGCTGACACGTGTCGCGCAGCGCAGAGCGCAAGTCATCTGAAGCGTTGCCTCCTTTATTTTTATTTTAAAACAGAGCCTTGCTCTGATTGGGTGCGCTGTCTCGGGCGCAGCGCTGGCGTGTCTGCTTTTGACACGTGGCGCGTTGCGCGCAGCGTAAGGAATCTGAAGCGTTGCTTCAATTTTTGAATTTTTGAAATTCAAACAGAGCTTTGCTCTGATTGGGAGAAACAGTTCTCTATTGTTTCTTCCGTCCTATTTCTTTGATTCTGATACTAGGATTTGGGCGACTTGAACGGAGTTATGTGATTGTAACTATGAACTGCAGCATGGTTACAATGCGGTACTTTATTTAAGTAACTTGGAGTCCTGGACTTGTTTCAATTCCTTGTTTCATGGTCGTTTTATTATCTTGGTTCTCTCAGTTTCATTGCTTACCAGTTCATGTTTTGCAGATTTCTTGGTGATCGATACCGGCAGTTATGAAGTTGTCTTGGGAATGGATTTTCTCGGCTCTTTCCACGCTCACATTGATTGTAGGGCAAAGAAAGTGATTTTTCAGATTCCCAGACATCCTGAGTTTTTTTTTTGCTGGAGGAAGCAGTTCTGTCGGGCCAGTCGAGTTTAGGGCTAGGCCGACAAACAGTGTTCTTTCGTCGATGGAAGTTGATAAGAAGGAAGTGCCAGCTATAGTTTGAGAGTTCATGGACGTGTTCGAGGACATCTCGGGTTTACCGCCAAACGAGATGTGGAGTTCGCGATCGATCTTGTTCCTGGTGCAGCGCCAATCTCAAAGGCGTACTATCCGATGGCACCAGTGGAGTTGGAAGAAGTAAAGAAGCAGGTTACCGAATTGCTTGAGAAGAGTTGGATTCACAGCAGCAATTCACCTTGGGGAGCTCCAGTTCTTCTAGTCAAGAAGAAAGATGGCACAAGGAGGATGTGCATCGATTATCGAGAATTAAACCGGGTGACTATTAAGAACAAGTACCCGATCCCTCATGTTGGAGAATTGTTCGAGCAGCTTAGTAGCGCGAGGGTATTCTCAAAGCTGGATTTGCGGTCCGGATATCATCAGGTCCGAGTTAAATCAGAGGATATTTGCAAGACTGCGTTCCGAACTCGGTATGGACATTACGAGTATTTAGTGATGACATTCGGAGTCACGAATGCACCGGCGATATTTATGGACTTGATGAACCGAATCTTTTCACCGTTCTTGGACCAGTTTATAGTGGTGTTCATTGATGATATTCTGGTCTACTCGAGAAGCCTTGAAGAGCATGCAGAACACTTGAAGATCGCACTGCAGACATTGAGGCAAGAAAGATTATATGCAAAGATGAGCAAGTGCGAGTTTTGGCTTGAAGAAGTGAAGTTTTTGGGGCACGTCGTATCCGGAGATGGAATCGTCGTTGATCCCGAGAAGATTGCAGCAGTTCAAGATTCCCCGATTCCAAAGAACGTAGCAGAGACCAGAAGTTTTCTTGGACTTGCCGGATATTACAGAAGATTCGTGGAGAATTTTGCTCGTTTGGCTGAACCTTTGACCAAGCTTATGCGAAAAGAAGTACCGTTCGTATGGACGGATAAATGTGCATCAGCTTTTGAGGCATTGAAGCAGAGATTGATAGCCGCTCCTATTTTGATCGTACCAGACGGTTCCGGAGGATAGGTGATTCACAGCGATGCATCTAGGAAAGGTTTGGGATGTGTTTTGATGCAGCATGGGAAAGTTATAGCTTACGCATCGAGACAGTTGAAGATCCAGGAGAAGAATTACCCAACTCATGATTTGGAGCTAGCAGCTGTGATTTTCGCTCTGAAGATTTGGAGACACTACTTATTGGGCGAAAGGGTCGAGGTATTCACCGATCACAAAAGCCTAAAGTACGTGTTCACGCATAAAAAGCTTAACATGAGGTAGCGTAGATGGTTGGAGCTGATGGCTGATTATGATCTTGATCTCAAGTATCATCCGGGTAAAGTTAATGTAGTGCCGGATGCGCTTAGTCGGTTGCCAGCAATTCGGATGTTGACTGCACAGAAGGAGCTTATTGAAGACTTTTGGAGATTCGAGTTGGAGATCGTGCTACCGCATTCTTCGGGACAGTTGATGCAGCTGCAAGTACAGTCGTCATTGATCAATAATATTAAAGCAGCACAGTCACATGACCCAAGATTGCAGAAGTTTCGAGAACAGGTTGAAGCTGGACTTCGAACGGACTTGTTGATTCATGAAGATGGTTCATTGTGATATGGTAGCCGTTTGTGTGTGCCAAAAGGAGATATTCGTGAAGAAGTTATGGAGGAGGCGCACAGTTCCACATATTCCGTACATCTAGGAGCCACGAAGATGTACCGCGATCTAAGACAGCATTTCTGGTGGGAAGGCATGAAAAGGGAGATTGCCCGCTTTGTAGCGAAGTGCTTGGTGTGTCAGCAAGTTAAGGCTGAACATCAAAGAGTTGCTGGTTTATTGCAACCACTTCCAATTCCTCAATGGAAGTGGGAACATATAACTATAGATTTCGTGACAGCTTTACCGCGGAGTCCAAAGGGTAAAAATGCAGTTTGGGTGATTGTTGATCGATTGACCAAGGCAGCTCATTTCATACCATTTCGAGTTGGTCAATCAACGGAAGCGTTGGCAGAACGGTACATGCAGGAGATTGTAAGATTGCATGGAGTACCTGTGAGCATCGGGTCCGACCGTGACACTCGATTCTTATCGCACTTCTGGAGGAGTTTACAGGAAAGTTTGGGGATGCGATTGAAGTTTAGCACAGCTTATCATCCTTAGACAGATGGACAGTCAGAGAGAATGATCCAAACTCTTGAAAATATGTTGAGAGCTTGCATGTTGGACTTCAAGGGTTCATGGGAGGATCATATACACTTGGTGGAGTTTTCGTACAACAACAGTTTTCAGGCGACTATTCAGATGGCTCCATTCGAAGCATTGTATGGTCGCAAATGTCGCTCACCTATTTGTTGGGACGATGTTGGAAAACGAAGATTGTTGGGACCGGATTTGATCATGCAAACCGTGGAGAAAGTTAATACTATCTGAAATCATATGAAAGCAGCGCAAGATCGGCAGAAAAGTTGGGCCGATATATGGAGAAGACCTCTAGAGTTCGTTGTTGGTGATCTGGTGTTCTTGAAGATATCACCGACTAGAGGAGTGATTCGTTTTGGGACTCGAGGCAAGCTTAGTCCTCGATTCATGGGGCCTTTCAAGATTATGGAGCGTGTTGGAGAAGTGGCTTATCGATTGGCGTTACCACAATCTTTGGAGAATGTTCATGATGTGTTTCATGTATCTCAACTCCGTAAGTATGTTCGAGATGAAACACACGTGCTAGATCATTTGGAGCTGACTGTAAGGGAGGATTTGACCTTTGAGGAACGACCGATGTCGATTGTAGATCGAAGAGAAAAGGTCCTTAAGAACAAGGTTATCCCTCTCGTACTTGTTTCTTGGGGAAATCGCTCGCACGGAGAATCTACTTGGGAACGAGAAGACAAGATTCGACAGAAATTTCCACACCTATTCTTATAGATTCTTGATTGTTTATCTTTTCTTGTTTTGGGAATTTCGAGGACGAAATTCTTTTTATAGTTGGGTATAATGTAACACTCTAGTTCATTTATATCAGTTCTAATTTAAGTATTTCTTTATTTATGGTATTATTTATTATGTTGTGGGTGCGAATAATGTATTTGACATCTGTATTTGCATCCGACCCGACCCACATGCTTGAAACCTGTCTTGATCCATGTTTATAATTTATCCTAACTTTATACGTGGACTCGTGCACTTTCATTTGCATACTAGGATTTTACCTGGCATCTGAATTTTTATATAACATTTAAGTCACATAAAATAGTTTAAAAATATATTGCATGGCCTGCATGATACCCCTAACCCTGTGGTAGCATCCGCGCATCTTGTTCTCGTCCCGTTCAGTAAAACGGACTTGTTTGGATGGCTAAGCGCACGTGCGTGCATCCGTTCTTGGGGGTATGCATTTTCGTTACCCGGATATCCAACATTAATTTTGGTCGACATGTATATTTTTCGTATTTTAAAATTGAATTTTAGACCCGATCCGGGCATGTTTTGGACTATGTTTGTATTTACCAGAATATCAAATTTTATTTATATAATATTAATTTTATAAACTGATACAAATTAAAATTTAGTTAACTAATAAAAGATTTTTTTAAATTTAAATCTAAACTAATTTCCTAACAAACTAACAACCCCTTTCTCTCTCTCTCTCTCCTCTGCATATATATATTTATATATATTTTGTTTGTTTATTTATTTTCTTTCCTTATTTAATACACAGCCTCTTCTTCTTATTTCTTCTTCTTCTTTCTTCTTTCTTCTTTCTTCTTTCTTTTTCTTGATCTTGTTTCTTGATTCCGGTGATAACCGCCGGAGCCGTGCTCGTCGCTGACGATCCGAGTGATCCAGTGAACGTATCTTGCCTGTGTGATCACCCTCTTGCCTTGCCTGGACCCGTCCCGCGTGTCGCGTGTGCGTTGCGACGATTTACCGACATTGGACGTGTCGTGCGTATCCATCGCGTGATTCGATCGAGGCAAGTTAATCTTGCTACATGCTATATTATTATATTCTATATCCATTTGAATAATAACACTCCATAATAATTAGTCATGCATCCACATTATCATTTCGGCATGTTCTACCATTTTCGGACATCCGTATACGTCCGTACAATCTATTTCCTATTTAGTGCATACAAACTTATCTTGTTACATACTATACTACAATATATTGCACCCATTTGAATAATAACATCACATAATGTTTAGTTATGCATCCCACATTACCATTTTACAGTTTTACTGTTTTCGGATATCCGTATGCATCCATATCGTTATTTACATATCTAGTCGCATGCTAATTCATCTTGCTACATGCTAGGTATATCATTGTGCATCCATATGAGTAAAATGTTACCCGTTTACCATATTATACATCCATACTAAAGTTTTACTGTTTTTGGATACCCGTTTGCATCCATATCATTTAAAATATTTATAACTACATCTATAGATCATATTAATTCATATTATTATTGTAGTAACACCCCATACTTAAAAATGTGCATCCTACATAGTAATGGAGCTATAGTCGCAATCCTTAATAGTTTTTCTTGCATCCATGTTTATTTGTGTATCCATATCATCAATTCTTTATATCTAGTTACATGCCATGTTGTATTAATTCATAATATTGTTACAGTAATACCCCATGCTTGATAATGTGCATCCTACATAGTCATGGTGTAACCCCTGATAAATATTTGTGCATCCATGCTTTTATTTGTGCACCCGTACTTGCTACAGTTTGATTATGAGCACCCACTTGATACCTGTACACTACTTGACGTGACCTGATACACCACTACTTGACATGACTTGATACATGTACACTACCTGACATGACCTGATATACCACTATTTGACATGTTACCTGATCCTGTTTCTAATGCCGACAACCCGGACATGTCCCGATGGACATATCCTGTTGTCTGTATAAACAAACCTGTTCCTGCTTCATCACCTCATGCCAAAGCTTCATCACCTCCATTCATCTTCTATGGTTTCTCTCATGAGCACAAGAGTCGAGAGAAAATTGTAGTGACACTTTCATACACCCCCACTCTCCATCGCTAGCTACTTTGGAGCGTCGGTTACCACATTCGACGAGGTTGGAGCTTGCGCCGTTTCCCTCGGGTGGATCATCGGAGATGGAGGAAGACCGGCAACCAAACATCGTCAAAGGATCACTAGGAGCTTGGAATGAAGACCGAAGGACACGGATCAACTCGGTATAACGATTCTAACTCTTAGTTAGTTTGCTAGTTTAGGGTTTAAGGTCGATCCGTAAATCGGGTAACGGTAGCGCCGGTTTAATAAATTTTTGTTCCGCATTTCGATGGCCGGGGCGCTGCCGGAACCCTTCATGGTATCAGAGCCACCCTTTAAACCCCTTACTAGCTTGTTTAAACGTGCTTGAAAGATCTATCGACGGAAATTTCCAAAATCACGATTTCATTTTTCTGTTCTCTGCCGATTTTCAAAAGTGTTCAAAAAATATTTTCCAGTGGCTTAAAAATCCGTACAGGAGATTTTATGGGTACAAAAAAAATTTGGGCTTCTGAGTCCTCTAAAGAGCCGCGGAACCGCCGCACTTACCCTCTATTGGCGGCGGATCCGCAGCCATTTAGTGGCGACGAGCTTCAAAAATTTTCCTGTAGTCCCCTGACTTGGAATTGTGATTTTTGTAATATCCTGTTTTGGCCCAGGTTTCTGTGAAGTGTTGGTTTTACTATTGGGGCCAATTTGGAACTTAGTCGATCGATATTTTAAGTGTGCGTTTAACAGTACATATATTTCTATCTGCGACCGTGAATGTCACTTGATCGGTAAACTCGCCTAACTGCTATATGTCTTTTAGACGGGTTTGCGAACGTGACATTCACGTTGATGTTCTGTGATGTGCTGTGATGTTGGTTGGATCGTCGTGGTGGATAGCAATGGTGCAATGTTAGTACAGTTTTATTTCATTTGTACATTTGATATTGCGGGGCGAGCGTCCGACATATGGACTGCCGTCACTGCCAGTTTGTATATTATTCTTTTGGGGCACGACCGGGCTGAGGTCGATATCACCCTTGTATATTATTTTCTTTTCTGTACTAGGATTACCCCGCGGTGGGGTGCACGAATAGCCGGATTCTAGAAGGCAATGGGTCCGCATCTCATGGCGTTGGGATGGAGGGGACCTTACTCTAGAATTGGCGGGCTATTCGTCACACTCGTAGGGGGTATAGGATGACCCAGGAGGGGTGCTCAAGTTACCGGATTCCGTGAAGTGCTGGGTTGTCCATTCACGTTGCTGAAGGGGGCTGCCTCACTTCTGGTTTTGGCGGGTAACTTGCCGCGCTCGTAGGGGTCTAGGTTTCATTGCACATGCTATCCACATGAAAGGGAACGTCGGGTCTCACTTGCGGCTCAAGTGAAACTCAGGGCTCCAGATTATCCACCATTCTGTGTTGCTTCTGTGATGTTTCTGTGATGTTGCTTTATATCATGCCTGGGACGAATGTTATATATATATTTATATATACTAGTAGATGTTGTATATGTTTTGCACCCGCGCTAGTCCAGCCCCCGCTCTGTCGTTAGTTAAGTAACCTAACGGGTGATGACGGGGCCCAGTGACGAATGCGGATGGCATATACATACATTTTATTTTCGTTCTTTTCTGGTGTGATTAATTGATGGGACTGCATAGATTCCTATCAACGCAAGGATAAAACAAACCTATATATGATGTTGTTGGAACCAAGTTTTTTAAAAAACTGACATTACAGACGTTCTCTTTTGCTTTGCACAGTGGTATTCGGTTATGAATATCCAGCACCTCATTCGACGAAGCAAGGGCCGAGATCCCTTCATCGGGAGTGACCCCTTGAGTAAAATTTTGCGTCAACGTAATAACTTCACTATAGTCGATTACTTTTGCTTTGCATCGTGGTATTCAGTTTGGGATATCCTGCACCCCATTCGACGGGGAAAGAGCCGAGATCCCTTCACCGGGAGTGACCTCTTTAGCAAAAGTTTTCGCCACTATATATTTATAAAACCACTTGGATTCCTTCAACGATATCAGGTTCATTACGTTAAAGGATTTTCGCCAAAAAAAACCAGCCGTAGCCCTCCGTCATTTCAGACTAGTATTGCTTAGTATTCGTGCTGCGTATGTCGTGCATTAGCCGAGGCGTAGTGTTCGGTAGCTATGTAGTGCTTTTCTGTTGCAGAGATAATGCGATTGGTTAGGACAGTCGTACAATCATTTTGATCTTTAGTCAAGGCTCGTACGGGTGGGTCTAATGCAGTCAAGATAATGACGGGTAGAATTTGACTAGGACCTTTTGACATTTTGATCTTTAGTCAAGGTCACTTGGGTCCTAGGGATAAAAATCATATCGGGAGTTTCAAACATACAGGAAACTTTCCAGGCTTGCGCATACCTTCTGGAGTGTGGTGACTTGTGTGGCTTCCATCAAGTTATCATGCAATGATAGTTGGATCCCGATTCCCACTGATGAGTAGGATTACTCCTCGGGTGATTCCGACTAATTCTCCTTTTAGGTTTGGAGGAGAATTCGAGGAAACAGTGGGAGCCATCCAGATTAGATAAAATGATTAACCATTCTGATCTAGGTTAGAGTGCACGCTGAGTGTTTCTTCTCTCTCTCTGGCTGCGACTATGACCCGACCTTTGACTAAAGCTCATAAAACCAAGTTAACCGAACCTTCTTAAAACACTTTGGCTTTTGGAATGTCACGGTGTCGCATACATCATTGCCACTTCTATATCACCTTTGCTTTTCTCCAGAACATCTCGTATCACTACGAATATCCACTTCCATTGGATAAATCCATCGTATAGTTACATACGAACTCGAAGGAACTTTTTCGAGGAGGGATTTTGGTTCTGGAGAGATTGAATAGGATTATTCGGTTGTCTTTTCTCTTTACCTTCTCTCAGATTGTGAGGGCTCCTAGGATTAGGAAAGGGTACACCTATTGAGCTTATTGGATAGTCTTCCTCCAGACCATAGGCAGGTGCCGAACGGTAGGGAAGGAAGAAAACCAACAAGCTTAACTGTGGTGTACAGAAGGTAATAAGTAAAGACATATAAAGGGATTAGAATAATGGCTAAGGAAATTGCGATCACCATCATTCACGACAAAGACCGTGTATACCCCTGCCACTCTTACATCCATTTTGCTTTTCTCTATAACACTCCGTATCACTACGGATATCCACTTCCATTGGATAAATCCATCGTATAGTTACATACGAACTCGAAGGAACTTTTTCGAGGATGGATTCTGGTTCAGGAGAAATAGAATAGAATTATTCAGATGTCTTTTCTCTTTACCTTCTCTCAGGTTGCGAGGGCTCCTAAGATTAGGAGAGTACACCTATTACGCTTATTGGATAGTCTTCTTCCAAACCTCAGGCTGGTGCCGAAGGGTAGGGAAGGAAGAAAATCAATTAGCGTAAAAGAGATGTACAGAAGGTAATAAGTAAAGAAAAAATAAAGGGATTGCAGAGAGGGCAGGCAAGTATATGGTTACTGTCGTGAATCAGGATAGTGGAAGAGGCGTTACTAGGAATACCAGTTAACCCCTTTTGAAACATTTTCATGTTTCAATTTCACTGTGCGATGTTAATTGAAAAATGTTTTCCCAATTGGAATCTAACTCCAGGGTATGTATTTACCAGATCAGTTTCTCACATCTGCATGTTATTACGGATGGTGAGTGGGAGTAAGATATTGGGGATTGTGTGATTATATCCTCATTATATCGGAATTCGTTGTAATTAGTGATATTTGAGGAAATCATCTGGTTTTTGCCGGATGACAAATATTTGGTTTTGAATATCCGTTGTTATGCACCAATTTCAAACTGATATATCTGTACATTTATTTTATAAAGTGAGATATAACTTTTTGATATTATGTCTATGACATTTACCTATATCAGCTGGTGATTAGGTAAGGTGCATTCAACAGCGGTGCAATTCTTCTTAACCATAGTACAGTTTTTCAACCTACGACGCACAGGGTTTGAGTTATTGAACTCTGGGGACTTATACAAAGTACTGTATGTTGTCCAGTGTCCATTAAGACAAAGGGGTTAGTACTCGTACTATATTCTGTTTACTTATGACTTCTCCAGTTCTGGACATGTATTTCGTTGAAATGCAAGGTTCAGATATTCAGAAGTTATAGGTATAAGAATAAAGTAGAGAACAATTTGTTGTAAGTATCAGGATTCTTCAAGGAAGTCGAAGATGTAGATACTTGTGTTTGGTATTCAGTTAATAGTAATGGTTTTGAGAACTTGCTTCTCTTTCAGGTTACTCATATATGGATGCACTCCTAGATGAGTAATGCTGATTGTCCTCTTTCCATTTGGTTGATATACACTGGAGACAGCTCAATGATTTTGAATCTGGTTCAAATTAGATTAGTGCTTTTGTTTCTATATTCTATATATATAGAATCAATTTATATCTTAACGATGTTAAGGTATAGGGAGTTGTCTGGCTGATGCTTAAAACCAGAATCCGGATAAACTCAAAGCACGTTTCAGTAATGGTTGTTTGTGGGTTATCCCGGGCTTTGACGAGGGTTAACTTTCTACCATCAGGAAGATCAATATTTATATTGTTCTTGACTCGCCACAGTTTTAGTAAAATGGACTTTTTCAGAAAAACAAAAGTAGGAGTATGGTAGAACTGGAAGTGATTCCAGAACCACCAACGATCACTGAAGATTTAATAGAACCTAAGGATTCAATTGTTTTTGACGTTCCATTAGCCACTCCGCAAATTTTGGTGGGTAATCTCAGGCACCCGAGAGGTACTTCGGTCTTCTCAGAGACGGTGACAGGGAGGTTCTTGTTTACCCAGAGTTTCCATTGCAGCTATTCTCGACTATAAGACCCGGCAGGAGGATGAGTATAGCGTCGTTCTAAACTAGCTTTAGAAGTGCACGTGTATATGACTCTGCCAGAGGGTTGTTGTAGTCAGTAGGAGCAGCGGAAGTATAGAAGGCAAGTAGCTTATGTCTATTTATAGACTAAAGCAGGTATAGCGGAAATAGATCATCTATTTTTGATGTGACAGTCATAGGTTTTGACTTCATCAGAATAGGAGATGTATCTAGTAAGAAGATAGTAGAGAGTGATGTCCAGGTATTTGGATGACATGCACTTGATAGGAAGAGATATTCTTATACTACGATCGGTTATACTGTAATTGTCACAAAGTTGTTTCTCCACATAGGATATGGACATAATATCAGGGTTTCTGGTTGCTAGATCTATGATTTTAGATCTAGATTTGGGAAGTATCCTAATCTGGGTACTTTGACATTAAATGGATGACTCCTGACATGGTGGTGTACCTGCAGGTGATGGAGTCAACCTCTCTAAAGGTGTCTTACAGACTAAAGGGAAGAGGGATGTACATGATTAGCATATCACTTACTTAGGAAATTGAGTTAAATCATGAAATGTCAAGTACCACACCAGATATTGTTATTGCACTAGCTGCAATAAAAATATATTAACCCAATCCTAGAGAAACATTAGGAAGCAGTTATTGAACATAAGTGAATGTTCTTGGGATATGGTAACGGCAGCCTCCTTCTGGAGACGGTTATCATATCAGGCTTCCAAAGTGACCTGGATGACAGAGTGACTGTCAGACTTATAGTTTTTCCCTCTTTTGAGGGACAGTATGTTGGACAGGTGGTCCAAGCGGATACTGAGGAAAGGTAAGGCGCAGGATAATGATTAAATTCAGTGGACGATACAGTCTAAGTAGTTTGCTGGATTTGGAGTTCATTTGTGAACTGGGTCCCATCAGATATCCAGACAAATTCTAAGACAAGTATTGTTCATTTCGGAAGATAGTTTTCTCCGCGAAGTTGAGATTAAGAGAGATACAGAAAGAAACATTGGAGAGGATCCACTCACTGAGGCTATTTCTCGAACGCAATCATTTTTGCAAACAGGCTTTGCGAAACTGATTAGTAGAGAAGTTGGGTGTTCGGTATCACACGGGCTGTGAGTATGCGACATCGCAATAATTGGCCTTAAGTGCAAGTAGGAGATTGTTGGCTATAATGCCCTCAAGGCAATTATCATAGTCGCGGACTTGTGATTATGATGATTGAGGCAGGACCTATACCGATAAAACAATCTTACTCAAGATGATAGTATGCTATCTGGTTTGTCTTTATCATCATATACGTATTGATAGAGACCATAGGATTCTTGCTTAACTGCCAGCATTATGATGGCGATCATATATGTGGGAGCTGGGGTCTATAAGCACATCCTTAAATGTCCCTAGTCGTAGGAGTATCGAGACCGGGCATCGATACTCCAGTGTAGACTAGTGTATACTGATCGAGACCCCGACGAGGGGCGGTGGCCAGGTCTCACAAGCCATTGGTGTTATTTTGTTCACCTAAGATAGTATACAGGTGCTCATTGGGTTATGAGTACACTGGACGGACTCGCCGGGAACCTGCTAGTTGGTATTATACCTATTGTCAGATAGCAGTTCCCAGGTGACATGTGTACAGGTTAGTCTGTCGACCTGAGATCGTCATTTGTCTCGTGTGAGTTCCCACTGTGCTTTGATTACTACCCTACCATGGCTCAAAGGAGTCGTGCAAACAGGTTTTAGTTGGGTACAGTCCCGAGCCACATGGAGGCAGTGATCGGATCGTCGGGGATTCGTCTCTCCCGGTATTGGGGGTTGATGTCGCGTTGTGTGCGGATGGCCATCACCATAAATCCGTGGCCACGGTGGACGAGAACTACCGATCCAGGATCGATAGTTTCTCAGGTGGTGATGGGTTTCATGCCGACACTGAATATCGCATTGTTGGGGGTCTGACTTTATCCACCCCCCTAGACTCGATATGCGATACTCTTAGACGAACAGACCGGACTGTACGGATATTGTCGCTGTCAGGCTCAGTAGGGGTTCAGGATGAGTTTGCTCGTCGGCCTCCTTTTCGCTCAATACCTGGATAGCCGTTACATACAGCTAGTGCCGCTGACGTGCTTGTGATTAAACCCACTACCAGCGTATTGACGAGTCTTTAGAGTCCCACACAGAGGGTTTTCACGGTTCAGGCGATATGTTGTACATGACGTATGTTGGTATATACAGGTGTCCGATTAAATATGTGCATGTTGCGCAGATTTTAATCGGACGGTTGATAATACTAGCGGCTTAGGATTAAGCCGGATTATTAAATCAGGTTTTGATTTAATAATTTACATATGTATTTATATATATGTATTCTAGTATTATTGTTCGCTATTTATTTTCTCTCTTGGCTATTCGTATTTTTGTACGAATACGCGTATATGTATTTTCGATACATGTACCGGGAAGTATTCCGTATTTTATACGGAATAGATTCTAGAAGAAGATGCCACCTCATTTATATGATTTTCCATTTTGGAAAATCATTTGTTTTATAAATGAGGTGGAAGGGATGATGTGGCAAAAGCATGGGTCAAAGCATGATGCAAAGCATGGCTTTGATTTGTTTATTTGTAAAAAGGAAATGATATTTTTTGGGGGAATGAGAGGGGGGGCGGCCACTCTATATGGGGGGGTTCATTTCATTTGGTTTTGGTATTACATTTGCTTCATTACTCTCCACTCTCTCATGCTCTCAAGAAAAAGACTTAGCCATTTTTGTTGCCTCATGCCAAAGCTTCATCACCTCCATTCATAATCTATGGTTGCTCTCATGAGCACAAGAGTTGAGAGAAAATTATAGTGACACTTTTATACACCCCCACTCTCCATCGCTAGCGACTTTGGAGCGTCGGTTACCTCGTTCGACGAGGTTGGAGCTTGCGCCGTTTCCCTCGGGTGGATCATCGGAGATGGAGGAAGACCGGCAACCAAATATCGTCAAAGGATCACTAGGAGGTTGGAATGAAAACCGAAGGACACGGATCAACTCGGTATAATGATTCTAACTCTTAGTTAGTTTGCTAGTTTGGGGTTTAAGGTCGATCCGTAAATCGAGTAACGGTAGCGCCGGTTTAATAAATTTTTGTTCCGCATTTTGGCCGCATTTCGATGGCCGGAGCGCTGCCGAAACCCTTCACGCTGCACTTCACATATACTGTTACACTTCACTGTTCTATATCCCTGCTCACTTATTACATTCATGTACCCTTTTATAATTCATGCATGCATTCCTATTACTCCCTGTTTATATTATTGTTGATATTGTGACGCTCTGACGTCTGGGTTTTGCATGGCCCAGATCCGCTACCCTTGTCGCAGGCCGAGCAGGAGTATTTCAGCCTACAGGCCGAGCAGTGAAGATCATGTTAGTAGCTAGTTAGTTTAGTTTTATTTCGTATTTTCATTCCTGATGTGAGCCGGTATAATAGGGCGTACTTTCTAGATTGTTATTGTTACTTGAATTTATCGCTTCCGCATATTATTTCTTGACTCGTTATTTTTGGCTCGTGGATATGTACTAGATAGTTTCTTTTATTTTCCTGTTCTTGATATCTATAGACAGCCATAATGTGACTGTGGAGGGATGTTTCCTAGCCACATGTAGCATGGTTGGCTCTATCACGTGTCGATCTTAGCGCGCTCTGGGAAGCGGGGCGTGACAAAAAATCACCAAATTACAGAATAAGCTCTGTATGGGAAAATATTTTCCCAATCTTGTTAAAAATAAGAAAAATATCTTCTGTAAAATAGAAGGCCAGGGATCAAAGATCCAACGGTGGATAAAATCCCCAAATCAATTAGAGATCTCTTAATGAGAGATTTTCTTAACCAAATCAACAAACTTGCCTCCACTATATTAAGGACCCAAGACTTCAAGTCTGATATATAGACAGAGAGAGAGAGAAAACCTGGTAAGAAGAGAATTTAATTCTCTAGAGAGAAGAAGACCTCCTCAAAGAGAAAAAGAAACCCTAGGTAAGAGAAGGAACAAAACACAGAGAATATCTTACCTCTTCTTTGCCTCCACAAGAGTTTAACTTTTCTAAAAAAAACATAGTTTTTCCTCTGATTGAGATCTGCAGAAGCATATTTCCCCACAAGTTGAGAATTTAATTCTCACCGGGGAGATTCTGTTATGTAGATTCAAACCTAGGGGAAAGAAGTAAGTTCAAAGAATTTAATTGTTACAAGAAAATGTAGGAATTTAATTCCTCTAATAAAACTAGGGTTTAACCCTATAAAAGAATTTAATTCTCATAAAACAATGGGGCTCAAAAGACTCAAAACTCAAGATTTCCATGCACGCAACAAGAAAAGATTAACGCTCAACATGATAATGGCAGATCACGTACTCCCACGTGAGCACCTTTGATGAACAAAAGAGAACAACTGAGATCAGGTCACGTGTCTCCACGTGACTCCCGAACAAGCACTTATACAAAAAAGGGGAATAAAGCCAAGACGGTTCCCATTTTGGGACGCCTCGCGTGATCTCACGTGACCCCTTAATAGTGCTTAGCACTTTCAAAAGCAAAAGGGGAATAAACCCAAGACAGTTCCCATTTTGGGGCACCTCACGTGATCTCACATGACCCCCTAATAGTGCTTAGCACTTTCAAAACGAAAAGGGGAATAAACTCAAGACAGTTCCCATTTTGGAGGCGCCTCACGTGATCCCACGTGACCCCCAATAGTGCTTAGTACTTAGAAAAGAACAAGGGGAATAAACTCAAAGAAACAGCGCCAACTTTCAAGCGGCTCATGTGCCACACGAGAGCGCCCCAAATTTCAGTGTTTTACACTGCTTTAAGGCCTCACGTGGGAGCACGTGAGCGTTGAGCGTATACTAGTGTTTAACACTATGAGAGGCCAACATTAGCCAACCTTAGACCAAATCCCCCGAGGCCAATTAATCGATTCCCTCATGCTCAGGGTCCCCCAAACCGATCTTAGTCCCAAAGATAGCTAATGAGCTCCTAATAGATGGCATCTAAAAATGATGTTTATCCCATCCCCCCTCAGTCTGGACATTGGTTCAAGGGTACATCTCTCCACACCTCTGATACATGTCGTTGTAATTCTTCAACGTCTTCAGGGAGGTGGCGGGTCCCGACAACCAACAACTCTTTGGTGCATTTCCAAACTCATGGATACATCCCAGTGGACCGCAACGTCCTTAAACTACTGTGGATCGCAACGTCCTTAAACTAACAATGGACCACAACATTCTTAAACTAACAATGGACCGCAACATCCTTAAACTAATAATGGACTGCAACGTCCTTAAACTACTGTGGACCGCAATGTCCTAAACCCCCGTTAAGTAGATCTTAGTCTAAAATTAGACTAATGTATCATCAACAAGTATTTAAGTTGATCTTAATCTCAAATGAGATTAACGATCCTTAAATCAACCCAAACCCAAATCTAAGAATATACGGATTTGGACTAATCCACGCCCTACGGACGGCAACATAAATTAGTCTCCGTATACAATCCACGGGCAACCAAAAACAAAACAAACACACACGACACGAAATGAACATCTGGAGCAGGAGAAAGTGGTTATCGCTATGCGGTAACATAATTAACCACGGGGGCTTGCGCCTGCAGGGAAGAGCGTCCCCACAATCAAAAACCCCTCGTAAACGAGGGGGAATCTGACGAAGTCTGCTACAACGGCCGCATCCGTTCAAACCTCTGATACACGGTGCCATAAATCAACTTGGCATTTTTGGAGAGGTGGACGGATAAACCCAAATAGCATCTGCCCCCAAATTCAGGCAAGACGTTCTTCTTTCCCCGTTTTCGGCGGTAAACAACGTCCCATCATTTATATTTCCTAAACATCACAGAAGAAACGAAAATAAAACACACATATATGCCATCCGCATTAGCCACAGGGACCCGGATCTTCACCGTAAGGTTACTTAACTTACGGCAGGGCGGGGTTAGGACTAGCGTGGATGCAAAACATATATAGTGTCTACTGGTATATCATATATATAAGTAGCATATGTCTCACGCGGTTATATGATCACATCATATCACAGAAACCAGTAGAAGCATATATATAAAATATAGGATATACTAAGAGGTCCATGTTTTAGATTAAGCCAGTAATGAAAAACACGGATTTCATGGCCGTGATGAAAAGCCAACCCACATCCCTAGACCCCTACGAGAGCGGCAAGCAACCCTGCCAATTCTAGACTTAGGCGACCGGTCTTGACTCCTCGAGATGGACTCACACTGGACTCTAGAACTCGGTTACTTGTACTCCCTGCCTTGGGTCTATCCTAATATGGAAATGTAAATAATATACATCAAATGGTGACAACAACCTCAACCCAGAAGTGTCCAATAAAAGAATATTACATACAAATTTTTACATGAATGAAAATTGAAAAATCTTATCTCACGCAAAAAACCCCGGCTATTTAATCATGACGATCCAATATAACATATCAACCAGCAACTCAATAACATCATATGTCATCAACGTAAGTAAATATGCGTATCCCTAATGTCATTGACGTATAGCAACGAGATCGAGGATACTGCCACATATTACACTTACGGTTGCAGAAAAGAAATGAAAACTACAATAATTATAATCCGCATCATCCTTAGACATCATAAACCTGGATTATCACATATTCTGGATTTCATGCCTAATCCTATAAACCTTGCATTTAAGTCTCGAATTGAAAACACTTTTCAAAAATAAGTCGGGCAATTCAATAAGATTCCCGATTAATGATTGAATACCCGTCGAGAACTTTAGTAGATGGCCGCACCCCAGGAGGCCGTAAACGAAGTGCACTTGGGTGGAACACCGTGGCCGCGAGCTCCCGAGGATGCTTTTGTCCATGGGGTTCTCCTATAGTCACTTAGTCGGGGCTATGGGGCGTGGATGTCTAGTAGTGTCTCCCGGCGAGTGTTCGCGTACAATACGAGAGTACGACGGAGTTTTGATCCGAATCGAAACTCCATGGAAATCCATCAAATGAGAATAAAACGCGAGATTTACAAATCGATAACTAGTTTTCACAAAACTAATCAATATGGATTCCAAAAATTGTATCACATATCAAAGCTATCTATACGAATTTTGATCGATATTTCAAATAATACCAATTCACAGAGATCTCAACAACTTGAGCCTTATAAAAAATACCCAGAAAGCCAGAAATATCATAATGAAGCAGCAGAAGAAATACGAGTCAATAACTTCTCAAGTTGGTGGCGGAACCGCTGCCATATAGAGGAGTTAGGCCTTCGTACTTCTTGTGGCTCCATAAAATTACCTGCATGATTTTCTGAGAATTTTTAATTTGGAAAATTTCAACGTTTGAAAAATTGGACAGAAACTACTAAAAATCGGGTTTCAAAACTTTGATCGAACACTTTAACGTCGTTTAGACTTCGCCTAAGTCTCTAGCTTGGCTCTGATACCATGAAAGTATGTCTTAGCATCTCTACCAAATTTATACAAGTATCAAGTATGCAATTTATAAAAAAAACTAGCGGTCTAAGTCACACAAACCTAGAATCGAACTAGAGAATTAGGGTTTTGTAGCAAGAATACAAGTTCTAAGATAAGTGATGGAGGTTTACAAACTTTGTAGACCGATCCTTCACTTCTGAAGCTCTAAGCAGTAGTCCTTAGAACTCTTCTCAATACTCCACTTGAAGAAAGGATCGAGCTTACTAGATGTCTTCGATGCCAAAGATGAACCACCTTGAAGTCTCTTTCACTCAAACTCACTCTTCACTAATCAAGGTATTAGTGAAGCAAACAATCTAAACTAATAGACTAGATTAGTGTAGGTTGATCTAGTAGGAGATTTGCTCACTAGAAACCTTTTTCTCTTTTCTTTTCTTCAACTCAAGAAAAATCTAGAGAGGAGAAGAGAAGGAGATGAACTTGGATGAAGCTATGAGGTGAAATGAACCATGTCGCATATGAGATAAGAATAATATAGATATGATCAAAATATCTAAGAATAAAACAAGAATTAGAGATGAGTCATGGCTTCTCAATGCTTCACCAAGCATCCAAAGCCATGACTCACCCTTTTTCTTGTCTCATCTTTAAAATATTTATCATTTCTATTTTCTTTTTCTTATGTGTGATTCTCATATATCCTAGTTATATGTATCATCAACCATGATATAAAATCAAATACACACACACACATATAAAGAGAATAAAACCTTTAGTGAGCATATATTAGTTTATATATATATATATATATTAAATTATTAAATCAACACTTAATTCAATAATCTGGTTATATCATATATAACTGACTAATATCATTTATATATGTATATCAAAATATTAAATCAACACTTGATTCAATTATCCGATTATATCACATATAACCGAGTAATATTCAATATTCGATATTAAATTAACACTTGATTCAATAATCCGGTTATATCACATGTAACCTAACCGATATCAAATATCGCTAGATTAGAATACGGTATACATACTCGTATTTAATCAAGCTCCCGCACATATCTCCATATGTGCCCTACTTCATTTCGCTTGAGCTAGGAAACCTATGTGTGGGACCCTAAAGACTCATCAATATGTCAACGGTAGGTAATGATCACATCAGATACCCACAAGCCGTCAGCGGTACTAGCTGGATGTAACGGCTACCCAGATATTGATCGAATAGAAGATCAACAAGAAAACTTGTCCAAACTCCCATAAAGTCTATAAGCAACACTTACGGTACAGTCCGGTCTCTTCGTCTGATATGTCGCATATCGAGTCTGTGGGTGGAATCGTCAGACCCCACTAACTAGATAATTCATGCCGATGTATGGCCTATAACTTTTCGAGAAACTACCGATAACACTTACCAGTTAATCTCATCAGCCCTTGCCAGGGACCTGCTGTTATAGCCAATCGAGCATAGCGCAACATCAACTCCCAATACCGGGAGAGAGGAAACCCCTCCTATCGCTCACTGCCTCCTTATGAATCGGGACTGTACCTAAAATCCACCTATTTGCACGACTCCTTTGAGCCGTGGTAGGGAGGAAATCAAAGTATGGTGGGAACCACACAAGACTCTATGACGATCTCGGGTCTACAGACTAACATGTACAAGTGTCACCAGAGAACTGCTATCTGACGATAGGTATGGTACCATCAAAGAGTTCTCGGCGAGTCCTGTTCAGTGTACCCATTCTATCATGAGCCCATGTGCACAATCTTTGATGTCAAACACTAATGGTTATAGGATCAACAATCGCCCCAGACAAGGTCAAGAAACGTACACACTAGTCTACTCTGGAATATCGATGCCCTGTTTCGATATTGCCTCAACTAGAAACAGTTAAAGGATGTGCTTGCGAACTACATAAGCCCCACTAATATGATATGCATCATAGTCCTGATAGTCAAGCCTACATCCTAAGGGCTTTATCAACATGTATCAGAAAGACAGTAAACTAAAACAAGTGTACATGTTAAGATAAAGAGCAACCAGATAGCATACTATAATATCGAGCAAGAAAGTCATCTTTATATATGTCTAAGTATCCACTATATCATACATAATGGGCTCTAGGGCATACATATTCCTAACAGATAGTCCAGGTCTACGGAGATCAGCAAATCGCCAAGGTGTGTCTTGCCGCGATGGTGCCCGAGGACAAAGAAGTTGATCTGTCTGAGGGTCCATGTGATCCTCGGGAATCGCTGGATACACGTGATGATAAGAAGGATATCCAGGGTTCCCTAATCGAAGCCTTGTCCGAGGTCCCTCTCAAAGAAGGAGACAACAACCGAATTGTCAAGATCGGCTCCCTTTTAACCGGGGAAACTCGGGACAACCTTATCCAGTTCCTCCGAGACAACTCCGACGTGTTTGCTTGGACTCCTACGGACATGCCGGGGATCGACCCTGAGGTTATCTTCCACAAGCTCGGAGTTGACTCAAAATCCCAACTGGTCCGACAGAAGAAAAGAAGTTTTGCGCCTGTCAAACATAAGGCGATTGAAGAGGAAGTGGACCGGTTACTCGCGACAGACTTCATAAGGAACCTGGTGTAACAACTTTGTTTCAATGTAAAAAAAATTGTTTAAAAGTTAACGTACAAATGGAGTACTTGCAATCCTGTATATGCTATAAGTATTTGATTTGCTCTTGAACAGCAAGAAAACACTTGTAGCTCACTGGTAAAGCCTTGCACTGTCGTGGCATAGCCCATGTGTTCAAATCCCTCCAGCCACATATATTTTTTTGTTAATTTTCTTTTAAAATTTTAGAAACCCAACAGTTTGCACGTGTACTGCACGTAAAATGAAAAGTCACAAAGTAAATAAACATGTGGGAAATAATATACCAACAGACAGGGACACGTGGCAGAAATCCCAACCCATCGGTTTTGGCCGGCGAGATGTGAAGCGGGGGCCGGCACCGCCGGACTTGTCCGTAGGGAATGCCTCCATATTTTAACCCTAGCACCCCTTAGCCTACCCCACTACTCCCATGTTGTTTGTTTACTCTGTAATTATCCAGAGAATTAAAAATCACTATTAAACCAAATTTTAATGCACATTTTTAATTCTCAATTCATTATCATAAACCCTAATTTTCCCTATAAATACCACACTACATTTCACCCTTCCTCGTTCAGAAATCCCATATAAAAACTCTTTAAAATTTCCAAGTCTAAAGTTATACAAGTGGAGTTAGCAAAGGTCGAAGTTTCGGCGAAATTTCAGGAAGAATCCGGCGACGAAACGACTTCCCGATAATCCCAAAATCTTCCCCTACCTCTTCTTTCCAATTCTAATCAGTAAGTTCCCTCTCCTCTTCTCAATCTCTAGTCTAAAACTTCTACTTTTCACAACTCGTCGGAAGCGGAGTTATTCCGACCTCTGATTCTTTTTTCTTTAAGACTTAAGTTTTTCTTAAACAACAAATTGCCATCTCTTCTTATATTGTTTAACAAACATAAAACAACATTCACATCAAGTTTCAATTCAAAATAATAAATATTGCAACTTCTAATTCAGTTTTACGGTAAAATACCATCATGTTACATACGACATTGATTATTCATTTTGATCCTATTACCTTTAGAAAACTTACGAGGTAATGACCTATATCATCACAACACACATTTTTGACATAGCACGATGACTTTTGGAACATTAGTTTGTGGAAAAATACAAATTTATATTTAAATACCATAAACATTCAAAAACCGTTTTCTTTAAAAGTGTATTAATTAATTCCTTACAAATGCGCCTCTACAACCCATTTTGGGGAACCCCGATCGGGATGGTGCTGATTATCGCACATCCTCGGGCCTAGTAGTGCGAGATGCAGAGCTCATCACGGAGCATTCGATCTCAATGGAATTTTTAATGCAATTTTTAAGAAAAATGAGATTTCTACTTAATAAATAAAAATTTATTTTTTAATATATATATATATATATATGAATATTATCAAAATACCTACTTTAAATATACTATATATATTCCATGTTTTTTCTAAGGAATCACAGATTTCATGAAACTACCATTATAAATTAATACAATTCCAATATTATACTAAAATACCATATACAATGAAATCCAGGTTCTATTCACTAGAAAATTTTATTTTATAAAAACTACATCTATGAAGACCCTTAAGACGATAATTAAATACTTGAGTTGTATTTTGAAAATATATCAAAACTATTTTTCATAAACCCCCTTAAGTTATATTAATTTATAATAAGGATCCTAGTAAATATATGTTTAAGCGGGACCAGTTCTCTTGAGCCTCAAGGAGCCGGAGAATATGGGCGCTTGCCTATCTAAGGTAGATAACCTAAAAATGGTGTTATCAATATGGTAATTGTCTTGGAAAAAGACACAAATCCTGCCGTCCATGTGCAGCAGTTACCGATAATATCAAAAATAATTCAGGACTTCAATTCGTTTTAAAATGTCTGACTCAGACAGAGTCTCAGTCTAATCAATCAATCAATCTATCCTTGAATATGATTCAAGTATAACTCCAATTCAATATGAATCTTTTTATACCATAATTCAATCTATATTAACATGACTCGACTGAACCGAACTACGGATATACTCTGATTACATGACTATCCATTTATATCCATTCCGTTTACATGATATCATGGTTTCGGCAAATCGTACATCTATTAAACAAAATAATACAAATCAATACAAAATACATTACTGGGTTTTAAAGGGGTAGACTGGTACGGAATGTGTTAGAAGTGGTACGAGACGTCACTTTAATACACCTAATCTGAATATCCATTGTTGTTATACTGTGGCTTAACGCTTCCTTGTGCTCCGTATACCTTAGTCTCCGGAATAGTGGGACTCCTCTCGTATACACTTGCATATTATGTACCAAGTTACAAACAATTGTGTTAACATAACAATCAAATAGTATACAGTTATATTCTTTTTGTCTATTCTATCTCTACCTTTCCTTGGGACTTACCGAGCGATTGTTCGCTGACGGCATTCCTTCTCTTTTTTTGGAATGTTGTCGGGTGGATCGGACTCTTTGGAGCTTGAGCCCAGTACTGAAGACTTGGATCAGTTCAGCGAGAACCCCGAGCTCTAAAATCTTGTATATACTTTACTTTCATATTCATGCTATTGTTTAGGCATTGCTTTCCATTCCTGTATTTATATTTTCAGTTATACTTGTAAAGAAATGTTTAATAAAAAAGTTGTTGTTCAGTTACATTTATTGTCATTTTTCTTGTGTGCATTCATTATATTGCTTAGATACGCTTAGCGTGTTTACTTCTGAGTAAATACGTCGCGTGACCAGTCGCGTCTCTTTGCCTGGACACCGGGAAGCGGGACGTGACAGGTTTTGTTGGTGGCCCATACAGGGCAGTTCTACATGGACATGCAGGTCAATTCTGCATGAATTCCTAAGCAATAAAACACAAGAATCGACAACTAAAACTATTCTTTACATTTTCCTTGAATCTTACAATTTCATATTCTTTGAATCTATCCTAACCCTATTTTCTTTCAAGGTTATGGATTCTCCAAACAATACCAGCATAAATTTCAATAACACACCACCGCCTCTACCGCTTACACCTAATGTTGCTACTCCGATCAATGAGCAGACGGTACTGTTTGAGGCAATCCGAAGCCTCTTGGAAGGACAGCAGCAGCAGACTGTTATATTACTGAACCATACAGAAGTGGAAGCATCTAGAGTAAACCAATTCCGGACATTGCACCCAAAGCAATTTTCAGGAAAAGAGAGCCCCCTGGAAGCTGAAGAATGGGCACAGAGCATTGAGGATGATCTGGCAGTAGCACAAGTGCCAGAGATCGCTTGGGTACGAGTTGCGAAGCTGCAATTCACCGACAACGCCCGAGTTTGTGGAAGGCGGAAGAAAGCCGTCTTGACCAGCAGATCAAATGGAAAACTTTTCGTGACATGTTCGACGTGAAGTATTTTTGAGAGACTGCTCGATTTGACATGGAGCAGCAATTCATCCACCTACAACAGGATTCGATGTGGACCAAATCTGTGGATGTGTATGATGCTGAGTTTACCATGCTTAGTTGGTAAGATATGTCTCAATATTCGATTTCCAAATATCACATACTACACAGCTAACACAAGACCTTAACAGGTTCACGGCACACTTGATACTAATTGCTGAGATCAGATCCAGACGATTTCAGTAAGGGTTAGATCCGGAGATCCAAGCTGCCTTAGCTACAGTGGATTTCTTAACATATGAACTGGCTCTGAAAACTGCCCGTCGATATGAGGCAGTAGTAAAGATGAAAGGCAGACCCCAATCTGCTGGAGTGAAGTGCCATGCCACTCAGATGGCAGGAGGAGCCTCTTCAAAGCCACCTTTTGTACTTAGGAGGCCGGGAGTACCAATCAACCGGCCCGGCCCAGCCTTTTGCACCTACTGCAAGAGGGATGGATACCTGGCGAAGGATTGTAAGCATGCAAATCGCTTTTGCTTAGTCTGCAGCTCAGCCACACATGACATTAGGTCTTGTCCTCGTAGACACAATCCAAATGCTGCACTCATACCAGCAATTACCTATCCGCAACGGCCAGCTATCCAGGCACCTGCTCCACGACTCGCTCTCCCAGCTCCACCTCCTCGTGGACCGATTGCACCTCCTTCTCGTCAGTTCCATCAAGCTCAAAGGAACGTACCTCAAGTACAGAGGAACGGACAGAGGAATGCTCCTCCAGCCAGGAGGAATGTACCGGGGCGACATGCTTTCACAATGACTATGGAAGAAGCTGAAGCCACTGACCAAGTCATCACCGGTAACTCTTTCCTTTTAAGTTTTCTTTCAGCCTTTATGAATACCCGTATATCTTTTCCTTATACCTAAAACCGATCCCACATAACTTAGGTACGATCTTAGTAGCCTCACTTCCTGCACTAGCACTCTTCGATACTGGAGCATCTCATTGCTTTATGTCACAACGATTCGTCCGAACTCATGCGATTCCAGTCAAACCTCTCGTATCCAGCTGGAATGTCAGTTCAGGGAACGGCGTTCTAAAGGAAACAATGGGATACGACCTGTGTCCAATAGTCGTCTGCAGCAGAGAATTCTATGCTGACTTCAAGGTGCTGAACATACCGAATTTCGATGTCGTTTTGGGTATAGATTGGCTAGGAATATTCTATGCTACCATTGACTGTCGTCAAAGGAGGGTGGTGTTCGAGATTCCAGAGCATCCAGTCTTTTATTTCAAAAGTAGAGACCATACCCTAGAGCCAAACACATACAAAGCAAAATCGAAGAAGGCACTGATTGCAACACTTCAAGCGGAGGAAGGATCGAAGCCAGAGGTGGTTCGAGAGTTCGATGATGTATTCCTGAAGACATATCAGGTTTGCCTCCCGATCGAGCTCTTGAATTCAGCATTGATTTAGTGCTTGGAGTACAACCGGTGATCAAAGCACCATATCGCCTAAGTCCCGAAGGTTTGAAAGAGATTCGAACTCAGTTGGATAAATTATTGAAGAAAGGATGGATTCGTCCCAGCACTTCGAGTTGGGGATCGCCAGTTCTACTTGTGAAAAAGAAGAAAGGTTCATATCGAATGCGCATTGATTATAGAGCTCTGAACGAAGTAACTATAAAGAACAAGTATCCACTTCCGCGCATCGACGATCTGTTCGATCATCTAAGCGGATCTTGTGTTTTCTGCAAATTAGATCTTCGTTCAGGATATCATCAGGTGAGGTCAAAGAGTCTGATATTCCGAAAACGGCATTCAAGACTCGCTATGGTCATTATGAGTTTCTTGTGATGCCATTTGTGTTGGGTTGCTGAGCACGCATACAAGGTTCTACGAGGCATCAACCATGCCCGATTTAAAAATTAGCCGCGCCGAACAACCCGAAGACAGATCTTTAAACTAGAGTTTAGGCGAAAACAAGTATGTTAAACACTTTAATACTAAGTGAGAGGGATTACAGCCTTTGTAGATCCGGTCCTTCACTTCTAAAGCTCCGTGTTGAAGTCCCGTCGCTGCGATCATCGTGTTCTGGACTCTCGAGAGGTTCCACGAAGAGAAAAATGCAGTCTTGCTTCCGATCTTCGATACAAAGATGATCTACCTTGAAGTTTCGTTAACACAAGCTAACACTCATAATATGAAGTGAACACCCTCATCTAAATGGCAAGGATAGATGAGGATGATGAAGTAGGATTATTGCTCTCTTTTATTTTCTTATTCTCATTCATTTTTCATCACAAATAAAAAGCAAGAAAGCTTTGCAAAAGGAGGAAGAAGAAGAAGAATAGTGATCAATCCTTTTGTGATGAATAATGTAAGGATTAATATGATGAATAATGCAACCATGGTTGACTAAACCATTGTAGAGAATTAACCAAGGGCTAGGGTTTGGGTTGGGTTAAGTATGAGTCATAGATAAATATCAAGACAAATATCTTTATCATGACAAAAAGAAACCTTCTAGAATCTACTAGAAGTCTTAACCCTAATCCAAACCCTAATCATGTTTAAACTCCACAAAACATGTTGCATTAGTTATCATATCATATTACAATATTATATACCACATATATAATATTTATCGTAACAAAATAAAATAATACAATTAACATATATCGCATATATATCAATGTATTACCCGAGTGAGAAAAAGAATCTTTTAGTGAGCTAATATTAGTTAATGTAATTTAATATATTATATATATTATTATACATTAAATTATCGAATCAACACTTGATCCGACAATCCGGCTATATCACATATAACCGACTAATATTTATCCGTACCGATTCATCGAATCAACACTTGATCCGATGACCCGGCTGATATCAAATATCGCGAGAATAGAATACGGTATCTCATATCGTATTATCCTCGGTCCCGCACATATCACATATGTGCTCCTACTCCGTTCTGCCTGAGTCAAGAAACCTCTGTGTAGGACTCTAAAGAATCGTCAATACGCCGGAAGTAGGTGATGATCATATCAAACACCCACAAGCTGCAAGCGGTCAGCTAAACGTAACAGCTACCCAGGTATTGAGCGCTCAGAAGATCAACAAGCAAGCCTGTACATTCTCATGTGAGTCCAAATAGTAACACTCCCGTACAGTCCGGTCTCGTCGTCTGATATGTTGCATATCTCGCCTAGGGGTGGTAAACGTCAGACCCCAGTAGCTCGATAAGTCGTGTCGATATGAGGTCTATAACAGTTCGAGAAACTACTGATAACACTTACCAGTAAATCTCAGCAACCATGGCCAGGGATTTTCGGTTATAGCCAATTGAACACAGCACAACATCAACTCCCTATACCGGGAGAGACGAATCCCCTCCTATCGCTCATTGCCTCCATGTGATTCGGGACTGTACCCAAAAGCTACCTTTTTGCACGCCCTCTTGGATGTGGTATGATGGAAATCAAAGCACAGTGGGAATCACACAAGACTCTATGACGATCTCGGGTCAACAGACTACTCTGTACCAGTGTCACCGGAGAACTGCCATCTGACGTGAGGTATAATACCATCTGGGAGTTCTCGGCGAGTCCGTCCAGTGTACCCAGTCTCTACTGAGCACCCGTACACCATCCTTGATGTCAAACACCGATGGATATAGGATCATCCATCGCCCATCATATGGGTCAAGATGCGTATACGCTAGTCTACTCTGGTGTATCGATGCCCTGTCTCGATACACCCTCGACTAGGAACAGTTATAGGATGTACTCATCGACTACCGTGGCCCCACTAGTATGATCTCATCATAGTCCCAGCAGTCGAGTACATATCCTAAGGGCTTTATCAACATGTAACATAGAGACAATCAGAGTACATGTTAAGATAAAGTATAACCAGATAGCATACTATCAGGTCGAGCAAGAAAGTCCTCCCTATATACGTCCAAGCATCCATTACAATATACATCGTATGTACAGTAATGGCCTCTAGGGCATACATATAACTAACAATTTGGAGTGGCTAACGCACCAGCTATATTCATGAACCTAATGAATCAAGTTTTCCGAGAATACCTAGACAGGTTTGTTGTCATCTTTATTGACGATATCCTGGTGTATTCTAAGAGTCGGAAAGAACATGCCGAGCACCTACGGATTGTCCTGGAGACTTTACGACAGTATCAACTCTATGTCAAGTACAGCAAGTATGAGTTTTGGCTAGATCAAGTCGGTTTTCTCGAACATATTGTATCAGGTGATAGAATCTCTATAGATCCAGCTAAAGTATCAGCAGTAAGCGAATGGCCGACACCGAAGTCAGTGAAAGACATTTGATGTTTCTTGGGATTGGCAGGATATTACAGAAGGTTTATTGAAGGATTTTCGAATATTGCAACACTCCTGACCTAGCTCACACGTAAAGATGAAGAATACGTGTGGTCAGAAGCATGCGAACGAGCTTTCGTAGAACTCAAGTCAAGATTGACATCGGCACCTATTCTCGTAATACCGGACCAATCTAGAGGTTTTGAAGTGCATTGCGATACATCTGGTAAAGGATTAGGTTGCGTTCTACATCAGCACGATAAAGTTGTAGCTTATGCATCAAGAAAGCTGAAGATTCATGAGCGCAACCACCCAACGCATGATCTGGAGTTGGCAGCCATTATCTTTGCTTTTAAGATTTGGCGCCATTATCTTCTTGGTGAACGAGCAGACATATGCACAGATCACAAGAGTCTGAAATATGTGTTTACTCAGAAAGAGTTGAATATGCGGCAGAGAAAATGGTTAGAACTTATGGCGGACTTCGACATCAACCTACAATATCATCCAGGGAAAGTGAATGTAGTTCCTGATGCACTTAGTTGCCAACCACTATCAATGAATCTCACCGCACAGTGGAAGCTTCAACAAGATTTGCATCAGATGGAGATAGAAGTGGTCATACCAGGTAACGCTTCAAGTTTGATGAACTTACAAGTTCAGTCTACTATTGTCAATCGGATCAAAGCAGCTCAAACAAGTGATGCTAAGTTACAAAAGATCAGAGAACAAGTAGAAAGGCGACTTCGAACAGACTTCATCATACACAAAGACGGATCTTTAAAATACAGCAGTAGATTGTGTATACCAAAAGGTTCTGTACGGAAAGAGTTGATGAAAGAAGCTCATAGCTCTCCCTATTCAGTACACTCTGGTGGTACAAAGATGTACAAAGATCTGCGTTAAAATTAATAGTGGCATGGAATGAAACGTGAAGTAGCCAGAAGTGTCGCTAAATGCTTGGTGTGTCAGCAGGAAAAGGCTGAACATCACAAGACTGCTGGTTTACTTCAACCGTTACCTATCCCAGAATGGAAGTGGCAACACATCACTATGGATTTCATGACTGCACTTCCTTGCAGCACGAAAGGTAACGATGCAGTATGGGTTATTGTGGATCGACTCACAAAGTCGGCTCACTTCATCCCATTTTGAGTTGGCCAATCTACTGAGACACTAGCAAAAAAGTACATGGAGGTAAGAATCTAAGTAAGATTTAAATCTTCAATGTGTACTATCTCTGATATCCATGAACTCATGCAGGAGATCTTGAGATTACATGGAGTACCGGTTTGCATTGTCTCCGATCGTGACACCAGATTCCGATCGCAATTTTGGCAGAGTCTGCAAGCTAACTTGGAAACAAGTCTGAAATTTAGCATAACTTATCATCCACAAACAAATGGTCAGTCTGAGCGAACGATTCAGATCTTAGAAGATATGCTAAGAGCATGTATGCTAGATTTCGGAGGATCATGGGAAGATCACCTACATCTTGTGGAGTTTTCATACAACAATAGCTACCAAGCAAGTATTGGAATGGCACCCTTTGCAGCGCTCTATGGAAGGAAGTGTCGATCACCATTAAGTTGGGACGACATCGGAGATAGAGAACTCCATGGACCTGAAATGATTGTAGCAACTGTCGAAGTAGTTCGCACTATCAGGGAAAGAATGCGCATAGCCCAAGACCGACAGAAGCACTGGGCTGATGCAAAGTGCCGTCACTTGGAGTTCCAACCGGGAGATCATATATTTTTGAAGATATCTCCAAACCGTTGAGTTATTCGCTTTGGAAGACGGGGTAAGCTTAGTCCGAGGTATATTGGACCGTTCGACATACTCGAATGAGTCGGAGAAGTGGCCTATCGCTTGGCACTTCCACCTTCAGTGGAAGGAGTGCACAATATGTTCCACATATCCCAACTCAGAAGGTATATGAGTAACCCCAGTCATATTCTTGATCACTCCGAGCTCATTGTACAGCCAGACTTATCTTGTGAGCAACAACCTATTGAAATCCTAGACAGAAAGGTGAAGTCACTTCGGAACAAGGAAGTAAATTTGGTTCGAGTGATGTGGAGAAAAGATTCACCAGGAGAATCAACATGGGAAGGTGAGGATGACATGCGTGTAAAATACCCTCAATTGTTTGTAAATTAGTCCTTAAAATAAATGTAAATTTCGAGGATGAAATTTTTGGAAAGAGGGTTGTTCGCCGCCGAAAACGGGAGACGAGACCGCGTAGGTTCGTCTCGTCTGAATTTGGGGGTAGATGCTATTTGGTTTTATCCGTCCACCTCTCCGAAGATGCCAAGTTGATTTATGGTACCATGTATCGAAGGTTTAGACGGATGCGGCCGATATAGCAGACTTCGTCAGATTCCCCCTCATTATGAGGGGTTTTTGATTGTGGGGACGCTCTTCCCTGCAGGCGCAAACCCCTGCAGTTAATTATGCTACCGCATCGCGGTAACAACTTTCTTCTTCTCCAGATGGTCACTTTGTGTTGTGTGTGTTTATTTTTATTTTTGATTGCCCGTGGATTGTATACGGAGACTAATTTATGTTGTCGCCCGTAGGGCGTGGATTAGTCCAAATCCGTATATTTTTAGATTTGGTTTGGGTTTGGGTTTAAGGATCGTTATTCTCATTGAGATTAAGATCAACTTAAACGTTTGTTGACGATATGTTAGTCTAATTTTAGACTAAGATCTACTCAACAAGATTTTGGGATCATTTAGATCCAACGAAAGAGTATTTGGACTTTATCGTCTTAGTTCAGGGACATTGCGGTCCATAAGTTTAAAGACATCATAGTCCATGGAGTTTAGTTTAGGGACGTTGCGGTCCAGAAGTTTAAGGACATCATAGTCCGTAGAGTTTAAGGACATCATAGTCCATAGTTTAAAGACGTCATAGTCTGTGGGGTTTAGTTTAGGGACGCTGCGGTCCATAAGTTTAAGGACATCATAGTCCATAGAGTTTAGTTTAGGGACGTTGCGGTCCATAAGTTTAAGGACATCATAGTCCATAAAGTTTAGTTTAGGGACGTTGCGGTCCATAAAGTGTCTGGTTGTCAGGACCCGCCACCTCTCTGAAGTCGTTGAAGAATTACAACGACACATATCAGAGGTGTGAAGAGATGTACCCTTGAACCAATGTTGGTTGGGGGATCTATAGTCAGGTTTGGGACTGAGACCAATTAAAAATATTGAGAGCACATGGGCCCAGTTAATCTGAATTGGGGGATTTATGGCCTACTTGGGCTCAGCCCATTCAGTTAACGTGTTTGAACACTTTTTCGGACTTAGTCCATTCATTTTTGAACAAAATGTTAGCATTTGTTTGGGCTCAGTCCCTTTTTGTTCAATAATGCAGAGCATTAATTATGGGTTCTGATACCCCTTCTTCTTTTGTCTTTTATTGAGTGTTGAACACTCTTTGTAGCGCAGGACGCTGGGCTTTATTTAAAGAACACTTTGTGTTCCCTCGGCGCACACGTGAGGAGCACGTGGTGCGCTTGGCGTTGAGCGTCAGACTTGGAGCGCTGAGGTGCTTCTTATGAAATAGCGCACACATGAGGAGCATGTGGCGCGCTTGGCGCTGAGCGCCAGATTTGTGAAATGGCGCACACGTGAGGAGCACGTGGCGCGCTTGGCGCTGAGCGCCAGATTTGGAGCGCTAAGGCGCTTATTATGAAATAGCGCACACGTGAGGAGCACGTGGTGCGCTTGGCGCTGAGCGTCAGATTTGGAGTGCAGAGCGCACTTTATTAAATAGCGCACATGTGAGGAGTATATGGCGCGCTTGGCGCTGAGCGCTAGCCAAATGAGTGCAAAGCGCTCTTGATTAATTCTTTTCTCTGAGAATTAAGTTCTCGTTTATAAGAGACTTTGTCTCGTGGATCTAAGAACTAAGTTCTTATTTTAATAAGAGATGCTATGATCTCTTCTGTTTTTGTGAAAGACTCTGTCTTTGTCTTATATATCTGTGATCTAAAGAGAACTAAGTTCTTATCCCTCCTCTTTTATGATGAGATGCTCCAATCTCTCCTACTCTTATGAAAGACTTCTGTCTTTGTAGATCTATGATCTAGAAAAAGAACTAAGTTCTTCTTTTTTTATGAGATGCTTTAATCTCTCTGATTTTTTTTACCTTGAAGAAATTTTCTTCTTCTGAGAGCTTGCTCTTCTCTTTTTTCTTTTCTGGGAACTTGAAACTTATCGGGGGGTTCTTCTGTTTACGACTTGAAGTCTTAGGTCCTTTATATAGGGGAGGCTGATTTGTTGAATCGGTTAATGAAATCTTTCCTCTGATTAATTTGGGGATGTTTCCCACCGTTGGATCTTTGATCCAAGGGCTTCTGTTTTACAGAAGACATCTTTCTTTCTTGTTACTTAACAAGATTGGGAAATTATTTTCCCATACAGAACTTATTCTGGATCTTGGTGATTTTTAATCACCATTGGATCTTTGATCCAACGGTGCTCTGATTTACAGAGCACAATCTTTCCTGTTTGGAAAGATTTGAGGAGTATTCCCTTAACAAAATTTTATTCTGGTAATTTGATGATTTATCATCTTTGTTGGATCTTTGATCCAAGGGTGGGGAACGTTTAGTTCCAACGCTAGCGCTCTCGTGCTTTGCACGTGAGCGCTGCATCAGAGTCTTTTGACTCTTGGTGCTAGCGCTCTCGTGCTTTGCACGTGAGCGCTGCATCAGAGTCTTTGACTCCTAGCGCTGGCGCTCTCGTGCTTTGCACGTGAGCGCTGCCTCAGAGTCTTTGACTCTTAGCGCTGGCGCTGCTAGCGCTCCCGTGCTTTGCACGTGAGCGCTACCTCAGAGTTTTTGACTCCTAGCGTTGGCAATTTTGGCGCTAGCACTCTTATGAGGCGCTGCCTCATTTTAAATTTCAAATTTTGAAATTTCAAATGGAGCTTTGCTCTCTGATTGGGGGAAACAAATGCTCCCCCACCATTTGCGCTCACGTGGCTCACACGTGAGTGCAGCGGTGGCAGCATCTCTACCATTGGATCAACTTGGAAGTTGAACCGACTTCCAGCGCCTATAAATAGGGCATTTGGCCCTTGAGACGACTACTTGTTCATCTTCTTATTTTCTCTTGAGAATTAATTCTCCTTCAGAGCCAACCTCTCTGCCTTAAGAAACTTCTTAAGAGTCAAAACTCTGTCCAACTTTGGTAAGAATTAAACTTATTAACAGAGTTTTGCTCTTCTCAGATCACAGATCTTAAAAAAAGTTTTTTAGGGTTTTACCCATTAACAGAGTCGTGCTCTTTTCAGATCATAGATCTAAAAGATGTTTTAGGGTTTTACCCATTAACAGAGCTTTGCTCTTCTCAGATCATAGATCTGTTCATCTTCCATGAAGAACTTCTAGAGTTTGCTCATAAATCTTGAAGATCTTGGAATTTTTAATTCATTAAAAGCTTTGCTTTTTTAGGGTTTTTTATGGGTGACTCCATCGTCTCCACAGAGCATAGCTCTTTTTTTATAAAAAAAATTAAGGAATTTTATTCCTCTCATGATTAGAGTGGACAGATGTCACTCTGTTGTATAGCGCTGCTCTCAAAGGAGATTAACTCCTTGGCCCGAGGGGCCTCTCATTAAATGGGGCTCTTTTCTTTAGGATTTCTCAGAGCATGGCTCTTTAGATCTCTTGGGGAATTCTTTATTCACCTCATAGTGATAGAGTGCTGCGTCCGAGGGAGTTTAACTCCTTGGCCGAATGAGCCTCTTATTAAAGGAGAATCTTTTGAGGATTTCCTTTTTTATTTGCACAAACTTGAATTTGTGAATTCGTTGGGTGTCTTAATCAGAACTTGTTTTCTTCATGCGGATATCAAGAGTTGTTTAAATCCCCGTATCTATTTCAATAAGCATTTTCTTGATCAATCCGTCCACTAAACTCTCACTGATTTTCATTTTCAGGCGCTATGGCCGCTCATCTGTACTGTCTTGACGAAATCATTTCTTATGAGGACATTCGCGCACAAGGCCGTTGTCAAAACCAGGAGTTTACAAACGCCCAATGCGCTGAAATTATGAATCGTTTCAATGCACACAACGGTCGACTACTTTCTCGTCGCTCCGCTCTCTTGAAGATTATAGTCAGAGCAATTTGGGGAGCACTTCCTGGATTTTATGAAGCCATGCCGCTTAATGCATTAGATGACGCTGAAGATAAGGTGCACTCAGTGTATCTGACGGGCCTGATCTCGAAGAAGCGGCGAGATAATCTCATTGATATCTTGCATCAAACTTTCCAACAGATGACGATAATCGCTGCTTATCAGAGGATGGAGGATATCAGCGATGATCCTGACGCTTGTGATCATGAGAGGATGCACACAAGAATGGTCAGAAAGGCCAGAAGCACTTTAGACGGCCTCACTTTTGAATTTCTTAATCCATGTCCCGGATTCAATGTTTTGCCATTGTAAACATTTTAATAATACTTTTTTTTTCATCAATGTAAGAACTTTCTCAGGTATGAATAACAATTTTTTCCTTTTCATGCGTTTATTTTATCCTTTTCGCACATACATGAGTGGGTACGCGTCGGACGCTCAATTGAATGTAAATCAAATGTTCTCCTTATTGCCTTGCATAATATGTGATTGGCGTTCGTGGGTTATGCATTTTTGTTTTGACTTGGCGCAAAGCAGTTTATGTACTCTTGAGCAGCACCTCGATTCCGACGGCATGTAATTTTGGCAAGTGTGGCCTGTAGATAGTACATAGCAGTCCATCTTAAGCTCTTTTTAGAGTAGCGATGGCTTAGGAAACAGGTTCAGGTCTGCTGCCTAAGACTTTTCAACTTTATGAGCCATGAGGGTCTCATAAAGACTTTTCTCCCTACGAGTCGAGAGGATCCCGTAGGTGTATTTTCTCCTTAGGAGTCGTGAGGATTCCTAAGTGTGCTTTCTCTTGAGAGTCGTAAGGATCTCGCAAGAGAATTTTCTCCCTTACAAGTCGAGAGGACACGTAAGTGATTGATGAGTTAACTAGTTCCCGAGTCGAAGCATTGCTTTACGACAGGGAGATCAGGGATTGACATGCATCCGAGTCGAAGCGTTGCTTGACGACAGGGAGGTCAGGGGTTAACATGTATCTGTGTCGAGACATTGCTTGACGACAGAGAGGTCAAGAGTTGACACGTATCCGAGTCGAAGCGTTGCTTGATGACAGGAAGGTCAGGGGTTGACATGTATCTGAGTCGAAGCGTTGCTTGACGATAGGGAGGTCAGGGGTTGACATGTATCTGAGTCGAAGCGTTGCTTGACGACATGGAGGTCAGGGGTTGACATGTATCCGTGTCGAAGCGTTGCTTGACGACAGGGAGGTCAGAGGTTAACATGTATCCGAGTCGAAGCGTTGCTTGATGACAGGGAGGTCTGGGGTTGACATGTATCCGTGTCGAAGCGTTGCTTGACGACAGGGAGGTCAGGGGTTGATATGTATTCGAGTCAAAGCGTTGCTTGACGACAGGGAGGTCAGGGGTTGACATGTATCTGTGTCGAAGCGTTGCTTGCGACAGGGAGGTCAGGCGTTGACATGTATCCGTGTCGAAGCGTTGCTTGACGACAGGGAGGTCAGAAGTTGACATGTATCCGTGTCGAAACGTTGCTTGACAACAGGGAGGTCAGGAGTTGACATGTATCCGTCTCGAAGCATTGCTTAACGACAGGGAGGTCAGAAGTTGACATGTATCTGAGTCGAAGCATTGCTTTACGACAAGGAGGTCAGGAGTTGACATGTATCCGTGTCGAAGCGTTGCTTGACGACAGGGAGTTCAGGAGTTGATATGTATCCGTATCAAAGAGTTGCTTGATGACAGGGAGGTCAGGGGTTGACATGTATCCGTGTCGAATCGTTGCTTGACGACAGGGAGGTCAGGATTTGACATGTATCCGAGTCAAAGCGTTGCTTTATGACAAGGAGATCAGGAGTTGACATGTATCCGTGGCGAAGCGTTGCTTGACGACAAGGAGGTCGGGAGTTGATATGTATCCATGTCGAAGCGTTGCTTGACGACAAGGAGGTCAGGAGTTGACATGTATCCATGTTGAAGCGTTGCTTAACGGCAGGGAGGTCAAGAGTTGACATGTATCCGAGTCGAATCGTTGCTTTACGACAAGGAGGTCAGAAGTTGACATGTATCCGTGTCGAAGCGTTGCTTGACGACAGGGAGGTCAAGGGTTGACATGTATCCGTGTTGAAGCATTGCTTAACGACAGGAAGGTCAAGGGTTGACATGTATCTGTGTCGAAGCGTTGCTTTACGACAAGGAAGTCAGGGGTTGACATGTATCCATGTCGAAGCGTTGCTTGACGACAGGGAGGTCAGGATGACATGTATCCGTTTTCTACGGTGTCGGGATCGACTTTCTCCATTTTCTATGGTGTCAGGATTGACTCTAGGTTGTCTGTGAACCACAGAGTCTTGAAACTGGGGGCTTTGCTGTGGCTCCAATTGGTAGTGTCGCGTCCGTGTCCTGCTGGCATGAGGAGGAATGTCGTTGCTGGTTTTCTGGGATGCAGATATTGCCGCTGAGACCTGGCTCTCCCTTTGATGGAGTTTGTTGGGACATGTGGTTCCCTTTTCATTTATGCACATGGAGTGTATAAAGGGGTCAGTATGGACTTACCTGCAGGGCAAAAAGTTTCATTTCATTTTCTTATTTCTTTCCGCGATGCTCTATCATTTCAGCTTTTGTATCGCGAAAGTTGCGATTGCCCGATCATTTCGGCTATTTTTCGCGGTGCCCAATCATTTCGGCTGTCTTTTCCTTTTTACTCGTTGTTTTTTTATTGCGAGTTGCCCAATCATTTCGGCTATTTTTGTATGCATATATTTTACCAGCTGATTTTTATTGCGAGTTGCCCAAACATTTCGGCTATTTCATATGCATTTTTTTTCGAGTATGGAACTCATGGTCTGATACCAATCTTGCATCAGTATCGCTGCGACTGGAATGTTGCCAGGAGCGACTCATCATTTTCCATGAAATGACTTGGAATTTGATACCGATTTAGGCATCAGCATCGCTACAACTGTGATATTGCCAGGAGAGAATCATCATTTGCCTTTGTCGGTTCGAACAAAGGTGGCTTAGCAAACAGGGTTAAGATCCTGTCGACTAAGGCTTTTGACTTCATGAGCCGTAAGGGTCTCATAAAGATGTTTCTCCCTACGAGTCATGAGGATCTCGTAGGTGTCTTTTCTTCTTAGGAATCGTGAGGATTCTTAAGTGTATGTTCTCTTGTAAGTTGTAAGGATCTTGCAAGAGTGTTTTCTCCTTGTAAATCGAGAGGACCTACAAGTGTTTGTTCATCAAATGAGGGCATTCCTCGTCATTGAAGGGACTAGGAAAGGAAATGATTATTTGTGCCCGTGGATTGTATACAGCGGTCAGTATTGAACCGCTTGTAGGGCAATCTGGGAAAGGTGATGGCTTAAGAACAGGTTCAGATCCCTGTAGCTTAAGGCTTTTGAATCTTATGAGCCGTGAAGGTCTCATAAGAGGGTTCTCCTTACGAGTCGTTTGAATCTCGTAAGTGTAATTTCTCCTTAGGAATCGTGGGGATCCCTAAGTGTGTTGCCCCTTTGTGAGTCGTAAGGATCTCACGCGGGCAGTTTTCTCCTTACAAGGTCGAGGGGGCCTTGCAAGTGTCTTTTAACGAGATTGCGCTCTTTTGGGTTTTCACAAACTCGCCGGTAGCCCTGCTGTTTTTACTCACAGGGCCCTTTCGGGTTTTCATCCGTGCCTATTTTGCTTGTGGACATACCCCTTTTTTTTGTTTACGAGTCTGCGCCCTTTTGGGTTTTCACAAACTGCCGGTAGCCCTGCTGTTTTTACTCACGGAGCCTTTTCGGGTTTTCATCTGTGCCCATTTTGCTTGTGGACATACCCCCCCCCCGATTTTTTGTTTACGAGTCTACGCCCTTTTGGGTTTTCACAAACTCGCCGGTAGCCCTGCTGTTTTTACTCATGGAGCCCTTTCAGGTTTTCATCCGTGCCCATTTTGCTTATGGACGTACCGTTTTTTTTACGGGTCAGCCCAAGGATGCTGCGGGTTTGTAGTAGTTTAAAGACGTTTCGGTCAGTAATTAGTTTTAGGACATTTCGGTCCTTTGTTAGTTTTAAAACATCTCGATCCATAATTAGTTTAGGGACGTTTTGGTCCACTATTAGTTTAGGGACGTTTCGATCCATCGCACGTTTTCGAGGCCAGGTTTCGCCGGATACTACTTATAGAGTTTGGGCTTGGGAAGATAGTGAGCAGACATAGGCGTCATCATCTATCGTTAACCTAAGCCGTGACTCGTCAAGCGTAGTATTTTTTCAAGTACCGACCGTTTATTGGCCTGAAGGGTCTTTCGCCATGCATATCCACGAGCAAATAAGCCCCACCTTGGTAGACCTTGTCTATGATATACGAGCCCTCATAATTCGGCTCGAACTTCCCCCGTTTGGCACGATTGGGGATCATAGGTCTCTTGACCACTAGCACGAGTTCGCCTTGGCGAAATGTTCTCAGTCTAGTCAATCTTTCGTATGAGCGCGTCATCTTTGCTTTGTAAGCTTCTAGGTTTTGTTGCGCCATGAGACGAGTTTCATCGAGGGCATCGAGCTCCTCGAGCTGAAGATGGCCATTCTCTTCATCTGTTATCTCGTAATGAACCGCCACTCATAGAAAGGGTAGCTCTATCTCGAGGGGGAGTACTGCTTCAGTGCTGAATACCAATGCATACGGCGTTGTATTCGTGGCCGTTTTGAACGTGGTCCGATACGCCCAGAGAGCTTCATGCAGTCTCTCAAGCCAGTCCTTCTTACTTCGGGACACCATCTTCTGTATGATCTTAGTCAAGGTCTTGTTGAAAGCCTCAGCTAGACCATTAGCTCGGGGATTATAGACCGAAGAGTATCTCTAGTCTATATTATGCTACTGTGCAAAGCGGCTGATTTTGTGACTTCTGTAGGCTGGCCCGTTATCAGAGATAATCCGTCGCAGGGTGCCGAACCGATAGATGACGTGTGTTTTGAAGAAATGGAGGATATTCTTTGTCTTCACTTCTCTTAGCAGGACTGCTTCTGCCCACTTAGAGAAGTAATCGGTTGTCGCCAATATGAACCGATGTCTTCTGGACGATGTTGGTTCTATGGGCCCAATTATGTCGGTTCCCCACATTTCGAACGGCCAGCTAACCACTGTTGGGTGTAACGGATTTGGATGTTGGTGGATGAAGTCTCCATGAATTTGGCACGAGTGGCACTGCTTTGCGTATACGAGACAGTCCTGAATCATCGTGGCCAATAGTAGCCCATTCTTTTGATCTTCAGCTTCATCTTTGGCCCGGCTTGATAAGAACCGCAAAGTCCGTCGTGAGTTTCTTGGATGACTATCCTTGCTTCTTCTGGTCGCAGGCATCTCAGCCATAGAGAGTCGAACGTTCTCTTATACAGCGCGTCATTGACGAAGGTAAAAGACAGAGCTCGTTTCATGAGCTGATGTCTCGAGGATGCATCTTCAGGTGAGTCTATAAAGACTTCTCTCCGATCTTTAGCCTTCTCCTGGTCCTCTATTTGTAGGGTTGTTTGTTCGGTCACTTCCTTTTCTTCAGACGACTTCGGAGATATTTCCGCTGGTGCAAGAACCAGACGGCTTTGCACGACGATCCTTACGTCGTCGAGGTTTTCGTCAGCCAGTTCTTTAGCGAGTTTGGCTAACGCATCCACTTTGTTATTTTCCGTACGTGATATGCTTTCCAGAACGTAGGAAGGAATTTGAGTCAGCAATTGTTGTACTCTCTCGCCGTACTTTACCAACTCGGGCTTGCACGTTTGATAGTCGCCGTTTACATGACTAACGACCAGCTGGGAGTCTCCGTATATGAGGAGGTTTTCTATTCCGATGTCGACAGCGATCTCAAGACCTGCTATCAAAGCTTCATATTCAGCTTCATTGTTTGTCCTCAGCTCTGTTATGGAAAATGCAAAGCGCATTATCCCTCCTTGTGGAGTCACGAAGATAAGGCCTACCCCAGATTTGATTATGGAGGAGTTATGCTTTTTCTTCTTCATGGAAGATGCCCCATCGAAGTAGAGTTCCCATCGGGTATCACTCCCTCCTATCTCCTTGTCAATCGTGTCAAACATGTGCTCGTCCGGCAATTCACGATTTAGAGGTGAATCGGCAGGTATCGGATGCTCAGCGAGGAAGTCGGCGATGGCCTGGCCCTTCACTGCCTTGAGCGGTCGATATGTTATCGAGAATTCCATTAAGAGGAGGGCCCATTTAGCGAGCCATCCCATTAGCATGGCTCTTGACATCAAATATTTGAGAGGGTCCACTTTTGATATGAGGTGGACCTCATGCGCCAATGCATAGTCTCGAAGCTTTGTTATCGTGAAGATTAGCGACAAGCAGTGTTTTTCGATGGGGGAGTAATTATTTTCTGCCCCCAGAAGCACTCGGCTCAAATAGTAGAGGGCTCTCTCTTTCCCTTGGTTGTTTTCTTATGCCCATAACGCGCCTAAGGAACCTTCAAGGGCGGTTGTGTACAGGATGAGGGGTTTTCCCTTGACTGGAGCGGGCAGCACCGGAGGATTCTGCAGGTATTGCTTGATTTCGTCTAGTGCACTCTGGCATTTACGATCCCAGACGAAAGGGGTTCCCTTCTTCATTAGATGACTGTATGGGCGGCATTTGCCGGAGAGGTTGTTTATGAACCGCCGGATATACGCGAGCTTTCCCTGGAGAGACCGCAATTGCTTGAGAGTCCTTAGAGCAGGCATTTCCATAATCGCCTTGATCTTCGATGGATCTATCCCGACGCCTCGGTGTCGTACGATGAATCCTAGGAATTTGGCCGAGGAAACTCCTAACGCGCATTTCAGAGGGTTCATCTTCAGGTTGTATTTACGAAGACGTTGGAACACTATTTTCAAATGCTCCCAGTGTTCTTCGTGCGATTTGCTTTTCACTACGAGGTCATCGATGTAAAATTTGACAATCTCATATAGGAGGTCATCGAAGATCTTCATCATGGCCCTCTGGTAGGTAGCGCCGGCGTTCTTCAGACCGAAAAGCATAATTTTGTAGCAGAATATGCCCAGAGGAGTCCGGAAAGCGGTATGCTTCTGGTCTTCAGGATGCATCTTTATTTGATTGTACCATGATGAGCCGTCCATGAAGGAGAAGACTTCGTGAGTGGACGTATTGTCTATCATCAGCTCGATAACCGGTACAGGAAAGTCAACCTTTGGACAAGCTTTGTTGAGGTCCCAAAAGTCTACGCAGATACGCACCGTCCCATTCTTCTTCATCACTGGGACGATATTGGCGATCCAGACAGGGTATTGAACTTCTTGGATGAAGCTGAAGTCGATTAGCTTCTTGACTTCGGCGTTGATGCTCATTTCAAGTTCGAGCCGCATTCTTCTTGGTGCTTGCTTGACTGGCTTGACGTTCGGAGATATCGCCAATTTATGCATAGCTATCTCTTGATCTAGCCCCGGCATCTCGGAGTAGTTCCATGCGAAGCAGTCTTTATACTGCATGAGCACGTTTCTTAGCGTAGCTACCTGTTCTTCGGACATCAGCTCACTGACAAACGTAGGCCTCGGGTCGTTTGCCGTCCCCAAGTCGATTTCCTTAGGTTGTCCGCGGTAGTATATATTCCGTATTCCAAATCTTTTGGCGCCGGTGGAAATTCTGTGATCAATTCCTCTTCATCCTCATTTTCGAAGCACCAGGAGAGGTCATCCATATTTTCGGGCACTCCTTCTTCTGACAGCGTTATCATGTGGCAGGTACGAGATCGTTTCCTGGATCGATGTTGGTCTGGTTCTACTCTCGCCGTATACGTTGCTTTTGGCACATGTATTTATGGTGGGGTTACCCTCCAACTGTCGGATAGAGCGAACCTACCGATTTGATAATGGTCCTCAACGCAGTTTTTGAAGGTGAAACGGTCTTCAAGAGGATGTCCTATCGCTCGGTGATAGGAGCAATAGTCTGGGTGATGAACCTCACTTGCTTGTTCGGGGTGCTTGGACTCCAGGAGGGTAATCATCTGATGTTTCACGACGAGATCGAATATCTTTCTTGTCTTATCTTAAGGGAAGGAATATTCCCGATCCATCTTCTTTATAAGAGACGGATTCTGGCTGCTCAATTCTCGATCACGTGGCTTCTTGGACCCGCTTTGCCGCCGTCGAACGTTTTTTCCATTCTTTAGTTTGTTTTTGCTCCCGCGTCGGGTCTTCTGTACGACTGGTTGGCGACGAAAGTCATCGTCATTCTCCGTAGCCTGCTGAAGGAGGCGCTGCGTCCTGGCTTTCTCATAAATGGCCATTTCACGGTTATGGTTCTCCCGGGCCTTTTGACCCGCTTTCCTTATTAGCTTGTCCATCTGTTCTTCAAACGACGGACTTGGCATCTTTACGGCAGGATCTCGTTTTGGTTCAATCGCAGTGTCTTCTAACAGAGCACCTCCTTCTTTTTCGAAGTCATGTATAACGCAGCAGCCACGGAATCACTCCCGTTTCTTGGATCGAACATATCCAAGCCCGATCGTTTCCATTCTCCCGTTAGGCAATTTTTGCTGAGTTCCGGGGACGTTCCAGATCCTGTTGTAGAACTGAGCTTGTCGAGCAGTCTGTTTGAAGGGCACGCCTTGGAGCCTCAACAGCCTTTTTAATTTTTCTGTGTAATTGCGTGAGGACACGTGAGTGGGTCTTCCCAAATGGAGCATAAGTCCAAGGGCGGAGACAGGCCGCTGGACTGGTGATTGCGGTGGGGTATGGGTATGATGAGAATTATTTGAGCCCGTGGATTGTATACGGTAGTTAATTTGGGGACTAACCGTAGGGCCGGAAGAATTTTGAGAAATTTGATTTTGGTTGGCGTCTGCATAGCTGCACTGGAATATGGTACCAGGAGCGACTCATCATTCGCCGTTTGGGGACTTGGGATTTGGATCTTGTTTGGCATCAGCATTGCTGCATTGGAATAATACAAGGAGCAACTCATCATTTGCCCCGGGAGGACTTGGGATTTGGTTTTTGGGTCGGCATCAGCATCGCTAACACTGAAGCAATGCCAGGAGCGACTCATCATTTGCCGTTGGAAAAACTTGGGATTTGGGTTTTTGGTCGACATCAGCACCGCTAACACTGAAGCGAAATGCTAGGAGCGACTCATCATTTGCCGTTGCCCGTTGGGGAGCAATGGCTCAGGAGACATGTTTAGATCCCTATCACCTAAGGCTTTTCAATTTTATGAGCCGTAAGGGTCTCATAAAAGCATTTTCTCCCTACGAGTCGAGAGGATCTCGCAGGTGTATGTTCTCCTTAGGAATCGTAGGGATTCCTAAGTGTGTTGCTCTTTTGTGAGTCATAAGGATCTCACGCAGGAGTTTTCTCCTCACAAGGTTGAGAGGACTTTGCGAGTGTATTTTATCTCTTTTCACGAGTTTGCGCCCTTTCGGGTTTTCACAAACTCGCCGGCAGTCCTGCTATTTTTACTCACAGAGCCCTTTCTGGTTTTCATTCATGCTCGTTTTGCTTGTGAATATACTTTTTTTTGTCACTGGTGGGACTTTAAAAGTAGTCTCACCGGCAGGACTTGGGAGAGATAGGGGTCGTTTATGCCCGAGAATTGTATACGGTTTTACAGGATGTATGATCTAGACCGTAGGGCGGGTGTGCTCAATTCGCCTGTGACTTGGAGCATTCACGCGTAGTATTTCTTGAGATATCGGCCATTGATGTATGGCATGAGCCTTTCTTACTCGACATTTATCAGTTGGTAGGATCCTCCGTCAAACATTTTCTCGATGACGTATGGTCCTTCCCAGTTTGGCTCGAATTTCCCTTGGCTTGTCGATTGGGGATGATCGGTCTTTTGAGGACCAACACCAATTCACCTTTCTTGAAAGCGCGGAGACGGGTTATCTTGTCATAGGCCCATGACATTTGGGCTCGGTATAGCTCCAAATTTTGCTGCACCACGATCTTCTTTTCTTCGAGGGCGTCGAGCTCTTCAAGCCGAAGGAGCACGTTTTCCTCCTCCGTCAACTCGTGCTGAACGACCATTCTTAAGCTTGGAACTTCGACTTCGAGGGGGAGGACCGCCTCCACTCCGAAGAGCGATGAGTATGGAGTGGACTGAGTTAGAGTACGGTGCGTGGTAAGATATGCCCACAACGCCTCGTGAAGTTTGAGATTCCGGTCTCTCTTGTTGGCTGAAACATTTTTCCTCAGGAGCTTGCATAGAGTCTTATTGAAGGCTTCGGCTAGCCCATTGGCTCTTGGACTATAGATGGAGGAATATCTCCAGTCATCTTGTGCTGAGTAGTGAACCTTGAGACTTTGAATCTCTTGAAAGAAGGCCCGTTGTCAGAAATGATTCTTCTTGGCGTACCGAAGCAGTATAGAATATTATGCTGGAAGAATATCAGAATATCTTCTGTCTTGACTTCTTTTAGCGGGACAGTTTCAGCCCATCTGGAGAAGTAGTCTGTTGCAGCCAGTATGAACCGGTGGCCTTTGGATGACGGAGGATCAATTGGACCAACTATGTCGGTGCCCCAAACTTCGAAGGGCCACGATGCCACCGTAGGATGCAACGGATTGGGATGATTGTGAATGAAATCTCAATGGATTTGGCAGAGATGGCATTTCTTTGCATGCTCTTCGCAATCCCTTATCATGGGGGGCCAGTAATATCGAAGTCGTTTGATCTGAAGCCGCATTTTGGGGCCGGACTGGTGAGCCCCGCAGACGCCTGAGTGAACTTCTTTCATAACCTTTTGGGCTTCAGCCAATGACAAACACCTGAGCCAGAGTTGGTCATATGACCTGCGGTATAGCGTGTCATTTACAAACACGTATCGAAGAGCTCTCTTCTTCAACTGAATCCTCGCAGATTTTCCTTTGGGCAGCTTGTCGTATCGGAGGTACTCTATGAAGGGTTCTCTCCAATCGGGCTCGTCTTGGATGATCGAAGCTTCTTCAGCAGGAGTGTTCTCTTGTTCTACACTTTCTTCTTCACGCAAAGTGGATGGAGGCAGAATTTGCCGGCTTCTGACTGTGATTAGAATTTCGTCCATGTCAGGATCAACCAGCTCTTTAGCTAGGCGAGCGAGTATGTCGGCTTTTCCATTCAACGCTCTAGGGACTCTCATTAGTTCAATGTGAGTGAACAGTTTCATGAGCTCCACCACTCGGCTTTTGTACTGAGCTAACTCGGGTTTGTATATCTTATAGTCACTGCTTACTTGGTTGACGACAAGCTGGGAATCACCGTAGACTCGTAGCCGAGGATTTCCATTTCTATGGCGAGCTCCAAACCAGCTATCGGAGCTTCATACTCAGCCTCATTGTTTGTGCGAGGCTCGGTGAGAGCAAAAGAACGCCGTAGGGTTCCCATTGATGGCGTGATGAACACCAATTCTATCCCTGCTTTTATCTGCGGGACGCTTGATTTGCTGGAAGTCCTCATTGATGAGGCTCCATCGAAGTAGAGCTCCCGACATGGCTCATCTTCCTCGAGGTGCAGCACTTGTTCGTCAGGTAGCTCACAATTAAGCGGTGACCCCTTTGATACGGGATGAGCAGCAAGGAAGTCAGCGAGAGCTTGCCCTTTTACTGCTTTCTGAGGAGTATAAACTATGTCAAACTCAAGCAGCATGACAGCCCATCTTGACATTCTACCGGCTAGGCTTGCTTTGGTCATTAAGTGTTTGAGCGGGTCGACCCTAGAGATCAGCATAACCCGATGAGCGAGCAGATAGTGCCTCGGCTTCAACACAGCGAACATCAGAGCCAGGCATTGCTTTTTGATCGGGGAATAGTTGTGTTCCGCCCCGACTAAAGTTCGACTGAGGTAGTAGAAAGCATTCTCTTTTCCCTCCTCATTGTTCTGGGCAAGGAGCGCACCGAGTGACTCATCTAGCGCGGCAGTGTAGAGAATCAGGGGTTTATTTAGAATGGAAGCGGCCAGCACTGGAGGGTGCAACAAGTAGTGTTTGATGCTTTCGAATGCTTCTTGACATTCTGCATCCCAGAAAAAAGGAGCTCCTTTCTTCATGAGCTTTGAGAAGGGCCTACATCTCCCCGATAAATTTGAGACAAACCTTCGTATATAATCAAACTTGCCTTGAAAAGATCTTAGCTGCATCAGATTCTTCGGAGGGGGCATCTCTATGATGGCCTTTATCTTGGATGGGTTAACTTCAATCCCTCGATGTCGGACTATGAAGCCCAGGAATTTTCCCGATGACATGCCAAAAGCGCACTTCAGAGGATTCATTTTCAGATCGTACTCCCTCGGTCTGGTGAGAACGGTCCTAAGATCTTGGATGTGATCGACCTTGGTTTTAGTCTTGATAACCAGCTCATCAACATAACATTCGACGATCTTATGAATTAGGTCATCAAAGATATTGGTCATTACCCTTTGATATATTGCACCTGTGTTCTTCAGTCTGAACAGCATCACTTTGTAGCAGTATATTCCGATCGGGGTTCGAAATACTGTGTGCTTCTCATCCTCAGGCGACATCTTGATCTAATTATACCCAGACGAGCCATCCATAAAGGTGAACAGCTCGTAATTTGAGGTGTCATCGACCATCATTTCCATGACCGGTAGTGGGAAGTCGTCTTTAGGACATGCCTTGTTGAGGTCCCTGAAATCGACACAAACTCGGATCTGGCCATTTTTCTTCTTCACTGGGACTATGCATGCGATCCGGTCTGCATATTTCTCTTCCCTGATGAAGCCGGCATCGATGAGCTTCTTGGTTTCCTCAATGACCTTTTCTTCTAGTTCCATTCTCATTCTTCGAGGAGCTTGTTTGACTGGCTTAGCATCAGGAGATATGGCCAGTTTATGCACGGCCACTTCAGGGGGAAAGCCAGGCATTTCTTTGTATGTCCACGCAAAGCAATTGATGAACTCATGCAGCAGGGCAAATATCTGCTCTTTCATTTCATCTGACAAGAGTGAGCTGATGTAGGTCGGCCTTGGATTATCGGGCGTTCCTAAGTCAATCTTGGTTAGCTCGTCAAAGGTTGCTTGTCTGCCATCTTCGAGCTCTTGAGAAGCTTCTTCTGGCTCGGCTATCTCGTCATCATCATTTGATCTTTCGCTGGCTTCACCAACATAGATCATGTAGCATGCTTTGGAATCAGGTTGAATGAAGCATATGCCCCGTCTATCTGGAATTCGTCCATCGATGAGCGCTCGGACCTGGGGCGGATGCCATAGCCCTTCATAAAACTTTGCTTCGGACTCCGTTTGATATAACCGGCATCCACACCTTTTGAAATATTCCCGCATCTCGAGTGCATAGTATCTGGGATTGAGGACGGCTCTTATGCCTCTCTCATAGGGAAGGCACGCGACAGATAAATCGTCCGGGTGTACAACGGAGTTTAACCCATAAAACAGGATGCCCTTCTGTCCACTTTTCCTCCCGGGAACGTAGAAAGTTTTTAGCTGACCCACGGTAGAGACTGACAATGCATCGAGCTCTGTGCACATCCGTTCCGGCACCCTTGTGATGGCCAGGGACCCTTCTGCAATTTCGAAGGTCTCTCGTAGTTTCGCTTGCTGCATGGGGTCCAATTTGCAAAGCTGTTGCACGGCAGGTCCTCTTCCTCCGACTCTTCAGTGTCGCTGCTAAGATGAGGGCGGACTTTGCTGCTAGATGGGCTTTCAGTATCGAATTCATCCGTATCGCTTCCGAAACGAGGGCGAGTTTTACGGAAGGACAGACTTCTAGCGTCGGACTCATCAGTGTCGCTACCGAAATGCGGGTGCACTTGGGCGTTTTTGTTTTTGAAAGTGACAGCCGGCTCAGATTTGCTTTTGAGTCTTGGGGCCGCTCTATCCTCAGTCAGTTGTGGCTTAGCATTTTGGTGGTTCATGAAGTACCGAGAATCTTCATATCGGACTTCATGCACACCGAACGGCTGGATGTCTCCGTCAATGCGTCTTTCTTCGCCATTTTTAGTATACTTCATGCATTGATAGAGAGTTGACGGAATGATGCCGTAATCGTGGAGCCACGGCCATCCCAAGAGAATTTTATAAGACATGTCAGCGTCGATCACGTATATCTTAGCTTCAGTTTGCAGATCCCCAAATTTGATTGGCAAAGCTATAGACCCCAGAGCTTGCTGGCAGTTTTGATTGAAGCCTTGAATAACAATCCTTTCTCTTGACAGGTGTCGGACGTCCATTGACAAACTCTTCAGAGTCCGCAAGTTCATGATGTTCACTGAGGATCCCGGATCAATCAATATACGATTAATCCGATCTCCTTCGATGTACCCGGTCACGTAAAGCGGCCGATTATGCTCAGTCGTTCCCAGTAGTAAGTCTTAATCCTTAAACGTGATTGCGGCGGCATGTAGAGCGTATTGGGATTCTTTCATATTAATTTCTGCAAAGCGAGCCTGATACCGCTCGGGGTTTTGTAGAGCGTGAATGAGAACATCTCTAAGCTCTTTAGATAGGACCAAGGCATCGTAGATGCTCAGGAGAGATGGGAGCTTTCGGAAATGAGCCAAGACATTGTAGTCCACTGAGGAAGGACTTGAGTTTTCATTAGCCGGCTCTCTGCCATCTTCCTCATTAGACACCTGTTTTTCCTTTCCTTTTGGGGCGTTTCCCTGATTTGGTGGTAGATCCCTGCCGCTTCTAAGCTGGATTTAGTTGGCCATTGCGGCGAGCTCCTCGTCCTCTTCGGGAAAACAGAGCTCCTCCTCAGAGTCGCTGCCAAGATGGATGGCGTAGCAGGTCACTATAGGGATCTCTTCATTAGAGTCTTCTTCTAACTCCTCCAGAATTTCAGCCGCTTCTACAGGGAGGAACTCCTCCAATTGAATCACAGTTCTTTCCTGCTGTTCATAGTCTTCGAGGGAATCGATATATTTTTGAATGGTCGATCTCCCTGCAGACTCCTTTTCGCGTCGAGCTGCACTTTTCTTCTTCTTGAGCTTTTTGGATTTTGAGCCTGATTGGGCCGAATTGGCAGCTGGAATGGTTGGCTTATTCTGCCCTTCCCATTCCGTTCTGGGCTCTTTCTGAAGTAGCTTTAGCATCTTCTTCGTCTTATTAGATATGTGCTTACTCCAAGGAGGCTGCGGTGAGTCGGTTTTATTTCTCAGGGCAGCGAGTTCGGCTGTCTGCTCTCAGAAGGCTTCAGCTTCTGTCTGTATAATGTTGGTAGTTGCAACTTGATTGTTCACCAACACACTTTTGGATAGCTCGATCTCTCCAGCCTTGTACTGCTTCTCGACCCAGTCCTTGAAGATATAACAATCCTCGATCGCATGGCTCACTACTCGATGGTACGGGCAATATAGGGGATTGTCGGTCATTTTTGCTTCTTGAGGTCTTTTCGACTCCGGCAATTGTAGAACGCCGTTCAAGGCATCTTTAAATATCTTGCGGACCTTGTCCCTTCTGAAAGAGTAAATCTTGTTCTTTTATTCCTCTAGGGAAGGCCCATCTCCTCCCAGCAATGGCTTTCGAGACCGGTTGGTTTTGGAATCGCCTACCCTTCGCTTGTCTTCATTGTCGGACGCATTGAAGACATTGGTACTGCTGGAACTCCCGCTTCTACGGTTGTCGTCCCGCTTGCTTTTCCAAGTCTTGTCTCTCTGAGAGTCCGGGTAGACTCTTGCTTCGAGCGTTCCAGCATTTGGACTTTCTTGGTTAGCTCTTGAAACGTCTTAAGGCCTGCTGTACACAAGAATGGGACCATCAAATTGCTGAGGTTCCCAATAAGAAGGCTGACGGACTGGTCCTGCTCCAGCGGCGGTTCGCACTTGACTGTGAGATTACGCCGTCGGGCGATAAAGTCGGTGTTGCTTTCATTCTTCCCCGGCTTGGTCCTCACAAGGTCAGCAATGGAGATTTTATCACTGACACTCATGATCCTTTGCCGAAACAGAGACTCCATTTGGGCAAAGGTAATAACGGACCCGTCTGGTATACTCGCATACCAGTCGAAAGCGACACCGGTCAGGCTGTTGACAAACTGACGAAGAAGGAGCGCATCATTGCCCCCTGTATTTTCGCACGATGCTTTAAAGTGGGCGACGTGCTGATTTGCATTTCCCGTCCCGTCAAATCTTCCGAACTTAGGAATGACGTAGCCGCTCAGGAACTCGATCAGATCGTACTGTGCAGGATATGGCCGCCCACTACTGCTAATTTCTTTCTGAGTTTCAGCTTCGGCCACCAATGTTTTAACCTTACTGGTGACCAAATCCATTATCCGGTCTTATGTTAGCGGGATAGTGTTATCTGGGGCCAAGGCGTCTCCAGAAGCGGAATATGGCCGGCTTTCGTGCGGCTAGACCAATCTTGGACCTAAAGGGACAGGCATCGGCCGCTTCGGATTGTCATCATCCGGCTCATGAGTAGCGACTTGTGTTTGATTAGGAGGCGCTCGAGCAATTTGAGCCGTAAGTTGCATCACAATGTTCGTTAGGTCATCAATTTTTTAATAGAGCTTGGGCATCTCTTTATCTTTGCTCCTGAGCTGTTTTCGAAGCTCTTAAAGCAGCTCTTGCTCCGCGGTCCTGGGGTGGAAAGTCGGCTCTTCCTCGCTGTCCGAGCTTGACTCTGCATAGACTGAAGGGTCTTTCTGCCTATCATCCTCATCGAGAGGATTTTCATCATCCAGCGGAGGCGGCTGTTCTTGGGAAGCGGCAACCACATTCAAGCCAGATTGGGCTTGGGATGTGGTGGCCCCATCATTGTTTTTGCTGCGAAGGTTGTCGCTGGGGCGCCCGCCCGCCATATAGACCGTATGGATAATATATCCAGCCATCTTTTTGTTATCGGAGGCTGGTTTCACGGATCGCTATCTTGACCCCCCTGTTTTGGTAACGGGCAGTCGATTGAAGGCGGCTGGCCTGGCCGGATTCTTGAATGGTGCCGACGCTTCCTTTTTGGTTTTGCCCCCATTATTTTTGCGCGGCACAGAGCGCCTGATAGACTCTTGAAAAGACAGTGTCATACTTCTTCTGTTGAGGCCGGGACACGTCTCTTCGTAGCAACGTTCGGACCGCTGTCTTCTTGATTCTGGCGGTCATAGCATTTTTCTGAACCCACTTCAGAGGTTTGAAGGAATTGCTGATTTTTACGGCCGACTCAGCCGTCGTCGCGGAGTAACTCTGCTCTTGGAACCTCAAAAGATTCTACATGGCCGAAGTCCTGGCCCTCTTGTTGGCTCGATACCTGAGCCGCTTCTGCCTTAACTTTTCTGTTTTAAGCACTTGGTAGACTTCGGCTCTTCGGGAAGACGCCGTAGACCGAGTGATAGAGAGGCTAGAGAAGACGCTCGATCATGCATTTGTTGGAGTCATCGCCTGAGCTCATCCGCAACGTTTGATGTTGCCCTTTGTACCGGAAGTCTTGCCCCCAGCTGGAGCACCAGAGAGTCGCTCAGACACCGTCTTAAGTTTCGGTTGTGGTGCCTTAGCGATCACAACATTCGGCCTCTTGCCCCTTGAGACCGGCTTGGCCACCTGTTTTGCCGGGATTTCTGCCAGATAAGCGCTTCCGGCAGGGTAGATGATGACGGAACCAAACTGGCGGGGCAGTTCCTCCCACTGTCGACTGAGGCTTGCGGGGAGAACCACACGAGTATTGATCTTGACCACATACGGAATCGGGGTCGCATCAGAAGCTAGATCCATCCTAGGAGACATTGTCGTTGAAAGTTGATTGCTGCACGGAAAAAAAAATTATTTCAGTACAAACATCGGCATATATGTTAAATGAGTTCGCATGTACACTTGACCCGAGATACGGGAGGAGAGAAAGGTCCAACCGGGCGTGCCAGAATCTGTAGGGTGGTTTTTGTCACCCCATTGAGGTGGGAATACGCGCGCACTTGTCAGGCGCATTACAGATTCCCCCTGCCTAGGGTAGGCCAGGGTTTATTGATTGTGGGGATCCGAATCTCCGGCAGCCGCGGACTAAACTGCCGTTAATTACCCCTCGCCTTTAGAGCGAGAGAATCTCCGATTGACGGGTCAAACAGGACATGTGAACTCAACGTGCAGTGTTGTGTTTTGAAGGGGTTTTAGATATATCGGAAGCCCCGCAGAGTTTTTACGGGGGTCCTGCTACCCGGATAGCGGGCTGGGGGTCAAGGAGGCTAGCAACCCCCTTGCAGGGTGCGGGGCAGCGTCCCGTTAGAATTTTTTTCTAACGGGAACACTGTGGTGGAGCATGTGTGCGCGCATATATGTATACATACATACATACATACATACATACATACATATATATATATATATGTATGTATGTATGTATATATAAGGAAAGGGCATCCATAGAATGCGTGGGAAAAGGCGCCAGCGCCTCACGTGAGCGGCACGCGAGCGCTTAGGCGCTGGCGTAAGCGCTTTGGACGCTGGCGCTAGCGCCTCCACGTGCCCGACACGCGGGCGCTGGCGCTAGTGCCCCACGTGTCCGGCACGCGGGCGCTCGGGCGCTGGCGCTGGTGCCCCACGTACCCGGCACGCGGGCGCTCGGGCGCTGGCGCTGGCGCCCCACGTGCCCGGCACGCGGGTGCTCGGGCGCTAGCACCCTACATGCTCGGCACGTGGGCACTCGGGCGCTAGCGCTTTGGGCGTTTGGGTGCTCGGGCGCTGGCGCCCCACGTGCCCGGCACGTAGGTGCCCGGGCGCTAGCGCTTTGGGTGCTCGGGCGCTGGGCGGCAAAAAGGGACTTGGTCCCTGCACTGGGAGTTGTACTCCCAGAAAGAAATACTTATTATTTTGTGTGTGTGTGTGTGTGTATGAGGAGTTAAACTCCTAAGATATTTTTGAAGCTAATGAAGGGGCTTCTCCCCTTGAGCTCTGGATCTTTCCTAAAGTGGGGTCTTTGGAGATGGGTCTCCTTCTTCCTCCTTTGTTGGCCAGCTCTTGGATAACAAGAGGGGTGAGATTTTAAAAATCTCTCCTTTTTAAGATCTGATGGAAGATCCAAGCCCCCCTTTGTGGGTTTTGTGGTGAAAAACTATTTAGTTTTGGAAAAGGAAGAGTAAAACTCTTGATTTAATTCAATTAAGAAATGACGGGTGGAACTTGGCTAGCGCTTATGGTTTGTTAACCTTATTAAGGTCATAAGTGGCTAGGGGTAAAACCATTATCAGGAATTTCAAGTGTTGAAATTTGCAATGAGATTGCATACCTTCAATATGATAGTTGGATCCCGATACCCACTGCGAGTAAGAGTTACTCCTGGGAGAGTTTTGCACTTTACAATTAACTAATCCAGTAAGTGTCTAGAAAGGTGTCAACGGGGTTATGCCTCTAGGGAAACGTGGTTTATTTTAATTAGGTCCGTGCGAAAGCACGGGAAACCTTTCTCGAAGTACCGATACCTGCCTGGCCGAACGATTAGCGAACCTGTAGGGTGTAATTAATCCCGGCTAATTTTACCTTTTAGGGTTTGAAGGAAGATTTGATAAAAACAGTGGGAGCCATCCTAATTAGATAAAAACCAATCTAATCTTGCAAAGAGCGCACGCAAAGTGATTACCCTTCTCTCTCTCCTGGTAGCGACCAACGAAATACCTTAATCAAGATAATAATATGGATGTATTGACTGAACCTACTTATTATACTAGGCTAGGTTTCGCTCTATCTTATGATTGTCATAAGTCTGAGTAAGGAATAGGGGAATATCCGGATTCCCACGCCGCCCATACGAAGAAAAAACATGTTGATGCATAGTCTTCGGGTGTGTTCGTAACCAAGAACCGTTTCTCAGTTTCTTATGCATCCTGGGTATTAGATACTGGACCAGGATCCCACATATGTAATTTGTTACATGGCTATACAGAGGTAGAGAACTGGGAAAGGGTGATATATCTCTACTAGTAGAGAATGGTGCAATTGTTGCAGCCAAGGTAGTTGGCAAATATCACCTCGTATTAAATAGTAATACATTGATTCTGAGCGACTGTTATTATGAATATTTTCCTAAATCAAGTGTTGATTGGGTAAGGTGCGTTGTATAACAGTATACACGTTCTGAATCAAACCACAATTCTAAATGTACAGAACACACAAAAGGAACAGTTCAGAAATGAATGAAGTCTTCTTATGGCATTGTAAACTAGGTCATATCAATGAGACAAGACCAGCTTAAATTCCATAAGAATGCATATTTGAATCTGTTCGAATTTACATCTTATGAAACTTGCCAGTCTCAAAGGCTTAGTGACCAAATCTCTGTTTACTGGAAATGGAGAAAGAGCTACTGAACTCTTGGACAGATACATAGTGATGTATGCAGTCCTATGTCAACACATGCCAGGGATGGTTCCTCGTACTTTATTGCATTCACCGATGATCTCTCAAGATACGGACATGTGTTCCTGTTGAAACACAAATCTGAATCTTTTGAGAAATTCAAGGAATATAAGTATGAAGTAGAGAACCAGACGGGTAAAAGTATTCAAATCCTTCGATATGATCGGGGAGGAGAATACTTGAGCACGGAATTCCGGGATTGTTTAAAAGATAATGAGATTCTCTCTCAGCTTACTCCTCCGTATACACCACAGCACAATGGTATATCGGGATGGAGGAATCACACCTTATTAGATATGGTGCGCTCTATGATGAGTACTGTTGAGTTACCTATTTCCTTTTGGGGATATACACTTGTAATAGCTGCATACCTATTGAATAGAGTTCCGACCAAATCCATTGCCTATCACTCCATATGAGATATGGAATGGGAAAAGACCATCTCTTAAACTAGTTAAGATATGGGGTTATCTGGCCTATGTTGAAAATCAAAATCCGGACAAGTTTGAGGCAAGGTCAGTTCTGTGTAAGTTTGTAGGATATCCCAAACATTCACGAGGGTATATCTTCTACCACACCGAAGAACAAAAGGTGTTTTATTTCTTAACATACCACCTTTTTAGAAAAGGAATTTCTTGTGAAAGAAATTAGTGGCAATGAGGTAGAACTGGAAGAAGTTCCAGCAACACAAACTATATCTGACAATTTGATGGAATCGGAGGATTCAGTAGTTCCCGACGAACTGCAGCCACTCCGCAGATCTAGTTGGGTTCCTCATCCACCTGAGAGATACTACGGTTTTCTCGTAGACGGTGGGAGCGAGGATTGCATCATGGAGATGATGACCCAACTAGTTTCAAGCAGGTCATTACGAGTGGGGACTCTGTGAAATGGCTGGATGCTATACGATCTGAGATGGAATCCATGTACACCAACAAAGTATTGACTTTGGAAGTTGCTCCTGAAAGGGTAAAACCCATTGGGAGCAAGAGGATCTTTGAGAAAGATAATTTGGTGTAGATGGAAAAGTTGAGACTTTCAAAGCTAGGCTTGTAGCAAAAGATTTTCGTCTATGACCTGGTGTCGACTATGATGAAACCTTTTCTCCTGTCGCTAAGCTTAAGTCCATCAGGATCCTACTTGCCATTGCTGCATACCACAACTACGAAATCTGGCAAACTGCACGTCAAAACCGCTTTTCTAAATGGTGATTTAGAAAAGAGCGTGTATATGACACTGCAAGAGGATTTCGTAGACAATGGGAGCAGCGGAAGTATGTGCAAGCTGCTTAAATCCATCTACGGATTAAAGCAGGCATCGCGGAGATAGAACATCTGATTTGATGAAGCTGTCAAAGAGTTTGACTTCATCAAAAGGGTAGATGAACCATGTATATATAAGAAGGTTGTAGAGAGTATGTTTATCTTTCTCGTATTGTACGTGGATGATATACTCTTGATAGGAAATGATGTTCCTATGCTATACTCGGTCAAGCTCCTCTTATCACACAAGTTCTTCATGAAAGATGTAACTGATGCCTCCTACATCCTGAGGATATAGATCTAAGCGGATTTGGGATTGTCCCAATCCAGGTACATAGACACCATACTAAAGAGGTTTAGTATGGAAGATTCTAAGCGTGGTAATGTACCCGCAGGAATCACTCTCTCCAAAGAGCGGTCTCCCAAGACTGATTTGGAGAGGGCTCGCATACAAGGGATACCCTATGCTTCGGCAGTTGGGTCAATCATGTATGCGATGTTGTGTACCAGACCGGATGTAGCTTGCTCACTAGGTGTAGTGAGTAAGTATCGAAAAGATCTTTGGGAAAAGCACTGGACGGTTGTGAAGAACATTCTTAAGCACTTGAGAAGCACTAAAAATATATTCTTAGTGTATGGTAACGGTGAACTCCAGGTGGAGTCCTTTACCGATTCGAGCTTCTAGAGTAATAAGGACGACTGAAAGTCAGTCTCGGGTTTTGTTTTCACCCTCAATGCAGGGACAGTATGTTGGAAGGGTTCCAAGCTATATACCGTAGCAGACTCGTTGATAGAGGCTGATTACATCGCTACCAACGATGCTGCCAAAGAGACTGTCTGGATGAATAAGTTCATAAGATGAACTTGGTTCCTACCATTGGGCATCCAGTACCTGTGTATTGTGATGACAATGGAGCTTTAGTTTTGGCCTAGGAACCCCGGTCCCGTCAGCGATCCAGACATATTCTTAGACAGTATCACCTGATCAGGGAGATAGTTGATCTCCGGGAGATCGAGGTCAGGAGAGTAGACATAGAGGATAACACAGCGGATCCACTCACCGAGGCCATCCCCTAGATGCTATTCGAGAGACTTTTGGGACGTTAGGTATGAGATACTACAACAACTGGCTTTAGTGCAAGTGGGAGATTGTTAGGAATATGTATGCCCTAGAGGCCATTATTGTTGATATAGTGGATGCTTGGACATATATATAGAGGACTTTCTTGCTCGACATGATAGTATGCTATCAGGTTACCTTTATCTTAACATGCAGATTGGTATTTATACTGTCTGTCTCTTACATGTTGATAAAGCCCTTAGGATATGTACTTGACTACCGGGATTATGATGAGATTGTACTAGTGGGGCCACGGTGGTCCAAAAGTATATCATTTAATCAGTTTCTAGTCGAGGGAATATCAAGACTAGGGCATCGATATTCCAGAGTAGACTAGTGTGTACGTTTCTTGTGCCTTAGAAGGCGATGGTTGATCCCACAACCATTAGTGTGTGACATCAAAGATTGTATACAGGTGCTCATTGAAGAATGAGTACACCGAACGGACTCGCCGAGGACTCCTAGTTGGTATTATACCTATCGTCAGATAGCAGTCCTCTGGTGACACTGGTACAGATTAGTCTGTAGACCCGAGATCGTCATAGAGTCTTGTGTGGCTCCCACTGTACTTTGATTTCCTCCCTACTACGCTCAAGAGGAGTTGTACAAACAGGTGAATTTTGGTTACAGTCCCGAGTCACATGGAGGCAATGGGCGATAGGAGGGGTTTTGTCTCTTCCGGTATTGGGGGTTGATGTTGCGCTATGCTCGATTGGTTATAACTGGAAGTCCCTGGCCAGGGCTGCTGCTGAGATTTACTGATAAGAGTTATCGGTAGTTTCTCGAACCGTTATAGGCCAGACATCGGCATGACTTATCACGTTACTGGGGTCTGAGATTTACCACCCCTAGATATGATATGCGGCATATCAGACGAAGAGACCGGACTGTACGGTAGTGTTACTGATAGGCTTCATGGAGAGTATGGACAAGCTTGCTTGTTGATCTTTATATCGCTCAATATCCGGGTAGCCGTTACGTCCAGCTAGTACCGCTGACGGCTTGTAGGTGACTGATGTGATCATCACCTGCTGCTGGCGTATTGACGAGTCTTTAGAGTCTCACACAGAAGTTCCCTGGTTCAAGCGAAACGAAGCAGGGCGCATATGTGATATGTGTGCGGGCCTGATTAAATATGTGTATGTGATACCGTATTGTAATCTGGCAGTTATCTGTTATCAGTTAAGTTATATGTGATATAACCAGATTATCGAATCAAGTGTTGATTTGATAATGTGATATACAGATAAATGATATTAGTCGGTCATATGTGATATAACCGGATTATTAAATCAAGTGTTGATTTAATAATGTGATATACATTATATTTGATATAATTATATCTTAACTAATATTATTAGCTCACCAAATAATTTCTTATATGTATTAATATATATATGATATATATATAAATATATATATATATATGAAGCATGGCATGAATTCTATTTTGTGAAAATAGAAATGAGGTGGAAATTGGGAGCATGGATGAAGGCATGGGCTTTATTATTTGTTTATTCATCTTGACTCACTATTCAAGTATGGTTGCAATTTTATATTGCAAATAATTCCATGCTTGAATGAGAGAGGGTCAAGGGTTGCCATTTACACTCTCATTCATTCAACACTAAAGCTCATTCTTGAGTTGCTCCCATTGTTGCTCTCATCTTCTTCCTCTTCTTCATGCCACCATGGTTCAAGCTTCAATCCTCACATGTGTTGTGAATCATGAAGCTTGAACACATATTAGTGAGCCTCAAAACCCCTACTTCACCATCATACAATTGACTAGCGATCAAGTGTAGCGTATTTCCTACATTAAAAGAGTTTAATGTAGAGATAGCTTGAGTTGGAGGGACTTCGCGTGGATTATCTTTGGCATGAAGGTCATCGGAGGAAACTCGTCCAAACCCTCAAGTGGAGCCTAGTGGAGTCGCGGGACTACTACACGGAGCATGTGAAGTGAAGGACTCGATCTACGAGGGTATAGCCATTCTCACTTCTTATAGTTTAGTTGATATCAAACCTAAAACCCTAACATCTAGTTAATGATCTTGTTTAGTGGAGATTAGCATCCCGAAAAATTAAAATACAGCATGGTTGATACTTGTAAAACCCTGTGGGGTGCTAGCGTACACTTTCATATTATTCCTCGGTACTTACTTGATCGTTGGATGGTCCTACGGTGGTTTACCATCCCAGGACTTCTTTTGCAGGTAGCTCGGCGTCAACAATCAACCAGCAAACCCATTGAGATCCGCACGCTCAATCTTCCACTACAAATCTTAACTGTTCAGCCCTGCTGGCCACAAGATCGACGGAGGACAACATCTGAGCGAGATTCCGCCTCCATCACCCTCTCTCTCTTTAATCACACCCATCCTCTGCTTACTAAAAAAACATGCATCTAAACTAAAAAAATATGAACTTTTTTATTAGTATTTATAACATTTTGATTTCTTATATATATATATATTTTAGCCACTATTATTTGATTAAAAAAATGTGTATTGTAAACAATTTATTTATTTCCTTAATACATGTTTTTTCTTTAAAATATCACACTGGTCATTTTCAATTTATAATGTAAACATACATCGCACGTGCAAAATGCTAGTAGGGGTAGACAAAAAAACTTCTACTTCTCTTTTTTCTATCAACTGATAGAGAAAAAGAGAGAAATCCTTTAGTAGACTCTAAATCCACACAATAATACCTACCTCATATTTTCAAATAGATATTATTACCTTTTTACCCTTTTAATTGAAATACTATAAAGAGCAATTATTACCATGCCCCCTTCTCTCACACACACATGCCCACACACATATTTATTTATTACTCATAAAAAAATAAAAGAAAAAATCAAATACATGTATCATGAATTTGAACAATTCATAGATCACTCCTTAAATATTTCATTTTTCATATTTTTGTCCATGACATATACTATTAGACACATATGGATCACGCATGCAAAATATTTGTTTGTTATAAATCTTAACGTTGTCCACATCATATCTCCAAACTCTTTCTCGAGTATTTTAGCTATTCATCTGAAAACCAATCCATATCTACACAGAAGATAAAATGATACGGCTTACAACATCTAGATAATCGTACCAAATGGGAGTGTCCATGGTATCTATCTATTGAATAGATACGGATATAGATTTGAAGAAGATAGGAAAAATATTTTCCTTCTCGCTCTCTATCATCTGGGAAAAAGAATGCATCTTGGAATTTGAACCGAAAGATTATATATATGCCTATCAATATTTATTAATTTAGGGTTAATTGGCTAACAACATCGTAATGTTCATCCATTCTGCAGAATAATACCATAATGTTTTTTTTTGCACTTAAATGCCACATTGTTTAGAGTTCCATGATGGTGTTAACATTAGGAGTGAAGTTAACTCAATACCCTTGGCGATTAAACATCAAATATTTTGGTTTTGAAAAGAACAAAGAAAACGAAAACATTTCTTCTTCCTCATTATTCCCACCGAAAGTTAAACAAAACCCTTGGCGAGATCGAGGTGGAGATCGACGGCGAGACCGAAGAGGGGATGGACGGCGAGATCGAAGAGGGGTTCCTTGGCGAAGAGGAGATCCACGGCGGGATCGAAGAGGACATCCACTGCGGGATCGACAGCGAGTTTGCAAGCGACTTCCACTGCGGGATCGATGGCGAGTTTGCAAGCGACTTCTAAATTCAAAGGCAATTTCCACAATCGATCAGGTGATAGCAAATATCCTAAAATAGACATTAATTAGGTTCTGATGGTGAAGAAGCTAAATAAAAAAATTTCCTGTTCTTCCCCAGGCTGTCTACAGTAAAAATCAATCTACTCTTTTAAATGAAATTGGATGTGGTTGCTATATTCTTTACAACTTCTTTTGTTTATTTAAGGTCAGGGCTTTTGTTTATGCTTCTTTTTCCATCCTCATTGCGAAATTCTCGTGAAAAATTTACTGATCATGAAACTGAAGTTGTAATATTTGTCAATTGAATCTACCTCTATACATATTGTCATAAAATATTTGGATAGAAATATATTACCTTGTAAATGTAGAGAGGCGGTTGCTTGTTATTCTGTATGTGTATGTGTCCTTTGTTGTCATCTTTTTTCATAATTTTGTAATCATGAATCTGAAGTTTTAATTTTTGGCCTAATTTCCTTTATTCATCCTGCATGTTCTCATATATATAGAAATTGTAAGATAACAACAATCATTAATCATTGTTGAAACAGTTTGGGTTTCAACTGCCTAATTACTTGGGATGGTGCTATAACCATTTGAGAGTTAATTGTTTAAAGTAGTTTTCGTATCATATTACATTGTAGAATGGGAATCTCTTTTTTCTTCTTATGTCAACAGATTCAGTCAGAAATATGGACTTGAAAAGATATGAGACTGTACTTCATCATGGGGGCAGCTTTGCTAGAGTACCAAAATTAAGATATGTTTGTGATAAAATTTGCAGATTCCTGGTTGATGCATGCAGATAATTTTACATGGGCAGTTATCAATGATCAGATCAGGGGATTAGGGTATAAGTCAGAATATCGGTTTCATTACAAAGATCCTTTTAAGACTTTAAAAAGGGGGTTGATGTCGCCAGAGTATAGTATACTGCTGTTGATTTTTTCAGTAAGAAAGGCACAAACAAGATTGAATTATATGTAGAACACTTCAAAGGAATTTTGGAAACAATTACTGTAGAAGAGGAACGAACAACCGTGTGTCACCCAAGAAGGTCCTACTGAGTCAATTATAGAGGCAGATAGCAGAACAGAGACAAGGTAATCAGCAACAAGATCCTACCGAGTCAATTGCACGGGTAGCATTGGCAGCAGCAGAACAGAGACAAGGTAATCAACAGGACATACAGGATGAAGAAGAAGAAGAAGATGATGATTATGTTGTTGATGAAGATGCTGGTGATGAATCAAATGAATCATACGAGTCAGATGAATAAGAAGAGATAGCCGGTGGCAGTGGAGATGGTAAAAGATTATTGTTTGGAGATGAAGATGAAGATAACGATAATGATGAAGATTTGGACCAAAATGTTAACGGTCTAGTAGACTTGATGGTGGTTACGAAGGGGATGTTCAAGACAGTGAGAGTGATTTTGATGATGACATGAATGGCTTTGGGTTAAAAAAAGGTTGATAATGCAGAGGAAGCAGCTGGTGGTGATGACGGTGATGAGGATGAAGATGCTGAAGAGTATGAAGTGATGAATATTCCTAGGAGGCATGATGGGCTGGAGATACTTGGTGGAGATGATGCTGTTCCAACTAGGGAGTCTGAGTCTGAGTATGAAGATAGTGACGAGCTTAAGAGTTTACCATCATCAGATGAAGAAGAGGATAGAAGTAAACATAATTATAAGTTTAAGGAGAGCAAAGATATGAAGAATCCTCATATTGAGATGGGGATAGCCATCAGAATTCAGAGCAATGATTAGAACCCATGCGGTTCTTAAGGGATTTGATCTAGTTTGGGAAAAGAATGAGGGTGGAAGAATTATAGTGTCGTGTAAGTCTGACTTCTGTCCATGGAGAATATATGGTAGATGGGATAGGGACAAAACTAAATGGAAAATTGCATCAATGAATGCCAAACACAAATGCAAGAGGGAGTATAATAACACTCAAGCAACTTCTACTTGGTTAGCTCATTGGTATTTGGACTGGATAAAAGATAATCCAGGTTGGAGTGTAAGATCATTGAAAAAAACCATTTCCAGTGAGCTCAGTTTAGATGTTCATGACTTCAAAGTGTACAGAGCTAAGAAGAAGGCAGTTGAAATGATTGAAGGTTGTTATAAAGAGCAGTATTGCTTGCTTTGGGATTACTCAAAGGAACAGATACTGGATAATAAGTCTTCCTAATCTTCTATTCGACACAAGAAAAAGGACTTTCAGAGATGTCCTGGCAGCAATGTGAGGGTCCAGACAAAAAGGCAGCAAGAAGGCGAGAGAAATGAATTCTATGGATTTTTTTGTGTCTTATGCAGCTCAGATCAAGTGGGTTTATCAAGGGCTGTAGACCTGTTGGTTTAGATGGGTGTTTTCTTAAGGGTGATGCAGGAGGTGTGTTGTTGAGTGCAGTAAGCAGGGATGCCAATGATCAAATGTTTCCTGTTGCAATGGCAGTGATTGAAAATGAACGTGACAGCACATGGACATGGTTCTTGACTTGTTTCATGGAAGCAATAAGAGACCATCAATTCCCACAATCGATCTTCATCAGTGACAGACAGAAGGTAAACCAACTCACAAATGTTTGTACATATTGCATCATTTGTTGTTTTACATATATTGCACTTTATTACCTCCATGTTTACAAGATACTGCACTTTGATACCACAAAGTTTGATATTAAATGCACTACAATACCATAATGTTTGTCAGTTACTGCACTTTGATACCACATACTTTATTTTCTTATAAGGGGTTGATTGAATCACTGAAGAAGATGGCTCCAGATGCTATACATAGATATTGTGTCAGACATTTGTATGCCAACCTATAACACAAAGATTTGAAGATGAAAAATCTTGTTGGCTGTTGCTACATCATACACCAAGTATGACTTCACTAAGGTATACCACAGTTACCACTCTACACATATTAATTTTCCATTCATTATCTAATGTTTAAGCTGTATATCTGTATATATATGTTTATTGAAGTTATATTATTGGAAAATATATGGTGTGCCTAGTTATGGGATATATATTCTAATCTTGAAGTTATACTATCTAGGGTATGGGGTTAATTAGGGCTCACAATGAAGATGCATATGATTAATCTACAAGAGATAAACCCTCGTTGGACAAGATCACATTTTGAAACTGATGTAAAGTGTAATCTACTTTGTAAGAACATTTGTGAGTCATTTAACAAATTTATTCTAGAGGCAATGGACAACACCACTACTGGGTTTTTGTTCACGGTTTAAACCGTGAACAAAAGGACTTTAATTCACGGTTTAAACCGTGAATGAACCGTGACCCAAACCTATGTAAGTAATGGTTGGGTCATGAACAAAATGAGAAATATTCACGGTTAGAATCGTGAACATTTCTTATCGTGAAAAATTAAAAAGTCAGTTAGTTGGTGGACCCCAGTTTTTTTTTCATGGTGCTAATCGTGAACAAAATCAGTTTTGGGTCACGGTTACAACCGTGCACAAAACTTGTAACCGTGACCCAAAACACTGATCTACTTCGGATAGCAGTATTTGGAGCAGCCTTTTGTTTACGGTTGTAACCGTGAACAAATGTCTGTAGTCACGGTTACAACCGTGAACAATGTTTTTTTATATAATTAAATTTTTCGCGTCCATGCGTGTTAATTTCAACCACAACCAACAATATATAATTTCCATTCACAAGCAGCAATATATAATTTTCATTCATGCAATATATTTACATCTCACACAATATATGATAATCAAAGTAATAAGCTCTGAATTGCACGCAAACATAAATAAATGTACGTGTCAATAAATAAAAAATGTATGTGTCAATAAATCGTACAATATGATACTCCACTAATGAACAAATGTATATGTCAACAAATTAAAAAATAGAACTAATGCCGCTGGGACGACGATCCACCTCCATCGGCCCGTGACCTGAAGAATGCGCTCAACTCATTCCGTATGGCATGCTGGACGAAATCGGCATGCGTCAGCCTCATGTCTCGGATCTCCGTCCTAAGCCCCTGCAGCTCCTGCCACGTCACCTGTAGCTCCTGCCGCGTCTCCTCCTGCTGCTCCATCTGCTCGCGGAGTCGAAGGATCTCCTCCTGCGACACAGCTGCCGCATCCGTCCCCGTCTGGGTCATGGCGTACTCATGCACGGTTGAACGCCTATAAAAAATTTGATAGGCCTCAGGACCAACCCCTCGCTCATACCCACCGTGATGCCCGCTGGATATAGAATCCAGGACAGGGACAATGGCTGCGATCGAGTCGCCGGGGCCAAGTCCCAAGGCGTCCGTCTGCTTCTGGAACTGGGTCTGTATAGAATATATATGTAGATATACACAGGTGCTAACTTAAAATACATAATCAACTTGATTATATGTAACTTACCATGTAAGCGCTCGTGCCCTTGTGTAACGCGGCCCACCCCTTTGCTTCATTGTAGTTGGCGGGATCTTTCTTTCTCTGCGATGAAATTATAATTTAGTTTAATAATTAATTAACGATATAGAAAATATATGAAATTAAGCGTCGAAATAAGCACCAAGTGCTACCGAGCGTTAGCCTGCGAGCTCTTCCCTTGGATCGGGATAGCACAGTCTCGCACGCCGTTTCGGTTTTACTTATTTCGGACCGATGTCCTCCTGCAAAAATAAAAATTATAATATATTTTAGAATATGATTTCATGTTATATTGTTAAAATCTTAAAAATTAAATTGATATATGTACATCATCGCGCTCAAAATAGATGACAAGAAGCGACCAATCCTCTCTCGGGATCTCCGGCGCTATGACCTCCATCAAGTGCTTCCGCTGATCTTCGGTCGCCACGGCCCAGAGAAGGTAAATTTCACTCTTCACTTCCCATCGAGGATGTCGCTTGATCACTTGATACTGGCCTAGGAAGTGAGTAAGAGCGCGATCTATATTGAATGGCTTGTATACGCCATCTTCGCCAGGCTCGCCAACGAATCTGTAATTTTTCTTGGTCTGAAATTGAAATATATTAAACAAATAATTATGTGTGTGTATATAACGACGATTGAAATTTTAATGTATGAAAGGATATGTCATACCTCTTCCGACCCAAAAAACCGCATAGCAGGTTCAGTCTGGGGCTTGTTCCACCGAATATGGAGCGGGTATTTATAATAAGTACGGATCTTCAGCCCAACATAATCCCCCATTGGGTCGCTTGCTTTCCAACAGGCACACCTGTCGTGTCAAAGAACAGATCCTATGGCCCAACATTCTTGGACGACCTGCAGCAGTCGGACCTAGTAGGACCCTTCATCCTAACACTGCTCGAGTTCGCAAAAAAATAGATATACATGCACAATAGTATAATATTTAGAATATGAATATAGAATTTGACAAATTTAAATTATAATCGTTATTTAAATTTTTTAAGAAATAACGATTATACCTGCCGTCCCCGGTGTGGCACTAGAACCGGCGCCGACACTATCCTGTGAGTAGAATGCGGATCAGCAAATAATAAACAGTTAGATTATTCAATATCCACCTATATTGTAATGATGTATCAAATTTTAAATGAGTAAACTATGCACCATACACAAAAGTGATTGGGGTATGTGGACCCATTGACGCACTAATAGGGGTACGGAGAGACGGCAACACTGCGAGTGATTTGGCGGTAGTATGAGGAGCGCTAGTAAGGATAGTAAGGACAGTCAGGGATGATGCGGTGTGAGTAGGGAGGCCATGGGGGTTATGTGGCGGTAATAGGGCAAGCGCTGCTAGGGATAGACGCTTCTGCTGTGGCTTCCGTGCCTGATGATGGTCCTTGGACAGTTTCGTCGGCGGGTATGGATTGACTCAGAATGTCCCGTAGACATCTCTTGTGGCGTTTGGTGCTTTTGCCTGCGCCCATGATCAAATCCTACATATATATCTAAACGTTATTTCATTACTTTTAATCATTATACAATTTAGGACATTCAATTTAACTTCATTACCTAACACGTTTATGTGGTGCATTAGCTGAAGATTCGTTGGGTGGATTATCAAAATCTTGATCCGTGACAATCAATTGGCCGATGTCACTTCTTACAAACGTATGGATGGACGGCGCAGAATAGTTTGGATTCTTAATACGTTCAATAGATGGACTGAGACGTGTTATTGTGACATCTTCATCGTCGCTCTCATCTTTAGAGCCATTCAACGTCGGCACATTATAATAATCTCTCGGTTTCCAACGACAAACAACATCTTAGTTAACCTTCCGCAAGTTCCGAGAATAATATATTTGTGTTATTGTGGGGAAGATAAAGCTGCCGTATTTTGGTAACATCCGTTTGATGTTTACCAAAGTCGGATCGTATTGATTGACCTTCATATCTCGGTCTGACTTGGTATTGTACTATCTGCATTTGAATATATGAAATGGGACAGTCGTTTGCTGGTATGAGACCGCAATGACTTCCTCAAGAACACCGTAGTAGGGATTTCCATCCCGTCGACGGTTGTGATGCTGCTATTTTGCGCAGCTCTAATACGTTCCGTACTTTTTACCTCAAATTTATATCCGGATACTCCGTACCCGTTGTAAAACCTAGCTACAATCGATGGACCGTTTAAAAAGCCGCAGACCTCTCATTCAATCTGCTCTTCACGATTCAATTTCGTTCACTTGTTTTATAGACCAAGCGGTGAAAGTGCGTCTCTGTTCTTATTCAATCCTATCATTCGACCACGTCCTAGGATTTGATCTCTTGAGTATATCTTTGTGCGCTCTATTCGTTAATACACAGTTATATTAATTAGATTAAATTTAATTTCGAACGTTAAAATGATGAAATAATAAACACTTACTCAACATATTTAGCAAAACATTCGCTGTTTATCAAGATGTACGCATATACACTGGCCATGAGATCGTAAGACGTTTTTTAGCCTTCCTGCTCCAATTGGACCGCCAGGAACACACCGCGGTTTGTTCAGCTTTGTCCTGACATTATCGTTCAGGAACCGAGCACAGAAAGACATGACTTCTTCCTGGAGATAACCTTGCGCAATCGAACCTTTAGGACGATATTTGTTACGGATATAGTTTTTTAATGTTAACAGATATCTGTTGAAAATAATAGATATTAATAATTCACGATAATTCTTTGCAATTTAAATGATGAATAATAAACGTCAATAATACCTCTCGATTGGATACATCCAACGGTAATGGACCGGACCGCCAATCCTGACCTCGGTTGCCAGATGGACGGACAAGTGAAAAATAATGTCGAAAAAGAAAGGTGGAAAGATAGTTTCGAGCTTGCAGCGGATCAAATGAATATCTTTTTCGAGCTCTGCTATCTTATTGACATCCACGTTTTTGGAACACAATTGGCGGAAATACGTGTAAAAGTCGTTAAGCACGAGACTAATTTCTGGTTTTACCGATACTCTGAGGCATAAAGGAAGAATATGCCGCATCAATATGTTGTGATCGTAGCTCTTGAGTCTTATGATTTTCTGTTTTCTACTTGCACCTGTTTGGAAATGTTTGATGAGAAATCGTCGGGACTTTCAATTTTCTCAACACACTCAAGCACCACCGCTTCTCTTTGTTCATATTGCAGATTGCCGGTGGGATCTTGTAATAACCCGGTTACCAGCCACAGGCTGAGATTACAATTTTTTTCTAATGAACAAACCATCCAAATTCGTCAAATCACGACGGGCGTTGAGATTGTCCTTCGTTTTTCCATCTTTACACAGCAGAAGATTGATGATGTGCTCGAAGACGCTTTTCTCGAGATGCATGACATCTAAATTGTTGCGCAGCTGTTGATCGGATCAATACAGAAGCTGAAATAAACAACTAAGTTTCTTACAGCCAGATGGGCATGGCATTGCATTGCATCTTTGTTCTGTTTCTTTTCGAATGTGATGTTCTGATAACCTTTCCATTGTTGCGGTATGTCGTTACCGGACAATGATTCAGACAGTATACCGGTCTCTGTCTTGCCATCGAACATTTCTTTATTCCTTCCGAATCTGTGAGTTATAAGCAAGAATCGTCGGTGACCCATAAACGATTCTTTCCCGCTAAACTTCAAGCGTAAGCTGGTCGTATGAATATGAAAAGCAGGGCAGGCAAGCTTATCTTAAGTTGTCCATCCCGACAGCATGCCGTAAGCAGGAAAATCATTAATCGTCTACAACAAAGCAGCAAATATCGGAAAAAATTGTTTACCATCTGCGTCATAAGTTTTCACACCAGGTTCTCACAACAACTTTAACTCATCGATCAAGAGTTGAAGGTACACGTCAATATTTTTTTCAGGAGACGGGAGACCGTTGGTTAAAAGCGCCAATGTAAAATAAGACTATGTTATAGCTTTCCATGATGATAGGTTGTATATAGTCATCACAATGGGTCAAGTACTGTAAGTACGCCCGCCGCGAACCATCCCAAATGGACTAAAACCATCGCTCGCAATCCCAGACTCACGTTACGAGAGTCTGTGCTGAACGAAGGATATTTTTCATCTAAAACTTTCTACAATATCGAATCTCTAGGAGGACCAGCGTTGAGCTTCGACGAGCTTGATCGAGTGGCGGCGAGCTTCGAGCTCTGGAGGTAGCAGTCAGGACGGTTTCGATCGACGGTAGAGAGCTCCGGAGACAGGCTTCGAGCTCCGGAGGAGAGGAGCCTCGACACCGGAGGGTTTCGATCGATCAACGGCGAGGAGCGGAGGCGGGAGAAATTTGGGGAGGAAATTTTTGGAGAAGGGGAGGGAAAAAATTAGGGCTTGAGGGAATTTTGGGTGAGGGAGTTGGGCTTTATCGCGCCAGGGTTGTGGGGTCGCCACATTATGCAAGTGGTCACGGTTCACACCGTGACCAATTTTTTTACGACCGTTACGATAAAATGGTCACGGTTTGAACCGTGACGAAAGCCCCGTAACCTTTGAGCACTTTTGTAGTAGTGCAAGCCCATAATTACAATGTTAGAAATGATAAGGAAATTGATGAGGAGGAGGTTACAGAGCAAGAGAGTTATTTCTAGCAAATGGGTTGGTGACATATGTCCTAAAATAGTCGCAAAGCTTGAAGCAATTGAAAGCAAGAGAGGTGATTGTTTTGCTGAATATGCAGAAAATGGCCAATATGATGTGCAAGATAATCTTGGTCACATAACATGTAATAATGAGAAGAAAACATGTGATCGCAGAATATGGGATTTGACTGGGATCCCTTGCAATCATGCTATTGCATGTTTACATGATGCAAGGAAACAGCCATTGGAAGTCATAGACAAGAGTTAGTCTTAGCAACTATTTAGTGCATATAGTGAGCATATATCACCAATTCCAGATTCCAGGTTTTGGCCTCTGACTGGCTATGAGAGAGCGCTCCATCCCCCATTCAAGAAGAGGCCTGGAAGACAGAAAAAGAAGAGGAGAAGATGTGACTATGAGGCCTAGAACCCAAACCAGAGAAGAAGAACTGGACAGATAAATAGGTGCTCCTTATGTCATCAATCAGGTCACAATGCTAGAAGATGTCCAAATGATTCTGTTAAGGTAGCAAGCAGAGATGGCACTAGAGGCAGGGCTAGAGGCAGAGGCAGACCATTAGTAAGAAGAGGTCATTCTGAAGCAGATCAAAGCAACACAAGTGGAATAGGCAAGGGGTGCCTTCAACTACTGATGTGCTTTCTGTGCCTTCAAGAAGGATTGAGGGACATGAATCTGTTGCAAACAACAGCAGGGTTGAAATGGGTCCATCAGTAATTGCTCCAGGGTGGTTCATAGGCAAGGGGTTGCTTGGTCCATCTATTGTTAAAATGCACACTAAACAAACAATAAGGAGAGCTGGTGGAAGAATGGTGGAATCTAGATTCATGCAAGGGATAAGTTTTTTTAGCAAGTTAAATATATTGTTCAGTAAATATACTATTTCATAATATATAATTTGATGGAAGAAATCCATTTTCCTTGCAGATGAACCAGCAATCTAGAACAACTAACAATCTATCATCGGTTTCAACAAATGCTGCTGCACATCAGGTAATTCAAGGCACAGAATTTGCTACATCTTGTTTCATTGCAGTCTATAATTCATATATTGTAGTCCATATTTCATATACCTACCATGATGCAAATGACTTGTCCTCATATGAAAGAATATATTCCCAAACAAAGAAAAAGGTTGCAACTTCGAATCCAATCACATCGCCTACAGCACTATTTTGGCATCAAATGTTCATACACAGCACTATTTTGGCATCAAATGTTCATAAACAGCATTATTTTGGCATCCGATGATCCCATACAGTATTCTTTTGGCATCCAATGTTGGCATCCAACCGTGTTGATGTACCCTACAGCATTATTTTGGCATCCTTTTAAGGCATAGGCAGAGAATAGAGTGGTTTGGTCTATACTGGCATCCAATGCTCAATTCAGTATTATAAAAGACTTTGAGTATACACCCTTTCATCAATTCAATATGAAGTCTAGATACAAATACAATGTTTAAAAACAAGGAGGTTCAACAATGTGTGTTCTAAGCAATTTAAAGAAAAACTGTTTATCAACATCCTTATTATAGAAGTAAACTATCAGAGGCTGTTGAATAAGAAGAAATTTGAAGGTGGAAGGACTTGGGAACCATTTTGTTTCCCCGGTCCAAATCAACCCAAAGCGGGTGCAACCCCATCAGATTTTGACATTCTGAAGAATATTCCTCCTCGTTCTCTAATTACAACCAACGTGTGTACAAGTTATGTTCTATGAAAATTTGTTTTTTGTTCTGTATTTAATCTGTTGAATCCTAATAAATTTTTAGAAATCTGCTCTTGCTACTTAAATGCTCATTTCTCTTATCTCTTATCCATACAAGTCTAATACTGTTTTTTAGAATTTGCTCTTATCTCTTAATACTTTAATGCTCCTTTTTCGAATACGGCACATACGTAATTTTTTTTTGAATTCTGCTACAACACAAGTCTAAGGCGCAGAATTCTCTTATCTCTACCGTTTTTTCACAAGCCCATATACTGCAATGATATGATATCGCTCAAGAGGGAATACATTCCACTAGTGAAAACCCCTTCTCTTGTCTTGTCATCCTGGGAATCCAATGTTCCTTCAAACCCTTATAAAAGAGCCTCAATGAGTTGGGCATATATCACTCAGTCTCATTCATTTGAGCAACTCTGTTTACCATATATATATCTATAACCATCACTCTTAGTTTATACTGAAAAATGGAGGGTGATAGATGGATCAAAATGAAGTTGCAAATATTGGTATCAAGTAAACCATCAGGGATTATTAATGAAGATTTCATTGTCGAGTAAAAGAATAGTACATGAGAACTTAATTGGGTGTAAACCATCAGTGATTATTAACATAGCCCTTCTATGTTTGGAAAACACTCCCGGTTCTGTCCACTCGACGGTGTTGTCGAAATACACCATTCTTCCTTTCTTGGGGCAGAATTTCAGTCCCCTTTTTGCCCCCATTCTATCATGTTGTTGGAGCAATATAGTTCCTTCTATGTTTGATTGTATTGCTACTATATTTTACTTGTGTATTGTTTTGCTGTTATATTTTCCTGTAATATTGTACTGCCATTATATTATCTGGAATTAATAGTTTGTCAACATTATTTGTTCCCTTTCTTCAAACTTCTTGTTATGGTTTTTTTGTGTTTTTTTTCGAAATAGGGTACCCTAGTTTTAAAATTAGGGGAATAGGACGGTCAAAATTATAATTAGGAGAATAGGACGGTTTGGAGCCACGTAGGCATGGCCCCAAAACTTTTGGGAACCCATATTGACAAGGCGGGTTCTTGGAACCCGCTTTTCCCTAATATTGGAAAAGGCGGGTTCCAAGAACCTGCCTTTCCCTAACCGCCTTTCCCTATAATAGGGAAAGGCGGGTTCTTGGAACCCGCCTTGTCTATGCGTGTCCCCATAAATTTTGGGGCCACATGGCATGGACCCAATTATTGGCACGCGTCGCTATTTCCCCCCCTTTCTCTCTTTTTCAGACAGTTCTGACCCCTTTTTTCCCACACTTTTCCTCTATTTCCCCACAACCCAATGTTCTGAGCCTTTTTCCTGAACCCAAGATAACCCCGTGACCCATTTTTCTCAAAACAAGACGAACCAGGTCTTTTTTCCTTAACCCAAGACAACCCTGTGACTCCTTTTTCTCAAAACAAGACAAACCCGTTACCACTTTCTCTGAAACCAAGACGACACCGTGTTCCCTTTTTTCTGACCAAAGACGACCAAATATCTGCAAAATCCTTCGCCCCCATTCTGCTCTCCCATCTGCATTTGCACCTCTTCAAAAAACCCCAATCTCTCTAACCTCCCATTTGCATCTGCATATTTTCAAAAAAACCTCAATCTCTCTGACCCTCTAGATCTATCAAAGTTCCCCATAGATCTATCTATCAAAGTTTCCAATTCACAAAGGTAATGTAATTTTTATTTACCGTTTATTAAATTTTTAGTGAATATTATCATCACTGTGCAAATTATACTCAGTTAGCGTATAATATTTATCGTTGGGTTGATATTATTTGATGTAGATAATGTCAAGTTCAAGTTTAATTGTTCAATGTAAATACGATGGTAAGATTGTGACAAGTGCACAAGCTTTCGAATATGTACGGGTGTGCAAGGCCTATACGATTAGCAATATCAAGTAAATTCACCGAACTTGAGAATAAAATGTTTAAAATCATGAAATACGAACCCCGTGAAAGCAAGGTTAAGCTAAACTGTATATGGTCTCATTTTAGTGGAAAAGCATTGGTTGAAATTATAGACGATGAAATATTTATGTTGATAGATTTCGGTTTGGCATACCCTGGACATTTTTTTGAACTTTTAGTTGAGAAAGAACAGTTGCAAGTATTAGATGTAGATCTCACGAACTATTTTGATGGTAACGCTGGAGGTAGTTCCTGGAGATATAGTCGCATGGTGTCACGACCTGGAAACGGCACGTGACCGACACTTGAATCACGTGAAGTCTTGGAAATAGTGGAGGTGAAGTTTTGGAAAATGAGTATTAAATGAAATCAAGTTCCTTTTTAAAGCGTAAGTAAAGTTTGTTTGAAAACACAAGTGGGTTTTAGACTAAGATTTGAAAATATTTTCGTCATTTAAAATTTTGGCAGCACCCCCTTGTAAATTTTGATAAAACCAATACATACATATATAAGCGAATTGAACTTTCTTTCACACAGAATTCAGTATACAGAGAGGCTCTTTTATAGTCTTGTTACACGAATATAGGAAGAGACGAGGAAAACAATAAGGAAGTTACAAACAAATTCTAACCAAGTATAAACAGATTTTGTTACAAACAGATTCTAACTAATCTGAGAAATATCTTACTGTTGGTTATTTCCAACACTCCCTCTCAAGTTGGTGCGTAGATGTCCATCATGCCCAACCTGCTTATGAGGCCCTCGAACACTGCTTTGAATAGTCCTTTTGCAAAGATATCTGCAGTTTGTTCTTTTGTCGGAATGTAGGGGATACAGATGGTACCGGCATCCAGTTTTTCCTTGATGAAGTGGCGGTCGATTTCAATATGCTTCGTTCTGTCATGCTGTACGGGGTTGTGTGCTATGCTGATGGCAACTTTGTTGTCGCAGTATAGTTTTAGTGGCTGAGTTATAAGGCTGCTTTATTTCCTGTAGTACCCGTTGAACCCACAGAACTTCACAAATACCGTTGGCCATGGCTCGAAATTCTGCCTCCGCACTACTCCTTGCCACGACACTTTGTTTCTTGTTCCTCCATGTAACTAGATTGCCCCATACGTACGTACAATACCCTGAAGTTGACTTCCTGTCTACGATGGAACCTGCCCAATCCGCGTCAGTGAATACTTCGACGATGCGAGTCTCACCTTTTTTGAAGAATAAACCTCTTCCTGGTGCGTCCTTTAAATACTTCAAAATTCTATATGCTGCATCAAGGTGCTCTTCTTGAGGTGAGTGCATAAATTGACTTATCATACTGTCACGACCCGAAATTACGGAACATGACCGGCACTTAGACTACGAACGTCTCAAGGCGTACGTATTCTAAGTAAGCCGAAACCCAGAAATCCAAACCAAGAGAAGTAGTAGAGAATAGGAAGAACCATATCAAATCAACCTGTATGCACATAATATACAACGCCTAAAGGCGAGGATCTCAACAGAAAAGGGAACTCCAACCAGCATGAAATCCATAGAAATATAATGCATGACTCTACGGTCGAATGAATAAACATCCCTGGTCTCTATCTCAAATAAATACATGTTTGGTTGATGGAACTTCTAGATACAACTGAATATAATATACAATGTATAATGATGGGTACGATACAAATAACCCACCTACTAGCAAGTCACCTGAAATAAGCTGTGCCCGCAAAGCCGTAATGAAATCCATACGGCAACACCTGCAAGAAACTGGGGCACAACGGGGGTGAGTTGCCAACTCGTGAGTAGAAAAAGATCTACGAACAGAAAATCGCATGTATGACGCAACCTAGATCATACGATCATAATATAAATAATCCTCAAATATATAACCAGTAATCTCTAACCATGGCTAGTGTAAATATCTAACACAAATGTAATCCCATATGTCTGTGCCAGTGCATCAGGTGGCAATATATCATATGAATGATGTATGAATGCATGAAACAGAATGCATGTACTGAAGAAAACTGCTTTTGTAACTTTGTGAGATTTCTGTATTTTTAAAATGAGGTATCACGATGAAATCAGTATAAAACAGTGCCTAGCATCGGCACAAAACATAAGTCTCAGTATCTCGAAACCTCTGTATCACAATCTCTGTACCTCAATATCTCGAAATCTCAATGTCTCAATCATAAAATCTAGGGTGCCGTCAGTCCAGATCGGCCCCTACCATCCATCTCATGACTACGACGGTATCCTCCGGATATCCGACGTGTCGGGTAATATCACCGGTAGGTAGTGCTCCCCTGCACAGGCTCAACGCCATCATCTGCGATCTTCTTGCCCCGGGGTACCGCACCGGGTCCACCATGTACCCGCAATCGGTCTCATCCGCCTCCTCGATTCGGGTTTCACATGTCACTCTCAGCACCGAGAAAACACATGGTGAACGCACTGAAATATCATATCAAGGGTAACCGGTTTTTTAAAACATTTACATAATCTCTTTGAAATACCCACGATTCCCAAATCCAAAATAACATAGAAACAACATATCTCAATGCTTATAATCAGGAAGCATGATGTATGTGACATATAAATGGAATGCAAGTGTAACCGTATGTCCTGCAACATGGAATAATAGTATGCACATACAAGGGTCATGTCCTGATGCAATAATACTACTGTGTAGTGACCTGGCAATTACCGATGAAGATGTGTGTGAGCTGGCAAATAAGTGTATGTGGAACATACGCATCATCGGTAATGGTGCTGGTGTCCTAACAGCATGATATCAATAATAGAATATGAATCATAACAGTATGCGATGCAGAGCAACAATAATAATATGCAGGAGCTGAAATACTGAACACCATGATCGCTAAACTGCATCTAATATCATAAAGGTCATATAGCTACCCTACTACAAGGCTGAGCTAAAGCTAGTAGTAGGTAAGGAAAACCGCCTAACCTCTGAGTCGATACATATAAATATATACATATAGTCGGTGATCCCGTCTCGATAATATCACATCCGATAGCATACCTCTATAATCAGTTATTCCCAAATCTAGAGTGCGGATCAAAACATCAAATTATAGCTCGTACGTAAATCCGTCGTACGGCATCCCCAAATCTGGGTACGGGTCAATATCATATTCGTCATATCAATCATCAGGTATTCTCTTTATCAATATCGTATCTGGGTACTGACCTATGTCTAGTACAATACTAACATCATTACTACAATCGAGATCCAACTACTGGTCGACAATCCCGTATAAATCGATATCATCAGCACATATCATCTCAAGGAGTATACCCCGTCCAAGGCGGCCTGTTATAAATATCCTGTCATATCATATCACATGTCGATCACATAATATATATGTCGCCATTACTATGGCATCATCATCCCCAAAATCCTCTAAAGTATCAAGTGTATCTAAATCATGAATTTTACCATCATAACAGGTTATATCGCCGATATCATAATCTCAGGTCAACTCATCGACTCATATCAATCCCCTGTATCATCCTTAAATCCGTAATAAACACATAGCCTCATACCCAAGTGAACACATGTCCATATTGAATCCCATAAGCATCTATGAAGTGAGGATGTATGCAAGTATGTATATGTGTGCATGAATGTGTAGTGCACCCACTACCCTATGGTTTCGTAACCAAAATCATCCAAGTTCACCAATATCCATTTAACATCAATAATAATCCCAACAACAATAATATTTATAGGTGTGTATACGCATCCGTATACACCACCTCGGACTGCGGGGGTGTTATACGCCATCCACCCGACTTCTCCCCGTAGATATAAATCTACTCACCTAGTTATGTGTTTCGGTGCCGATGTCGCCATTTGCATCTCCAACGCTTCGACGTCACGTGAGTACCTACAAGGACATCACATGCTAAAACTCATAAAAATCACATCGGAAACCAAAATGGTGCACTACGCCCATAGGTAAAAACCTGTGACCTTGTGTGCAAAAACAGCCAATATCCTCTGTCGTCGACGTCCGAACGCCACCCGACAGATACGAATCATCGAATATCAAAATCCATACAAAAACACGTCGTAAAACATACGCCAACTCATGAAAATGAACCCAGATTTTATCCTAACAGGAACCAGTCAAAACTAGACATGCCGGGGGTCAATTTTACATGAAAAGGGGCTGTGCACGCAAAACGAGGCAGTTTTATACTGGTCTGGCCGCAAATTGCGGCCAGAATGAGTTAATTTGCGGCCGTAACTTTGAGAGGGTGGCTAAGGATTTGGGTAGGGGTTCCAGAGTGCCTGCACGACTCACATCCAAGTCAATTTTTCTCTAGGAGGCCCCGGGTGAAAGCAGATCTCAGAAAGGTCTCAAAATCGACAAAAACGGTAAAATACGCCAAGTCGAATAACTCTGGTAAATACTAGGATTCTAGAGTAATATTGGTTACAATGGTCTCAAAAACATCTAATATGGTTATACTAACGATCAAAACCAATACTAGGTCAAGTTTCACTCAAATTCACTAAAACTAGCACAATGTCACAAAACTAATACTAAACTATCAGATAATATCAGAACTTGGCAACTTAGGAGTTGGGTTGTAAGATTATACCTCAAAGAAACTCCTAGAATGCATGGGAAAAGAGGATGAAGGAAGGAGGAGGGGTGGTTGCTGCTGTGCTATTGCTTTGGCTGCAGCTGCTGCTTGAAATCTGTTTCCCTCTTCTCTTTTGCAGCAGCTACTGCTGTTGTTGTTTTTATTGGGGTGCTGGTGTTGCTGAAGTTGTGGTATGGTGTCGTTGGTGTGTTGGTTTGTGGTGTGGTTGAAGTGTGATGGGGGTGTGGTGTGGTTTGAATGGGGTGGTTGTTGCTGTGGCTGTTTTCACAGCAATGCTGATGCTGCATCTGCTGCTTACAACTTCTCCCTTTTCTCTTGTTATTCGGTGTGTGAGGCAGCAGAGGAAGAGTTGGGCTGCGGCTTATGAGGTTGGGGGTGTGTGGGGATGAAGCTGCTGTGTTGGGGTTGAAATGTGGCTGATCTGTTGCCAGGAAATGGGGCTGAATCTGTGCTGAAGTAGCAGCTGATGTGAGTGTATAGGGGTTAGGCTATGGTGCTAGGAGCTAGGGTGTTGCAGCTGAAGTCAGTTATTGTGGCTGAAAGGATGATGATGGGAGTATAGGTGTGGGGCTATGGTGTTAGGGTGGTAGCTGAAGTTAGGCAGAATTTGGCTGATGCAATGATGGTGCTGCTGATTGGTAGCAAAAGTCAGCCATTGGGGGCTGAAAAATGGTGATGGGAGAGTGTAGATCAGCTAGGGGCTGATAAGATATATCAGTTGCTGATGTAGGGATGCTGAATTTCAGCTGATGATATTTGATATGGGCTGAAGTGCTGATGGTGGCTGATGTAGGGGCTGAAGTAGTGCTTCAGCAATTGATGCGTTGATGGAGGCTGAAGTGGGTGTTTAGGTCAGCAATGGGGTTTAGGTGACCATGGTGGGTTGAACCATTTGATTAGAGCCGGGGTTATATCGACTGTGTAGGGAGAAGTGAGCCATGGTGGCTTGGTGTCTTGTGAGCATTGTTTTGGAGAAAGAGAGAGATGGTTAGGATGTGCCATGATCCATCCCATATCATTATTCCTTGTGTTTTGTTACCCTCTCTCACATTTCTCCCCACAACATAACACCCCCTTAAGGAAAACCACCAGCAGCAGGTACTGAAACATTGCAACAGCCTTACATCAGCTCCTGATATAACATTTCAGCCCCCCATTGCTGACCTAAACACCCACTTCAGCCTCCATCAACGCATCAATTGCTGAAACACTACTTCAGCCCCTACATCAGCCACCATCAGCACTTCAGCCCATATCAAATATCATTAGCTGAAATTCAGCATCCCTACATCAGCAACTGATATATCTTATCAGCCCCCTAGCTGATCTACACTCTCCCATCACCATTTTTCAGCCCCCAATGGCTGACTTTTGCTACCAATCAGCAGCACCATCATTGCATCAGCCAAATTCTGCCTAACTTCAGCTATCACCCTAACACCATAGCCCCACACCTATACTCCCATCATCATCCTTTCAGCCACAATAACTGACTTCAGCTGCAACACCCTAGCTCCTAGCACCATAGCCTAACCCCTATACACTCACATCAGTTGCTACTTCAGCACAGATTCAGCCCCATTTCCTGGCAACAGATCAGCCACATTTCAACCCAAACACAGCAGCTTCATCCCCACACACCCCCAACTTCATAAGCCACAGCCCAACTCTTCCTCTGCTGCCTCACACACCGAATAACAAGAGAAAAGGGAGAAGTTGTAAGCAGCAGATGCAGCATCAGCATTGCTGTGAAAACAGCCACAGCAACAACCACCCCATTCAAACCACACCACACCCCCATCACACTTCAACCACACCACAAACCAACACACCACAAACACCATACCCCCATCACACTTCAACCACACCACAAACCAACACACCACAAACACCATACCACAAAATACCCTATTTTAGAATTTCTAAAATTTTCTCCGGAATTTTCACCATTTATCGGTATTTAATTACACCGACTATTAAAATATTCATTAAAAATTATGAAAATTCCCAAAAATAATATTTTATTTTTTTGAAATGTTACACATACTCACTGCAAAGGTGATATCGGGACGTGTGTGTGAGAGATAGATCAATTTTCCCACTAACCTCGGGTATTATGGAATGTCCACTGGCGGGCTCTGTGTAAATTCTCTGAGCTTTTTATTCGGATCTATCGGTGTCTCCGCAGGTTTGCAGTTTGTCATCCCTATTTCTTTGATGAGATCGAGAACATACTTCCGTTGAGACACGACAATGCTTTTCTTATTTCGAGCAATTTTCATACCCAAGAAATACTTCAATTCTCCCAGGTATTTTACTTCGAACTCCTTGGCGAAACTTCCTTTTAACTGATTGACCTCTTCTTCGTCATCTCCTATAACCATGATGTCATCAACGTAAACAATTAGTATTGCAATTTTTCCATGTCTCGAGACTCTGTAGAACATGGTGTGATCTGCCTGAGCCTGATTGTATCCTTGCCCTTTCACAAACTGATGGAAACGTTCGAACCAAGCTCGTGGAAATTGTTTAAGACCGTAAAGTGATCTTTTCAATCTGCACACTTTGGAGCCGAACCCTTTTTCAAACCCCGGCGGAGGTTCCATATACACTTCGTCCAGGTCTCCATTCAAAAACGCGTTCTTCACATCTAGTTGTTGAAGTCGCCAATCGAGATTTATTGCAACTGACAGCAAGATCCGGATCGTGTTTAGCTTAGCTACAGATGCAAAAGTCTCCGTGTAGTCGATCCCGTATGTTTGAGTGAACCCTTTAGCAACGAGCCTCGCCTTATATCGTTTTAGGGTTCCATCTGCACGAAACTTTGGTGTGAATATCCATTTGCATCCTACAGTCTTCTTTCCTCTCGGCAGCTCCTCCATGTTCCAAGTCTGATTTTTCTCAAGTGCATTCATCTCCTCGAAAATCGTCTTTCTCCATTATGGAGCTCTCAGAGCATCCTGTACAGTTTTTGGAATCGCCACAGCAGACACATTAGAGGTAAAGGCTGAAAAACTGGGTGAGATTATTTGAGGACACAAATTTTGACATTGGATACAAGGGACGGCTAATACATGACCTTGTGGACTTTCGGAGGGCTATGGGAAGATTCAGCTCACTGTGATCCGATTTTATTCTCGAGTCGGATTCTTGGTGGGGCTGGACAGAGTCGGCCTCTGCTTCTGGAGAAGGATCTATCTCAATTAAATGCTCCTGCTGCGTTTTTTCCAGACCTGTTTCACGTTTTCTTTTGTAAGTTTTAATTTCCACATCAGCTTCTGGTGGATTTAAATCCACGGGGGTTATTTTAGAAGTCGGTGGTGTGTTCCTATTTTTATGGGATTTTTCCGGATTTTCTAATAAAGGAACCGAGTTTTCAACACATATTTTCTGAGTTTTCAAGGACCTTTTTTTGAGTGTCCAGTGAATTTTCACAGTTTTGGTTTGCCAGGTGTTCAAAAGACTGGTCTAAAATGTCTTGATTTAAAAAATCTAGATCTTATGAATTTGTATGTGGGATTAAGTTGGATATTTTTGGGAGACTATTTTTTATGGAAACCGAGTCTTCACTATTTGTCTCCCCCTGAAGAGGAGGCTTATAAAAAGATTTATTTTCAAAAAACAACACATCCATTGTGATAAATATTTTATTTGATAAAGGATCAAAGCTTTTATACCCTCTTTGATTCGTGGCGTAGCCAATGAAAACATATTTTTTCGATTTTGGATCAAGTTTACCCCTAGTGAGGCTGTGATCGTTAACAAACACGGTACAACCAAAAATTTTCAACGGCAGATCCGAGATTGTAAGACGGCTTTGAGGGTAAAGGGATTTTAACAAGGCGACAGGTTTTTAAAATTGAGAATTTTCGAGGGCATTCTATCAATAAGATAGGTTGCTGTTAAAATTGCTTCATTCCATAATATTTTTGGAACATGGTTGGTGAATAATAATGCCCTAGCAATTTCAAGAATGTGTTTATTTTTATTCAGCCACACCGTTTTGTTGCGGTGTGTTAATGCAAGAACTTTGGTGAATGATGCCTTTCTTTGCAAAAAAATCTCCTAAGCTTTCGTTAAAAAATTCTCGTCCATCGTCGCTTCGAAAATTCTGAATTTTTGTGTTAAACCGTGTTTCAACCATGACATAAAAGGTTTTGAAAACTTGTTCAACTTCTAATTTCTTTTTTAGCAAAAACACCCAAAGGACTCTAGTATGATCATCAATAAACGAAACAAACCATTTTTTTCCGAAGACAGATAAAACGCGGGATGGTCCCCAAATGTCACTATGGATTAAGGCAAACGGTGCTAAAGGTTTATAGGATCGAGGTAGATAAATTGCCCTTTTGTGTTTGACAAAAGCACAAATTTCACATTGAAATTGAGAAAGATTTTTATTCCGAAACAACTTTGGAAACAAATACTGCATATAATGGAAACTAGGATGACCTAGACGAAAATATAACATAATCAATTTATTGTCACGAGAAACAAATATGGACTGAAAACACAAACTAGACGCAGACTTATTGAGATGCGATCCTTCTTCAAGCAAGTAGAGACCTCCACTGGTCCTAGCATTGCCAATCATCGTCCTCGAGTCCAGGACCTGAATTTCACAATGAGAGGACATGAATTTAACTTGATACTCAAGGCCTTGAGTTAGCTTTATAATGGAAATTAGATTGCAGGAAAGCTTTGGAACATGTAAAACATTAAGAAGGGTTAAGGAAGGAGAGATTGTGATGGTTCCTTGGCCGGCTATGGCAGAATATGAACCATCTGCAATTTTGACCCTTTTGTTTCCTGCATAGGGTGTGTAAGTTGAAAAGAATATGAAGCAACTGGTCATGTGATCAGTTGCTCCAGAGTCAAGAATCCAAGGAAGTTGATTGATACATGAAAAAGAGATAGGGTGATTGTTGCCGATTTGGGCTAAAGAACAGGAGGGCTTTGACGGGTCTGTGGTGGAGTTAAAGAACTTGTACAGGTGCTCTAGTTGTTCTTTTGTGAATGAAGGCGATCCTGAGTTGATTCTTGACTCTTGAGAACCATCGGACTCGATCTGCAAAGCTTGTTTTTGTAAAGGACTCTGGCCGGTGTTCCGATCCCCTTGAGTTCCGGACCTGTTGTTGGAAAAATTCTGCGGCTTCCCATGGATTTTCCAGCACGTTTCCTTGGTGTGCCACGGACGTTTGCAGTGGTCGCAGAAAGGTCTTTCGCGCCTATTAGAGCCGCCTTTGAAGGCTCAAAAGACGAGAGCAGATCCTTCTGGTTCGGAGAGGTCAGATCTCGGGCTGCGGAGCATAATCTTGCGCCTGCTTTCCTCCTGCCGAACCTCTGAAAATACCGCTCAGATGGATGGAAGAGGTTTCCGTCCGAGAATTCGATCCTTAACTTCGTCCAGGGTTTGATGCACACATGCAAGAAACATGTAGACACGATCATTCTCCTCGCGTACCTTGAATCTCTTCAGGTCGTTGGGATTTTCCCAGTGTTCATCATAACACTGGTCAAGTTCCTGCCACAGGGCCACCATCTCGTCATAGAAGTTGATCACATCCCGTTCTCCCTGCTTCAAGTTCCACAGTTGCGTCTTGATTTCAAATATCTGCGAAGAATTTTCGAGATCCGAGTACATCTCTTTGACAGTTTCCCAGACTTCCTTCGCAGTAGGCAGAAACATGTGTGGCTTGGCTATAGAGGACTCCATAGAGTTGAGGAGCCATGCTGTAACCAAAGAATGCTCCGATCGCCACGTCTTGAATTTCGGATCCGTCGCATCAGGAACCTTCTCATCGCCAGTGAGATGGCCTAGCTTGCCACATCCGTCAATGGCGAGTTTCACTGATTGGGACCATTCAAGGTAGTTTTGGCCGGTCAGTTTATGAACGGAGAGTTGGAGGGATTGAAGGGATTGGGCTAGGGTGTCAGAATTGTTTTTTGTGGGGTTTGTAGAGGATACTTCAGGCTCTGTGGTGAAGGACATTATGGCTGGAAAAAAAAGAACTGGGATTTCTTTAGGTTGAGGAAAAATGGTGATTTTTTTGGAGAAAGTTTTACCGCTCCGATACCATATAAGCGAATTGAACTTTCTTTCACACAGAATTTAGTATACAGAGAGGCTCTTTTATGGCGTTGTTACACGAGTTTAGGAAGAGATGAGGAAAACAATAAGGAAGTTACAGACAGATTCTGTTACAAACAGATTCTAACTAAGTATAAACAGATTTTGTTACAAACAGATTCTAACTAGTCTGAGAAATATCTTACTGTTGGTTATTTCCAACAACATATAAATATAATATCAGCGTCCCTAATCGGGAGCTATCTCATCACCCAATCGGCGGAATCACAACTACGCAGTAATATACAACGTCCAAGACGAAGATCAACACAAGAAAAAGTAAAAGAAATATTAAAAGCATCAACTCAACTATATCCAAACTCGACATATAAAAGAATAACATACAAGTCTCGTTTCTAAGTCCACAAAATGTACAAGTTTTGGTCGATAGAGATTTTAACTAGATCATAAAAGAATATATATATACAAGTGGCGGTTACGATCTGAAATGCAACCTGCCTACCAAGCAATCACCTGAAAAAGAAGCGTGTCAATAAGCCGCTACTGATCCGAGCGGTCAATCCTGCAAGAAACTACGACACAACGGAGTGAGTTGCTAACCCGTGAGTAAAAAATATCAAGTAGAAATCGAGTGCATAACGATCTATCTAGATCATACTGTATGGTACTATCATACTATATGATAACGAATGCGAACGTTTATATACATAAATATCACATCAGTATCTATAAGCGCGTCATATCGGATCGTGCATAACACGCATGATCTCCATGATCAATCAATGTGGAAATGTCATCCATAACACATATATATATCATCCAATGAGTGTCCATTATCGACACTCGAAATCCTTATAAAAACTGAGTGTTAAGTATTGACACTCGAAATCCTCATAAATCTCGTGTCCAGCATCGACACGTAAAAACACGATATCGTAGGCATCGTCTCGTCAGACCGGTGCTCTCGATATCAGTAGCCCAAGTCGATATCTCCCGGATATCCGCCGTGCTCTAATCTATCTCCGATCGGTCTCGTTCTCGCTAGGCACACCCGCCTTTCTATATGGGCTTCTTGTTCCTGGGTCCCATACCGGGTCCCCATGCATCTATAATCGGTTCCTCCCACTGCCTCAATTCGGATAATCATGCCTTAAATACCAAAAAACTTATAGTGGACGTCAAATCATCATATCAAAAGAAATCCGAAATTTTGAAAACGAATCCAAGTTTTATAAAATCATATCCGCGGTTTCTCAAATCTCATAAAAACAGGAATCCCATGAAAACACTATTGTACAAGAACATGGCAATATTGGAACAACTTAAAAAGTACAGAGCAGCGGTACAACGCATGCAGAGATGTGAGAAGCAGTGATCTAAGGTACTGGCAGGAATATAGTATGATGCGAAATAACATGACAAGTTCTATATGTGTGTCATGTCAATTACCGATGAGGTGTGTGTAGCATGTGAGTGTGTAAGTGCAACATGAAATAATCGGTAATGGTGTGAGTGTCCTAGCAAACGAAGTTAAATAGAGCTAAATGTATAAACATAGTATATATCATAAGTGATCAAAGCACGAGTATATATTTAATACGGAAATCGTAACGTGAACAAGCGTTAAAATATATAACTACGTATGAGCTATACATACAGTTATTGTTTAAAATAGCACGAAGCGTTTTGGAAATAAGGGCTTCGGTGTTTTTTTGAAATAGACATCATTTGAAATTCATAGCGCACTTTTGACATTATCATTTAAAAGTATGTAACGATTCGTTAGTTTTTAAAATAAGTATGGCTCAAAACATCTCATAAATTCCCAATTTGGATTTAGTAAGACTACTCGAGTCGAATGAATATCGGCCGCATCCGACAATCTATCTTCATCATATCATGTACGGAATCTTCCTTGTACGATATTATCCAATCAATACAGTACGGATCTATAGTCGCGTATGCTAACTTATCTTATATCATATAAAGTACAGACATCTAGTCGCGTACAACAAATAACAATAATCATATTTATACTTGCATATAACTATTTACTAAATATACGAATATACACATCTAGTGTTCTAGCGTGACCCTATAGGCTAGATACACGGTTCTAACATATATAATATTCTAATTACTACGGTTGTGGGGTGCTATACGCCATCCACCCGACTTCCCCTGTAGATATATATCTACTCGTCGACACGCGTCTCGCTCTAGTCGAAGCCGACGAACGCGTTGCCTTTTTTTGTCGTCTCGTAAGTCTTCGCGATCGTACCTACAATTGAAATCATAACGAAATCGCATAAAAACCAAATCGAAATCGAAACAATGAGCAAAGCGTACATAGGTTAGAACATATGGCCAACGCATGCCAAATATGACAAAAAAAAACCGGCATCGACGTACGAACGTCAAACGACCAAGTCTAGACATAAAAATCCGAAAACCAAGTTTCAAAACTTGTAAAATATCGCCAAAACCCATTTAAAATGCTCCCAGATTTTGACACAGGTAGTATGGGACAAAACTATGAATACAATGGCTTAATTATTAGGTGTGTGAGCTACCGACCAAACCCCAAACCCAACTCAAATTCTTAGCCGCAAATTGCGGCCAAGAGGGATTTATCTACGGTCTGGGGAAGGAATTAGGGGCTCGGGCTTCTACTGTGGTATTCTACTATTCCTAACACTTCACAGTAGTGTTTATTTATTTTTCCGAGATTCCAAGTTCCATATTTAAATTGAACTTCAAAACTCAATGAAAACCAAGTTTTAAAACTTTAAAACTCTTTAAAACCAACAATACTTGCATTATAATATCCTCATCTATCACTAATTAGGTTGTGATTACCTAAGAAACTATTCTAGCACATCATACACTTCAAAACTTATTTTGAAATATCAAAACCAACTAGAACCTGATGTTTAATTAAAAACTAGAGTTATCATGGTAAGTATACTTGAAATATGATTAAAGAGCATTTTATTTCCAGATTGAGATTAAAAAGAGTTCCAAGCCTGGGAGAAGGCCTCAAGATGAAGACTTGGTTGCCACTTCAAGATTTAGATGAAAAATCGAGTTTCTCTAATGAAGACTTCATGGTGATTGAGAGAATTTGTGTTTGTGTATGTGTGTTTGGAGGTGGGGGTGGAGATGGAGAAGAAGAGGAAGAAGAAGGGAAAAAAAGATATGAAGAAAATGAATGGTTGTGCCAAGCCATACCCCATTCATTCTCTCTATCATATTTCCATTATTTTAAACCACATACCTCCATGTCTCCCTCGCTCTCATAAAATATTCAATAAGGAAAACAAAATTACGGAATGAAATGTTAACATATCATTAATATGCCATGGCAACTAAAACTTTTGGTTGAGGTTTTAAGCATATCTTTTATAGTTAAGGTACTTAACTAATTATATGTGTGCACCAATTAAATAAAAAACCAATTTAATTAAATGTCCTCTAGTTGAATTAAAATTAAATATACCATAAATTGTAAAAACCTAAGTGAAAAAGAATAAAAGAAAGCTAATTTACACCCATTTGTTAACATGTGATGCACACTAAAAAAGTAATTAGGAAAACAAAGTATTAGTTTTAACATGCTACTTGTATGGGTATAATTACATGCTAATCTATGAAAAATCCACTTAAATGAATGCTTTCATATTTATAAATTCATTTTAATTTCCAATTACTTTCCAAATAAGAGGTATATAATTATGCCAATCTTTGAAAACTCAAATCCATATTGGTTATCATATCCGTAAAACCTAAAATATTATTATTTAAATTCCAAAATAATATTTTCTATTTTTCTGAAATGTTACAATATTCCCCTCTTAAATAAATTCTGTCCCCGAATTTAAATTTAAACCATAAGTCTTAAGGGATTTCGTAAACTAAATTAACGGGGCACCGAAGTCCCACACTAGCTATAGATACTATAGCGCTACATGTGCGCATGAAAACAAAGTGCGAAACTCAAATAACCGAAACTCCGACAAGTGCTATGCGAATCATACAAGCTATAATGAAAAATGCAATTTGTGAAATCAACCGTTTAAATCAAGCATATGACCACACACAAATATAATCAAGGCCATAATACGTATATAGCACGCATCCATGTGAAATCATATAAGTAACCGAAAGATGCATGTATGGAAATTCTTTCAAAATAGTCGTATGATGTGTATATCACGATACAAGTAGCGGACGTCCATTTTATATATATATATATATGTGTGTGTGTGTGTGTGTGTGTGTTTCGCTTAAAATATACGTCCGTCTTTTGAAAATAATTTAGAAGGTTTTTTTTTGTAAAAGCTTGCATTGCTCATAGACTCGTAGGAAAATAATGAGATTATAGCTCGTTTGAAAATCTCTTCAGTATACATCGATATATGCAAAATATTTAGGTATTGTCTTTCAGACCAGTTCTGCTTGGCTGCTATATAACATAATATATCCATAAAAACGTGGTGCTCGAAAAAGAAATCAATCCCAACAGGTGTGCATAAAAATCAAACCACGTGCAACTGGTGCGCACGAAAATCGAAGTCAAAATCAAGTGCAACGAGTGTGCACGAACACGAAAACCGAGTGCAACGGGTGTACACGAAAGTATCTATCAAGTGCAACGGGTGTGCATGACAACCGCATCAAGTGCATCTAGAGTGCACTAAATCAAAATCAAGTGCATTGGGTGCACGAAATCAACATCGATGTGCAACGGGTGTGCACGAGAACAATATCAAGTGCAATAGATATGCACAAAAATATAAATCAAGTGCAACTGCTGTGCGCAAAGAAAATATCCACCAGGTGCAGCTACGACGCACGAAAATAACAATCATGAAACTCAATCACAAAACACAAGAGTCCAAATGACAAGCGTAATACTTGAATCACCAAAACACATAAAAAAAACCAAATGACATTGAAGTACACTTCTTTCAATGTCGAAAGGTGCCTTTGCACCCGGAGCTGGCAAAGCAAGAATTTCCATTTTCCTTCTGTCCGCAGTCTGGCGTCCTCTGTCCCTAGGTTCTTGTCCTCTCTGTGGACCACCAAATCCACGGTCGCTCGATGCAATCACCTGGTGAGGAGTAGCGACGGAAACAATCCCGCTCTGACACCTCACTGAACACCTCTTGATTAAGTAACCTGATCGCTCGTAATGTAACACGTCGACGGCGGCCTTTAGCCCCCCTGAGTACGCGCCATCCAACTGTCCCCGAGTCCAATCTCTATCTCAATAGTATCCCGGAAAGAACCTGCCACGGACTTTGCTGATATCATCTTCGCCTATCTGCCCCGGAAACTAGCACTCTTAAACGAACCCGCTTCCGTTCCGGAGCAGCTGCAATCTCATCAAGACTTTCCTCTGAAAATATGGCCGTATCCAATGTCTCTGCATACATATCAATTTTCTGGCACCAACGGAGAGGAACGACTTATTGAGACCTCGCACGAATCTCTTAATCCACATCTCTTCAATATCGACCAAAAAGAAATCATATCTCGATAGCTGTGTAAACTGCAATTCATACTCGGCTACGGTCATATCCGGAGTCTTACGCAAGGACCCGAAACTACGAACTCGGGCATCTCTGACACTCTGTGGAAGAAATCTGGCTAAGTACGCTCTCGAGAACTCGTCCCAAGTCATTGGAGGAATACACACTGCTCGGCTTCTCTCGATCGACTCACACCAGGTCTGAGCAAGGCACTTCAAACTGAAACCAGCCAACTCGACTGATCTCACATCGGTGTGGCGGTGGTGTTTGCTCTTCTGCTTATTCTTCTGCTTCCTCTTCTACTTCGTCTTTAGTTTCGTCGTGGACAGGTTTCGGATATGTGCCGCCTTCCAACAACTGTATGTAGGACGCAAAATCTGTCCCCCAAGGCTGTTATTGTTGCGTAAAACCCGTCCTCCATGGTTAGGTAAAACTATCCCCCAAGGCTGCTGCTGTTGACCGTACGGTGTTTCAAACCACTGCTGCTGCTTTGGTTCTGGCTCATGCTGCGGCTTTGGTTTCGGCTTATGGTCTGCTCTAGCGATGGCGACAAATGTTGGAGTATATGATATGAACTATATGTACTTCCAATATATGAGTTTACAGTAGAAAATACAGCTTGACTGTCTGGACCAGCATCAGCAGGATATGGATCTTGTATTAATGATTTTATATGATGCAACCCTCGAACCCGTCGTTACATAAAAAATAATATATAATTATAGATATACAAAAATTTAGTTAAAAACTAATTTAATTTAAAAAAAATTAACTTACAATTCTTCGTTTGACGTGGCCTCTAGGCTCGTATCGCTGGATGTTCGGAAAGTCGGTATGAGTAGAAAAATATCTTACGATGACACGTGTATATCATTGTAGGTATATTTTTATAACTCCGGTCAGGATTAGGTCACCTATTTGCTGTACGACAATATACCATCTTAGCAAATATTGATGATGATACTCCCTCCAATCACGCTCCGCCTTTCCTCATAAGTTTCCCTCTATTGTCAGACACAGGCGGCCGATCAGGAATATGTTGCAATCTATCAAACTGTCGTAATACCCGGTCCGGTAAGTGCATCATCACGATGTTAATGTATAGTATTGGGCATCGAGCCCGCCAAACCGTCTCTCTTTCGATACAGATGTTGGGTAATTCTTGCAGACGACCTTTTGTATAAGGCGTCCACGTGAACTGCAAAAATATAATATAGAAATATGAAATAATGTTAATTAAAAATTTCAAATAAATTTAATTACCTAATTAATGATTACCTGAGTCGCTTTCATTCGATCCAACTCATCTCTATAATACTTGATCACTCGACGATGAGCCTTATATGATTTCTTGCCTTTCCACCAACAGCCGAAAGGACTTCCAAGGACATCCTCAGATGCAATACTAATGTTATCCGGTCTACCAATGTACATGTGCTCTCATAACTAAATCTGTATATAAGATATCATAATATTATAAAGAATCAATATTATGATTTTTTAAAATAACAAAAATAATATGTACATGAAGTAATGTAATGCAACGACAAATCTTATTCTTCGTCGGAGCACATGATTTATCTAGTTACTTGTAAAGATATGTCAGGACTCCTGTTCCCCAAGCATACTAACCACACGCATCGAAGTCCCTAATAAACCCAAAGTATAGCGGATGGACATGCGTTGCCGACTGGTCCGGTATTAACCACAAACTGATTATGTGTAGAATGTAGGCACGTGCCTATCCAAGATATCATCAGTTGCTTCATCAGGGATATTAGAATAGGTATCTCTGAGCCGCTTTAAACTGATCTTATTTCTCCCAATATACCCTCTGGGTACCTGAATTTTGCAATTGATCTTATTTCTAAAACCCGTCTTTCTTTATTTAAGGAGGCGGGTCCCGATTATTGGGCGCGTGGCCCTAATTATTGTGCAATCGGAGCTGTTTTACCTATTGTCTGGCATGCTTGTCTTGTTTCCCGACTGTCTGCCACACCTGCCCTGTTTTCCCTCACTTTTCTTTGTGGCCCAATCATTAGGACATGCTTGCCTTGTTTTCCTCTCACCGTCTCCTCGGCTTTCTCCCGAAAACCCCCTTTAAAACACCTCTTCTCTCCCCTTACCTCATTTCTTCCCAAATCTCACTTCTATCCTCGCTGCCCTTTTCCCATCTCCAATTTGTTTGAGTTTGTAAAAAAAAAAACCAAATATAATAGAGGATCAACTATTCGATAGATTACGTCTCGTACATCAAAACGAGTATAGATCTTTCGGTATATAACACGGAGAGTTAAGATTCGAAACTTTTTTTAATTCATAATATAGGTGTTTTGTTCTTAATTTAAATTCATAATATCTCTGATCTAGGTTCAAATTGAGTTAAACATAAAGTTGTAACATGAATCATGTTCTTGAAATATTTATAGTTGATTTATAAAGGACCTTATTAATTAAATTATTTAACATGCAACACAAAATTAACATAGGTGAAATAACAATATTAAGTTTGCTGAATGCGACCTAAAAAAAAAGGTTTGAATTTGATAATGCTACGACAAAAAATATGGCCAGCTCAATGATTTTCAATTTTGCTTTTCACTTGTATGTCAGGATACTATTGTAAAAAAACCAACATAAATTAACGAAACAACCATTAATATACGTTATTGTTCGTCATTAATGGTTGTGCGAGATGAAAGTTGAAATGTAAAAAAATGAAGTTCAATTTCATTTATTTGTCGTTGCTACATCGCAATTTGAGTTTGAAATACATGTTAGTTGCTTGAACAATAAAAAAATGTAAAACAAAGGTTGAGTTAATCATACTATGGAAATATGTTGGTTTGGTAGACTTGTATATTATAAGCTAAAAAAATATGAATTTATAGGCATATAGATTGTGATTATGGAGATTGCATATATATTTCAATTCAAATATTTGAAAATAATATGAATAAATCTTCCAGGGTGGAGATAATCTTACAGTCGTCAGACATAGTTGTGACAAATGGAAAGTTACTGATCCTTGTATTATTGTGCGGTTTCGTAGAGCTGGTTTTTATCAAGGTTCATTAATGCGTCGCATCCAATTCGACCACAGCCTTACCTCTTGTTGAGCGTTGGAGAAGAGAGACTTACAATTTTCATCTTAGATAAGGTGAGACCATGATCACACTCCAGAATGTTGCCATTTTGTTTGGTTTACGAGAGAATGGAGTTGGATTTGTTGGAGGTATGATTGTAGGTCCGAGAACTGAGCATCCAATTTGGGATATATATGTCGAGTCGGTTCTCAGACAGGTATACCTTTTATTTTCTTTAAATTAAAAGTTGAACTATATTACAGTCATATTAATTAACGATTAATTGTAAAACTCAGGTATCCGGAAGGTATATTAAGGGGAATAAGATTAGTTTAAGATGGCTCGAAGATACCTTTTCTAATATCCCTGATGAAGCGACTGATGATGTCTTGGATAGACATACACGTGCTTACATTCTACACATGACCGGTTCGTGGTTGATGCCGGACCAGTCGGCAACTCATGTCCATCCGCTATATGTTGGGTTTCTTAGGAATTTCGATGAGTGTGGTTAGTATGTTTGGGGAGCAGCAGTCCTGGCATATCTTTACAAGTAACTAAATAAAGCATGTGCTCCGACGAAGAATAAGATTTGTGGTTGCATTACATTACTTCATGTACATATTATTTTTGTTATTTTAAAATATCATATTGGTTTTTAAAAATACGGAAATTTGTCGGTTCGAAACTTTAAACATCGTTTAAACTAGTTCTAGTGTTTGGGTGGCTTTCATACCATGTAGGTAGGCGCTCGTGCTTGCGCTGCAAACTAGCGGCTATACGGAATACAAAACGAAAATTTTCAAAACTTGAGCACGAACTACAACCTAGAATCGAATCCAAACACTAAACTAAAAACATATGAAGGAGTTTTAACTACTAGGTTTGTACTTGCAACCTTTTTAGTCGTGTCCTTCGTTTTCTTTCCACTTCCTTAGCTCCTTAAGTCGTCGGGAACGAGTTTGGGAGTCGGTCTTCCTTATCGAAAATGATCCACCTTGAAGGAAACCTAACTAAGGCTCTAGCTTCACAAATGAAGCAACCAGTGATCAAAACTTGCTAGGAATTGATCACTAGATTGATGTAGTGGTTAATCTCTAAAGTTTCTCTCATAATCCTTTTCCAAACTCAACATAGGAAAAACCAAGAGAGAAGGAAACTTGGGTGTTTGTTTGACAGGCATGGCAGCTAAAGAATAATCCTCCATCATTTTTTCTCACTTTCTTTTATCCATTCTCATTTGAGTATGAGTGGTCACAAGTTCCACCATATTCTACTGGAAAGTAGAAAGAAAAAAGAGGTGTAGAGAATGACATCTCATTGTACACATATACATATGTATATGTACATATATAAATATATATTCAAATACACTAATACAAGTATATGCTATAAATACATACATCTGTATTCGTAACAAAATACGAATACCCGTATTTGTACTAAGATACAAAATACCCGTATTTGTATCAAGACACAAACACTTATTTATACAAATAACCGTATTCGTATAAATACCGTTTTCTGTCAAAATACGAATGCCGAAAAAAGAGATACTAAAAAGAGATAATACTAGCTCACATTTAATTCAAAATGTTATGACCTGATTATCTTTCAAACCGGCTAGTATTAATAAACTGTCCGTTTAAAAATACGTGTACAAACACGTGTTTTAATCGAACATGAGTACGTATCAAAATACGTACACTACATCGTTTCGCCCGAGCTGGGAAACCCTCTTTGGGACTTTAAAGACTCGACAATACGCTGGCAGTGGGTTTAACTACAAGCACGTCAGCGGTACTGGCTGGACGTAACGGCTACTTAGGTATTGAACGAAAGGAAGGCCGACAAGCAAACTTGTTCGTATCCCTACTGAGCCTGAAAGTGACAATCTACGTACAGTCTGATCTGTTCGTCTAAGAGTATCGCATAACAGGTCTAGGGGTGGATAAAGTCAACCCCCTAATAACACGATAAGTCGTGTTGGTGTGAAACCCATCATCCATTGAGAAACTTATGATCCAAATCAGTAATTCTTATCCATCTTGGCTAATGATTTCTGATGATGACCACCCATGCACGGTGCGACATCAACCCCCAATACCGGGAGAGACGAATCCCCGACGATCCGCTCACTGCCTCCATATGGCTCGGGACTGTACCTAACTAAAACATGTTTGCACGACTCAGTAGAGCCGTGGTAGGGTAATAATCAAAGTGCAGTGGGAACTCATACGAGACAAATGACAATCTCAAGTCGACAGACTAATCTGTACTCATGTCACTAGAAAATTGTTATCTGGCTATAGGTATAATACCATCTAGCATATTCCCAGCGAATCCGTCTAGTGTAACTCATAAGTCAATGAGCACCTGTATATTATTTTTGGTAACCAACACCAATGGCTGTGAGACCGGCTATCGCCCTTTGTCAGGGTCAAAAAACGTATACACTAGTCTACCTTGGAATATTGTTGCCAGTCTTGATACTCCCATGACTAGAGACATTTAAGGATTTGTCTATAAGCTATCCAATTCTTACAAGTGTGATCACCACAATAACCCTGGTAGTCAAGCATGAATCCTATGGGCTCCATCATGCAATATTGATCCGTAATACCATATAATACATGTACATGATGATAGAGATGAAATAGATAACATACTATCATCTTGAGTAAGATTGTTCTACCCGTGAAGGTCCTCCCTCAATAATTATAATTGCATGTCTGCGATTACAATAATTGCCTTGAGAACACTATAGCCAACATGTGGAATGACAAGAAATTATATAAAGCTCTCCATCGAATGCTTAAGTATTATAGAGATGAGTTAGATCGAATAAAGGCGACTCAGGTAATCATAAATTAGGTAATTAAATTTGTTTGAAATTTTTAATTAATATTATTTCATATTTCTGTACTATATTTTTGCAGTTCACGTGAACGTCTTATACAGAAGATCGTCTGCAAAGATTACCCAGTATCTGTATAGAAGGAGAGACGGTTTGGCGGACTCGATGCCCAATACTATGCATTAATATCGTGGTGATACACTTATCGGACCGGGTGTTACGACAGTTTGATAGATTGCAACATATTCCTGATCCGCCGCCTGTGCCTATGACAATAGAGGGAGATTTGCGAGAAAAGACGGAGCGTGATTAGAGAGGATATCATCATCAATATTTGCTGAGATGGGAAGCCAGACTTGGTAATATTGTCGTACAGTAAATATGTGACCTAACCCCGACTGGAGTTACAGAAATATACCTATAATGGTATAAACGTGTCTCCGTAAGATATCTTTCTATTCCTCTTACCGACTTTCCGAACATCCAGCAATACAAGCTTAGAGCCACGTTGAACGAAAAATGGTAAGTTAATTTTTTTAAAAATTAAATTAATTTTTAACTAAAAATCTTGTATATCTATAATTATATATTATTTTTTATGTAACGACAAGTTCGGGGGTTGCATCATATACAATCATTAATATAAGATCCATATTCTGCTGATGTTGGTCCAGACAGTGACTGTATTTTCTACTGTAGACTCATGTATTGGAAGTATATATTGTTCATATCATATACACCCGCATTTGTCGTCATTGCAAGAGCCGGAACCATAGCCGTGGTATGAGCCGGAACCAGAGCAGCATCAGTGGTTCGGAACACCGTACAGTCAACAGTAGCCTTGGTAGACAGGTTCTTCGCAGCAACAATGTCCTTAGGGGACAGGTTTTATGTAACAGCAACCGTCTTAGGGGACAAATTTTGCATCCTACATATAGTTGTTAGAAGGCAGCACATATCCGGAACCTGTCCACGACGAAGATGAAGCTGAAGAGCAAGCGGAAAAACAAGCAGAAGAGTAAATACCACCGCCACATACACAGGAGAGGGGGGTCGTCGAGCAAAACCCAAGAGGCTTAGATTTTTGTCAAGCCTTCTTGGAGAGGGAAAGCATTAGGTGTATACTTTTGGATGTTGATATTGTTACATTCATGTGTTATTCTTCGCTGCACAATTTTTTACTTATTTTAATATCAATTTACATATTGCAATTTTAAGGGTAGTTTATAGTAAATTAGCCTCCAACGAATAATGCAAAAAGATCATACTAAATTAAAACACTGCATGACAACACATTACATCAAAACAAAGGTTACAAGTCTCCTTATAAACAAGATCATATTGAAATTAAAATTATACAAGTCTCCTTACAACCAAAATTGTACGAAATTGAAATTCTCCATGCCAGCAACTTACATCAAAACGAAGATTACAAGTCTCCTTACAAACAAAATCCTACAAAATTAAAATACTCCATGCCGACAAGTTACATCACAAACTTCAGTAGCTAACGACTAATCATTGATTTTCCTTGGCTTCTTCACGACCACGAAAATCTCGGCCCCATTGACAATCCCGGACATCTGGTCCTATAATGATCCGGTTGTTTGCATAAGCCATATCTGTTGTGTCTTTACTGATGATCAGCATTCATTGTCATTCGATTTCTTCACCTTAGGTCTTCCCGGTTCGATATTTTTGTTAGGTGGTAATAAAGTTGGTATCTGTCTGTTTCCGGTATAGTATGCCAATAGCGACTATCCAGCATATGATGAAATTTTGGATTATAAGTACCTTGATAATTTCCAACCGCATAGTAACGTAAGAAACAGTCATAATGTGACATGCATACTGCTCATGGCCGAAATTACGTGGGCACACAGTAAATGTTGTTGGAAAACACCACACGTGCAAGTCGAGACTTCTTCAGGTCCGAAAGTAACGGTAAACCGATTCCCATTTTTGCATGTAACTTGGAACTCGACATAGTCAAACCTTTTTTTATCTATAATATTTTGATTTTCGCTCTTTTCTGAAATATATCTTTATATTATAGGGTGACTAGAGTTTCTATCGCCAAAGACTTTTCCCTTCTTTTCACAAAATAAGTATTCATTTTGAAAAATGTTTGAATAATCAATGCCTGTATCGGCAAGGCTCTAACACCCTTATACACACCATTGAAGTTTTCAGACATATTGGTGGTTATTAGTAGATACTTGCATCCCCTATCGTTCGCTTGTACCCACATGTGCATTGGATACTCATCTAACCATGCTCTCGTTGGTTGACCCATCTTCCCAATGGTGCCCATGTGCATGTCATGATTAGTAGGCTCTAATGCTAGACCGACTTTGTATATAAGTTCATGCGGGTCTGGATTTTTAAATTTCCTATCAAAATTCTGTCTGAAGTGTCGCAAGCAAAACCTACAGGTATCGTCGGAAATACAGCTCTCACCGCAGCTAGTATTCCAAGATGTCTATCAGAAATTATGCATAAGTCTGATCTATCATTAACCGATGGGATACTTTTGATTTGACGAAAAATCATGTCCAGGACGAAGTATTTTCAATCTCAATAATAGAAAACGCCAACGGAAATATACCGTTGTGCATCAGCACCTGCAGCAATCAATATGCAATCTTTATACTTGCCATAAAGAATGTTCCATTCACGCACAATACCGGCCGACAATGTGTGAAACCAGTCGTGCAAGGAGCAAAGCACTAGAAAATCCTTTGAAACCCAACACACCCTTCGGTATTGATTTTCAATCTGTATATGGACCCCGGATTTGAAGCTTTCATGGCTTCTATAAAATGGCCATGCGAGTTGTATAAGCTTTTCCAATCTCGAAATATCTTGCATAAAACTTTTCTACGAGCTTGTCATCACATAGGAAATTTGAAGATTACATTGTCCACTAACATAGAGCCGTATCTCTCGAAGGGTCATCGCCACATTTGTACGGATAAGTGACAAGATAAACGAGCAAATGTACGATGAAGTGCAACTCCTGTGACCTTGTTCTAGAATTGGATTGTAGCAAGTGTGTTCCGGGTTGTATTTCGTGACTTTCCAAGGTTAGGATCTTTTGGAGCAATATGCATGCAACCTCCACTTACATTCAGGAGATTTCATGCATATCACGGTATAATACATCTTATTTTATTCTTCAGTTTTAAATGTAATGTTTTTTGTAATAGCCCAAGACTTCAATTTACAAATAAGATTTTCCTTTTCCGGAAACATATCTCCATCAGTTATACAATCTTCTTTTACTACATTCGCTTCCAAATAAGGCCCAGCATTCACTTCTGCCACAGTTGGATCTATCCAACTATCATATTCCAACGGATCGAGACCCAAGATCTTCTAGTTCGACAAAATTATTATTCGCATCTATATCTTCAATCAATGAAATATTTTATATCTCGTTCTTAGAAGTATAATCCACGCTAATCCTAACCTTGTTGATCTTCATCAGCTGCATCATTATCACTGTCACCTATATTATCACCATAAACATTGTCAGTATCAACATAAGGCTCAAATGCAAACATCATTGGTTCGGGTCGGTATATTGTGGATGGTTCAGGTTGAAAAGAGCAGAATGATTTGGAAGGATAAGCTTGGAATGCGCTGCTTGATCCGTGTTGGAATAATGCAAACGGAAAAACTTGGAATCCAAGGGTTTGGGAAAATCTGCATTTAGTTTTTAAATTTATTAGCATTTTGGTCTTATAAAGAAAATAAATATAATCATCAATTTTAACAAATTTACCCTTAGAATGCATTGTTTATTTCACGAGGGAATGTTGTGATTGGTAATCCTTGTTGTTTCGCAGATGTGCATTCCATTACAGCAGCCGTTTGGGAAAACCTGCATTTAATATATAATATGTATTAGTATTTTGGTATTACAAAGAAAATAAATCTAAACACTAATTTTAACTGGTTTACCTTTGAGTTTGAAGGTGTGCATAATCATGTGTGCAGTCGTATCCACTGAGATTGAAGGTATTATCGTTAACCATGCAACTGTATCTTCAGGAACTATTTCCAGCGTTACCATCAAAATAGTTCGTTGGATCTACATGCGATACTTGTAACTGTTCTTTCTCAACTAAAATTTTAAAAGAATGCCCAAGGTTTGCCAAACCGAATTCTATCAACATAGATGTTTTCATCGTCGATAATTTCAACCAATGCTTTTCTACTAAAATGAAGCAATATACAACTTAGATTAACCTTGCTTTCACGGGGATTGTATTTCATGATTTTAAAATTTGTATTCTCAAGTTCAGTGAATTTAGTTGATATTGCTAATCGTATAGGCCTTTTGTACATCCGTCCACATATTCGGGACCTTGTGTTGTCATAATCTTGCCATCGTTTTTACATAGAACAATTAAACTTGAACTTGACATTATCTATATCAACCCAACGATAAATTTTATACGCTAACAACTGAGAATAATTTGCATAGTAATGATAATATTCACTAAAACTTTAATAAAAGGTAAATAAAAATTACATCACCGTTGTAAATCGGGAACTTTGATAGATAGATCTATGGAGAACTTCGATAGATTTAGAGGGTCAGAAAGATTGAGGTTTTTGTGAAGAGATGCAAATGCAAATGGGAGGGTTAGAGAGATTGAGGTTTTTTGAAGAGGTGATACAAATGGGAGTAGTAGAATGGGGGAGAAGGGTTTGGTAGTCTTTGGTAAAAAAAATGGGATCACAGTATCGTCTTGATTTCTGAAAAAATGGTCACGGGTTCGTCTTGTTTTGAGGGGTCACGGGGTCGTCTTGGGTTCAGAAAAAAGGATCAGAACATTGGGTTGTGGGGGAAAAGAGGAAAAGTGTGGGAAAAAGGGGTCTCTAAAATGGGGAGAGAGAACGGCGACGCGTGCCAATAATTGGGGCCACACCACATGGCCCCAAAATTTATGGGGCCATGCATAGACAAGACGGGTTCTTGGAACTATTTTAGGAAAAGGCGGGTTCCACCCAAAAATTTTGGGGCCACGCCGTGACCCCAAACTACCCTATTCTCCTAATTATAATTTTGACCGCCCTATTTCCCTATTTTTAAATCTACAGTACCCTATTTCAAAGGGGGAAAAAACCCTTTATTGTCCACCAGAGTGAAAGATTTTCAGGCAACTTTCCAGCACTCAGCAGGCTTCTCACAAAGGTTCTTATGATATTTGTGACACTTCTAATTATGATACTGCTATCTGTAATATTTTAAATTGTCATACTTTTAATTGTTCTTTCTGGAACTTTTTATGAGCAGGTTATTGATGAAAATTTGGCATCAAGGCAAACAGAAGGAGATAAGGGACATTAAAGGAAAGATGCAGTTTCTGTCAGTTGTTAATGATAATTATTTTGTTGTATTTTGAGAGTAAACATGTATGGCAGAATTATTTTGTTTATTTCTGAATGGGGTGTTGTTTGTATTTACTTGAGTTTGGTGATATCATGGCATCAGGTTTTGAACTCATTTTATGATACCTGGTTGTAAACATGTTTCATATATTAAAGTGATGTTATAACTGTGTTAGTTAAAAATGTCTGTTCATGTTATACTTCTTGTTATGGGTGTTATATTGGTGGTTCCTTTTTGGTTCAGAAATGGTACATGTCAATAAATTCAATTTTGATAATATCTGGTGTCTGTTTATTTTGGTCTCATTTCTACTCTAAACTGTGCAAATGAAGTGTACCAATCAGCGTTTCTCTTTTTCTGCTGAATTAGATGACATCGCTTGATTTGTTTATTGCTGGATTATATCACATGTTATGCCGATCCAGCACTTTAATACCACAATGCTTTGTCAATCCAGTACTTTGATACCTCAATCTTTCGACTTAATTGCACTTTGATACCTCATTTCAGGATTCATTCTGCACATTTCAGCCTCTTGCTACGATAAGACATCTTTAGCTGCTTTCAAGCTAATGAATTGAAAATAATTGAAGAAAACAAAAGCTCTTAGATAAAATAGGCAATAACATAGCAAAATGGATAATTAACTCACTTTCGATAGCAAAACGAGATTTTCATCTATTGTCCAAGCTCTTACATAACATGGACAATAAAACAAAAATGATAACGGTACCACACAACAAAAATTCTAACTTCTTAACATATTGGGCCCTGGCAGTCAATTTCCTCCTCCATTCTTCAACTTGTCCTTCTTAAGCTTTTAGTTTTCCATCAAGCTTCAACACGGCTTCATCTTGAGCTTCTTTCAAATATTTCATCTGAGACAGCTCAGCCTCAACTGCATGCCTGTAATAACTTTCCGATAACAATCGTAACTTGGTTGGGGAAATCATCAATCCATTTGAAAAATACGCACTTTTTCTCTGGATCAGAGAAGTACATGGGACATGAAATCCATGACTCCCGTTTCGCCTAAGTCAGCCTGTTCCGTGATGAAGAGGACACGAGTATTTTGGTAGCAGTGGTAAAGAGTTGAGGCCAGGGAAGAATTTAGTTCTAGATTTCGAAAAAAAAGGGCAAAAAGTTAGGGTAAGGGAAAATTTTAGGGCAAGGAAATGAGAAGATTGGGTGACGTGAGGCAGGGACGGCTATATGTTACCACAAGGGTAAAAAGTCCCAAAAAACCCACGTGCAAAACACGCAATGAAATATTCTAACGCTTGCTTAACAGAAGATATCAAATTGCAAACGGAGTAAAACATTATGGTATTTAAGAGCAGGAAAAAACCCACTGTGGTATTATTCTGCAGAATGGGTGAAACATTGTGGTATTATTAAGCAATTAACCCGTTAATTTATAGATAATCCTCTCGATGATTCGACTTTCTATTGTTTTTCATGCACAACTACTAGTCAGACTAAAAGGACATGAGTGTCAGCATTTGACTTTCTACTTTATCTAGCTTAAGAAAATTCTAGTGGTTACCTAGGTGTTCTCCACAAGTTTTATTGTCAGCCTATTTGAATCAAAGTTGTCTAATATCTTTTGAAACTCTTTATTACTCGTCATCAAATGGGTTGTTGTTACTACTATACCAAAATTGTACTCCTTTTCCAAAAAGCGCCATAATGAATATTTTAGATGAGACAGTCATACGTTATAAAGAAAACAATATATTTGGTGGGGGGTGGGGGGTTGAAATGAATTGACCAACCGCTCAAATCTACCTAAGATTAGATCAACCAAAACGGAGGGAAAAAACCCAGTACATGGTTATAATGGTAAAAGCTCATGCCATCGAGTAAGAGCTATGGGATTCTGATCTTAATTGCAACAGGTTTCAATCTATTATACATCATCTATCTCATTGTCCTCTTTTAATTTCTTCAACCACCACAAGAAGGATAAAGAAAATCTGAACTCAAAAATTCAACTTTTCCTTTCAATCAAAAGATATATAGCGCAAAATGTAGCCCCACGGCTCATATCCCTCATCTATTAATTGATAGATCACATTTGATACCTTATACAGAGCAAGATGTCAATCATGAGTGAAACATAACCAACCAACACCACTCAAAATAAAGCTAGCTCCTAAATTTTCTTACATTCTAAAAAAGCTCGAACTAAAATAACCACCACGATCTCCCAACCATGGTCAACCTTAAGTTGGCAACATAATTATATTATAATATTATATGATCAACATGCACTAATTATACTTGCACTCGATTTATTCCCCAAAAAGAGATGGTCCTTCTTTATGTACTTGAAAATCTTTTACTAAAGCAACTGATAGATATCAACTTTACTTATATCCAATGAATCTAGACATTTTGATGCTATAATTCTTCCTGAGATTTCAACTCACCACCATTCATTAAGAAAATTGAAGGGAAATGAAGGTGGGGTATGAGTCCCCACAATAAAACCTAGTGGGCTCAAGAGAGATTTTAACCGATCATTAATTCTTTAAGTAAAAGATTTATGACATTATTTATAAACAAACAAGGAGCTTTTGGAAAAGAAAAAAGGTGGGATAAAATAAAAGAGTGGCCATGACACCTTTCTTTTCTTTTGCCTTTGTGCTGCCTATTGACTCTGCCAAAGTTTTTAAGAATCTGTTTCATTAATATTGGTAACCTTTGATCCAAAATTCTTGGAAGATACTCAATCATGACCAAAATCTATTACCGTCACTTTCAATTTTCCAAGCAAAGCAATATCATATACTTCATCCTATACTAAAGCCAGGCACAAAAAATCTTCAGCCTATTTTTTGTCCTCTACCAGAAAAAAAATGGGCCTAATCCATACAGGTTCCAAAGTAGTTTGCATTTGGCCCCTCGAACCTAGAATAAACCCGGAAAAATCTCTGGAAATTTTAACTATGCCCCCTGGAATCCATGTAAAATTCCATGTGTCCCTTTCTTCATCTCTCTAAATCCTGAGTAAATTTTTCTCCTGCCCCTGCATTTTCGAAAATAATTCGTTTGCCCCGCACACCGGAAAAATCTCGGGAAATTTTGACTACGCCCCCCGGAATCCATGTAAATTTCCATTTGTCCCTTTCTTCATCTCTTTAAATCCTGAGTAAATTTTTCTCACGCCCCTGCATTTTCGAAAAAAATCGTTTGCCCCACGCATGTGTGGGGCAGCTTGCTTGTTTTGGAAAGAAAGAGAGGTTTGTTCCTAATATTCTTTTCAACTTAATCATGGCTTCTAACCCCTTGGCCCCCATCCCTCTTCCTAGGTGTTGACTTAAGAGTTGAACATAATTCACTATAGCAAATAAATCAGAAGCAGAAGGATCTTGATCAGTCAATTAAAATTGCATATTTTTGCAACCAATAGTTTGACATTGATTTAGTTAGAATTTTAACATCTAATCGTAAAATTTTGTTAAAATTAACAAAATTTTACGAAAGCATTAGTTCATACTCCCATGGCAAAAGGCTTATGTGATGACGATGCCTTATTATATGTCCTTGTGTCCTACTTCATCATAAAGAAACTAGGAAAAGCAAATTATCAAGTACCAGTTGACATCGTCAAAAGATAGTGTAACTTTGCACCAGATTCATACATTCACCAAGTCGATGATTGGTTAGAGTGATGAGATGGAGGTTTAAGTTCCAAAGTTAACTCTGTCTATATAAATAGGCAATCACCAACCTGATAGAATTTCACCAATTCGACAATGGGTAATCCAAAAACTAATACATCACTATGTGGTCCTCATGCTAGTAGCACTGGAATTTAAAGGGGAATCTAAGACACCATAGGCCAAAAATATAGCATCAGCATGCAAATTGATGACTAGATATTAAAACATTCATATTTCCTGCTACTAAACAAGTACCTCTTTGAACAGGAGCCATCCAAATTTTGAATGGCATGGCATGTGGGGAAGACTTGCTTATCTGTTCCAAGACAACCTGTAAAGCCACATTAAGCAAATTAGAGCATTCTGAAACTACATAGCTTATATATATATATATATATATATATATATAGGAGTGATCCATTGCAAACCGGTCCGCGTTTTTAAAAAACGGGAACACTTGGTCTACGGCATATTTTAACAATCCGAACCGTTTAGATCGATCACCGTACCCTCAAATGTATGTGTATAAAAAAATCAAAAGATTTGAAGGTCTCTCACCCATGCATCGGATGACGTTTATGTTGCATTATCAAAAGACGTTCATTTTTGAACCCATCGATGCATAGGTTAGAAGCTTCAAATCCTTTGATTTTCATACACATACATTTTGTTGGAGATAGTGCCCTCAGAGTCAATTATTGGATCACAGGCACGTGATTGCAATGATTGAGGGGGGACCTATCCCAGGAGGAGAGTCATACTCAAGTTGATAGTATGCTATCTGGTTTATCTTTATCATCGTGTACTGCTTTAGGTGACCTGACAGGTCGCTATTACACGTTGATAGAGCCCTTAGGATTCTTGCTTGACGGCCAGCAGTATGATGGCGATCATATACGTGGGGGCTGGGGTCTATAAGCACATCCTTAAAAGGTCCCTAGTCGTGGGAGTTTCGAGACAGGGCATCGATACTCCATTAGTAGACTAATGTATACAGTCGAGACCCCGACGAGGGGCGGTGGCCGGTCTCATAAGCCACTGGTGTCAGTTGGTTCACCTAAGATGTATACAGGTGCTCATTGGGTTATGAGTACACCGGACAGGACTCGCCGGGAACCTGCTAGTTGGGATTATACCAGACGTCAGATAGCAGTTCCCTGGTGACATGTGTACAGGTTAGTTCATCGACCTGAGATCGTCATTTGTCTCGTGTGAGTTCCCACTGTACTTTGATTACTACCCTACCACGGCTCAAAGAAGTCGTGCAAACAGGTTTTAGTTGGGTACAGTCCCGAGCCACATGGAGGCAGTGAGCAGATCTGCAGGGGTTCGTCTCTCCCGGTATTGGGGGTGAGGTCGCGCTGTGTCTAGAAGAGCCATTACACAAAGCCCTCGGCCGAGGCAGGAGATTTACTGGTAGGTATTCCAGTAGTATCTCAAGGTGTTCTGGGCTACACTCCGACACGACTTGTACCGTTTTTGGGGGTCTGACTTTTACCAACCCCCTAGGCCCGCCATGCGATAATCATAGACGAACGGACCGGACTGTACGGATATTGTCACTGACAGGCTCAGTAGGGTGTCAGGATGAGTTCGCTCATCGACGTCCCTTTTGGTCAATAGCTGGTGGCCCGTCACGTATGGCTAATACCTCTGACGTGCTAGTGGTTAAATCCACAACCATAGTATTGACGAGTCTTTAGAGTCCACCACACACTCAGTTACTCAAGTTTCGGGCGAAACGCTGTAGAGCCCGTATGGAGATATGGCAGGGTTCGATCAGATACGTGCGGTATTGCACGGATCAGGATCGGACGGTTAGTACTAGAGGCCGTATGGAGATATGGCAGGGTCCGATCAGATACGTGCGGTGTTGCACGGATCAGGATCGGACGGTTAGTACTAGAGGCCGTATAGATATATGGCAGGGTTCGATCAGATACGTGCTGTATTGTACGGATCAGGATCGGACGGATATTACTAGCCGGCTTTGGTTTAAGCCGGATCCTAGTATAGTACAGTGTAGATTTTGTCTCATTGCATTTGTATCCGGTCGGAATACAGATGCGGGTGTGTATGCACAGTATCGGGATTTTCCTGTTATTTATTACGGGACCAGTTTTCTGGAGTTGCCAGTTTGCATTCCGTTCCGGCCGGTTTTCCTTTGTTCTTTCACGGCCGGACTTTTTGATGGAGGGTGTTATTTGCAAGTTTGCAAATAACATATTGTGGAGGGGTTTCTTGCATATGGATTGATTATGAAAGCATCTTTTGATACCATTCTTTTCTATCATCATTTTCTTGCTTTATGTTGATTGGAATTGATTTGATATTGTGATGATGGTTTTGGGTGTGGTCACCATTATTCTTCTACTACACTCACCTCCCTCTTGTATTGTTTTTTCCCTCCACCATTCTTCAATGAGGCCGGCCACACTTGAAGAGAGAATATGAGAGAGTTTCATTTTTGCATGTGGCAAAATATTTCTTCATCTCATTCTTCTTGTTTTGGAAAAATGAAAGCACCATTTTTCCTTAACCTCATTCCTCCATCACTAATGGCAACTTCACTACCCCAAATGAGACAACCATTCTACACTAGCCTACAGCACTTCTTAGACGCGTCGGCTAGCCAATTTCGCGTCTGAGTTGCCTCGGTCCAGAGGTGGGAGCCCGTAAAAGAAATCGGCTACGTGGTGCCCTTTCCGACGAGAAGACGACGAATGGTGATTCCGCGGGAGATTGGGACGACGACGAGAAGACCGAAGGACACGCATCGCTCGGTATATCTCTCACCCCATCTCTAGTTAGCTAGTATCGGTTAATGGTTACGATCCGGGTATATTGTCCGCGGTAGCGCCAGTTTAAAGATAAGAAAAATTTTGATTCCGCATTTTGACCTCGGATAGACGGCCGGGGCGCTGCCGTGGCGCAACATGGTATCAAAGCCACGCCATTAACCTAGTCTAGCTTTGTCTAGTGTGTTTACATCTTCGATCGAACAAAATTCCAAAAACCCGCGTTTTCAAAATTCACAGTTTCTGTCAAAAAATTTTTTGGCTCCAAAATTTTTTCAGGTTGTTGCAGAATACTGTGCATAGAAATATAAGCAATCTGTGAAAATTTCGTCGCGAGATCTCACCATACCGCCGCGGAACCGCGTCCAAACCCATGCTTGGGCCGCGGTTCCGCCGCGCTTTTGACTTTTCAACGCACCAAATTTTTGCAGTGGGCTTTTGGGCTGAAAATAGAGGTTTTGGTATATTCTTTTTGGGCCCAGATTTTCTTGATGTGCTACAGTAGTACTTGGGGGCCCACTTGGTAAATTTGTTCGATCGAAAATTTTAAACACATTAGTTCACAGTATTTACATTATATCTGCGACCGTGAATGTCACTTGATCGGTAAATCCTGTCTAACTGATATAGCCCGGTTAGAAGGATTTGCGAACGTGACTTTCACGTTGATGTTCTATGTATTGCTGTGATGTTGCGGATCGGTCGTGGGGGATAGCCTGGATGCAATGCTAGTACAGTTATTGTTGTATTATGTACATTTGATATTGCGGGGCGAGCGTCCGACATGTGGACTGCCGTCACTGCCTGATTGTATTATTCTTTTGGGGCACGACCTGGTTGCGGTCGATGTACCCGGTGTATGTATATTTTACTTTCTGTACTAGGATTACCCCAAGATGGGGTGCACGGATAGCCGGGTTCTAGAGGGAAACGGGCCCGCATCTCATGGCATTGAGACGGAGGGGGCTTCACTCTAGGATTGGCAGGCTATTCGTCGCACTCGTAGGGGTACAGGTTGACCCAGGAGGGGTGTCCAAGTTACCGGATTCCGTGAAGTGTTGGGTGGTCCATTCACGGTGCTGAAGGGGACTGCCTCGCTTCAGGTCTTGGCGGGTGACTTGCCGCGCCCGTAGGGGTCTAGGATTTCATTGCACAGGCTATCCACACGACCAGGGAAACGTCGGGTTTCAGCAGCGGCTCTGTGAAACCCGGGGATCCCAGATATCTGTATTGTTCTGTGATGCTGTACATTTCTGTGATGTTGCATTTTATCACGCCTTGAGCGAAATATAATATATTGGTATATATATTAGTAGATGTTGTATATGTTTTGCATCCGCGCTAGTCCAGTCCTCGCTCTGTCATTAGTTAGCTAACCTAACGGGTAATGACGGGACCCAGTGGCGAATGCGGATGGCATATACGTACATCATATTATTTTCGTTCTTTGTGGTGTGATCAATTGATGGGACTGCGTTGATTCGGATCAATGTAAGATAAACAAACCTATTCTGATGTTGTTGGAACAATTTTTCAAAAAGCTGTTATTGCAAGAGCGTTCTCTTTTGTTTTGCATAGTAGTATTCAGTTAGAATATCCTGCTCCTCAGTCGACGAGGCAAGGGCCGAGATCCCTTCACCGGGAGTGACCCCTTGGACAGAAGTTTGCGTCAGGGCAATAACTTCACTATAGCCGATTACTTTTTGCTTTGCATCGTGGTATTCAGTTGGAATATCCTGCACCTCATTCTACGGGGAAAGAGCCGAGATCCCTTCACCGGGAGTGACCTCTTTAGCAAAGGGTTTTCGTCACTATATTTTTATAAAAGCTATGCAGTTCCTTCAATGATCTCAAGTTCATTACGTTAAAGGTTTTTCGCCAAAAACTAGACGTAGCCCTCCGTCATTTCTTACAAGTATTACTTAGTATTCGTGCTGCGTTTGTTGACTCCGTCAAGGCGTAGTGTACGGTAGCTAAGTGGTGCTTGTTTGTTGCATAAATGGGATTGGTTAGGACAGTCGTGCGGCCTTGTTGACTCCGTCAAGGGCACGTACGGATGGGTTTAATGCAATCCAGATAATGACAGGTTGAACTTGACTAGGACTCTTTGATTTGTTGACTCCGTCAAGGTCACTTGGGTCCTAAGGGTAAAAATCACATCAGGAGTTTCTAAAGAAACTGAAACTTGCCAGGCGTGCGCATACCTTCTGGAGTATGGTGACGTGAGTGGATTCCGTCACGTTATCATACGATGATAGTTGGGTCTCGATTCCCACTGATGAGTTGGTTTACTCCTCGGGTGATCCCGGCTAATTCTTCTTTCAGGTTTGGGGAAGAATTTGACGTTACAGTGGGAGGCTTCCTGATTAGATAAAGTGATAACCATTCTGATCTAGGTTAGAGTGCACACCGAGTGTTTCTTTTCTCTCTCTTATTGCAGCGACCATTGACCCGACCCTAAGACTATGACTCAGTGACCAAGTTAACCGAACCTTCTTAACACTGGCTTTTGGATTGTCAGAGTTGCAAACCTCATTGCCACTCCTACTTTTACCCTTTTCTCCAGGACATCCCGTATTACTACGAACGTCCACTTCCATTGGACAAAACCATCGTATGGTTAGATACGAACTCGAAGGAATTTATTTGAGGATGGTTTCCGGTTCTGGAGAAAACGGATAGAACTATTCAGTTGTTTTTTTCCTTTGACCTTCTCTCAGGTTGCGAGTACTCCTTGGTTTAGGAGTAGTACACCTATTACGCAAATTGGATAGTCTTCTTCCAAACCTTAGGCTGGTGCCGAACGGTGGGGAATGAAGAAAACCAATTAGCATAACGATGGTGTGCAGAAGGTATTAAGTTAAGACAAATAAAGGGATTAGTAGGAGGGCAAAGTAAATTGCGACTGATATTCACGACCAAACCAAGTATTTCTTCGCCAATCCTAAATCACCTTTGTATTTCTCCAGGACACTCCGTATCACTACGAAGATCCACAGTTTATTGGATACTCCATCGTATGGTTATATACGAACTCGAAAGGAACTTGTTCCAGTTCGGGGATGGATTCTGGTTCAGGAGAAATAGGAATAAGGTTTATTCAGTTGTCTTTTATCTTCACCTTCTCTCGTTTTGCGAGTGCTCCTAGGATTAGGACAGTACACCCATTATGCTTATTGGATAGTCTTCTTCCAAACCATAGGCTGGTGCCGAACGGTAGGGAAGGAAGAAAACCATTTGGCCTAAAGGGGTGTACAGAAGGTAATGACTGAAGACATAGAAAAGGATTTAGAAAGATGACAAAGAATTACAAGGTTACAGTTGTGAATCTGGATAATGGAAGAGGCATTACTAGGAATACCATGATACCCCATCGAAACATTTCAATGTTTCAGTTTCACTGTGTACTATTAAAGGAAAACTGATTTCCCAGTTAGACACTTGCTCCAGGGTATGTATTTACCAGGTATGATTCTCACATCTGTATGGTTTTACAGATGATGAGTGGGAGTAAGTTATTGGAAATTGGGTGATCATCCTCATTATATCGGGATTCGTTGTAATCGGCGATATTTGAGGAAGTCACCTGGGTTGTTTGCCGGACGGCAATTATTTGGTTTTGAATATCCGCTATTACGCACCAATTTCAAATTATCTGTACGTCTATTTTTATAGAGTGAGATATACCTTTTTGAAATTATGTCTACGACATTTACCTATATCAGTGGATGGTTAGGTAAGGAGCATTAAACAGCGGTGTAATTCTTCTTAACCATAAGTATAGTTTTCAACCTACGACACACAGTGAATGAGTTATCAGACTCAAGGGACTTATACAGAGTATTGTATGTTGTCCAGGGTCCATCAGGACAGAGGGGTTGGTCATCGTACTATATTCGGTTTACTTATGACTTCTCTAGTTTTTAAACAGGTGTTTCGTGGAAACACAGGGTCCGAATTTTGAGAAGTTATAGGTATTTGAATAAAGTAGAGAACCAGGTATTGCAAGTATCGGGATTCTTCAAAATGATCGAAGATGTAGATACTTGTATATGGTATTCAGTTGATAGTAATGATTAAAAGAACTTGTTTCTCTTTCAGGTTACTCATAATTGGAAGCATTCCTAAGTTGAGTGACGCTGATCGGCATCCTTCCATTTAGTTAACATGCACTGGAGACAGCTGCATGATTTGAATCTGGTTCAATTAAATCAGTGTCTCTGGTTCTATATTGGATATAGAACAGTTCATATCTTAACGATGTTAAGGTACGGGGAGTTATCCGGCTTATGATTAAAACCAGACACTGGACAACTCAAGACACGTTTCTGTAATGGTTGTTTGTGGGTTGACCCAGGCTATGACGAGGGTTGACTTTCTACCATCTGGAAGATCAATAGTAATAGTGTTCTTGACTCGCCACAGTTTTAATAAAAATGGATTTTTTCAGAAAACAGTAGTGGGAGTATGGTAGAACTGGAAGTAATTCCAGAACCACAAACGATTACTGAAGATTTGATAAGGAACCTAAAGATTCAATCTGGATTAACATTCCATTAGCCACTCCGCAGATATGGTGGGTAACCTCAGGCACTCGAGGGGTACTTCGGTATGCTCAAGGACGGTGGCAGGGAGGTTCTTGTTTACCCAGACTTGCCATTGCTGTTGTTCCAGACTGTGAGACCCGGCAGGAGGATGAGTATAGCGTCGTTCTAAACTAGCTTTAGAAGTGTACGTGTATATGACTCTTCCAGAGGGTTATCGTAGTCAGTGGGAGCAGCGTTAGCATTGGTGGACATGTGGCTTATGTCTATTTATAGACTAAAGCAGATATAGCGGAGATAGATCATCTATTTCTGATGTGACAGTCATAGGTTTGACTTCATCAGAATAGGGGATGGATCTGTTAAGGAGGTAGTAGAGTATGATGTCCTGGTATTTGGATGACATACACAGAGTAGGAAGTGATATTCCTATACTACGATCGGTTATACTTTGGTCGTCACACGGTGGTTTCTCCACACAGGACTTGGATATTATATCAGATATTCTGGTTACTAGATCTATGGTTTTAGATCTAGATTTGGGTGGTTTCCTAATCTGGGTACTTTGACAAGCATTCTATGAGTATTTAGAATGGACGACTCCTGGCATGATAGTATACCTGCAGGTAATGGAGCCTCCCTCTCTAAAGGTATCTTACAGACTAAAGGGGAGAGGGATACGCATGATTGACAGATCACTTGCTTAGGCAATTGAGTCAATCATGAGATGTCAAGTACCACACCAGATGTTGTTCTTGCAGTAGGTGCAATAAGTTGATATTGATCCAATCCTGGAGAAACAATCGGAAGCAGTTTTAGAACATAAGTGTATGTTCTAGGGATTTGATAACGACAGCCTCATTAAGGGAGACAGTTATCATTCCAGGCTTCCAAGATAACCTGGACGACAGGGAGGCTGTCAGAGTTATTGTTTTTCCTTCTGACGAGGGGCAGTATTTTGGACAGATGGTCCAAGGCAATACTGAGGGAGGCATGGCGCAGGATACTGATTAAGTTCAGTTGACAATACAGTCTAAGAAGTTTGGATTTGGAGTTCATTTATGAGCTAGGTCCCTTCAGACATCCAGACATTCTAAGACAGGTATTGCTCATTTCGGGAAATGGTTTTCTCCGCGAACTTAAGATATAGAGAGACATAGAAAGAAACTTCAAGGCGGATCCACTCACTGAGGCTATTCCTCGAACGCAATAGTTTCGCAAACGGGTTTTGTGAGACTGACTAGTAGAGGAGTTGGGTGTTCGGTATCACACGGGCTGTGAGTATGCAACATCGCAATAATTAACCTTGAGTGCAAGTGGGAGATTGTTGGAGATAGTGCCCTCAGAGTCAATTATTGGATCACAGGCACGTGATTGCAATGATTGAGGGAGGACCTATCCCAGGAGGACAGCCTTACTCAAGTTGATAGTATGCTATCTGGTTTATCTTTATCATCGTGTACTGCTTTAGGTGACCTGACAGGTCGCTATTACACGTTGATAGAGCCCTTAGGATTCTTGCTTGACGGCCAGCAGTATGATGGCGATCATATACGTGGGGGCTGGGGTCTATAAGCACATCGTTAAAAGGTCCCTAGTCGTGGGAGTTTCGAGACAGGGCATCGATACTCCATTAGTAGACTAGTGTATACAGTCGAGACCCCGACGAGGGACGGTGGCCAGTCTCACAAGCCACTGGTGTCAGTTGGTTCACCTAAGATGTATACAGGTGCTCATTGGGTTATGAGTACACCGGACAGGACTCGCCGGGAACCTGCTAGTTGGGATTATACCAGACGTCAGATAGCAGTTCCCTGGTGACATGTGTACAGATTAGTTCATCGACCTGAGATCGTCATTTGTCTCGTGTGAGTTCCCACTGTACTTTGATTACTACCCTACCACGGCTCAAAGGAGTCGTGCAAACAGGTTTTAATTGGGTACAGTCCTGGGCCACATGGAGGCAGTGAGCGGATCTGCAGGGGTCCGTCTCTCCCGGTATTGGGAGTGAGGTCGCGCTCTGTCTAGGAGAGCCATTACACAAAGCCCTCGGCCGAGGCAGGAGATTTCCTGGTAGGTATTCCAGTAGTATCTCAGGGTGTTCTGGACTACACTCCGACACGACTTGTACCGCTTTTGGGGGTCTGACTTTTACCAACCCCCTAGGCCCGCCATGCGATAATCATAGACGAACGGACCGGACTGTACGGATATTGTCACTGACAGGCTCAGTAAGGTGTCAGGATGAGTTCGCTCATCGACGTCCCTTTTGGTCAATAGCTGGTGGCCCGTCACGTATGGCTAATACCTCTGACGTGCTAGTGGTTAAATCCACAACCATAGTATTGACGAGTCTTTAGTGTCCACCACACACTCAGTTACTCAAGTTTCGGGCGAAACGCTGTAGAGGCCGTATGGAGATATGGCAGGGTTCGATCAGATACGTGCGGTATTGCACGGATCAGGATCGGACGGTTAGTACTAGAGGCCGTATGGAGATATGGCAGGGTCCGATCAGATACGTGCGGTGTTGCACAGATCAGGATCGGACGGTTAGTACTAGAGGCCGTATGGATATATGGCAGGGTTCGATCAGATACGTGCAGTATTGCACGGATCAGGATCGGACGGATATTACTAGCCGGCTTTGGTTTAAGCCGGATCCTAGTATAGTACAGTGTAGATTTTGTCTCATTGCATTTGTATCCGGTCGGAATACAGATGCGGGTATGTATGCACAGTATCGGGGTTTTCCTGTTATTTATTACGGGACCAGTTTTCTGGAGTTGCCAGTTTGCATTCCTTTCCGACCGGTTTTCCTTTATTCTTTCACGGCCGGACTTTTTGATGGAGGGTGTTATTTGCAAGTTTGCAAATAACATATTGTGGAGGGGTTTCTTGCATATGGATTGATTATGAAAGCATTTTTTGATACCATTCTTTTCTATCATCATTTTCTTGCTTTATGTTGATTGGAATTGATTTGATATTGTGATGATGGTTTTGGGTGTGGTCACCATTATTCTTCTACTACACTCACCTCCCTCTTGTATTGTTTTTTCCCTCCACCATTCTTCAATGAGGCCGGCCACACTTGAAGAGAGAATATGAGAGAGTTTCATTTTTGCATGTGGCAAAATATTTCATCTCATTCTTCTTGTTTTGGAAAAATGAAAGCACCATTTTTCCTTAACCTCATTCCTCCATCACTAATGGCAACTTCACTACCCCAAATAAAACAACCATTCTACACTAGCCTACAGCACTTATTAGACGCGTCGGCTTAGCCAACTTCACGCCCGAGTTGCCTCGGTCCAGAGGTGGGAGCCCGTAAAAGAAATCGGCTACGTGGTGCCCTTTCCGACGAGAAGACGACGAATGGCGATTCCGCGGGAGATTGGGACGACGACGAGAAGACCGAAGGACACGGATCGCTCGGTATATCTCTCACCCCATCTCTAGTTAGCTAGTATCGGTTAATGGTTACGATCCAGGTATATTGTCCGCGGTAGCGCCAGTTTAAAGATAAGAAAAATTTTAATTCCGCATTTTGGCCTCGGATAGACGGCCGGGGCGCTGCCGTGGCGCAACACATTTAGGGGTGTTGTGATCAACTTGAAAGGCTCGGATCGTTAAAATATGTCATTAACCGAGAGTAACCGTTTTTAAAAAACGAGGACCGGTTTGCAATTGATCACTTCCATATATATATATGGAGGAAAGAGGGCCTAGGAGGCTTTTTCGTTATGTAACATCAAAAACCGCACCCTCCGTTTTATCCGACGATCGGCACCCGACCATCTTGATTTACATTGTCAAATATGTCATATACCAAATTGCATGAGATTCTGACATCTTTTTCACCTTTGATTAAGCAATGTAAAAAGTTCTATTATCGGTAAACCATTAATTTTGCATCCACTAAACCAACGGCGAAAAAATGTTAATCACATGAAATTTGGAGTAACGACATATTAGGCGATATAGATCAAGACGGATGGTGTTGATCGTCGAATAAAATGGAGGGTATAGTTTTTTGACGTCGCCTAACAAAAAAGCCTCCTAGGGCCTCTTTTCTCCATTATGTGTGTGTTAACACTAGATTTTTGCGAGATAAATAACCATTAGAATTGATAAAGTACGTGGAACAAACATATATGACCAAAATATTATATTAATCGATGAAAGCATTATTACAACACCTACCCTTAATGATGTTCTACATAGGATGATATTACATAATTATACATTCTTCAACCAAAAAACTAATCGAATAATAATAATAAATATTAAACTATTGAATTCATATCTACGACCTTCGTATTATTTATGAGCAGTATACCAACCGAATCCAAGAATGTTTCTAGTTTGTGAAATAGAACCATAAGAAAGTTTATCATGCTATTCCCCGTGATTCCACCATTATAACAAATAGAAGTTCACTTCATTTACCCTAAAGCCGGCATCATCTTCATGCATCATTAATTGGAATTTCAGATCAATATTTCAATGAATACCTCGAACAAAATGATCCACGAGCAGAGGAGAAGCTTGTATTGCAACATATATGACACAATAATATAGCTCTTCTTCCGATAACACTTTATTGTTTAATAAAACCCCGAGACAAAAAGAATTCCTTTTTATTTTCTCTCTTTTTGAGAGAATCCCCCCCCCGCGCTTCTTTACCAACCATAAATGGGATTTTGCACTTGAGGAGGCAATAGATGCAAATCCTGATAGTGTTGCTTATCATAGTCTCTTGTACCCGGTATTGCCCCAGTAGAGAGTCTAAGAAACTCATTTCCGGTGAGACAATAGTGAGCAAAAGCCAATCCTCCATCTACCACTTCGTTCAAATTAGGCATGGAAACTGATTTCCTAATCTTACTATTCTCGAGTTTATTGTTGTCCTTATTGAGCACTTTGTCGAGCTCAGAGTACTCGATGAATCTTTCAGTAGCAGCTTCCCAAGATAAATTGTATCTTTGCTCAGAGGTGAGAGGTTGAGGATCGCTGGATAAGGCCTCCTTCACTCTTGCAACAAAATCCTCTGGGGTTTTGTATGTCAAGCAGTTGGGAAATGACCTGAAGAAGTCATTCGATGGGTGATCTGCACATACGACAAATTTCCCCATGGCGAGAGCTTCGGCTGTTGCGGTACATAAGACATCGCTGACGCTAGGATTGATAAATACTTTGTATCTGCAATATCAACAAAGTAATATGTCGAGAAACACTTTAACCAAAAGTTTGAGGTATTAAGTTGCGCATTAACAATGAATTTCAAGCCAATTTAACTCTTTAATCCCCCTAACATAAAGGTATTTTTTATATTAAAAAAACATGATTTGTTGGAAAAGTGGGACAGCTGGGGATAAATAAATATTTTTAAATTGCCAATGATGAGGCTTGAACCCAAAACCTTCTGAAACTTTGCTTCAATGCGATTTCAAGAACCATAAACATTTTATGCCATCCAATTCTTCCCCACAAATGAAATCATGTGGGTGTGAGGGTATATTTTTTCCATTTTATATTTTTTATGTTGGTTGTGAGATTTGAACCGAAAACCTTTTACTTCCTAGGGCTCTGATATTATCTAATGTTCTTCCGGCCCAAACTCTAATGTTACAGAGAGGGACAAGGGAAACACTTTTATTTAATCCATCTTAATAGTGAAGAAAAATATAGAAAACATTTTAGGTGTTTTGGTTGTACCCATGAAGTGAATCATCTGCATGGTCTCTTCCTTTGAGGAAGTTAAGGTTCAAGTCTAACTTCCTTGCAGTCGATTGTACTTCAACTGAGTCTTCTCCATTTCCATAAACGTCCAACTTAAAACCTTCTAGCTCGTTCTTGTTCTTCGCCAACAAGTCTATCAATTCTCTATACCCTTTTGCCCATACCATTTTCCCTAAAAAGTATGCTCCTTTGGAGAAAGCTTGCTGCCCATGCTCTTTTTCTGCTGCTATTTTCTCCCCGACTTTGAGGAATTTGGGGTTCACACCATGAACATTGCAAACAACAGACCTGGGTAAATCTTGTGTTGCTGCAGAAAGACGCAAAACCTACATAAACAACACTCAATTAGTTACACATGTCAGATAGGGAGGTGGCATAGTATGATCAGGAACGGATGATGTATATAGCACCCAAATAGAATCAAGCCACTTGACCTCTTGTTCAGAAAAAGTGAGACCACTTGGTCCTCTTAATGATGCATTTGTTTGCATGCAAACATTTGTTCCAAGTAAATAACTCTGAAATTAATTGTTTGATTGTTTCAGTTTTTGCTGTAGAATTTCCAATATGCAAGTACATTTGTGTTTCGTAACTTTGCTGAACAAATAACAAATTAAAAAATGCCGCCAATTGGCAAAACGTTGCAGGATTTGGTGTGGCTAAACTAGCTGCAGCAAATGCTACAAGAATTTGTTGCAGTTTGCAACTTCATTTCCAAATACATTTAAAATGCTGCTAACCAACCATGGGAAATGAACTTTTCCCACGGCATGCATATGCCTTCTTAGTATTTACCGTCAACATAGGACTGTGATATGATACCTTATGGCAGTATGCTCGCGCAACCCAGTTATTAATATGTTTAACGAGGAAAGCTTGAATGGCGCCATTTTTCTCCCTTTTGATGTACTCCAAATAATTTGTGTGAACAACGCCAACAACATGATTGAATTTATCTGTCCAGCGCTTCCCATGATGATACCAGTTAAGGTGCTCGGGCTCTTCTAGTATAGCAATATCAGCCACCTTTGAGGAAATGAATTGTGATGTATCACCAGCAGGTATTATACTGCGCCTTTCTTTTGAGAACTAAAAAAAGAAATGATAAAGCCGCTCATTTATATCAAAATATTACTACATATCTTACTAAGATAATGCCGAATCTGCTAACATTAAGTGTGACGAAGACGAGAAAGATGGGTTGTACACAAAAATTCACTTAAGTGCACATAGGTTCAAAATTTAGAAATCATTTACACTTCCATGTCTTAATGCCTAATTTTTATGCTCATGCATACACATGCCAAAAAAGTCGGTAAGGATATAACAAGAAATGCAACATATGATATTACCTTTCCTGGATAAAATGAGATCTTGAAATCAGCCTTAAAGCCAACCCTTTCCTCCACCCAATTTCGTATATAAGCTTCCTGCTCGTCGGGAGATCTAAATGTCAAACTGTTAGGATACACAAGTTCTTGATCTGCCTTACAAAGCCAAGGGACCACCAATGTCACATTTTGCTTTGCAGTCTTAGCAAGATAAGCAGCACGAAAAAGTGGATTCACAGCAGTTCCAGTCATCCATGGGAGACTTGCAGTTGTCACAATTGCAACATGGCGCTTAGTATCTGTAAAGTCATGCTTTGGAGAGTTGTTCCAGAAGCCACCATCATAGTGGTGACCCGTGCTTTGAAGCACACTAGCTACCCGAAAATCAAGTTCATCATTGATGCTTTCATGATCTAGGAGGGAAGGAGAATGGCATATGAGTGGATCTTTGCGTCTGCTGCACAAGGCTTCTACTACTCTGTCACATGTTTCTACAACCAAAAAATATTTCATAGCATGGGTTGTTGAACAGGGGTTACAGAAGAAACAGATAATGTTATAAGATAGATGTTTAACAGAAGAATTATAACCCCTATGAAAAGAACAGAATTGAAGATATTAATACCATTATTCCTTTGCAATTCATATTCAAAAAATGAAAAAATACCAATTCATCAAGCGAGAAAATGCAAATACAACCGCTTCGTATCATACCAAGTACAAATATATAGCAATAACACGTGATCAATCAGGAATACGATTTCCTTGGTAACATTGCTATTCATGACCATGATAGGCTCCAAATTACATCTGAATACTGCTGTCAATGGTGAAATTCATACCATACGCCAAACTTCTAGTAACACTGCATAATCGATTTAACAATGTGTGTTGAGTGTGTGTGCATGTGTGTGCGCGTGCGCGCACACGTTGTTATTAGTTTATTAACGTCCAAGATAAGCTATCAAATATACACCTGCCCTTGATCAACACTGGTCAGGCTTTGTATCACAGTACCATATAAGCAAAACTATATAGAGATTTGAATAACTTTATGATGAGACAAGGCCTAAGACAGCTATATCAACCTCATATTCATAATTTACCAAGTAAATGGGAGTGAAGTAAAAGGTAACAGGAATCTTCCTACCTCGGCTAATGCCAAACTGATCAAATAATGGTCCAGATTGTCTAACTAGGTATGCCAACAATTCATGGAGATCCAATGGCGGCACTTCCTGCACAAAAGGAACAAAAGAAAATTAGAAGCATAAAGAAGACCATCAACTGACAGATGGCATTCTCCAACCACTCTACTAAAAAACTTCTACAAATACGCAATGGTTAAAATGAGGTCAGCACTAAGAAGCTAGGCAATATATTTTGACAACTATCAGAATTTATTCATGATCCCAGATGAAGTAGCAATACTATATTAGCCGTGCAGAAGTCAAAACATGTAGAATTCCATCTTGTTTGGACCTTTCACTTGTACCATGCCTTAGAGATGTATTCATTTACATACAATTATCATATTAGGAAATTCTTCTAGGCTAGTAGATACTCATTAGGATTTTATAAGCCGGTCCCAAATTAGGGCATACTGACTTTGCTGTTGATATCACTGCTTCTAGACTCTTTTCGGGACAATGAAAATTTTGGAGGGTTTCACTTGGTTGAATGAGCTTAAAATGCTTAAGCAATAATGTAGAATTACCTATTCCTCCAACGGTAATATTGATTTCTAAATGACAGGGAACTTCTTTGAAGCTTTCCTAGGACTCATTTTATATGGAGTTCAAGGTGAAACCCAAAAATTTAGTAATTTGAGATATCGTTCATTTGCTCAATTAACATAAGAGAATATAAACATATAAATTTACTGACCAAACTTTCTATGTAGGTGGAAAATCATGTGTGCCTCCCACTTAAAAATCACCTAATAGAACACCAAAGGATATGTCACTATGAGGAACCAAATTTTAATGTTATAAAAAACTTTAAGTTCTGGCATCCCCACATCGTAATGCAAGCCAGCCAGCCAATATGTAAAGTAACAGGAGCAAGTTTTTCTTTTTGGAAATGGTCTCTTTACAGGGAGAAACAGAACAAGTCATATGAATTGGAAGGCAAATGATATGCTAGCAATACAAACAACAGTAAAATCCCATGAAAAAGATCATGTGTGTAAAATTCACAAGCATCTAATAATACATTTCACAACAAATAAGGCAGGGTAAAATACAAATAGAGAATGTGATTTACCTTTAATTCCTCAGGCTCCTTGTGAAGAGATTTCTGCAGAAGACGCACAAAGATAAATAAGTTATCAAGTCCTGTCCAGTAAACAAAAATTAATGTGGGAAATACAAGGAAAGAAACAAATCGGGCATAATGCTAATAACAGCCTAGTTTATGTATCATGTCTCGGCAATATAGGAGCTAGTAGCAATGATAACTTCATCAGCAATTACAATGCCCTAAACCTGAGGTAGCGACATTTTCCGATGCCAAAAAATAAAGTTAGAATTTCTATAGTAACTGTTTCTTCAACTTCAAGCTTCTTCGCTTGAGACAATTCCTATGCAAAGTGTGAAAAGTAGGGATGTAATGGGATACGGATAATCCAAGTTGACTCCGTATTCATATTCGATTTTTATCAAATACAGATAGTAATTTTCATTTCCGATGAATATCTCTATCAGTATCCGCATTCGCCAATAGCAACCAGATACAGATATGGTAATAACAAATCCGTTCCGTATCCATGTTCCAAATCCATATTCGATAACAAAAATAGTATTTTTGACTTTATTAGGTATATTTATTTTCAAATATTCAATGCATACCCGTGTCCATATCCAACTTTTCTCAAATAAAGATAGTATTTTTCACTTCCGATAATTATCTATATCTCTTATGACGACGGAATACGGAAATGGTAATATCTATATTCGCCCTGTATCTGATACATTTACGTCCCTAATGAAAAGTACCATTCTTTAGGTATATTTGCAACTAAAGAAACATGACTCTTATATCATGAACACTTCCATTATTTTACTTAAGCTAAACTCACAAATTAATTCCAATTAAAAACGCAATCTTTCGTAATTAATTATCACCAAAGAGATAAAGATTGGATATTACCAGGCTCAATTTCACTTTCTCCACAAGCTCATTACTCTTAAAATTCCCAAAAATCTCATCAAACTGGCTCTTCTGCTCAAATTCCTTCAACCTCGTCTTCAAGCTCCGAATCGGCTCCCACTCCTTCATCCCCTCATCCTCCCCTTTCCTCCGAATCCTCCTCCTTACTTTATTCTTCCCAAAATCAACCAGCTTCCCTCTCGATTCATCGACCTCGGCCACAATCGCGTCCTTAAACCCCATGAAATCGATCCCTAACTTGGTGCTGAACTCTGGCGACGAGTAAACCCTCCGAAACTCCAAGAGCTTCGGCTGGATCCGCTTCACGAACTCGAATTCGGCGATCGAATCGTTCTTGGTGGAGTTGATGAAGTTCTCGAGCTCTCGATCTGCGAGGTTTTTGAAGGTGCTCGCCCTCGTTCGGATCAGCTGGAGGTCGGCGCCGGCCGAGTCGCGCACCTCGCGCCACCCTTTGGAGATGAAGGAGAGGGCTTTCTCCGCCGTCGCCGACGTCGAGGGCCTCGTGTCCATGCCGAGGTTGATCATCGCGTCGTTTCGACTTCTAGGGTTAGGGTTTTGATTTTCCTTTCTTTTCTCCCTTTTTGTGTTTTAATTAATCTGGGCGCTTGTGGATTGGAAACAGAGAGAAGACGATGCAGGAGAGGCTGCGGATTATTTATGAGGGTGTGATCGTGTGGGGCCCGTGGTGGGAGTTTCATCACGTGATGTGATGACTGGCATGATTTATTGGGTGCGGGTATTTTTTTACCATGGAGCTCATGGTGTCTATCGGCCGGGCCCGCCGTCTTTCGGCCTGTCCGGGCCTGGGTTGAACGGGCTTAGGCCCAGCCCGAATCCCACAATCAGAACCCAGCCCGGCTTGGATCAGGCCGGCCAAAACGGGCCAGCCCAAAAAATTTTAAAGTAAATTTTAATTTTTATGAAAAAATTTGGAAATTATTTTAACCCGAAGTTCGTGTAGGTCCCGGAACAGAACTAAATATTTTATTAATTAAAAAATATTTTTAGTGGGACATAAGTTGGCAAACCTTGCTCCTCTTACAATTACCAAAAAAATTAAAAATACAATTCAATAAAAAAAAATTTGGCTAGTTTCTATCGGTCTTTACTCTTCATTGGTGTTGGAGTCTTCAATACTCTTAACGTGTTGTTGTCTAGTTCTGCATCGAACCAATATTTTTGGCACACTGCGATCTCCAATGCGTCTGTTTCTCCAATATTTTAACATATTAAAAGAGCAAAACTCTGTTGAAATTTAATGGGGCAACGCCTCACGTGCTTCTCACGAGGGCGCCAGCGCCTATGTGCAAAGCACATAAACGGTTCTGAGTAATAATTAAATTCTTATATGGCGCCGCACGTGCTCATCATGCGAGCGCCAATGTGCAAAGCACAGGAGCACCCATCATAAAAATTAAATTCTTAAGTGGTGCCCATGTGCACAACACGTGAGCGTCGACGCCCAAATAGAATTAAATTCTACGTTTTCCTAACAAAAAGTTGGGATACTCTCTGTTAAACAGAGCCGTTAGATCAAAAATCCAATGGAGATGATGAATCATCAAAATATAGAATTAAATTCTATTAGGAGAAAATATCTCCCAAATCTTTCTAAAGAAAAAATATACTCTCGGTTGGATCAATGATCCAATAATGGAATAAAATTCTATTTTGGGAATATATTCTCTCAATGTTTCCAAACAAAAAGATATTGCTCTCTGTAAAATAGATAACCCTTGGATTAAAAATCCAGTGGTGATTAAAAATCACCATTCTACAGAATAAATTCTGTATATGGGAAAATATTTTCCAGTCTTGTTAAAAACAAGAAAATAAATTCTGTAAAACAGAAATCCTTAGATCAAAAATCCAATGGTGGGTAAAATTCTCCAAATCAATTCTGAGACCAATTAAATCAATTGGAATTTCTCAATGAGAGATTTTCTCAAAACCAATTAACAATCTGCCTCCACTATATAAAGGATCCGAGACTTCAAGTCTCCAAGAAGAAGAAACCCCCTATAAGTTTCTAAAAAAATACATAAATCTCTCAAAACAACAGAAAATTTAATTCTCAAAGAGGAAGACTTCGCTTTCAAAAAGAACAGAGATAAAGAAAACAGAGAGATCAAAATATCTCTATTACCTATCATATCACATCTGAGGGTTTAACCCTTTTAAAAGAACTTAGTTTTTTCTATGGATCTGAGATCCACAAAACAAGTCTCCCATAAATTGAGAATTTAATTCTCATCGGGAATATCTTATTCTTGAGAATCAAACATTCAGAGAAGAACAAATTTAAAAAGAAAGAAGATGGAGTCCATGATACTCCAGAAACCTAGTTCCTTCAAATTAAGAACTTAGTTCTTTAAAAACTTAACCCGAAATTCTCAAAAATAGTGATTTTGGTGAGCGTTAATAATCAAAATACCATTGACAGAGGTTTAACCTCTCTAAAAATATCAACAGAGATTAAATCGCCATAAAAAAACTAGCGCCTCACGTGCTTCCCACGTGGGTGCCCTTTTAATAGCATCTGACGCCTCAAGTGAAAAACAAGCGGGCGCCCAAAACAGAAGGCCGGCGCCTCACGTGAAACATACGTGGGCGCTGAATAAAAGTGCTCAGCACTCCATATACAGCCGAAGACGGCTAAGTGCTTAGCACTGATTGGGCAGCGCCCAGCGCCGCACGTGCTCCTCACATGAGCGCCATATAAAAAGTGATTAGCACTTCATATATAGCCAAAATGGCTGAGTGCTAGCACTAATTGGGGAGCGCCCAGGGCCACACGTGCACTTCGCGCGGACGCCATAAGAAGTGTTTAGTATTTCACATTTAGTCAAAACGATTAAAATGTTCAACACTTATTGGGCATCGCCTATAACTGAATACTTCACGTGACATACATATGAGCGTCAGGGCTCAAATAAGTGCTTAGCACTTTTACATAAAAAGAAAAGGGCTGAACAAACAGAGCCCAAATAAGCGCTTAGCACTTTTGAATAAAAAAATGACTAAGTAGACTAAGCCCAAATTGGCTAAGTCTCTGAAGTTTTCTCGCAGCTGAGCCCAAATACTTTTTTGCTGGATCTTAAGCAAAAATTATCCTAGAATGTTGTTAAGTTGATTTTAGTCTCAAATAAGACTAACGCATCCTTAGCAAGAACAAACTGAGCTCAAATGCTCACGTATAGATTTGAGTTGATCTTAATCTCAAACTAGATTAGCGGTCCTTAAAGAAAACAAAAATATTTCTGAACTGAAGGAATATGAAACCTAAGTTCAAAACTCCGTCAAGCAAATCCTTGACCCAAACCCAAATCTATATACGGATTTGGACTGATCCGCGCCTTACGGGCGACGACATAAACTAGTCTCCGTATACAATCCACGGGCAACCTAAACAAACAAAAATACACACGACACAAAGTGAACTGCCGGGACAGGAGAAAGCGGTTATCGCAATGCGGCAACGTAATTAACTGCAGGGGTTTGCGCCTGCAGGAAAGAACGTCCCCACAATAAAAAAAACCCTCACAAATGAGAGGGAATCTGACAAAGACTGCTACAACGGTCGTATCTGTCCAAACCTCCGATATATGGTACTATAAATCAACTTGGTATTTTCGGAGAGGTGGATAGAGAAGTCCAAATAGCATCTGCCTCCAGATTCAGGCAAGACGATCCATCCCGGTTTGTCTCTGTTTCCGGCGGTGAACAGGTTTTGGCATGCCCGGTGAGACTTTTTCTCTTTCCACTCCACACTTCGTATATTGTATTTCACGAACAAAATCGCGGTTCGCTATGGTTGCCTTTGGATTCGCAGTACTAAAATTTGGTGTCTTGCTCCTGTGTAGAGAAAATCGATGGTTTCCAACTACACCTCTCGCAACAGCAATTCTCGCTCCACCCCAACTGGAGGAGTGACCTACGGGCGGCGGTCTCTATCTTTTCAATGCTGGTGGGGCAAGTAACATAAGCCACTACTGAATTGTTCTTTGGGACCATGATCCCACCAATGAGTTTCGGTGCCTCAGCGCCGCAGGAGGAAGCTCCCAAGAGGTCGGTCTTTGATCGACTGGCGACCGCAACAGCCCCTCTCAATGGGCCTTCCAAATTTGGTGTCTCGGTCTTCAACAGGCTGAGCAAAAGCTCGAACGGCCCGCAAAGAGACTCATGATATCTGAAGGGGATGTCCCAAAACGGATAGCCCTCCCAACTCCTGCTACGGGTGAAGCCGTCAAAAGCGCTTTCCCTATCAGAAAATCGGTCTTTGAAAGATTGGTTGTTTCTCCCCAAACTTCAATCAGGACGTCGGTCTTCAACAGGTTGACACCAACAGCAGCCCCTCAGTAAAGCCAGGGGCAAGAAGAAGCTTCCTCCAAAACTGAGGCGGTCCCTTCTGGAAGGCACGCTCAACGACTCCACTGGCGCCGAGCGAGAAAAGCTGGGGGCAACTCTTCCTCTGGACTTACTCCACCAGCTCCAATAGTGGAAGTTAACGCTGCTGTTACAACTGGAAACAGTTTTGATCCGCTTAAGAAGGTGTGAAAGAACTATCCAACGGCGGTGCTGAAGAAATCACCCCTGCCTGCAGAAGTCACAGTACAGGCAAAGCCAGAGCAGCAGCATCAGCGGCTCTCCTCCTAAATTCATATGGTCTGACGAAAAAGTCCAGGACTCCGTGATTGATCAAAACTACTCTCGTCAACCGAAGAAATTGAAGGCTCGGCAAAAGGAAGGCCACTCCTTCGTCATACAGCGGGGGACTCCTTCTATACAGGTGCTTGTCATAACGGCTCCTTCAACTTCAACCTCCCACAAAAGGATGAGGTCGGAGAAAATCCCACCACCTATGGAAAATTCCAAAGGTGATGGACCCAAACGATCCAAGTCTGGGGGCATGATCATACATACGGTCTGCATGGCTTCCGGAAAATAAGAAGGCCGTGCTTCCGTAGGTTATCGACCGCAAACTCGGTCGCTGACAAAACCTCAGAAGTAACAACAAAAGCTCCAGGAGATGCTGACCAAAATGGCAGCACTTACCGGACAGAAAGAAAGTCCGGACAAAGAGGCCGAACATCGCCATAAGCAGGAGACTGATACAGAGTTCCTGCGAAGGGTGCTTGAAAGAAAAGATAAAGAAGCAGCTGAACAAGCCGCTAACATGAAGCAGATGTCGCTCTTGTTTTAGGATATGGTTGGAATGATGATCCAGCCAGAACCCCCAGCCAAGAATTCATCGATAATCATCGAGGATGACAAAAGGGAATCATCAAACTCTCTTCCGGTTTTATCAACAGCCAAAGAGGAAACGATATTCAAGACTGCTCTTGATGATTATATAGCTCAACAAATAAGAGCTCATCAAGCTAATGAAGAGGCTGGCCAAATCGTTGGAACTGGGCGACCGTATCCAGGCCGGTATGATCAAATCAAGTACCCGCCGGGATATACGATCCCCAAGTTCCATGTATACAAAGGAACATGCAACCCCTATCAGCACGTCGTGCAGTTCAGAGCTCTGTACGGCAACACCGGAGGCGATGATAAACTGTTGCTTCGCCAGTTTGTTGGCAGCCTGTTAGAAACGGCCTTTGAATGGTACTCGGAGCTCCTAAATAACTCCGTAAAAACATTCATGGAGATGGAACTGCTGTTCACACAACGTTTCTCCAGTGCATGCGAGCGCATCCCGATTATGGCATTAATCAATACCAGGGTAAGGTCAGGAGAAACTTGGGTCCAATACGCGATCCAGTGGCAGAACCTGTGGTCTAAATGCGAACAACGCATTGAAGAATCTCCCACCATAGGTATGTTCATCGAGACCCTAGATCCTCAAACGACTGTGTCCCAGTTCATGACATTCTTCAAACCAACGACCTTCTAGGCTTTGATCGACAAACTGGCCTAAATGGACCAGATGGGCCACGGGACTTCCTCCTCAAATAAGGACCCTTGAAATAACAAGGGTAAAGGGAAAGCGGCCTTCATTGCCAATACGCAACAACAACCGAGTGGCCCAAAACTGGCTGTTCGCCAAAACAACGCGCGTCCGTGCCCGTCCTTAGAAGAAAGACTAGGACGCGCTTACTCGTTTCTCCGCGATAAGACGAGGAGAATATTTGAATTGGCAGTGCGCAACAAACTCATCACATTGCCAAACCCACAGTGTCCACCGCAACCCGGCTACGTCAATAACCCTAATTACTGCTCCTATCACAGAACGGTGAGCCACCCAATTGAGAATTGCTGCGTCTTCAAGAACTGGGTCGAGGACCAGTATCAACATGGGAAATTCACACTGTCTGACAACTGGAGGGTAAACCTATCACATAAGAACACTCCTCAAAAGGTGGATGCGCCGGGGGCATCATGCTCGCTCGTGGAAGAAACTCTATGGGAAGTCGTTCTTTCAGCTAAAACCAAAAGATTGTTGAAAGATCTACAGGCATGTACAACAGTCAGGTGGAAAAGCCCACTTGAACCCGAAATCATCGAAGGGATGCTGAAACCACGTCCCGTACCGAAAGTCGTTGACAAATGGAAAAATCCCCAAGTCAAGCCTCCGAAGTCTTCAAAGAAAAAGAAGAAGACCAAGAAGCATGTGCAGCCTGCCGAGTATGACGACAAGCGCACAGACCTACAAAAGTACATTGACGCGCTGGATGAGTATAACCAGAAGGCACGGAAACCAGTCACGCTCGAAGAGTTCCTCAAGTATATTCTTGAGAACGAAGATAGTGACAATGATGAGGAAAATGACTCATCAGAAGAAACCGAACACTATGTAGCAAGTTGCCACATGGTCTCCCATTCGTCATTAAATGACGAAGAAACTCCCTCGGCGTTAGAAAACAATGCAGAGGAACTGGGGGAAGGATCGGCACTAAAATCCCCGAAACTGCCAGAAGACCCATCGATATGCTGTTAAACGAAGGCTTTCGAAAAAGCAAAGCTGACCGAGAACGTGAAACAGCCATATACGAAAAGGCTAAGCGTCAGCGTTATACGAAAAGGCTAAGCGTCAGCGTCAGGATGAAAAAGCTGCGGCGAGAATGAGTCGTAAAGTACTCCAACCAAACCAAAGTATACCTGCAACAAATAAGAGCAGGATCAAAGCGGAGAAGCGGTTTGCCAAAGTCCTGTCATTGGGAATGAAGCCGCCACCTTTCGTAGGAAACACTCCCGAGGTCATATGCCTCGACGGAGGGGATTCCCATCCAAACTACTGCCTATATCATCGGAGGGTTACCCACCCCACCAAAGAATGCAGTACCTTCAGGAAGTGGTGAAAAGGATATGTTGCCCATCAAAAATGTCACGCCCCGCTTTCCAGTAGACGAAAACGGTGACATGGCAGGCCGCAACGTATTTACTAAGAAATAAATACGTTAAGCGTAATTAAGCAATATATCAAATGCACAAGAATGACAAGAGTATTAAAATAAAATATCAACTTTATTTACATTCATTTTTACATACAACCGTTTGAAAATGAAAAGATACAATGATAATAAGCAGTGCCTAAACAATGGCATACAGGAAAGTAAGTATAAGGAACTAGAAGTCAGGCTGTACCGCAAGCTGGTCTAAGTCCTCCTGGTTAGGCTCGGTCTCCTGATAGTACTGTCCTCCTGACGAACATTCCAAAGAAAGAAATAGAAAGGAATGTCGTCAGCGAACTAGCGCTCGGTAAGTCCCAAAGAAGAAAGAGAATATAACAAATAATGTGAAAAGAACAGGTAAGTTGTGTATGATTGATTACCGGTAAATGATGGTTATTATAACGTGGTTGTTTTTAGCTTGGTAAAGAAAGTATTCATGTATACGGGAGGAGTCCATCTTACCCCGTGGACTATGGTAACATGTAGTACAAGGCCCCGTCATAACTCACGGGACAACGGCACATGAATTCATGTAGGTGTCTTTTAAGTGACCTCTCGTGCCACGATATACATTCCGTACCAATCTACCCCTTTATCCCCGCGTATTGTATTGTATAAATTTTGTTTTCAAGTCTTGCCGAAACCATGGATACAAAAATATTCAAGTATTCATGTTCGGGATGTAATCAAGTACTAAAGCAGTCAAGTCAAGTTATAACCATGGTTCGGTCAAGTCTAGTCAAGTATACATGTTTGATATTGATGTTTAGATTCAAGTATTCATGTTCATGATCAAGTATTCATGTTTGATTTTTGGATTTAGGTTTGAATTGGAATCGGACCGAGTCAGACTCTTGTAAACTGATTTAGCTCTTGAATTAGGTTCGGGGGTCATCGGTAACTGCAGCACATGGACGACAGGATTTGTGTCTTTCTCCAATACAATTACCATTGATAACTCCGTTAAGTTGTCTAACTTAAATAGGCAAGCACTCACTTGCTCTGACTCCCTGGGGCTCAAGAGAATTGATCCCGTTTAAACCCATATTTACTAAAGTCCTTAAAATATTGTTTTTATATAACTCGAGGTTTTTTTTATGAAAAATATATTTTTAATATAGTAAAAAATAAACCTCGAGGGTGATTAGTATTACTTAGGGTTGTCATGAGCATGGATTTTAAGTATTGGGTATTTTAGAGATAATTACTTAGCTTGGAAAGTCCATGGTATTTTATTGTAAAACTTGCCTTTTTGGTATCTTGATGGTATTTTATTGACATTTGTTAATCTTTTCATTTTTGAAAAACATAGGTTTATTATATTTTGAAAATATGGATTTGCAATTTTATATAATTTTAATTTTAAAAATATTTTTATTTTATTTAGAAAAATCGTATTTCTTAAAAATCGTATTTAAATCCTTTCGAGATCGAATGCTCCGTGAGGAGGTTTGCATCTCGCTCTACTAGCCCAAGAATGTGCGATAATCCGCACCATCTATTAGCGGGTCTCTTAAAGAGAGTTGTAGATGCGTAATCGCAAAGGTTATGAAATACCGCTTTAAAAAAATCCTGTTTTTAAAGTTATGTGGTTTTTTATTGTAAATTTTTCTTCGAAACAAAAATATATACAATGAGTATCGTGCTATGAAACCAAGTGTGCATATAGGATAGGTCGTTACCCCGTGAAGTTTTTCTAAAGGTATTGTTTTAACAAATACTAAAAGAGGTGTTTATAAAGTTCAAGATATTTTAATGAAAAAGTTCTACTATTGTTGTTTCACATGAGAATTTTGATAAAATTTGATTCTAAACATTAGGGTTTAAGATTACAAGTATTGTGTAAAAACTTGGTTGATCAAAGAATAAAGTAGAAGGAGTTTCTAGGGTTTAGAAAAAGGATATCGGTATTAACTCCACTCACCAATATAAGTTTTAAAAATGGAATTTCAATGAAGAGAAAGAGAGATTGGGAGGTACTTACGTTTATAAATCTCAAAGAGAGGTTGAAGAAGAGGGGATGAGCTTCGTGGTGTTGCGGGAGCTCCAGAATAGGCTTCGGTCTTCGTCGGAACCAACTTGTTTGCTAACTTCTCTTTACTTCACTTGCACTAGAAACTTTTTAGAGAGTTTTGGCTAGAATTTTCAGAATGGTGCTGAGTCGAGGTAGGGGATGGTATTTATAGTGGAGAATTAGGGTTTGGGAATTAAAAGTGTGGATTAAAAGTATTAAAATTGTGATAAATTATGAATTGAAAGGTCTCTTTTTGATTGCAGGAAAATCAAACAGTGAAGAAGAGTTAGGGGTAGGTGAAGAGACGAGTGTGCAAAGCTCGGGCTTCAATGGGCTTTATCCAACCATCCCCGCCGGTTTTCCTTCAAGTTTGGCCGGTCGATCTCGAGGCATTTGCCTCGAGATTCGTGCCACTTGATTAACCCTATGTTTAAACCGTTTTTCCCATGTTTGATTTTTCCGAACTTTTCATTTCTCCGTGTATTGCACGTGAAATCTTTTGAGCTTACAAAAAGTTTAAAAAATCAGAAAAAATAATTGTGCCTGATGGGAATCGAACACAGGGGCTACTTCACAGCAGTGCAATGCTTTACCAGTGAGCTACAAGTTGTTTCTTGCTGTTATTTAACAAAATTGACTTATAACTCAAACTCAGGCTATAAACTCATTTTTGTACATTAAAATGGAAAATTCAGTACAGTAAATTCAGAGTCGTTACATTCTACCCTCCTTATAAAAATTCCGTCCTCGAAATTTACATTTACATAAGGACTAATTTTCAAATAGGTAAGGGTATCTTACACGCATGTCTTCTTCTCGTTCCGATGTTGATTCTCCTGGAGAATCCTTTCTCCACATCACTCGGACCAAGTTTACTTCCTTATTTCGTAATGTCTTCACCTTTCAGTCCAGGATCTCAACCGGTTGTTACTCACAGGTTAGATCAGTATGTACTGTGAGCTCTGAGTGATCAAGTATGTGGCTAGGGTCACTCACATATCATCATAGCTGGGATATGTGGAACACGTTGTGCACTCCTTCCAATGAGGGTGGTAGTGCTAAACGGTATGCTACTTCTCCAACTCGTTCGAGTATGTCGAACGGTCCTTTGTATCTTGGACTTAACTTACACCTCTTGCCAAAGCAGATCACTCCTCTGTTTGGAGAAATCTTTAGGAAAACATGGTCTCCTGATTGGAACTCCAGATGTCACCACTTTGCATCTGCCCAATGTTTCTGTCGGTCTTATGCTATACACATTCTTTACCTGATCGTGCGAACTACGTCCACAGTTGCCATGATCATCTTTGGTCCAAGGAGTTCACGATCTTCGATGTCGTCCCAACTTAGTGGTGAACGACACTTTCGTCTATAAAGTACTGCGAATAGTGTCATTCTAATGCCTGCCTGATAGCTGTTGTTGTATGAAAACTCCACAAGGTGTAGGCGATCTTCCCACGAACCTCCGAAGCCTAACATACAAGCTCTTAGCATGTCCTCCAGAATATGAATTGTTCGCTCGGACTGTCCGTCAATTTGTGGATGATAAGTCGTGCTGAAATTCAGACTCGTTCTCAGGCTAGCTTGCAGACTCTGCCAAAACTGTGATCAGAATCTGGTATCACGATCGGAGACGATGCAAACAGATACTCCATGTAATCTCACGATCTTCTGCATGAGTTTCATGGGTATCAAATATAGTACACTTTGAAGGTTTAAATCTTACTTTAGATTTATGCTTACCTCCATGTACTTCTATGCTAACGTCTCGGTTAATTGGCCAACTCGAAATGAAATAAAGTGAGCCGATTTGGTGAGTTGATCCACAATAACCCATACTGCGTCGTTACCCTTCGTGTTGCGAGGAAGGTCAGTCACGAAGTCCATGGTAATGTGCTGCCTTTTCCATTCTGGGATTGGTAACGACTGAAGTAGGCCAGCAGTTCTGTGATATTCAGCCTTCACTTGCTGACATACCAAACACTTGGCTACACTCCTTGCTACTTCGCACTTCATTCAATGCCACCAGTAGTATTGCCGTAGATCCTTGTACATATTTATACCACCGGGGTGTACAGATTAAGAAGAGCTGTGAGCTTCTTTTATCAACTCTTCTCGAACATGGCCAATGGGTACACATAATCGACTTCCATATCGTAAGGATCCATCTTCATGGATAATGAAGTCAGTTCGAAGTCCACTTTCTACTTATTCTCGGATCTTTTGTAGCTTGACATCATTTGCTTGAGCTGCCTTGATCTGATTGACAAGAGTGAACTCGTGTCACGCCCAGCTTCCCAGTGTATGGAGAAGAAGACGTGACGGGCACGCGACGTATTTACTCAGAAGTAAACACGTTGAGAGTAAATAAGCAATATAAATAAATGCACAAGTATAACAAGAGATATAATGTAACATCAAATTTTATTAACATTCATCTTTACAATACAACCGAAAAGGAAAGTACAAGGATATAAAGCAATGCCTAAACAGTGGCATACAAATGAAAAGGTAAGTACAAGTAAAGACTAGAAGTGTGGCTCCTCTGTGAACTGATCCAAGTCCTCCTGGCTGGGCTTGTCTCCTGAGAGTCGGGTCCTCCTAACGAACATTCCAAAGAAAGAAGAGACATGAATGTCGTCAGCGAACTAGCGCTCGGTAAGTCCCAAAGACAAGGGTGGAATAGAACAAGTAAAGAATATATGACTGGTAATTTATACAGGTATATGTTTGGTATACTAATGTAGTTGTTTGTAGCTTGATACAGAATATATCTGTGTATACGAGAGGAGTCCAACTATCCTGTGGACTATGGTAACATGTAAGTATAAGGCCCCGTCAAAACCCACGGGACAACGGCACGAGAGTTTATGTAGGTGTCTTTTAGTGTCCATCACCATGCCACTTTTAACACATTCCGTACCAATCTACCCCGTTAAAACCCCGTAATGTATTGTATTGAATTATAGTTATCAGACTTGCCGAGACCATGAATACAAGTTGTTCATGTAATCAGGTTTAGAATGTAAACAAGTAGTCATATAATCAAGTCAAGTTATAACCATGGTTCGGTCAAGTCAAGTTATGTTTGCATATTAATCTTGTTCTGGTATTCAGGTTCAGGTTCAAGTATACATGTTGGTATATTAAATTTATGTTGAATTGGATTCTGATTTGGATTAGACCCAGATTGATTTGGACTCAGACTTGAGTCGGACACTTAGAATTGATTTGGATCCTGAATTAGGTTTGGGAGTTATCGGTAACCACTGCACATGGACGGCAAGATTTATGTTTTTTTCTAAGACAATTACCATTGATAACCCCGTTAAGTTTTTTTTATCTTAAATAGACAAGCACTCACTTTCTCCGACTCCCTGAGACTCAAGAGGATTGATCCCGCTTAAACCTATATTTACTAAAGTTATTAATTATAATTTTATATAACTTGAGGGGGTTTTATGAAAAATAATTTATATACTTTCAAAATAAACCTCGAGTATTTATTTATATATTTAGGGTTTTCATGGATGTAACTTTTAAGATTTGAGGTATTTTAATGAATATTAACTTAGCTTGAATAGTTCATGATATTTAAGTGTAAAACTTGCCTTTTGGATAACTTGAGAGTATTTTGATGAAACCTGTCATTCTTTGATTTTATAGAAAACATGGAATTTTATTATATCTTGAAAATATATGGTTTGATAATATTTATATAATATTAAAAATTAATTTTATTATTAATTAGAAAATCTCGTTTTTCTTAAAAATCGTATCAAAAATCTTTCGAGACTGAATGCTCCGTGAGGAGATCTGCATCTCGCTCTACTAGCCCGAGAATGTGCGATAATACATATCATCTGATAACGGGTCCCCTAAAAAGGGTTGTAGAGGTATAATCGCAAAGAGTTTTTGATAATACAATTCAAACAAAACCGGGTTTTTATAGTTCATGGTATTTTAATGAAATATTGTATTAAAAGTATGATCAAGGTATATCGTGCTATGTAAACATGTGTGTATGTGAAGGGTAGGTCATTACCCCGTGATATTTTTCTAAAGGTAAGTACAAACAAAGGGAAAATGACGTATATAAAGTTCATGGTATTTTCATGTAAAAGTGGGATTTAAATTATTTAACATGATATTTTAGAGTGAACGCTATTTCTAAATATTAGATTCATGGTTATAAACATAAGGTAAGAGTTTGCATGAAAGTTATGGAAAAAAATAATGAAATTTTTAGGTTTTAGAATAAGATATTGGTAGTAACTCCACTTATCGACATGTTTTATAAAGAGAACTTTTTAAAAAGAAAGGGTAGAATGAGGAGGAACTTACTAGCTAGAAGGGTAGGAAAGAGGTAGAAGGAGATGTGGTAGCCTTCGTGGAATCGCGGGGTCGCCGGAACTTGTTCGATTCCTCGTCGGAAGTGGTCTTTGGCTAACTCCACTTGTACTCTTCTTATACTTAGAAATATTTGATAATTTTGGCTAGAGATTTCAGAAAGAGGAGGAGATAGGGTATGGGGTTGTATTGATAGTGTGGAATTAGGCTTTTAGAATTGAAAGATTGAATTAAAATATATTAAAATTTTAATTTAAAGATGAAATAGAATTCTCTGTTTAATTTTAGAGTAAACAAACAGTGCAGAGATAATAAGGGTAGGCCAAAGGTTTTATGTGCAGAACACGGGGACTTTTTGCCTACGGATGACCGTCGGCGCCGGCCCATCAAGGGATCTCGCCGGTCCAATAGTGGAGGAGGGGGCTCGTTGGATCTTGGTCACGTGTCCTACTCGCTGTTAATAAAATTGTGCACATGTTTATTTTTCCTGTCTTTTCATTTTTATGTGCAGTGCACGTGTCAACTTTTGGGCTTCCAAAATGTTTAAATGAAAATTCAGAAAAAAATAATATGTGCGTGAGGGGATTCGAACACAGGGGCTACGTCACAGCAGTGCAAGGCATTACCAATGAGTTACAAGTTGTTTCTTACCGTTCTTAAACAAAAATAACTTATAAATTGTACTCATGCTTGCAAACTCCATTCTGTACATTAATTTAAAAATTTTCGTACAGGAAAATCAGAGTCGTTATAACTGGACATGTAAATTCATCAAATCTGAAGCGTTACTGGCGTAACTACTTCGATTGCCAATCTGTGCAATTCTTGCTGTAGATTCCACTGAGCGTTGAGATTCATTGTTAATGGTCGGCAGCTAAGTGCATCAGAAACTACATTCACCTTCCCAGGATGATACTGTAGGTTGATGTCGAAATCCGCCATGAGTTCTAGCCATCTTCTCTGCCACATGTTTAATTCTTTCTGAATAAATACATACTTCAGACTCTTGTGGTCAGTGTATATATCCTCTCGTTCTCCCAGAAGATAGCGGCGCTAAATATTAAGTGCGAAGATGATGGCTGCCAACTCCAGATCATGTATTGGATAGTTGCGCTAATGAACCTTCAGTTATCTTGATGCAAAAACCACAACTTTTCTAAGCTTGTGTAGAACATATCCTAATCCTTTACCGGACGCATCACAATGCACAACGAATCCTCCAGATTGATCCGGTATTATAAGGATAGGAGCAGAAATTAGCCTTGAGTTGAGTTTTACAAAAGCATTTTCACATGCTTCTGACCACACGAATACTTCATCTTTACATGTGAGCTTGGTCAGGGGTGCTGCAATTTTTGAAAAGCCTTCAATGAATCGTCGGTAGTATCCTGCTAATCCCAAGAAACTTCGTATATCTTTCACTGTCTTTGGTGTCGGCCATTCGCTGACAGCTGACACTTTAGCTGGATCTACTGAGATTCCTTCGTCTGAAACGATATGTCCGAGAAATCCGACTTGATCTAGCCAAAATTCACACTTGCTGTACTTGGCATAGAGCTGATGTTGTCGCAATGTCTTCAAGACAATCCATAAATACTTGGCGTGTTCTTTCCGATTCTTTGAATACATCAGGATGCCGTCGATGAAGATGACAACGAACCTGTCTAAGTACTCTCGGAAAACTTGGTTCATCGGGTTCATAAAGATGGCTGGCGCATTGGTCACTCCAAAAGGCATTACGAGATATTCATAATGACCATATCGAGTCCTAAACGCCGTCTTCAGAATATCGGACTCTTTGACCTTCACTTGATGATAACCCGAACGAAGATCTAGCTTCGAAAATGCACAAGACCTACTTAGCTGATCGAAAAGATCATCGATGCGCGGTAGTGGATACTTGTTCTTGATCGCCACTTTGTTCAGAGCTCGATAATCCACACACATCCAGTATGAACCTTCTTTCTTTTTCACGAGTAATACTAAAGATCTCCAGCTTGAAGTACCGGGACGAATCCAACCTTTCTTCAGGAGTTCATCCAACTGAATGCAGATCTCCTTCAATCCTTCTGGACTTAGCCGGTACGGAGCTTTGATTATAAGTTGTGCACCAGGTTGTAAATTAATGCTGAATTCAAGAGCTCGATTGGAAGGCAAACCTGATATATCTTCCGGGAATACATTCTCGAACTCTCAAACTACCTCTGGCTTCGATTCTTATGCTTGTAATGCTGCAATCACTGCCTTCTTTAGTTTTTCTTTGTAGACGCTAGGTTCTAAGGTACGGACTCCACTCTTGAAATAGAACACTGGATGATCTGGTATTTCGAACACTACCTTCCTTTGGCGACAGACAATGGTAGCGAAGAAAGTTCCCAGCCAGTCCATTCCCAAGACTACATCAAAGTTCGGTATGTCCAACACCTTGAAGTTCGCATAAAATTCTCTACTGCAGACGACCACTGGACATAGATCGTATCCCATAGATTCTTTTAGAATGCCGTTCCCTGAACTGACATTCTAGCTGGATACTAGCGGTTTAACTGGAATCGCATGAGTTCGGACGAATCGTTGCGACATAAAGCAATGTGATGCTCCAGTGTCGAAGAGAGCTAGAGCAGGTAGGGAGGCTACTAGTATAGTACCTAAATTGTGTGAGTTTGGGTTCAGATTTAGAAAAAAGTATAGTGATATACAAGGATTGAAAAGGTTTGAAAGGATTGGGAATTACCAGTGGTGACTTGGCCCGTGGCTTCAGCCTCCTTGACCGTCATTGTGAAAGCCTGAAGTCGTGGTGCATTCCTCCTTACTGGAGGCACATTCCTCTATCCTTGGGGCACGTTTGTCTGCCCTTGAGGCACGTTTCTCTGGGCCTGATGGAACTAACTGTAACAACTCCAATTTTAGTATACAAAAATTTGTTTAAAAGTTAAGGTATACTTGGGGTATTTGCATTTACTGTGAGTACTATAAGTAATTGTTTTGATTTTTAATAGCAAGAAGGAGTTTGTAGCTCATTGGTAATACCTTGCACTGCTGAACCAAAGCACCGGAATTCAAATTCTATCCCCCACATTATTTTTAATATTGATTTCTTTTAAATTTTTAGAATCCCAAGAGTCTACACGTGCTAAACCCGTAAAACCAAAGGTCACACTAAAAACAAACTACCCAATTGTGCTAACCAGACGACGACGGACCTTCAACGGCGAGCCCCGGCCCGACTCGGCCGGCGAGGCCGGGTTGACTTGGCTGAATCCGAGTTGACCCTTCATGAAACTTGTGGCTCTTTGTCTTCTGGAAACTCTTGTATACTTTAAATTTCCTGCACATGAACAGAACTCTTTAAAACCCCATTAAACCATATTTTTAATACAATTTTTAATACATTTTTAATACAACCTTTCACCTACCCTAACCCTAGTTTTACCCTATAAATACCACCCCTAAACACACACCCCTCACTCACAATTCTGTCCAAACTCTCAAGAAAACTCTGTAGAATTTTAGTGTGCAATTGGAGTTAGCAAGGGCGAAGCTCTGGCGAATTTCCGACAACGATCCGAGAAGCTCCCGGCGATGAAACGACACACCGGCGCCTCCTAGATCTTCCTCTCCCTCTTCTCTTGAATCTAAACCCGTAAGTCCCATCTCTCTCCTCTCTAATCTATTCTTAAAACTTCTTTTTCTAAAACCCGACGGAAGCGGAGTTAAATCCGACTTCCGATTCGATTTTCTTTGTAAGGTTCAATTTTCCTTAACACAGCAATATTAAACTCTTACATCTTGACTATTAATTATTAACAAAACATGTTGAACAAGTTTCATAGCAAAATATTTCATCTTGTAACTTTTACCGCTCTTTTTCAGTAAAATACCATGTAGTATAGTTTCGACTTTAGAACATCATTAATCTTTCTATACCTTAATAGATCACGAGGTAATGACCTACCTATTCACAACGCTCATATGCAACATAGCACAATACCTTATGGGAAATATAGATTCGGGAAATACCGTTTTACATAAAACTACCTTAAACTTAAAAAAAACATTTTCACAAGAATACGTATTTTTACAAATCTTTGCAAAGCGCCGCTACAACCCATTTTTGGGGAACCTGACTGGGATGGTGCGGATTATCGCATATCCCTGGGCTTAGTAGTGCGTGATTCAGACCTCCGCAAGGAGTATTCGGTCTCGAGAGATTTAAAATACAAATATCTTAAGGAAATGAGATTTCTAGAAAATAATAGATTAAAAAAATATTTTTATAAATATATAAATATATATGTATTATCAAAATATCTATTTTTGTTTTAATATCAATATTCCAACTTTTCTAAGTCAAAAGAATCAACTTACATGAAAATACCATGAAATTCAATACAAGTCAACACTTTACAATTAAATACCATGTATTATGAAAAATAGGTTATTTTCACTAGAAATGTCACATATATAAAATCCACATCTATGACAACTCTAAATACGATAATTAAATACTTGGGGTGTATTTTGAAAATTTTACAAAATTATTTTTACATAAAACCCCATCAAGTTCTATCAATTACCCTAAGGACCCAAGTAAACATAGGTTTTAGCGGGACCAGTCTCTTGAGCCTCAGGGAGCCGGAGATATGGGTGCTTGCCTATTTAAGGTAGACAACTCAACAAATGGTGTTATCAACATAGTAATCGTCTTTGAAAAAGACACAAATCCTGCCGCCCATGTGCAGCGGTTACCGATAATATCAAAACAATTAGGACTTCAATTTCTTTTCTAATTGTTCTGACTCAGACTGGGTCTCATTATAAATAATCTGACTTGAATATGATTCAAGTACAATCTACAATACTGCAATTTAATATGAATCCATGAATCCTTATATTCAATCTAATCTGTATTGACTGAACCGAACCATGGATATACTTCTATTTACATGATTCTCCAGTTACATCCATGATTCTCCAGTTACATTCATTTACTGATATCATGGTTTCGGCAAGTCATCCAATTATATAATCTATATTACAAGACAATACAATACAAACAATACAAACAAGACATCACGAGATTTAAGGGGTAGATTGGTACGGAAGGTGTTAGAAGTGGTACGGGACTGCAAGATTTAAGACACCTAGTGAATACAACGCCGTTGTTCCGGGCTTTCTAACGGAGCCTTGTACTACATTTGCCTTTAGTCTCTGGCATATAGAGACTCCTCTCATATAGACTGGCATCCTTCTGTACCAAGCTACAAACAACAGCGTTAACACTAAATGCAATATTATAACAATATAATACAACTTTAAAAGTTACACACTCTCTCTCTGTCTATTCTACTTCTCCCTTATATTTGGGACTTACCGAGCGATTGATCACTGACGACATTCTTTCTCTTTCTTCTTTGGAATGTTGTCAGGTGATCTGGATACTCAGGAGATCGAGCCCACCAGCGAGGACTTGGATCAGCTAGCCTACGACCCAGAGCTTTAGATTCATTGTACACATTTCATTTCAGTACTTTTCATTTTGTTATGCCACTGTTTAGGCATCGCTTTATCCCATTTACTTTTCCATGTTTTGTAAAAAGAATGTTAATAAATAAAGTTATTGTTTCATTACATTTGTCTCTTGTGTACATTTTTTTTATATTGCTTAGTTACGCTTAGCGTAGTTACTTCAGAGTAAATACGTAGCAGCTTCGTCGCGTTCTCTGCCCGTATACCGGGAAGCGGGGCGTGACATGTTTTGTTGGAGGCCCATGCAGATCCGAGCTGTATGGAACCCTACCACACAGTTCTGTTCTGCGTGACAACCTAAGTAATATAACATAAGAACCAGCAAATGAAAACATTCTCTACAATTCATACTCCTTAAATCTTATCATTTCATATACTTTGAATCTGTCATAACCCAAATTTTTCTTCAAGGTTATGGATTCCCCGAACAATACCAACACCAATTTCAACAACACTCCACCACCACTAACAATCACACCTGCCGTCCCTGCTCCGATCAACGAGCAGACGGTTCTGCTGGAGGCAATCCGCAGCCTCCTGGAAGGATAGCGGCAGCAGACTGCTCTTTTAATGAACCGTCCCGAGGCAGAAGCACCTGGGGTGAAGCAATTCAGGGCTCTGCACCCCAAACAGTTCTCAGGAAAGGAAAGCCCACTGGAAGCTGAGGAATGGGCTCAAAGAATCGAAGATGATCTGGCAGCGGCACAAGTGCCAGAGGGAGCTTGGGTCCGTGTTGCGAAACTGCAACTCATGCACAATGCACGAAATTGGTGGAAGGCGGAAGAAAACCATCTTGAACAACCCATCGAATGAAAGACTTTCCGCGACATGTTCGACGCTAAGTACTTCCCTGAGACTGCCAGGTTCGACATGGAACAACAGTTCATCCATCTGCAACAAAGTTCGATGTGGACCAAGTCAGTAGATGAGTATGACGCTAAGTTTACCATGCTCAGTCGGTAAGACATGTCTCAATAATTCGAATTTTTAAATATCATATATTACACAGCTAACACAATACTTTAACAGATTTGCAGAACACCTGATACCGACGGATGAGATCATAGCCCGTCGATTTCAACAAGGTTTGGATTCGGAGATCCAGGCTGCACTAGCCACATGAGATTTTCCGACTCATGAATCGGCTCTGAAAGCTTCCCGCCGTTATGAGGCAGTGGTAAAGGCGAGGGGCAGACCTCAATCTGCAGGAATTAAGCGCCCTGTCAACCAGATGACAGGAGGAGCCTTGTCAAGACCACCTTTTGTGCCAAGGAGACCGGGAGTACCGAACAACCGTCCTAGCCCAGCCTTTTATAACTACTGCAAGAGAGATGGGCATATGATGAAGGACTGCCGGCGAGCCAACCGTCTTTGCTTAGTCTGAGGCTCAGCTACTCATGGTATTGAGTCTTGTCCCCAAAGATAAAATCCATATGTTGCACCCAGGCCAGCAATCACTTATCAGCAGAGACCAGCCCTTCAGGCGCCTGCTCCCAGACTCGCTCTCCCTGCTCCACCACTTAGAGGACCACCTACTGCACCTCCTCCTCCTCAGTTCCATCAAGCTCAACAGAACGTTACGAGGAATGCTCTTCAGGCCAGGAGGAATGTACCACGGCGACATGCTTTCACGATGACCGTGGAAGAAGCTGAGGCCACTGGCCAAGTTATCACTGGTAACCCTTTTCTTCTCAAACTTTTCTTTCAGTCTTAATACCTATCCACAAATTTTCTTATACCTAAAACATATCCCACATACCTTAGGTACAATCTTAGTAGCCTCACTTCCTGCACTAGCACTCTTCGATACTGGAGCATCTCACTGCTTTATGTCGCAACGGTTCGTCAGAACTCACGCGACTCCAGTCATACCGCTTGTATCCAGCTGGAATGTCGGTTCAGAAAATGGCGTTCTAAAGGAAACAATGGGATACAACTTGTATCCAGTAGTCGTCTGCAGCAGAGAATTCTACGCTGACTTCAAAGTGCTGGACATACCGAACTTCGATGTGGTTCTAGGTATGGATTGGCTCGGAACCTTTTATGCTACCATCGATTGTCGTCAAAAGAGGGTAGTATTTGAGATTCCAGATCATCCGGTCTTCTATTTCAAAAGTGGAGACCGTACCCTGGAGCCAAGTACATACAAAGCGAAGCCAAGGGAAGCAGTAATTGCAGCAACTCAAGCAGAGGAAGAATCAAGGCCAGAAGTAGTTCGAGAGTTCGACGATGTGTTTCCTGACGATATATCAGGTTTGCCTCCCGATCGAGCTCTTGAGTTCAGCATTGATTTAGTACCAGAAGCACAACCGGTGATCAAAGCATCTTATCGTTTAAGTCCGGAAGGTTTGAAGGAAGTCCGAACTCAGTTGGACGAATTATTGGCGAAAGGATGGATTCGTCCCAGCACTTCAAGTTGGGGATCACCTGTATTACTCGTGAAGAAGAAGGAAGGTTCATACAAAATGTGTATTGATTATAGAGCCTTGAACGAAGTAACGATTAAGAACAAGTATCCGCTACCGTGTATCGACGATCTATTCGATCAGCTAAGTGGATCTTGTGTTTTCTCTAAATTAGATCTTCGTTCAGATTATCATTAAGGTGAAGGTCAAGGAAGCTGATATTTATAAAACGGCTTTCAGAACTCGTTATGGACATTACGAATTTCTTGTGATGCCATTTGGAGTGACCAACGCACCAGCAATATTCATGAACCTGATGAATCAAGTTTTCCGGGAGTACTTAGACAGGTCCGTTGTCATCTTCATCGACGACATCTTGGTGTATTCCAAGAGTCGGAAAGAGCGTGCCGAACACCTACGAATTGTCCTGGAAACTCTACGACAACATCAATTATATGCCAAGTACAGCAAGTGCGAGTTTTGGGTAGATCAAGTTGGTTTTCTTGGACATATCGTATCAAGTGAAGGAATCTCAGTGGATCCAGCGAAAGTATCAGCAGTAAGCGAATGGCCGACACCAAAGTCAGTGAAGGACATTCGGAGTTTCCTGGGTTTAGCTGGATATTACAGAAGGTTTATTGAAGGCTTTTCTAAGATAGCAACACTTCTGACCAAGCTCACATGTAAAAATGAAGAATTTGTGTGGTCAGAAGCATGCGAACAAGGTTTCATAGAACTCAAGTCAAGGTTGACATCAACGCCTATTCTCGTTATACCGGACCAGTCTGGAGGTTTCGAAGTGCATTGTGATGCATCTGGTAAGGGATTAGGATGCGTTCTACATCAGTATGATAAGATTGTGGCTTATGCTTCAAGACAGCTGAAGACTCATGAGTGCAATTATCCGACGCATCATTTAGAGTTGGCAGCTGTCATTTTTGCTCTTAAGATTTGGCGTCATTATCTTCTTGGTGAACGAGTGAACATATACACATATCACAAGAGTCTGAAATATGTGTTTACTCAGAAGGAGCTTAATATGCGGCATAGACGATGGTTAGAACTCACGGCGGACTTTGACATCAACCTGCAATATCACCCAGGGAAGGTGAATATGGTACCTGAGGCCCTTAGTCGCCAACCATTAGCAATGTATCTCACCGCTCAGTGGAAGCTTCAACAAGACTTGTATCAGATGGAGATTGAAGTAGTCATGCCAGGTAACGCTTCAAGCTTGATGAATTTACAAGTTCAATCTACAATTGTCAATCAGATCAAAGCAGCTCAAGCGAGTGATGCTAAGTTGCAAAAGATCAGAGAACAAGTAGAGAATGGAGTCAGAACAGATTTCATCATCCATGAAGACGGATCTTTGAGATACGGCAACAGATTATGTGTACCAAAAGGTTCTGTTCGGGAAGAGTTAATGAAAGAAACTCATAGCTCTCCCTACTCAGTACACCCTGGAGGTACAAAGATGTACAAAGATTTACGTCAGAATTACTGGTGGCATGGAATGAAGCATGAAGTAGCCAGAAGCGTCGCTAAATGCTTGGTGTGTCAGCAAGTAAAGGCTGAACATCACAGGACAGCTGAACTACTTCAACCGTTACCTATCCCAGAATGGAAGTGGCAACACATCACAATGGATTTTGTGACTGCACTCCCTCGCAACACAAAGGGCAACGGTGCGGTATGGGTCATTGTGGACCGACTCACAAAGTCGGCTCACTTTATCCCATTTCGAGTTGGCCAATCAATTGAGACATTAGTAAAGAAGTACATAGAGGTAAGAATCTACTTAAGGTTTAAACTCTTTAAATATGTACTATCGCTGATACCCATAAACTCATACAGGAAATTGTGAGACTTCATAGAGTACCGGTCTGCATTGTCTCCGATCGTGACACCAGGTTCAGATCGCAATTTTGGCAAAGTCTGCAAGCGAGCTTGGGAATAAGTCTGAACTTCAGTACGGCTTATTATCCACAAACAGATGGTCAGTCTGAGCGAACTATTTGTATCTTGGAGGATATGCTCAGAGCGTGTATGTTAGACTTCGGAGGATCGTGGAAAGATCACCTACATCTTGTGGAGTTTTCATACAACAACAGCTACCAAGCAAGTATAGGAATGGCACCTTTTGCAGCGCTATATGGAAGGAAGTGTCGATCACCATTAAGTTGGGACGATATCGGAGATAGGGAATTTCTTGGATCTGAAATGATAGTAGCAACTGTTGATATGGTTCGTACTATCAAAGAAAAGATGCGCATAGCCCAAGATCGACAGAAGCACTGGGCTGATGCAAAGCGACGTCATTTGGAGTTCCAGCCGGGAGATCACGTATTCTTAAAGATATCTCCGAACCACGGAGTGATTCGATTTGGAAGATAGGGTAAGCTAAGTCCGAGATATATTGGACTGTTCTACATACTCGAACGAGTCGGTGAAGTGACATACTGCTTGGCACTTCCACCTTCATTCGAAGGAGTGCATAATGTGTTCCGCATATCCCAACTCAGAAGGTATGTGAGTGACCCCGGCCACATTCTCGATCATTTCGAACTCACTGTATAGCCCGACTTATCTTGTGAGCAGCAACCTGTGGAGATCCTGGACAGGAAAGTGAAGTCACTTCGGAACAAGGAAGTCAACTTGATTCGAGTGATGTGGAGAAAAGACACTCCAGGAGAATCGACTTGGGAAAGAGAAGATGAGATGCATGCAAGATATCCTCACCTCTTTTTAAACTAGTTCTTAAAATAAAATTTGTAAATTTTGAGGACGAAATTTTTGTAAGGAGGATAGATTGTAACAACTCCAATTTTAGTGTACAAAAATTTGTTTAAAAGTTAATTTATACTTGGGGTATTTGCATTTACTGTGAGTACTATAAGTAATTGATTTGCATTTTAATAGCAAGAAGGAGCTTGTAGCTCATTGGTAATACCTTGCACTGCTGAACCAAAGCACCCGAGTTCAAATCCCATCCCCCATATTATTTTTAATATTGATTTCTTTTTAAATTTTTAGAATCCCAAGAGTCTACACGTGCTAATCCCGTAAAACCAAAGGTCACACTAAAAACAAACTACCCCACTGTGCTAATCAGACGACAACGGACCTTCGACGGCGAGCCCCGGCCCGACTTGGGCAGGCGAGGCCAGGTTGACTCGGCTGAATCCGAGTTGACCCTTCATGAAACTTGTGCCTCTTTGTCTTCTGAAAACTACTGTATACTTTAAATTTCCTGCACATGAACAGAACTCTTTAAAACCCCATTAAACCATATTTTTAATACATTTTTAATACAACCTTTCACCTACCCTAACCCTAGTTTTACCCTTTAAATACCACCCCTAAACACACACCCCTCACTCACAATTCTGTCCAAACTCTCAAGAAAACTCTATAGAATTTTAGTGTACAATTGGAGTTAGCAAGGGCGAAGCTTCGTCGATTTTCCGACGATGATCCGAAGAGCTCCCGGCGACGAAACGACACACCGACGCCTCCTACATCTTCCTCTCCCTCTTTTCTAGAATCTAAACCCGTAAGTCCCACCTCCCTCCTCTCTAATCTATTCTTAAAACTTCTTTTTCTAAAACCCGACGGAAGCGGAGTTAAATTCGACTTCCGATTCGGTTTTTTTTATAAAATTCAATTTTCCTTAACACAACCATATTAAACTCTTACATCTAATCATTAACAAAATGTTGAACAAGTTTCATAGCAAAATATTTCATCTTGTAACTTTTACCGCTCTTTTTCAGTAAAATACCATATAGTATAGTTTTGACTTTAGAACATCATTAATCTTGCTATATATTTAAATAGATCACGAGGTAATAGCCTACCTCTTCACAACACTCATATGCAACATAGCACAATACCTTATGGGAAATATAGATTCGGAAAATACCGTTTTACATAAAACTATCTTAAACTTATAAAAAAAACCATTTTCACAAGATTACGTATTTTTATAAATCTTTGCAAAGCACCGCTACAACCCATTTTTGGGGAACCCGACTGGGATGGTGCGGATTTTCGCACATCCCTGGGCTTAGTAGTGCGGGATTCAGACCTCCGCAACGAGCATTCGGTCTCGAGAGATTTAAAATACAAATATCTTAAGGAAATGAGATTTCTAGAAAATAATAGATTAAAAAAATTATTTTTATAAATATATAAATATATATGTACTATCAAAATATCTATTTTTGTTATAATATCAATATTCCAACTTTTCTAAGTCAAAAGAATCAACTTACATGAAAATACCATGAAATTCCATACAAGTCAACACTTTACAATTAAATACCATGTATTATGAACAATAGGTTATTTTCACTAGAAATGTCACATATATAAAATCCACATCTATGACAACTCTAAAGACGATAATTAAATACATGGGGGTGTATTTTGAAAATTTTACAAAATTATTTTTACATAAAACCCCATCAAGTTCTATCAATTACCCTAAGGACCCTAGTAAACATAGGTTTAAGCGGGACCAGTCTCTTGAGCCTCAGGGAGCCGGAGATATGGGTGCTTGCCTATTTAAGGTAGACAGCTTAACAAACGTTGTTATCAACATGATAATCGTCTTTGAAAAAGACACAAATCCTGCCGCCCATGTGCAGCGGTTGCCGATAACATCAAAACAATCAGGACTTCAATTTATTTTCTAATTGTTCTGACTCAGACTGAGTCTCATTATAAATAATCTGACTTGAATATGATTCAAGTACAATCTACAATACTACAATTCAATATGAATCCATATATTCAATATAATCTGTATTGACTGAACTGAACCATGGATATACTTCCATTTACATGATTCTCCAGTTACATCCATTTACTGATATCATGGTTTCGGCAAGTCATCCAATTATACAATCTATATTACAAGATAATACAATTTTTAATATAATACAAACAATACAAACAAGACATCACGGGGTTTAAGGGGTAGATTAGTACGGAAGGTGTTAGAAGTGGCATGAGACTGCAAGATTTAAGACACCTAACCTGAATACAACGCCGTTGTTCCGGGCTTTCTAACGGAGCCTTGTACTACATTTGCCTTTAGTCTCTGGCATATAGAGACTCCTCTCATATAGACTGGCATCCTTCTGTACCAAGCTACAAACAACAGCGTTAACACTAAATGCAATATTATAACAATATAATACAACTTTAAAAGTTACACACTCTCTCTCTGTCTATTCTACTTCTCCCTTATATTTGGGACTTACCGAGCGATTGTTCGCTGACGACATTCCTTCTCTTTTTTATTTGGAATGTTGTCAGGTGATTTGGACACTCAGGAGATCAAGCCCACCAGCGAGGACTTAGATCAGCTAGCCTACGACCCAGAGCTTTAAATTCATTGTACACATTTCATTTCAGTACTTTTCATTTCTGTTATGCCACTGTTTAGGCATCGCTTTATCTCATGTATTTACTTTTCTATGTTTTGTAAAAAGAATGTTAATAAATAAAGTTGTTGTTTCATTACATTTTTGTCTTGTGTACATTTCTTTTATATTGCTTAGTTACGCTTAGCGTATTTACTTCACAGTAAATATGTAGCGGCCTCGTCGCGTTCTCTGTCCGTATACCGGGAAGCGGGGCGTGACACTGACGTTGAGGCTGTGCAGGAGGTCTATGTGGAGCGGGTGTAGGGAGAGCTAAGCGAGGTGCAGGAGCCTGAATGGCTGACTGTTCATATCATAATATTGCATTATTATATTCCCCATGCCTAGTCATTTTACAAATAAACGGGTGCTTTTGACCCATGTCTGCTACTTAGTTGCAGGTTACAGGTTCTTGGAATAAAAACAGTGAAAACAATGAAAAAGATGATAAAAAGTGAGACTACGAATGATAAATGGTGAAATCTTGATCGCGCCTACATTTTGAGGAACAATGAAGAACAATGAACAACAGTTCATCGAGCATAAAGGCAGCGACACGAAGAAACGGTAAAAGTCCACTACAATGTTCACTGGAAAGATCTGGAAGAAAACCAGAAGACATTTTGAAGAAAGAACTGAAGAAAACAGAGAAAAACTGCAAGAAGACCAAACTCAAGAAAGTGGAGCTTACAAGCCCCACACATGGCCGCGGAACCGCGGCCAAACGTGGGGTTTGGCCGCGGAACCGCGGCCATCAAGTGCCCGTGTCGGTGCAAATTGAGTCGGTGCGCTGGCGGTGCGTGGAGCGTTGACTAGGTTTTTTTTCTTAGGGGGTATTTTTGTAAAAGCAGATGTGCGAGTCAATTGTAACCTAGGGTTTCTATGAATCTATAAATAGAAGCCCTAATACCTCTTTTGAGGTATGCCTCTTTTCATTTCATAAATTCAGAGATCTGTACTGTGTTGATATTTGGAGAGAGCCATCAATAAAATTAGTAAGTTCTTTTATTACTTTGCCTTAATTTACTTTTAATTTAGAATGTCATTCAATTCCCTGATGAGCGAGTAGTCTTCTCGCTTGTTAGGGTTAGCTTTAGGGAAAGGTTTGAGAGATGAACTCTCTCACCCCTTTCTTGCCCCATCACACATAGTAATTAGAACTCCATGCATACATGCACACACCGCTCTCTGCGGCACCTTACCCTTCGAGGTAACGGTGATACAGTAGTATAAAGGACTGGTTGAGCGTGTTTTCCATAGAGGTTAGGGTAAGGATCGATAAAGGAAGGACAAGAACCTAGAGGAAGAAACACCGTTTCTTCCCGATGGTATTAATCCCTTTTATTGATAATTACCATAACACCTAATAGATCTAAAATAGGGCATTGAAAGCGGTGAGGAAACATTCAATCTCCCAACTTACCATAGACCTAACCCTAGCAAGACTTAGATCTAGATAATCTTAGTATAAATCAATTTAGGTTTTAGAAATAATCAATCCGACACCCATCGGAATTAACTCGTTTGAGCAATTAGGAAAACACAAAATCCCTGTGGACCAACCCGTACTCACCGGCTAGCTACCAAGCGACGCCATTCTTGATTGCGGTTACATATTATTTTTGAGATCAATCAAATGGCGCCGTTGCCGGGGATGGTGTAGTATTTCCTTTTTTGTGATTTCGGGTTAATCTAAATTAAAAAATCATAAAAACAAAAAAAATATAAAATTTTTATCATTTATTGTTTGAAGGGTATTTTTTTTTGAATCTTTGCAGGATCAACGGATATGGAAAAATCCAGAATGCGAAACAGAAAACGGGAGATCCGAACATAAGGGAATTTCAACAACAGAACAGCAGCAAAAATTTCGGGAACTGAACCTCTGTGTCCACCGCGGAACCGCCGCCGCGCCTAGCCTCTGGCCGCGAAAACGCGGCGGGTCTGTGACTTCAGCGCGTGGGAAAAATTCTCGGGATCCGTGCAGCCTGCTCCACCGCGGAACTGCCGCGCATTGCCTATTCCGATCGTGGAAACGCGGCTATCTGGTGACTTCAGCACGTGGATCCTCTCTGTAAGTCTTCTGATTTTCTCCTCTGCAAATCCCGATATATCTTTTGCCAAATCTCCTGCAGGATTCTTTGCGCTTAAAAAAATCTTCCCCCTTCCAATAACAAATCTTGTGCAGGATTCTTTGCGCCGCGCTTAAAATAAAAAAATTGATTGCAAGTGATTTTTTCTGTTTTACATATCTTTAATCTGACTTTAAGGGGCTTGAGACCAATCCAGATTGGGTGGGGATTTCATCACCCTTCCCAGGACCCCAGAAATCACATAAGACATTTGCATTGACCAATCTTTAATTAAAAAATACTAGAATCAGCCCTAAGGACGTCGCGCTCAATAGGACAGAGGACTAGTTGTAGGCATCGGCCGTTAATCCTAACCTGACTTTGCAGTGTCTAGGAAAGTGTGTCTAAGGCGAGTGATTACTTAATTAGGGCCGCTACTTGTAGTGGAGAGCCTCTCACTCACCTGGCACTTACCTGGCCGCAATTGGCGGTGAAGAGGCGGTTTGAGGTCCTATTTCTAGCCCTTTGGAACAGTTAGGAGCTGTCTAGCTGACCTAGGTGACCCTAGATCTAGGCCTGATTGTGCATTTCTGGTTGTTTGCATTTTTGTCTAAGCCCTTTATCAAAAATCTTTTTTGCAAACAGTTCCAAATAAAGAAAAAAGAAAAAAAAGAATTTTTTTTTAAAAACTTGCAACTTGTCGCTTAAAATCCGTACACCCCACCACCACCCACCTTCTTCTCATTGACATTTTCTTACCCCCACATTCTGTTTTTCACCTTTTTGACTACACTACCTCTTTAGTGTATGTCACTTTGGACTAGGGACACTAGCGCCCAATTAGTCCGTGTTTCGTTGGTACCGACCGACGAAGCTTTCGACTCCGAAGTCGAAATTCTTTCCACTTCCTTACCTCCACCTTCAAATTCTTCTTCCGAATGTATGTCGGGATATAATCCCAACAACACCTTACCCAGAGGACTGATTCCACCTCCGTTAGGTGCGAATAACCCGAATCACCCTCCTGTTGAAGCGCCCCAATGGATCGCGCTCCACGATCTATTCTACCCTGTCCGCACCTCCTTACCTAGCTGTCTTTCACCCCCACCGGCAAATGGGGAAAACTTTGAGATAAAACCCCACTTCATCAATATGCTGCCAAAATTTCATGGATTGGAATCCGAAGATGCCTATATCTTCATAAACAAATTCCAAAACGTTTGCGCAATGATGAAAACAACCCAATTGTCAGATGATGCTATAAGGCTAAGGGTCATTTCTTTCACCTTATGTGACTTAGCCGAGAAGTGGTTATACAGCACAGCATCACATTCAATTAGAAATTGGGACGAGTTTGTTAAAGCTTTTCTTAAAAAGTTTTATCCTCATCACATGACCGCGAGAATTCGCAATGAGATTATACAATTTTCCCAGCTTCCTTCCGAACCATTTTGGAAGTGTTTTGAAAGATTCAAGGACCTACTTGTTCAATGCTCTCACCATGTGATCGAAAATTGGCAACTTTGCCAATCATTATACGAGAGATTGAACCCGGCAACGAAGCAGTTGCTAGAAACCATTTGTCAAGGTCACTTTCTAACCAAATCTAGTGAGGAAGCGTGGCAGTTTCTCGAGGATCATAGTGAACAAACAATTCAGTGGGAGAGCACCAAGACCACATCATCTTCTTCTATTGGTCAATCTAGGGCAGGCATACATCAATTAGATATGTCGATTGCTATGAAGGCCGAGATGGCCGCACTTACGAAAAAGCTAGAAGCCATTGAGACCAAAATCTTATCGTCTTCTCCTGCCCCTGCTTTACCCCCACGAACTGTTTGTGCTTGTTGTTCGGATCCATCAAACCTTACCGAAGAGTGTCCTTACAATCCATCTGTTCAAGGACAAGATCAAGTTAATGCTGCTTTTCAACAACGACAAAGAAATGATCCTTACTCTTCGACGTATAATCCGGGTTGGAGGAGTCACCCAAATTTTGCTTGGAATCAAAATCAACAATTCCAAGGAAACAACAACTTTCAAAGGCCTCCTCCTCCACAACAACAAGCACCCCAACAAACTCAATACCAGCAACCTTTCCAACTACAACCTTATCCAAATCAAACGACCAATTTTGTTCAACCAAATGATGATAAGGTTATCTCACTAGAAAAAAGCCTGGATGCGTTTCTCAAACAATCTACAGAATCCGTAGCAAGGTTGGAAAATTCTATCCAGTCTTTGGTGCACAACAATGCTTCATACGATCAAAGCATCAAATCTATTGAGGCACAAATTGCACAACTAACTGCTGCGTTGAGCGAGAGAGAAAAGGGAAAGCCTCCATCTCAACCATTGCCAAATCCCGGTCACACACACAATGCACATGAATATCAAAATCATAATGTAAATGCGGTGACCACGTTGAGATCTGGAAGAGTGTTGCAAAATAATGTGGGTATTAGTGATGACACCCCCGCCGGTGGTTCTTCTCCTTCCTCTTCTTCTCCATCCTCTTCTTCTTCACCTTCATCTTCTCCGCTAGAGCCTATTCTTCATTCTTCAAAAGGCTTTTCTTCTCCTAATCCGAACGGACCCACTTCTCACTTCATGAACACACCCACACTGGGATCCGTTCCAACTCCACATTCTACTCCACAGACATTGGACTCAACAGACTTTCAAAATGTTCCATTTCCAAACAGGTTGAGTCCCAATAAACCAGCTTCACAAATGGAGAAGATTGTGGAGTTATTTAAACATGTTAGCATAAATATACCTCTCTTGGATGCAATCCAACAAGTCCCTTCGTACGCGAAAATATTAAAGGGCTTATGCTCTTCGAAGAGAAAGTCTCAAATACCCAAGAAAGTGCTAGTGGCTAGTGCAGTGAGCAATGCTATCAACCAAGCTCAACCCTTACCCCAAAAACGAAAGGACCCTGGCTGTCCTACGATTTCAATAACAATTGGGGATAAGAAAATCAATCGAGCACTTTTAGATCTTGGGTCTAGTGTTAACCTGCTTCCCTACTCCGTGTACGAGCAATTAGGGGTTGGAGAGTTGAAACCCACTCGTTGTACTCTCCAAATGGCTGATCGATCAATCACCCATCCTAGGGGTGAGTTAGAGGATGTGTTGATCAAAGTTGGGGATTTCATATTCCCCGTTGATTTTATTGTTATGGACACACAACCTGTTGCTAACTCACGGAACCAAATTCCGGTGATCCTCGGTCGACCATTTTTGGCCACTTTCAATGCCGTAATAAATTGTCGCAATGGCTCCATGACTCTATCCTTCGGGAAGACGTCTAGTGAGTTCAATGTTTACAAGTTAGGAAGTCTTCCCCCCATGCCTAAAACTAGTACACGAGAAGTTTGCTCTATTCACGAAATTACGCAGGAGGACTGCGAGCTTGAAAGATTTCTGTTTGATGAAAACAGTTTTGACGCCCCTAGTGCGTCCCTCCTTGAATCTTCCACAGTTGACACAACCGATATTGATTATGAATGTTTCACTTTTTCGGATGATTTTGACGACTCACCGCCCGAATATGAGTCTTTTGAATTTTTGGATGAGTTAGTTGAACCATCCGAATCGGTTGTTTGCAGTGATTTCGTACCAGTGTTGGAGTCCTTTGAGTTCGAGGTAGATTCCCCAATTTTACCTATGATTGTTTCGCCTCCGAAACTCAAACTAAAGCCCTTGCCGTCTCACCTTAAATATGCTTACCTAGGTGAGAATGAGACCTTTCCCGTTATCATATCGGCTTCTCTAGCCCTCGAGCAAGAGAAAGTGCTTTTAATGGTCTTACAAGATAAGCGGCAAGCTTTCGGCTGGACTATGGCGGACATCGAGAAGATTAGTTCCCTCATAATTGAATATCATATGCATATGATGGATGATGCCAAGTCGATAAAGGATCCACATAAACATCTTAGGGATAGTGTGGATAGTCAACCTCCTCCTTTAGAAGTTGAACCACCCCCTTTTCTTTAATAAGCTACGAGAATGCCAATATTCCACTGATTGCTGATCATTCCCATTCTCGTTTTGATTCATCACCACCTCCTATCTATTCACTTCCACACTTTCCATACCACCACTTCTATCTTCTCCAATTCTTTTTGGATCGGTACAACATGTTCTTCCACCGACCGATACTCTATACAGATAAATTTTTCGACTGGTTGGTGTTGACGTTTGATCTTTGCAAAGTTTGGCAGTGACGTCTAACATTGTTTCAATGAAGTTTGGGGGGGCCTTTCTGTATATATATTTTTGTTTTACTTTTAACAAAAAAAAATTTATAAATAAATAAACAGAGGAGTGCCGACATTTTGACCCTCTTGGTGTAGCTGACAGTAAGGACACTGTCAAGTTTAAGTTTGGGGGTATGCTCGGTAAGCCTTCTTCCTTCGCATTCATGTGTGTATTTTTGCATTTGCATACATATTTCTAAAACCCATAAAAATTGAAAATTTTTAAAAATTATAAAAATTAAAGTATTCAATTTTGGCCTTAATTGACTTGAGTTTGACAAAAAGGTTAGCTAGCTAGGAACAACTAGATCTTATACTTAGTAAATTAAAAACCCTAAAAATAACCTTTCTTAAAATTTAACGGTAGAAAGTATATGTCTTTGTAGTTTATTTAGAAATAGGCAAAATTTTGAGTTCAGTTCTTGGGCTAAGTTAAAACAAGGGAAGAGTATCGATATTTTTATTAAAGTATAAGTTTGAAAAATAATTCCTAAGCTTAAGTCTAGATTCTGAAAATATATACCCTACAACTTGCACAAACACGAACCTTGAAACTTGGAATAGTAGAAGAGAGCTTGAAATGCTCTTGTCAAAAGTCCTTAGTACGAAAAAAATAAAATAATAATATAAATGTGAATAAAGAGATAATAAAAAAATGAACACTGGTTTTTTTGATTACTTAAGGCTGCAAAAATAGAAAAATATTTCGCGAGGGTGCCTCATTACCTAGTGCCTTAGACCAACTGGTTTGGGAGTCACTGCTAAAGCCTTAGGTGTTACAAAACTAGGAATTACGCTTTAATGTGCATACACATCTTGTAATCGGTTGTTAGTACCTCAAGAAGTATTAACGATCGCATGAAGGATGTGTGAGCGAAATTCATCTAAAAATTCACCTATTAAGAAGTGCTTTGGACAACGGACAAGAGTATGATTGCTTGATTTGAATTTCCAAGTGTAGGGGTGATATTTACACACACGTAGGGGTATGTGATTGGGGTTTAGATAAGAGATAGGAATGAAGAATAAGACTTGTATCTTTAATAGAGATGATAAAAATTCCTAAGTTGAGATAGAACCCTAGAAGGAAAACTTAAAAGATGCCGAAAGTTAAGTAAGTCTACAAAACATATATAATCTTAAGTTAAATGATAAGGAAGTGTGAAGAATACGGGTGGATAATTTATGAGTCGAAGATAATAGAGTTCTTGTTAGAAAACCTAATTGAAGAATAAAAGTTAATGAGCCAAATTGATAGGATTTTGTGGGTAGTATCCGCTGAAAACCCTCAGGAGACAACACTCTTCCTACTAGGGACACCTAGAGGTTTAACAACTTGTTGCACGAGCTCAGTGCAATCACGTTTCCCTGCGAAAGTGAGATTAGGTTTTTGTCGAGAATAAAAACTAGGTTTGCTCGAGGGCGAGCAAAAGATAAGTTTGGGGGTATTTGTTCATATCATAATATTGCATTATTATATTCCCCATGTCTAGTCATTTTACAAATAAACGGGTGCTTTTGACCCATGTCTGCTACTTAGTTGCAGGTTACAGGTTCTTGGAATAAAAACAGTGAAAACAATGAAAAAGATGATACAAAGTGAGACTACGAATGATAAATGGTGAAATCTTGATCGCGCCTACATTTTGAGGAACAATGAACAACAGTTCACCGAGCATAAAGGCAGCGACCCGAACAAACGGTAAAAGTTCACTACAATGTTCACTGGAAAGATCTGGAAGAAAACCAGAAGACATTTTGAAGAAATAACTGAAGAAAACAGAGAAAAACTGCAAGAAGACCAAACCCAAGAAAGTAGGGCTTACAAGCCCCACACAGGGCCACGGAATCGCGGCCAAACGTGGGGTTTGGCCGCGGAACCGCGGCCATCAAGTGCCCGTGTCGGTGCAAATTGAGTCGGTGCGCTGGCGGTGCATGGAGCGTTGACTAGGTCTTTTTCTTAAGGGTTATTTTTGTAAAAGCAGATGTGCGAGTCAATTGTAACCTAGGGTTTCTATGAATCTATAAATAGAATCCCTAATACCTCTTTTGAGGTATGCCTCTTTTCATTTCATAAATTCAGATCTGTACTGTGTTGATGTTTGGAGAGAGCCATCAATAAAATTTGTAAGTTCTTTTATTTCTTTGCCTTAGTTTACTTTTAATTTAGAATGTTATTCAATTCCCTAATGAGCGAGTAGTCTCCTCGCTTGTTAGGGTTAGCTTTAGGGAAAGGTTTGAGAGATGAACTCTCTCACCCCTTTCTTGCCCCATCACACATTAAAATTAGAACTCCATGCATACATGCACACACCGCTCCCTGCGGCACCTTACTCCTCGAGATAACGGTGATACAGTAGTATAAAGGACCGGTTGAGCGTGTTTTCCATAGAGGTTAGGGTAAGGATCGATAAAGGAAGGACAAGAACCTAGAGGAAGAAACACCGTTTCTTCCCGATGGTACTAATCCCTTTTATTGATAATTACCATAACACTTAATAGATCTAAAATAGGGCATTGAAAGCAGTGAGGAAACATTCAATCTCCCAACTTACCATAGACCTAACCCTAGCAAGATTTAGATCTAGATAATCTTAGTATAAATCAATTTAGGTTTTAGAAATAATCAATCCGACACCCATCGGAATTAACTCGTTTGAGCAATTAGGAAAACACAAAATCCCTGTGGACCGACCCGTACTCACCGGCTAGCTACCAAGCGACGCCGTTCTTGATTGCGGTTACATATTATTTTTGAGATCAATCATTGACTGCTGCAGGATCGTGATTGCGGGTCTGGGTGCTGGAGCGATGTTGAACCGGTATGGACATGCTCCTATTGCGTGAGTGGATGCGCCACAAACCAAACACAAGCCATTTGCACACCTGCAGTCTTTCGCCAAGTGTCCCATCCTTTGCAGTAAAAACAAAAGTCTGGACTGGGATGGTTAAACGATCCTCTCGGTCTCCTGGGTGCAAATGTTGGCCCAGAAGAGGATCCTCCTTTCATGTGAGTGGCATGGCGTTTTACACCGGCAGTTTGCGGTCTGCCCTTCTTCTTCACAACTGCCTCATAGCGTCGGGCAGCCTTCAAAGCAAGTTCATGAGTTGGGAAATCCCCTGTAGCGAGTAGAGCTTGGATGCGCTAGATGCATACAGCGTACAAGAACTACAGACTTTCTACGTCCTTCTCAGGCGAAAAGGTGAAAAGGCGATCCTCTTCTACCAATCTACGGAGACCAAAATAGAAAAAGAAGTCTGGCATGGTGCCGATTTTGCACTTGACAGGCTTCAACCAATTCGTCTGCCAAGATACTACGCGGAGGGATTGAAAAGGCTGTTAAGACGCCAAGGTGTACCCCTCGAACAAACTGTTCGACAAGCCCAATTCAACAAAAAGATTTGGGTTATTCCCGGGACTTAGCGAAAGATTCCCAATGGGAAGATGGAGACAACCAGGCTCAGATACGTTCGGTCTAAGAAACGGGAACAGTTTCACAGCTACCGCGTCATAAAACACTCCCGCGGAGGGGAAAACGCTCTTCCGAATGGCCGTGACGTTGAAGCAGAGCGAAATCCCGCTCTAAGAACGTTAAGTCCGTCACTCGAAGAACAAATAGGCAAGCTAATAAAAGAAACTTCTCAAAAGCGCCGAGACAATCACAGTCGCGAAATAGCCATTTATGAAAAGGCCAAGACACAGCGCCTCAATCAGCAATCTGCGGAGAAGGAAGACTATAATGCTCTTCATCCCCGGCCCGTTGTATGTCCTCGCGAAAGGGGAAAATCCCGAAATAGAGGCAAAAATACGGCAAAGAATGCAAACAACGTTCGAAAACAATAAAGCGGATCCAAGAAGCCGTGCAATCGAGAAAAAGTCGATTGGAACTCGTCCTTTATAAAGAAGATGGGTCGGGAATACTCTTTCCCCCAAGACAAGACGAGGAAAATATTCAACATTGTCATGAAGCATCAAATAATGATGCTCCCGGAGTCTCGGCATCCCGAACAAATAAATGAAGGTCCGTCATCCGTATTATTGCTCCTACCACCGAGCAATAGGTCATCCCCTCGAAGATTGCTTCACCTTCAAAGACTGGGTAGAAGACCAATATCAGCAAGGGGGGTTCACTTTGTCCGACAGCTAGAGGGTAACCCCGCCATAATAGCATAAGCCAAAAAGGATCTATACAATGAGGATATGACCAGCTCAACCACAAAATGGGAAGCGAACTCATACCTGCCATATGATAACACTCTCAAAAGAGAGAGGGCACGAGACTATGGATGACCTACATTTGTGCTTCACAAATGAAGACGAGGACATGGTCATCTCAGAGTTTCCACCAGCACCAAAGGAGCTGGAAGATGGGATACACATCACGGCGGACAACCTAAGAAAAATTGACTTAAGGACAAAAAATGATCCGGGGCCAACGTTCGTTAGTGAGCTACTATCTGAAAACAGGCAGCCACGTTAAAGGACGTGCTCATACAGTATAAAGACTGCTTCGCATGTAACTATTCCGAGATGCCGGGTCTAGATCCAAAGGTAGCAGTACATAAACTGGCCATATCGCCGGACATAAAACTAGTCAAACAGGCGCCAAGAAGAATGCGGCTCGAACTTGAGATGAGTATCAACGTTGAAGTCAAGGAACTAATCGACTCCGGTTTCATCCAAGAAGTTCAATATCCTGACTGGATCGCTAACATCATTCCAGTGATGAAGAAAAATGGGACGGTGCGCGTCAGCGTGGACTTTCGGGACCTCAATAAAGCTTGCCCGAAAGATGATTTCCCAATACCTGTTACCGAGCTGATGATCGATAATACGTCTACCCATAAGATCTTCTCCTTCATGGATGGATCTTCAGGATACAACCAAATAAAAATGCATCCAGAAGGCCAAAAGCATACCGCCTTCCGGGCTCCGCTGGGCATATTCTGCTACAAAGTGATGCCTTTCGGCTTGAAGAACACTGGCGCTACATACCAAAGGGCCCTGACAAAGATTTTCGATGACCTCATCTATGAGATCGTCGAATGCTATATCGACGACCTTGTGGTTAAAATCAGATCTCATGAGGAACATTGGGAACATCTAAAAATAGTGTTCCGACGTCTTCGGAAGTATAATCTGAAGATGAATCCTCTAAAATGTGTATTTGGAGTCTCCTCAGGCAAATTTCTAGGATTCATCATACGGCACCGGGTATCGAAATCGATCCCTCAAAGATCAAGACGATTATGGAAATGCCCACACCAAGAACTCTCAAACAATTGCGATCTCTTCAAGGAAAGCTCGCATATATCCGGTGGTTCATAGCCAACCTCTCCGGAATGTGCCGTCCCTACAGTCATCTGATAAAGAAGGGGACCCCGTTCATCTGGAATCAAAAGTGCCAAAATGCACTAGACGAAATCAAGCAATACCTGCAAAATCCACCGGTATTGACCGCTCTGGTTAAGGGAAAACCTCTTATCCTATATACAATATCCCTTGAGGGTTCTCTAGGCGCACTATGGGCACAAAAGAATGATCAGAGAAAGGAGAGAGCTCTGTACTATTTGAGTCGAGTTCTCCTGGGAGCAGAAAACAACTACTCCCCCATCGAAAAGTATTGCCTGGCACTGATCTTCGCGATAACGAAGCTCAGACATTACGCCTTGGCACATGAGGTCCATCTCATATTAAAGGTGGATCCGCTCAAATATCTGATGTTAAGGGCCATACTAGCAGGAAGGCTTGCCAAATAGGCCCTCCTCCTGATGGAGTTCTCGATAACATATCGACCCCTCAAAGCAGTGAAAGGCCAGTCCATTGCCGACTTTCTCGCGGAGCATCTGATACCAGTCGACTCCCTCTTAAATTGCGAGTTGCCGGATGAACATGCGTTCGACACAATCAAAGAAGAGAAGGAAGAAAATGATTCCCAATGGGAACTCTATTTCGATGGAGCATCTTCCATGAAAAGGCGAAAGCAAAACACCACCATAATCAAAGCCGGGGTGGGCCTTATCTTCGTGACTCCGCAAGGAGAGATATTGCGTTACGCTCTCTCCTTAACGGAGCCAAGAACTAATAACAAAGCTGAATATAAAGCTTTGATAGCAGGTCTCGAGATCGCTATTGATATGGGAATCAAAGACCTCCTCACATATGGAGACTCCCAACTGATCGTTAGCCAAGTAAATAGCGACTATCAGACATGCAAGCCAGAGTTGATAAAGTATGGTGAAAGAGTGCAGCAACTGCTGATATAAATCCCCTCCTACATCCTGGAGAGTATACCGCGTGCAGAAAATGGCAAGGTAGATGAATTGGCCAAATTGGCTAAGGAACTGGCAGATGAAGACCTCGATGACGTAAAGATCATTGTGCAAAACCGTCGGGTTCTCGCGCCAACAGATATATCTTCGGAAAACTTGATAGAGCCATCCGAAAAAAAAAGTAACGACCGAACAAGTAGCCCTTCAAATAGAGGATGAAGAAAAGGTCAAGGATTGGAGGGAGGTCTTTATAGACTACTTCAAATCCCAACGAACGCCCAAAAATGCGTCGTTTAGACATCAGCTCATGAAACGGGCTTTATCTTTCGCCTTTGTCAATGACATTCTATATAAGAGATCATTCGACTGTTTGTGGCTAAGATGCCTGGGACCAGAAGAAGCGAAGAGAGTTGTCCAAGAAACTCACGACGGACTCTGCGGCTCTCATCAAGCTGGGCCAAAGATAAAAAGAATGGGTTACTATTGGCCCATAATAATTCAGGAATGCCTTGAATATACGAAGCAGTGTCACTCGTGCCAAATTCACGGGGACTTCATCCACCAACATCCAAATCCGCTACACCCAACAGTAGCTAGCTGGCCGTTCGAAATGTGGGGAACCGATATAATTGGCCCCATTGAACCAGTATCGTCCAAAGGACATCGGTTCATACTGGCAACGACCGACTACTTCTCCAAGTGGGCAGAAGCAGTACCACTAAGGGAGGTGAAGACGGAGAATATCCTCCATTTCTTCAGGACACATGTCATCTATCGGTTCGGCACTCCGCGACGAATTATCTCGGATAATGGGCCAGCTTATAGAAGTCATAAAATCAGCCGCTTCGCACAACAACATAAAATAGATTGGAGATACTCTTCAGTCTATAATTCTCGGGCCAACGGTCTAACTGAAGCTTTCATCAAGACCTTGACAAAGATTATAATAAAACAGTGTTCAGAAACAAAAGAGACTGGCACGAAAGGCTGCACGAAACTCTCTGAGCATACCGAACAACATTCAAAACGGTTACGAATACAACACCATACGCGTTGGTATTCGGCACGGAAGCAGTGCTTCCCTTAGAAATAGAACTCCCTTATCTACGAGTAGCGGTTCGATACGAGCTGACAGATAAAGAAAACACTCATCTTTGACTTGAGGAGCTCGATGCCCTCGACGAAACTCGCCTTATAGCACAGCAAAATCTGGAAGCTTATAAGGCAAGGATGACGCGGTCATACGAAAAACTGACCAGGTTGAGAACATTCCGCCAAGTCGAACTCGTGCTAGTCGTCAAAAGACCCATGATCTCCAATCGTGCAAAATAGGGAAAATTCCAGCCAAACTATGAAGGCCCGTACATCATAGACAAAGTCTACCAAGGTGGAGCCTACCTGCTCATGGATATGCATGGTGAAAGACCCTTCCGGCCAATAAACGGCTGATACCTCAAAAAATACTACGCTTGACGAGTTACTACTTAGGTCAATGATAAACGACGCTTGTGTCTGCTCGCTATCTTCCGGAGTCAGAACTCTGAGAGTAGTATACAAAAAAGCCCCGTCGCCCCAAAAATGACGACAACGGACCGAGAAGTCCTCAAACTAATTATCCGCCTTAAACACGGCGATAACGGACCGAGAAGTCCTCAAACTAATTATCCACCTCAAATATGGCGACAACGGATCGAGAAGTTCTCAAACTAATTATCCGCCTCAAATATGGCGATAAAGGACCGAGAAGTCCTCAAACTAATTATCCGCTTCAAACATGGCGATAACGGACCGAGAAGTCCTTACACTAACAATCTGCCTCAAACATGGCGATATTGGATCGAAAGGTCCCTAAACTAAAAATTCGCCTCAAACACGGCGATAATGGACCGGAACGTCCCTAAACTAGTGCATCGCCCCAAATACGGCGATACATTCTCTTGAGATCAATATTGCAATCAAAGTCTTAGTATCAAAGATTGCAACTCAAGTTTCACTGGCTACACAACTACTCCAACAATGAAGCCACCCCCAAATCCCACCAGCAAACAGTTGGGTCATCTGCGACGAAGCTACTTTCAAGAGTTTCGCAAAAAAAAGGTATGTCCATAAGCAAAATGGGCACAGATGAAAACCCAAAAGGGTACCGCGAGTAAAAACAGCGGGACTACTGGTGAGCTTGTGAAAACCCGGAAGGACGCAATCTCGTAAAAAAAATATACTTGCGAGATCCTCACAACTCGTAAGGTGAATTCCCCCTATGAGACTCACACGGCTCATAGGATTCAAAAGCTGTCACGCCCCACTTCCCGGTATACGGCAAAGGGAACGCGACAAGACCGCTATGTATTTACTCAGAAGTAAATACGCTAAGCATGACTAAGCAATATAAAAGAAATGTACACAAGAGACAAATGTAGTGAAACAACAACGTATTTATTAACATTCTTTTGTACAATGCATGGAAAAGTAAATACATCTGAATGAAAGCAATGCCTAAACAATGGCATAACAGAAATGGAAAGTACTGAAATGAAATGTGTACAATGAAGCTAGAGCTCTGGGTCGTAGGCATGCTGATCCAAGTCCTCACTGGTAGGCTCGATCTCCTGAGTGTCCAGATCACCTGACAACATTCTAACGAAGAAAGAGAAGGAATGTCTTCAGCGAATAATCGCTCGGTAAGTCCCAAAAATAAGGGAGAAATAGAATAGACAGAGAGAGAAAATAACTTTTAAAGTTGTATTATATGGTTAACGCTGTTATTTGTAGCTTGATACAGAAAGATGCCAGTGTATACGAGAGGAGTCTCTATATGCCAGAGACTAATGCAAATGGAAGTACAAGGCTCCGTCGATAATACCATGGAACAACGACATGGATGTAATTACGTCTTATGGTTGCTATCTCGTGTCACTTCTAACACCTTCCGTACCAATCTACCCCTTAAACCCCGCGATGTCTTGGTTGTATTGTTTGTATTGTATTACAACTTGTATTGTCTTGTAATATAGATTGTATGATTGGATGACTTTCCGAAACTATGATATCAGTAAATGTATGTAACTGGAGAATCATGTAAATGGAAGTATATTCATGGTTCGGTTCAGTCAATATACATTGAATATATTGAATATATGGATTCATATTGAATTGTAGTATTGTAGATTACACTTAAATTATATTCAAGTCAGATTATTTATAATGAGACTCAGTCTGAGTCAGAACAATTAGAAAAGAAATTGAAGTCTTGATTGTTTTGATGTTATCAGTAACCGCTGCACATGGGCGACAGGATTTGTATCTTTTTCAAAGACGATTACCGTGTTGATAACACCGTTGTTAAGTTGTCTACCTTAAATAGGCAAGCACCCACTTCTCCGTCTCCCTGAGGTTCAAGAGATTGGTCCCGCTTAAACCTATATTTACTAGGGTCCTTAGGGTAATTTATAGAACTTGAGGGGTTTTTATGTAAAAATACTTTTGTATAATTTTCAAAATACACCCTAAGTATTTAATTATCGTCTTTAGACTTGTCATAGATGTAGATTTTATATTTGTGATATTCCTAGTGAAAATAACCTAATTTCATAATATAGGGTATTTAATTGTAATATTGAACTTGTATGGAATTCATAGTATTTTAATGTAAAGTAATTCTTGTGATTTTAGAAAAAAGTTGGAATATTTATATTATCACAAAATAGATATTTTAATGATACACATATATATATATACTTATATAAAAATAATTTTAATATATATATTATATTTCTAGAAATCTCATTTTCTTAGGATATTTATATTTTAAATCTCTCGAGACCGAATGCTCTTTGCGGAGGTCTGTATCTCGCACTACTAAGTTCAGGGATGTGCGATAATCTGCACCATCCCAGTCGTGTTCCCCAAAATGGGTTGTAGCGGCGCTTTGCAAAGATTTATAAAAATACGAATTCTTATAGAAAACGGTTTTAATAGTTAGTGGTATCTACATGTAAAGTTTCGTTTTCCCGTATTCTATGTTCCCGAAAGGTATTGTGCTATATTGCATATGAGTGTTGTGAGGAGGTAGGTCATTACCTAGTGATCTAATTAAAGGTATAGCAAGATTAATGATGTTTTAAAGTAGAAACTAAACTACATGGTATTTTACTGAAAAAGTGTGATAAAACTTGAAATATACATTCTTTTGAAATGGAATTTGTTCCATACGTTTTGTTAATGATTAATAGTCAATATGTAAGAGTTTTGTATGGTTGTGTTAAGGAAAATTGAACTTTATAAAGAAAACCGAATCGGAAGTCGGATTTAACTCCGCTTCCGTCGGGTTTTAGTAAAAGAGGTTTTAAGAATAGATTAGAGAAGAGAGGGGTGGGACTTACTGGCTTAGAGGTTAGAGAAGAGTGAGAGAGGAAGACGTAGGATTTGCCGGTGCGACGTTTCGTCGCCGGAAGCTCGTAGGGCCGTCGTCGGAAGATCGCCCTTCGCTAACTCCACTTGTACACAAAAATTCTATAGAGTTTTCTTGAGAGTTTGGAAAGAATTGTGAGTGAGAGAGGGGGGGGGGTGTTTAGGGGTGGTATTTATAGGGTAAAACTATGGTTATGGTAGGTGAAAGGTTGAATTGAAAATGCATTAAAAATTGTATTAAAAATATGGTTTAATAGGATTTTAAAGAGTTCTGTTCATGTGCAGAAATTTAAATTATACAGGAGTAATGGGAAGACCAAAAGAAACAACTCCTAAGAAGATAACTCAGCGATCCGGCTCAACTCGGCTGGCGGCGGCGGGCCGAATCGACCGAGTCGCCGGCCCGAGTCTGCCGAGTCGGGCTGGGGCTCGCTGCCACATGTCCCTCGTCGCTTGGTCTGCACAGTGGGGTAGTTTTTTTTAGTGTGACCTTTGGTTTTACGGATTTAGCATGTGTAGACTCTTAAAATTCTAAAAATTTAAAAAGAAATCAATATTAAAAATAATGTGGGGGATGTGATTTGAACTCTGGTGCTTTGGTTCAGCAGTACAAAGGTATTACCAATGAGTTACAAGCTCCTTCTTGCTATTAAAAAGCAAAACAAACTTATAACTTGTACTCAAGCAAAAATACCCCTTTCTGTATTTTTTGAAAAATTGTACAGAATGTTGTACAGGAAGTTTAGGTTGTTACAAAAGCCTTAAGTTACAGGGATCTGAACATGTTCTTAAGCCGTCATATCCCCCAAGTTGCCCTACAGGTGGTCCAATATTGACCCTTGTATACAATCCACGGGCACGAATAAATATTCCCTTACCAAGTTCTACCAATGGCGAGAAATATCCTCATATGGTGAACGACATTTGTAAGTCCTCTCGACTTATAAGGAGAAAAAACTCTTGGAAGATCCTTACAACTTAAAAGAGAAATATCACTTAGGAATCCCCATGATTCCTAAGGAGAAAATACACTTACGAGATTCTCTCGACTCGTAGGGAGAAATACCTTTGTGAGACCCTTACGGCTCATAAAGTCAAAAGGCTTAGCCGGCATGATCCTAACCCTGTCTACTAAGCCATCTTTGTTCAAATAGACAAAGGCAAATGATGATTTGCTCCTAACAACATTCCAGTTGTAGCGATACCGATGCCTAAACAGGTGTCAAACTCTAAGTCCTTTTACGGCAAATGATGATTCGCTCCTGGTAATATTCCAGTCGCAGCGATCTGATGCCAAGATCGGTATCAGATCTCAGGTTCCTAACTCGTAATAAAATTCAGCAAGTCGCAAAAAATGCGTATGAGAAAGCCGAAATGTTTGGGCAACTCGCAATAAAAAGCAGTGAGTAAAAATAAAAAATACATAACCAAAATGATTGGGCACCGCGAAAAGTAGCCGAAATGATTGGGCAATCGCGACTTTCGCGATATGAAAAGCTGAAAAGATAGAGCATCGCGGAAAAATAAAAAAATATATAAAATGAAATTTCCTTTGCCCTGCAAGTATGTCCATATTGACTCTTGTATACGATCCATGTGCACAAATGAAAGAAAGGGAACCATATTTTCCCACCAGGCTCCGTCAAAAGGAGAGCCGGATCTCGACGGCAATATCTACAGCCTAGAAATTAGCTCGGTGTTCTTCTCACTCCAGCGGGATGCAGACGCAACGTCAACAAAAGACCCGAGGGTCAACACAAAAAAGGGAGGAGTAATGGCAAAATTCTAGCTCCAAATGTTGACGGTACATATACAACCTAGAGACTATCTCGGCGTTCCCTCTCATTTCAGCAGAATGCGGACGCAACTATCAATGAAATTGGGGCGATGGCATATCCCTAGGTCCAGACTTCAATCGCAATACATGAAGCATGGAGGTCCTACAGATGTCTACCCTACTTCAGCAAAGAATCAGTGCGACATCATCAAAGCGAAAAACGAAGTGACTGCATATTCCCAGCTTCGGGTCTTGATGGCAACTCATATAAAGCCTAAAAGACTATTGGAGATCATCCGACCCCAGAAGGGTGCGGTTATGACTCATCGGGGTTCTAAATTGAGTCTAAGCTCAAGTAAAAGCGTCATGGCAAATTCTTAACGCTTGCTCTTCCGACGATAATATGACCTAAGGAGATTACTTGAAGACGTCTTGTCCAACCCCCGAAGGGATCAAAGACACAACAATCGTGGGGCTACTCGAATAGCAACTTAAAGATTACATATCGAGGAATACATCAGCCAACGCGACGGTATCACGGACTGAAACCCCAGTACCACAAACCTAACGGACCTCTGTCGTAAAAAGAATGGGGGTTATCTACATACAACGTTAGGACAAGTTTGCCTGTAAACCCAAGGGAGGTAAACTAAAGATACTCCAAAATGAGTGAATAAACTACAAACTCTAAAATGAGTACATAAACTAAAGATACTCCGAAATGAGTGAATAAACTACAAACTCCGAAATGAGTACATAAACTAGAGACTCCGAAACGAGTGAATAAACTATAAACTCTGGGATGAGTACATAAACAACAAACTCCGAAATGAGTGAATAAACCAGAGACTCCAAGATGAGTGAATAAACTAATTAGCACTAAATTGAGACATCAAACACAGGGGAGCGCATGCAAAAAAAGTATATTCTTTATTCATGAATCAAAGTGTTTGAAAAATACAATTAGGATAAAAAGGGGGGATACAACTTTTGTCGTTAAGAAGGCGGAGCTTTCAATAAATTCGCAACCCGCTCACTCTCTTCCCGCAGCTCCTCCTCACGCGCTACTATTGCATCCAATATCGCTTCAACTTGGGCCCGTTATTGCAAGCATGACGAAAACTTCTCGGCAGCATTCCCCGCTCTGTAGTAGTTGTATGTATACCCTAGAAGCCATTGTTGTACATGATTGTATATTACAATGGATGCTTGGACATATATAGGGAGGACTTTCTTACTCGACTTGATAGTATGCTATCTGGTTGCTCTTTATCTTAACAGGTAGACTTGTATTGTGATATCGTCTTACTCTCACATATTGATAAAGCCCTTAGGATGTACTTGATTACCAGGATTATGATGCATATCATACTAGTGGGGCCAAGGTAGTCCACAAGTACATCCTTTAATTGTTCCTAGTCGAGGGTGTATCGAGACAGGGTATCGATATTCCAGAGTAGACTAGTGTATACGCTTCTTAACCCATTTGATGGGCGATGGATGATCCCATATCCATTGGTGTTTGACATCAAAGATGGTAAACGCGTGCTCAGTGGAGACTGGGTACACTGAACAGGACTCGCCGAGAACTCCTAGATGGTATTATACCTAATGTCATATAGCAGTTCTCTGGTGGCACTGGTAAAGATTAGTCTGTAGATCCGAGATCGTCATAGAGACTTGTGTGATTCCCACTGTGCTTTGATTTCCACCTTACCATGTTCAAGAGAGCATGCAAAACGGTGGCTTTTAGGTACAGTCCTGAGTCACATGGAGGCAATGAACGATAGGAGGAGTTTCGTCTCTCCCGGTATTGGGGGTTGATGTTGCGCTGTGCTCGATTGGCCATAACAGGAAGTCCCTGGTCAGGGCTGATACGGAGATTTACTGGTAAGTGTTATCAGTAGTTTCTCGACCCGTTATGAGTCTCACATCGGCATGACTTATCAAGTTACTGGAGTCTGATGTTTACCACCCCTAGACTCGATATGCGACATATCAGACGAAGAGACCGGACTGTACAGTAGTGTTACTTATTGGATTCACGGGAGTATAGACAAGCTTGCTTGTTGATTTTCTAATCGCTCAATACCCGGGTAGCCGTTACGTCCATGTAACATTTCAGAAAAATAAAATATTATTTTTGGGAATTTATATAATTAAATAAATATTAGGAATATTGTAATGGTGCGGTATAATTAAATACCGATAAATTGGGAAATATTTGGAAAATTCTAAGAATTACTGAAATGGGGGTGTTTTATATGATATGAGCATTTATAGATTTTAAATACTCATTTGAAAAAGGGTTAAGTGCTAAACTCGATTAATTATCACTAATCGTGCATTAAGCTTAATTTTTGCATATGACATGCACCGTGTCATGCTACACGACTTGTTACGTTTCCTTTGTTTTGAAAACCATGCTTGCTTTCTTTTTATCACTTGGTTTTGTATTTTGTAAGAAAAGAAAAGAAAAGAAAAGAAAATGGAATAAAAAAAAGAGTATGGGCAAGAGAGAGAAGAGTGAGAGGTGGGGGGTTCTTTTGACCTTGGCTCATTGTATTTGTCTCCATCATCTTCATCATTTCTTCTTCTCATTTCCCTCATCATGGCTGGCCTCTTCCTCTGCAACCTCATACACCACACAACAACCTCAAATATGCATCAAAACATCACATTCCATTCATTAAAATTATGCACAAGCTCACTACAAGCACGAGAGATCAAGAAAAATCCGATTTTGAGCACTTGGGGCAACTCAAGAATTTTCTTGAGTTGCCAAATGAGGTAATTCTTTCACATTTATTGTAGCATTTGAATTCGTATAGACTCTAGACTAGTTTAGAATCCATTTAGAATGGTTTAGTGAATTTTGAAAATTCCTAGGTGAGGTTTTGAGGAATTTTGAGTTGTGATGATGCAAGTGAGTGTATTAGTGACTATAAAACCCCCAGAGTGCTAAAAACCCAGATTAAACAGAGCCTAAACCCAAAACTTGAAGTAGATGCTCAATGTCGGTTTTGTGATGATATTGGGGACTACAGGGAATCTAGAGTGACTCGGGAGATTTACTGGAAAAACAAACAACACCATTAACCTAGATGGACCACTACGAGGTCACCCTGTGAAAACGAACCCATTCCAGGCCTAACCAACCGAGCTGGCCGGATTTTTAGCCATTGTGGCCGGCCACATTATGGATTTAGGGGTCCAGGTTTCTTCTATAGCTCATATGTTCCATGTACAACACCCCAGTACTGTTTGTTTAACCATATTTCACCTGAAACCAATTCTGGAGCAAGTTTTCATGGGTTGCTGCTTTGTTTTATAATTCTCCATGACTTGAAATTTTGGTAATTGTGTTTTGTATCGGTCACTTTACGTTTGTACGTCGATATCGGGTGTTATTTGGCTCTTTTGCGTGAGTAGACCATAGGTTCTAACCTATGTGTGTTTTGTGTGCCGTTTTGGTTTTCATCCATGATTTCGGTTTACGATACTATGTGTGATATGTGTAGATACCCATGTGGACGTCGTACGACTAGAGAAGAGAATGGCGACATCGACTTCGGCAAGTAAGGATCAAGGTGAATAGATATATATCTACGGAGGAAGTCGGGTGGATGGCGTATAGCACCCCTGCAATTCGTAGTGTAGCATATGTTATATCATGTATATATACGATACTATGTGTTATGTGAAATGCTTTTGATTATCAAGAAGGATCTTAGAAGATCATGGGTTAATTCTAGTATAATTGGATGATAGTGTCGTTAGTTATTTTTTTAGTCAGGAAACCCTAGAATAAGGTACACGCGCGCGCACACACGCATACTTTTATTTTCTTGTGCGTATATGGGGATATATACACACACATATATGTATGTGAGTATGTATATATATACACGGATGATGAGAATAGTATACGATACTTAGAGATGAGTCGATGTGATTGGGCATGATGCCGTGAGATCGGTGATGTGATTGGGTCGTGTTATAAGATACGACATATTATATTAGCGGATTGGTGGGCGATGTGTTTTCATACACACGCAGATATATGTTGATGGTATCGGTATGTACTAGACTTAGATCAGTACCATGTTCATGATATAGTGAAAATGATACCATACGGATATTGATGTATATGTGATAGGCGACCCGTACTCCGATTTTGGGAGTCGTACGATGGATTTACCGTACGAGATATAAATATGATGATAGATCCGCACTCATGATTCGAGGGTCGTATTATATTTTTATTGTATGCGACACTATTGAGGCGGGATCACCGACTACTATATATATTTATCGACTCAGACTTAGGTGGTTTTCCTTACCCTTTCGATTAGTCTGATAGTTTAGTCATGTAGTTTACTTAGTAGATGTTAGACTGGGCTCGAGTCATACTTATTTCCAAAACCAACGAATCGTGAATACTTTAAAAACAGGCCAAGGGGTACAACGGATACTTCAAAGGACGTATCTTTCTTAAAAACACCGTAGCCCCTATTTTCTAAACACCACGATTCGTGTTATTTCAAATGACAAACTGTATGACTCGTATATCTAATGTAGATTCTTTATTGTTGCATTTACTATTCATCTCTATATATTCATGTTGTTCTTATCGCATCGCATTGCATGTTTAAATGTGCTTTTATTATTATTATGAAACCATGCTGTCAGGACACCAGCACCATTACCGATGATGCGTATGCTACACGTACACCTGCTTGCCGGCTCACACACATCTTCATAGGTAATTGTTATGTCACGTACACATTAGAAAATACTACTTCATTAGTATAAATTGCTAGCTGATAGTTTCGACATAATACTAGTGCACATGTCTTTATATGCTAATTTAGATATTGCATTTATTACTGTGATTTTCCATGCATATTTATATATTCATTTGCCATGCGATATTATGGGCCAGTCTGGATTGCCGGAGCCCGGTATTCACTGTTATTGACCTTTCATTTTGAGATTTTGGATTTTCCATGAGATTTCTGGATTTAGAGAAACCGCAAGGATTTTATAAAGACTGATTATCATTTTAAAATGCAAGTTGCGGTTTTCTCGTGATATGATATGAGATATGTCCACCATGAGTTTTCTCGGCTCTTGAGCGATATCATACACCCGATTTGAGGAGGAGGAACCGTTTGTGGGTGCATGGTGGACCCGGTGCGGTACCCCGAGACGAGAAGGTCGCAGATGATGGCCTTGAGCCTGGCAGGGGAGCACCACCAACTGGTTATTTGTGACGCAGCGAATATTCGGAGGATACCGACGTAGTCGTGAGATTTGATGAGGGGCCAGTCCGGATAGCCGGAGCCCAGGGGCCAGTCCGGATAGCCGGAGCCCGAGATATTGAGATTATATGATATGGGTCAGTCCGGATCGCCGGAGCCCGAGATATTGGATATTTGGATATATGTTTTGTGTCGATGCTTGACACGGATTTTATATTGATTTTATTGATGATACCTCGATTTTTATATACAGAAATCTCACTAAATTATGAAAACAGTTTTCTCATTTAGATGTATTCTGTTTTCTTACATTCATACATCATATATATGATATGTTGCTACCTGAGGCACTGACACGAGCACTTGGTATTACACTTATGTGTAGATATATTGAGGATATATTATCGTATGACCTAGGATTGAGTCATACATGTGATTTCTGCTCGGTGATATTTTCTACCCACGAGTTGGCAACTCACCCCCGTTGTGCCACAGTTTCTTGTAGGTTTTGCCGTACAGGTTTCTTTGCGGCTTGCTGGAACACTGCTTCCTTCTGGGTGATTGCTTTGGTAGGTGGGTTCACTTGCATCGTGACCACCATTGTATTTTATTATATTCAGTTGTATCTAGTAACTCCATCAACCAGACTTGTATATTTATAGACTTAGAAGACCAGTGTATATTCTTTCGACCTTAGAGTCGCGCTTGTATTATTATGGTTTTCCATTGGTTTTCTTCTGAGTTCTGATCATCTCCCTTCGGCGTTGTATATTATATTGTTGCGTGGTTGTGACCGCCAATTGACGAAGAGCTAGCTCTCGCTTGGGGATGCCTTTATATTATGCTTATTTGTACCCGTTTGGGACCAATATTTACAAAGGAAACTCTGCCAAAATTTTTGGAAAAGACATGATGTTTTAAAAATGCATACTACGGCTTATTTTGTTAAACCACTTGTTTTAAAACTAAACTTTTCCTTCTCTCTCTTTTCAAATGATTTAGATTTCTGGGATTTTTGGCTTACTTGAATTAGATGGGGTCCTATAGACCCCATATGATTCAAGTGCCAGTCACGTGCCATTTCGGATCATGACAGTCCAGCTAGTACCGCTGACGGCTTGTGGGTGACTGATATGATCATCACCTACTGCCGGCGTATTGACGAGTGTTTAGAGTCCTACACAGAGGTTTCCTAGCTCATGCGAAACGAAGTAGGGCACATATGTGATATGTGCGGGACCGAGATTAACACGTGTATGTGATACCGTATTCCAATCTCACGATATAGGTTATATGTGATATAACCGGATTGTTGAATCAAGTGTTGATTCAATGATATGTTATATGTATATGTGATATGCATATAAATGATATTAGTCGGTTGTATGCGATACAGTTGGGTTATTAAATCAAGTGTTGATTTAATAATTTAATGTATATTTATATATATTTGATATATTAATATACATTAACTAATATTAGCTCACTTAAGAAAATGTTTTTCTCAAAATACATTTAAATGTATATGTGATATATATTAATGTATTTAATATGTGTCAAGCTAGATGATGCATTGGACTTGGGTGTATGAGACTCATACCTAACTTAAGATAATTTGGGTATTTAAATATTAAGGGAAAAATCAAAATTAGGTGGAAATTAGTATGGCTAAGATGCTTGGAGAAGCTTGTGGAAGTTTTGACTTAAGTTCACTAATTTTGTTTTACTCTAGATATTTATTAACCTAACCATTATCTTTAGCCTTGGTCAAGTCTCTACATGAGTTATATATGATATTTTCTCACCCATGGTTAATGGTTGATCACTTGTTCATTTTCTTCATCTCCCCCAATTGCTCTCTATCCTTGAGTGAGAAAAGAAAATAAAAAGAGAAAAATTATTCTAAAGTGAACAAAATTCCTACTTCATCAATCTATACCAAACTAGCCATTAAGTATATGTTGTTTCTACACTAGTCCATTAATTAGTGAAGAGATAGCTTGAGTTGGAGATTTCTCGATGTAGATCATCTTCGGCTTCGAAGTTCTTCAAGCAAGCTTGTTCTATTCGCCTAGTGGAGCCTTACGAGAGTCCGGGAGACCACTAATTGGAGCGAAGGGACTACTACACGGAGCTTTAGAAGTGAAGGACCGGTCTACAAAGGTTGTATTCCCATTTCACTTAGTGTCAAGTTGTTTACATGTTAGTTATAACTCTAATCCTCTAGTTAGATCCTTGGTTCGGGTTTGTTAGCACATTAGTTTTTTTTTAAATTGCATGCTTGATGCCTTAGAAAACATAGTGAGGATGCTAAGGAACCCAGCATGCCTCAGCGACATTCCCTTAGAAACGCATTGCTGGAGATTCCCAAAAATAATTTGCAGCCGCGCGGCGTTCGCTTCGACCTGGGCGCATAATTGGCTGGACTCGCCAGAAACCGTCTCATGTTCTTTTTGCTTCAGGGCCAACATCTGCTCGAAGTATTGAAGGGAAGCGGCACTTTGCTCGATCCATACTATCAGTTGAGACTTCGAGTTTAATGCTTCAGGTGTAAGACGCTTGCGCTCGATCTCGTGGAGAAAAGCCTCAATTCGCCTACAATAGTCAACCCAAACGCCGACGAAGTCTTCGTTGTGGAAAGTCACAAGCGTCGCCTCACCAGCATAGGGTTGACCTCATCCGCAAAGTCCACAGCGGAAGTGAGAGCTTCAACGTTGAGGTCTTCGATAAACTCTCCTAGCATCCGCCTGCTATTTTCTGCACCCCTGGAGGACTGGCGCTTAGCGAACGGCCCCGCGGGCATAGATATGCGAGACTCAAGAGGAGCCAAAGCCGGTGTAACTGCTGTAGAATAAAGCATGCACAATGAAGGGTCAGATTTCAACCTAAGAACTAAAAAGGCCGATGATGAATGAGATCTAACATACCAGTAGTCGAAAGTGGCAAATCAGGAAGCTTGGGAGGCTCTGCTATTCCTTCGTTCTCTCCCTCGAGCTGTAAGACTGTAGCCAATACAAGAAAAGCTTAGCGATAGAAAGATCACTTGTGAAAAGATGGAATGAGATATGTGTTAGTGTATATGTCCTAGAGGCCATTACTGTATCATACTAGTTTGTATATTACTTGATGGAAGTTTGGGATATTCACCTTGTATAAACAATCTTGCTCAATATAGTAGTATGCTACTTGGTTTGTTTCTACTTCAATGTGTACATGTGTTTATTTTAGTATATCACCTATACACATTAGTGGAGCCCTTAGGATCTTTGCTTGATTACCAGCGTTGTGATGGCAATCACACTAGTGGGGGCTGGGTAATCTATAAGCACATCCTTATACAGGTCCCTAGTCGCAGGACTATCGAGACAGGGCATCGATACTCCGGAGTAGACTAGCGTATGCGCTTCTCATCCCAGTGTGGGAGATGGTCTATCCCACAGCCATCAGTACGTCGTACTGGAGATAGTATACGGGTGCTTGTTAGGTTACGAGTACACTGGACAGGACTCGTCGGGAACTGACCGGTTGGTATTATACCTATCGTCAGTTATCAGTTCCCAGGTGACATGAGTACAGCTTAGTCCGCTGACTTGACACTGTCACTTCGTCTCGAGTGTGTTCCCACTGTACTTTGATTACTACCCTACCACGGCTCAAAGGAGTCGTGCAAACAGGTAGTGGTTGGGTACAGTCCCGAAGCACTTGGAGGCAGTGACGGTTAGACAGGATTCGTCTCTCCCGGTATTGGGGGTTGACATCGCGCTGTGTCTAGGAGAGCCATTACACGAGTAGTCCCTGGCCAGGGCAATCGACATATACTGGTAGGTTTCCAGTGTTATCTCAGGGTGTTTTGGGCTTCACTCCGACACGACTTGTACTGCTATTAGGGGACTGACGTTTACCCCCCCCTTAGGCCCGCCATGCGATGTATCAGACGAACAGACCGGACTGTACGGAGATTGTCACATTCAGGCTCAGTAGGAGTTCAGATGGGTTTCACCTCGTCAGTCTTCTTGTCGGCATCTACCTGGGGACCGTTACACACAGCTAGTGCCGCTTGCGGTCTGTGGTTAAACCCACTGCCAGCGTAGTGTCGAGTCTTTAGAGTCCCACACAGAAAGCTATTCGCCTTTAGGCAAAAGAGTAGAGATCGCATGGTTTTGCGGCAGGTCGCATGGTTTTGCGGCAGGGTTCGGTCACATCCGTGCACTTATGCACGTACAGTGTCCGGACAGTTTACACTAGCGGGCTTTGGTTTAAGCCAGATCGTAGTGTACGTATTGGGATTGGATTTATCCAGTATGTATTCGTGTTCCTCGGAACGCGGATGCGGGTGTGTATGCACAGTTGACGGAGAGACAGAGGCAAAGGATTCTCATTAGGGTTGTTGACCGTTGACTATTGAATTTTTGCTCAACCCTAATGAGAATATGATATATCATTAACAATAATATTAATTAAGTATTGTGGTGACATGGTTGTTGAGGGGTTGACTTTGTTGACTTGTTGACTTTGTTGACCGGTTGACTAGGTTGGACTAGTTGACCATCATGATGACAATGGCTATCATTTCATGGCAAAGACTTTTTACTTGCTTGTTTCTCTTGTGAGAAATGAGTGCATGAAATGATATGGCTATTGTAGCTTAACCATTTACACAATACTTGATTACTATTTTGTGATGATGGTTTTGGATTATGAGAGCCAAGAGAGAAAAGTCTTCTCTCATTCTATCATTCTCATTCTCTCTCTTGTTCTTGAGCTCTCATCTCCTTCCTCTTGCTCTCCCTCTCTTTTTGTTTATGGTTCACTTGTCTCATGTGTTGAGAACCAAGAACCATAGAGTAAAATCCCAACACACTCTTCCCTACTCATTCTAGTTCATAAGGTTTGGCAAACCAAGTGAACTAGTTTCTTCAAAGACCAAAGAAGAAGCCAAAGGTAGAAGCTTTCGAGGTGGATCTATCTTCGGCGCAAGGAGACGACGGAGTGAAGACGATCCGGAAAACCATCGAGAGTCAAAGAAGAAGGAGTTCAAGAAAGTAAGGTATAACCCCCTAACCGAGTTGTTAACAACTCCTAGTTAGGTTGTTAGTTAGATGTTTAACAAAGATCCGGTTTTGAGTCCATGTTACCACCTCTAGAAAATTGTTTTTCACCAAATTCCGCATGCCCGAAAGTACCGGGAGAGGTAGCATGGACTTACAATATGAAGAATATACTAACCGATGCTCGAGGCAGGAATGAATTCTGATTGGAAAGCGAAGTGCGAGCTTAGCATTTGGCATAGGCGATCAAAAAGCACTCCTACAGTATTGCAACAATATATGGTAAAAAAATTAATCCAAGAAATAATATCTATACTGAAACAAGGAATTGAAAAATCTTTACCTTCCGTCATTAAACCTGAAAGAACTTGGGGGGGCACAAAAGAGAAAGGTGGAACAGTGACAGTCGTGGCAGCGGCTGTTAGTGATTCTTCAATCAGCACAACGCCGGGGTCTATCGCATCTGTATTCGGAATAAAAGAAATATCAGCAAAAATGTTTGGCAAGATTGATTAGCCCAAAAGAGATAACATAAGAAATACCTGACGGGGCAGAGACCGTAGCGGTGTCTGGAGCGCCACTAACCATGACGGCTTCCTCGGTTTCCACCATCACCGGGAAGATGGATTCAACGTCGACACCTTCGTCCTCCGAATCAATAAGGGCAGTCGTCATGCTCGCATTACCTGCCAATGTCGGGGATCCACAGGGGGAGGAAACGACAGTCGGAGCAGCCCCCGATTCGACAGGAAGGCCTGACGCCCCAGTCTTTTCAAACGCGGGCACTTCACCCGCTACGTTACTACTTAAACTCGGCCCTGTCGCATCATTCAAGGACAAATGTGTTATAATTCGAAGAAAATTACTGTAAGAGAAAACCTAGAAAAATAAACAAGTCCTATTAGTTTTCAATAAGGGATCGTGCGCTGTTTTACCTTGAAGTAACCGCTCGGCCTCTTCGCGAGCCGCACACGCAACCTGCTTATGAGCGGTGGACAAGGCAGGAGGAATGTCCTCTATGGGAACGTCAGAGGGTCGGGAATCACTCGAATCCACGCCTGCAGCCAAGTTAGCCTGACGCTCCCTTACTGCGTACTTTTTGCGCTTCCTCTTAACCTTGGCTGTACGAATAGATCTCTTCAGGACCTCCGACAAGGGGACATCTTTGTCCAAATTAGGCTCAGCCTCAGGATCTGCAGCAACATCCATCATCGAATGCTTTAGAGACGCCTCCCATGGCGGCCCTGGGGTGACCTCAACCGTAGCCGGTGGCTCTGAAGGCTCCTCCGCACCACCACCAGAAGACGGTATGGTACTCGGAACAACACGAGATGCAGTGGTTCCTATAACAGAAAGAAGAAGGGAGTCAGGGTGTGTGAATGAAATGAATTAAATATGTAAATGCGCTGCAAAACGAATCATACCGAGACCCATGGAGGCGCGAAGCCTTTCCTCGTCCTCAAATGTCTTGAGGGATGCCAAGAGAGCCTCTTCGGTGGAGATTCCTATTAGGAAAAGAGCGTTAATAAAACATAATAAATTAAAAGAAATGTGTACAGAAGAATGTAAATGGAATATACCGGATTCCGCAAGAGAAGCGAGCGATGCCTGCTCGCGGGCTAATCTCTCAGAAGCCTCGAAAGCGGCTTGAAGATCAGTAGCGGCATTCTCATCGACAGAGGCTTTGAATAGACCACGTTGGTGCCGTATTCGGCTAAGCCTTCGCTATAAAGAGCATGTGGCTCCTAACCGAATACAACGTCAACTGAGAATAAAAATTTCTTCTTCTTCGGCGAGCCGGCCCCAACACCCGACGACAAAAGTTTGCGATTAACAGGCTGCTTCGGACAGCCAGTTCCGGTCTCCGAGTTGATACCTGGCTCAGGGGATGCCACAGCCACCACAGTCATAGGAGCACTTACATCCGGTCGTGACTTAGCCGGAAAGGCTCGCGGAATTACAGTCGTGGCACCCTCTCTTAAAGAAGAACGGACAAATGCCCGTCGCTTCAGCGGGACTGCGGTATTACTGGCCGGGGCAGAATCCTTATGGTCGAGAAGCATCCGCATTTCCTCTTTAATGACGGCACCCATGGCATGCTGGTACCAAGCAATAAAAGCATTCGAGGCCTTCGGGATATGGCTCGATTCACTAACCAGGAAATGAGATCCTGTATTTAGCCATATGAAGTGATGCGCTGCGTTGCGAACGCTCTCTTCTTTAGCAGCCGATTCAATGAGGAACGCTTCAAGAGGAATGCCTTGGTTGTAACCGAATTGCTGGGCAAAACGGTGCGGGTTATATCTCATAATCAACACTGAGGCGTTCTGTCTGAATACGATGAAACCCGGCCTGATGGAATATAAATGAACGATCTCTCGGGCCCTCAACGCAGAAGCTCCATCCTTAAAGACATCGTGGAGTGGCTGGATTACTTTGGAAGATTCCTTAACGATGGTCAGGACCCTGTCGACGAAGGTCATGCTATCCCCAACCATGCGTGGGCGAAGAAGCAATCGCCGAGCCTCTCGCCGTGTTGGGTCTTGAGAAGAAGCATTGACCAATTGCATGACACGAGGAAAGTTATATCCTTCATAAAATTTGGGTCGTTTATGCACACCAAAAGCACACAGCACGTGCATCTCGATCCACGAGGTGAAGTAGTGCAATAGGAGATTTACGGGCTTCAAACCCAGCTAAGTGGTGTCGGCCGCTATACTCAAACCATGATATAGGTGAGCCAGTCCTGCGACCCCAATAGCCATGCACGTCCTCGCGGCGTTGCGATGAGCTGGATGAAAGACAGATGGTCTCATATAGCGAGGGCGCATTGGAAGCGCAAACAAACTCAGCCACAAGCCGATAAACCCCATGAAGAACGTCTCCTCATCAGTGTCTGGAGCGGCAATCTCTGCGAAAGGGACGATTGGAGTATCCGGAATAAAGAACTTCTTTAAATTTGCCTCCGTAGTCGACAGTCTGTCCAAACCAAATCCGAACGGATCATTGAGCTTGGCAAATTTTGCAGCTTGTTTTGATAAAGCCTCCGGACGAAGAAAGCGGGCAGCAAAGTTCGTAAAGCTAACTCTATGCCCCCCGGACTCTAAGAATAAGCTCTCATACATGTTCAACACTTTGATCAAGCTCGGAAACTTATGTCGAACAGCATTTTCTTGGGTAAGACCCATAAAAACTGATTCAGTAGCAAAGATGTACTCGTCAGAAGGAAGTATCTCTTCATAACGCTTTCCTCTGACGGGTAACCCGGGTATTTCCGCGAATTCCTCCAGCAAGATTGACACCTCCCGATCCTATAAGAGAAATGTGTGGGTCAGGATATTCCATTGCTCCATGAAGGATTTAACCCACCACACATGAGGAGTATGGTAATAAAAGAGGGACACATAGATCGCTGGATATAACCCGGTGTCACGCCCCGCTTTCCAGTGTACGGAGAAGGAGACGTGACGGGCACGCAACGTATTTACTCAGAAGTAAACACGTTAAGCGTAAATAAGCAACATAAATAAATGCACAAGTAGGATAAGAGATATAATGTAACAGCAACTTTTAGTAACATTCATTTTTACAATACATTGCTTTGAAAAGGAAAGTATAAGGATATAAAGCAATGCCTAAATAGTGGCATATGAAATGAAAAGTAAGTATAAGGAAAAGCTAGAAGTTTGGCTGCTCTATGAACTGGTCCAAGTCGTCCTGGTTGAGCTCGATCTCCTGGATGTCCGGTCCTCCTGACGAACATTCCAAAGAAACAAAGAAAGAAATAGGAATGTCGTCAGCGAACTAGTGCTCGGTAAGTCCCAGAAGTAAGAATTGAATAGAACAAGTAAAGAGAAAGAACTGGTAATTGTACAGATATATGTTTGCTATACTAACGTAGTTGTTTGTAGCTTGGTACAGAATATATCAGTGTATACGAGAGGAGTCCAACTATCCCGTGGACTATGGTAACATGTAAGTACAAGGCCCCGTCAAAACCCACGGAACAACGGCACGAGAGTTCGTGTAGGTGTCTTTTAGTATCCATTATCGTGCCACTTTTAATACATTTCGTACCAATTTACCCCGTTAAACCCCATAATATATATTGTATTGATTATAGTTACAAGGCTTGCCGAAACCATGGATACAAGTTGTTCATGTAATCATGTTCATGATGTAAACAAGTAGTCATGTAATCAAGTCAAGTTATAGCTATGGTTCGGTCAAATCAAATCATGTTTGCATGTTGATATTATTCTGGTATTCAGATTCAGGTTTAAGTATGTATGTTTGGTATATTGGATTCATGTTGAATTGGATTCGGATTTGAGTTAGACTCGGAATTGAGTCAAACACTTAAAACTAATTTGGATCCTGAGTTAGATTCGGGTGTTAACGATAACTGCTGCACATGGACGGCAGGATTTGTATCTTTTTCCAAGACAATTACCATTGATAACTCCGTTAAGTTTTTTCTATCTTAAATAGGCAAGCGCTCGCTTTTTTTGGCTCCTTGAGGCTCAAGAGAATTGATCTCGCTTAAACCTATATTTACAAAAATCCTTAATTGTAATTTTATATAACTCGAAAGGGTTTTATGAAAAATATTTTATATACTTTTAAAATAACCTCGAGTATTTATTTATATTATTCAGGGTTTCCATAATTGTGAATTTTAAGAATGTGAAGTATTTTAGTGATAATAGTTTAGCTTGGATAGTTCAAGATATTTTACTGTAAAGCTTGACTTTTAAATAACTTGAAGGTATTTTGATGAAACTTGTCATTCTTTTATTTTCTAGAAAACATGAAATTTTATTATATTTGAAAATATGTGGTTTAATAATAATATAATTATTAAAAATTAATTTTATTATTAAATAGAAAATTTCATTTTTTCTAAAAAATCATATTAAAAATCTTTCGAGACCGAATGCTCCGTGAGGAGGTCTGCATCTCACTCTACTAGCCCTAGGATGTGCGATAATCCGCACCATCCAATAGCGGGTTTCCCAAATGGGTTGTAGAGATATATTTGCAAAGAGTTTTGATAATACAATTCAAAAGAAAACCGGATTTTTATAGTACATGGTATTTTGATGATATATGGTAACAAAAATATGTTCAAGATATATCGTGCTATGAAAACATGTGTGTATGTGAAGGGTAGGTCATTACCCCATGAAGTTTACTAAAGATATATTCAAACAAAGAAATAAAAAAAATGTCGCATATAAAGTTTATGGTATTTTCATGTAACAGTTAAATTAAAGTTATATAACATGATACTTTAGAGTGAAAGTTGGTTCTAAACATTAGTTTTGTGATAATAAATATTGTGTAAGAATATGTATGAAGAAAATGTAAGAAAGAGTGTAATTTTAGAGGTTTAAAAAGAAGATGTCGGTGTTAACTCCACTTCCGACATATTTTATGAAAAAGAAGTTTTAGAGGAGAAGGGGGAGGATTAAAAGGGACTTACGAGTTGGTTGTATGAAGAGAACGTAGAATGAGAGGAATTAGTCATCGCGGCATCACGGAGTCGTCGGAATTTCCTCGATTCCTCACCAGAAATTGGTCTTTGGCTAACTCCACTTGTACTCTTCTTGAACTTAGAAAATTTGAGGGTTTTGGCTAGAATTTTCAGAATGAGAAAATGTTAGGGTATGGGGTTGTATTTATAGCGTGTAATTAGGATTTTGAAATTGAAAGAATAAATTAAAATGCATTTAAATTGGATTTAAAGGTGAAATTAAAGTCTCTGCTTAATTTCAGAGTAATCAAACAGTGTAGGGGTGATAGGGGTAGGCCAAGGGTTTTGTGTGCAAAGCACGGGGACTTTTCATCTATGGGGGCCCGTCGGCGCCGGCTCTATTTCCAATCTCGCCGATCGATTATGAGGAGGGGGCCGGTGGATCTTGGTTACATGTCCAAGGGTACACAACATTTTCTACATGTTTGTTTTTCTGTCTTTTCATTTCTATGTGCAGTGCACGTGTAAACTTTTGGGCTTCCAAAAAGTTTAAAAGAAAATCAGAAAAAAATATATTGTACCTGAGGGGATTCGAACACAGGGGCTACGTCACAGCAGTGCAAGGCTTTACCAATGAGCTATAAGTTTTTTCTTGCTGTTCTTAAACAAAAATAACTTATAAATTGTACTCAGGCTTGCAAACTCCACTCTGTACATTAAATTGAAAATTTTCGTATAGTAATTTCAGAGTCGTTACACCCGGTCTTCAGCAGCAGTGACTTCTTGGCCGACAAAATGTAACGGGCCCACTGCAGATAACCTGCCGGATGACGGGGGGTCACTCCTATCGTATAGACCTGGCCTTAAGGACATACTTCTTCCTGGCATATGCGACACCCCAGAATGTCTAGGGCCATCAGCGGCTACACTGGTATCGACGCTATGGAAGGTTGGAGATGACCTTCCGAGGTCCAGTTGATCTCTACCATCGTGTAAGCAACCCGCGGAGGGTCAGCGTAATGGATTGACGGGATCGGTTCTGACGGCACCACACAAGTGAAGCTGCGCCGACCCCGGATAATATAACTGTACCACGATCCCCACAAATGAAGAGACTTCTACTCTGAATCGTAGTCCCGAATTAGCACAAAGACTTTCCGATCCGTAGGCGCATCAGCAAAAGCGCTTTCCGAACGGACATAAGGAAAGAAGAAATCAGAAGACATAGTACCTGAAAGGAAAAACCCGTAGAGAGTTAGTTATCGGCACAATGTAATTAACCACAACTAAGGGCCTTAGCATCTGAACTCCACTGTGGCATATTAAAGTCACTACAGTAAAAAAAGGGGGGGAAATGGGCCCCACAAAATCAGGGTAACGCCTCATCAATGATGAGATATGCACACATTGTGAGAATCCAAAATGATTCTCACTAAATAAGAAATCTCATTAAGCAGTGGAGTCCAAAACTCCCAATGTTCTTGAAGAACGTGTTCTACAACGGATCCAAATTTGTAAGAAAAATCTACAACAGAAACCCTAAGAAGAAAAGAGGGAAGAGGAATAAAATTCCTAAAAATTTTCAAAATTCCCCAGAGCTAAACTCTGTCATATAAACTGGAATCAAATTCCTCCGATGATGGGATTAAATACCAGAAATCCCCATGAGAAATATATTGGAATTAAATTCCAGAAAACCCTCAAAAATCAGAGTTAATGGTAGGGTAAAATCCTAAGATCTCTAAGACCCACGGTCTATCTAAATAAAAAAATTTTAGATCTCTAAGAGATCATTTCAATAAAAAGAGCCAAGCTCTGTTAATGGGTTAAAAAATCCAAAACAAAAAAGAGTCTCTTTTAAGAGTTAAAAAATTGGTCATAATTGTTCAGTCGAAAATAGTGCACTTTTAACATAACAATTTTCTTACTTTTCTTAATTATCTAAAGGTGTTTGTTATAAATATAACACATATTAGAAGTTCATCTGCAAAATATCATTTATCATGTGTTTATATATTATAATCAATATTATGAAGGAATTGTATGTTTAATATTTTACGCATAATATTTTGTATCTCAAACATAACTAACATCGTTCATTGAAGATATTCTGCAATATTAGCTCAGCTCAGATATCAGGAATCAAGAATCTGCCGATAAAGTAAAGAAAGTCAAAGAATTAAATACTGGCAGAGACTCAGAAAAGATAAGAAGATTCCGGATATCACATAAAGACCCAAAGATCAATATGAGAATAATCCAGAATTTTCAACCCAAGAACCCACCAATCAGCCGCGGAACCGCGACCGAGTCAGGCCGAGTCGCCGCGGATCCGTGGCCAATCCAGGGACTTATGGTTCTCAACTTCTCTAGAATCTTCGGCGTAACAAACTTAGTTTGTTAGGGGTTTCTGTTACTGGCTTTGGGGATATAAAAAGGACCGAGGGCTACATCATTTGGGGAGGGAGATCTAAATCAAAAAGATCCAATTTCCAAGAAATCATCATCCTAAATCCAATATTAAAAGGGGATCTAAGATCTAAGATCAAGAATCTTCGATCTTGAGATCCAAGATCAAGAAATCCATTGAGAAATCAATCAAGCGATCAATCAAGCAAGTCTTCTTTACGCGAAGCCAATTACTGTCAACGAACAAGTGATCCAAGACAGGTCCACGATTCGAGGTGATCAAGCGACGTAATCAACAGAACATCTACTTCTTCGAGGCAGAGATCGAGAGCAAATTCTTCTTCCTCTTGTAATCTAAACTCAAAGAATTGTATTGTGAAGTTGAGTAATAAAGGTGATCATTAGTTTTAATTTCGCTTTCTTTTAATTTCCGCATTATGAATTCTTTCTCCAATCTTTCTTTTATTTTCATGATGTGCGAGTAATTCTCCGTTTGATAGGATTCGAAGGATTAACGTAGATCAATAGGTGAGAAAATTCTACACTCCTTTTAAGTCTTATGAAGTTTATAAACTTTAGCAAAAGAATCGTCAATATACTTATCGGGCGAGATATCAACTTCTTGATAATCTCGACCATGATTTGAGATGAGATTGACGATCTTTTTGTTAAGGGCTAGACAAGAATGGAGATCAATGAAAGGACAAGGGTCAATAGAGGAGAAATCCTAGTTTCTTCCAAAGAACCCTAATCCTCGTTCATCGCCATCAATCTAGTTTTAAATCTATCAATAGATAAGAGGAGTAATCTTTATTAGTCATCCGTGGCTACTAAATCCAATCGAATCCTACAAACCTTCTTCATATAAATTTTCTTAATAATTCAATTAGATCTTGAACATTTTCTTGATTTTCTTGAAACTATTTTCTTGATTTTCTTGAAACTACTTTCTTGATTTTCTTGATTTTCTATTTTCTTTCAACCGATCTAAAGTAAGAATCATAAAATTCCACGAATCCCAAAGGACGACTCGTACTCACTAAAGGTTCGCTACACCCGACACCGTTATTGATTGCGGTTACTAAAACTTCTAAACAAAACTTCTTTTCTTTTCTTTTACTCAAAGAAATTGATACTAATCAAATGGCGTTGTTGCCGGGGTAATTTTTTCTTTCTTGTTATTTGGGTTGAAAAATTATTATTCCATCAAAATATAAATCAAGAACGCATCTTGTGATTAATGATTAGTGTGTAAATTTTGCAAGGGGGTCTGGAATCATTGTAGCAGGGAGATAAAGATTCAGGAAAATTCATCAAGACCAGAGGAGCAAGAGAAGCAACCGTACCAAAAATCATTCAAAGAACCCTCAACTTGGCTGCGAACCGTGGCAAGAAGGCCATTCTCGCGGCGGAACCGTGGTGATATTGGTGACTCGGTGTTTCAATTCTCTCTGGTATATTCTCTATCTCCTTCTTTCTCCTCTGAAAAAGTCCAATAACATTTTTTATGCAGGATTCTTTGCAAAAATTCGCCGCTAAAAAAATTCTTGTTGTGTGTTTTGTTTTTGGGTTGTTTTTGCATATTGTAATACGGAAAATTAAGGGGCAAATACCAAATTCAGATTAGGTGGGGATTTCATTACCCTTCCTAAGCCCCACAAATCACAAAACTAGCATCTGCATCACCCTTCATTAATTAAAAAATATCTAGACCAAGACTCTAGGGACTGTCGCGCTCAAATAGGACAGTGGAAGGTCATGGGTAATCTACTGCTTATCCGCATTTCTTTTATGGTGTCTAGGCAAGTGTGTCTAAGGCAAGTGGTTACTTAATTAGGCCCGCTATTTACGGTGATTCGTATAGCGAATACCTCCCACTTACCTGGCCACAAGAGAGATAAAGAGCTAGTAGAGGATTGATCCTGCAATTTGTCTTCTGGAATTCTAGGAGCGGTCTAGTGACTTGACCTAGGTGACCTTAGATCTAGGGTTGATTGTGTATTTTTGTGACTTGTCTAAAATCCGATTTTTTTCAAAAACAAACTTTTCTTTTTACGTAATTTTCACAAACGCTGCCACTTGCGCTAAACCCGCTTAGTGCATGCTCGGCTGGACACGGGATTCTAGTGCCCGTCTTGTCCACGTTTCTTCTATCGACTCCGAAGTCGGTGCTTCTACTTCTTCTTTTTCCTCACCACCCACCATAACTACCGAGATGGACGGTTATCCATCAAATTTCAATAACACCACTCTGTCACCACTCGCAGGTGCGCAGAATCCACCGCGCATCTCTCTCCAAGAGAGATGCTACCCTATACGTGGTCCCCTTCCCACTTGTCTTTCTATCCCACCAGCCAATGGGGATAATTTTGAAATCAAACAACGCTTTATCAATCTTTTGCCTAAATTTCACGGTCTAGAGTCTGAAGACGCGTGCGTTTTTATCACCAAATTCGAAAACGTATGTGCTATGATGGGCACTTCACAACTTTCTGTGGATGATATGCATTTACGTCTTCTCCCGTTTACTTTGTACGATTTAACCGAAAAGTGGCTTTATAACACAACTGCACACTCTATTTCCAATTGGGATGAATTCGTTATAGCATTCCTTAAGAAATTTTATCTCAATCATATGACCGCCCGTGTTCGGAGTGAAATCAACCAGTTTACCCAGCTTCCAAATGAACCATTTTGGAAATGTTTTGAACGGTTTAAGGATCTGCTTTTCCAATGTCCTCATCATGGAATCCATAAATGGGACCTGTGCCGAATTATATATGAGAGCATTAATCCAATGACAAAACAGATGCTTGAAACCATGTGTCAAGGCATTTTCATGTCTAAAGACGATGGTGAAGCTTGGAAGATTTTGCTGAAAACACTTTGCAATGGGAAAGCGTTAGACCACCATCATCTAGGGGAGGTATCCATCAACTCGATGTTTCCATCGCAGTAAAAGCCGAAATGGCAGCGATGCAAAAGAAACTCAAAGCTATGGAAAACAAATTTTTATTAACCTCCCTAAACCAGGTGACGCTCCCTAAAACCGTGTGTGGATACTGTTCCAATCCATCATATCTGACGGAAGAATGTCCTTTGAATTGTCCGTTTCAAGGTCAAGAATACACTAATGCTGCTTTTCAGTAATGACCTAGAAACAATCCTTATTCTTCCACATATAATCAAGGTTGAAGGAATCACCCTAATTTTGCTTGGAACCAACACCAAACTCAAACTCAAAATACGGTTCCAAACCAAAATAACTATCAAAGGGTTCCTCCATAGCAACAGCAACCACCACAGAGTCAGCACCCCTTTCAACCACAAACTTTTTAAAATCCGGCCAATAATTATGCACCTTATAATAATTCTTTCCAAACGACTGGTACCGAAAACTCCTCTGCACTCGAACGAACCCTGGATTTGTTTATGAAACATTCCATGCAAATGTCGGCTGATATAAAATCTTCTATCGAAACAATAACGAAGGACTCCGCCTCCCACGGTGAGAGTATAAAATCGATAGAAGCACAAATTGCACAGTTAAATGTCGCGATGAGTGCTAGAGAGAAATGGGAACTTCCATCTCAACCCCTACCGAATCCTGGCCATCATAACATTATAATGTGAATGCCATTACCACGTTAAGATCAGGAAGAGTGCTGAACAACCAAGTTGGTGAACATGTTGATAATGAGGAATCAATCAATGATACCCCGGCTTCCACTTCTAACCCTATTTCGTCCAATCTACCATCTTCTTCTCAGCCTATTCTCCATTTTTTCCTAGGCTCAAACCCTCCACCCACCTCTTTGAGGCAACCTAACACGATCCCCACTCCAATTCTGGGATCTATTCCACCCTTTCGATCTTCTCCAATATTAGACCCAACTCTTATTGATAAAGCTCCTTATCCAAATAGGTTAAGGGGAAACTGTCACGCCCCGCTTCCCAAGGTACGGCGAAGTGGACGCGACGAGACCCGCTACGTATATACTCAGAAGTACATACGCTAAGCGTAACTAAGCAATATAAAGTAAATCACAAGAGACAAATGATATAGAAATAACAGCAACTTTTATTAATAACATTCTTTGTACAATGCAGGAAAAGAAAATACAACTGGAATGAAAAGCAATGCCTAAACAGTGGCATAACAGAAAATGAAATAAACTAGAAAGAACAAGGTACAGTATCTAGAGCTCTGGATCTTCCTGGAACTGCTCCAAATCTTCACCGGTGGGCTCAATCTCAGCTTGGTCCAACGCACCTGACGACATTCAAAGAAGAAAGAAATAGAATGCCGCCAGCGAACAGGTCGCTCGGTAAGTCCCAAAGAATAAGAAGAATGAGAATGACAGAGTAACAGTATTTTCTAACTATTATATTATTGAATCTTATGGAACATTGTGTAACGCTGTTGTTTGTAGCTTGGTACAGAAGGATGCCAGTGTATACGAGGGGGATCTCTATATGCTAGAGATCAGGGCAAAAGGAAAGTACAAGGAACTGTTATGCCACGGTACAACAGCAATAGGATTCAGGTTATTGTTTTAATCTGACCACCTCGTGCCACCTTTAACACCTTCCGTACCAATCTACCCCTTAAACCCCGTAGTGTTTTAACAGTAATGTGGTATTGGAATATGTAAGTCGAGTGACTGACCAAAACCATGATATCAGTAGACATGTTGTAACTGTATAATCAGGTAAATGGAATATCAGTATAATGGATGAATATCCATGGTTTGATTCAGTCAAAAAGAATATATTGTTAACTGGATTCAGGATTTCATGTATTCAAAGTGTGTTGGAATATAAAAGAATATAGATTGACTTGAATCATATTCAAGTCAGAAATATTCAGACTCTAGCCCGAGTCAGACTAAAAGAAGATAATTTGAAGTTCAATATTAGCTAGGGGCCTTATGGTAATTTGTAAAACTTGAGGAGGTTTTATGTAAAAATACTTTTGTATAGTTTTCAAATTACACCTCAAGTATTTAATAATCGTCTTTATTGTTATAATGAATGTGAATTTTATTTGTGTTATTCTAGTGAATATATCCTAATAAAAGTATTAATTATCTTATCTGAAATTCATGGTATTTTAGTGTAACTTTTAATCTTGTAATTTTTAGAAAAATGTGGAAACTTTATATTATGATAAAATAGGTGTTTAAATGATAATTTAAATATATATTAACACAAGAATAATTTTAAATAAATATTTTATTTTCAAAAATCTCATTTTCCTTAAATGTCGTATTTTAAACCCTTCGAGACCGAATGCTCCTTGCGGAGGTCTGAATCTCGCACTACTAGCCTGCGGGTGCACGATGAACCGTACTATCCCTAACAGGTTCCCCAAAAGTGGGTTGTAGCGGCGCTTTGCTTAGGTTTAAGAAATACTTTTCATTTGGGAAAACGGTTTTATAAATATGGGGTATTTATTTGCAAAAAGTATAGTTTTCCGTATTTTAGTTGTTAGGGTTTCCTAAGCCCACTAGCCTACTTCTAAGGTCTAAACGATGAGTCATTAGAAGCCTCAAATCGCCTCTTCACCGTCAATTGCGGTCAGGTAAGTGCCAGGTAAGTGGGAAGGAACCACAGTCGTGGGCCTAATTAAAAACCACTAGCCTTAGACACACTTGCCTAGTCACCACAAGACAGTTTAGATAAACGATCGATGTCCATGACCAATCGTGTTTTCATTTTATTAAAAGATTTTACTTAGAAATGTTTACAACTTAAAGCTTTCAATAAAGGTTATAAAGATTAGGGTATTTTAGTGAAAAGTCCTGTAATTCCGTATTCTGTATTTTGATATTTATCAATTAGGGTTATATTGAGTGTGTGTAGAGGTAGGTCATTACCTCGTGACTTATTTTAAGTTTTGGTGAAGTTTAAAGGTAAAACATGCAATGTTAAACTTAAAGGTATTATAGCGCAAGATACGGTATTCGAAAACGTTATCATTTTATGTGTGAAATTTCATTCAAATTGGATTCTACAAGTTTAGTGATCAAGATAAACCTATTTAGGAGTGAGGGAATTAATTAAACTAAGAAAAATGAACTTCATGGTATTTTTATGAAAAGAATACGGTTTTGCAAAGAAGTTATCATTTCATATGAAAAAGTTTGATTAAATTGATTTATGGGTGATTAATAGTCAACATGAATATGGGCAGATAATATGTATTAGGTGACAAGTGGAAATTTATAGAAAAAACCAAATCGGAAATCGGTTTGTTCGATTTCTGTCGGGTTCCAAAAAGTCGTATTTTTACCTTAAAGAAAAGAGAGATAGAAGAAGGTGGGACTTACGGTTTGGACAAGCTAAGTAAGCTAATGGATGTGGTGGTCGTCGATTTGTCGAAAACGTCGTGAAGGTTCTGATCCGGTCGCCGGAATCCGTCGTCGATTTCGGCAGCGCTTCGCTTCTCGCTCTTCGTACCGAGTTCTCGAGAATTTGGGAGAGTGGACTTAGAGTTGTGAAGGGAAAAGGTAGAGTATATAGGTCTTTATATAGGGCTAGGCTAGGGTTAGGGTTAGGGTTAAAAAATATTAAAAGAAAATATAAAAAACATTAAAAATTCATTAATTTTGGTCTTTAAAGAGATTTATTGGGAATTTTGTAACAGTACAAAATATTTAGAGTATGCAGGTGAAGAGACTAGGTCAACACGAAACTTTTTCGTGTTGACGACTCGGCCGACCGGCCGAGTCTTTTTTAATTCGCAATAAATTGTGAGTTATGGCTGTTTGACTTCTAAAAAAAATTAAAACAAAATGATATAAAAATTATGTGGGGTATGGGATTCGAACTCTGGTGGCTTGGTTCAGCAGTGCAAGGTATTACCAATGAGCTACAAGCTCCTTCTTGTAATTATTGTAAGGAATTAGATACTTAAATTGTTTCCAGCAACATCAATACTCCAAGTATACACTATATTTAAAGCAAATTTTTGGTATACAAAATTGGAGTTGTTACATTCTACCCTCCTTACAAAAATTTCGTCCTCGAAATTTACAACTTTTATTTGAGGACTAGTTTACAAAAAGGTGCGGATATCTTGCACGCATTTCATCCTCCCTTTCCCACGTGGATTCTCCTGGAGTGTCTTTCCTCCACATTACCCGGACCAAATTAACTTCTTTGTTCCGAAGTGTCTTCACTTTCCTGTCCAGGATCTCCACAGGTTGTTGCTCACAAGACAAATCGGGCTGTATCGTGAGCTCGGAATGATCAAGTACATGGCTGGGGTCACTCACATACCTTCTGAGTTGGGATATGTGGAACACGTTATGCACTCCTTCCAATGAGGGTGGAAGCGCTAAACGATATGCCACCTCACCGACTCGTTCGAGTATATCGAATGGTCCAATGTATCTTGGACTCAACTTTCCCCGTCTTCCAAATCTGATCACTCCGCGGTTCGGAGAGATTTTCAGGAATACATGATCTCCTGGCTGGAACTCCAAGTGTCGTCTCTTCGCATCAGCCCAGTGTTTCTGTCTATCTTGAGCTATGCGCATTCTTTCCCTGATGGTACGAACCACATCAACGGTCGCTATTATCATCTCTGGTCCAAGGAGTTCTCTATCTCCGATGTCGTCCCAACTTAATGGTGATCGACACTTCCTTCCATACAATGCTGCAAAAGGTGCTATTCCTATGCTTGCTTGGTAGCTGTTGTTGTACGCAAACTCCACAAGATGCAGGTGATCTTCCCACGATCCCTTGAAGTCGAGCATACATGCTCTGAGCATATCCTCCAAGATCTGAATAGTTCGTTCCGACTGACCATCTGTTTGTGGATGATAAGCCGTGCTGAAATTCAGACTTGTTCCCAAGCTTGCTTGCAGACTTTGCCAAAATTGCGATCGGAACCTGGTGTCACGATCGGAGACAATGCAGACCGGTACTCCATGAAGTCTCACAATTTCCTGTATGAGTTCATGGGTATCAGAGATAGTATATTATGAAGAGTTTAAATCTTAATTTAGATTATTACCTCCATGTACTTCTTCGCTAATGTCTCAGTTGATTGGCCAACTCGAAATGTGATGAAGTGAGCCGACTTTGTGAGTCGATCCACAATGACCCAAATCGCATCGTTACCCTTTGTGCTGCGAGGAAGAGCAATTACAAAGTCCATCGTGATGTGCTGCCACTTCCATTCTGGGATTGGTAACGGTTGAAGTAGTCCAGCTGTCCTGTGATGTTCAGCCTTTACTTGCTGACACACCAAGCATTTTGCGACGCTTCTGGCTACTTCACGCTTCATTCCATGCCACCAATAATTCTGACGTAGATCTTTGTACATTTTGGTACCTCCAGGATGTACTGAATAGGGAGAGCTGTGAGCTTCTTTCATTAACTCTTCCCGAACAGGACCCTTTGGTACACACAATCTGCTGCCGTATCTCAAAGATCCGTCTTCATGGATGATGAAATCTGTTCTGAGTCCATTCTCTACTTGTTCTCTGATCTTTTGCAACTTAGCATCGCTGGCTTGAGCTGCTTTGATCTGATTGACAATAGTTGATTGGACTTGTAGATTCATCAAATTTGAAACATCACCTGGCATGACTAGTTCAATCTCCATCTGATGTAGGTCCTGCTGAAGCTTCCACTGTGCGGTGAGATTCATTACTAATGGTTGGCGACTAAGAGCATCAGGTACTACGTTCACCTTTCCTGGATGATATTGCAAGTTGATGTCAAAGTCCGCCATGAGTTCTAACCATCTTCTCTGCCGCATATTCAACTCCTTCTGAGTAAACACATACTTCAGACTTTTATGATCCGTGTAGATGTTCACTCGTTCACCAAGTAAGTAGTGGCACCAAATTTTGAGAGCAAAGATGACGGCTGCCAACTCCAGATCATGCGTCGGATAATTGCGCTCATGAGTCTTCAGTTGTCTTGAAGCATAAGCCACAACCTTACCGTGCTGATGTAGAACACATCCTAGTCCCTTATCGGATGCATCACAATGTACTTCGAATCCTTCTGTTTGATCCGGTATGACGAGAATAGGTGCAGATGTCAGTCTTGACTTGAGTTCTACGAAAGCTTGCTCGCATGCTTCTGACCACCCAATTTCTTCATCTTTTCTTGTGAGCTTGGTCAGGGGTGTTGCTATCTTCGAAAAGCCTTCAATGAATCTTCTGTAATATCCAGCTAAGCCCAAGAAACTCCGTATATCCTTCACTGATTTTGGTGTAGGCCATTCGCTAACTGCTGAAACTTTTGCTGGATCCACAGAAATCCCTTCTCCTGATACGATGTGTCCAAGAAAACCAACCTGTTTTAGCCAAAACTCGCACTTGCTGTACTTGGCATAAAGCTTATGTTGTCGAAGTGTTTCCAGGACAATTCGTAAGTACTCCGCATGCTCTTTCCGATTCTTAGAATATACCAGGATGTCGTCGATGAAGATGACAACGAACCTGTCTAAATACTCCCGAAAGACTTGGTTCATAAGGTTCATGAAGATTGCTGGTGCATTGGTCACTCCAAATGGCATTACTAGAAATTCGTAATGTCCATAGCGAGTTCTGAAAGCTGTTTTGTGAATATCAGCCTCCTTGACCTTCACTTGATGATAACCTGAACGAAGATCTAGTTTAGAGAAAACACAAGATCCACTTAGCTGATCGAATAAATCGTCGATGCGCGGGAGTGGATACTTGTTCTTTATAGTAACTTCGTTCAAGGCCCTATAGTCGATGCACATTCTGTATGAACCTTCCTTCTTCTTCACCAACAGTACAGGTGCTCCCCAACTTGAAGTGCTGGGACGAATCCATCCTTTCGCCAGTAATTCGTCCAACTGTGTTCGAACTTCCTTCAATCCTTCCGGACTTAGTCTATACGGTGCTTTGATCACTGGTTGTGCTCCTGGTACTAAGTCAATACTGAATTCAAGAGCTCGATCGGGAGGCAAACCTGATATATCGTCAGGGAATACATCGTCGAACTCTCGAACTACCTCCGGTCTTGATTCTTCCTCTGCATGAGCTGCTGCAACTACTGCTTCCCTTGGCTTCGCTTTGTAAGTACTTGGCTCCAGGATACGATCTCCACTCTTAAAATAGAAAACCGGATGATCTGGAATCTCAAATACTACCCTCCTTTGACGACAGTCGATGGTAGCATAAAAGGTTCCAAGCCAGTCCATTCCTAGAACCACATCGAAATTCGGTATATCCAGTACCTTGAAGTCAGCATAAAATTCTCGACTGCAGACGACGACTGGACACATGATGTATCCCATAGTTGCCTTTAGAACACTATTTCCAGAACTGACGTTCCAGCTGGATACAAGCGGTGAGACTGGAATCGCATGGGTTCGGACAAACCGTTGCGACATAAAGCAGTAGGATGCTCCAGTATCAAACAGTGCAAGTGCAGGTAGTGAAGCTACTAGGATTGTACCTAAGGTATATGGGATAGCTTTTTTAGGTATAGGGAAAATGTGTAGGTAAACAAGACTAAAGATAAGTTTGAGAAAGAAGGTTTACCAGTAATGACTTGGCCAGTGGCCTCAGCTTCTTCCACAGACATCATGAAAGCCTGGCGCTTCGGTACATTCCTCCTGGCCTGAAGAGCATTCCTCTGAACGTTCCTTTGAGCTTGATGGAACTGTCGAGGAGGTGGTGCAGCTTGTGGTCCCCTAGGTGGTGCAGGCAGTGCAAGTCTGTGAGCAGGTGCCTGAAGAGCTGGTCGCTGCTGATAAGTATTTGCTGGCCTGGGTGCAGCAACTGAGTTCTGCCTTTGGGGACAAGATCCAATATCATGAGTGGCTGAACCGCAGATTAAGCAGAGGCGGTTGGCTCGACGGCAATCCTTCATCATATGTCCAGTTCTCTTACAGTGGGTGCAAAAGGCTGGGCTAGGACGATGAGTTAGTACTCTGGGTCGCCTCGGCACGAAAGATGGTCTGGACGTGGCTCCACCTGCCATCTGGTTGGCAGGGCGCTTGACTCCTGCAGACTGAGGTCTGCCCCTCTCTTTTATGACTGCCTCATAACTGCGGGCAGCTTCTAGGGCTTTCTCATGAGTCAAAAACTTTCCTATGGCTAGAGCAGCCTTAATCTCTGTGTCCAAACCTTGCTGAAAACGACGGGCTCTGATCTTGTCTGTCGGTATCAGGTGTGTCGCGAATCTGTTTAAAAATTGTGTTAGCTGTGTAGTATGTGATATTTAAAAATTGAACTATTGTGACATATCTTACCGGCTCAATATAGTGAACTCAGCATCGTATTCATCTACCGATTTCTCCCACATTGATCCTTACTGTAGATGAATAAACTGTTGCTCCATAGCGAACCTGGCAGTCACAGGGAAATATTTCGCGTCAAACTTCTCGCGAAATGTCTTCCATTCAATCGGCTGCGCTAGTCGGGTTTCTTCCGCCTTCCACCAATTGCGAGCATTATCCGTGAGCTGTAGTTTCGCTACACGGACCCAAGCGTGGTCTGGCACTTGAGCTGCTGCCAGATCGTCTTCGATGCTTTGTGCCCATTCTTCTGCTTCGAGAGGGCATCCTTTACCAGAGAACTGCTTTGGGTGCAAAGCCCTGAATTGCTTTACTCCCGGTGCATCGTTATCAGGATGGCTCAGAAGTTGTTGCTGTCCCTCGAGAAGACTACGGATCGCATCAAATAGCATCGTTTGCTCAGTGGGTGGTGCCGGAACAACTGGTGTGAGAGGTAGTGCTGGAGGGGTGTTGTTGACGTTAGTGCTGGTGTTGTTCGGGGAATCCATGATCCTGAAATTTTTTGGATTAGGACAGATTCAAATACATGAAATAATAAGATTCAAGGAATAGAGATTTGCAAGTTTCAAAGAACATGAATTGTAAAGAATGTTTTAGTTGCTGGTTCTTGTGTTATATTGTTTAGGTTGTTCACGCAGACCAGAACTGCATGACAGGGATTCATACAGCTCTGACCTGCATGGGCCACCAACAAAACCTGTCACGCCCCGCTTCCCAAGGTACGGCGAAGTGGACGCGACGAGGCCCGCTACGTATATACTCAGAAGTACATACGCTAAGCGTAACTAAGCAATATAAAGTAAATCACAAGAGACAAATGATATAGAAATAACAACAACTTTTATTAATAACATTCTTTGTACAATGCAGGAAAAGAAAATACAACTGGAATGAAAAGCAATACCTAAACAGTGGCATAACAGAAAATGAAATAAACTAGAAAGAACAAGGTACAGTATCTAGAGCTCTGGATATTCCTGGAACTGCTCCAAATCTTCACCGGTGGGCTCAATCTCAGCTTGGTCCAACGCACCTGACGAAATTCAAAGAAGAAAGAAATAGAATGCCGTCAGCGAACAGGTCGCTCGGTAAGTCCCAAAGAATAAGAAGAATGAGAATGACAGAGTAACAGTATTTTCTAACTATTATATTATTGAATCTTATGGAACATTGTGTAACGCTGTTGTTTGTAGCTTGGTACAGAAGGATGCCAGTGTATACGAGGGGGATCTCTATATGCTAGAGATCAGGGCAAAAGGAAAGTACAAGGAACCGTTATGCCACGGTACAACAGCAATAGGATTCAGGTTAGGTGTCTTAATCTGACCACCTCTTGCCACTTTTAACACCTTTCGTACCAATCTACCCCTTAAACCCCGTAGTGTTTTAACAGTAATGTGGTATTGGAATATGTAAGTCGAGTGACTGACCAAAACCATGATATCAGTAGACATGTTGTAACTGTATAATCAGGTAAATGGAATATCAGTATAATGGATGAATATCCATGGTTTGATTCAGTCAAAAAGAATATATTGTTAACTGGATTCAGGATTTCATGTATTCAAAGTGTGTTGGAATATAAAAGAATATAGATTGACTTGAATCATATTCAAGTCAGAAATAGTCAGACTCTAGCCCGAGCCAGACTAAAAGAAGATAATTTGAAGTTCAATATTAGCTAGGGGCCTTATGGTAATTTGTAAAACTTGAGGGGGTTTTATGTAAAAATACTTTTGTATAGTTTTCAAATTACACCTCAAGTATTTAATAATCGTCTTTATTGTTATAATGAATGTGAATTTTATTTGTGTTATTCTAGTGAATATATCCTAATAAAAGTATTAATTATCTTATCTGAAATTCATGGTATTTTAGTGTAACTTTTAATCTTGTAATTTTTAGAAAAATGTGGAAACTTTATATTATGATAAAATAGGCGTTTAAATGATAATTTAAATATATATTAACACATGAATAATTTTAAATAAATATTTTATTTTCAAAAATCTCATTTTCCTTAAATGTCGTATTTTAAACCCTTCGAGACCGAATGCTCTTTGCGGAGGTCTGAATCTCGCACTACTAGCCTGCGGGTGCACGATGAACCGTACTTCCCTAACAGGTTCCCCAAAAATGGGTTGTAGCGGCGCTTTGCTTAGGTTTAAGAAATACTTTTCATTTGGGAAAACGGTTTTATAAATATGGGGTATTTATTTGCAAAAAGTATAGTTTTCCGTATTTTAGTTGTTAGGGTTTCCTAAGCCCACTAGCCTACTTCTAAGGTCTAAACGATGAGTAATTAGAAGCCTCAAATCGCCTCTTCACCGTCAATTGCGGCCAGGTAAGTGCCGGGTAAGTGGGAAGGAACCACAGTCGTGGGCCTAATTAAAAACCACTAGCCTTAGACACACTTGCCTAGTCACCACAAGACAGTTTAGATAAACGATCGATGTCCATGACCAATCGTGTTTTCATTTTATTAAAAGATTTTACTTAGAAATGTTTACAACTTAAAGCTTTCAATAAAGGTTATAAAGATTAGGGTATTTTAGTGAAAAGTCCTGTAATTCCGTATTCTGTATTTTGATATTTATCAATTAGGGTTATATTGAGTGTGTGTAGAGGTAGGTCATTACCTCGTGACTTATTTTAAGTTTTGGTGAAGTTTAAAGGTAAAACTTGCAATGTTAAACTTAAAGGTATTATAGCGCAAGAATACGGTATTCGAAAACGTTATCATTTTATGTGTGAAATTTCATTCAAATTGGATTCTATAAATTTAGTGATCAAGATAAACCTATTTAGGAGTGAGGGAATTAATTAAACTAAGAAAAATGAACTTCATGGTATTTTTATGAAAAGAATACGGTTTTGCAAAGAAGTTATCATTTCATGTGAAAAAATTTGATTAAATTGATTTATGGGTGATTAATAGTCAACATGAATATGGGCAGATAATATGTATTAGGTGACAAGTGGAAATTTATAGAAAAAACCGAATCGGAAATCGGTTTGTCCGATTTCCGTCGGGTTCCAAAAAGTCGTATTTTTACCTTAAAGAAAAGAAAGATAGAAGAATGTGGGACTTACGGTTTGGACAAGCTAAGTAAGCTAATGGATGTGGTGGTCGTCGATTCGTCAAAAACGTCGTAAAGGTTCTGATCCGGTCGCCGGAATCCGTCGTCGATTTCGGCAGCGCTTCGCTTCTCGCTCTTCGTACCGAGTTCTCGAGAATTTGGGAGAGTGGACTTAGAGTTGTGAAGAGAAAAGGTAGAGTATAGGGGTCTTTATATAGGGCTAGGCTAGGGTTAGGGTTAGGGTTAAAAAATATTAAAAGAAAATATAAAAAACATTAAAAATTCATTAATTTTGGTCTTTAAAGAGATTTATTGGGAATTTTGTAACAGTACAAAATATTTAGAGTATGCAGGTGAAGAGACTAGGTCAACACGAAACTTTTTCGTGTTGACGACTCGGCCGACCGGCCAAGTCCAGCCGGCGGCGCCGGCCGAGTCAAGGCCGAGTCGGGTCTCGTTGGGTGGGTCTTGGTCTGGGGGGAATTTTGGTATAGTTTAATTTTTTAAATTCACAATAAATTGTGAGTTATGGCTGTTTGACCGTTTGACTTCTAAAAAAAATTAAAACAAAATGATATAAAAATTATGTGGGGCATGGGATTCGAACTCTGGTGGCTTGGTTCAGCAGTGCAAGGTATTACCAATGAGCTACAAGCTCCTTCTTGTAATTATTGTAAGGAATTAGATACTTAAATTGTTTCCAGCAACATCAATACTCCAAGTATACACTATATTCAAAGCAAATTTTTGGTATACAAAATTAGAGTTGTTATAGAAACAAACCAAGTACACAAATGGAGAAGATTATTGAAATATTTAAACAGGTTAACATAAATAGCCCTCTCCTAAATTCTATACAACAAGTTCCGGCTTATGCGAAAATACTTAAGGACTTGTGCACTAGGAAGAGAAAAACTCAAGTGCCGAAAAAGGTGTTCATGACGAGTAATGTAAGCACAGCTTTTACACTGCAATTACCTAAGAAACGTAAGGACCCCGGCTGTCCTACAATCTCTATTTCTATTGGGGGTAAAAATATCAATCATGCTCTACTCGACCTTGGCGCTAGTGTTTACTTGCTTCCTTACTCTGTCTATGAGCAGTTAGGTATTAGAGAGTTGAAACATTCCCACTGCACTCTCCAGATGGCAGATCGATCTATCACCCAACCTAGGGGTGGGCTTGAGGATGTGTTGATAAAAGTCGGGGAATTTAGATTCCCTGTGGATTTTATTGTTCTAAATACACAACCTGTAGCGAACCCACGAAACCAAATTCCAATGATTCTCGGTTGACCCTTCTTAGCCACTTCCAATGCTGTCATTAATTGTCGTAACGGTTCTATAAACTTATCTTTCGGGAAGATGACAATTGAGCTTAACATTTACAAGTTAGGAAGTCAACCATCTGAACCTTCTGCTCATCTAATTGATGTCTGTTCTATCAACGAGATTGCTTCCGACAGCAGCGAGGTTGAGGAATTTTGCTATAATGATCTTGACGACATTAGTACATCATTATTTGATCTAGCAAATTATTATGGTGAGGACACCTTTGAAGAGTCCACCCTTGAGTTCGAACCTTTTGACTCATAGCAAAAATCAGTAGCAGTTTCTGAGTCAATATCCTACGCAAGCTATGAACTTCTTAGGGAGTCCGAATATCATTCCCTTACCCCACCTTCCATTGTCTCTCCGCCGATATTAGATCTCAAACTGCTACCTTTTCATCTTAAATATGCATATTTAGGTGAGAATGAGTCTTTGCCCGTGATCATATCCGCTTCTCTATCTTTAGAGCAAGAGAATGCTCTTTTGACGGTCTTGAGATCAAATCGGCAAGCATTTGGTTGGACAATGGCAGACATCAAAGGGATTAGTCCCTTGATTGTTGAACATCATATACATTTGATGGATGAAACCAAACCAACCCGAGACCCACAAAGACGGTTAAATCCCGTTATGAAGGAGGCGGTAAAGAAAGAAATGTGCCTAGATAATAGTATAATTTACCCAATCTCTGATAGCCAATGGGTAAGTCCTATTCATGTAGTCCCTAAAAAGTCTGGCATCACTGTCATAACTAATGAGGCTAATGAGTTGATCCAAACACGCACCCAAACTGAATGGCGTGTATGTATTGATTATAGGAAACGCAATGCCGCAACGAGGAAAGATCACTTCCCTCTACTTTTCATTGACCAGATATTGGAACGATTAGCTGGACATGAATATTATTGTTTCTTGGACGGATACCCTGGCTATAACCTGGTCCCCATCGCCGAAAATGATCAAGATAAAACAACATTTACTTGTCCTTTCGGTACCTTTGTTTATAGACGCATGCCCTTTGGGTTATGCAACGCTCCCGCTACATTTCAGCGGTGTATGATGGGGATATTCTCACACATGGTCAAGAATTTTCTGGAGATATTTATGGACAATTTCTCTATATTTGGGGACTCTTTTGAGGATTGCCTACGTCATATTGACACGGTTCTTACTCGCTGTAAGGATAAGAACTTAATTTTGAATTGGGAAAAATGTCATTTCATGGTCCAAGAAGGTATCGTGCTTGGACATATCATTTCACGAAAAGGCATTGAGGTAGACAGAGCTAAAATATATGTCATCCATAACCTTCCTCATCCCAAATGCGTCAAAGATATACGATCATTCCTTAGTCATGCTGGATTTTATACGAGATTCATTAAGGATTTTAGCAAAATTGCTAGACCCTTAACTCTTCTCTTGGCCAAGAAAACAACATTTCACTTCGATTCGGATTGTGAGGCTGCTTTTGAATCGCTTAAAAGATCTCTCACTACAGCCCGCGTTCTATCATCTCCTGATTGGAACCACCCGTTCGAGCTTATGTGTGATGCATCGGATTTTGCTATTGGTGCAGTCTTAGGACAACACATTGATAAGATGCCACATGCAATTTATTATGCAAGTAAGACCTTGAATGATGCACAAATTAATTATACAACTACTGAGAAAGAACTCTTGGCAGTTGTATTTGCATTAGAAAAATTTAGGCCTTACTTGATTGGCTCACCGATAGTGGTTTACACCGATCACTTCGCCCTAAAACATCTTTTATCAAAAAAGGATGCTAAAGCCGGGTTAATACGTTGGATCATGTTATTACAAGAATTTGATCTTGTCATATGAGATAAGAGTGGGTGTGAAAACGTAGTAGCCGACCATCTTTCACGCATCTCTTCCTCACCTACTGTGACCTTGCCAATAAACGACTCTTTCCCTGACGAACAGCTCTTGACCGTATCCTGGGAACCTTGGCTCGTGGATATTGTGAATTATCTAGCAACAAGACTTATTCCTAGCGAATGGTCTAAACAAGACAATCATCGATTTTTATCCCGAGTAAAGCACTTTTACTGGAATTGACCTTATTTGTTTAAGTATTGTCCCGACCAAATCATTCACAGATATGTCCCTAATGATGAATTCAAGAGTGTATTGTCTTTTTGTCATGATCGGGCATGTGGTGGTCACTTTGGTCCATGTAAAACGGCGGAGAAAGTTTTGCAATGTGGTTTTTACTGGCCTATATTATTTAAAGATGCATATGATCATTGCAAAACTTGTCCACGGTGTCAACACACGGGTCGGATTTCTCGAAGAAATGAGATGCCACTTCAACCTATCTTGGCTGTGGAAATTTTTTACATTTGGGGTATTGATTTTATGGGCCCTTTTCCCAACTCTTTTGGGAATTTAATATCTTGTTAGCGGTTAATTACGTCTCGAAATGGGTGGAAGCGATACCATGCCACACTAATGACAACAAGGTTGTTATTAAGTTCCTTAAAGAAAATATCTTTTCGTGATTCATACACCCTCGCGCTATAATTAGCGACAACGGGACGCATTTCTGTAATCGGTCTTTCGAGACTTTGATGCGGAAATATTCAATCAACCATAAACTTTTTATGCCCTATCATCCCCAAATGAGCGGGCAAGCTGAGATTTCCAATAGGCTGATAAAATAAATTTTGGAGAAGACGGTTTCTAAAAACCGTAAAAATTGGTCAATCAAATTGAGGGATGCTCTTTGGGCATTTCGTACCGCTTATAAAACTGATCTTGGTATGTCTCCTTACCACTTAGTGTTTGGAAAGGCTTGCCACCTTCATGTCGAGACAGAACATAAATTAAGGTGGGCTATTAAAGAGCTTAACTTCAATTTCAATCAAGCCTGCAACTTTCGGAAGCTGTAATTAAATGAGCTAAGCGAACTCCGCGATGAAGTTTACGATAATGCAGTTATAGTAAAGAGCCGGACTAAAGTGTTCCACGATAGAAATATTTTTAGAAAAACTTTTATCCCGGGACGACAAGTCCTTCTTTACAATTTCCCTCTCCATCTTCATGCGGGTAAGCTAAGATCTCGTTGAAAAGGACCATTTGTGGTGCGGTATGTATACCCGTATGGGGCAGTTGAAGTTGAAAATATTTAAAATGGTTATACTTTTAAAGTGAAAGACATAGATTAAAACTGTATTTTTCCACTGACTCCACGGAGGAGCTCCTGTTTTTACAGGAGCCGCTTTATCATAACTAAATTTCCTCTGCCTCACCTCCATGTCTCGATAATATTGTCTCATCCTAAGAATGGAGGTGAGTGAAAAATGACTTAACTGAATATCCTTATGATCAAAAATAAGTTTGGGGGAGGTTTTCAATTTTCATTTATTTTTGTCCCCGTTAATAACTTTTCCTCCCAAGTCTACAGGTTTTGAGATTTAAAAGATGACAACAGTGAGGACACTGCTATAAACAGGTTTGGGGGAGGTTTGTGCTTATTTACGTATTACTTTGCATTACACTTTGCATAATCAAAAAAAAAATTCTTTGATAATGAAAGATTAGAAAGTGAAAAATTACATTTAAAAGATTGGAAGATTTTGAGAAAAACAAGAAAGTTAGATATTTTCTTAAACGAAACTAGTAATAAATAGTTATGAGCTGTTGTCCCAAGGGTTAGTAAGATGAAGGAAGTCACTAATCTGAGAATAAAAATAAGTCTGAAAAATAGTCCCTATTCTTGAGGACACATATTTGAACGTTGATACCCTACTATACGCACTTACACACGTCCTGAAATTAGGGATAGTAGGGGATACCTTGAAATGCTCTTGTATAAAAGCCAAAGTACGAAGAAAATATAAATGAAGCATAAAAGTATAAAATGGTGAAGAAAAATGAACACTGGTTTTGTAATCGCCAAGGCAGCATAAAAAAATATAGCGAGGGTGCTTCATCACCGAGTGCCTTAGACCAACTGGTTTGGGAGTCACTGCTAAGTCTTAGGTGTTGCAAAACGAGGAAATTGCTAATTACACCTAATAAGCAAGCACATTTAGTAATCGGTCGGTTAGTACCTCAAGAAGTATTAACGGTCGCATGAAGAATGTGTGAGCAATTCCATCCAAAATATTCACCGGCTAAAAAGTACTGAGGTAGATGGACAAAAGTATGATAGCTTGAATTGAATTCTCCGAGTGTAGGGATATCATTTACACACACGTAGGGGTATATGATAAGTGTTTGGAAGAAAGATAGGTAGGAAGACTAAAAGCGATATTTTATTGAGGGATGATGTGATTTCTAACATCTTTTCATGACCATTAAGATAGGACCCATGACAACCGCAAAGCTAGTGTAGTTGGAAATTCTGATTTTCAAGTTCTTTCTTTTATAATTCTTATCCTTATATGTTACTTTCACAGTCTTTCTTTTATTATAGGATTTTGTGGGTGTAATCCGCTGAAAACCCTCAGGAGACAACACTCCTTCTACTAGAGACACCTAGAGATTTAAAGGCTTGCTGCAAGTGCTCAGTGCAATCGTGTTGCCTACGAAAGTGTGCTAGTCAGTTTTTCTATTTTTCTTTTTCTCCTTCTCTTGAATAAATAGTTTGCTCAGGATGATCAAAGTCAAGTTTGGGGGAATTTGTTCAGTCGAAAATAATGCACTTTTAACATGACAATTTTCTTACTTTTCTTAATCATCTAAAGGTTTTTGTTATAAATATAACACATATTATAAGTTCATCTGCAAAATATTATTTACTATGTGTTTATATATTATAATCAACATTATGAAGGAAATTGTATGTTTAATATTTTACGTATAATATTTTGTATCTCAAATATAACTAATATTGCTCATTGAAGATATTCTACAATATTAGCTCAAGTCAGATATCATGAATCAAGAATCTGCCGATAAAGTAAAGAAAGTCGAAAAATTAAATACTGGCAGAGACTCAGAAAAGATAAGATGATTCCAGATATCACATAAAACCCCAAAGACCAACATGAGAATAATCCAGAATTTTCAACCCAAGAACCCACCAATCAGCCGTGGAACCGCAGCCGAGTCAGGCCGAGTCGCCGCGGATCCGCGGCCGATCCAGGGACTTATGGTTCGCAACTTCTCTAGAATCTTCGGCGTAACAAACTTAGTTTGTTAGGGGTTTCTGTTACTGGTTTTGGGGCTATAAAAAGGACCGAGGGCTACATCATTTGGGGAGGGAGATCTAAATCAAAAACATCCAATTTCCAAGAAATCATCATCCTAAATCCAAGATCAAATCCAATATCAAAAGGGGATCTAAGATCTAAGATGAAGAATCTTCGATCTTGAGATCCAAGGTCAAGAAATCTATCGAGAAATCAATCAAGAGATCAATCAAGCAAGTCTCCTTTACGCGAAGCCAATCACTGTCAATGAACAAGTGATCCAAGACAGGTCCACGATTCGAGGTGATCAAACGACGTAATCAACGGAACATCTACTTCTTCGAGACAAAGATCGAGAGCAAATTATTCTTTCTCTTATAATCTAAACTCGAAGAATTGTATTGTGAAGTTGAGTAATAAAGGTGATCATTAGTTTTAATTTCTCTTTCTTTTAATTTCCGCATTATGAATTCTTTCTCCAATCTTTCTTTTATTTTCATGATGTGCGAGTAATTCTCTGTTTGATAGGATTCAAAGGATTAAGGTAGATCAATGGCTGAGAAAATTCTATACTCCTTTTAAGTCTTATGAAGTTTATAAATTTTAGCAAAAGAATCGTCAACATCCTTATCGGGCGAGACATCAACTTCTTGATAATCTCGACCATGATTTGAGATGAGATTGACGATCCTTTTGTTAAGGGCTAGACAAGAATGGAGATCAATGAAAGGACAATGGTCAATAGAGGAGAAACCCTAGTTTCTTCCAAAGAACCCTAATTCTTGTTCATCGCCATCGATCTAGTTTTAAATCTATCAATAGATAAGAGGAGTAATCTTTATTAGTCATCCATGGTTACTAAATCCAATCGTATCCTACAAACCTTCTTTATATAAATTTTCTTGATAATTCAATTGGATCTTGAACATTTTCTAGATTTTCTTGAAACTATTTTCTTGATTTTCTTGAAACTACTTTCTTGATTTTCTTTATTTTCTCTTTTCTCTTTTCTTTCAACCGATCTAAAGCAGGAATCATAAAATTCCACGAATCCCAGAGGACGACCCATACTCACTAAAGGTTCGCTACACGCGACACCGTTATTGATTGCGGTTACTAAAACTTCTAAACAAAACTTATTTTCTTTTACTCAAAGAAATTGATACCAATCAATAATACTTACCAATTTTCTTAAACAAAGTTAAACTCAGAGTTTTTTTGGGCAGAGATCTAAGTTCTGAGAAAAGAATTAAATTCTCAAGGAAGAAGAAAAAAGAAAACGAAATGACAGTCATCTCAAGGGCCAAAAGCCCTATTTATGGGATGTGAAGGGATGGTTCAAATCCCTAGAAGTTCCAACGGTGGAAAAATGTAACACCGTTGCACCTACGTATAAACCACGTGGGAGCAACGGTGGGGGGCATTTGTTTCCCCAATATTTAAACATATTAAAAGAGCAAAGATTTGTTGAAATTTAATGGGGTATCGCCTCATGTGCTTCTCACGAGGGCGCCGGCGCCAATGTGCAAAGCACATAAACGCTTCTGAGTAAGAATTAAATTCTTATATGGCCCTGCACGTGCTTATCACGCGAGCGCCAATGTGCAAAGCACAGGAGTACCCATCATAAGAATTAAATTCTTAAGTGGTGCCCACGTGCATAACACGTGAGTGCCGACACCCAAGTAGAATTAAATTCTACGTTTTCCTGATAAAAAGTTGGGATACTCTCTGTTAAACAGAGCCGTTGGATCAAAAATCCAATGGAGATGATGAATCATCAAAATATAGAATTAAATTCTATTAGGAGAAAATATCTCCTAAATCTTTCTAAATAAGAAAGATACTCTCGGTTGGATCAATGATCCAATAATAGAATAAAATTCTATTTTTGGGAATATATTCCCTCAATCTTTCCAAACAAAAAGAGATTGCTCTCTGTAAAATAGAGAACCCTTGGATTAAAAATCCAGTGGTGATTAAAAATCACCATTCTACAGAATAAATTCTGTATATGGGAAAATATTTTCCCAATCTTGTTAAAAACAAGAAAATAAATTCTATAAAACAGAAGTCCTTGGATCAAAAATCCAATGGTGGGTAAAATTCTCCAAATCAATTTTGAGACCAATAAAATCAATTGGAATTTCTCAATGAGAGATTTTCTCAAAACCAATTAACAATCTGTCTCCACTATATAAAGGATCTAAGACTTCAAGTCTCCAAGAAGAAGAAACCCCCTATAAGCTTCTAAAAAAATACAGAAATCTTTCAAAATAACAGAGAATTTAATTCTCAAAGAGGAAGGCTTCCTTTTCAAAAAGAACCGAGGTAAAGAAAACACAGAGATCAAAATATCCCTATTACCTATCACATCACATCTAAGGGTTTAACCCTTTTAAAAGAACTTAGTTTTTTCTCTGGATCTGAGATTCACAAGACAAGTCTCCCATAAGTTGAGAATTTAATTCTCATCAAGAAAATCTTGTTCTTGAGAATCAAACATTCAGGAAAGAACAAATTTAAAAAGAAAGAAGATGGAGTCCATGATACTCCAGGAACTCAGTTCATTTAAATTAAGAACTTATTTCTTTAAAAATTCAACCCGAAGTCCTTAAAAATAATGATTTTGGTGAGCGTTAATGGTCAAAATACCATTGACAGAGGTTTAAGCTCTCTGAAAAATATCAACACAGATTAAATCGCCATAAAAAACTAGCGCCTCATGTGCTTCCCACGTGGACGCTCTTTTAGCAGCGCCTAGCGGCTCACGTGAAAAACACGCAGGTGCCCAAAACAGAAGGCCGGTATCTCACATGAAACACATGTGGGCGCTGAATAAAAGTGCTCAGCACTCCATTTACAGCTGAAGACGGCTAAGTGCTTAGCACTGATTGGGCAGCGCCCAGCGCCGCACGTGTTCCTCACGTGGGCGCATATAAAAAATGCTTAGCACTTCATATGTTGCCAAAATGGCTGAGTACTTAGCACTAATTGGGCAGCACCCAGCGCCGCACGTGCACCTCACGCAGACGGCATAATAAGTGCTTAGCACTTCATATTTAGTCAAAACAACTAAAGTGTTCAACACTTATTGGACAGCGCCCATGACTGAATGCTTCACGTGACATACATGTGAGCGTTAAAGCTCAAATAAGTGCTTAGCATTTTTACATAAAAAGAAAAGAGCTGAACAAACAGAGCTCAAATAAGTGCTTAGCACTTTTGAATAAAAAAAAGACTAAGTAGACTAAGCTCAAATTGGCCAAGTCTCCGAAGTTTTCTCGCAGCTGAGCCCAAATGCTCTTTTGCTGGATTTTAAGCAAAAATGATCCCAGAATGTTATTAAGTTGATCTTAGTCTCAAATAAGACTAACGCATCCTTACCAAGAACAAACTGAGCCCAAATGCTCACCTGTAGATTTAAGTTGATCTTAATCTCAAACTAGATTAACGGTTCTTAAAGAAAAAAAAATATTTCTGAACTGAAGGAATATAAAACCTAAGTTCAAACCCCCGTCAAGCAAATCCTTGACCCAAATCAAAATTTAAAATATACGGATTTGGACTGATCCGCGCCCTACGGACGATGACATAAACTAGTCTCTGTATACAATCCACGGGAAATCTAAACAAATAAAAACACATACGACATGAAGTGAGCTGCCGGAGTAGGAGAAAGTGGTTATCGCAATGCAGTAACGTAATTAACTGTAGGGGCTTGCGCCTGCAGGAAAGAGTGTCCCCATAATAAAAAAACCACTCACAAATGAGGGGAATCTGACAAAATCTGCTACAACGGTCGTATCTATCCAAACCTCCGATATATGGTGCCATAAATCAACTTGATATTTTCGAAGAGGTAGATGGAGAAGTTCAAATAGCATTTGTCCCCAGATTTAGGCAATACGATCCATCCCGGTTCGTCTCTGTTTCCGGCGGTAAACAACGTCATCTGACAGCATCGCTCTTTTGTTGCTCAGAACTCTGTTACCTGCACTAAAATCATACTCCGAATTTACTGTGGACACCGGAGTTGTTAGTAAATCACGAGCCATGGCAGAAAGCACAGGATACATGCGTTCATATGTTTTCCACCAATCCAAAATATCAAGATTATCTATTTGATCTGCGGTAAGAAAATTACTGAAATCGGTTTGTAAATACATTGTAAGCTCATTATAAGCAGAAGAAGTAGAAACGGTTGTTCTTTGTTTTTTCTGCTGCAAAAACTAAAATATTCCTATTTTGGAAGTTTGCTGTAAAGAAGAAGATAAAGAAGAAGTTCTGTTTTGACCGTACTGTGCATCATATATGGCATATAATTTATGCAAATAAGAATCTAAAATATTTTTATAATCTCCTATATCAGTACCTGTGTTTTCATGGTATTCATCCAATAAAAAATTATCTTTTTAAAATTTAGGATAAAAAACAGATGCTAAATAAAAACAATGCAGCAATTTTTCGCCAATATTTATTCAATTTCGTAAGCATGCTATGTAACATTCCAGCAAATGCACTTTCAGGGTCAATTACATGCTCATTAATAATATTACTAAAATAAAATAACTGTTCTACTGCTAAACATGTAATAGGATAATAAACACCAGATATACATTTAGTTGCATTGTAAAATATTTCTAAAAATTTCCAAACATACTCACAAACAAACCAATCATAATACCTAAATTATTATTCGGCATTTATTCCTCATAAAACGGCTCCCGATATTTTAAAACACATTTCAACATCTCATAAGTGGAATTCCACATAGTTAGAATGTTGAATTTAAAAGATCTAAATTTTAAATTTAACTGAGTACAAATTTGCTTAAAAATCTGTTTTCGGGGTCCAGAGATTTCAATAAACATCATCGCATCTTTAAATTTCACTAAATGATGATCAATTATAGTAAGATCATCATGCACAATTAAATTTAACACATGACATGTATATCTTTGATAAAATAATTCTCCATTCAAAACATGATTTAAATTATTTTTTAAAATTGCTATAACAGAATTATTATTAATAGCATTATCAAAACTAACAGAAAATATTTTATTTTGAATATTATATTCACGTACAGTAGTCAAAATACAATTACTTATATTATTTTGACTATGTGGATACTCTATTTTTGAAGAAAAAAATAATTCTTTTATGTAAAAACTAATCATTATCAATGAAATGTGCAGTAACACAAATATAACTCATACCCCATTTTGTAATCCAAAGATCAGAAGTTAATGCAATTTTACTCTTAAGATTTGCAAAATTATTAATCAAATTAGCTTTACCATCATGAAATTTTTTAAAAACATCACTTCTAAGTGCTGTTCTGGGTACTCTTTGAAATGCTGTATTATATGCATTATTTTACCAATCTATCAAATTTTTCGTTTTCTGTAAAACCAAATGGTTGTTCAGTATGTATGAAATATCTTACAAGTTCTCTTCTATTAGTATCTTGCGAATAAAAAAAACTAGTTAAAAATTTAGACGGTACCAAGAATTAGTTTTTTCGTGTTTGATTAAATGCCTTTTTAGATGGGTAGTTCCACATGAAGTGACACAAGTAAAATCTACTTAGCAATGAGTGCAAACTGAGCGCTCACCTCTATCTGCAACTGTTTGCACTACAAAATATTTCCAAATATCAGAAGTTTTAGCTCTTTTATCTTCAGGGGCAGAAGCTCTTGCTTTAAGAACGATAGGAACATAAACTTCTTCAAGGACATTACTTTGTAAAGAAGTATGGATCTCATAATTAGAAGATTCATAGTTAGGAGAATAAGAATTAAAATTAGTTTGTAGCATATTGGTTAATCTCTGTCTCTCTTGTGAATCCATATCGATTTGAAATGAACGTCTCCGTGAAGATGAAACACCCATTTTACCTTGTAAAGATGAGCCTGACATTCTTAATTAAAAATATTAGTAGCAAAGAAAGAGAGATGATAAAAAATATACAAGAAAAATATATAATGAATAAAAAAAACTGATTCCAAATTGCAGAATCAAATTAGTAAACTGAAGTGAAGATTGAGACCGCGGAAATGAAAATTGCGTGATTCCAATTTTAACAGTAAACTTCTCGGAAATTAAAGATAGTGATTGAGAGATTGAAAATTTTATTGTTGTGGATTGTGAGAAGAATGCGAACTGTAAATAGGTATTTTTAGAGTTTTGGATTAGGAGTATAGAAATGTATAATTTTGAGTTAGGGGGTTTTAGATAATTTTACAAACCCCACTTTAATTCAAATTTCCTCCTTTATTAAAAAAACCCACCCCATTCCAAAAAGAAAACCCATCATAAGAATTTGACCGGTTCCCACCCCAAAACCCCCTGGCCAAATTCAAATTGAATTTGGTCGGGCCGTCGGGCCGCCAACGTCTGGCCCGGCCCGGCCCGACACGTGGCGCTCGGGCCGGACCGGGCCGGGCCATTTTTCGGGACGGCCCACGGGCGGCCCAACCCGTTAGACACCTTAACATGGAGCTGTTCGTTAGAATGAATATTCGAGGATGCGAGAGAATTTGCGCAGCGGGAGTTTCGTCTCTCTCGGATGCCAATTTTGACCCAAAAACAACCGCATCCAAATTAAGTTTATTCTCCTAAGTCAAAAGTTAACATTTATATCAACTCGAGTGTTTATCAATTTGCTAGGTCTTAATGTAGATTTTTATAATTTGTTAAAAGCATCGTTGCATACATGTACAAGCTAAGAAGTTGTTTCTCTAGTTTAGTCACTGAAATTGGCTCAAGACAGTTTGGTCACTTAATAATCATATCAGAACAACCATAATTACATTTTACTGAAGACCCACTTCACGTTGCTTTTCTCATGAATTTGGAAATGAGTTGAGTCCATGTACTCCTGGCACATAGGAGCTTTCTTCTATGTTCTCAACAGATCTAGTTAGAGTTGTATGCATGGCAGGCTATTTATCAGAAATGTCCAACAAATTTTCCATATGTAGGGCGAAGAAAATCTCCAATGGGTATAGAATATTTTAGGGCAAAAATGACCCCAAAATCATATCTTGTTATGAAAATAAAAAATATTGGCCCCGCCCTGCCTTTCCCATCTAGACTAGACTAGATAGACTAGAATCAGAATAAGTCTCTGGTATTTTATGGAGAATTCTATCTTAGGACTAGAATACATATTTTATAAGAGACTGAACTAGTTCACTAACTCAACATAAAACGTTGATCACACAAAGCATGACATTTGTTAGGTCCAACACCACCACCGCTCTTTCATGCTTAAGATGACATAAAGAAAAAAGAACACTTCCAAAATAATTTATCTTTATTAACATGAGATAGCATCAATCCATTTTCTATCAAAATGTGTCTCACATAAAGACATTTGGGTCAATATAGATGCCTCAACCACTCTTTGCTTGACTTGCATCAAAGCTCACAAGACTTGGGCTCAACAAAAACAACCACCAGTGTTCTTGTAATAGATAAGTCTATTCCTCTCCCAGAATCTACAAAAATTGTAATTAGAGGCTCAGAAACCCTTGGTTTCTTCTGCTTCACTTTTTTGACATCAAGCTCTCCAAGATAGCCAAACTGTATTGCAAGTGGCAGAGATTCTGTCACTCGCTTGACGTCGCAGCTAAGCCACACATTACACTCCTCGATCTCTTCCTTTACATCTGTATCTCGGAAGAGACAAACAGACTGGAGTAATATCAAATTATGTAAGCTTTAAGAAACAGAAGCAAGGGGGCTGAGATGGTACCTGTTGCTCCTTAAAGTTACAGTCATTGAGTCGAGGCTGCAGACTTCCCCGGTAAAAAGAAGGGGTTGATTGTATAAAACACCCCTGTAGTTAACCACGCATAGCACTTATACCCCCTCAAGTTATTTATTAGCGCAAACACCCCCTCTGCTCATTGGCCAAAACTCTTTAAAACTCATGAGTTCAGCTCCAAAACAACTCAAATGATTGTCTAATTTAACTGTGAAACCTATTGGTACTGTTTGGGTTAGAATTTGAGTGATTTTTCAGGTCTTGGTCAATGGACATAGGGGGCATATGCGCTATAGAACCATTTAAGAAAAGGTTCTAAAAGGGGTAAGCTACAAGGGGTTTTTATGCAATTACAAAACAAGGTCAGAAAGGTGAATGTGAGAATCAGCCATGTATAAGACGCAATGATGCATCCGAAGCAAAAATATTACAAGAAAAGATTCAATGGTCTAAATTCCAAAGTGGAAATTTCTCTTTCCAACTTTAACCACAGACTCTTCCTACTATCATCTCAGTGGGGACAACAGATTCCAATAAGTCCAAGTCTACCGCAAAGGACATCTCTAACTACATGATGGTTTCGAGGGATCATACAAGCGGAACAGCATTTATACAGCCATCATTCTCAGGATTATTTGTTGCTTGAGCATATTTTCCTGCATATCACGTTTAACATTAATAGATACAATACAGAACAACTTTAAGAAATATCTGTCTCGATGAGACTCGAGTTTATTACCCCCACACAACTTTCCTTGCGGGCGTAACCAAGCCAAGTTCATTCACATTCACCTGAATTTCGCAATTTTAAGCACCTCAGATAATAGGGAAAAAATAATTAATTGGACAAAACCCCCTTGTTTTTTTTACCTCGTGGAGCACTTGTACCCCTTAACAGTAATTTATTAGCAAAACACCTCCTATGATCAACAACTGAAACCTTTAAATAAACTCAGGTTTTACTCTAAACAAAACTAAAGTTCCAAAATTAAATCAGGCAACCTTTTGGGATACTAGACTTGAATTTGACTGTTTTTAAGGGTTTTGGTCAATGAATCCCTTGGGGGGTATAAGTGTTCTACGAGGTAAACATGTGTGTGTGGGTGGGTGGGTGGGTGTGTTGGGGGGGGGGGGCGCTCAAACATGTAAAAAAGATGAGCTAAATTACCTCCATGATGGTACCTTTGGTTATTACACCGAGAGAAGTGTACATCGAGCCATTTGGGTTTTTCTTGATCCCGATAATGTCGAGATTAAAAGTGCACTCGAGTTCAGGGTGAGTTGCATGAGCCTTTGTAAGCCGTAACCCCATTGGACGGATGAAATGCTCGTACTTTGGTGGTTTTCTTGTAAAATCCGGACCCACAGAAGTGACTTTGGTGACCATTCACTTCCATTGCTTGGCTGAACATAGGCATTGAACACACGGTATCATCAGCACGAGAGCTTGAAGAATAAAATGACAAGGTTGAATATAAAAGCCACATTTATCCATGGAATGGGTAGCTTCCTCCACAAAACATACTTCACTGACAAAATATTTACGAGTAGGGAGATCCCCAATGAAATAAACGAAGAGCAAAATACAAGAATTATACACTTAATTCAGCAGCAAGCCAGCAACGACGGGAACATTAAATGAAAGCAATTCACACAAGTACACCAAACAAAGAAATTTTTAAGTAACGTCAAAGACTATCATCATACAAGTATCTTGCTTCTATGCTTCCCAGAACGAATAATTCGGAACATCTCATCTTCAGCCATAGGTCTGACCTATAAAAGAACATACTGTAATGATAATGCCGGCAACACAAATAAAAACATTATGAAGAAATCATTATTTTTAAAAAAGGAATTGGCAGTATCACTTTGACATTCTAAAAGTTTAAACTAAGACCATATGAAGTCCTGCATGATAAACACATCGAAGATGGAAAGCGAAATTCTGAGTGCATAACTCTACCTTTGGCAAAGGAACCTCCCATTTCCCAGCCTTTTCTTTTCTTTTTTGTTTAATGGTATTGTTAAGAACCTAAACAGTTACAGAATCAGTAATCATGAAATTTGGTTAAATATCTGATATTGCATAAGAAAAAGATAAAGTTCACCTGATCTAATTACCTTGGCTCGTGTCATGATGTCACGATCGAGTAAATATGCAGGAATAGCTCCTTCATGAACCTTAACATCCACTTGGCGCATCATGCATAACAAGTCTACAATGGAGCACAATTCTCAGGAGCGAACTTCAATTACATGGTTAACGTTTAGTTTCATGCATATATGCAGATATTTTCCACCGGTTGAACATGTAGTATATTGGGATTATAAATAGTTTGGAAAGATAAACACATACTATACCAAATGGTTGTCTGCATAAGAATTACTCCGATAAGCAGATTGTGTTTAGATTTTCGTATTGAGACTGCTAAACAATAAATTAATGTTTTTCTATCAGACTGTTGGCAATTTCAGAAAGCTGCATGGTTATTCTTTCAAAACAATTAGTTCCTTTTTAACTCGAATAAAAACAACTAGTTCCTTTATAAGAATAAATTTGTTTTCTCAAAAGATAAATATTTAGCTGTGCATTTTTTTTGTAAAAACAGAAAATTGATAGATCATGGGAGAAACTGTTAAATAAAGTTCTTAATCAGTAGATGCTGACAAAGAGTGTGGCAATGCCAGCCATATGCTAAAAGGTGATGTATTGGACGCTTTTTAATGTGAAGACTAACAAGTGATGTATCAAAAATGGCTATAGTGACCGGTAACAACAAGAAAATAATACACAAAACAATAAAAGACCAAAATGATGATCTATTAGATGAAAAAGGTAAGAGCCGCTGTCTGAATTGCCGAACTCACTCAATGCTTCTCATAAACTCTTGATAAACACACACACCAAGTTACAAAGTGACAAAATCTACAAAACATTTCTCAACCTTGAAATAAAAAGCATATGATTAGGATCTTAAACCTAATAGTATATAGACCAAATTGCACCTAGTCCATTAACGATTCAGCCGTGTTTGGGAATGGAGACTGGGGTTTCCATAAAGCTAGCAAAACTCCAACTCCCAAATGCTAATTTTGCCATGTTTGCTATCTATTCTAGAGTGGAAATAACCATAGTTATCTTAACTCCAATCTGACCTAAGTTTTGTAAACCCCATTTTGCCAAACGCATCTCTGACAACATGACCAGAATTTATATTAAATGGAGTTTGGGGCTTGCAAACCATAGGCTGCATCCCCTCTAGCCCCACTTTAAAATAAACTCTAATTATCCTAACTCCATATCCAATCAAGGCCTTCATGTAATTGAAGCTCCAATATCCATAACACTAGAACTTCAAATGCCATTCTAACTCTCCATTCAAATCGTTTTTCGATGTTTTCTGTTGGAAATTTTATGAAATAAAATAACTAACACAAAACAAAGTTTTATTTCAGGTGGCGTTGTTTCTATTTTTGTGGTTTTGGGCTAGGCCCACATTGCATTCATGCTCTGCATACCTACTAGTATTTTTCAACAACTTTGAGCTTGCGAGTGGAGGAAGAATTTGGATTAAGTATAATAAAGAGATAGATTCTATTGACCTTCTTTCGTCTACAGACCAGCTCTACATATTAATGTTAGAGGTGGTTTTCATAACTTTTTCTTATCGGTTGTTTAGGGAGAAAATGAGGAGTCGGAACGAGCTCGCCTTTGGAATGATTCTCTCTTCGATTGATAAGCCTTGGCTACTTGTCGAAGACTTTAATATTGTTCGCTTTACTCATGAAAAAGTTGGTGGTAATGTGGCAAACTCTACCAATATGTAAAACCTCAATGATTGTCTTTTCACGTGTAAAGTTGATGACATGGCTTCTATTGGCATCACTTTGACTTGAAGTAATTGTAACCCCGATGACCATATCATGGAGAAACTTGATCGAGCTCTTTGCAATGTACTATGGATGAAAACTTATTTTAATGCCATGGCTAACTTCTTAGAGCCGGGTTCTTCAGTTCATTCTCCAATTTATATCATTAGTACTTTTGTTGCTCATTCACCAAAATCTTTTGAATTTTTAAATATTTAGGCCAATCATCTCAAGTTTCTTGAGTTGTTAAAAGTGCTTGGAAAGATTATTACACCGGTGATTTGATTTCTATCCTTTATAAAAGGCTTAAAGATGTTAAAGTTGCATTGAAAAATTGGAGCAAAAATTGTATTGGAGATCTCGAGTTGAAGATTAAAAATGTGATGGGAGATTTATTCAACTTTCAAAATAAACTTGCCTCTAGACCTAATGATTCCAACATTTGCCGTATGGAACGAGAAGCTTCAATCACACTCAATGATTTTCTTCAAGTTGAGGAGTCTATCCTCAAACAAAAATCAAAAGTAAATTGGTTTCATTTGGGAGATGGAAACAATAAGTTCTTCTATGTGGCTATGTGCAAAAGGCGAAGTTACAATCATATTAATTCCAAGGTTAGAGAAATCGGCCGAAACCATAAAGTTTCGGCTGTTTCGGATTGTTCTTGGAGAAGACCGATCCGAAACTAACCTTTAAAACCGGTTTCGGCCAACACCATGCCATACCCAAGCTTTGAAGCAAAAATCCCAGAAAAATTGAAGTGAAAACTTCAACTTTAACCCAAAACAAGCAATAAAATTACCTTTAAGAGCAGAATCAAAGCTTGGAGAGGAAGAAAAGAAAAGATCAAGCTGATCCATACGAAAATCGAGTGGATCTCGTCACTGTGAGCAGATCTGGCAATCTCGAGTAGACATAAGGGGTTGCGGCGGCTCGTCAAGGGAATGGGAAAGGGAATTAGGGTTTTCTTTATTCAGGCTGATTATATGTATTGGGTTATTAGGCTTGGGTTGTGGGTAATTGGGTTTGGTTTGAGTTTTAGATTATTTATTAAAAGATATTGGATTATGGGTTAATTAATTTGGGTATGGAGTTACAATTTTAAATTAAAGGGCATTGGATTTTAAATTAAAGGGCATTGGATTTTTCATGTTGCTTAAATATCCTAATTAGAATAGGTTATTGATTAGTTTAGATATATAAATGTATATAAAACATATTTCTTATGCATTTATCATCCTTTTCTACTTTAATTTTTTCTGTTTTTCTCTTTTCTTTTTTCTCTTATCAACTATATGAGCTTTCCAAAAAATATTTACAAAAAATGTATATGCTCTATATAAATATATTTATATATACAAAAATATATATAATACATATTTATTATATAAAATAATATTAAACACCGATACCGAAACTTAGAACGAAACCACCAAAACCCACCAAAACTTGTCAAAAAATGAAATGATCGAAACCGAGTTTTTGAACCTTGATTAATTCTATCAAGCTCGAAGATGGCTCTTTCACTTCCGAACCTTCTATAATTGCCTCCGAAGCGGTATGGTTCTATCAAGACTTGTTCAATTCATCTCATCGATATTCTTTTCATATGTTGATAATGGGCCGAAACTTGAAGAAACTAAAATTCATGATATCTCTAAGCCTGTCACACCGGAAGAGATAAAAGTTGTGGTTTTTCATGCTAATACTTCGAAAACTCCGGAACAGTATGGATTTAACAATCTCTTATTTCAAAAGGCTTGGCCTATTTTTGGAGATTTGGTTACTAAAACTATTCTATTCTTTTTCAATACATCAAAACTTCCAAAATGCGCCAACTCCATTCTGATTTCCCTTATCCCAAAAATAAAGAATCCATATTCATTTTCCGAGTTTAGGCCTATATCTCTTTGCAATTGCATTTATAGATATATTGCTAAAATTCTTTCATCTAGACTTACTTCTATTATGCCACATTTAATCCCTTCAACTCAAAGTGCTTTCATTCATGGTTGAAGTATTGAAGATAATATTCTTTTGGCTTCCGATTTGATTCATAATTTTCATCAAAGGAATGCAAAAAAGGGGTTTTGTGCAAAAATTGGTTTGAATAAAGCATTTGATTCCGTTAATAGAGATTTCTTTTTACACGTGATGCTTCAAAGATGGTTTCCTTCAATGTGGCTAAAATGGATTCATGCATACATATATAAACCGATGTTCTCGCTAAATTTGAGTGGCTCACATCATGGTTATTTTCCCTCCACTTCCGATTTTCGGCAAGGTGATCCTTTTTCACCGTATTTGTTTACTTTGGCGATGGCTTCATTCTCTTAACTTCTACAAGAAAAAATGGATTCAAAAGAATTTAGGATTATTGATCGGAGTTCACTTGGTATTTCTCGTTTTCTTTATACCGATGATATTCTTGTTTTCGAGAAAAGTGATTTTAAATCCGTCATGGCTATAAATGATGTACTTCATACATTCCAAAACATCTCCGGACTTCAAGCAAATAGAAACAAAAGTTAAATTTTTTTTCTCATCTACAGTGGAGACAAACTCAAAGTTGATGGTCCTTGATGCGCTTAATATAGAAGAAGGGGTTCTTCCATTTACCTATCTTGGTCTTCCACTCTCTTCCAAAAGTCTTAATGTTTCTATGTGTCGGCCTCTTATTGATAAATTGATGTTAAGATTTAATGGATGGAAATTCAAGCTTTTTTCCATGGCGGGGCGTTTTGAACTTCTCCGGTGAACTCTACTTGCTTATCAAATGTATTGGTCGCAATCTTTTAACCTTTCAAAACGGATTCTAAATAAAGTAGAATCTATTTGATGTTGTTTCTTATGACGCAATTCGAAGGTTTTTACTATTAAGTGGAAGGATATTTGCAAGTCAAAAGAGCAAAGGTGGTTTAGGCATTTTTAATCCTCATGATTACAATCTTGCATCGCGACTTAAGTTATGTTGGAGACTATTCCATAAAGGACTTTGGGCTAATTGGACTCATTCGATATTTGTGGCATCTTCGCGACGAAATATTTATCAAAACTTTTGGACTATCTCTTCATCATGGAAATCTCTGATTGTGAGGAGCATTCTTCAAACAATAGATTTTTTTAAAGAGAGTCGAGTATCGAATTCATAATACTGCATCAACTTATCTTTTTCTTGATCCTTGGATTAAGGAAAAATCTCTTGTGGAAGTTTTAGTATAGCAATTAGCACACGATATTGGTATTCCACTAAACTTCAAGGTTTCGATTCTCATTTGGAGTGGAGAATGGTCATTACCTCATTCTATTTTACCGCATATACTTGAGGCACGGGATTTAATTCGGTCGATTAATATTGATAAATCTATCGCTGAAGATATATTAATTTGGAGACCTTTCCATTCGGCACTTTCATTACAAAATCAGCGAAATCATCACTTAACCACAAGCTCTTTTGGTTCTTCCTTAGACTAAATTTGTTTGGTTTCACAAAAATACCCCAAAGAACTCATTTTGTTTATGGCAATCCGCTCTTGGGAAACTAAAAACTCTTGATTTACTTCAAGCGAGAGGCATCGATAATGAAGGACAATACATTCTTTGCAATTTTGAATCCGAAACTCACAACAATTTATTCTTTGAGTGTCAATTTTCTAATTGGTTGGTTCGTGCATCATTAGCCCGTTGTGGGTTTCATACCCCATCGATTGATCTTCCCGGCGTAATGGATATCATTCAATGCATGACCTTAAGTAAAGATCTATCGGAGCTATACTATGCATGGTGATTGCGACCATTGTTTGGAACGTATGAAAAGAGCGAAACCGAATCTTTAGGTCCCATCGTAGGACTAAAGAAATTATTCTTCATGATGTCATCTTCGATACTTCCATAAGGTTAGCAAAATTTTTTAATACTACGGATCTTGGAGGTGGATTAATTGCTCGCGATTAGAACGCATTATCTATCTTTTTAAAAGTTCGATCTTGAGCCATTGTTTTGTAATAGCCTTGATCATGTTTTGTTTGTATTTTTATTTCCTTTTGTAACCTTTTTATGTTTTATTTTATCTTATATAAAAATTGGGCTTCTTGCCCTCACCTTTGGCAAAAAAAATATTATAATTAGTAGATTTAACGGCTTATGTTTTTTTTTACCATTTTTCTTAATTAAATTATTGGTTTAGATGAGAGATTAATTGCAAAAATTTGGTCCTTAATTTTACATAGTTTTGAAACAGTTAGTGCTTAGTTTTTTTAAAGAAGACAATCAAAAAATTATTAAATGTTCTCTTATATTTTGATATCTATAGATTCTATACAATAGATATTTGTACTATTTTATTTTTGTTGGCATTTGAAGTCATTTACTAGATCTTACTCGTGGCCGTCGATGAGTCATCGGGTACCCCAGCAAGAGGGGTTTTACACCACTAGAAAGATCGACACCTTCGTTGCCTGCATGAAAGGCGGAGTCTTTATTCATAGGGCAGAGAGTAAAATCTCACCTAACCCTACAGGCCAGAGATCGATTATTTTATTTATCCATTTCATGAATTATATTTATTTTATTCTTGCGGAACTAATCTAAAATCACTTATATGCTGATTTTTTTACAAGAATAATAAAGTTCTAATTATTCAAGTTAGCATACCTTTATTCACCAGAATTAGTAATTTAACAATTTGGTAAAACTAAGGTGAGTCTTGCTTACAAAATTCTAATACTTAAGGTATTGCTGCTCCGCTGAAATATTTTTTGTAGATTAACTGTTTAAATTGCCATTTGGTTGAATACAATAAGCTTAGTCTGCTGTGAAACTTATCAAAATTATTTTAGAATTTTTTCGAAAGGATGTAAATCTAAATGAATATCCATCCATGGAAGATAAGTCTTATTTTATTGTTGCGGAACCAATCCAAAGTTACTTTATATGCTGATTTTTTTTTTACAACATTTTCTATATGCCCTGAGAATCAAAACGCCAGAGCGCTAGAACTTCAGTTAGCTCAAATCATTACAATCAAACAATGACAAACGAATGACAGAAATTCTTACGTCTTCTTCATCAAAGCCTTCTCCTTGTACCGATTCTTCGCCAGCATCTTCCCTTTGATTCCAAGAACCTGCTTGAAATCTTTTTTTCCCAAAAAACACATCCAAAAATTGAAGTAAAAACAACCAAATTGATCGAAAGCATTCGATTACCTTTTGGGCCGATGGAGCTCGATGTAATCGCATTGCGGCTACGAGAAAGGAAACTGGAGAAGAATCAATCAATCAATCAATCAATTGTTAGAGAGCGAAATATAATACAGATCGAAACCCTAGAAAATGATCATGAAATCGCCGTTGTGACGATAATGGTGAAGAACTTTGGAGGGGGGAAAACACGGGCATTGGAGTTCCAGGGATTTTAAGGCGGTGGAGGGAAGTTCGCACGTGATATGCACGTGCAATGGGTATCCAGGAATTGTTATCAGATGAAACATTTTACTGGATTCTTATTTAACAGGTGTATGTTTGATACCAACAAATATTGATTTTCGAATCTTCCCCTCGTTTCCTCATTTTCTGAAGTCTTTAATTATTTAATTTATTGATCTAATCGTAAGTTGGCGTAGTTGAAGTAGCTACTTTTCTGATTTAGGTCGCTCTTGATTGGCTTGATTTGCAAATATTCCTAAGAGCGAACTAGACTCATAATCAGACCGGAATTGACTCAATTAATGCACACAGACCTGTAAATTGCACTTATGCTCAACACACATGTTTAGTAACAATTTTATTTAAAATAACTAACCATAGTGATATAATAATGAAATAAACGAACAAAAATATATTTATCATGCATGTTCGCAGAGACAGACTAATTAATAATTTTGAAATGTTTATGTTGGTATAGTCATCATAAACAAGAAAACATCAAGTATAAAGATAACATTTTGTACAAAAGTATATTTATACAATTATATGATTTTCACTTACAACCAAATAATGATCTAAACTAGAGTTCATTATAACTTATATTATAGATTTCTAATATTGATTAATCATACTTTAAGTCCTAGTGCACTAATTTGTGTATTATGAATGATTTATATAAATATGAATTATTATCTCAACTTGCTGTTAGCACTGATCGCTATAATCTTACTATAAAAAAAACATTATGCCTGTTGGTATAACATTGTAATTAACATTCACTTTTATGACGTAGCTATGTGTATTTTAATTTTAATCTCGTGGGTGCCTTATATTGCAAGCAAATTATACCTGATAATATCACATTATTTCTTTGTATGATCTCTGAATGATTTGATGTTATAGTTGACTATGCTGCCCTGATCAATTTCGTATATACTTTTAGTTTCTATATCAATTATACTAATAATTTAATTGCTATGCACAATTTATATCATAACTCAAAGTTTATTTATATGTACATTATGTCTGCATTGTTATATGATTCGTTGTAATTTATAATAATCAATAAATACATGACTTCGTGATTACAAATCTTGAATCTCATGACCATGACATATATAATAGACACTAGTGTTATTGGATATTATAATAATCAATAAATACATGACTCCGTGATTACAAATCTTGAATCTCATGAATCTCGTGAACATGACATGTATAATAGACACTAGTGTTATTGGATATATATTCCCTCCGTCCCTTTTTACTTGTCATTTTAAAGTAATGCACACCGATTAAGGAAAGTATCATCACTTTCTTAATATTAGCAATTAATATACCGCCACATCACCACTAAAAAAATCATAATATTTATGCCCTCAGATATTAAGAAAATCATTCACTTTTTTAATATCATCAATTAATTTTGAATGTTGTTTTTGGTATTGTATCATTTATTGATATCTTTATCATTAACGATTTCTTCAGTATTCCAAAAACGTCAAGTAAAAAAATGGTACACTTTTCTCTCTCCAAAACGACGACTAAAAGGGATGGAAGGAGTATATATATAACATGGGAATATGGCAGCTCGAAGAATCGTAGCATTTATGTGTAACAGGAGATCATACTTGGTCCTCGTGGTACCGGAAAATACGATACATTGCATTACATATAAATCTTGAATCTCATAATCTCATGGATCTCGTGTTGCTGTTGTTCCGTAGGAATTACAGAATATCCTAATTACATAATAAAGCTCCCACAAATTGAGCCTATACTTATAATTAATAACACGGAAATATTGAATATCGTGATACTCTAGTTATTTTGCACTAATTTACATTTATTTGACATGCACACTACCGTTTATTGTTCACAGTTATTCTCATTCGTAGTATTATGTATACCATATCTCGTTTCAAATGCTGTTTTTTAATATAAAACGGGGACTTACTGAACTTTAGTTCGTTGATGGCATTCTTGTTTTCTATTTTATTTTCTGGAGAATATCGTCAGACGATAGCGGGACAGGAGAAGAGGCTATATACGAGGTGGTATCAACCGATAAGAACTTCGATCACTTCTCCATCCAAGCAGAACTTTAGGTTGTTGTTTCCTTCAGATTTCCGCATGCCTTCTGTTTCAAAACATCAGACTGTTGTGTTCTAATTTGGCCTCTTATTTGTTAAAGTTGTAATAAGTGTTGTTGGATTCATTTTCAAGGTTGTAAGCTTTAAATTCTTGTACTATAATTTCCCTTTACTGTTTATACAGACGCTTAACATATCTATATCGGAAAGGCATGCTTCTTAATATAGATACGTCACAGGTCTCGCCACGTTCTCGCTATTTTATTATTTATTTTATTTGTTTTGAGAAGCGAGCGTGACAAACAAATTTTTTTTTTTTAAAATTAGGGTTAGGATTTTTCAAGCATGAGGATCGCCATCCATGCAAATATCGCGGTGCAATACTCTTACTTGAAAAAAATAATTTTTAATCTTGACAAAAATTAATTAATAACAACGACCAAACTTAATTTTATGATAATTTTTAAAACAAAATTATCAACTTTTAAAATTAGAAGTTAAATTAACTCGGAACGAGCACAAGAAAGTCCATAAAAATATCATGTGTCCTTTTGGATCATAAAAATAAAATAAAAATCTAACTTTTAGTATGGATCATCAAAAGGTTCAAAGGTTCTTTAGAGCTAATTAAAATTAAAAATTTAATAATCTAAAGACACCTAAACATAATAGTTATATCAAAGAAAACATCAGAAACCCTAAACGGGCTCCGATACCAATGTAGGCTAATGAGGATGTTTGACTATATCTTGGATATCTCCATGGATTCAGATCTAATAGAGGATCAACACAAATACAGCGGAAACAAATATGTAACTAGTGCCCAACACGAACACTAAGATTTTGGAAACCTTAGCGGGATAGAAGATCTTCCTTATCAATTGGTGGATCTCTGATCTTCTTATTCCCGCCAAAAAAAATTGGTTTAAAGCTTACAAAATTGTGCTCACCTCTCCATATGCGCATTTGGCAAAAAAAACTATCGAGTGTCATGCACCACGTACAATGCACGTGTGCTTACATCAAATAAATCCATTCAAATAGAAACATCTCTTTAGGCGTGCACATAATGACATGCGCAACGTGCAATGCACATGGACATGTGTTAAACGCCATATAATTTAATAGTGCGCAAGCGCGTCACCTGAAACAAGCGATTCTAATAAGAAATAAATCTTATTAATAAGGAATCAAGTCCTTAATTAGAAGAACAATCTTCTGTTAGATCAATGATCCCTATCGCGCATATCATCTTTAATGGATATAAATCAATTAAATTAACTGGAAATCAAATTAAAATTAAAACTAACTTAAATTGTTGGGAACAAATCATAACAATTTGCCTCCTATAAATAGGAGCCTGATATATAGAAATTAACATACACTGACCGCCCCATAAGCATAAAGAAAAATTCTCATCTTCTTCCACTTTCGACTAGGTAAAAAGAAAAACATAAAGACAAAGAAAAAGAAGAAGACTTCTCCTCTCCCAAAAAGCCACGGTTTTAAATTTAAAAAAAAAGCTTTTGCTTTACATAAAAACCTTCGCTTCTTTTTAAATCTATTGATTCACAATACAAAAGATTATGAGATCTTAGGGTCGATCGTGTTGGGGTCGAAAATTGCATCCCGGTTGACCAAATCAAAGTCAAGGTCAAACCCAAGCCAAGTAGGCCCAAGCCCAGATCAAGTGAGCCCATGCCCAGGTCGAGTTCGAATATGAAGCGGCCGGCCCTCCTCCATGCCAAAATGAAATCATGTAATAAATAATTTTTATGTAATTTTTTATGCATGAATGGGCATAATGCCAAATTTTTGTAAAGCCCATGGCTTATATGCAAAAAAAAATAGCATATGAGATATGGGATGGACAAAATGCCATTTTATAAAGCCCAAGGGGCTATATGTAAATGTAAGCCTATATAAGACAATATGATGAAAATATCTAATATACTTTTCATTCCTTTAAAAACGTTAAGGTTTTTGTGCCTCCTTCTCCTTCTTCTTCAAGGTTCTAAACCTTCTTCTTTCTTTTGAATTAAATCAAGAGTGTTACTCTTCCTTTTTCAAAACTAAATAGTTTTTCACCACAAAACCAACAAAGGGGAACTCAGATCTTCCATTAGATCTCAAAAAGGAGAGATTTTTAAAATCCCATACTTCTTGTTCTTCAAGATCCGGCCAACAGAGGATGAAGAAGGAGACCCGCTTCCAAGAACCCCATTTTGAGGAAGATCCAGGGCTCAAGGGAGAAGACCCTTCTATCAGTTCCAAAATATCTTAGGAGTTCAACTCCTCAAAAATATATATACATATATATATATACAAAATAATAAATATTTTCTTTCTGGAGCACAGCTCCTAGTGCAGGGACCAAGGCCCTTCTGCTGCTGGCACACAGCGGCCGCGTGCCAGGCACGTGGGGCGCTGGCGCCTTCTCCCACGCATCCTTCGGATGCCCTTTCCCTTTCACACACACACACACATACTCCACCACACTGTTCCCGTTAGAAAAAATTTCTACTATGCGGGGCCCCCGATATATCCAAAACCCCTTCAAAACACAACACTGTACATTGAGTTCGCATGACCAGTTTAACCCGTCAATCGGAGGTTCTCTCGCTCCAAATGCGAGGGGTAATTAACGACAGCTTAGTCCACGGCTGCCGGAGATTCGGATCCCCGCAATCAATAAACCCCGGCCTACCCTAGGCAGGGGGAATCTGTAATGCGCCTGACAAGCGCGCGCGTATTCCCATCTCAATGGGGTGACGAAAAACACCCTACAGATTCTGGCACGCCCGGTAGGACCTTTTCTCTCCTCACATATTTCGGGTTAAGCATTCATGCGAACTCAATCAATATGCATATCGATATTTATACTAAAATAATCTTTTTCATGCAGGTTTTCAAACAATCACTTCTCAGCAATGTCTTCAAAGATGAACGCAGCTCCCATCTCATACACGATGAAAATGGACTCCAGGACGGTCCTCCTGGCAAGTTTCAGACGACAGTGGGAAGAACCGCTGCTACAATTTGGGTCTATTCTGTTTGTCTCGGCTAATGCCATCCCTGCACCTCAAGCTCCGGTAACAGACAAACCGGTCTCAAAAGGGAAAAGGCCGAATGTCATGGTCGCGAGGGCACCTCAGCCCAACTACAGGTCCGTTTCCGGACGACTCTCCATTGCTCCAGCTGGGGGCAAGGCCATCAACGTCAACGAAGCAACGGGGCTCTCGGGCAAGCTCCAACGATACCCTCGACAACTGCTCGATCGGGTATCTTCTTTAATCTCCCTATCAATCGACTCACGGTGGCTTCCCAGAAAGCGGTTGCCCGCCCAACCCTCAAGACCGAGAAGCTAAGGCAGAAAAGCCTCAGATACAGAGCCAACAAAAGGGCTAGGGCTCATGCTAGGCTGAGCTTCATGAGGCTCCAAGAACGGGGTTACCCCGCTAAAGATAAAGAGACGGCTGGATATGTGGTCCACACCGTCTACATGGCCGGACATGAAGAAACGAACCATCCTATGCTTCACAGCCATGGTGATGATATGGTTGGCGCTACCTAGCATCGGCTCGGTCTAAATGATGAGAAGCTCGCTCAGGTCGATAAACCAAAGGAGCCCGGGGTTCCTGCGGAATTGAGCTCAGGCAATAAGGATGACCCGATTGTCATAACCGGAACAACAGAACAAGCATTATTTCGATGGCTTCAGAGGTAGCTTTAGGACAGGGATGAGACGTTAGCTAAGGTACAGTCTAAGGTCGACGAACTGGCAAGCATTGCGGCAGATCTCGTGACCCAATTCGCCCGATTGCAAATACAACAGAATCAAATTTTGGTTCATGAGCCAGGGATTGATACCCGGAGGCAGCCAACTGATACCCCCTTCAGCTTACAAGCGGAGCGCGTTCGGCCGCGATCAGCCTCCAGTCCCTCCGATACATACGCCGGAGGGGAATCGCCTCTGAAAGAGAAACTGGATAAGGTCTATTCCTTTAAAGGGGACAAAGTCCGTAAAATATTCAAGGACGCCCTAAGAAACGGTCTACAACTGCCAGAATCAAAGAGACCGCAAGAAGCGAATATGACCGACAACCCAAAATATTGTCCCTATCACAGAGTGATAAGTCATGCCATTGAGGACTGCTTCGTCTTTAAAGATTGGGTCGAAAGGCAATACAAGATCGGAGAGATAGAGCTGTCTAAAGGCGTGTTAGCAAACAGTCAAGCTACGGCCGCCTATTGCATACAAATGGAGACCGAAGCCTTTCGGGAACCTATCCTTCCAGACATGTGCCATTATCTAAAAAGGGCGAACTAAAGACTCATCGTTCTCAAGGACCAGTATCAGTAAGGGCACCTACTCTAATAGAGAGAAAGAAGAAGGTATACTCCTTCAGGAAGGATGAGGTCCGCAATATATTCGAGGAAGTCTTGAACAACGGTCTGCAATTGCCTATTCCGAAGAGGCCAAATGAGATGAATATGACCGGCAATCCCGTATACTGCCCATACCATAGGGTGGTGGTGAGTCATACCATTGAAGATTGTTGTGTTTTCAAAGATTGGGCAGAGGACCAATACAAGCTTGGAAAAACCTCACAGTTTTCGGATGTATAGGCAAGCCACAGAGCTACAGTCATCAACATAGCTCCGCCAAGATCAAAATTCAAGGAGCTAGGATAAGCAAAGAGGACCACCACGTCATTAAACTGGGAATAGTCGACCTCTAAGTCGTTAAACTGGGAATGTAAAGAAAAAAGTGTGAATAAAAAACAAAGAAAAAGCCGAAAAGATGGGGCAACTCGCAATAAACATTAGCGATTAAAAATAAACATGGAAAATAAAGCTGAAATGATAGAGCAATCACGGTAAAAAAACGGTAAATGATGAGTCGCTCTTGGTACCATATTCCAGTGCAGCGATGCAGACGCCAACCAAACTCTGAATGTCCCAACGGCGAATGATGAGTTGCTCCTGGTACCATGTTCCAGTGCAGCGATGCAGACGCCGTCCGAAACTCAAATCCCAATGGTGAATGATGAGTCGCTCCTGGTACCATATTCCAGTGCAGCGATGCATACGCCAACCAAAATTCAAATTCCCAAAATTCTTCCGGCCCTACGGTTGGTCCCCAAGTTGACCACCGTATACAATCCACGGGCTCAAATAATTCTCATCATACCCATGCCCTACCGCAACAACCAGTTACGTGGCTGGTCTCCGCCCGGGGAATTATGCTCCATTTGGAAAGACCCACTCATGTGTCCTCATGATACATGAGGAGAACAAACCTTCATGGGATCCTTACGACTCACAAAGGGAAAAAAAACTTGGGGGTCCTCACGACTCCTAAGAAGAAAATGCACCTACGGGATCCTTACGACTCGTGGGGAGAAAATGCTTTTATGGGACCCTTATGGCCCATAAAATTGAAAAGCCTTAGGTGATAGGGATTTAAACCTGTCTGCTAAGCCATTGCTTCCCAATAGACAATGGCGAATGATGAGTCGCTCCTGGTACCATATTCCAGTACAACGATGCAGAAGCCAACCAAAATCCAAATCGCCAAGTGGCGAATGATGAGTCGCTCCTGGTACCATATGCCAGTGCAGCGATGCAGACGCCAACCAAATTCCAAACTCAAATCCCAAGCGGCGAATGATGAGTCGCTCCTGGTACCATATTCCAGTGCAGCGATGCAGATGCCAACCAAATCCCATACCCCAACGGCGAATGATGAGTCGCTCCTGGTACCATATTCCAGTGCAGCGATGCAGACGCCAAGAAAATCCCGAAATTTTTCCGGCCCTACGGTCTGGATCATACATCCTGCAAAACCGTATACAATCCATGGGTGTAAAACGATCCCAATCTCTCCCAAGTCCTACCGGCGAGACCACATTCAAAGTCCCACCGGCGAGGGAAGAAAAAGGTATGTCCATAAGCAAAATGGGCACGGATGAAAACCCGAAAGGGCTCTGTGAGTAAAAACAACAGGACTGCTGACGGGTTTGTGAAAAACCGAAAGGGTGCAAACTCGTGAAAAAGAGATGAAATGCACCGGCAAAGTCCTCTTGACTTTGTGAGGAGAAAATTCCCGCGTGAGATCCTTACGACTCACAAAGGAGCAACACACTTAGGAGTCCCCACGGCTCTTAAGGAGAAAATACACCTACGAGATCCTTTCGACTCGTAGGGGGAAAATGCTTTTATGGGACCCTTACGACCCATAAAATTAAAAAGCCTTAGCTGATAGGGATCTAAACATGTCTCCTAAGCCACCAATTCCCAAATCCTCCCGGGGCAAATGATGAGTTGCTCCTGGAATTATTCAGTGCAGCAATGCAGATGCCAAACCAAAACCAAATCCCCAAAATCCTCTCATGACAGATGATGATTCGCTCCTGGTACCATATTCCAGTGTAGCGATGCTGATATCAACCCAAATCACAATCAACAGGTCAGCTTTAACCCCGACACCGCCGAAAGCGAAGCAAGTCAGAATCCAATCTCGACACCGCAAGAAGCGGAGCAAGTCAAGATCACCCCTGACACTGTAAGAAGCAGAGCAAGTCAAATCGGGCGTCGACCGTCCATGTCGTAAAAAGAGCAGTGCAGGCTTCCCACAAATCGGGAACCAAATCGCTCTGGACCAGGGAAAAGTCTACCACGGACACTCCGCCTCAGAGACGCGTCAAGCGTCGACCGTCTATGTCGTAAAAAGGGCAGTACAGGCTTCCTACAAAGAGAGAACCAAATCACTCCGGGCCAGGGAAACGTCTACCACGGACACTCCGTCTCGGAGACACGTCAAGTGTTGACCGTCCATGTCATACAAAGGGCAGTGCAAGCTTCCCACAAATCGGGAACCAAATCGCTCCGGGTCAGGGTGTCGACCGTCCATGTCGTAAAAAGGGCAGTGCAGGTTTCCCACAAATCGGGAACCAAATCGCTCCAGGCCAGGGCGTCGACCGTCCATGTCGTAAATAGGGCAGTGCAGGTTTCCCACAAATCGGGAACCAAATCACTCCGGGCTAGGGAAAAGTCTACCACGGACTTTCCGTCTTGGAGAAGCGTCAGGGCGTCGATCGTCCATGTCGTAAAAAGGGCAGTGCGGGCTTCCCACAAATCGGGAACCAAATCGCTCCGGACCAGAGCGTCGACCGTCCATGTCGTAAAAAGGGCAGTGCAGGTTTCCCACAAATCGGGAACCAAATCGCTCCGGGCCAGGACGTCGACCGTCTCGGAGACGCGTTAAGCATCGACCGTCCATGTCGTAAAAAGGGCAGTGCAGGTTTCCCATAAATCGGGAACCAAATCACTCCGGGCCAGGGAAAAGTCTACCACGGACACTCCGTATCGGAGATGCGTCAGGGCGTCGACCGTCCATGTCGTAAAAAGGGCAGTGCAGGCTTCCCACAAATCGAGAACCAAATCGCTCCGGGCCAGGGCGTCGACCGTCCATGTTGTAAAAAGGGAAGTGCAGGTTTCCCACAAATCGGGAACCAAATCGCTCCGGGCCAGGGCGAAGACCGTCCATGTACTAAAAAGGGCAGTGCAGGCTTCCCACAAATCGGGAACCAAATCGCTCCGGGCCAGGGCGTCGACCGTCCATGTCCTAAAAAGGGCAGTGCAGGCTTCCCACAAATCGGGAACCGAATCGCTCCGGGCCAGGGAAACGTCTACCACGGACACTCCGCCTCGGAGACGCAAACGTCAACCGTCCATGTCATAAACAGGGCAGTGCTTCCCAAAAAGTGGGAACAAAACCAAGTCGCCTCCACATGAATGAAAATCCATCAATTTCATGCACACGACCCACATATGTGGTGTGCATTTATTGATGGGGGCACTTTGTTGGGGTTGAAAATTGCATCTAGGTTGACCAAATCAAAGTCAAGGTCAACTCCAAGCCAAGTGGGCCCAAGCCCAAATCAAGTGGGCCCATGCCCAGGTCGAGTCTGAATATGAAGCGGCCGGCCCTCCTCCATGCCAAAATGAAATCATGTAATAAATAATTTTTATGTAATTTTTTTTATGCATGAATGGACATAAAGCCAAATTTTTATAAGCCCATAGTTTATGTGCAAAAAGAAATAGCACATGAAGCATGGGATGGGCAAAACGCCATTTTGTAAAGCCCAAGGGGCTATATGTAAATGTAAGCCTATATAAGGCAACATGGTGAAAATATCTAATATGCTTTTCATTCCTCTCAAAAAGGTTAAGGTTTTTGTGCCTCCTTCTCCTTCTTCTTCAAGGTTCTAAACCTTCTTCTTTCTTTTGAATTAAATCAAGAGTGTTACTGTTTCTTTTTCAAAACTAAATAGTTTTTCACCACAAAACCAACAAAGGGAAACTCGGATCTTCCATTAGATCTCAAAAAGGAGAGATTTTTAAAATCTCATACTTCTTGTTCTTCAAGATCCGGCCAACAAAGGAGGAAGAAGAAGACCCGCTTCCAAGAACCCCATTTTGGGGAAGATCCAGGGCTCAAGGGAGAAGCCCCTTCCATCAGTTCCAAAATATCTTAAGAGTTTAACTCCTCAAAAATATATATACATATATATATATAAAATAATAAATATTTCCTTTCTGGAGCACAGCTCCTAGTGCAGGGACCAAGTCCCTTCTGCTGCTGGCGCGCAGCGCCCGCGTGCCGGTGCCCAGCGCCCGCGTGCCGGTGCACGTGGGGCGATGGTGCCTTCTCCCACGCATCCTTTGGATGCCCTTTCCCTACACACATATACTCCACCACACTGTTCCCGTCAGAAAAAATTTCTAACGGGGCGCTGCTAGCCTCCTTGACCCCCAGCCCGTTATCCGGGTAGCGGGACCCGCGTAAAAAATCTGCGGGGCCCCCGATATATCTAAAACCCCTTCAAAACACAACACTGCACATTGAGTCCGCATGACCAATTTAACCCGTCAATCAGAGCTTCTCTCGCTCCAAATGCGAAGGGTAATTAATGGCAGCTTAGTCCGCGGCTGCCGGAGATTCGGATCCCCACAATCAATAAACCCCGGCCTACCCTAGGCAGGGGGAATCTGTAATGCGCCTGACAAGCGCACGCGTATTCCCATCTCAATGGGGTGACGAAAAACACCCTACATATCGCTTTTTTTTTTACGAAAGTTTCAGCTTTTATGGGAGATTAATCCTAAGGTTTAAGAAAAACCCCGTTAAGGATTTCTATGCATCATAAAAGTTGAAGTTTTTGATTCTTGATAAAAAAAAAGGAAGAAGAAAAAGAAAAGAAAAATCAAAAAACAGAAACCATTGCTTTTTTTTGAAAGCCAAAACTTTCTGTATGACAGTGCGCACCCAACCCTAAGTTGATCTTAGTCAGATGCGGCTAATGGACCTTCAAACGTATGCTCATGATATCCAAATTGATTTTAGTCCCATATACGACTAATGATCCTCATCTCATATCATCTAATTTGATCGAAGTCCCAAATACGACTAAAGATCCTTAGCTCATGTTTCTAAGTTGATCTTAGTCTCATATACGACTAATGATTTTTCATCGATATCATCTAAGTTGATCTTAGTCTAACATATGACTAATGATCCTTAGATAAAATATGAGTTCGCCAAGAAGACATTCTCCAACATGTTCCCTTCCTCCATATACGGATTTTGATTTAAGGGTACATCCTTCCATACCTCTGATATATGGCATTGCAATTTCTCAACATTTTTAGAGAAGTGGTGGGTCCCAACAACCAACGAACCCTCCTTCCTCGTCACAACTTGATGAAAGATATGAAATTCATCAAGACAGGAAATGCCTTAACCCTGGATGTGCATCCCTGCCCACCTCATATTGAGGCGCACCCCATACCGACGTGTGCATCATTCCAACAACCAAATAGCCCCGGTTCTATGAAAGCATGCATATATGTATATATATGTATATGTATATCTTTGGAGAAAATATAAATGCTATCAAATTGGTTTGCACTCCATATTGGGCGCACCCCAAGTATATGTTCCTACCATACGCTTCTCCACTTGATATACACGTGGGCGTAAACTTAAAGATGGACCGCTATGTTCTTAAACTGGTATTCTGCCTTGCAACTGTCTCTATACTGACTACCGTATACTATCCACGGGCTATCCATAGTAAAGCGCACCTGATGACAAGTCAAACCTTGGTACTTAGCCAATATATGTCAAGTATAAGAGCCTATCTATATGTGATCTAATGATCAATTAAGCCCATATGCTCACTGTTTCTAAGTCGATCTTAGTCTCATATACGACTAACAATCCTTAGCTATATTATCTAAGTTGATTTTAGTCTCATATACGACTAACGATTCTTAGATCAAATAAAATATTCCCTTGAGCTGATAGACTTCATTCATATGAGAAATGCTACATAGATTCAAACCCAAAATAAACAAACCATAACAAGGCATAAAATGATATATTTGGAGTAGAAAAAGTTTTTATCGCTTGGCGATAACGTAATTAACTGCAGGGGTTTGCGCCTGTAGGAAAAACTGCACCCACAATAAAAAAAACCTCATCATTGAGGGGGAATCTGAAAAGTTCAGCTACAGTAGTCACATCCATCCAAACCTCCGATATACAGTGCCATAAATTAACTTGGTATTTTCGAAAAGGTGGATGTATATGTTACATATAGCATCTGCCCCCGTATTCAGCCTAGACACGCTCCCCGTGTCTCGGACCAGTTTCCGGCGGTAAACACTCCTTACGTGTTCTCCTCTTCTCTTCGTGATGGTCGGCGAGAGGCAATCACAACGTTGGTCAAAAAGTCCTCTTATTCATAGTGATTGCTAGTATATGGAAGAATATGAAGAACCTAGAAACCTCTAGCTTCCTCTCTTGTTTCTGTTAGGAATTGTTCGCCGCCGAAAGACACGACCGGGACGTTGGGACGTCTGGCCTGAACTTTGGGGGGCAGATGCTATTTGGTTTTATCCGTCCACCTCTCTGAAGATGCCAAGTTGATTTATGACACCGTGTATCGGAGGTTTAGACGGATGCGGCTGTTGTAGCAGACTTCGTCAGATTCCCCCTCGTTGTGAAGGGTTTTTGATTGTGGGGACGCTCTTCTCTGCAGGCGCAAGCCCCCGCAGTTAATTACGTTACCGCGTAGCGATAAACACTTTCTCCTGCTCCAGAAGGTCACTTCGTGTCGTGTTTTTTTTTGTTTTAGATTTCCCGTGGATTGTATACAGAGACTAATTTATGTTGTCGCCCGCAGGGTGTGGATTAGTCCAAATCCGTATTTTCTTAGATTTAGGTTTGGGTTGATGAGGATTGTTAATCTTATTTTAGATTAAGATCAACTCAAACGTTTGTTGAGTATACGTTAGTCTAATTTTAGACTAAGATCTACTCAACAGGATTTCCTTTAGTTTATAGGGACATTGCGGTCCGCAATTTAGTTTTTAGGGACGTTGCGGTCCGCAATTTAGTTTTAAGGACATTGCGGTCCAAAAGGTTTAGTTTTAAGGATATTGCGGTCCACAATTTAGTTTTTAGGGACGTTGCGGTCCGCAATTTAGTTTTAAGGACGTTGCGGTCCACAATTTAGTTTTAGGGACGTTGCGGTCCGCAATTTAGTTTTAAGGACGTTGTGGTCCACTGGGTTGTTGGTTTGAGGGGGGTACACCAAGAATTATTGGTTATTGGGACCCTTCACCTCTCTGAAGACGTTGAAGAATTACAACGACATGTATCATAGGTGTGAAGAAATGTACCCTTGAACCAATGGATGTTCATTAATGATTTGATAACCTTGTTTGGGACTAAGTCCAATTTAGAAGAAGACCTATGGGCTCGGTCGATTTTGGGGTTCGGCTAACCTCGGGCTCAGCCCACTTAGTTTTTGTCATTTCCCCCCTTTTTTTTATAAAGTGTCAGACACTTGCTAGGACACAGTCCTTTCTCTGTGCACATAATGCTAAACATTTATGTGAATACTGACACCCATTTTCTTTTGTTTTTTAATTTATGAGTGTTGAACACTCTTCATGGCGCTAGGCTCTTCTTGAGGAGCGCAGAGCGCTCTGTGTTAGGTAGCGCTCACATGAGGGGCACGTGGGGCGCTTGGCGCTGAGCGCCAGCATTTGAGCAGCGCCCACGTGAGGAGCACGTGGAGCGCTTGGCGCTAAGCTCCAGCATTTGAGTGTTGAGCGCTCTTATTATTTTGAGCAGCGCCCATGTGAAGGGCACGTGGAACGCTTGGCGCTGAGCGCCCGCATTTGAGTGTTGAGCGCTCCTTATTGAATAGCGCCCACGCGAGGAGCACGTGGAGTGCTTGGCGCTGAGCGCCAGATTTGAGTGCTAAGCACTGGGTTTTTTTTGTTCTACCCAATTCAATTCTCTGAGAATTTGGTCCTCCTTTGTGAAATACTTCGTCTTATAGATCTGAGATCCGGGAAAATAACTAAGTTCTTCTGATGTGAGAGTTAAACTCTTAGATGTGGAGGAGATGCTGTGATCACTCTTCTTTTTATGAAAGTTTTGTCTTATAGATCTATGATCTGGAAAAAGAACTAAGTTCTTCTGATGTGAGAGTTAAACTCTCAAATATAGAGGAGATGCTATGATCTCACTTCTTTTTATTTACCTTGAAGAAGGTTCTTCTTCTTAGAGCTTGCTCTTCTTTTTTTTCTTTTCTGAGAACTTGAAGTTTAGGGGGGTTCTTCTAGACAAGACTTGTCTTGGGTCCTTTATATAGGGGATGCTGATTTGTTGAATCAGTTAAGGAAATATTTCATTGAGAGATCTCTGATTGATTTGGGGATCTTATCTACCATTGGATCTTTGATCCAAGGACTTCTGTTTTACAGAAGACATCTTTCTTGTTTTTAGCAAGATTGGGAAAATATTTTCCCATACAGAACTTATTCTGTATCTTGGTGATATTTAATCACCATTGGATTTTTGATCCAATGGTGCTCTTATTGACAGAGCACAATCTTTCTTGTTTGGAAAGATTTGAGGAGTATTTCCTCAACAGAATTTTATTCTGGTAACTTGATGATTTATCATCTTCGTTGAATTTTTGATCCAATGGTGGAGAACATTTAGTTCTAGCGCTGGCGCTCTTGGTGCTAGCGCTCCCGTGCTTTTCACGAGAGGCGCTGCCTCAGAGTCTTTGACTCATGGCGGTGGCGCTCTCGTGCTTTGCATATGAGGCGCCGTCTCAGAGTCTTTGACTCATGGCGCTGGCGCTCTCGCGCTTTGCACGTGAGGCGCTGCCTTAGAGAATTTGACTCATGGCACTGACGCTCTCGTGCTTTGCACGTGAGGCGTTGCCTCATTACTGAAAATGTCTTTTCACCTTCTTTCTCCGATTTTTCTGAGTCAAACTTCTCTTTCCCAGAACTTGAAAATAGTTCCATCATGCACAGCATTTTCTGCGCTTAGACTTAAATGTCTCCATTTATAATCTGAAGCAATGCTTGTCTTCTCTCTCATGTTCAGAGAATCATTTTAACAGAGAAGAGTTATGGCTTGTAATCGTCCATATGCTCGCCGACAGTCATGGGAGGTGCCTTTCGAGGAAATTGTTCCTCGCTTTGCCGCACACTTGGTGAACCCTACTCTTACGGATGACTGTTCACTCATAAAATACAAAGAAAAACCCCAATGGGGCATCACGTGCGCACACGTGATCGGGGGTCACGTGCCAACACGTGATGGCTTCCTGAGGGCTCTGAAATGATAAGAATTGAATCCTAATCAAATGGGGTCACGTGCCCGCACGTGATAGACCTTTAAACCCACTGAAAAGAACTAAAAGTATAAGAAAACAACAAGGAAAAACCCCAATGGGGGCATCACGTGCCCACACGTGACCAAAGGTCACGTGCTGACACGTGATAATTCCTGAGTTCTTTAAAATAACAGAATTAAATTCTAGTTAAATACTTAATCCGTGGGTCATGTGCCACCACCTGATAGGGTCTTAAAAAACCTCTGAGTTAAAGGAAAGAAAACCCTAAATGGGGCATCACGTGTCCACATGTGACAGGTGGTCACGTGCCGACACGTGATGAGTTCCTAAGATCTCTCGACTAATAGAATTAAATTCTAATTAAATGGTTAATCAGTGGGGTCACGTGTTAGCACGTGATAGGATCTTAAACCTTCTGAACTAATAGAATTAAATTCTAATTAAGGGAAATCAAAAACCCTAATATTTCCCTAGATCTTTCCAAACAAAAAGATTGCGCTTTGTAAAGTGGAGCACCGTTGGATTAAAAATCCAATGGCGATTAAAAATCACCAATTTATAGAAAGATTCTATACAAGGAGACATTTCCCTGAAATTTTCTAGGAATAACAGACAAATTATCTTTTGGATTAAAAATCCCATAGTGAATAAAATCCACTGAGTGATCTAAAAGATCATGTTGGTTACAAAATCAATTGAAATCTTTCAATAAAAGATTGACTAAACAAACTGATTCTTTTCTTTCTCCTATAAATAGGAGCCAAAAAGAAAGAAAAGGAGATGAGAACTTAGTTCTTCCTCTGGTTGAAGATCTGCAGAAGCAGATCTCCCCATAACTTGAGAATTTAATTCTCATCGGGGAGATTTTGCCATGCAGATCCAAAACTTAGAGGGAGAATTGAGTTTAAAGAATTTAATTCTTCCAAATACATAAGAATTTAATTCCTCTAAATAAATTAGGGTTTAGCCCTACAAAAGAATTTAATTCTTCCAAATACACAGGAATTTAATTCCTCTAAATAAATTAGGGTTCAGCCCTACAAAAGAATTTAATTCTTAAATAAGAGACTTAAACTTTTCATGCACGTAAAAGAGATCAGTACCCAACCTGATCACTGGCAACACATGACCCTCCTTTAAATGGTCAGAAAAGAATGAATGAGATAAGGTCACGTGCTCCCACGTGACCCTTGGAAAAATTCCTCAAGATAAAGAGAACAAGGCCAAGTCAGAACATATTTTGGGCGTCTCACGTGATCCCACGTGACCCCTAGCAATTATCAAATAAAAGAAGATTCTACCCAAGGGCAATGCCCACCTGAAGGATGCTTCACGTGCTCCCACGTGACCCTTGAACAAATTCTTCAAAATATGAAGAGCAGAACAGACTGTGGGCACCATCACGTGTCCGCACGTGATAATCATGGAAATTAAATGTTTAACACTTACCTGCATATTCTGAGAATAAAATAAAGAAAGTTTAGCCCAATTCTCAGGCGCCTCACGTGATCCCATGTGAGCGCTTCAATTTTAGTGTTTAACACTATTTTTGAGCGCCCCGTCCCTAGTGTTTAACACTATTTTATATGCATCACGTGGGAACACGTGACCGCCAGATATGTGCTAGTGTTTAACACTATATGCAAAATAGTCTTAGCCCAAATTGGCTAAGCCTTCCAGAGGCATGACTCTCCTTTTGATTGAGCCTCAAATACATCCTTATTTTCCATGATTGGTCATCTCATATGGCATACGAGTGCTTAGCACCCAATACAAGACAAAAAAATATGGTCAAAACCCAGACCCATGCTTAGCATTGTTAAATAAAGGGGGACTGAGCCTAGACAAATATTCAGCAGCCCAAACAAAGGTCCAACATTTTAAACCTAATTAGACTTAGCCCAAGATGGCCATAAGTCTTCAATTCAGATTTAACTGAGCCCATGTGCTCATAATCTAATTAATTAATCTTAGTCCCAAATTGGACTATAAATTTCCCAATCAACTTTGGTTCAAGGGTACATCTCTTCACTCCATTGATATTTGTCGTTGTAATCCTTCAACGTCTTCAGAGAGGTGATGGGTCCCGATAACCAATCATTCCATGGACTGTGGGGTCCTTAAACCCATGGACTATGATGTCCTTAACCTTAGACTGTGGGGTCCTTAAACCCATGGACGATGATGTCCTTAACCATGGACCGTAATGTCCTTAAACTAACAATGGACCGCAATGTCTCTAAACTAAACAATAGAGCCCAAATGCTCTTTTGTCGGATCTAAACGATCTCGTTAAGTTGATCTTAGTCTGAAATTAGACTAACGTATCCTTAACATACGTTTAAGTTGATCTTAGTCTGAAATTAGACTAACGTATCCTTAAACCTAAACCCAAATCTAAGAAAATACGGATTTGGACTAATCCACGCCCTACGGGCGACAACATAAATTAGTCTCCGTATACAATCCACAGGCAACCAAAAACAAAACAAACACCCACGACACGAAGTGACTGTCTGGAGAAGGAGAAAGTTGTTACCGCAATGCGATAGCGTAATTAACTGCAGGGGCTTGCGCCTGAAGGGAAGAGCGTCCCCACAATCAAAAACCTCTCAAATGAGGGGGAATCTGATGAAGTCTGCATATCGGTCGCATCCGTCTAAACCTCCGATACACGGTGCCATAAATCAACTTGGCATCTTCGGAGAGGTGGACGGATAAAACCAAATAGCATATGCCCCCGAAATTCAGGCAAGACGGACCTACGCTGTAGTGTCCATGTGTTCGTGAAAAAGACGGTGTCTCGAAATAAGAAGGACTGGCACGAGAGATTTCATGAAGCTCTCTGGACGTATCGAACTACGTTCAAAATGGCCACAAACACAATGCCGTATGCATTGGTATTTGGCACAGAAGTGGTACCCCCCTCGAGATAAAGTTACCCTCTCCACGAGTGGCGGTTCACTACGAGCAGACGAAGAAAATGCTCACCTTCGGCTTGAGGAGCTCGACGCCCTTGATGAAACACGGCTCATGGCGCAACAAAATATGGAGGCTTACAAAGCAAAGATGACGCGCTCATACGAAAGATTGACTAGGCCGAGGACATTCCGCCAAGGTGAACTCGTGCTAGTGGTCAAAAGACCTATGATCCCCAATCGTGCTAAACGGGGGAAATTCGAGCCGAGCTATGAAGGCCCGTATATCATAAATAAAGTTTACCAGGGTGGAGCCTATCTACTCATGGACATGCATGGCGAAAGACCTTTCAGGCCAATAAACGATCAATTCCTGAAAAAATACTATGCCTGACGAGTCACGGCCTAGGTCAACGATAGATGACGACACCTATGTCCGCTTGCTATCTTCCTGAGCCCAAACTCTATAAGTAGTAGCCGGCTATGGACCGAAATGTCCTAAAACTAACAACGGACCGAAATGTCCTAAAACTAACAACGGACCGAAACGTTCTTAAACTAACGATGGACCACTATGTCCTAAAACTGGCTATTGACCGAGACGTCGATAAACTACTACGGACCGCGGCATCCCAAGGCTGACACAATATATATATATATATATATATATATATATATATATATATATATATATATATATATATATATAAAGAGAAGAAATAAAACGGTATGTCCATAAGCGAGATGGGCATGGATGAAAACCCGAAAGGGCTCCGTGAGTAAAAATAGCAGAGCTACCGGCGAGTTTTGTGAAAACCCGGAAGGGCGCAATCTCGTTAAAAGACACTTGCAAGGCCCTCTCGACCTTGTGAGGAGAAAATACCTGCGTGAGATCCTTACGACTCACAAGGGAGCAACACACTTAGGGATCCCCACGATTCCTAAGAAGAAATTACACTTACGAGATCCTCACGACTCGTAAGGAGAATTCCCCTTTGAGACCCTTACGGCTCATAGGATTCAAAAGCCTTAAGCTACAGGGATCTGAACCTGTTCTTAAGCCATCACAACCCACAGACTGTCCTACAAGCGGTTCAATGTTGACCCTTGTATACAATTCATGGGCACAAATAAACATTTCCCTAACAAAGTCTCACTAGAGACTGGGGATATGCTCACATGGCGAACGACACTTGTAAGTCCTCTCGACTTATAAGGAGAAAATACTCTTATAAGATCTTTACGACTTATAAGAGAACACACACTTAGGAATCCTCACGATTCCTAAGGAGAAAACGCACTTACGAGATCCTCACGACTCATGGGGAGAAATACCTTTATGAGACCCTTACGGCTCATGAAGTCAAAAAGCCTTAGTCAACAGGATCCTAACCCTATTTGCTAAGCCGCCTTTATTCGACATCGACGAAGGAAAATGATGATTCTCTCCTGGCAATATCCCAGTTGTAGCGATGCTGATGCCTAAATCGGTATCAAATCCCAAACTCGCAGCGAAAAGTCAGCGAGCTATAAATGCATATGAAATAGCCGAAATGATGGGGTAACTTGCAACAAAATCAGCAAGTAAAAATGTATGCATACAAAATAGCCGAAATGGTTGGGCAACTCGCAATAAAAAACGGCGAGTAAATAAAACAAATAGCCGAAATGATTGGGTTCCGTGAAAAATAACCGAAACGATTGGGCAATCGTGACTTTCGCGATATAAAAGCTGAAATGATAGAGCATCGCGGAAAGAAAAATAGATAAAATGAAACCTTTTGCCCTACAGGTGAGATCACATCCATCCCTGTATACAATCCAGGGGCACAAACGAAGAGGGAACCATACCTTCCCACCAGGCTCCATCAGAAAGAGAGCCAAGTCTCAACGGCCACATCTATAGCCTAGAGACCCACAACAGTATTCCTCCTCGGTCCAGCAGGATTCAGACGCTACAATCAATCTTGGAGCTATAGCAAAGTCCCTATTCAAAATCTCGACGGTTCACAAACAGCCTAGAGATCACCAACAGTGTTCATCCTCTTTCCAGCAGGATTCAGATACGACAATCAACCTTGGAGCCATGGCAAAGTCCCTGTTCCAAACCTCGACGGTTCACAGACAACCGAGAGAGCAAATCCTGGTCTCGTGGAACATGGCTAATGTCAATCCTGACCCCGTGGGAAACGCCCAGAGCAAATCCTGGTCCCGTGGAACACGGCTAATGTCAATCCTGACCCCGTGGGAAACGCCCAGAGAAAATCCTGATCCCGTAGAACACGGCTAATGTCAATCCTGACCCCGTGGGAACGCCCAGAGCAAATCCTGGTCCCGTGGAACACGGCTAATGTCAATCCTGACCCCGTGGGAAATGCCCAGAGCAAATCCTGGTATCGTGGAACACGGCTAATGTCAATCCTTACCTAGTAGGAAACGCCCAGAGCAAATCCTGGTCCCGTGGAACACGGCTAATGTCAATCCTGACCCCGTGGGAAGCGTCAAGAGCGAATCTTGGCCCCGTAGTACACGGCTAATGTCAATCCTGACCCTGTGGGAAACGTCCAGATCAACCCTTGACTCCGTGAAATGCGGATAAAGTCAACCCCTGACTCCGTGAAATGCGGATAAAGTCAACCCCTGACCCCGTGAAATGCGGATAAGGTCAACCCTCAACTTCCCCGTCAAGGCAATTCTTTGATTCGGGAGCAAGTCAACTCATCAATCACTTACGGGTCCTCTCGACTTGTAAGGAAGAAAATTCTCTTCTGAGATCCTTACGACTCTCAAGAGAAAACGCACTTAGGAATCCTCACGATTCCTAAAGAGAAAATACACCTACGAGATCCTCTCGACCTGTAGGGAGAAAATTCTTTATGAGATCCTCACGGCTCATAAAGTTGAAAAGTATTAGGTGGCAGATCCTAACCCTGTCTCCCAAGCCATCGTTGCCTCGCAGAGAGGTCAAGGTAGATTTTCTACGGACCACAAGCTCCGACAAGAAAGGAAACAATCACTTACGAGTCCTCTCGACTCGTAAGCAAGAAAAACTCTCTTGTGAGATTCTTACAACTCTCAAGAGAAAATACACTTAGGAATCTTCCCGATTCTTAAGGAGAAATTACACTTACGAGATCCTCACGACTCGTAAGGAGAAATACCTTTATGAGACCCTCACGGCTCATAAAGTTGGAAAGCCTTAGGAGGCAGATCTGAACCTGACTCCTAAGCCATCGCTGTCATACTAGGAGATCAAAATAGATTATCCACAAAATACATTTACTAAAAGGGACACACCACCATGAAGCAAAATATGTCTTTTATTCATGAATCAAAATGAATACAAAGTACAATTTATGAAAGAATAAAAAAAATACTCTCATTCAGGAGTATGTACAAAAGAAGAATAAAAAGAAAAAATATACAATTCTTCAAGCCGGCGGACGATTTAATAGGTTTGCCAGTTCATCCTATTTCCGCTAGGTCTCGGCTTCATGATTCATTATCGCTGAGAGACGGGCCTCCGGTTGAGACTGTTGGGCCTGGTACGAGGCAAGCCGACTTTCAAGCTCCTTTTCGGTAAATTTATGAGCTTCGACCATTTCACGAGTAAAAATGACGGCTTTATCAATGTCTACCACCTCCCTGATAGCTTCTTGAAGCACCCGCCAAAGTTCATACGCCTGAATGGTCTTAGCCGTAAGATTAGCTTGAAGTTCCCCCAGCGCAGATGAAGCCAGCTTCCTCTCTGAAAATTTTCGGCTGAGCCTCTTCTCGCATGACAGCATATTTGCGGCGCACCGCTCGATTAGCCCCCGCAAGCTCGCCTTTGCAGCCACAACCTCTGAAGGAAGGTGCGTACATTCAAGACTATGCAAACAAGCCTCCACCCGACGACAAAACTCAACCAAGAATTGCACCAATGTTTCGCTGTGGTAAGCAGCAAGAAAGGGGAGAGAACTGTTGGCTTCGGCGGCAAATTCTTCGGCCGTGATCAAACTACCAGCACGAAGGTCTTCAATCAGAGCTAACAAAGAGTGAAGGCTTAGCTTTACCATCCGTTCAGAGACACGTAGAGCATAGGGGCCGGGTGGCATGGCGATGAGAGATTCCAGTGTGGCAAGAACTGGCAAAGCTGTTAAGATTTATAAACAATCAGCGAGACTTGCAAGCAAAGAGCAGATGGAACAACGTCGAAACTTTACTTACCCACAGTCATGAAAGAAGGGTCCAAAAGATCCCTAGGCCCGTCAAGAATCTCAACTTCGTCATCGGCTTCCAGAACTGTAGAAGACATCAGTATCGTTATACAAAATAATGATAATGCCATGAAGAAAGCGAACAACACTAACCTTGCCCGGAAGATAGGACGATGCGTTGAGGGGATATTGCCTGCGGAGCGGCCATCTCTAGCAGACGCCGAAAAGACTTCCTGGGGGACAGGTCCGCGATGGACGCCGCCAATCCTCGTAGCTCTGAAAAGATAGAAAGGTTCAGATGATGGAGAGATTATTAAAATAAAATATAGAAGGCTACCTTCGATACTCCTCCCGCTCTGGACTGGAGGGATAGCGGCTTCAGCGGCCTCCTCCATGCCCCCAGGCACATCATCAGGGACATGGGCCGGTATAACAACTTCCAATTGAGAAGCAGTGGCCACCGCTGCGGGCTCCAATGAAAGGATGGTGGCCTCGACTACCTGTCCCATAGTCTCCAGGCCGTCCCCAGAAAGATCCATTGAATCCACGGCCAATGAAGATGCCTCTTCCGGGAGAGCAAGCACCGGGGGAACGGAAATCACCAATGGGAGCTCCGTGGCAGGAAGAACAGCTGTATTGACCCCCTCCACACTTACTAGTGTCTCATCGGGGATATTTACAGAGTCCATAGTCAAGGCGCAACTCGAACTCAGATTCTCTGCCATTGTCGAAGTCCCTGCAAAGTTTTCGCGAAGATAAGGATATATATATATATATAAAGCAGTGCAAAATACTACAAAAAGATATATAAATATACCAATGCGCAAAGGAGCTTCTAATATGGCTTTTTCAAGCCGGCGTTCCTTCCTGAGGAGGTACGCTCGCCGGGGTTCGAGGGTAGACTCGTGGCCGCCAGTCCACAACGACAGCGCATCTTCGGCATCGGTCGAGATAGGCTGCTTAAGGGCTATCTCGCCTCCCTCTTCCAAAGGACCTATAAATATCCGCCGTATCGATGGAGGTTCTTCGTAGAAGATGACGACAGGATAAAGCCTCTTCGGGATCCTTACATTCTCAGTCTCATCCTGGGAGCGTCTTATAGCCTCAGCCAATTGTGTGGCTTCCTCGGCAGATGAACCTGGGAAAAGAATATCACCATCCGACTCTTGCATAGATATTGGTTCATCTTGAAAGATAGGCTCAGATTCCACTAAAAAGTCGAGCAGATTGGTGACCGTCTTCCTTCGCCTCTTTGACCCAGAACTAACACCAGAAGACGATCTCTTTTTCCCCCTCGGTGCTTTGGTGTGACGTTGACCCACTTCGCCTTCAATATCCTCTCTCGGCGGTGCTACCGATGACGACACTGCCATTGCTGACGCCGCAGCTGATGAAACCGCTACCGGCTCCTTATCAGAAGCCCTTGCCTGATTTCTAGTGCACATCGGCATACCAACTGTCGGGGTCAAGTCCACATCCGCCGCCTCAGGAATAAGTACGATAACAGTATCCCTCAAGGGAGGGAGAACCATCGTCCGCAGTCGCGGCGGGATTCCCGTAGCCTGGAGCGGGGCGGGAGCTCTAAGCCCAAAAAGTATCCTCCTCTCCTCAGCAATGATTGGACTAACCCGGTGGCGATACCAACCCGTGAAATCCCCCACGCACCTCAGAATGTAGTCGGCCTCGGGGATCATGAAACGAGAACCGGTGTTCAGCCTCATGAAATGGTGGGTGGCATCACAAACAGTTTCCAAAGAAGGGCCGGGCTCCATTGTGAACGCCTCGAATGGGACACCCTGGTCATATCCCAGTTGCCGGGCAAAGCAGCGTGGATTGTACCGCTTGAAAAGAGCCGCATTGTTTCGACGGAACACCAGATAAACAGGTCTGATCGAGTACAGGTACATGGCTTCCTTGGGCTTCAAGGATGGTGCCCCCTCTTTCGATAAGTCAAACAGTTGCTGGACAGGTCCCGAGGGAGCGGAGAGACATCGATCGTTAGATACCATCCCGCCTTCGTTGGCATAAGGATTGAGCAGCACTCGAAGAGCCCCTAATTGAGTCGGGTCAGGAGCAGAAGCGTCTACCAACCTCATGAGCCGCGGAAAGGTATAGGCATCATAAAAGCTGGGTCTCTGGTGCGCAGCAAATGCCCCTAGCACTTGCATCTCAATCCATGACGTAAAGTAATGAAGAGAGAAACTCACTACGTTCATGCCTGGGGTTGAGGTATTGGCTGTAGTGCTTAGCCCATGATACAGATACGACAGCCCTACAATGCCCACGGCTAATCGCATCCCTTCGGCAATGCGATGAGCAGGGTAAATGACCGAGGCTCTCATGAATCGACGGTGCATTGGAATGGCAAACCAACTGATCCATACGCTGATAAAACCAATGAAGAAAGTTTCTTCATCCATGCCAGGAGCTGCGATCGACTCGAAAGGTACAGCTGACAAGACTGGAATGTAGAACTGGGGCAAATCCTCTTCTCTAGCCGGCAGCCTATTTAAACCAAACCCGAAGGGGTCGTTGATATTCGCGAACTTCTGAGTCACCTTTGATAGAACGTCTCCACGAAGGAAGCAGGCGATAAAGCTTTTAAAAGTAACGCCCTGTTCTTCTAATTCTGTGAACAACTTCTCAAAAATCCCCAGAGTCTTGATTAAGCTCGGGTACTTGTGGCAGACGACATTTTCAGTTGACAAGCCTTCAAGCATAGCGGGCACAGTCTCGAAGGCATACTCGTCAGAGGGTAACAATTCTTCGTAAGGCGCTCCCTTGATCGGTAATCCTGAGATCTCACGAAACTCTTCCAAAGAGATTGAGACTTCGCGGTCCCCTATCAGGAAAGTGTTAGTGGGAAGATTCTATTGATTAAGGAAAGCTTTAACCCACCATACATGAGGAGACTGATAATGGAAGAGAGACGCGTACACCACCTGGTAAAGCCCGACCCTTTGCAGTCGCGCACGATGAGCGGACAAGATGTAACGAGCCCAGAGAAGATAGCCCGTGGGATGACGAGGGGTAAGCCCTATCTTGTAGACTTGTCCCCAAGGCTGGGCCTCACCCTGGCAGATACGATGCCCCAAGATGTCTATGGCCGGTACAGGATGGTTTGGTATCCCAGTTGTCGACGGTTCGAGCCGGCCGGTAGGAGTCCAATCTGCCACCTCTACAGCAAAAGCAGTCCGCAGACGGTCCATCGGCAAGAATGGGCGGATAGGCTTTGTTGGTACCAATGAAAGCTTCAACGACCGCGGATGATATGGCCGTACCAGATCCCCCATAAAAGTAAATTGGTGCAATCCGGGTCATGAGCCCCGATCATCGTCATCACTTCTTCATCCGACGGTGATTGAGGAAAAGCCGCATCCGAGCGAGTAAAGGGAAAGTATGGAAGAGAAGCCATTGTTCCTGAAATAAAGGAAGGGAAAACTGTTAGTGAAGCCCACACGTGTATAAATATATATATATATATATATATATATATATATATATATATATATATATATATATATATATAAGAAGACAGTGGAAGAAAACGACAAACAACTTATTTTATGGGACCACTGGTTACAAAACACATGGGGCCCACAAAATCAAGATGGCGGCTCACTAATAATGAGGCTGGGCAATTATTATGAGAACAAAAGGAAGATTCTCAATAAATTCAAATGACTCTACACATTCCCCCAAGGAGAAAACTCATTACAGGAATCTGTGCAAATCGAGAAGGATCTCTGCAAGAACAACACAGGGTGAAAAATCCCAAGAAGTCTTCTTTTAAGAACTAAGTTCTTTAGAGAAATTAAATTCCTTTTGAACAGAGGAATTAAATTTCCAGAAAACATTTTCAGAGCTAAGATTTTTGAAATGGAATTAAATTCCAGAGGGAGGACAAGTATCATCTTCAATCCCTTAAGATCAGAGAAACCCTAGCAAAAGGGTTTTATTATTTAAAGATTGTACATTTTTTTAAAGAACTTGGAAAGATGGGTTTTTGTTAAAGGTAAAAACCCTTGGTGTGGATTTAAAATCCAAAAGAAAATTTCTACAAGAAATTCCTCGGCCGTTCAAGATCCTTACCTGAAAAAGAAAATCTTTTGTTGACAGAGTTAAACTCTGAAAATTTTTAGAACTGAGAACTGAGCTCAGAGAAAGAGAATTAAATTCTCAAGGTAAGAACAAGGAAGGAAGAAGATAAAAGAGTGGAGGCGCTTCTGAAGAGACCCCTGCATTTATAGGATATGATGGGAAATGGTTCATCTGCCCCCTTCCCTAGGCAGATCCAATGGCCACAAAAATTACAGCGTTGCACTCACGTGCAAACACGTGAGAACAATGCTGTAGGGGCATTTGTTCCCTCATAAAATACAAAAAAAAAACAAATGGGGCATCACATGCGCATACGTGATCGGGGGTCACATGCCGACACGTGATGGCTTCCTGAGGGCTCTGAAATGATAAGAATTGAATCCTAATCAAATAGGGTCACGTGCCCGCACGTAATAGACCTTTAAACCCATTAAAAAGAACTAAAAGTAGAAGAAAACAACAAGGAAAAACCCTAATGGGGCATCACGTGCCACACGTGACCAAGGGTCACGTGCTAACACGTGATAATTCCCGAGTTCTTTAAAATAACAGAATTAAATTCTGGTTAAATACTTAATACATGGGTCACGTGCCACCACGTGATAGGGTCTTAAAACCCCTCTGAGTTAAAGGAAAGAAAACGCTAAATGGGGCATCACGTGCCCACACGTGATATGGGGTCACGTGCCGACACGCGATGAGTTCCTAAGATCTCTGGACTAATAGAATTAAATTCTAATTAAATGGTCAATCAGTGGGGTCATGTGCTAACATGTGATAGGCTCTTAAACCTCCTGAACTAATAGAATTAAATTCTAATTAAGGGAAATCAAAAACCCTAATATTTCCCTAGATCTTTCCAAACAAAAAGATTGCGCTTTGTAAAATGGAGCACCGTTGGATTAAAAATCCAATGGTGATTAAAAATCACCAATTTATAGAAAGATTCTATAAAAGGAGATATTTCCCTGAAATTTGTCAGGAATAACAGACAAAATATCTTTTGGATTAAAAATTCAATGGTAAATAAAATCCACTAATTGATCTAAAAGATCATGTTGGTTACAAAATCAATTGAAATCTTTCAATGAAAGATTGACTAAATAAACTAATTCTTTTCTTTCTCCTATAAATAGGAGCCAAGAAGAAATAAAAGGAGAGGAGATACAACAACAGAGAGAAAAAAGAAGAGAATTTAATTCTCCAGAGAGAAAAGAAGATTTCTTCAGAAAAGAAAGAAACCATAAGTAAGAGATAGAAAGAGATCATTCTATAAGCTCTCATAACCCTATAATAGAATTCAATTCTCAAACTAAGAGTTTAACTCTTCTGAATAAGAACTTAGTTCTTCCTCTGGTTGAAGATCTGCAGAAGTCGATCTTCTCATAAGTTGAGGATTTAATTCTCATCGGGGAGATTTTGCCATGCAGATCCAAAACTTAGAGGGAGAATTGAGTTTAAAGAATTTAATTCTTCCAAATACATAGGAATTTAATTCCTCTAAATAAATTAGGGTTTAATCCTACAAAAGAATTTAATTCTTCCAAATACACAGGAATTTAATTCCTCTAAATAAATTAGGTTTCAACCCTACAAAAGAATTTAATTCTTAAATAAGGGACTTAAACTTTTCATGCACGTAAAAGAGATCAGTACCCAACCTGATCACATGGCAACACATGACCCTCCCTTCAATGGTCAGAAAAGAATGAATGAGATGGGGTCACGTGCTTCCACGTGACCCTTGGATAAATTCCTCAAGATAAAGAGAACAAGGCCAAGTCAGAACATATTTTGGGCGTCTCACATGTTCCCACGTGATCCCTAGCAATTATCAAACAAAAGAAGATTCGACCCAAGGGCAATGCCCACCTGAAGGATGCCTCACGTGCTCCCATGTGACCCTTGAACAAACTCATCAAAATAAGAAGAGCAGAACAGACTGTGAGCACCATCACGTGTCCGCACGTGATAATCATGGAAATTAAGTGTTTAACACTTACCTGCATATTCTGAGAATAAAATAAAGAAAGTTTAGCCCAATTCTCAGGCGCCTCACGTGATCCCACGTGAGCGCTTCAATTTTAGTGTTTAACACTATTTTTGAGCACCTCGTCCCTTGTGTTTAACACTATTTTCTATGCATCACGTGGGAACACGTGACCGCCAGATATGTGCTAGTGTTTAACACTACATGCAAAATAGTCTTAGCCCAAATTGGCTAAGCCTTCCAGAGGCATGACTCCCCTTTTGATTGAGCCTTAAATACACCCTTGTCTTCCAAGATTGATCATCTCATATGGTATACGAGTGCTTAGCATTCAATACAAGACAAAAAATATGGTCAGAACCCAGACCCGTGCTTAGCATTACTAAATAAAGGGGGACCGAGCCTAGACAAATGTTCAGCAACCCAAACAAAGGTCCAACATTTTAAACCTAATTAGACTTAGCCTAAGATGGCCATAAGTCCTCAATTCAGATTTAACTGAGCCCATGTGCTCATAATCTAATTAATTAATCTTAGTCCCAAATTGGACTACAGATTTCCTAATCAACTTTGGTTCAAGGGTACATCTCTTCACTCCTTTGATATTTGTCGTTGTAATTTTTCAACGTCTTCAGAGAGGTGACGGGCTCTGATAACCAATCATTCCATGGACTGTGGGGTCCTTAAACCCATGGACTATGATGTCCTTAATCTTGGAATGTGGTGTCCTTAAGCCCATGGACTATGATGTCCTTAACCATGGACCGTAATGTTCTTAATCTAAAAATGGACCGCAATGTCCCTAAACTAAACAATAGAGCCTAAATGCTCTTTTGTCGGATCTAAACGATCCTGTTAAGTTGATCTTAGTCTGAAATTAGACTAACGTATCCTTAAACCCAAACCAAAACCCAAATCTAAGAAAATACGGATTTGGACAAATCCATGTCCTACGGACGACAACATAAATTAGTCTCCGTATACAATCCACGGGCAACCAAAAACAAAATAAACACCCACGACACGAAGTGACCATCTGGAGAAGGAGAAAGTTGTTACCGCGATGCGGTAGCGTAATTAACTGCAGGGGCTTGCGCCTGTAGGGAAGAGCGTCCCCACAATCAAAAACCCCTCAAATGAGGGGGAATCTGACGAAGTCTGCTACATCGGCCGCATCCATCTAAACCTCCGATACACGGTGCCATAAATCAACTTAGCATCTTCGGAGAGGTGGACGGATAAAACCAAATAGTATCTGTCCTAGAAATTCAGGCAAGACGGACTTACGCGGTAGCGTCCCTGTGTTCGGCGGTGAACAATGACTAATGAGACACGGTGCTGCACGAGCTCTTGACTCGTAGAGGATCTCTTCTCCCCACCGGCTCCATTTGGCTCTGGATGGTCTTCTTGTCCGTGATCGATGATATTCCCCCTCATCTGGCGGAGATGATGATTGAAAGTTGTTTCGTGTGCGTGCGCTTTTAAAATCAAAGAATAGAATATACCGCAATCAATAACGGTGTCGCTTGGTAGTTAGCCGGTTGAGTACGGGTCGGTCCACAGGGAGAAGGATTCCTTTTCTTTATGTTTTAACGAGTTAAGTCCAAAAAATTGGTGGTTTTGTTTTACGATCTAAGAATGAGATTAAATTAATTAAAAGTCTTGCTAGGGTTAGGATTAAGTTAGTTTGGAAAAGGGATTCTACCCACTGCTTTCAATGCCCCAATGAAGAATATAGGTGTTAGGGTAATAGTCAATAAAGGGGATTAGAACGCCTAGGAAGAAACTTAGTTTCTTCCTTTTGGTCCTTGTCCGTCATTTCTTAACTCTTAGCCCTAACCTCTATTTAAATCAACCACAACCGGTCTAACTAGGGAATCACCGCTATCTTGAAGGATAGGGTGCCGTAGTGAGCGGTGCGTGATTAATTTAAATAGAGTCCTATTATAAAAATTATATGGGCAAAGAAAGGAAAGAGAGATTTACTTCTCTCAAACCTTCCCAATCCTAACCCTAACAAGTGAGGAATTACTCACTCATTAGGAAAGTTATGATAAGATTCATTTTTATAATTTTAAAAGACTATTTAAGTTGCAGATAATAAAAGACAGATAAAAATTCAGGAATTAAATTCAGATAAAAGAATGCACGATAAAAAAAATACCTTTATTGATGACCTCTTGACGATTACAAGGAATTTAAAATTTAATCTAGAAATGAAAAAGAGGCATCCCAAAAGAGACACACCTAATTAGGCTCTCAACTTTCCTATTTATAGATAGGAGAAACCCTAGGGTTTACATCTGATCCATACATGAAATTACAAAACAACCCCAAAGACCGAGTCAAAGCACCGACTTGTCCACCGACACGTGCATTGCACGGCCGCGGAACCGCGGCAGAATGCCCTATTTGGCCGCGGATCCGTGGCCATTTGGTGGGCTCATGGGCTCTTCTTTTCTGGGTTGCTTTATGTTGCTGTTTCCTTCTATTTTATTCTCTTGGTTTTTCATAATCTTTTCCACTTTCTTCCAGATTTCCAACAGTGCAGAATTTGTGGACTTTTACCGTAAGCTTCGCGTTGAAGTCTTGAATCTTTGTGCTGCCCTCGTACTTTGTGCAATCGAACTGTTCATTGATCTTCATTTGTTCCTTGAACTGTTAGGCGGCATCATATGGATTCATCTATTGTTCAAAAAATTGGTGGTTTTGTTTTACGATCTAAGAATGAGATTAAATTGATTAAAAGTCTTGCTAGGGTTAGGATTAAGTTAGTTTGGAAAAAGGATTCTACCCACTGCTTTCAATGCCCCAATGAAGAATATAGGTGTTAGGGTAATAGTCAATAAAAAGGATTAGCACGACTAGGAAGAAACTTAGTTTCTTCCTTTTGGTCCTTGTCCGTCATTTCTTAACTCTTAGCCCTAACCTTTATTTAAATCAACCACAATCGGTCTAATTAGGGAATCACCGCTATCTTGAAGGATAGGGTGCCGTAGTGAACGGTGTGTGGTTAATTTAAATAGAGTCCTATTATAAAAATTATATGGGCAAAGAAAGGAGAGAGAGATTTACTTCTCTCAAACCTTCCCAATCCTAACCCTAACAAGTGAGGAATTACTCACTCATTAGGGAAGTTATGATAAGATTCATTTTTATAATTTTAAAAGACTATTTAAGTTGCAGATAATAAAAGACAGATAAAAATTCAAGAATTAAATTCAGATAAAAGAATGCACAATAAAAAAATACCTTTATTGATGACCTCTTGACGATTACAAGGAATTTAAAATTTAATCTAGAAATGAAAAAGAGGCATCTCAAAAGAGGCACCCTAAAGAGGCACATCTAATTAGGCTCTCAACTTTCCTATTTATAGATAGGAGAAACCTAGGGTTTACATCTGATCCATACATGAAATTACAAAACAACCCCAAAGACCGAGTCAAAGCACCGACTTGTCCACCGACACGTGCATTGCACGGCCGCGGAACCGCGGCAGAATGCCTTATTTGGCCGCGGATCCGCGGCCATTTGGTGGGCTCATGGGCTCTTCTTTTCTGGGTTGCTTTATGTTGATGTTTCCTTCTATTTTATTCTCTTGGTTCTTCAGAATCTTTTTCACTTTCTTCCAGATTTCCAACAGTGCAGAATTTGTGGACTTTTACCGTAAGTTTCGCGTTGAAGTCTTGAATCTTTGTGCTACCCTCGTACTTTGTGCAATCGAACTGTTCATTGATCTTCATTTGTTCCTTGAACTGTTAGGCGGCATCATATGGATTCATTTATTGTCCAAAAAATTGGTGGTTTTGTTTTACGATCTAAGAATGAGATTAAATTGATTAAAAGTCTTGCAAGGGTTAGAATTAAGTTAGTTTGGAAAAAGGATTCTACCCACTGCTTTCAATGCCCCAATAAAGAATATAGGTGTTAGGGTAATAGTCAATAAAGGGGAGTAGCACGACTAGGAAGAAACTTAGTTTCTTCCTTTTGGTCCTTGTTCGTCATTTCTTAACTCTTAGCCCTAACCTCTATTTAAATCAACCACAACCGGTCTAACTAGGGAATCACCGCTATCTTGAAGGATAGGGTGCCGTAGTGAGCGGTGTGTGGTTAATTTAAATAGAGTCCTATTATAAAAATTATATGGGCAAAGAAAGGAGAGAGAGATTTACTTCTCTCAAACCTTCCCAATCCTAACCCTAACAAGTGAGGAATTACTCACTCATTAGGAAAGTTATGATAAGATTCATTTTTATAATTTTAAAAGACTATTTAAGTTGCAGATAATAAAAGACAGATAAAAATTCAGGAATTAAATTCAGATAAAAGAATGCACGATAAAAAAAATACATTTATTGATGACCTCCTTACGATTACAAGGAATTTAAAATTTAATCTAGAAATGAAAAGGAAGCATCTCAAAAGAGGCACCCAAAAAAGGCACACCTAATTTGGCTCTCAACTTTCCTATTTATAGATAGGAGAAACCCTAGGGTTTACATCTGATCCATACATGAAATTACAAAACAACCCCAAAGACCGAGTCAAAGCACCGACTTGTCTACCGACACGTGCATTACACGGCCGCGGAACCGCGGCAGAATGCCCTATTTGGCCGCGGATCCGCGGCCATTTGGTTGGCTCATGGGCTCTTCTTTTCTGGGTTGCTTTATGTTGCTGTTTCCTTCTATTTTATTCTCTTGGTTCTTCAGAATCTTTTCCACTTTCTTCCAGATTTCCAACAGTGCATAATTTGTGGACTTTTACCGTAAGCTTCGCGTTGAAGTCTTGAATCTTTGTGCTGCCCTCGTACTTTGTGCAATCGAACTGTTCATTGATCTTCATTTGTTCCTTGAACTGTTAGGCGGCATCATATGGATTCATCTATTGTCCAAAAAATTGGTGGTTTTGTTTTACGATCTAAGAATGAGATTAAATTGATTAAAAGTCTTGCTAGGGTTAGGATTAAGTTAGTTTGGAAAAAGGATTCTATTCACTGCTTTCAATGCCCCAATGAAAAATATAGGTGTTAGGGTAATAGTCAATAAAGGGGATTAACACGATTAGGAAGAAACTTAGTTTCTTCCTTTTGGTCCTTGTCCGTCATTTCTTAACTCTTAGCCCTAACCTTTATTTAAATCAACTACAACCGGTCTAACTAGGGAATCACCGCTATCTTGAAGGATAGGGTGCCGTAGTGAGTGGTGTGTGGTTAATTTAAATAGAGTCATATTATAAAAATTATATGGGCAAAGAAAGGAGAGAGAGATTTACTTCTCTCAAACCTTCCCAATCCTAACCCTAACAAGTGAGGAATTACTCACTCATTAGGGAAGTTATGATAAGATTCATTTTTATAATTTTAAAAGACTATTTAAGTTGCAGATAATAAAAGACAGATAAAAATTCAGGAATTAAATTCAGATAAAAGAATGCACGATAAATAAAATACCTTTATTGATGACCTCTTGACGATTACAAGGAATTTAAAATTTAATCTAGAAATGAAAAAGAGGCATCTCAAAAGAGGCACCCAAAAGAGGCACACCTAATTAGGCTCTCAACTTTCCTATTTATAGATAGGAGAAACCCTAGGGTTTACATCTGATCCATACATGAAATTACAAAACAACCCCAAAGACCGAGTCAAAGCACCGACTTGTCCACCGACACGTGCATTGCACGGCCGCGGAACCGCGGCAGAATGCCTTATTTGGCCGCGGATCCGCGGTCATTTGGTGGGCTCATGGGCTTTTATTTTCTGGGTTGCTTTATGTTGTTGTTTCCTTCTATTTTATTCTCTTGGTTTTTCAGAATCTTTTCCACTTTCTTCCAGATTTCCAACAGTGCATAATTTGTGGACTTTTACCGTAAGCTTCGCGTTGAAGTCTTGAATCTTTGTGCTGCCCTCGTACTTTGTGCAATCGAACTGTTCATTGATCTTCATTTGTTCCTTGATTTGTTAGGCGGCATCATATGGATTCATCTATTGTTGGTTGTAGTCTCACTTTTATAACATCTTTTCATGAATTTCACTGTATTGTTCTGAGAACCTGTAACCTGCAACTATTTAGCAGACATGGATCTAAAGCACATAGGGATTTGTAATATGATTAAGAATGGGCGATATAATAATGCAAAATTCTGATATGAACAGATGACTCCGGCAATGCTCAACGCCGTGGAGAACAAGATCGAGTGCTTTCACGAGGCACTTTTTATTACCGCAGCTCTGAGGGATCGCTCGGTTCGGCTGCTAAGCCAGATACGGGCTTTTTCCCGCCAAAACATTTCTGCGCAAAGAGACTAAGGTGTCAAATGGCAGCGATACGCTTAAGAAAATGCGAACCAGTATTTTCCGGGATATATTTTGATAAACTCCCGAATGATAAACAGCTAAATTCTGATGTAATCGAAAGCATCTTAAAAAATCCTTCGATTTGATATATTATGGGCTTCATAATTCATCCGGGATCAAAAGTTATGAGCAAATATGCTATGCATTGTTCCCTGATTAAAAATCAGGAATTATCTCAATGAGATATCACGTGCTCACACATGATCAATGGCCACGTGTTGACACGTGATAGTTAAAACAGAAATAAAAACTAACGGCTGAAGAAGGACCCAATTGGGGGTCACGTGCTCACACGTGACCAATGGTCACGTGCTCACACGTGACCAATGGTCACGTGTTGAAACGTGATAGTTAAAACAGAAATAAAAGCAAATGGCTGAAGAAAATACCTCAATGAGGTATCACGTGCTCACATATGACCAATGGTCACGTGTTGACACGTGATGGTTAAAACTGAAGCGTAAATAAACACTGAGAAAATGACTCAATTGGGTGTCACGTGCTCACACGTGACCAAGGGTCACGTGTCAGCACATGACTGGCTTCGAAAGCCTTACAGTTTAATAAAATTAAATTCTAAAATCTTCTAAATCTTTCCAAATGGAAAAAGATTATAGGGACCGTTGGATTAAAAATCCAAGGGTGATTAAAAATCACCAATTTATGGAAAAAATCTTAGACAAGGAAAGATTTCCCCTAAATCTCACCGAAAATAACAAACAGAATATCTTTGGATTTAAAATCCAACGGTGAATAAAATTCATTGTGTGATCTAAAGGATCATATTAATTATGAAATCAATTAAAATCTTTCAATGAAAGATTCACAAAACAAATTGATTCTTTTCTTTCTCCTATAAATAGGAGCCAAGAAGAGAAGAGAAGGGATCTACCTTTTTGGAGAGAAGAACAGAGAGAGGAGAATTTAATTCTCAAGAGAGAAGAAAAGAAAGTAGAATTTAATTCTCAACAAAAAAAAACCCTAGGTGAGAAAAGAAAGGGAATCAAAACTTCAATAAAGAGAATTTAATTCTCAATCTAAGAGTTTAACTCTTCTACAAGAACTTAGTTCTTCCTCTAGTTGAAGATCTGCAGAAGCACATCTCCCCATAGGTTGAGAATTTAATTCTCATCGGGTTGAGATCCTGCCATGCAGATCCGAAACTTAGGGGGGATTGAGTTTAGAGAATTTAATTCTCCCAAAACAAAATTAGGGTTCAACCCTATATGAGAATTTAATTCTCCTGAAAATATAGGAATTTAATTCCTTCAAGATGGACAGAACTAGAGTTTAACCCTATATAAGAATTTAATTCTTTTACATATATAGGAATTTAATTCCTCCAAAACAAAATTAGGGTTTAACCCTACAGATAATTTAATTCTCGAAATAAAATAAAGGGACTAAAGAGATCTCTGTGCATGCAAAGAACTTGGGTCACGTGTCCCCACGTGACCCCTGAAAAGATTCTCCGAAATGAGACGGAAAGAGCTCAGAGGCAATGCCTCATGTGCTCCACGTGACCCCCGAAACACAGAAAGAAAAAGTAAAGGAAATAAAGGCCTTGGGCGCTCTCACGTGCTCCCACGTGACCCCTTGGCGGACGCTTTAATGATCAGTGCATGAATCCTCCTCACGTGCCAGCACGTGATGCTCCAAAATAAAATATAAAAAGTGTTTAACACTTAATTGCAGAATGAAGAAAAGGAATCTGGTCCCACCTTTGGGCGCCCTCATGTGTCCATACGTGACCCCTCTTTCTTTAGTGTTTAACACTAATTTGGGGATTATATTTCCAGTGTTTAACACTGATTGTTTCTAGTGTTTAACACTAAATTGAAGATTATATTTCCAGTGTTTAACACTAATTGTCTTTTAGTGTTTAACACTAATTTGAGAGTTCTACCTCCAGTGTTTAACACTGTTGTTCTCTAGTGTTTAACACTACTTTTAGCCAAATTGGATAATTTTCCAGAGGCAAAAGTCCCTCCTCCAAATGAATCTCAAAATTGAGGGAATCAAAGACAAAATGTTGTCAGAGCTCCCAAACCTCTGTTTAGCACTGCTGAATGATGAGGGGCTGAACCCAGACAAATGTCTAATGGCCTAAAGGGTCAATATTTCAAACATAATTGGACTTAGCCCAAACTGGCCATAAGTCCTCAAATCATCTTGAACTGAGCACATCTGCTCTTTCAACCAACTCATTGGTTCAAGGGTACATCTCCGAACTCCTCTGATATTTGTCGTTGTAATCCTGCAACGTCTTCAGAGAGGTGATGGGTCCCGACAGCCATACATTTTATGGATCACTATGTCCTTAAACTGGTATTGGACCACCATGTCCTTAAATTGGTAATCGACCGCAATGTCTCTAAACTAAACAATTGAGTCCAAATGCTCTTTTGTTGGATCTAAATGATCCCGTTAAGTTGATCTTAGTCAAAAATTAGACTAACGTATCCTTAACAAACGTTTAAGTTGATCTTAGTCTCAAATGAGACTAACGTATCCTTAAACCCAACCCCAAACCCAAATCTAAGAAAATACGGATTTGGACTAATCCACGTCCTACGGACGACAACATAAATTAGTCTCCGTATACAATCCATGGGAAACCATAAAAAAAATAAACACCCACGACACGAAGTGACCATCTGGAGAAGGAGAAAGTTGTTACCGCGGTGCGGTACGTAATTAACTGCAGGGGCTTCGCCTGCAGGGAAGAGCGTCCCCACAATCAAAACCCCCTCAAACGAGGGGGAATCTGACGAAGTCTGCTACATCGGCCACATCCGTTTAAACCTTCGATACATGGTGTCATAAATCAACTTGGCATCTTCGGAGAGGCAGGCGGATAGCACCAATTAGCATCTGCCCCGAATCTCAGGCATGACAGTCCGTCTTGCGCGTCTTTCGGAGGGGAACAGATTCTGGCACGCCCGGTGGGACCTTTTCCTCTTTCCACTCCACACTTCGTGTGTCGTGTTCGCGAACCAATCACGGTTTGCTAATAGTTGCCCTTGGGTTTCAAGGTACTAAGATTTGGCGTTTTGCTTGCTGCAGAAAGCAAAGAATCAATGGCGTCTACTTATGCAAGATGTTCCAACTACAACTGCAACCTATGCTCCACCTTACCTGGAGGTGTAGCTTATGGACCTCAAGTGGCGTCCCTGTTCACGATGCCGGTGGAACAGGTCACCCAGGCTACTACTGGATTGTTTTTCGGGACCATGCTCCCGCCAACGAGCTTCATCGCTCCCGTGCCCATACCAGAAGCTCCCAAGAAGTCGGTCTTCGATTGAATTACAGCTACTGCGACCCCTCTCAGTGTGTCGTCCAACACCAGCGCCTCGGTCTTCTCCAGATTGGGCCAAAATTCCTGCGGGCCCACAATGAAGCTTGCAGTCCCAGAGAAGGTTATTCCGAAGAGAGTAACCAACCCTGCTCCCGAAGTCGTCAAGGCGGCTTCTCCTGCCAAGGGGTCGGTCTTTACAAGACTGACCGTCCCAACTCCCACTCCCGCTCCTGCTACTCAAAGAACATCAGTCTTTAATAGGCTGACACCGGCAACGGCCCCTCACCTGAACAGGGGGCAAGACAAGGCCATCCCTGTCACCGAGCCAACTCCATCAGCTTGACACGCTCGACGTCGCCACTGGCGCCGAGTGAGGAAGTCAGGAGGCAAATCCCCTTCTGGGCTAACTCCACCAGCCCCGACGGCGGAAATTAATGTTGTTGTTCCAACCGGGAACAGCTTTGAGCTGTTGAATAAGGTGCGTAGGAATTCTCCTACCGCTGTACTGAAAAGGTCTCATCCTTCGGTGGAGAATGTTGCGGAAACAAAGCCAGAACAGTCCCCTCAACGGCTGTCCTCCAAGATCTACAAAGTCTGGCGGCAGGTCCGGAACTCAGTGGTTGATCAAGATTACCCTCGCCGACAAAAAAGGGCGAAGTTCAACAAGAAGAAAGCCATCCTGTCAAGCCACGAAAAGCTATCGGGATGCCCACCGCGACGGCCCCCTCAACTTCGACCGCTCATAAGAAGAGAAGGTTGGAGAAAATTCCCATGCCCGTGACAAATGTCAAAGGCACTGAGCCCAAGCGCCCTAAGTCTGGGGGCATAACGGTCCATACTATTTACATGGCATCCGGAAAGGAGGATAGCCGCGCTTCTACGGGCCACCGACCACTCACCCGATCCATCACAAGAGCCCAGGAATAACAACAACAGAAGCTTCAGGAGATGCTGACTGCAATGGCTGCGCTCACCGGGCCAAAAGAAAGCCCGGAGGCGTCATCGGAACAACGTCACGAACATGAGACTGATGCTGAATTCCTTCGAAGAATGCTCAAAAAGAAGGACAAGGAGGCTGCGGAACAAGCGGCCAATATAAAGCGAATAACACTTCTCTTCCAAGATATGGTCGGGATGATGTTACAGCCGGAACCTCCAGCTGAAGACCCTCCGATCATTATTGAAGATGACAAAGGGGAGACATTGAACCCTCATCCGACTCTTTCAGCAGCCAAGGAGGAAACCATCTCAAAAGCCATGCTTGATGATTACATCACTCAGCAGATACGAGCTCACCAGGCGAATGAAGCGGCTGGACAAGTCGTTAAAACTGGGCGACCATATCCTGGCTTGTTCCCCTCCGAATGACGGCCGAGACATGGGCTGTCTTGCCTGAGATTCGGGGCAGATGCTAATTGGGGCTATCCGTCTACCTTTCCGAAGATGCCAAGTTGATCTATGGCACCGAGTATCGAAGGTTTAGACGGATGCGGCCGATGTAGCAGACTTCGTCAGATTCCCCCTCGTTTGAGGGGTTTTTTTTATTGTGGGGACGCTCTTCCCTGCAGGCGCAAGCCCCTGCAGTTAATTACGCTACCGCATCGCGGTAACAACTTTCTCCTTCTCCAGATGGTCACTTCGTGTCGTGGGTGTTTATTTTGTTTTTTATTGCCCGTGGATTGTTTACGGAGACTGAGTTATGTCGTCGCCCGTAGGGCGTGGACTAGTCCAAATCCGTGTTTATCTTAGATTTGGGTTTGGGGGTTTGGTTTGAGGATACGTCAGCCATACTTGAGGCTAAGATCAACTCAAACGTTTGTTAAGGATACGTTAGTCTAACGTTGAGACTAAGATCAACTTAACGGGATCGTTTAGATCCGACAAAAGAGCATTTGGGCTCTATTGTTCCAGTTTAGGGACATAGTGGTCCATCGTATGTGTGGCTGTCGGGACCCGTCACCTCTCTGACGACGTTGAAGGATTACAACGACGGATGTTGGAGGAGTTCAGAGATGTACCCTCGAGCTAGAGTTAATTGGAGGGATTCATAGTCCAGTCTGTTTGAAGGTTTAAGGATACGTTAGCCATCTTTAAGGCTAAGATCAACTTAAACGGGACCGTTTAGATCCGACAAAAGAGCATTTGGGGCTCTATTGTTCTAGTTTAAGGACATCACGGTCCATGGGTAGTTTAAGGACATTGCGGTCCACGGGTAGTTTAAGGACATTGCAGTCCATTGTTAGTTTTAAGACATCTCGGTCAAGGTTAAGGACGTCATAGTCCATGGGTTTAAGGACTCCACAGTCCAGTATGTGCTCTGGATGCTTCACACGGGTTCACTGCCGTGCTAGGCGAGGACCAGGCTCCGCTCTGGACGTTTTCCACGGGGTCAAAGAGTGACGTTATCCGCGTTCCACGTAACCAGGAATTTTGCATTAGACATGGGTTTAAGGACCCCACGGTCCATATCATGGGTGGTCGTCGGGACCCGTCACCTCTTTGAAGACATTGAGGGATTACAATGCCAAGTATCAAAGGAGTGAAGAGATGTACCCTAGAACCGGAATGGCTTAAGTAGTCCTTGGCCCAATTTGGGGTCAAGACCAATTAATTATGTTATGAGCCCATTAGCCCAGTTAATTACGAGTTGAAGACTCATGGCCTAGCTCGAGCTAAGTCCTATCATGTCTGGAATATTGGCTTCTTGTTGGTCCATTGAAGGAGAGGCTTTGCCTCTATCCATTTAGCCAATTGGGCCAAAGCCTAGTGTTAAACACTACAGAGCAATCAGTGTTGAACACTGGGAATGAGGTTGACAAGTTAGTGTTTAACACTAAAAGATAATTGGTGTTAAACAGCAGCAGCAAGGCTTTCAAATTATCATAAACACTAAAACAGATCAGTGTTGAACACTGGCAATGGAGATCTCAGATTAGTGTTAAATATTAAGGTAATCAGTGTTGAACACTGCGAATAAAATTCTTTGATTAGTGTTGAACACTAAGGCCCAACAGTATTTCAATACTGGATTCGAGGGTTCCAATTTAGTGTTAAACACTAAGGCAAGAGGGGTCACGTGGCAACACGTGAGAGCGCCCTCCCTTCATTTATTCTGCTGAGATTATCGCATCTTTCTGAGCATCACGTGCCCTCACGTGACGGGCTTTTAAATGCTTATATGTTAAAGCTTCTACCGAGGGTCACGTGGGTCACGTGGGGTGCTGCCTCGAAGGGGCTTTCTGTAGATCTCTTGGGGGGGTCACGTGGTGACACGTGACCCTGCCTCTATGTATGCTGTTTAGAAGATCTGTTGATCTTTTCCAGGAATTAAATTCCTCGTAGGGTTAAACCCTGACAGTAATTTCAGAGGAATTAAATTCCTACTTCCTTTTGAAGATTTATATTCTGAATAGAGTTAGACTCTGAATTTTCTGTTGGAATTAAATTCCTCATAAATATGAAGAACTAAATAGGGTTAAACCCTAAAAAAAGGCTTTTAAAGAATTAAATTCCCATTCTCTGTTAAATTATGATCAAGGGAATTAAATCCCCGCTGTTCCAACAGAACTAGGTTCTTAATTAGGGTTAAACCCTGTTTCTTTTTGTTCTGAAGGAATTAAATTCCCATAACACAGGGTTAAACCCTAGTTTTGTTTTTAAAGGAATTAAATTCCTATAGTTCTGTGAGAATTAAATCCTCATGTTTCCATTCCCTCTCTATGTTTTGGATCTGTATGGCAGGATCTCAACCCATTGAGAATTAAATTCTCAACCTAAAGGGGAGATGTGCACTTTGCAGATCCTCTATCAAAGAGAGAAGAAATATGTTCTTCTATTTTATATATCAGAGTTAAACTCTGTTGAGAATTCAATTCTCCCTCCTTCAGAAGCCTTCCCTTTCTTACCTAGGGTTTTCCTTTGCAGAAGCTCCAAATTCCTCAAAGTAATCAAGGCTCTCTCCTTTTTTCTCCCTCTGCGTATATGTCTCCTTTTTTGTATCTCTTGGCTCCTATTTATAGGAGAAGCAACCGAGTCAATTAGTTTTGGTAAATCTTTCATTGAGAGATTTGATTTGTATCCATCATTCGTTTTGGACCTTTGGATTATTAGGTGAATTTTATTCACCATTGGATTTCAAATCCAGGGATTCTCCTTCGTTATTTCGGTTAGATTTAAAGGGGAAATCTTTCCAAACCCGAGATTTTCCCATAGATAGACGATATTTAATCACCTCTAAATCTTTAATCCGATCGGCTCCAGATAATCACTTTCCTTTGGAAAGATTTGAATCTCCCTCAGAATTTAATTTTGTTAACAAAACGGGCTTTGAAAGCCGGTCACGTGTGACCACGTGACCCCCTTGGAACGAGCCTTCCTCTTTCTTTTTATTCTCTGTCTTCTGGTTGCTGTTCAGTCATCACGTGTCAACACGTGACCATTGGTCACGTGTGAACACGTGACCCCTGTCTGGAGCCTCTTTCTTTGATTCAGCTGGAGGACGAGTCTGCTGCTTTGAGCGTCACGTGCCAACACGTGACCTCTTCTGAAGCCTTTTCCTTGACTTGATCAGGGAACCTTTTCCTTGACTTGATCAGGGAACCAATGTGCCTTTTCCGCTGCTTTTATATGTCACGTGTCAACACGTGACTGCTGGTCACGTGTAAGCACGTGGCCCCCCCTTCTGAAGCTTTTCCCATAAGCTTTTCTGATTTTAAATCAGGAAACAAATGCCCCCACAGCGTTGTTCTCACGTGTCTGCACGTGAGTGCAACGCTGTCACTTTTGTGACCGTTGGATTCATTTAGGGATTTGGGGAGATGAAACGTTTCCATTGCCTTCTATAAATACCACTGTCTCTTCATAGAAGCCTTCACTTTGTTCATCTTCATCTTTTTCTTCTGAGGACTTCTTCCTTGAGAATTTAATTCTCGCTTTCAGAGCTTAGTTCTCTGTCTTGAAACAATCTTCAGAGTTTAACTGTTCGAAAGGAATCCTTTTTCTCAGGTAATGTTCTTGGACAACGATGGACCTTCACATTTCTCTAGATTTTAAATCCAAAACAAGGGTTTTTACCCTTTTTCTTCATATTTTCCATAAGAACATGAAACCGCTTAACCTTCAAACTGTAGATCTCTTAGGGTTTAGATGATCTTTGGGGAGATGATGATGGCGTTTCAACCCCATGGAATTTAATTCCATCAAAAATATTTCTGGGAATTTAATTCCCTTTTCCTTAATAAGGAATCTAATTCCAATGAAGGACTTGATTTCTTCACACGGAGGCTTCCTGGGTCTCTTGGCCCTAGGTCATTCTTCCTGCCATTAATGCAATGGGGGCTTTGTAATGATGTCTTTTTGTGGGAATTTAATTCCTTCGATTTTGTTGGATTCATTGTGGAGCCCGAGACAAATCCTGCATGGTCATCCTTCTTTATTAAATGAGGATATTCCCTTTGTTTTATTGTAATGATTTGGCCTCATTATTAATGAGCCGTCATCTGGATTCTGTGGGGCCCATGTGTTTTGTAGCCCATGGTCCCAGAAAACTCTGCTGTTGCTTTCTTTAACTAGTCTTCATGTTCATGCATGAATATATATCGCTGACTTTCCTTTTAACGGTCTTCCTTTACTGGATTCCAGGTGCGATGGCTTCTGTTCCACGCTTTCCCTTTTCTCGCTCGGAGGCGGCTTTTCCTCAGTCACCATCTGATGAGGAAGCGATGGCGATGATTCGGGCCCATGACCCGAACTGTACCAACCTTCTTCAATGGGGATCTTGGTATGGTCAGATTATTCAAGGTCGCAGGATTTTTCTTTGCGCGGTGCCAACGGAGCCCACTTTCCCCTTTTTACCGATGGATCCTCCAAGGACAGCTTTTGCTGTGGAAATGCCCAACTGGACTCCAACGGGGAGGCTGGAGCCTTCGACGACCGGTATTCCGAACCATCCGATCCCAGCCATAGACAGCTTGGGACGGCGTATCTGCCAAGGTGAGGCCCACCCGTCGGGGCAAATTTATAAGATAGGGCTCACTCCTAGGCATCCTACGGGCTACCTTCTCTGGGCTCGTTACATCCTTTCTGCCCATCGGGCGCGGTTGCAGAAAGTCGGGCTCTACCAGGCCATATACGCGTCACTATTCCATTACAAGTCCCCGCATGCCTGGTGGGTCAAGGCGTTTTTGAACCAGTGGAACCTTCCCACTAATACTTTCCTTCTGGGAGATCGCGAGGTTTCGATTTCTTTGGCCGAATTCTATGATATCTCGGGGTTGCCAATAAGGGGTAACCTGTATGAGGAGTTGTTGCCTCCTGACGAGTACGTTTTTGAACCCGAGCTCGCCCCAGTTGACGGCCTATCTGCTGAGAATGTTGTTCGCCACAAGCGCCCCAGTTTAATTAGGGCCCTAGGCATCTTCGACCGATTATTCACCGAGTCCGAGGAGCAGGGTGTCACTTTCAAGAGCTTCATTGCTCGTTTCCTTCGTGAGGACGCCTTATCAAAGACAGCCCCGAAGTTTGCCAACATTGGGGACCCCTTTGGGTTCGGTCCGAAGAGGTTGCCGACCAACGAATCAGATTTACCTCAGTATTACATCCCTATTATATCGCCGATATCTTTTGAATCCATTGCTGTCCCAGGCATGGACGAGGAGACGTTCTTTGTGGGGTTTGTTAGTGTCTGGCTTAGTTGGTTCGTTATCCCCATGCATCGCCGCTTCATGAGAGCCTCGGTCATCTACCCGGCTCATCGTATTGCTGAGGGGATGCGGTTGGCTATCGGCATCCCGGCCTTGGCGCACCTCTATAACGGATTGGGCACCGCGGCTAATACCTCTACGCCTGGCGTGGACGTAGTGAACTTTTCGCTTCATTATTTCACGTCGTGGATCGAAATGCATGTGCTGGGGTCTTTTGCTATGCATCAGAGGCCCGCTTTTTACGACGCCTATCCTTTCCCGCGACTTATGCGACTGGTGGGTGCTTCTGCTGCCGACCCAACTCAATTTGGGGCTATTCGGGTGCTGATTTCTCCTCATGCCCCCGCTGGAGGGTTGGTTTTTAATGATCGGGTTTTGTCTGCTCCCTCGGGTCCCGTTCAACAACTCTGGGACCGGTCGAAAGACAACGCGCCTTCTCTGAAGCCTTGGGAGGCCACGCATTTGTATACAATTAGACCGGGCTACTTGGTGTTTCGCCAGGACAGTGCAGCTCTTTTTATGCGGTACAATCCTCATTGATTTGCCCGGCAGCTTGGATACGACCAGGGTGTTCCTTTTGAGGCTTTTATAGTCGCCCCGATCCCTTCGCTCGATGCTGTTCGCGATGCCGCTCATCATTTCATGAGGCTGAACACCGGCTCTCATTTCATGGTCCCTGAAGCCGAGTACATGCCCCGATGCGTAGGTGCATTTACGGGCTGGTATCTTCATCGGATTACCCCAATTATTGCTGAAGAAAGAAGGGTTCTTCTTGGTCACGACGCCCCTCCTCAGGTTTTGCTGCGACCGAGGGTTCCAGTCCGCTTCCCTTTGAGGGAGATTGGCACCGCCCTCATTCCGGGGGAGTCAGGGGTAGACCTTACTCCAACAGCTGGTATGCCCTTGGGTTCCTGATCGCGGGGTAAACGGGCTCCAGTAGTAGCACCTCTGCCGGTGGCGGCACCGCCCCCCGTGGCGTCGACAATGGCGATGTCGTCCTCGGTTGTGGCACTGAGCGAAAGTAACAGGGATGAGGGCGCTGAAGGCGATGTGGGCCAGCGTCGCCCTAAGGCTTCACGAGGGAGGAAGCGGTCATCCTCAGCGACCGGCTCTGGGTCTAAACGGCGGAAGAAAGCGGCTACCACCCCGCTTGATTCTGTGGTGGAGTCTGAGCCTATCCTTGAAGACGCACCATTGGCCTTGCAAGAGTCAAACGCTGGACTTCTCTTCCCGAGTTCAGCTGATGAGGAGGCTGCGCAGTTGGCTGAGGCCATACGGCGTTCAAAAGACGCGTCCCATAACGCCAAGGTTCCGAAGAAGTCTTATCCCGCTGTAATTTTTTACGAAGACCCTTCATGGATTCGGCGGCGATTTATCGGCCCTTTGGAGGAATGGGGGGAAAGGGCTTTGAAGCAGGCCGCTTCAGAAGACGCCGCTGATGCGCTTTCTTTATGGACCGGCGGTCATGAATCTACCCTTAAACCCCGGCGAGCTCACCTCCTTGAGAAGGAGAAACGGCTTGAAGGAGCCATATTGAGGGCTTCTTTGCGTATAGGTACGTTGTGCTTCTTTTGTAGTCTTTTCGATTATTTATGCTCGTGGGTATGTATCATTATTCTCATTTGAATCATGCAGAATCTTCGACGCTGGGGGAGCTCCCTACTGGCCCATTAAAGCTAAAGCCCGCCGAAATTCTCAATGAAGCCTTGCTGAATGTGGAGGGGGCTGATGAGGCTGCTCCTCTCATGATAGAACCTCCAACGGCGGTTCTTGATCAGGGAGTGCTTGCCCCTTTGGGGGAGGCTCCCTTGGAGGCCGCCGCCCTAATGACTCTTGCTGAGGGCGGCCCAAAGGCTGGAGGCGAGGTAGTCGGGACTACTCTCCCTTTGTTGGAGCCTGAGGTCACGGCGGAGACCGTTGAAGCTTCTATCCCCCTGGCTCAGAATGGGAGGAGTGTTGAAGGTATCCCTCTGCGTTTTAATTTAGTAACCCCTTCATAGTCTGAACTTTTTTATCTTTCCCAGAATTGCGCGGCTTAGCGGCCACGATCGCGGATCTGTCGCCTCGCCAGTCATTTCAGCGTTTATTGGAGATGGCAGCTCCGCAGGCGATCTCCCCTCAGCGTATTGTCCTTTCCTCTGGGCAAGGTTAGTGTCATTCGCCATTTTTTACCGTAGCATTGTTACTATTTTGCGAAATGACGCTGATGTCTCTTATAGTTTTAGAAGCCGACGATGAGGTTGAGGTCGTTGAAGGGCCAGGGGAACCTTCAGCTCCTACTTGCATGACTGTCGGTGAGTGACATTTTATTATAGTCCCGCTCATTCTGGTTTTAAAAGTTTTACTAACATTCGCCGAATTTGAACAGCCCTGCCAGTCTCCATGGCTTTGGAATCGCGCATTGTGATGCCGCCCGGCCCCTACGCCTTGCGGGCTTCAGAACGCTTGGCCCAATTGAGCCTTGTCTCCCTATCTTCTTTCATCGAGGAGCTCCGTGCTGGTAGTGCGACCACAGCCGAAGCATTTGCCGCTGAAGCTAACGGCTCCCTCCCTTTTCTCGCCACCTATCATAGCGAGGAGGTGGTGCGGGTCTGGGTGGAGTTCTGTAGGAAGGTGGAGGCTTGTTTGTATGCCCTGGAATGTTCTCGCCTTTCCTCGGAAGCCGTGGCTGCAAAAGCGGAGTTACGAGGTCTGATAGCACGGTGTGCGGCCAACATGACGTCGTGCGAGAAGAGACTTGGCCGCAAGTTCTCGGAGAGGGAGCTAGCCTCCAAGGCGCTGGGTGAGCTTCAATCCAATCTCACAGCTAAAGCCAACAAAGCGTATGAACTTTGGCGGGTGCTTCAGGAGTCTATCAAGGAGGTGGTGGCTCTTGATAAAGCTGCCACGTTCACTCGTGAGAGGGTCGAGGCTCATAAAGCCACCGAGAAAGAGCTCGAAGCTCGGCTTGCTTCGTATCAGGCTCAGCAAGCTCAGGCGGAGGCTCGTCTTCTGGAGATCTTGCGTCATGAAGCCGTGGCTCAACAACAGAACGATGAGCTGGTAAAATTATTGCACCGCCCGCCGGCTTGAGGACTTGTATCTTTTCTCCTTTTTTTTTGTACATACTCATGGATAAGAGTATCTTTCTTTTTGTTTCTTTCATGAATTGTACTTTGTATCCATTTTGGCTTATGAATAAAGATACAATTTTCCCCTCAATGGTGTATCCCCTTTTATTGAATGTATTCTGCGGATATTCTATCTTGATCTCCTTGCAGGACAGCGATGGCTCAGGATTCAGGGTTAAGATCTGCTTCCTAAGACTTTTGCATTTTATGAGCCACGAGGGTCTCATAAAGAGTTTTTCTCCCTACAGGTCGTGAGGACCTGCAAGTGCTGAATGTGGTCACCCTTATCCGTGTTTTACGGAGTCAGGGGTTTCTCCAGGTATTGTAGTTTAAAGACTTCGCGGTCAAGGTTAAGGACCTCATAGTCCGTGGATTTAAGGACTCCACAGTCCGATGTTAGTTTTAAGACATCACGGTCAAGGTTAAGGACCTCATAGTCCGTGGGTTTAGGGACTCCACAGTCCGATGTTAGTTTTAAGACATCACGGTCAAGGTTAAGGACCTCATAGTCCGTGGATTTAGGGACTCCACAGTCCGATGTTAGTTTTAAGACATCACAGTCAAGGTTAAGGACCTCATAGTCCGTGGATTTAGGGACTCCACAGTCCGATGTTAGTTTTAAGACATCACGGTCAAGGTTAAGGACCTCATAGTCCGTGGATTTAGGGACTCCACCGTCCGCTGTTAGTTTTAAGACGTCATGGTCAAGGTTAAGGACCTCATAGTCCGTGGATTTAGGGACTCCACAGTCCGATGTTAGTTTTAAGACATCACGGTCAAGGTTAAGGACCTCATAGTCCGTGGATTTAGGGACTCCACAGTCCGGTGTTTGGTTGCAGGGACCCTCCACCTCTTTGAAGACGTTGAGGAATTACAACGCCAGGTATCAAAGGAGTGAAGAGATGTACCCTTAAACCAAGGCAGAATTCGTAGGGAATCGGGGTGGTTGATCGTTAGTTTTAAGACATCACGATCGAGGTTAAGGACATCATAGTCCGTGGATTTTAAGGACTCCACAGTCCGGTATTTGCTCTGGATGCTTCACACGGGTTCGCTGCCGTGCTTGGCGAGGACCAGGCTCCGCTCTGGATGCTTCACACGAGTTCACTGCCGTGCTCTGTGAGGACCAGGATCCGCTTTGGACGTGTTCCACGGGGTCAAAGAGTGACGTTATCCGTGTTCCACGTAACCAGGAATTTTGCACTAGAAGCTTCGCACGGGTTCACTGCCGTGTTCGGCGAGGACTAGGCTCCTCTCTGGATGCTTCACACGGGTTCACTGCCGTGCTCTGCGAGGACCAGGATCCGCTCTGGACGTTTTCCACGGGGTCAAAGAGTGACATTATCCGCGTTCTACGTAACCAGGAATTTTGCACTAGATGCTTCACACGGGTTCACTGCCGTGCTCGGCGAGGACTAGGCTCCGCTCTGGATGCTTCACACGGGTTCACTGCCGTGCTCTGCGAGGACCAGGATCCGCTCTGGACGTTTTCCACGGGGTCAAAGAGTGACATTATCCGCGTTCCACGTAACCAGGAATTTTGCACTAGATGCTTCACACGGGTTCACTGCCGTGCTCGGCGAGGACTAGGCTCCGCTCTGGATGCTTCACACGGGTTCACTGCCGTGCTCTGCGAGGACCAGGATCCGCTCTGGACGTTTTCCACGGGGTCAAAGAGTGACATTATCCGCGTTCTACGTAACCAGGAATTTTGCACTAGATGCTTCACACGGGTTCACTGCCATGCTCGGCGAGGACTAGGCTCCGCTCTGGATGCTTCACACGGGTTCACTGCCATGCTCTGCGAGGACCAGGATCCGCTCTGGACGTTTTCCACGGGGTCAAAGAGTGACATTATCCGCGTTCCACGTAACCAGGAATTTTGCTGATTGTATCCGCATTTCACGGGATTGGGGTTTGACTCTCTGTGGGAATACATCGTCGAGTCATGGAACTGGGGGTTGCCGCTGTTCCGTTTCGCTTGATGTCGTGTTTGCTGCCATGAGACGAACTACGAGATGATCTCTAGGCTATCTGTGAATCGCCGAGATTTGGCTTCTCCTTATGATGAAACCTGGGGAAGGAGTATGATCCCTTCTTTGTTTGCGCCCCTGGATTGTATACAGGGGTAGATGTACCATCACCTGTAGGGCGAGGATTTCACTTTTATTTTATTTCTTTTTCCGCGATGCTATATCATTTCAGCTTTTATATCGCGAAGGTCGCGATTGCCCAATCATTTCGGCTATTTTTCATGCCTTCATTTTTACTTGCTGCTTTTTATTGCAAGTTGCCCCATCATTTCGGCTATTTTGTAGGCATGTGTGGCTTGCTAGCTTTTTCACTGCCAGCCTGGATTTTAGGCACCGATTTCGGCATCAGCACCGCTACAACTGGAATGCTACCAGGAGCGAATCATCATTTGCCTTTGTCGATGACGAACAAAGGTGGCTCAGCAAACAGGGTTAAGGGTCCTGTCGACCAAGGCTTTTGACTTCATGAGCCGTAAGGGTCTCACAAAGGTATTTCTCCCTACAAATCGTGAGGATCTTGCAGGTGTATTTTCTCCTTAGGGATCGTGAGGATTCCTAAGTGTGTGCTCCTCTGTAAGTCGTAAGGGTCCTACAAGAGGGCTTTCTCCTTATGGATCGAGAGGACCTACAAGGGTTGGACTTTGCTGGGGAAATATTTATTCGCGCCCGTGGATTGTATACAAGGGTCAGTATTGAGTCCTTTGTAGGGCAATATCGAGGGTTGTGGAGGATTTGCTTAAGAACATGTTTAGGTTTCTGTAACTCAAGACTTTCAAGTCTTATGAGCCGTGAGGGTCCCATAAGAGAGTTCTCCTTACAAGTCGTGAGGATCTCGTAAGTGTATTTTCTCCTTAGGAATCGTGAGGATCCCTAAGTGTGTTGCTCCTTTGTGAGTCGTAAGGATCTCACACAGGTGGTTTCTCCTTACAAGGTCGAGAGGGCCCTATAAGTGTCTTTTAACGAGGTTGCGCCCTTTCGGGTTTTCACAAACACTCGCCGGTAGTCCTGCCGTTTTTACTCACGGAGCCCTTTCGGGTTTTCATCCGTGCCCATTTTGCTTATGGACATACCGTTTTTATTTTATATATATATATATATATATATATATATATATATATATATATATATATATATATATATATATATATATATTTTCGTCAGCCCAAGGATGCTGCGGTAGTAGTTCAGGGACATTTCGGTCCGTTGATAGTTTAAGGACGTTTCGGTCCGTCGATAGTTTAAGGACGTTTCAGTCCGTCGATAGTTTAAGGACGTTTCGGTCCGTCGATAGTTTAAGGACGTTTCGGTCCGTCAGTTTAAGGACGTTTCGGTCCGTCGATAGTTTAAGGACGTTTCGGTCCGTCGATAGTTTAAGGACGTTTCGGTCCGTTAATAGTTTTAAGGACGTTTCGGTCCGTTGATAGTTTAAGGACGTTTTCGGTCCATCGATAGTTTAAGGACGTTTCGGTCCATCGTTAGTTTAAGGATGTTTCGGTCCGTCGTTCTGGGAAGGCCAGCTGCTGCTTGTAAAGTCTGAGCCTAGGAAGATAGCGAGTGGACATAGTCGTCGTCATCTATCATTGACCCAGGCTATGGCTCATTAAGCATAGTATTTCTTTAAGAAGCGGCCGTTTATTGGCCTGAAAGGCCTTTCACCGTGCATGTCCATGAGTAGATAGGCTCCACCCTGGTAGACCTTGTCTATGATGTAGGGGCCTTCGTAGTTTGGCTCAAATTTTCCCCGCTTGGCACGATTGGGGATCATGGGTCTTTTGACCACTAGTACGAGATCGCCTTGGCAGAATGTCCTCGGCCGGGTCAATCTTTCGTACGAGCGCGTCATCTTTGCTTTGTAGGCTTCCAGATGTTGTTGCGCTATGAGCCGGGTTTCGTCGAGGGCATCAAGCTCCTCAAGCCGAAGGTGAGCTCTTTCTTCGTCCGTCAGCTCGTGGTGGACCGCCACTCGCAGAGGGGGTAACTCTACCTCGAGGGGGAGTACTGCTTCCGTCCCAAATACCAACGCGTACGGCGTTGTGTTCGTGGCCGTCTTGAATGTAGTTCGATAAGCCCAAAGGGCTTCTTGTAGCCTCTCGTGCCAGTCTCTCTTATTCCGGGAAACGGACTTTTTTATGATCTTCGTCAAGGTCTTATTGAAGGCCTCGGCCAGACCGTTAGCTCGTGGGTTGTAAACTGAAGAATATCTCCAGTCTATATTGTGCTGCTGCGCGAAGCGGCTAATCTTATGGCTTCTGTAGGCTGGCCCGTTGTCGGAGATAATCCGCCGTGGGGTTCCGAACCGATAGATGATGTGCGTCTTGAAGAAATGGAGGATATTCTCCGTCTTCACTTCCTTCAGTGGTACTGCTTCTGCCCATTTAGAGAAGTAATCAGTTGTCGCCAGGATAAAACGATGTCCCCGGGATGATGCTGGCTCGATGGGGCCGACTATGTCAGTCCCCCACATTTCGAATGGCCAACTAGCCACCGTTGGATGTAGTGGATTCGGATGTTGGTGGATAAAGTCTCCGTGGATCTGGCACGAGTGGCATTGCTTCGCATACTCGAGGCAGTCCTGGATCATCGTGGGCCAGTAGTAACCCATCCGTTTAATTTTTAACTTCATCTTTGGGCCTGCTTGATGAGAACCGCAAAGTCCGTCGTGGACTTCCTGAATGACTCTTTCCGCTTCGTCAGGTCCTAAGCATCTCAGCCATAGAGAATCAAACGATCTCTTGTATAGAGTATCGTTGACGAAAGCGAAAGATAGAGCTCGTTTCATGAGCTGATGCCTTGAGGATGTATCTTTGGGCATTCGGTAGGACTTAAAGTAGTCTACGAAGACTTCCCTCCAGTCCTCAGCCTTCTCACGATCTTTTATTTGTAGGGTCGTCTGCTTAGTCGCTCCCTTTTCTTTATATAATTCCGGAGGTATTTCTGCCGGGGCAAGCACTCGACGGCTTTGTACCACGATTCTCACATCATCGAGGTTTTCGTCCGCCAGTTCTTTAGCAAGTTTGGCTAACGCGTCTGCTTTGCTGTTTTCCGCGCGCGGTATATTCTCTAAAGTGTAGGAGGGAATTTGGATCAATAGTTGTTGCACCTTTTCGCCGTACCTCACCAACTCCGGTTTGCACGTTTGGTAATCACCATTTACTTGACTAACAACCAGTTGAGAATCCCCGTATATAAGGAGGTCTTCAATTCCCAAGTCGATGGCGATTTCGAGGCCCGCTATCAGAGCTTCGTATTCAGCCTCATTGTTTGTCCTCGGCTCTGTTAAGGAGAAGGCGAAGCGCATTATCCCTCCTTGTGGAGTTGCAAAGATGACGCCTATCCCCGATTTGATCATTGGGATACCTTGTTTCTGTTTCTTTACGGAGGACGCTCCATCTAAATAGAGTTCCCATCGGGTGCTACCGCCGCCAATCGCATCAAATGCATGCTCGTCCGGCAAATCACAGTTCAGAGGAGAATCGGCCGGTATCGGGTGCTCAGCGAGGAAATCGGCAATGGCCTGGCCTTTTACTGCCTTGAGAGGTTGATACGTTATCGAGAACTCCATCAAGAGCAGGGCCCATTTAGCGAGTCGTCCCGTCAATATGGCTTTTGACATCAAGTATTTAAGGGGATCCACCTTTGAAATGAGACGGACTTCATGCGCCAACGCATAGTGCCTGAGCTTTGTTATCGCGAAGATTAGTGCCAAGCAATGTTTTTCAATGGGAGAGTAGTTGCTTTCTGCCCCTAGTAGAACTCGACTTAAGTAGTAGAGTGATCTCTCTTTTCCCTGATCGTTCTCTTGCACCCATAATGCGCCCAAGGAACCTTCGAGGGCGGTTGTATAAAGAATGAGGGGTTTTCCTTTGACCGGCGCGGCCAACACCGGAGGGTTCTGCAGGTACTGCTTGATCTCGTCTAGTGCACCTTGGCATTTGTGATCCCAAACGAATGGAGTTCCCTTTTTCATCAGGTGGCTGTAAGGACGGCATTTTCCTGAAAGATTGGCGATAAATCGCCGGATGTATGCGAGCTTCCCTTGGAGAGACCGCAACTGTTTGAGGGTTCTTGGCGGAGGCATTTCCATGATCGCTTTAATCTTTGACGGGTCTATTTCGATACCTCGGTGTCGAACGATGAATCCCAGGAATTTGCCCGAGGAGACTCCAAACGCGCATTTGAGGGGATTCATTTTCAAATTATATTGCCGAAGGCGTTGAAATACAGTCTCCAGATGGTTTAAATGCTCTTCGTATGACATGCTCTTTACTACGAGGTCATCGATATAGCACTCGACGATGTCATGTATGAGGTCGTCGAAGATCTTTGTCATGGCCCTTTGGTAGGTAGCGCCAGCGTTCTTCAGACCAAAGGGCATAACCCTGTAGCAGAATATACCTAAAGGGGTCCGGAAAGCGGTGTGCTTCTGGTCTTCGGGATGCATCTTTATCTGATTGTATCCTGACGAACCGTCCATAAAGGAGAAAACCTCGTGAGTGGACGTGTTATCTATCATTAGCTCGGTTACCGGTACTGGGAAATCATCCTTTGGACAGGCTTTATTGAGATCCCTGAAATCCACGCATATGCGTACCGTCCCATTCTTCTTCATTACCGGGACGATATTGGCGATCCAATCGGGATATTGGACTTCTTGGATAAACCCAGAATCGATCATCTTCTTGACTTCGGCGTTGATGCTCATCTCAAGCTCGAGTCGCATCTTTCTTGGCGCCTGCTTGACTGGCTTGATATCTGGGGATATTGCTAATTTATGCACAGCGATCTCCGGATCTAATCCTGGCATCTCGGAGTAGTTCCACGCGAAGCAGTCTTTATGTCGTAGAAGCACGTTCTTTAAAGCAGCCACTCTTTCTTCAGATAGCAGCTCGCTGACAAATGTCGGTCGCGGGTCATCTGCCGATCCCAACTCAATCTTCTTGAGGTTATCTGCAGTAGTATGTATACCGTCTTCCAGTTCTTTTGGAGCTGGCGGAAATTCTGAGACCACCTCATCATCGCTGTTCTCAAAGCACCAGGGAAGGTCATCCACGTTCTCGGGCTTTTCTTTTAATATCGTAATCGTATAACAGGTGCGAATCCGTTCCCAGGACCGAGGTGGATCCGGTTCTGCTCTTGCGGCCTTGGGTTCATGCTTTTGTGGCGGCGTTACCCTCCAGCCGTTGGATAAAGCGAATCTGCCCCGTTGGTACTGGTCCTCGACCCAGTTTTTGAAGGTGAAGCAGTCTTCGGTAGGATGTCCTATGGCTCGGTGATAAGAGCAATAGCTCAAACGAGAAGCCTTGTTAGCTTGCTCAGGGTGTCTAGACTCCGGAAGCGCGATCATTTGATGTTTTAAAGCGAGCTTGAGTAACCTCTCCGTCTTGTCTCGGGGGAAGGAGTACGCTCGACTCATCTTCTCCATGAGGGACGAATCCGAGCTGTGCAGTACCCGTAGCCCTCTAATCCTGCGTCGTTGTTGTCGGCTCCTCTTCCTACTTCTTAATTTATTTCCGTCTCCGCATTGGGCCTTTCGTACAACGGGTTGACAAAGATGAGCATCTTTGTCTTTTGGAGCCTGTTGAAATAGACGTTGCGTCCTGGCCTTCTCGTAGATGGCCATCTCGCGGTTGTGGTCTTCCCGAGCTTTCTGACCCATTTTCCTGATAGGCTTGTCCGTTCGTTCTTCAAACGACGGACTCGGTGCTTCAATCACGGGGTCTGGTTTTGATGAGGGGTTGGCATCTCCTGACGAGGCGTCCTCTTCTTCATCAAAAGTGTATATTGCGTAGCTACTGTGGGCCCGTTCCCGTTTTCCCGCTCTCGCGTATCCAAGCCCGAGTGTTTCCATTTTCCCGTTGGGCAATTTGCGTTGAGTTCCGGGGACATCCCAAACCTTGTTGTAGAACCGAGCCTGCCGAACAGTCTGTTTTAAGGGTATTCCCTGGCGCTTCAATAGCTTCTTTAATCTATTTGTATAGTATCTGGGCAGACGGATGGGTTGGAGCCTGTCAGGTGTAGCATCTGCGCCATGCCAGATCTCTTTCTCTACTTTCGACTCTGAGGATTGGTAGAATAGGATCACTTTCTCACCCCTTTGCCTGGGAGGGACGTAAAATGTTTGCAAGTCATGCACATTATGAGCTTGCAGCGTGTCGAGCTCCTTGTAGTGTTCTCGCGGTACCATGGTGATTTGCAAACTATGGTCATCGCCAGGGGATGCTTGTATTGACAGCCGATTGGAGAACACAGCATTAACTTCATCCTCCGAATCACTTCCGAAGACTAGTATGGGGGCGGGCGTCCCCAGGTTGTTGCGTTGAGATGGCCCTGCATAAACTATCTCTTCCTCTTCTTCGGTATCGCTCCCGAAAACAGGGATGGTGGCGGCGGTTTTGTTCTTCGGGTCGCGACACCTTTCTGTATCCTCGAAATCTGGCAAAAAGTATTTCGCATCTTCGTATTTGCGGACTTCGTTCACGGAAAATGGGTTCAACTCACCTGTTACAGTATACTCGAAACCATCTTTAAAGTACTTCATACACTGATATTGTGTAGAAGGGATGATGTTGTACTCGTGTAGCCAAGGACGGCCGAGCAAGGCGTTGTAGCAAGTCTTGGCGTCGATGACATGGAATTTGATGTCCGTGACGAGAAGTCCAAAGCGTAATGTTAGTATCATAGATCCGAGAGTCCGTGACGATTGTGAATCGAAACCGGAGATAGTAATTTTGTCACGAGCGAGGTGTTGCACACTCATGCAGATTTCCTTCAACACCCGAACATTAAGGAGATTGACGGAGGATCCATTATCCACCAGGATCTTGCCTATCTTGATATCATGGCAGTATCCGGAGACATATAGGGGACGGTTGTGGTCGCACGTCCCGAGAAGGAGGTCTTCATCACCGAAAGTGATATCGGCCGTATGCACTTCTTCCAGTTCATCCTTCATCTTTTCAGTGGCGAGGAAGGCTTGGAATTGCTCAGGTTCTCGTAACGCCTTAATTAGTGAGTCTCGCGCTTCTTTTGATAATAGGAGGGCATCGAGAATGCTAAGCTGAGAAGGTAGCTTCCTTAGGTGCGCGAGGATGTTATAGTCCACCTTACCCTTCCTGGGAGGGTCTTTGGTAGTTAGTTCTTTCATGACTTGGTCATCTAAAGTGATATCCTCAGTGACCTTTTCCTTTCCCTTATCTTTTCTATTCGCGGGCCCGAGATTCTTTTCTGGGAGTGTGAGATTGCGCAGCTGAATGTTTTCGCAGGCTTCCGATTTCTCCTCTTTCCCTAAAACGGATTCTCTAAAGAGAGGGCCCAGAGCCATTTCTTCATCAGAGTCGCTCCCAAAGGTGAGAACTTGTGACCCCTCGGCGTGAGCCATATAACAGTTGCCAGTAGTTCTGTCATGCCCTTCGTCAGTGCTTCTTTGCTCCCGACGGATCTTGCGTTTCATGCGCTTGACATGTTGCCGACGAGCAACATATCCTTACCACCATATCTTAAAGGCGTCGCACTCCTCCGTGGGGTGTGAGATTTTCCGATGATATGCGCAATAATCAGGGTGCCTCTCCGCCCCACCGTGCGTGTTTCCTTCCGAGGGTGGTAGCTTCATTCCCATTGACATGGCTTTGGCAAACCTTTTCCTCGTCTTGAATATCTTCTTGTCTACTTCGGATGCCTTTTGCTCTGGCAGGGGTTGTTCAACTCTTTCGTTCAGTCGCCCGCCTCTGGTTCCTTCTGACGTTGCCATCTCACGCTCCTGATCCGCTTTACTCTTTAGACGAATTTCGTCTAGAAAGGCATTGATCATTTCATTTGTTAGCCACGCACGCTCTGGTTCGGGCTCCGTCTCTAGCTTCTTAGTGTCAGGAGTTTTCTCATCGTCGGTAAACAAGTGGGAGATTGCGTTACAACTTGCCACATACTCTTCGGATTCATCCGATGAGCTCTCTTCATCATCTCCCTCTTGAAAGATGTGGTTGAGGAACTCTCGCAGTGTGACAGGAGTTCGCGCCTTTTGATTGTATTCTTCCAGCGCGTCAATTTGCTTCTGCAAGTTCGTGTGCTCGTCTCCGGGCTTCTTTGATTTCTTCTTCTTTTTCTTCGAAGATTTTGACGGTTGGGCGTGAGTATTTGGGCCATTATCGCGAGTCTTCATAGTTGGGCGGGGCTTCAACATCCCTTCGATAACTTGAGGTTCAAGAGGGTCCTCCCATCTGATCGCGGGGCACGCATGAAGGTCTCTCAGCATTCTTTTGGTTTTAGTTGATAGCACGACCTCCCATGGAGCTTCTTCAATAAAGGAGCAGGTTGCCCCCGGTGTATCTGCTTTCTTAGGAGTATGCGGCTGTGGTGGGTTCACCTTCCACTTTTCGGATAGTACAAATTTCCCCTGGAGGTATTGATCTTCAATCCATCCTTTGAAAACGAAGCAATCCTCAATCGGATGGCTCACCGTTTGATGGTAAGGGCAATAGTTGGGGTTATTCACCTCAATGGGTTGTGGCGGTCGCCTTGGATTTGGTAAGTTTATAAGTCTGTTGCGTATTGCCAGCTCAAATAACCGTTTCGTCTTGTCCCGTGGGAACGAGTAGGGACGTTTCATCTTTTCATTATAATACCGGCGTCTTTCTTCCAGTTGATCTGCCGGTTTCGGGGCGTTAGGCTGCTGTTGGGCATTCGCGACGAAGGTTGCCCTTTCTTTACCCTTGTCATTCCTAGGTTCCGACTTCGGGGGAGGTGGTCTATGACCCATCTGGTCCATCTGAGCCAACTTGTCGATTAAAGCCTGGAATGTGGTTGGCTTAAAGAACATCATAAACTGGGAGATAGTTGCGTGGGGGTCTAGGGTTCCCACGAACATGCCCACTGCGGGTGCTTCCTCAATGCGTTGCTCGCATCTCGACCACAAATTCCGCCAGCGTATAGCATACTGGACCCAGGTCTCGCCTGGTTTTACCCGGGCGTTAATCAATGCAGTTATTGGAGTGCGTTCGCTGGCACTTGCGAATCACTGAGTGAACAACAGCTCCATTTCAGCGAACGTTTTGATAGAATCGTTCGGGAGTTCCGAATACCATTCGAACGCCGTTTCTGATAAGCTGCCCACGAACTGGCGGAGCAACAGTTTATCATCGCCGCCGGTGTTACCGCAGAGGGCCCGGAACTGGGCGACATGTTGATGGGGGTTGCCGGTCCCCTTATACACGTGGAATTTTGGTATCGTATAGCCTTGCGGGTATTTGATTTGGTCGTACCAGCTCGGATACGGCCGCCCTGTTTTTACGACTTGACCAGCTGCCTCAGTCGCATGGTGAACCCGGATTTGCTGGGCTATGTAGTCAACCAAGTCGGCCTTAGAGATTGCCTCCTCCTTGGCCGTTGATAGGGTTGGTGGTGGATTTGACGTCTCCCCTCGGTCGTCTTCAAGAACGATTGGGGATCCTCGGCGGGTAAGTCCTGCTAGATCATTATGCCTATCATATCTTGGAAGAGAAGGCCCATACGTTGTATGTTGGCTGCTTGTTCAGCAGCCTCTTTGTCCTTTTTCTCCAGTATCCGGCGAAGAAATTCAGCGTCGGTTTCTTCCTCCTGGCGTGCGTTCGAGGACGTTCCTGGGCTTTCTTTTGGCCCGGTAAGTGCGGCCATAGCATTCATCATTTCCTGAAGCTTTTGTTGCTGCTCCTGGGCTTTCGTCACAGATCAGGTAAGCGGTCGGTGGCCTGTAGAAGTGCGGCTTTCCTCCTTTCCAGAGGCCATGTAAACAGTGTGCACCATCATGCCCCCAGACTTAGGGCGTCTGGGCTCAGTGCTTTTAGCCGTTGTTGCAGGCTGGGGGATCTTCTCTGGCCTCCTCCTTTTATGAGCCATGGAGGTTGAGGGGGCCGTTGAGGTGGGCGTCCCGACATCCTTTCGGGGTTTAGCCTGGTGACCAGCCTCCGGTTGGATTTTCAGCTTCTTGTGCTGGCGGGAGAAGTTTGGATCGATGATCGAGTCTCGGGCCTGCCGCCAAACCTTATAGATTCTGGAAGACAGCCGTTGAGGAGATCGAGGCTGTTCTGATTCTATTTCCACAACCTTTTTTAATGAGGGAGGAGACCTCTTTAGCACTGCAGTAGGGGAATTCCTTCGCACCTTATTTAGCATTTCGAAGCTGTTCCCAGTTGGAACGGCAGCATTAACTTCTGTCATCGGGGCTGATGGAGTCAACCCGGAGGGGGAGTTGCCCCCAGCCTTCCTTACTCGGCGCCAATGGCGACGTCGAGCGTGTCGAGCGGACGGCGTTGGGTCAGCGGTAAGAATGGTTTCGTCTTGCCCCCTGTGTGGGTGGGGGGTCGCTGTTGGTATTAGCCTATCAAAGACCGATGTCCTTCGGGCAGTAGGAGCGGGAGCTGGAGCCGTCAATCTTGTGAAGACCGACTTTTTGGCCGGAGAAGCCGCCTTGGCGATTTCGGGAGCAGGAGCGGTCACTTTCTTAGAAGCAGCCTTCTCTGAGATTGTAGGCCCCATGATGAGTTCGCAGGATTTCTGGCCCAATCTGGAGAAGACCGAGGCGTTGACGTTGGGCGACTCGTTGAGGGGAGCCGCAGCAGGGGTAAGACGATCAAAGACTGACTTCTTGGGAGCTTCCTTTGTCAGCACCGGCGCCGTGGAGCTTGTTGGTGGGAGTATAGTCCCAAAGAACAATCCGGTAGTGGCCTGAGTTACTTGGTCCACCGGCATTGTGAACAACGAAACAGCTTGGGGTCCGTAGGCTATGCCTCCTGGCGAGGCAAAGCGTTGGTCGCAATTGCAGTTTGAGCAGTTGGAGAGTTTCGCAGAAGTAGAAGCCATCGATCCTTTGCTTTCTGCAATAAGCAAGACGCCAATTCTTAGTATCTTGAAACCCAAGGGCAACTATTAGCGAACCACGATTGGTTCGCAAATCACGACACACGAAGTGTGGAGTGGAAAGAGGAAAAGGTCCCACCGGGCGTGCCAGAATATGTTCCCCTCCGAATGACGGCCGAGACATGGGCTGTCTTGCCTGAGATTCGGGGCAGATGCTAATTGGGGCTATCCGTCTACCTTTCCGAAGATGCCAAGTTGATCTATGGCACCGAGTATCGAAGGTTTAGACGGATGCGGCCGATGTAGCAGACTTCGTCAGATTCCCCCTCGTTTGAGGGGTTTTTTTTTTATTGTGGGGACGCTCTTCCCTGCAGGCGCAAGCCCCTGCAGTTAATTACGCTACCGCATCGCGGTAACAACTTTCTCCTTCTCCAGATGGTCACTTCGTGTCGTGGGTGTTTATTTTGTTTTTTATTGCCCGTGGATTATTTACGGAGACTGAGTTATGTCGTCGCCCGTAGGGCGTGGACTAGTCCAAATCCGTGTTTATCTTAGATTTGGGTTTGGGGGTTTGGTTTGAGGATACGTCAGCCATACTTGAGGCTAAGATCAACTCAAACGTTTGTTAAGGATACGTTAGTCTAACGTTGAGACTAAGATCAACTTAACGGGATCATTTAGATCCGACAAAAGAGCATTTGGGCTCTATTGTTCCAGTTTAGGGACATAGTGGTCCATCGTATGTGTGGCCGTCGGGACCCGTCACCTCTCTGACGACGTTGAAGGATTACAACGACGGATGTCGGAGGAGTTCAGAGATGTACCCTCGAGCCAGAGTTAATTGGGGGGATTCATAGTCCAGTCTGTTTGAAGGTTTAAGGATACGTTAGCCATCTTTAAGGCTAAGATCAACTTAAACGGGACCGTTTAGATCCGACAAAAGAGCATTTGGGGCTCTATTGTTCTAGTTTAAGGACATCACGGTCCATGGATAGTTTAAGGACATTGCGGTCCATGGGTAGTTTAAGGACATTGCGGTCCATGGGTAGTTTAAGGACATTGCGGTCCACGGGTAGTTTAAGGACATTGCGGTCCATTGTTAGTTTTAAGACATCTCGGTCAAGGTTAAGGACGTCATAGTCTATGGGTTTAAGGACTCCACAGTCCGGTATGTGCTCTGGATGCTTCACACGGGTTCACTGCCGTGCTAGGCGAGGACCAGGCTCCGCTCTGGACGTTTTCCACGGGGTCAAAGAGTGACGTTATCCGCGTTCCACGTAACCAGGAATTTTGCATTAGACATGGGTTTAAGGACCCCACGGTCCATATCATGGGTGGTCGTCGGGACCCGTCACCTCTTTGAAGACATTGAGGGATTACAATGCCAAGTGTCAAAGGAGTGAAGAGATGTACCCTAGAACCGGAATGGCTTAAGTAGTCCTTGGCCCAATTTGGGGTCAAGACCAATTAATTATGTTATGAGCCCATTAGCCCAGTTAATTACGAGTTGAAGACTCATGGCCTAGCTCGAGCTAAGTCCTATCATGTCTGGAATATTGGCTTCTTGTTGGTCCATTGAAGGAGAGGCTTTGCCTCTATCCATTTAGCCAATTGGGCCAAAGCCTAGTGTTAAACACTGCAGAGCAATCAGTGTTGAACACTGGGAATGAGGTTGACAAGTTAGTGTTTAACACTAAAAGATAATTGGTGTTAAACACCAGCAGCAAGGCTTTCAAATTATCATAAACACTAAAACAGATCAGTGTTGAACACTGGCAATGGAGATCTCAGATTAGTGTTAAATATTAAGGTAATCAGTGTTGAACACTGCGAATAAAATTCTTTGATTAGTGTTGAACACTAAGGCCCAACAGTATTTCAATACTGGATTCGAGGGTTCCAATTTAGTGTTAAACACTAAGGCAAGAGGGGTCACGTGGCAACACGTGAGAGCGCCCTCCCTTCATTTATTCTGCTGAGATTATCGCATCTTTCTGAGCATCACGTGCCCTCACGTGACGGGCTTTTAAATGCTTATATGTTAAAGCTTCTACCGAGGGTCACGTGGGTCACGTGGGGTGCTGCCTCGAAGGGGCTTTCTGTAGATCTCTTGGGGGGGTCACGTGGTGACACGTGACCCTGCCTCTATGTATGCTGTTTAGAAGATCTGTTGATCTTTTCCAGGAATTAAATTCCTCGTAGGGTTAAACCCTGACAGTAATTTCAGAGGAATTAAATTCCTACTTCCTTTTGAAGATTTATATTCTGAATAGAGTTAGACTCTGAATTTTCTGTAGGAATTAAATTCCTCATAAATATGAAGAACTAAATAGGGTTAAACCCTAAAAAAAGGCTTTTAAAGAATTAAATTCCCATTCTCTGTTAAATTATGATCAAGGGAATTAAATCCCCGCTGTTCCAACAGAACTAGGTTCTTAATTAGGGTTAAACCCTGTTTCTTTTTGTTCTGAAGGAATTAAATTCCCATAACACAGGGTTAAACCCTAGTTTTGTTTTTAAAGGAATTAAATTCCTATAGTTCTGTGAGAATTAAATCTTCATGTTTCCATTCCCTCTCTATGTTTTGGATCTGCATGGCAGGATCTCAACCCATTGAGAATTAAATTCTCAACCTAAAGGGGAGATGTGCACTTTGCAGATCCTCTATCAAAGAGAGAAGAAATATGTTCTTCTATTTTATATATCAGAGTTAAACTCTATTGAGAATTCAATTCTCCCTCCTTCAGAAGCCTTCCCTTTCTTACCTAGGGTTTTCCTTTGCAGAAGCTCCAAATTCCTCAAAGTAATCAAGGCTCTCTCCTTTTTTCTCCCTCTGCGTATATGTCTCCTTTTTTGTATCTCTTGGTTCCTATTTATAGGAGAAGCAACCGAGTCAATTAGTTTTGGTAAATCTTTCATTGAGAGATTTGATTTGCATCCATCATTCGTTTTGGACCTTTGGATTATTAGGTGAATTTTATTCACCATTGGATTTCAAATCCAGGGATTCTCCTTCGTTATTTCGGTTAGATTTAAAGGGGAAATCTTTCCAAACCCGAGATTTTCCCATAGATAGACGATATTTAATCACCTCTAAATCTTTAATCCGATCGGCTCCAGATAATCACTTTCCTTTGGAAAGATTTGAATCTCCCTCAGAATTTAATTTTGTTAACAAAACGGGCTTTGAAAGCCGGTCACGTGTGACCACGTGACCCCCTTGGAACGAGCCTTCCTCTTTCTTTTTATTCTCTGTCTTCTGGTTGCTGTTCAGTCATCACGTGTCAACACGTGACCATTGGTCACGTGTGAACACGTGACCCCTGTCTGGAGCCTCTTTCTTTGATTCAGCTGGAGGACGAGTCTGCTGCTTTGAGCGTCACGTGCCAACACGTGACCTCTTCTGAAGCCTTTTCCTTGACTTGATCAGGGAACCTTTTCCTTGACTTGATCAGGGAACCAATGTGCCTTTTCCGCTGCTTTTATATGTCACGTGTCAACACGTGACTGCTGGTCACGTGTAAGCACGTGGCCCCCCTTCTGAAGCTTTTCCCATAAGCTTTTCCCATAAGCTTTTCTGATTTTAAATCAGGAAACAGGGCTGGTATGACCAAATAAGGTACCCGCCAGGATATACGATCCCCAAATTCCATGTATATAAGGGGACGGGAAATCCACATCAGCATGTCGCTCAATTCAGAGCCTTGTGCGGCAACACCGGGGGCGATGATAAACTTCTGCTCCGCCAGTTTGTTGGTAGCCTGTCGGAGACGGCGTTTGAGTGGTACTCGGAGCTTCCCGACGACTCCATCAAAACGTTTACAGAAATGGAGTTGCTATTCACTCAGCGGTTCGCGAGCGCCAGCGAACGTACCCCGATCACAGCATTGATCAACGCCAGAGTGAAGCCGAGAGAGACATGGGTACAGTATGCAATACGGTGGTGGAATTTATGGTCGAAATGCGAGCAGCGCATAGAGGAAGCTCCTGCCGTGGGCATGTTTGTGGGAACCCTCGATCCTCGGGCGACCATCTCCCAGTTTATAATGTTCTTCAAGCCAACCACTTTCCAGGCCTTGATTGACAAGCTGACCCAAATGGACCAGATGGGCCATAGGCCTTCCTCTTCAAAGCCAGAGCCTTGGAATGAAAAGGGCAAAGGGAAAGCAACTTTGGATGCCAATACTCAACAACAGCCGAGCAACTTAAAGCCGGTTACTCGCCAAGACAACGTGCGTCAACGCCCATCCCTCGAGGAGAGACTGGGACGACCTTACTCGTTTCCTCAGAATAAAACAAGGAGACTGTTCGAGCTGGCAGTGCGCAACAGACTCATCAATCTGTTGAGTCCAAAACGTCCGGTGCAGCCAGGCGATGTCAACTATCCTAATTACTGCCCTTACCACCAAGCGGTAAGCCATCCAATTGAAGATTGCTTCGTCTTTAAGGGATGGATTGAGGATCAATACCTACAAGGCAAGTTTGCACTGTCCGAAAAATGGAAAGTGAAACCGCCGCAACCTCATACCCCTAAAAAGGTGAATATGCCGGGGGCAACGTGCTCCCTTGTTAAAGAAGCCCCATGGGAGGTCGTTCTTTCAGCCAAAACCAAAAGGATGCTGAATGATCTCCAAACATGCCTGGCGATCAGGTGGAAAAACCCGCTGGAACCCCAGATCATCGAAGGGATGCTGAAACCGCGCCCAACTCTAAAGATTGGTGGGGATGGCCAACGTGTTCGCATCCAGCCATCAAAATCTTCGAAAAAGAAGAAGAAATCCAAAAAGCTCGTGAAGCCTGGCGACAAGCGCATGGATCTACAGAAATAGATCGACGCGCTGGAAGAGTACAACCAGAAAGCGCGAACCCCAATCACGCTCCAAGAATTTCTTAACCACGTCCTTGAGGACAGAAGTGATGACAATGAAGAAGACTCGTCAGATGAACCCGAGGATTATGTGGCAAGCTGCCATGTGATCTCTCACTCGTCAATAAATGACGAAGAAGCTCCTTACACAGAGAAGCTGGGGGAAGATCCTGAGCCAGAACTTCTAGGACCATCAGACGAAATGATTGATGCATTCCTGAACGAAGCCCGTCTTAAAAGCAAAGCTGATCAAGAGCGCGAGATGGACATATTCGAGAAAGCCAAACGCCGACGACTAGATGAAAGGGTCGAAACACTCCCACCGAATCAAAGTACATCCGACGCAAATGAAAGCAGGATCAAAACAAGGAAACAATTCGCCAAAGCCATATCGATGGGGATGAAGCTGCCCTCTTTCAGAGAAAATTCTCCTAGACGTATACATCTTGATGAAGTGGACGTACATCCTAACTTCTGCTTATATCATCAGAAGATCGCACATCCTACTGAAGACTACAACTCCTTTAAGTGTTGGTGGAAAGGGTATGTCGTTCACAGGCAACACTTCAATAGGACAAAGCGTGAAGCTCATAGACAGCGGAAAAATGCGACAGATGAGCGTAAAAGAATTGCCGGCAATTGTCATAGGGTTGATCCCGGGGGATCGCGAGTTCTCACCTTCGAGAGCGACTCCGACGAAAAAGTAGCCCATGGTCCTCTCTTCAAGGAATCCATCTCTGAAACGAAAGAATTGAGGAGTTGCGAGAACATTCAGCCGTGCAATCGCACGCTACCCGGAAAGAATCTCGGACCCGCAAACAAGGGATCGAACAAAAATGATAAAAGGAAGGGAAGAACGGCCTTCGTCGCCAACGCTCAACAACAATCGAGTGGCCCTAGACCGGTTGTTCGCCAAAGCAACAAGCAGCAACCCCTCTATGAGAAGTTGAAACGTCCTTACTCATTTCCTCGGGATGAAACAAGGAGGCTGTTCGAACTAGCAGTGCGCAACAGGCTTATCACTCTACCGGAGCCGAAACACCAGCTACAACTGAATGATGTCAACAATTCTAATTACTGCCCTTACCACCAAGTATTGGGCCATCCGATCGATAACTGCTACGTCTTCAAAAACTGGGTTGAAGACCAGTACCAACAGGGCAAGTTCGCGCTGTCCGAAAAATGGAAGGTGGACCCACTACGACCACATGCTCCGAAAAAGATGGACATGCCGGGGGCATCGTGCTCTTTCATAGAGAAAGCTCCATAGACCAAAAAGTCCATAAACTAGAAACTCGCCTCAAATATGGCAACGATAGACCGAAACGTCGTTAAACTAACGATAGACCACTATATCCTAAAACTGGCTGAAGACCGAAACGTCGTTAAACTAACGACGGTCCACTATGTCCTAAAACTGGCTGATGACCGAAACGTCGTTAAACTACTACCAACCCGCGGCATCTTCAGGCTGACGTGGTAAAAAAAAGTCCATAAGCAAAATGGGTACGGATGAAAACCCAAAAGGGCGCCGTGAGTAAAAACAGCAGGACTACCGGCGATGTTTGTGAAAACCCGAAAGGGCGCAGACTCGTAAAAAAAAAGAAAAGAAAAAACGGTACGTCCATAAGAAAAATGGGCACGGATGAAAACCCGAAAGGGCGCCGTGAGTAAAAACAGCAGGACTACCGGTGATGTTTGTGAAAACCCGAAAGGGCGCAGACTCGTAAAGAAAAAAAAACGGTACGTCCATAAGCAAAATGGGCACGGATGAAAACCCTAAAGGGCGCCGTAAGTAAAAACAGCAAGGCTACCGGCGAGTTTTGTGAAAACCCGAAAGGGCGCAATCTCGTTAAAAGACACTTGCAAGGTCCTCTCGACCTTGTGAGGAGAAACCACCTACGTGAGATCCTTACGACTCACAAAGGAACAACACACTTAGGGGTCCCCACGACTCCTAAGGAGAAATTACACTTGCGAGATCCTCACGACTCGTAAGGAGAACTCTCTTATGGGACCCTCACGGGTCATAAGATTCAAAAGTCTTAAGCTACAAGGATCTGAACCTGTTCTTAAGCGGCTACCACAATCTCCAATGTTGCCCTACAAACGGTTCAATATTGACCCTTATATACAATCTACGGGCACAAATAAACATTTCCCTAACAGATTCCCACCAGCGACTAGGGATATGCTCACACGGTGAACAAACACTTGTAGGTCCTCTCGACTTGCAAAGAGAAAACACTCTTTTAAGATCCTTACGACTTATAAGAGAACACACACTTAGGAATCCTCACGATTCCTAAGGAGAAAATGCACCTACGAGATCCTCACGACTTGTAGGGAGAAATACCTTTATGAGACCCTTACGGCTCATGAAGTCAAAAGCCTTAGTCGACGGGATCCTAACCCTGTTTGCTAAGCCATCTTTGTTCGACATCGACAAAGGCAAATGATGATTCGCTCCTGGCAATATCCCAGTTGTAGCGATGATGATGCCTAAATCGGTATCAAATTCCAGGCCCTTTTATGGCAAATGATGATTCGCTCCTGGCAATATTCCAGTCGCAACGATGCTGATGCTAAGATGGGTATCAGATCCCAAATCCCATACTCGCGAGAAAAAATCAGCGAGCCAAAAAAAATGCATATGAAATAGCCGAAATGATGGGGCAACTTGCAATAAAATCAGCAAGTAAAAATGTATGCCTACAAAAACAGCCGAAATGATTAGGCAACTCGCAATAAAAAGCAGCGGGTAAAAAGAAAAATGGCCGAAATGATCGGGCACCTCGAAAAATAGCTGAAATGATTGGGCAATCGCGATTTTTGCGATATAAAAAGCTGAAATGATAGAGCATCGCGGAAAGAATAAAAAAAATGATGAAAGAATGAAACTTTTGCCCTACAGGTGAGATCACATCGATCCCTGTATACAATCCAGGGGCATAAACAAAGAGGGAACCATACCTTCCCAACAGGCCCCATCAGAAAGCGAAGCCAAATCTCGACGGTTCATAGACAATCTAGAGATAACCTCGAAATTTGTCGTAATATTGCAGACACAATGTCAACAAACGAAGCAAAGGAAGATCCTTAGCTTCAGGGTCTCGACGTCAACATCGACAACTTAGAGATCACCAACGGCGTTTCTCCTCACTCCAACCAGATGCAGACGTGATGTCAACAACCGACCTCAGAGTCGCAACGAAACGGAGCCATGGCAAAGTCCCTAGTTCCAAATCTTAATGGCCACATCTACAGCCTGGAGACCAACAACGGTGTGCCTCCTCATTCCAGCAGGACACAGATGTTACACCATCAAACAGAGCCACGGCATAGTCCTTAGTTCCAAATCTCGACGGTTCACAGACAACCTAGAGACCATCTCAGCATTCGTCTCGTTACAGCAGACGAGATGTCAATGACGGCGTTCCTCCGTAGTCCAGCAGGATGCAGATGCAACGTCAACAAAAGACCTCACGGTCGAAACAAAGCGGAGCGACGGCAAAATCCCAGCTCCATCTCAGCATTCGTCTCGATACAGCAGACGAGATATCAATAATAGCGTTCCTTCGCAGTCCAGCAGGATGCAGATGCAACGTCAACAAAAGACCTCACGGTCGAAGCAAAGCTGAGCGACGGCAAAATCCCAGCTCCACCTCAGCATTCGTCTCGATACAGCAGACGGGATGTCAACAATGGCGTTCCTTCGCAGTCCAACAGGATGCAGAAGCAACGTCAACAAAAGACCTCGTGGCCTAAATAAAGCGGAGTGACGGCAAAATCCCAGCTCCACCTCAGCATTCGTCTCGGTACAGCAGACGCAGTCAAAGAAAACGAAGCAAAGGCCAAATTCTTAGCTTCAGGGTCTTGATGGTAACTCATATAAAACCTGAAAGACTATCGGAGATCATCCCATACTAGTGCGGAGTGGTCACCACCTCGACGTTCGTCTCGATACAGCAGACGAGATGTCACCCCAGCGTTCTTCCTCCAGCAGGGTTCAGACGCGACAATCAAACAACGGAGCCACAGCAAAATCCCTAGTTCCATACCTCGATGGTTCACCAACAACCTAGAGACAACTGCGACACTCGTCTCGATACAGCAGATGCAATGCCGCCAAACGAAGCAAATGCCAAATTCCTAGCTTCAGGGTCTTGATGGTAACTCATATAAAACCTGAAAGACAATCGGAGATCATCCCACATGGAGTGGTCATCACCTCGACGTTCGTCTCGATACAGCAGACGAGATGTCACTACAGCGCCCTTCCTCCAACAGTGTTCGGACGCGCCAAAGCAAACGAAGCGAATGCCAAATTCCTAGCTTCAGGGTCTTGAAGGCAACTCATATAAAACCTGAAAGACTATCGGAGATCATCCCTCATGGAGTGGTCACCACCTCGACGTTCGTCTCGATACAGCAGATGAGATGTCACCACATCGTTCTCCCTCCAGCAGGATTCAGACGCGACAATCAAACAACGGACCCACGGCAAAATCCCTAGTTCCAAACCTCGATGGTTCATCAACAACCTAGAGACAACTGCGACATTCATCTCGATACAGCAGACGCAATGCCAGCAAACGAAGCAAAGGCCAAATTCCTAGCTTCAGGGTCTTGACGGCAACTCATATAAAACCTGAAAGACTATCGGAGATCATCCCACACCAGCGCGTAGTGGTTATGACTCATCGGGGCTCTCCAAAATGAGCCAAACCTCAAGTAAAAAGCGACATGGCAAAATTCCTAACGCTTGCTCTTCCGACGGTCAAACTGCCTAGGAGGATTGCTTGAAGACGTCTTGTCCAACCCCCGAAGGGATCAGAGACACGACAGTCGCAAGGCTACTCGAACAGCAAGATTGCCAATCGAGGGATACATCAGCCAACGCGATGGTACGACGGGCAAAACCCTAGTACCACAGACCCTAACGGACCTCTGTCATAAAGAGCAGAGGTTAACTGTGACGTTAGGACATCCTTACGAGAACTTCTCGATTCGTCTCGACTCATGAGGAAATTAGCGTCCTTTTAGCGTCCTTACGAGAACTTCTCGATTCGTCTCGACTCGTAGGGAAAAGCCTTAGGCAGTGGGGATTAAAAACCTGTTTCCTAAGCACTGGGGCCCTGCAAGTCGGTCCAAAATGGACTCTTGCATACTATTCATGGACTACACTCTCCAAAGTCGAATATCGACAAGGAGGGAAACAACCACTCACGAGTCCTCTCGACTTATAAGCGGGAAAATTCTCTTGTGAGATCCTTACGACTCTCAAGAGAAAACGCACTCGGGAATCCTCACGATTCTTAAGGAGAAATTACACCTACGGGATCCTCACGACTCGTAGGGAGAAAAGTCTTTATGAGACCCTCACGGCTCATAAATTCGAAAAGCCTTAGGTGGCAGATCCTAACCCTGTTTCCTAAGCCATCGGTGCCCTACAAGTAGGTCAAGATAGACTATCTACATGCCACACTCTCCGAAGTCGAACATCGACAAGGAGGAAAACAATCACTTATGAGTCCTCTCGACTTGTAAGGGAGAAAATTCTCTTGTGAGATCCTTACGACTCTCAAGAGAAAACACACTTGGGAATCCTCACGATTCTTAAGGAGAAATTACACCTACGGGATCCTCTCGACCGGTAGGGAGAAAATTCTTTATGAGACCCTCACGGCTCATAAAGTTGAAAAGTCTTAGGCGACAGATCCTACCCCTGTCTCCTAAGCCACTGCTACCCTATAAGGAGTTCAAGATGAACTGTTATCTACCATTTATGGGCCACACTTGCCAAAACTACATACCACTGAAATGGAGAAGTTACTCATGAGCTTATAAACTACTTCACGCCAGAGTAAAACATAAAGAAACAGAAGGGTGCAGCTCATAGACCTCAGGGTTTGGAACTATACCTCTTAAAGGTCGAGATTTGAGTCAATGATAAATTACGACGCTTGTGTCCGCTCGTTATCTTCTCAGATCAAGATTCTGAAAGTTATATACCAACCCGAAACTGGTCATACGCTATGCATAACTCCGCACTACTTCACCCACGTATATACTTACGTGGGAAAAGTAGTGGGGGCATTTGTTCCCGCCAAAAAATTTCTGCGCAAAGAGCCTAAGGTGTCAAATGGCAGCGATACGCTTAAGAAAATACGAACCAGTATTTTCCGGGCTGTAGTTTGACAAACTCCCGAATGAAGAACAGCTAAATTCTGATGGAATCGAAAGCATCTCGAAAAATCTTTCGATTTGATATATTATGGGCTTCATAATTCATCCGGGATCAAAAGTTATAAGCAAATATGTTATGCATTGTTCCCTGATTAAAAATCAGGAATTATCTCAATGAGATATCACATGCTCACACGTGATCAATGGCCACGTGTTGACACGTGATAGTTAAAACAGAAATAAAAACTAACGGCTGAAGAAGGACCCAATTGGGGGTCACGTGTTGACACGTGATAGTTAAAACAGAAATAAAAGCAAATGGCTGAAGAAAATACCTCAATGAGGTATCACGTGCTCACACGTGACCAATGGTCACGTGTTGACACTGTTTACCCAAATCAGAGCAAAGCTCTGTTCAAATTCTAAGGTGGAAAAAGAAGCAATGCTTATATTTTTCTCCAATCAGAGCAAACCTCTGTCTTAAAAAAAAATAAAAAAAAAAAATTGCGCGCGCTGCGCTACACGTGCCAGCGCAGCGCAACTGCGCGCTGCGTGACACGTGTCTGCGCAGCGCCCAGTTGCGCTGCGCAGCAAAATAAAAATAAATAAATAAATAAATTGCGCGCGCTGTGCGACACGTGTCTGCGCAGCGCACAGTTGCGCTGCGCAGCAAAAAAAATAAAAATAAAATAAAATAAAAAATAATTGCGCGCGCTGCGCGACACGTGTCAGCGCAGCGCGACACGTGTCACGCGCTGGGGCATTTGCACCAAACAGAATTAAAATTTTAAAGAAATCTATCTGTTCTTATTAAAACAATAAGATTTTCTTCTGTAAAACAGAAACCTTTGGATCAAAGATCCAACGGTGGGGAAAATTCCCCAAATCACTCAGAGAATAATCTCTTTAACAAACTTTAACTAATTTATGGGCATTATAAAAAGGACCCTAGAGCTCAATTCAAAGGCATTAACATCTTGCTAAAAAAAAAGAGAGAAGAGAACTCTTCAGAACTCTTGAAGAATAAAAAAAAAGGTAAAAACCTTTAAAAGAAGAGAAAATTCTCTTATGAACAAGATCATGGATCTTCAATAATAAATAAATAAATAAATAAAATAGTGCCTTGCACTTGTTTTATGAACCATCGGTTCTTGAAACTAAAAGGTTCTTAAATTAATAGTGCTTTGCACTTTCATGAACCTTTGGTTCTCTGATATAAGAAAAACAAGAAGAATTTGTTTTTTCTTAGATCTAAATCAAATAGTGCCTTGCACTTGTTTTATGAACCATCGGTTCTTGAACCTAAAAGGTTCTTAAATTAATAGTGCTTTGCACTTTTATGAACCTTTGGTTCTCTGAGATAAGAAAAACAAGAAAAAACTTGTTTTTTCTTAGATCTAAATCAAATAGTGCTTTGCACTTCTTTTATGAACTATCGGTTCTTGAATCTAAAAGATTCTCAAATTAACAGTGCTTTGCACAAATGCAATGCATTACTTAAAGGGCCAGGCCCAAATCAAAATAACCTGACATGCCAAAATAAATTGCAAGGCAATAAATGGGCAGAGCCCAAGCAAAATAGATGCTCTGCATCATTTATAAAAGGGCAGAGCCCAAACAAAATAGATGCTCTGCATCATTTATAAAAGGGCAGAGCCCAAACAAAACAAAAATAAGGCAATGCATTATTTAAAAAGGGGCAAAGCCCTAACTCAGGCCTAATTGGCCAAAGACAAATAAAAATGTTGAATATTCAACTGGACTTAGCCCAGTCAGGGCCATAAGTCCTCATATTAAATTGACTGAGCACGGCTACTCCCTAAATGAATTTACATCCGGTTTGAGGGTACATCTCCGAACTCCTCTGACACCTATCGTTGTAATCCTTCAACGACGTCAGAGAGGTGACGGGTCCCAACGACCACACATGAATATGGACTGCGGGTCCTTAAACTCGTGGACCGAAACGTCCCTAAACTAATATTGGACCGAAACGTCCTTAAACTAATATCGGACCGAAACGTCCCTAAACTAATATCGGACCGAAACGTCCCTAAACTAATATCGGACCACCACGTCCCTAAACTGGCACAATATAGCCCAAATGCTCTTTTGTCGGATCTAAACGGTCCCGTTAAGTTGATCTTAGTCTCAAACTGGACTAACGTATTCTTAACAAACGTTTGAGTCGATCTTAGCCTCAAAAATGGCTAACGTATCCTCTAAACATACTTTAGTCCCAAATTGGACTATGAATCTCCCAAACTGGAATAATAGAGCCCAAACGCTCTTTTGTCGGATCTAAACGACCACGTTAAGTTGATCTTAGTCTCAAACAGGACTATCGTATCCTTAACGAACGTTTAAGTTGATCTTAGCCTCAACGCGACTAATGCATCCTTAAACTAAAAACACCAAACCCAAATCTAAGTAAATACGGATTTGGACTAATCTACGACCTACGGGCGACGGCATTACTCAGTCTCCGTATACAATCCACGGGCAACCACGAACAAAACAAACACCCACGACACGAAGTGAAATTCTGGAGAAGGAGAAAGTTGTTACCGCGACGCGGTAGCGTAATTAACTGCAGGGGCTTGCGCCTGCAGGGAAGAGCGTCCCCACAATCAAAAACCCCTCAAGCGAGGGGGAATCTGACGAAGTCTGCTACATCGGCCGCATCCGTCTAAACCTCCGATACAAGGTGCCATAAATCAACTTGGTATCTTCGGAGAGGTAGACGGATAAAACCAAATAGCATCTGTCCCGAATCTCAGCGTCAGGACATTGCGGTCCTGTGCGCCGCCTTTCGGAGGGGAACAGATTCCGGCACGCCCGGTGTGACCTTTTCCTCTTTCCACTCCACACTTCGTGTGTCGTCCTCGCGAACCAATCGCGGTTTGTTGTGGTTGCTTGTGGATTCAAAGTACTTAGATTTGGTGTCTTTCTCCATGCAGAAAACAGAAGATCGATGGCTTCGAACTGCACCGCCTGCAGCTGCAACTCTCGCTCCGTCATTGCTGGAGGAGTGACTTATGGGCCTCGAGCGGCCTCCCTTTTCAAAATGCCGTTAGAGCAGGTGGCTCAAGCCACCACTGGACTATTTTTTGGGACCATGCTCCCACCAATGAGCTTCAACGCCCCAATGACATTGCAAGAAGCTCCAAAGAAGTCGGTCTTCGATCAACTTACCACTGCCGCGACCCCTCTCAACAGGTCGCCCAACTCCACAGCTTCAAGTTTTAATGGATTAGGCCAGAGCTCCATCAGGCCCATGAAGAAGCCTGCCATATCAGAAAGCGTTATCCCGAAGCGGATAGCCATCCCAGCTCCCGTTCTTGGCGAAGTCACCAAGGTTGCTTCCTATGTTCAGAAGTCCGCTTCTGACAAGTTGGCCGTCCCCGTTCAACGGACGTCGATCTTTAAAAGGATGGTACCAGCATATCTGACCAACACGGGGGGCATGAGGAGGTCACCCCTATAGCTGAAACAACTCCATTAGCACGACATGCTCGACGTCGCCTCTGGCGCCGAGTAAGGAAGGCTGGGGGCAACTCCCCCTCTGGACTTACTCCTCCAACTCTAATGGTGGGGATCGATACTGCTGTTCCAACCAGGAACAGCTTTGAGTTGCTGAACTCGGTGCGCAGAAACTCTCCTACTGCGGTGCTGAAACGAACTCCTTCACCTGTGGAGAATACTCCAGAGAAGAAGCTAGAGCAGCCCCCTCAACGGCTGTCCTCTAAAATTTACAAAGTATGGCGACAGGTCCAAGAGTCGGTGATCGATCAAGACTGCCTCCGACGACAGGAAAAGATGAAGGTTCGGCAGGGGAAGGATTACTCTGTCAAACCACAAAGACACCGAACACAAACGCCCCAAGTCTGGGGGCATGGTGGTGCACACTGTTTATATGGCTTCTGGAAAGGAGGAAAGCCGCACTTCTACGGGCCACCGACCGCTCACCCGATCCGTGACGAAAGCCCAGGAGCAACAACAAAAGCTTCAGGAAATGATGACTACAATGGCTGCACTCACTGAGCCAAAAGAAAGCTCTGAAACGTATTCGGATGAGCGTCAAGAACAAGAAACCGACGCTGACTTTTTACGCAGAGTCCTCGAAAAGAGGGACAAAGAAGCTGCAGAGCAAGCGGCTAACATAAAACAGATGGCGCTCCTCTTCCAAGACATGGTAGGGATGATGTTACAGCCGGACCCTCCAGCTGAAGACCCTCCAGTCATTGTCGGAAATGACGGAGGGGAAACATCTGATCCTCCTCCGGCTCTTTCAGCAGCCAAGGAAGGAACCATTTCCAAGGCCGCGCTTGACGACTATATAGCTCAGCAAATACGAGCTCATCAGGCGAGTGAAGCGGCTGGGCAAACTGTTAGAACTGGACGACCCTATCCGGGCTGGTATGACCAAATCAGTTACCCGCCGGGATATACGATCCCTAAGTTTCATGTATATAAAGGGACAGGGAATCCGCATCAGCATGTCGCTCAATTCAGGGCCTTATGCGGCAATACTGGAGGCGATGACAAATTGTTGCTACGTCAATTCGTCGGCAGCTTAGCAGAAACAGCCTTTGAATGGTATTCGGAGCTACCTAACGACTCTGTCAAAACATTTGCAGAGATGGAACTGCTGTTTACACAAAGATTCGCGAGTGCCAGTGAACGCACCCTGATTACAGCACTGATAAATGCCAGGATAAGGCCAAGCGAAACGTGGGTCCAATACACAACACGATGGCGAAACCTATGGTCGAAATGCGAATAACGCATAGAAGAGGCACCTGCGGTAGGCATGTTTATGGGCACTCTCGATCCGCAGGCGACCATCTCGCAATTCATGATGTTCTTCAGGCGGACCACCTTCCAGGCCTTGATTGACAAATTAGCCCAAATGGACCAGATAGGCCATAGACCGTCTCCTCCAAAATCAGATTCCTGAGATGAGAAAGGAAAAGGGAAAGCGATCGTCGTCGCCAATGCTCAACAACAGTCGAGCAACTCAAAGCCGGTCGTTCGCTAAAACAACGTGCGTCCACGCCCATCCCTCGAAGAGAGGCTAGGATGTCCTTACTCGTTTCCTCAGAATAAAACGAGAAGACTGTTCGAGCTGGCCGTGCGCAACAGACTCATTAATCTGCCGAGCCTAAAGCGTCTGTCGCAGCCAGGCGATCTCAATAATCCCGATTATTGCCCTTACCACCAAACGGTAAGTCACCCGATTGAGGATTGTTTCGTCTTTAAGGGATGGATCGAGGATCAGTACCTACAAGGCAAGTTCGCGCTGTCGGAAAACTGGAAGGTGAACCCACCACAGCCGCATACTCCAAAGAAGACAAACACGCCGGGGGCAACTTGTCATGTGATCTCTCACTCATTGGCAGATAATAAAGAGGCTCCTTGCGCCGAGAAAACGAGGGCGGACCCTGAAACAGAAATTCCGTGGCCGTCAGACGAGTTGATCGATGCCTTCCTAAATGAAATTCGTCTGAAAGCAAAAGCCAATCAAGAGCATGAAATGGCCATACTGGAAAGAGCCAAGGCATTCCCGTCAAATCAGAAGCCATACACTGCGGGTAAAAACAAATTCAAGACGAGGAAAATGTTCGCCAAAGCTCTGTCAGTAGGAATGAAGCTACCGTCCTCTGAAGAAAATACTCTCGCTGAGGCAGAGATACACCCTAACTTCTGTTTATATCATCAGAAGATCATACATCCTACCGAAGACTGCGAATCCTTTAACTGTTGGTGGCAAGGGTATGTCGCTCAAAAGCAACACTTCGACAGGACAAAGTGTGAAGCTTGTGGACATCGGAAAAATGCGATATATGAGCGCAAAGGAGCCGCCGCAAACTGTCATATAGCCGACTTCAAGGGATCGCAAATTATCACCTTTGGAAGCGACTCTGACGAAGAAGCTACCCCCAACTCTTCCCTCGGGGAATCTATTTCAAAAATAAAGGAATTGAGAAGCTGCGAGAACGTTCAGCCGTGCAATCGCATGCTACTCGGAAAAAATCTCGGCCCCGTAAACAAAGGATCGAACAAAAGGATAAAGGAAAAAGAAAAACGGCCCTCGTCGCCAGCACTCAACAACAATCAGGTGACCCTAGGCCGGTTGCTCTCCAAAGCAACAAGCGGCAACCCCTCCAGGAAAAGTTGAAACGTCCTTACTCGTTTCCGCAAGATAAAACAAGGGGACTGTTCGAGCTGGCAGTGTGTGACAGACTCATCAATCTACCGAGTCCAAAACGTCCGTTGCGGCCAGGCGATATTAATAATCCTAATTATTGCCCTTACCACCAAACGGTAGGTCATCTGATCGAGGATTGCTACGTCTTCAAGAACTGGGTTGAAGACCAATACCAACAGGGCAAGTTCGCGTTGTCCGAAATTTGGAAGGTGAACCCGCCACAACCGCATGCTCCGAAAAATATGGACATGCCGGGGGCATCATGCTCATTCATAGAGAAAGCCCAACGGACCACTACGTCCTAAAACTGGATAACGGACCGAAACGTCCTTAAACTAACAACGGACCGAGATGTCCTTAAACTAATGATGGACCGCAATGTCCTAAAACTTGCAAATGACCGAAATGTCTTTAAACTACTACCGCAGCATCCTTAGGCTGACGAGATAAAAAAATATCAAAAAAAAAAAACGGTATGTCCATAAGCAAAAAGGGCACGGATGAAAACCCGAAAGGGCTCCGTGAGTAAAAACAGCAGGGCTACCGGCGAGTGTTCGTGAAAATCCGAAAGGGCGCGACCTCGTAAAAAAAATGTGTAGAAATAAAAGATAAAAAAAAATGGTATGTCCATAAGCAAAATGGGCACGGATGAAAACCCGAAAGGGCTTCGTGAGTAAAAAAAGCAGGGCTACTGGCGAGTGTTCGTGAAAATCCGAAAGGGCGCGACCTCGTAAAAAAAATGTGTAGAAATAAAAAAAAACGGTATCTCCATAAGAAAAATGGGCACGGATGAAAACCCGAAAGGACTCCGTGAGTAAAAACAGCAGGGCTACCGGCGAGTGTTTGTGAAAACCCGAAAGGGCGCAACCTTGTTAAAGAACACTTACAAGATCCTCTCGACCTTGTAAGGAGAAACCACCCGCGTGAGATCCTTACGACTCACAAGGGAGCAACACACTTAGGGATCCCCACGATTCCTAAGGAGAAAATACACTTGCGAGATCCTCACGACTCGTAATGAGAACTCTCTTATGGGACCCTCACGGCCCATAAGATTTGAAAGTCTTAAGTTACAGAGACCTAAACCTGTGCTTAAGCAAACCCCTACAAACTTCCAATATTGCCCTACAAGTGGTTCAATACTGACCCTTGTATACAATCCACGGGCGCGAACAAACATTTCCCTAATCAAGTCTCATCCGAGACTGGGGATATGTTCGCATGATGAACAACCCTTATAAGTCCTCTCGACTTACAAGGAGAAAACCCTCCTGTAGGATCCTTACGACTTACAGAGGAACAATACACTTAGGAACCCTCACGATTCCTAAGGAGAAAATACACCTATAAGATCCTCACGACTTGTAGGGAGAAATAGCTTTGTGAGACCCTTACGGCTCATAAAGTCAAAAGCCTTAGTCGACAGGACCTTAACCCTGGTCGCTAAGCCTCCTTTGTTCGACAACGACAGAGGCAAATGATGATTCGCTCCTGGCAATATCCCAGTTGTAGCGATACTGATGCCTAAATCGGTATCAAATTCCAAGTCCTTTCATGGCAGATGATGATTCGCTCCTCACAATATTCCGGTTGTAGCGATACTGATGCTGAGATTGGCACCAGATTCCAAGCTCTACGCTCGCGATAAAAATCAGCGAGCTGAAAATGCATATATATATAGCCGAAATGATTGGGCAACTCGCAATAAAAAACAGCGAGTAAAAATAAAATAAACAGCCGAAATGATTGGGCAACTCGCAATAAAAAGCAGCGAGTAAAAACAAAATAAACAGCCGAAACGATTGGGCACCGCGAAAAATAGCCGAAACGATTGGGCAATCGCGACCTTCGTGATATAAAAGCTGAAATGATAGAGCATCGCGGGAAAAAAAAATGAAAGAATGAAACCTTTTGCCCTACAGGTAAAATCACATCGATCCCTGTATACAATCCAGGGGTACAGATAAGGAGGGAACCATACCTTCCCAACAGGCTCTATCAGAAAGCGAAGCCAAATCTCGACGGTTCATAGATAACCTGGAGACAACCTCGACATTTGTCGCCATATTGCAGACACGATGTCAACAAACGGAGCAAAGGAAGGTCCCTAGCTTCAGGGTCTCGACGTCAATATCGACAACTTAGAGATCACCAACGGCGTTTCTCCTCACTCCAACCAGATGCAGACGTGACGTCAACAACCGACCCCAGAGTCGCAACGAAACGGAACTATGACAAAGTCCCTAGTTCCAAATCTCAATGGCCACATCTACAGCCTGGAGACCAACAACGGTGTGCCTCCTCATTCCAACAGGACACAGATGTTACACCATCAAGCGGAGCGATGGCAAAATCCCAACTCCATCTCAGCATTCGTCTCATTACAGTAGACGCAATGTCAACAACGGTGTTCCTTCGCAGTCCAGCAGGATGTAGAAGCAACGTCAACAAGAGACCCCATGGTCGAAACAAACGAAGCGAAGGCCAAATTCCTAGCTTCATACGTCTTGACGGCAAGTCATATAAAGCCTGAAAGACAATCGGAGATCATCTCACACTAGCGCGGAGTGGTCACCACCTCGACGATCGTCTCGATACAGCAGATGAAATGTCACCCCAGCGTTCTTCCCCCAACAGGATTCGGACGCGCCAAAGCAAACGAAGCGAAGGCCAAATTCCTAGCTTCAACGTCTTGACGGTAACTCATATAAAACCGAAAAGACAATCGGAGATCATCCCACATGGAGTGGTCACCACCTCGACATTCGTTTCGATACAGCAGACGCAACATCACCAAAAGGAGCCACGGCAAAATTCATAGTTCCAAACCTCAACGGTTCACCAGCAACCTAGAGACAACTATGACATTCATCTCGATACAGAGGACGCAATACCAGCAAACGAAGCGAAGGCCAAATTCCTAGCTTCAGGGTCTTAACGGCAAGTCATATAAAGCCTGAAAGACCACCGGAGATCATCCCACATGGAGTGGTCACCACCTCGACGTTCGTCTCGATACAGCAGACGCAACATCACCAAAAGGAGCCACGGCAAAATCCCTAGTTCCAAACCTCGACGGTTCATCAGCAACCTAGAGACAACCACGACATTCGTCTCGATACAGAGGACGCAATGCCAGCAAACGAAGCAAAGGCCAAATTCCTAGCTTCAGGGTTTTAACGGCAAGTCATATAAAGCCTGAAAGACTATCGGAGATCATCCCACACCAGCGCGGAGTGGTTATGACTCATCGGGGCTCTCCAAAATGAGCCTAACCTCAAGTAAAAAGCGGCATGGCAAATAACCAGCGCTTGCTCTTCCGACGGTCAAACTGCCAAGGAGGATTGCTTGAAGACGTCTTGTCCAGCCCCCGAAGGGATCAGAGACACGGCAGTCTTAGGGCTACTCGAACAGCACGATTGCCTATCGAGGACTATATCAGCTTATGCGACGGTACGATGGCCAAAACTCTAAGTACCACCAACCTTAACGGGCTTCTGTCGTAAAGAGCAGAGGTTAAATGCGACGTTAAGATGTTCTTGCGAGAAACGTTCGATTCGTCTCGACTTGTGAAAAATTGTCGGGGCGGCTCGACTCGTGAGATAAAGCCTTAGGCAGTGGGCATAAAAGAAGCCTGTTTCCTAAGTATTAGGACCCTGCAAGTTGGCCCAAAACGGTCTCTTGCATACCATCCACGGGTCTCACTCTCCAACATCGAACTTCGACAAGGAGGGAAACAACCGCTTACAAGTTCTCTCGACTCGTAAGAGGGAAAAATTCTCTTGTAGGATCCTTACGACTTACAAGAGAAAACCACACTTAGGAATCCTCACGACTCCTAAGGAGAAAACCCACCTACGATATCCTCTCGATCCGTAGGGAGAAAAGTCTCTATGAGACCCTCACGACTCATAGAGTTGAAAAGTCTTAGGCAGCAGATTTGAACCTGCGGCCTAAGCCCTCGCTATCTCGTGAAGAAATCAAGAAGCTTACTCTATTACCTGCTAATTGTGACAACATGCTGAGAAAGAGGAAAAGTAACAGAAAAAGCATCCGATTTACATTTGATCAAGCGTTCAAAACACATTCATTCATGCATGGGCAAAAAGACCCAGGACAAAAGATATATAATAAAAACAAGCTGGGGCAGAAAAAAAATTCCATTAATATTGCCCGAAGTTCTTACAGTCATAAAAACAATAAATGAAAGTTACAATGGAATAACCTCAGATCCAGGGCATGGATTGAGGAATTCAAAAGCGACCCTATCTATGACTTTCCGAGCCTCGCGGACCATCCTAGTGTGCTTCCTTTCGCGAGCACAAGCGTCAGGGTCCCTTCCGATGTCTTCCACCCTCCGATAAGCAGCGAGTATGGCAGACTGTTGAAAGACCTTGTGCAAGAGGTCGATAAGACTGTCTCGCCGTCTCTTCGAGATAAAGTTCAATAGGTACACAGAATGCACCTTGTCCTCAGTGGCATCCAACGCCTTAAGCGGCACACCGGAACAGAATAGGGGAAGCGCTTCCCTGATAGCTCCCACGATAAGTTTAAGAAGAAAGGAACGTCGGGGATGCAGTGGACCGTTGTATGCGTCGAAGCGACTCATTATTTCAGCACACTCCTCGTTTGTGAACTCCCGATTTTGAGAGCGGCCAAGTCGGCGGATGCCCTCATGAGAGATGATCTCGTTAAGAGCATACATGTGGGCGTTCATTGTTCCTGTGAAAGAGTATCAACAGAATTATCAGAAAGACTGATTAAGCAAAACGATATAATGCACTGAGGAATAAAATGCCATCTTTAAGTTCCAAGATCCATGAAGAATTCTTAAGAGTTCTTCTATATGATTTAGGAGGAGCAAACCTCCATTAATGAATTAAGAAAATCCAAGGAAAATATTTCAGAGAGCAGAGCTCTATGGAACCCTAGTAGGGTCTCCTTTAGTTCTCTTTAGATCCCTTTAAGACCTGTAGAGCAAAGCTCTGCTAAGTGAAACCCTAAATAGATTTTCTTTAGATCAGGGATCTATTAAGAGCGACGCTCTATCAATGAAAATTAATTTAATTTAATTTAATCCAAATTAAAATTTTCACCTAAAAGTTTTAAGAATTTAACTCTTAAAGTTTTTGAAAATAAAGAGCAGCGCTCTGAGTTCTGAAAGTAAAATTTTAGAAATGAGAATCATCTAAGAGACCAAAGCTCCTATTTATAGGCATCAAGTGTCCTTTCAGCTTCCAAAGGATGGCGCGACGGTTCGGAGTCTGCCACCGCTGCGCTCACGTTAGGAGGCCGTGTAAGCGCAACGGTGGGGGGGCATCTGTTTACCCAAATCAGAGCAAAGCTCTGTTCAAATTCTAAGGTGGAAAAAGAAGCAATGCTTCTGTTTTTTTCCAATCAGGGCAAACCTCTGTCTTAAAAAAAAAAAATTCGCGCGCTGCGCGACACGTGTCCCCGCAGCGCAACTGCACGCTGCGCGACACGTGTCTGCGCAGCGCGCTGCGCAGCACACACAAAAAAAATTCAGTTGCGCGACACGTGTCACGCGCTGGGGCATTTGCACCAAACAGAATTAAAATTTTAAAGAAATCTTTCTGTTCTTATTAAAACAATAAGATTTTCTTCTGTAAAACAGAAACCTTTGGATCAAAGATCCAACGGTGGGGAAAATTCCCCAAATCACTCAGAGAATGATCTCTTTAATAAACTTTAACTAATTTATGGGCACTATAAAAAGGACCCTAGACCTCAATTCAAAGGCATTAACATCTTGCTAAAAAAAAGAGAGAAGAGAACTCTTGAGAACTCTTGAAGAATAAAAAAAAAGGTAAAAACCTTTAAAAGAAGAGAAAATTCTCTTATGAACAAGATCATGGATCTTCAACAGTAAATAAATAAATAAATAAATAAATAAATAAATAAAATAGTGCCTTGCACTTGTTTTATGAACCATCGGTTCTTGAACCAAAAAGGTTTTTAAATTAATAGTGCTTTGCACTTTCATGAACCTTTGGTTCTCTGATATAAGAAAAACAAGAAGAATTTGTTTTTTCTTAGATCTAAATCAAATAGTGCCTTGCACTTGTTTTATGAACCATCGGTTCTTGAACCTAAAAGGTTCTTAAATTAATAGTGCTTTGCACTTTTATGAACCTTTGGTTCTCTGAGATAAGAAAAACAAGAAAAAACTTGTTTTTTCTTAGATCTAAATCAAATAGTGCTTTGCACTTCTTTTATGAACCATCGGTTCTTGAATCTAAATGATTCTCGAATTAACAGTTCTTTGCACAAATGCAATGCATTACTTAAAGGGCCAGGCCCAAATCAAAATAACCTGACAGGCCAAAATAAATTGCAAGGCAATAAATGGACAGAGCCCAAGCAAAATAGATGCTCTGCATCATTTATAAAAGGGCAGAGCCCAAACAAAATAGATGCTCTGCATCATTTATAAAAGGGCAGAGCCCAAACAAAACAAAAATAAGGCAATGCATTATTTAAAAAGGGGCAAAGCCCTAACTCAGGCCTAATTGGCCAAAGACAAATAAAAATGTTGAACATTCAACTGGACTTAGCCCAGTCAGGACCATAAGTCCTCATATTAAATTGACTGAGCACGGCTGCTCCCTAAATGAATTTACATCCGGTTCGAGGGTACATCTCCGAACTCCTCTGACACCTATCGTTGTAATCCTTCAATGACGTCAGAGAGGTGACGGGTCCCAACGACCACACATGAATATGGACTGCGGGGTCCTTAAACTCGTGGACCGAAACGTCCCTAAACTAATATTGGACCGAAACGTCCTTAAACTAATATCGGACCGAAACGTCCCTAAACTAATATCGGACCACCACGTCCCTAAACTGGCACAATAGAGCCCAAATGCTCTTTTGTCGCATCTAAACGGTCCCGTTAAGTTGATCTTAGTCTCAAACTGGACTAACGTATTCTTAACAAACGTTTGAGTCGATCTTAGCCTCAAAAATGGCTAACGTATCCTCCAAACAGACTTTAGTCCCAAATTGGACTATGAATCTCCCAAACTGGAACAATAGAGCCCAAACGCTCTTTTGTCGGATCTAAACGATCACGTTAAGTTGATCTTAGTCTCAAACAGTACTATCGTATCCTTAACGAACGTTTAAGTTGATCTTAGCCGCAACGCGACTAATGCATCCTTAAACTAAAAACACCAAACCCAAATCTAAGTAAATACGGATTTGGACTAATCCACGTCCTACGGGCAACGGCATTACTCAGTCTCCGTATACAATCCACGGGCAACCACGAACAAAACAAACACCCACGACACGAAGTGAAATTCTGAAGAAGGAGAAAGTTGTTACCGCGACGCGGTAGCGTAATTAACTGCAGGGGCTTGCGCCTGCAGGGAAGAGCGTCCCCACAATCAAAAATCCCTCAAGCGAGGGGGAATATGACGAAGTCTGCTACATCGGCCGCATTCGTCTAAACCTCCGATACAAGGTGCCATAAATCAACTTGGTATCTTCGGAGAGGTAGACGGATAAAACCAAATAGCATCTGCCTCGAATCTCAGCGTCAGGACATCGCGGTCCTGTGCGCCGCCTTTCGGAGGGGAACAGACACGTGATGGTTAAATCTGAAGCATAAATAAACGCTGAGAAAATGACTCAATTAGGGGTCACGTGCTCACACGTGACCAAGGGTCACGTGTCAGCACGTGACTGGCTTCGAAAGCCTTACAGTTTAATAAAATTAAATTCTAAAGCTTCTAAATATTTCCAAATGGAAAAGAATTATGGGGACCGTTGGATTAAAGATCCAAGGGTGATTAAAAATCACCAATTTATGGAAAAAAATCTTAGAGAAGGAAAGATTTCCCCTAAATCTCACCGAAAATAACAAACAGAATATCTTTGGATTTAAAATCCAACGGTGAATAAAATTCATTGTGTGATCTAAAGGATCATATTAATTATGAAATCAATTAAAATCTTTCAATGAAAGATTCACAAAAAAAATTGATTCTTTTCTTTCTCCTATAAATAGGAGCCAAGAAGAGAAGAGAAGGGATCTACCTTTTTGGAGAGAAGAACGGAGAGAGGAGAATTTAATTCTCAAGAGAGAAGAAAAGAAAGGAGAATTTAATTCTCAACAAAGAAAACCCTAGGTGAGAAAAGAAAGGGAATCAAAACTTCAATAAAGAGAATTTAATTCTTAATCTAAGAGTTTAACTCTTCTACAAGAACTTAGTTCTTCCTCTAGTTGAAGATCTGCAGAAGCACATCTTCCCATAGGTTGAGAATTTAATTCTCATCGGGTTGAGATCCTGCCATGTAGATCCGAAACTTTGGGGGGAATTGAGTTTAGAGAATTTAATTCTCCCAAAACAAAACTAGGGTTCAACCCTATATGAGAATTTAATTCTCCTGAAAATATAGGAATTTAATTCCGTCAAGATGGACAGAACTAGGGTTTAACCCTATATAAGAATTTAATTATTTTACATATATAGGAATTTAATTTCTCCAAAACAAAATTAGGGTTTAACCCTATAGAGAATTTAATTCTCGAAATAAAATAAAGGGACTAAAGAGATCTCTGTGCATGCAAAGAACTTGGGTCACGTGTCCCCACGTGACCCCTGAAAATATTCTCCGAAATGAGAAGGAAAGAGCTCAGAGGCAACGCCTCACGTGCTCCACGTGACCCCCGAAACACAGAAAGAAAAAGTAAAAGAAATAAAGGCCTTGGGCGCTCTCACGTGCTCCCACGTGACCCCTTGGCGGACGCTTTAATGATCAGTGCATGAATCCTCCTCACGTGCCAGCACGTGATGCTCCAAAATAAAATATAAAAAGTGTTTAACACTTAATTGCAGAACGAAGAAAAGGAATCTGGTCCCACCTTTGGGCGCCCTCACGTGTCCACACGTGACCCCTCTTTCTTTAGTGTTTAACACTAATTTGGGGATTATATTTTCAGTGTTTAACACTGATTGTTTCTAGTGTTTAACACTAAATTGAAGATTATATTTTCAGTGTTTAACACTGATTGTCTTTTAGTGTTTAACACTAATTTGAGAGTTCTACCTCCAATGTTTAACACTGTTGTTCTCTAGTGTTTAACACTACTTTTAGCCAAATTGGCTAATTTTCCAGAGGCAAAAGTCCCTCCTCCAAATGAATCTCAAAATTGAAGGAATCAAAGACAAAATGTTGTCAGAGCTCCCAAACCTCTGTTTAGCACTGCTGAATGATGAGGGGCTGAACCCAAACAAATGTCTAATGGCCCAAAGGGCCATTTTTTCAAACATAATTGGACTTAGCCCAAACTGGCCATAAGTCCTCAAATCATCTTGAACCGAGCACATCTGTTCTTTCAACCAACTCATTGGTTCAAGGGTACATCTTTGAACTCCTCTGATATTTGTCGTTGTAATCCTTCTACGTCTTTAGAGAGGTGATGGGTCCCGACAGCCATACATTTTATGGACCACTATGTCCTTAAACTGGTATTGGACCACTATGTCCTTAAACTGGTATTGGACCACCATGTCCTTAAACTGGTAATCGACTGCAATGTCTCTAAACTAAACAATTGAGTCCAAATGCTCTTTTGTTGGATCTAAATGATCCCGTTAAGTTGATCTTAGTCAAAAATTAGACTTACGTATCCTTAACAAACGTTTAAGTTGATCTTAGTCTTAAATGAGACTAACGTATCCTTAAACCCAAACCCAAACCCAAATCTAAGAAAATACGGATTTGGACTAATCCACGTCCTACGGGCGACAACATAAATTAGTCTCCGTATACAATCCACGGGCAACCACAAACAAAACAAACACCCACGACACGAAGTGACCATTTGGAGAAGGAGAAAGTTGTTACCGCGGTGCGGTAGCGTAATTAACTACAGGGGCTTGCGCCTGCAGGGAAGAGCGTCCCCGCAATCAAAAACCCCTCAAACGAAGGGGATTCTGACGAAGTCTGCTACATCGGCCGCATCCATTTAAACCTTCGATACATGGTGCCATAAATCAACTTGGCATCTTCGGAGAGGCGGACGGATAGCACCAATTAGCATCTGCCCCGAATATCATGCAAGACAGTCCGTCTTGCGCGTCTTTCGGAGGGGAACAGGGCTCAGTGGGTCGTCATGTCTGCCTTCGCTGATGGGTGTGGTGCTGATCAATGGGTGGCTACTCCTTGTGAAGATCTCCGCTTTGCCATAGTGGAGAAGGCAGAGAGGGAGTTAGAGAATTTTTCCATAGTTTTGTGAATCCCTGTACTTTTGATCCCATGTATGGTGATCTATTTCCTGTAGAATAAAATGTTCAACTAAATGCTTTCTTTTTGTCGTTGAACACTTGTTCTTACTCTGATGTGTGCATGCGCGTATATGAATGAGCCTGATTTCACACATATCTGTAAATGAAACTTAAACCGGTGTAAACAGGAACAAATAGCTCTTGGCCGAAGAATTTGGCGGGAACAAATGCCCCCCACTACTTTGCCCACGTAAGTATATACGTGGGTGAAGTAGTGCAGAGTTATGCATGGCCATAGGATTGAGGGCTTAGGAGACAAGTTTAGGGTCCTTGTAACCTAAGACTTTCCCCATCTTCATGAGTCGTAAGGGTCTCAAGAAGGTTTTTTTTCTCTACGAGTCGAGAGGATCCCATAGATGTATTTTCTCCCTAGGAATCGTGAAGATTCCTAGGTGTGTATTTTCTCTTGAGAGTCATAAGGATCTCACAAGAGAATTTTCTCCCTTACAAGTCGAGAGGACTCGTAAGTGGTTGTTTCCCTTCTTGTCGATATCCGACTTGGGAGAGTGTGGCCCGTGGATAGTATACAATAGTCCATCTTGGACCTCCTTGCAGGGCAGCGATGGTTTAGGAAACAGGTTCAGGTCTGCCGCCTAAGACTTTTCAACTTTATGAGCCGTGAGGGTCTCATAAAGACTTTTCTCCTTAAGAGTCAAGAGGATCCCGTAGGTGTATTTTCTTCTTAGGAGTCGTGGGGATTCCTAAGTGCGTATTTTCTGTTGAGAGTCGTAAGGATTTTACAAGAGAATTTTCTCCTTTACAAGTCGAGAGGACTCGTAAGTGGTTGGTGAGTTGACTTGTTTCCGAGTCGAAACATTGCTTCGACGGGGAAGTTGTTGGCTGACTTGTTTCCGAGACGGAGGTCATTTGCTAACGTGTTTCCGAGACGGAGGTCACTGGCTGACGTGTTTCCGAGACGGAGGTCACTGGCTGACGTGTTTCCGAGACGGAGATCATTGGCTGACGTGTTTTCGAGACGGGGGTCATTTGCTGACGTGTTTCCGAGACAGAGGTCACTGGCTAACATATTTCCGAGACGGAGGTCACTGGCTGACGTGTTTCCGAGACGGAGGTCATTGGCTGACGTATTTTCGAGACAGAGGTAATTTGCTGACGTGTTTCCGATACGGAGGTCACTTGCTGACGTGTTTCCGAGACGGAGGTCACTTGCTGACGTATTTCCGAGACGGAGGTCACTTGCTGACGTATTTCCGAGACGGAGGTCACCGACTGACGTGTTTTCAAGACGGAGGTCATTGGCTGACGTATTTCCGAGACGGAGATCATTTGCTGACGTATTTCTGAGACGGAGGTCATCGGCTGACGTGTTTCCGAGACGGAGGTCACTGGCTGACGTGTTTCCGAGACGGAGGTCATTTGCTGACGTGACCCGCTTTCTGCGGTGTCGGGTTGACATGCTCCGCTTTCTGCGGTGTCGGGGCTGACTCTAGGTTGTTTGTGAACCGTAGAGTCTTGGAACTGGGGATTTTGTCGTGGCTCCGATTAGTGGTGTCGCGTCCGTGCTCTGCTGGCATGAGGAGGAACGCCGTTGCTGGTCTTCTGGGATGCAAATGTTGTTGTCGAGATCTGACTTTCTCTTTGACAGAGTTTGTTGGGACATATGGTACCATTTTCGTTTATACCCATGGATTGTATACAGGGGTCAGTATGGACTTACCTGCAGGGCAAAAGTTTCATTCTTTCATCATTTTTTTTATTTCTTTCCGCGATACTCTATCATTTCAGCTTTTTATATCACGAAAGTCGCGATTGCCCAATCATTTCGGCTATTTTTCGCGGTGCCCAATCATTTCGGCTATTTTTCTTTTTCTTTACTCGCTGCTTTTTATTGCGAGTTGCCCAAACATTTCGGCTATTTTTATATGCATATATTTTACTCGCCGATTTTTGTTGCGAGTTGCCCCGTTATTTTGGCTATTTCATATGCATTTTTGGCTCGCCGATTTTGTTGGGAGTATGGTACTCAAGACCAGATACCAATCTTAGTATCAGCATCGCTGCGACTGGAATATTGCCAGGAGCGAATCATCATTTGCCTTGAAAGGACATGGAATTTGATACCGATTTAGGCATCAGCATCGCTACCACTGGGTTATTTCCAAGAACGAATCATCATTTGCCTATATCGATTTGAACAAAGGTGGCTTAGCAAACAGGGTTAGGATCCTGTCGACTAAGGCTTTTGACTTCATGAGCCGTAAGGGTCTCCAGAAGGTGTTTCTCCCTACAAGTCGTGAGGATCTCGTAGATGCGTTTTCTCCTTAGGAATCGTGAGAATTCCTAAGTGTGTGTCCTCTTATAAGTCGTAAGGATCTTACAAGAGTGTTTTCTCCTTATAAGTCGAGAGGACTTACAAGTGGTGTTCACCACATGAGAACATTTCGCACCATTGGTGGAATTTAGTGGGGGAACATTTATTTATGCCCGTGGATTGTATACAAGGGTCGATATTGAACCGCTTGTAGGGAAGTATGGGAAATGTGATGGCTTAACAACATTTTCAGATCCCTGTAGCTTAAGGCTTTTGAATCTTATGAGCCGTGAGGGTCTCATAAAAGGTTTCTCCTTACGAGTCGTGAGGATCTCGTAAGTGTAATTTCTCCTAAGGAATCATGGGGATCCCTAAGTGTTCGCTCCCTTGTGAGTCGTAAGGATCTCATGCAGGTATTTTCTCCTTACAGGGTCGAGAGGGCCCTGCAAGTGTACATGAACGAATTTTGTTTACGAGTCTACACTCTTTCGGGTTTTCACAAACTCGCCGGTAGCCCTGCTGTTTTTACTCACGGAGCCCTTTCGGGTTTTCATCCATTCCCATTTCGCTTGTGGACGTACCGTTTTCCTTTTATTTTTATTTTTTATTTTTTTTGCCACATCAGCCTGAGGATGTTGCGGTTTGTAGTAGTTTAAGAACGTTTCGGTCCGTAGCTAATTTCAGGACATCTCGGTCCCTTTTTAGTTTAGGGACATTTCGGTCCATCATTAGTTTTAGGACGTTTTGGTCCGTTACTAGTTTAAGGACGTTTCGGCCCGTCATTAGTTTTAGGACTTTCGGTCCGTTGTTAGTTTAAGAACGTTTCGGTCCGTTGCTAGTTTCATGACATCTCGGTCCCTTGTTAGTTTAGGGACGTTTCGGTCCAGAGCGATTTTGAGGCAAGTTTTCGCTGGATGCTACTTATAGAGTTTGGGCTGGGGAAGATAGCGAGCGGACATAGGCGTCATCATCTATCATTAACCTAGGTCCTGACTCGTCAGGCGCAGTATTTTTTCAGGAACCAGCCATTTATTGGCCGGAAGGATATTTCGCCATGCATATCCATGAGCAAGTAAGCCCCACCTTGGTAGACTTTGTCTGATGTACGGGCACTCATAGTTCGGCTCGAATTTCCCCCGTTTGGCACGATTAGGGATCATAGGTCTCTTGACCACTAGAACAAGTTCACGTTTGCGAAATGTCCTCGGCCTAGTCAATCTCTCGTATGAACGCGTCATCTTTTCTTTGTAAGCCTCTAGGTTCTGCTGCGCCATGAGACGAGTTTCATCGAGGGCGTCGAGCTCCTCAAGCCGAAGAGGAGCATTCTCTTCCTCCGTTAACTTGTAATGAACCGCCACTCGTAGAGAGGGTAGCTCTATCTCCAAGGGAAGTACTGCTTCACCGCCGAATACCAATGCATACGGCGTCGTGTTTGTAGCCGTTTTGAACGTAGTCCGATACGCCCAGAGAGGTTCATGCAGTCTTTCATGCCAATCCTTTTTATTTTTAGACACCGTCATCTTTATGATCTTTGTCAAGGTTTTGTTGAAAGCCTCAGCTAGACCGTTAGCTCGGGGATTGTATACCGAAGAGTACTCTAGTCTATATTATGCTGCTGAGCGAAGCGGTTGATTTTGTGACTTCTGTAGGCCGGTCCGTTATCGGAGATAATCCGTCGCGAAGTGCCGAATCGATAAATGACGTGTGTGTTGAAGAAATGGAGAATATTCTCCGTCTACACTTCTCTTAGCGGTACTGCTTCTGCCCACTTAGAAAAATAATCGGTTGTCTCCAATATGAACCGATGTCCTCTGGATGACGCTGGTTCGATGGGCCCAATTATGTTCGTTCCCCACATTTCGAACGGCCGGCTAGCCACTGTTGGGTGTAGCGGATTTGGATGCTGGTGGATGAAGTCTCCATGGATTTGGCACGAGTGGCACTGCTTTGCGTATTCGAGGCAGTCCTGGATCATCGTGGGCCAATAGTAGCCCATCCTTTTGATCTTCAGCTTCATCTTTGGCCCGGCTTGATAAGAACCGCAGAGTCCGTCATGAGTGTCTTGGACGACTCTCATTGCTTCTTCTGGCCCTAGGCATCTCAGCCATAGAGAGTCAAACGATCTCTTATATAGAGTATCATTGACGAAGGCGAAAGACAGCTCGTTTCATGAGCTAATGTCTTAAGGATGCATCTTCATGTGTTCGACGGGATTTGAAGTAGTTTATAAAGACTTCTCTCCAATCGTTAACCTTTTCTTGGTCCTCTATTTGTAGGGTCGTTTGCTTGGTCGCTTCCTTTTCTTTAGACGACTCCGGATATATTTTTGCTGGTACAAGAACCCGACGGTTTTGCACAACGATCCTTACGTCATCGAGGTTTTCGTCAACCAGTTCTTTGGCGAGTTTGGCTAATGCATCCGCCTTGCTATTTTCTGTACGCGGTATGCTTTTCAGAATATAGGAAAAGATTTGAGTCAGCAATTGTTGCACTCTCTTGCCGTACTTCACCAACTCTGGTTTGCACGTTTGATAGTCACCGTTTACTTGACTAACGACCAACTGGGAGTCTCTGTATATGAGGAGGTCTTCGATTCCCATGTCGATAGCGATCTCAAGACCTGCTATCAAGGCCTCATATTCCACTTCATTATTTGTTCTCGGCTCTGTTAAGGAAAAGGCAAAGCGCATTATCCCTCCTTGCGGAGTCACGAAGATAAGGCCTACCCCCGATTTGATTATAGGGGTGGTGTGCTTTCTCTTCTTCATTCAAGATGCCCCATCGAAGTAGAGTTCACATCGAGTATCACTCCCTCCTTTCTCCCTGTCGATCGTGTCAAACGCGTGCTCGTCCGGCAATTCACAATTTAGGGGTGAGTCGGCAGGTATCAGATGCTCAGCGAGGATGTCGACGATGGCCTGGCCTTTCACTGCCTTGAGAGGTCAGTATGTTATCGAGAATTCCATTAAGAGTAGAGCTCATTTAGCAAGACGCCCCTTTAGTATGGCTCTCGACATCAAATATTTGAGAGGATCCACCTTTGATATGAGATAAACCTTATGCGGCAAAGCATAATGCCGAAGCTTCGTTATCGTGAAGATTAACGCCAGGCAATGTTTTTCGATGGGGGGTAGCTGTTTTCTGCCCCCAGGAGAACCCGACTCAAATATTAGATGGCTCTCTCTTTCCCTTGATCATTCTCCTGTGCCCATAGCGCGCCAAAAGAACCTTCAAGGGCTGTTGAATATAGGATGAGGGGCTTTCCCTTGACTGGGGCGGTCAGTACCGGCGGATTCTGCAGGTATTGCTTGATTTCGTCAAGTGCACCCTGGCATTTACGATCCCAAACGAACGGGGCCCCTTTCTTCACCAGGTGACTGTAGGGACGACATTTGCCGAAGAGGTTAGCTATGAACTGCCGGATATATGTGAGCTTTCCTTGGAGAGACCGTAGTTGTTTGAGAGTTCTTGGAGAAGGCATTTCCATAATCGCATCTTTGACGGGTCTATTTCGATGCCCCGGTGTCAGATGATGAACCCCAGGAATTTGCCCGAGGAAACTCCAAACGCGCATTTGAGAGGATTCATCTTTAGATTGTATTTCCGGAGACGCTGGAACACTATTTTCAAATGCTCCCAGTGTTCCTCATATGATTTGCTTTTCACCACGAGGTTATCGATATAGCATTCGACGATTTCATGTATGAGATCATCGAAAATCTTCGTCATGGCCCTTTGATAGGTAGCGTTAGCATTCTTCAGACTGAAAGTCATCACTTTGTAGTAGAATATGCCCAGAGGAGTCCGGAAAGCGGTATACTTCTGGTCTTCGGGATGCATCTTTATTTGATTGTACCCCGATGATCCGTCCATGAATGAGAAAACTTTATGAGTGGACGTGTTGTCTATCATCAGCTCGGTAACCGGTACGGGAAAATCATCCTTCGGACAGACTTTGTTGAGGTCCCGAAAGTCCATACAAATGCGCACCGTCCCATTTTTCCTTCATCACTGGGATAATGTTGGCGATCCAGTCGGGGTATTGAACTTCTCAGATGAAGCCGGAGTCGATTAGCTTCTTAACATCGGCATTGATGCTCATTTAAAGTTCGAGCCACATTCTTCTTGGTGCTTATTTAACCGGCTTGACGTCCGGAGATATCGCCAATTTATGCACAGCTATTTCTGGATCTAGCCCCGGCATCTCGGAATAGTTCCATGCGAAGCAGTCTTTATACTGCATGAGCACATCTTTTAGCGTAGCCACTTGCTCTTTAGACAGTAGCTCACTGACGAACGTTGGCTGTGGGTCGTTTGTCGTCCCCAAGTCGATTTTCCTTAGGTTGTCTGCAGTAGTATGTATTCCATCTTCTAACTCTTTTGGCGCTGGTGGAAATTCTGAGATCAATTCCTCTTCATCCTCATTTTCGAAGCACCAGGAGAGTTCATCTGTATTCTTGGGCACTCCGTCTTCTGACAGCGTTATCACGTGACAGGTACGAGATCGTTTCCAAGACCGATGTTGATTTGGTTCTACTCTCGCTATATACATTGCTTTTGGCACATGCTTTTGCGGTGGGGCTACCTTCCAACTGTTGGATAAAGCGAATCTGTCGAGTTGATATTGGTCTTTAACCCAGTTTTTGAAGGTGAAGCAGTCTTCAAGAGGATGTCCTCTCGCTCGATGATAGGAACAATAATCCGGATGATGAACTTCGCTTGCTTGATCGGGGTGTTTGGACTCTGGGAGCGTAATCATTTGATATTTCACGACGAGGTCGAAGATCTTCCTTATTTTGTCTCAAAGGAAAGAATATGCTCGATCCATCTTTTTCATAAGAGACAGATTCCGGCTGACCTTTTCTTGATCACGTGGCCTTTTGGATCCGTTTTTCCACTGTCGAACGTTTTTTCCATTCTTTGACTTATTTTTGCCTCTGCGTCGCGCCTTTTTCTTGTCTTGGGAATGCATGGCGGGCTGACGGCGAAGGGCATCATCATCCTCCGTGACCTGCTGAAGGAGGCGTTGCGTCTTGGCCTTTTCATAAATGGACATTTCGTAGCATAGGTCATCCCGAACCCTTTGACCTGCTTCTCTTATTAGCTTGTCAATTTGTTCTTCAAACGACATACTCGGCATTTTTATGACGGGACCTTGTTTTGGTTCAGCGTCAGCATCCCCTTCTTCATCGAGATCATTTATGACATAGCAGTCATGAAAATGATCCCGTTTCTTGGACTGGACATATCCAATCCCAATCGTCTCCATTTTTCCGTTGGGAAATTTTCGCTGAGTTCCGGGGACGTTCCAAATCCTGTTGAAGAACCGAGCTTGTCGAGGAGTCTGTTTGAAAGGTACGTCTTGGCATCTTAATAACCTTTTCAATCCCTCGGTTTAATACCTGGGCAGACGAATAGGTTGGGGCCTGTCGAGCGCATGATTGACACCATGCCAGACTTCTCTTTCGACTTTAGTCTCCGTGGATCGATAGAATAGGATCGTCTTTTCACCTTTTCTCCTGGGAAGGACGTAGAACGTCTGCAACTCTTGCACACAACTTGTCTCCGGCGCATCAAGCTCTCTGTAGTGCCGCCACGGAACCATGGCGATTTGCAAACTCCAGTCAACTCCAACGAAGGTTTGCATCGACGGGCGGACGGAGAATACGGCGTTGGTTTCATCTTCGGAGTCGCTGCCAAAGACCAAAATCGGAGCGGAGGGTCCGGGTTTATCATTCCGCTTCTGAGGCTATTCCGAATAGACTATTCTTTCATCCTCTTCGGTATCGCTTCCAAAGGTAGGAATGGGAGTGACAGGCTTCTGTTTAAGCTTTAGCTTATGTCACTTCTCCATAATTTCGAAGTCTAGTAGGAAGTACTTGGTGTCTTCATATTTTCTGACTTCGTTCACAGAGAATGGGTTTAGCTCTCCCATCACGGTGTACTCGAGACCATCTTTGAAATACTTTATACATTGATGTTGTGTAGAAGGGATGATATTGTATTCGTATAACCAAGGCCGACCAAGTAGAGCGTTGTAGCAAGTCCTAGCGTCGATGACATGAAATTTGATGTCTGTGACGAGAAGCCCAAAGCGCAATGTCAGTATCACGGACGCGAGCGTCTGCGATGACTGCGAATCAAATCCAGAGATAGTAATTTTATCTCGGGCTAAATGCTGAATGCTCATGCAGATTTTTTTTAGCACCCGCACGTTGAGAAGGTTGACAGAGGACCCGTTGTCAACAAGTATTTTTCCTATTTTGATATCATGGCAGTATCCAGTAACATATAAAGGACAGTTGTGGTCGCACGTACCAAGGAGAAGATCCTCGTCGTTAAATGTAATGTTAGCCGTGTGGACTTCTGCCAGCTCATCTTGCATTTTCTTCTCTGCGATGAAGGACTGGAACTGATCGGGCTCTTGTAACGCCTTGACCAAGGAATCCCGTGCTTCTTTAGAAAGAAAGAGGGCATCCAGTATGCTTAGTTGTGAGGGTATCTTCCTCAAATGCGCTAGGATATTGTAATCCACCTTACTTTTCTTAGGCGGGTCCTTAGCTGCGAGCTCTTTGACGACCCCATCATTGAGGGCAATCTCCTCATGGATTTTCTCCTTCCCCTTGTCTTTTCTTTCAAACCTTTGTTTGAAGGTCCAAGATTCTTTTCAAGCAACGTACGATTACACAGCTGAATGTTCTCGCAGTTCTTCATTTCTTCTTCTCTTCCAGAGGTAGATTCTTTAAAGAGGGGGTCAAGGGCCATTTCTTCGTCAGAATCGCTCCCACGGGTGAGAACTTGCGATCCCCTGGTATCAACCATGTGACAGTTGCCGGCAGCTCTTTCATGCCCATCTGTCGTGCTTCTCTGCTCCCGACGAGCTTTGCGCTAACCACTTGAAATGTTGTCGGTGTGCAATGTATCCTTGCCACCATTTTTTGAAGGTATTGCACTCTTCGGTAGGATGTGTAATCCTCCGATGGTATAAGCAGTAGCTAGGATGCCCATCTGCTTCGTCAAGGTGTATGCTGCCAGGAGTATTTCCTTTAAAAGATGGCAGCTTCATTCCCATTGACATGGCCTTAGCGAACCGTTTCCTCGTCTTAAGCCTGGTTATGTCTGCCGCGGGCGTGTTTTGATCTGGTTGGAGTACTTCAACCTTTTCATCTTGTCGCCACGTTTGGATTTTTCGAATATGCCCATTTCGCACTCTCGATCAGCTTTGCTCCTCTAACAGGTCTCGTTCAGCAACATGTCAATCATCTCGTCTGACAGTTCCAAGAGTTCCGGTTCTTAGATCTGCCACCAGTTTCTCTGCCTCAGGAGCTCCTTTGCCCTTTATTGACGAGTGAGAGATCATGTGGCAACTCGCTACATAATCCTCGGGCTCTTCTGATGAATCGTCTCCTTCATCAGCGTCGTCGTCTTTATTCTCAAGAACATGCTTGAAGAATTTGTCCAATGTAATTGGGATCCATGCCCTCTGGTTATATTCTTCCAGTGCATCGATATATTTCTGCAACCTTGTACAGTTGTCATCGGGTTGGACTGGCTTCTTAGCCTTTTTCTTTTTCTTTGAAGACTTCAGAGGTTTGGCCTGAAGGTTTTGCCCACTATCACCAACTTTCAGCGTTGGGCGCGGCTTCAGCATCCCCTCAATAATCTCAGGCTCCAGCGGGCTCTTCCACTTGATCGCCGGACATGCTTGAAGGTCCTTCAGCATTCTTTTAGTCTTACCTGAAAGGGCCACCTCCCATGGGGCTTCCTCTATAAGTGAGCATGATGCCCCCGGCATGTCCACCATTTTAGGAGCATGCGGTTGTGGCGGGTTCACCCTCCAGTTTTCGGACAGCGTGAACTTGTCCTGTTGGTACTGGTCTTCGATCCAACTTTTGAAGATATAACAATCTTCGATTGGGTGGCTCGATATTTGGTGGTAAGGACAATAATTAGGGTTGTTAACGTCGCCTGATTGCGTTAGGCGTCTTGGCTCTGGCAGAGTGATGAGCCTGTTGCGCAGCGCTAGCTCGAATAATCTCTTCGTCTTATCCAGAGGGAACGAGTAAGGGCGTCTCATCTTTTCACCAAGTGATCGCTGTTTATCGTTTTGGTGAGCGACCGGCTTCGGGCCACTCGGTTGTTGCTGAGCATTGGCGACGAAGGTCGCTTTCCCTTTCCCCTTTTCATTTCGAGGATCCGTCTTTGAGGAGGACGGTCTATGGCCCATCTGGTACATTTAGGCCAGCTTGTCGATCAAGGCCTGGAAGGTGGTCGGCTTGAAAAACATCATGAATTGGGATATAGTCGCTTGCGGATCGAGGGTTCCCACGAACATGCCCACGGCAGGAGTTTCTTCCATGCGCATAGTCACAAATTCGTGATTCGTCAATAATTCGGCGAGGTCGAAAATTCGGATTCGGAGAACTATTCGGAAAAAATCGGCAGGTATTCAAGAAAGATTCGGTAAGTGTTCGGGAAGGATTTCGAGCAAAAAATTAATATAAAATTAATATATAAGACGCTAGATTTTGATTTCGTGAATTATTTGCTGTTTTTTTAATAATTCGCATTTTTTTGAATAATTCGCGAATAATTTGGGAATTATTCGCGAATAATTCGGCAAAAATTCGGCACGTTCGGTGATGGCGAATAATTCGCAGATTTGATCGGCAGTCGCATAATTCGCTAGTTATTCGCGAATTCACCGAATAATTCGCGAATTATGTGACTATGTCTATGCGTTGTTCGCATCTCGACCACGGGTTCTGCCACTGAATTGCATACTGAACCCATGTCTCTTCTGGCTTCACCCTGGCATTGATCAATGTCGTGATCGGGGTGCGTTCGCTGGCGCTCGTGAATCTTTGTGTAAACAGTAGCTCCATTTTTGCAAATATCTTGATAGAGTCATTCGGGAGCTCAAAGTACCATTCGAATGCTGTCTCCGACAAGCTGCCAACAAACTGGCGAAGTAGCAGTTTGTGGTCACCCCTAGTATTACCGCACAGAGCCCTGAATTGAGCAATGTGCTGGTGTGGATTACACGTCCATTTATACACATGGAATTTAGGGATCGTATATCCTGGAGGGTACTTTATTTGATCGTACCAACCCGGATAGGGTCGTCCAGTCTTGACGATTTGGCCGGCCGCTTCGCTCTCCTGATGAGCTCGTATCTGTTGAGCTATATAGTCGTCAAGGGAGGCTTTGGGGATGGTCTCTTCCTTGGCTGCTGATAGAGCCGGAAGAGGGTTTGATGTTTCCCCTCTGTCGTCTTCAAGGGTTATTGGAGGGTCTTCAACTGGAGGATCCGGCTGTATCATCATCCCGACCATATCTTGGAACAAGAGCACCACTTGTTTCATGTTGGCCGCTTGTTTCACGGCCTCTTTGTCTTTATTCTCAAGCATTCTTCGGATGAAATCGGCATCGGTTTCCTGTTCCTGGCACTGCTCCGACGACGTCTCCGGGCTTTCTTTCGGCCCAGTGAGCGTGGCCATCTTCGTTAGCATCTCCTGGAGCTTTTGTTGTTGCTCCTGGGCTTCTGCCACAGATCGGGTGAGTGGTCAATGACCCGTGGAGATACGGCTATCCTCTTTCTAGCCATGTAGATATTGTGTACTACCATGCTCCTACACTTAGGGCGTTTGGATTCAGCACCCTTGAGATTTCTCTGGCCTTCTCCTTTTATGGGCGGACGAAATTGAGGGGGCTGTAATAGGCACCTTTGTAGACGACACCTTCCGTAGCATGGCGGCGGGATGGTCCTCCTCTTGCCGAACTTTCATTTTCTTCTATCGGCGGGAGTAGTCTTTGTCGATCACAGAGTCTTGAACTCTTCGCCAGACCCTGTGGATTTTGGAGGACAGCCGCTGAGCGGGTTGCTCTGGTTTTGCCTTTGTAACGTTCTCCACGGGCGGAGGAGATCTTTTTAGCACGGCGGTCGGAGAGTTCTTGTGCACCCTCCTGAGTGGTTCAAAACTGTTTCCAGTTAGAACAGCAGCGTCAATTTCCACCATAGGAGCTAGTGGGGTCAATCCAGAAGGGGAACTGCCCCCAGCTTTCCTCACTCGGCGCCAGTGGCGATGTCGAGCATGTCTTGCAGACGGAACCGGCTCAGTTACGGGGGTGGCTTCGTCATGCCCCCTGCTTTGAGGAGAGGCTGTTGTTGGTGCCAACCTGTCAAAGACTGACGTCTGTTGAGGAGGAACGTCTAATCTGTCGAAGACCGACTTTTGGTCAGGGGAAGTAGTTTGGACGACTCCACCTGCAGCGGGAGTTAGAACAGCCAGTCTTGCGAAGACCGACCCCTTAGCAGGAGAAGCCCCTATGATGAATTCATTTACCGGAGCTGGAACGCCTATCCGCTTCGGGATAGCTCCTTCGGGTATTGCAGGCTTCTTCACGGGCCCGCTTGAGCTTTGGCCTAGTCTGTTAAAGACCGAGGCGCTAGACTTGGATGACCCGTTGAGAGAGGCCGTGGTAGTGGTAAGCCGATCAAAGACCGATTTTTTCGGAGCTTCCTGTGATGGAACTGGGGTGTTGAACCTCATTTGTGGGAGCATGGTCCCGAAGAACAACCCAGTGGTGGCATGTGTCACCTGTTCTACTGGCATTGCGAAAATGGAGGCCGCTTGAGGCCCATAAGTTACTCCTCCAGATAGGACAGAGCGGGTGTTGTTGTTGCAGTTGGAAGCCATTGACGCCATCTTCTCTTCTGTATGGAGAAAGACACCAAATCTTAGTACCTCGAATCCAGGGGTAACTATATCAAACCGCGATTTGTTCGTGAAACACGACACACGAAGTGTGGAGTGGAAAGAGAAAAAGGTCCCACCGGGCGTGCTGGAATCTGTTCACCGCCGAAAAATACGACCGGGACGTTGGGACGTCTGGCCTGAACTTTGGAAGGAAGATGCTATTTGGTTTTATCCTTCCACCTCTCCGAAGATACCAAGTTAATTTATGACATCGTGTATCGGAGGTTTAGACGGATGCGGTCGTTGTAGCAGACTTCGTCAGATTCCCCCTCGTTGTGAGGGTTTTTGATTGTAGGGACGCTCTTCCCTGCAGGCGCAAGCCCCTGCAGTTAATTACGTTATCGCGTAGCGATAACCACTTTCTCCTGCTCCAGAAGGTCACTTCGTGTCGTATGTGTTTGTTTTGTTTTAGGTTGCCCGTGGATTGTATACAGAGACTAATTTATGTTGTCGCCCGTAGGGTGTGGATTAGTCCAAATCCGTATTTTCTTAGATTTGGATTTGCGTTAGTTTGAGGATTGTTAATCTTGTTTTAGATTAAGATCATCTCAAACGTTTGTTAAGGATACGTTAGTCTAATTTTAGACTAAGATCTACTCAACAGGATTTTCTTTAGTTTATAGGGACATTGCGGTCCGCAATTTAGTTTTTAGGGACGTTGCGGTCCGCAATTTAGTTTTAAGGATATTGCGGTCTGTAATTTAGTTTTAAGGACATTGCGGTCCAAAGGGTTTAGTTTTAAGGACATTACGGCCCACAATTTAGTTTTTAGGGACGTTGCGGTCCGCAATCTAGTTTTAAGGACGTTGCGGTCCACAATTTAGTTTTAAGGACGTTGCGGTCCACAATTTAGTTTTTAGGGACGTTGCGGTCCGCAATTTAGTTTTAAGGACGTTGCGGTCCACTGGGTTGTTGGTTTGGAGGGGTATACTAAGAATTATTGGTTATTAGGACCATTCACCTCTCTGAAGACGTTGAAGAATTACAACGACATGTATCAGATGTGTAAAGAGATGTACCCTTGAATTAAAGAATGTTCATCAAAGATTTGATAACCTTGTTTGGGACTAAGTCCAATTTAGAAGAAGACCTATGGGCTCGGTCGATTTTGGGGTTTGGCCAACCTTGGGCTTAGCCCACTTAGTCTTTATCATTTCCCTTTTTTTTTTATAAAGTGTCAGACACTTGCTAGGACACAGTCCTTTCTCTGTGCACATAATGCTAAACATTTATGTGAATACTGACACCCACTTTCTTTTGTTTTTAATTTATGAGTGTTGAACACTCATCATGGCGATAGGCTCTTCTTGAGGAGCGCAGAGCGCTCTGTGTTAAGTAGTGCCCACGTGAGGGGCACGTGGGGCGCTAGACACTGAGCACCAGCATTTAAACGCTAAGTGTTCTTTTATATTTTGAGCAGCGCCCACGTGAGGAGCACGTGGAACGCTTGGCGCTGAGCGCCAGCATTTTAGTGTTGAGCGCTCTTATTATTTTGAGTAGCGCCCACGTGAAGGGTACGTGGAGTGCTTGGCGCTGAGCGCCAGCATTTGAGTGTTGAGCGCTCCTTATTGAATAGCGCCCACGTGAGGAGCACGTGGAGCGCCAGGCGCTGAGCGCCAGATTTGAGTGCTAAGCACTGGTTTTTTTTTTTTATTTTACCCAATTCAGTTCTCTGAGAATTTGGCCCTCCCTTATGAAAGACTTCGTCTTATACATCTGAGATCTGGGAAAGGAACTAAGTTCTTCTGATGTGAGAGTCAAAATTCTTAGATGTGGAGGAGATGTTGTGATCTCTCTTCTTTTTATGAAAGAATTTGTCTTATAGATCTGTGATCTGGAAAAAGAACTAAGTTCTTCTGATGTGAGAGTTAAACTCTCAAATATAGAGGAGATGCTATGATCTCACTTCTTTTTATTTATCTTAAAGAAGGTTCTTCTTCTTAGAGCTTGCTCTTCTCTTTTTCTTTTCTGAGAACTTGAAGTTTATGGGGGGGTTCTTCTGTACAAGACTTGAAGTCTTGGGTCCTTTATATAGGGGAGGCTAATTTGTTGAATCGGTTAAGGAAATCTCTCATTGAGAGATCTCTGATTGATTTGAGGATCTTATCCACCGTTGGATGTTTGATCCAAGGACTTCTGTTTTACAAAAAACATCTTTCTTGTTTTTAGAAAGATTGGGAAAATATTTTCCCATACAGAACTTATTCTGTATCTTGGTGATGTTTAATCACCTTTGGATCTTTGATCCAACGGTGCTCTGATTTACAGAGCACAATCTTTCTTGTTTGAAAAGATTTGAGGAGTATTTCATCAACAGAATTTTATTCTGGAAACTTGAAAATTTATCATCTTCGTTGGATCTTTGATCCAACGGTGGAGAATATTTAGTTCTAGTGCTGGCGCTCTTGGTGCTGGGCACGTGAAGCGCTGCCTCAGAGTCTTTGACTCATGGCATTGGCGCTCTTGGCGTTGGCGCTCTTGTGCTTTGCACGTGAGGCGCTGCCTCAGAGTATTTGACTAATGGCGCTGGCTCTCTTGGCGCGGGCGCTATTGGCGCGGGCACTCTCGCGCTTTGCACGTGAGGCGCTGCCTCAGAGTCTTTGACTCAAGACACTCTCGTGCTTTGCACGTGAGGCGCTGCCTCATTACTGAAGGTGTCTTTTCACCTTTTTTCTCCACTTTTCCTGAGTCAAACTTCTCTTTCCCAGAGCTTGGAAATAGTTCCATCATGCACAGCATTTTCCGTGCCTATACTTAAATGTCTCCCTTTATAATCTGAAGCAATACTTCTCTTCTCTCTCATGTTCAAAGAATCATTTTAACAGAGAAGAATTATGGCTTGTAATCGTCCACATGCTCGCCGGCAGCCATGGGAGGTGTTTATCGAGGAAATTGTTCCTCGCTTTGCCGCACGCTTGGTGAAACCTACTCTTACGGATGACCAATGTGACACGGTGCTGCACGAGCTCTTGACTCATAAAGGATCTCCTCTCCCCACCGGCTCCATTTGGCTCCGGATGGTCTTCTTGTCCGTAATCGATGATATTCCCCCTCATCCGGCGGAGATGACTCCGGCAATGCTCGATACCGTGGAGGACAAGATCGAGTGCTTTCACGAAGCACTTTTGATTACCGCGGCTCTGAGGGATCGCTCTGTTCGGCTGCTAAGCCGGATACGGGCTCAGCGGGTCGTCATGTCTGCCTTCGCTGATGGGTGTGGTGCTGACCGGTGGGTGGCTACTCCTCATGAAGATCTCCGCTTTGCCATGTTGGAGAAGGCAGAGATGGAGTTAGAGAATTTTATCCATAATTTTGTGAATCCCTGTACTTTTGATCCCATGTATGGTGATCTATTTCCCGTAGAATAAAATGTTCAACTAAATGCTTTCTTTTTGTCGTTGAACACCTGTTCTTCCTCTGATGTGTGCATGTGCGTATATGAATGAGCCTGATTTCATACATATCTGTAAACGAAACTTAAACCGGTGTAAATAGGAATAAATAGCTCTTGGCCGAAGAATTTGGCAGGAACAGGAATATGTATGCCCTAGAGGCCGTTATTGTATATTATAGTTGATGCTTGGACATATATATAAATACTTTCTTGCTTGACATGATAGTATGCTATCTGGTTGCTTTTTATCTTAACATGTGCACTTGTTTTAGTTTACTATCTCATTGATACATGTTGATAAAGCCTTTAGGATGTTGGCTTGACTATCAGGACTATGATGCAGATCATATTAGTGGGGCTTATGTAGTCCACAAGCATATGCTTAATAGTTCCTAGTCGAGAGAGTATCGAGACAGGGCATCGATATTTCAGAATAGACTAGTGTGTACGTTTCTTGACTCTGTATGGGGCGATGGTTGATCCCATAGCCATTGGCGCTTGACATCAAAGATTGTACACAGGTGCTCATTGGAGAATGAGTACACCGAACATGACTCGCCGAGAACTCCCGGATGGTAGCATAGCTATCGTCAGATAGCAGTTCTTTGGTGACACTTGTACAGGTTAGTCTGTAGACCCGAGATCGTCATAGTGTCTTGTGTGGTTCCCACTGTGCTTTGATTTCCTCCGCACCACGGCTCAAATGAGTCGTGCAAACATGTGGTTTTTGGGTACAGTCCCAAGTCACATGGAGGCAGTGAGCGATAGGAGGGGTTTTGTCTCTCCCGGTATTTGGAGTTGATGTTGTGCTATACTCGATTGGCTATAACAGTAAGTCCCTGGGCAGGGCTGATGAAATTTACTGATAAGTGTTATCAGTAGTTTCTCGAAAAGTTATAGGCCACACATCAGCATGACTTATCGAATTATTGGGGTCTGACAATTCCACCCCCAGACTCGATATGCAACATATCAGATGAAGAGACCGGACTGTATAGTAAGTATTGCTTACAGACTCTACGGGAGTTTGAACAGGTTTGTTTGTTGATCTTCTATTAGTTCAATACTTGGGTAGCCGTTACGTCCAGCTAGTACCGCTGACAACTTATAGGTATCTTATGTGTTCATTACCTACTGCTGGCGTATTGACGAGTCTTTAGAGTCACACATCGAGGTTTCCTAACTCAAGAGAAACGAAGTAGGGCATATATGGAGATATGTGCGGGAGCTTGATTAAATTCGAGTATATGATACTGTATTCTAATCTAGCGTTATATTTGCTATAACCAGATTATTGAATCAAGTGTTGATTCAATGATTTGATATATATATTTGATATTAGCCGGGTTATATATGATATAACCGGATTATTGAATCAAGTGTTGATTTAATAATTTGAAATATATATATATATACATATATATTAACTAATATTAAATATTAACCGGTTATATATGATATAACCGGATTATTGAATCAAGTGCCGATTTAATGATTTGTTATACATATATATATTTGATATTAGCCGGGTTATATATGATATAACCAGATTATTGAATCAAGTGTTGATTTAATAATTTGATATATATATAAACTAATATTAAGCTCGCTTAAGATTTTCTTCTCTTTATATATATATATATATATATATATATATATATATATATATATAATGTGTGTGTGTCATGGTTGATGATACATGGAACATGGATGTGTGAGAATCATATTTGGAGTAAAGATGAGAAGATAATGGTTTAGATTTATGAATTAAAGAAAAAGAGAAAGAGTCATTATTCTTGGGTTGCTTTGAGAAGCCTTGAGAAGGTATGACTCACATATTTTTTTTGTTTTATTCATAAATATTTATCATTCTCTTGTGCTCATCTTATCTCATGGTTCACTCTCATACTTCCAAGTTCATCTTCTTCATCTCCTCATTAGTTTTTTCAAGGGTTGAGAAAAAGAAAAAGAAAGAAAGAATTTTTGTGAGAAAAATCCCTATTTCATCAACCTACACCACTTTAGTAAATTAGTATAGGTTTTTCTCTTTACTAATACCTTGATTAGTGAAATGTGAGTTTGAGTTGTCTCAAGATGGACCATTTTCGACGACGAAGACTTCGAGCAAGCTCGTTCCATTTTTCAAGTGGAGACAAAGAAGAGTTCTAGGACTACCACTCGGAGGATTTGAAGTGAATGACTGGACTACAAAGGTTGTAGTTTCCCATCACTTAGTTTAGAAATTAATTTGTTGATCTTTGAAACCGTAATTTTTTAGTTCGATTCTTGTTTATTATACTTAGCCCTCTAAATATTTTAAAACTGCATATTTGATACTCATTGAAACCTAGTAAAGGTGCTAAGACATACTTTCTTGGTATCAGAGCCAAATTAGAGCATTAGGTGTAGTTTAGAAGAAATTAAAGTGTTCGATCGACGTTTTAAACTACAAGTTTAGTAGTTTCTGTCCAGTTTTTCAAACGTCATTTTTTTCCAGATTAAAAATGCTCAGAAAATCATGCAGGGTATTTTAAGGAGGCACAAGAAATACGAGAAGCTATTTCCACTAAGTGGTCATGGAACCGCCGTCTAGAGCATGTTCTGGTTGTGCTTCCACGATTGACTTGTGGGTATAGAAGTCTAAATTTCTTGTGTCGCTTCATTTTGACATTTTGGATTTTCTGGATATTTTTAATGAGGCTCAACAGGTTGAGGTCTCTGTGGATTGTTGTTGTTTGAAATATCAATCGAAATGTTAACATCGTCTATATTGCTTTGGTTATGTGATACAATTTTTGGAATCCACATTAATTAGTTTTGCGGAAACTAGTTATCGATTTGTAAATATCGCATTTTAGTCAAAAATGATGGATTACCACGGAGTTTGCATTTGGATCGAAACTCCATCGTAATCTCGTTTCATACGCGAATACTCGCCGGGAGACACTAGTAGACAGCCACGCCATTTGCCCCGACCAAGTGATAATAGGAGAACCCCATGGCCAAGAGCATCCACTCGGGTGCTCGCGGCCATGGTGTTCCGCCCAAGTCCACTTCGTTGACGGCCTCGAGGGTGCGGCCATCCACTAAAGTTCCCGACGAGCCTTCAAATCATCAATCGGGAATCTTGTTGAATTGCCCGGCTTAATATTTGAAAAGGGTTTTCAATTCCAGGCTTAAATTTAATATTTATAACATTAGGTATGAAATTCGGAATATGTGATAATCCGGTTTTATGATGTCTAAAGTTGCGGATTCTAATTATTGTAGTTTTCAATTCTTTTCTGCGACCGTAAGTGTAATATGTGACAGTGTCCCCAATCTCGTTGCTATACGACAACGACATTAGGGATACGCATATTTACTTACGTCGATAACATGTGATGTTATTGTGTTGCTATCGATATGTTATATTTGATCGTCGTGATTGAATAACCAGAGGTTTTATGTGAGATGAGAGTTTTTCAATTTTCATTTATGTAAATAACTGTATGTAATATTTGTTCCCCTCCGAAAGGCGGCGCACAGGACCGCGATGTCCTGACGCTGAGATTCGGGGCAGATGCTATTTGGTTTTATCCGTCCACCTCTCTGAAGATACCAAGTTGATTTATGGCACCGTGTATCGGAGGTTTAGACGGATGCGGCCGATGTAGCAGACTTCGTCAGATTCCCCCTCGCTTGAGGGGTTTTTGATTGTGGGGACACTCTTCCCTGCAGACGCAAGCCCCTGCAGTTAATTACGCTACCGCATCGCGGTAACAACTTTCTCCTTCTCCAGAATTTCACTTCATGTCGTGCGTGTTTGTTTTGTTTGTGGTTGCCCGTGGATTGTATACGGAGACTGAGTAATGCCGTCGCCCGTAGGACGTGGATTAGTCCAAATCCGTATTTACTTAGATTTGGGTTTGGTGTTTTTAGTTTAAGGATGCATTAGTCGCGTTGCGGCTAAGATCAACTTAAACGTTCGTTAAGGATACGATAGTCCTGTTTGAGACTAAGATCAACTTAACGTGATCGTTTAGATCCGACAAAAGAGAGTTTGGGCTCTATTGTTCCAGTTTGGGAGATTCATAGTCCAATTTGGGACTAAAGTCTGTTTGGAGGATACGTTAGCCATTTTTGAGGCTAAGATCGACTCAAACGTTTGTTAAGGATACGTTAGTCCAGTTTGAGACTAAGATCAACTTAACGGGACCGTTTAGATCCGACAAAAGAGCATTTGGGCTCTATTGTGCCAGTTTAGGGACGTGGTGGTCCATATTCCAGTTTAGGGACGTGGTGGTCCAATATTAGTTTAAGGACGTCTCGGTCCGATATTAGTTTAAGGACGTCTCGGTCCGATATTAGTTTAAGGACGTTTCGGTCCATCATTAGTTTAAGGACGTTTCGGTCCAATATTAGTTTAAGGACATTTCGGTCCATCATTGGTTTAAGGACATTTCGGTCCAATATTCCCATTTTGGGGGTAAATATTAGTTTAAGGACGTTTCGGTCCACGAGTTTAAAGACCCAGCAGTCCATATGGGTGTGTGGTCGTTGGGACTCGTCACCTCTTTGACGTCGTTGAGGAATTACAACGATGGATGTCAAAGGAATTCGGAGATGTACCCTCGAACCGGATGTAAATTGATTTAAGAGAGCCATTTTGCTCAGTCAATTTAATTTAAGGACTTATGGCCACGATTGGGCTAAGTCCATTTAAAAATATCCAATATTTTATTTGCATTTGTTTTGGGCTTTGCTCAGAAAAGATGCAGGGCATCAATTTGTTTTGGGCTCTGCCCTTTTAGGAATGATGCAAGGCATCAATTTTATTTGGGCTCTGCCCTTGTATAAAGGATGCAAAGCATCAATTTATTTGGGCTCTGCCCATTTATTGCCTTGCAATTTATTTTGGCCTGTCAGGTCATTTTGATTTGGGCCTGGCCCTCTCAGTAATGCATTGCATTTGTGCAAAGCACTGTTAATTTGAGAATCTTTTAGATTCAAGAACCGATGGTTCAAAAAAAGAAGTGCAAAGCACTATTTGATTTAGATCCAAGAAAAAACAAGTTTTTTCTTGTTTTTCTTATCTCAGAGAATCAAAAGTTCATAAAAGTGCAAAGCACTATTAATTTAAGAACCTTTTAGGTTCAAGAACCGATGGTTCATAAAACAAGTGCAAGGCACTATTTAATTTAGATATAAAAACAGGTTTTTCTTGTTTTTCTTATCTCAGAGAACCAATCATGAAAGTGCAAAGCACTATTAATTTAAGAACCTTTTAGGTTCAAGAACCGATGGTTCATAAAACAAGTGCAAGGCACTATTTTTATTTTTATTTTATTTTTTTATTTTTTTATTTTTTTATTGAAGATCCATGATCTTGTTCACAAGAGAAATCTCTCTTCTTTCAAAGGTTTTTACCTTTTTTTTTATTCTTCAAGAGTTCTCAAGAATTCTCTTCTCTCTTTTTTTTAGCAAGATGTTCCTTTTTTTTAAAATGAGGTCCGGGGTCCTTTTTATAGTGCTCAGAAATTAGTTAAATTTGTTCAATAAATCTTTTCCTGGGTGATTTGGGGAATTTTCCCCACCGTTGGATCTTTGATCCAAAGGCCCCTGTTTTACAGAAGAAATCTTCTTGTTTTAACAAGATTTATTCTGTTTTGCGCAACTCTCCCAGTGAGTGACACGTGTCGCGCAGTGAAGCGCTTGCGCAACAGCGTTTGCGCAACTGCGCAGACACGTGTCGCGCAGTGAAGCGCTTGCGCAACAGCGCTTGCGCAACTGCGCACACACGTGTCGCGCAGCCGTGCGCTTGCGCAGTTGTGCTTGCGCAACTGCGCAGACACGTGTCGCACTGCAGTGCGCTTGCGCAGTTGTGCTTGCGCAACTGCGCAGACACGTGTCGCGCTGCCGTGCGCTTGCGCAGTTGAGTGTTGCTTATGTTTTTTTAAAGTGCCTTGCTCTGATTGGACGTACCGCCTTGGGCGTTGCGCTGTCGTCTGCGCCTGACACGTGGCGCATTGCGCACAGCGCAAAGAATCTGAAGCGTTGCTTCATTTATTAAAGTTTAAATTTTCAAAGCAAAGCTTTGCTCTGATTGGGGGAAGATGAAGCGTTGCTTCATCTCCCGCCTTGGAATTTGAATAGAGCTTTGCTCTGATTGGGGTAAACAATATTCTTTTATTGGGACACTTCCGGGTTGAGATTTTTGTCTCCATTCGATGTATATTATTTACTTTACTGCGTTAGGATAGACCCAAGACGGAGAGCACAAGTAACCGGGTTCTAGAGTCCAGTGGGAGGCCATTTCGAGGAGTCGAGACCGGTCGCATAACTCTAGAATTGGCAGGGTTGCTTCTCACTCTCGTAGGGGTCTGGGGGTGTGGACTTGACTATTCATCACGACCATGGAATCCGTGTTTTTAGTTACTGGTTTAATCTAAAACACGGACTTCCTAGTATATCCTATATTTCATATATATGCTTCTGTTGTTATATGATGTGATCATATAACTGCGTGAGACGAATGCTACTTATATATTGGATATATTAGTACACACTATATATATTTTGCATCCTCGCTAGTCCTGATCCCGCCCTGCCGTAAGTTAAGTAATCTTATGGTGAAGACCCGGGTCCTTGCGGTAAATGCGGATGGCATATATGTGTGTTTTATTTTCGTTTCTTCTGTGATGTTTAGGAAACATAATTGATGGGACTTCATTAATAAGATTAATGAAAAGAAAAGAAACCTAAAAAATGTTGTAAAATCAAATTTTTCAAAAAAGTAGCTCTAGTTCTTATTTTGCATAGTGGTATTCCATTATGAATATCCAACACCTCATTCGATGAGGAAAGAATCTAGATCACTTAACTGGGAATGACCTCTTTAGCAAAAACTAGTATATGCTACAACCCACTCGATTTGTTTTGAAAAACTACTCGCTTTTAAAGCGGAGCTTAAACCACTCCTTTTTCAAATCATTAGGTTTTACAACGATATTAAGTTCATTACGTTAAAGGTTTTCTTCAAAACCAGCCATAACCTCCGTCATTTCAGATATGTAGTGTTTAGTATTCGTGCTGTGTTTGTTGACCTCCGTCAAGGCACAATGTACGGTAGCTGGGTAATACTTATCTGTGGCATAGTGATGTGATCGGTAGAGACAGTCACACAGTCTTGTTGACCTCCATCAAGGGTTTGTGTGGATGAGTTCGAATCGATCACGAAATGACGGGTTGAACTTGACTAGAGGCCTATGGTTTGTTGACCTCCGCCAAGGTCATAGGTCGTTAGGGGTAAAAACAATTATCGGGAATTTCAAGTGTTGAAATTTGCAATGAGATTGCATATCTTCTATGTGATAGTTGGATCCCGATACCCACTGCAAGTAAGCATTACTCCTGAGAGAGTTTTCCACTTTACAATTAGCTAATCCGGTAGGTGTCTAAGAAAGGTGTTAACGGGGTTATGCCCCTGCGGAAATGAGATTATTTAATTAGTTCCATGTGAAAGCACGGGGAGACTCCCTCGAAGTACTAACACCAGCCTGGCTGACCGATTAGCAAACTTGTAGGGTATAATTAATCCCGGCTAATCTTACCTTTTAGGGATTGAAGGAAGATTTGATAAGAACAGCGGAAGCCATTCTGATTAGATAAGATAACAACCAATCTAATCTTGCAAGAGCGCACGCTAAAATGTTTTCTTCTATCTCTCTCCAAGTAGCGACCATGTCACGCCTTAATTAAGATAATAACATGGATGTATTGACCGAACCCGCTTATTACTCGGCCAGGGAACGTTGGTTCCACTCTATCTTATGACAACTGTCATAAGTCTGAGCAAGAGATAGGGGAATACAAGGATTTTCACGCAACCCTAATGAAGAAGGAGCATTATGATGCATCTTTTTTGGATGTGTTATTTATTGAAAACTGTTTCTCAGGCTGCTCTACGTCCTTGGTATTGGATACCGGATTAGGATCCCACATTTGTAATCTGTTACAAGGGTTAAAGAATAGTAGAGAATTGAGAAAGAGTGATATGTCTCTCAGAGTAGGGAATGGAGCAATTGTTGTTGCCGAAGCTGTCGGCGAATATCACCTAGTATTGCCAAATGATAATACATTGATTTTGAACGATTGTTATTTCGTACCGTCGATGATGTGCAATATAATAGTCGTTCATTTATTAGATAAAGAAGGGTATAACTTTGCATTAGAGAAAAATGCTATGAACATTTTCCTAAATCAAGTGTTGATTGGGTTTGGTACGCTGTGTACTGGTTTATATGTTCTAAATCAAAGTGCGGTTCTAAATATACAAAACACTCATAAGAGGAAAAGTTCAGATATGAACGAAACCTTCTTGTGGCATTGTAGACTTGGTCATATTAATGCGACCAGACTAGCTAAGTTGTATAAAGATGAATATTTGAATCTGTTCGAATTTACATCTTATGAAACTTGTCAGTCATGTCTCAAAGGTAAAATGACCAAAACTCCATTTACGGGACACGGAGCAAGAGCTACTGAACTTTTGGGACTGATACATAGTGATGTATGCGGTCCTATGTCTACACATGCTAGAAATGGTTTCTCATATTTTATTACATTCACCGATGATCTCTCAAGATTCGAACATGTGTTCCTGTTGAAACACAAATCCGAAACTTTTGAGAAATTCAAGAAATATAAGAGCGAAGTAGAGAACCAGATAGGTAAAAGTATTAAAATCTTTCGATTTGATCAAGGAGGTGAATACTTAAGCACGGAATTCCGAGATTATCTAAAAGAGAATGAGATTCTCTCTCAGCTTACTCTTCCGTATACACCATATCACAATAGTGTATCGGAGTGGAGGAATCGCACCCTATTAGATATGGTGTGCTCTATGATGAGTACTACTGAGTTGTCTATTTTCTTCTGGGGATTTACGCTTAAAACAACTGTTTATATATTGAATAGGGTTCCTACCAAGTCCGCGCTTACCAATCCTGAGATATAGGAGAGGAAAAGACCATGTATTAATTTCATTATGATATAGGGTTGTCCAGCTTATATTAAAAAGCAAAATCCGGACAAACTTGAGACAAGATCAGTTTTATGTAAGTTTGTTGGATATCCCAAACATTCACGAAGGCATATCTTCTACCACACCGAGAAACAGAAGGTGTTTGTTGCTCAACACGCTAATTTTTTGGAAAAGGAATTTCTTGCAAAAGAAATTAGTGGGAGCACGGTAGAGCTGGAAGAAGTTCCGGATACACAAACTACAACTGATAATTTTGTAGAACCAGAGTCTTCAATAATCTCAGACGAACCTCAGCCACTTCGCAGATCTAGTAGGGTTTCTCACCCACTTGAGAGATACTACGGTTTCCTTATAAACGGTGGGAGTGAGGATTGCATCATGGAAGACGATGACTCGACTAGTTTCGAGTGGGCCATCACAAGTGGGGACTCTGTGAAATAGCTGGATGCTATTCAATATGAGATGGAATCCATGTACACCAACAAAGTATGGACTTTGGAAGTTGCTCCTGAAGTGGTAAAACCCATTGAGAGCAAGTGGATCTTCAAGAAGAAAGGTTGAGACCGTAACGACCCTAAAAGTCATATACACTTTTATTGATCCAATATTAATAAAAGAGTATATTTCTGTCCTGGTTTCGAGTTATAAGTTAGTTTTGATAACTTATGTACAAGAAACTCTTTATAGCTCACTAGTTAAGCCTTTCCTCTGCTGTCCCATAGCCTGCAAATTCGAATTCCATCAGTTTCAATTATTTTTAATATTTTTTCTTTTTAATTTTTCGGAAGCCCAAGAGTTGCACGTGCATTACACGGAGAAATGAAGAGTTTCAAATAAATCAAACAATAAAAACGAGACATAAATACCCAGATGAATGCACTGCACGAACCCCGAGACCTCACTCTCCTTTTGGACCGCCGGTTTCTCCATTTTGACCATAAATCCCCCCATTTTTTTGCCTGAGCATCCCTTCAGCTCCCCACTATTCTTTTTTCCTATTTGGTTTTCTTATAATTAACTAGAGAACCCCATACCCTTCATCTACTTATTTTACTCTCACTTTTAATACATTTTTATTATCTCTTTAATTTTCTCTACATATATATTTTCCCCTATAAATATCTAGTCTTTCCCCTTAATTCTTCTTCTAAATTATTTTGAAAATACCACTCAAAAAATTCTAACTCTCAAGAACCCTCAAGTTCATCTCTCTTAAGATCAAGGTGAAGGCAAGCTCTCGAAGTTGAAGTACTCAAAAATCCTTCCAAGGTTCCTCCACTGCTACACAACTCGCGTAGGGGACGTCGGTAGATCATGCTCACTCTCTTAGTCGCAATCTCAGTCTCGGTTCTACAAACCGAGACCTCTACTCTTCATTCTCATTCGTAAGAGTACGAACGGGCAATTGTAAGTCTCCATCCTTATCTTCCTTTTTCTTCCTCTCCTACATTTAAATTCGTAAGTCCCTTCTCTTTCATTTCCATCTTTTCTCGTGTCATCTTGCCATGAACCACCACTTCTTTCCATATCGTATATATCCTAATTTAAGAAAATTAACATACTTGCAAAATAACGAAGTCAAAATAAAACCCCTTCTTTTCTTTTTCTCAATTCTTTTGACAAACTTTATTTGTTGTACTTTGGAAATTGGGGACAAATGCATGATTCAATTTGTGTACATATCATGATATGACAATAAAACCTATCCATTGATGTTTGACTATTTTTGTGTACAAATCAACGAAGCGGTTAAAATACCAAGTTTTATTATTTTGCTAATAATAGTTTGTGATAGAATATTGTAGATAATTCACGGGGTAACGACCTACCCCACACGCATACTTTTGATTCATAGCACGGTATTCTAAATATATGGTTAATTCAGATAATATGTTTTTTCATTAAAATACCATAGTTTTACAAAAATCTTTTGAATCGATATTTTAAATCCTTGGAAATTATGCCTATACAACTCTCGTTAGTGGATCCGCTAATGGATGGTGCGGAATATCGCATATTTTTGGGATAGTAGAGCGAGATGTAGCACTCTTCACTGAGTGTTCGATCTCGAAAGGAAATAAGAATACAGTTTTTAAGAAATACGACCTTTCTAAACAAGACTAAACTTTGAAAAATTATAGAAAACTATGAATTCGTATTTTAAATAAAAACAAATTATGAAACTATTTTTTAAAAATGAAAGATTAAAAGTTTAATAAAATACCAATAAGTTTCCAAAAGTAGCAGTTTTCATAAAATTATCATAAACTTTTAAAAGCTATGTTTTATCACTAAAATACAACTAAAAACAAAAATATATTTTCATAAAAACTCTAAATATTATAAATCACTCTTGAGGTTTATTTTGAAACAATATTAAAGTATTTTTCATAAAACTCACTCGAGAAATAAAACAATTTAAAAACAATAATAAATATTAAGGACTCTACATTAATATAGGCTTAAGCTGTATCATTTCTCTTTAGCCTCGGAGAGCCGGAGAAAGTGAGTGCTTGCCTATTCAGGTTAGACAACTTAATGGAATTATCAAGTGGCAATTGTCTTGGGAAAAGACACAAATTCTGCCGTCTATGTGCAGCAGTTGTCCAACTACTTCCGAACTTAAGAAATTCAAGAGTTAGATCTTTTCATAAGATATTTACTCTAATCTGAATACAAATTCAATTAGGATCCAAACTTTAACATAAACTTGAACCCTTGATCATGAACCAGAACACTTAAACTTGAATATCCCATAACTTGAATACTAGATTACTATGACTTGACATGAACTTAATATGAATACCAGAAAATAATGACTGCTCTTGAAACTAACTTAATTTGAACCATGAATACAACTTGACATGAATACATGAACACTTGACACGAATGCTTGACATTGACATGAACTCGATCTTGCAACTTAATGTATTCATGGATTTGAGCAAGGCTGATAATTTTAACTATAATCTATAATACACGGGGTGTTGGGATAGTTCAAGTGTGAATCCAATAAAATCTCAGGAGTCCCCCTAGATCATAAATCTATGTCTACTAACACAAACAAGCTATCATGAGGGCCCATGTTTCCTTACTCCTGAATTATAGCATGTTGAGTTTGGAATACTTCAACATTAGGTTGAAGTCCCATCACTAATACTTGATTCGGGTTCATGGTTTCTTACCCATGGATTACAACCTGTTGGGTTCGAGGACACTCTTAAAATTGGTTGGCATTCACTCTTGAACTTACGTTAAATTAGTTACCCATATAAAAACCTTTTAGGACACTTACATGCGCATCATGTTCACTATACCTACACTACAAGGCCATACTATACTATGCTCATGTTATTTTGCCATGATATATAGAACTGTATGTTAAATAGAATTGCCATGCTTACAATAAATGACATGTTTAAACACTATATATCATAGTCCATTGCTTCATGATATCCATTTTTCTTTGTCATTATACTTTTATACTTCACACCCTTTTTCTTGGGGACTTACCGAGCGAAACTTCACCGACGGACATCCACCCACTTTTGTTTCTTGGAACATTTGTCAGATATTGTGGAGACTGAGGAGTTAGACACCACAGAGGAGGAGCACGATCAGATCGTGACTCAGGCCTAAACTAGTTATCCTTTTCTTTCAGTTTATGTATGCCACATGTTTAGGCATTTCTGTTCTTACAGTTTCCTTTTCAGTTGAACTCATGTATTGTAATTGTATCAAGTTTGAATATACATAAAGTTGATGAAATTTAAATCTCATGTTAATTTCTTGTCATTTTATATTGTTTATTTTACGTTTAGCGTATTTACTCCGGAAAGTGACCTTCTCGAAATAAATATGTCGCGGGCTTATCATGTGCCTGCTTCCGCCTTATGGGAAGAGGGACGTGACAAAGACCTTCAAAACTAGACTTGCAGCAAAAAGTTTTCATCAACGACCAAGTGTCGACTATGATAAAACCTTTTCTCCAGTGGCTATGCTTAAGTCCATCAGGATCCTACTTGCCATTGCTGCATACCATGACTATGAAATCTGGTAGATGGACGTCAAGACCGCTTTTCTAAATGGTGATTTAGAAGAGAGCGTGTATATGACACAACCAGAGGGCTTCATAGACAGTGGGAGCAGCGGAAAGGTGTGCAAGCTGCTTAAATCAATCTACGGATTAAAGCAAGCGTCGCGGAGCTGGAACATCTGTTTTGATATAGCAGTCAAAGAGTTTGACTTCATCAAAAACGTAAATGAACCATGTATATATAAAAAGGTTGTAAAGAGTAAGGTCGTATTTCTCGTATTGTACGTGGATGTCATACTCTTGATAGGAAATGATGTTCCTGTGCTGCACTCGGTCACACTTTTCCTATCACAAAAGTTCTCCATGAAAGATCTGGGTGATGCCTCCTACATCTTGAGGATAAAGATCTATAGAGATAGATCTAAAAGGATGTTGGGATTGTCCCAATCTAGGTACATAGACACCATACTAAAGAGATTTAGTATGAAAAATTCTAAGCGTGGTAATTTACCCGCTTGTTCAGGAATCACTCTTTCCAAGAGATGTCTCCCAAGACTGATTTAGAAAGGGCTTGCATGAACGTGATACCCAATGTTTCTGCAGTGGGGTCTATCATATATGCGATGTTATGCACCATATCGGATGTAGGCTACGCATTTAGTGTGGTAAGTAGATATCAATCAAACCCAGGGGAGAAACACTGGATAGCCGTGAAGAACATTCTTAAGTACTAAAGAGATGTTCTTGGTGTATTGTAACGGAGAACTCCAAGTGGAGTCCTTTACCGATTCAAGCTTCCAGAGTGATAAGGATGACAGTAAGTCTGTCTCGGGCTTTTTCCTCACCCTCAATGGAGGGGCGGTATGTTGGAAGAGTTCCAAGCAAGATACTATTGCAGACTCGACGATAGAGGTTGAATGCATCGCTGCTAATGATGCTGCCAAAGAAGCTGTCTGGATGAAGAAGTTCATTATTGAACTTGGTGTGGTTCCATCCATTGTTGATCTAATACCTTTGTATTGTGATAACAATGGAGCTGTGGCTTTGGATAAGGAACTCCGGTTCCATCAGCGATTCAGATATATTCTGAGGTGGTATCACCTGATCCGGGAGATAGTTGATCACCGCGAGATCGAGATCAGGAGAGTAAACACGAAGGACAACTTTGCGGATCCACTCATGAAGGCCCTCCCCCAGACACGGTTTGAGAGATTTTTTGGGATGTTGGGTATGCGATACTACAACAACTGGCCTTAGTGCAAGTGGGAGATTGTTAGGAATATGTATGCCCTATAGACTATTATTGTATATTATAGTGGATGCTTGGACATATATATAGAGGACTTTCTTGCTCGACATGATAGTATGCTATCAGGTTGCTTTTTATCTTAACATGTGCACTTGTTTTAGTTTACTATCTCATTGATACATGTTGATAAAGCCCTTAGGATGTTGGCTTGACTGCCAGGACTATGATGCAGATCATACTAGTGGGGCTTGCGTAGTCCACAAGCACATGCTTAACAGTTCCTAGTTGAGGGAGTATCGTGACAGGGCATTGATATTCCAGAGTAGACTAGTGTGTACGTTTCTTGACCCGGTATGGGACGATGGTTGATCCCATAACCATTGGTTTTTGACATCAAAGACTGTACACATGTGCTCATTGGAGAATGAGTACACCGAGCAAGACTCGCCAAGAACTCCTAGATGGTACCATACCTATCGTCAGATAGAAGTTCTTCAGTGACACTTATACATGTTAGTCTACAAACCCAGATCGTCATAGTATCTTGTGTGGTTCCCACTGTGCTTTGATTTCCTCCCTACCACGGCTCAAATGAGTTATGCAAACATGTGTTTTTTTGGTACAGTCCTGAGTCACATGGAGGCTGTGAGCGATAGGTGGGGTTTCGTCTCTCCCGATATTGGGAGTTGATGTTGCGCTATACTCGATTGGCTATAACAGAAAGTCCCTGACCAGGGCCGATGAGATTTACTGATAAGTGTTATCAGTGGTTTCTCGAAAGGTTATAGGCCACATATTGGCATGACTTATCGAGTTATTGGGGTTTGACGATTCCACCCCACAAACTCGATATGCGACATATCAGACAAAGAGACCGGAATGTATGGTAAGTGTTGCTTATAGGCTCTACGGGAGTTTGGACAAGTTTGTTTGTTGATCTTCTATTCGTTCAATACCTGGGTAGCCGTTACGTCCAGCTAGTACCATTGACGGCTTGTAGATATCTGATGTGATCATTACCTAATACTTGCGTATTGACGAGTCTTTAGAGTCCCATATAGAGATTTTTTAGCTCAAGCGAAACGAAATAGGGCATGTATGGAGATATGTGCGGGAGCTTGATTAAATACGAGTATATGATACCGTATTCTAATCTAGCGTTATATTTGATATAACCGGATTATTGAATCAAGTGTTGATTCAATAATTTGATATATATATATTAATATTTGATATTAGCCGAGTTATATATTGCAGGGTTCCTTAGTGCCAGCGGCGCAGCGGGAGCGCGGATGGCGAACAAAAATTTCAATCAAACACGAAAGAACCCCGAACTTAGAATCGATCCAAACTCCTAATCTAGCAAACCAAGCATGCAAAGATACGGAATACTACCGTCGACGCGTGTCCACCCAATCGTGGAAGACCCCTCCAAGCTTCGTGTACGCTATCCGGATCATGCTTAAGTGGCGACCGCCCTTACCGAAGAAGACCCACCTGAGGAAAACCGATCCAAGCTCTGGCTTCACCTAGTAAAGCGACCGATGCTCCAAGCTCGCTACGAATGGAGAGTGGGAATGTAGGAATATTCTCACTATCTTGTTCTCTCTTTTCTAAGCTCAAGCGAGCTACCTAAAAGAAGGAGGAGGTAAAGATGAAGAAGCCATGGAAAATGGCCAAGTCTTCAAGTGAAGAACAAACTAGCAAGCATAGTAAAGAGAATGGCTTGATTATTTAGCAACCATCCAAGAATAGTATTCACAAATGATAATACTATATAATAATCAACCTATACCTCTATACCATGCTACAAAAACACCTCATCTTCCACCTTATTTTTGATTTTCTATAAAAGAAAAATCAAGAAATGAAGTGTCCATCTTCTAGAACAAATTCTATATAAATACGGAATACAACCCGGTATACGTATCGAAACACATATACGTGTATTCATATAAAAATACGAATAGCCAAGAGAGAGAAAATGAATAGTGAATAATAATACTAGAATATACATATTAAAAAAATATATATAAATCATTAAATCAAAACCTGATTTAATAATCCGGCTTAATCCTAAGCCGCTAGTATTATCAACCGTCCGATTAAAGTCCGTGTAGCCTGTACACGTATTTAATCGGACACCCTATATGCACCAACATACGTCATCTACATCATATCGCCTGAACCGAGAAAACCCTCTGTGTGAGACTCTAAAGACTCGACAATACGCTGGCAGTGATTTACTGGATGAATCCAAAAACCACAAGCACATTAGTGGCACTAGCTGTACGTAACGGCTACCCAGGTATCTGTCGAAAGGGAGGTCGACAATCAAGTCCGTTCGTATCCTACTGAGCCTGAATATGACAATCTCCGTACAGTCCGATCTCTTCGTCTGAGAGTATTGCATACCGGGTCTAGGGGTGGAAACGTCAGACCCCTAATAACCCGATAAGTCGTGTCGGAGTCAAGCTCATCGCCAACTGAGAAACTACTAAACTCATATCAATAAATCTCATCTACCGTGACCACGGATTTAGGGTGATAGCCAACCGAATACAGCACGACATCGATCCCTAATATCAGGAGAGATGAATCCCGACAATCGCTCACCGCCTCCATGTGGCTCGGGACCATACCCAACTAAAACTTGTTTGCACGACTCCTTTGAGCCGTGGTAGAGTAGTAATCAAAGTACAGTGGGAACTCACACGAGACAAATGACGATTTCAGGTCAAAAGACTAACCTGTACTAATACCACTTAAGAACTTCCATCTGACGATATATATAATACCATCTAGAAGTTCTCGGCGAGCCCGTCCAGTATACTCACCTCCAGTGAGCACCTGCATACTATCTTATGTGACATAACACCAATAGCTTGTGAGACCGGCCACCGCCCCTCATCGAGGTCTCAAAACATATACACTAGTCTACTCCGGAATATCGATGTCTAGTCTCGATATTCCCATGACTAGGGACATTTAAGGATGTGCTTATAAACTACCCAACTCTCACGTATATGATCGCTATCATAATGCTGGTAGTCAAGCAAGAATCCTACGGGCTTCATCATTATGTATTAGCGACATGTAATAACAAGTAAAACGTGTACACATCAATGAAAAAGACAAACCAGATAACATACTATCATTTGGAGTAAGATTGTTCTTCCTGTATAGGCCCTCCCTCAATTATCATAATTGCGTGCCTGCAATTATGATAATTGCCTTGAGGGCACTATATCCAACAATCTCCCACTTGCATTTAAGGATAATTATTACGGTATCGCATACCCATATCTCGTGTGCTATCGAATACACAACTTCTCTACTAATCAGTTTCTCAAATCTCGTTTAAGGAACATTCGTATTCGAGAAATAGCCACAATGAGTGGATCCACTATAATATTTCAACTTCCTCTCTCTATATTTCAACTTCACGGAGATGAACAATCTCCCGAACTGAGCGATACCCCGCTTCAAGAATTTTGTCTAGACACAAGATGAGATCAAGTTCATAAATGAACAACCTTATCCTACAAACTTCTTGGGCTGTATTCTCTGTTGAGTCATAACCAGCATCATGAATCATACCTACCTCAGTATCCCTATTGGAACAATATCCAATATACCGATCCTCAGATGAGGCAAAACTCAAAACTCTGACAGCATCTCTGTCATCCAGGTCACCTTGGAAGCCTAAACCGATAACCGCCTCCCGGAGGAGGTTGTCATTATCATATACCAAGAACATCCTCTAATATTCATAACTGCTTCTCTTTACTTCTCCAAGATTGGATTAATATTTGCTTGCTACAGTAAGTGTATAAGCAATATCTGATTTTGTATAAGACATTGTATGGTTGACTCAATTGCCTAAGCAAATGATATAACATTCATGCCGGTCTCTCTCCTCATCAGTCTAGAAGACATCTTTTTAGAGAGAGTGACTCCATCACCTGCGGGTACACCACCACGCCAGGAGTCCTCCATTCTAAAATACTTTTAGAATGCAGTCTAAGTACCCGAATGGAAAACTTCCTAAATCTAGATCTAAAACCATAGATCTAGTCACCAGAATCCCTGATTTATTATCCATATACAACGTGGAGAAAACACTATGTGATAATCAAAGTTTGACCGATTGTAGTATAGGAACATCACTTCCTATCTGGAGTATGTCATCCAGAACCCAGGACAGTACTCCCTACACCCTTCTTACTAGGTTCATCGGTAGCTCTGATGAAGTCAATCACCTTTATTGTCATATCAAAACAGATGATCCGTTTCCGCTATCCATGCTTTAGTCTACGAATAGACATATGCAACTTGCACACCTTCTGCTGCTCCCACTGACTACGATAACTCTCTGGTAGAGTCATATACACGTGCACTTCCAAATTCCCATTTGGAAAGACGTTATAATCATTCTCTTGTTAGATATTATAGTCTAGAGCAGCAACAATGCCAAGTCATATCCGTATGGATTTCAGCATTGACACTGAAGTAAAAGTCTCATCACAATCCACAACGGGTATTTAATGAAAATATTTACAGCAAGTCTAACCTTATTAGGTTAATACCTTTCTACCTACACGGATCTTGAAAGATCTACTTACTCCTAATGGGTTTTACCCTTTCAGGAGTACCAAGCAAAGTCCAAAATCTAATATTTGCTGAAGTGCGTGGAGTCCAATTTGGATATGAAGTATCCGGTCACCTGGAAGTTACCACTTCCTATGACATACAGATAACTAGTAGGGCCATCATAACTATGATGCCGACCTCCCTGTCACCGTCTCCAAGAAAACCAAAGTATCTCTCGGGTGGCTGAGATCACCTACTAAGATCTGCGGAGTGGCTAATGGATTTTCAAGTCTAATTGAATCCTTAGGTTCTACTAAATTTTCGGTAAACATTTGTGGTTCTAGAATCACTTCTAGTACTACCATACTCTCTCTAGTTTCTTTTGCAAAAAGATTCTTTTTATAAAAGGTGTCGAGTCAAGAACAATGTAACCATTGATCTTGAAAATGGTAGAAACAAAAGCCTTGCGAATGCTTGGGATAATCCACAAACAGACATTACCGAAGTGTGGCTTGAGTTTGTCCGGATTCTGCTTTTAAACAGGAGCCGGATAACTCCATATTTTAATAATCTCAAGATATGCAACCAATCTATGTCCATATAGAATCAAGACACTAATTTAGATGGAACCGGATTCAAATATCATGCAGCTGTTTCCAGTGTATATCACCTAAATGGAAAAATGACAATACAACATTACTTATCAAGAAGCGAACCCGCGGATGGGTAACCTTAGAAAGAGAATTAAGTTCTCAATATTACTATAGTGGAATACCTAGCATAAGTATCTATATTTTCGATCACTTCGAAGACTCCTGATACTTCCAACGTTTGGTTTTCTACTTTATTCTTATACCTATAAACTTCTCAAAATCTTTGGACCTTGCATTACAACGAATGCGTGTCTAAAACCAGAGAACTCATAGGTAAATCTAAATGAAGTAAGAGTACCAACCTCTTTTCGAGAAGGACACTGAACAACATATATTTTCATGTATAAGTCCCAAGAGTATACTAATTCAAATTCCATGTGTTGTAAGTTGAAAACTGTATTTTGGTCGAGAATGTCTTACACCATTATTCAATACACTTTATCTCATGCTCAACCGATAAAGGTAAATATTTGGAACACAATTTTCAAAATTTATATCTCACTTTATAAAATAAAAATACAGATATTTCATTTTAAAAATTGGTGCATAATAACGGTTATTTGAAACCAAATATTCCGTCGTTAGGCAAAATCAGACGATTTAGTCCAATATCACCAATTACAACGAATTCCGATATTGAGAATCAGATCGCTCATTTCCCAATATTCTACTCCTTCTCAGCATCTGTAACACCGTACAGATGTGAGATCCAAATCCGGTAAATACATACCCTGGAGTCAGAATTAATTAGGAAAACAGTTTTCATTTACAAGTACATATATATCTCTATATTTTATCTTCTGTACACTGCACTTACGCTAATTGGTTTTCTTCTTTGCCTAACTTTTGGCACCTGCCTAAGGTTTGGAAGAAGACTATCCAATAAACACAATAGGTGTACTCTCCTAATACAAGTAGCTTTCGCAACCTGAGAGAAGGTAAAAAGGAAGAGACAACCGAATAACACAATCTAAATTCTCCAAAACCAGTAGCCATCCTCGACTGAAATAATTTCTTCGCGTTTGTATGTACCTATACGACGGCCATTTCCAAGTAATATGGATCATCGTAGTGATACAGAGTGTTCTGGAGAAATGCAAAGGGAAAGTAGGAGTAGCAGGGATATTTGCGATTTTGTCGTAAATCATGACAATCTAAAACCAACGTGTGTAAGAAGGTTCGGTTAACTTGGTTAATGAGTTTTAGGTAAGTCATGGGTCGCTGTACCAGAGAAAGAGAAAAGAAACACTCAGCGTGCACTCTATCAAGATTAGATTGGTTATCACTTTATCTAATCAGGATGGCTCATACTGTTTTCTCGAATTCTCCTTCAAACCCTAAAAGGAGAACTAGTCGGGATCATATACACCTTAGAAGTTCACTAATCGTTCAGCCAGGTCAGTGTTGGTACTCCGAGGGAGGTCTCCCATGTTTTCACACGGACCCAATTAATAACCCCATTTCCGTATAGGCATAACCTCATTAACACTTTCTAGACACCTAATAGATTAACTAATTGTGAAGTGAAAAATCTCCCGATGAGTAATACCTACTCATCAGTAGGAATCGGGACCCAACTATCATCGTATAATAATTTTGACGGAAGCCGGCCAAAATTACTACACTCCAGAAGGTATGTGCATGCCTGGCAAGTTTCTTTTATATTTGAAACTCCCGATATGGTTTTTGCCCCAAGCGCTTATGACCTTGACGAAGGTCAAAACATCATAAGTCGCAAGTCAAGTTCAACCCATCATTGTCCTGATTAATCTAGACCCATTCGTACAAGCCCTTGGCGAAGGACAAAACAGCTGTACGCCTGTCCTAAATTAATGCATCTACCTATGCTACAAACAAGTATCCCCTAGCTACCAAACACTATGCCTTGGCGAAGGTCAAAACACATAGCATGAATACTAGTTGATACTCATCTGAAATGACGGAGAGCTATGGCTGGTTTTGGCGAAAAACCTTTAACGTAATGAACTTGATATCGTTGAAGGAGCTCTAGTGGCTTTGAAATTGAGTGGTTCAGGCTTCACATTTTAAAACTAGTAACATAAACTTTTGCTTAAGAGCGAATTCCCCGTAAAAGGATCAAGGCTCTTCCCTCATAGAATGAGGTGCTGGATATTCCTAACCGAATATCTCAATGCAAAACAAAAGAATATGACAATTGTTTTGAAGAAAACCGGGTAGTTTTAAAAATTGGTTCCGACAATATCAATTAGGTTTGTTTTCCTCTGTATTAAAGATATAATGCAGCCCCATCAAATCTAGTTTTTAAGCCACAACAGAAACTACCAAAATAGCATACTTTTATATGCTATCCACATTCGCCATGGAGTCCCGGGTCTTCATTGTAAGGTTACTTAACTTATGGCAGGGCGGGGATAGGGCTAGCGCGGATGCAAAATATATAGAAGTATTTACTTATATATATATATATATATATATATATATATATATATATATATATCAACATCGCAGGCAGATAATAGTCATTACAGAAAGATAAGAATCATCACATGCATGTGGATAACAATATGGAATAGCGGATAAACTTGGAGCCCCACGTTTCATCTGAGCCGTAAATGAAACATGACGTTCCCCGGTCGTATGGATAGCCCGTATATAGTCGATCCTAGACCCCTACGAGTGTGGCAGGCTACCTGCCAATCTTAGAAACTGGGTAACTCGCCCTCAATGAAATGAGTCGATCACCCGCCGCTTTCTAGAATCCGGTAACTTGTGCACCCCTCCATGGGTAGAATCCTATAACCCCTACAAGTGCGGCGAGTCACCTGCCAATTCTAGAGCGAGGTGTCCTGGTCTCAACCCTATAAGATGGATACTTGCTGCACTCTAGAACCCGGCTACTCGAGCACTTCTCCTGGGTTAATCCTAGTACAGAAATGAAATATATACAATGGCAATATTGACCGCATCCTGGTCGAACCCCAATAAAAGAATATACATAATACGGAAACGGAGGCCACATATTGGAGCTCATCCCGAATAAATGAATACAACATAATAAATCAAAACTGTACAAGCAATGTACGAGGGGCTATTCAACACGATAATCCGACTAAGCCATAATCAAGATATATATCCACAGAAACAAGTAACTGAAATAAGTGTGTAACCCCGTATAATTGAGCATATAACAATTAAACAACGTTAACAACACATCCACGCACGCAAACGAAGTCACGACTGTTTCCCCCAATAAAAGAACAAAGCTCCATTCAAAATTTAAAAGGCAACGCCTCACGTGTCTTTCACGAGGGCGCCAGCGCCAGAGTTAAAAACTCTTATATTGGTGTCGTACGTGCCCCTCACGTGGGCGCCAATGTGCAAAGCACATAAAGAAATTAAAACCTTAATTAGCGCCCACGTGCACAAAACGTGAGTGCCGGCGCCCAGGTAGAATTAAATTCTACTCTCTGTTAAACAGAGTCGTTGGATCAATGATCTAACGGAGATGATAAATCATCAAGACTCAGAATTAAAATTCTGTTGAGAGGAAATATTTCTCAAATCTTTCTAAAACAAGAAATATACCTTCGGTGGGATTGTAGAATAAAATTCTATGTCCTCTGTAAAACAGAGGACCGTTTGTAGGGTGTTTTTCGTCTCCCCATTGAGATGGGAATATGTGCGCGCTTGTCAGGCGTACTACAGATTCTCCCTGCCTAGGGTAGACGAGGGTTTATTGATCGTAGGGATCCGAATCTCCGGCAGCCACGGACTAAGCTGTCGTTAGTTACCCCTCGCCTTTGGAGCGAGGGAACCTCCGATTAACGGGTTAAACTGGTCATGCGAACTCAATGTGCAGTGTTATGTTTTGAAAGGGTTTTGGATATGTCGAGGGCCCCGCAGAGTTTATTTTACGGGGGTGCCGCTACCCAGATAGCGGGCTGGGGGTCATGGGGGCTTGCAGCCCCCTTATGGGGTGCGGGGCAGCGTCCCGTTAGAAATTTTTTCTAACGGGGGAGGTATATTTAGTGTGGAGTGCATAAAAAAATGGGGGGAAGCGTCTTAAAGACGCGTGCGTGGCACGTGGGTGCATGGTGCCCGGGGTCACGTGCGTGCACATGGGCGCTTTAACGCCCGGGGTCACGTGGCGCATACGTGACCGATGGGCGCCTTAGCGCCCGGGGTTACGTGGCGCACACGTGACTACGGGAAACACCCGCGGGAAGGGGCCTAGCCCCTAGGTTGGGGAGTTGAACTCCCAAGGGGTTTTTGGTGTTGAACTCCTAACAGAAACTAATTTATGGAGTTAAACACCAACAGATCTAGAAAGGAGTTAAAATCCTAGGAATTTTTGGCTCTTCTTTTGAGCCTTGGATCTGTCTAAAGTTAGATTTTTGGAGATGGGTCTCCTTCTTTCTTCTCTTGATCGGTGGGATCTTGGAGAAAAGGGGGTGAGACTTAAAAGTCTGCCCTTTTCGAGATCTGATTGGAGATCCGAGCCCCCCTTCGTGGGTTCTATGGTGAAAAACTATTTATTTTTTAGAAAGGAAGAGTTAAACTCTTGATTTAATTCAAAAAAAAGGAAGAGGGTTTTAGACCCTTGAGAAAGGGGAAGGAGGCACACAAACCCTAGATTTTGAGGGGAATGAAAAGTATATACTTTATTCATCATCATGTTGCCTTATATAGGCTTACACATTTACATATAGTCCCATGGGCTTTACAAAATGCCATTTTACCCATCCCATGTCTTATGTGCTATTTCTTTTTGCACATAAGTTATGGGCTTTACAAAAATTTGGCTTTATACCCATTCATGCATAAAAATTATATCAAAATTTATTTATTACATGATTTTTATTTCAGCATGGGGGAGGCCGGCCGCTTCATGTTCGGGCTCGACTCAGGCATGAGCCCACTGTTAGTTATATGTATGCCATAGAGGCCACTACTGTACATATGATGTATATTGTAATGGATGCTTGGACACATATAGGGAGGACATTCTTGCTCGACATGATAGTATGCTATCTGGTTGTACTTTATCTTAACATGTACTCTGATTGTCTCTTGTTACATGTTGATAAAGCCCTTAGGATATGTACTCGACTACTGGGATTATGATGAGATCATACTAGTGGGGCCACGGTAGTCGACGAGTACATCCTATAACTGTTCCTAGTCGAGGGTGTATCGAGACAAGGCATCGATACACCAGAGTAGACTAGCGTATACGTATCTTGACCCATATGATGGGCGATGGATGATCCCATATCCATCGGTGTTTGACATCAAAGATGGTGTACGGGTGCTCAGTGGAGACTGGGTACACTGGACGGACTCGCCGAGAACTCCCAGATGGTATTATACCTTACGTCAGATAACAGTTCTCCGGTGACACTGGTACAGAGTAGTCTGTTGACCCGAGATCGTCATAGAGTCTTGTGTGATTCCCACTGTGCTTTGATTTCCATCATACCACGTCCAAGAGGGCGTGCAAAAAGGTGGCTTTTGGATACAGTCCCGAATCACATGGAGGCAATGAGCGATAGGAGGGGATTCGTCTCTCCCGGTATAGGGAGTTGATGTTGTGCTGTGTTCGATTGGCTATAACCGGAAATCCCTGGCCAGGGTTGCTGAGATTTACTGGTAAGTGTTATCAGTAGTTTCTCGAACTGTTATAGACCTCATATCGACACGACTTATCGAGCTACTGGGGTCTGACGTTTACCACCCCTAGGCGAGATATGAGACATATCAGACGACGAGATCGGACTGTACGGGAGTGTTACTGATTGGATTCACAGGAGAATGTATAGGCTTGCTTGTTGATCTTCTAAGCGCTCAATACCTGGGTGGTTGTTATGTTTAGCTGACCGCTTGCAGCTTGTGGGTGTTTGATATGATCATCACCTACTGCCGGCGTATTGACGATTCTTTAGAGTCCTACACAGAGGTTTCTTGACTCAGGCAAAACGGGGTAGGAGCACATATGTGATATGTGCAGGACCGAGGATAATGCGGTATGTGATACCGTATTGGATTCTCGCGATATGAGATATCGGCCGGGTATATGTGATATAGCCGGGTCATAATATTAGTCGGTTATATGCGATATAGCTGGATTGTCGGATCAAGTGTTGATTCGATAATTTAATGTATAATAATATATATGATATATTAAATTACATTAACTAATATTTGCTCACTAAAAGATTCTTTTTCTCACTCGGGTAATACATTGATATATATGCGATATATGTTAATTGTATTATTTTATTTGGTTACAATAAATATTATATATGTGATATATAATATTGTAACATGATATGATAACTAATGCAACATGTTTAGTAGAGATTAAACAAGATTAGGGTTTGATTTGGGTTAATGCTTTCTAGATGATTCTAGAAGGTTTAGTTTTGTTTTATGAAAGATATTTTGTTATGACTCATTCCTTGACCTAACCCAAACCCTAGCACTAGTTAAGTCTCTACAATGGTTTAGTCAACCATGGTTGCATTATTCATCATTATCTCCTTTGCTTTATTCATCACAAAAGAATTCTAATTGATTCATTCATCTTCTTCCTTCTTCTTTCTTTCATGAAAAAACTTACTAGCTTTTTCCAAGTGATGAATGAGTGTGAGAAAAAGATAATAAAAGAGAGCAATAATCTTACTTCATCATCCTCATCTATCCTTGCCATTTAGATGGGGGTGTTCACTTCATATTATGAGTGTTAGCTTGTGTTAACGAAACTTCAAGGTAGATCATCTTTGTATCGAAGATCGGAAGCAAGACTGCATCTCTCTCTTCGTGGATTCTCTCGAGAGTCCGGAACACGATGATCGCAGCGAAGGGACTTCAACACGGAGCTTTAGAAGTGAAGGACCGCATCTACAAAGGTTGTAATCTCTCTCACTTAGTGTTAAAGTGTTTAACATGCTTGTTTTCGCATAAACTCTAGTTTAAAGATCCGACTTTGGGTTGTTCGGCACGGCTAAATTTTTAATCGGACATGCTTGATGCCTCGTAGACCCTTATGCGTGTGCCTAGCAACCCTACACCCACTTGATCTGGGCTTGGGCCCACCTGGTTTGGGGTTGACCTTGACTTTGACTTGGTCAACCGGGGTGCAATTTTCGACCCCAACACCGTTGGATTAAAATCCAATGGTGATTAAAAAATCACCGTTCTACAGAATAAATTCTGTACGGAAAAATATCTTCCCGATCTTGTCAAAAAAATAACAAGATGATACTTTCTGTAAACAGAAGCCCTTGGATCAAAGATCCAACGGTGGGTAAAAATCCCCAAATCAATTAAGATCTCTTAATAAGAGATTTCTTCAAAAAAATACTAATTAACAAACTTGCCTCTACTATATAAAGGACCGAAGACTTCAAGTCTGGAGAGAGGAAGCCCCCCATAAGCTTTTAAAAAAAAAAAGAAGAGAGCTTCAAAAAGAAACAGAGAAGAAGATCTCCCTCCTCATAAAACTCTAAGTAAATAAGAAGAATAAAGATCATCTCGTTTATATATCTAAGGGTCTAATCCTTTTAAAAAGAAAAGAAAAGAAGAACTTAGTTCTTTCTCTGGATCTGAGATCCATAAGACAAGTCTCCCACAGGTTGAGAATTTAATTCTCATAGGGAGGAACTTGTTCTTGAGAGAAATCTGGTCCTCATAAAAGAAAGAACACAGCACCTTACGTGTTCCTCACGTGGGCGCCACAGAGGAGAGTGCTTAGCACTCAATGAGCTGCGCCCAACGCCTCATGTGTCCCTTACGTGGGCGCCGCAGAATGGAAGTGTGCTTAGCACTCACTAGGGAGCGCCTAGCGCCTCACGTGCTTCGCACGTGGGCGCCATAAAGAGTGCCTATCACTCCATACAAAGAAAAAAAGGGTAAAGTGTTTAATACTTATTGGGCAATTCCCATGACTGAGAGCCCACATGGTTATACGTGAGCGTCAGAACTTATATAAGTGTCCAGCCTTTTTACAAAATAGGGACTGATCAAACAGAGCCCAAACAAGTGTTTGGCACTTTTCAATAAAAAAACTGACTGGACCAAGCCCAAATTGGCTAGGTCCCCTGAGGATAAAATCTCCCTAATTCAGATCAACTGAGCCCATGTGTTCATGATTTTCCAAACTGATCTTAGTCCTAAATACAACTATTGATCTTCCAACTGATGATATCCAAAACGATACTTATCCCACATCCTCCCGAGGAAATCTTAGTCTCAAATATGACTATGATTTCCGGGTTTAACACTAACTCCTTTTTCCCTCAAATACGTGAATTGGTTCAAGGGTATATCTCTCCACACCTCTGATCCACGTCGTTGTAATTCCTCGACGTCATCAGAGAGGTGGTGGGTCCCAACAACCAACGGCTTTTTGGTGCACTTCCAAACTGATGTGCACACCTCAAATCAGACCGCACCCCAAACTGGGTGCATCCCAAATCATCGTTGTTCATCCTGTCACGTAACAAATACACGTGCGTGTTAGATGGACAACGAACCGAGACGTCCTTAAATTAAAACCTCACCTCCAAAATGGTGATCAACGGACCGAGACGTCCTTAAACTAAAACCTCACCTCAACAGACCAAGATGTACTCAAACTAAAACTTCGCCTCCAAATGGCGATAACGGACCGAAACGTCCTTAAACTAAAACAACATAGCCCAAACGCTCTTTTGTTGGATCTGAAGCAAAAAAATGATCCTAAGACCTTGTTAAGTAGATCTTAGTCTCAAATTGGACTAACGTATTCTTAACAAAAAACCAATCGAGCTTCAAATGCTCATATGTTTAAGTTGATCTTAATCTTAAACCAGATCAACGATCCTTAAATCAATCCAAGCCCAAATCTAAAATATACGGATTTGGGCTAATCCGCGCCCTACGGGCGACGGCATAAATTAGTCTCCATATACAATCCACGGGCAATCAAAACCAAAACAAACAAAAACACACACGACACAAAGTGAACTTCCAGAGCAGGAGAAAGTGGTTATCGCGATGCGGTAATGTAATTAACTGCAGGGGCTTGCGCCTGTAAGGAAGAGCGTCCCCATAATCAAAACCCCTCGCAAACGAGGGAGAATCTGACGAAGTCCACTACAACAGCCGCATCCGTCCAAACCTTTGATACATGGTGCCATAAATCAATTTGGCATTTTCGGAGAGGTGGACGGATAAATCCAAATAGCATATGCCCCCAGGACTCAAGCAAGACAATCCATCTCAGTTCGTCTCTGTTTCCGGCGGTGAACAACGATAATAGAATTCCAAAACACAATTAGTGCACATCCCAAATTTAACAAGGATCAAAAACCAAGTGCACTAAACATCCAAAAAAGGTCGAGTTTTGAGAAAATTCGGTAGTCCGAATCAAAATGAAACATGTCCGAACCTTTGCAAGGAGTTAGAGCACGAAATTAATTTCGAGTCGGGAGGCTTATAGGGGGTACCCCAGCCCAGAGGCCACCACGAGGTGTCCAGGGGTTTAAGCAGGCCCGAAACTGCCCATTGGGGGGCAATTTTGGGTCCCCACCCACAAGACCACCTTATGGTGGTCTTGGGGAGTGGGCCCAGTCGTTTGGTCCCCCCTGGAGTCTCCCCGGGGTGCCCTCGCACTACCATGTGGCTTCTTATTTCAAACCGAGAGCCCGCGGGTGTGCAAACATCTCAAAACTTAAAAATTCGGGACTGTTTTTTCGACAGTTTTCGATGCCCGAAAAACGTGAATTCTAATGTCGTAATTAGATAGTTTAAGGTGTTTGGGAGGCTCTGATACCACTGCAGGGTTCCTTAGTGCCCGAGGCGCAGCAGAAGCACGGATGGCGAACAAAAATTTCAAGTAAACACAAAGGAACCCCGAACCTAGAATCGATCCAAACGCCTAATCTAGCAAAGCCAAGTATGCAAAGATATGAAATACTACCTTCGACGCGTGTCCACCCAATCATGGAAGATTCCTCCAAACTTGAGTGGCGACCGCCCTTGCCGAAGAAGATCCACCTAAGGGAAACCAATCCAAGCTCCGGCTTCATCTAGTGAAGCGACCGACGTTCCAAAATCGCTACGAATGGAGAGTGGGGATGTATGAATATTCTCACTATCGTTTTCTCTCTTTTCTAAGCTCAAGTGAGCTACCTAGAAGAAGGAGGAGGTGGTAAATATAACGACTCTGAATTTACTGTACGGAATTTTACAATTTAATATACAAAAATGAGTTATACAGCCTGAGTTTGAGTTATACGTAAATTTTGTTAAATAACAGCAAGGAACAACCTGTGGCTCACTGGTAAAGCCCTTGCACTGCTGTGACGTAGCCCCTATGTTCAATCCCCATCAGACACATTTTTTTTCCTGATTTTTCTTTTTAACTTTTTGGAAGCCCAAAAGTTTACACGTGCAATACACAGAAAAATGAAAAGTCGGAAAAATCAAATATGTGGAAAATGGAGTAAACACTGAGATGTACACGTGACACAAATCCAGAGCCCCTATGCCCTAGATCGACTGGCGGAATGTGCATATCGACCGGCGCCGACGGTTGAACCGGGCCCAATGAGGCCCGGGTTTTGCACACAAATCCTTTTACCTACCCCTAACTTCTCCGCACTGTTTGATTTCCCTGCAATCAAATAGAGACCCTTCATTTCATCATTAAACCAAATTTTAATGCTTTTTAATTCCAAAACCCTAATTCTATACTATAAATACCACCCCATAGTTTGGCTAAGCATCATTCTGAAATTTATAGCCAAAACTCTCAAACATTTTCTAAGTTCAACTGGAGTAAAAGGAGTTAGCAAGCGGTCAACTTCTGACGAAGAATCGAAGCTATTCCGGAGCTCCCGCGGCGCCACAAAAATCAACTCTCCTTCTTCTACCTCTTCTTAACATAACCAAGTAGTAAGTCCCTCTCAATCTCTCTTCTTTTTTATGGAAATCCCATTTCAAAACTTATATCAGTAAGTGGAGTTAATACCGATATCTATTTCTAAACCTTTGAAATTTACCCTTTTCCTATATATTGTTCATCCAAATTCTTACACAATACTTGTAATCTTAGTTATAAATGTTTAGAATAAATTTTAACCTAAAATTCCATGCAAAATAACTTTAATTTAAGTTATTCATTTAAATACCATGAACTTTAAATATCATTTTTTTAGTTTTGTTAAAACAATACCTTTAGGAAAACTTCATGGGATAATGACCTACCCCACACGTACGCATGGTTTCGTAGCACGATATCTTTTTTATATGAATTTTTGTTATGAAAACATTATTACAAGAAAATACCACTTACTATTAAAAAAACGGATTTCTTTTAAACGGTGTTTTAAATTCCTTTACGATTATGCCTCTATAACCCTTGTTAGGGGACCCGTTAATCGATGGTGCAGATTATCGCACATTCTTAGGCTAGTAGAGCGAGATGCAGACCTTCTCACGGAGCATTCGGTCCCGAAAGGTTTTTAAGAAAAACGCATTTTCTAATTAAATAAAATTTAGTTTTTAATAATTATATAAAAATTACAAATCCATCTATTTTCAAAATGTAATAAACTTACATTTTTTAAATGAAAGATTTACAAGTTTCACTAAATACCATCAAGATACCAATAAAAGATAAGTTTTACAATAAAATACCATGAATTTTCCAAAGTAAGCAATTATCACTAAAATACCTCAAATCCTTAAAATTTATATCCATGAAAACCCTAAATAATATAAATAAATTCTCGAGATTTATTTTGAAATTTTATTAAAAATGTTTTTTCATAAAACCCCCTCGAGTTATATAAAACAATATTTAAGGACTTTAGTAAATATAGGTTTATACGGGATCAATTCTCTTGAGTCCCACGGAGCCGGAGAAAGTGAGTGCTTGCCTATTTAAGGTAGAAAACTTAACGGAGTTATCAATGATAATTGTCTTGGAAAAAGACACAAATCATGTCATCCATGTGCAGCTGTTACCGATAACTCCCGAATCTAATTCAAGATCTAAATCAGTTACAAGTGTTTGACTTAGTCGGAGTCCATTTCAAACATGAATCCAAAGTCAAATATGAATACATGAACTTGAACTTGATTACTTGAAATCAAATATCAATATCAAACATGAATACTTGACTTGACTTGACCGAACCATGGTTATAACTTGACATGACTACTCGAATACAAGATTACATCCTGAACCTGACTAATTGAACATTTGTATCCATGGTTTCGGCAAGACTTGTAAATATACTCTAAACAATATATTACGCGGGGATAACGGGGTAGATTGGTACGGAACGTATAGCGTAGCACGAAATGGTCACGTAAAAGACACCTACATGAACTCTCGTGCCGTTGTCCCGTGGGTTATGACGGGGCCTTATGCTATATGTTACCATAGTCCATGAGGTAAGATAGACTCTTCTCATATAAACAAATACCTTCTGTACCAAGCTACAAATAACGACATTAGAATAACAATCATATATATGTACAACTCAACAACTTCATTTAACATCAATTATTCTATTCCATTCCTTCTTTTGGGACTTACTGAGCGCTAGTTCGCTGACGACATTCTTATTTTTTCTTTCTTTGGAATGTTCGTCAGGAGGACCGGACTCTCAGGAGATCGAGCCTAGCTAGGAGGACTTGGACTAGCTCACTGCCCAGCCAGACTTCTAGCTCTCCTTATATTTACTTTCAGTTTGTATGTCACTGTTTAGGCACTGTTTATATCATTGTATCTTTTCATTTTCAAACAGTTGTATGTAAAGTGAATGTAAATAAAAGTTGTTGTTTATACTTTTATATCACTTGTCATTCTTGTGCATTTTATATATATTGCTTAATTACGCTTAACGTATTTGTTTCTTAATAAATACGTTGCATCCCGTCACGTCACCGTTTCCGTACACTGGAAAGCGGGACGTGACATAGAAGAAGAAGAAGCCATGGAAAATGGCTAAGTCTTGAAGTGAAGAACAAATTAGCAAGCATAGAAAAGAGAATGGCTTGATTATTTAGCAGCCATCCAAGAATAGTATTCACAAATGAAAATACTATATAATAATCAACCCATATATCTTTACCATGCTATAAAAACACCCCATCGTCCACCTCATTTTTGATTTTCTATAAAAGAAAAATCAAGAAATGTTGTGTCTATCTTTTAGAACAAATTCTGTATAAATACGGAATACAACCCGGTATACGTATCGAAACACATATACGCGTATTCGTACAAAAAATACGAATAGCAAAGAGAGAGAGAATGAACAGTGAACAATAATACTAGAATATACATATTAAACACACACACACACACACATATATATATAATTTTAAATCAAAACCTGATTTAATAATCCGGCTTAATCCTAAATCGCTAGTATTATCAACCATCCAATTAAAGTCCGTGTAGCTTGTACACGTATTAATCGGACATCCTGTATGCACCAACATACGTCATCTATACCATATCGCCTGAACCGGGAAAACCCTTTGTGTGGGACTCTAAAGACTCGACAATACATTGGCAGTGATTTACTGGATAAATCCAAAAACCACAAGCACGTCAGCGACACTAGCTGTACGTAACGGCTATCCAGATATCCGTCGAAAGGGAGGTCGACAATCAAGTCTATCCGTACCCTACTGAGCCTGAATATGACAATCTCCATACAGTCCGGTTTCTTCGTCTTAGAGTATCACATACCGGGTCTAGGGGTGGAAACTTCAGACCCCTACTAACCCGATAAGTCGTGTCGGAGTCAAGATCATCACCAACCGAGAAACTACTAAACTCATATCAGTAAATCTCATCTACCATGGCTACGGATTTAGGGTGATAACCAACCGAATACAGCATGACATCGACTCCTAATATCATGAGAGACGAATCCGAGACAATCGTTTACTACCTTCATATAGCTCGGGACTGTATCTAACTAAAATCTATTTGCACGACTCCTTTGAGCCGTGGTAGGATAGTAATCAAAATACAGTGGGAACTTACACGAGACAAGTGACGATCTCAGGTCAAAAAACTAACATGTACTAATGCCACTCGAGAACTTCCATCTAACGATAGATATAATACCATCTAGAAGTTCTCGGTGAGTCCGTCCAGTGTACTCACCTCCAGTGAGCACCTGTATACTATCTTAGGTGACATAACACCAATGGCTTGTGAGACCAACCACCGTCCCTCGTCGGGGTCTCAAAACGTATACACCAGTCCATTCCGGAATATCGATGCCCAGTCTCGATACTCCCACGACTAGAGACATTTAAGGATGTGCTTATAAACTACCCAGCTCTCGTGTATATGATCACCATCATAATACTGGTAGTCAAGCAAGAATCGTACGGGCCTCATCATTATATATTAGCGACACGTAATAACAAGTAAAACGTATACACATCAATGAAAAAGGCAAACCAGATAATATACTATCATTTCGAGTTAGCTTGTTCTACCTGTATAGCCCCTCCTTCAATTATCATAATCGCGTGCCTGTAATTACAATGATTGCCTCAAGGGCACTATATCTAACATATATGATATAACCGGATTATTGAATCAAGTGTTGCTTTAATAATTATATATATATATATATATATAAACTAATATTAAATATTAGCCGGTTATATGATATAATCGGATTATTGAATCAAGTGTTGATTTAAAGATTTGTTATACATATATACATTTGATATTAATCGGGTTATATATGATATAACCGGATTATTGAATCAAGTGTTGATTTAATAATTTGATATATATATATATATATATATAAACTAATATTAAATATTAGTCAGTTATATATGATATAACCGGATTATTGAATTAAGTGTTGATTTAATGATTTGTTATACATATACATATATATTTGATTTTAGCCGGGTTATATATGATATAACCGGATTATTGAATCAAGTGTTGATTTAATAATTTGATATATATATATATATATATAAACTAATATTAAGCCCACTTTAGATTTTCTTCTCTTTATATATATGTGTGTGTGCGCGCGCGCGCGCGCACGCTTTTTGTATCATGGTTGATGATACATGGAACATGGATGTGTGAGAATCACATTTGGAGTAAAGATGAGAAGAAAATGGTTTAGATTTATGAATTAAAGAAAAGGAGATTGGGTCATTATTCTTGGGTTGCTTTGAGAAGCCTTGAGAAGGTATGACTCACCTATTTTTTGTTTTATTCATAAATATTTATCGTTCTCTTGTGCCCATCTTATCTCATGGTTCACTTTCATACTTCCAAATTCATCTTCTTCATCTCCTCACTAGTTTTTTCTAGGATTGGGAAAAAGAAAAAGAAAGAAAGATTTTTTGTGAGCAAAATTCCTACTTCAACCTACACAACTCTAGCAAATTAGTTTATGTTGCTCTCTTCACTAATATCTTGATTAGTGAAGTGTGAGCTTGAGTGTGAGTTGGCTCAAGGTGGATCATTTTCGACGACGAAGACTTTGAGCAAGTTCGTTCCATTATTCAAGAGGAGTCAAAGAAGAGTTCTAGGACTACTACTCGGAGCATTTGAAGTGAAGGACTAGACTACAAAGGTTGTAGTTTCCCATCACTTAGTTTAGAACTTGATTTATTCATCTTTGAAACCCTAATTTTTTAGTTCGATTCTTATTTAGTATACTTAGCTCTCTAAATATTTTTAAATTGCATATTTGATGCTCATTGAAATCTTGTAGAGGTGCTAAGACATACTTTCGGTTTCTCTATCTCATGTGAAACCCTTGACTCATTAAACCCTAGTCTTTGTATGCATATATATAGCAAATGGCAAGAAAACGGACGGCCTAGATTATATCTAGGGAGCCAAGTCTTAATAGGACTTCTTTTCAATAATAGACAGACTCCAACCCTAAACCGACTCCCTATATGATCTAGCCTCAATATGATCGACCCCTACACGAGCTCGAGCCCGACTTGGGCTAGGCTCTAGTTGGGTCGGGTCGGGTCGATCCACCCACGCGATTGGGTGGGCCCAATGTCAACAAGAGAAATCAAACAAAAAATATTATTGTTTTATGTAAAATGCATGTAATTAAATGCCACATCGTTACTAATTTACAAATGCGATACACGCAGTTAAACTGTCATATCATTATTATTTTACAAATGCCATGCACGCAGTTAAATTAATAAAAAATGCTTATTATAAAAATTTCAACATTACTGTTCCCGCCAAAATTTTCAGCCAAGAGCTACTTGTTCCCTTACAAAAAAGGGGAGAATCCTCAAAAAAACAGGTATCACGTGTAAAACACGTGAGCGCTCATATGCAAAGCATATAAGCGCTGAACATAAATCACCAATGGCCAAACAGGCCTCACGTGTAAAACACGTGAGCGCTCATATGCAAAGCGCCGAACATAAACAGGCTAAAACCCACACTAGAGGTCACGTTTTAAACACGTGAGTGCTTTTGCCGATCACATGCAAAGCATGTGAGCACCCTAATGTAAAATGTTCTTATCAAATTCTAGAATTAAATTTTATTTGGGAAATATTTTCTTAATCTTCCTTAAACTAGAAAGATCTTCTCTGTTAAACAGAGAACCCTTGGATCAAAAATCCAGCGGTGATTACTTGGTAGAGTAAAAATCCTATCATAGGAAAATATTTTCCTAATCTTATAACAAGAATAAAATTCTATGTTAGCAAGATATCCATATTAAGAAAATACATTTCTGATCTTGTTAAACTAAAAAGATTTGATAGAACAAAATTCTAATCTTGTTAAAACTAACAAGATATTCATAATCTTATTAAAGAAACAAGAATCTTCTTTGTTAAACAGAGAGCCCTTGGATTAAAAATCCAACGTGAATAAAATTCACCAATTGATCTAAAAGATCCTGAAATCAATCATGATCTCTCAATGAGAGATTCCCTTAACAAATTGATTCTTTTTTCTCTCCTATAAATAAAAGCAAGGAAAGGAACAGACGGAGAGGGAGAGGGGAAGAAAAATAGAAAGAGGATTTGATTCTCTAAAGAAGAGAAACCCCTCCCAAAAACTCCCACAAAAAGAGAATTTAATTCTCAAACCAAGAGTTAAACTCTTATAAAAGAACTTAGTTCTTTCTCTGGTTAAGGTCTGCAGAAGCGGATCTCCCCACAAGTTGAGAATTTAATTCTCATTAGGGAGATTCTGTCATGCAGATTCAAAACCCAGGAGAAAGAACTGAATCCAAAAGAGTTTAACTCTTACAAAACACATAGGAATTTAATTCCTCTGGAACTAGGATTTAACCCTTTTAAAAAGAATTTAATCCCTACAAAGAACAAAAGGAGAACTTGATCCCTCGGAACCATAGAAGAACAGCCTGATGATTTATTAGCATTCAAACGCTACATAAAAGCTCACGTGATCCCACGTGAGCACCTTTGAGGAACAAAGAGGGAAAGAATGAAATCTAGTTGTGTGACCCCACGTGACCCCCGTGAAGTGCTCAGCACTTATAAAAGATAAAATGGAATAAACCCTATTTTTGGAGCACCTCACGTGACCCCACGTGACCCTTGAGAAGTGCTCAGCACTTATAAAAGAGAAAAGGGAATAAACCCTATTTTTGGAGTGCCTCACGTGACCCCACGTGACCCCCGTGAAGTGCTCAACACTTATAAAAGAGAAAAGGGAATAAAACCTACACGTGATTCCACGTGACCCCCAAGCAATGCTTAACTTTTATAAAGCATAAAGGGAATAAATCAAAGGGCAGTTTCCATTCTTGGGGCGCCTCACGTAATCCTACGTGACCCACTAGCGCTTAGAAAAGAAACAAGGGAATAAACCCAGAGGAGCAGCGCCAACTTCAAGTGTCTCACGTGACCCAACGTGAGCGCGTCAAATTCTGAGTGTTTAACACTACTTCAAGCGCCTCACGTGATCCCACGTGAGCGCATCAAATTCTTAGTGTTTAACACTATTTCAAGCACCTCACGTGGGAGCACGTGAGCTCTGATCATACACTAGTGTTTAACACTACTTTAAGGCCTCACGTGGGAGCACGCGAGCGCCAATCATATATTAGTGTTTAACACTATGAGAGGCCAATATTAGCCAAACTTAGATCAAATCTCCCGAGGGCAATCAATCGAGCCCCCTATGCTCAGGGTCCCCCAAACCGATCTTAGTTCCAGAGATAGCTAATGAACTCCTGGTATCTAAGATGATGTTCATTCCATCATGATCTTTCCCCTCGATTTGGAATTTGGTTCAAGGGTAAATCTCTCCACACCTCCGATACATGTCGTTGTAATTCTTCAACGTTTTCAGAGAGGTGGAGGGTCCCAATAACCGATAAATCTTGGCGCATCACCGAACATGCTTTTCAAAAAGGGGGTAAATCTAAAATACATCTCAATTTAGGGGCGTCTCACGTGACCTCACGCGATCCCTTGATAGTGCTTAGCACTCAGAAAAAGAAAAGGATAATTAAACAAAGGCAATTTTCATTCTTCAGAGTGCCTCACGTGATCTCACGTGACCCAATAGTGCTTAACACTCAGAAAAGGAAAAATGGAATAAACCCAAGATAGCTTTCATTTTGGGGCACCTCACGTGTTCCCACGTGACCCCCAAAAATAGTGTATAACAGAGGGAGAAAATTCCAAAGACATCGTTCGTATTTTGAAGGCACCTTACATGTCTGCACGTGACTGTTTGATGAACCGAGTGCTTAACACTTATAAATGAGAGAGGAATAAAATCCAGATAACAGTTGTCACCTCAGACGCCTCACGTGCTCACACGTGAGCCAAGTGCTCAGCACTTTTATATATATATGAGGGAATAAATTCAAGGAACAATGCCCACTTCAGAGCCCCTCACATGTTCATATGTGAGCTCCTCCAAAGTCCAGTGTTTAACACTGATTCAGTGCTTAGCACTATAGGGTGACTAAGGGAAATCAACCTTGGCTCAAATTAGCCAAGTCTTCCGAAGCCAAGACCCTTTTGTCACCAATCAACTGAGCCCCCATGTTCAGGTCTCCCCAAACTAATTCTAGTCCCAAAGATGACTAGTGTTCTTATAACACCCGAGCCCAATAATCCTATTTATATTACTAGTTGAGGGTTATATACTGCTCATTCCAATTATCCTGATTATCTGGTGTTTATTGCTAAATTTTAACCGGTTAAGTCATTTTGGCACATAACAAATTTTAACTCCTAAAATGAAATTAAAGATGTCCATGTTGGCCTAATCGTCGCCACTAGTCGCGTGGTAGCGTCCGCACGTCGAGATTCCGTCCCGTTCGGCTAAACGGACAAGTTTGGACGACTACGCACGCGTACAAGTGTACGACTTGGGGGCATGCATTTTAATCTTTAAACACCTCTTTTCAAAATTTGGAACCCGCTTAAAATCCTATAATTTGAATTTGGAATATTTGGGCGCAACCCGGGCTCGATTTGGAAATGTTTCATTTCGCGCCAAAATACCCATTTTAATTTAATAATACATCTACTTCTGTTATATATTTAACCAACTTATTATTCACAAATCCTTACCAAAATCATTTCTGCCTCGTGATCAGCCAATCACGAGCTCTTGTTCAAGTCGTGGGCCCCCTTCCCTTCTCTCTCTCTCTCTCCGCCTCTCTCTGTCTCTCTCTCCATTCTCTTTCTCTCTCTCTCTCTAACAAACACCCTCTATCTCTCTCCTCATCAAATCTTTCTCTCTCCCTCTCTCCAATCTCTCTCTCTCTTCCTCTATATATTTTGCAGCCGCCCCTACTCGTCTTCCCCATCATGAGAAAACCCACGCGAACCCCGAACCCTAACCCTAGCCACCTCCGGACATCGCCGTCGACCTCCCCGCGACCTCGCCGTCGCCGCCCTCGCCACCACGAGCCCAGCCGCACCCTCCTACCTCCCTCCTTCGCCTCTTCCCGCGCCTGCACCCAACCCCGACGCCACCTTCTGCACCGCAGACCTCGCCGTCGCCGCCGCCTCCAGTCGCCAACGACGCCGGAGACTCCCTCTCCTCCTCCTCGTCGCGACCTCGTCGTCGCCTTCCTCCTTCCCTCGCCGGACCACCATCAGACCCGAGCCCGACCCTGCACCAATCCCCGGGTCGCCGGAGAACGCGCCGTCGACTTTCGTCGACGTCACCCGCGCCACCTCCGACCACCTCCTTTCCCCCTCGATCACCAGAGCCGACCACCACCCTCCTCTACTCGTCGCACTACCCTCTCCAGCGAACCCGAGGCTGTTCAAGCCTTCGCAGCCGCCGTCGCTGCCTCGCCGGCGTTCCAGCGCCGTCGAGCCCGCCGGGGTTACCCCTGGTGTCTCCCTGTAAGCACCCCTCATCGTTCCTTTGTGCTAGATCCCTTTCCCCGCTGATCCTTGTCATGTTTATCGCGTTTGCTAACGTTGTTACTTTTGACTTTTGCCGGAATCCGACCGTGCCGTCTTTTGAACCCGACGCTCCAGCGAGGTATCCTGGTCCGTGTGATCCCGTTGTTCTCTGTTGGGACTCGATCCGTGGCCCGTGCACCCGTCTCGTGTTTTCTGCCGACTTTTCATCCGTGCTTTCCGGTTTGCGAAACCGTCGAGGCAAGTATCCGAATACTTGCTTTAACATGCTAGTGCGCAAGATCAAGTCTTGCTACAAACTTAATCATCATATGATAACCACACAGCTATTTGTAACATCGATACCCTTTTTATAACTTAGAATTGATGGTCACAATTATCCGTAACATTAAATCAATATAGTAGTTGCTTGTAATTAACCGGTCTGCTATTAATTCACACTTTAACTAACTAAACCAAGTAGATCGTCCTCACTTCATTTGTTAAATCACCCATGAGACAATCATTATGCTTTAGTTTAAATTCATGTAGCTTCCTTACGTATGTTGTTGATATTGTTCCACTTTGTGACTAGTGCACCCCAAGGGTGCTTGAACCTGTTAATAAGAGAATACAAAGCATCACTGTGTTTACATGGAATAATATTGTTATTTGCTGTCCCTGCTGTTGTTCCTTATTCGTTACTATACCTGTTATCAGCATACACTTGATTGCATTACATATTGACCGATCTTGATACACCTGACACATATACTGATACACCGGACATGACACCCTGTACATATCGACTCAACCTGTTGAAACGTGACCTGACCTGTTACCTGATTTCATGCCTAATGCCGACAAACCTGACCATTCCTGCTCTCTATCCAGACAGACCTACTTTTACCGGATTTTGTGTTGGCATTAGTCCTTGACTACTGAATACCTGACCTGACATACATAACTTGGGGGTATGGGGAAATCAAAGGTGAAACCGACTTGTAACTCAACAGTTCGATACTTGTTCTGATCAGTCTTACGGGCTTAGCCAGCCCCGGAGTGGTGATGCTGACATCACTCGCCCATCTTGCTACCTATTACTGCTTAGCGGCACGTCTCGGATTCAGCCCCGAGGACCTTAACCGTGGTCCCGGGCACGCACGGGATACTATTGAGTTACATCGACGATTCATCAATTGATTTCAAAGACTATAGAGTAGAAACCTGATAGGACAGTTTAGTCACCCTTGCACATTACCCTGCTCTGTTATTGTACTGCTTTATTCATGTTCATACCTGCACTGCTTATTACCATGTTCATATTATATACTTGATGTCATGACGCGCTGACGTCTGGGTTTTGCATGGCCCAGATTCCGTACCACTGTCGACGACCGAGCAGGAGTACTTCAGCCAGCAGGCTGATTTGTGAGTTCTATAGTGGTTAGTTCGTTTATTGCATTTTATTTCCAGGTGCGATCCCGCATTATGGGACGTACCTTTCTATTATTGTATTGGATCATTTGCTTCCGCACTTATTGTTTATTGACTCTCGTTATTATGGATTTGGACATGTGCTAGATTAGTTTATTTTATTTGTTCTTGATATCTCTACAACCGTAATGTGACTGTGGATGGATATTTCCTACCCACAGGTAGCATGGTTGGCTATGTTACGTGCCCAATCCTGCGTACTCTGGAAAGCGGGGCGTGACAGTTCTCTTAACAGATGACATCTAAACTGATGTTCATCCCATTCCCCAAATTGGGATATTGGTTCAAGGGTACATCTCTTCACTTCTCTGATATTTGTCGTTGTAATCCTTCAACGTCTTCAGAGAGGTGACGAGTCCCGACAACCAGACATTTTATGGACTATGAGGTCCTTAAACTCATGGACTACGATGTCCTTAAAGTTTACGGACTGTGGGGTCCTTATACTTATGGACTATGATGTCCTTAAACTTTACAGACTATGATGTCTTTAAACTACCATGGACCGTGATGTCCTTAAACTCATAGACTATAATGTATTTAAATTTTATGGACTATGATGTCCTTAAACTCCATAGACTATGATGTCCTTATAGTTTTGGACCGCAAAGTCCCTAAACTAAAACACTAGAGCCCAAATGCTCTTTTGTCGGATCTAAATGATCCTGTTAAGTAGATCTTAGTATAAAATTAGACTAACGTATTCTTAACAAACTGTTGAGTCGATCTTAGTCTAAAATTAGACTAACGTATTCTTAACAAACGTTTAAGTTGATCTTAGTCTCAAATGAGATTAACAATCATTAAACCCAATTCAAACCCAAATCTAAGAAAATACGGATTTGGACTAATCTACGCCCTACGGGCGACAACATAAATTAGTCTCCGTATACAATCCACGGGCAACAAAAAATAAAACAAACACACACGACACGAAGTGACCATATGAAGAAGGAGAAAGTGGTTACCGCGATTCGGTAGCGTAATTAACTGCAGGGGCTTACGCCTGCAGGGAAGAGCGTCCCCACAATCAAAAAATCCCTCAAATGAGGGAGAATTTGACGAAGTCTGCTATATCGGCCGCATCCGTTTAAACCTTCGATACACGGTGCCATAAATCAACTTGGTATTTTCGGAGAGGTGGACGGATAAAACCAAATAGTATCTCTCTCGAGAATTCTGGCATGACGTCCCAACATCCCGGTGGCGTCTTCCGGCTGAGAACAATTACATGCAACACACGTGCGTAAAATGCTAGTAAATTATGTTTCAACAACATACCCTCGCATTTAATTGAAATATAAAATATTCAAAAAAATAAGAAAACCTTCAAAGGTGGTCTAAGTCATCACTATTTTGATAAGAAAATCCTGAATTAAAAATTGCAAGACGCATAAAATAACCTTAACAAAACTAATCTTTTCGGAGATTTTTATGGTTAGCAAAATCTTCCTGATTATAAAAAAATCCTAAATTCATGCTAATTAACAAATGCCTAAAAAAATAAAAGGTATCTCATAAATTAACAACAAATTAAAATAATAAACATTGATATATTTAAGTTTTTTTTACCATTACGCCCCCAAAACATAGTAAATTCCTTTTTAATCTCCAAAACTTGGTATTTAGTTTTTACCCGAAACTATTAAGATACATCGTTTTACCCTCTATATGATTTCCGTCAGAAAAAAACCCCGTTAAGTTTAACTTTAATTTCCCCCCCATAAATTTTCGGTTTACTATTTATCCGAAAACAACAAGTAAGACCGCAGAAACATTCAGCTTTTTCACAGCTAGAGAAAGATGTTGAGGATTTTCCGATTTCATGATTGATTTTGAGAAAAATGCAGCAGAAGTCTAAACCTTAATTTTAATTTGGAAAAGAAATTGCATATTTATAAATAAGAAAAGAGCTTGTGATATTTTAAAGAAAGCATGATGTTATGCTGTTAAAAGTTAATGGAAATCGTAAAAAGGGTAAAATAATGTATCTTATTAGTTTTGAAGGTAAAAGGTCTATATTTTAGGAGGCTACAGGTAAAAAACCCTATATTTAAAGAACATGATTAATTGTGATATTTTATTATAGAACATGCCAAAATGGTGGTTATAATCATGCGGTGCATATAGCCCAGTTAGGGGTGGTAATTGAACGAGCCAGCTTGGGTTCGATTAAGGTTCGGCTCGGTATCAACTCGTTCAAATTCGGTTCATTTATTAATGAGCCGGACACGAGCCGGAAAACCTGGCTCGTTTATTAAACGAGCCGGACTTGAGCTCAGCCAGGCTCGTTCGGTATTGACTCGGGTTCGGCTGTGTTACACGGTTTGAAAAAAACAGTAATATGTAATATATAGCAGATTCTATACAACTCTCAGAACACTTAATTCAATTAAATGACAGTATATAAAGTGTACTGAGATAAATATAAAACCCAGCACTTAAACCCATTCAATGCTCTAGATGTTAATGTTTTTTAATTTTTCCATATCTCAAAACCCTGAGTTTTAAGCATTATTGTTAATTATGTTTTTTTCTTGGAAGATACTATTAATATGAGTAAATGAGCTGAAAACGAGCCGAGCTCTAAACGAGCTCAGTTGAGCTCGGCTCGTTTAGTTAATGGGCCACAAATGAACCGAACACGAGCTGAGCATGTTTAATCGAGCCGGACTCGGGCTGAGCATCTCTAGCTCGATTAACTAAACGAGCCGGACTTGAGCCGACAAAAAGAACCACGAGCCGAACTCGAGCCGAGCTTGGCTGGCTCGAGTTCGGCTCATTCACACCCCTAAGTCCTGTGGTGGGCAATAGAAGTTTGTGGTTGGAGACCCGAAATAGAACCCAATATCTCCTATTTAATGCTAGGAAGAGGTTTTTAGATAAAAACAACCGCAGGAAATCATTTCACTTGTACCGCATGTGCCATGATCTACTAGGCTAGAGACCCAAAGGTTGAGTCCTGGTGCCAGTTGGAGTGCAGCTTTCAAACAAACTGGGTTCAGATCTTTCCAGGTGGCCAGCACTATTCACTATAAATAAATTCCTACAGCTAACCCACATATTTTTTATTTTTACTCTCTCTCTCTCAAACTTGAAGAAGGTAAAATCCCAGCAAAATAAAAATGTGTTTTCCCCCTTTTATATTAAGAATATGCTAAAAATGCAACCTTTTCTTGAGCAAATTTCCTATTTTGTGATGGTTATTGATCTTGGCTTTTGCTTCTCTCAATGCGTGAGCTAATCGTCTTCTTTCTTGAGCTTTGACTGATTTTGCCGATATTTTTTTCCTGCTTATTTCCCTTTTAGAATTTTTTTCCCTTTTTTTATGTGAAGATTGTTTTTCTTCTGAAATGCGTGGGTGATTAGGCGCAGATTAATGTACTGTTTTATTGATTTGGGTTTTTACTGTAATGCTGTAAGAATCTTGATGCTAGGGTTTTAGTGGGTTTGGGGTTTTCTTTTTAGGGTTTTGATTTCAAGTTTTTTATGGAGATCATGCTCAATGCATGAAGTTTTTAATCTTAGGTTTTTAATTGTTTTCTTAAAATTATTTTTCATACAAAAAAGATGATTTTTTTGAGTTTAGTCATTTATTCTATTGTAATGTAATTAGATTTTAGTGTTTGTCTTATGATTTCTTTCTCTGACATTAAACTTGAACACTTCCATGTTTAATTTCAGAATCAAAATGAAGCCCTAAATTTGCAAAGGAAAAAATAAAGATGAAAAAACCCTAAAACTCACAATGTCAAGAATTTCTCACCTCCATCCCCGTAGCCCATCGACTCGAGCCAAAGAAAATGAATTGCCTGAACTTATTAGGTTTTCCTCACTTGATACAATCTTAGAAGAACAACCCATTTGGCTTGATGAACTCTCGATAGTTACGAATGCTAAACCTGAAGGAAAACTTAGGAGATCGGTGAGCGATTCAGCAACTATTTTTGACATTGGAGAAGGGGGTGAGGTTTGTAGTGAGTTTGAGGGGAGTTGTGTATATGGGCCAAACTCACCTAGGCAAAAGAGTAATTTAAGCGAACCAGAGTTGTGTGCATTGATGGAAAGTATTCCGAAGAACAAATTAGAGTATGTAACGGTTGATGCTCCGGCCTGTGATGATATTAATCAGGGAGATTTTCAGATTTCGGCGGGTGAGCTTGATGAAGAGAAGGCAGCAAGGAGGTATTCTTTCTCTATTTATCATGCATTGCTTTCTTAGTTGTTTTCATAATGGTGTTTTTGCATTTGTCATTCGCGTAAACATTGTTAGACATATGGAAACAAGATTTGAGAAATATTAAAGATTTTTGTTAAAACAGTAGAGATGTTTACTTGACATTCTTAAAGACTTTGTATTAGAGAAGAAAAAGGTTAGAATACTTTTTTCTTAAAATTACAAGGGCCTTTCTTCCCACGGGTCATTCCGAGAGTCAAATTGGGAAATCAATTTGAATCCCCTTCCCCTTTTGAGTTAAAATAGTAGAAGAGGGACATGTATAACTTGGTGATATGCTTAATTGCTGAAGTCAATTTGCAAGGCACATTACATGCAAGTTGTTCACAAAATTTATGTTGAATGTCTCTTGATTGCATAATATAGTGATTGATAGAAAATAGTAGAGTAGGTTGAGCTCAAGGAGATGACCCACCTAGATTGAGATTTCCCTTATATATGTGTTAACAAGTGGATGCATCAAGAAATTTTATATAACAAGATAAGAGTTGAAAATTCGAACAAAGGTTGAAGTTAGCCTTGCGGTCATAAAATCCTGCCTCCTTCGCCGATCATCTTTATTAGATATGGTTCTAGAACCATAATGTTAATAATGCACCAGTTTTAAGTGAGGTGTCTGTTTTCCTAGAGCTTAATAAGAGCTATAATTGCAGACGTAAAGGTTACCGATTACTTTCATGTCCATATATATAGCATTCCAAATACAAATATAGATATTGATAATGGTGAACAGTATCCATACATGGTAAAATATTCATATTGCCGCCTTTTGTAATAAAATAAATAAATATGGTTATGGGTCAAAATATTGCAGAATTGATATATAACTTGAGTTCTTTACTTTTAAAATATTATTGTGCAAAATGAGATCAGAATCTGAGCTAATTGCATGTACTATGGCTGAAGTGGAGTTTCTCTTGTGATGTTTTGATTTTATATTCGAGCCATATCAATTTAATAAATCATGTTCTGCCGTGGACAGTGTTTTGGATGGTTGGATGTTTGTGTGTATACGTGTTTGTGAGTCGATATAATCATACGTAAACATATTGTTATCAACATAAGTGTAGACCCATATCCATTTGTGTGTTGTCTAAAATTAGGTTTCTAAAATTATTTCCTTGTTGTGTTGTTCGAATTTTATATATCAGATGCTACTCCATATTAAATCATTCCCTACTATCAAAATTTGAAATGCATACATCCTGCAATTTTGTCTGTAAAATTTGTGAAACATGTACAGAGCATCCCATATTTGCATCCAATTCAGGCTCAAGCGCCTGAGAGTTTTGTCACCGGAGCTTGAAATTTCTATTTATACCTATGACAATGTACATCTCAAAATATTTTCAACAAAATATTTTCAACATGGATTTCAGTATAGATCATATTTGTATATGCTCATGAGTTTCTTCCTTTTCATAAATTTGTAAGAATTTTATAATTTATATATTTTTTAATCTATATGGCATGATTCATAATATTATAATCTCATGTACACGCCAACACGAGGTTAGAGAAACATACCTTGATACCATGATTTGAAGAATAGGAAAAGACCGATTCCATTTACAACCAGCAACCGAAGCCCCTTTAGGTAACTCAACAAGATCCCATACTTGATTCTTTGCCATGGACTCCATTTCTTCTTTCACGACATCATACCTTAAACTAGAATTTTCTCCATTTATGGCTTGTGAAAATGATTTTGGATCATCTTTAGGTCCAACACCAAATTCTTGAAGATGATATACAAGGAAATCACTAGAAATTGCTGGTTTTCTTATCCTGAAGATCTTTTAGGTCCAACTTGTTCATCCAAACTTGATTTTGGACAATAGGTTCCTTATAAACTACTTCCTCATGAGGTGGTTCATCATGCTGTAGTTCGTTCTGAATTGGTTTATTCTTATTCTTCAAATCATGGTATCAAGATATATTTCTTTAGACTCATATTGACATGTACATGAGATTATAATATTATGAATCATGCCATATAGATTAAAGAATATAAATTATAAAATTCTTACAATTGGTATCAGAGCTATTGTTTTCCCTGGTTAATATTAGATCATGATTTTTATTCATGATTGATATATATATGGAAAATTAAACAACCTAAACAATTAATATGGATCATTTTTTCTTGTTAAGCATATGTTGATGGTGTTTTGAAACTTGCATATATTATTAGCAAGGAAAAGATAGCCCTACTCCTTGATTGTGGGTGTCGACCACCTTCTTGAGAGATTACTGTTCTAAAGCCTTGCATAATATTTTTTATGCTCTACTCTATTTGAGGTTGACTTTTATGCTCTACTCAATAGCGAATAACTTACAATTAATTCATTAAGTTTATTGATCTTTATGTATATTCAAATTTGTTTGGACATTCCATCATCTTGCATTTCCTTGATCAATGTTGACTTGTGGTTTAAACATTTTATGAATTAGAGGCAAAGTTGATTTATTTTTATAGATAAAATCTATTACTTAGTCAATTTTCGGATCTAAATTATTTAGGCAAATTTCTGGACTGTTTTGCTAATATTTAGGCTTTCTCTGCAAATTTCTGGACTGTTTTGCAATTATTTAGAATTTTTTCTCCAATTACAAAATGTAATTTTCGTAATTATTTGGATCTGTTTGCAAAAAAATCTTAATAGAAACTGAATCCAGGAGTCTTAGTGCAAATGTTGCAGTAAATTTCAATATTTACAGATTAGTCCAGAACATTCATTTTTCAAATTTCAGGGGCTATTTTATAACATCATTATACAAGATTATTGTTTTGTGTCTATTTTTAGTAGGTCTTTCATAGAAGTTTGGGTGAAAACAATTCATATAACTTGCTTATTATGTTATAATCATGTTAGAGTTATCCTATATGGAGATTATATGGATAATACATGATATTTAATGAATTTTAATAATTGCAAATTTTATATAAAGTTTCCCATACATTATGTATATTCAAAGTAACAATATTTTTTGATATACCTACTCGTTTTTGATCCAACATTCATTGGAAATCATTTATCATGCTAAACACATATTGTCAATGTATACTATCATGTACCAAAGTATAAATATTGTGTTTATGGACATGTGATGTTTTATCATATATATTTAAAACGATGAATTAAAGTTTCGATGTCATTCACAACTAAATTATCTTATGCGTTAGGAGTAGCCACATCATCCTAATTCTTGTGATATTAGTATATTATGGTTTTCTTAACGCATAGTTGTTTTTGTACTTACATGACATCTAATATCGCAATTATTTTCATTTAGATAATTACTTAGCCTTACAGGGAAGTGAATATTTATGTGATTCAATTAGAATAAGATAGCTTAAAGAAATATTAGAATAGAATTTTCTTATGCTCACAGGAAAAGAAATTGTCTATATGATATTACAGTCTAGTCTTATTATGCAGTTTTTTTTCATCTTTTGGATTAAGATGGTTTAAAGAATGTTAAAATAGAGATTTCTTATGCTCACAGGAAAAGAGATTTCAATTTTGGTATTAAATTGCTAATCTTAATATATTGTAATTAGTAGATTCATGCATTTAGCAACCTCTGCCCACAGGTTGAGTTTACTAATAAAGTATACATTGGTCTATTTTAATGTATTTACGATATCATAGAAATGATACGTATATTGACTTGATTATAAAGTCATTCCTACTTGTGATCCTTGCATATGTATCCAATGATAAAGTTTAAAGATTTTGAGTTCGGTGGGAGTAAATTTTCTCGTACGTAAAGTTTGAGAAATTATTTTACCTTCTTAAGGACATAAAGGATAAAGTTAAATTGGATCACTCCCGTTATCAACTAACTCATAAAGCTTAATTTGTCCAAAATATGGATATTTTGGATGAGCCATTGGAAATAAAGATATTCTCGATAATAAGAAAGATTTAAGCATGAGGTTATAGAAAAACGTCATTGCAACGACTCATGATGAGGAAAATATGTCTGAAGGTAATGGAATAAATTTATATATTGCTATGAGACCTTCACAAGTGTTATGGCTGAGAAATTTATCATAAGGCTTAAAGCATATTAAATGCTTTACCATCTACTATGACAATTTGCTCACAACAGTATATAAAAAAGTCGATTACAAGTATATCGACATAAGTTTTCTAAGATTATAGATCAATTTCATGAGCACATTTGATTTTAGCACATAAAGATGAAGTCTATAATTATTGACCCATCGGCTAAAGTATTGTGTCATTTCATTTATGGGTTATGTAAGAAATATGAGACTCGTAAGGATTTAAGTGTTGTATACCATTTTCTATGCTCTATATATTTGTACGTCTAGACATATGGATGTTAGTATTTTGTACATGACTAATAAAGTGTACACATTAGATTTAGTCATGTGATTTTTTTTGCTTTTAGAGCAATTTTAAGTTGGACTCGGGATAGTTATATTAACCATTCATAAGGTTATTTGCATATACATATATGAAGCTCCTTAAAGGCAAATTATTTTGCTCGTTAAAGTGTAATTATTTAATTGGCCATAAAATATACTTATAGTGTTATATACAAGACATTAATAGGATAGTTTAAGTCAAGTGGGACAAACATGTTCATTACAAAACTCATGAAAGCGTGGCTATTTCACAAGTTTTAATAAAACTGTTATAATCAAAATATTAACATTTACATTTAGCGGTCCTTTATCATGCATACCACATAAGATTACTGTAATTTATATTTTAGCATGTAATTTACTTCATATAAATTGATATAATTTTGATTGAGTTGCGAATGAAAATTTAAAAAAAGGCTAATCTCTATTGGGTATAGCATAAAAATTAATCTCAAATAGAGTAGAGCAAACAAATTTGCTTTAAGGAAATTCTTTTATTTCAATAGCAACTCAAACCAATAAAATAGAGTATATGACATGATTCATAATATTATAATCTCATGTATATGCCAACATGAGTCTAGAGAAACATACCTTGATACCATAATTTGGAAAATAAGAATAAACCAATTCCATTGTTTTTTCTTGCGTGCTCCATTTCCTCTAGAGTTTTCTTGATGGATAGAAAAACCAACTTAATTCACAAGTCTTGATCTCTTTCTTATTATCATTGTGTAGGCAAGGACTCTCTTTATATAGCCCCTTCCATCAAGGGAGTTGTTGTAGTTTTTATAACTACTTGGTGGTTCTATAACCACTTAAAACTACCACGTGGTTTCATAATTATAACCACACAATTATATCATGTTCATATGTCATATTTAATGAGATGTTTAGAGTGATACATATGGTGTTATTTCTAACAAAATTCTCTACTTAATGAGTCCTATCCGAACATCTAGTGTTCTGCTGCTGCATAGAAAATAACAGTATTATGTGAGCTCAGCGTCCTGATAGCAAGATCAGTATAGAGAATTATAATTCGTATCATGAAAATGTCAAGAGTATCACTAAGACAACAATATTAGCATGCCAACGCAGCATCATATAGGGATAAACATATTTCATAAAAATAGGAATCTATAACTAAGGAAAAAGGCCTGATGTTGCCTTTGCAAATCTGAAAAGCCTATTTCTGATGGGTTAATCAGTGTTGGAAACCATCTATGTGTTTTCTATTTGGTCGAACAACACATAATCCGCAAGCATAATGCATAAACGGATTATGGATTGCACAATCAGATTATGCGGAATCAGCCTAAAGAGATTTTAATATATGAACACATATATCAAACATAGAAAAATCCTGTAAAATTTTTAAAAAATATATTGATAAGGAGAAAACAGAAATAACTGAGCCATTTAAGTTGATATTGAATTTGGATATTTTTTTGGATATAAGATAGGGTGTATGCATCATATATGCACCTGATTATATGGTCATTCACCCGTATATTTCGCATAGAAGCAATTAAGCGGCTTTGTGGCCCTTTAATACTATTTGAAAAGGTTGCCAGCTGAAAACATTTAACCGCCGATTAATCAGCCTTTCAAACCTTGTCTTACAACACTGGGTGTAATAGGTGAAGAGTTGTGACAAGTAGGGGTAAAATGAAATGGAAATTGAGGGAACGGTTAAAAAAAATCAGAATAAAAGAAGATAACAAACACATTGCCTCCTAGGTAAATCATATTCAGCGATGTTTTGTTGTCACTGCTACTTGAGAAGTAGCAGGCAGAAAATTGAAGGCACCATTATAGAGGAACCACTGCCCTCTCTTTCATCTGAAATAGTATAAACTATCAAGCCAATAAATTTTTGATAAATTTAAGAGAGTTCCTTAAAGATTAACCGTTGCTTAGACTTGGCCATGTATATTTCAATGCGGATACGTGAAAAATGGTGGACACTGCTCACTAGAGTTTTTAAAGTGATGCCTTAAGGTATAATATTTGATTAATGGATGATCAAAAGGAGAATTGATGTGTTCTTGTTTATTATTTTTATTGGGAGTAATTTAAGCTTTCGAAGCAAATGTGATGATTGCCATACAAAAATTATTCTTCATTCACAATTGTTGTTTTTTGCACATCACTCTCTATCAATTTTGAGACATTAAGTGTCACAACCGTATCAAATTTCATGAACGGGGATGAGGATTGGTACAATGATCTTTAGCATAGGCAATTTGAACCGAAGATTTGTTTTTATTAGGGCATATGAGTTGTCAAAGGAGGTCACGAGTTCAAGGAATGCAAACAACACAAGGAGATTGGTGATCGGCCCTGTTTATTTAGGGGAGTGTTAGGTTCTGCTTGGGTCACATCTTTAACTCAAAAGAAAAAGACATTGATTCTTATTGACCCACAGTGCTTGCACATGATGATTTTAGGTAATTTAGATATTGGTCATGTCTTGGAGCAACATATGGTGTCCATTGATTCCATGTAATATAAATGAGTGTTGTATTCAGGACTGGTACACAGATTAGTACTTTTATTGAATTGCTAGTTGCATCATTAAATGTTGAATTTATGATGACCTTATTGTGTTGATACTCTCTTTCAATTAACGATTAGTCAGCATTTAAATGTTAATAGTATCAATAGTTAAATGGCCTACAGACTATAGTATTATTATAGGTATCGACACTTATATCAGTATTGCCACACAATGCCAATAGTTTGATGATATCGACTGTCTCCGTGGGTTGATTATGACTTGGACCTCACCTCCATGCTTGATGCCAAAAATATCTTCCCTTTTTGTTTATATTCTCATTCAACTTTGTAGCGAATGTCAATGTGAAATTTTTAATTGATATTACTATCTACTATAGCAGAGATTAATGTAACTTTATGAATCAGAATGCTACTAACTTTAGTAGCACGTCCAAATAATTGAGTGCAGCTGAAATGAGAATGTTGAGATGAGCAAGTGACATTGTAAGAAATTATCGCATTCATAAGAAGTTGGTAGTAGCCTCCTCAGAGGATTCAACAAGGGAGGAACAATTGAGAAATGTACAATGGTTGCCAATTTAATCGAGAAGACGACGCCTCACAAATAAGATTGAAGAAATTTAAAAACAGATTCATATTCATGTAGCTGAGTCAAAAAGTTTGTGGATTAGGCTTGTTCATGTTGTATATGCAAATTAACTGTTTTTGCAAATTAACTGTTTTTACAGTGCCATCATATGGATAATATGCAGCTTCTGAGAATATAATTAAAAGTGCATCGCCTCAGAATATAATTAAAATTGCAAAATGCCTAAGAAACACCTAGTACCCTAACATATCTGTTATATGATTCAATTTGTTATCTATTTATACCTGATGTGAACAAGGAAGTTTGTTGTCAATTTATCTGTGTATAGTCTAAAGATTTTTAAATACATAATGTACGACAGAACCTGAAAATTTGATCAACAATTAAAAAAATATTTTAGTCCCTAGCATCAATTTTCTACGATGTTAAATTCATAATAAACCTACAATGTATCTTGCAGGCGATCTGGGCAAAGGTCGAGGGTTCGTAAGCTTCAATATATTGCTGAACTGGAGAGAACCGTTGAGGCATATCAGGTAATAAAATGTACTCATGGTTATTTAATTCATCTCTCTCTCTCTCTCTCTCTCACACACACACACACACACACACACACACACACACACACACACACAAAATATTCCTAAGTTTTTTTTTTCAATTTATGTATCTAGACTTGGGGAGCAGAGTTAGCAAATGGAGTTGCATCTCTTTTTCAACAGCGAGTCGCTCTATCACTAGAAAACAAGAATCTGAGACAGCAGATTGCTGGGCTTCGGCAAGAGAAAATGATCAAGGATGGTAAGCGAGCCCTTCCTTTAGCACACAAAAGAAATTTAAATATCTTTTACAAGTATTTACTGCTAAATTTGTTAATATTTCAATTTAGTGATTCACCCTAAATGAAACTTTGATCCATGGACGATCCAACATCTGTTTATAATACCGGCTACTTGACCGTATTGATACTAAGTCATGGCAAAGTACTGAGTTGTTGAAACTTGAAACATTAATTTGTTTGAATTGATATGGGCTGTTGTTTAAAGGTCGGTAACAAAATTTATGTCAAGAACATAGACATATATGAAATGAATTCTATGGCAAGTTTGTTAGGAGCATCCCCACTGCTTTAACCGATGAGACGGCCTTTAACAGAGAAGAAAGAAAAAGATTCATATATGCTGCTGCTGTATGTACACATATGCTGGGTTCAATTGCGGAAAACATGCGAACTGGTTTATTAGTATCATTGTTGATCTCTAGAATGTCAAATTCTCAATATTTCACAATATGTGCAGGCCAATATCAATATCTGAAGAATGAAGCAGAGAAGCTGAAAATGATCCACGGGCGCCACCGAAGAAGCAAGAGCGCTGCTTCCTGCTTCGATTCTCATACCATGGAATCTGACCCTTTCGGAGCAACAAATGTGCAAATGCTGGATTTTCCAAAGCTAAATCTTGGTCCGAAATCAGTTGCGCCCTTGAGAAACAATTTCGGTCGCTAATGAAGTCCAAATCTTTCCCAAAGCTTAATGATAGTACTCTAACAACAAAGTTGCTACAGGCTTAACTCAATGTAGCGCAGCTAGCTATAAAAACAATAGTTCTCTATAGATCTTTAGCTTAGTGTTAGTGTTTTGAGAGGACATGAAAGAATTAATGGTAATGACTATTTGGAAACCTCTTGATGCTTGTGAGGGGATCCAAACAAATTTCACCCATTAATTTTTGGCTAAGCAGTGCTTTATGTCTGTTTCCAAATTTGATTGCACAAACTATACAAATTAATGCTAAGCAATTGTGCCACATTCATTGGATCCTTTCTAAAGCTGATCCCTGTTTCCAAATTTTTTTATGAAGTAAATTGTTTATTGGTTTGAGGATATGGATATGGTGGACAAAAATGAGGTTTTGCCATAAACTTTAAGAAGGAAAATGTATAGCTAGGGGCCTATATTATTAGATGATTAATCTAGTAGCATATAAAACTTTATAGGGTTTTTATTATGAGGAAATTGTGTGGGTGTGTGGGTGGTGGGTGGGGGCTTTGATTCCTTCCTCTTTACCTTTTCCCCATTTCAATTCATTTGTGAATCGGTTTGTAAACTTTGCCGACATCATGAATTTTGCATCACAGTCATCATGATATGGACCTTGGCGTCAAAGACAATCGGTCCGACAATTGGCCTAAAAAACTAACGATTCATGTTCATTTTTTAGAACATGTTTGGTTCCTTGAGATTTTTGTGCAAAGAACTTGAAAAACATTCTATAATTTCGCATTTAAATACTCATGGAAAATTTCATTTAATATTTTTTTTACCGTAGAAGCTGGTGTGATACACAAACGGTTGAGATTGATTGCAAAATCAAATCTTGTTTATAAGGATGCTTTTTTTTCCCTTCCGCTTTTCCTCAAATCCTAAACGTTCATGTATTAGACAGTTGATAACCAGATTCTACCTAAAATGTCGAATGAAAGTTCCATGGTATCCTAGGCGTTGCAATCTAACAAACACCTTGACATTGAATGAAAGCAGGATCTTTCTTGAGAATTTTGAGTTCGACTTTCTATGATTTCATGCTCAATCTCCACCAACCAAATATGTCTATTTATGCTTTCTCGTGATATAACTTATGAGACTAAAGCTACTCTAGATCCAATGCTTTCATGATGTCCATTTGCTTCTCAACTTTGAATTCTTTAGGTTCATAATATGTTTAGCTTGTAAGTTGTTTTTCATCCGAGGAGACTTTGTATCCATATCCGGTTTGTATTAAAGTTTGATATATTATTTTTTATTTAACATTTCCTTTTCAGATAGAGTAGCTTGTCCATTCATACTCATAAGCTGACACAAATTGGCCTCCAACTATTTGAAATTTTAATTATTGTCACATGTCATGAAATATTTAATTTGCTAAAGATGAGACAAACCGCTTGATAGTATATTCATGTATAATTCATATAAAAAGGTAATACCTATAATATGCAAAGATAATCACAGTTGTTTGTGAAAAGATGTATGCTAATTGAATATTCACATCAAACGAGCTAAGCATTATTAGATATAATCACAAATTATTTGCACACGATTAAGTTTATTCATATTTAATCCGCAATGGGACTAACAACTGATACCTCTACAATTTATCTAACCATTTCCAGAGTTTTCATCGCCTCTCTTTTTAGTATAATACCGAATTAATTAAACTTTTCGTCTTTGCCCTAAAAGACCTCATCAAACACAATAAGCTCATCCTCTTATCATTTGTTGATGGATACCCCTATCCTTAATTTATAAAATAAGCAGGAGGAAAAAAGAAAATACAAAAACAAAAATTATCCATGCATTTTTTATAAATATAATGCTTTTCAAACTTACCTTGCCATTATCCCATCACAATCTTCCTCATTTTTTCCTGTTATTTTTTAATTTTCTTTTTCCCCTAATTCATCCTTTTTAATACCAAAATCTCTAAATTTCAAGGTTTTACATATAAATCTACCATCATTAATTTCGCTTTTTGACCCATGAGTTTTTGTCTCCACTTGAAATACCCACTCAAATTGGTCCCACATGGAACTGGGCCCCGCATTTGACATAATCTCTTTTGGAACCATTAAATACAAAATAAAAGCAAGATTATGTTTTTGATTAAATAATTTAATTTCATAATTACATGCAAGCAGAGGAGACGCTTGTCCATTCATTTCCTCCTCTTTCAAAAGCTGTCCTTTTTTTATGTAGCCGACACCATTTTTTCCTCGAAATTGCAGAATTTTTTTGAAGGGAAGCTTCTCACTCTCATGAAAGGTACTATATCCTCATTCCTCAATTCCCAAATTGTGTTAAAAATCCAATGTTTACAATGCAAGCTGTATTTTCATTCAGATGTGTGTCAATGGGAATGGCTTTTGATGTTGAAACTTGGGGTTTATGGGTTTTTTGAGTGATTTAGCCATGATGGGTGTGATCAAAATCCTATTTTTATTGGCTTTGTTGTTCTTGAATCCATTAGTTTTAGCCAAAACAGACCCAAATGATTTAGATGTGCTGAATGAATTCAGAAAAGGCTTAACAAACCCTGAGCTTTTGGATTGGCCTTCAAATGGTGATGATGATCCTTGTGGTCCTCCTCAATGGCCTCATGTTTTTTGTTCCGGGGATCGAATCTCTCAGATTCAAGTCCAAAACTTGGGACTCAATGGCCCTTTGCCGCAAAGCTTCAATAGGCTATCGATGCTCACCAACATTGGCCTTCAAAGGAACAATTTTTCTGGTGCTTTGCCTTCTTTCAACGAGTTGTCGAATTTGCAATACGCTTATCTTGGCGGAAACAGTTTCGATTCGATCCCGGTCGATTTCTTTGTTGGCCTCACTAGTTTGCAAGTTCTGTCTTTGGATGATAGCCCTTTGAATATGAGTACAGGTTGGAGTTTGCCTAAAGAGATTGAGAATTCAGCTCAACTCACAAATTTATCATTGATTGGATGTAATCTTGTAGGCCCGTTACCAGATTTTCTAGGAGCAATGCAATCTTTGAGAGCTCTTAAGCTTTCTTATAACAGCCTTTCGGGTTCGATTCCGACAAGCTTTTCTGGTTCGATGCTGCAAATTCTTTGGCTCAACAATCAGAATGGTATTGGATTGAGTGGCGCCATTGATGTTATCGCGTCGATGACATCTTTATCCGATGTTTGGTTACATGGAAATTCGTTTTCGGGTCCGATTCCCAGCTCTATTGGGGAATGTACTTCTTTAATGCGATTATGGCTCAATAACAATAAGCTTGTCGGTCTAATTCCTGAGAATTTGACTTCATTGCCTCAACTTGAATCGTTGCAATTGGATAACAACAAGTTCATGGGCCCAATACCAAAGGTTGGATTCAATTTCACTTATGCTTATAATTCATTTTGCCAAACAGAACCCGGGGTTTCTTGCTCGCCCGACGTCAACGCGCTATTGGATTTCCTCAGTGGTGTAAATTATCCGAAATCTCTTGCAGAATCTTGGTCGGGTAATGATCCTTGTTCAATGTGGTTAGGTGTTTCTTGTTCTAATGGTAGTGTTTTTATTATAAATTTACCGAATTATAATCTAAGCGGTACCATTAGCCCTTCGATTGGGGAATTAGGCTCTCTTGTTGATATTAAGCTTGATGGAAACAATTTGAGCGGCACGATACCTGAAACTTTGGCAAGGTTGAAATCACTAAAGGTGTTGAATGTTTCTGAAAATAATCTTCGGCCTCCTATACCTAAGTTTAGTAGCAATGTGAAGCTCCTTGTTGATGCAAATCCATTGTTGGACACTTCTCCTAAGATTCCAATACCGCCTTCGCCTTCTAGAACCATTCCGCCGCCCTTGTTGCCTCTGCCGAGCCCACCAAGTAAAAGTCAAGAACCAGGAAATCCACCTCCAAGTCCGTATAAAATTCTTTCTCCGAGAAAATCACCTAGTAAAGCAGCGGAAAAGAATGCCAAGCACCCTAAAAATGTCACACGGTTTAAGATTCTGATAATTTTGGTTTCATCCACAATTGGAATTTTAGTCACATCGCTGGTCATTCTAGTCCTGTGCAAGCGTCGAAGGACAAAAACAGATGGGCTTGTTGTTTACCCTAGAGATCCATCAAATCAAGACGATATGCTCAAAATCGTGGTTGCAAACAACACCGATAACAGCTCAGGAGCAAGTGATTTCATGAGAAGTGTAAACCATAGCACTCACATGAACGATTCAGGACATTTCGTGGTATCAGTTCAGGTTCTTCGAAATTTGACCAATAATTTTTCGGCAGAGAATGAAATCGGTAGAGGAGGCTTCGGTGTAGTTTACAAAGGGGAATTTCACGACGGAACGATGATAGCGGTGAAAAGAATGGAGTCTTCAATGATAAGCAACAATGCTGTTAATGAATTTGAAGCTGAGATAGCTGTACTATCGAAGGTTAGACATCGCAGTTTAGTATCTTTATTGGGCTATTCAATTGAAGGCAACGAGAGGCTTCTCATTTATGAGTATATGCCTCAAGGAGCTTTAAGCAAGCATTTGTTTCAATGGAAGAATTTGAATTTGGAGCCGCTTTCTTGGAAGAAGAGGCTTAATATTGCTTTAGACGTTGCTCGAGGGTTGGAGTATCTTCATAATTTGACGCATCAATGTTTTATACATAGAGATTTGAAGCCTTCTAATATTTTGCTTGGCGATGATTTTAGAGCGAAAGTTTCGGATTTTGGATTGGTGAAACTTGCACCAGATGGTAAAAATTCGGTGGTGACGAGACTCGCGGGGACATTCGGATATCTGGCTCCTGAATATGCAGGTAAGGGCATTTTACAAGGAAAAAAGTTTTATTTATCTCACATGTTTGAAATTTTCCTATGTTAAAATTAAACACAATACATATTACGAGTAAAATATCTGTTCTCTGAAACTTGGCATATGGAGGATGCAGGATTCATGCAAAAAAATTCCTAAAAAAAGTTTTCTTGATTTTTTGCTATACTTGCTAATCAAAAGTGTCTTTTATTTGATGGCAATTTCCTTGATTAAGTGTATTACCTTCTTACACGGTGCATTTATAGAAAATATATTTTCTCTTTGACACACCCGAAAGCATAGTTTTAAAAAAAAAGCTTAAAATGATGTAAAATTGGAAAAGTACATGAAAGAGTAAGGAACAATACAAAAACAAGGAAAAGACCTTACAAAGAACAAGAGGGATACACAGACTTCCCCAAAAATGAGATTGAAGGGCTTCATCAGAGAGATCAGAGAACATCAAGTCTACCAAAACTCATGGACTGTTTTCAAGGCTTAGATTTTAATCTGATTCTTGGCATGCTATCCAAGTCCAGCTTTGCCAGCAATCTAATTTCCTTTGGGATTGCAAAATGACGGTAAGTTTATAATGCCCGCTAAAATTAGCCTATAAATGTTGCAGGATAAATGTCAGAGAACGCTGTTTATAAATCGTCTTCTTGATTTTTACAGCATTTCGCAGTCTTCTGATGGCTGCCCCTTTCCTTTCTCACGCAATTGTGTTAGCTTATTATGTTTATAGAGGGCGCATTTATAAACAAAGATATGCTCACTTTAAGAAACAAAATACACACATAGAAATTGAGAACAGACATCGATACGATACTGGATCGGAAACCGGATACCTAAAGGACACCGACTTCTATCAAATACATAATTTAATATTTTCCTTTTGTAATGTTGGTTCCAAGATTAAGAACTTCTATAGATGATAAAATGAACATATGTTTGTGCGCGCGTGCGCCCGCACGTGCATGCATGCTTGAAATATAGGTGACTTTTTTTTTTATAAAACTTTCTGTAATTTTCATATATGAGATTTTGCTTACAATTTTGTCATCGTGTCTTATTTGTTTTATTATTGGAAAATTGTTCAGCTTTAGAGTTATTTGGTATATCTTCTTTTCTGTAACCAGTTCTATTGTCTCAATTTAACAGTGACCGGAAAAATCACAACCAAAGCTGACGTCTTCAGCTTCGGGGTCGTCCTAATGGAACTTATCACCGGCCTAACCGCCCTCGACGAGAACCGCTCAGAAGAAACCCGATACTTAGCCTCATATTTCACTGAAACCCTATCCAACAACAAAAACAACCTCAAATCCTCTATCGACCCCTCGCTACATGAAACTATAGAAGAGACCCTTGATAGCATATCCGTAGTTTCTGAACTCGCGGGCCAGTGTGCATCGAGAGAGCCTTTCCAAAGGCCCGACATGGGTCATGTCGTCAATGTACTTGCTCCTCTCGTCGAGAAATGGAAGCCTAAAAAAAAGGATGAAGAGAATTGTTTGGGAATCGACTTGCAAAAACCGCTCTTACAAATGGTTAAGTGCTGGGAAGAGGATGATGGTAAAAACGATGATAGTAAAGGGAGTATTCCGGCCAGGCCTCCTGGATTCGGCGATTCCTTCACTTCTTCGGATGGCCGGTAAAATAATTCATGCTTGTAATAAAATTTCCAGGGTTTGCTGTCTGGGTTGTTTATCTTCTTAATTTCGGTTTTCGTTCGCACCTGTAGATATAGAGATATAGAGGGATTGGTACTTGTCCTCTATTGTTTGCTTTGTGATTATATTTTTGTTGGAATTGTGTCTCATATCCGTATGCGTTTATGGACCATCTGGGCCGGGTCATCTATTGGTTCGGGCTACCAATAGATGCTAGGGTTTTTAGTTGTATATATATCTTTTTTTTGGAAGAGATAGGCTAGCTTGAGAGATGTAATTATGTGAAGATATTTTGTAACTCCCCTCTCTTAAGGTGTGAGAGCAAGAGAGAGAGAGAGAGAGAGAGAGATATGGGGGAGAGAGATTGTTGAGTGGTATGAGTACTTTGTAATCTTTTTCGTGTCTTTAATGAAGTCCTCGTATTTAGCCCTATGAATATAGGCCGGGATGGTTGAACCATGTTAAATCCGATGTTTTTCTTTTTTAGTGTGACTGTGCTATTTATGATCTTGATGTGCTTTATATGGTGAGGGGATCAATTTCCTTGACAATTTTTCGAGTTATGTTTGTATTTTGTAGATAGAGGGATCATAAGTTATGAAGTTTTGTCGGTGTGAGATTTCTTCTTTTGTACACAATTGTTAAAAAACACGGCTATAAGGAGTCCGCAAGGACACTACTGGCCCATAACTGCAGTGTCGAGACCGTAGGCTTCATGGGGTCTAGGGACATACAGTGGAAACACTGCAGCACTGCAGGACCCGTTTCCTTTAAAAACACTAACTGTAACTTCATTAAAAACACAAGGGTAGTTTTGTTAGATTACTTTTGAACATTGTTTATTACACATGCACATAGTTTTCATGGGATTTTTTTTATAGCAATTATGAACATGCCTTTTACTTGTGGGGGTTCAATGACACCGATGGAAGGACAATAAGGGGCTTTTTGGTTCAGTGTAGTTGGAGTCCCATGCGGTTTCAACTATACGGAATCATAAAATCAATTGTTTGGTTCAAGTATGTTGCTGCTTCAACTTGTAGTTGGAGAAACAAATTGTGTTAAAAATCACGCAGTTGCTACTACGCTCAAATCGAGTGCTTTTGCAACTAAATGCAAAATAAAATAGAAAAGTTTGTTTTTGTGTTGCAAGTACATCCAAACAAACATATGTTTTGCAAAACATATAGTTACAACTACATTCTAACCAAACAAAATAATGAAGTTGCTACCACAGTATTTACATCTACATGTAGTTGTAAATATAACTGCAAGCAACCAATCTCCTAAGAGATTTTGTCTTTGAGTTCTGTCAGTGTCTGAGGTTGTTAGCTGTATGGACCCAAAAATAAATGAAAAAAAAGTCTTGATAGTTAATACTTAAATTAGTCTGTTGGAGCTAGCATTGGCTTCTACAAAGAGAGCAAGCTCAATAATATTGGTGGTACCGATCATTTATGTGGTTATGGTTGAAGCTTTGCATGATCCCAATCTTGGTCCCCAAATGAGAGGAATGGCTTCTCTCTCAGATAAAGCTTTTGTGTCATGAACTACTTGCTTTGTGTTAGGATTATGTTTAGAGTTCTATCCATAGCTTCAATGGTTCAAGATTTGCTCCACTGTTTTAGATAAGAGCAATACTGGCTCACTACTGTTTAATGTTTTATGTCGCCGGTGTGGAACCCGTTGGTGAAACAAGTGTTACTGAGGGGGTCCACCGTCGGGGATGCCCATATCAGTGCATATTTAATACATGCTATAGAAAAAAAAAATTCCCTTTTTCTTCTTCATTATGTTTGGAAAAAAATTTATTCAAGACACAGAGGAATAACTGATCCAACTTTATGAATAATTTCGGATGGTTAAGCCACTACTGAAATTTGGAGCTCATAAGAGACTGAGAGAAAAAAAGATACTCTTTTTCACAATCAAGCGGACGGAAATAGATACAATGAAGACTTTCCATTTGGAAAAACTTAGTTTTAGAACAAAAACTATTTATTTTCTTACTGAGAAAGAAACACATCGGTGAGAAGATTAAATTTTCCCCCCCAAAACCTGTTTACATTATTAAAAAAAACCATTGCTATCCAAAAAGAAGAAGAAAAAGAAAAAGAATGAGAAGGGGAATAAATCGCGTATATGATATAGAGGGTGCATGTGTCAATTGATTCGGGTTTGGGGTCCAGGTCCGGGTCGATCTGATCCTAATTCGAATCGATTAATATTCAGGCTGGAATTTGATATCCGAGTCCAACCCGGTTAAAACCGGTCAGCCTGGCCTGCTTGGCCCGAGTATTACCCATCTGTCTTTTCTAATTTTTCAGGGTTTGTTTTATCTTCTAAATCTTTACTTTTAGCTCCAAAAGTTTTATATAAAATTAGGCTAAATTGCAGGAAACCTCCTGCTTTTGGCTCCAATAGCTGGAAACCCCATTTAAATTCTAAAGCCTGCACCCACAACCACATGTTAACGGTGTTAGATTTTCCGTTATATTTCACTTGCGTGTGCCGCACGTGATCTGCTTTTTCCTAAACTACCCCCGAGTGTTACTTGGTAATATTTTTTTGACATAGAAAACCTTAAAAATCTTTTCATCATCCTCCTCCTCCTCATCTCTCCCTCTCCCTCTCCCTCACCCATCCTTCTCTCCCTTTCAGTCAAATCTTTCTCTCTATCACACATATTCAAACGCAAATATATTCAATTATCGAATAGAATATAGTTTGGGGAATAGAGATTGGAGTCGGGAGGCGACATTTATAGAGATCATGATCAACTAGGGTTTTCAGAAATATGGGGACGGTTGCTCTCATCAATAGAGATTATGGTTGGATTGTGACTTCATTTCAGGAAATATTGTGAAATATGTATATAAAAAAGGCAAATCATATTGTATCATCCAAGAAGATTAGGTAAAATTCCTTGTGAGATATTTTCAACTTAGAACCCATTTTTTGATGTATATTAACTCAATATTCGAAGCTTTTTGAGAGACCTCAATGGGTTCTGAAATAATGTTATGCGGGAAATTATATAGCATTATTTTCAGAAAAATGTAAAGTAGTTGCATTCCAATGATGCCACTGTTGATGAATCACAAGATCAATCGGCAACACAGTGAAAAATACCTTACAGATATATAAACCTAGACCCTTTTATAGATGAATAACAAAAGAACTAGATGCAAACCGCAATAAAAATAACACAAGATATTGGGGGACGGGAAGAACCTTTATTATAACTTGAGAAGGAAAAAACCTTATAAGAGTTATTACACTCTCTCCTTATGATCTCCAACAAGATCTTCCTCCTACAAATTCTTCTTCATCTTCGATTGCTTAGATCTCCTATGGAGACGTCGTTTACTCCTTTTACTTGATCTAAATCTCTCCAAAGTTAACCCTAATCAATAACCCTGAGATCATATATATAACATATACAATTTAAGTTATAATAAGATCCCAGAAATTACAAAACTGCCACCAAATAATTGAATTTTCGAGATAAATCTCGACCTGAGATTCGCGGTTATCGTCGAACAGACGTATGTCCCTCTGGAGCAGACGTTTGCCTGCACCTTTGACAGAAAGTCAATTGTGCTGCCAGACGTCTGTCCCTCTGTGGCGGACATCTGGTCTAATTGGCCGCGACTTTTTAGGACTCAGCCAGACGTTTGTCCCTCTGTAGGAGACGTATGGTGCATGTTCCGGGTTTTGGACCTTAAATACCCCACGTCGGTTTTTTTGAGGCAGACGTCTGTCCCCTCTTTGACTTCACATCTTAAACAAATACGAGACATCTTTCACAACAATCTCCACTTTGACTCGTATTTCCTTATAGCCACCTTGAAAATATGTTGCCCTTCGTTTTATATCTTTTAGGGTTGCTTTAGTTGTTCTCCCCTTTTCCCCTTACCGACACAATCTTTCTTCAGAATTGCGATACTGCGACCGTCACAGTTTTTAACTAGAACTAAAAAACTGCTTTGCAACCTTCTTGCCGAGATCGTCTTTCCTTACATTTGAGTACTTGAATAGAAGTCAAGGTAGTCTTGAACTTCTCCGCAGGAATGACCTTCGTTAGCATGTTCGTCCGATTCATCTTAGTATCGATCTTTATCAAGTCGAACTCCTTTTTGGCCCACTCTCTTATCTTGTGATGCCGCACGTCGATGCGTTTAGTTTGACTGTGGTATACTTGATTCTTCACCAAGTGAATGGCGCTTTAACTATCGTAAAACAAAGGAACCAGCTCGTTATCGAACCTGAACTTTCTAACTAGGCCCTTTAACCATAAGGCCTCCTTAGATGCTTCCACTGCCGCCATGTATTATGCCTCCGTTGTTGAGAGCGCTACGATATCCTGAAGTGTCGACTTTCAAATGATAGGAGATTTTGCAACTGTATATACATAGCATGTAAGAGATCATCTCTTGTCCAATTATTCAGCGTAATTTGTATATACGTATCCTTGCAACCGGCTCGATTTATTTCTTGAATTGTGAAAGAATATACCGAGATCTTTAGTTCTCTTTAGATACCTAAGTATCCAATTTACCGCTTCCCAATGAAGCTTCCTTAGATTTGACATGTACCGGCTAACCAAACTTACTGTATAGGATATGTCTAGACGTGTACATACCATAGCGTATATCAGTGATCCCACTGCACTTGCATATGGTACTCGAGACATGTTTTCCTTCTCCTCCGCTGATTTTGGACACTTCTTGCAGGATAGCTTGAAATGACCGGCGATAGGGGTGCTCATCTGTCTTGAGTTCTTCATATTGAATCTCTCCAACACCTTTTTAATATATCTAACTTTGGAAAGCCACAGTTTTTCAGCCTTCTTGTCTCGAATAATTTCCATCCCAAGAATTTTCTTCGCTTCACCTAAATCTTTCATGTCAAATTCCACGCTCAATGAAGGTTTGATCTGTTAGTTACATGTATGCCCTAGAGGCCATTACTGTACATATGATGTATATTGTAATGGATGCTTGGACATATATAGAGAGGACTTTCTTGCTCGACATGATAGTATGCTATCTGGTTGCACTTTATCTTAACATGTACTCTGATTGTCTCTATGTTACATGTTGATAAAGCCCTTAGGATATGTACTCGACTACTGGGACTATGATGAGATCATACTAGTGGGGCCACGGTAGTCGACGAGTACATCCTATAACTGTTCCTAGTCGAGGGTGTATCGAGACAGGGCATCGATACACCAGAGTAGACTAGCGTATACGCATATTGACCCATATGATGGGCGATGGATGATCCCATATCCATCGGTGTTTGACATCAAGGATGGTTTACGGGTGCTCAGTAGAGACTGGATACACTGGACGGACTCGCCGAGAACTCCCAGATGGTATTATACCTCACGTCAGATGGCAGTTCTCTGGTGACACTGGTATAGGTTAGTCTGTAGATCCGAGATCGTCATAGAGTTTTGTGTGATTCCCACTGTGCTTTGATTTCCATCATACCACGTCCAAAAGGGCATGCAAAAAGATGGCTTTTAGGTACAGTCCCGAATCACATGGAGGCAATGAGCGATAGGAGGGGATTCGTCTCTCCCGGTATAGGGAGTTGATGTTGCGCTGTGTTTGATTGGCTATAACTGGAAATCCCTGGCCAGGGTTGTTGAGATTTACTGGTAAGTGTTATCAGTAGTTTCTCAAACTGTTATAGACCTCATATCGACACGACTTATCAAGCTACTGGGGTCTGACGTTTGCCATCCCTAGAAAAGATATGCGACATATCATACGAAGAGACCGGACTGTTCGGGAGTGTTACTGATTGGATTCGCAGGAGAATGTACAGGCTTGCTTGTTGATCTTCTGATCGCTTAATACCCGGGTGGCTGTTACGTTTAGCTGACCGCTTGCAGCTTGTGGGTGTTTGATATGATCATCATCTACTGCCGGCGTATTGACGATTCTTTAGAGTCCTACACAGAGGTTTCTTGGCTGAGGCAAAACGGAGTAGGAGCACATATATGATATGTGCGGGACCGAGAACAATACGTGTATGTGATACCGTATTAGATTCTCGCGATATGAGATATCGGCCGGGTATATGTGATATAACCGGGTCATCGGATCAAGTGTTGATTCGATGAACTGATACAGATTACATTAGTCGGTTATTTGTGAAATAGCCGGATTATCGGATCAAGTGTTGATTCGATAATTTAATGTATAATTATATATTTGATATATTAAATTACATTAACTAATATAAGCTTACTAAAAGATTCTTTTTCTCACTCGGGTAATACATTGATATATATGCGATATATGTTAATTGTATTATTTTATTTTGTTACAATAAATATTGTATATGTGATATATAATATTGTAATATGTTAGGGTTATTAATGCAACATGTTTAGTGGAGATTAAACATGGTTAGGATTTGATTTGGGTTAAGCTTTTCTAGAAGTTTCTAGAAACTTTGCTTTTTGTTTTTGCAAAGATATTTTGTAAAGATATTTAGTTATGATATTTGTTAACCCAACTCAACCCTTGACTATGGTTCATTCTCTATATGGGTTAAGTTATCATACTTAACCCATGGTTGCATTTCTAACCTCACCATAATTCATTATTCATCACAAAAGAAATGGTTCTTCTTCTTCCTTCTCTTTTTCAATGGAAAAGCTTTCTAGCTTTTTCATTAGTGATGATTTTGAGTGAGATTAAGAAAATGAATGAGAGCTAAAATCCTACTTCATCATCCTAATCTATCCTAGCCATTTAGATTAGGGTGTTCACTTCATTTATAAGTGAGAGCTTGTGTTAATGAAACTTCAAGGTAGATCATCTTTGTTATCGAAGATCGGAAGCAAGCATGCATCTTTCTCTTCGTGGAACCTCTCTAGAGTCCGGGAAATCGATGATCGCAGCGAAGGGACCTCAACACGGAGCTTATGAAGTGAAGGACCGGACTACAAAGATTGTAATCCCAAACTCTTAGATGTTAAAGTGTTTAACATGCTTTGTTTCACCTAATCTCTAGTTTAAAGATCTTGGTTAGGGTTGTTCGGCACGTCTAAATTTTAAATCGGGCATGGTTGATGCCTTGTAGACCCTTGTGAGTGTGCCTAATAACCCTACATGATCGCCTTTATTTCTGCTATATTCTTAGCCGCAATCAACATGTCATCGACATATAGGAGTAGATATATTGACGACCCATTCTTAAGCCGCTTCGAGTACATGCTGCTGTCATACTCACATTGAGAGTAATTGATCTTCCTCATGAACGAATCGAAGCACTTGTGTAATATCCGGTTCTTTTGTACACCAATATCCGTATTTTTATAAAGTGTTACTTACAAAATCTATTTATTTATATTTATAATTATTTTGTTTGTCTTAAAACCCCAAACCCAAACCCTATTTTCCATTTCCTTTTATTTTCCATTCCCTTTTAATTCTCCCTCAGCCCAGCCCACTCCCTCTCCATCTCTCTTTTTTATTTCTTTTAGCCAAGCCCAGGCCCACTACCTAAGACCCCAAACTCACTTTCTTCTCTCCCCCGAGCCGGCCCAACGCGCTCCTACCCGACCCGACCGTTACCTTCTTCCTCACTTTCTTTCTCTCGTTCCTGCTCTTTCTCCTTCTTCTCCCATGTCGCGCTCGCTCCCACTCCCCGCCTCTCTCGCGCCCATGACCGCACGCGCGCGCTACTTCCCTCCCCTCGACCACGTTTCTCTCTCGTCTCGTACGCCCCCTCTCTCTCCTCCTCCCACTCGCTCTCGTTCTCCCTCTCAACACCACCGAGCACCATCGCCCCTCCTAGTCGTCGTCGATCCTCCCCCAACCAACCTCCATCGCCTCACCCACCTTCTCCTCTTCCTTCCCTCATCGCTACCCTAATGCTACACCAAGCCCCTCCACCTCTCTCCACCCCGACTACACAACCGAACCCATCGCACCTCCACCGCGAGCATCTCCAGCCACCAACCTCCATCGCCGACGAACCCGCCGAGCTCCTCCTCCGTCGCCAGCGACCACCTCAACCATCTCAAGCTGCTACGACCTCCTCCCTTCACCACCTCCTTCCAGCAACTGAGCTTCCCTACAACCCCAACAACCGCCACCATCACCTTCGGCTCCCCACCTCTACACCGTTAGTCATCGCCGAAGTTCCAGGCCACCGCCGTTGAACCCTAGTTCACCACCTCCTCCTCCACTTGCCTCCTCTTTCATCTTCGGCGTGAGGCCCGACAACCAACTGCAAACCCACCCAAGCTCCTCACGCACCCCCTGCCGCCGATTCCACCACTGTCGTCTCTGACGACAACGCAACCACCTCACTCCAACTCCAGCTCCCCGCATCGCTGCAGTCAAGCCACCGGAGCTTTAACCGAGCCTACGAGTTCAACTCACGCCTCTTGCACCCTTCGGCATTCATCGAACACCTATAACCATCGCCATCGCCGTTGTTTTAGTGGCTGTCGTCACCGTTTGAGCCACTGCCTCGGTCTCTGTAGCAGTCACCATCGTCAACGTAGCGGCTGTCGCAATGCCACGCACGTCCGTCGCACCCACCGAGCCATCAAGTCCAAGAATCAAGCTCCACCGAGGCCAACTCTTGTCGTGCTCGAGTCGTGAACGCGTCGTTGCCGCTACTGTAGCCGTGGTTCACCACTGTGTCATTCTCTGCTGTCATATCACCGATCGTCGTCGTCAGGCAAGTATTACATACTTGTTTCATGCTATATATATAATCATTTCAATTACGATTCAATATTATTATAAGTATTTTGATACTAAACTTTATGTGAGAACCTACCTTTAAATGGCGGAACTTGTGATCATTAAACCCGATTACTATTTGCAGAGGTATTGCGGAAATTTGGTTGAAAATCAACATCGTTTCACCTATAAAAATGTTACCCCCGATAATCATTGCGAAATCAGAATTTTCCTGAACACGCTAGATCGTTAAATTCATATTAAATCTTTTACAAATCAGATTTTAGCGTTCCATGGCTTGTATTGAATCTAACTGATTAACCTACAGTACTATATAGTTTATCACTGAATTTTAACATATTTTGATAGAGATAACTGCGGTGAATTACGATTCTGGACTGCAGTCCAGAGCAGTAATCCCAGTTAACCCTTATTTTTAAATCTCTGTATATCCTCGCTCAAATGCGAAAATGTGCGGAACCCTATATCGTTACGTAGAAAATTAAGTTATCTTTATTAATCCATGGGTTTCACTAGATTCCTGTTCTGTATGATTTTTTAACACATTTTATAATGTCGACGCATCTAGCTGAATTCTGCAGTGACAGATTTTACACATCAACCTTAACCTTACCATAACTCCCTGTTGGTATCGGATACTACTGATCTGCCAATTGCATTGGAAACCTAATTGACAACCCTAAATATGGTTCAACTATAGCGTCGCCTAATTACGATCCCAACTGGGATTAAAGTATGTTACGAAACGGACTTCCAATTCTGAAATCGGATTTCCTGCAGTGAACACTTAAATTGAAATGGCCATAACTAGTAAACCTGAAACCCGATTGATGCGAAACCAATTTTGATGGATAGATAATTCAATATACTGTTTATCCCTTTTACATCGTTTTGCTTAATTCTGCATGTATGATTTATAGGAAATTATGCAAGTGGTAGGATATTGACTGATGATATTCTATTCATATCATAATTATTGTATTCTCATCATATCATGTAGATGTCATTGCATTGGTAACCTAGTGATCGTGTGCATTATCCAGTGTTAGATATTAGTGTTTTGATTGTGGCAAGTACGTCGGTGTTAAAGCGCTAATGAATAAGTGAAGTGACACGTACTTGTACACAATCAGCGGATCCTATTGATTTATTGCATTGTCGACATCTATGAGACATGTATAAGTGTAACTATAATTGGTATGGGACGATTATGGAAGCACTTATATGGGTGTCATAGGTAAGGCACCAAACACTGTCCATTTATCTTGGGTATCAGTCGAGACATGCTTGATGGAGATCCTGTCTCCAGTTCTCACGTAGACTTGTCATGGATCGACTAGTATTTGAGTTTATGGTTGGTGTTTGATGTAGACCACAAGGTGTGGGGTAGTTTGAGTGCGAGTTCAACTGAATCTCGGGAGTCCCATTGCCGGCACATACAACGATTCTGGAGATATATGGGTGATATTACTGATTATTAGCGAGCGACTCGGGCCCGTGTTCCTTTGCCCCTGGGTCCTACCCTTGGGTGGGGGATACTCACGAGTGGTTGACTCTCACACTTGGTCTGACGATAGGTTTAGCGACCTGGGCAGTGAGACTTAGAGACTAGTAGGTTTAGTGACATGTACATGTATTGATATTGATTTGATATACCTGCTTTACTGTTTACCTGTACTGGCTCCTTCATGCTCATATCATCACTTCATGCGTACTGTTTCATATTCATCATTATTGCACGTGTTCATATTTGTATTTATATTTATTTCTATTGTGTCGCTCTGACGACTTGAGTTTGCATGCTCAGAGTGAGAAGTGGATTTAGCTCGGACCAGGACCTGACGTATCCCGAGGACATTGCGGATATCTGGACTAGCGACTCAGAGCTATACTTCCTTGATCTCTATCTGGTTAGTGTTTTGTATTTGTTTCGATTTAGTGACTGCATTTCTCATTACCTGTGCATTGATTACTGATTACCACGTAAAACTAGAAGCCGAAGTGTGATTACGGCAGGATATTTTCTCGATCGTAGGAGCATGGCTGGCCTTGTCAACCCCTCGTATTCCGTATTTTGGGAAGCGGGGCGTGACAACTTGTACCACTGTCTGAGAGACTGCTTCAACCCATATAAAGACCACTTGAGTTCACATATATGATCCTCCTTGTTGGGCTCTATAAATCCTTCAGGTTGCTTCATGAAAATCGTCTCTTCCAACTCCCTATGAAGAAATGTCGTTTTAACATCCATTTGCTCCAATTCAAAATCTTGAGTAGCAATCTTTGCCAACAACACTCGAATAGACGTATGCTTGATTACTAGCGAGAAAATCATGCTGTTGTCAACCCTCTCGTCTGGGCAAAACCCTTCGCAACTAAACGTGCATTGTATTGCTCGTTGTCTTTTTTCCTGAACACCCACTTGCAGCCAATGACCTTTTTGTTTTTTGGTAGCTTTGTGAATCTCTATGTAATGTTCTTTCGAAGTAACTCCATCTCCTCTATCATATCCATAATTCATAGATCACTATCCTCTTGCCCAATGGTCTCCTGATAAGAGCTAAGATCTCCACTTTCGGTGGCTAGAGCAAATGCAATCGTATCTTCGAAACCGTATCTGACTGGTGCCTTATGAGTACGTATCAATCTTCTTAATGCCATTGCTTGTGGGTCCTGTTGGGGTTGGTCCTCATCTTCTGTCTCCATAATTTGCCCATGTACCTCCGCATTAATAGGCTGAATTTGTGCTTCGGTGTCCGTATCCTTATGAGTGCCAGATAACTCGACCTCCACCAAATCATTGTCCTTTAATGCTCTACCCGTCTCCTTATTATCTCCAGCCATGCCTTTTAACATGGAATCCTCATCGAAAATCACATCTCGGCTGGTGAATACCTTTTTGTTTTCGAGATCCCATAACTTGTAGCCTTTAACACCAAGTTTGAATCCCAAGAAAACACATATTTTAGACTTTGATTCCAACTTAGACCTATCTTTCTGATTCACGAGCGAGTAGGCAGGGCACCCAAACACCCGTAAAGAATCATAACTGACTGGCTCTCCTATCCATACTTCTTCTGAGATTTGAAGATTTATGGCCGTTGATGGAGACCTGTTTACCAAATAGCACACACGACTCACTTCTTCTCCCCAGAAGTCCTCCGAAAGGTCGGATTATAACTGCATACTTCTGGCTCTCTCTAATAGTGTCATGTTCATGCGCTCTGCTATCCCATTTTGCTCTGGCTGTCGTGAAACGCTCCATTGCCGCTATATGCCTTGTTCTTTACAGAAATCCTAAAATTCCTTTGAGGTGTATTCACCTCCATTATCTGTTCACAAATACTTCATCGGTCGCCCCTTTTGCTTTTCCACAGCTGCTTTCCACTCCTTAAAACTGGCAAATATATCTGATTTGTGTTTGAGAATGTAACGACTCTGAAATCTCTGTACAGGAATTTTTCTGTCAGTATACAGAAAAGAGCTTGACAACTTGTGTAGGAGTTATAAGTTATTTTTGTTAAATAAAAGCAAGAAGCCACTTGTAACTCACTGGTAAAGCCTTTGCACTGCTGTGACGTAGCCTGTGAGTTCGATTTCCATCAAACATAATTATTTTTCTGATTTTTCTTTTTAACTTTTTCGAAGCCCAAAAGGTTGCAAGTGCAATACACGGGGAAATGAAAAGTTCGGAAAAATCAAACATGTGCAAAATGGTGTAAACACAGAATTAATCATGTGGCACGAATCTCGAGGCATTTGCCTCAGATCTACCGACGGATTTGCCCTAGGGGCCGGCGTGGACGGTTCAAATGTGTCTATTTTGCTCCGTGCTTTGCACACTCGTCTCTTCAACTCCCCTCAACTCCTCTGCACCGTTTGATTTTCCTGCAATCAAACAGAGACCCTTCATTTCACCAATTAACATCATTTTAATGCTTTTTAATCCAAAATTTTAATTCCCAAATCCTAATTCTCCACTATAAATACCACCCCATACTTTAGCCCAACACCATTATGAAAATTCTAGCAAAAACTCTTTCAAAAAATCCTAAGTGCAAGTGGAGTAAAGTGGAGTTAGCGAGCAAGCTTTTTCCGTCGAAAATCGAAACCGATTCAGGAGCTCCCGCGACACCACGAAGTTCATCCCCTCTTCCTTAACATCTTCTTGATATATTCAAACCGTAAGTCCCTTCCAACTCTCCTCCTTTTCATTGGAATTCATCTTTAAATCTTATATCGGTAAAGTGGAGTTATTACCGATACTCTTTTCTAAACCCTAGAAACTCCCTTTTTCTTTATATATTGATCAACCTAATTTTACCACATTACTTGTAACTTTAAATACCAATATTTAGAATCAAGTTTAACCAAGAATCTCATGTGAAACAACCATAATTGAACTTTTTCATTAAAATACCTTGAATTTTATTATCACTTCTTTTCGTTTTTGTTAAAACTATACCTTTAGGAAAAATATTACAGGGTAACGACCTACCCCATATGTACACTTTGGTTTTATAACATGATTCATATTTGTATGTATATTTGTTTCGAAGAATAATCTTTACAATAAAATACCACATATTTTAAAAATCGGGTTTCTTTTAAAGCGGTATTTCGTATTCCTTTGCAATTATGCATCTACAACTCTTCTTAGGGGACCCGCTAATGGATGGTGCAGATTATCGCACATCCTGGGGATAGTAGAGTAATATACAGCACCCCTCACGGAGTATTCGATCTCGAAAGTATATAAAATACGGTTTTTAAGAAAAACGAATTTTCGAAATAAAACTAATTTTAAAAAAAATTATATAAAATTATAAAAACATATTTTCATTATATTATGAAATTATATTTTTCTAAAAATGAAAAATTAAAATATATTAATAAAATACCATCAAGTTACCAAAACAGACTAGTTTTCAATAAAATACCACAAACTTTTAAAAGCTAGGTATTTATCATGAAAATACCACAATATTTAAAATACATGTTCATAAAAACCCTAAGTAATACAAATCACACTCGAGATTTTATTTTAACTATATTAAAAATATTTTTTCATAAAACCCCCTCGAGATATACAAAATAATATTTTAAGAACTTTAGTAAATATATGTTTAAGCGTGATCAATTCTCTTGAGCCCCGGGGAGCCGGAGAAAATGAGTGCTTGTCTATTCAGGTTAAACAAATAACGGAGTTATCAATGGAAATTATCTTGGAAAAAGACACAAATCCCGCCGTCCATATGCAGCAGTTGCCGATGACTCCCGAACCTAATAATTCAAGAGTTAAATCAGTTTACAAGTGTCTGACTCAGTCTGAGTCCAACCTCAAACCTGAATTCAAAATCAAACACGAATACTTGATCATGAACATCAATACTCGAATTCAAACATCAAATTCAAACATGTATACTTGAATTGACCCGACCGAACTATGATTATAACTTGACATGACTACATGATTACATCCTGAATATGAACCTGAATATTTTGTATCCATGGTTTCGGCCAAAACTTGTAAACCTAATCTCTACAAAACATTACGCGGGGATAAAGGGGTAGATTGGTACGGAACGTATATCGTGGCACGAGAGGTCACTTAAAAGACATCTACATGAATTCACGTGCTGTTGTCCCGTGGGTTATGACGAGGCCTTGTACTACATGTTACCTTAGTCTACGGGGTAAGATGGGCTTCTCTCGTATACATGAATACCTTCTTTATCAAACTACAAATAACCACGTTAGAATAACTATCCTATACCTGTGAACGATCATATACAACTTTGCCTGTTCATTTTGCTTTATATACTATCTTCTTTTCTTCTTTTGGGACTTACAGAGAGTTAGTTCGCTGACGACATTCTTTTCTGTTTCTTTCTTTGGAATGTTCGTCAGGAGGATCGGACACTGAAGAGATTGAGCCGAGCCAGAAGGACTTGGACCAGCTTACCGCTCAGCCTGACTACTAGTTCCTCTGCATTTACTTTCAGTAAGCCATTGTTTAGGCATTTTCTTTGATTATTGTATCTTTTATTTCAAACAGTTGTATGTAAAGTTGAATGTAAATAAAGTTGTTGTTTCATTTTATTCTCTTGTCATTCTTATTCATTTTTAATATTGCTTAATTACTCTTAACGTATTTATTTCATAGTAAATATGTTGTGGCCTGCCACGTCACCGCTTCCGTCTACTGGAAAGCAGGGCGTGACAGAGAAAGTAGACCCATATCTTCCGTGAGAAATCATCAATGAAGGTAACATAATACATGTCACCTACCTTTGATGCAACTGGCGATGACCCTCATACGTCGAAGTGAATGTAATCGAGAAGTTCTTCGGTCTTGTGCATGGATTTCTTGAAGCCGACCTTATGTTGCTTTCCCATCGTACAAAATTTGCAGAAATCTAGTTTGCATGAGATTACACCTTTAGCAACTCCCTTCTATGAAACTCATGAACTCTCTCTCACTCATATGGCCAAGATGTATATGTCACAGTTTTGCGGTACCCTCCACCTGTTTCTCTATAGCTACGGCTGCACCACCAATCATTGTGCTGCCGTCCAAACGATATAAATTGTTTAGTCGTTATCCCTTCATAACCACTAGGGCACCTTTGAAAACTTTTAATACTCCATCTTGACTAACGAACTTAAATCTTGCTGCATCTAATGCTCCAAGAGAAATTAGTTTTTTTTAGTTCTGGAACGTGTTGCACGTTCACAAGCGTTTGCACCACCCATCAAACATGCAGAATTTGATGTTCCCTATGCTAATGACCTTGCACGCCACATTGTTCCCTATGAGAACACTGCTGCCATTGAACTCTTTATAGGTGTCAAACAGCTACTTCTTCGGGCACATGTGGTATGAACATCCGGAATCAAGAATCTGAGCATCAGAATTTGCCTCCCCTATATGTACAGCTAGTACGTTACATGGATCTTCTTCTACATCGATCGCAACACTGGATTGATCCGAACCCTTTGAATTGGCACATTTATCCTTCTTCTCCAACCATTGCTTATACTTTTGGCATTGCTTGTTCAGATGCCCTGACTGTTTGCAAAAGAAGCACGATCCGCTCTCTTTCCCGAATGATTTGGATTTCCCCTTATGCTCTTTCCTCCGACTCTATTCTTTGATCTTCCCCATTCACCGGAAAATAACCCCGAGACTCCTCCGATGTATTTGATTTCTTCATGATCTCATTGTTTAAAAGAGTCGATATAACCTCCTCCATCTCGAGATTCTCCTACCAATAAAGAATTGTTGTCACTAAGTGCTCATACGAATTTGGAAGTGAAGATAGGAGCAATGGTGCTTGGTCCCCCTCCTCTAACTTGACTTCAAGGCATAGAAGATCACTCACCATCTTGTTGAAGCTGTTTAGGTGGTCGTAAATAAAAGTCCCTTCCTTCATGCGTAATCTGTAGAGTTGCTTCTTTAGGTACAACTTGTTTGACAACGACTTTTTCAAGTACAAGCTCTCTAGCTTCAACCACAAACTTGGCGCAGAAGTCTCTGTCACGCCACGCTTTCCAGAGTGCGCAAACTATGGCACGTGACAAAGCCAACCATACTATCTGTGGATAAGAAATATCCCTCCACAGTTACATTACGGCTGTCTATAGGATATCAAGAAGCGTAAAATATAAAAACTAGTTATTATATGTCCATTTGCCACAGTAAAAAGAATCAAGAAAATGTATAAGTGGAAACGAATTAAATAGAAAACATCTGAAAATACGTTCTAATATGGGCTCACATCAAAAAATAAAGCCACAGAAACTAAACTAAACATTTCTAAACAACACATGTTCAATTCCTCAGACGCTGCATGTCCCATTTCCTTGCGGGGTGCGGGGCAGCGCCCCGACCCAAATTTTTTTGAGAGGGACAGTGTTGTAGAGTATGTGTGTGTATATATACATATATATAAAATAAAAAATAAAAAAAGGGGAAGGGCATCCAAAGGATGCGTGGGAAAAAGCGCTAGCGCTTTGGGTGCTAGCGCTTTGAGCGCTAGCGCCCAACGTGCCGGCACGTGGGCGCTCAGACGCTAGCACTTTGGGCGCTAGCGCTCTGAGTGCAAGAGCGATAGCGCCCCACGTGACAGCACGTGGGCGCTCGGACGCTAGCGCTTTGGGCGTTAGCGCTTTGAGCGCTAGCGTCCTACGTGTCAGCACGTGGACGCTCGGGCGCTAGCGCTTTGAGCGCAAGGGTGTAAGTCCACGTTGCCCACCCCGGTGCTTGCGGGGAGGCGGAAACGTTATGAAAAATTGGATTTTTACAACACTAGGCAACATAGACTATGTAAAGGAGGGATCTTTGCTAAACAAAAACTAACTAACAAGCTAAAAGAGTTAGCTACTCGGTTAATGGGTTATACCTAAGTCTTGAAGTCCTTCTCTTCTTGCTCCTTGGAGTGAAAGAACGGGTTCTCCTTGCCGCCTTCTCTTGCCGAAGAAAGATCCACCCGAGGGCCTCTACCTTTGGCTCCAACCTCAAACTAGAAGTAACTAAGATGCTTGGTGTGCTAAAGTTAGGATCTTAGAAAGAGTAGAGAGTATTTTTGAATATTTTATCTCAAGCTCAAATGGTTCTCAACTCATGAGAGGGGAGAGCTAGAGAGAGAGGAAGATAAGGAGAGAGAATGAGAATGATAGAATGAGAAGAATAATCAACTTTCTCACATATATGTGAATTATGATAAATAAATAATTAGCTAAAGATAATTGTGATGGTTAATCATGAAATGACAATTATCATTTCACATTAAATACTTTTGCAAGGATCAAAGAGTATCTTTCATATGAAATGATGATGGTCAACTTGTCAACCTAGATCAACAAGTCAAGCATAGTCAAATGGTCAACAACCCTAACCATGCACAATTATAATTAACTAATATAATAAATCATATTTCATACATAAACATTAGGGTTAAGAAAATGACAACGGTCATTAACCCTAATGGAAATCCTCTGCCTCTGCTTCAGTCAACTGTGCATACACACCCGTATCCGTGTTCCGAAGAACACGAATACAATGAGATAAAACCAATCCCAAAACATATACTATGATCTGGCTTAAACCAAAGCCCGCTAGTATAAGCTGTCCGGACACTAAACGTGCACAAGTGCGCGGATGTGAACGAACCCTGTCGCAAAACCATGCGACCTCTACTCATTTTACCTAAAGGCGAATAACCCTCTGTGTGGGACTCTGAAGACTCGACACTACGCTGGCAGTGGGTTTAACCATAGACTGCAAGCGGCACTAGCTGTACGTAACGGGTCCCCAGGTAGATGCCGATAAGAAGATTGACGAGGTAAACCCATCTGAACTCCTACCGAGCCCGAATGTGACAGTCTCCGTACAGTCCAGTCTATTCGTCTAAGAACATCGCATGGCGGGCCTAGGGGGATGGTAAACGTCAGTCCCCTACTAGCGGTACAAGTCGTGTCGGAGTGTAGCCCAGAACACCTGAGATAACACTAGAAACCTACCAGTCTATCTCGCTTGCCCTAGCCAGGGACTTTGTGTAATGGCTCTCCTAGACACAGCGCGATATCAACCCCCAATACCGGGAGAGACGAATCCTGTCTAACCGTCATTGCCTCCAAGTGCTTCAGGACTGCACCCAAAAACTACCTGTTTGCACGACTCCTTTGAGCCGTGGTAGGGTAGTAATCAAAGTACAGTGGGAACACACTCGAGGCGAAGTGACAGTGTCAAGTCAACGGACTAAGCTGTACTCATGTCACCTGGGAACTGATAACTGACGATAGGTATAATACCAACCAACAGTTCCCGACGAGTCCTGTCCAGTGTACTCGTAACCTAACGAGCACCCGCATACTATCCCAAGTACGACGTACTGACGGCTGTGGGACAGACCGTCTCCCAAGCTGGGATGAGAAGCGCATACGCTAGTCTACTCTGGAGTATCGATGCCCTGTCTCGATAGTCCTACGACTAAGGACCTGCATAAGGATGTGCTTATGGATTACCCAGCCCCCACGAGTGTGACTGCCATCACAACGCTGGTAATCAAGCAAAGATCCTAAGGGCTCCACTAATGTGTAAAGGCGATATGCTAAAAGAAACACATGCACACATTAAAGCAGAAACAAACCAAGTAGCATACTACTATTTTGAGCAAGATTGTCAATACAAGGTGAATATCCCAAGCTTCCATCAAGTAATATACAAGCTAGTATGATACAGTAATGGCCTCTAGGGCATATACACTAACAATCTCCCACTTGCACTAAGGCCATGTACTGGCATATCGAAGACCTATCATCTCGATCAGCCGCTCGAACTGAGTCTGGGGTATGGCCTTCATGAATGGATCAGCAGTGTTATCTTCCGTAGCAACTCTCCGAACCTCGATCTCCTGGCGACCCACGATCTCCCTGATCAGGTGATACCGCCTCAAGAAGTGTCTGGACTTCTGATGGGACCTGGGTTCCTTCTCTAAAGCTATAACCCTGTTGTTGTCGCAATACAGAGGTACTGGATCAACAATGGATGGAACCACCTGAAGTTCTGTTAGGAACTTCCTTATCCAGACGGCTTCTTTTGCGGCATCTGCAGCAGCGATATATTCCGCTTCCATCGTCGAGTCAGCAACGGTTTCCTATTTGGAACTCTTCCAACACACCGCCCCTCCATAGAGGGTAAAGACATAACCCGACATGGACTTGGAATCATCCTTGTCACTCTGGAAGCTGGAGTCAGCAAAGACCTCGATCTGGAGGTCTTTTCCGCCATACACCAAGAACATCTCCTTAGTCCTTCTCAGGTACTTGAGAATGTTCTTTACCGCTATCCAGTGTTTCTCCCCAGGGTTTGACTGATACCGGCTTACCACACTCAGTACATAAGCTACATCTGGTCTGGTGCACAACATCGCATACATTATAGAGCCTACCGCAGAAGCGTAGGGTATAATAGACATGCGATCCCTTTCCAAATCAGCCTTGGGAGACATCTCTTTGGAGAGGGTGATCCCGTGACAAGCCGGTAGATTACCGCGCTTGGAATCTTCCATACTGAATCTTTTCAGTATGGTGTCGATGTACCTAGACTGTGAAAGTCCTAATATCCTCTTGGATCTGTCACGATAGATCCAGATCCTCAGAATGTAAGAGGCATGACCCAGGTCTTTCATGGAGAACCTGTGTGATAAGAACCCTTTGACAGATTGTAGCATAGGAATGTCATTTCCTATCAAGAGAATGTCATCCACGTATAATACGACGAATACTACAGTTCTTGCTACAAATCTACTATAGATGCATGGTTCATCTGGATTTTTGATAAAGCCAAATTCTTTGACCGTCTCATCAAAACAGATGTTCTAACTCAGCGATGCCTGCTTTAGTCCATAGATGGACTTAAGCAACTTGCACACCTTTCCGCTGCTCCCACTCTGAATGAAACCCTCTGGCTGGTCCATATAACACACTCCTCTAAATTTCCATTTAGAAAAGCTGTCTTTACGTCCATCTGCCAAATCTCATAATCGTGGAAGGCAGCAATGGCAAGAAGGATCCGAATGGATTTCAGCATAGCCACTAGAGAAAATGTTTCGTCATAGTCTAAGCCAGGTCTTTTGACGGAAACCCTTTGCAACAAGTCTAGATTTATAGGTCTCAACCTGTCCATCTACACCAATATTCCTTTTGAAGATCCACTTGCATCCTACGGGTTTTACCCCATCTGGAGCAACGTCCAACGTCCATACTTTGTTGGTGTACATGGACTCCATCTCGGTCCGCATTACATCCAGCCATTTTACCGAGTCAACGCTCTGAATGGCCTGCTGGAAGCTAGTCGGCTCATCACTATCAATGATGCAATCCTCTCTATCCCCGTCTATGAGAAAACCATAGTATCTCTCGGGCGGATGAGACTGTCTACTACTTCTGCGGAGCGGCGTAGGAATGTCCTGATCTTTCGAACCCTCTGGTTCTACTAAGCTTTCAGTAATAGCTCGTGGTTCTGGAATTTCTTCCAGTTCTACTGCGCTCCCACTTATCTGATTTTCCAAAAACTCAGTTTCCAAGAAGCGGGCATGACGAGAAACAAAACCCTTTTGTTCCTCTTCGCAATAGAAGAAATATCCCTTGGAGTTCTTTGGATATCCCACAAACTTGCACTGTACTGAGCGTGCCTCGAGCTTGTCCGCATGCTGCTTTTTGACAAAAGCTGGACATCCCCATATCTTAATGTGATTAAGATAGGGTCTCTTCCCACACTACATCTGATATGGTGTAGTAGGCACAGTCTTAGTTGGAACTCAGTTCAAAAGGTATGCAGCTGATTCTAGTGCATATCCCCAGAATGATCGCGGTAACTCAGCGTTACTCATCATGGACTGTACCATATCCAATAGGGTTCGGTTCCGTATCTCCGATACACCGTTATGTTGCGGAGTGTATGGAGGAGTAAGCTGAGAGAGAATTCCATTCTCTTTTAAGTAATCCAGGAACTCGGCACTCAAGTATTCACCACCTCAATCAGATCTCAGTGTCTTGATACTTTTGCCTGTTTGCTTTTCTACTTCATTCTTATATTCCTGGAATTTTCCAAAGGCTTCGGATTTATGTTTCATTAAGAAGACATATCCGTACCTTGAAAAGTCATCCGTAAAAGTAATGAAGTAAGAATAACTGCTTCGCGCATGCGTAGACATTGGACCGCACACGTCGCTGTGTACGAGTCCCAAGAGTTCGCTCGCTCTCACTCCGTGTCCAGTGAACGGAGTCTTTGTCATCTTTTCTTTGAGACAGGATTGACAAGTTGCCTATGATTGATATTCAAACGGATCCAAATATCCTTCTGTATGTAACTTCGTCAACCTTCTCTCATTGATGTGACCCAGTCTACAATGCCATAAGAAAGTCTGATTTGTTTCCAGAGACTTTCTTTTGTGTGTATTCTGGACATTGAAAATCTGTGGTTGGTTTAATACGTATATACCATTGCTTAATGTATCTGACCCAATCAGAACTTGATTAAGGTGAATGTTTACAACATTACTTACAAACGCAAATTCATAACCTTCTTTAGAAATTAAAGATACATAAATGATATTACAAGTTGCATTGGGTACAAAAAAGCAATTACGTAAAACCAAAACATGTCCATCTGACATTCCCAGGTGATAGTCCCCCACGGCCTCAGCATCCATGCTAGCTCCGTTTGCAACTTTGTGGGTCATGTCACCTGCCTTCAAAAATCTACGCTTTCTCAATGCCTGCAAAGAATTACAGATATGAGATCCTGATTCGGTATCCAATACCCAGGACGTAGAGTTTATTGATAGACAGTTTTCAACAACATACACACCTGAAGCTGAAGCCGCAACTTGCTTCAGATCCTGTGTTCTGGCCTTCCAAGCCCTGCAATCTTTCTTCCAGTGTCCACTCTTGTGACAGTAAAAGCACTCTTCCTTATCCACAAGCTTCCCCGTTACCTTTGTTGCTTTTGCCTTTCCCTTCATATCCACTTTACTAACACCGCCCCTTGGTTTAGCGAGGGTTTTCTTTTTCTTTCCCTTGGCTTTCGCCTTGGACCTAGAAGAGGAAGATCCTCCTACAAACAAAGTGGATGTTTCCTTACCTTTCTGTAGGGTGCCATCTGCACTCCTCAGCATGTTGAGGAGTTCTGAAAGTTCAACTTCTTTTTCTTGCAAGTTGAAATTCAGGATGAACTGGGCGTAAGTGGAAGGAAGGGACTGGAGAATAAATTCCGTATAGAGCTCATTCTCCAACGTGGTCCCAAGGTCCGTGAGCTCCTCTATGTAGCCAATCATCTTAAGCACGTGTTCCGCTACCGATGATCCGACGGCCAATCTCGCCGAAAACAGCTTCTTCGACACTTCGTATCTGGCGATACGGGATTGCTCTCCATACAGTTTTTTTGTATGGAGAAATATGGATTCGAGGTCCATATTCTCGTGCCTCCTCTGATGTTCATTGTCCATAGAGGCAAGCACGGGGCACTTGGCCTTCGCGCAGTCGATTTCCCAGGTCTTACGGATTTCCCTATCCGCGACGCTGGTTTTGGGACCTGGGACAGGGGGAGCTTTGGTGGTAAGGAGATATCCCAACTTGTCATAAGTGATTGCCATTTTGACATTCCTGAGCCAATCTTTGTAGTTTGGCCCTGTCAGTATATTTTTATCTAGAAGTAACTTAAGTCCAGTCATGATAATTGGTCGCTGCAATTAGGAGAGAGAGAAGAAACACTTTAGCATGATGCTCTTGCAAGTTTAGAGTGGTTTTTAATTTGTCTAAATAGGATGGCTCCCACTGTCTCTCGAATCCCTCCTCAAACCATAAAGGAAGAACTAGTCGGGATCAATCTCACCGTACAATACTTGCTTAACCGTTCAGCCAGGTCAGTGTCGGTACTTCGAGGGAGGTTTTCCAACGCTTTCGCGAAGTTCCTTAATTAAGTAACCTCTTTCCCCTATGGGCGTAGCCCCGCTAACACCTTTCTAGACACCTACTTGGTTTATAGTATTGATCGTTAAGTGAGAAAGTTCCGGAGGAGTAGCATATACTCACAGTAGGATCGGGATCCAAATATCATCGCGTGACAAAACTGAAGGAAACCTACCGGAATCATCACACTCCAAATGGTATGCAGCGCTAGCAAGTTTCAGTTTCTTTTGAAACTCCCGATGTGGATTTTTGCCCCATGCTCTTATGACCTTGACTTTGGCCAACAAATCATAAGTCACATGTCAAGTTCTACCTGTCATTCTCCAGGTTAATTTGAGCCCACCCGCACATACTCTTGACTTTGGCCAACAAGGTAGAACGACTGCCCCAAACCAACACATCTATCTATGCTACACATGAATACCCAATAGCTATCAATCACTATGCCTTGACTTTGGCCAATAAACATAGCTTGAATACTTATTGACCGTTCATGTGAAACGACGGAGGGCTACGAATGGTTTTAGCGAAACCGTGAACGTAGTGAACTTGATATAATCGAAGGAACGAGATAGCTTTCAAAAGGAGTGTTTCAAGCTCCGCATTTAAAAATTGGTTTTGAAAAGAACCAAGTGGTTTTGAAAGTGTTCCAACGACTTTTACTTGGTTTATTTTTTCTTGCATTAATTCCAATGCGTCCCATCATTTAATCCTACCATTGCAGAAAACAACGAAAATATGACGTACGCTTATGCCATCCGCATTCGCCATGGGGTCCCATCATCACCCGTTAGGTTACTTAACTAACGACAGAGCGGGGGCTGGACTAGCGCGGATGCAAAACATAAGCAACGCCTAAATAGATATCATATAGATATATATAAACATTCGTCACATGCAATGATAGCCATTCCAGATCACAGATGAACACATTGGATATACTAGGAATCCGCATTTCGTACGAGCCTGTAACGAAGAGCGGATTACACGGTCGCGATGAATAGCCAAACCCCACCCTAGATCCCTACAGGTGCGGCAAACTACCCGCCAAGTATCCGAAGTGAAGCAACCTCCCTCAACAACGTGAGTAGGCCACTCGGCACTTCGAGGTACCTGGTAGTTTGTGCACCCCGCTTTGGGTCTATCCTAGGAGCAAAAACAGTAAAAGAAATTATACAATGACGGCTACAGCCCCAACCTGGTTGCGCGGCCATACAAATAATATTACATCAATTTACATATTACAAGAATTGAAAGAATAAGAAAACTCTCATCTCACAACCCCCGGCTATTCATCCGCGACAATCCAACGAATTCATACACACAAACCATCAACATTACAGATCATAGATATGTATAACCCCCACTAATCGACGTATAACGATTAGCAGACGTTCAATACATATATCACATCACAGATATAACCCATTAGCTAAAGTGTAAAGAAGTTTGATCAAAAAAATGGATTTGCGACCACCCCAAAAACTAACTTGTTCTCTGGAAAATCTGGGAAGAAACAAACCATCCTAAAAATCCCAAAACAGCAACAGAAGAACATTGCAGGAAAAACGACCCACGGCCGAGTCAACTCGGCCGCGGATCCGCGGTGAGTTGGTCGACTCGCTGGTTCGTTTTTCTTGGGTGTTCTGTAAAAACCCTGAGCCGATTTTTAGTGTATGATTTATTATTTTTAAAGCAGAAATAAAAATCGGCAGAAACTAGGGTTTTAGAAAATGTGTTTTGCGATTTTTTCCGATCGAAGTTCTAGATACTTTGCTAACTAGTTAGTTTGTGTTTAGCTAGGCTCTGATACCACTGTAAGTCCACGTTGCCCACCCCGGTGCTTGCGGGGAGGCGGAAACGTTATGAAAAATTGGATTTTTACAACACTAGGCAACATGGATTATGTAAAGGAGGGATCTTTGCTAAACAAAAACTAACTAACAAGCTAAAAGAGTTAGCTACTCGGTTAAGGGGTTATACCTAAGTCTTGAAGTCCTTCTCTTCTTGCTCCTTGGAGTGAAAGAACGGGTTCTCCTTGTCGCCTTCTCTTGCCGAAGAAAGATCCACCCGAGGGCCTCTACCTTTGGCTCCAACCTCAAACTAGAAGTAACTAAGGTGCTAGGTGTGCTAAACCTAGGACCTTAGAAAGAGTAGAGAGTATTTTTGAAGGTTTTATCTCAAGCTCAAATGGTTCTCAACTCATGAGAGGGGAGAGCTAGAGAGAGAGGAAGAGGAGGAGAGAGAATGAGAATGATAGAATGAGAAGAATAATCAACCTTCTCACATATATGTGAATTATGGTAAATAAATAATTAGCTAAAGATAATTGTGATGGTTAATCATGAAATGACCATTATCATTTCACATTAAATACTTTTGCAAGGATCAAAGAGCATCTTTCATATGAAATGATGATGGTCAACTTGTCAACCTAGGTCAACAAGTCAAGCATAGTCAAATGGTCAACAACCCTAACCATACACAATTATAATTAACTAATATAATAAATCATATTTCACACATAAACATTAGGGTTAAGAAAATGACAACGGTCATTAACCCTAATGGAAATCCTCTGCCTCTGCCTCAGTCAACTGTGCATAAACACCCGTATCCGCGTTCCGAGGAACACGAATACAATGAGATAAAACCAATCCCAAAACATATACTAGGATCTGGCTTAAATCAAAGCCCGCTAGTATAAGCTGTCCGGACACTAAACGTGCACAAGTGCGCGGATGTGAACGAACCTTGTCGCAAAACCATGCGACCTCTATTCATTTTGCCTAAAGGCGAATAACCCTCTGTGTGGGACTCTAAAGACTCGACACTATGCTGGCAGTGGGTTTAACCACAGACCGTAAGTGGCACTAGCTGTACGTAATGGTCCCCAGGTAGATGCCGATAAGAAGACTGACGAGGTAAACCCATCTGAACTCCTACTGAGCCTGAATGTGACAGTCTCCGTACAGTACGGTCTGTTCGTCTAAGAACATCGCATGGAGGGCCTAGGGGGCGGTAAACGTCAGTCCCCTACTAGCGGTACAAGTCGTGTCGGAGTGTAGCCCAGAACACCTAAGATAACACTGGAAACCTACCAGTCTATCACGCTTGCCCTGGCCAGGGACTTTGTGTAATGGCTCTCCTAGACACAGCGCGATATCAACCCCCAATACCGGGAGAGACGAATCCTGTCTAACCGTCACTGCCTCCAAGTGCTTCGGGACTGCACCCAAAAACTACCTGTTTGCACGACTCCTTTGAGCCATGGTAGGGTAGTAATCAAAGTACAGTGGGAACACACTCGAGGCGAAGTGACAGTGTCAAGTCAACGGACTAAGCTGTACTCATGTCACCTGGGAACTGATAACTGACGATAGGTATAATACCAACCAACAGTTCCCGACGAGTCTTGTCCAGTATACTCGTAACCTAACGAGCACCCGCATACTATCCCAAGTACGACGTACTGACGGCTGTGGGACAGACCGTCTCCCAAGCTGGGATGAGAAGCGCATACGCTAGTCTACTCCGGAGTATCGATGCCCTGTCTCGATAGTCCTACGACTAGGGACCTGCATAAGGATGTGCTTGTGGATTACCCTGCCCCCACGAGTATGACTGCCATCACAACGCTGTTAATCAAGCAAAGATCCTAAGGGCTCCACTAATGTGTAAATGCGATATGCTAAAAGAAACACATGCACACATTAAAGCAGAAACAAACCAAGTAGCATACTACTATTTTGAGCAAGATTGTCAATACAAGGTGAATATCCCAAGCTTCCATCAAGTAATATACAAGCTAGTATTATACAGTAATGGCCTTTAGGGCATATACACTAACAAAGGGCGCTAGCGCTTTGAGCGCGAGCGCCCCACGTGTCAGCACGTGGACGCTCGGGCGCTAGCTCTTTGGCCGCTAGCGCTTTGAGCGCTAGTGCCCCACGTGTCAGCACGTGGGCGCTCGGGCGCTAGCGCTTTGGGCGCTAGCGCCCCACGTGTCAGCACGTGGGCGTTCGGGCGGCAAAAGGGACTTGGTCCCTGCAATGGGAGTTGTACTCCCAGAAAGGAGCACTTATTATTATTTTTTTTGTGTGTGTGTGTGTGTGTGTGTGAGGAGTTAAACTCGTAGGATGTTTTGAAGCTGATGAAGGGCTTCTCCCTTTGAGCCCTAGTTCTTCCCCAAAGTGGGGTTTCTGGAGATGGGTCTCCTTCTTCCTCCTCTGTTGGCAGGATCTTGAAGATCAAGAGACGTGAGATTTTAAAAATCTCTTCTTTTTGAGATCTGATGGGAGATCTAAGCTCCCCTTTGTGGGTTTTGTGGTAAAAAACCATTTAGTTTTATAAAAGGAAGAGTAGAACTCTTGATTTAATTCAAAAGAAAGAAGAAGGTTTCTTTAGAACTTTGAGGGAGGAGAAAGATCTCAGATCTGGATTCTTTTGGGGAAAGAGAAAAAGTTGTTGGGATATTTTCATTATCCTTGCTTTTATAGACTATACACTTTACATATAGCCTTTTCGGCTCTACAAAAATGGCATTTTGCCCATCCTATGGCTCATGTGCCATTTCGTTTTGCACATAAGCCATGGGCTTTACAAAAATGGCATTATGCCCATTTTCTTACATTTATTCATAAAATAAAAATACAAGAAATACAAAAGAATTATTTATTACAAAATTTTTATTTTGGCATGAGGGGAGGCCGGCCGCTTCATGTTCGGGCTCGCTCCGGGCATTGGCCCACTTGACTTGGGCTTGGGCCCACCTGGCTTGGGGTTGACTTTGATTTTGACTTGGTCAATCGGGGTGTAAATTTTTACCCCAACAAATTGCCCCCCATCAATAAATGCACACAACATATGCGGGTCATGTGCATGAAATTGATGGATCTTCTTTCACGTGGAGACGACTTGATTTGGTTCGCTCTTTTTATGAAGTTGGCACTGCCTTTTTTATGACATGGGCGGTCGATACTTGACGTGTCTCCGAGATGGAGTGTCTGGTTGACTTGATTCCAAGGCGGAGCGTAATTCAGACAAGGAGGTCGGTGCTGCCCTTTTAGCGACTTGGACGGTCGATTCTGCCCTTTTTGCGACTTGGACGGTCGGTGCTGCCCTTTTAGACACTTGGACGGTCGGTGCTGCCCTTTTAGCGATGTGGACGGTCGTTGCTGCCCTTTTTGCGACTTGGATGGTCGATGCATCCCTTTTAGCGACTTGGACGGTCGATGCTGCCACTTTAGCGACGTGGACGGTCGGTGCTGCCCTTTTTGCGACTTGGACGGTCAGTGCTTCCCTTTTAACGACTTGGACGGTCGGTGCTGCCTTTTTAGCGACTTGGACGGTCGATTCTGCCCTTTTTGCGACTTGGATGGTCGGTGCTGCCCTTTTAGCGACGTGGACGGTCGATGCTGCCCTTTTTGCGACTTGGACGGTCGGTGATTCCCTTTTAGCGATGTGGACGGTCGATGCTGCCCTTTTTACGACTTGGACGGTCGATGCTGCCCTTTTAGCGACGTGGACGGTCGATGCTGGGTTTGACTTGCTCCGCTTCTTGCGGTGTCAGGGATGAAGTTGACTTGTTTCCGAGGTGGAGTTTGATTCTGCCAGAGAGGTCATTGGTTGTTTTGCTGATTTGATGTGATTTGGGTTGACATCAGCACCGCTACACTAGAATATGGTACCAGGAGAGAATCATCATCTGTCATGAGGCGATTTCCCTCATTCCCAGTTTAACGACTTAGGGGTCATCTGTTCCCAGTTTAACGACTTAGCGGTCATCTGTTCCCAGTTTAAAGACTTAGGGGTCTATTAGATTGGAGTTTGGAATTTTAGGGTTAGGGTAGGCATCAGCATTGCTAACACTGAAGCACATATGCCAGGAGCAATTCATCATTTTCCCTTTCCAGTTGGGAAGCGGTGTCTTAGGAGACATGTTTAGGTCCCTGTTCATATCATAATTTTGCATTATTATATTCCCCATTCTTATTCATTTTACAAATAAACAGGTGCTTTTGATCCATGTCTGCTACATAGTTGCAGGTTACAGGTTCTCGGAACAAAAACAGTGAAATCGATGAAAAGATGATACAAAAGTGAGACTACGACCGATAAATGGTGGAATCTTGATCATGCCTACATTTTGAAGGACAATGAAGATCAATGAACAAGTTCACAAAGCATAAAGGCAGCGCAAGGTTCAAGACTTCGACATGAAGCAAACGGTAAAGTCCACGGCATTATTCACTGTGAAAATCTGGAAGAGAACTAGAAGACATTCTGAAGAACTAACTGAAGAAAACAGAAGACAACAGAAACAGACAGAAGCCATAGAAAATTGAGCCCATAAGCCCTCTATATGGCCGCAGTTCCGCGGCCAAACATGGGTTTTGGCCGCGGTTCCGCGGCCATAATAAGCCCGTGTCGGTGGAAAATTGTAACGGCGTGGCGGTGCGTTGACTAGTCTTCTTAGGGATATATTTGTAAATGCAGATGTGAATCGATTGTAAGCCTAGGGTTTCTATGCTCTATAAATAGAAATCCTAAACCTCTCTATGGGGTGTGCCTCTTTTTATTTCATCTATTCAGAATTTAAATTCAGTGTAAATGTTTGGAGAGAGCCATCTAATAAAGTAAGATCTTTTATTATCCGCCCTAGTTCTTAATTTTATTTCTTTCTTAGTATAATTTTTATTATCTGCCCTAGTTAATTAGTTTAGAACATGTTTATCAATTCCCTAATGAGTGAGTAATTCCTCACTTGTTAGGGTTAGGAATAGGGAAGGTTTGAGAGATGAAAATCTCTCACCCCTTTCTGCTCATCACATATTTTTATAGGACTCCATGCATACATGCATACATACACACACCGCTCCCTATGACACCCTATCCTACGAGGTAGCGGTGATACCGTAGTTTAAAAGACCGGTTGCGTATGTTTTCCATGGAGGTTAGGGTAAGAATTAAGAAAGGACGGACAGAAACCTAGAGGAAGAAACATCGTTTCTTCCCGATGATACTAATCCACTTTATTAATTATTACCATAACACCTAAATAGATCTAAATTAGGGCATTGAAAGCGGTGGGAAATCTTAAATTTTCAAACTTAACCTAAACCTAACCCTAGCAAGATTGTAATCCTAGTCTACATCAACTTAGTTTTAGTGATAATCATCCCAACACCGTTTGGAATTAACTCGTTAGAACAATTTGAGAATACACAAAATCCCTGTGGACCGACCCGTACACACCGGCTAGTTACCAAGTAACGCCGTTCTTGATTGCGGTAATTAATTCTTTGATATAAAAATCTCATTCAATCAAATGGCGTCGTTGCCGGGGATGGCGTAGTTATTTTCTTTTTGTAATTTCGGGTTAATATAAAAATTGAAAAATCTTAAAAACTGAAAAATAAAAAATATTTTTTTTATCATCTTGTTATTTTGTGAAGGGTGTTTCGTTTGAATTGTGCAGGATCGACGAACAGATTCAGATCTGGAAAAATCCAGTGAGCAAAACAGCAAACAGAAGATCTGAACCAACAGAGGAAAATCAGAACAGAGAAACAGAAAAACAGTTGGGATCTGAACTGACATTACAACCGCGAAACCGCGGTCACTTGCTGCTTTTGGCGGCGGATCCGCCGCGAAATAGTGACGTCATCATTTGAAAACCCCTCTGTAAGTCTTCTGTTCTTCTTTTGAACCTACTGATATCTCCTTTGTAAAAAAAATTTCTGCAGGATTCTTTGCGCCCAAATTTCTCCCCTTCTCAATAACTTGATCTTGTGCAGGATTCTTTGCGCCGCGCTAAAAAAAATTGTTTGCAAGTGATTGTGTTTACTGCTTTGCATATCTAAATTGACTTTAAGGGGCTTGAACACCAATCCAGATTGGGTGGGGATTTCATTACCCTTCACAGGACCCCAAAAATCACATAAAGCATATTGCATTGACCATCAAGTTAATTAAAAAAAAAAGACTATCCCTAAATCACCCCCTTCGTCCTTTCCATCGTTTCGACCGCGCAAGAATCCGTCGCACTTCCATTTTCAATGGATGATTTACAAAGTTCAACGTACCCATGTTTTCTTAGGAATCTTGAGGGATTTGACCTCATTTCTCGACGGGTTGATAAATTAGCACAATCGCTTTTAACACATCGGTCATCACAATTTGTGCTAATTTATTCACTCAATTTACACCCTCAAGTTCGTACTACACTATGCTTGCGGAGAAGAATGGCGGAAGAGAGAAAGAAGTGTAATATGAACTTGAGGGTGTAAATTGAGTGAATAAATTAGCATAAATTGTGATGACCGATGTGTTAAAAGAGATTGTACTAATTTATCAACCTGTCGAGAAATGGGGTCAAATCCCTTATGATTCGCAAGAAAACATGGGTACGTTGAACTTTGTAAATCATCCATCGAAAATGGAAGCGCGGAGGATTCTTGCGCGGTATGGAAAGGACGAAGGGTAGTGATTTAGAGATAGTCTTATTTTTTTAATTAACTTGATGGTCAATGCAATATGCTTTATATGATTTTTGGGGTCCTGGGAAGGGTACTGAAATCCCCACCCAATCTGGATTGGTGTTCAAGCCCCTTAAAGTTAATTTAGATATGCAAAGCAGTAAACACAATCACTTGCAAACAATTTTTTTTAGTGCGGCGCAAAGAATCCTGCACAAGATCAAGTTATTGGAGAATGGGAGAAGTTTTTGCGCAAAGAACCCTGCAGGAAAATTTTTACAGAGGAGATAATGGGGTTACAGAGAAGAAGAGAAAAATTACAGAGGAGTTTTTGCTTGCTGACGTCAGCAAGGCGCCGCGGTTCCGCGGCTAAATGTAGCCTTTGACCGCGGTTCCGCGGTCAACTCATTGGTTCAGATCCCCAAATCTTTTCTGTTTTCTGTTCTGATTATCCTCTGCTTGTTCAGATCTTCTGTTTTCTGTTTCCCTCTCTGGAATTTTCCAGATCTGAATTCGTTCTTCGATCCTGCACAATTTAAAAGAAAACCCTTCAAAGAATAACAAGATGATAATTTTTTTTTATTTTTATATTTTTCAGTTTTTATGATTTTTTTAATTTTATATTAACCCGAAATTACAAAAAGAAAATAACTACGCCATCCCCGGCAACGACGCCATTTGATTGAATGAGATTTTTATATCAAAGAATTAATTACCACAATCAAGAACGGCGTCGCTTGGTAGCTAGCCGGTGAGTACGGGTCAGTCCATAGGGATTTTGTGTATTCTCAAATTGTTCTAACGAGTTAATTCCAAACGGTGTTGGGATGATTATCACTAAAACTAAGTTGATTTAGATGAGGATTAAAATTTTGCTAGGGTTAGATTTAAGTTAAATTTGGAAATTTAAGATTTCCCACCGCTTTCAATGCCTTAATTTAGATCTATTTAGGTGTTATGGTAATAATTAATAAAGTGGATTAGTACCATCGGGAAGAAACGATGTTTCTTCCTCTAGGTTTTTGTCCGTCCTTTCTTAATTCTTACCCTAACCTTCATGGAAAACATACGCAACCGGTCTTTTAAACTATGGTATCACCGCTACTTCGTGGGATAGGGTGCCGTAGGGAGCGGTGTGTGTATGTATGCATGGAGTCCTATAAAAATATGTGATGGGCAGAAAGGGGTGAGAGATTTTCATCTCTCAAACCTTCCCTATTCCTAACCCTAACAAGTGAGGAATTACTCACTCATTAGGGAATTGATAAACATGTTCTAAACTAATTAACTAGGGCGGATAATAAAAATTATACTAAGACAGAAATAAAATTAAGAACTAGGGCGGATAATAAAAGATCTTACTTTATTTGATGGCTCTCTCCAAACATTTACACTGAATTTAAATTCTGAATAGATGAAATAAAAAGAGGCACACCCCATAGAGAGGTTTCGGATTTCTATTTATAGAGCATAGAAACCCTAGGGTTACAATCGATTCACATCTGCATTTACAAATATACCCATAAGAAGACTAGTCAACGCACCGCCACACCGTTACAATTTTCCACCGACACGGGCTTATTATGGCCGCGGAACCGCGGCCAAAACCCATGTTTGGCCGCGGAACCACGGCCATATAGAAGGCTTATGGGCTCAATTTTCTATGGCTTCTGTCTGTTTCTATTGTCTTCTGTTTTCTTCAGTTGGTTCTTCAGAATGTCTTCTAGTTCTCTTCCAGATTTCCACAGTGAATAATGTCGTGGACTTTACCGTTTGCTTTGTGTAGAAGTCTTGAACCTTGCGCTGCCTTTGTGCTTTGTGAACTTGTTCATTGATCTTCATTATCCTTCAAAATATAGGCATGATCAAGATTCCACCATTTATTGGTCGTAGTCTCACTTTTGTATCATCTTTTCATCGATTTCACTGTTTTTGTTCCGAGAACCTGTAACCTGCAACTATTTAGCAGATATGGATCAAAAGCACATGTTTATTTGTAAAATGAATAAGAATGTGGAATATAATAATGCAAAATTATTATATGAACAGTCCTTATCACCTAAGGTTTTTTAATTTTATGAGCCGTAAGGGTCCCATAAAAGCATTTTCTCCATACGAGTCGAAAGGATCTCGTAGGTGCACTTTCTCCTTAGGAGTCGTGGGGACTCCTAAGTGTGTTTTTCCTTTGTGAGTCGTAAGGATCCTACGAAGGTGTTTTCTTACGAGTCATGAGGATCCTGTAAGTTGGTTCTCCTCATGTATCGTGGGACACATGAGTGGGTCTTCAAAAATGGAGCATAAGTCCAAGGGCGAAGACCGGCCGCTGGACTGGTGATTGTGGTGGGGTATGGGTATGATGAGAATTATTTGAGCCCGTGGATTGTATACGGTAGTCAATTTGGGGACTAACCGTAGGGCTGGGAGAATTTTGAGAAATTGGATTTTGGTTGGCGTCTGCATCGCTGCACTGGAATATGATATCAGGAGCGACTCATCATTCGCCGTTTGGGGACTTAGAATTTGGATCTTATTTGGCATCAGTATTGCTGCACTGGAATAATGCCAGGAACAGCTCATCATTTGCCCCGGGAGGACTTAGGATTTGGTTTTTTGGTCGGCATCAGCACCGCTAACACTGAAGCCTAACGTTAGGAGCGACTCATCATTTGCCATTTCCCGTTGGGAAGCAGTGGCTTAGGAGACAGGTTTAGGTCCCTGTCACCTAAGACTTTTCAATTTTATGAGTCGTAAGGGTCTCATAAAAGCATTTTCTCCCTACGGGTCGAGAGGATCTCGCAGGTGTATGTTCTCCTTAGGAATCGTAAGGATTCCTAAGTGTGTTTTTCCTTTGTGAGTCGTAAGGATCTCACGTAGGGATTTTCTCCTCACAAGATCGAGATGACTTTGCGAGTGTATTTCATCTCTTTTCACGAGTTTTCGCCCTTTCGGGTTTTCACAAACTCGCCGGTAGTCCTGCTGTTTTTACTCACGGAGCCCTTTCGGGTTTTCATCCGTGCCCGTTTTTCTTGTGGACATACCGTTTTTTTTTGCCTCTGGTGGGACTTTAAAAGTGGTCTCACCGGCAGGATTTGGGAGAGATAGGGGTCGTTTATGCCCGTGGATTGTATACGGTTTTGCAGGATGTATGATCCAGACCGTAGGGCTGGTGTGCTCAATTCGCCTGCGACTTGGAGCATTCACGCGTAGTATTTCTTGAGATATCGGCCATTGATGGATGGCATGGGCCTTTCTCCCTCGGCACTTATTAGTTGGTAGGATTCTCTGTCGAACACTTTCTCGATGACGTATGGTCCTTCCCAGTTTGGCTCGAATTTTCCCTTGGCATGTCGATTGGGGATGATCGGTCATTTGAGGACCAACACCAATTCACCTTTCTTGAAAGCGCGGAGACGGGTTATCTTGTCATAGGCCCGTGAAATTTGGGATCGGTATAGCTCCAGATTTTGCTGCACAGCGAGCCTCTTTTCTTCGAGGGCGTCGAGTTCTTCAAGTCGAAGGAGCACGATTTCCTCCTCCATCAACTCGTGCTGAACGACCATTCTTAAGCTTGGAACTTCGACTTCGCGGGGGAGGACCGCCTCCACTCCGAAGAGCAATGAGTATAGAGTGGACTGAGTTGGAGTACGGTGCGTGGTACGATATGCCTACAACGCCTCGTGAAGCTTGAGATTCCAGTCTCTCCTGTTGGCTGAAGCATTTTTCCTCAGGAGCTTGCATAGAGTCTTATTGAAGGCTTCAGCTAGCCCATTGTCTCTTGGCTTATAGATGGAGGAATATCTCCAGTCTATCTTGTGCTGAGTAGTGAACCTTAAGACTTTGAAGCTCTTGAAAGAAGGCCCGTTGTCAGAATGATTCTTCTTGGTGTACCGAAGCGGTATAGAATATTATGCTGGAAGAATGTTAGAATATCTTCTGTCTTGACTTCTTTTAGCGGGAAAGCTTCAGCCCATCTGGAGAAGTAGTCTGTTGCGGCCAGTATGAACCGGTGGCCTCTAGATGACGGAGGATCAATTTGGCTAACTATGTCGGTTCCCCAGACTTCGAAGGGCCACGACGCCGCAGTAGGATGCAACGGATTAGGGTGCTTGTGAATGAAATCACCGTGAATTTGGCAGATATAACATTTCTTTGCATGCTCTCCGCAATCCCGTATCATGGTGGGCCAGTAATACCCAAGCCGTTTAATTTGAAGTCGCATCTTGGGGCCAGATTGGTGAGCACCGCAAATGCCCGAGTGGACTTCTTTCATGACCTTTTGGGCTTTGCCAATGACAAACACCTGAGCCAGAGTTGGTCATATGACCTGCGGTATAGCGTGTCATTTACAAACACGTATCGGAGAGCTCTCTTCTTCAGCCGAATCCTTGCAGATTTTCCTTCGGGCAGCTTGTTGTATCGGAGGTACTCTATGAAGGGTTCTCTCCAATCGGGCTCATCTTGGATGATCGAAGCTTCTTCGGCAGGACTGTCCTTCTGTTCCGCGCTTTCCTCTTCTCGTAGAGAGACCGGGGGTAGAATTTGCCGGCTCCTGACTATGATCAGAATTTCGTCCATGTCAGGATCAGCCAGCTTCTTGGCTAAGCGAGCGAGTACGTCAGCCTTTCCATTCAACGCTCTAAAGACTCTCATTAGTTCAATGTGAGTGAACCGTTTCATAAGTTCCACTACTCGGCCTCTGTACCGAGCTAACTCGGATTTGTATATCTTATAGTCGCCGCTTACTTGGTTGACGACAAGCTGGGAGTCACCGTAAACCCGTAGCCGAAAGATTTCTATTTTTATGGCGAGCTCCAGACCAGCTATCAGAGCTTCATACTCATCCTCGTTGTTTGTGCGAGACTCGGTGAGAGCAAAAGAACGCCGCAGGGTTCCCATCGATGGCGTGATGAACACCAATCCTATCCCTGCTTTTATCTCCGGGATGCTTGATTTACTGGAGGTCCTTATCGATGAGACCCCATCGAAGTAAAGCTCCCACCATGGCTCATCTTCCTCGAGGTGCAGCGCTTGTTCGTCAGGTAGCTCGCAATTAAGCGGTGACCCCTCTGATACGGGATGAGCAGCAAGGAATTCTGCGAGAGCTTGCACTTTTACTGCTTTCTGAGGAGTATAAACTATGTCAAACTTAAGTAGCATGACATCCCATCTTGCCATTCTGCCGGCTAGGCTTGCTTTGGTCATCAAGTGTTTGAGCGGGTCGACCTTGGAGATCAGCATAACCCGATGATCGAGCATGTTTGACTGGCTTAGCATCAGGAGATATAGGAAGCTTATGCACGACCACTTCAGGGGAAAGGCCAGGCATCTCTTTCTACGTCCACGTGAAGCAGTCGACGAACTCGTGCAGCAGGGCGATTACCTGTGCTTTCATTTCTTTTGACATGAGTGAGCTGATATAGGTCGGCCTTGGATTATCGGGCGTTCCTAAGTCAATCTCGGTTAGCTCGTCAAAGGTTGCTTGTCCTCCATCTTCGAGCTCTTGAGGAGCTTCTTCTGGCTCGGCTATCTCGTCATCATCATTTGATCTTTCGCTGGCCTCACCAACATGGATCATGTAGCACGCTTTGGAATCAGGTTGAATGTAGCCTATGCCCCGTCTATCTGGAATTCGTCCATCGATGAGTGCTCGGACCTGGGGCGGATTCCATAGCCCTTCATAAAACTTTGCTTCGGACTCCGTTTGATATAACCAGCATCTGCACTTTTTGAAATATTCCCGCATCTCGGGTGCATAGTATCTCGGGTTTAGGACGGCTCTTATACCTCTCTCATAGGGAAGGCACGTGACAGACAAATTGTCCGGGTGCACAACGGGATTTGACCCATAAAACAGGATGCCCTTCTGTCCATTTTTCCTTCCGAGAACGTAGAAAGTTTTCAGCTGGTCCACGGTGGAGACTGACAATGCATCGAGCTCTTTGCACATCCGTTCCGGCGCCCTTGTGATGTCCAGGGACCCTTCTGCAATTTCGAAGGTCTCTCGTAATTTCGCTTGTTGCATGGGGGTCCAATCTGCGCAGCTGTTGCAAGGCAAGTCCTCTTCCCCCGACTCTTCAGTGTCGCTGCCAAGATGAGGGCGGACTTTGCTGCTAGATGGGCCTTCAGCATCAGATTCGTCCGTATCGCTACCGAAATGAGGGCGAGTTTTACGGAAGGACGGACTTCCAGCGTCGGACTCATCAGTGTCGCTACCGAAACGCGGGCGCACTTGGGCGTTTTTGCTTTTGAAAGTGACAGCCGGCTCAGATTTGCTTTTGAGTCTTGGGGCCCTTCCATCCTCAGTCAGTTGTGGCCTAGCATTTTGGTGGTTCATAAAGTACCGAGAATCTTCATATCAGACTTCATGCACACCGAACGGCTGGATGTCTCCGTCAATGCGTCTTTCTTCACCATTTTTAGTATACTTTATGCATTGATGGAGTTGACGGAACGATGCTGTAATCTTGGAGCCACGACCGTCCCAAGAGAATCTTATAAGACGTGTCGGCGTCGATCACGTATATCTTAGCTTCAGTTTGCAGATCCCTGAATTTGATTGGCAAAGCTATAGTGTAACGTTTCAGAAATCGTTTTGCGAATTTTTTTCCGTTTTAGGGCAAAATAGTCTGTATTTTCCATTTTAGCCCGATTTTGATCAAACTTCCGTAAAACCTTACCGGCACTTTTTTTAGCTAAAATAAAGTTCGTGCGCGAACTTTAGGGGTATTTGGGAGGTTTTGGTTTAGATAGAATTTTTCCCAAATAAAATATTATTTTAAGCGGTATTTGGTGCACGTAAATCGGGAAATTCTTCTCTTGAGAATAAATTATTTTTTTTGTCACTAGAATATTTTGGAAACTTCTTTTTAAATATCTAGATATTTTTTGGAGTCTAAAAGGTTTTATTTTAAAAAGAAAAGAAAATGTGTAAAGGTGGCAAAGTGCATTTATTAAGCATTTATTACTCTCTTTCCTAGCAATTTCTTCACAAAAATTCACAAAAATACTCCCGTCACCCCCTTGGCCGGCCATTCCCTTCCCCTTGCCGCCCTCCATCATTCCCACTCCTTTTCAACTCATTTTGCATCAAATAAATTATGAAAAATCCAAATAAAATCACAAAAATTCAAATATAATCATTTTCCTTCATTTCCTTCACTAATCCTTCATGGATCTTCAATAAAGCCTGGTTTTTGATGCTAAGATGTTGGATTAAGATTCATTTTGTGTTCTTGGGGAGGTATAATTCTTACCTTAATCCTTTTATATTTGCTTTAATCTTATTCTAGCTAATTTAGTTAGCTATTTATGTGTTTAGTTTAGTTTTTAAATTATGATTAATTCATTTATATTTGGTTTAAGAAATTCATGTTAGGGTTAAATTTTGTTAAGTGTTTAGTATTCATTTGAAGTGTTAATTTGTGTTTTGGAGATGATTAACCTAGTAGGAAATGTTAATTTTTGCTAATGAACACTTTGTTTAATTATGCAATTAGCTTACTAGGTTTTTGCTAAAACATAATTAGCGAGTGTTAAAAATATAGGAATGGTTTAGATAGATTAGTTAGGCTATTTTAAGGTGTTTGTAATCGCTAGATATGAATTAGCTTGAAACTAGTGCGAAATATTGCAATAGGTTGCTTACTAGATTTCGGGATTTTTCCGACGTGGGTTCGATTGGTCGTTGCAAGGTTATATCTATTGTATTCCTCGTAATTTTTGTGTTGTGTTGCGCGATCGGGACGATCGGGGTCTAGACTTAGTGTTTTGTAGTTTAGCGACCCCAATTAGGGTTTTTGGCCGATGTCGTGCGCGATAGATGCGCTAAGCGTGCAGTGTAATTTTCCGGGCGTTTTCATCGCGTTTCGTTGTCTTTTCGTCATTTTAGGATTTTTGCTTATATGATGTGTTTGTGAAATTTTAGGTTCGCAAGCGGGGACTTCGGATGCTACGACAAGGGAAAACAGGTGGTAGGCTTCACTTAGCCAGGAGCGTTGGTGAGTAGATTTAACATCTACAGGGGAATCGCCCGCATGGCGTTATGCGTCTGGGCTAGAGATGTTATTTCTGTCGCATATTCTATGTCATATTTAGAATTGCGCTTTTACCCTATTACTTAGAAATTGTTGTGCTTGGACTAGTATTCTTAGGACACTGCACATATTATTGACGATTCATGTTGCACGAGCACTGATTGTATACTACACACACCGTCAATAATTGCCATGTCACGCACAACCCACTTATAGATATGATATTGCTTGGTTAGGGACATTGAGACTTTGATTCATATTTCTTTACGCATTGACTTATAGCACACCTGTATACCTACATGCTTACACATATGCTCTGACATACTTACATGCTAGTTACCTGTATACCTATAAAGTATTGTACCATTAGTGATAGGTACATGCACACTTTATGACATAGCTACAGGTATACCTTGCCCACCTATTTCACTTATACCCAGGGGGTATACTACATCATTACTTATAGGTAGATACATATATCTTGCTATACCTTTATGTTTTCATATACATCTGGTTATAGCTACATGTTTAGCTTTACCTAATGTTATTTTTGAATTGGAGAAAATTAGGAACCACATGATATTTATATTAACTTGTTGCAGTTAATTAGCGGCTTTTCATTTATATGCTTACATTTCCTTTTATGTTGCATATATTATATTCATGGATTTTCGCATTGAGATATGGATTTTTCATGATGTTTTTTGGATTTGGGGACCGTGGGAGTTCATGAAATTATGTATTATTTGAAAAATCCGGTTTCCCTTGATATGATATTTCAGCATCCACCATGAGATTTATCGGTTCGGATATATATATATACCCCACGCGAGGAACGGAGGGGTCCGTGTGTGGGTACATGGTGGGGCCCGGAGGTACCCCGGGGCAAGAATCTCAGTGAGGAGATGAGTTAGCGGGGGAACCATACTTTCCGGTGACATTACCAATGACTCGGCGGTAATCATGGGGATACCGTTGGGAGTCATGTACGTATAAATAAGTGGAAAGATGGGGGTCAGAGCTAGGCACTCGTGCTTTTCGGATAGCTTGTGATACGTACCTATCAGGGGGCCAGTCGTGGTGACAACACCTGATAGACCAGCATTTCTGTGTCGATGCTTGACACATTGGTTTCATGATATTTCTTTTTTACTCCTTTATATATATAACAGGGGTTTAGGCCGCTGTTATATATGCCCTTACACCAATATTAGTGGAATGAGACACTAATATATGTGTATTGACATTAAATTATATACATCATCATATTTATTCATGCAAGTATATTTAGGATGTTAGATTTTTACTTGATAATTTGATTTGAGATATAGGTGATTCATTTGATATTGGATACAGGATATTTATGAGATTGCTGATTTGTACATTCAGGATATATGAGATTTATTCGATATTGTACATTCAGGATTTGTGAGACTTATATGATATGAGAGCCAATTTGGGGGCTGATTTGAGGAATTGGGATTTGGATTTGTCTTGATGGATTGTGATCCTACCACGATGTCAGGATTCCGTGGAAATGACATATTTCATTCCATACTTCACATTTATTGTTTATGCACTGCTTCATGTATTAGTAGTACCTGTTAGAGTACCTTTCATGACTGTTGCATTTACATACCTTTATTTATATGCATTGCTTCATGTATTAGTTGTACCTGCTAGTGTACCTTTCATGATTATTGCATTCATATGACTTTTTATTGCTATTAATTGCACATGTTAGATTCACGCTGTATGTGCATACTCGCGATTACCTGCATATGTTATTTACTATTCACGAGTTGGCAACTCACCCCCGTTGTGCCACAGTGTTTGCAGGTGTTCCTCAGGATAGTCAGAGGCAGGCTATTATCACACATCTTATCATCTTTTGCTACGGATACCGCATCAGCTCACAGTGTGCAGTTTACTTAGGTGGGTTTGTGGTTATTCATTGTATTGTATATTCGTTGTATTCCTGTACTCTCCATCTACTATTTTCATATTGACTTAGAGACTTGGTGAGGACGATGTTGTATATTATGTTGTGACTTGTTGTCTTTTATACAGTTTCCTTTCTATCGTCTTCTATTTCTTCGCTACGGCGTCGTATATTTGTTGTGGTGGTTGTTTTCCGCCTTTGGGCGTGGATTTGCTCCCGTTGGGGATGCTTTACTTTATATTTATGTTGTATCTATTTTTGGGGTTGGTTTTTATAAAAGAGGTGCTGCCGAAATTTAAAGGAAATAAAGTTGGACTTTTAAAGAATTTGGGTTGTGATTTCAAAGATTTTTAAACAATATTTCTTATCTTTTCTGGTATTTTAATGGTTTAGATTTCTGGGTTTTGGCTTTCTTTTACTGCGTTACGCCTGTACACGTTGCGTAGTATTGGGGCCGTCACGTGCCAATTTCGGGTCGTGACATATAAACCCCAGAACTTGCTGGCAGTTTTGATTGAAGTCTTGAATGACAATCCTTTCCCTTGACAGGTGTCGGATGTCCATTGACAAACTCTTCAGTGTCCGCAAGTTCATGACGTTCACCGAGGACCCCGAATCGATCAATATGCGATTAATCCGATCTCCGTCGCTGTACCCGGTCACGTAAAGCGGCCGATTATGCTCAGCCGTTCCCAGTAGCAAGTCTTCATCCTTAAATGTGACTGCGGCGGCTTGCAAAGTGTACTGAGCTTCTTTCATATTAATTTCCGCAAAGCGAGCCTGATACCGCTCAGGGTTTTGTAGAGCATGAATGAGAACATCTCTAAGATCTTGAGATAGAACCAAGGCATCGTAGATGCTAAGGAGAGACGAAGGCTTTCGGACGTGAGCCAAGACATTATAGTCTACTAGGGAAGGACTCAAATCTTCATGAGCAATTTCTCTGCCATCTTCTTCATTAGCAACTTGTTTTTCCTTCCCTTTTGGGGCGTTGTCCTGATTTGGCGGTAGAGCCCTGCCGCTTCTGAGCTGGATTTGGTTGGCCTTTGTGGCGAGCTCCTCGTCCTCTTCGGGAAAACAAAGCTCCTCCTCAGAGTCGCTGCCAAGATGGATGGCGTAGCAGGTCACTACTGAGATCTCTTCATTGGAGTCTTCTTCTAACTCCTTCAGAATTTCAGACGCTCGTACAGGGAGGAACTCCTTCAGAATTTCAGACGCTCATACAGGGAGGAACTCCTTCAATTGAATCGGAGTTCTTTCCTTATGTTCATATTCTTCGAGGGAATCGATATATTTTTGAATGGTCGATTTTCCTGCAGACTCCTTTTTGCGCCGAGCTGCACTTTTCTTCTTCTTGAGCTTTTTGGATTTTGAGCCCGATGGAGCCGCATTGGCAGCTGGAAAGGTAAGCTTCTTCTGCCCTTCCCATTCCGTCCTAGGCTCTTTCTGAAGTAGCTTTATCATCTTCTTCGTTTTATTAGATATGTGCGTACCCCACGGAGGCCGCGATGAGTCCGTTTCATTTCTCCGGACAACGGGTTCGGCTGTCTGCTCCCAGAAGGCTTCAGCTTCTGTCTGTATAAAGTTGGTGGTTGCAACTTGATTGTTCACCAACACACTTTTGGACAACTCGATCTCTCCAACCTTGTACTGCTTCTCGACCCAGTCCTTGAAGATATAGAAATCCGCGATCGCATGGCTCACTACTCGGTGGTACGGGCAATACAGGGGATTGTCGGTCATTTTTGCTTCTTGAGGTCTTTTTGACTCCGGCAATTGTAGACCGTTGTTCAAGGCATCTTTGAATATCTTGCGGACCTTGTCCCTTCTGAAAGAGTAAACCTTGTTCTTTTTCTCCTCTAGGGAAGGCCCATCTCCTCCCAGCAATGGCTTTCGAGACCGGTTGTTTTGGACTCGCCCGCCCTTCGCTTTTCTTCATTGTCGGACGCATTGAAGACATTGGTACTGCTGGAACTCCCGCTTCTACGGTTGTCGTCCCGCTTGCTTTTCTAGGTCTTGTCTCTCTGAGAGTCCGGGGTGGACTCTTGCTTCGAGCGTTCCAGCATTTGGACTTTCTTGGTTAGCTCTTGAAACTTCTTGAGGCCTGCTGTACACAAGAATGGGACCATCCAATTGCTGAGGTTCCCAACAAGAAGGCTGACGGACTGGTCCTGCTCCAGTGGCGGTTCGCATTTGGCCGTGAGATTACGCCATCGGGCGATAAAGTCGGTGTTGCTTTCATTCTTCCCCGGCTTGGTCCTCACAAGGTCGGCAATGGAGATTTTATCACTGACATTCATGAACCTTTGCCGAAACAGAGACTCCATTTGGGCAAAGGTAATGACGGACTACCAGTCAAAAGCGACACCGGTTAGGCTGTTGACAAACTGACGAAGAAGGAGTGCATCATTGCCCCCTGTATTTCCGCACGATGCTTTGAAGTGGGCGACATGCTGATTTGCATTTTCCATTCCGTCAAATCTTCCAAACTTAGGAATGGCATAGCCGCTCGGGAACTCGATCAGATCGTACTGTGCGGGATATGGCCGCCCACTACTGCCAATTTCTTTCTGAGCTTCAGCTTCGGCCACCAACATTTTAACTTTGCTGGTGACCAAATCCATTATCCGATCTTGTGTTAGCGGGATAGTTCTATCTGGGGCCAAGGCGTCCCCAGAAGCGGAATGTGGCCGGCTTTCGTGCGACTCGACCAGTCTTGGACCCAAAGGAACAGGCATTGGCTGCTTCGGATTGTCATCACCCGGCTGATGAGTAGCGACTTGTGCTTGATTGGGAGGCGCACGAGCAATTTGAGCCGTAAGTTGCATCACAACATTCGTTAGGTCGTCGATTTTCAAATAGAGTTTGGCCATCTCTTTATCTTTGCTCTTGAGCTGTTTTTGAAGCTCTTGAAGCAGCTCTTGCTTTGCGGTCCTGGAGCGGAAAGTCGGCTCTTCCTCGCTGTACGAGCTTGACTCTGCCTGGACCGAAGGGTCCTTCTGCCTATCGTCCTCATCGAGAGGGTTTTCATCATCCAGCGGAGGCGGCTGTTCTTGGGAAGCGACAACCACATTCAAGCCAGATTGGGCTTGGGATGTGGTGGCCCCATCCTTACTTTTGCTGCGAAGGTTGTCGCTGGGGCGCCCGCCTGCCATATAGACCGTATAGATAACATATCCAGCCGTCTTTTTATTATCGGCGACTGATTTCTCGGATCGCTGTCTTGATCCTCCTGTTTTGGTAACGGGCAATCGACTGAAGGCGGCTGGCCTGGCCGGATTCTTGAATGGTGCTGACGCTTCCTTTTCGGTTTTGCCCCACTGTTTTCGCGCAGCACAGAGCGCCTGATAGACTCTTGAAGAGACGGTGTCACATTTTTTCTGTTGGGGCCGGGACACGTCTCTTTATAGCGACTTTCGGACCACTGTCTTCTTGATTCTGGCGGTCATAGCATTTTTCTGAACCCATTTCAGAGGCTCGAAGGAATTGCTGATTTTTACGACCGACTCAGCTGTCGTCGCGGAGTAATCCTGCTCTTGGAACCTCACGAGATTCCACTTGGCCAAAGTCCTGGCCCTCTTGTTGGCTCGATACCAGAGCCGCTTCTGCCTTAACTTTTCTGTTTTAAGCATTTGGCAGACTTTGGCTCTTCGGGAAGACGCCGCAGACTGGGCGATGGAAGATTTTGGAGATACGCTCGATTGTGCATTTGCTGGAGTCATCGCCTGAGCTCGTTCGCAAAATTTGATGTCGCCCTTTGTACTGGAAGTCTTGCCCCTAGCTAGAGCACCAGAGAGTCATTCAGACACCGTCTTAAGCTTCGATTGTGGTGCCTTAGCGATCACAACATTCGGCCTCTTGCCCCTTGAGACCGGCTTGGCCACCTGTTTTGCCGGGATTTTTGCCAGATGAGCGCTTCCGGCAGGGTAGATGATGACGGAGCCAAACTGGTGGGGTAGTTCCTCCCACTGTCGACTGAGGCTTGCGGGGAGAACCACACGAGCATTGACCTTGACCATGTACGGGATCGGGGTCGCGTTGGAAACTGAATTCGTCTTGGGAGACATTGTCGTCGAAAGTTGATTGCTTCACGGAAAAAAAACAACATCATTTCAGTATAGGCAATCGATATGTATATTGATTGAGTTCGCATGAACGTTTAACCCGAAATATGGGAGGAGAGAAATGTCCCACCGGGCATGCCAGAATCTGTAGGGTGTTTTTCGTCACCCCATTGAGACGGGAATACGTGCGTGCTTGTCAGGTGTACTACAGATTCCCCCTGCCTAGGGTAGGCCTGGATTTATTGATTGTGGGGATTCGAATCTCCGGCAGCCGCGAACTAAGCTGCCGTTAATTACCCCCCGCCTTTGGAGCGAGGGAACCTCCGATTGACGGGTTAAACTGGTTTTGCGAACTCAATGTGCAGTGTACGTGTGTTTTGGTTTGGAGGGAGCTTGGATATATCGGGACCCACGCAGAGTTTTTACGGGGGTCCCGCTACCCGGATAGCGGGATGGGGGTCAAGGGGGCTAGCAGCCCCCTTGCGGGGTATGGGGCAGCGCCCCGGCCTATTTTTTTTGAGAGGGACAATATTGTAGAGTATGTGTGTGTATATATACATATATATAAAATAAAAAATAAAAAAAAGGGGAAGGGCATCCAAAGGATGCGTGGGAAAAAGCGACAGCGCTTTGGGTGCTAGCGATTTGAGCGCAAGAGCGCTAGAGCTTTTAGCGCTAGCGCCCTACGTGCCAGGAACGTGGGCGTTCGGGTGCTAGCACTTTGGGCGCTAGAGCGCTAGCGTCCCACGTGTCAGCACGTGGGCGCTTTGGCGCTAGCGCTTTGGGCGCTAGCGCTTTGAGCGCAAGAGCGCTAGCGTCCCACGTGTCAGCACGTGGGCGCTCGGGCGCTAGTGCTTTAAGCGCAAGGGCGCTAGCGCTTTGAGCACTAGCGCCCCACGTGTTAGCATGTGGGTGCTTGACCGCTAGTGCTTTGGGTGCAAGAGCGCTAGCGCCCTACGTATCAGCACGTGGGCGCTCGGGCGCTAGCGCTTTGGGCGCTAGCGCCCCACGTGTCAGCACGTGGGCGCTCGGGCGCTAGTGCTTTGGACGCTAGCGCTTTGAGTGCAAGGGCGCTAGCGCTTTGAGCGCTAGCGCCCCACGTGTCAGCACGTGGACGTTCGGGCGGCAAAAGGGACTTGGTCCCTGCAATGGGCGTTGTACTCCCAGAAAGGAGCACTTACTATTTTTTGTGTGTGTGTGTGTGTGTGTGTGAGTAGTTAAACTTCTAGGATGTTTTGAAGTTGATGAAGGGCTTCTCCCCTTGAGCCCTAGTTCTTCCCCAGAGTGGGGTTTCTGGAGATGGGTCTTCTTCTTGCTCCTCTGTTGGCAGGATCTTGAAGATCAAGAGATGTGAGATTTTAAAAATATCTTCTTTTTGAGATCTGATGGGAGATCTAAGCCCCCCTTTGTGGGTTTTGTGGTGAAAAACTATTTAGTTTTATAAAAGGATGAGTAGAACTTTTGATTTAATTCAAAAGAAAGAAGAAGGTTTCTTTAGAACCTTGAGGGAAGGGAAAGATCTCAGATCTGGATTCTTTTGGGGAGAGAGAAAAAGTTATTGGGATATTTTCATTATCCTTCCCTTTATAGGCTATACACTTTACATATAACCCCTTCGGCTCTACAAAAATGGCATTTTGCCCATCCCATGGCTCATGTGCCATTTCGTTTTGCACATAAGCCATGGGCTTTACAAAAATGGTATTATGCCCATTTTCTTACATTTATTCATAAAATAAAAATACAAGAAATACAACAAAATTATTTATTACAAAATTTTTATTTTGGCATGAAGGGAGGCCGGTCGCTTCATGTTCGGGCTCGCTCCGGGCATTGGCCCACTTGACCTAGGCTTGGGCCCACTTGGCTTGGGGTTGACTTTGATTTTGACTTGGTCAACCAGGGTGTAAATTTTTATCCCAATAAGGAGAAGGAGAATGGGGTTGGGTGTTGGCTCTGGGTTCAGGGGAAGTGGACAGAGGTGACGGCGACGATGGACAGCAGTCGACGGCGAGGGAGCTGCCGTCGGCCTAAGGTTTGTTGGGTTGTTTTTGGAGTCGGGGCTGTCGTTTGGGGTCGGGGATGTAGGGTTGATGGTGGTGGTGGTGTCGGGAGTTGGAGAGGGAGGTGGTAGGGTGATGAGGGTGACGGGGTAAGGTCGTCGACGAGGTCTCCGGCGATGAGGGGTTTGTAGGGTGCAGGGATCTCGTCGGGTTTTGGATGCAGGGTGTTCTCGGGTGTAGGGATCCCGTCGGGGTTGAAGGAGGAGAAGAGGAAGTGGAGATGACGGTGATGTCGGGGTGAGGGCGATGTTGAGTTGTCGGCGGTAAGGGTGCAGGTTGTTCGGGGTCATGGGTAGGGAGTTTGGGTCGTGGTGAAGGAGAGAGAAGGCAAGGAAGAGGATGGCGATGGTGGTGAGATGATGAGGGTGGTGAGGTGATCGGCGGCGATGTGAGGATGACGTTGGGGCTAGGGTTGCGAGAGTTGCAGGGTTAAGTTGTCAGGGTTCTTGGGTTCTCGTGGAAGGATGAGGGAGGAGGAAAGGAGAAGGTGGAGGCGGTAGAGGTCGTGAGGATTGGGATGAGGAGATGGTGACGAGGTTGGGATGGTGGCAGCGAAGGCGAGGGGCGGCTAGGGTTAGGTTTCGTGTTTGGGTTTTTCGCGGGAGGAAGGAGAGGAAACAAAGAAGAAAGGAGAGAGAAAGTTGAGGTGGGTTTTATAATATATTAGATTAAGATAAATTATATATATATATATATATATATATATATATATATATATATATTAAGGGGGGAGAGAGAGAGTATACCAGAGAGAGGGAAAAATAGTTTAGTATAAAATATATTATATAATGTATTATGTTAACTTAATAAACTGTTAGTTTAATATTATAATATATATTATAGGATTATACAGTTAATATCAAACTGCTCCGAAATTTACCCGGGTCTCATCTAAAATTCTAGTTTTAAAATATGAATAAAATACGTATCAGCCAAAACCATAATGCGATGTCCGGTTAAATAAAATGCATACCCCCAAGAATGGATACACGTAAGTACACGTAGCGATCCAAATGAGTCCGTTTTAGCAATCTGGACAAGAACATGATATATGGATGCACTCACAAGATATGAGGTATGATAACCGGCCATGCTAGACATTAAAATATATGTTTGGTTATAATTTGTATTATTAAAAAATATGCGGATAACAAATATATCATATGAGTGTGCATAGAATCTAGATGTGCACGGATCCTCTATACTAGCAAGAATATGTCACAATCTAGAACCATGATGGGTTTCGATCATGCGGGTCGGATCAGATACTAACCATAGATAGCAAATGCACTATCCGCACCCAAAACGATAATAATCAAGAAACTGTCGTAAGATTAGAAAATACTCAAATAAAATATGGTATAAATGAACTAGGGTGTTACAGTCTCCTTCATAACGTTATACATCACGTTATCCGCCAAACAAAGTTCTATCGTGCATTGTGCCCTCTGATCTAATTTTTCCCACGCAGCATCTGTCATGTCGGTAGATTTACTACCGCCAAATACCTTGAACATTCCTTCCTTCACCAGAAGTGCTTTCACCCTTCTCTGCCATATCGAGAAGTTTTGTTTTACATTAAAATTCTTCACCTCAAATTTTGTGCTATTTACTTTGTTATCCATCATCCTTAATTCCAAAGAAAATACCTTTCTCTCGGATCCTTACGAACCACTATCAATATAATCATGATCTAACAAGATAGAGAGTGAACACAAGCGTTATCACCCACCGTAAACTTAAATCGCAAAAATATGGAATGTAATTCTGATACCAATTTTTGTTGAACTACAAGATCATTCGGCAATGCAATGAAAAATACCTTATAGATCTATAAATCTAGATCCCTTTATAGACGAATAACAAAAGAACTAGATGCAAACCGCAATAAAAATAACACAAGAGATTTCTTTTTTTGGGGGGGCGGGGAATGGGAAGAACCTTTATTAGAACTTGAGAAGAAGAAAAACTTATAAGAGTTATTACATTCTCTCCTTATGATCTCCAACGAGACCTCTCTTCTTTTACTAATTCTCCTTCATCTTCGATAATTTAGATCTCTTATGGAGACGCCGTTTACTCCTTTTGCTTTATGATCTAAAACTCTCAAAACTTAACCCTAATTAATAACCCTAAGATCCTATATATAGCTTATACAATTTAAGTTATAATAAAATCCCAGAAATTACAAAACTTCCATCATATAACTGAAATTTCGAGATAAATCTCGACCTGAGAATCGTGGTTATCGTCGAACAGACGTTTGTCCCTCCGGGGCAGACGTTTGCCCGCACCTTTGACAAAAAGTCAATTGTGCTGCTAGACATCTGTCCTTCTGTGGTGGACGTCTGACCCAATTGGTTACGACTTTCCAGGGCTCAGCCAGTGTAAGTCAATGTCACACACCCCACAAGGCTTGTGGGGAGGTTGAATTTACAATAAAATGATTTTAAGACGAGTAACATCGACTAAACTTCCAAGATCATTCAGAAACCTTAACTAACTATACTCACAAGGTTCTAAAATACTTTGATAGTGTTTTATACCTTGATGAATCTAGTCCTTCGGGTTTTCTTCTCCTCTTCTTAAGCTCCTAGAAGGTACGGATCGTGCTTGATCGTCGGCCTTCTCGTGTCAAAGACGATCTACCCGAGAGTCTATAATTCAAGCTCTAACCTCAAGAGTGAGGTAACTAAAGTACCTAGTTTGCTAATCTAGATAGCTTACGAGATGTAGAGAGTTAATTGGAATATTTTATCTCAAAAACCTTAGGATTCATAACACATGTGAGGGTTAGGGTTTGAGGAAGAAGGAGGAGAGAAATGGAGATAAAATGTAAAGTGCAGAATGATGATAGAATTGGCAAGTGAAGAATTGCTAAGTCTTATTCCAATAATCAAGCAAGCAATATTTTTTTCATAGAAAAATGCAACCATGCTTGAATAGTAATGTCAAATGAATAAACAAAAGAATTAGCCATGTTTCAAACCATACCACAAATATCTCCATTTTCCACCTCATTATCTATTTACCAAAAACAAATATAACCAAAATGAGGTGTCCCCTTCTAGAAGCATATCTTGTAAAATTACAAGAATGCCTTCACCGTATATACATACTCATATTCGTATTGCAAAAAACACGAATACCAAGAGATAAATATAATCTAATAATATAATACTAGAATACGGCTTAATCCTAAGCCCACTAGTATTATCCGTCAGAACAATATCCGTGTAGCATACATATATGATTGGAACCCTGCACGTAAAACCATATGACCTCTACATCGTTTCGCCTGAACCAGGAAAATCATCTGTGTGGGACTTGTTCATACCATAATATTGCATTATTATATTCCCCATTCTTATATATTTTATAAATAAACGGGTGTTTTGACGCATGTCTGCTACATATTACAGGTTACAGGTTCTTGAAGCGAAAACAGTGAAAACGATGAAAAGACGATGCAAAAGTGGACTTTGACCAACAAACAGAAGACTCTTGATCAAGCCGATATCAAAGATAAAATTCACAAAGTACAAGGCAATGCAAGGTCCAAGATTACAAGCGAACGGTTAAAAGTTCACAACAATTATTCACTGGAAAATCTGAAAGAGAACAGAAGCCAAATTGAGAAAAGATCCAAAGAATATAGAAGCTCAGGAAGCCCAGAATAAAACCAGGAATTTTCAGAATGTGATTAGACTATTGGGCCGCGGAACCGCGGCCCAATCCTTACCCAGGCCGCGGTTACGCGGCTAGAAGAAGCCCAAATGCAAAATGGTTTTTACCATAATTCCATGGCAGTGTTGACTGGTCTTTATAGGGCTATTCTTGTAATTGTAGACGTGCGAATCAGATGTAACCCTAGGGTTTCCTATTCTTTATAAATAGGAACTCTAACCATTGTATTTTCTTATGCCTCCTTTTATGAATAAAATTTAGAAATCTTTTGGAGAGCATCGGTGTTTCTTTTCCATTCAGAAATTCAGATCTGACAAACCTGCATGGATGGTTGGAGGGATACATCTGTAAGTAATTTAATTTCTTGCCCTAGGAACTTGTTTAGGGTTTAGCTTTGAGGAAGGATTTTGAGAGATGAGATCTCTCATCCCTTTCTTACCCATCAGTTAGAATCTATAGGTCTCCATGCATACATGCACATACCGCTCCCTACGGCACTCTATCCCTCGAGGCAGCGGTGATACCGTAGTCTAAAGGCCCGGTTGTGATGTTTTCCATGGAGGTTAGGGTAAGAATTGATAAAGGAAGGACAAGAACATAGAGGAAGGAACACCTTCCCGAACGGATCTAATCCACTTTATTGATAATTACCATAACTCCTTTTAGATCCTAATCTGGGTATAGAAAGCGTTGAGATTTATTTACATTTCCAAACCATTCCTAAACCTAGCCCTAGCAAGATTTAGATTTAAATAATTGACCTAGGTTAATTAGGTTTTTAGATTTAATAACACCTCCGAACATCCTTCGGAATTAACTCGTAAGAACGAATCGGAAATTCACAACATCCCTGTGGACCGACCCGTACTCACCGGCTAGCTTCATGCGACGCCGTTCTTGATTGCGGTTACAAATATTTTTGATCTATCTTTTAGAAAGCGCAAGCACGCTGAATCATCCAATCAAATGGCGCCGTTGCCGGGGATGGCGTAGAATTTTCTTTTCGCAATTTCGGGTTAATCTTAAAATTTAAAAAATCATAAAAATCTGAAAAAATCATAAAAATATTAAAAATATATATTTTGTTATTTTTGGAAGGGATACTTTGTTGTTTAAATTTTTGCAGGAACAAACTCGGATCTGGAAATCTACAGAAAGGGAAACAGAAAACCAAATATCAAAACAGAATGAGAATTCAAAATCAGAGCAGCAGAATTTTTCCCGAAACCCGAGCCCTCCATTGCGCCGCCCTTCCGCCGCGCTAACCCACTTTAGACCGCTGATCCGCCGCGGTCTTGTAAGATCAGAGAGTCAGAAAAAATCTTGGGACTCAAGCCAGCTAACCGACCGCGGAAACGCCGCGGGAGGTGGCCTCAGACCGCGGAAACACGCCATCTTGGTGACTTTAGCTCTTGAAATTGCACTGTAAGTCTCCTCTGTTTTTTCTCTGTACATTTTGAAATATCTTTTCTGAAAATTCCTGCAGGATTTTGTGCGCTATAAAAATCTTTCCCGTTCCAAATAACGATCTTGTGCAGGATTTTTGGGCCCCGCTTGAACTAAATTGATTGCAAGAAATATTTTTTTGTTGCATATCTTTTCTCAAATATCTTTTTGCAACAATTTTTTCCAAATAAAGATTCTTGTGATATGCTTAAGATAATAACTGATTGCAGGTAATATATTTTCGGTTGCATATCTTTAATTAAAAATCTTTTTGCAACAATTTTCAAATAAAGAAAAAGAAAAGGAAAATTTTTGTTACAAGAACTTGCAAACTTTTGCCGCAAATAAATCCTTGCACCATCACCTAACTTTCTTTCTTTCATCCTTTCTTCTAACATGGGTACCCCACATAATAAATCACTTGCCGAACTTTGGTATCCTGAACCTAATTTTGCGTCGTTCGGCAATTTGTTCGGTCAATTTAAAGACGATCCTTCCATGCCTAAAAAATCTTTGAAAGATCACATAGAAGAGTCTAGGAGAAACAGTTTGACTTTTCAACCCAATTTGTGTCAACCAAGTCAACCTTTACCACTTCCATATGTTGATACCACTTCTTCAAGTCCTTCTGTCACTCCTAGGCCGATGTCCATTGCTGAGCATATTGCTCAAGCTCGCAGTCGATCTTTCACCCCTCTCCACTCATCTAGTTTTAGGGATCCGCCCGATTATTCACCTTCTTATCCATATGTTGACCCTACCCCTGTCCTACCACCCACTTCCTATCAGTCCTACCTGACTTTTCCACCTTCACTAGACACTGTTTCTACACAGCCTTTTGGGAGTTTCACATATCCAACCAATTTTGAATCTTTTACTGAAACCCCCTTACCACCAAAGTCCAGTTTGGAAGAGGCGTTGGAGGCGTATATCGCAGCAACAAACAAAATGATTAGGAATGTGGAAGCGTCCGTGGCCGCCCTTATGCAACCTGCTGAACCGGTAGCTAGTTTTCCGCTAGCACCAAATTTTTCAATGTATGAGGAGGCGGTTGGACAGAATGAGAATGAGAGAGGATTTCCAAATCACACCTACCCTTACCCAATTGAAGCCCACAACTCTAGTTTTCCATCGATTGTCCCAAATGATTCACCAGTTGAAAATAAAAATGAGTTGTGTGATTTTGTAGTGTTTGATTTGCCAGATTATGAAGAACCCCTTTCGAGTGAAACCGCACCTAATCCTTTCGATCTTTACACCTCCACTTTAGAACCTAATTCGATACATATCCATGCTGATGAGGTGTCTAAAGAAATTGATTTTCACTTGATTAAGGATATAGACGCCGGGAATATTTCGGATGATGAACCTGTCGATTTGCTTGCAATTATATGTTCAAATCATCATCCTGAGTTATTAAATGTTTCTCCCGAATCTCATATGCGTCTAGACTTTGATGATAATGGCATGGATGGGTTGAATATTGAGAATAGTATTGAGGAGAGTCTTGAGGATAATATTGAGGTTGAATCATTTTTATTTGATGTGTCTGATTTTCCAATTCGTCCTCCTGAACCTTTGACTGTTATATCACCCTCCCTCCTTTCCATCGTTCCGACCCCGCTTGAAGACTGTGAGCTTGAAAAATTTTCCTTTGAATCTGACACAGTTCTCACAGATGATAACACTTACGAGTGTTTCACTTTTTCGGACGATGTTGAAGTCTCACCGCCCGAGTTTGAGTCCTTTGCATTTTCAGATGAGTTAGTTAATCCATCAGACTCGGTTGCTTACAGTCGTTTCGAACCATTGATGGAATCTTTCCAGTTCGACACAGTTTACTACGGTGAGAATGAGACCATCCCTAATTCACTCCCTTTCGTCTCTCCCATTGTTCCGACCGAACAAATGACCATGACGCTTTCATCTCCTATACCAAGTTCGGCGTACCCATGTTTTCTTGCGAATCTTGAGGGATTTGACCCCATTTCCCGACGGGTTGATAGGTTAGCGCAATCGCTTTTAACACATCGGTCATCACATATTGCGCTAATTTATTCACTCGATTTACACCCTCAAGATCGCACTCCACTTCCTTCTTCTTTCCGTCTTTCTTCTCCCCCACCGAGACCATATTCTACCATTCTTCTTTCCACACGGTCTCGCGTGCTTTTCATATCTTTTCTTTCCATCCCATTCTTGCACCAACTCTACCATTACCATGATAAGATCTTTGAATGGTTGGTGTTAACTTTTGGCTTGTGCAAGGCCAAGCTTAAGTTTGGGGGAATCTTTGTATATATGTATATATATTTTTGTTTTCTTTTTCTATAAAAAAATAAAAAAAATTTCAAAACATTAAAAATATAAAAAAAAAATTATAAATAAATAAACAGGGGAGTGCCGGCATTTTTACACTCTTGGTTTAGCATGACAGTGAGGACACTGTCAAGTTCAAGTTTGGGGGTATGCTCGGTACGTCTTCTTCCTTCGCATTCACTTGTACAAATTTTTGCATTTGCATGCTTATTTGAAAACCCATAAAAATTTGAAAAATTTCAAAAATTATAAAAATTATTGTATTCAATTTTGGCTAATTGACTAGAGTTTGACAAATAGGTCAACTGGTTAGGAACAACTAGATCTTAGACTTAGTAAATTAAAAACCCTAAAAATAACATTCATTAAAGTTTAACGGTAGAAAGTATATGCTTTTGTAGTTTATTTAGAAATAGGCAAATTTTGGGTTCACTTCTTGGGCTAAGTCGAAACAAGGAAGAGTATTGATGTTCTTATTAGAGTATAAGTTTGAAAAATAGTTCCTAGCTTAAGTCTAAATTCTGAAAATGTATACCCTACAAATTGCACGTTCACGCACCTTGAAACTTGGAATAGTAGAAGAGACCTTGAAATGCTCTTGTCTAAAGTCCTTAGTATGAAAAAGTGTGAATAAAGAAAAAAAATGGACACTGGTTTTTGTGATTATTTAAGGCTGCAAAAATAGAAAAATATTTAGCGAGGGTGCTTCATCACCTAGTGCCTTAGACCAACTGGTTTGGGAGTCACTGCTAAAGCCTTGGGTGTTGCAAAGACTAGGAAGTACGCTTTAAAGTGCAAACGCATTTTGTAATCGTTCGTTGGTACCTCAAGAAGTATTAACGGTCGCATGAAGGATGTGCAAGCAAATTTCATTTAAAAATTCACCTACTAATGAGTACTTTGGACAACAGACGAGAGTATGATTGCTTGATTTGAATTTCCAAGTGTAGGGGTGATTTATACACACACGTGGGGATATGTGATTGGGATTTAGATAAGAGAAAGGAGTGAAGAATAGAACTTGTATCTTTAGTAAGGGTTGATAGAAATTCCTAAGTGGAGATGGAATCCTAGAAGAAAAACTTAAGAGATGCTGAAAGCTAAGTAAGTCTGCATAACATATATAATCTTAAGTTAAATGATGAGGAAGCGTGAAGAATATGGGTGGATAATTTGCGGGTCGACGATAATAGAATTCCTTGTTAGAAAACCTAATTGGAGAACAAAAGTCGAAAAACCAAATTGATAGGATTTTGTGGGTGTAATCTGCTGAAAGCCCTCAGGAGACAACACTCCTCCTACTAGGGACACCTAGAGGTTTAACGGCTTGTTGCACGAGCTCAGTGCAATCGCGTTTCCCTGCGAAAGTGCGGTTAGGTTTTTTGTAGTGAATAAAAAAATAAGTTTGCTCGAGGACGAGCAAAAGATAAGTTTGGGGGTATTTGTTCATACCATAATATTGCATTATTATATTCCCCATTCTTATATATTTTACAAATAAACGGGTGCTTTTGACGCATGTCTACTACATATTACAGGTTACAGGTTCTTGAAGCGAAAACGGTGAAAACGATGAAAAGACGATGCAAAAGTGGACTTTGACCAACAAACAGAAGACTCTTGATCAAGCCGATATCAAAGATAAAATTCACAAAGTACAAGGCAATGCAAGGTCCAAGATTACAAGCGAACGGTTAAAAGTTCACAACAATTATTCACTGGAAAATCTGAAAGAGAACAGAAGCCAAATTGAGAAAAGATCCAAAGAATATAGAAGCTCAGGAAGCCCAGAATAAAACCAGGAATTTTCAGAATGTGATTAGACTATTGGGCCGCGGAACCGCGGCCCAATCCCTACCCAGGCCGCGGTTACGTGGCTAGAAGAAGCCCAAATGCAAAATGGTTTTTACCATAATTCCATGGCAGCGTTGACTGGTCTTTATAGGGCTATTCTTGTAATTGTAGACGTGCGAATCAGATGTAACCCTAGGGTTTCCTATTCTTTATAAATAGGAACTCTAACCATTGTATTTTCTTATGCCTCCTTTTATGAGTAAAATTTAGAAATCTTTTGGAGAGCATCGGTGTTTCTTTTCCATTCAGAAATTCAGATCTGACAAACCTGCATGGATGGTTGGAGGGATGCATCTGTAAGTAATTTAATTTCTTGCCCTAGGAACTTGTTTAGGGTTTAGCTTTGAGGAAGGATTTTGAGAGATGAGATCTCTCATCCCTTTCTTACCCATCACTTAGAATCTATAGGTCTCCATGCATATATGCACATACCGCTCCATACGGCACTCTATCCCTCGAGGTAGCGGTGATACCGTAGTCTAAAGGCCCGGTTGTGATGTTTTCCATGGAGGTTAGGGTAAGGATTGATAAAGGAAGGACAAGAACATAGAGGAAGGAACACCTTCCCGAACGGATCTAATCCACTTTATTGATAATTACCATAACTCCTCTTAGATCCTAATCTGGGTATAAAAAGCGTTGAGATTTATTTACATTTCCAAACCATTCCTAAACCTAGCCCTAGCAAGATTTAGATTTAAATAATTACCCTAGGTTAATTAGGTTTTTAGATTTAATAACACCTCCGAACACCCTTCGGAATTAACTCGTAAGAACGAATCGGAAATTCACAACATCCCTGTGGACCGACCCGTACTCACCGGCTAGCTTCATGCGACGCCGTTCTTGATTGCGGTTACAAATATTTTTGATCTATCTTTTAGAAAGCGCAAGCACGCTAAATAACCTGAAAAGTCGTGCCGATGTGGCTCAGGACCATCCAAGAATCTACTGGTTTAACTACCGGTAATTCTCAATCTGTCATGGCCAGGGACTTATGGTGTTGGCCAACCGAGCACATTACGACATTGACTCCCTATACCGGGTGAGACGAATCCCCAATAATCGCTCACTGCCTCTATGTGGCTCGGGACTGTACCCAACTAAATCCTGTTTGCACGACTCAGTAGAGACATGATATGGTAGTAATCAAAGCACAATGGGAACTCACACGAGACAAATGACGACCTCATGTCGACAGACTATCTGCACTCATGTCACCAGAGAACCGCTATCTGACGCTAGGTATAATACTATCTAGCTAGTTCTCAGCGAGCCCGTCCAGTGTACTCATCCCCAATAAGCACCTATATACAATTTTAGGTGTACCACACCAATGGCTGCGAGACCAATCATCGCCCCTCGTCAGGGTCTAGATATGTATACACTAGTCTACTCTAGAGTATCGATGCCCAGTCTCGATACTCCCACGACTAGGGACATTTTAAGGATGTGCTTATCGAGTACCCAGCTCCTATAAGTATGATTGCCATCCCAATGCTGGTAGTCAAGTAAGGATCCTATGGGCTTTATCAACATGTATACGAGATATGAAATAACAAGTAAAGTATATCACATGTTTAGATAAAGACAAACCAAATAGCATACTATCATATCGAGAAGGATTGTCCTGTACATACATATCCCTAATATTCTATACAATGAAGGCCTCTAGGGCATACATATCTAACAGTCATACGTCTGTCCCTCTGTGGGAGACGTCTGGTATCTGTTCTATGCTATGGACCTTAAATACCAGATGTCTGTCCTTTTGAGGCAGACGTCTGTCCTTTCTTTGGTTTTGCAGTCTTGAATAAATATGATAAATCCTTCACAACAGACACCCTGAGCTTCAAAAGCAGATATCTGGGTCGCTTTGCTGTACGACGAACGAGCTTGAGGGATCGAGCATTCCTTCGCAACAGCCGCCTTGACTTCACCTTGTCGACGCTCTTCCTTAAAGAGGAATGCCTTATAAGCCTTTGGAAGCATCGCTACAACCAGCCCTTAAAAGCTAAAGGTAGGATTTTGATCAAGTGCAAAGGGATAGAGAAGAAAAGGAAGACAAATATGGAAAGAGGAAGAAAAGACGAAGCTAGTAAGGTAAGAAAGAGGAGCTGGATGTTAGCAGTAGTCGGTGAATAGAAGAAAGGGAAGCAATGGAGAAAGGAGATTCTCCCTATCGTTAAAAAAGTTCTAGCAACAGTTCTTTCTTAAAATAAATACATTTGTTATTCCTATTCAAATAACACTGTGTTTTTTCCTTCCCTGACACAAGTATCACTACACAAATAACACAACCTAGCAAAATCAATATGAGCTTCTGAAACAAGAATCATCACATCACTTTCCTGCCAAGCCATATATATGATTGGTTTTAAATATTTTAGCAAATTCAAATACAAAATATCACAATTAATCTCTGTAGAGTGTTTTTCGTTACCCTATTAAGATAGGAATATGCGTGCTTGTCAGGCGTATACAGATTTCCCTTGCCTATGGTAGGCTGGGGTTTATTGATTACAGAGATCCGAATATCCGGCAGCCATAGACTAAGCTGCCGTTAATTACCCATCGCTTTTGGAGCGAAAGAAACTCCGATTGACGGGTAAAACTGGTCATGCGAACTCAACGTGCGTGTGTCGTGTTTTGAAGGTATTTTGGACGTATCGGAGGCTTCACAAATTTTACGGGGTCCCGCTGTAACGGGGAAGTGTTTCTAACGGGAAAGTGTTTCGAGTATGAAACGTGTGGGAAAAGAAGGATGAGGAGCGTCCTAAGGATGCGTAAGATGGCACCTGGCCACTGGGTGCCAGCGGGTCACGCGCCCGGAACGCGGCCGTTGGGCGCCAGCAGAAAAAAGAGTTTAGCCTCTGGACTGGAAGTTGTACTCCCGAGCGACTTTGGAGTTAAATTCCTAGAAAAAGAAGTATTTTTATTTGGAGTTAAACTCCTAAAAAATCTGGATTTGGGTTAAACTCCTTTGTGGATTTGGATCTTGGAGTTGAGCTCCTCAAAAATTGATTTGGAGTAAACTCCCAAAGAATTTAGATTTTGGATGGTGAAAAGAGGTGTTTTTTTCCCATTCAAGTCTTGAACTTTCTTAAAATGTGTTCTTTTGAGATGGGTTCCTTCTTCCTCCTCTCTTTTTATTGGATCTTGGAGAAAAGGGAACAGTGAGATTTAAAATCTTTCTTTTAGAGATTTGATGTGAGATTTGAACGCCCCTTCAAGGGTTTTATGGTGAAAACTATTTCTATTTGGGAAAAGGAAAGTTAAACTCTTGATTTAATTCAAAAAAAGAGAAGAAACTTTAAAATCTTGAGGAAGAAGAAGGAGGCACACAATCTTATAAATTACAAGAGAATGAAAGTTGTTCTTGATTTCTCATCATGTTTGCTTTTTATAGGCTACACATTTTTACATACAGCCCATTGAGCTTTACGAAATGGCATTTTTCCTATCCCATGCCCATGCGTTTATTTATTTTTGCACATGAGCCAGGGGTTTTACATAAATTTCGTTTTATGTCCATTTTATTTACATTTATTCATAAAATTACATTAAAATTGTTTATTACATAATTTTCTTCTTGGCATGGAGGATGCCGACCCCTTCATGTTTGGGCTTGACTTGGGCATGAGCCCACTTGGTCTGGGCTTGGGCCCGCTTGCTTGGGTCGGGCTGGAGCCCACTTGACTTCGTTTCGACCTTTAGCCCACTTGTTCGCAGTTTGATTTTGACTTTGACTTTTGGTCAACGGGGTATAATTTTGACCCTAACAAAGTGCCCCCATCAATGAATGCACACTACGTATATGGACCGTGTGTATGAAATTGATGGATCTTCTTTCGGGAAAAGCTTAATTCTAAGATGCAGAGCATAATTCCAGGGATATAATTTCTGGGTCGGAGCATCATTCCGAGGGGCGGAGCATAATTCCAGGAGCATAATCCGAGGGCGCGGAGCATAATTCCAGGGGTATAATTCCAGGGTCGGAGCATCATTCCGAGGGGCGGAGCATAGTTCCAGGAGTATCATTCCGAGGGGCGGAGCATAATTCTGAGAGCGGTGCATGACTCCAGGAACATAATTTCAGGGGTAGAGCATCATTCCGGGGAGCGGAGAATAATTCCAGAAGCATAATTTCAGGGGCGGAGTATCATTTCGAGGAGCGGAGCATAATTCCAGGAGCATAATTCCGAGGGCGCGAAGTATCATTCCGAGGAGCGGAGCATGATTTCAGGAGCATGATTCCAGAGGCAGAGCATCATTCCAAGAAGCATAATTCCAGGGGGCGGAGTATCATTTCAAAGAGCGGAGCATAATTCCAAGTGGAGGATATATTCTGAGGCGAAGTATAATTTCGACGCAAAGTTCCGGAGCGAAGCATGATTCCGAAACGGGAGTAGATATTTCGAGACGAAACATAATTCAACACAGGGTTACAGGGCGAAGTATAATTCCGATACGGGACATGTATATTCTGAGACGAAACATAATTCCGACATGGAACAGGTATATTTTGACACGAAATATGATTCCGACGTAGTGCATTATTCCAATGCGAAGTATAATTCCGACATGGAAGGTAGATACTCTAAGGAGAAGCGTGATTCCTGCTTGGGGCATATATTCTGAGGTAAAGCATGATTTCGACGCAGAAGTTGTTGGTTGACTTGATTCCGAGACGGAACTTGATTCCGACGGGGAGGTTGTTGGTTGACTTGATTTCGAGATGGATCTTGATTCCGACGGAGAGGTCGGTAGTTGACTTGTTGATTTGATTTGATTTGGGAGTTTCTTATCCATCCAGTGGGGCTTTTGAGCTTAGGACTTAGAATTTGGGTTTTTATTTGGCATCAATATCGCTACACCGGAATATGGGGATTTTGGTTTTGGTTTGGCATCAGCATCGCTACATTGGAATATAGCTGCAGGAGAGAATCATTATTTGCCTTTGCCTGTTGGATAGTGATGACTTAGAAGACAGGTTTAGATCCCTCACCTAAGACTTTTCAATTTTATGAGCCGTAAGTGTCTCATAAAAGCATTTTCTCCCTACGAGTCGAAAAGATCTCAAACGTGTATTTTCTCCTTAAGAGTCGTGAGAACCCCAAGTGTGTTTTTCCCTTGTGAATTGTAAGGATCCCATAAAAATGTTTTCTTATGAGTCAAGAGGATCTCGTAAGTTTTGTTCTCCTCACGTATTATAAGGACACATGAGTGAGTCTTCTTAAATGGATCATAATTCCAATGGCGGAGACCGGACGTGGGGCTGTTGATTGCGGTGGGGTACGGGTATGATTTAGCTTGTTATGCCTGTGAATTGTATCCGGTAGTCAATTTGGGGATCGACCGTAGGGCTGGTGTAGTGGAATTTGGTTGGGATGGGGATCATTTGTGCCCGTGGATTATATACGGTGGTCAGTTTGGGGACCGACCGTAGGGTTGAGAGAATTTGGGGGATTTGGAATTTTGGTGGTGTCTGCATCGCTAACACTGGAATGATACTTGAAGCGAATCATCATTCGCCGTTGGGATATTCAGGACATTGAAATTTTGTTGGTGTCTGCATCGTTAACACCAAAGAATGGTTTTAGGAGCGACTCATCATTCGTCTTTGGGGGGGTTTGAAATATTTATTTATATACACTTTTATTTACCGCAATTGCTCTATCATTTCAGCTTTTCTTATTGCAAAGGTCGCGATTGCCCTATCATTTCAGCTATTTATTCGCGGTTGCCCCATCATGTCGAATTTATTTTCATTTTTTACTCGTTGATTTTTATTGCAAGTTGCCCCATCATTTCGGCTTCTTATTTATTTATACATTTCTACATTTCCTTTTTTACACTTCCAGTTTAACGACTTAGGGATCGATTGTTCCTAATTTAACGACGTAGAGAGCATTTGTTCTCAGTTTAACGGCGTAGTAGTCAACTGTTCCCAGTTTAACGACGTAAAGATCATCTGAGTTTGCTTATCCGAGTTTCTCGAACTTTGATCTTGGCGGAGCTGGGTTGATGACCGTAACATTGTGGTTAGCCGGTACATCCGAGGACGGTAAGGTTTTCCCAGCCTTGTATTGGTTCTCCACCCTATCTTTAAAAACATAGCTGTCTTCGATGGTATGACTCACCATTCTATGATATGGACAGTATATACGATTGGCTATCATGTTCATTTTATGCGGCCTCTTTGGAATAGACAGTTGTAGACTGTAGTTCAAGGTGTCCTTGAATAGTTTGCGGACTTCGTCCTTCCTGAAGGAGTATACTTTCTTCTTTCTCTCCATTAGAGTCAGTGTCTTTCCTGATGCTGGTCCTCGAGGCCGATCGGTCTTTAGTTTGCTTGCTGTCTGCTTACCCCGTTCAGTGTAGGTATCGGAAGGACTGGAGGCTGATCACGGCCGTTTTTTGCAAAAGTGTTCCGCTCTTAGGCTAGAGGGGGTATCGGTTGGCTGTTTCAGGATATCAATCCCTGGCTTGTGAACCAAATTTTGATTTTGCTGTAATTGCAATTGGACGACTTGGGTCATGAGATCTGCTACGACGTTTGCCAGCTCATCGACTTTGGGACAGACCTTGGCTAACTTCTCATCCTTGTCCTGAAGCTGCTTTTAAAGCCATTGGAACAATTCTTGTTCTATGGCTCTGGGTATGATAACCAGGTTATCCTTACTGCCTGAGCTCGATTCTGCAGAGACCACGGGCTCCTTTAGCTTAATGGCCTGAGCGGGCTCTTCGTCATCTGGACCGAACCAGTGTTGGGTAGTAACAACCACGTCATTGTCATAGCTATGAAGCGTAGGATGACTTGTTCCTTTGGGCTGCACCATGTAGATCGTATGGACTGTGTACCCGTATACTTCCTTCTTATCGGTAATGTTGCTGGTTGGGCTTTTGTCTTGTTGCCTTGGTCCGCTCTTTTTAGAGAAGGGCAGACGACTAAGAGCAGTAGATTCCTGAAGGGTTTCGATCTCTATTTGTATGAAATTGGCGGTCGTAGCTTGATTGTTTGCTAACACGCCTTTAGATAGTTCTATCTCTCCTGCCTTATTGTTTTTCGACCCAATCTTTAAAGACAAAGCAGTTCTTAATAGCATGACCTATCACTCTGTGATAGGAAAAATATTTAGGGTCGTCGATCATATTCGCTTCTTGCGGTCTTTTCGACTCTGGCAATTGTAGACCGTTTCTTAGGGCTTCCTTGAATATATTGTGGATTTTGTCCCTTCTGAAGGAATAGATCTTATCCAGCTTTTCTCTCAGGGGAGATTCTCTTCCCCCTCCCAACACTGGCTTCTGAGATTGGTTGACATTGGGCCCGCTTGTCCCTCGCCTATTTTGGTCAGCCGAAGTGTTAAAACATTTAGCATCGTCGGAATTTCGGCCATTGCGATTATCGTCCTTTCGGTTCCTCTAGAATTTATTGTTAATTTGGGGGTCCTAAGTGAACTCTTACCTTGAGCGTTACAACATTTGGATCTTCCTGGTTAGCTCTTAGAACATTTTGAGACCCGCGGTGCATAAAAACGAGGCCATCCAATTATTGAGATCTCCGACGAGAAGGCTGACAGATTGGTCCTGCTATATCGGCGGTTCGCATTTGATGGTGAGGTTGCACCATCAGGCTATGAAGTCTGTGTTGCTTTCGTTTTTCTTTGGCCCGGCCCTTACAAGGTCAACAATGGAGATTTTGTCGTTGACACATATGAATCTTTGCCGAAACAGAGACCCCATTTGGGCGAAAACAGTGACGGAACAATCTGGTATGCTCACGTACCAGACGAAATGTACACCGGTCAGGTTGTTGACAAACTGAAAAAGGAGTGCATCATTGCCCCCTGTATTTCCGCACGACGCTTTAAAATGGGCGATGTGCTGATTTGTGTTTCCTGTCCCATCAAATATTCCGAACTTAGGAATGATGTAACCGCTGGGGAACTCGATCAGATCGTACTGTGCGGGGTACGACCTCCTACTGCTACCAACGTCCTTCTGGGCTTCGGCTTCGGCCACCAATGTTTTGACTTTACTGGTGACCAAATCTATTATCTGAACTTATGTTAGTGGGATGGTGCCATCCGGGGCCAAGACGTCCCCAGAAATGGAATGCGGTCGGCTTTCGTGTAGCTCGCCCACATTTGGACCTAAAGGGATGGGTATTGGCTGCTTCGGGTCGTTATCATCTTGCTCATGTGTAGAGATTTGCACTTGATTGGACGGTGCTCTAGCAGCTTGGGCCGCGAGCTGCATCACAACATTCGTCAAGTCGACAATTTTAGAGTAAAGGCTGGCTATCTCCTTGTCTTTACTTCTGAACTGTTTTCGGAGCTCTTGAAGTAGCTCCTGTTTTGCTGTCCTGAGGTGGAAAGTCGGCTCCTCATCGCTATCAGAACTAGATTCCACGTGGACTGAGAGGTCCTTCTGCTTATCAGCCTCATTGAGGGGGGTTTTCATCATCCTGAGGAGGAGGCTGATCTTCGGAAGGGGAAGCCACATTCAAACCAGAATGAGCTTGAGATATGGTGGCCCCATCTTTGTTTTTACTGTGAAGCTTGTCACTGGGACGCATGCCTACTATGTAGACCGTGTGGATAACATATTCGACCATTTTTAGAGTTAAACTCCTAAAAAAAGAAGGATTTTTTGAACTCCTAAAAGATCTGGATTTGATGTTAAACTCTTTTGAGAATTTGGATCTTGGAGTTGAGCTTCTCAAAAGATTTAGATTTTGGATGGTGAAAAGAGCTCTTTTTTTTCCTCTTCAAGTCTAGCACTTTCATAAAATGGGTTCTTTTAAGATGGGTTCCTTCTTCTTCCTCTTTTTTTGTTGGATCTTAGAGAAAAAGAGACAGTGAGATTTAAAATCTTCCTTTTAGAGATTTGAACTCCCCTACAAGGGTTTTATAGTGAAAAACTATTTTTTTTTTGAAAAAGAAAGGTTAAACTCTCGATTTAATTCAAAAAAAAAGAGAAAAATATTTAAAACCTTGAGGAAGAAGAAGGAGACACAAAACCTTAGAAATTATGAGAGAATGAAAGTTGTTCTTGATTTCTCATTATATTTGTTTTTTATAAACTACACACTTTTACATATAGCCCCTTGGGCTTTACGAAATGACATTTTGTCTATCCCATACCTATGTGTTTATTTCCTTTTACACATGAGTCATGTGTTTTACATAAATTTGATTTTATGCCCATTTTCTTTATATTTATTCATAAAAATTACATTAAAATTGTTTATTACATAATTTTCTTCTTGGCACGGCCCCTTCATGTTTGGACATGACTTGGGCATGGACCCACTTGGTCTGGGATTGGGCCCGCTTGCTTTGGGTCGGGCTTAAGCCCACTTGACTTTGTTTCAGGTTTGGACCCACTTGTTCGAAGTTTGATTTTAACTTTAACTTTGACTTTGACTTTGGTTAATGGGTATAAATTTTGATCCCAAGAATCTCAACAGCTACATATATACTTTTGATCAAAGTGCCAAGATGAACACAATATCACATTCTGCAACAAAATACAATACCAAAATATAATTCTTAGTTAATTGCCACATAACCAAAATAACTTCACAACCAAGTTCAACTTTAAAGAACAAGTAAAGCTAAGCAGAAGAAAACTCTTCTCCAATTAGTTTAGGACAAGTGTAGCAAAGGTGTAAACTAGGTGAATGCAACACCATTAAATCCTCCACTGAGGGCTCGCTCGCCCATATCTTCCTCTTGTAGTTTTTCTAGCAGCAGCGCGAAAAGAGCTGGTAGCAGCATTTGTAGCAATATACTCAGACTCATTTGATAAATGATTATTATTACCATCAATACCATCTGCTCACTTTCATTGCCTGCATCATTACCAACATCACTGCCAACATGCCCAGCCTTAGTGCCAACATCAGATTCGGACATGCATGCTTTCTCTTGGAATCGACACGAACCAACAACATTTTTAATCATATTGGTTGTCTGGTTGCTGACGCCCATCATATGCTTGAATATAATTGTGATCGTCAAGAATGGATATATATATGTGTGTGTCTATATATATATATATATATATATATATATATAGAGAGAGAGAGAGAGAGAGAGAGAGAGTTAAGAATGGCTAAATCGATAATTGTGATAGTCAAGAATGCGCGCGCGCGCGCGCGCGCGCACACACACACACATATATATATATATATATATATATATATATATATATATGGAGGAAAGAGGCTATACGAGGGAATTTCCTCATACGACGTTGAAAAATTACACGCTCCATCGTTTTTTCCGACGATCGGCACCCATCATTTTCATTGTTGTCATCTAAGATGTGGGCACACCCAATTTCATGTGATTCTATAACTTTTCACCGTTGATTTAGCAAAACAAAAAGTTATGTTGTCGGTAAACCGTTAATCTTGAACCCACTAAATCAATGGTGAAAAAATTATAGAATCACATGAAATTTGGTGTGCCCACGTCTTAGATGACAACAATGAAGATGATGAGTGCCGATCATCAAAAAAAAGGTGGGAGGGTGTATTTTTTTGACGCCATAGGAAGAAATTCCCTCCTATGGCATCTTTCCTCCATTATTCTCGTGTGTGTGTCCCTCCTATGGCATCTTTCCTCCATTATTCTCGTGTGTGTGTGTGTGTGTGTGTATGTGTGTGTGTGTGTGTGTGTGTGTGTGTGTGTGTGTGTGAGATAGTCAAGAATGTGTGAGATAGTCAAGAATGGCTACAACAACAACTACATGAACCAACATGAGAATCACGACGGGTCCAGCACATGAATCCTCCGCCTCCACTCACTCCTATCGAACAATATACTTTCATTGAGTCCTTTGGCAACCATATCGTTTCGTATCACCTCTATCCATGTTTTCTTCGGTCTCCCTTTTGCCTTTTTTCCATTGCCCATATCGAGAGTATCTATTCGTCGAACCGGTGCTTGTATAGGTCTGCGTCGCACATGACCAAACCATCTTAGCCGGTTTTCCCGCATCTTCTCCTCCACAGGTGCTACACCAACTTTTCCACGAATATCCTCATTTTGCATCTTATCTTTTCTAGTGTTACCGCACATCCAACGAAGCATGCGCATCTCCGCTACGTTCATCTTCTGTGTATGATTTAGGAGCCCATCATTCTGTACCAAATAATAAGGCAGGCCGAATAACGCTCCGATAAAACTTCTCTTTCAATTTTAACGGAAAGTTACGATCACACAAAATTCCTGTTGAACTCCTTCATTTCAACCAACCAGCTTGGATTTTTTGATTAACATCACTATCGATCTCCTCATTCTTTTGAATGATGGAACCCAGATATCTAAACTGGTCACTCGGTGATATCTCTTGCCCTTCCAATGTTATACCAATGTGGTTTTGACTTCTCTGGTCACTAAATTTGCAATGCATATATGTTGTCTTGGACCTGCTCAATCTGAATCCCCGAGATTTCAATGTTTGCCTCCATAATTTCAATTTGGTATTAACCCCTGCTTTCGTCTCATTTACTAGAACAATATCATCAGCGATGTAAGTCTACGGTAGCGTCCCGGCCGTCTTTCCAAGGCCAAATGCGGAACAAAAACTTTTTACTAAACTGGCGCTATCGTAGCCTTTCACCCGGATCTAACCATAACACTAAACTAGAAACTACTAAAAAGGTAGAAAGGCTATACCGATCGATCCGAGTCCTTCGGTCTTTAACCTCTGCCCCTAGCTTGTTGCGGATGCGCCGGCGAAGTTGTCTCCTCGACCTCGCTCGATCTCCGATCTTCTCCTCGCCGAAAACTGCGCCACATCATCGAATCTTTATACGGGCTTCCACCTCAGAACCGAGGCAACTCGGACACGAAGTTTTCTAGCCGACGTGTCCAAGGTTGCTGTAGAATAAGTGTAGAATGGTTTGTCTCGAGGGTTAATTGAAGTTGCCTTTTGGAGTGGAGATGGAGAAATGAGCTTTGGAGATGAACTAAGGATTTTAGAGCAAAATAAAATGAATCATTCTCCACACCATGATGGGGGCTGCCCAAAAAAATGGCTCGGCCAAGGCAAGATGGGAATGATGGTGGTGAGTGTAAGCAAAAGAGAAAATGGTAACCATATGCAAAGAGGCAACAAAAAACCACACAAAAACATCTCATTCAATCCCATCACAATAAAGCACCAATAATGCACAAAATATCCAAGTGTGTTCCGGAATCTGCTGGAGCCCCGGGCACCACAAAACCCCCCTCCTTTGCTAATTGCACATTTGCAAAAAGAACCCCCTTTCCATCAAATTCAGCCATGAAGGAATAAAAAGAAAAATGGCTAAAGTGAAATGCATACGGGCAACTTCAAAAAGCAATCCGGTAATGAATTACAGGATAACTCCGCAACTGTATATCCATACCCGCATTTGTATTTCGACCGAATACAAATGCAATGAGACAAAATCTACACAGTATAATACTACGATCCGGTTTAAACCAAAACCCGCTAGTATTATCCGTCCGAACCATGAATGCTCGAACCTTGCCATAAAACCATACGGCCTCTACAACATTTCGCCCGAACTGGGAAACTTTCTGTGGGGGACTCTAAAGACTCGTCAATACTCTGGCAGTGGGTTTAACCACAAGTCGTCAGTGGTACTAGCTGTACGTAACGGCTGCCCATGTACCGAGTGAAAGGGAGTCCAATGAGAGAACTCATCCTGGAACCCTACTAAGCCTATGTGTGACAATATCCGTACAGTCCGGTCCTCTATGAGTATCGCATATCGGGCCTAGGGAGCTGGTAAACGTCAGACCCCCAAAAGAGGTATAAGTCGTGTCGGAGTGTAGCCCAAAACACCTGAGATACTACTGGAATACCTACCTGTAAATCTCGCTTGCTATGGACATGGACTTCGTGTAATGGCTCTCCTAAACACAGCGTGATCTCACCCCCAACGTTGGGAGAGACGGATCCCCTGCCGATCTGCTCACTGTCTACATGTGGCTCGGGACTGTACCCAACTAAAACCTGTTTGCACGACTCCTTTGAGCCGTGGTAGGGTAATAATCAAAGCACAGTGGGAACTCACACGAGACAAATGATGATCTCTGGTCGATAGACTAACCTGTACACATGTCTCCTGGGAATTGCCATCTGACGACAGGTTTTAATAACCAGCTAGCATATTCCCGGTGAGTCCTGTCTGGTATACTCATAACCCAATGAGCACCTGTATACACCTTAGGTGAACCAACTAACACCAATGGCTTGTGAGAACGGCCATCGCCCCTCGTAGGGGTCTCGACTGTATACACTAGTCTACTCCGGAGTATCAATACTCTGTCTCGAAACTCCCGCGACTAGGGACCACTTTTAAGGATGTGCTTATAGACTACCCAACTCTCACGTATATGATCGCCATCATACTGTTGGTAGTCAAGCAAGAATCCTATGGGCTCTATCAACGTGCAATAATGATATATATAATGTCACCTAAAGTAGTACACGATGATAAAGATAAACCAGATAGCACACTATCATCTCGAGGAAGACTGTCCTACCGGTATAGGTCCTCCCTCAATCATTGCAATCACGTGCCTGCGATCCAATAATTGACTTTGAGGGCACTATATCCAACAAGTGAATAGCATACACCAAGGTACCTTATCTTGGATAGTTCTAGTAAGCTCATCCATCACGATGGTAAACAGGAATGGACTTAATGCAGATTCTTGATGTAAACCAATTGTAATCGGAAAATCACTCGTTAAGCCGCCACAAGTTTTGACATTTGCCACTACTCCATCGTACATATCCTTGATTATGTCAATATACTTGACGGGGACCCCTTTCTTCATCATTGTCCCCCATAATACCTCTCTAGGTACCTTGTCGTATGCTTTTTCTAAATCAATAAATATCATATGCAAATCTCTTCTCCTCTCTCGAAAACGCTCAACAAGTTGACGGAGCAAATGAATAGCCTCTGTCGTTGATTGTCCAGGCATGAACCCAAACTGGTTCTCTGTTATCTTAATATCCTTTCTTAACCTGTGTTCAATCACTCTCTCCCAAAGTTTCATGGTGTGACACATAAGTTTTATTGCACGGTAGTTTGAGCAACTTTGAATGTCACCCTTGTTCTTGTAGATAGGTACCAGGATACTTTTCTTCTATTCATTTGGCATCTTTTTTGTCTGCCAAATCTTATTAAACAGATCTGTCAGCCATTTAACGCCTATTTCTTCTAAGCATCTCCAAATCTCGATAGGAATCCCGTCAGGACCAACCGTTTTTCTTAAACTCATTCTGTTCAAAGCTTCTTTAACCTCAGGTAGTCTTATTTTACGCATGAAATCACGGTTTATATCTTGAGATTGAATGACAAGACCATCCAAATTCTTAGTAAAGCTCTCATTGAACAATTTGTCAATATAATCTCTCCATCTTTCCTTGATATCCTCATCTCGAATTAAAACCTTCTGATTTTCATTTTTGATACATTTCACCGCACATAAGTCTCTAGTCTTCCTTTCCCGCATCCGAGCAATCCGATATATATCATTTTCAGCCTCTTTAGTGTCTAATTTCTCGTACACCTCCTTGTAGACCTTAGATTTAGCTTCCCGAACAGCTTTCTTAACTTCTTTTTTAGCCATTTTATACTTCTCAAATCTCTCCACATCTCTACTTTTCTTCAAATCTTTATAAGAATTCCTTTTAATTTTAATAGCAGCCTTTACTTCTTCATTCCACCATGATGTGTCCTTAGATGGTGGAGCACCACCTCTCGACTCAACAAGTAGATCTCTATCTATGTTCTTGATACAACTAGCCATTTTGTTCCATGTTCTATCTGAATCATCTTCCGACTGCCAATCCGCTTCTTGGACTACATGATCTATAAAAGACTTTTGGTTACCTTCTTTCAATCGCCACCATTTAATTCTAAGCTCTATCTTACGTCTAATCTTCCTAGGTCTTCTTCTAAATCGAAAATATAGAACTAAAAGTCTATATTGAGTGGTTACACACTCACCTGGCACTACCTTACAGTCGATACAACAACCTCTATCTATTCTTCTCGTCAGAAAAAAGTCTATTTGACTAGCACTTGAGCCGCTCCTAAAAGTGATAAGGTGAGACTCTCTTTTCCTAAACCAGGTGTTTGCTAAGATCAAGTCATAAGATAAGGCAAAATCTAGAATCGAGTCGCCTACTTCATTCCTTTGTCCAAAACCAAAACATCCATGAATAGCATCAAACCCACTACGACTAGTACCTACATGTCCATTAAGATCACAACCAATAAATAACTTCTCTCCACTAGGTATACTTTGCATCATCCCGTCTAAATTCTCCCAGAATAGACGCTTACTAGCATCATCAAGACCTATCTGTGGTGCATAAGCACTAATAATATTAAGGATCCCTCCACCCAGAATAAACTTAACCAGTAAAATTCTATCACATTTTCTCCTAATCTTAACTACATTCTCAAGCAACCGTCTATCTATGATTATGCTTACCCCATTACGATTTTTATCTCTACCCGTATACCAAAGCTTATAACCCCAAGGCTTTATGACTCTACTCTTTTCACCTACTCACTTAGTTTCTTGCAAACACATAATACCAACTCTCCTCCTAATCACCACCTCCACTAATTCTATTAGTCTACTTGTAAGGGAACCTATGTTCCAGGAAGTTAGACGGATCCTATGAAACCCTTGCTTATTTGTCACTACACCCGAGGTCCGTTGTATCGCGCCGTTTCTGGACGACGACCCTTGCTTATTTGTTACTACACTCGGGGTCCGATATAGAGCGCCGTTTCTGGACGACGACCTAGAAGCCCTTGCATACTTAACACTACACCCGGGATCTGATGTAGTGCATCGCTGAGTAGGGGACGCCCCAACGATATTCTTATTATGGTTTATGTCATAGAATGTGACAAAATTTTATGTTGGCTGTCACAAGCCTACCACAACTCTCACCCTTTCTCATCTGGACTTGGGACCGACAATGGTGGGTTTATAGTTAAGAATGGCTAAATGCGGGATATACACACACTCTCTCTCTCTCTCTCTCTATACACCTTCATAAACTTCAAACATGCATATTTAAAACTGCATCATCAGTGTCAATAAGAAGCGTTAAATCATCTATTTCCAAGGTAGGAATTTTGCAACGGATTTTAAATTCACTTCCAAAATAACCCAAAATTTCAATAAGACCTTCAATTTCCAATATTGATATGAGATCCTAGTCCACATTATCAATCATGGTTAGGAATATGAACAATTTTCCCTCCATGATGTAATTCCAAGGTATGAAGAGTAACTACCATTTTGTAGAAATTTAAGCTAAAAAACTTCTCTTTAGGGCATAAAACTTTTGCAGTTGAACCCTAAATCACCGAAATGCAATTACAATGCAGCCACAATCTCCGTGGAGCAAGCATCCCTATATTTTCGAAACCCTAGTTGACCACCATCTCTATATGTGTTGCCTCCATCTCCAATCTCTGATTCCGAAACCCTAATAGATCGAATAATTGAATGGATTTACACTTGAATCTGATTTTGATGTGTGTGAGAGAGAGATTGGTGAAATCGAAAGACGGGATAAGAGAGAGAGACAGAGACAGAGACAGAAAGAGTTTTCTTTTTTGAAAAGAGCCAGAAAGGTTTGTCGAGTAATGTTGCTTTTTTTTAATAAAAAATATTACGAATTGATTCTTGGGGGTAGCTTAGGAAGCGGCAGGTCAAGTGCAGACCCCGCAAGTGAAATATAACGGAATCATCTAACACCGTTAACATCATGGGGCAAAGTGTATGTTTTTGAATTGAAGGAGTTTCCTGCTATTAGGGCAAAAGTGAGGAGGGTTTCCTGCAATTTAGCCATAAAATAATAGATTGTACATAATCTAATAAACACTATGCAATTAATCATAAAAGAAATCGTAAACAACATTGTAATTTGAACATGGCTCAAACCGAATAACAATACATTCTATCAATGAATACTTCTGTAAGCCCGTAAAGCGCCAAAACGACCCCCACTTCGCCCATTTTGAAACGCCCATTTTGAAACAAATACATATTCGAAAACAATCATACGTGAATGCTCTTATAAGAAAATGGTAAAACTTTCTTGTAGTTGAGCAATAGGTCTGAGGTTCAAACCCTGTTTGCATCAGGTCATGACTTATTGATCAAAAAAGGCGTTTTTGTGTTTTCTGAAGATGGTGGGAGGGAACGATGTTTTATGTGCCCAAGTCCTTGGTTAAAAATCCTAACCCTAGTTAACTTCTAATGGCGTAGGGTGGGATTTTTTGGTCAAAAAAGGCGTTTTTGTGTTTTCTGAAGATGGTGGGAGGGAATGATGTTTTATGTGCCCAAGTCCTTGGTTAAAAATCCTAACCGTAGTTAACTTCTAAATGTGTAGGGTGGGATTTTTTTAGTCAGCGGGGAGGTTTAAAAGGTGAAATTTGGAAATACTAAATTTCATGAATGAATTTTGGAAATACCAAAGTTTTGGGTGTGAGATATATAGAGAGAAAAACTTTCTGTATGAGAATAATGAAGAAAAGAGATCATAGGTGGCTTTTTCGTTAGGTGGTGTCAAAAATCTATATCCTCCATAATTTTTTTCGACAACCGACACCCATCATCATCATCATCTTTATCATGTAAGATGTAGATATACCAAATTTCATGTCATTCCACCACTTTTTTTTACCGTTGAATTAACAATGTAAAAAGTTCTATTGTCGATAACTCGTTAATTTTGCACCCACTAAAACAACGGCGAAAAGATGATGGAATCACATTAAATTTGGTGTGTCCACAACTTACATGATAAAGATGATGATGGGTGTCGATCGTCGAAAAAAATCATGTAGGGTGTATTTTTTCGACGCCTTAGAAGGAAAGTATCTCTTATGGCACCTTTTTTCCATTATTCTTCTTTGCATATTTACTTATAATATATAGAGCACTATTATAATTAAAGGCTGTCCTTACGGTTAGGACCGTAGAGACAAAAATATCAACCATAGGTCCAAACGGTGTAGGGGCCTCTATGGATGTAACTTTGCCTCTACGAGAAAAACCTGCCTCTACGGTTTCTAACGTAGGGGCAATCATTTTTTTAAATTTGTTTTAAAAAATAGTAATATCTTGCCCCTACGAATTAAACCGTAGGGCCCAAAGTTCATCCTTTTTAATTTTTGTAAAAAATATTTATATTTTTTGTCCCTATGGTTGTCACCATACAAACATATATATGTCTCTGTGGATTCCACCGTAGGGGCAATATCAGGTTTTTCAGACATTATGCCCTTACGGGTCGACCCGTAGGGGCATATAGTTGCCCCTTCGGTGACAACCTTAGGGGCAAAAAATATAATTTAAAAAAAATACTTTCCCTGTTTTTTCCCACCCTGTACACAATTAAATACACATCACACACTATATCATATACCTTAATACAGAAATATTAATCAATAACTTCCCATGCATAATATATAACGAAATAAACAAACATAATATAAAATCAATCTAAAATCAGGATCATAATTAACATATACAACAACCGGTATCCAAAATATACAATATGTATCAAATAACGCACGGTCATCCTGCAAAAATAAAAAAAATATAAATAAATCACTACCAGCTCGGTCCAGATACTCCACATCGAAATATTTGGGAAATTTGGCGCATCTCAATAACTTCTAGATGGTACGATACTCCACATCTTAGGTCTGAAGACTAACCTGTACTCATGTCTTCAGAAAACTGCTGTCTAACGACAGGTATAGTACCATCTAGAAGTTCTCGGCGAGTCCGTCCAGTGTACTCTCCCCCAACGATCACTTACATACGATCTTAGGTGTAAAAGACCAATGGCCGCGGCACCAACCATTTCCCTTCATCGGGATCTGAAAACGTGTAACAATCTTAACTTTCTGTAAAAATTTCTGTACAATTTTTTAGAAAATACAGAAAGGGGTACTTTTACCTGAGCACAAGTTATAAGTTTGTTTTGCTTTCTAATAGAAAGAAAGAGCTTGTAGCCCATTGGTAAGACCTTGTACTGCTGAACCAAAGCACCAGAGTTTAAATCTCATCAACCACATTATTTTTAATATTGTTTTATTTCAAATTTTTAGAAGTCCAAGGGTCTACACGTGCATAACTCGTAAAAATCCCACTTCACATATAAAACAAACTGTCCCGGGGGTAGACGACTCGACAATTGACACGTGGCGACGGCGACCCGGCCTGACTCGGCCGAGGGCGCCGGCCGGATCGAGTCGGATTGCCGATCTTCCAACAAGAAAGATGTGTCTTTTTGGCTTCTCAACTCCCCTGCACACTTTAAATTTCCTGCAATTTAACAGAGCCTTTAAAATCTCAATAAATCCAATTTTTAATACAATTTAATACATTTTTCTTCACACCCTTTCACCTACCCTAACCCTAGTGTTACCCTATAAATACCACCCCTCACTCACAATTCTGTCCAAAATTCTCAAGAAAACTCTTTACAATTTTAGTGTGCAAGTGGAGTTAGCGAAGGACGAAACTCCGGCGAATTTCCGACGGCGATACGAGGAGTTTTCGGCGACGAAACGACGTACCGGCAAATCCTACTTCCTCTTCTTCCTCTTCTCTAACCTATCAAAAAGTAAGTCCCACCTCACTCTTCCCTTTACCATTCTAAAAATTTGTAAAACTAAAATCCGACGGAAGCGGAGTTAATCCGACTTCCGATTCGGTTTTTCTTATAAAGTTCAACTTTCCTCATATACAACCATACCAAACTCTTACATCTTGACTATTAATAATTAGCAAAACATTATGAATAAGTTCCATAGAAAAATACTTCATATTGCAATTTTATCGTACTTTTTCAGTAAAATACCATGTAGTTTAGTTTCGACTTTAAAACATCATTAATTCTTGCTATACCTTTAAATAGATCACGAGGTAATGACCTACCTCCTCACAACACTCATATGCAACATAGCACGATGCCTTTCGGAAGCATAGAATACGGGAATACGAATTTACACTTAACTACCTTTATAAAAACCATTTTCACAAGATTTTGTATTTTAAACAAGTCTTTGCAAAGCACCGCTACAACCCATTTGGGGAACCCGTTTGGGATGGTGCAGATTATCGCACATCCTTAGGATTAGTAGTGCGAGATGCAGACTTCCGCAAGGAGCATTCGGTCTGGAAAGATTTAAAAATACAAATATCTTAAGAAAATGAGATTTCTAGAAAAATAATAAATTAAATTATTTTTTTATAAATATATATATATATATATATATATATATATATATGTATCATCAAAATATATATTTTTGATATAGTATAAATATTCCAACTTTTCTAAATAAAAAAGAACCACTTTACATGAAAATACCATGCAATTCCATACAAGTTCAATACTTTACAATTAAATACCATATATTATGAAATTGGGTTATTTTCACTAGAAATGTCACATATATAAAATCTAAATCTATGACAACTCTAAAGACGATAATTAAATACTTGGGGTGTATTTTGAAAATTATACAAAAGTATTTTTACATAAAACCCTCTCAAGTTCTATAAATTAACCTAAGGACCCGAGTAAACATATGTTTAAGCGGGACCAATCTCTTGAGCCTCAGGGAGCCGGAGAAGTGGGTGATTGCCTATTTAAGGTAGACAACTTAATAAACGGTATTATTAATACGGTAATCGTCTTTGAAAAAGACACAAATCCTGCCGCCCATGTGCAGCGGTTACCGATAACATCAAAACCTAATTAAGGATTCAATTTCTTTTCTAATTGTTCTGACTCAAACTGAGTCTCATTATAAATAATCTGATTTGAATGTGATTCAAGTACAATCTACAATATAACAATTCCATGAATCCATATATTCAATCTATATTGACTGAACCGAACCATGGATATACTTCCATTTACATGATTCTCCAGTTACATCCATTTACTGATATCATGGTTTCGGCAAGTCATCCAATTGTACAATCTATATTACAAGACAATACAAGTTGCAATACAATACAAACAATACTTCGCGGGGTTTAAGGGGTAGATTGGTATGGAAGGTGTTAGAAGTGGCACGAGACTGCAAGATTTAAGACACCTAACCTGAATACAATCGCCGTTGTTCTGGGCATTCTAACGGAGCCTTGTACTACATTTGCTTTTAATCTCTGGCATATAGAGACTCCTCTCGTATACACTGGCATTTTTCTGTACCAAGCTACAAACAACAACGTTAACATTAAATACAACTTTAAAAGTTACACACTCTCTCTGTCTATTCTATTTCTCCCTTATCTTTGGGACTTACCGAGCGATTGTTCGATGACGACATTCCTTCTCTTTGTTCTTTGGAATGTTGTCAGGTGATTTGTACCTTCCAGAGATCGAGCCCAGCGCCGAAAACTTGGACCAGTTTACTAAAGATCTCGAGCTATAGTTTCACTTGTACATTTCCTTTACATTCTGTATTTTCCATTTCTGTTATGCCACTATTTAGGCATTGCTTTCATTCAGATGTATTTACTTTTCATGCATTGTACAAAAGAATGTTAATAAATAAAGTTGATGTTTCATTACATTTTCTCTTGTGTACATTTCTTTTATATTGCTTAGCTACGTTTAGTGTATTTACTTCTAAGTAAATACGTAACGGTATCGACCCGTCCTCTTCGCCGTACACCGAGAAGCGGGGCGTGACAGGTTTTGTTGGTGGCACATGCAGGTCAGAGCTGTATGGAACACTACCATGCAGTTCTGTTCTGCGTGAACAACTTATGCAATATAACACAAGAACCAGCAATTAAAACATTCTTTACAATTCATATTTCTTGAATCTTATCATTTACTTTGAATATGTCCTAACCTAAATTTTTCATTCAAGGTTATTGATTCCCCAAACAACACCAGCACCAACTTCAACAACACTCCACCACCACTACTAATCACACCTGCCGTCTCTGCTTCGATCAACGAGCAGACGGTTCCGCTTGAGGCAATGCGCAGCCTCCTGGAAGGACAGCAGTAGCAGACTGCTCTTTTAATGAACCGACCAAAAGCAGAAGCACCTGGGGTGAAGCAATTCAAAGCTTTGCACCCCAAACAATTCTCAGGAAAAGAGAGCCCGCTGGAAGCTGAGGAATGGGCTCAGAGCATCGAAGATGATCTGGCAGCGACACAAGTGCCAGAAATAGCTTGGGTTCGTGTTGCAAAATTATAGCTCACGGACAATGCATGGGTATGGTGGAAGGCAGAAGAAAGCCGTCTTGATCAACCCATCGAATGGAAGACTTTCCGCAACATGTTCGACGCAAAGTACTTCTATGAGACTGCCCGCTTTGATATAGAACATCAGTTCATCCATCTGCAACAAGATTCAATGTGGAAAAAGTCGGTAGATGAATATGACGCTGAGTTCACCATGCTCAGCAGGTAAGATAAGTATCAGTGTTCGATTTTATATCACATACTACACAGCTAACACAATACTTAAACCGATTTGCGGCACACCTGATACCGACTGCTGAGATCAGAGCTAGAAGATTTCAGTAAGGGTTGGACCCGGAAATCCAAGCCGCTCTAGTTACAGGGGATTTCCCAACTCATGATTTGGCTTTAAAGGTTGCCCGAAGATATGAGGCAGTAGTAAAGAAGAAGGGCGGATCTCAATCTGCCGGTTTGAAGCGCCCTGCCACTCAAATGGCAGGAGGAGCCTCTTTCAGGCCATCGTTCGAACCCAAGAGAACTGAAGAAATCAATAACCAGTCGAGTCCAGACTTCTACCACTACTGCAGGAGAAAAGGACACTTGTGGAAGGACTGTAGGCACACAAAAGGCTTATGTTTAGTTTGTGGCGCGTCCAATCACGGAATTGGAAACTGTTCTTATAGACGCAACTCAGATCACACACCCACCAACTACCCGCAGCGGCCAGCTATCCAGGGTCCTGCACCTCGTCTAGCACTCCCTGCTCCACCATCTGCACAGCCTACTCGCCAATTCCAACAAGAAATGAGGGACATGCCTCGAGGGCAGAGAAACATGCCCCAAGGACAGAATGTGCCTCCAGCTAGGAGGAATGTACCGCGTCGTCAGACTTTCACATTAGCAGTCATAGAAGCCGAGGATGTAGGTCAAGATAATACTGGTAATTTTCTTTCACATTCTCAAATCCTTGTATCACTTTGTTATTATTCATACACTATCAGTACTTCAGTCACCAAACTTTCCTTGAATCCGTTACACTTTCCTTCTTCAAATTTCGAGGACGAAATTTTTTAAGGAGGGTAGAATGTAACAACCCTAACTTTCTGTACAACTTTTTGTACAATTTTTCAAAAAATGCAGAAAGAGGTACTTTTGCCTGAGCACAAGTTATAAGTTTATTTTGCTTTTTAATAGCAAGAAAGAGCTTGTAGCTCATTGGTAAGACCTTGCACTGCTGAACCAAAGCACCAGAGTTCAAATCCCATCAGCCACATTATTTTTAATATTGTTTTATTTTAAATTTTTAGAAGCCCAAGGGTGTCACGCCCCGCTTTCCAGTGTACGGGTAGAGGACGCGACGAGGCCGCTACGTATTTACTCTGAAATAAATATGCTAAGCGTATCTAAGCAATATAAATATAAATGCACAAGAGACAAGATATAATAAAACAACAACTTTATTTATTAACATTCTTTTGTACAATGCATGGAAAAGTAAATACATCTGAAAGAAAGCAATGCCTAAACAGTGGCATAATAGAAAAGGAAAAGTACTGAAATAAAAGTGTACAATGTAGCTAGAGCTTTGGATCGTATGCAAGCTGGTCCAAGTCCTCGCTAGTAGGCTCGATCTCTGGAAGATCCGAATCACCTGACGACATTCAAAGAAGAAAGAAAGAGAATGTCGTCGGCGAACAAATCGCTCGGTAAGTCCCAAGGATAAGGAAGAAATATAATAGACAGAAAGAGAAGGTAGCTTTTAAAGTTGTATTATATGAGAATTTGGTGTTAATGCTGTTGTTTGTAGCTTGGTATAGAAGGATACCAGTGTATACGAGAGGAGTCTCTATATGCTAGAGACTAGGGCAAACGGAAAGTACAAGGAACCGTTATGCCACGGTACAACAGCAACTGAATATAGGTTAGGTGTCTTAATCTTGCAGTCTCGTGCCACTTCTAACACCTTCCGTACCAATCTACCCCTTAAACCCCGCGATGTCTTGTATTGTATTGTTTGTGTTTGTATTGTAAATTGTATTGTCTTATATATATGGATGACTTGCCAAAACCATGATATCAGTAAATGGATGTAACTGGAGAATCATGTAAATGGAAGTACATCCATGGTTCGATTCAGTCAATACAGATTGAATAGATAGAATATAAGTATTCAAGGATTCGTGTTGGATTGTAAATTGTAGATTGTACTTGAATCATATTTGTTTCCCCCAATCAGATCAAAGCTCTGCTGGAAATTCAAAATTCAAATTTTGAAGCAACGCTTCAAATCCCGGGCGCAATGCGCCACGTGTCCGGCGCTGATACGTCAGCGCAGCGCCCAAGAAGGCGCACCCAATCAGAGCAAAGCTCTATTTTAATGAAGCAACGCTTCAGCTGCGCAAGCACTGCGCTGCGCGACACGTGTCAGCGCAGATGCGCTAGCGCAGTTGCGCTGCGCTCTGCGCTGCGCGACACGTGTCAGCGCAGATGCGCTAGAGCAGTTGCGCTGCGCTCTGCGCTGCGCGACACGTGTCATGCGCTGGGGCATCTGCGCCAAACAGAATTAAATTTTTAAGAAATCTTTTCTGTTCTTGTTAAAACAAGAAGATTTTTTTCTGCAAAGCAGAAGCCCTTGGATCAAAGATCCAACGGTGGGGAAAATTCCCCAAATCACTCAGAGAAGGATCTCTTTAATAAATTTAACTAATTTATGGGCACTATAAAAAGGACCCTAGGCCTCAATTCAAAGCATGAAGATTTTTCTTAAAAAAAAAGGGTCAAGAGCTTCAAACAGAGAGAACTCTGAGAAAATTCCAAGAAAAAGGTAAAGAACCTTCATAAAATAGAAGAAATTTCTTCTAATAGATCATTGATCTAAAAACAAGATCAATGATCTTTACATAAAGAAAATAGTGCTTTGCACTTTTATGAACCTCTGGTTCTTTAAAACAAGAAGAAACAGAATAAAGAAAAATAGTGCTTTGCACTTTTATGAACCTCTGGTTCTTGAAACAAAAAAGAAGACAGATTTATTATTTTTCTTCGATCTAAATTTAGATCAAGAAATTAAACAGTGCTTTGCACTTCTGTTCTTGAAATCTAAAAGATTCTTAGTGCTCTGCACTTACAAACTGCGCCGTTGCGCTCTTAAGAGAGCGCCACGTGTCAGCTCTAGAACTACTTGCGCTAAGCGCTCTTGAAATAGAGCTTTGCTCTCTGGAATTGGCGCAACTCACCAGAACGTGCCACGTGTCAGCAGCGCAACAGCGCAGCGCACTGCGCTATTGCGCTCACCAGAATGTGCCACGTGTCAACAGCGCAACAGCACAGTGCGCAGCGCACTCGCGTAGCGCACTGCGCTATTGCGCTTGCGCTCACCAGAGTGTGCACGTGTCACCACCATATGAGTTTGCGCTCATTACTTAGCGCAAAGCGCCTGACAAGCCACGTGGGGCACTGTCAGAGTATTTAATGCTCTGAATTATTAAAGAAAAGGGACAGAGCCCAATTAAAAGGCCTAATAAGCCTAATAAAAATGCTATGCATCTTAAAAGGGGGGCAAAGCCCAAATTAGATGCTTTGCATCATTCAGAAAAGGACAAAGCCCAACCAAAACAAGGATAATGCAGTGCATTACTAAAAAAAAGGGTAAAGCCCTAGCACAGGCTAAAGACAAAAAAAAGTGTTGAAACTGGACTTAGCCCAATTTTGGCCATAAGTCCTTAAATTAAATTGACCGAGCAAGATTGCTCTCTTAAATCAATTTATCTCCGGTCCGAGGGTACATCTCCGAACTCCTCTGACATCTATCGTTGTAATCCTTCAACGACGTCAGGGAGGCGACGGGTCCCAACGACCACCCATCAATATTGGACCGAAACGTCCTTAAACTAATATTGGACCGAAACGTCCTTAAACTAATGTTGGACCGAAACGTCCTTAAACTAATATCGGACCGAGACGTCCCTAAACTAATATCGGACCACCACGTCCCTAAACTGGAACATGGACGACCACGTCTTTAAACTGGAATATGGACCACCACGTCCGTAAACTGGAATATGGACCACCACGTCCCTAAACTGGAGTACGGACCGAAACGTCCCTAAACTACCTATGGACCACTACGTCCCTAAACTGGAACAATAGAGCCTCCAAATGCTCTCTTACCAGATCTAAACGGTCCCGTTTAAATTGATCTTAGCCCCCAAACACGGCTAACGTATCCTTAAACATTCAAACGGACTATAAAATTCCAAATCAACCTGGGTTCCAGGGTACATCTCTAAACTCCTCTGACATATGCCGTTGTAATCCTTCAACGACGTTAGAAAGATGACGAGTCCCGATGGCCAGATATTAAATCGATCATCACATCAAGTTGATCTTAGTCCAAAACAAGACTAACGTATCCTTGACGAACGTTTAAGTTGATCTTAGCCGCAACGCGACTAATGCATCCTTAAACTAAAAACACCAAACCCAAATCTAAGTAAATATGGATTTGAACTAATCCACGTCCTACGGGCGACGGCATTACTCAGTCTCCGTATACAATCCACGGGCAACCACAAATAAAACAAACACACACGACACGAAGTGAAATTCTGGAGAAGGAGAAAGTTGTTACCGCGATGCGGTAGCGTAATTAACTGCTGGGGCTTGCGCCTGCAGGGAAGAGCGTCCCCACAATCAAAAAACCCTCACCCTGAGGGGGAATCTTACGAAGTCTGCTACATCGGCCGCATCCGTCTAAACCTCCGATACACGGTGCCATAAATCAACTTGGTATCTTCGGAGAGGTAGACGGATAAAACCATATAGCATCTGCCCCGAATCTCAGGCATAGACGCAACGTCTGCGCCGCCATTCAGAGGGGAACAGATTCTGGCACGCCCGGTGGGACCTTTTCCTCTTTCCACTCCACACTTCGTGTGTCGTCTTGGCGAACCAGTCGCGGTTTGTTAAATGGTTGCTTTCGGATTTCAAGTTACTAAGATTTGGTCTTTTGCCTGGCGCAGAACTCAAGATTCAATGGCCTTTAACTGCACCAACTGCTCGAAATGCCACTGCAACAGACTCTCCACCTCACCGGGAGGTGTGGCATATGGACCCCAAGCGGCTTCCGTCCTCGCTCTGCCGGTAGACCAGGTGACCCAGGCCACCACTGGCCTATTCTTCGGGACCATGATCCCACCTACAAGCTTCTCTTTGCCAATACCTGGATCGGAAGTGAACAAGAAGTCGGTCTTCAACCGGCTTACTACTACGACGACCCCTGTCAACGGGTCGCCCGCTACCAAACCGACAGCCTCTGTTTTCACCAGGCTAAATCAGAACTCTAAATTGGCTGTCCCAAAGAGGGCAACAGCCGCTGTTCCGAAAGTCGTTAAGGCGGCTTCTCCCGCCAAAGAGTCAGTCTTTTCAAGACTGATGATTCCTGCTCCTGCCCCTGCACGAAGATCTGTCTTTGACAGATTGGATATTACCCCGCAAGGAACGACCTCAGTTTTTAAAAGGTTAACACCGGCGGTGCCTCATTCAGACAAGGGGCAAAAAGAAACTATCTCTATCTCTGAGCCAGTCCCAACGGCTCGTCATGCTCGACGTCGCCATTGGCAACGAGTGAGGAAGGCATGGGGCAACTCCCCCTCGGGGATAACTCCACCGGCTCCAGTGGTGGAAATCAACGCTGCTGTTCCAACTGGAAACAGCTTTGAACTGCTGAAGAGGGTACGGAAGAACTCTCCAATCGCTACATTGAAGAGATCTCCTCCACCTGCGGAGAGAGTTCCAGAAGCGAAACGAGAACAGCCCCCTCAACGGCTGTCTTCAAGAATTTATAAAGTTCGGCGAAGGGTTCAAGACACTGTGATTGACCCAGGTCACTCTCGTCGCCAGAAAAAGGCGAAGGTGGAAAAAGACAAAGATTGTCCCATTAAACAGCAGGGGACAGCAGCTGCTAGGGTGCCCCTTCAATGGTTTCTTCAACCTCAACGGCCCACAAAAGAAGGAGGCCAGAGAAACCCCCCGCATCAGCGGCAAAAGTTAAAAATGGTGAACCTAAACGCCCCAAGTCAGGGGGCATAACAGTTCATACGGTTTACATGGCATCGGGAATAGAAGATAGCCGTGCATCCACGGGTCATAGACCGCTTACACGGTCAGTGACCAAGGCTCAGGAGCAGCAACAGAAGCTCCAGGAGATGATGAACGCTATGGCCGCACTTACAGGGCCGAAAGAAACCCCGAAAACATCCTCAGAGGGACGTCAAGAACAATAAACGGACGCCGAATTCCTTCGGCGCGTACTAGAGAAGAAAGATAAAGAAGCTGCGGAGCAGGCAGCCAACATAAAGAAAATGGCCCTCCTGTTCCAGGATATGGTGGGTATGATGATTCAAGAAGATCCACCTGCTGAAGATCCCCCGATCATTCTTGAAGACGATAGGGGAGAGACGTCGAATCCTCCACCGGCTATATCCACGGCTAAAGAGGATACAATCTCAAAAGCTGATTTGGATGAATACATCGCTCAGCAAATACGGGTGCATCATGCGACCGAAGCGGCCGGTTAGGTCGTAAAAACGGGGCGGCCATATCCAAGTTGGTACGATCAAATCAAGTACCCGCCAGGTTATACAATTCCCAAGTTCCATGTCTACAAGGGGACGGGCAATCCTCATCAGCATGTTGCCCAGTTCAGGGCACTCTGCGGCAATACCAGCGGTGATGACAAGCTTTTACTGCGCCATTTTGTTGGAAGTTTATCGGATACGACGTTTGAGTGGTACTCTGAACTCCCGAATGACTCTATCAAAACCTTCACGGAGATGAAGCTACTGTTTACTCAGCGTTTTGCAAGTGCCAGCGAGCGTACCCCGATGACGGCACTGATTAACGCTAGGGTAAAACCCGGCGAGACATGGGTTCAGTACGCTATACGATGGCGGAATTTATGGTCAAAGTGTGAGCAGCGCATTGAAGAAGCTCCCGCAGTTGGTATGTTTGTGGGAACCCTCGATCCACAAGCAACCATCTCGCAGTTTATGATGTTTTTCAAGCCGACTACCTTCCAGGCCTTGATCTACAAACTAGCACAGATGGACCAGATAGGCCATAAACCTCCTCTTCCAAGGCCGGACTCCCGAAATGACAAAGGGAAGGGAAAAGCGATCGTCGTCGCTAATGCTCAACAACAACAGAGCGACCCGAAGCCAGTGGCTCGTCAAAATAATATGCGCCCGTACGTACCCCTTGAGGATAGGATGGGACGTCCTTATTCCTTTCCCCGCGATAAAATGAAGAGGTTATTCGAGCTGGCGTTGCGCAATAGACTTATAAATCTACCGGATCCAAAACGTCCGTTGCAACCAAGTGACGCCAACGAGCCCAACTACTGTCCTTATCATCGAGTACTAGGCCATCCGATCGAAGATTGCTACGTTTTCAAGAATTGGCTTGAAAACCAGTACCGACAGGGCAAGTTCGCGTTATCTGACAAATGGAAGGTGAATCCCCCGCAGCCCCACACCTCTAAGGGGACGAATACGCCGGGGGCAACATGCTCTGTCGTTGAAGAAGCTCCTTGGGAGGTTGTATTATCAGCCAAGACAAAGAGAATGCTAAACGATCTTCAGACATGTCCAGCGATCAAGTAGAAGAACCCGTTGGAACCGCAGGTCATTGAGGGGATATTGAAGCCGCGTCCGACTCCAAAGACCGATGGTGGTGGTTCAAGCACCTGCAGCCAGCTGTCAAAATCTTCGAAAAAGAAGAAGAAGAAATCTAAGAAGCCCGTGAAGCCTGGCGACAAGCGCACGGACTTACAAAAGCAAATTGATGCGCTAGATGAATACAACCAAAAGGCACGGACTCCCATTACGCTCCAAGAGTTCCTCAATCACGTCTTCCAAGAGGAAGGTGAGGGAGAAAGTTCATCGGATGAATCCGAGGAAAATGTAGCGAGTTGTCATGTGATCTCCCATTCGATAGCGAACGATGAGGAGACTCCTGGTACTGAAATGCTGGGGGCAGATACTGAATCAAAAATTCTGGAGCTATCAGTCGAAATGATTGACGCGTTCCTTAACGAAGCTCGACTGAAAAGTAAAGCTGATCGAGAACGCGAGATGGCTATATTTGAAAGGGCCAAGCGCCAACGACTTGATGAAAGAGCTGAGGCGATCCCGCTGGAGCAAAACACCTTCGCTACCGACAAAAGCCAATTCAAGATAAAGAAAATGTTTGCTAAGGCCACATCAATGGGCATGAAGCTACCATCCTCTGAAGGAAAAATTACTGGTGAAATAGAGATGCACCCCTCCTATTGCTTATATCATCAGAAGGTTTCGCACCCCACTCAAGAATGCAAAGCTTTCGATAAATGGTGGCAAGGATATGTTGCTTGTCAACAACGCTTCAAGCGGGAAAAGCGTAAAACTCGTCGAGAGCAAAGAGATACGACCGAAGTGCTTAAAAGAACTACCGGCGATTGTCGCATGGTTAACACTGCCGGGTCACAAGTGCCTACATTCGGGAGCGATTCTGATGAAGAGCTGGAACTCGCCCCTCTCTTTAAAGAGTCAACTTCGGGAAAAGAAGAAGAGCCAAAGGTTTGCGAAAATATCCAGCTACGCAATCGGACGTTACCTGAAAAGAATCTCGGACCCTTAAACAAGAAAGATAAAGGGAAAGAAAAGGTTTTTGAGGACATTACTCTAGATGACCAATTTGCGGAAGAGCTAACCGCCAAGAATCTGCCGAAAAGAAATAAGGTGGATTACAATATCTTGGCGCATCTGAGGAAGCTGCCCTCACAACTCAGCATTCTTGATGCCCTGTTACTATCAAAAGAGGCGAGAGATTCGTTGATTAAGGCGCTACAAGATCCGGACCAGTTCCAAGCCTTCCTGGCCGAAGAAAAGATGAAGAATGAGTTGGAAGAGGTGCACACGGCCGACGTTGCTTTTGGCGATGAAGACCTGCTCCTCGGGACGTGCGAACACAATCGTCCCCTTTATATCTCAGGATACTGCCATGATATAAAGATAGGCAAAATCCTGATCGATAACGGGTCCTCCGTTAACCTCCTCAACGTGCGAGTGTTGAAGGAAGTTTGCATGAGCGTCCATCACCTTGCGCGGGACAAGATCACCATCTTCGGGTTCGACTCCCAATCGTCAAAGACTCTTGGATCTGTGATATTAACGTTATGCTTCGGGTTGCTCGTCACAGATATTAAATTCCATGTCATAGACGCCAAGACATGTTACAATGCTCTGCTCGGACGACCATGGTTACACGAGTACAATATTATCCCTTCTACACAGCATCAGTGTATGAAATATTGTAAGGATGGTCTCGAGTACACTGTGGCAGGAGAATTGAATCCGTTTTCCATGAATGAAGTTCGTAAGTATGAAGATGCCAAATACTTCTTGCCGAGTTTCAAAGACACGGAAAGATGTCACCAGCCTGAGAACAAAACTAACGCCAGCATCCCTGTCTTCGGCAGCGATACCGAGGAGGAAGAGGATATAACTTATTCGGGTCCGCCCCAATACACCAAGCTGGGACCATCCGTTCCTTCATTGATCTTCGGTAGTGATTCGGAGGATGAAGTTCATGCTGTATTCCCTGCTCGGCTTTCAATATGAGCTTCTGCTGATGAAGAGCGAAGTCTGCAGATAGCCATGGTGCCGCCTAGACACCATAAAGAACTGGATGCACTTAATATCTACAGTGTAGAAGAGTTGCGGACATTCTATATCCCTCCCAGGTGAAAGAGAGAGAAAGCAATTTTGCTTTACCGCTCTGAAGAAAATAAAGTGGAGAAAGAGATCTGGTATGGAGCAGATCCAACGCTGGACAGGCTTCAACCCATTCGTCTACCCAGATATTATACGGAAGGTTTGAAAAAGCTGCTGAAGCGCCAAGGGATACCCTTCGAACAGACTGTTAGGAAAGCCAAATTCTATGACAGGGTTTGGAACGTCCCCGGAACTCAACACAAGCTACCTAATGGGAGGATGGAAACGATCGGGCTCGGATACATCCGTTCAAAGAAACGACAGCTATTAAACAGCTGCTATGTCATATATGGCTTCGATGAAGAAGCGGATGCTCAATGGGAGGACGCTAATCCTGAGCCAATAAAAGTGCCAGATGCAAAGGAATCCAGTCCGTTCGAAGAACAAATGGACAAGCTTATAAGAGAAGCGGGTCAAAAGGTCCGAGACGACCATAACCGCGAAATGGTTATCTACGAGAAAGCCAGAACGCAACGCCTTCTCCAACAAGCCGTGAAGGATGAAAAGGCTGCTCCCTGTCAACCTGTTATAAAGAAGGCTCAGCACAAAAGCAGAAATAAGTCGAAAGGCCAAAAAGGCGCTCAACAACAACAAAGCAAGGCTAAGAAGCCACGCAAACGGGAGTCGAGCGCTATTGATCTATCCCTTATGAAGAAAATGGGTCGAGCATACTCGTTTCCGCGGGACAAGACGAAGAAGATACTTGACCTTGCTCTAAAACATCAGATGCTCACACTGCCGGAGTCTAAACACCCCGAACAAACAGGCGAAGTCTCATACCTAGACTATTGCTCTTATCACCGAGTGGTAGGGCCCCCTTTCGAGGACTGTTTCACCTTCAAGAATTGGGTCGAAGATCAGTATCAGCTTGGCAAGTTCGCTCTGTCCGACAACTGGAGGGTAGCACCGCCACAAAAGCACGAGCCCAAGGCCACGAAAGAAGAACCAGTTCCACATTGGGATTGGAAACGAATTCGCACCTGTCATATGATTACAATGTTAAAAGGAGAGCCCGAGGACATAGATGAGCTCCCTTGGTGCTTCGAAAACAGCAGCGACGAGATAATCTCAGAATTCCCACCCGCGCCAAAAGAGCTGGAAGATGGAATCCATACCACTGCAGATAACCTCAAGAAGATTGAGTTGGGGACGGTAAACGATCCACGACCGACATTCATCAGCGAGTTACTATCTGAAGAAAGGGTAGCTACGTTAAAGGATGTGCTTCTGCAGCATAGAGATTGCTTTGCGTGGAACTATTCCGAAATGCCGGGACTAGATCCAGAAATCGCTATGCATAAATTGGCAATATCCCCAAGCATCAAGCCAGTCAAACAGGCGCCGAGAAGAATGCGACTCGAGCTTGAAATGAGTATCAATGCTGAAGTCAAAAAGCTGATCGACTCTGACTTCATCCAGGAAGTTCAATACCCTGAATGGATCGCCAACATCGTCCCGGTGATGAAGAAAAATGGGACAGTGCGCATATGCGTGGACTTCCGGGATCTCAATAAAGCCTGCCCGAAAGACGATTTCCCAGTGCCAGTCACCGAACTGATGATAGACAACACGTCCACTCATGAGGTTTTCTCCTTTATGGACAGCTCATCAGGGTATAACCAGATAAAGATGCATCCAGAAGACCAGAAGCACACAGCCTTCAGGACCCCTTTAGGAATATTCTGTTACAAGGTGATGCCCTTCGGTTTAAAGAATGCCGGTGCCACTTATCAAAGGGCCATGACGAAGATCTTCGATGACCTTATACACGAAATCGTCGAATGCTATATCGATGATCTCGTGGTTAAAAGCAAATCATACGAGGAACATCTCGAGCATCTGAAGACCGTATTTCAATGCCTTCGACAATACAACTTGAAAATGAACCCGCTCAAGTGTGCATTTGGAGTTTCCTCAGGCAAATTCCTGGGATTCATTGTTCGACACCGAGGTATTGAAATAGATCCGTCAAAGATTAAAGCGATCATGGAAATGCCTCCGCCGAGAACTCTCAAACAGCTGCGGTCTCTCCAAGGGAAGCTCGCATACATACGGCGATTTATAGCCAATCTTTCGGGAAAGTGCCGTCCTTACAGTCACCTGATGAAGAAGGGAACCCCATTCGTCTGGGATCAAAAATGCCAAAGCGCGCTAGACGAGATCAAGCAATACCTGCAGAACCCGCCGGTGTTGGCTGCTCCAGTTAAGGGAAAGCCTCTCATTCTTTATACAACCGCCCTCGAAGGTTCTTTAGGCGTATTATGGGCACAAGAGAACGATCAAGGAAAAGAAAGAGCACTTTACTACTTAATTCGAGTTCTGCTGGGGGCGGAAAGTAACTACTCCCCCATTGAAAAACACTGCCTGGCGTTGATCTTTGCGGTAACAAAGCTCAGGCACTATGCGTTGGCGCATGAAGTCCGTCTCATTTCAAAGGTGGACCCCCTTAAATACTTGATGTCAAAATCCATATTGACGGGACGACTCGCTAAATGGGCCCTGCTCTTGATGGAGTTCTCGATAACGTATCAACCCCTCAAGGCAGTGAAAGGCCAGGCCATTGCCGATTTCCTCGCTGAGCACCCGATACCGGCCGATTCTACTCTGAATTGCGATCTTCCAGACGAGCATGCGTTTGATGCGATCGACAGTGGTGATACCTAATGGGAACTTTATTTCGATGGACCATCTTCCATGAAAAAGCGCAAACAAAATACCCCTATAACCAAATCGGGGGTAGGACTCATCTTTATAACTCCGCAAGGAGGGATAATGCGCTTTGCTTTCTCCCTGACGGAGCCAAGGACAAACAACGAAGCCAAATACAAAGCTCTGATAGCAGGCCTCGAGATCGCCATTGATATGGGAATTGAAAACCTCCTCATATACGGGGATTCTCAACTGGTCGTTAGTCAAGTAAACGGCGACTACCAAACGTGCAAGCCAGAATTGGTGAAATACGGTGAAAAGGTGCAACAACTGTTAACCCAACTTCCCTCTTATACTTTGGAGAACATACCGCGCGCGGAAAACAGCAAAGCGGACGCATTGGCCAAACTTGCTAAAGAACTGGCCGACGAGAATCTCGACGATGTTAGAATCGTAGTACAAAGCCGTCGAGTTCTTGCCCCAGCAGAAACATCGCCGGAATCATCTGAAGAAAAGGAAATGACTGAGCGAATGGCTCTGCAAATAAAAGAGCCGGAAAAGGCCGAGGATTGGAGGGAAGTATTCATAGATTACTTCAAGTCCCACCGAATGCCTGAAGAAGCGTCCATAAGACATCAGCTCATGAAGCGAGCTCTGTATTTCGCCTTCGTCAACAATACTTTGTACAAGAGGTCATTTGATTCTCTGTGGCTGAGATGCTTAGGACCTGACGAAGCGAAAAGGATCGTCCAGGAAGTTCACGACGGACTCTGCGGTTCTCATCAAGCAGACCCTAAGATGAAGTTGAAGATAAAACGGATGGGCTACTATTGGCCCACGATGATTCAAGACTGCCTCGAATATGCGAAGCAGTGTCACTCGTGTCAGATCCATGGGGACTTCATCCACCAGCACCCAAATCCACTACATCCAACAGTGGCTAGCTGGCCATTCGAAATGTGGGGGACTGACATAGTTGGCCCTATCGAACCAGCATCGTCTAGGGGACATCGTTTCATCCTGGCGACGACTGACTACTTCTCTAAATGGGAAGAAGCAGTACCGTTAAGAGAGGTGAAGACGGAAAATATCCTCCACTTCTTCAAGACGCATGTCATATATCGATTTGGAACTCCGCGACGGATCATCTCCGATAACGGGCCAGCTTACAGAAGCCACAAGATCAGTCGCTTCGCGCAACAGCATAATATAGACTGGAGATATTCCTCGGTTTATAACCCGCGAGCCAATGGACTAGCTGAAGCCTTTAACAAGACATTGACAAAAATCATAAAGAAAACGATGTCCCGTAATAAGAAAGATTGGCACGAAAGACTGCAAGAAGCTCTTTGGGCATATCGAACTACGTTCAAGACAGCCACGAACACAACGCCGTACTCGTTGGTGTTCGGTACAAAAGCAGTACTCCCCCTCGAGATAGAGTTACCCTCTCTACGAGTGGCAGTTCACCACGAGCTAACGGACGAAGAAAATGCTCACCTTTGGCTTGAGGAGCTTGACGCCCTTGACGAAACCCGGCTCATAGCACAGCAAAATTTGGAAGCTTATAAAGCAAAGATGACGCGCTCATATGAAAGACTGACCCGAACGAGGACATTTCGCCAAGGCGAACTCGTGCTAGTGGTCAAAAGGCCTATGATCCCCAATCGCGCCAAACGAGGAAAATTCGAGCCAAACTATGAAGGCCCGTACATCATAGATAAAGTTTACCAGGGTGGGGCCTATCTACTCATGGACATGCATGGTGAAAGGCCTTTCAGGCCAATAAATGGTCGCTTCTTAAAGAAATATTATGCTTAATGAGCCAAAGCCTAGGTCAATGATAGATGACGACGACTATGTCCGCTCGCTATCTTCCTAAGCTCAAGCTTTATAAAAAGTAGCCGGCCTTCTCCATGACGGACCGAAATGTCCTTAAACTAACGACGGACCGAAATGTCCTTAAACTAATAGCAGACCGAAACGTCTTTAAACTACTACCGCAGCATCTTTAGGCTGACGAGATATAAAAAAAAACATATAAAAATAAAAAGAATAAAAAAAACCGGTATGTCCATGAGCAAAATGGGCACGGATGAATACCCGAAAGGGCTCCGTGAGTAAAAACAGCAGGACTACCGGCGAGTGGTTGTGAAAACCTGAAAGGGCGCAACCTCGTTAAAAGACACTTATAAGGTCCCCTCGACCTTGTAAGGAGCAACCACCCGCGTGAGATCCTTACGACTCACAAAGGAAGCAGCACACTTAGGGATCCCCACGATTCCTAAGGAGAAAATACACTTGCGAGATCCTCATGACTCGTAAGGAGAACTCTCTTATGGGACCCTCACGGCTCATAAGATTTGAAAGTCTTAAGTTACAGAAACCTAAATCTGTGCTTAAGCAACCCCCACAACTTTCGTTATTGCCCTACAAGTGGCTCAATGCTGAACCTTGTATACAATCCACGGGCGCGAATAAACATTTCCCTAACCAAGTCTCATCCGTGACTGGGGATATGTTCGTATGACCCTTGTAGGTCCTCTCGACTTACAAGGAGAAAACCCTACTGTAGGATCCTTACGACTTACAGAGGAACATACACTTAGGAATCCTCACAATTCTTAAGGAGAAAATACACCTACAAGATCCTCACGACTTGTAGGGAGAAATAACTTCGTGAGACCCTTACGGCTCATGAAGTCAAAAGCCTTAGTCGACAGGATCCTAACCCTGGTCGCTAAGCCACTTTTGTTCGACATTGACAGAGGCAGATGATGATTCGCTCCTGGTAATATCCCAGTTGTAGCGGTGCTGATGCCGAAATTGGTCTACAGCAAAAAGCCAATAGGCCGCATATGCATACGAAATAGCCGAAATGATAGGGCAACTTGCAATAAAAAGCAGCAAGTAAAAATGTATGCATGCAAAATGGCCGAAATGATTGGGCAACTCGCAATAAAAAGCAGCGAGTGAAAATAAAATAAATAGCCGAAATGATTGGGCAACTCGCAATAAAAAGCAGCGAGGGAAAATAAAATAAATAGCCGAAATGATTGGGCACCGCGAAAAATAGCCGAAATGATTGGGCAGTCGCGACCTTCGCGATATAAAAAGCTGAAATGATAGAGCATCGCGGAAATAAAACAAAAAAAAATTGAAAATGATGATAAAACTTTGGCCCTACAGTTAAGATCATATCGATCCCTTTATACAATCTAAGGGCGTAAACAAAGAGGGAACCATACTTTCCCAGCAGGCTCCGCCAGAAGACGAAGCTAAATCTTGACGGTTCAGTCCAACTCCAAAGAAACCAGTATCTTCATCAAATTCCTCGACTCACGGATACAAACACTCCTTGACGAGAGCCTCCTGATTCGCGTCGACTCGCAGAGCCACCAGTGCCTCCGTGGGGAATCCTCGACTCGTTTCAAACCCCAAGGAAACAAATAATCCTTGGCGCTTGGGAAACAAATAATCCCTAGCAAACTCCTCGACTCACAGATACAAACACTCCTTGACGAGAGCCTCCTGATCCGCGTCGACTCGCAGAGCCACCAGTGCCTCCGTGGGAATCCTCGACTCGTTTAAAACCCCAAGGAAACAAATAATCCTTGGTGCTTGGGAAACAAATAATCCCTAGCAAACTCCTCGACTCACGGATACAAACACTCCTTGACGAGAGCCTCCTGATCCGCGTCGACTCGCAGAGCCACCGGTGCCTCCGTGGGAATCCTCGACTCGTTTCAAACCCCAAGGAGACAAATAATCCTTGGCGCTTGGGAAACAAATAATCCCTAGCAAACTCCTCGACTCACGGATACAAACACTCCTTGACGAGAGCCTCCTGATCCGCGTCGACTCGCAGAGCCACCAGTGCCTCCGTGGGAATCCTCGACTCGTTTCAAACCCCAAGGAAACAAATAATCCTTGGCGCTTGGGAAACAAATAATCCCTAGCAAACTCCTCGACTCACGGATACAAACACTCCTTGACGAGAGCCTCCTGATTCGTGTCGGCTCGCAGAGAAACCATTGTCTCCGCGGGAAACTCCCGATTCGTCTCAACTTGCAAATGAAGCCTCAGGCAGCAGGGACTAAAAAAAAACTTGCTTTCTGAACCATGGGACCCTGCAAGTCAATCCAAAATGGTCTCTTGCATACTATTCACGGGTCTCACTCTCCAAAGTCGAATTTCGACGAGGAGGGAAACAACCGGTTGCGAGTCCTCTCGACTCGTAAGAGGGAAAAACTCTCTTGTAAGATCCTTACGACTTATAAGAGAAAACCACACTTAGGAATCCTCACGATTCCTAAGGAGAAAACCCATCTACGAGATCCTCTCGATCCGTAGGGAGAAAATTCTCTATGAGACCTTCACGGTTTATGGAGTTGAAAAGTCTTAGACAGCAGATCTGAATCTGCGGCCTAAGCCATCGCTGATTCTTAGGAAAGTCAAGATGCGTGCCCTACTATCCGTCAACCATGTTCGCTAAGGTGATATGCTGATAATAAAAGAAGGAAAAGACAAAAAATGACACATTACAAAAAAGGTGTATCTTTTATTCATAAACTTGATTGGATACAGGATACATTATGTCAAAGAATAAAAAATATATATATATACATTCTCTTATATATAAGTACAAACGATACAAAAATGGATAGCTACTGAGGAGGAAGTGTCTTTAGTAAGTTCACAAGCTGCTCTCGCACTTCCTTCAGTGCTTCCTCTCGAGTGACAGCCGCGGCCACCTCCGCCTCCACCTGGGCTCGCTGCTGCAAGAAGGATGAAAGTTGCTCCTCCGCCGCCTTCTGGGCTGCTTCCTGGCTGGGTGCAGCTCGCTCGACAACGTCAAGTTTTTGCCTCAATGATAACCCTTTGGAGAGACATTGCAGAAGGCCCTCAAAGATAACCTTCAGCCGTGCGGCGTTGGCCTCCACCCGAGCATGCAGTTGAGTAGACTTGCTCGAAGTCTCACCACGCTCCTTACGCCTTGAAATGACTTCTTGTTCGAGATGGCGGAAGTAAGGAGCGCTCTGCTCAATCCACGCTGTCCTTTGATTACTGGCAGCCACGGTCTCGGGAGCGGGACGCAGCGACTCTAACTGATATAGGCGACCCTCGATCTCCTTACAATGGTTAACCGAGGATGCAATGATGCCCTCATCGTGAAAGTTCACGAGTATTGCTAGCATCGGGTTAACCACCATAGCGAAGTCTGCAGCAGATGTAGGAGTTTCAACGTCGAGTTCTTCGACGTAGTCACTCAACATGCGCAAACTATTCGCGGCGCCTTTTGAAGACAGACTCCTCAGATAAGGACCCGCCGGCATTGTGATGCGAGGTTCGAAGGACGCCGAAGCCAGAACGACAGCTGAAAGAAACAGGATGCGATCAGATAACAGTACAGAAAATAAAGAGAGGAAAGTTACCAATATGATGGTCATTATACCAGTTGAGACAGGTGGTAAGGTCGGAAGGGCTGGTGGCGCAGCTGATCTTCTATCCCCTCCTTCAATCTGTAGCACTGCAGTTGAGATGAGAAAAGGAGGTTAGAGGTAATTCCATCAATAAGAAAAAAGAGAGGAAGGATGTCAACGGAAATCATACTCACCAACGCCACCAGAGGAAGAAGCAAGCTCAGATGGGAAGGAAAAGTGTGGGAGCAACATCTGATATACATGATCAAAAAGCACTCCTGAAAAACACAACAGTGTGACTTTAGTACACGAATTATATGTCTGGAAAACAAGATTAATAAATCGTAAACACATACCTTCCAACATCTTCGAGGGTATGAGAGAGGGTTGAGAGGTGACTACCGCCAAGGCAGTCGTTGAAGGCGCTCCCTCGAGCAGTGGGGTATCGGCGCTGGCTGCACCTGCATTACGAAAAGGTGAACTTGTCAGAAAAGATTGTAAAGTAAAGAAAAGCAGCCACTTGGGGTTTACCTGAGGAGCTCCCGGCTGAAACGGAGGCGACTCCCTCCTCTATCGACATGAGACCACCACCCGTGGCCTCGTCACCCGACTCGATGGGGACCGTCGTCGTGCTCGCAAGACCTGGAGACGGCGGAGGGCCATGGACGGGAAGGGCTATGATTGGAGTATTGCCAGATTCCAGAGAAGGAGCGGTTGGCTCGTCCTCGGGAATCATGGCCACCTCACCCACTACTCTCTCAGGTTCAGTAGTTGCGGTTGTATCGTCCACCGTCGCCGGGGGATCGCCGGCCTCGAGCGCCTCATTCGCCACCACCCTGGACTCAGTTATAATGATCATATCATCTGCCACCACTTCAGGTTCGGCATCAATGACCTTCTCGGCGGTAGGCCCCTCGACCTCCACTTCAGGCTCCAAAGCCACAACGACATTGCCCACCGTCGGCTCGAGTTCGGCAGGTACCGCCTCCTCTGTTTCTTTGGGATGAACGGTTTCCGTCTCCCCCTCGATCGGACTTGGCCCTGCAAGATAAGAGATATAAGGACCAATGACATTAAAATCCTTATAACGAAAACTCTGAGAGAAACATTACCTGAAGTGGATTTACCATTTGCGCTCCGAACTGCGCACGCCACCTCTCTACGGGCAGTGGATAGGGCAACAGGGGCCTCTTCGGATGGAGTATCAGCGCGAGGGACAGTGCTGGGACCCGCTCCCATAGCCAAGGCAGCCCTGCGTGCTTTTGCCTCAGCCTCTTCCTTTCCTCCCGGACTGTCGCGATAGACCTTTGTGACGCCTCCTTCAAGGCGTCATCATCCTCATTCAGGGATGCCTCCAGAGCCTTTAAGGCATCTCTCATCGGCTCTTCAAGACGAACCTCCTGCGGTGGCCCAGAGGAAGCAGGAATATCGGCGGCTGGCGGAACATTTGTGTCGCTTGGTGGGAACGGCATTGAGGTTTCTGCAATAAAAAGAGAGAGGTTAGATCGACCATAACACGAGGGAGATGGAGACTTGATGAATTAAAACTTACTAAGGCCCATAGACGCTCTAAGACGTTCCTCCTCTTGGAACGTCTTCAAAGAAGCGGTAATGGATTCTTCATCAGTGATGCCTGTTGAAAGAAAGGAGAGAAAAGCGTTAATCAAGGGCGATAAGGAAGATATGATGTAATAAGGAAAATGTGACTAGTAGTTACCTGACTGCGCAAGCTTAGCTAACCACGCGTCACGCCTCGCCAACCATGCCGAAGCTTTGAGAGCAGCCTCCAAGTCTGTATCGTCCGGCGGCGGCATCACTAATCCTGCGTTAGTCCCATATTCAAGCAGACCTTCAGCATAGGGAGCATGGGGTTCCTGGCCGAACACGACGTCCGCAGTGAAGAGCGACTTCTTTTTCTTTTGCCCTTCCACCCTAGGCTCGCGGGGGATCGACTTCCGCTTAGCAGCCATTTTGGGACGACGGGTCCCGATGTCCGCACCCATGCCAGACTCCGACGAGGGTACAACCACTGTCTCCACTGGAGCACAGGGTGCGGGAGGTGCATCTGCGATATCAGGGAGCGGCAGCTCACGTGGAGGACTTTGCGCACGTGATGGTCTGCCCCCGGCATCTTTTAGAGGAGGAGCCACCCGGATCATTGGCGCTAAGGGAGCGTTACGGTTGGTGCCGGGGGGTACTTCTTTACGATCGATCAACACTCGCCTCTCTTCCTTTATAACAGCCCCCGTCGCATGATTGTACCACTCTTTATATACATTAAGGAGTCGTGGAGCACAGGCCGGCGTGCTAATGAAAAAACGAGAACCCGTATTCAGGCGCATGAAGTGATGTAACGCGTTCTCCATCCCTTCTTCATTGACAGCAGGTTCCAGTAAGAAAGCTTCCAAGGGTACCCCTTGATCGTAACCCAGTTGTCGGGCAAAACGATGCGGGTTATATCTCATAAAGACTGCTGCACCGCCCTGCCTAAAGACTAGGAAACCCGGTCTAATAGAATACAAATGGAGGATCTCCCGGGCCGTTAACACTGAAGCTCCATCCTTGAAGGAGTCCTGTAATGGTCGCACCGCAGTGGTGGACGCTTTTCCAATGGTTAATACCTTATCAATAAAGGAAATCCCGACTCCAACGGTGTGAGGGCGAAGCAGTAAACCTCTGGCGTCCCGCGGTGAAGGGGTCACGATTGATGAGCCAATCAACTGTAAAATGCGAGGAAAACCGCACTTGTCAAAGAATGAAGGCCTTTTATGCATGCCGAAGACACCCGCCGTGTGTAGCTCGAGCCACGATGCAATGTAGTGCATCGGGAAGACCACGTGCAGTACCCCGGGCTCGTTGGCATCCGCTGCTCGGCTGAGGCCATGATATAGGTGCGCCAAGCCAGCGATCCCCACAGCCACCTTTATCCCGATGACCATTCGGTGGGCTGGGTAGAAGACGGAAGGCCGCATGCGATGAGAGTGCATTGGGATCGCGAACCAACTCAGCCACAGTCCGAGAAATCCTAAAAAGAAAGCCTCCTCATCCATTCCAGGGGCCGCAATTTCTGCAAAAGACATGGTTGGGGAGTTAGGAAGAAAAAAGTCCTTTTGGTCTATGTCTTTCGCTGGCAGGTTATCCAAACCTAAACCGAAAGGGTCATCCAAGGTAGCAAACTTGGCCGATCCCGATGAAATGATGCTTGGACGAAGGAAACGAGCAATGAAGTCCTCAAAGTTAACCCCCCGACTCCCGTGTTCGATAAAAAGGGACTCGTAGATGTTCAACACCTTGATCAGGCTCGGGAATTGGTGTTGAACGTTATTTTCCGGCGTGATCCCCCTTACCATCGGCCTAGCACCAAAGACGTACACATCTGTCGGGAGCAGCTCCTCGTAATGTTCTCCCATGACCGGTAGGCCAGATACCTCCGTAAATTCCTCCAAAGAGATGGACACTTCCCGATCCATAGCAAGGAAAGTGTGGGTGGGAATATTCCATTGCTCCAAGAAAGCCTTGAACCACCAAGTGGGGAGCGTGGGATAATGGAAGAGAGAGACGTAGACCGCGGTGTATAGTCCTAGTCTTACCAACTGCGACTTCTTCGTCGACAGGATGTACCGGGCCCACGGTAGATAGCCAATCGGGTGACGGGGAATCAAACCAAGGTTATATGATTGCCCCCAGGGCCGTGCTTCTCCCTGACAAATACGGCGTCCTAGGATATCCAAGACCATGGGACGCTGAACCGGAACCGCATCCATAGCGGGATGAAGAAAGCTGTTCGCGGTCCAGTCTATCATCTCCACGGCATACTGCACTGAAGGTGGGGTAGCGTAGTGAATTGCCGTGATGGGTTCTGACGGCACCGCGCAGGTGAAGCTCCGTCGGCCCATGATGATCTGATTGTACCACGACCCCCAAAGATGGAGACTATTGTATTCCGGGTCGTACTCCTTAATCATAGCCAGGACTTCACGGTCCAAGGGCGCCTCGGGAAACCCCACCTCTGAGCGGACGAACGGGAATGAAGTGTCTAAAGACATGATCGCTGCAAAAGAACAATTTAGCCGTTAGTGTTGTAATTCCGACGTTTGGCGTATAAAAAAAAGAGGAAAATACATTTATTAAATTAAATTAAAATTAATTAATTACACCACACAACAGTGCAGTGAGTAGGAGACCAAGGAGGGACCCACAAAATCTGGATGACAGTACGTCAGTTAATAGGACAATCTCATCATTGGATGAGATTGTCAGTTGGTCCCCAGGAAAACATTCCCATTAATAAAGAATCCCTAGAGACAAGGAGAAAATCTCCTCTTTCAGAGCAAAGCTCTGTCACAGAGTGACACTTGTCAAACTCTGGTCTCAGGGGAATAAGATTCCTTAAAAGAGCCTAGCTCTGTGATGATGATGAGAAAATTTATTTAAAACTCCTAAAGAGATTAAAATCTTTTGAAGGCTATTAGAAGTTCTTCGTTTTTAGATCAAAAATATCTATTTTTGGATCCATGAGCAAAGCTCTGCTCATGGGTTAAAACCCATGAACAAGATCTCTATAGATCTATGGATTCATGAGAGCAAAGCTCTGTTGGTGAAACCCCAAAGGGAATTTCTTTAGATCAAAAGATCTATAAGAGCAAAGCTCTTTTGATTAAGATTGATTTAAATTAATTTTACCTAAAAAGTGTTCTAACTGTGGAAATGAGTAAAGCTCTGAAGTTCTAAGTAAGAGCAAAGCTCTGAAATCAAAATCTAGAAAATGGTGAAGTTTTCTAAAGGGCCATAGGTCCTATTTATAAGGCGCTTGCGCCCCTTCAGCTTACCCCTTGATCCAACGGTCAGGGGCTTGCCACCGCTGCACTCACGTGCGCGCCACGTGAGCGCAACAGTGGGGGGGCATTTGTTTCCCCCAATCAGAGAAAAGCTCTGCTGGAAATTCAAAATTCAAATTTTGAAGCAACGCTTCAAATCCCGGGCGCAACGCGCCACGTGTCCGGCGCTGATACGTCAGCGCAGCGCCCAAGAAGGCGCGCCCAATCAGAGCAAAGCTCTATTTTAATGAAGCAACGCTTCAGCTGCGCAAGCACTGCGCTGCGCGACACGTGTCAGCGCAGATGCGCTAGCGCAGTTACGCTGCGCTCTGCGCTGCACGACACGTGTCACGCGCTGGGGCATCTGCGCCAAACATAATTAAATTTCTAAGAAATCTTTTCTGTTCTTGTTAAAACAAGAAGATTTTCTTCTGCAAAGCAGAAGCCCTTGGATCAAAGATCCAACGGTGGGGAAAATTCCCCAAATCACTCAGAGAAGGATCTCTTTAACAAATTTAACTAATTTATGGGCACTATAAAAAGGACCCTAGGCCTCAATTCAAAGCATGAAGATTTTTCTTAAAAAAAAAGGGTCAAGAGCTTCAAACAGAGAGAACTCTGAGAAAATTCCAAGAAAAAGGTAAAGAACCTTCATAAAATAGAAGAAATTTCTTCTAATAGATCATTGATCTAAAAACAAGATCAATGATCTTTACATAAAGAAAATAGTGCTTTGCACTTTTATGAACCTCTGGTTCTTTAAAACAAGAAGAAACAGAATAAACAAAAATAGTGCTTTGCACTTTTATGAACCTCTGGTTCTTGAAACAAAAAAGAAGAAAAATTTATTATTTTTCTTCGATCTAAATTTAGATCAAGAAATTAAACAGTGCTTTGCACTTCTGTTCTTGAAATCTAAAAGATTCTTAGTGCTCTGCTGTCACGCCCCGTTTCCCAAAATACGGAATACGAGGGGTAGACAAGGCCGGCCATGCTCCTACGGTCAAGGAAATGTCCTGCCGTAGTCACACTTCGGCTTCTAGTTTTTCATGGTAAACAGTAAATGATGCGCAGGTAATGAGAAATGCAGTAACTGAAAGAAACAATAATATAAACTGACCTGAAGTGGAACAAACGAATGTAACTCGGAATGGCAAGTCAAGAAGTCTGTGATGCACTCCTAGTTCTGGTCCAGGCTAAATCTTCTCCTCACACTGCGCATGCATACTCAGGTCGTCAGAGCGAAACAACAGCAATATAATATGTATAAAATCAAGTGACAGTTCTAACAGTGATAATAGGTATGTGAAGCAGTAAATAAATGACATCATGAATATGCATGTGCAGTAATCAATGCAGCGGAACAGTAAAGCAGTAGAACGATATGTCACGTATGTCAACACAGTATATAAGGAATATAAATGCCAGTATCCCTATCAGTCTCTAAGTCTCACTGCACAGGTCACTAAGCCTATCGTCAGTCCAAGTGTGAGAGTTAACCACTCGTGAGTGTCCTCCACCCAAGGGTAGAACCCAAGAGTAAGGGACCACGGGCCCAACATGTAACATGTATATCACGGTGTATATCACATACCCTGTAAATCTCCATATAACTCCCTAAATATATAAGCCAGCATGGGACTCCCGAGATTCTGTTGAATTCACACTTAGACTACCCCACACCCCGTGGTCTACATCAAACGCTAACCATAATCCTAAATACTAATCGATCCGTGACAAGTCTGCGCGAGAACTGGAGGCAGGACCTCCATCAAGCACGTCCCGACTAATACCTAAGATAAATGGCAGTGTCTGGTGCCTTATCTGTGACACCCGTGCAAGCGCTTCCATAAGTGTCCCATACCACTTATAGTCACACGTACACGCATCCCACAGACGTCGACAATGCATTAGAATAATAAGGTCCCTGATTGTGCACAAGTACGTATCACTTTCACTTAATCACGGATACACGAACATTGACGTACTTGCCACAATCATCACTAGAATCTAACACTGGGTAAATGCACGATATCACTAGGTTATCACTACAACGATATGGGTATGATAAGATGCGTGAACAGTATATAAGCACGATTAAGGTGTCACGAAAACAGTATTTTATCACTTGTACGATTTATCATGAAACGTACATATATAATTTAGCGAAACGATAAACAGGTAGTAATTAGTATGTTCAGCTGTCCATCCATCAAATTTGGTTTCAAGCCAATCGGGTTCCAGGATCATTAATTATAACCATTTCATGTTAAGCGTTAGAGGCCGGAAATCAGGTTTCAGAATCAGATGTCCGTTTCGCAACGCATTTTAACCCCAGTTGGGATCATATTTTAGCGATGCTACAGTTGGATAAATTCTACGGTTTTCAGTAAGGTTTTCAACGCAATAGATGGATCTTCAATCGCATCTGCACGTCGGAAGATATACAATGTTTAACACTAATATGTCGGTTCTGATTCTGTTGGGACTGTTATGCGTCCCGATCTTTTAAATTACAGAATAAATATCAAATGGTAACGAAACAGAATGAAATCGATTGCGTTGTCTAGCTAACAGATTTATATATAATGAACAGTGGAGTTCCGCAACCTACGAGTTAAGTAAATCCTGTGGTACCCATTACGGAACAGCAACTAATAACTGGAGTCGCTCTGGACTGCAATCCAGAGTCGCACTCCGATACGAATATCATCACAATTTAAGTACAGGAATATCAGGAAACCAGTATAGGGTTAAAGTTCATCGAGTCGGCTTCGATTTGAGCCCTCAAACGCACCATTCTAGTGTGTATATGATTTATGGTGAATTTAACGGTTTCAGGTGCAAGAAAATTCCAGTTTTACGGTTAAACTTGGGGGTAGTTGTTTTAGTCGTTAACTGTCATATTTTCCCGCGAAACTTGCACACGGTGTTCATCGCAGCAAGGGCCCAAGTAATTGATCCAGTTCCGTCAATCTAGAAAAGTATTTTCTTTGGGAACACGCGTCGAGCAGGTTATGGCATATAATTAGTTTAAACTGTAACATTTAATCTAGATACTTAACGGTTGTAACTTAGGTAAAAAAAATAGCATGTAAGCAAGTAAAGAACTTGCCTGGAGGTGCACGGCAGTGAGGTACAGTACGGGCACGCGACGAGCTAGTACCACGACGGTAACGGCTCCGGGTGAGGTGGGGGCTCGCAGCTTGGTGATCGGGCTCGGCTGTGAAGCTTGGGCCTTGCGCGTCAAGGGGTTCGACGATGGGTGATGATGACGATGGTGAGAGTGTTAGAGAGAGAGAGAGAGAGAGAGAGAGAGAGAGAAGTGAGAGAGAGAGAGAAAGTTAGAGAGTGAGAGAAAGAAACAGAGAGGGATAGAGTGATGGGGAGAGAGAGAGAGAGACAGAGTTAGAGACAGAGAGAGTGAGAGATAGCTGAGAGAGAGAGAGAGAGAGAGAGACCGAGTTAGAGTGAGTCTCGAGAAACACTGAGAGAGGGAGAAGAGTGCAGAGGGAAGAGATGCTGGGAAGGATGGCGACGACGACGACGATGTTGATGATGATGCTGCGGGGGGGTCGACGACGAGACGAGAAGCTCACCGGTCGTCGGCGCAGGGGATGTTGAGCTCGGGTGCAGGGGTTCGAGCTCGGCTGTGGGTTTGGGGTGCTGGGTGATGGTGGCAGAGAAGAGAGAGGGAAGGCGGTGAGGAGATGAGGGCGGTGACGAGGATTCGACGAGGTGGTCGGCGGTTTGGGGTGACGGCGACGTAGGAGGCGTGGGTGTGTCTCGAGAAAGAGAGAACATGGGTGGAAAGAAAGGAGAAAAGGAGAATGAGGAAGAGGGTGTGATGGAAGAGAGGTGCAAAGCGTTGGGGACGAAGCGGATGAAGAGAGGATGGGGTCGGTGATGGGTGCGTGGGTCGGGTGTGTAGCGAGAAGGGGAGGAAAATGAGAACGAGGGAGGGAGTGAGCGAGGAAGAGGGAGTAGTGGGTAGAGGAGAGCGGGTCGTGGGGGAAAAACGCGCGCGTCGTGGGTAACGCTCGCGCAAACGAGGGCGGAGGCGACGGGAGTGGCACAGGCGCGCGGGAAAAGCGGAGAAAGAGCCGTTGGGAGAAGATGCACAGTAGGAGCGGTCGGGTCGGGTCGCAGAAGCGGGCGTGGGTTGGAGGCTGAAGCGGGAGCGGGCCAAAGAAAAAAAAGAAATTCGTGAAGGATGTGGGCCGGGCTGAGTTTGGGCCAGGAATTTAGAGAAAAGAATTAATTGGGGAAAAGGGAGCGGGCCGGGCCACGAAATAATTTCCTCCAATAGAAGAAATTGAGGAGGTGGGCTCGGGCAGCGGGCTTAAGCTGTGGGCCAAGGAAGTTTAAAAGAAAACAAAATAAATAAAATAAGGGGGCCGGGCTATTTGGAGAGGGCTGGGCTGTTTGGAAAATAATTATAAGAATTGTAAGGAAATAAAGAAACGGGCCGGCTGGAATTGATTGAGGTATTTATTTTAGAAAAATGTGTGGGCTTAGGGTTTCAATATGGTTCGGGTTAGGATTTGGGTTTTATATTTAAAATTTTGATATTTAACTTGGCTAAAGAAATAATCAAAAACGAAATGAAGTTCTAGACCGGAATCGATGTTTATGTAAATGGGAAAAGAACATAAGGGATTGGAATTAGGGTTAGAGAAAAATAGCGGGGGAAAAGGATTGGAAGTTTAGGGTTTATTGGAGGTTCGAAAATAAATAAATAATTATAAATAAATTTTATAGGGAAAAAAGAAATACGGATGTAGGCGTATAAAAAAGGGCCGGGTGTTACATCATACCACCATTACAAAAATTTCGTCCTCGAAATTTAAAATAAACGATAAATAATACAATATAGACGAAAGCTATTATATTGCAACTAACACATCAGGTTTTATTTGAAATAGGCGGATGAAGAAATTTGAAGGTTTATATATGTGAGAACATCATACAAAATACAGGTTTAAACAAGAACAATTACAAAGATAACCTATGAGAATAGCAATAACAACAATAATGAACAAAGATATTCAAGACATACTCGAAAAGTCGAAACTCAATTATATGCATATGTAAGTATATCAAAAGTAGTACGTCAGAAATAAGTAGTATAAGGCACAAACATTAATAATAGTAACCATAGGCACAATACTCGAAAATAGAGTAACGACAAATAAATAGCGAAAATTAGTCGGTAGGTTAAAACATTTTAGGAAAACGTATCGATCAAATAATTTTAAATTTGCTTAGAAAATCCATGTAGTGAAAATAAGAAACATGAACAAAATGTGCGCGGTGTAAGGTTGCGCTACTGAAAGTGAGAATACTAATAGTGTACTTAAAATACATAAAACAGAGTAATCAATAACACACACTCTTTGATAACTTTAAAATAAAGAAAAACTAAATTTTGAATAATATTGTCCCTAAATATATTTGGGTAATAGAGAAATCACCAATATGAATAGGGCTAGCTAGGGTAGCGATTACAAGAAGGTGTGGCTCAATCAGGAGGTCGGAGCGGCGGCTTTAGGCTGAAGATCAAGGAGACTGGGATCGGGTCAGCACAGAAGGTAATGGTGAGCAACGAAAGGACTACAAGTCAAAAATGTGGGGGAGACTAACGATCGGTAAATCCTATGAATCAAGAATTTGAAAAGTTAATGAACTCGGTAATTCATAAGGAAGGTCCTCCTCCCAGAAGGATCTCAAACGGGGCACAGACGAGGGATGAAGGGTGGCTCATCCCAAGGATCAGGGTGCGGTATTTTCTAATCGAAATGGGGTGAAAACTATACAATGAATAAGGGTGGACAGTCAGGGAATTCAGCAGAAAAAATAGATATGGGCAATAAACAAGTATCAAGCAAACCAATAATCAAAAGGTTTACGAATTCAGAAGATTTATTTCATTCAAGAAAATTTGAAACAAGGCATTCTCAAAGACGAAAAGTGGCCCTAAACTATACACATTTTATTTGGCCAGAAAGACAACATCAAAAGAAATCCCGTCAGTCGCGGTTGTGGAGATTCAGTAAGTTGCGGTAGGCTCGCGCACTCAGGTAGGGACGTCCATTTCCATAGCGTCTCGCGGGGACCGCCAAAGGAAGTTCTTCCACGGCAGGGTCTTGATCTTCTGGTCCTTCATCCTCGGATAGAGCTTCTTCATCGAGGTCCGATCCCATGTGGTTTTCTTCTTCTGCATTCTCTTCCATGGGATTTTCCTCCACTGGGTTTTCTTCCATCGGTTCTTCCTCGGGGTCTTCCTCTATCAGGTTCTCTTCAAGTTCTTCTTCCTCTTCGTCGGAATCGCCTATCATATCAAACTCTGGGGCGGCTACTCCTTCGTCCTCTGGATCGTGGTTTCCGAAATTGACTTGGGGACCGTTGATCTCATCGTCAGAACTCATCGGTGCACGGTCTAAGGAAACGCAAGACTGTGCATCCTCGTCTAGATGTGGCGCTGCTCCAGGGTGGGCCATGGTCTGAAAAGAAAAGTCATGATTAGACAGTGGAATACATCAAGGAAAAAGCTCAGGGTACGAAGTATAGGAAAATATGCGGTTGAAGGAACTGAAAGATCAGAATTAAAATACTGTGATAATGAATAGAATTTGATATAGAGAAAGCATGAGAATGATACATACATCATGATTCAAATTTTATTGCATTCAGCCAAAAGTTCAACGGATACAAGATTTTAAACGGAAAGAAATATTCATAAAAGATAACAACATTATTACTGAAAGTCGATAACATGAAAAATTCTTCTTCGACTACTATAACGTTGCATTCTCGTCTCGTGAGTTGAATCCTGCGTTAGATCCGTCTTATAGTCGAAGTTCGAACTACGCGATAATCCTCACTTGGCAGAAGTGGGGAGTGTGGACGAGTTTCCTCCTTGTAGTTCTTTCCTTTCTGGGCAGCCGTTGATGAGGTGTTTGTTGGAACCGCATATCAGACATTTCCCTTGGGCGCGGCGACAATCCCTCTGAAGATGTCCTGGCCTCTTACAGTACCCACAGCAAGGGTTCTTCTGATGCTTCTGTTGACGCTTCATCTTCTTCTCCTTTCCTCGTCCAATAGGGATCCCTTTATGATAGGAGACTCCCGCTGGGGTCTGACTCACCTGTCTTTTCAGCCCTTCAGCTAATAAGTCGTTTGTTCGCTCCTGGGCTTCCTTTAAACCTTGCAGTACACTAAGGATCTCAACAGTCTGATTCTGAGGAGTGGAGATAGAGGAAGAGTCATTGGAAGACATGATCCTGAAACAATGATTTTAAGGATGATATAAGTCACAAGATATACGAGTCAAAACGTAATATGGATAGGACAAAGATTCAAGAATATTAGAGGTGATGAATCTATTACAAGTGAAGAATCAACTGTATGATTTTACGTAAACCATAGCGAATGGATGGCTGGACACACGATGTGAATATAGATCAAGAATATCAAGTTTACAACCTAGACTGAAGGGTGTCTTAGATTGCCAAACTATACACGGAAAACTGCAATCCCAAACGATGCAAAACCTGGGCTCTGATACCAACTAAACCATGTCACGCCCCGCTTCCCAAAATACGGAATACGAGGGGTAGACAAGGCCAGCCATGCTCCTACGGTCAAGGAAATGTCCTGCCGTAGTCACACTTCGGCTTCTAGTTTTTCATGGTAAACAGTAAATGATGCGCAGGTAATGAGAAATGCAGTAACTGAAAGAAACAATAATATAAACTGACCTGAAGTGGAACAAACGAATGTAACTCGGAATGGCAAGTCAAGAAGTCTGTGATGCACTTCTAGTTCTGGTCCAGGCTAAATCTTCTCCTCACACTGAGCATGCATACTCAGGTCGTCAGAGCGACACAATAGCAATATAATATGTATAAAATCAAGTGACAGTTCTAACAGTGATAATAGGTATGTGAAGCAGTAAATAAATGACATCATGAATATGCATGTGCAGTAATCAATGCAGCGGAACAGTAAAGCAGTATAACGATATGTCACGTATGTCAACACGGTATATAAGGAATATAAATGCCAGTATCCCTATCAGTCTCTAAGTCTCACTGCACAGGTCACTAAGCCTATCGTCAGTCCAAGTGTGAGAGTCAACCACTCGCGAGTGTCCTCCACCCAAGGGTAGAACCCAAGAGCAAGGGACCACGGGCCCAACATGTAACATGTATATCACGGTGTATATCACATACCCTGTAAATCTCCATATAACTCCCTAAATATATAAGCCGGCATGGGACTCCGAGATTCTGTTGAATTCACACTTAGACTACCCCACACCCCGTGGTCTACATCAAACGCTAACCATAATCCTAAATACTAATCGATCCGTGACAAGTCTGCGCGAGAACTGGAGGCAGGACCTCCATCAAGCACGTCCCGACTAATACCTAAGATAAATGGCAGTGTCTGGTGCCTTATCTGTGACACCCGTGCAAGCGCTTCCATAAGTGTCCCATACCACTTATAGTCACACGTACACGCATCCCACAGACGTCGACAATGCACTAGAATAATAAGGTCCCTGATTGTGCACAAGTACGTATCACTTTCACTTAATCACGGATACACGAACACTGACGTACTTGCCACAATCATCACTAGAATCTAACACTGGGTAAATGCACGATATCACTAGGTTATCACTACAACGATATGGGTATGATAAGATGCGTGAACAGTATATAAGCACGATTAAGGTGTCACGAAAACAATATTTTATCACTTGCACGATTTATCATGAAACGTACATATATAATTTAGCGAAATGATAAACAGGTAGTAATTAGTATGTTCAGCTGTCCATCCATCAAATTTGGTTTCAAGCCAATCGGGTTCCAGGATCATTAATTATAACCATTTCATTTTAAGCGTTCGCGGCCAGAAATCCGGTTTCAGAATCAGATGTCCGTTTCGCAACGCATTTTAACCCCAGTTGGGATCAGATTTTAGCGACGCTACAGTTGGATAAATTCTAGGGTTTTCAGAAAGGTTTTCAACGCAACAGACGGATCTTCAATCGCATCTGCACGTCGGAAGATATACAATGTTTAACACTAATATGTCGGTTCTGATTCTGTTGGGACTGTTATGCGTCCCGATCTTTTAAATTACAGAATAAATATCAAATGGTAACGAAACAGAATGAAATCGATTGCGTTGTCTAGATAACAGATTTATCTATAATGAACAGTGGAGTTCCGGAACTCACGAGTTAAGTAAATCCTGTGGTACCCATTACGGAACAGCAACTAATAACTGGTGTCGCTCTGGACTGCAGTCCAGAGTCGTACTCCGATACGAATATCATCACAATTTAAGTACAGGAATATCAGAAAACCAGTATAGGGTTAAAGTTCATCGAGTCGGCTTCGATTTGAGCCCTCAAACTCACCATTCTAGTGTGTATATGATTTATGGTGAATTTAACGGTTTTCAGGTGCAAGAAAATTCCAGTTTTACGGTTAAACTTGGGGGTAGTTGTTTTAGTCGTTAACTGTCATATTTTCCCGCGAAACTTGCACACGGTGTTCATCGCAGAAAGGGCCCAAGTAATTGATCCAGTTCCGTCAATCTAGAAAAGTATTTTCTTTGGGAACACGCGTCGAGCAGGTTATGGCATATAATTAGTTTAAACTGTAACCTTTAATCTAGATACTTAGCGGTTGTAACTTAGGTAAAAAAAAATAGCATGTAAGCAAGTAAAGAACTTGCCTGGAGGTGCACGGCAGCGAGGTACAGTACGGGCACGCGACGAGCTAGCACCACGACGGTAACGGCTCCGGGTGAGCTTGGGTCGGTTTTCGGCCAGTGGGGGCTCGCAGCTTGGTGATCGGGCTCGGCTGTGAAGCTTGGGCCTTGCGCGTCAAGGGGTTCGACGATGGGTGATGATGACGATGGTGAGAGTGTTAGAGAGAGAGAGAGAGAGAGAGAGAAAGTTAGAGAGTGAGAGAAAGAAACAGAGAGGGATAGAGTGATGGGGAGAGAGGGAGAGAGAGAGAGACAGAGTTAGAGACAAAGAGAGTGAGAGATAGCTGAGAGAGAGAGAGAGGGAGAGAGAGAGAGACAGAGTTAGAGTGAGTCTCAAGAAACACTGAGAGAGGGAGAAGAGTGCAGAGGGAAGAGATGCTGGGAAGGATGGCGACGACGACGACGATGTTGATGATGATGCTGCGGGGGGTCGACGACGAGATGAGAAGCTCACCGGTCGTCGGCGTAGGGGATGTCGAGCTCGGGTGCAGGGGTTCGAGCTCGGCTGTGGGTTTGGGGTGCTGGGTGATGGTGGCAGAGAAGAGAGAGGGAAGGCGGTGAGGAGATGAGGGCGGTGACGAGGATTCGACGAGGTGGTCGGCGGTGTGGGGTGACGGCGACGTAGGAGGCGTGGGTGTGTCTCGAGAAAGAGAGAACAGGGGTGGAAAGAAAGGAGAGAAGGAGAATGAGGAAGAGGGTGTGATGGAAGAGAGGTTCATAGCATTGGGGACGAGGCGGATGAAGAGAGGAGGGGGTCGGTGATGGGTGCGTGGGTCGGGTGTGTAGCGAGAAGGGGAGGAAAATGAGAACGAGGGAGGGAGTGAGCGAGGAAGAGGGAGTAGTGGGTAGAGGAGAGCGGGTCATGGGGGAAAAACGCGCGCGTCATGGGTAACGCTCGTGCGAGCGAGGGCGGAGGCGTCGAGAGTGGCACAGGCACGCGGGAAAAGCGGAGAAAGAGCCGTTGGGAGAAGATGCACAGTAGGAGCGGTCGGGTCGGGTCGCAGAAGCGGGCGTGGGTTGGAGGCTGAAGCGGGAGCGGGCCAAAGAAAAAAAAGAAATTCGTGAAGGATGTGGGCCGGGCTGAGATTGGGCCAGGAATTTAGAGAAAAGAATTAATTGGGGAAAAGGGAGCGGGCCGGGCCACGAAATAATTTCCTCCAATAGAAGAAATTGAGGAGGTGGGCTCGGGCAGCGGGCTTAAGCTGTGGGCCAAGGAAGTTTAAAAGAAAACAAAATAAATAAAATAAGGGGGCCGGGCTATTTGGAGAGGGCTGGGCTGTTTGGAAAATAATTATAAGAATTGTAAGGAAATAAAGAAACGGGCCGGCTGGAATTGATTGAGGTATTTATTTTAGAAAAATGTGTGGGCTTAGGGTTTCAATATGGTTCGGGTTAGGATTTGGGTTTTATATTTAAAATTTTGATATTTAACTTGGCTAAAGAAATAATCAAAAACGAAATGAAGTTCTAGACCGGAATCGATGTTTATGTAAATGGGAAAAGAACATAAGGGATTGGAATTAGGGTTAGAGAAAAATAGCGGGGGAAAAGGATTGGAAGTTTAGGGTTTATTGGAGGTTCGAAAATAAATAAATAATTATAAATAAATTTTATAGGGAAAAAAGAAATACGGATGTAGGCGTATAAAAAAAGGCCGGGTGTTACATCTGCACTTACAAACTGCGCCGTTGCGCTCTTAAGAGAGCGCCACGTGTCAGCTCTAGAACCACTTGCGCTAAGCGCTCTTGAAATATAGCTTTGCTCTCTGGAATTGGTGCAACTCACCAGAACGTGCCACGTGTCAGCAGCGCAACAGCGCAGCGCACTCGCGCAGCGCACTGCGCTATTGCGCTCACCAGAATGTGCCACGTGTCAACAGCGCAACAGCGCAGCGCACTCGCGTAGCGCACTGCGCTATTGCGCTTGCGCTCACCAGAGCGTGACACGTGTCACCACCATATGAGTTTGCGCTCATTACTTAGCGCAAAGCGCCTGACAAGCCACGTGGGGCACTGTCAGAGTATTTAATGCTCTGCATTATTAAAGAAAATGGACAGAGCCCAATTAAAAGGCCTAATAAGCCTAATAAAAGTGCTATGCATCTTAAAAGGGAGGCAAAGCCCAAATTAGATGCTCTGCATCATTCAGAAAAGGACAAAGCCCAACCAAAACAAGGATAATGCAGTGCATTACTAAAAAAAAGGGTAAAGCCCTAGCACAGGCTAAAGACAAAAAAAAAGTGTTGAAACTGGACTTAGCCCAATTTTGGCCATAAGTCCTTAAATTAAATTGACCGAGCAAGATTGCTCTCTTAAATCAATTTATCTCCGGTCCGAGGGTACATCTCCAAACTCCTCTGACATCTATCGTTGTAATCCTTCAACGACGTCAGAAAGGCGACGGGTCCCAACGACCACCCATTAATATTGGACCGAAACGTCCTTAAACTAATATTGGACCGAAACGTCCTTAAACTAATGTTGGACCGAAACGTCCTTAAACTAATATCGGACCGAGACGTCCCTAAACTAATATCGGACCACCACGTCCCTAAACTGGAACATGGACGACCACGTCTTTAAACTGGAATATGGACCACCACGTCCGTAAACTGGAATATGGACCACCACGTCCCTAAACTGGAGTACGGACCGAAACGTCCCTAAACTACCTATGGACCACTACGTCCCTAAACTGGAACAATAGAGCCTCCAAATGCTTTCTTACCAGATCTAAACGGTCCCGTTTAAGTTGATCTTACCCCCTAAACACGGCTAACGTATCCTTAAACATTCAAATGGACTATAAAATTCCAAATCAACCTGGGTTCCAGGGTACATCTCTAAACTCCTCTGACATCTGCCGTTGTAATCCTTCAACGACGTTAGAAAGGTGACGAGTCCCGATGGCCAGATATTAAATCGATCATCACATCAAGTTGATCTTAGTCCAAAACAAGACTAACGTATCCTTGACGAACGTTTAAGTTGATCTTAGTCGCAACGCGACTAATGCATCCTTAAACTAAAAACACCAAACCCAAATCTAAGTAAATACGGATTTGGACTAATCCACGTCCTACGGGCGACGGCATTACTCAGTCTCCGTATACAATCAACGGGCAACCACAAATAAAACAAATACACACGACACGAAGTGAAATTCTGGAGAAGGAGAAAGTTGTTACCGTGATGCGGTAGCGTAATTAACTGCAGGGGCTTGCGCCAGCAGGGAAGAGCGTCCCCACAATCAAAAAACCCTCACCCTGAGGGGGAATCTGACGAAGTCTGCTACATCGGCCGCATCCGTCTAAACCTCCGATACACGGTGCCATAAATCAACTTGGCATCTTCGGAGAGGTAGACGGATAAAACCATATAGCATCTGCCCTGAATCTCAGGCATAGACGCAACGTCTCCGCCGCCATTCGGAGGGGAACAATATTCAAGTCAGATTATTAATAAGACCCAGTCTGAGTCAGACAATTAGAAAAGAAATTGAAGTCCTGATTGTTTTGATGTTATCGGTAACCGCTGTACATTGGTGGCAGGATTTGTATCTTTTTCAAAGACGATTACCGTGTTGATAACACCGTTGTTAAGTTGTCTACCTTAAATAGGTAAGCACCCACTTCTCCGGTTCCCCGAAGCTCAAGAGATTGGTCCCGCTTAAACCTATATTTACTAGGGTCCTTATTGTAATTTATATAACTTGAGGGGGTTTTATGTAAAAATAATTTTGTATAGTTTTCAAAGTACAAATCAAATATTTAATTATCGTCTTTATGTACATAAAACAATTTAATGATCAAGATAAATATGTATACATGTTCTAATAACATGAAATGAGTCAAGTATATTATTCGAGTAACTGCCATAAACAATGCTGTAAAGAAATATTATGCACGACTAATTAATCAAGTCAAACGAATGCGGAATATAAACAGAAATATGACTCTAAGTGTTTTGCATGTGTGAGCTCTAGTCGCGCCTAAATATGACTACCGGTTTGGGAGATACATTCATTTTTGTTTTGTTACGCAGAACAGATCAGAATCTGTCCCGTACCGTTGCATATTTTTAAAACACAATTTGAGTTAATTTTCATCAGGTTTCAGGTTACAAAGATTATTATAAAATTGTAGGTATTTCGATTTACTTATCTAAAACACCAAGATTCACATGATTTGGAATTCTTAAACTCTAGTTATGATCATTTTAATATCAACGTTTAAAACAGAAATTCAGATTTCTGGACAGCAACTATATGTTATATTGCAAAGCATATATCGGGTTGTTTCATGCATTTCTAAGTAATGTAATATACAGAAAATTATAGCTTTATCATTTATGCATCTACACATCTAAATTTTGTCACGAACGGATATCGGGATTTCAAGTTATGTCCTATTTAAAAACAGTGTGCGAATCAGGACATATTCTGTCCAGATCCGTCGCTTAATATTGTAACGCAGTTTTCTTTATCTTACGTTGGTTTTAAGTAAAAAATTAAAACTAATAAAATATATATTATTCAATGTAGATATCTAAAACATCTTAGTTTACTCAATTTGGATATCGGTATACCAATTTATGTGTCTTAGAAGTTGACCAATAACTGTAGTTTTTTATTTTACGAACAGTGAATAAAAATAATATAATTCCTAAACCGTTAAGTGATTCGATCTTAAAATTTTACAGCATGCACAAAATAATATAATCTATCATATGAAAATTTCTTGAAATTTTAAGAAGTAAAAATTAATTTCTAAAAAAATATTTTAAATGTAATGGTATTGATATGTCATATGTGAGAAATGAGAAAATCATGGTATTTATTCGTAACTTTATTTTTTTTTACAAACTTTAAATACAATAATTTAAAATACAACAACTAACAATGCAATCCTAATTGGTTACTATGATATTTTAACATATGGATTGAGAGTAATGAATAAGACTTTACAAACTGTATATTTATGTATGTTTGTGTGTGTTCATTATTTATATATGTATCCACTTAATTAATTATTTAGGGACTATGATATGATAAAGAAAGTTTTTCACAGCAATATAACAAGAGAAAGATAGAGAGATAGAGATAGAGGGAGGGAAAGAGAGAAGGGACTTACATATATAAGCCGGTATTGTCACCGGTTTTGTCTATCCGCCGATAGTCTCGCGTTACTAGCGAGACCTTCTTGAAGACTTCTTCATGTTCTTCCTCTTGGACTCTAGGTGAAGAGAGAGAAATGAGAGATAGAAAAATGTGAGAAAGGAAAAGATAGAGGATGACAAATAAAGATGGTGTAATGGTGAATTATGTATAATAATATATGCATTCAACATGGGAATTAAAAGAGAAATGAAAGGTCACCATTCATTTTGGAAATGAAAGGTCTCATTTGTAAGTTATGAGAAGAATAAAAAATTGATAAAAAAAATTAATTGCAAGAATGGTGATTTGAACATGTGATCTATGGAATAACAATGCAAAGACTTAACTAATGAGCTATAAGGTTGTTCATACACATATTTAATAAGAATTAAATATATGATATTGCTTAAAAAGAAAGTGGGCTTTTGGGCTCATAGTTTTATTAAAGAAAATGAAAATGAAATTGGATTTGAGTTATGGGCGGGGTTAGGTCTTATGTTTAATTTGAAAAAAAATGTTAAAATTTAGTTTTAAAGAAATGTGTTTGGAAAAAATAGATAGAAGAATAAAATAATTTATTTATAAAAAATAAAATATACAGAAAATACTGAGAATAAATAAATACAATATTTTACTAAAGAAAGAAAACACGAAGGTACTGTAATACTAGGGTCGTTACAAAGGGTCTATACGTGCAAAACTCGTAAAAACCCCACTTCACATATAAAACAAACTGTCCAAGGGGGAAGACGACTCGACAATTGACACGTGGCGATGGCGACCCGGCCCGACTCGGCAGACTCGGGCTAGCGGCGCGGCCCACTTGGCCGCCAGCGCCGGCCGGACTGAGTCGGATCGCCGATCTTCCAACATGAAAGATGTGTCTTTTGGCTTCTTAACTTCCCTGTACACTTTTAATTTCCTGCACTCTAACAGAGCACTTAAAATCACAATAAATCCAATTTTTAATACAATTTAATACATTTTCTTCACACCCTTTCACCTATCCTAACCCTAGTGTTACCCTATAAATACAACCCCTAAACACACCCTCACCACTCACAATTCTGTCCAAAACTCTCAAGAAAACTCTCTAGAATTTTAGTGTGCAAGTGGAGTTAGCGAAGGGCGAAACTCCGACGAATTTACGACGGCGATACGAGGAGTTTCCGGCGACGAAACGACGCACCGGTAAATCCTACTTCCTCCTCTTCCTCTTCTCTAACCTAACAACAAGTAAGTCCCACCCTCCCTTGTCACGACCCGAAATTGGCACGTGACGGCCCTAATACTACGCAACGCCTCCAGACATAACGCAGTAAAAGAAAGCCAAAACCCAGAAATCTAAACCATAAAAATACGGAAAAGATAATAAAAATTTTCGAAACATTTGAAATCACAACCCAAATTCTTTAAAAGAGTCCACTTTTTCTTTAAAATTTTGGCAGCATCTCCTTTGTAAAACAAGCCTCCAAAAAGGGTACAGCATAATATAAAGTAAAGCATCCCAAACGGGAGCAAAATCCACGCCCATCGGCGGAAAACAACACCACAACAGATATACGACGCCGTAGCGAAGAAATAAGAGACAAAAGAAAGAAAACTGTATAAAAAGCAACAAATCCACAATAATATACAAAATCGTCCTCACCAAGTCTCTAAGTCACAACAAACTGGTAGTAGATGAGAGTACAAGATACAACGAATATACAATACAACCTCAGATAACCACAAAACCCACCTGGGCAAAACTGCACACTAACAGGCGAAGTGGTATCCGCAGCCAAAAGATGATAGATAGGTGAATAGCCAGCCTCGACTACTTTGGGGAAACACCTGCAATACCTATGGCACAACGGAGGTGAGTTGCCAACTCATGAATAGTAAATAACATATGCAGGTAATCGCAAGAATGTACGTACAGCATGAATCTAATATATGACAATTGCAGTAATAACAGGTCATATGAGTACGAAATAATGGAAAGTACACTAACAAGTACCACCAATATATAAAGCAATAATGATATGACAACAATATGCAATAATCATGCACTGGGGATATTAGAAAGTAAATGTGCAACACTCATGAAGGTACACTCACAGGTACTCCTAATACATGGAACAGTGCACAAGTATATAAAGATGAGGTATGGAGTGAAATATGTCATTTCCACGGAATCCTGATATCGTGGTAGGATCACAATCCAGCAAGACAAATCAAAATCCCAATTCCTCAAATCAACCCCCAAATTGGCTCTCATATCATCTAAGTGTCACATCTCATCAACTGCACAATATCAAGTATATCTCGCATATGTATCGAATGTACAACATTAAGTAGATTTCACATATCTAGTATGTACAATATCAGGTATATCTCACATATATCAAATGTACAACATCAAGTAGATCTCACATATCTAGTATGTACAATATCAGGTATATCTCACATATATCAAATGTACAACAGCAAGTGGATCTCACATATCTCGTATGTACAATATCAACATCCAATCCCAATGAATCTCTTATATCCCAAATCAAATCTCCAGCACAGTTCTAACATCCTAATATAATGTCATAATAAATATGATGAGGGCAATACACATATATTAGCGTCCCATTCCACTAATATTGGTGTAAGGGTATATATAACAGCGGCTCAATCCCCTGTTATATATACAAATGAATAATTAGAAATATCATGAAACCAATATGCCAAGCATCGACACAGAAATACTGATCCATCAGGTGCTGTCTCCATGACTGGCCCCCTGATATGTACGTATCATACGCTATCCCGAGAGCTCGAGTGCCTAGTTCTGACCCTCGCCTCTCGACGTATCCATACGCACATGACTCCCAACGGTATCCCCATGATAACCGCCGAGTCACTGGTAATGTCACCGGAAAGTATGGTTCCCCTAAGCCTCATCGCCTCCATCGCGACGCCGACTCACACTGCGACAACGTTCTTACTTCGGGGGTACCACCGGGCCCCACCATGTACCCTCATACGGCTCACGACGCCTCCTCGCATGGGGTATATATATCAGCACCGATAAATCTCATGGTGGATGCTATAATATCATATCAAGGAAACCGGGTTTTTCAATGTATGCATAATTTCATGAACTACCACGGTTCCCAAATCCAGAAAACATCATGAAAAATCCATATAACAATGCGATAATCCATGAATAAAGTATACGCAACATAAAAACTGTAATGAAAGCGTATAAAGGAAAAGCATAGCATTCACCATATATAAATGAACACATGAATGGTATAGCAGAAATATAGGTATCTACCTATATGATGATGTGATATACCTATCAGGTATAAGGAAAGTATGAAATGCAAGTACACCTGTAGCTATTTCCTTAGGTGTGTATGTACCTAACACTAATGGTACAAAACCCTATAGGTAAACAGGAACTAGCATATCAAAGTCTAAGTTATAAACGATAAGAAATATGTATCAAAGTCACAATGTCCCTAACCAGACAATATCATTTCTAAATATGGGTTGTGCATGACATGGCAACTATTGACGGTGTGTGTGGCATACAATCAGTGCTCTCGCAATCTGAGCCGTCAATAATAGTGCAGTGTCCTAAGGATACTAGTCCAAGCACAACTATCACTAAGCAGTAAGGTAGAGCGCAATTCTAAACATGACATAGAATATGCGACAAATGTAAATATTTCTAGCCCAGACGCATAACGCCATGCGGGCGATTCCCCTGTAGATGTTAAATCTACTCACCCACACTCCAAGCTAGATGAAGTCTACCACCTGTATCCCCCTGTGGCAGTGTCCGTAGTCCCCGTCTGCGAACCTGCAACATATAAACAACAAGCAACTATATATTAATAACAGTTACAAAACACGAACAAGCTACACCTAACCGACACAACAACACACAACCACCTCTTAAGTGTTCGTATCATGGCTAACGAGAGTAGCGACACGACGAAAACAACTTAAGAGCAAAACCACACAAACTGCACGACCCGTGTCGTATCACGTATCGCGCGGACACGAAACACTAGAAACTATCTAATTGATCCCAGATTTTGCCTACTGTGAAAACTAAACAAATAAACAAGACCAGAAGAACCCAAACCATAGAAGACACCTACAGACAAAAACCCAAACCCAAACCCCATAGGAAAGTCGGCGTCGCCGGCCCCTCCTCTTGACGTCGCTGGCCCTGGCCGGTGGCCTGGGTGTCGTCTCTCAGGTGGTGCTCCAGGGTCCCTAGTACAACACTACAACTTTGTTTAGTTTTTCTGTAACAATTCCGGATCAAAGCAGATCCTAGAAGTCACAAACCGATACAAAAATACGATATTTCGCAACAAAACCTAACTTAAACATTCTAAACTGAAACTAATTAGCTAAACTACACTAAAAACACATAAATAACAGTAAAAGAATTTTACCTAACCAAAAGAACAGCAAGAACTAAGCTCATGTGCACTCCAAGCATCCAAGAGAGAAAACATGAAGAAAATGGATTTTTTGTGAAAAATTGATGAAAGATGATGGATTTATGAATTTTTTATGAAGAAATGAGATAGAGAAATGCTCAAGGCAGTAGAGGGAAGGAGAGAGCTCGGCCAAGTGAGAGGGAGAGAGAAAACAAGGGAATTTCCTAGCAATTTCCATGCAATAAATGCATTCACACCAAAATTTCCACATTCATGCATCTTCTCTTCTATTCTTTTCTTTTCTCTTTAATCCTAGTCCACACACTCATAATAGATTATTATGTGGTTTAGTTTAACTTAAGAAAATTTAAGAAAAGTCGCAAAGAGAAGATTTCCAAAAATGTGCAAACCGGATTAAAATAACATTAAAATTGGGAAAAAATCAAATTGGACCAAAACGTCCCATATACTCCCAAAGTTTGCGCACCGGCTTTATTTTATCAAAACTAGGTGCTGGCAAGTCGATATGGCCGTTTGATCCCAATCGGTATAAAACTGAAAATACCGACGAATTTCACCCAAAAACAGAAACAAACACAAAACGATTTCTAGAACGTTACAATCTCCCCCCTTATAAAAATTCGTCCCCGAATTTAAAATTTTCACCAAGCATACCTTCAAAAAGAAGAGTACAAAACTCCCAAATCTCGCTCGCAGCTTCCCAAGTGATCACCTCACTAAACAACTACGTCCAAGAAAACTCTCCACAGATGGCAAGCCCCTTGACCGAAGTTTCTCCACCTGCCGAGCCACTAACACACATGGCTGCCGGTGAACGAAAAGATCGAGTCCAACTAAAGGTCTGTGCTGAATCATGTGAAAAAGTCATGAAGGTAATTGCAAAAATCAACACCATGAAAACGGGGTGAATAATCGATAATCTGAGCGAAAGTGCAAAACTAAAGGCAACGAAAACTAACTCGCTTAAAGGATCTCAAAAGGACCTAAAATTCTGGGATAAGCTTCCCAAAACTCAACATGTCATTCATCGGAAAGTCCGTAGGAATACATGATCTCTCACTGCGAACTCAAATCTGCAACCTACATGGTCGGCATATGACCTTTGTCTGCACTGGGCTACTCATCCTGACCTGAATCAACTGGATCATCTCCGAAGTATCTAGACTAGCTGATGTCCAACAATCCTACTACGCAGAGTCAGAAAAACAGACTGGTGATCGACACGACCTGACTAAACCTAAAGGTTGCCAATTGGAATGTCTCCTGATAACAGCTATCAAGAAGTATCCTAACAATGGCGAGTGACGATCCCAACTGCCGCAAACAATTAACACAAACGCACAACAAGACACAAACCTTGAAACGAAACCTGAAATTTCTCTTTACACTCCTGTCCACCCGTAACTATCTCACAAGTCACGTCAATGTTGGCGGAACCTGAATGAATATAGAGAGTTGACTGATGTGCTTGCTCTAGGATTTCACGTCTCTACCCGATAACATCAGGTACACAAACGCATTCCTAACTAAGCACAACCTTGTCACAATCACAGACTCCGAATCAAAAGCAAGAACTGATGCAGTTGCTAACTGAATCTTCAACTGCCGAAAACTCTGTACACATGCCTCGGTCCAAAGAAAAGAATCTCCTTTCAGGTCTGTCCAGACAACGGTGCAACAAAACTCTAGTAATCCTGCATGAAACGGCGGTAAAAACCTGCTAAGCCCAAAATCTGCGGATCTCCGTCCTGCACACAAGTCTGGGCCTAAGCTGTACGGTCTCGATCTCCCTCGGAACCATACGAAACCGTCTCCCGTAACTACAAGACCTAGGAGTCATCACAAACAAGCCTGAAGGAATACTCTGAGAATCTAGTAAACAGCTGGGGCTCTCCCAATGTCTGCAAAACAAATTCTCAAGTGTTGCTCCTGTTCCTCAAGACACAAAGAATAGACCAGAATGTCGTCAAAACACAACAATAACTGGTCGAGGAACGGCCTGAAGAAATCTGGTGCATCATATCAACAAATGCTGCTAGAGCATTGGCGAGTCCAAAGACACCACCAAAACACAAACTGCCCATAGCACGCACATAAACAGTATTCGGAATGCCACCACTCCGAACCCGCAACAATGATGACCTGATCCCCAAACAAACTTAGAAAAAGTATCGCACTCTGGAGCTGATCGAAGAAATCGTCAAAGCGAGCTAAATGATACCTAACCGCACCGTAAGCCGGTTCAATTGACGATCTATCAATCCACAACCGAAAACTATCGTCTTTCTCCTTGACGAACAGAAATAAGAGCTTCCAAAAGCGAAACGCTCGGACACACAAACCTCCCAACAAACAACTCTGCAGCAAATCCTTAAGCTCCCTGAATTTCGCTAGCTCTCCTGAAATATCGTCGGACAACTCTTGCACGATAAGTACCCGGTCCAACAAATCTACTGTGGCTCCGGTATCACGAATGAACGCCAAGAATCCTCGACATCTCCTCTAAAGCTGACTAGCGGAAAATGCTGAATTCAAGCTGTGAGAGGCGGCACAACTATCCACCTGCACAACAAGAACTGACTCACCGGGAAAACAAATCCTGATTGTTTCCACACGGTAGTCCACAGACGCCTAACACGTAGCTAACCAATCCATGCCCAGAAGAACGTCAAATCCAACATCTTTAGAAGGATCTAATGACGGCAAAATCTCCTCACCGATTGGCATACGACTGAAATACGTGTCGCGCAACAAAAGAATCGCTGACAGAAGTTAACACAACAAAACGGCTGATCTAGCTAACACGATCCTCGTCCCAACCATGGCACAAAGTGTGAAAAACCAACAAGTACATCAAAGAACAAGAACAAGGATACCTGACAAATCTGCACTGGACGCCCGTGCGTCCGGAAGAGTAGAAACAAACCCTCGTTTCTGCCTTCTACCCGGAACTGGCTGAAATCCTCCACTCTGCGGTATAGCAGTCTCGCGACTACGTGGCTCAGTACAAGCTCGAACCCGATGATCTAAACTCCCGCACCGATAACACCCGGAAGAAAACTGCTGACCATCCTGGGGATAAGAGCTAGACGACTGTCCTCGCCTCAAGCCTCTGCTGCTCCCATGACGTGCACGAAACCTGTCATGACGACTGAACCTCTGTCCCTGGACTGGCACACCTGTACGGGTCCCCCACTGTCCTGAAACTCGCAAAGTCTCTGGAATACGTGTCTCGTCGACTGGGGCTACATCCACTGGTGCTACGTAAGTGACAGACTGCTGCATGCTGATCCCAAGGAACAACTGAGTAACAAGGGTGACAACCTCCTGTCGCTGCGCTCGAATGGTATCAACCAATGATCTCATCGTCTGGCGCAAGTCCTGCATCTCTGTCACAAGCCTAGCGAGCTGATCTGTCGAAGGCTGATCCGTCTGCACCTGTGCAACAAGAGTGCCATCCTGGTCAGTGCTCGTCTCACCCGAGCTAACTCTGACCTCGGCCCTCGCTGTATCACTCTGAGTCCCCATAGTCATCGGTGGCAAGGCTATAAATAGAGATAGGATTCGATAAGGACAGGGAAATCGAATCACAAGGATATGAATCATCAAGGAAGGGATTTCAAGCAATTTGTACTTAGGCACATTAAGCGAAATATTGCATTGTGAGTATGCTGCAGACATACACACACTACGTTACTCCGCTTAGGTTACCTACTCCATCATACTAAGGTCATCCTAAACTTCGAAAGGTAAAACCGCGCTCTGATACCAACTTTGTCACGACCCGAAATTGGCACGTGACGGCCCTAATACTACGCAACGCCTCCAGACGTAACGCAGTAAAAGAAAGCCAAAACCCAGAAATCTAAACCATAAAAATACGGAAAAGATAATAAAAATTTTCGAAACATTTGAAATCACAACCCAAATTCTTTAAAAGAGTCCACTTTTTCTTTAAAATTTTGGCAGCACCTCCTTTGTAAAACAAGCCCCCAAAAAGGGTACAGCATAATATAAAGTAAAGCATCCCAAACGGGAGCAAAATCCACGCCCATCGGCGGAAAACAACACCACAACAGATATACGACGCCGTAGCGAAGAAATAAGAGACAAAAGAAAGGAAACTGTATAAAAAGCTACAAATTCACAATAATATACAAAATCGTCCTCACCAAGTCTCTAAGTCACAACAAACTGATAGTAGATGGAGAGTACAAGATACAACGAATATACAATACAACCTCAGATAACCACAAAACCCACCTGGGCAAAACTGCACACTAACAGGCGAAGTGGTATCCGCAGCCAAAAGATGATAGATAGGTGAATAGCCAGCCTCGACTACTTTGGGGAAACACCTGCAATACCTGTGGCACAACGGGGGTGAGTTGTCAACTCGTGAATATTAAATAACATATTCAGGTAAACGCAAGAATGTACGTACAACATGAATCTAATATATGACAATTGCAGTAATAACAGGTCATATGAGTACGAAATAAAGGAAAGTACACTAACAAGTACCACCAATATATAAAGCAATAATGATATGACAACAGTATGCAATAATCATGCACTGGGGATATGAGAAAGTAAATGTGCAACACTCATGAAGGTACACTCACAGGTACTCCTAATACATGGAACAGTGCACAAGTATATAAAGATGAGGTATGGAGTGAAATATGTCATTTCCACGGAATCCTGATATCGTGGTAGGATCACAATCCAGCAAGACAAAAATAAAATCCCAATTCCTCAAATCAGCCCCCAAATTGGCTCTCATATCATCTAAGTGTCACATCTCCTCAACTGCACAATATCAAGTATATCTCGCATATGTATCGAATGTACAACATTAAGTAGATTTCACATATCTAGTATGTACAATATCAGGTATATCTCACATATATCAAATGTACAACATCAAGTAGATCTCACATATCTAGTATGCATAATATCAGGTATATCTCACATATATCAAATGTACAACAGCAAGTGGATCTCACATATCTCGTATGTACAATATCAACATCCAATCCCAATGAATCTCTTATATCCCAAATCAAATCTCCAGCACAGTTCTAACATCCTAATATAATGTCATAATAAATATGATGAGGGCAATACACATATATTAGCGTCTCATTCCACTAATATTGGTGTAAGGGTATATATAACAGCGGCTCAATCCTCTGTTATATATACAAATGAATAATTAGAAATATCATGAAACCAATGTGCCAAGTATCGACACAGAAATACTGATCCATCAGGTGCTGTCTCCATGACTGGCCCCCTGATAAGTACGTATCATACGCTATCCCGAGAGCTCGAGTGCCTAGCTCTGACCCTCGCCTCTCGACGTATCCATTTGCACATGACTCCCAACGGTATCCCCATGATAACCGACGAGTCACTGGTAATGTCACCGGAAAGTATGGTTCCCCTAAGCCTCATCGCCTCCATCGCGACGTCGACTCACACTGCGACAACGTTCTTGCTTCGGGGTACCTCCGGGCCCCACCATGTACCCTCATACGGCTCACGACGCCTCCTCGCATGGGGTATATATATCAGCACCGATAAATCTCATGGTGGATGCTATAATATCATATCAAGGAAACCGGGTTTTTCAATGTATGCATAATTTCATGAACTACCACGGTTCCCAAATCCAGAAAACATCATGAAATATCCATATAACAATGCGATAATCCATGAATAAAGTATACGCAACATAAAAACTGTAATGAAAGCGTATAAAGGAAAAGCATAGCATTCACCAGATATAAATGAACACATGAATGATATAGCAGAAATATAGGTATCTACCTATATGATGATGTGATATACCTATCAGGTATAAGGAAAGTATGAAATGCAAGTACACCTGTAGCTATGTCCTTAGGTGTGTATGTACCTAACACTAATGGTACAAAACCCTATAGGTAAACAGGAACTAGCATATCAAAGTCTAAGTTATAAACGATAAGAAATATGTATCAAAGTCACAATGTCCCTAACCAGACAATATCATTTCTAAATATAGGTTGTGCATGACATGGCAACTATTGACGGTGTGTGTGGCATACAATCAGTGCTCTCGCAATCTGAGCCGTCAATAATAGTGCAGTGTCCTAAGGATACTAGTCCAAGCACAACTATCACTAAGCAGTAAGGTAGAGCGCAATTCTAAACATGACATAGAATATACGACAAATGTAAATATTTCTAGCCCAGACGCATAACGCCATGCGGGCGATTCCCCTGTAGATGTTAAATCTACTCACCCACACTCCAAGCGAGATGAAGTCTACCACCTGTATCCCCCTGTGGCAGTGTCCGTAGTCCCCATCTGCGAAACTGCAACATATAAACAACAAGCAACTATATATTAATAACAGTTACAAAACACGAACAAGCTACACCTAACCGACACAACAACACACAACCACCTCTTAAGTGTTCGTATCGTGGCTAACGAGAGTAGCGACACGACGAAAACAACTTAAGAGCAAAACCACACAAACTGCACGACCCGTGTCGTATCACGTATCGCGCGGACACGAAACACTAGAAACTACCTAATTGATCCCAGATTTTGCCTACTGTGAAAACTAAACAAACAAACAAGACCAGAAGAACCCAAACCATAGCAGACACCTACAGACAAAAACCCAAACCCAAACCCCATAGGAAAGTCGGCGTCGCCGGCCCCTCCTCTTGACGTCGCCGGCCCTGGCCGGTGGCCTGGGTGTCGTCTCTCAGGTGGTGCTCCAGGGTCCCTAGTACAACACTACAACTTTGTTTAGTTTTTCAGTAACAATTCCGGATCAAAGCAGATCCTAGAAATCACAAACCGATACAAAAATACGATATTTCGCAACAAAACCTAACTTAAACATTCTAAACTGAAACTAATTAGCTAAACTACACTAAAAACACATAAATAACAGTAAAAGAATTTTACCTAACCAAAAGAACAGCAAGAACCAAGCTCATGTGCACTCCAAGCATCCAAGAGAGAAAACATGAAGAAAATGGAATTTTTGTGAAAAAATGATGAAAGATGATGGATTTGTGAATGTTTTATGAAGAAATGAGATAGAGAAATGCTCAAGGCAGTAGAGGGAAGGAGATAGCTCGGCCAAGTGAGAGGGAGAGAGAAAACAAGGGAATTTCCTAGCAATTTCCATGCAATAAATGCATTCACACCAAAATTCCACATTCATGCATCTTCTATTCTATTCTTTTCTTTTCTTTTCTTTTCTCTTTAATCCTAGTCCACACACTCATAATAGATTATTATGTGGTTTAGTTTAACTTAAGAAAATTTAAGAAAAGTCGCAAAGAGAAGATTTCCAAAAATGTGCAAACCGGATTAAAATAACATTAAAATTGGGAAAAATTCAAATTGGCCCAAAACGTCCCATATACTCCCAAAGTTTGCGCACCAGCTTTATTTTATCAAAACTAGGTGCTGGCAAGTCGATATGGCAGTTTGATCCCAATCGTTATAAAACTGATAATACCGACGAATTTCACCCAAAAACAGAAACAAACACAAAACGATTTCTAGAACGTTACATCTCTCTTCCCTTTACTATTCTAAAAATTTGAAAAACTAAAACCAGACGGAAGTGGAGTTAATCCGACTTTCGATTCGGTTTTTCTTAAAAAGTTCAATTTTCCTCAAATACAACCATACCAAACTCTTACATCTTGACTATTAACAATTAACAAAACATCATGAACAAGTTCCATATCAAAATACTTCATATTGCAATTTTTATCGTACTTTTTTAGTAAAATACCATGTAGTTTAGTATCGACTTTAAAACAACATTAATTCTTGCTATACCTTTAAATAGATCACGAGGTAATGACCCACCTCCTCAAAACACTCATATTCAACATAACACGATGCCTTTAGGGAGCATAGAATACGGGAATACGAATTTACACTTAACTACCTTTAACTTATAAAAACCAGTTTCACAAGATTTTGTATTTTAAATAAGTCTTTATAAAGCGCCGCTACAACCCATTCGGGGAACCCATTTGGGATGGTACGGATTATCGCACATCTTTACGCTTAGTAGTGCGAGATGCAGATCTCCGCAAGGAGCATTCGGTATCGAAAGATTTAAAAATACAAATATTTTAAGAAAATAAGATTTCTAGAAAAATAATAAATTAAATTATTTTTTATAAATATATGTATGTATGTATGTATGTATCATCAAAATATTTATTTTTGATATAGTATAAATATTCCAACTTTTCTAAATAAAAAAGAACCACTTTACATGAAAATACTATGCAATTCCATACAAATTCAATATTTTACAATTAAATACAATACATTACGAAATTAGGTTATTTTCACTAGAAATGTCACATATATAAAATCTACATCTATGACAACTCTAAAGACGATAATTAAATAGTTGGGATGCATTTTGAAAATTATATAAAAGTATTTTACATAAAACCCCCTCAAGTTCTATAAATTAACCTAAGGACCCTAGTAAACATAGGTTTAAGCGGGACCAATCTCTTGAGCCTCAGGGAGCCGGAGAAGTGGGTGCTTGCCTATTTAAGGTAGACAACATAATAAACGGTGTTATCAACATGGTATTCATCTTTGAAAAAGACACAAATCCTGCCGCCTATGTGCAGCGGTTATCGATAACATCAAAACCTAATTCAGAATTCAATTTCTTTTCTAATTATTCTGACTCAAACCGAGTCTCATTATAAATAATCTGACTTGAATGTAATTCAAGTACAATCTACAATATAACAATTCCATGAATCCATATATTCAATCTATTCAATCTATATTGACTGAACCGAACCATGGATATACTTCCATTTACATGATTCTCCAGTTACATCTATGATTTTCCAGTTACATCCATTTTCTGATATCATGGTTTCGGCAAGTCATCCAATTGTAAAATCTATATTACAAGACAATACAAGTTGCAATACAATACAAACAATACAAACAATACAAACAATACTTCACGGGGTTTAAAGGGTAGATTGGTACGGAAAGTGTTAGAAGTGGCACGAGACTGCAAGCTTTAAGACACCTAACCTGAATACAATCACCGTTGTTCCGGGCATTCTAATGGAGCCATGTACTACATTTGCTTTTAGTCTCTGGCATATAGAGACTCCTCTCGTATACACTGGCATCCTTCTGTACTAAGCTACAAACAACAGCGTTAACATTAAATACAACTTTAAAAGTTACACTCTCTCTGTCTATTCTACTTCTCCCTTATGTTTGGGACTTACCAAGCGATTGTTGGCTGGCAACATTCCTTCTTTTTCTTCTTTGGAATGTTGTCAGGTGATTCAGACCTTCCAGAGATCGAGCCCAGCGCCGAAGACTTGGACCAGTTTACTGAAGATCCCGAGCTGTAGTTTCACTTGTACATTTCCTTTACATTCTATATTTTCCATTTATGTTATGCCACTGTTTAGGCATTGCTTTCATTCAGATGTATTTACTTCCATGCATTGTACAAAAGAATGTTAATAAATAAAATTGATATTTCATTACATTATATCTTGTGTACATTTCTTTTATATTGCTTAGTTACGCTTAGTGTATTTACTTCTGAGTAAATACGTAGCGGTCTCGTCCCATCCTCTTCGCCGTACACCGTGAAGCGGGGCGTAACAGGTTTTGTTGGTGGCCCATTCTGGTCAGAGCTGTATGGAACACTGTTCATATCAGAATTTTACATTATTATATTCCCCGTTCTTAATCATATTGCAAATAAATAGGTGCTTTTGATCCATGTCTGCTAAATAGTTGCAGGTTACAGGTTCTCGGAACAATACAGTGAAAATGATGAAAAAACACTACAAAAGTGAGACTATGACCAACAAATAGAAGAATCTTTATGATGTCGCCTACAGTTTAAGGAACAAATGAAGATCAATGAATAGTTCGATTGCACAACGTACTGTGGAAATCTGGAAGAAAATAGAAGATATTCTGAGAAACTAAGTGAAGAAACCAGAAGTAAAATGCAACATGAAGCAGCCCTGAAGATTTGAGACAGAGACCACATCAAATGGCCGCGGAACTGCGGCCAAACCAGGCTTATGGTCACGGATCCGCGGCCGTGCATCGCACGTGTCAGTGCGTGTCGGTGGAGTCGGTGCATTGACCCGATTTTCTCAGGGTAGTTTTGTAATTTTAGATATGGATCAGATGTAAACCCTAGGGTTTCTATTATCTATAAATAAGAAGTCTACAGCTCTTTTTGGACCATGCCTCTTTTAATTTCTAGAATTTTAAATTTTCATTCCATTGTAATTGTCAAAGAGAGCATCAATAAAAGTAAGTCTTTTTTTTATCTTGAATTTCTTATTTGCAATTTTATTTCTCTGCAAATTTTTATCTGCCGCAGTTATTTCCCGCAAGTTAATTAGGCTATTAAAATCACAAAAAAAATGAATTCCATTGTTAATTCCCTAATGAGTGAGTAGTTCCTCACTTGTTAGGGTTAAGTTTAGGGAAGGTTTGAGAGATGAAAATCTCTCACTCCTTTCTTGCCCATTCAATATTTTAAAGTAGGGCTCTATGCAAACCAAACACACCCGCTCACTACGGCACCCTATCCCACGAGGTAGAGATGATTCCCTAGTTAAGACCGGTTGTGGTTGATTTCCATAGAGGTTAGGGCTAAGAGTTAAGAAATGACGGACAAGGATTAAAGGGAAGAAACTAGTTTCTTTCTGGTCGTGCTAATCCCCTTTGTTAACTATTACCTTAACACCTAAAGTTCTTAATTAGGGCAAAGAAAACGGTGAGAAGAATTGACTTTCTAAACTAACCTAATTCTAACCCTAGCAAGGTTTTAATCCAAATCAAATTCAACCTCAGTTTTTATAGAAAATCAAAACCTACCACAAATAGGAATTGACTCGTTAGAACAACTAGAAAATACACGTTTTCCCTGTGGACCGACCCGTACTCAACCGGCTAGCTACCAAGCGACATCGTTCTTGATTGCGGTATTTTATTCTTTGATTTCAAAAGCGCACGCACGCAAAACCTCGCTCAATCAAATGGCGCCGTTGCCGGGGATAACGGTAGTTATTTTTTTTTTGTAATTTCGGGTTAATTAAAAATTAAAAAATCATAAAAACTGAAAAAAAATATAAAAATTATCATCTTGTTATTTTTTGAAGGGTTTTCGTGCGAATTGTGCAGGATCGGAAAGACGAACAGATTCAGATCTGGAAAAATCCAGCGAACAAAACAGCAAATAGCAGATCTGAACAAACAGAGGAGAACCACAACAGACAACAGAAGAAGTTTGGAGGCCTGAGTCAACTCTTCAACCGCGGAACCGCCGCAATATTGTGCATCCGACCCTGGATCCGCCGCGCCTTGCTGACGTCAGCCCTCTGAATTTCGCTGTAAGCATTATTTTCCTCTCTTTTGTCCTCTGGAATCCTCTAAATAAAATTTTTCTGCAGGGTTCTTTGCGCAAAACTTCTTCCCCTTCTCCAATAACTTGATTTTGTGCAGGATTCTTTACGCGACAAATAAAAGAAATTTTTTTGGCAAGTGTTTTGGATTTTTGTGTGTCTACTGCTTTGCATTTTTAAAACGGACTTTTAAGGAGCTATAACACCAATCCAGATTGGGTGGGGATTTCATTACCCTTCCTAGGACCCCAAAAATCACAAAAAGCATTTTGCATCAACCTTCGAGTTAACTAAAAAATATTAGACTCAGCCAATAAGGATTGTCGTGATCATTAGGACAAAGGAAATGCTGTAGGTATCGGTCGTTTATCTAAACCTGAATTTGTGGTGCCTAGGCTAGACAAGTGGGAAATGTAATTTTGAAAGGCCCGTCTCACGGTGATTCGTGAGCGGATCCCTCTTTTCTTTACTTGTGCTTACCTGACCACAATTGGCGGTGAAGAGGCGATTTGAGGATCTCACAACTTGCCCTTTGGAACAGTTAGGAGCAGTCTAGTTGACTTAGAAGACCCTAGCTCTAGCTTTGATTGTGCATATTATGATTGCTTGAAAGTGTGTCTAAGCTCCTTATAAAAATCTTTTTGCAAAAAAAAAAACTCATAAAAAAACACAAAACAATTTTTTTTTTAACAAATACTTGCTATTTTGTCGCTAGAAATCCAATGCACCCCACTTTCACTTATTGACGTTTTCTTACTCCCACCTTCTGTTTTTACTTTTTGACTACACTACACCTCATTAGTGTATGTCCAGATGGACTAGGGACACTAGCGCCTGTTTAGTCCGTGTCTCGTTAGTGCCTACTGACGACGCTTTCGACTCCGAAGTTGAAATTCCCTCCACTTCTTTACCTTCATCTTCAAATTCATCATCTTCTAAGGAGATGTCGGGATTCAATCCTAACAACCCCTTACCTACGGGACTGATTCCACCTCCACTGGGTGCGAATAACCCACCACACCCTCCTGTCGAAGCGCCCCAACGAATCGCGCTCCAGGATCTTTTCTATCCCATCCGCATCGCACTTCCCACTTGTCTTTCACTTCCACCGGCTAATAGGGATAACTTTGAAATTAAACCCTACTTCATCAATATGTTGCCCAAATTTCACGGGCTGGAATCCGAAGATGCCTACATCTTCATTAACAAATTCCAGAATGTTTGCGCAATGATGAAGACCACACAATTTTTTGATGATGCTATAAGGCTACGTGTCATTCCATTCACTTTATGTGACCTAGCTGAAAAATGGTTATATAGCACAGCATCACACTCCATAAAAAATTGGGAAGAGTTTGTTAAGGCTTTTCTAAAAAAGTTTTACCTACACCACAAGACCGCGAGAATTCGCAATGAAATTATTCAATTTTCCTAGCTTCCTTCCGAACCTTTTTGGAAGTGTTTCGAAAGATTTAAGGACGTTCTTGTTCAGTGCCCTCACCACGGTATCGAGACTTGGCAACTTTGCCAAACTTTATACGAAGGACTGAAACCAGCAACTAAGCAGTTGTTGGAAACCATTTGTCAAGGTCACTTTCTTATAAAATCGAGTGAGGAAGCTTGGCAATTTCTCGACGATCTTGATGAACAAACACTTCAGTGGGAAAGCACTAAGACCACTTCATCTACTTCATCAGGTCAGTCTAGGGCAGGCATACATCAACTTGATATGTCGATTGCAATGAAGGCCGGAATGGCTGCACTCACGAAAAAACTAGAAGCAATTGAGAGCAAATTCTTACCGCCTTCTCCTGTCCCAGCTTTACCCCTACGCACTGTTTACGCTTGTTGTTCGGATCCGTCTCATCTAATCGAAGAGTGTCCTTATAACCCACCTGTTCAAGGACAAGATCAAGTCAATGCTGCCTTTCAGCAAAGACAAAGAAATGATCCATACACTTCAACTTACAATCCTGGTTGGAGGTGCCACCCAAACTTTTCTTGGAACCAAAATCAACAACAATTCCAAGGCAATAACAATTGTCAAAGGCCTCCTCCACAATAACAAACCCCTCAACAAACTCAATATCAGCAACCTTTCCAACCCTAACCTTACCAAAACCAAATGAACAATTTTGTACCAAACAATTCTTATCCTCAAAACAATTTTGTTCAGCCGAATAACGATAAGGTTTCCTCACTAGAACGAAGTCTGGATGCATTTTTAAAATAATCTACGCAATCCTGAGCCAGCATCCAATCGTCTATTCAGTCTTTGGTGCAACACACTGCTTCACATGATCAGAGTATCAAAACAATTGAAGCCCAAATTGCACAACTGAATGCTGCGTTAAGCGAACGAGAAAAGGGTAAACTTCCATCTCAACCACTGCCAAATCCCGATCACACACAAAATACATATGTTGCTCATGAACAACAAAATCATAATGTGAGTGCCGTGACTACATTGAGATCTGGAAAGATATTGCACAACAACGTTGGTAATAATGATGACACCCCGGCCGCCGCTTCTTCGTCTTCTTCAGAGCCTGTTCTTCATTCTTCACAAGGCTCTACTTCTTCTAATTCGAACGGACCCACATCTCACTCCACGAAAACACCAACACTGGGATCCGTTCCAACTCCGCAATCTACTCCACAAATATTGGACTCAACAAATTTTCAAAATATTCCATTTCCAAACAGGTTGAGATCCAATAAACCTACTCTACAAATGGAGAAGATTGTGGAGTTATTCAAACAGGTTAGCATTAACATACCTCTCTTGGATGCAATCCAACAAGTCCCTTCTTACGCTAAAATCTTAAAGGACTTATGCACCAAGAAGAGGAAATCACAGGTACCTAAGAAAGTTTTCTTGGCTAGTGCGGTAAGTGATGCTCTTACCCAACCTTTACCCCAAAAACATAAGGACCCTGGCTGTCCTACAATTTCAATAACAATTGGGGATAAGAACATCAATCGTGCACTTTTAGATCTTGGTGCCAGTGTTAATTTGCTTCCCTATTCAGTATATGAACAATTAGGCGTTGGAGAGCTTAAACCCACACATTGTACTCTACAAATGGCCGACCGATCCATCACCCATCCTAAGGGTGAGTTAGAGGATGTGTTGATCAAAGTAGGGGACTTCATTTTCCCCATTGATTTCATTGTTTTGGACACACAGCCTGTAGCTAACCCCCGGAGACAAATTCCGGTGATACTCGGTCGACCATTCCTTGCGACTTCTAATGCGGTGATCAATTGTCGAAATGGTTCGATGAACCTATCTTTTGGAAATATGACAATTGAACTCAACATTTTTAAGTTGGGGAATCAGCCCTCCGAGCCTAATGCTAGTATACTTGATGTTTTCTCGATCCAAGAGATCACGCAGGAGGACTGTGAGCTCGAAAAATTTCTGTTCGATCACAGCAGTTTTGACGCCACTAGTGCGTTCCTCCTTGAATCTGACACAGTTTTACACCCGATAACGATTACGAGTGTTTCACTTTTTTGGACGATTTTGAAGACTCACCACCCGAGTTTGAGTCCTTTGAATTTTCGGATGAGTTAGCTGAACCATCCGACTCGGTTGCTTATACTCGCTTCGAACCATTGTTGGAATCCTTCGAGTTCGAGACAGTTTCACCAATTTTACCTTCAATTGTTTCACCTCCAAAACTTGAACTCAAGCTGTTGCCGTCTCACCTTAAATACGCGTACTTAGGTGAGAATGAGACCCTTCCTGTTATCATCTCGGCATCTCTAGCTCTCGAGCAAAAGAAAGCCCTTTTAATGGTCTTACAAAATAATCGGCAAGCTTTTGGTTGGACTATGGCGGACATCAAGGGGATTAGTCCCCTCATAGTTGAACATCATATACATATGATGGATGATGCCAAGCCAGTAAGGGATCCACAGAGACGCCTCAACCCCATAATGAAGGAGGCTGTTAAAAAGGAGATTGTAAAATGTCTTGATAATGGTATCATTTACCCTATCTCTGATAGCCAGTGAGTTGATAGATTAGCACAATCGTTTTTTACACATCGGTCATTACAAATAGTGCTAATTTATACACTCCATCTCCACCCTCAAGTTCGTATTCAACTTCTTTCTCCCACTTTCTCGGGTTCTTCTTCTATTCTTCCTATAATTTCAGTGAGTGTTGATGAATCACAAGCCGATAATTCAAGTTTGATCATTCTAGAATGCCAACTTGATTTGGATAATTTTGAAAATGAGGTAGATGAGTTTTTCAAGTCTCCTACCTGCATAATTTTTGACAAATCAAGTATGATAAATTCTGGCACAAAACTTGCTGACAGCAAAATGTTCAATTACATCGATGAGAGTTTTGAAGAACTTTTTGCTGACAAACTTGCATTCCTAAACAACATGGATTTTGTGATTAATCAACCTCCACCTATAGAAGTTGAACCACCACCCTTTCTTCTTATAAAATACGAGAATGCCAATATTCCACTCATTTCTGATCATTCACATTCTCGTTTTTATTTATCATCACCTCTTATTTCCTCACATTCACGTTCACGCAAACCCTTTCCATACCACCACTTATCTCTTCCCCACTTCTTCTTGGCTCTATATAACATGTTCTTCCACCGACCTATATTTTACATTGATAAATTCTTCGAATGGTTGGTGTTAACTTTTGGTCTTTGCAGAGCTTGGTATTGACCGATAACTTTGACCCCCCTCTTTAAAAAGTGGCGAGTCAAAAATAAGTTTGGGGGAGATTTTCACAATCATATTTTACGCCCCCGTTAATAAATTTTTCCTCCCAAGTTTACAAGTTTATGAGATTTTAAAAATGGCAACAGTAGAAACAATGTTTCACTTAAGTTTGGGGGGAACCTTTTTGTGTATATATATTTTGTTTTCTTTTTCTGTTAATAATAAAAATAATTTTAAAAAAAAAAAAACCAAACAAGGGAGTGCCGACAATTTTGACTCTCTTGGTATAGCCTGACAGTGAAGACACTATAAAGTTTAAGTTCGGGGGTGTGCTCGGTAAGGTTTCTTTCTTCGCATTCATATGTATATTTTTGCATTTGCATACTTATTTTAAAACCCATAAAAATTGAAAAATTTTAAAAATTATAAAAATTGAAAAATTCAATTTTGGACATAATTGACTTAAGTTTGACAAGACGGTTAACTAGCTAAAAGAAAAAACTAGATCCTAAACTTAGTAAATTAAAAACCCTAAAAATAACCTTTCTTAAAATTTAACGGTAGAAAATATATGTCCTTGTAGTTTACTTAGAAATAAGCAATGTTTGAGTTCACTTCTTGGGCTAAGTCAAAATAAGGGAAGAGTATTGAAATTTTTATTTGAAGTGTAAGTCTGAAAAATAATTCTGAACCTTAAGGTCTAAATTCTGAAAATATATACCCTACAATTTGCACAAACATGCACCTTGAAGCTTGGAATAGTAGAGGATACCTTGAAATGCTCTTGTCTAAAATCCTTAGTATGAAGGAAAATAAAATTATAAGTGTGAATAAAGAGATATAAAAAAATGAACACTGGTTTTGTAATTACTTAAGGCTACGTAAAATAAAAAATATATAGCGAGGGTGCTTTATCACCTAGTGCCTTAGACCAACTGGTTTGGGAGTCACTGCTAAAGCCTTAGGTATTACAAGACGAGGAATTACGCCTTAATGCGCGAACACATTTTGTAATCAGTCGTTAGTATCTCAAGAATTATTAACGGTCGCATGAAGAATGTGTGAGCAATTTTATCTAAAAATTCACCAACTAAAAGTACTTTGGATGATGGACAAGAGTATAATAGCTTGAATTGAATTTCCAAGTGTAGGGGTGATATACACACACACATAGGGGTATATGATTGGGGTTTGGATGAGAGATAGGAATGAAAAATAGGACTTATATCTTCAGTAGAGATGATAAAAATTCCTAAGTTGAGATGAAACCTTAGAAGGAAAACTCAAAAGATGCTAAAAACTAAATAAATTTACAGAATATATACGATCTTAAGTTAAATGATAAGTGAGTGTGAAAAATATGGGTTGATAATTTTTGAGTTGAAGATAATAGAATTTCTTGCTAGAACACCGAATTGAAAAATGAAAATCAATAGGCCAAATTGATCGGATTTTGTGGGTAGTATCTGCTAAAAACCCTCAAGAGACAACACTACTCCTACTAGGGACACCTAGAGGTTTAACGGCTTATTGCACGAGCTCAGTGCAATCGTGTTTCCCTGCGAAAGTGAGGTTAGGTTTTTTCAAGAAAAAAATTAGTTTTGCTCGGGACGAGCAAAAGATAAGTTTGGGGGTTTTTGTTTATATCAGAATTTTGCATTATTATATTCCCCATTCTTAATCATATTGCAAATAAATAGGTGCTTTTGATCCATATCTGCTAAATAGTTGCATGTTACAGGTTCTCAGAACAATACAGTGAAAATGATGAAAAAACGCTACAAAAATGAGACTACGACCAACAAATAGAAGAATCTTTATGATGCCGCGTACAGTTTAATGAACAAATGAAGATCAATGAACAGTTCGATTGCACAACGTACTACGGCATCACAAGATTCAAGACTTCAACACGAAGCGAACGGTAAAAGTCCATAACATTCTGCACTGTGGAAATCTGGAAGAAAATAGAAGATATTCTGAGAAACCAAGTGAAGAAACCAGAAGTAAAATGCAACATGAAGCAGCCCTGAAGATTTGAGACAGAGACCACATCAAACGGCCGCGGAACCGCGGCCAAACCAGGCTTATGGCCACTGATCCGCGGCCGTGCATCGCACGTGTCGGTGCGTGTCGGTGGAGTCGGTGTATTGACCCGGTTTTCTCTGGGTAGTTTTGTAATTTTAGATATGGATCAGATGTAAACCCTAAGGTTTCTATTATTTATAAATAGGAAGACTATAGCGCTTTTTGGAGCATGCCTCTTTTAATTTCTAGAATTTTAAATTTTCATTCCATTGTAATTGTCAAAGAGAGCATCAATAAAAAGTAAGTCTTTTTTATATTGAATTTCTTATCTGCAATTTTATTTCTCTGCAAATTTTTATCTGCCGTAGTTATTTTCCGCAAGTTAATTAGGCTATTAAAATCACAAAAAAATGAATTTCATTGTTAATTCCTTAATGAGTGGGTAGTTCCTCACTTGTTAGGGTTAGGTTTGGGGAAGGTTTGAGAGATGAAAATCTCTCACTCCTTTCTTGCCCATTCAATATTTTAAAGTAGGACTCTATGCAAACCAAACACACACCGCTCACTACGGCACCCTATCCCACGAGGTAACGGTGATTCCTTAGTTAAGACCGGTTGTGGTTGATTTCCATAAAGGTTAGGGCTAAGAGTTAAGAAAGGACGGACAAGGACTAAAGGGAAGAAACTAGTTTCTTTCTGGTCGTGCTAATCCCCTTTGTTAACTATTACCTTAACACCTAAAGTTCTTAATTAGGGCAAGAATGCGGTGAGAAGAATTGACTTTCCAAACTAACCTAATCCTAACCCTAGTAAGGTTTTAATCCAAATTAAATTCAACCTCAGATTTTATAGAAAATCAAAACCTACCACAAATAGGAATTGACTTGTTAGAACAACTAGAAAATACACATTTTCCCTGTGGACCGACCCGTACTCAACCAGCTAGCTACCAAGCGACACCGTTCTTGATTGCAGTATTTTATTCTTTGATTTCAAAAGCGCACGCACGCAAAACCTCGCTCAATCAAACACTACCATGCAGTTCTGTTCTGCGTGAGCAACTTAAGCAATATAACACAAGAACCAGCAATTAAAACATTCTTTACAATTCATATTCCTTAAATCTTATCATTTACTTTGAATCTGTCCTAACATAAATTTTTCATTCAAGATTATTTATTTCCTAAACAACACCAGCATCAAATTCAACAACACTCCACCACCACTACCAATCACACCTGCCGTCTCTTCTCCGATTAACGAGCGGACGGTTCTGCTTGAGGCAATGCGCAGCCTCCTGGAAGGACAGCAGCAGCAGACTGCTCTTTTAATGAACCGACCAGAAGCAGAAGCACCTGGGGTGAAGCAATTCAGAGCTTTGCACCCCAAACAATTCTCAGGTAAAGAGAGCCCGCTGGAAGCTGAGGAATGGGCTTAGGCTGCTCTTTAAACTTCTTGTGGTCCGTAAATATCTAGCACGACTCTTCGTATAAGTAGTTTCTCCAAATCTTAAGTGTAAAAATCACCGCAGCCATCTCTAAGTCATGCGTAGAATAGTTCTGCTCATGCTTCTTCAACTGCCGAGAAGCATCGCAAAAAAACAACAAAACCGCCTGATCCTGAAGGCAAAGATAATAATGGCGCCGTAATCAAACGAGTCTTCAACTGCTGAAAGATCTGCTCACATACCTCAATCCAAAGAAAAGAAACTCCCTTCCGGGTAAACCCAGTCAACGTTGCAGCTATATGATAAAAAGACCTGTACGAAACGTCGATAGTATCCGTCCAAACCCAAAATGCTGCGAACTTCCTTCACTGATACAGGTCTGGCCAGTGCTGAACGACCTCGATCTTCTTCGGTTTCATACTTACCATCTCTCGTAATAGCTGGTGCTCCATACTTACCCAAGAAGTTAACACTATCCAACCAGAAAACACACCTGGATAAATTAGCGAATAGCTGGTTCTCTCTCAAAGTCTGCAACGAAATCCTCAATTACTGCCCAGGCTCTACTCAGCTCCAAAAGTATATTAGGATGTCCTCAATGAAAACGATGATAGACTGATCAAGAAACGACCTGAATATGCGGTCCATCCAATCCTAAACGTTGTTGGGGCATTGGTAAGCTCGAATGACATCACCAAGACTCATAACGCTCGTAACGTGTGAAAAGCAGTCTTCGGAATATCATCCTCTCGAACCCGCAACTAATGGTAACCTGATCGCAATTTAATTTTCGAGAAATGCCCCGCACCTAGGAGCTAATCAAACAAATCGTCAATGAAAAGAAGGGGATATCTGTTCCGCACAGTCACTCGATTCAACTGATGATCATCGATGCACCAACACAAACTGCCGTCTTTCTTCTTGACGAACAGGACATGAGCTCCCTAAGGTGATGCATTCGGACGAACAAGCCCTTTATCCAATAAATCATGCAACGGATCTTTCGGTTCTTTAATCTCTGCCGGGTCCCTCCGATATGGCGGTATAGAAAAAGGCTCCGTGCCGGGAATCAGGTCAAAGCAGAACCCAACATCGCGCTCTGGCGACAAACCAAGCAATTTGTCAGGAAAGACATCTTGAAATTCCCTCACAATCGGGACCTGGTCCAACGGGACCTCTGCGGCTCTAACATCACAAACATATGCCAAGAATTCTTGACATCATTTTCTCAAAATAGCGAGAAGAGAAGAAATCAAACTGGGAAATGCGACTCTACGGTCTCCACGAAAAACAAGAACTGGCTCATCCGGAAAACTAAATCTGAATGCCTTCTTACGACAGTCCACGGAAGCATAACACGTGGCTAACCAATCGATGCCCAAAAGAACTTCGATATCAAACATATCAGGAAGAATCAAATTGACAGGAGAATCCCTATTTCCGATACGAACAAAACAAACACGAATGAGAAACACATAGTGCTACAAAAGACTAGCCTGTGGAAGAAATCACAACAAGCGGCTGATTTAGCAAGGACTACTATCGGCTAAACCTCGATACAAAATATGTGGATACCATTTCAAACAACACCAGAAAAATACGCATCGGAAGAAAACAAATACCTGTCACTACGTCTACTTTACCGTCTCTGAGCTGGCATACCGGTACAAATCCGCTTTGGTCCAGAAACGATCGAAGTCTCAGAAATGCACTCCTCTAGCAGTAACGCTGCATCCATCGCGGCAGCATAAGTGTCAAATGCTGGGTGCCGATGGCAAGAAATAACTGCGCGTCAAGTCCCCACACAAACCTCTTATGCGTTTCTCTTCAGTGTCCACCAGGTAAGGAGCATATCGGACCACTAAGTAAACTGAATGACGTACTCTGACACTGTCATCCCTGAAGTCTTGCGCAAAGACTTAAAACTATGATCTTGGGCATCTCGAACGCTCTCCGGAAGGAAACGAGCAAAAATTAAGCTGTGAACTCCTCCCAAGTCATAGGAAGTAGGTCTGTAGCTCGGCATCTTTCAATTGACTCGCACCACGTCTGAGCAAGATCTCTCTATACTAAAACTCGCAAGCTCAATCTATATCTCGTCAGAATATCTCTGTGAATGACAAATCCTAACCATCCTGTCGAGAATTGTCTATGGATCCTTCACTGCATCTGTGCTTATAAAAACTGGAGGCTTCAGCCTCAAGAACTCCTGTAAGGATACGGAAATAATCTCGGTAGCAACAGAAACAGCTGCCTGAGTAGCAGGTACAACCACAGTCCCCGCAGTAGGAGGGACATCATCGGCTCTCGGAGCTCAGCTAACCTCAACTAACAATCCAACCATCTGTCGCAAGTCCTGAATACTCGACTCCAGCCAAGCTATCCGGCCTAGAAAAGGCGGATCAATCTTTTCCTGAGGGGTAGGCATACCGCCCTGATCAGTCCTCATCTCAAATGAGCCTACTCTAATCTCATCCCTGGCGGCAGCCCTCTGGCCCTCGTAGTCTCCAGCGGCATAGCGGCTGGAACAAGAAACAGGATTGATAGGAACATTGCGATCGAATCAAAGGATTTTCGGAATCAAGGAAGGAAATACAAGAAAATATATATCCTAAGGTCACTTAAGCGGAGTACCGTATCGTAAGTATGCCGCGGAACATACACACGCTACGCCACTCTGCTTAAGTCACATACTCCATCTACCAAGGGTCATTCTATACTCAGAAAGATAAAACCTAACTCTCTGATACCAACTTTGTCACGACCCGAAGGTGTGGAACGTGACTGGCACTTAAATTACGAAACGTCTAAAGGTGTAACGTAATCCAAGTAAACCAAAGCCCAGAAAACTAAACCGTTTAACAATTAGAGTGAAGGAATTTTTTTTAAAGCAAGTGGTTTTAACAAAAATAAGTGACATTAAACATTTGAAAACAATATCATATTTTCCCGAAAATTTCGGCAGAGTCTCCTTTGTAAATACTGGCCCCCAAACGGGTACAACACATGAAAATACATACAAATAACGAATAAGGCATCCCCAAGCGGGAGCTAGCTCTTCACCAAAGGCTGAATCACAACCACATGCAATATGTATATCAAAAGTGCGAAATCAGCATGTGAAAGCAAGAAATATAAAAACACCACGTCGGCTCAAGTGAGCATCGACACCAAACCACAAATACAAGTCTCACGAGTCTCACCGTCTAATCCAATATACAAGGGTAGATGGAGTATACTAGATACAAAATAATATACATGATGGAATAAAATATTCTCGCAACCCACCTACGAGCAAAGCCACAAGTCCAAGCAAAAGGAACAAATGAGGAAGTGCGCCCGCCGCTACTGTGCTGACGGGTCGGACATGCAAGATACTGTGGCACAACGGGGGTGAGTTGCTAACTCGTGAGTAGTAAGTAACATCTAATATGGCTATCGTAAGCATGCACACAAATGCGTCTTAACCTACGCATATCGATAGGATACGATGTACTAACAAGAATTCATAATCAAACAACAAACCTGAACAAGTCTGATATGAGAAAATCTTTGTTCTTATCTTAGAAAAAACCCTGTGCAATAAACTGAAGTATCATCAATGAAATCAACAAAAAATCCATGTCAAGCATTGACACAATATATATATATATATCCCAATATCCCAATGTCTCAATATCTCAATATCTTGGGATCCGTCAGTCCGGATCGACCCATATCATCAAATCTCACGACTACGTCGGTATCCTCCGGATATCCGCCGCGTCAAAAATAACCGGTCGGTAGTGCTCCCCTACCGGGCTCAACGCTATCATCTGCGATCCTCTTGCCCCGAGGTACCGTACCGGGTCCACCATGTACTCGTAGACGGTGCATCCCCCTCCTCGAATCGGGTAAATGATACAGCTCAAGAACCGAGAAAACTCATGGTGGACGACACATACACTATATCACGAGAAAACCGCAACTTGTATTTTTTAAATGATAATAGGTTTACAAAATTCTTGCGGTTTTCCCAAAAATCCAGAAATCTCATAAATACTGAAATTCTCGAGAATAATTACAATATATAAACATGCCGGTGATGATGGAAATCTATGATACGGTAGTATATACCATGCGAAGTACGGCCAGAAACTATGCATGAATTGTAATGCAATAAGGTTTATATATATGACTTAACAATATTACGTATTCATTTTTAATGAAATGAATATACAAGTATAAATCTACGGATCATATATGATGCAAATGCACAATTACCGATTCTAAGCAAGTTCTATAGTGTTCGTGGCATAGCAATTACCAAAGGCGTGTGTGTTCGTATGAGTAGTGCACATGCGGCATGAACCAATGGTAATGGTGCAAGTGTCCTATGAGATCTCACAAACACAAACACGCGCACACACACACACACATAAGATGGTGCGATGCAATGAGATGAATAACTAGGAAACTACGCCTATAAAATGCAAGTACTACAAGTAATCCGATACTATCGGGCACCTCGCGCCATCCAGACGATCCTCCCATAGATGTGTACATCTACTCACCGGGACGCCTCGGCTAATCTGATCAAATCTCAGCCTTGACTTTCCGCGCCACGTCCGACGCCTCTGCACCCGATCCTAGAATCGCACATAAGTAAATAATAGGATAAATATAAATAGTCGCGGACACAAACTATGCAAGACAACCAACGCGCACTAACTGGACGCACACGCGCTTGGTGCACAAAACGCGCTCGCGACAACGCCACAAACCACAACTAGGGCCGCTATACGTGGCAACTACCAAGCCTAGAACCCAATCGCATCAATCGCGCATTCACAACACACTAAATACATTAGGAAATAGATTGTATATCATCAAAACCTCAACTTAATTAAAATCGATTTATTTCAAAAACCTAGTAAGCATCAATTTACCATTTTAGTTCAAAACTAGATATTTTAACAAAACTAGTGGCCACAATAATCACTTAATAACTTAATTAAGCCACACAAACCCTAACTAAATTTTAATCTCACATAATTACCCTAATCATAAAAATTAGTTTGCAAGAATATATAATTAGGACAAATTAAATGTAATAATTAGCAATTTAGTAACTAGATTAGGTTTTGCAAGTCTTAACATGTTAAACTACACATTGCAAAGATAATCAAGTGATAAAAATCCTAACTTGAACCCAAACCATTCTATTGAAATTCCAAACTTGCAATATAGAACCATATAAATACCTAATTAAGTTTGATTTAAGAAATTAACCAACAAATTTACCATAGGTTTAAGATTTATACCTCACAATTTTTGAGATCACACATGCAACTTAGCCTCCCAAAAATTCATCTTGCTCCAAGATCCATGCTAGATTAGGCCAAGAAAAATTGGGTAAAGGTTAAATGAAAAATTAGTGAGGTTTTTGTATTGATTTTTGAGGCATTTCATGAAGAATTTTGAAGTGAAATGAGATGGAGAAGATAGGGGATGGTGCAGGATATAGGCTCGGCCATGTGAGGAAATGAGAGGTGAGTGAGTGTGGGAAAAATTCCAAGTCAACAAAATACCCCCATACCTCCTTTATTACACACATGCCTTCTTTCTTTAATCTTTTAATTTTATTTTTGAGGAGAAATGAAGCGATGAAGTGGGGAAAGGGGGCAGCTAGGGTCTCGGCCAGCAAATGAGGGGAGAGAGCGAGAGTGAGGTGTGTGGGTGTGTGTAGAAACATCCCCCCAAATATTACACCCATTAACTTATATTTTAATTATCTTATTTTCTATTACTTTATTTTATTTTCCAATTTATTTTATCCTAGAATTCTCTAGAACTATGGAGACACACTTAAGAAAGAATGAGCATGTTACAAACTTGATTCTAAGTTTCCATGGTTCACTAATATATGATCGACCCATTCTCATTTGTAATTAACACTAATTAAATGTATAAGTGAAAGCTTGAAATAATATTTAAAATAATTAATTAAGGAAATATTTAATTAAACTAGCAATTTATAAGTGACCAATGAAATACCAAATAATAGCAATTACATAGCTAAAATAGGTATATTCATGTCTATGTGGAAAAATAATTATATCTTAGTTTTTACAGTAAAACACGTATTATCATCGATTATCGGAAAATTCTCCTAAACGATTTTTAAAACGTTACAGCAACTATCCAACACATGATCTGGAATTGGCAGCCGTCTATTTCGCCCTCAAGATTTGGCGTCACTACTTATTGGGAGAGCCAGTTGATATATACACTGACCACAAAAATCTGAAGTATGTATTTATTCAGAAGGAACTCAACATGCGGTAGAGAAGATCACTAGAACTCATGGCGGACTTCAACATCAACCTATAGTATTGTCCTGGAAAGGTGAACGTAGTTCCCGATGCACTTAGTCGCCAGCCATTAGCAATGAACCTCACCGCTCAGTGGAAGCTACAACAAGAACTGCATGGATTGGGGATTGAAGTAGTTGTGCCAGGTAACGCTTCATCTTTGATAAACTTACACGTTCAGTCCACTTTTGTAAATCAGATCAAGACAGTTCAAGCAAATGATGCCAAGCTACAAAATATCCGAGAACAAGTAGAAAGTGGAATTCGAACAGACTTCATCATCCACAAATATGAATCCTTGCGGTATGGGAGCCGTTTATGCGTGCCAGTCGGACCCGTTCTAGAAGAGTTGATAAAAGAAGCTCACAGCTCTCCGTACTCGGTACATCCCGGAGGTACAAAGATGTACAAGGATCTACGACAGCATTACCGGTGACACGGAATGAAGCGAAAAGTAGTAAGGAAAGTAGCAAAGTGTCTAGTATGTCAGCAAGTGAAGGTTGAACATCATATAACTGCTGGTCTACTTCAGCTGTTATCAATCCCGAAATGGAAATGGCAGCACATTACCTTGGACTTCATAACTGCTCCCCCTCACAGCAAGAAGGGCAATGACACGATTTGGATTATTGTGGATCTACCCACCAAGTCGGTTCATTTTATTCCATTCCGAGTTGGCCGGTCAACCGAGACGTTAGCAAGGAAGTACATGGAGGTGAGTATAAATCTAAAGTAAGATCTATACCTTTATGATGTAATCATATTTGATACTCATAAACTCATGTAGGAGATCGTGAGATTACATGGAGTACCTGTTTGCATCGTCTCCGATCGTGATACGAGATTCCGATAACAATTTTGGTAGAGTCCGCAAGCTAGCACGGAAACGAGTCTGAATTTCAGCATGACATACCATCCACAAACAGACGGACAGTTCGGGCGAACAATTCAAATCCTGGAAGACATGTCGAGAGCCTGTATGCTAGAATTCGGAGGTTCATGGGAAGATCATCTACACCTTGTGGAGTTTTCATACAACAACAGCTACCAGACAAGTATTGAAATGACACCATTTGCAGCACTCTACGGACAGAAGTGTCGTTCCCTGCTGAGTTGGGACAACATTAGAGATCGTGAACTCCTTGGACCAAAGATGATCGTACCAACTGTGGATGTAGTTCGCACGATCAGGGAAAATACGCACATAGCCCAAGACAGACAGAAACATTGGGCAAATGCAAAACGTCGACACTTGGAGTTCCAACCTGGAGAGCATGTGTTCCTGAAGATCTCTCCAAACAGAGGAGTGATACGTTTTGGCAATAGGGGCAAACTCAGTCTAAGGTACATCGGACCGTTCGACATACTTGAATGAGTTGGAGAAGTGACATACCGTTTGGCACCACCGCCCACATTAGAAGGAGTGCACAATGTGTTCCACATATCCCAACTACGACGATATGTGAACGACCACAGCCATATACTTGATCACTCAGATTTCACTGTACAAATTTTTATGACTTGTGAGCAGCAGCTAGTAGAGATCTTTGATCGAAAGGTGAATACTTACGGAATAAGGAAGTGAACTTGGTCCGGGTGATGTGGAGAAAAGACTCACTAGGAGAATCAACATGGGAGCGAGAAAACTATATGCATGCACGATACCCTCACCTATTCAAAGATTAGTCTTTTATGTAAATTTCGAGGACGAAATTTTTATAAGAAGGGTAGAATGTAACGACTCTAAAATCCCTATACAAAATCAATTGTTTATTATATAGAAAGGGTATTTCAGCCTGTTGTAGAGTTATAAGTTAAATTTTTTTTAACAAAAGCAAGAAACAACTTGTAGCTCATTAGTAAAATCTCTACACTGCTGTGTCATAGCCTGTGTGTTCGAATCCCCTCAGTCTTAATTATTTTTAAGATTTTTCTTTTTAATTTTTCAGAAGCCCAAGAGTTGCACATGCAATTTACGGAGAAACAAAAAGTTTCAGAAAAATCAAACAGGCGCAATGAGGTGTAAACACTGATTTCACCACGTGGCATGAATCTCGAGGCAAACCCTCAAATCTCGACCGCCCATTTCCAAGTTATGACCGCCGCCGACAGTTGAGGTAGCTCCAATCACTTCTGTGCTATGCACACACACCTCTTCAGCTCCCCTGCACCGTTTGATTTCCCTGCAATTAAACAGAGACTGTTCAACTCACTATTTAACACCCATTTTAATTCTTTTAATCCAATTTTTAATTCCCAAACCCTAAATTCTTCACTATAAATACCATACCACTTCCCCATCTCTCCTATATTCTGAAATTCTGTCACAAATCCTCAAAACTCTCTAAGTACAAGTGGAGTTAAGACTAGCCATAGAGGAGTTAACGATCAAGCCTCTTTCGTTGAAGATCGAAGTTGTTTCCGGAGCTACCGCGACGCCATGGAGCTCCCCTATCTTCTTTACTCTTTTCTTGACGCTATAAAACCGTAAGTCCCTTCCCCCTCTCTTTCTTTTCAACTAAAATCGCATTCTTAAAATATATCGTTAAAGTGGAGTTAGATCCGATATTACCTTCTTTTCAAACATTTTCACTCACTTGATAAGCAAAATAAATCACAACAACAATAAAAAACCACTCTTAACCTTATTCACATCGTTTAGTTTTTTAGCGTGATGAAAATTTCCAAATGAAATACTCATATAACAAACTTTTTCATTAAAATACCACTAACATTAGTATAACTCTTATTTCGATAACTAGTATACCTACCTCTAGAATCTTCACGGGGTAACGACCTACTCCATATGCATACTATGGTTTCATAGCACGATGTTTTAAATATATGGTTGGTTCAAAGAATAGGTTTTATATTAAAATACCACAGTTTTACCAAAAGGTTTCTTTTAATCGATATTTTTGAATCCTTGGCAATTGCGGCTCTACAACCCTTATTAGGCGCCCCGTTTATGGATTGTGCTAGTTATCGCATATCCTTGGGATAGTAGAGCGAGATGCAGAGCTCCTCACGGAGAATTCGGTCTCGAAAAGAAATAAAAATACGATTTTTAAGAAATATGAATTTTTCTAAACAAAACTAAATTTTGGAAAATTATATATAATTATGAATTTGTATTTTCAGTAAAACAAATTGTGAAAATAATATTTTTAAATGAAAGGTTAAAATTAAATGAAAAATACCATCAAGTTTCCAAAAGAGATAGTTTTCATAAAAACACTATAAACTTTTAAAAACTAAATTTTATCACTAAAACACCATCTAAATTAAAATATATATTCATAAAAACTCTAAATATCATAAATCACCCTCGAGATTATTTTTAAACAATATTAAAGTATTTTTCATAAAACCTTCTCGAGAGATGCAAACAATATTAATACAATATAAACAACAAAATAACAAATATTTAAGGACTCTAGATTAATATAGGTTTAAGCGGTATCATTTCTCTTGAGCCCCAGGGAGCAGAAGAAAGTGAGTGCTTGCCTATTTAGGTTAGATAAGTTTAACGGAGTTATCAATGGCAATTGTCTTGGAAAAAGACACAAATTCTGCCGTCCATGTACAGCAGTTGCCCGATTACTCCCGAACCTAAGAAATTCAAGAATTAAATTCTTCCATAAGAGTATGACTCCAACTTGAATCCAAACTCAAAACAGAATCCAAAATCAAACACGAACTTGAATACTTGATCATGAAGCCGAACACTCGAATTCAAATATTAAACTTAAATTTGAATACTTGACTCGACTTGACCGAACCATGGTTATAACTTGATACGAACTTGATATGAATACCTGAATACAAGATTGCATCTTGAATATGAACCTGTACATTTTATATCCATGGATTCGGCCAAGACCTATAATCTTAATCTATACAATACAATACACGGGGATAAAGGGGTAGATTGGTACGAAACGTATATCGTGGTACGAGAGATCACTTTAAAAGATACTTATATGAATTCACGTGCCGTTGTACCGTAGTTTATAACGGGGCCTTATACTACATGTTATCATAGTCTACGGGGTAAAATGGACTCCTCTCGTATACATGAATATTTTCTTTATCAAACTACAAATAACCACGTTAGAATAACCAATTTATACCTGTGAATGATCATATACCATTTTTTTACCGTCCATTGTTCATTTGGTTTCTATTCACATTATATACTATCTTCTTTTACTTCTTTTAGGACTTACCGAGCGCTAGTTCGCTGACGACATTCCTCCATATTTTCTTTCTTTGGAATGTTCATCAGGAGTACCAGACTCTGAGAACATAGAGCTGAGCCAAGAGGACTTGGAGCAGTTTTCTACCCAGCCAGACTACTAGCTTCTTACTACCTGTACTTATTTTCATTATTTCATTATTTAGGCATTTGCATTATTCTTTTATCTTTTGTTTCCAGACAGTTGTATGTAAATAAAGTTGTTGTTTCATTTTATTACTCTTGTCATTCTTGCTTATTATTATATTGCTTAATTACACTTAACGTATTTTCATAGTAATACGTTGCGGGATTGCCACGTCACCGTTTCCGTCTACTGAAAAGCGGGGCATGACAAGGAGGCAGCTAGGGTGCGGTGGGGGGGGGGGAATTTTAGGAGGAAATCAATTTGGATGTAGAAAAGGGGGAATGAACATTATCAGCTATTTTTTTAATACTCCGACTTTGCCCCTACGGTTTCCACCGCAAGGGTTTCTCTTGCAGCCGAGATGGACCTATGTGAGGGCAGGGTGGGCCATGGCCCCTCCTTATTTTTCAAACATTGGATGCCCCGAGCCTAGCTAAATTCTTCTCATGCTCAGGGGATACCTCTCCTAATACACAACCCATGGAGAGGCTCGCCCTGTTCCGCTCCTCCTCCACCTTCCGCCGCCTCACCATCCACCTCTGGTCAACTTCCCGCCATTTCTCTTCTTCCTCCAAACTCTTTCAACGGTGGCACCGGCAACAGTAGCTCCTTCGATGGAGTCTCATCGGGCCGTCGCCGCCCCTTACGCTCACCGCAGGAGGAACTTCTCTTTTGCTCCCCTCGCTGTTTCTATTTCTTCTGTTAGTGGGTTGTGCTCACTCTACAATGGTCGTAGCGAGACAGAATGCACAAAAATAAATTTTAATGCAAGCACAACTAACTATATCCCAAAATACATCAATATGCTTAAAACTAGCAAACTAAAGACATAGATTTAACTACTCGGTTAGGGTTACAACCTTTGTAGTCGTGTCCTTCGTCTTCGATCCTCTTCTTGAGCTCCTTGAGGCTCCTAGATCGAGCTTGTCTGCCGATCTTCCTTTGTCGAAGATGATCCACCCAAGAGAATCAAGTCCAAGCTTCAACTTCATCAAATGAAGTAACTAAAAATCCTACGTTGCTCATCTAGAATGCTTAATGTGTAGTACAGTGTTTTAGTAATTTTTCTTTCTCTTAATCCTCTTGAATCATAACACATGAGCGGGTAGAGGAAGAAGGAGAAGGAGCCATTAGAGGATATAAGCTATATGGTTGAATGAAAAAACCTTCATAATTCAAGCATACAAATTTTCTTTTGTTAAAAAGATTTTCCAAATATAAAAATGCAACCATACTTTAATAGTATAACCAACTGAATAAACAATTCATTTGACCATACCCTCCACCATTTCTCTCCTCCACCTTATTTTATAATTTCTTTAAAAGAAAAACCAAGAAATGAGGTGTCCTCCTTTTAGAAGTATTCTTGTATGAATAGAAGAATACGTCTCCGCAAATTTATGACCGTATTTGTATCAAAATACAAATACCCAAGAGATAGAAAAATACAATAAATATAATGCTAGAATATACATATACATATGTATGTGTGTGTATGTGTAAATTATTAAATCAAAACTTGATTTAATAATCTGGCTTAATTCTGAGCCGGCTAGTATTATCATCTGCCTGATTAAAGTCCGTGTAGCAAGCACACATACCTAATCGGAACCCTGTACGTATCAATATACGACCATTATATCATTTCTCCTGAACCGGGAAAACTCTCTGTGTGAGACTCTAAAGACTCGTCAATACGCTGGCAATGGGTTTAACCACAAGCACGTTAGAGGCACTAGTTATACGTAATAGCTACCCGGGTATTGAGCGAAAGGAAGGCCTATGAGCAAACTCATCCGTACCCCCACTGAGCTTGTCTGTGACAATCTCCGTACATCCCGGTCTCTTCGTCTGAGATAATTGCATACCGAGTCTAGGAGGTGGATAACGTCAGACCCCTACTAACTTGATAAGTCGTGCCGGTCTGAAGCTCATCACTGTTTACCGCCAGAAACCGGGAAGACGCGATAAACGTCTTGCCTGAATCTGGGGGTAGATGCTATTTGGTGCTATCCGTCCACCTCTCCGAAGATGCCAAGTTGATTTATGACACCATGTATCAAAGGTTTAAACGGATGCGGCCGATGTAGCAGATTTCATCAGATTCCCCCTCGTTTGAGGGATTTTTGATTGTGGGGACGCTCTTCCATGCAGGCGCAAGCCCTTGCAATTAATTACGCTACCGCATCGCGGTAACAACTTTCTCCTTCTCTAGATGGTCACTTCATGTCGTGGGTGTTTTTTTTTTTTTTTTTTTTGGTTTCCCGTGGATTATATACGGAGACTAATTTATGTTGTCGCCCGTAGGACGTGGATTAGTCCAAATCCGTATCTTCTTAGATTTGGGTTTGGGGGTTGGGTTTAAGGATACGTTATCCTTATTTGAGACTAAGATCAACTTAAACGTTTGTTAAGGATACGTTAGTCTAATTTTTAGACTAAGATCAACTTAACATGATCATTTAGATCCAACGAGAGAGCATTTGGCCTCTATTGTTTAGTTTAGGGACATTGCGGTCGATTACCAGTTTAAGGAAATGTTGGTCCAATGTTAGTTTAAGGACATCTCAGTCCGGTGTTAGTTTAAGGACGTTTCGGTCCGGGTTAAGGACATCGTAGTCCATGAGTTTAAGGACCCCACAGTCCGGTTTAGAGACATCATAGTCTATAAGGTTTAAGGACATCGTAGTCCATGAGTTTAAGGACCCCACAGTCCGGTTTAGAGACATCGTAGTCTATAAGGTTTAAGAACGTCGTAGTCCATGAGTTTAAGGACCCCATAGTCCGGTTTAGAGACATCGTAGTCTATAAGGTTTAAGGACATCATAGTCCATGAGTTTAAGGACCCCACAGTCCGGTTTAGAGATATGGTAGTCTATAAAGTTTAAGGACGTCGTAGTCCATGAGTTTAAGGACCCCACAGTCCGGTTTAGAGACATCGTAGTCTATAAGGTTTAAGGACATCGTAGTCCATGAGTTTAAGGACCCCACAGTCCGGTTTAGAGACATCGTAGTCTATAAGGTTTAAGGACATCGTAGTCCATGAGTTTAAGGACCCCACAGTCCGGTTTAGAGACATCGTAGTCTATAAGGTTTAAGGACATCGTAGTCCATGAGTTTAAAGACCCCACAGTCCGGTTTAGAGACATCATAGTCTATAAGGTTTCAGGACGTCATAGTCCATGAGTTTAAGGACCCCACAGTCCGTGAAATGTGTGGTTGTCGGGACTCGTCACCTCTTTGAAGACGATGAAGGATTACAACGACAGATATCAGAGGAGTAAAGATGTACCCTTGAACCGGTGTGAGTTGGTTGAAAGATCCGTAGTCCAGTTTGGGACTGGGATCTGTTGAAATATTTATGAGCAGATGTGCTCAATTAAATATAAGTTGAGGACTTATGGCCAGAATTGGGCTAAGTCCAATAAGATTAAAATGTTTAACATTTTGTTATTCTGGGCTGTTGAGCCTTTACTTGGGCTTGGCCCTTTTAATAATGCAGAGCATCAGATTCTGATAATTTTTGTCTTGTATTGAATGCATAGCATTCATCAGAACAATGTGTGTTCTGACAGTGCGCCACGTGGCGCACCATGCGCTTTGCGCCAATTAAAGAGCGCATTGCGCTTCTTCTAAGTAGCGCACGCGAAATGGACACGTGTTGCGCTTAGCGCCAGTTTATAAGCGCATTACGCTTCTAGTTTATGAGCACTTTGCGCTAGTTTGTTGGCGCACCGGTGAGTGACACGAGGCGCGCTTGGCGCTGAGCGCCAGCCCATGAGCGCAATACGCTGTTTCAGAAGCGCAAAGCACAAGTTGTATACGTGGTTGACACGTGGCATGTTTTGGCGCTGAGCGCCGGTCCAAAGAGCGCAAAAGCGCAGTTCATGAGTGCAAAGCACTTTTCAATAGCGCAAAGTGCATATGATCAAATTTATGATCAGAGAACAAGTTTATGTTCTTTTAAAGGAGGCTTTGCCTCAAGATTTAAGAACAAAAGTTCTTATTTATAAAAAGGCGCTGCCTCTGTAGATCAATGATCTGTGAATGAAGAACATGTTCTTCTTTGATTATGTGATGAGATCTTTTGATCTCTTTTATGAGAGACCTTGGTCTTTATAGATCTATGATCTTTTAAGAAGATAATTCTTCTGTTTTAACGAGATGATTTCATCTCTTTGTTCAAGAATCATTCTTTATCTTGAAGAAATAATCTTCTTTTGCTAAGAGCTTGCTCTCTTTCTTTTGAGTTTTCTCAAAGTTTGTAGGGGGGGTTCTCTCTATAAGACTTGAAGTCTTGGGGCCTTTATAAAGGGCAAATTCATTTGTTAAATCGGTTGAAGAGATCTTTCTCTGATTGATTTGGGGATGTTTCCCCACCGTTGGATCTTTGATCCTAGGGTTTCTGTTTTGCAGAAGATAATCTTCTTGTTTTTAACAAGATTGGAAAGATCTTTTCATAACAGAATTTTAATTCTAATTAATTAATAATTTATTATTAGATCTTTTGATCTAACGGTGGGGAATTCTTAATTCCAGCGCTGGCGCACCTACGTTTGCCACGTGGCGCACAACGCAGGGCGCAGCGCACCTACGTTTGACACGTGACACGCAGCGCAGGGCGCAGCGCAGGGCGCAGCGCAGCCTGCGCTAACGCACCTGTGTTTGACACGTGGCGCGCAGCGCAGAGGGATCTGAAGCGTTGCTTCAATTTTTTTGAATTTTGAATTTTAAAACAGAGCTTTGCTCTGATTGGGGGTGCGCTGCCTAGGGCGCAGCGCACATGGCGCTAGCCCATCTGTGTTTGACACGTGGCGCACAGCGCAGAGCACTGGATCAGAAGCGTTGCTTCAATTTTTGAATTTTGAATTTCAAAATAGAGCTTTGCTCTGATGGGGGAACAAATGCCCCCCCCGTTGCGCTCACGTGGCGCACACGTGAGTGCAGCGGTGGCAGTATCTGAGCCCTTGGATCAACTCAGAAGTTGAATAGGTGGTTCAATGCCTATAAATAGGACCTTTGGTCCATGATTATGTTCATCTTCTTATTTGATTTTCTGAGAATTTTATTCTCTCACTGAGCATAGCTCTCCATCTTAAGAATTTTAAGAACCGAAATTCTGCCAAAATTTTAGGTAAAAACTTTTTAGATAATATAGGGTTTTACCCTTTTAACAGAGCCTTGCTCTTTAGATTTCTTAATCTTTGATGAAGAACTCTCAAGAGTCTTTTCATGATTCCTGAAGATCCCAGAATTTTTTATTCATAAAAATTAATTAATTTTAATTTTCTTTTCTGATGGGTTTTTCCATCATCATTACAGAGAATTTCCACATTAATTAACAGTCTCATCCAATGATGAGGTTGTTTTATTAATTATCAATTGATGAATTGTCATCTAGATTTTGTGGGTCCCCCTTTGGTCCCCTTTCCACTACATTGCAGTGTGATACAAATTTTAAAGTACCGTTAAAATTAAATTATAGTACTGACAGTTGACTTCTGTCTCTCTTTTTGCAGGCAACATGTCTTTCAATACTTCGTTTCCGTTTGTTCGTTCAGAGGGAGGATTCCCTGAGGTACCTGTAGACCGGGAGGTTCTCACGCTCATCAAAGACCGTGACCCGGAACACAAAAATCTTCGCTTGTGGGGTAGATGGTATGACCAGAGGTCGTCAAAGCTTCTCTTGTGCGACGCCGTCAGAGCCTATCTCGGCGATTCCGTACGCAGATGCACCCCCGGTGAACTATGCCGTGGAGGTTGTCAATTGGACTTCGGAGGGTCTTCTTCAACCTTCGATTGCCGCCGTACCCATGCAGCCGGCGACGGCTTTGGATACCCTGGGGCGGCGCATATGCCAGGGCGAGTCGCGCCCTTGTGGACAGCCCTACAAAATCGGGCTAACTCCCCGTCATCCGGCCGGGTACTTGCAGTGGGCCCGGTACATATTGTCGGCGACGAAATTGCAGCTGCTAAAGCTCGGCCTATACCCAGCGGTTTACGCTTCGTTGTTCCAATATTCTGCCTCCCACATGGTGGATTAAGGCGTTCTTGGAGCAGTGGAATATCCCTACTCATACCTTCCTTCTACTGGACAGAGAGGTCTCCATTTTCTTGGAGGAATTCGCCGAGGTTTCTGGTCTTCCGGTCAGGGGGTAGCACTACGAGGAGCTGCTTACTCCGGATGAATACGTTTTTGCCACCAAGCCGGTGGTGATGGGCCTCACGCCATAGAATGCTATTCAGCACTAGTTCTCCAGTCTGATAATGGTGCTGAACATGTACGGGAGCCTCTTTCTGGAATCCGGAGGTCGCGGGGTCAGTTTTGCGGACTTCATTGCCCGGTTTCTTCACCCAAAGATTTTTTCGCAACGAGGCGAAAAGTTTGCCAAGCTCGATGATCCCTTAGGCTTTGGCTTGGACCGTCAGCCGGTACTGGAAACTGATTAGAAGGGCTTCTTTCTTCCTGATGCTGCGGTCATCCCTCTGTCAGAAATCGCCGCCCCGGGCATTGATGAGGAGGCGTTTTTTCTTGGGCTTCTTGGGCTATGGTTGAGTTGGTTCGCGCTCCTTATGCATCCTCGTTACATGAGCCCCTCCGTCTTCTACCCCGCGCATCGCATGGTTGCCGGAATACAAGTGGCCATCGGGATCGCCGGGTTAGCCCACCTATACCACGGTCTTAGCGTAGCGGCGGATACCACTGAACCGGGGGTGCATCCTTCCAACTTCCCGATGCATTACTTCACGTCATGGATGGAGATACACGTGCTCGGGGTCTTCAGCATTCACAAGAGATCTTCGTTTTACGAGAGATGCAAGTTCCCTCAGATTATGCGGCTGGTTGACGCCTCCATCGTGAGTCCGTCACAGCGGGAAGCCAGGGGGTTGCTCCTTCGTCCGCGCACGGTCGGAGATGGTATGTCTTTCACGGACAAAGTCCTGACGATCAGCCAGGAAACTTCCAAGACGGTGCTGGCATTGCGCGACGTTTTTAAGGACGAGGCCTCCGTGTTGAAAGCCCGGGAGATTCTCCATTTATACTCCATCAGGCCGGGCTTTCTTGTATTCAGGCAAAATGATGTGGCACTATTCATGAGATACAACCCCCATCATTTTGCCCAGCAGCTGAGTTATAATCAGGGGGTCCCGCTGGAGGCTTTCTTGGTAGAACCCGCTGCCACCAAGAGAGAATGCGGGGTGCGCTAGATCACTTCATGCGCTTGAATACGGGCTCTCACTTCTTTATCAGTGAGCCGAGTTTTGTCCCGATAGCCCTCAACATACACGTGGCCTGGTATCAACACGCAATGGGTGCTGTTATTAGGGAAGAGAGGCGTCTGCTGCTCGATCGCAAGAGTGCGCCCCCTGCCGGCGATCGCAACGTCTTTTTGAAGCGACGGACCACTGCCCCCCCTCCGTTAAGAGAGGTCGCTGCAGTTGAGCCTCCACGCGTGTTAAGACCTACGTGCGGGTTGCCTCGTGCTCCTGTGGAGACGGTGGATGTACCATCGGTGCCTCGTGCTCCCTGTTCCCCTCCGAAGGACGCGGCGGAGACATGGACGTCTTGCCTGAGATTCGGGGCAGATGCTATTTGGTTTTATCCGTCCATCTCTCTGAAGATGCCAAGTTGATTTATGGCACCGTGTATCGGAGGTTTAGGCGGATGCGGCCGATGTAGCAGACTTCGTCAGATTCCCCTCGCTTGAGGGGTTTTTGATTGTGGGGACGCTCTTCCTTGCAGGCGCAAGCCCCTACAGTTAATTACGCTACCGCATCGCGGTAACCACTTTCTCCTTCTCCAGAATTTCACTTCGTGTCGTGTGTGTTTGTTTTGTTTGTGGTTGCCCGTGGATTGTGTATGGAGACTAAGTGATGTCGTCGCCCGTAGGACGTGGATTAGTCCAAATCCGTATTTACTTAGATTTGGGTTTGGTGTTTTGGTTTGAGGATACGTTAGCCATATTTGAGCTTAAGATCAACTCAAACGTTTGTTAAGGATACATTAGTCTGATTTGAGACTAAGATCAACTTAACGGAAAAAGCATTTAGGGCTCTATTGTTCCAGTTTAGGGACGTAGTGGTCCATTTAAAATATGGCCGTCGGGACCCGTCACCTCTCTGACGACGTTGAAGGATTACAACGACAGGTTTCAAAGGAGTTCGGAGATGTACCCTTGAACCAAAGTTGATTGGGGGTCTTATAGTCCAATTTGAGACTAAAGTCTGTTTGAATGTTTAAGGATACGTTAGCCATATTTGAGGCTAAGATCAACTTAAACGGGATTGTTTAGATCCGAAAAAAGAGCATTTGGTGGCTCTAATATTCCAGTTTAGGTACATAGTGGTCCATAGGTAGTTTAGGGATATGGTGGTCCATCGCCAGTTTAGGGACATGGTGGTCCATTAGATGTATGGTCGTTGGGACCCATAACCTCTCTGACGACGTTGAAGGATTACAACGACAAATGTCAGAGGAGTTCAGAGATGTACCCTTGAACCAGGTGTAAATTGATTTAAGAGAGCAGCCGTGCTCAGTCAATTTAATTTGAGGACTTACGGTCAGAATTGGGCTAAGTCCAATTGAAGATGTTCAACATTTTTATTTGTGGTCGTCCTGTTAGGCCTTGGCTTGGGCTTTGCCCTTTGTTTAATAATGCAGTGCATTTTGTCTGGCATATTAGGCCCCCTTTTAATTGGGCTCTGCCCTTGATAATGCATTGCATTAATTAGTCTGACAGAGTGCCATATGGCTTGTCAGGCGCTTTGCGCCGATTGAGGAGCGCAAGACGCAAGTCCATGTGGAGGCGACACGTGTCACACCTTGGTGAGCGCAAGCGCAGTGCGCTGCGACAGTGCGCTGCGCTGTTGCGCTGCTGACACGTGGCGCGCTCTGGTGCAGTGCCCCAATTCATGAGAGCGGTGCTCTATTTTAAAAGCGCATAGCGCAAGTTGTTCTGGAGCTGACACGTGGCGCTCTCTGGTGACTTGCGCCACCCCAAGAGCGCAACAGTCCAGATTTACAAGTGCAAGGCTCTGTTTTAATATCTTGATCCAATTTTGGATTCAAGAAAAGAATCTTTTAAGATTACAGAACCAGTGGTTCATCAAAAGGCAATGCCTTTGTGTAGATCAAATGATCTTCTTATTTTTATTCTTATTATTTGATCTTTTCTTTTTATTTTAAGATCTTGATCTTGTTCTTAGATCATTGATCTTCTCAGAAGATATTCTTCTCTTACTAAAGGTTTTTACCTTTTCTTTATTTGAGCTCTTCTCAAAATTCTTTAGAGGAATTCTCTATTTTTCTCTTTGTTTGATAATGTGTTTTAGACTTGAAGTCTAGGGGCCTTTATATAGTGCCATTTAGTTTTTTAAATTGGTTAGAGAGATCTTTCTTTGAGTGAATTGGGGATTTTCCCCCACCGTTGGATCTTTGATCCAAGGGCTTCTGTTTTACAGAAGGCCATTTTCTTGTTTTTAACAAGATTGAGAAAGATCTTTCCAGAATTTTTCTGTTTTGGTGCTAGCATTGGCGCAAATACATCTGCGCTTGACACGTGTCGCGTAGCGCAGAGCGCAGCGCAACTGCGCTGCCACGTGTCGCGAAGCGCAGAGCGCAGCGCAACTGCGCTGCCACTGTAGGGTTCCTAGGCACACTTGTGAAGGTTCATAAAACATCAAACATGCCCGAATAAAATTTTACATGTGCTGAACAACCCAAAGACGGGATCTTTGCTAGATTATTAGGGTTTAGCATGCAAGATAACATATTTAAAGCTAAGTGTGAGGGATTACAACCTTTGTAGTCCGCTCCTTCACTTCACAAGCTCTGAGTAGAAGTCCCTTCGCCGCGATCCACGATCTCCCGGACTCAAGAGAGGCTCCACGAGTCGAACGATCCATGCTAGCTTGAAGTGTTACGATTCTCCGATGATCTACGTCGAAGTTGCTATAACCCAAGCTTTCTCACTCTAAAGAGATGAACACCCTAATCTAATGGGCTAGATTAGATGAGGATGATGGAGTAGTATTTATGCTATCTTTTTATTTCACTTTCTCACAAGAAATCATCACAAAAGAATTAACTAGTGAGCTCTCTCTCAAAACTCAAGAGAGAAGAAGATGAAGAATGAAAGAATCATCCTTTTGTGATGAATAGTAGTCAAGTGTATATGATTGATTATAGAACCATGGTTAAGGATGATAGGATAAAACTTGTAGAGAATAAACTAGAGTTAGGGTTTGGTTAGGTTAAGGATAAGTATCAACCATAATATCTTAACCAAGACAAAATATAATCCTTCTAGAATGAACTTGAAAGAGCTAACCCTAATCAAACCCTAATCCCTTTTTATCATCCCTAATCATGTTTAATAATAAATCATATCATGTCACAATAATATATATCACATATATATTATATATTTGCAACAAAAGAAAATAATACAATTAACATATATCGCATATATATCAATGTATTAATCCGGTGAGAAAATGAAATAATAATAAAGCGAGCCAATATTAGATAATGTAATACAATATATCATATATATCATTATACTTTAAATCATCGAATCAACACTTGATCCAACGATCCGGCTATATCGAATATAACCGGCTAATATATCATGTACCGATTCATCGAATCAACACTTGATCCGATGTCCCGATTCATATCTAAATATCATGAGAATATAATACGGTATCTCATATCGCATTATCCTCGGTCCTACACATATCACATACGTGCCTCTACTCCGTTTTTCCTGAGCCAAGAAACCTCTATGTAGGACTCTAAAGAATCGTCAATACGCCGGTAGCAGGTGATGATCATATCAAACACCCACAAGCTGCAAGCGGTCAGCTAAACGTAACAGCCACCCAGGTATTGAGTGATCAGAAGATCAACAAGCTAGCCTGTCCGTTCTCCTGTGAATCCAATCAGTAACACTCCCGTACAGTCTGGTCTATTCGTCTGATATGTCGCATATCAAGTCTAGGGGTGGTATACGTCAGATCCTAGTAACCGATAAGTCGTGTCGATGTAAGGCTCATAACAGGTCGAGAAACTACTGGTAACACTTACCAGTATATCTCTATATCAGCCCTGGCCAGGGACTTCCAGTTATAGCCAATCGAACACAGCATGACATCAACTCCCTATACCGGGAGAGATGAATCCCCTCCTATCGCTCATTGCCTCCATGTGATTCGGGACTGTACCCAAAAGCCACCGTTTTGCACGCCCTCTTGGACGTGGTAAGGTGAAAATCAAAGCACAGTGGGAATCACACAAGACTCTATGACGATCTCGGGTCTACAGACTACCCTGCACCAGTGTCACCGGAGAACTGCCATCTGACATATGGTATATCACCATCTGGGAGTTCTCAGCGAGTCCGTCCAGTGTACCCAGTCTCCACTGAGCACCCGTACACCATCCTTGATGTCAAACACCGATGGATATGTGATCATCCATCGCCCATCATATGGGTCAAGATGCGTATACGCTATTCTACTCTGGTGTATCGATGCCCCGTCTCGATACACCCTCGACTAGGAACATTTATAGGATGTACTCATCGACTACCATGGCCCCCACTAGTATGATCTCATCATAATCCCAGTAGTCGAGTACATATCCTAAGGGCTTTATCAACATGTGAGAGAAAGACAGTAAACCAATACAAGTCAACATGTTAAGATAAAGTGAAACCAAATAGCATACTGTCATGACGACCAAGAAAGTCCTCTCTGTATATATCCAAGCATCCATCATAATATACATCATATGTACAACAATGGACTCTAGGGCATATACATAACTAACAGCCAGGTGCCGCGCAGCACAGAGCGCAGCGCAACTGCGCTGCCACGTGTCGCGCAGCGCAGAGCGCAGCGCAACTGCGCTGCCACGTGTCGCGCAGCGCAGAGCGCAAGTCAGCTGAAGCGTTGCTTCATTTATATATCCTTGATTTGCTTGAGTGCGCTGCCTTGGGCGCTGCGCTCCCTGCGCTGGCGTGTCTGATTTTGACACGTGGCGCGTTGCGCGCAGCGCAAGGAATCTGGAGCGTTGCTTCGTTATTTTAATTTTAATTTTCACTTTAATTTTCAAAACAGAGCCTTGCTCTGATTGGGGGAAACAGAAGCGTTGCTTCGTTTCCCGCCTTGGAATTTGAACAGAGCTTTGCTCTGATTGGGGTAAACAAATGCGCCCCCACCGTTGCGCTTACGTAGCCCCAAACGTGACCGCAGCGGTGGTAGAATTCCAACCGTCGCGCCATCCCTTGGAAGTTGAAACTGCTCTTCAAAGCCTATAAATAGGACCTTTGGTCCCTTAGATGATTTTCATCTCTTCATAAGAATTTTGTTTAGAGTCCTGCTCTTTTGTTTAAGCACTTTTAAAAGTTCAAACTCTAGAGAACTTTAGGTAAAAAATTAATTTGGATTAAATTAAATCAATTTTAAGAGCCTTGCTCTCAATAGATCTCTGATCTAAAGAAGACCCATTTAGGGTTTCACTTAGCAGAGCTTTGCTCTAAAGGGGTCTAAAGAGAACTAAGGAGAACCCTATTAGGGTTCCATTAATAGAGCTCTGCTCTTTAAAAGATTTTCCTTGTATTTTCTTAATTCATCAATGGAGCTTTGCTTCTTCCAAATCATACAGAAGAACTCTTAGGAGTTTTTTTTATGATTCTTGGAGTTTAAAGATGGCATTTTATTCCTCGATGCATTATATCGTCTTGCTTAATCAGTCTTTCTGCTAATGTTGTTATTTTTCTTTTACAGGAGTAATGGACACCCACATGTATGATCTTGATGAAATCATCTCTTACGGAGACATCCGCCTACTCGGCCGTTCTCAGAACCGGGAATTTACAAACGCCGAGTGCGCCGAAATTATGAGTCGCTTCGACGCATATAACGGTCAACGGCTTCCCCGACGTTCATCTCTCCTGAAGCTTATCGTAGGAGCCATCTGGGAAGTGCTTCCCCTATTCTGTTCCGGTGTGCCTCTTAGGGCGTTGGATGCCGCCGAGGATAAGGTGCACTCGGTGTTCCTGATGAACTTAATCTTGAAAAGACGGCGAGACAATCTTGTCGATCTCCTGCACCAGGCCTTCCAACAGTCCATCATACACGCTGCTTATTGGAGGGAAAATGACATCAGTGGGGACCCCGACGCTTGTGCTCGTGAAAGAAAGCACACTAGAATGGTTCGCCAGGCTTGGAAAGTCTTAGATAAGGTTACTTTCGAGTTCCTCAATCCATGTCCTGGGTCCGAGGTCATACCGTTGTAAATCTTTCAATAATGTTGTTTTTGTTTATTGTTTTTATTGATGTAAGAATTTTTCGGGTATGAATGACAAATCTTTTTCCTCCCTCCTTTTATTTTTTGGTTTGTTATTAGCATATTTCTCAAGTAAGCGTAGCCTGTAGGTGATATAGAACATTCCGTCTTGAATATCTTGGCGAGTAGTGATGGCTTAGGAAGCAGGTTCAGGTCTGCTACCTAAGACTTTTCAACTTTATGAGCCGTGAGGGTCTCACAAAGACTTTTCTCCCTACGGATCGAGAGGATCTCGTAGGTGTATTTTCTTCTTAGGAATCGTGAGGATTCCTAAGTGTGTTTTCTCTTATAAGTCGTAAGGATCTTATAAGAGAATTTTCCCTCTTACGAGTCGAGAGGACTCGTAAACGGTTGTTTCCCTCTTTGTCGAGATTCGACTTCATAGAGTGAGACCCATGGATAGTATGCAAGAGACCGTTTTGGACCGACTTGCAGGGTCCCAGTGCTTAGGAAACAGGTTTTTTAATCCCCATTGCCTAAGGCTTTTCCTCACGAGTCGAAACATATCGAGTAGTTCTCGTAAAGACACTAATTTCCTCACGAGTCGAGACGAATCGAGCATTTCTCATGAGAGTGTCCTAACGTCACAGTTAACCTCTGCTCTTTACGACAGAGGTCCGTTAGGGTCTGTGGTACTTAGGGTTTTGGCCGTCGTACCGTCGCGTTGGCCGATATATTCCTCGATATGCAATCTTGCTGTTCGAGTAGCCTTGCGATTGTCGTGTCTCTGATCCCTTCGGGGGCTGGACAAGACGTCTTCAAGTAATCTTCCAGGTAGTATTAGCGTCGAAAGAGCAAGTATAGCGATATTCCATGTCACTTTTTACTTGAGGTTAGGCTCATTTTGGAGAGCCCCGATGAGTCATAACCACTCCGCGCTGGTGTGGGATGATCTCCGATAGTCTTTCAGGCTTTATATAACTTGCCGTCAAGACCCGGAAGCTAGGAATTTGGCCTTTGCTTCGTTTGAGGGCATTACGTCCTCTATATCGAGACGAATATCGCGGTTGTCTCTAGGTTGTTGGTGAACCGTCGAGGTTTGGAACTAGGGACTTTTTCGTGGCTCCGCTGTTTGATTGTCGCGTCCGAATCCTGTTGGAGGAAGAACGCTGGGGTGACATCTCGTCTGCTGTATCGAGACGAACGCCGAGGTGGTGACCACTCCGCACTGGAGCAAGATGATCTCCGATTGTCTTTCAGGCTTTATATGACTTGCCGTTAAGACCCTGAAGTTAGGAATTTGGCCTTCGCTTCGTTCGCTGGCATTACGTTCTCTATATCGAGACGAATGTCGCGGTTGTTTCTAGGTTGTTGGTGAACCGTCGAGGTTTGGAACTAGGGACTTTGTCGTGGCTCCGCTGTTTGATTGTCGCGTCCGAATCCTGTTGGAGGAAGAACGCCGGGGTGACATCTCGTCTGCTGTATCGAGATGAACGTCGAGGTGGTGACCACTCCGCACTGGTGCAAGATGATCTCCGATTGTCTTTCAGGCTTTATATGACTTGCCGTTAAGACCCTGAAGCTAGGAATTTGGCCTTCGCTTCGTTTGCTGGCATTGCGTCCTCTATATCGAGACGAATGTCGCGGTTGTCTCTAGGTTGTTGGTGAACCGTCGAGGTTTGGAACTAGGGACTTTGCCGTGGCTCCGTTTCATTGCGACTCTGAGGTCGGTTGTTGACATCATGTCTGCATCTGGTTGGAGTGAGAAGAAACGCCGTTAGTGATCTCTAAGTTGTCGATATCGACGTCGAGACCCTGAAGCTAGGGATCTTCCTTTGCTTCGTTTTTTGACATCGTGTCTGCAATATTGCGACAAATGTCGAGGTTGTCTCTAGGTTGTCTATGAACCGTCGAGATTTGGCTTCGCTTTCTGGTGGAGCTTGTTGGGAAGGTATGGTTCCCTCTTTGTTTGTACCCCTGGATTGTATACAGGGATCGATGTGATCTCACCAGTAGGGCAAAAAGTTTCATTCTTTCACCATTTTTTTAATTATTTCCGCGATGCTCTATCATTTCAGTTTTTTATATCGCGATGGTCGCGATTGCCCAATCATTTCGGCTATTTTTCGCGGTGCCCAATCATTTCGGCTATTTATTTTATTTTTACTCGCTGCTTTTTATTGCGAGTTGCCCAATCATTTCGGCTATTTTGTATGCATATATTTTTACTTGCTGATTTTATTGCAAGTTGCCCCATCATTTTGGCTATTTCATATGCATTTTTTTTGGGCTCGTTGATTTTTTTTCTCGCGAGTAGGGAACTTGGAATCTGACGCCAATCTCAGCATCAGCATCGCTTCAACTGAAATATTGCCAGGAGCGAATCATCATTTTCCATGAAAGGACTTGGAGCATCGTTACGACTAGGATATTGCCAGGAGCGAATCATCATTTGCCTCTGTCGATGTCGAACAAAGGTGGCTTAGCGAACAGGGTTAGGGTCCTGTCGACTAAGGCTTTTGACTTCATGAGCCGTAAGGGTCCCACAAAGGTATTTCTCCGTACGAGTCGGAGGATCTTGTAGGTGTGTTTTCTCTTTAGGAATCGTGGGGATTCCTAAGTGTATGTTCCTCTGTAAGTCGTAAGGATCTTACAAAAGGATTTTCTCCTTATAAGTCGAGAGGACTTACAAGTGTTGTTCACCATATGGACATATCCCTAGCCACGGGTGGGACTTGGTTAGGGAAATGTTTATTTGCTCCCGTGGATTGTATACAGGGGTCAGTATGAGCCGCTTGTAGGGCAATATTAAAGGTTGTGGGGGGTTTGCTTAAGCACAGGTTTAGGTCTCTGTAACTTAAGACTTTCAAATTTTATGGGCCGTGAGGGTCCCATAAGAGAGTTCTCCTCACGAGTCGTGAGGATCTCGCAAGTGTAATTTCTCCTTAGGAATCGTAAGGATCCCTAAGTGTGTTGCTCCCCTGTGAGTCGTAAGGATCTCACGCGGGTGGTTTCTCCTTACAAGGTCGAGAGGACCCTGTAAGTGTCTTTTTAACGAGGTTGCGCCCTTTCGGATTTTCACAAACACTCTCCGGTAGCCCTGCTATTTTTACTCACGGAGCCCTTTCGGGTTTTCATCCGTGCCCATTTCGCTTATGGACATACCGTCTTTTTTTTTATCTCGTCAGCCTGAGGATGCTGCGGTAGTAGTTTAAAGACGTTTCGGTCATCAGCCAGTTTTAGGACGTAGTGGTCCATTGTTAGTTTAAGGACGTTTCGGTCCGCCGTCGCTGTATTTGAGACGAATCTCTAGTTTACTGACTTTTCGGTCTATTATCCAGTTTTAGGACGTAGTGGTCCGTAGTTAGTTTAACGACGTTTCGGTCTATTATCCAGTTTTAGGACGTAGTGATCCGATGTCGCCGTATTTGAGGCGAATCTCTAGTTTATTGACTTTTCGGTCGTTTGCAAGTTTTAGGACATTGCGATCCATCATTAGTTTAAGGACGTTTCGGTCCGCCGTCGCCGTATTTGAGGCGAATCTTTAGTTTACTGACTTTTCGGTCTATTATCCAGTTTTAGGACGCAGTGGTCCATTGTTAGTTTAACGATGTTTCGGTCTATTATCCAGTTTTAGGACGTAGTGGTCCGATGTCGCCGTATTTGAGGCGAATCTCTAGTTTACTGACTTTTCGGTCGTTTGCAAGTTTTAGGACATTGCAGTCCATCATTAGTTTAAGGACGTTTCGGTCCGCCGTCGTCGTATTTGAGGCGAATCTCTAGTTTACTGACTTTTCGGTCTATGGGGCTTTCCCTATGAATGAGCAGGATGCCCCCGGCATATCCTTCTTTCTCGGAGCATGCGGTTGTGGCGGGCTCACCTTCCAGTTTTTGGAGATGACGAACTTGCCCTATTGGTATTGGTCTTCAACCCAGTTTTTGAAGACGTAGCAATCTTCGATCAGGTGACTTACCGTTTGGTGGTAAGGGCAATAATTGAGATTGTTGACATCGCCTGGCCGCAACGGACGTTTTGGACTCGGCAAATTGATGAGTCTGTCGTGCACTGCCAGCTCGAACAGTCTCCTTGTTTTATCTTGAGGAAACGAGTAAGGACGTCCTAGCCTCTCCTCAAGGGATATGCATGAACGCATATTGTTTTGACGAACAACCGGTCTAGGGCCACTCGATTGTTGTTGAGTGTTGGCGACAAAGGTCGTTTTTCCCTTTCCTTTATCCTTTTTGTTCGCTCCGTTGTTTGTGGGTCCGAGATTCTCTCCGGATACCGTGCAATTGAGCGGCTGAATGTTCTCGCAACTCCTTAATCTTTCAGAGATGGACTCCTTGAAGAGAGGGTTGAAGGCTATTTTTTAGTCGGGGTCATTCCCAAAAGTGAGAACTCGTGATCCCCCGGGCTCGTCCCTATGACAATTGCCAGCAACTCTTTTATGCTCATCTGTCGTATTTTTTCGCTGTCTACGAGCTTCCCGCTTTGCTCTATTGACGTAATGCCTATGAGCGATATACCCTTGCCGCCAACACTTAAAAGAGTCACATTCTTCAATAGGGTGTGCGATCTTCTGATGATACAAGCAGTAGTTATGATGTATCTCTACTCCATCGAGAGTGTTTTCTTCAGAGGGTAGTAGCTTCATTCCCATTGATATGGCCTTAGCAAACCTTTTCCTCGTCTTGAATTTGTTTTTATCCGCAGCGGATGACTTTTTATTTGACGGGAGTGCCTCGGCTCTTTCGTCTAATCGCCGGCGTTTAGCTCCTTCCAATATGGCCATCTCATGCTCTTGATTGGCTTTAACTTTCAGACGAATCTCATTCAGGAAGGTATCGATCACCTCGTCTGACGGCCACAGAAGTTCTGGTTCAGGCCCTACCCTCGGTTTCTCGGTGCAAGGAACCTCTTCATCATCTATCAATGAGTGAGAGATCACATGACAACTCGCTACGTTGTCCTCGAATTCATCTGATGAGCCTTCTCCATCGTTTTCGTGATCAACAAAAGAACAAGCTGCCCCCAACGTGTCCGTCTTCTTTGGAGTGTGCGGCTGTAGTGGGTTTATCTTCCACTTTTCAGACAGCGCGAACTTGCCTTGTAGGTACTGATTCTAGATCCATCCCTTAAAGACGAAACAGTCCTCGATCGGGTGACTTACCGTTTGGTGGTAAGGGCAATAATTGGGATTATTGAGATCGCCTGGCTGCAACAGACGTTTTGGACTCGGCAGATTGATGAGTCTGTTGTGCACTGCCAACTCGAACAGTCTCCTTGTTTTATTCTGAGGAAACGAGTAAGGACGTCCCAGTCTCTCTTCAAGGGATACGCATGGACGCATATTGTTTTGACGGACAACCGGCTTCAAGTGGCTTGGCTGTTGTTGAGCGTTGGCGATGACGATCGCTTTTCCTTTCCCCTTCTCATTTCGAGAGTCCAGTTTTGGAGGAGAGGGTCCATGGACCATCTGGTCCATTTGGGCTAATTTGTCAATCAAGGCCTGGAAGGTGGTCGGCCTGAAGAACATCATGAATTGCGAGATGGCCACTTGCGGATCGAGAGTACCCACGAACATGCCTATCGCAGGTGCTTCTTCGATGCGTATTTCGCATTTCGACCATAGGTTCCGCCATCGTGTTGCATATTGGACCCACGTTTCGCCTGGCCTTATCTTGGAATTGATCAGTGTTGTAATCGGGGTACGCTCGCTAGCGCTCGCGAATCTCTGTCTAAACAGCAGCTCCATCTCCGTAAATATCTTGATAGAGTCATTTGGGAGTTTAGAGTACCACTCAAATGCCGTTTCCGACAGGCTGCCAACCAACTGGCGGAGCAACAATTTATCATCACCTCCAGTGTTGCCGCACATGGCTCCGAATTGAGCGACGTGCTGATGCGGATTTCCCGTCCCTTTATATACGTGGAATTTAGGGATCGTATATCCCGGCGGGTACCTTATTTGGTCATACCAGCTCGGATAGGGTCGTCCGGTCTTGACAATTTGGCCAGCCACTTCATTCGCCTGATGAGCTCGTATTTGCTGAGCTATATAATCATCTAGGGCGGCTTTAGAAACGGTTTCCCCTTTGGCTGCTGAATAAGCCGGAGGTGGATTTGATGTCTCCCCTCCATCGTCTTCAACAATGATTGGAGGGTCTTTAGCTGGAGGGTCAGGCTGTAACATCATCCCTACCATGTCTTGGATGAGAAGCGCCATTTGTTTTATGTTGGCAGCTTATTCTGCTGCCTCTTTGTCCTTCTTTTCAAGGACTCTGCGTAAGAAGTCAGCATTAGTTTCTTATTCGTGACGCTGCTCTGATGATGCCTCCGGGCTTTCTTTTGGCCTGGTGAGTGCAGCCATTTGCATCAGCATTTCCTGAAGCTTCTGTTGCTGCTCCTGAGATTTTGTCACGGATCGGGTGAGCGGTCGGTGACCTATCGAAGCGCGGCTATCCTCTTTCCCGGATGCCATATGAACAGTATGCACCACTATGCCACCAGACTTGGAGCGTTTGTGCTGAGCGCTTTTACAGTTCGCCATGTCCACATGGGCTTTTTGCGGCCTTCTTTTCTTTTGAGTGATTGACATTGAGGGAGCCGTTGCAGTGGGCACCCATCCAGCTGTTGCTTTTTCTGGCTTGACAGAGTAGTCTTTCTCCTGCCGAACCTTCATCTTTTTCTGTCGGCGGAGATAGTCTTGATCCATCACGGAGTCTTGGACTTGAGGCCAGACCTTGTAAATTTTAGAGGATAGCCGTTGAGGAGGTTGCTCCGGCTTCTTCTCTGTAGCATTCTTCACCGGTGAAGGAATTCTCTTTAGCACTGCAGTAGGAGAGTTTCTGCGCACCTTGTTTAGCAGTTCAAAGCTGTTCTCGGTTGGAACAGCAGGATTGATCCCCACCATTGGAGCTGGCGGAGTTATCCCAGAGAGGGAGTTGCCCCCAGCCTTCCTTACTCGGCGCCAGTGGCGACGTCGAGCGTGTCGTGCGGATGGAGTTGTTTCAGCAGTAGGGGTGACCTCCTCATGCCCCCTGCTTTGAGGAGAGACCGTTATTGGTGCAAGCCTGTCGAAGACTGACACCCGTTGAGAAGCCATGTCTAATTTGTCAAAGAAAGATATCCGGACTGGGGAAGTAGCTTTGAGGATCCCGCCTGGAGCAGCAATCGGAATGGCCAGCCTTGTAAAAACTGACTTCTTGGAAGGTGGAGCCTTTCCAATGATTTCGTCCGCTTGAGCCGGGATGGATATCCACTTTAGGATGGCAGCTTCGGGTATCGCGGGCATGTAGACGTTCTGGCCCAGTCTGTTGAAAACTGAGGTATTGAAGTTGGGCGACCCGTTGAGAGGGGTCACGACAATGGTAAGTCGATCAAAGACCGGCTTCTTTGGAGCTTCTCGCAACGTCATTGGGGCATTGAAGCTCATCGGCGGGAGCATGGTCCCGAAGAATAATCAAGTGGTGGCTTGAGTTACCTGCTCCACTGACATCTTGAAAAGGGAGGCTGCTTGGGGCCCATAAGTCACTCCTCTAGCAGGGACGGGGCGAGAGTTGTAGTTGCAGGTAGTGCAGTTTGAAGCCATCGATCTTCTGTTTTTTGCACGGAGCAAGACACCAAATCTTAGTACCTCGAATCCACAGGCAACCACAGAAAACCGCGATTTGTTCGCGAACACGACACATGAAGTGTGGAGTGGAAAGAGGAAAAGGTCCCACCGGGCATGCCAGAATCTGTTCCCCTCCGAAGGACGCGGCAGAGACATGGACGTCTTTCCTGAGATTCGGGGAAGATGCTATTTGGTTTTATCCGTCCACCTCTCCAAAGATGCCAAGTTGATTTATGGCACCGTGTATCGGAGGTTTAGACGGATGCGGCCGATGTAGCAGACTTCGTCAGATTTGTGGGGAAGCTCTTCCCTACAGGCGCAAGCCCCTGCAGTTAATTACGCTACCGCATCGCGGTAACCACTTTCTCTTTCTCCAGAATTTCACTTCGTGTCGTGTGTGATTGTTTTGTTTGTGGTTGCCCGTGGATTGTGTACGGAGACTAAGTGATGTCGTCGCCCGTAGGACGCGGATTCGTCCAAATCCGTATTTACTTAGATTTGGGTTTGGGGTTTTGGTTTGAGGATACGTTAGCCATATTTGAGGCTAAGATCAACTCAAACGTTTGTTAAGGATACGTTAGTCTGATTTGAAACTAAGATCAACTTAACGGAAAGAGCATTTAGGGGCTCTATTTTTCCGGTTTAGGGACGTAATGGTCCATTTAAAATATGGCTGTCGGGACCCGTCACCTCTCTGACGACGTTGAAGGATTACAACGACAGGTGTCAGAGGAGTTCGGAGATGTACCCTTGAACCAAAGTTGATTGGGGGTCTTATAGTCCAATTTGGGACTAAAGTCTGTTTGAATGTTTAAGGACACGTTAGCCATATTTGAGGCTAAGATCAACTTAAACGGGATCGTTTAGATCCGACAAAAGAGCATTTGGTGGCTCTAATATTCCAGTTTAGGGACATAGTGGTCCATAGGTAGTTTAGGGACATTGCGGTCCATTGCCAGTTTAGGGACATGGTAGTCCATTGCTAGTTTAGGGACATGGTGGTCCATTAGATGTATGGCCGTTGGGACCTATCACCTCTCTGACGACGTTGAAGGATTACAACGACAGATGTCAGAGGAGTTCAGAGATGTACCCTTGAACCAGGTGTAAATTGATTTAAGAGAGCAGCTGTGATAAATCAATTTAATTTGAGGACTTACGGCCAGAATTGTGCTAAGTCCAATTGAAGATGTTCAACATTTTTATTTGTGGTTGGCCTGTTAGGCCTTGGCTTGGGCTTGCCTTTTGTTTAATAATGCAGTGCATTTTGTCTGGCTTATTAGGCCCCCTTTTAATTGGGCTCTGCCCTTGATAATGCATTGCATTAATTAGTCTGACAGAGTGCCATGTGGCTTGTCAGGCGCTTTGCGCCGATTGAGGAGCGCAAGGCGCAAGTCCATGTGGAGGCAACACGTGTCACACCTTGGTGAGCGCAAGCGCAGTGCGCTGCTGACACGTGGCGCGCTCTGGTGCAGTGCGCCAATTCATGAGAGCGATGCTCTATTTTAAAAGCGCATAACGTAAGTTGTTCTGGAGCTGACACGTGGCGCTCTCTGGTGACTTGCGCCAGCCCAAGAGCGCAACAGTGCAGATTTACAAGTGCAAGGCACTGTTTTAATATCTTGATCCAATTTTGGATTCAATAAAAGAATCTTTTAAGATTTCAGAACCAGTGGTTCATCAAAAGGCAATGCCTTTGTGTAGATCAAATGATCTTCTTATTTTTATTCTTATTATTTGATCTTTTCTTTTTATTTTAAGATCTTGATCTTGTTTTTAGATCATTGATCTTCTCAGAAGAAATTCTTCTTTTACGAAAGGTTTTTATCTTTTCTTTCTTTGAGCTCTTCTCAAAATTCTTTAGAGGAATTCTCTATTTTTCTCTCTGTTTGATAATGTGTTTTAGACTTGAAGTCTAGGGGCCTTTATATAGTGCCATTTAGTTTGTTAAATTGGTTAGAGAGATCTTTCTCTGAGTGATTTGAGAATTTTTCCCCACCGTTGGATCTTTGATCCAAGGGCTTCTGTTTTAGAGAAGGTCATTTTCTTGTTTTTAACAAGATTGAGAAAGATCTTTCTAGAATTTTTCTGTTTTGGTGCTGGCATTGGCGCAAATGCATTTGCGCTTGACACGTGTCGCGTAGCGCAGAGCGCAGCGCAACTGCGCTGCCACGTGTCGCACAACGCAGAGCGCGAGTCAGCTGAAGCGTTGCTTCATTTATAGAGCCTTGCTCTGCTTGAGTACGCTTCCTTCGGCGCTGCGCTCCCTACACCGGCATGTCTGATTTTGACATGTGGCACGTTGCGCGCAGCGCAAGGAATCTGAAGCGTTGCTTCCTTATTTTAATTTTAATTTTCAAAACAGAGCCTTGCTCTGATTGCGGGAAACAGAAGCGTTACTTCGTTTCCCGCCTTGGAATTAGAACAGAGCTTTGCTCTGATTGGGGTAAACACTCCCGTGGAGACGGTAAATGTAGCTTCCCCCGAATCTGACGTGGACTCAGATATCGGGACTCGTCGCCCCAAGGTGCCCACCAAGCGTAAGCTGGTGTTAGCGGCAACCGGAGCTCGCTCGCAGAAGAGGAAGAAGAAGTCGCTCTTCTCTGCCGACGTCGTATTTGGTCAGGAGCCTCATGCTCCTTATAGTGAGGGCTTGAGCGAATATGGGACAAATGAGGGCGTATTCATGCCGCCAGATGATACTGATCTGGCGGCTGCTTTTGCAGCTTCTGAGCAATTGGCAAGCTGCAAAGAGGGGTTGGCTATCCTCGCGCGATCAGGTAATCATTAGCTGTATTTTTCGCTATTGCATCATATTTCTATTATCGTGTTTTGACTGACGCTTTTCCTTCTTTAACATGCATTTCCACTGTAGAAGCCCTCACAACTTCTCTCAAGACTTTTGAGGAAGAGGAAAGAATTTGAGCATCCTTAGGCATCAGTATGCTTCGGTTTATCGTGTCTCCGCTCCTGTTTTTTTTATATAGGTGATCTGACCCCGCTTTATCTTATCAAAGGGACCACAATGCCGATCCCGCAAGCTAATGCGGAGATTCTTCCCGGGCCAGCTACCGGAGCCCCGGCCTCTTCGGCACTGCCAAAAGAGGCCTTACTCAAATGACCGATGACGGAAGCCCTGACGGCTCCAGAGGTAACCCTTGGTGCGGACAATGACGTCCTGTTGACGGAGGCATCTAGAAGGTCCGCTTTGACGGCTCGGGCAGAAAGGAAGCGCCGAATGCGCGCGGTAAGGGAGCGTAGTGCTGCCTTAGCCGCGGGTGCGGGTTCGAGCACCACTACCCCTGCCCATACTCCTTTGGAGGAATCCCCGGCCGCCTTGTCCACTGCCTATAGACGGGAAGCACGTGTGGCTCGGGAAGTAAACAGAAGATCAACTCAAGGTAATGTGACAAGGGGTTCCGTTGTCAAAGTTATAACTACCAGTTCTCATATATCTTATCTTGCAGAGCCGAGTCTTACCAAAGAAGTGGCGGCGACCGCTGAGCCTGGGGCAGCGGTAGAGGAGCTAGCCGTAATTGCCGAACCCGAGGCGGCGGTAGGCGAGGTGGCTGCAATTGCCGAGTTCGAGGCAGCGGCTGGTGAGACAGTCACGATTGTTGTTCCTGAGATGGCTGCTATTGCCGAGCCCGAGGTGGCGATGGGTGAGATGGCTACCATTGTAGAGCTCGAGGTGGCGGCGGGTGAGATGGCTATAGTTGCTGAGCCAGAGGCGGCCGCTCCTTCTCAAGAGTCGGGCACCGCTCCGACCGTCGCTCTTTCCGCCTGCTACCCTTTTCCATCTCCTGGCGTCGCAAGTGTTGCGACGGCTCTTGTAGAGTCAGGGGATGAGGCGACGGGAAGTGAGACCACCCCGATGGAGGAGGGAGAAGCCATCGCTGTATCAAGTGACACCCTCGTCGCGGTTCCGACTGGCGACTCACCAGGTAGATCTTGGGTCATTGCTTTTCTCTTTATTCTGCAATCCTTTTCAATCTTTCCTGACAGTATTTATCTTGTCTCTAATGCAGGTGCGGCGAGTGTTGAGATTGCGCTACCCGAGGCAGCGCCATCAATTACCGCCTTAACGGTTACCACTCCTCTACCTTCTCTCGTACCATCTCAGATGTTGGAAAGTACGAATTTGTGACCCATCAGTCCTACTTCTAGGCTGTATGACTTATGTACTGACGTTGCATTACTGCGTCCTTGCAGGAGTCCTTTTTGACCACCTGTATCAGGTGCTGCACCCACACTTCTCCTTCCTGTCAGAGATTAGTCCGCCTGGTGGTGTCCGTGGGTATCTTTTCTAAACGACGTCCTTTCTTTAATGGGCAGTCACATTATTCCTAATTCTTCTTTGTATTGCTTGTAGCCCTAAAAATTGAAGGAGGGGACGAGGGTATTGTTGCGCCACCGGAACTCCCAGCTCTGCCCCCTGTTGCAGCCGGTATAGTAAACTCTATATTCACATATTTTCTTTATTTCTTGAGCCGACATCTGATTGTGATTTGTTTTGCAGCAATCATATTGACTCCAGCCCCGTTCGAGTCTCGCATCGTAATGCCAGCCGGCCTTTTTTCTCGGCGTGCATCCTCGAAAGGCACCGTGAATAGTCTGTGCATGCTGAGCGATTATATTGAGGAGCTTGACGTGGAGACTCCCACATCTGCTGCAGATTTTTTCGCAGAGGTTAACCCTATGCTGGCGACGCTCGTAAACTTTCATAGTGAGGGTGTCGTTGAGTCTTGGGTTGATCACTGCAGGAAGATTGAGGCTTGCCTGCGTGAGCTTGAACTTAGGCGTCCTGCTCCGGAGGTGTTGGCTTTGAACCCCCGGCGGGCTGCATGGGTTGAGCGAAGTGTCATGTTCCTTAGTCATTTCGAACGAGAGGCGATCCTCAAGAGAAAGGAACGTGAGGCGACTTCCGCTGAGTCTGCTCAACTGCGTGCCCAGGTCGAAGCGAATGCTGCGCAGCTGAACTCCATCTTTGAAAGCCTTCAATGATGTATTTCCGACGGGCTGGTGCTGAGGAAGAAGCTTGACTTTACTGAATAGGTCGCACAGAGCCAGGAGGCTGTTCAGCAAGAAATTGATGAGAAACTTTCATCTAGTCTGCAGCAACGGGCCCGAGTTGAAGCGGAGCTGGCTGCGGCGGCTGACCTTGAAAAGGAGTTGAGAGGAGTGCGCGAGCAACTGACTGACTTATTGAAAATGCCTCCTTCTCAGTAGCTACCTTTGCATCAATTAAACTTGTAATCTTCTGAATAACCTATATCCATTTTTTATTCTTTTATATGATGTATCTTGTATTCAATTGAGTTCATGAATAAAGACACATTTTTCTTATCTCCCACTGTCGTTTTCTTTTCTTTGTTGTGTTGTTGGTATGTTACCCTGGCAAGTGTGGCCTGTAGATAATAAAGAACATTTCATCTTGAACTTTTCAAGAGGTAGTGATGACTTAAGAAGCAGGTTCAGATCTGCCACCTAAGACTTTTCAACTTTATGAGCCGTGAGGGTCTCGTAAGTGTCTTTTCTCTTTAGGAGTCATGAGGATTCTTAAGTGTGGTTTCTCTCGAGAGTTGTAAGGATCTCACAAGAGAATTTTTCCCTCTTACAAGTCGAGAGGACCCGTAAGTGGTTGTTTCCCTCCTTGTCGAGATTCGACTTTGGAGAGTGTGGCCCGTGAATAGTATGCAAGAGTCCATTTTGTACCGACTTGCAGGGCCCTGGTGCTTTAGGAAACATGTCATTATCCCCATTGCCTAAGGCTTTTCCCTACGAGTCGAGACGAATCGAGAAGTTCTCGCAAGAACACTAATTTCCTCACGGGTCGAGACGAATCGAGAAGTTCTCGCAAGGGTTTCCTAACGTCACAGTTAACTCCTACTAATAGAAGTCCGTTAGGGTCTGTGGTACTAGGTTTTTTTTACCCGTCGCACCGTCGCGTTGGTTGGTGTATTCCTCGACGCATAATCTTGCTTTTCGAGTAGCCCCGCGACTGTCGTGTCTCTGATCTCTTCGGGGGCTGGACAAGGCGTCTTCAAGCAATCTTCCAGGTGATATTACCGTCGAAAGAGCAAGCGTTAGGGATTTTCCATGTCGCTTTTTACTTGAGATTAGGCTCAGTTTGGGAGTCCCGATGAGTCATAACCACTCCGCGCTGGTGTGTGATGATCTCCGATAGTCTTTCAGGTTTTATATGAGTTGCCGTCAAGACCCTGAAGCTAGGAATATTTCCTTCGCTTTGTTTGCTGGCATTGCGTCTGCTATATCGAGACGAATGTCACGGTTTGTCTCTAGGTTGTTGGTGAACCGTCGAGGCTTGGAACTAGGGACTTTGCCATGGCTCCATTGTGCGGACGTCGTATGTTCCTGCAGAGACACTAATTTCTTTGCGGGTCGACGTGAATTGAGATGCTCTCGTCAAGGATGCTGATTTCCCTGAATCGAAGAGGTTGCCAAGGACACTGATTTCCCCGGAGTTGAGACGAATCGAGGTATTCCTGCAAAGACACTGATTTCTCTGCGGGTCAACGTGAATCGAGAGGTTCTCGCCAAGGATGCTGATTTCCATGAATCGAGAGGTTTTGCCAAGGACACCGATTTCCCTGGGGTTGGTTGACTTGTTTTCGAGACGGAGTGTTGATCCGGCGGGAAAGTCATTGGTTGACTCTAGGTCATTTGCGGACCTTAGAGTTTTAGAACTAGGGACTCTGTCGTGGCTTCGTTGTTTTGACCGTGAGTTCTTTCGTTGACGTTGCATCTGCATCTGCATCCTGCTGGACTGCGAAGGAACGCCGTTGTTGACATTGCGTCTGGTGTAATGAAACGAATGCTGAGCTGGAATTGGGATTTTACCCTCATTCCGTCTTGCTGACGTTGTGTCTGCTATAACGAGACGAATGTCGAAATGGTCTCTAGGTTGTCTGGGAACCACCGAGATTTGGAGTAGGGGCTTTGTCATAGCTCCAGGGTTGATTACAGCGTCTGAATCCTGCTGGAATGGGGAGGAACGCTGTTGATGATCTCTAGGCTATCCCTGAACCGTCGAGATTTGGCTTCGTTTTCTGATGGAGCCTGAGGAGGGAAGGTATGATTCCTTCTTTGTTTGAGCCCCTGAATTGTATACAGGGATTGATGTGATATCACCTGTAGGGCAAAAGGTTTCATTTTATATTTTTCTTTCCGCGATGCTCTATCATTTCAGCTTTTATATCGCGAAGGTCGCAATTGCCCAATCATTTCGGCTATTTTTCGCGGTGCCCAATCATTTCGGCTATTTATTTTATTTTTACTCGCTGCTTTTTATTGCGAGTTGCCCAATCATTTCGGCTATTTTGCATGCATACATTTTTACTTGCTGATTTTGTTGCAAGTTGCCCAATCATTTCGGCTATTCCGTATGCATGTATGGCTCGCTAGCTTCCTTGCTGCAAGCTTGGAATTAGACACCGATTTCGGCATCATCACCGCTACAACTGGGATATTTCCAGGAGCGAATCATCATTTGCCTCTATCGATGTCGAACAAAGGTGGCTTAGCAAACAGGGTTAAGATCCTGTCGACTAAGGCTTTTGACTTCATGAGCCGTAAGGGTCTCATAAAGGTTTTTCTCCCTACGAGTCGTGAGAATCTCGTAGGTGTGTTTTCTCCTTAGAAATCGTGAGGACTCCTAAGTGCATGGTCTCTTATAAGTCATAAGAATCTTACAAGAGTGTTTTCTCCTTATAAGTCGAGAGGACTTACAATGGTTGTTCACCATGTAGACATACCCCTAGTCACGAATGGGACTATGTTAGGGGAATGTTTATTCGCGTCCGTGGATTGTATACAAGGGTCAATACTGAACCGCTTGTAGGGCAGTGTTGGAGGTTGTGGTGGCCGCTTAAGAACAGGTTCGGATCCCTGTAGCTTAAGACTTTTGAATCTTATAAGCCGTGAGGGTCTCATAAGAGGGTTCTCCTTACGAGTCGTGAGGATCTCGCAAGTGTAATTTCTCCTTAGGAATCGTGGGGATCCCTAAGTGTGTTGCTCCCTTGTGAGTCGTAAGGATCTCACGCAGGTGGTTTCTCCTCAAAAGGTCGAGAGGACCTTGCAAGTGTCTTTTAACGGGATTGCGCCCTTTCGGGTTTTAACAAAACTCGCCGGTAGCCCTGCTGTTTTTACTCACGGAGCCCTTTCGGGTTTTCATCCGGGCCCTTTTTGCTTATGGACATACCTTTTTTTTTGCTTTTTTTTATTCTTCTCTTTTTTTTTGTCAGCCTTGGGATGCTATAGTCTACAGTAGTTTATCGACGTCTCGGTCAACAGCTAGTTTTAGGACATATTGGTCCATTGTTAGTTTAAGGACGTTTTGGTCCGTTGTTAGTTTTAGGACATTTCGGTCCGTTGTAAGTTTAAGGATGTTTCGGTCCGTTGTTCATAGGTCGGACATATTTGAAGATCTTTCAGCATTCTTTTAGTTTTTGCCGGAAGAACAATTTCTCATGGAGCTTCCCCTATAAAAGAGCATGATGCCCCCGGCGTGTCCATCTTTTTTTGAGCATGTGGTTGTGGTGGGTTCACCTTCCAGTTGTCAGACAACGCGAATTTGCCATGTTGGTATTCATCTTCAATCCAGCCTTTGAAGACGTAGCAATCTTTGAGTGGGTGACCCATTACTCTGTGGTAGGGACAATAGTTAGGATGGTTAACGTCACCCGGTTGCGACGGATGTTTTGGATCTGGCAGAGTGATGAGCCCGTTGCGCACTGCCAGTTCGAACAGTCTCCTCGTTTTATCCCTGGGAAATGAGTAAGGTCGTTTCAACTTCTCATCGAGGGATCGCGGCTTGTTGCTTTGACGAACAGATGGTCTTGGGTTACTCGGCTGTCGCTGAGCGTTGGCGACAAAGGTCGCTTTTCCGTTGCCTTTTTCATTCCGAAAACCCACTTTTGAAGGGAAAGGCCTATGGCCCATCTGGTCCATTTGGGATAGCTTATCGATCAAGGCCTCGAAGGTAGTCGACTTGAAGGACATCATGAATTGGTAAATAGTTGCATGAGGGTCTAGGGTGCCCGCGAACATGCCCATCGCCGGTGCTTTTTCGATGCGCTGTTCGCATTTCGACCACAGATTCCGCCATCGGATTGCGTATTGAACCCACGTCTCGCCTGGCTTCACCCTGGCATTGATCAATATCGTTATTGGGGTGCGTTCACTAGAACTTGTGAATCGCTGGGTGAATAACAACTCCATTTCTGCAAAAGTCTTGACGGAGTCGTTTGGAAGTTCGGAGTACCACTCAAATGTCGTCTTCGACAAGCTGCCGACGAATTGGCGGAGCAAAAGCTTATCATCACCCCCGGTGTTGCCACATAGAGCCCTGAACTGGGCGACATGCTGGTGGAGATTTCCTGTCCCTTTGTACACATGGAATTTGGGGATTATGTATCCCGACGGGTACTTTATTTGGTCATACCAGCCTGAATACGGTCGCCCAGTTTTAACGACTTAGCCGGCCGCTTCATTCGCCTGGCGAGCTCGTATTTGTTGAGCAATATAGTCATCCAGAGCGTCCTTAGAAATAGTTTCCTCTTTGGCCGCTGAAAGAGCCGGAGGAGGGTTCGATGTCTCCCCTCTGTCGTCTTCAATAATGATCGGAGGGTCTTCAACTGGAGGATCCGGCTGTAACATCATCCTAACCATGTCTTGGAAGAGAAGTGCCATTCGTTTTATGTTGGCAGCTTGTTCTGCAGCTTCTCTATCCTTCTTTTCGAGGACTCTGCGTAGGAAGTCGGCATCGGTTTCCTGTTCATGACGCTGCTCTGATGATGCCTCCGGGCTTTCTTTTGGCCCGGTGAGTGTGGCCATTTGCGTCAGCATTTCTTGAAGCTTCTGTTGCTGCTCTTGAGCTTTTGTCACGGATCGGGTGAGCGGTCCGTGGCCCGTCGAAGCGCGGCTTTCCTTTTTTCCAGAAGCCATGTAAACAGTATGCACCGTTATGCCCCCAGACTTGGGGTGTTTGGGCTCAGCGTCTTTTTGGCCCGCCACGTTCATGGGGGCTTTCTCTGGCCTCCTTCTTTTTTGAGAAGCTGACGTTGAGGGGGTCGTTGTAGCGGGCACCCAGGTGGTTGTCATCCTTTGTGGCTTGCCAGGACGGTTCTCTTCCTGCTGAACCTTCAGCTTCTTATGTCGGCGGGGATAGTCTTGATCAATCACCGACTCCTGGACCCGTCGCCAGACTTTATGAACTTTGGAGAACAGCCGTTGAGGGGGCCGCTCCGGCTACGTTTCTGTAACATTCTCCACCGGCGGAGGAGATCTTTTCAGTACAGCGGTAGGAGAGTTCCTGCGCACCTTATTCAGCAGTTCAAAGCTGTTCCTGATTGGAAGAGCACATTGACTTCTACCGTTAGGGCTGGTGGAGTTAGCCCAGAGGGGGAGTTGCCCCCAGCCTTTCTTACTCGGCGCCAGTAGTGACATCGAGCACGTCGAGCTGTTGGGATGGTTTCAGCTTGAGGGGTGACTTCGTCTTACCCCCTGTTCAGGTGAGGCGCTGCCGGTACCAACCTCTTGAAGACCGACGTTCGTTGAGTAGCGGTATCCAATCTGTCAAAGACAGAATTTTGAGCCGGAACGGGAGCCGGAACAGTCAGTCTTGTGAAGACCGATCCTTTGGCAGGAGAAGCCGCCTTGATGACTTCGGGAGCAGGGATGGCAATCCTCTTCGGAATAACCTGTTCTGGAATTGTTAGCTTCATCATGGGCCCACATGAACTTTGGCCCAATCTGGCGAAGACTGAAGCGCTGGAGCTGGACGACCCGTTGAGGGGGGCCGCTGTAGTTGCAAGCCGATCAAAGACCGACTTCTCGGGAGCTTCTTGTGTTGGTATAGGAGCCCTGAACTCATTGGCGGGAGCATGGTCCCGAAAAACAATCCAGTGGTAGCCTGAGTGACATGTTCCACCGGCATCGTGAACAGGGAGGCCGCTTGGGGCCCGTAAGCTATGCCTCCAGATGAGGCGGAACGTGAATTGTAGTTGCAGCTGGAACACTTCACGCAAGTAGATGACATTGATGTTTCGCTTTCTGCGCCAAGCAAGAAACCAAATCTTAGTACCTCGAACCCAAGGGCAACCATATCAAACCGCGATTTGTTCGCGAACACGACACACGAAGTATGGAGTGGAAAGAGGAAAAGGTCCCACCGGGCGTGCCAGAATCTGTTTACCGCCGAAAACCGGGAAGACGCGATAAACGTCTTGCCTGAATCTGGAGGCAGATGCTATTTTGTGCTATCCGTCCACCTCTCCGAAGATGCCAAGTTGATTTATGACACCATGTATCGAAGGTTTAAACGGATGCGGCCGATGTAGCAGACTTCATCAGATTCCCCCTTGTTTGAGGGGTTTTTGATTGTGGGGACGCTCTTCCCTGCAGGCGCAAGCCCCTGCAGTTAATTACGCTACCGCATCGCGGTAACAGCTTTCTCCTTCTCCAGATGGTCACTTTATGTCGTGGGTGTTTGTTTTGTTTTTTTTGGTTGCGCGTGGATTGTATACGGAGACTAATTTATGTTGTCGCCCGTAGGGCGTGGATTAGTCCAAATCCGTATCTTCTTAGATTTGGGTTTGGGGGTTGGGTTTAAGGATATGCTAGCCTTATTTGAGACTAAGATCAACTTAAACGGTTGTTAAGGATATGTTAGTCTAATTTTTAGAACAAGATCAACTTAACAGGATCATTTAGATCCAACGAGAGGGCATTTGGCTTCTATTGTTTAGTTTAGGAACATTGCGGTCGATTACCAGTTTAAGGACATGTTGGTCCAATGTTAGTTTAAGGACATCTCGATCCGGTGTTAGTTTAAGGACGTCTCGGTCCGGGTTAAGGACATCGTAGTCCATGAGTTTAAGGACCCCACAGTCCGGTTTAGAGATATCATAGTCTATAAGGTTTAAGGACATCGTAGTCCATGAGTATAAGGACCCCACAGTCCGGTTTAGACACATCGTAGTCTATAAGGTTTAAGGACGTCGTAGTCCATGAGTTTAAGGACCCCACAGTCCGGTTTTGAGACATCGTAGTCTATAAGGTTTAAGGACATCGTAGTCCATGAGTTTAAGGACCCTACAGTCCGGTTTAGAGACATCGTAGTCTATAAAGTTTAAGGACGTAGTAGTCCATGAGTTTAAGGACCCCACAGTCCGGTTTAGAGACATCGTAGTCTATAAGGTTTAAGGACGTCGTAGTCCATGAGTTTAAGGACCCCACAGTCCGGTTTAGGGACATCGTAGTCTATAAGGTTTAAGGACATCGTAGTCCATGAGTTTAAGGACCCCACGGTCCAGTTTAGAGACATCGTAGTCTATAAGGTTTAAGGACATCGTAGTCCATGAGTTTAAGGACCCCACAATCCGGTTTAGAGACATCGTAGTCTATAAGGTTTAAGGACGTCGTAGTCCATGAGTTTAAGGACCCCACAGTCCGTGAAATGTGTGGTTGTCGGGACCCGTCACCTCTCTGAAGACGTTGAAGGATTACAACGACAGATATTAGAGGAGTAAAGAGATGTACCCTTGAACCGGTGTGAGTTGGTTGAAAGATCCGTTGTCCAGTTTGGGACTGAGATCTGTTGAAATATTTATGAGCAGATGGGGTCAATTAAATATAAGTTGAGGACTTATGGTCATAATTGGGCTAAGTCCAATAAGATTAAAATGTTTAACATTTTGTTGTTCTGGGCTGTTGAGCCTTTACTTGGGCTTGGCCCTTTTAATAATGCAGAGCATCAGATTCTGACAATTTTTGTCTTGTATTGAATGCATAGCATTCATCAGAACAATGTGTGTTCTGACAGTGCGCCACGTGGCGCGCCAGGCGCTTTGCGCCAGTTAAAGAGCGCATTGCGCTTCTGCCAAGTAGCGCACGCGAAATGGACAAGTGTCGCGCTTAGCGCTAAGCACCATTTTATAAGCGCATTGCGCTTCTAGTTATGAGCGCTTTGTGCTAGTTTGTTGGCGCACCGGTGAGTGACATGTGGCATGCTTGGCGCTGAGCGCCAGCCCATGAGCGCAGTGCACTGTTTCAGAAGCGCAAAGCGCAAGTTGTATACATGGTTGACACGTGGCATGTTTGGGCGCTGAGCGCCGGTCCAAGGAGTGCAAAAGCACAGTTCATGAGTGCAAATCACTTTTCAATAGCACAAAGTGCATTTGATCAAATTTATGATCAGAGAAAAAGTTTATGTTCTTTTAAAGGAGGCTTTGCCTCAAGATTCAAGAATAAAAGTTCTTATTTATAAAAAGGCGCTGCATCTGTAGATCAATGATCTGTGAATGAAGAACATGTTCTTCTTTGATTATGTGATGAGATCTTTTGATCTCTTTTATGAGAGGCCTTGGTCTTTATAGATCTATGATTTTTTAAGAAGATAATTCTTCTGTTTTAACGAGATGATTTCATCTCGTTGTTCAATAATCATTCTTTACCTTGAAGAAATAATCTTCTTTTGCTAAGAGCTTGCTCTCTTTCTTTTGAGTTTTCTCAAAGTTTGTAGAGGGGTTTCTCTCTATAAGACTTGAAGTCTTGGGGCCTTTATATAGGGCAAATTCATTTGTTAAATCGGTTTGAAGAGATCTTTCTCTGATTGATTTGGGGATGTTTCCCCACCGTTGGATCTTTGATCCTAGGGTTTCTGTTTTGCAGAAGATAATCTTCTTGTTTTTAACAAGATTGGAAAGATCTTTCCATAACAGAATTTTAATTCAGATTAATTAATAATTTATTATTAGATCTTTTGATATAACGGTGGGGAATTCTTAATTCCAGCGCTGGCGTACCTACGTTTTCCACGTGGCGCAAAACGCAGGACGCAGCGCACCTTGCGCTAGCGCACCTACGTTTGACACATGGCGCACAGCGCGTCTAGCGCTAGCGCACTCATGGTGCACTGCCTAGGGCGCAGCGCACTTGGCGCTTGCGTATCCGTGTTTGACACGTGGCGCGCAGCGCGCTTAGCGCTGGATCTGAAGCGTTGCTTCAATTTTTGAATTTTGAATTTCAAAACAGATCTTTAATCTGATTGGGGGAAACAATCACCCACTGAGAAACTACTGATATCATATCAGTAAATCTCATCCACCTTGGCCAAGGATTTTATTATGACAGCTGAACCAACATAGCGCGACATCGACTCCCAATACCGGGAGAGACGAATCCCTGACGATTGTTTCCTGCCTCCATGTAGCTCGGGACTGCACCCAACTAAAACAAGTTTTCACGACTCCTTTGAGCCATGGTAGCATAGTAATCTAAATACAGTGGGAACTCATATGAGACAAATGAAAATCTCAGGTCAAAAGACTAACCTATACTCATGCCACAAGAGAACTTTCATTTAACAATAGATATAATACCATCTAGAAGTTCTCGACGAATCCGTCCAATGTACTCACCTCTAGTGAGCACCTATATACTATCATAGGTGACTCAACACCAATAGCTTGTGAGACCTTGCCACCGCACCTCGTCGGGGTTTCAAAACGTATACACTAGCTTACTCCGGAGTATCGATGCCCAGTCTTTATACTCTCTCGACTAGGGACATTTAAGGATGTGCTTATGGACTATACATCTCCCACATATATGACCACCATCATAATTCTGGTAGTCAAGCAATAATCCTACGGGCTTTATCATTATGTATTACCGATACGTAATAGCGAGTAAAACGTATACATATAATGATAAAGAGAAACCAAATAACATAATATCATCTCGAGTAAGACTGTTCTAGCTGTATAGGTCCTCTTTCAATTATCATAATCATCTACTTTCAATTACAATAATTGCCTTGAGGGCACTGTATCCAACAATCTCTCAATTGCACTTAAAACTAGTTATTGCGGTATCACATATTCACAACTCGTATGCTACCGAATATCCAACTTCTCTACTGATCAGTTTCTCAAAACTCGTTTTGAGAAATTTATATGTTCGAGAAATGGTCTCAGTGAGTGGATCCGCTAAAATGCTTCTAACTTTATCTCTTTATATCTCAACTTTATGGAGACCAACAATCTTCCAAACTGAGCAATACCCTGCCTTAAGAATTTGCCTGGATACTTGATGAGACCAAGTTCACAAATGAACAACTTTATCCAACAAACTTCTTGGGTTGTATCCTTCGTTGTCTTATCCCGCGCCATGTCTACCTCAGTATTCCTCTTGGAATCGATTCCAATATACTGCCCTTCATAAGAGGGTAAACATTTAACTCTGACAGCTCTTCTGATATCCGGGTCACCTTGGAAGCCTAAACTGGTAACTGCCTCCCATAGGAGGCTGCCGTTACCATTCTCCAAGAACATCCTCTTATGTTCTTCACTGCTTCTCTTTGTTTCTTCAGGATTGGATTAATATCCGCTTATTAAGGCAAGTTCAAAAAAGCAATATCTGGTCCGGTATATAACATTGTGTGATTAACTCAATTACCTAAGCATATGATATAGCATTCATGCCAGTCTCTCTCCTCATCAGTCTAGAAGACATCTCTTTAGAGAGAGAGACTCCATCACCTATGGGTAGACTACCACGTCAAGAGTCGTCGCCAAGATTCGTCCATTCTAAACTACTTTATAATGGTGTCCAAGTATCCCAATCGGGACACTTCCCAAATCTAAATTTATTAATATAGATTTAGTTAACAGAATTCTTGATATATTGTCCATATTCTATGTGGAGAAACACTTTGTGACAACTAAATTTTGACCGATCATAGTATAGGAACATTACTTCCTATCAGAAGCATGTCATCCAAATACCAAGTCATCACTCCCTACCGCCTTCTTACCAGGTCCATATCTAATCAGGTCCATATGTTTTTATGATGAAATTAAACTCTATGCCTTTTACATTGAACTAGATAACCCATTCTGCTCTCCTTGCTTTAGTCTATAAATAGACATAAGCAAATTGCCCACCACTCTTCCGTTGTTCCACTGACTACAACAACCCTCTAGCAGAGTCATATACACGTGCACTTCTAAAGTCAATTTAGAATGACGTTATAGTCATCCACTTGCCAGATCTCATAGTCAAGGACAGTAGTAGTGATGAGCTTGGGTTATCAAAACCACTCTTTCACCGTCTTTGAGGAAACCGAAATACCTTTCGGGTGGTTGAGATTACCCACTAAATCTGCGAAGCGGATAATGGTTTATTGAATCCAATTGAATCTTCAAGTTCTACTAAATTTTCAGTAACCGTTTGTGGTTCTGGAATATTTCCAGTTCTACCATACTCTTACTTATTTCTTTTACAAAAAAATTCCTTTTATAAAAAGATGGCGAGTCAAGAACAAATCAACTTTTGATCTTGAAATGGTAGAAGTTAAACCCTTATTAAAAAGCCTGGAATAACCCACAAACTTCCATTACAAAAATGTGCCTTGAGTTTGTCCGGATGCGGCTTTTAAACAGAAACCAGATTACTCCGTATCTTAACATTCTCAAGATATGCAACAATTCTATGTCCACATAGAATCAAAGGCAGTAATTTAGTTGGAACCGTATTCAATTGTTATGCAACTGTATCCAGTGCATATCCCATATAGAAAAAGGCCATGCAACATTACTCATCAGTGAGCGCACCCACGGATGAGTAACATGTAAGAGAATCATGTTCTTAATATTACCATGATGGAATACCAGCATAAGTATCTATATCTTTGATCACCTCAAAAAATTCTGATATTTCCAACATATGGTTTTTTACTTTATTCTTATACCTATAAACTTTTCAAAGTTTTTGGGCCTTGCATTTCAACGAACGCGTGTCAAAAAATCAGAGAACTTATAGGTAGAACAAAATAAAGTAAGAGTACCAACCCCTTTGTCCTAAATGACACCGGATAACATGCATTACTATATACAAGTCCTAAGAGTATACTAACTTGTAATATGTGTGTAATAAATTGAAAAACTGCATTTTGGTTAAGAATATCTATAGCGTTATTCAATGCACCTTATCTTATCCTCAACTGATAAAGTTAAATGTTTAGAACACAATTCTTAAAATTTATATATCACTTTATAAAATAAAGATACAAATAAACCATTTTACAAATTGGTTCATAACAATGGTTATTCAAAACCAAATATTTATCGTTAGACAAAAATCAGGCGATTTAATCAAATATCACCAATTGCTACGAATTCTGGTATTGAGCATCAAATTACCCATTTTCCAATATTTTACTCCTACCCAGCATCTGTAACGCCCTACAGATGTGAGATCCAAATTTGGTATATACATACCCTGGAGTGAGAATTAATTGGAAAAACGGTTTTCAGCAACTACACAGAAAAAACTGAAACTCGAAAATATTTCAAGAGGGTGGCTGGGTATTCCTAATAATGCCTTTTCTATTATCCCGATTTACCACAATAATTGCAATTTCATTTGCCCTCACTCCAACCCTTCATATGTCTCTGCATCTTACTTTCTGTATACCACACTCAGGCTAATTGGTTTTCTTCATTCTCTACATTTCGGCACCAGTCTAAACTTTGGAAGAAGACTATCCAACAAGCGTAAGAGGTGTACTCTCCTAATAGTAGGAGCTCTAGCAAGCTAAGAGAAAGTAAAAGGAAGAGACAACCGAATAATCCTATTCAATTTTTCCAGAACCCATGGCCATTCTCGAACTGAAATAAATTTCTTCGAGTTTATATGTAACTATACGAGATAGACATTCCAAGCAATATGGATCTCCGTAGTGATATGGAGTGTTCCGAAAAAAAGTAAAGGGAATGTATGGGTAGCAGAGATATATGCGATTTTGTCGTGAATCATGACAATCCAAAACCAGATGTATAAAAGGTTCGATCAATTTGGTTAACGAGTTTAAGTTTAAGGTCAGACATAATCGCAAACTAGAGAGAGAAAAGAAACACTCAGCGTGCACTCTATCAAGATTACATTGGTTAATCGCTATTTACCGCTGAAAACAGAGACGAACTAGGATTGATCGTCTTGTCTGAATTTGGGGGCAGATACTATTTGAACATATCCATCCACCTCTCTGAAGATACCAAGTTGATTTATGACACCGTATATCTGAGGTTTGGATAGATGCGACCATTGTAGCATGACTTTATCAAATTCCCCATCTATGAGGGGTTTTTGATTGTAGAGACGTTCTTCCCTGCAGGCGCAAGCCCTGCAGTTAATTATGTTATCGTAACGCGATAACAACTTTCACATACTCCGGTAGGCCACTTCATGTCGTGTCGTATTTTATTTATTATGGTTGCATGTGGATTGTACGGAGGCTATTTTATGTCGTCGCCCATAGGGTGCGGATTAGTCAAAATCCGTATATATTAGATTTAGGGTTTGAACCTAGGTTTTATGTTCCGTTAGTTCAAATAGTATTTTATTTTATTTAAGGACCATTAATCTAATTTTATATTAAGATCAACTTAAATATGTGAGTATTTGGGCTCAATATATTCTAACTAAGGATATGTTAGTCTTTGTATGAGACTAAGAACAACTTAGAAATATGTTTAGGGATCATCAAATTTTGTTAAGATTCATCAATAGAGCATATGAACTCGATTGTAAAAAAGTTTCAAAGACTTAGCCAATTTGGGCTCAGTCCTGGGCTTTTCCTTCATTTAGTAGTACTAAGCATTTAGTCTTTTAACTGTATATATAGTGCTAAGCACTTTTGTTCAGCGCTCACGTGTTGCCACGTGAGACGCCGAGTTTCTTAACGCTCACGTGTATTTCACGTGAGGCGTTGAGTTTCTCGACGCTTACGTGTGTTTCATGTGAGGCGTTGCAATAGTGCTAAACACTAATCTGTTTCGCTTTCTGGCGCTCACGTGCTATCACGTAAAGCGCTAAGTTTTCTTTTTTTTAGTGCTCATGTGTGAAACATGTGAGGTATTGAACCTTTTAGAGATTTACTCTATGTTTATTTGTTTTTAAAAGAAGTTAAACTTCTATTAATGGCGTTTTGACCATTAATGATCACCAAGATCATTATTTTGAGGATCCGGCGATCGGATTTCTTTTGAGAACTAAGTTCTTTGGTTCTTTTTTTGTATGAACTAAGTTCTTCATATAGGGTTAAACCCTGTTTTCAGAGAAATTAAATTCCTGAAATATAACTTCCATCTCTTTCTCTATTTTTTATTTCTTTTCTCATACCTAGTTTTTCCCCTGGATCTTGAGTCGGAAGAGCAAATTCATCCTGATGAGAATTAAATTCTCAACTAATGGGAGATTTGCTTTACGGATCTCAGATCCAGAAAAATAACTAAGTTCTTTTGGAAGGTTAAACCCTTGTACTCTATGTGTTAGGTAAAAGAGATATTTTTTTATCTCTTCTTTTCTTTATCTAGGGTTTTGAGAAGAGCAAGGACATTTCTTCAGCAAGAGAATTGAATTCTCGGTTGTAACTGCCAAACCTTGTGGGGGGTCTCTCTATATGAGACTTGAAGTTTCGGGTTTTTTATATAGGTATTGCAAACTGTTGAGTTTTGAGAAAATCTCTCATTGAAAGATACCAATTGATTTAATTGGTCTCGAAGATTATTCGAGAAATTTTATCCACCGTTGGATTTTTGATCCAATGATTTTCTGTTGAACAGAATATATTTTCTTGCTTTTAACAAGATTAGGAAAATATTTTCCCATGCATAAAATTTAATTCTATCTTTTAATTTAAACGGTGGTTTTTAATCACCATTAGATTTTTAATCCAAGGATTCTCAGTTTAACAGAGTATATCTTTCTAGTTTAGAATGATTGGGGAAATATTTTCCCATAAAGAATTTAATTCTATCTTTTGATAATTTTTAATCAACATTGGATTTTTGATCCAACGGTTTCTGTTTAACAGAGTATTTCCATGTAGAATTTAATTCTACCCAAGCAGATCCGCTTTAATTTGGGCGCTGACGCTCATGTACTATGCACGCCGGCGCTCACGTGCCTTTCACGTAAGGCGCTAGTCCTAAGACTCAATCAAGCATCCACGTGCTTTGCACGTTAGTGCTCATGTGCTTTTCACGTGAGGCGCTGGTATAGGATTTAATCCTACTAAAGACTGGTACCGGCGCTCACGTGTGTTTTACGTGAGGCACAACTTTATTATTTTTAACCAATAATTTTTTTTTACGAAGGAACAATCACTTTATCTGATCAGAATGGCTCCCACTGTATCCTCGAATTCTCCTTCAAAGTCTAAAAGGAGAACTAATCGGGATCATATACACCTTATAAGTTCGCTAATCGTTCAGCCAGGCCAGTGTTTGTATTCCGAGAGAGGTCTCCCGTGTTTTCGCACGGATCCAATTAAATAACCCCGTTTTCACAGAGGCGTAATATCGTTAATATTTTCTAGACACCAAATAGGTTAGCTAACTGTGAAGTGAAAATCTCCCGAGAAGAAATATCTAATCATTAGTGGGAATTGGGACCCAACAATCATTGTGTAATAATTTTGTCGGAAGCCGACCAAAATTACCATACTCCAGAAGGTATGTGCAAACTTGACAAGTTTCTCTTATATTTAAAACCCCGTAGGTCGTCTTGCCTTAATTTGGGGACAGATGCTATTTGGTTTTATCCGTCCACCTCTCCGAAAATGCCAAGTTGATTTATGGCACCGTATATCAGAGGTTTAGACAGATGCGACCGTTGTAGCAGACTTCGTCAGATTCCCCCTCGTGTACGGGGGGTTTTTTGATTGTGGGGACGCTCTTCCCTGCAAGCGCAAGCCCCTTCAGTTAATTACGCTACCGCATCGCGGTAACCACTTTCTCCTTCTCCAGATGGCCACTTCATGTTGTGTATGTTTGTTTTGTTTTTGGTTGCCCGTGGATTGTATACGGAGACTAATTTATGTTGTCTCCCGTAGGGCGTGGATTAGTCCAAATCCGTATTTTCTTATATTTGGGTTTGGGTTGGTTTAAGGATCGTTAATCTCATTGAGATTAAGATCAACTTAAACGTTTGTTGAGAATACGTTGGTCTAATTTTAGAGTAATATCTACTCTACAGAATTTTGGGATCATTTAGATCCAACGAAAGAGTGTTTGGACTCTATCGTTTTAGTTTAGAGACATTGCGGTCCACCGTTTAAGGACATCATAGTCCATGAGTTTAAGGACCTCATAGTCCGTAAAGTTTAAGGACGTCATGGTCCATGAGCTTAGGGACGTCATGGTCCATTGGGTTTAAGGACGTCATAGTCCGTAAAGTTTAAGGACATCATAGTCCATGAGTTTAAGGACCTCATAGTCCATAAAGTTTAAGGACATCATAGTCCATGAGTTTTAAGGACCTCATAATCCGTTTTAAAGACATCATAGTCTGGTATTTTGGTTTCACAATTTAAGGATGCGCCAAAAGTTTTTTGGTTATTGGGACCCTCCATCTCTCTGAAGACGTTGAAGAATTACAACGACATATATCAGATGTATGAAGAGATGTACCCTTAAACCAATATTGGTTGAGAGATCTATAGTCAGGTTTAGGACCAAGATCAATTAAAAAGATTATAAGCATATGGGTTCAGTTGATCTGAATTAGGGATTTGTAGCCAACTTGAGCTCACCCCGCTTAGTTTTGAATAAAATGTTGCACATTTATTTGGGCTCAGTCCCTTTTTTAATTTAACAATGTTGAGCATTGATTTGGGTTCTGACACCCTTTTTTCTTTTGTCTTTTACTGAGTGTTGAACACTTTTTGTGGCGCTGGGCTTTATTTAAAGAACACTTTGTGTTCCCTCAGTGCACATGTGAGGAGCACGTGGTGCGCTGGGCGCCGAGTGCAAGACCTGGAGTGCTAAGGCGCTTCTTGTGACATAGCGCACACGTGAGGAGCACATGGTGCGCTTGGCACTGAGCACCAGAACTGGAGCGCTGAAGCGCTTCTTTTGAAATAGCGCACACGTGAGGAGCACGTGGTGCGCTTGGCACTGAGCGCCAGACTTGGAGCGCTGAAGCGCTTCTTTTGAAATAGCGCACACGTGAGGAGCATGTGGTGCGTTTGGCGCTGAGTGCTAAACTTGGAGCACTGAAGCGCTTCTTATGAAATAGCGCACACGTGAGGAGCACGTGGTGCGCTTGGCGCTGAGCGTCAGACTTGGAGTGCTAAAGCGCTTCTTTGGCAGTTCTGGTCAGTTCTGTGCTCTGAGAATTAAATAATCGTTTATAAGAGATTTTGTCTCATGGATCTAAGAATTAAGTTCTTTTTATGAAGAGATGCTAGAATCTCTGCTGTTTTTGTGAAAGACTTTGTCTTACAGATCTGTGATCTAGAAAAAGAATCAAGTTCTTATTTTTATCAAGAGAAGCTATGATCTCTCTTCTTTTTATTTACCTTGAAGAGGTTCTTCCTCTTAGAACTTGCTCTTCTCCTTTTATTTTTTGAGAACTTGAAGTTTATGGGGGGTTCCTCTGTTTTCTTCTTCTTTCGATTTGAGAACTTATGGGGGGTCTCTCCTTACAAGACTTGAAGTCTTGAGTCCTTTATATAGGGGGGGCTGATTTGTTGAATCAGTTAAGGAAATCTTTCTCTGATTGATTTGGGGATGTTTCCCCACCATTGGATCATTGATCCAAGGGCTTCTGTTTTACAGAAGACAATCTTCTTTTTTTTAATAAGATTGGGAAAATACTTTCTCATACAGAACTTATTCTTTATCTTGGTGATTTTTAATCACCATTGGATCTTTGATCCAATGGTGCTCCGATTTACAGAGCACAATCTTTTCTTTTTGGAAAGATTTGAGGAGTATTTCCTCAACAGAATTTTATTCTGTAATTTGATGATTTATTCATATCAGTTGGATCTTTGATCCAATGGTGGAGAACATTTAGTTCTAGCGCTTGGCGCTCTCGTGCTTTGCACGTAAGGCGCTGCCTCAGAGTCTTTGACTCTTAGCGCTGGCGCTCTCGTGCTTTGTATGTGAGGCTCTGCCTCAGAGTCTTTGACTCTTAGCGCTGGCGCTCCTGGCGCGAGCGCTCTCGTGCTTTGCACGTGAGGCGCTGCCTCATTACTGAAGGTATCTTTTCACATTATTTCTCCGCTTTTCCTGGGTCAAACTTCTCTTTCCCAGATCTTGGAAATAGTTCCATCATGCATAGTATTTTATGTGCTTAGACTTAAATGTCTCCTTTCATAATCTGAAGCAATATTTCTCTTCTCTCTCACTTTTTAGAGAATCATTTTGATAGAGAAGAGCTATGGCTTGTAATCGCCCACATGCTCGCCGGCAGCCATGGGAGGCGCCTATTGAGGAAATTGTTCCTCTTTTTGCTGCGCGCTTAGTGAACCCTACTCTTACGGATGACCAATGCGACACGGTGCTGCACGAGCTCTTGACTCGTATAGGATCTCCTCTCCCCATCGGCTCCATTTGGCTCCGGATGGTCTTCTTGTCCGTGATCGATGATATTCCCTCTCCTCCGGCGGAGATGACTCCGGCAACACTCGACGTCGCGGAAAACAAGATCGAGTGCTTCCATGAGGCACTTTTGATCACCACAGCTCTGAGGGACCGCTCTACTCGGCTGCTAAGCCAGATACGGGCTCAGCGAGTCGTCATTTCTGCCTTTGCTGACGGGTACGGTGCTGACCGATGGGTAGCTACTCCTCGTGAAGATCGCCGCTTTGTCATGGTGGAGAAGGCAAAGAGGGAGATAGATAATTTTATTCATAGTTTTGTGAATCCCCGTACTTTCGATCCCATGTTTGGTGATCTATTTCCTGTAGAATAAAATGTTCAATTAAATACTTTGTTTTTGTCGTTGAACACCCGATCTTCCTCCGATGTGTGCATGTGCGTATATGAATGAGCCTGGTGTCACACATATCTGTAAACAAAACTTAAGCCGGCATAAATAGAAACAAATAGCTCTTGGCCGAAGATTTTGGCGGGAACAGGTTCGAGTCAAGTTCAGCCCGTCGTTATCTTGATTGCGTTAAACCCACCTACACGAACCTTAATGAATGATCAACAAAGTCATACGACTGTCTTAACCAACCCACATATCTATGCGACAGAAAAGTATTATAGAGCTACTACACATTACACCTCGACGAATAGCAATAACAAACGTAGCACGAATACTAAGCAATACTAATCTGAAATAACGAAGGGCTACGGCTGGTTTTTGGCGAGAAATCTTTTACATAATGAACTTGATATCGTTGAAGGAACTTGAGTGGTTTTGAAAAAGAGTGGTTTAGGCTCTGCTTTTAAAACTAGAAACATAAAATTTTGCTTAAAAGCAAACTCCCTGTGAAGGGATAAAGACTCTTTCCTCATAGAATGGGGTGGAGGATATTCCTAACCAAATATCTCTATACAAAGTAAAAGAGTATAAGTATGGGTTCGAAGAAAACCGAGTAGTTTTAAAAATTGATTCCGACAACATCAATTAGGTTTGTTTTACTTGCAATAAACATATAATGCAGTCCCACCAATTATATCACATCATGCCAAAAGAAACGAAAATAGACACGCACATATATGCCATCCGCATTCGCCACAGGATCCAGGGTCTTCACCGTAAGATTACTTAAGTTAAGGCGGGGCGAGGATAGGACTAACGCGGATGCAAAATATATATAACGTCTATTAAATATATATATAATATATATAAACATTCGTCTCACAGATTATATCAAGTAACATCACTGTAACAACCCTAAACTTTCTGTACGAATTTTTTTCAAAATACAGAAAGGAGTACCTGAGCCTGAGCACAAATTATAAATTTGATTTGCTTTTGAATAGCAAGAAAGCACTTGTAGCTCATTGGTAAAGTCTTGCATTGCTGGGACGTAGCCCCTGTGATCGAATCTCTCCAGCCACATTATCTTTTTATTAATTTATCTTTTAATCTTTTAGAAGCCTAAGGGTTTACACGTGCACTACACGTAAAATGAAAAGTTACAGAATAAACAAACATGTGCACTGGGGTATATAAGGAGACAGAAATACGTGGCGAGAATCCCAGCCCCGTACCCCACCAACTCGACCGGCCAAGATTCATTTTTAACCAGTATCGTCGGTCCCCATGTTCCTATTGCTCCAAAAATTTCACCCAAGCACCTCTTCGCCTACCCCACTACCCCCATGTTGTTTGTTTACTCTGCATTCATCCAGAGAATATTAAATCACCGTTTAATCCAATTTTTAAAGCATATTTTTAATGCATTCTTTAACCCTCAAAACCCTAATTTTTCCTATAAATACCACACTCCATTTTACACATCCTCGCTCAGAAATTCCCGGCCAAAACTCTCAAAAATTCTCAAGTCCATATAGTTATGCAAGTGGAGTTAGCAAAGGGCGAAGTTCCGACGAAGTTTCGAGGAGATTCCGGCGACGTAACGACGTCCCGATGGGTCCAATATCTTTCCCTCCCACTTATCTTATTTTCTAGCCAGTAAGTCCCCTCTCCCCTCCACTTTAGCTATTCTAAAACTTCTCTTTTTCAAAACTCGTTGGAAGCGGAGTTATTCCGACTTCCGATTTGTTTTTCTTTAAAAACTCCATTTTTCTTAAATAAGAAAATACCATATTCTCTCATAATGTTTAACAAACATAAATAAACGTATTAGAACAAGTTTCATCTCAAAATAATTCATGTTGAAATTTCTATTTCACTTTTACAGTAAAATACCATCATGTTTACAAACGATATTGTTATCCACTTTTAATCGTATTACCTTTAGAAAACTCACGAGGTAATGACCTACCTCATCACAACACACATTTTTAACATAACACGATGAATTTTAGGATTCTGGATTATGGGAAAATATGCTTTTACATTTAAATACCCTAAACTTACAAAACCGTTTCTTTAAAAAGTGTATTACTTAATTCTTTGCAAATACGCCTGTACAACCCATTTTGGGGAACCCCAATCGGGATGGTGCGGGTTATCGCATGTCCTCGAGTTTAGTAGAGCGAGATGTAGATCTCCGCAAGGAGCATTCGATCTCGATGGAATTTTTAATGCTATTTTTAAGAAAATAAGATTTCTATAAAATAAATAAAATTTATTTTATTAAATATATATACATATATATACATATATATATGAATATTATCAAAATATCTATTTTAAATACATTATATAAATATTCCATGTTTTCTAAATCAAAGGAATCACAATTACATGAAAGTATCATTTCGATACAATACAATTCCAATATTTCATTAAAATACAATGAACAATGAAAACTAGGTTCTACTCACTAGAAATTTCACTTTTATAAAATATATATCTATGAAACCCTAACGAAGATAATTAAATACTTGAGGTGTATTTTGAAAACGTATCAAAACTATTTTTACATAAACCCCCCTCAAGTTATATCAATTTACAATAAGGACCCTAGTAATCATAGGTTTAAGCGGGACCAATTCTCTTGAGTCTCGGGAAGCCGGAGAAAGTGGGTGCTTGCCTATCTAAGGTAGACAACCTAACAACGGTGTTATCAACACGGTAACTGGCTTGGAAAAAGACACGAATCATGCCGTCCATGTGCAGCAGTTACCGATAATATCAAAACAATCAAGACTTCAATTCTATTTAAAATTCTGACTTAGTTCGAGTCATGGTCAAATCTAATTATAATCTGACTTGAATTCAATTCAAGTATAACTACATTACAACATGAATCCATAAACTCCAGAATACAATCTATAACAACATGAACATAACTGAACCGAACCATGAATATACCCCGTTTACATGACTATCCTTTTACATCCATTCCGTTTACTGATATCATGGTTTAAGAAAGCCTTACATTTACTACAAGCCAATATAATCAACTAATACAATCAATACAATAAACATTACAGGGTTTATAAAGGGGTAGACTGGTATGGAACATATTAAAGGTGGCACGAGGTGGACACTAAAGACGTAATTACATCCATGCCGTTGTTCCGTAGTATTTTCGATAGAGTCTTGTACTACGGGTTACCACAGTCCACGGTGTAAGTTGGACTCCTCTCGTATACACTGGCATATTCTGTACCAAGCTACAAACACTACGTTAACATAACAATCAAACATTATACTAGTTATACTCTCTTTTTGTCTAATCAATCTTTACACATCTTTGGGACTTACCGGGTGATTGTTCGCTGACGACATTCCTATTTCTCTTCTTCTTTGGAATGCTGCTAGGTGGATCGGACACACTAGAGATCGAGACCAGTCAGGAGCACTTGGAGCAATGCTCCCGCTACCTTTCAGCGGTGTATGATGGGGATATTCTCTGATATGGTAGAGAATTTTCTGGAGATCTTTATGGACGATTTCTCAATTTTTGGAGACTCTTTTTCTGATTGCCTTTCGAATCTTGACGCGGTTCTTACTCGTTGCAAAGAGAAGAACTTAACTTTGAATTGGCAAAAATGTCATTTCATGGTCCAAGAAGGAATTGTGCTTGGACATGTTATTTCACAGAAAGGCATTGAGGTTGACAGAGCTAAGATAGATATCATTCAAAACCTTCCTCATCCTAAAAGCGTCAAAGATATTCGATCTTTCCTTGGCCATGCGGGATTTTATAGGAGATTCATTAAAGATTTTAGCAAAATTGCTAGACCCTTAACTCTTCTCTTGGCCAAGGATACGACCTTCCATTTTGACTCGGACTGTGAGGCAGCTTTCGACTCACTTAAACACTCCCTCACTTCAGCCCCCGTTCTATCGTCTCCAAATTGGGACTACCCCTTTGAGCTGATGTGTGATGCATCTGATTTTGCAGTTGGTGCAGTCTTAGGACAGCACATTGAAAAGATGCCATACGTGATATACTATGCGAGTAAGACCCTGAATGATGCTCAAATCAATTATACTACCACCGAAAAAGAACTTTTGGCGGTTGTATTTGCATTAGAAAAATTCAGGCCTTACTTAATTGGCTCTCCTATAGTTGTGTACACTGACCATTCCGCCTTAATATATCTTCTGGCAAAGAAAGATGCAAAAGGTCGGCTAATACTTTGGATCCTTCTATTACAAGAATTTGATCTTGTTATCAAAGATAAGAAAGGATGTGAAAACGTAGTGGCCGACTATCTTTCACGCATCTCTTCTTCCCCTGTGACCCTGCCGATCAATGATTCGTTTCCTGACGAACAACTCTTGAACGTATCCAATGAACCATGGTTCAGGGATATTGTGAACTATCTTGTCACGGGACTTATACCCAGCGATTGGTCAAAACAGGAAAAATACCGCTTTCTATCCCAAGTAAAACACTTTTACTGGGATGATCCATATATGTTTAAGTATTGTCCTGATCAGATCATTCGCCGGTGTGTCCCGAAAGAAGAGTTCAAGAGTGTTCTTTCTTTTTGTCATGATCAGGCCTGCGGGGGTCACTTCGGTCCTGAAAAGACTGCGGAGAAGGTTTTGCAATGTAGATTTTATTGGCCGACCTTATTCAAAGACGCATTTGACTATTGCAAAACCTATACACAATGTCAGTACACAGGTAGAATTTCCCGAAGAAATGAAATGCTTCAGCAACCCATCTTAGTTGTTGAAATTTTCGATGTCTGGGGCATTGATTTTATGGGTCCCTTTCCCAACTCCTTTGGGAATTTGTACATACTGCTAGCGGTTGATTATGTCTCAAAGTGGGTTGAAGCCATTCCATGTCGCACTAATGACAGGAAAGTTGTCATTAAGTTCTTGAAAGAGAATATCTTTTCGCTATTTGGACACCCACGCACTATCATTAGCGATAATGGGACACATTTCTGCAACATATCTTTTGAGACTCTGATGCGGAAATACTCAATCAACCACAGACTTTCTACACCCTATCATCCCCAAACGAGCGGGCAGGCTGAGATTTCAAATAGACAGATCAAACTAATCCTGGAGAAGACTGTTGCTAAGAATAGAAAAGACTGGTCGACCAAACTGACGGATACTCTTTGGGCATTCCGAACTGCATTTAAAACCGACCTAGGGATGTCTCCATATAGGATAGTGTTTGGGAAGGCATGTCATTTACCCGTCGAGATTGAGCATAAAGCATTGTGGGCTATTAAGGAAATAAATTTTGACCTAAACCAAGCCTGCAACTTTCGGAAGTTGCAAATAAATTAGCTAAGAGAACTCCGCGATGAAGCTTATGATAACGCTGTAATCATAAAAAATAGGACTAAGGTTTTTCACGATAAAAACATTTTAAGGAAAACATTTTCAGCTGGTCAACAAGTCCTTCTTTATGATTCACGACTACACCTTCACGCGGGTAAGCTTCGATCTCGGTGGAAGGGACCTTTTGTTGTGCGGTCTGTATACCCGCACGGGGCAGTAGAAGTAGAAAATGTTAAAAACGGCACATTTTTCAAAGTGAATAGACATAGACTAAAGCTGTATTTTTCCACTGACCCCACGGAGGATCTCCTGTTCTTACAGGAGCCAGTTTATCTTGATTAAAATTCCTCCGTCTCATCTTCATGTCCTGTATATCACTGCATCATCTTTTTGAATGGAGATGAGTGAAAAGAGTAAGTTTGGGGGAGGTTCTTCACTTATATATTTTGCCCCCACTAATAAATTCCTCCAGACTTACAGGTTTTGTAGATATAACGGTTGGCAACAGTGAGGACACTGTTGAAAACAAGTTTGGGGGAGGTTTGTGCTTATTTTTGCATCATTTGCATATCATTTGCATAAGCACAAAACATTTCTTTTAAAAACCTATAAAAATTTAAGAATTTTCAAAAAAAAAACCCCATAAAAATTCAAAAAATTCAAAATATAAAAAATTATTTTAATATTTAAACTTTTTTGTATATAAATAAGATAATGAAAGTTTTGATAGTGAAAAATTACATCCATGAGATTAGAAAAATTTAAGAAAACCAAGAAAATTAGAAGTTTTCTTAAACGAACTAGTAATAAGTAGTTATGAGCCGTTGTCCCAAGGGTTAGTAAGATAAAGGACGTCACTAATCTGAGGATAAAAATAAGTCTGAAAAATAGTTTCTATTCTGGAACCCAAACATTTTGAACGTTGATACCCTGCTATTCGCACTTACACACGTCTTAAAGCCTGGGATAGGAGAGGATACCTTGAAATGCTCTTGTCTTAAAGCCAAAAGTATGAAGGAAATAAGAAATGAAGAAAATATAAAATGGTGAGAAAAATGGACACTGGTTTTGTTATCGCCAAGGCAGTAATAAAAAAATATAGCGAGGGTGCCTCTTCACCTAGTGCCCTAAGACCAACTGGTCTGGGAGTCACTGCTAAACCTTAGGTGGTGCAAGACGAGGAAAATACACCAAGTAAGCAAGCACAGGAGTAATCGGTCGGTTAGTACCTCAAGAAGTATTAACGGTCGCATGAAAGTGTGTGAGCAATCTCATCTAAGTAGTCATTAATTAAAAAGTACTGAGGCTGATGGGCAAGAGTATGATAGCTTGAATTGAATTCTCCGGGTGTAAGGATGTCTTTACATACACGCAGGGTTATATGATCGATGTTTGGAAGAAAGATAGGAATGAAGAATAAGACGATGTTTTATTGAGGGAGGACGTGATTTCTAGCATCTTGTCATGACTATTAAGATAGGGCTCATGACAACCGAAAAGCTAGCTTAGTTGGAAACCCTAATTTTCAAGGCCTTTATTTTACAATTCTTTTCTTTAAATGTTATATTCATGATCTTCCTTTTATAATTGGATTTTGTGGGTGCAATCCGCTGAAAACACTCAGGAGACAACACTCCTCCTACTAGGGACACCTAGAGGTTTAAAGGCTTGTTGCACGTGCTCAGTGCAATCTGTTTCCTACGAAAGTGTGCTAGTTAGTTTTTCTCTTTCTTTATTTTCTCCTTCTCTTTTTAATAAAAAAAGTTCGCTCGAGACGATCGAAAATAAGTTTGGGGGAATTTGATCAGTCGAAAATACTGCATCTTTAAACCGGCAATTTCCCTATCATTTGCACTCATCTAGAAGTGTTCGGCATTCATATAGCACATATTAGCAAATTAGTCGTAAAATATCAGATTGCATGTGTTAGACTTTAAAACCGGCACTATAAGGGAAATTGACTGTATTTCATAGCATGGCATCATTCATATATATCGCAACTTGTGTTCGAAGTCTGTGCAGGAAATTCCAAGAGATCGGTCAAATTTACAAAACAAAGACTGTTAAAAATACGCCAACTCAAGAAATTGGAATCTGGTAATGATCTAACAAGCATTCAGAGAATCAACATATTAGAATGTACACTTAAAGACACTCGAAGTCAACACTGCAAAGATGAAGACCTAGCTCAGCTAAGTGGCCGCGGAACCGCGGCCGGAGCTGCCTTGCGCCGCGGTTCCGTGGTGGCCTTGCCACATCAGCCTCCCTTCTTTGCTTCATAGCTCTTATCTCTGTACCTACACTTCAGAAAGCCATTGCAAGTTCCAGAATACTCCTGAACATTCTGCTAGATCAGCAAGCCCTTAGGTACAAACTAAACATTCTTAGCTTACAAAGCAAGCTTCATCTAAACTCCATTAAGGACCTAGAACATTCCCCCTAACCTCCTAGCTTAGGGTAGAAGCTAAGCCCTAACTAACTACTTCTAGAAGCCTCTACTTATAACAAAATTTTGGAGGGAAAACTCAAATTTGAATTCCTAGAGCTAGGGTTTGGGAAACCTATAAATACACCCCCAAGGCTCACTTGAAAAAGGTTGTTCAATCTAGGGCTCATTGTTGGATAAATCATTAGTTGTTCATTATGTTGGAGATAGTGCCCTCAGAGTCAATTATTGGATCACAGGCACGTGATTGCAATGATTGAGGGAGGACCTATCCCGGTAGGACAGTCTTACTCGAGATGATAGTATGCTATCTGGTTTACCTTTATCATCGTGTACTGCTTTAGGCGACCTGACATGTCGCTATTGCACGTTGATAGAGCCCCTAGGATTCTTGCTTGACTGCCAGCAGTATGAGGGCGATCATATAAGTGAGAGCTGGAGTCTATAAGCACATCCTTAAAAGGTCCCTAGTCGTAGGAGTCTCGAGATAGGGCATCGATTCTCCAGAGTAGACTAGTGTATACAGTCGAGACCCCGACGAGGGGCGGTGGCCGGTCTCACAAGCCACTGGTGTCAGTTGGTTCACCTAAGATGTATACAGGTGCTCATTGGGTTATGAGTACACCGGACAGGACTCGCCGGGAACATGCTAGTTGGTCATATACCAGACGTCAGATGGCAGTTCCCTGGTGACATGTGTGCAGGTTAGTTCATCGACCTGGGGATCGTCATTTGTCTCGTGTGAGTTCCCACTGTACTTTGATTACTACCCTACCACGGCTCAAAGGAGTCGTGCAAACAGGTTTTAGTTGGGTACAGTCCCGAGCCACATGGAGGCAGTGAGCGGATCTTCAGGGGTTCGTCTCTCCCGGTATTGGGGGTGAGGTCGCGCTGTGTCTAGGAGAGCCATTACACAAAGACCTTGGCCAAGGCAGGAGATTTACTGGTAGGTATTCCAGTAGTATCTCAGGGTGTTCTGGGCTACACTCCGACACGACTTGTACCGCTTTTGGGGGTCTGACTTTTACCAACCCCCTAGGCCCGCCATGCGATGCTCATAGACGAACGGACCGGACTGCACGGATATTGTCACTGACAGGCTCAGTTGGGTGTCGGGGTGAGCTTCCTCATCGACGTCCCTTTTTGTCAATAGCTGGTGGCCCGTCACGTATTGGCTTATACCTCTGACGTGCTAGTGGTTAAATCCACAGCCATAGTATTGACGAGTCTTTAGAGTCCACCACACTTTCAGTTACTCAAGCTTTCGGGCGAAACGCTGTAGAGGCCGTATGGAGATATGGCAGGGTCCGATCAGATACGTGCGGTATTGCACGGATCAGGATCGGACGGTTTTGTACTAGTAGCCGTATAGGTATATGGCAGGGTTCGATCAGATACGTGCGGTATTGCACGGATCAGGATCGAACAGATATTGCTAGCCGGCTTTGGTTTAAGCCGGTCCTAGTTTAGTACAGTGTAGATTTTGTCTTTTTGCATTTGTATCCGGACGGAATACAAATGCGGGTGTGTATGCACAGTGTGGGGTTTTCCTGTAATTTATTACGGGACCAGTTTTCTGGAGTTGCCAGTTTGCTTTCCGTTCCGGCCGGTTTTCATTTGTTCTTTCCCGGCCGGACTTTTCCGATGGAGGGGGTTATTTGCAATTGTGCAAATAACTTTAGTGGAGGGGTTTTATTGCATAATGGATTGATTATGATAGCTTTCTTTTCTTTGCACCATGACTTGCTTTGACTTGTGAGAAAGTGAGGGTATGGGTTTAAAAAGTGAAGCATGGTTGTATGTTTCTTTGTCCCTTGGATGTGGTCACCTCCTTCTTCTCCTACACTCACCTCCCTTGATGCTTCATATCATTCCTCCACCATTCTCTTTGGATGAGAGATTATTCATTATTTTCAAGAGAGAAAAAGAAAGAGAGAAGAAGAAGAAGAGAGCTCCATCTTGAGAGTTTCATCCATGATCTCATTTTCTTGCTAGAAAAATGCAAGCACCATTTTTCTATTCTCCATTCCTCCATCCAAAGGCAACAAACCCCAAAGAGACAAAGCACTACACTTCCTACAGCACATCTTGAGCATGTCGAGTTGCCGGCTTCATACCCGAGTTGCCTCGGTATAGAGGCGGGAGCCCGTAAAAGATGCAGGCGACGTGGTGCCCTTCCGGCGAGGAGGCGACGACCGGAGATCCCGCGAGGAGATCGGAGTGGAGATGAAGACCGGAGGACTCGGATCAGTCGGTACATCTCTAACCCGTATTCTAGTTAGCTTAGACTAGTTTAATGGTTACGATCCGGGGTTTTGTGCGCGGTGGTGCCGGTTTGCAAAGTCCGCAAAATTTAAGTTATTCACCGTTTCCGCATTCCGGCGTCGGATTGACGGCCGGGGCGCCGCCGTGCACTTACACATTATTCCTCAACCAATTCCTACCACCTCAAAACCCTAACCCTAATCCCAATCAAGATCAAGAATTCAAGATCCTTTGAGTGCAAGCCAAGCAAGTCTTCGACGATCCTTTGAAGTGAAGCCGGACTTCAACGGAGCACGAGATCCAAGAGATCCAAGACTCAAGGAGCCGAGCGATGCTAGCTTCTACGAGCGAAGTTCCTACCTCTTGTAATTCTTGAGAGTTGTAACTACTTGTTGATGTAATAAAGATGAAGATTCTTTAAACTTGCTTATTTTCAATTCGAGTATTATGATCCGTATTCTATTCTTGAATGTATTCTTCATGATAATGCTTGAATAAAACTCCGCTCGTGGAGGAATCGAAACGATTGTAGAAAGATGATGTTGATGAATCTTTAAACGTTTTCTTAAGTCTTAATACAATTGTAAATTCTTGAAAATCAATTGATCGATGATCTAGATCGATGCGAATGCGTTCTTGATTCCTTTCGCACGATCTAGAGATCAAAAATTGATCATTCGACTTTCAAGAAGCTATCTAGTGAATGTGATTCATCGAAAGGACAAAGGATAGGATGAGGAACCCTAATTCTTAGTAAGATCCTTGATCCTCGATGAATCTACATCGATTTAGCATCAACTTGTTAATGGATAAGAAATCGTATTCTTGAATCTTCTTCACATCTACAATTTACTCGATTCCTACGAGCTTTACTTCAAATCTTGAAACCTAAATTGATTGGAATTCTATCGATACTTGATTCTTGATCTTTATCATTTTCTTGATTCTTGATTAGAATAGTGATACTTGAAACTCATCGATAAAAATCTTGAATCATGTTTTATTTTCTTTTCTATTAAATTTTCGATTCAAACAAAACAAAATACGAACGAATCGCGCAATCTCTGTGGACGATCCGCACTTACTAACGCGCTACAATCCGACACCGTTATTGATTGCGGTCAAATATTTTTGGTTGTGATTCTATTCATTTTCTAAACCGACAACGAGAAATTAAGATCAATCAAATGGCGCCGTTGCTGGGGATCGCGCGCTAATACGTTCTATATTGAAATTTGAATTGAAAGATTTATTCCATTACAATTTTGTGATCAAAATTCATACAAAACACTAAACGATTTGTTGTGGTTCATTGCAAGAAGATCTGGAGCTTGCTGCGCAATTGAAATTTTTTTTGGAAATTTCCAGAGAGCTCAAGGAGTTAGCAGCAGCTTTCTGTGGAAAAATTGTGCACTGAACAGTACCTTCGACCGCAGTTATGCGGCATTAACCTCCTCCTGCGGCGGTTCCGCGGCTAGGTGAAGGCCCGTCTATACAATTTTGTTCACAGTGAGCTTCTATCTTTCTTATCTTCTTCTCTGTCTGCTCCAATTAACATTTTGTGCAGGCTTCTTTGCAAAAATCGCAGCGCCGCGCAAAAAGAAAAATTAAATTGTGCTTGTTTTGATTTTTGTGGTTGTTTGCATAATTAATATGGACATTAAGGGGCTGTTCCCCTCCGAAAGGCGGCGCACAGGACCGCGATGTCCTGACGCTGGAATTCGGGACAGATGCTATTTGGTTTTATCCATCTACCTCTCCGAAGATACCAAGTTGATTTATGGCACCGTGTATCGGAGGTTTAGACGGATGCGGCCGATGTAGGAGACTTTGTCAGATTCCCCCTCGCTTGAGGGGTTTTTGATTGTGGGGACGCTCTTCCCTGCAGGCGCAAGCCCCTGCAGTTAATTACGCTACCGCATCGCGGTAACAACTTTCTCCTTCTCCAGAATTTCACTTCGTGTCGTGTGTGTTTGTTTTGTTTGTGGTTGCCCGTGGATTGTATACGGAGACTGAGTAATGCCGTCGCCTGTAGGACGTGGATTAGTCCAAATCCGTGTTTACTTAGATTTGGGTTTGGTGTTTTTAGTTTAAGGATGCATTAGTCGCGTTGCGGCTAAGATCGACTTAAACGTTCGTTAAGGATACGTTAGTCCTGTTTTAGACTAAGATCAACTTAACGTAGTGATTAATTTAATGTATGGCCATCGGGACTCGTCACCTCTCTGACGTCGTTGAAGGATTACAATGACAGATGTCAGAGGAGCTCGGAGATGTACCCTCGAACCAGAGTTGATTGGGAGTTTTATAATCCATTTGAATGTTTAAGGATACGTTAGCCGTGTTTGGGGCTAAGATCAACTTAAACGGGACCGTTTAGATCCGGCAAAAGAGCGTTTGGAGGCTCTATTATTCCAGTTTAAGGACGTGGTGGTCCATCGCCAGTTTAAGGACGTGGTGGTCCATCGCCAGTTTAGGGACGTGGTGGTCCATTATTAGTTTAGGGACGTCTCGGTCCGATATTAGTTTAGGGACGTTTCGGTCTGACATTAGTTTAGGGACGTTTCGCTCCGATATTAGTTTAGGGACGTTTCGGTCCACGAGTTTAAGGACCCCGCAGTCCATATGGATGTGTGGTCGTTGGGACCCGTCACCTCTTTGACGTCGTTGAGGAATTACAACGATGGATGTCAAAGGAGTTCAGAGATGTACCCTCGAACCGGACGTAGATTGATTTAGGAGAGCCATTTTGCTCAGTCAATTTAATTTAAGGACTTATGGCCACGATTGGGCTAAGTCCAGTTGAAAATATTCAACATTTTATTTGCTTTTGCATTGCATTTTTTATTTAGGCTCTACCCACAAAAGATACAGAGTATTAATTTATTTTGGGCTCTGCCCATTTGTAGATGATGCAAAGTATCTACCTTGTTTGGGCTCTGCCCCTTTTAAAATGCATAGCATTCTTAATATTTTGTTTGGGCTCTGTCCATTTATAAATGATGCAGAGCATCTGTTTTGGTTTGGGCTCTGCCTCTTAAAATAATGCATTGCATTTTATTAAGCCTGTCAGGCCTTCTTTTAATTGGGCTTGGCCCTTTTGTAAGTAATACAATGCATTTGCGCTTTGTGCTAAGTAATGAGCGCAAGCTCATATGGTGATGACACGTGTCGTGCTCTGGTGAGCGCAAGCGCACTAGCGCAGTGTGCTGCGCTGTTGCGCTGCGCTATTGCGCTGCTGACACGTGGCGCGCTCTCAGCGAGTTGCGTCAATTCCAGAGAGCAAAGCTCTATCTTAAGGACGCTTAGCGCAAGTGGTTGTATAGCCGACACGTGGCGCTCTCTTAAGAGCGCAACAGCGCAGTTTGGAAGTGCAAAGCACTAAGAATCTTTTAGATTCAAGAAGGGAAGTGCAAAGCACTGTTTAATTTCTTGATCCAAATTAGATCAAAGAAAAATAAATTTTTCTTTATTTGAAGAACCAGAGGTTCATAAAAGTGCAAAGCACTATTATTTTATTTTTTTTATTGTTTTTAAAGAACCGGAGGTTCACAAGAAGTGCAAAGCACTGTTTTTTATGTAAAGATCATTGATCTTATTTTTTTAGACTAATGATCTATTAGAAGGAATTTCTTCTAATTCATGAAGGTTTTTTACCTTTTTTTCGAAATCTTCTCAGAGTTCTCTCTGTTTAAAGTTCTTGAGTTCTCAAGAAAAATGTTGATGCCTTTGAATTAAGGCTTAGGGTCCTTTTTATAGTGCTTACAAATTAGTTAAATTTGTTAAAGAGATCATTCTCTGAGTGATTTGGGGAATTTTCCCCACCGTTGGATCTTTGATCCAAGGGCTTCTGCTTTGCAGAAGAAAATCTTCTTGTTTTAACAAGAACAGAAAAGATTTCTTAAAATATTAATTTAGTTTGGCGCAGATGCCCCAGCGCGTGACACGTGTCGCGCAGCGCAGAGCGCAGCGCAACTGAAGCGTTGCTTCAGACAAATAAAGCTCTGCTCTGATTGGGCGCGCCTTCTTGGACGTTGCGTTGACGCGTCTGCGCCTGACACGTGGCGCGTTGCGCCCAGCACAAAGAATCTGAAGCGTTGCTTCAGTTATTAAAGCTTAAATTTTCAAAGCAGAGCTTTGCTCTGATTGGGGGTTGCTTCATCTTCCGCCTCGGAATTTGAACAGAGCTTCGCTCTGATTGGGGTAAACAAATGCCCCCCGTACCGTTGCGCTTACGTAGCCCCAAATGTGAGCGCAACGGTGGCGAAATTCCAACCGCCGTGACGACTTTTGGAAGTCGAAGAGGCACTTGGTGCCTATAAATAGGACCTTTGGTCCCCCACAGATGCTTATCATCTTTCCGATTTTATTTTCAAAAAACTTCAGAGCTTTGCTCTTGCCTTCAAGAACTCTAGAGCTTTGCTCTTCTTTCCAAAGCTTTTAGAAAAAACTTTAGGTAAAATTGAATCTTAGATTAAATTAATTTTAATTAATCTTTAAACAGTAGAGCTTTGCTCTTATAGATCTTTTGATCTAAAGAGATCCCCATTGGGGTTTCACTAGCAGAGCTTTGCTCAATTTCAAAGTTAGAAACTTTAGGTGAAATTAATGTAAATCAAATGAACTTAAATTAATCTCAATCAAAGAGCTTTGCTCTCACAGATCTTTTGATCTAAAGAGATCCCCATTGGGGTTTCACTAGCAGAGCTTTTGCTCATGGGTTTTAATCCTTGAACAGAGCTTTGCCCTCTAGGAATCTAGCTCTCTATGTATATTATTTTTCTTCTATCACTAATCTTCCTGTGGTATTTCCTCCAGGCATAATGGCGGTGCATCTATACAGTTTGCACGAGTTCATCACTTATGACGATATCCGCGCACAGGGTCGTCAACAAAACCAGGAGTTTACAGACGCTCAATGTGCAGAGGTCATGGGTCGTCTGAACGCAAGCGGTGGCTGGCTGCTACCCCGTCGTTCGGCTCTTTTGAAAGTCGTGCTGGAAGCAATATGGAGAGCACTTCCAGGTCTTCATGAGGCCCTACCGCTCAATGCGTTGGATGATGCCGAAGACAAGGTGCATTCAGTGTACCTGACGGGGCTGATCTCGAAGAAACGGCGGGACGGTCTCATTGACATCCTACATCAAATCTTTCAGCAGACGACGATAGTTGCTGCTTATCGGAGGCCGGAAGGGCTTGCCGATGATATCGACACAGAGGAGCGCGAGAGGCTGCGCATAAGAATAATTAGAAAGGCCAGAAGAACTCTGGATGGCCTTACTTTTGAATTCCTCAATCCGTGCCCTGGATCTGAGGTTATTCCCTTGTAATAATACTTTTCTTTCATTGCTTTTTTTTTATGATTGTAAGATTTTTGGGCAATATTAATGAATTTTTTTTTATCTCAGCTTGTCTTTATTATATATCTTTTGTCCTGAGTCTTTTATGCCCATGCATGAATGAATGTGCCTTGAACGCTTGATCAAATGTAAATCAGCTGCTCTTTCTGTTGCTTTTCCTTTTTCTCAGCACGTCATCACAATTGGCAGGTAATAGAGTAAGCCTCTTGATTTCTTCACGAGATAGCGAGGGCTTAGGCCGCAGGTTCAGATCTGCTGCCTAAGACTTTTCAACTCTATGAGCCGTAAGGGTTTCATAGAGACTTTTCTCCCTACGGATCGAGAGGATCTCATAGGTGGATTTTCTCCTTAGGAATCGTGAGGATTCCTAAGTGTGGTTTTCTCTTCTAAGTCGTAAGGATCTTATAAGAGAATTTTCCCTCTTACGAATCGAGAGGATTCGTAAGTGGTTGTTTCCCTCCTCGTCGAAATTCGACTTCGGAGGGTGAGACCCGTGAATAGTATGCAAGAGACCAGTTTGGATTGACTTGCAGGGCCCCATTGCTCAAAAAGCAAGCTTTTCAATCCTTGCTGTCTGAGACTTCTTCTTACAAATTGAGACGAATCGGGGATCTGTTTGCACTTGTAGCAGAACAGTTGACCTGAGTTAGGAAGCTTTCGTCACGGAGTGTTTGTATCCGTGGGTCGAGGAGTTTGCTAGGGATTATTTGTTTCCCAAGCGCCAAGGATTATTTGTTTCCTTGGGGTTTGAAACGAGTCGAGGGTTCCCAAGGGGGCTCTGGTAGCTCTGCAGGTCGACGCGGATCAGGAAGCTCTCGTCAAGGAGTGTTTGTATCCGTGAGTCGAGGAGTTTGCTGGGATTATTTGTTTCCCAAGCGCCAAGGATTATTTGTTTCCTTGGGGTTTGAAACGAGTCGAGGATTCCTACGGAGGCACTGGTGGCTCTGCGGGTCGACGCGGATCAGGAAGCTCTCGTCAAGGAGTGTTTGTATCCGTGAGTCGAGGAATTTGCTGGGATTATTTGTTTCCCAAGCGCCAAGGATTATTTATTTCCTTGGGGTTTGAAACGAGTCGAGGATTCCTACGGAGGCACTGGTGGCTCTGCGGGTCGACGCGGATCAGGAAGCTCTCGTCAAGGAGTGTTTGTATCCGTGAGTCGAGGAATTTGCTGGGATTATTTGTTTCCCAAGCGCCAAGGATTATTTGTTTCCTTGGGGTTTGAAACGAGTCGAGGATTCCTACGGAGGCACTGGTGGCTCTGCGGGTCGACGCGGATCAGGAAGCTCTCGTCAAGGAGTGTTTGTATCCGTGAGTCGAGGAATTTGCTGGGATTATTTGTTTCCCAAGCGCCAAGGATTATTTGTTTCCTTGGGGTTTGAAACGAGTCGAGGGTTCCCACGGGGGCTCTGGTGGCTCTGCGGGTCGACGCGGATCAGGAAGCTCTCGTCAAGGAGTGTTTGTATCCGTGAGTCGAGAAATTTGCTGGGATTATTTGTTTCCTAGGCGCCAAGGATTATTTGTTTCCTTGGGGTTTGAAACGAGTCGAGGGTTCCTACGGAGGCACTGGTGGCTCTGCGGGTCGACGCGGATCAGGAAGCTCTCGTCAAGGAGTGTTTGTATCCGTGAGTCGAGGAATTTGCTGGGATTATTTGTTTCCCAAGCGCCAAGGATTATTTGTTTCCTTGGGGTTTGAAACGAGTCGAGGGTTCCCACGGGAGCTCTGGTGGCTCTGCGGGTCGACACGGATCAGGAAGCTCTCGTCAAGGAGTGTTTGTATCCGTGAGTCGAGGAATTTTTTTGTTGAAGTCACTGGCTTCTTCAGTTGAAATGAACCGTTGAGGTTTGGCTTCGTCGTTTGACGGAATCCTGGGGAAGTATGGTTCCTTCTTTGTTTGCGCCTTTGGATTGCATACAGGGATCGATGTGATCTTAACTGTAGGGCTGAAGTTTTATCATTTCTTCTTTTTATTTTATTTTATTTCCGCGATGCTCTATCATTTTAGCTTTTTATATCGCGAAGGTCGCGACTGCCCGATCATTTCGGCTATTTTTCGCGGTGCCCAATCATTTCGGCTATATTTTTTTTATTTTTACTCGTTGCCTTTTTATTACGAGTTGCCCAATCATTTCGGCTATTTTGCATGCATACATTTTACTTGCTGCTTTTTATTGCAAGTTGCCCTATCATTTCGGCTATTTCGTATGCATGAGCGGCCTACTGGCTTTCGCCGTAAACCTAAAATTGGACACCGATTTTGGCATCAGCACCGCTGCAACTGGGATATTGCCAGGAGCGAATCATCATTTGCCTCTGTCATTGTCGAACAAAGGAGGCTTAGCGATCAGGGTTAGGGACCTGTCGACTAAGGCTTTCGATTTCATGAGCCGTACGGGTCTCATAAATGTATTTCTTCCTACAAGTCGTGAGGATCTTGTAGGTGTATTTTCTCCTTAGGAATCGTGCGGGTTCCTAAGTGTTTTGTTCCTCTGTAAGTCGTAAGGATCCTACAGGAGGGTTTTCTCCTCATAAATCGAGGGGATTTATAAGGGTTGTTCACTATGCGAACGTATTCCCAATTACGGATGAAATTTGGCTAGGGAAATGTTTATTCGCGCCCGTGGATTGTATACAAGGGTCAATATTGGACCACTTGTAGGGCAATGTCGAAAGTTGTGGGGGTTGCTTAAGCACAGGTTTAGATCTCTGTAACTTAAGACTTTCAAATCTTATGAGCCGTGAGGGTCCCATAAGAGAGTTCTCCTTACGAGTCGTGAGGATCTCGCAAGTGTATTTTCTCCTTAGGAATCGTGGGGATCCCTAAGTGTGTTGTTCCTTTGTGAGTCGTAAGGATCTCACGCAGGTGGTTTCTCCTTATAAGGTCGAGAGGACTCTATAAGGGTTCTTTAACGAAATTGCGCCCTTTCGGGTTTTCACAAACATTCGCCGGTAGTCCTGCTGTTTTTACTCACGGAGCCCTTTTGGGTTTTCATCCGTGCCCATTTTGCTTATGGACATACCGTTTTTTTTTATTTTATTTTTCTCTCTTTTTTTTTTTACGAGGTCGCGCCCTTTCGGATTTTCACGAACACTCGCCGGCAGCCCTGCTGTTTTTACTCACGGAGCCCTTTCGGGTTTTCATCCGTGCCCTTTTTGCTTATGGACATACCGTTTATTTTATTTTATTTTTTTTATATGTTTTTTTTTATCTCGTCAGCCTAAGGATGCTGCGGTATTAGTTTAAAGACGTTTCGGTCTGCTATTAGTTTAAGGACATTTCGGTCCATTATTTGAGAAGGCGGGCTACTGCTGATAGAGTTTGAGCTTAGGAAGATAGCGAGCGGACATAGTCGTCGTCATCTACCATTGACCTAGGTTGTGGCTCGTTAAGCATAGTATTTCTTTAAGAAACGACCGTTTATTGGTCTGAAAGGCCTTTCGCCGTGCATGTCGATGAGGAGATAGGCCCCACCCTGGTAGACCTTATCTATGATGTACGGGCCTTCATAGTTTGGCTTGAATTTTCCTCGCTTGGCGCGATTGGGGATCATGGGCCTTTTGACCACTAGCACGAGTTCGCCTTGGTGGAATGTCCTCGGCCGGCTCAATCTTTCATATGAGCGCGTCATCTTTGCTTTATAGGCTTCCAGATTTTGCTGTGCTATGAGCCGGGTTTCATCAAGGGCGTCAAGCTCCTCAAACCGGAGGTGAGCATTTTCTTCATCCGTCAGCTCGTAGTGGACTACCACTCGTAGAGAGGGTAATTCTATCTCGAGAGGGAGTACTGCTTCCGTCCCAAATACCAACGCGTATGGCGTTGTGTTTGTGGCCGTTTTAAATGTAGTTCGATACGCCCAAAGAGCCTCTTGTAATCTTTCGTGCCAATCTCTCTTATTTCATGACACTGTTTTCTTCATGATCTTCGTCAAGGTCTTGTTGAAGGCCTCAGCTAGACCGTTAGCTCGCGGATTATAAACTGAGGAATATCTCCAGTCTATTTTGTGCTGCTGTGCGAAGCGGCTAATTTTATGACTTCGGTAGGCTGGCCCATTATCAGAGATGATCCTTCTTGGGGTTCCAAACCGGTATATGACATGCGTTTTGAAGAAATGGAGGATGTTCTCCGTCTTCACTTCCCTCAACGGTATCGCTTCTGCCTATTTGGAGAAGTAATCAGTCGTCGCCAAGATGAAACGATGTCCCTTTGACGATGCTGGTTCGATGGGGCCGACTATATCAGTTCCCCACATTTCGAATGGCCAACTAGCCACTGTTGGATGCAGTGGATTGGGATGCTGATGGATGAAGTCCCCATGAATTTGGCATGAATGACATTGCCTCGCGTATTCCAGGCAATCCTGTATCATCGTGGGCCAGTAGTAGCCCATCCGTTTTATCTTCAACTTCATCTTAGGGCCTGCTTGGTGGGAACCACAGAGTCCGTCATGAACCTCTTGGACGACCCTTCTCGCTTCGTCAGGTCCTAGGCATCTCAACCACAGAGAATCGAATGACCTCTTGTATAGAGTGTCGTTGACGAAGGCGAAAGACAGAGCTCGTTTCACCAGCTGATGTCTTATGGTTGCTTCTTCAGGTATTCGGTGGAACTTGAAGTAATCTATGAAGACTTCTCTCCAGTCTTCGGTCTTCTCATGATCTTTTATTTGTAGGGTCGCCTGCTCAGTTGCTCCCTTTTCTTTATATGACTCTGGAGGTATTTCTGCTGGGGCAAGCACTCGACGGCTTTGTACCACGATTCTAACGTCATCGAGGTTCTCGTCAGCCAATTCTTTAGCAAGTTTGGCCAGTGCGTCCGCTTTGCTGTTTTCCGCGCGCGGTATACTTTCCAACGTGTAGGAGGGAATTTGGGTTAGTAGTTGCTGCACTTTTTCACCGTATTTTACCAATTCCGGTTTGCATGTTTGGTAATCGCCGTTCACTTGACTGACGACCAGCTGGGAGTCCCCATATATGAGGAGGCTTTCAATTCCCATATCAATGGCGATCTCGAGGCCTGCTATCAAAGCTTCATATTCAGCTTCATTATTCGTCCTCGGCTCTGTTAAGGAGAAGGCGAAGCGCATTATTCCTCCTTGTGGAGTCACAAAGATGAGTCCTACCCCTGATTTGATCATTGGCGTATTTTGTTTGTGCTTTTTCATGGAAGATGCTCCATCGAAATAAAGCTCCCAACGGGTATCACCACTGTCGATTGCGTCAAACGCATGTCTGTCTGGCAAATCGCAATTTAACGGAGAATCGGCAGGTATGGGATGCTCAGCAAGGAAGTCGGCGATGGCCTGGCCTTTTATTGCCCTGAGAGGTTGATATGTTATCGAAAATTCCATCAGGAGCAGGGCCCATTTAGCGAGTCGCCCTGTCAATATGGCTTTTGACATTAGATATTTGAGAGGGTCCACTTTTGAAATAAGACGGACCTCGTGCGCCAACGCATAGTGCCTAAGCTTTGTTATTGCGAAGATCAACGCCAGGCAGTGTTTTTCAATGGGAGAGTAGTTGCTTTCTGCCCCCAGCAGAGCTCGACTTAAATAGTAGAGTGCTCTTTCTTTCCCTTGATCGTTCTCTTGTGCCCATAATGCGCCTAAGGAACCTTCGAGAGCGGTTGTAAAAAGAATGAGAGGCTTCCCCTTAACCGGAGCAGCCAACACCGGCGGGTTCTGCAGGTATTGCTTGATCTCGTCCAGTGCGCCTTGGCATTTTTGATCCCAAACGAATGGGGTTCCCTTCTTCATCAGGTGGCTATAAGGACGACACTTTCCTGAAAGGTTGGCTATAAATCGCCGTATGTATGCGAGTTTCCCTTGGAGAGACCGCAGCTGTTTGAGAGTCCTCGGTGGAGGCATTTCCATGATCGCTTTAATCTTTGACGGATCTATTTCAATACCTCGGTGTCGAACAACGAATCCCAGGAATTTGCCCGAGGAAACCCCGAACGCACATTTAAGAGGATTCATCTTCAAGTTGTATTGCCGAAGGCGTTGGAATACAGTCTTCAGATGCTCAAGATGTTCCTCGTATGATTTGCTTTTAACCACGAGATCGTCGATATAGCATTCAACGATTTCTTGTATAAGGTCGTCGAAGATCTTTGTCATGGCCCTCTGATAAGTAGCACCGGCGTTCTTCAAACCGAAGGGCATCACTTTATAACAAAATATACCAAGAGGTGTCCTGAAGGCTGTGTGCTTCTGGTCTTCTGGATGCATTTTTATCTGGTTATACCCCGATGAGCCATCCATGAAGGAGAAAACTTCATGAGTGGATGTATTGTCTATCATCAGTTCAGTGACTGGCACTGGGAAATCATCCTTCGGGCAAGCTTTATTAAGGTCCCGGAAGTCTACGCATATGCGCACTGTCCCATTTTTCTTCATCACTGGGACGATGTTGGCGATCCATTCAGGGTATTGAACTTCCTGGATGAAGCTAGAGTCGATTAACTTTTTGACTTCGGTATTTATGCTCATCTCAAGCTCGAGTCGCATTCTTCTCGGCGCCTGTTTGACTGGTTTGATGTTCGGGGATATTGCTAGTCTATGTACCGCAACTTCTGGATCTAGTCCCGACATCTCGGAATAGTTCCATGCGAAGCAATCTTTATGCTGCACAAGGACGTCTTCTAACGCAGCCACCCTCTCTTCAGACAGCAGCTCGCTGACGAATGTCGGTCGCGGATCATTTATTGTCCCCAACTCAATTTTCTTGAGGTTATCTGCAGTAGTATGGATTCCATCCTCCAGTTCTTTCGGAGCTGGGGGAAATTCTGAGATTACCTCATCGCTGCCGTTTTCAAAGCACCAAGGAAGGCTGTTCATGTCCTCGGACTTTTCTTTTAATATTGTTACCACGTGGCAAGTGCGAATTTTCTGCCAATCCCAATGCGGAGTTGGTTCTTCTTTCGCGGCCTCGGGTTCGTGCTTCTGTGGTGGTGTTACCCTCCAGTTGTCAGAAAGCGCGAATTTGCCTAGCTGATACTGATCTTCAACCCAATTTTTGAAGGTGAAGCAATCTTCAAGAGGATGTCCCATTGCTCGATGGTAAAAGCAATAATTTAGGTTGAACACCTCGCCTGCGTGCTCGGGGTGCTTGGACTCTGGCAACGTAAGCATTTGATGTTTTAGAGCGAGATCGAATATCTTCTTTGTTTTGTTCCGAGGAAATGAGTATGCTCGACCCATTTTCTTCCTGAGGGCTAAGTCAATAACGCTCGATTCTCGGATACGTGGTTTCTTAGCTCTGCTTTGTGGTTGTTGAGCGCCTTTTCCGCCCTTTGACTCATTTCTGCCTCCGCGTCGAGCTCTTTTTGTATCAGGTTGGCATGGGGCAGCATCTTCGTTCTTTACTGCCTGTTGAAGGAGGCGCTGTGTCTTGGCTTTCTCATAGATTGCCATTTCACGATTGTGATCATCTCGAGCTTTTTGACTTGCATCCCTTATAAGTTTGCTCATTTGGTCTTCAAGCGATGGACTGGGCGGTTTTGTATCAGGAACTTTTGCTGGTTCAGGATTAGCGTCCTCCCATTGAGCGTCCGCCTCTTCATCGAAGTCATACATGACATAACAGCTGTTTACTAACTCCCGTTTCTTTGACCAGATGTACCCAAGCCCTTTTGTTTCTATTCTCCCGTTAGGCAGTTTGCATTGAGTCCCGGGAACGTTCCAGACCTTGTCATAGAATTTGGCTTTTCTAACGGTCTGTGTGAAGGACATCCCCTGGCGTTTCAGCAGTTTCTTCAAACCTTCAGTATAATGTCTGGGAAGACGGATAGGCTGAAGCCTGTCGAGCGTGGGATCCGCGCCATGCCAAATTTCTTTTTCCACCTTGTTTTCTTCAGAACGGTAGAATAGGATTGCCTTCTCGCCTTTTCGTCTGGGAGGGATATAGAATGTCTGCAATTCTTCTACGCTGTTGGTGTCGAGTGCATCCAGTTCTTTGTAATGTTCAAGCGGCACCATGGTTATCTGTAGACTTCGCTCTTCATCGGCAGAAACCCATATTGAAGGCCGAGCAGGGAATACAGCATGAACTTCATCCTCTGAATCACTACCGAAGATCAATGAAGGAACGGATGGTCCTGGCCTGGTGGATTGGGATGGACCTGAATAAATTATATCCTCCTCCTCCTCGGTGTCACTGCCGAAGACAGGGATGGTGGCGTTATTTTTGTTCTCCGGTTTGTGACATCTTTCCGTGTCTTCGAAACTCGGTAAGAAGTATTTGGCATCTTCATACTTGCGAACTTCGTTTACGGAAAACGGATTCAACTCTCCCGCCACTGTGTACTCGAGGCCATCCCTAGAATACTTCATGCACTGATGCTGTGTAGAAGGGATGATATTGTACTCGTGTAGCCATGGTCGGCCGAGCAGAGCATTATAGCACGTCTTGGCATCTATAACATGGAATTTGATGTCTGTGACGAGCAACCCGAAGCGTAGCGTCAATATCACAGATCCAAGAGTCTTTGAGGATTGAGAGTCGAAACCGGAGATAGTGATCTTGTCTCGGGCGAGGTGTTGGACACTCATGCAAATCTCCTTTAACACTCGCACATTGAGTAAATTAACAGACGATCCGTTATCGACCAAGATTTTACCTATCTTTATGTCATGGCAGTATCCTGAGACATAAAGGGGGCGATTGTGTTCACACATCCCGAGGAGAAGGTCTTCATCACCAAAAGCAACGTCGGCTGTGTGCACCTCTTCCAATTCATCCTTCATCTTTTGTTCGGCCAGGAAAGCTTGGAATTGGTCCGGATCTTGTAGGGCCTTAATCAAAGAATCTCTCGCCTCTTTTGATAGTAATAGGGCATCGAGAATGCTGAGTTGTGAGGGTAGCTTTCTCAGATGCGCCAAGACATTGTAATCCACTTTATTCTTTTTTGGCGGGTTCTCGGCGTTTAGCTCTTCCAGAACTTGGTCATCTAAGACGATGTCTTCAGAGACCTTATCTTTCCCTTTATCTTTTCTATTCGATGGTCCGAGGTTCTTTTCAGGCAGTGTCCGATTCCGCAGCCGGATATTTTCGCAAACCACTGGCTCCTCTTCTTTTCCCGAAGTTGACTCTTTAAAAAGAGGGGCAAGCTCTAGCTCCTCATCAGAGTCGCTCCCAAATGTAGGCACTTGTGACCCGGCAGCGTTAACCATGTGACAATTGCCTGCAGTTCTTTCAAGTTCTTCGGTCGTATTTCTTTGCTCCCGGCGAATTTTACGTTTTTCCCGTTTAAATCGTTGTCGATTAGCGACGTATCCTTGCCACCATCCATTGAAAGCTTTGCAATTTTGGGTGGGATGCGAGACCTTCTGATGATATCGGCAATAAGAGGGGTGCATTTCTACCACACCAGTTATTTTTCCTTCAGAGGATGGTAGCTTCATGCCCATTGATATGGCCTTAGAAAACCTCTTTTTTATCTTGAGTTGGCTTTTGTCAGCGGTGGAGGCATTTTGTTCCAGCGGGATCATCTCAGCTCTTTCCTCAAGTCGCTGACGCTTGGCCCTTTCGAATATAGCCGTCTCGCGTTCTCGATCAGCTTTACTTTTCAATCGAGCTTCACTAAGAAACGCGTCAATCATTTCGATTGATAACTCCGGAACCCTTGACTCAGTATTTGCCCCCGGCGTTTTAGTGCCAGAAGTCCCTTCATCGTTCGTGGTCGAATGGGAGATCATATGACAGCTCGCCACATATTCCTCGGATTCATCCGATGAACTTTCCCCCTCATCTTCTTTTTGAAAGACGTGATCAAGGAAATTTTGGAGCGTAATGGAAGTCCGCACCTTTTGGTTGTACTCATCCAGTGCATCGATTTGCTTTTGTAAGTCCGTGCGCTTGTCGCCAGGCTTCACGGGCTTCTTAGATTTCTTCTTCTTCTTTTTCGAAGATTTTGACGGCTGGTTACAAGTGCTTGAACTACCACCATCGGTCTTCGGAGTCGGACGTGGCTTCAACATCCCCCCAATGACCTGCGGTTCCAAGGGGTTCTTCCACTTGACCGCTGGACAGGTCTGAAGATCATTTAGCATTCTCCTTGTTTTGGCTGATAATACAACCTCCCAGGGAGCTTCTTCAATGACGGAGCATGTTGCCCCCGGCGTATTCGTCCCTTTAGAGGTGTGGGGCTACGGGGGATTCACCTTCCATTTGTCGGATAGCGCAAATTTGCCCTGGCGGTACTGGTTTTCAAGCCAATTTTTGAAAACGTAACAGTCTTCGATCGGATGTCCTAGCACTCGATGATAAGGGCAGTAATTAGGCTCGTTGACGTCACTTGGTTGCGACGGACATTTTGGATCTGGCAGATTTATGAGCCTGTTGCGCAATGCCAGCTCGAATAGCCTCCTCGTTTTATCACGGGGGAAGGAGTAAGCACGTCCCATCCTGTCCTCAAGGGGTACGTATGGGCGCGTATTGTTTGGACGAGCAACCGGCTTCGAGTCGTTCGGTTGTTGTTGGGCATTAGCGACAATGATCGCTTTTCCCTTTCCTTTATCGTTTCGGGAGTTCGGCTTCGGGAGAGGGGGTTTATGGCCCATCTGGTCCATCTGCGCCAATTTGTCGATCAAAGCCTGGAAGGAAGTCGGCTTGAAGAACATCATAAACTGTGAGATGGTTGCTTGTGGATCAAGGGTTCCAACAAACATTCCCACCGCAGGGGCTTCTTCTATGCGATGTTCACACTTAGACCATAGATTACGCCACCGTATAGTGTACTGAACCCATGTCTCGCCGGGTTTTACCATGGCATTAATCAGTGCCGTCATCGGGATACGCTCGCTGGCACTTGCAAAACGTTGGGTGAAGAGCAGCTCCATCTCCGCGAAGGTTTTAATAGAGTCATTGGGGAGCTCAGAATACCATTCGAAGGCCGTATCTGATAAGCTTCCAACAAACTGGCGAAGCAAATGCTTGTCGTCGCCGCCGGTGTTACCGCAAAGCGCCCTGAACTGGGCAACATGTTGATGGGGATTGCCCGTCCCTTTGTAGACATGAAACTTGGGAATTGTATAACCTGGCGGGTACTTGATTTGGTCATACCAGCCTGGATATGGTCGCCCCGTTTTTACGACGTGGCCGGCTGCTTCGGCCGCGTGATGAACCTTTATTTGCTGGGCTATATATTCGTCCAGATCAGTTTTAGAGATTGTGTCCTCTTTAGCCGTTGATAGAACGGGCTGAGGGTTTGATGTCTCTCCCCTATCATCCCCAAGGACAATCGGGGGTTCTTCAGTCGGGGGATCTTGTTGTATCATCATCCCTATCATGTCCTGGAAGAGGAGGCCCATACGCTGTATATTGGCTGCTTGTTCAGCAGCCTCTTTGTCTCTCTTTTCCAGTACTCGGCGGAGGAACTCGGCGTCGGTCTCTTCCTCTTGACGTTCATCTAAGGACGTCTCAGGATTCTCTTTTGGCCCCGTGAGTGCAGCCATTGTAGTCATCATCTCCTGGAGCTTTTGTTGCTGCTCCTGAGCCCTGGTCACTGATCGGGTAAGCGGTCGGTGGCCCGTAGAAGTACGACTTTCTTCCTTTCCAGAAACCATATAAACCGTATGGACTGTTATGCCTCCTGACTTGGGGCGTTTAGGTTCACCGCTTTTAAACTTTGTCAGTGTCACGGGGGCTTTCTCCGGCCTTTTTCTTTTGGGGACCATTGAGGTTGAAGGAGCCGTTGAAGTGGGCATCCTAGCATTTGTTGCCCCCTGCTGTTTAATGGGGCGGTTTTTGTCCTTTTCCACCTTTGCCTTTTTCTGGCGACGAAAGTGGTCTGAGTCAACCACGGAGTCTTGAACCCTCCGCCAAACTTTATAAATTTTTGACGACAGCCGTTGAGAGGGCTGTTCCTGCTTTGTCTCCGGAGCTTTTTCCATAGGCGGAGGAGATCTTTTCACTGTAGCAATTGGAGAGTTCTTTCTCACCCTCCTCAGCAATTCAAAGCTGTTCCCAGTTGGAACAGCAGCGTTGACCTCCACCACTGGAGCAGGTGGGGTTAGCCCTGAGGGGGAGTTGCCCCCTGCTTTCCTTACTCGTCGCCAATGGCGACGTCGCGCACGACGAGCCGTTGGGACTGGCTCGGAAATCGAGATGGTTTCTTGTTGCCCCCTATTTGAGTGTGGGGTAACTGCCAATGTCAGCCTATCGAAGACTGATGCCTTTTGACCGGCTGGGGGAGGAGTGGGAACCGTCAATCTTGTGAAGACCGACTCTCTGATGGGAGAAGCCGCTTTAACGATTTCCAAAGCAGCGGCCGTTGCCCTCTTTGGGACGGCCACTTTATAGTTCTGACCTAGCCTGGTGAAAACGGAGGCTGTCGGCTTAATAGCGGGCGACCCGTTGACAGGGGTCGTGGTAGTAGTGAGCCGGTCGAACACCGACTTCTTGTTCGCTTCCGGTGCGGATATCGGCATAGAGAAGCTTGTAGGTGGGACCATGGTCCCGAAAAACAGGCCGGTGGTGGCCTGGGTCACCTGTTCTACCGGCAAAGCGAGGAAAGAGGCCGCTTGGGGCCCATATGTTACACCTCTCGGTGAGGTGGAGCGTCCGTTGCAGTGGCACTTCGCGCAGTTGGTGCAGTTAGAAGGCATGGATGCTTGAGTTCTGCGCCAGACAAAAGACCAAATCTTAGTAACTTGAAATCCGAAGGCAACCATTTAACAAACCGCGATTGGTTCGCGAGGACGACACAAGAAGTGTGGAGTGGAAAGAGGAAGAGGTCCCACCGGGCGTGCCAGAATCCGTTCCCCTCCGAAAGGCGGCGCACAGGACCGCGATGTACTGACGCTGGGATTCGGGGCAGATGCTATTTGGTTTTATCCGTCTACCTCTCCGAAGATACCAAGTTGATTTATGGAACCGTGTATCGGAGGTTTAGACGGATGCGGCCGATGTAGCAGACTTTGTCAGATTCCCCCTCGCTTGAGGGGTTTTTGATTGTGGGGACGCTCTTCCCTGCAGGCGCAAGCCCCTACAGTTAATTACGCTACCGCATCGCGGTAACAACTTTCTCCTTCTCCAGAATTTCACTTCGTGTCGTGTGTGTTTGTTTTGTTTGTGGTTGCCCGTGGATTGTATACGGAGACTGAGTAATGCCGTCGCCCGTAGGACGTGGATTAGTCCAAATCCGTGTTTACTTAGATTTGGGTTTGGTGTTTTTAGTTTAAGGATGCATTAGTCGCGTTGCGGCTAAGATCGACTTAAATGTTCATTAAGGATACGTTAGTCCTGTTTTAGACTAAGATCAACTTAACGTAGTGATTAATTTAATGTATGGCCATCGGGACTCGTCACCTCTCTGACGTCGTTGAAGGATTACAACGACAGATGTCAGAGGAGCTCGGAGATGTACCCTCGAACCAGAGTTGATTGGGAGTTTTATAATCCATTTGAATGTTTAAGGATACGTTAGCCGTGTTTGGGGCTAAGATCAACTTAAACGGGACCGTTTAGATCCGGCAAAAGAGCGTTTGGAGGCTCTATTATTCCAGTTTAAGGACGTGGTGGTCCATCGCCAGTTTAAGGACGTGGTGGTCCATCGCCAGTTTAGGGACGTGGTGGTCCATTATTAGTTTAGGGACGTCTCGGTCCGATATTAGTTTAGGGACGTTTCGGTCTGACATTAGTTTAGGGACGTTTCGCTCCGATATTAGTTTAGGGATGTTTCGGTCCACGAGTTTAAGGACCCCGCAGTCCATATGGATGTGTGGTCGTTGGGACCCGTCACCTCTTTGATGTCGTTGAGGAATTACAACGATGGATGTCAAAGGAGTTCGGAGATGTACCCTCGAACCGGACGTAGATTGATTTAGGAGAGCCATTTTGCTCAGTCAATTTAATTTAAGGACTTATGGCCACGATTGGGCTAAGTCCAGTTGAAAATATTCAACATTTTATTTGCTTTTGCATTGCATTTTTTATTTAGGCTCTACCCACAAAAGATACAGAGTATCAATTTATTTTGGGCTCTGCCCATTTGTAGATGATGCAAAGTATCTACCTTGTTTGGGCTCTGCCCCTTTTAAAATGCATAGCATTCTTAATATTTTGTTTGGGCTCTGCCCATTTATAAATGATGCAGAGCATCTGTTTTGGTTTGGGCTCTGCCTCTTAAAATAATGCATTGCATTTTATTAAGCCTGTCAGGCCTTCTTTTAATTGGGCTTGGCCCTTTTGTAAGCAATACAATGCATTTGCGCTTTGCGCTAAGTAATGAGCGCAAGCTCATATGGTGATGACACGTGTCGTGCTCTGGTGAGCGCAAGCGCACTAGCGCAGTGCGCTGCGCTGTTGCGCTGCGCTATTGCGCTGCTGACACGTGGCGCGCTCTCAGCGAGTTGCGCCAATTCCAGAGAGCAAAGCTCTATCTTAAGGACGCTTAGCGCAAGTGGTTCTATAGCCGACACGTGGCGCTCTCTTAAGAGCGCAACAGCGCAGTTTGGAAGTGCAAAGCACTAAGAATCTTTTAAATTCAAGAAGGGAAGTGCAAAGCACTGTTTAATTTCTTGATCCAAATTAGATCAAAGAAAAATAAATTTTTCTTTATTTGAAGAACCAGAGGTTCATAAAAGTGCAAAGCACTATTATTTTATTATTTTTATTGTTTTTAAAGAACCGGAGGTTCACAAGAAGTGCAAAGCACTGTTTTTTATGTAAAGATCATTGATCTTATTTTTTTAGACTAATGATCTATTAGAAGGAATTTCTTCTAATTCATGAAGGTGTTTTACCTTTTTTTCGAAATCTTCTCAGAGTTCTCTCTGTTTAAAGTTCTTGAGTTCTCAAGAAAAATGTTGATGCCTTTGAATTGAGGCTTAGGGTCCTTTTTATAGTGCTTACAAATTAGTTAAATTTGTTAAAGAGATCATTCTCTGAGTGATTTGGGGAATTTTCCCCACCGTTGGATCTTTGATCCAAGGGCTTCTGCTTTGCAGAAGAAAATCTTCTTGTTTTAACAAGAACAGAAAAGATTTCTTAAAATCTTAATTTAGTTTGGCGCAGATGCCCCAGCGCGTGACACGTGTCGCGCAGCGCAGAGCGCAGCGCACGTGCGCTAGCGCATCTGCGCTGACACGTGTCGTGCAGCGCAGAGCGCAGCGCATCTGCGCTAGCGCAACTGCGCTAGCGCATCTGCGCTAACACGTGTCGCGCAGCGCAGAGCGCAGCGCAACTGAAGCGTTGCTTCAGACATATAAAGCTCTGCTCTGATTGGGCGCGCCTTCTTGGACGTTGCGCTGACGCGTCTGCGCCTGACACGTGGCGCGTTGCGCCCAGCACAAAGAATCTGAAGCGTTGCTTCAGTTATTAAAGCTTAAATTTTCAAAGCAGAGCTTTGCTCTGATTGGGGGAAGATGAAGCGTTGCTTCATCTCCCGCCTCGGAATTTGAACAGAGCTTCGCTCTGATTGGGGTAAACAGGGGCAAAGACCAAACCCAGATTAGGTGGGGAGTTCATTACCCTTCCTAAGCCCCAAAAATCGCAAAATTGCATCCGCATTTACCCCAATTAACTAAAAGAAATCTAGAGATGAATCTAAGGACCATCGCGCTCGCTTAGGACAGAAGAAGGCCGTGGGTAATTCATTGCTTATCCGCGTTTCTCTTATGGTGTCTAAGGCAAGTGTGTCGAAGGCTAGTGGTTACTTAATTAGGCCCACTACTTACGTAGTGGAGAATCTCCCACTTACCTGGCACTTACCTGGCCACAGGAGAGACAAAGAGGCAGTGGAGGATCTATCCTGCGTCTTATCTTTTGGAAGTTAGGAGCGGTCTAGAGATTTGACCTAGGCGACCAATAGAATTAGGGTTTTGTGTGTTGCATTTGTTGTGTTGCATCATCTTTTCAAAAATCCTTCCAATTTTCAAAACAAACACCGCATTCATTCATTCACTTCCCCTAATTATAAGTCACGCTGCCACTTGTACTAACCCTTTTTAGTGCAAGATAGGCTGGACACGGGATTCTAGTGCCCGTTTAGTCCGCGTACCTTTTATCGACTCCGAAGTCTGTATTTATCCATTTACTTCTTCTTTACCCACCACCACACCCACATTGATGGATCCGCCTCCATCGAACTTCTTTAACACTAATCTGCCGCCGTCCGTTGGTGCGCAGAATCCACCCCGCATCTCTCTCCAAGAGAGGTGCTATCCATTGCGAGGTCCTCTTTCGACCTGCTTATCCATTCCACCAGCCAACAGGGATAATTTTGAAATTAAACCCCAATACATCAACCTTTTACCCAAATTCCACGGACTCGAGACTGAGGACGCTTACGTTTTCATTACCAAATTTGAAAACGTATGCGCAATGATGGGTACGTCACAACTTTCAGTGGATGCTATGCGTCTACGACTTCTTCCATTTACTTTGTGCGATATAGCCGAGAAGTGGCTATATAACACTACCGCACACTCTATTACAAATTGGGAAGAATTCGTCGCGGCATTCCTTAAGAAATTTTACCCAATGCAAAAGACAGCTCGAATCCGAAGCGAACTGAATCAATTTACCCAGCTCCCTGCTGAACCATTTTCAAAATGCTTTGAACGTTTCAAGGATCTATTGGTTCAGTGTCCTCATCACGGCATCCCGAGATGGGATCTTTGCCGAATCATTTATGATGGCATTAACCCAAACACTAAACAGAACCTTGAAAACATGTGTCAAGGTACTTTTATGACTAAGGATAATGGGGAAGCTTGGAAATTTTTAGAAGAGTTCGCTGAAAAATCATTGCAGTGGGAGAGTGGAACCCAATCATTGAATAGGGGTGGCGTACACCAAATTGATGTGTCCATAGGTGTTCGAGATGAGATGGCAGCAATGCAAAAGAAGCTCGACGCTATGGAACGCAAATTTTCTGCAGCCTCCCTAAACCCAATGTCGCTCCCCAAAACAGTATGTGGCTGCTGTTCTGATCCGTCTCATTTAACGGAAGAATGTCCATTAAACTCTGCGTTTCAAGGTCACGAGCATACTAATGCCGCATTTCAAAGACCTAGAAACGATCCATATTCTTCCACGTACAATCAGGGTTGGAGGAATCACCCGAATTTTGCTTGGAACCAACAACAATCTCAAAACACGGTTCCAAGCCAAAATAATTTCCAAAGGGCTCTTCCACCACAACAGCAACCACTTCAACTCACTCAGCACCCCTACCAGTCACAAAATTTCCAAAACCAGGTCAACACTCCTGCACAGTCTAATCCTATGCAGTTGTCCTGTTCTGATGAGTTCTCTCAATTCACTCAAACCATGAAATCACTTTTGTCAAATTTCATAGAGGTTTCGGCTGAGGTTAGATCTTCCGTCAGTGAGATAAAGAAAAACTCAGCGTCCCAAGCTGAGAGTATTAGATCGATGGAAGCTGAAATCGCACGACTTAAAGCCGAAATGAGTGCGAGAGAAAAATGGAAACTTCCGTCTCAACCCCTACCGAATCCTGGTCATTATAATGTAAATGCCGTCACAACGTTGAGATCGAGAAGAGTGCTGAATAACCATGTCGGGGAAGGAATCGATGATATTGAAAATCCTATCAATAACACCCCGGCTGAGACCTTTCCTCACACACACACTTCTACTTCTGATCCTTGTTCTTCTACCCCACCGCCTTCTCGCGAGCCTATTCTCCATTTCCCCCTAGGCTCGACACCTCAGTATAGCTCTTCTAGTTCTCCACAGACGGTCCCCGCTCCTCTTTTGGGATCACGTCTACCCCCTCTTCCTTCTCCTATGATGGACCCAGCGCTTATTGCGAAAGCTCCTTACCCGAATCGGTTAAGGGGTAACAAAACGAGTCCTCATATAGAGAAAATTATGGAAATGTTCAAACAGGTTAACATCAATATCCCTCTCCTAGATGCAATTCAACAAGTCCCCGCATATGTGAAAATTCTTAAGGACTTGTGCACTAGGAAGAGGAAAACTCAAGTGCCTAAGAAGGTCTTCATGTCTAATAACATTAGCACTGCTTTTATCCCCCAGCTACCAAAGAAATGTAAGGACCCAGGATGTCCTACAATATCGATTTCTATTAGGGGTAAAAACATAAATCTTGCTCTTTTAGACCTTGGCGCAAGTGTTAACCTACTTCCATATTCTGTATATGAGCAATTAGGGATTGGAGAGTTGAAACCTGCTCACTGCACTCTCCAAATAGCAGACCGTTCGATCACCAAACCAAGGGGTGAACTAGAGAATGTGTTGATAAAGGTCGGGGAATTTGTATTCCCTGTAGACTTCATTGTACTCGATACACAGCCTGTAGCGAACCCCCGGGGCCAAATTCCGGTGATTTTGGGTCGTCCTTTCCTTGCCACTTCCAACGCTGTTATCAACTGTAAAAATGGTTCAATAAACTTATCATTTGGAAATATGACCATTGAACTAAACATCTACAAAGTTGGAAGTCAGCCATCAGAACCCTCTGCTCATATTCTCGATGTGCGCTCTGTCCACGAGATCGCTCCCGATAGTTGCGGAGCTGAGGAACTTTGCTTTACTAATCTCGACGACACTACCACATCTCTGTTTGACCTTACACATGATCTTAGTGAGGACACTTTTCCTACACTTGAGTCCGACATTCCTGACTTTTCTCCACCCGAGTCTGTATCTTTCACAGGCTCTGAGCTTCTTAGTAACTCCAAAAATCACTCGATGATCCCACCTTCTATTATTTCTCCGCCCGAATTAGATCTCAAAATTTTACCTTCTCATCTTAAATATGCTTATTTAGGTGAGAATGAGTCTTTACCGGTTATCATATCCGCTTCTCTAGCATCAGAGCAAGAGAATGCACTTTTATCGATATTGAGATCTAATAGAGAGGCATTTGGTTGGACTATAGCGGACATCAAAGGGATTAGTCCCTTAATAGTAGAACATCATATACATGTGATGGATGATGCCAGACCAACCCGAGAACCACAGATACGGTTAAATCCCGTCATGAAGGAAGCGGTGATGAAAGAGATCGTCAAATGCCTTGATAATGGTATTATATACCCTATCTCCGATAGCCGATGGGTGAGTCCTATACATGTCGTCCCTAAGAAATCCGGCATCACTGTTATTACCAATGAGGCAAATGAATTGATTCAGACACGCGCCCATACTGGGTGGCGTGTATGTATTGATTACAGAAAACTCAATGCTGCCACAAGGAAAGATCACTTTCCTCTACCATTCATTGATCAAATGCTGGAATGCTTAGCTGGACGAGAGTATTATTGCTTTATGGACGGATACTCAGGCTATAATCAGGTCCCCATCGCCAAAAAGGATCAAGATAAAACCACTTTTACTTGTCCTTTTGGTACCTTTGCTTACAGTCGCATGCCCTTTGGGTAATGCAATGCTCTCGCTACCTTTCAGCGGTGTATGATAGGGATATTCTCTGATATGGTAGAGAATTTTCTGGAGATCTTTATGGACGATTTCTCGATTTTTGGAGACTCTTTTTCTGATTGCCTTTCGAATCTTGACGCAGTTCTTACTCGTTGCAAAGAGAAGAACTTAACTTTGAATTGGGAAAAATGCCATTTCATGGTCCAAGAAGGAATTGTGCTTGGACATGTTATTTCACAGAAAGGCATTGATGTTGACAGAGCTAAGATAGATGTCATTCAAAACCTTCCTCATCCCAAAAGCGTCAAAGATATTCGATCTTTCCTTGGCCATGCGGGCTTTTATAGGAGATTCACTAAGGATTTTAGCAAAATTGCTAGACCCTTAACTCTTCTCTTGGCCAAGGATACGACCTTCCATTTTGACTCGGACTGTGAGGCAGCTTTCGACTCACTTAAACACTCCCTCACTTCAGCCCCGTTCTATCGTCTCCAAATTGGGACTACCCCTTTGAGCTGATGTGTGATGCATCCGATTTTGCAGTTGGTGCAGTCTTAGGACAGCACATTGAAAAGATGCCATACGTGATATACTATGCGAGTAAGACCCTGAATGATGCTCAAATCAATTATACTACCACCGAAAAAGAACTTTTGGCGGTTGTGTTTGCATTAGGAAAATTCAGGCCTTACTTAATTGGCTCTCCTATAGTTGTGTACACTGACCATTCCGCCTTAAAACATCTTCTGGCAAAGAAAGATGCAAAAGGTCGGCTAATACTTTGGATCCTTCTATTACAAGAATTTGATCTTGTTATCAAAGATAAGAAAGGATGTGAAAACGTAGTGGCCGACCATCTTTCACGCATCTCTTCTTCCCCTGTGACCCTGCCGATCAATGATTCGTTTCCTGACGAACAACTCTTGAACGTATCCAATGAACCATGGTTCAGGGATATTGTGAACTATCTTGTCACGGGACTTATACCCAGCGATTGGTCAAAACAGGACAAATACCGCTTTCTATCCCTAGTAAAACACTTTTACTGGGATGATCCATATCTGTTTAAGTATTGTCCTGATCAGATCATTCGCCGGTGTGTCCCGAAAGAAGAGTTCAAGAGTGTTCTTTCTTTTTGTCATGATCAGGCCTGCGGGGGTCACTTCGGTCCTAAAAAGACTGCGGAGAAGGTTTTGCAATATGGATTTTATTGGCCGACCTTATTCAAGGACGCATTTGACTATTGCAAAACCTGTACACAATGTCAGTGCACGGGTAGAATTTTCCGGAGAAATGAAATGATTCAGCAACCCATCTTAGTTGTTGAAATTTTCGATGTGTGGGGCATTGATTTTATGGGTTCTTTTCCCAACTCCTTTGGGAATTTGTACATACTGCTGGCGGTTGATTATGTCTCAAAGTGGGTTGAAGCCATTCCATGTCGCACTAATGACAAGAAAGTTGTCATTAAGTTCTTGAAAGAGAATATCTTTTCGCGATTTGGACACCCACGCGCTATCATTAGCGATAATGGGACACATTTCTGCAACAGGTCTTTTGAGACTCTGATGCGGAAATACTCAATCAACCACAGACTTTCTACACCCTATCATCCCCAAACGAGCGGGCAGGCTGAGATTTCAAATAGACAGATCAAACTAATCCTGGAGAAGACTGTTGCTAAGAATAGAAAAGACTGGTCGACCAAACTGACGGATGCTCTTTGGGCATTCCGAACTGCATTTAAAACCGACCTAGGGATGTCTCCATATAGGATAGTGTTTGGGAAGGCATGTCATTTACCCGTCGAGATTGAGCATAAAGCATTGTGGGCTATTAAGGAAATAAATTTTGACCTAAACCAAGCCTGCAACTTTCGGAAGTTGCAAATAAATGAGCTAAGAGAACTCCGCGATGAAGCTTATGATAACGCTGTAATCATAAAGAATAAGACTTAGGTTTTTCACGATAAAAACATTTTGAGGAAAACATTTTCACCTGGTCAACAAGTCCTTCTTTATGATTCACGACTACACCTTCACACGGGCAAGCTTCGATCTCGGTGGAAGGGACCTTTTGTTGTGCGGTCTGTATACCCGCACGGGGCAGTAGAAGTAGAAAATGTTAAAAACGACACATTTTTCAAAATGAATGGACATAGACTAAAGCCGTATTTTTCCACTGACCCCACGGAGGAGCTCCTGTTCTTACAGGAGCCAGTTTATCTTGATTAAAATTCCTTTGTCTTATCTTCATGTCCTGTATATCATTGCATCATCTTTTTGAATGGAGGTGAGTGAAAAGAGTAAGTTTGGGGGAGGTTCTTCACTTATATATTTTGCCCCCACTAATAAATTCCTCCCAGACTTACAGGTTTTGTAGATATAACGGTTGGCAACAGTGATGACACTGTTGAAAACAAGTTTGGGGAGGTTTGTGCTTATTTTTGCATCATTTGCATATCATTTGCATAAGTACAAAACATTTCTTTTAAAAACCTATAAAAATTTAAGAATTTTCAAAAAAAAAAACCCATAAAAATTAAAAAAATTCAAAATATAAAAAAATATTTTAATATTTAAACATTTTTGTACATAAATAAGATAATGAAAGTTTAGATAGTGAAAAATTACATCCATGAGATTAGAAAAATTTAAGAAAACCAAGAAAATTAAAAGTTTTCTTAAACGAACTAGTAATAAGTAGTTATGAGCCGTTGTCCAAAGGGTTAGTAAGATGAAGGACGTCACTAATCTGAGGATAAAATAAGTCTGAAAAATAGTTTCTATTCTGGAAGCCAAACATTTTGAACGTTGATACCCTGTTATTCGCACTTATACACGTCTTAAACCCTGGGATAGTAGAGGATACCTTGAAATGCTCTTGTCTTAAAGCCAAAAGTATGAAGGAAATAAGAAATGAAGAAAATATAAAATGGTGAGAAAAATGGACACTGGTTTTGTTATCGCCAAGGCAGCAATAAAAAAATATAGCGAGGGTGCCTCTTCACCTAGTGCCCTAAGGCCAACTGGTCTGGGAGTCACTGCTAAGTCTTAGGTGGTGCAAGACGAGGAAAATACACCAAGTAAGCAAGCACAGGAGTAATCGGTCGGTTAGTACCTCAAGAAGTATTAACGGTCGCATGAAAGTGTGTGAGCAATCTCATCTAAGCAGTCATTAAATAAAAAGTACTGAGGCTGATGGGCAAGAGTATGATAGCTTGAATTGAATTCGACGTGTGTAAGGATGTCTTTACACACACGCAGGGTTATATGATCGATGTTTGGAAGAAAGATAGGAATGAAGAATAAGACGATGTTTTATTGAGGGAGGACGTGATTTCTAACATCTTTTCATGACTATTAAGATAGGGCTCATGACAACCGAAAAGCTAGCTTAGTTGGAAACCCTAATTTTCAAGGCCTTTCTTTTACAATTCTTTTCTTTAAATGTAAAATTCATGATCTTTTTTTTATTATTAGATTTTGTGGGTGCAATCCGCTGAAAACCCTCAGGAGACAACACTCCTCCTACTAGGGACACCTAGAGGTTTAAAGGCTTGTTGCACGTGCTCAGTGCAATCGTGTTGCCTACGAAAGTGTGCTAGTTAGTTTTTCTCTTTCTTTATTTTCTCCTTCTCTTTTTAATAAAAAAAAGTTCGCTCGAGACGATCGAAAATAAGTTTGGGGGAATTTGATCAGTCGAAAATACTGCATCTTTAAACCGGCAATTTCCCTATCATTTGCACTTATCTAGAAGTGTTCGGTATTCATATAGCACATAATGGCAAATCAGTCGTAAAATATCAGATTTCATGTGTTAGACTTTAAAACCGGCACTATAAGGGAAATTGACTGCATTTCATAGCATGGCATCATTCATATATATCGCAACTTGTGTTCGAAGTCTGTGCAGGAAATTCTAAGAGATCGGTCAAATTTACAAAACAAAGACCGTTAAAAATACGCCAACTCAAGGAATTGGAATCTGGCAATGATCTAACAAGCATTCAGAGAATCAACATATTAGAATGTACACTTAAAGACACTCGAAGTCAACACTGCAAAGATGAAGACCTAGCTCAGCTAAGTGGCCGCGGAACCGCAGCCGGAGCCGCCTTGCGCCGCGGTTCCGTGCGGCCTTGCCACATCAGCCTCCCTTCTTTGCTTCATAGCTCTTATCTCTGTACCTACACTTCAGAAAGCCATTGCAAGTTCCAGAATACTCCTGAACATTCTGCTAGATCAGCAAGCCCTTAGGTACAAAATAAACATTCTTAGCTTACAAAGCAAGCTTCATCTAAACTCCATTAAGGACCTAGAACATTCCCCCTAACCTCCTAGCTTAGGGTAGAAGCTAAGCCCTAACTAACTACTTCTAGAAGCCTCTACTTATAACAAAATTTTGGAGGGAAAACTCAAATTTGAATTCCTAGAGCTAGGGTTTGGGAAACCTATAAATAGACCCCAAGGCTCACTTGAAAAAGGTTGTTCAATCTAGGGCTCATTGTTGGCTAAATCCTTAGTTGTTCATTGTTCCTCAACCAATTCCTCTCACCTCAAAACGCTAACCCTAATCCCAATCAAGATCAATAATTCAAGATCCTTTAAGTGTAAGCCAAGCAAGTCTTCGACGATCCTTTGAAGCGAAGTCGGATTTCAACGGAGCACGAGATCCAAGCGATCCAAGACTCAAGGAGCCGAGCGATGCTAGATTCTACGAGCGAAGTTCCTACCTCTTGTAATTCTTGAGAGTTGTAACTACTTGTTGATGTAATAAAGGTGAAGATTCTTTAAACTTGTTTATTTTCAATTCGAGCATTATGGTCCGTATTCTATTCTTGAATGTATTCTTCGTGATGATGCTTGAATAAAACTCCGCTCATGGAGGAATCGAAACGATTGTAGAAAGATGATGTTGATGAATCTTTAAACGTTTTCTTAAGTCTTAAAACAATTGTAAATTCTTGAAAATCAATTGATCAATGATCTAGATCGATGTGAATGCGTTCTTGATTCCTTTCGCATGATCTAGAGATCAAAAATTGATCATTCGACTTTCAAGAAGCTATCTAGTGAATGTGATTCATCGAAAGGACAAAGGATATGATGAGGAACCCTAATTCTTCGCAAGATCCTTGATCCTCGATGAATCTACATCGATTTAGCATCAACTTGTTAATGGATAAGAAATCGTATTCTTGAATCTTCTTCACATCTACAATTTACTCGATTCCTACGAGCTTTACTTCAAATCTTGAAACCTAAATTGATTGGAATTCTATCGATACTTGATTCTTGATGTTTATCATTTTCTTGATTCTTGATTAGAATAGTGATACTTGAAACTCATCGATAAAAATCTTGAATCATGTTTTCTTTTCTTTTCTATTAAATTTCGATTCAAACAAAACAAAATACGAACGAATCGCGCAATCTCTATGGACGATCCGCACTTACTAACGCGCTACAATCCGACACCGTTATTGATTGCGGTCAAATATTTTTGGTTGTGACTCTATTCATTTTCTAAACCGACAACGAGAAATTAAGATCAGTCATGAGGCGCCTGAGAATAGGGCCAGACTTCCTTTATTTGTTCTCAGAATATTCACAGAAGTGTTAAACACTTAATCTTAATGGCCATCACGTGTGGGCACATGATGGGTACCCATGCATTGATTATTAAAGTGAGTATTAGAGGTCACGTGAGGACACGTGAGGGTGCCCAAAATCTATTCTTCCTTTGCTTTGTTCCCTTTTGTTTTGAGGGTCACGTGTCAGTACGTGAAACATTGCCACCAAGTTTTTTCTTTCTCATTTTGAGGAGTCTGTTTGAGGGTCATATGGGGGCACGTGACCTAGTCTTGATCGTTCTTTTCTACTCATTGAGGATGAGGGTCACGTGTTACCACACGACCAGGTTGGGTACTGATCTCTTTACGTGCATGGAGAGTTTTAAGTCCCATGTTTTAAGAATTAAATTCTTTGGTAGGGTTAAACCCTAATTTTGTTTAGAGTAATTAAATTCCTATGTATATAGAAGAATTAAATTCTTTAAACCCAACTCTCACTCTAAATTTTGGATCTGCATGGCAGAATCTCCCCGACGAGAATTAAATTCTCAACTTGTAGGGAGAACTGCTTCTGCAGATCTTCAACCATGAAGAAGAACTAAGTTCTTGTATTAAGGGTTAAACCATGTCTCTGTTGGAGGAATTAAATTCCTAAGTATTTGGATGAATTAAATTTTTTAAACACAATTCTCCCTCTAAGTTTTGGATCTGCATGGCAGAATCTTCCCGATGAGAATTAAATTCTCAACTTATGGGGAGATCTGCTTCTGCAGATCTTCAACCAAAAAAAGAACTAAGTTCTTATTCAGAAGAGTTAAACACTTAGCTTGAGAATTAAATTCTCTTTTTGTTTTGTGTAGCTTATGATCTCTTTCCCTTTCTCACCTAGGGTTTCTTTCTCTTCTGAGAAAATCTTCCTTTCTCTCTAGAGAATTAAATTCTCTTCCTTTTTCTCTCTCTTCTTGTATATCTTTTTTCTTCCCACTTGGCTTTTATTTATAGAGAAAGAAAAGAATCAGTTTGTTTAGTCAATTATTCATTGAAAGATTTTAATTGATTTTGTAACCAACATAATCTTTTAGATCACTCAATGAATTTTATTCACCATTGGATTTTTAATTCAAAAGATCTTTTATCTGTTATTCCTGGCAAATTTCAGGGAAATCTTTCCTTGTATAGAATCTTTCTATAAATTGGTGATTTTTAATCACCATTGGATTTTTAACCCAGCGGTGCTCCACTTTACAGAGCACAATCTTTTTGTTTGGAAAGATCTAAGGAAATATTAGGGTTTTTGATTTCCCTTAATTAGAATTTAATTCTATTAGTTCAGAAGCTTTAAGTGCCTATCACGTATTAGCACGTGACCCCACTGATTGACCAATTAATTAGAATTTAATTCTATTGGTTTAGAGGGCTCAGGAACCCATCATGTGTTGGCACGTAACCCCACTGATTAATTATTTAATTAGAATTTAATTCTATTGTTTCAGAGGGTTTAAGAGTCTATCACGTGTTGGCACGTGATGCTACTGATTAATTATTTTTAATTGTTTATTTTATTCAGTGCCTACAGGCTTTGCCTGTAAATGGTCACGTGTCTGCACGTGATGCCCGGTCACGTGTGGGCATGTGATGCTCGGTCACGTGATACCTCATAACTTTTGACCCCGGATGAATTATGAGGCCTAAAATATATCAAATCGAAGGATTTTTCGAGAAACTTTCGATACCATCAGAATTTAGCTGTTTTTCATTCGGGAGTTTATCAAAATACAGCCCGTAAAATACTGGTTCGCATTTTCTTCCTTAGATTACACGTGCATAGCATATTTGCTTATAACTGTTGATCCCGGATGAATTTTGAGGCCCATAATATATCAAATTGAAGAATTTTTCGAGACGCTTGCGATTCCATCAGAATTTATCTGTTTCACATTCGGGAGTTTTTCAAAATACAGCCCGGAAAATACTGGTTCACATTTTTTTAAACGTATCGCTGCCATTTGATACCTTAGGCTCTTTTGCGCAGAATTTTTTTTTGCGGGAACAAATTGTTGGATATAGTGCCCTCAAAGTCAATTATTGGATCGCAGATACGTGATTGCAATGATTGAGGGAGGACCTATACCGGTAGGACAGTCTTACTCGAGATGATAGTATGCTATCTGGTTTATCTTTATCATCGTGTACAGTTTTAGGTGACATGATCACTATTACACGTTGATATAGCCCTTATGATTCATGCTTGACTACCAGCGGTATGATGGCGATCATATACGTGAGAGTTGGGTAGTCCATAAGCACATCCTTAAAAGTGGTCCCTAGTCGTGGGAGTTTCGAGACAGTGCATCGATACTCCAGAGTAGACTGGTGTATACAATCGAGACCCCGACGAGGGGCGGTGGCCGGTCTCACAAGATATTAGTGTCAGTTGGTTCACCTAAGATGTATACTGGTGCTCATTGGGTTATGAGTGTACCGGACAGGACTCACCGGGAACCTGCTAGTTGGTATTATACCTAGCGTCAGATAACAGTTCCCAGATGACATGTGTACAGGTTAGTTCATCGACCTGAGATCGTCATTTGTCTCGTGTGAGTTCCCACCGTGCTTTGATTATTACCCTACCATGGCTCAAAGGAGTCGTGCAAATAGGTTTTAGTTGGGTACAGTTCCGAGCCACATGGAGGCAAGTGAGCGGATCGGCAGGGGTTCGTCTCTCCTGGTATTGGGGGTGAGATCGCGCTGTGTCTAGGAGAGCCATTACACAAATCCCTCGGCTGAGGCAGGAGATTTACTTGTAGGTACTCCAGTAATATCTCAGGGTGTTCTGGGCTACACTCTGACATAACTTATACCGCTATTGGGGTCTGACGTTACCAGCCCCTAGGCCCGATATGCGATGCTCATCGGCGAACGGACCGGACTGTACGGATATTGTCACTGATAGGCTCAGTGGGGTTTCAGGATGAGTTCGCTCATCAGCTTCCCTTTCTGTCAATACATGGGCAGCTGTTACGTACAGCTAGTACCACTGACTGTTTGTGGTTAAACCCACTGCAAGAGTATTAACGAGTCTTTAGAGTACCCCACAGATAGTTTTTCAAGTTCGGGCGAAACGTTGTAGAGGCCGTATGGTTTTATGGCAGGGTTCGAACATGCGCGTGCACTTGTGTACGTGTCATGGTTCGAACAGATAATACTAGTGGGCTTTGGTTTAAGCAGGATTCTAGTATTATATTGTGTAGGGATATTTTTGTCTCTTTGCATTTCGTATTCGGTCGGAATACAAATGCGGGTATGTATATACAGTTGTGGGGTAATCCTGTAATTCGTTACGGGATTGCTTTTGAAGTTGCCCATTTTCAGTCACCCGTCTTAAACACTTGGTTTAATGCGGTTCTTCTCTTTTTCCTTGGCTGCAATTTCGTGGTCTCCATTCATTGGGCAGCAGCTTGGTGAGTTGGCCTGTATGAGTCATCTCACTTGGTTTAATGAGACATGGCCATTTTGGTGAGGTGTTACATGCAATTAACGCATTAGTAAAGTGAAGGTTTTTTTTTGTGGTTGGTGTTGCTCCAGCAGCCATGGGGTTTTCTTTGTTAATGTTTTTGCCTCATTTGCTCAATCATCAAAAGAATTCCCTGTGAGCTTTTGGATTGGCCGGCCCCACTTGTGGGTGGGTGATGATTTAATTAATGAAACACATTATTCCTTTAGCTTTCCCACCTCCTCAATTCCATTCACTGTGAGCTCTTTTCATTTTGACAGAGCACAATCTTGTGCAAGTTTTGACCGAGGCCATTTGTTGGGTGAGGAATTTTTCCCTTGCCAATTTCCTTAGCTCACTTCATCTCATCACCAAGGCAACTTCATTTACCTGCACCCGATTCGTTGGGTGCTTTGAGACAAAATATTCTACACTCTCTCTACTTCAATCTTGGACATTTCGGTTAGTAAACTTCATGTTCGAGTTGTCTCGGTTTAGAGGCGGGAGCCCGTATAAAGATCCGTTGACGTGGTGCCACCTCGACGAAGAGATAGGAGATCGGAGATGCCGCGAGGAGCGTGGGATGATGGCTAACGACTGAAGGACACGGATCGATCGGTATAGCCATTCTATCTTTTTACAGTTTGCTAGTTTAGTGTTAATGGCCCGATTCGGTTTACAGTCTATGTTAGCGCCAGTTTATGAAAAAGTTTTTATTCCGCGTTTGTCCTCGGATTATTGGCCGGGGCGCTGGCGTAGACTTACATGGTATCAGAGCTACGCCATTAACTTTTACTAGCTTGTTCTAGCATGTTTAAAACATCGATCGGACGAAATTTCCAAAACTGCAATTCCGTATTTTAAGTATCTGCCGAATTTTTAAACTGGTCTAAAAATTATTTTGGGTATGTCAGAAAATCGAGCAGGCTTTTCTAAGACTGCAGAAGAAATTTGGTAGACTGATCCCACAAAACCGCCGCGTAATCGTCCAGAACCCATGGGTTTGCCTCGGTTCAGCCGCCGTTTTGGGGCTTCAGTGCACCATTTTTCTTCTGGGTGTCTTTCATGTGGAATTGTGGTTTCTAGAATATTTTGTTTGGGCCCAGAATTGTTTGAGTACTGGATTTGTACTTGGGGCCCACTTCGGGAAGTTTTGTCGATCGAAATTTTAAATGTGTTAGTTCACAGTGCTTACATTATATCTGCGACCGTGAATGTCATTCGAGCTGTAAATCTTGTCTAATTGCTATAATCCTTTTAGACGGATTTGCGAACGTGACATTCGCGTTGATGTTCTGTGTTGTGCAGTGATGTAGTGGATTTGTCATGGTGGATAGCTGTGTGCAATGGTAGTGCAGTTTGAATTTATTTGTACATTTGATATCGCGGGGTGAGCGTCCGACATGTGGACTGTCATCGCTGCCTGTTTGTATATTATTCTTTTGGGGCACGACTGGATTGAGGTAGATGTACCCGTTGTACATATTTTCATTTTTGTACTAGGTTTACCCCGCGATGGAGTGCACGGATAGCCGGGTTCTGGAGGGAAACGGGTCCGCATATCATGGCTTTGAGAGGGAGGGGACCCCACTTTAGGATTGGCAGGCTATTCGCCGCACTCGTAGGGGTACAGGTTGACCCAAGGTGGGTGATCAAGTTACCGGATTCAGTGAAGTGCTGGGTGGTTCATTCACTTTGCTGAAGGGGGCTGCCTCGCTTCAGGTTTTGGCGGGTAACTTGCTGCACCCGTAGGGGTCTAGGATTCATTGCCCAGGCTATCCACACGATCAGGGGAACGTCGGGTTTCAGTTGCGGCTCTGTGAAACCGGGGGATCCCAGATTATCTGTATTGTTCTGTGATGCTTATTACTTTTCTGTAATGTTGCATTTATCACGCCTGTAGCAATTATTGTATATTGGTATATATACTAGTAGATGTTGTATATGTTTTACACCCGCGCTAGTCCAGTCCCCGCTCTGTCGTTAGTTATGTAACTTAACGGGTGATGACGAGACCCAGTGGCGAATGCGGATGGCATATACGTACATTTTATTTTCGTTCTTTTCTGGTGTGATTAATTGATGGGACTGCGTTGATTTTGATCAATGCAAAGGAAAACAAACCTGTTAGATGTTGTTGGAACAATTTTCAAAAAGTGTTATTACAAGGACGTTTTCTTTTGTTTTGTACAGTGGTATTCAGTTGGAATATCCTGCACCTCATTCGACGAGGCAAGGGCCGAGATCCCTTCACCGGGAGTGACCCTTTGGGCAGAAGTTTCCGTCAGGGTAATAACTTCACTATAGTCGATTACTTGTTACTTTGCATCGCGGTATTCAGTTGGAATATCCCGCACCTCATTCCACGAGGAAAGAGCCGAGATCCCTTCACCGGGAATGACATCTTTAGCAAAGGTTTTCGCCATTATATTTTTGTAAAAAGCTATCAGGTTCCTTCAACGAGATCAAGTTTATTACATTAAAGGTTTTTCACCAAAAACCAGTCGTTTCAGACGGGTAGCACGTAGTATTCATGTTATATTTGTTGGCCTTCGTCAAGGCATAGTGGATGGTAGCTGCTTGTTACTTTTCTGTTGTATAGATAAATGTGTTGGTTTAGGACAGTCGTATTACCTTGTTGGCCTTCGTCAAGGGTATGTACGGGTGGGTTCAAATTAACCTGGACAATGACGGGTAGAACTTGACATGTGACTTATGATTTGTTGGCCTTCGTCAAGGTCATAAGAGCATGGGGTAAAAATCCACATCGGGAGTTTCTAAAGAAACTGAAACTTTCCATGCATGCGCATACCTTCTGGAGTGGATTCCTTCACGTTATCATGCGATGATAGTTGGATCCTGATTCCCACTGATGAGTTGGTTTACTCTTCGGGTGATCCCGACTAATTCTTCTTTCAGGTTTGGAGGAGAATTTGACGGTACAGTGTGAGGTTTCCTGATTAGATAAAGTGATAATCATTCTGATCTAGGTTAGAGTGCACGCAGAGTGTTTCTTTTCTCTCTCTCTTTAGCAGCGACCATTGACCGACTATAGACTATGACTCAGTGACCAAGTTGACCGAACTTTCTTAAAATACCGTCTTTTGGATTGTCTGAGTTGCATACATCATTACCGCTCCTTCTTTTACCCTTTGCATTTCTCCAGAACACCTCGTATCACTACGAACATCCACTTCCATTGGATAAATCTATCGTATGGTTATATACGAACTCGAAGAGACTTCTTCGGGGATGGATTCAGGTTCAGGAGAAATTAAATTGATTTATTCAGTTGTCTTTTATCATCAGCTTCTCTCAGGTTGCGAGGGCTCCTTGGTTTAGGAGAGTACACGTATTACGCTTATTGGATAGTCTTCTTCCAAACCATAGGCAGGTGCCGAAAGGTAGGGAAAGGAGAAAACCAATTAGCCTAAGTAGGGTGCACAGAAGGTAATAAGTAAAGACATATGAAGGGATTAGAAAGAGGGTAAAGTAAAATGCGACAGGTATCATTCATGACCAAACCGCGTACATCATCGCCACTCATATTTCACCTTTGCTTTTCTCCGGTTATGGAGGAATAGAATAAGGTTTATTCAGTTGTCTTTTATCATCACCATCTCTCGGGTTGCGAGTACTCCTTGGTTTAGAAGGGTACACCTATTACGCTTATTGGATAGTCTTCTTCCAAACCATAAGCTTAACGTCGAACGGTAGGGAAGGAAGAAAACCATTAAGCTTAACGAAGGTGTACAGAAGGTAATGACTAAAGAGAAATAAAGGGATTTGGAGAGATGGCAACGAAATATACGGTTATAGTCATGAATTGGATTATGGATAAGGCATTACTAGGAATACCCAAATACCCCTTCGAAACATTTTCATGTTTCAGTTTCACTGTGCATTGTTAAAGGAAAACTGATTTCCCAATTAGACACTTGCTCCAGGGTATGTATTTACCAGGTATGATTCTAACATCTGTATGGTTTTACAGATGATGAGTGGGAGTAAGTTATTGGGAATTAGGTGATGATCAGTCGAAAATAATGTATTTTTAACACGGCAATTTCCCTATCTTTTGCATTCATCTAGAAGTGTTCGGTATTCATATTGCACATATTAGCAAAACATCCCTAAAATACCAGATTACATGTATTGTATACTAAAACCGGCATTTCTTACGGAAATTGACTGTTTCGCATGGCATCGCATCATCCCTATATTGCGCAACACTTGTTTCGAAGTCTGTGCAGGGAATTCCAGGAACATAGCCAAAATTGTCAAAGTGCTGATCAAAATTACGCCAACTCAAGGATTTGAGATCTGGTAGAAATATAGAAAGAAGTTTGAGAATAAACATATTAGAAAAAGGCCCAAATATCAGCCCAAAGAGGTACCAGAGAGACCAAGCCCTAAGGCTTCACAGGAGCCGCGGAACCGCGGCCGGAGCCGGCTTGCGTCGCGGTTCCGCGGCGGCCTTGCCACGTCAGCTCCTCATCTTTGCTGCAATATTCTTCTCTCAGTGTGTACACCTCATCAAGACATGTCAAATTCCAGATTACTCTCGAGGCTTCTGCCAGATCAGCAAAGATCATTAAGCATGCTAATCTTGATTAAGCCCCTAACAAACTAGTTCTAGAAGCTCCCTCTAACTAACTACTTCTAGAAGCCTCTCTAGCTAACAAACTTTTGGAGGGAAATTCAAATTTTGAATCCTAGATCTAGGGTTTTGAAGGTGTATAAAAAGGATCCTAGATCTAAGGGTTGAGATTGTTGATTCTATCATCTCTTCCACCCACAAGTTGAGTGACACGACTTATGCCTCAAACCCTAACCCTAAATCCTAAATCCAAAGCCAATTTCAAGATCCCGAGTACCATTCAAGCGAGAAGCCTTCAACCTTTTTGGAGCGGAGTCGATCTTCAACCGAGCAAGTGATCCAAGCCGATCCGCGACTCAAGGAGACGAGCGAAGCCAAATCGACGATCGAGTTCTTCCTCTTGTAGTTCTTGAGTGATTGTAACGGAATTGTTGATATAAATAAAAGGTGAAATTCTTTAATCTTGCTTTCTTTTAATTCTTGCATCATGATTCGATCTCAATTTGTGATTGTGGTTCTTGTTGTGATGTTTGAGTAAAACTCCGCCCGTAAAGGAGTCGAGACGATCAATAAAATGATGATGTAACAAATCTTAAAACGATTCTTAAGTCCTACGAGTTTTGTAAACCCTAACAAATTGAAGAATCGACGACCTAGTTTCGTTGCGATACTTTCTTGATTGTGATCGCTCGAAATTAAGGATCCACGATCGATTCTTGAATTTACTAGAGGCTAGAATGTGAATGATATCGATGAAAGAATAAAGGATAAATGATGAAACCCTAGTTTCACAAGAAATCCCTAATTCTCGTCGATCATCATCGATCTAGTATCAATTCATCGAAGGATAAGAATACGTAATCGCTAGATTTCATCACATCTATAGATCCGATCGATTCCTACGAGCCTCACTTCGATTCTTGATATTTGGTTCGGAAATCATCAAATTCTCAATTCTTGATTTTATCGTTTCTTGATTTAGACTAGATTTTTCTAATTCTTGAACTTCAAATCTTTAAATCATGAATTGTTGTTTGTTTTCTTTTCTTTAAATTTTCGACTCATCTAAATCGAAACACGAACGATTACACATTCCCTGTGGACGATCCGCACTTACTAACACGCTACATTCGACACCGTTATTGATTGCGGTCAAAAAAAATTTGGTTGTGAATTCTATACAATTTTCCAACTACACAATCCGAAATCGTTTCAACCAAATGGCGTCGTTGTCGGGGATTGTGCGCTAATTGTTCGTATTTTGAAATTTGAGTTGAAAAGTTTATTCCATCTATATTTTTAGATCAAAATTCGCGCAAATTCTAAACGTGTTGTTGTGTTTTGTTGCGAGGAAATCTGGAATCATTGGAGCTGGAGAAAAAAATTTCTGAGTATTCCAGAGAGCTAAGGGACTGAAGGAAGACTCTCTGTAAAAATTTTGTGCAGGGAACAGTGCAAACCGCGGCGTTTCCGCGGCATTAGGCGACCATTGCGGCGGTTCCACGGTGGGATAAGCTCTTCTCTGTACCAAAATTCTCAGGTGACCTCTATCTTTCTTATCTCCTTCCTAAATCTGCTCCAATTAACAATTTGCTGCAGGTTTCTTTGCAAATAAATCGCAGCGTCGCAAAAGCTAAATAAATTGTGCGTGTTTTTGATTTCTTGGTTGTTTGCATATTAATACGGACATTAAGGGGCACGGCCAAATCCAGATTAGGTGGGGAGTTCATTACCCTTCCTAAGCCCCAAAAATCACATACTTGCATCCGCATTACCCTCATTAACTAAAAAATATCTAGAGATGACTCTTAGGACCGTCGCGCTCACTTAGGACAAGAGAAGGCCGTGGGTAATTCATTGCTTATCCGCGTTTCTTTTATGGTGTCTAAGGCAAGTGTGTCGAAGGCTAGTGGTTACTTAATTAGGCCCACTACTTACGTTGTGGAGAACCTCCCACTTACCTGCACTTACCTGGCCACAGGAGAGACAAAGAGGCAGTGGAGGATTGATCCTGCGACTTGTCTTTTGGCAGTTAGGAGCGGTCTAGAGCTTTGACCTAGGTGACCACTAGATTTTAGGGTTTCTTGTTGCATTTGTTGTGATCGCATCATTTTTTCAAAAAAAAAATCTGTATATTTTTCAAAACAAATACCACATTCATTCATTTCCCCTAATTATAAGTCACGCTACCACTTGTACTAACCCTTTTTAGTACAAGATAGGCTGGACACGGGATTCTAGTGCCCGTTTAGTCCGCGTTCTCCCATCGACCCTAAAGTCGGTATTTCTACATTTACCTCTTCTTTACCCACCACCACACCTACATCGATGGATCCGTCTCCATCGAATTTCTTTACCACTAATCTGCCGCCGTCCGTTGGTGCGCAGAATCCACCCCGCATCTCTCTCCAAGAGAGGTGCTATCCTACACGAGGTCCTCTTTCGACATGTCTCTCCATTCCACCAGCCAACGGGGACAATTTTCAAATAAAACCACAATACATCAACCTTCTACCAAAATTTCACGGTCTCGAGTCTGAAGACGCATATGCCTTTATCACCAAATTTGAAAATGTATGCGCAATGATGGGTACCTCACAGCTTTCTATGGATGCTATGCGTCTACGTCTTCTCCCATTTACCTTGTGCGATATAGCCAAAAAGTGGCTTTACAACACAACCGCGCATTCCATTTCAAACTGGGAAGAATTCGTAAAAGCATTCCTAAAGAAATTCTACCCAAATCATAAGACAGCTCGAGTACGTAGCGAAATCAATCAATTCACCCAGCTTCCAAATGAAACATTTTCACAACGTCTTGAACGCTTTAAGGATCAGTTAGTCCAATGTCCACATCACGGAATCCCCAGATGGGAACTGTGCCGAATCATTTATGAGGGCATTAATCCTAACACAAAACAGACCATTGAATTAATGTGTCGAGGCAACTTCATGACCAAAGATGATGGGGAAGCTTGGAAATTCCTAGAAGATTTCGCTGAAAAATCGTTACAGTGGGAGGGTGTGAGTCAATCGTCTAGGGGGGCAATAACCAATCGGATGTTTCCATAGGAGTTAGAGCTGAAATTTCAGCTTTACACAAGAAATTCGACAATATGGAAAACAAATTTTTAGCCGCCGCCCTAAGTCAAATGTCACTCTCCAAAACTGTATGTGGATGCTGTTCTAATCCTTCTCATTTGACAGAAGAATGTCCACTAAATTCTCCGTTTCAAGGTCACGAGCATACCAATGCCGCATTTCAAAGACCTAGAAACGATCCATATTCTTCCACATATAATCAGGGTTGGAGGAATCATCCTAACTTTGCTTGGAACCAATCACAATCTCAAGACACGGTTCCACCCCAAAACAATTTCCAAAGGGTCCCTCCACCACAACAGCAACCACTTCAATTGAGTCAGCACCCTTTCCAATCACAAAACTTCTAAAATCCGGCCAACAATTTTGCACCACATGAAAACTCTTTGCAATTGACCGGTACAGATAATACCTCTGCACTAGCACAAACCTTGGATACTTTCATGAAACAATCCATCCAAGGGACGAAAAGTTTGCAATCTTCCGTCGAGAATGTGATGAAGATCATTGTCTCTCAAAATAAGAATATCAAATCGATGGAAGCACAAATTGCACAACTAAAAGCCGAAATGAGTGCAAGAGAGAAAGGGAAACTTCCAGCTCAACCTTTACCCAATCCTGGCTATTCACATCATGTGAATGCAATCACGTTGAGATCTGGAAGAGTGCTTGACAATCACATTAGGGAAGAGATTGATGACACAGAAAAATCTATCGATGATACCCCGGCTGAGACATTTCCTTCCACTTCTACTTCTAATTCTGACCCCAGTTCTTCTACCCCACCACCTTCTTGCGGGCATATTCTTCGTTTCGCACAAAGCTTGCCACCTCAGCCCACCTCTTCTAGTTCTCCACGGATGATCCCCACTTCTATTCTGGGATCAGGTCCACACACACTTCCTTCTCCTATGATGGACCCAGCGCTTATTACTAAAGCACCTTATCCTAATCGGTTAAGGGCTAACAAATCAAGTCCACATATGGAGAAGATTATGGACATGTTTAAGCAAGTTAACATCAACATCCCTCTCCTAGATGCCATCCAACAAGTTCCGTCCTATGCGAAAACTCTTATGAACTTGTGCACTAGGAAGAGGAAGACTCAAGTGCCCAAGAAGATATTCATGGCAAAGACTGTAGACACGGCTTTCCCCCAACAAGTACCACGGAAACGTAAGGACCCTGACTGTCCTACTATTTCTATTTCTATTAGAGAAAAACACATCAACCGTGCTCTACTAGACCTTGGCTCTAGTGTTAACTTGCTTCCATACTCAGTTTATGAGCAACTAGGTATCGGAGTGTTAAAGCCCTCGAGCATAACTCTCCAGATGGCTGACCGATCAATCACCTAACCTAGGGGTGAACTGGAGGATGTGTTAATAAAAATCGGGGAATTTTTATTCCCTGTGGATTTTATTGTACTTGATACACAGCCTGTAGCGAACCCACGGAATCAAATTCCGGTGATTTTAGGTCGCCCCCTTTTGGCCACTTCCAATGCTATCATCAACTGTCGTAATGGCTCTATGACCCTATCTTTCGGGAATAGTTCAATAGAGCTGAACATTTACAAGTTGGGAAGTGTTTCATCCGAACCTACTGCTCAGGTCTGTTCTGTCGACTTAATGGATATCGACAGCAGCGAATTTGATGATCCTCATGATACTGATCTAGACTCTTTTCATACGTTGTTGTTTGACCCTACTATGTATCATACACATACGGACTCTTCCACCGAGTTGTCCGGTTCAACAACTAACACTGATTATGAACTGTTTTTAGAGTCTGAAGATCACCCGCACTTTGTGATGACATTATTCTCCGGGGTATTGATGGAACTTTTGAGGAGATCTTCGCTGATGAACTCGCATTTTTGAATGACACGGGTGTTGAGATCTATCATGTTCCAATCAATGAAATTGAACCTCCACCCCTTCTTCTGAACTGTAAAAAGAATGCGAGCAATCCATCACATTCACTGCATCGTCTCTCCAAAACGAGACGCACACACATTCTATTCCACCACTTACCCTTTCCCCACTTCTTCTTCCACCAACCAGAGCACTGCATTGATAAAATTTTTGAATGGTTGGTATTAACCTTCGGTCTTTGCAAAGCTTGGCATCGACCAATGATTTTTGACCCCCTCATGTGATTTTCAAAAGATTAACATTGCATAACTCAAGTTTGGGGAGGGGGCATTTTTTCTGGCTCCTGAAAAGAAAATTTTTACAAAATAATGAGCCAAAAATAAGTTTGGGGGAGGTTCTTCACTTAAATATTTTCCCCCCTTTAATAAATTTCCTCCTAAACTTACAGGTTTTTCAGATTTAGCAGAAGGCAACAGTGAGGACACTGTTGAAAACAAGTTTGGGGGATGTTTGTTCTTATTTTCGCATCATTTGCATATCACTTTGCATAAGCACAAAACATTTCAAAACCTATAAAAATTTATAAAAAAAATAAAAACATTTTTTCTGTACCTAAATAAGATAATAAAAGATTAGATAGTGAAAATTTACATCCATGAGATTAGAAAAATTTAAGAAAACCAAGAAAATTAGAAGTTTTCTTAAACGAACTAGTAATAAGTAGTTATGAGCCGTTGTCCCAAGGGTTAGTAAGATGAAGGAAGTCACTAATCTGAGGATAAAAATAAGTATGAAAAATAGTTTCTATTCTGGAAGCCAAACATTTTGAACGTTGATACCCTGCTATTTGCACTTACACACGTCTTGAAGCCCGGGATAGTAGAGGATACCTTGAAATGCTCTTGTCTAAAAGCCAAAGTATGAAGGAAATAAAAATTGAATAAAATATAAAAATGGTGAGAAAAATGGACACCGGTTTTGTTATCGCCAAGACAGCAATAAAAAATATAGCGAGGATGCCTCTTCACCTAGTGCCCTAAGGCCAACTGGTCTGGGAGTCACTATTAAGTCTTAGGTGGTGCAAGACGAGAAAATACACCAAATAAGCAAGCACATGAGTAATCGGTCGGTTAGTACCTCAAAAAGTATTAACGGTTGCATGAAAGTGTGTGAGCAACTTCATCTAAATATTCATTAATTAAAAAGTACCAAGGCTGATGGGCAAGAATATGATAGCTTGAATTGAATTCTCCGGGTGTAGGGATGTTCTTTACACACATGTAGGGTGATATGATCGATGTTTGGAAGAAAGATAGGAATGAAGAATAAAGACGATGTTTTATTGAGGGAGGACGTGATTTCTAACATCTTTTCATGACTATTAAGATAGGGCTCATGACAATCGAAAAGCTAGTTTAGTTGGAAACCCTAATTTTCAGGGCTTTTTCTTTTACAATTCTTGTCTTTAAATGTAATATTCATGTTCTTCCTTTTATTATTGGATTTTGTGGGTGCAATCCGCTGAAAACCCTCAGGAGACAACACTCCTCCTACTAGGGACACCTAGAAGTTTAAAGGCTTGTTGCACGTGCTCAGTGCAATCGTGTTGCCTACGAAAGTGTGCCAGATAGTTTTTCTCTTTCTTTATTTTCTCCTTCTCTTTTTAATAAAACAGTTCGCTCGAGACGACCGAAAATAAGTTTGGGGGAATTTGATCAGTCGAAAATAATGTATTTTTAACACGGCAATTTCCCTATCTTTTGCATTCATCTAGAAGTGTTCGGTATTCATATTGCACATATTAGCAAAACATCCCTAAAATACCAGATTACATGTATTGTATACTAAAACCGGCATTTCTTAGGGAAATTGACTGTTTCTCATGGTATCGCATCATCCCTATATTGCGCAACACTTGTTTCGAAGTCTGTGCAGGGAATTCCAGGAACAGAGCCAAAATTGTCAAAGTGCTGATCAAAATTACGCCAACTCAAGGATTTGAGATCTGGTAGAAATATAGAAAGAAGTTTGAGAATAAACATATCATAAAAAGGCCCAAATATCAGCCCAAAGAGGTACCAGAGAGACCAAGCCCTAAGGCTTCACAGGAGCCGCGGAACCGCGGCCGGAGCCGGCTTGCGCCGCGGTTCCGCGGCGGCCTTGCCATGTCAGCTCCTCATCTTTGCTGCAATATTCTTCTCTCAGTGTGTACACCTCATCAAGACATGTCAAATTCCATATTACTCTCGAAACTTCTGCCAGATCAGCAAAGATCATTAAGCATGCTAATCTTGATTAAGCCCCTAACAAACTAGTTCTAGAAGCTCCCTCTAACTAACTACTTCTAGAAGCCTCTCTAGCTAACAAACTTTTGGAGGGAAATTCAAATTTTGAATCCTAGATCTAGGGTTTTGAAGGTGTATAAAAAGGATCCTAGATCTAAGGGTTGAGATTGTTGATTCTATCATCTCTTCCACCCACAAGTTGCGTGACACGACTTGTGCCTCAAACCCTAACCCTAAATCCTAAATCCAAAGCCAATTTCAAGATCCCGAGTACCATTCAAGCGAGAAGCCTTCAACCTTTTTGGAGCGGAGTCGATCTTCAACCGAGCAAGTGATCCAAGCCGATCCGCGACTCAAGGAGACGAGCGAAGCCAAATCGACGATCGAGTTCTTCCTCTTGTAGTTCTTGAGTGATTGTAACGGAATTATTGATATAAATAAAAGGTGAAATTCTTTAATCTTGCTTTCTTTTAATTCTTGCATCATGATTCGATCTCAATTTGTGATTGTTGTTCTTGTTGTGATGTTTGAGTAAAACTCCACCCGTAAAGGAGTCGAGACGATCAATAGAATGATGATGTAACAAATCTTAAAACGATTCTTAAGTCCTACGAGTTTTGTAAACCCTAGCAAATTGAAGAATCGACGACCTAGTTTCGTTGCGATACTTTCTTGATTGTGATCGCTCAAAATTAGGGATCCACGATCGATTCTTGAATTTACTAGAGGCTAGAATGTGAATGATATCGACAAAGGAACAAGGGATAAATGATGAAACCCTAGTTTCACAAGAAATCCCTAATTCTCGTTGATCATCATTGATCTAGTATCAATTCATCGAAGGATAAGAATACGTAATCGCTAGATTTCATCACATATATAGATCCGATCGATTCCTACGAGCCTCACTTCGATTCTTGATATTTGGTTCGGAAATCATCAAATTCTCAATTCTTGATTTTATCGTTTCTTGATTTAGACTAGATTTTTCTAATTCTTGAACTTCAAAACTTTAAATCATGAATTGTTGTTTGTTTTCTTTTCTTTAAATTTTCGACTCATCTAAATCAAAACACGAATGATTACACTTTTCCTGTGGACGATCCGCACTTACTAACGCGCTACATTCGACACCGTTATTGATTGCGGTCAAAATATTTTTGGTTGTGATTTCTATACAATTTTCCAACTACACAATCCGAAATCGTATCAATCAGGTGATCATCCTCATTATATAGGAATTCGTTGTAATTGGTGATATTTGAGGAAATCGCATGGGTACAGTTTTCAAACTACGACGCACAAGGTTTGAGTTATTCAACTCAAGGGACTTATACAAAGTATTGTATGTTGTCCAGTGTCCATCAGGACAAAAGGGTTGGTCCTTGTACTATATTCTGTTTACTTGTGACTTCTCAAGTCTTAGACATGTGTTTCGTAGAAATACAAGGTCCAAGTTTGAGAAGTTATAGGTATAAGAATAAAGTAGAGAACCAGGTGTCGCAAGTATTGGGATTCTTCAAAGTGATCGAAGATATAGATACTTGTGTTGGGTATTCAGTCGATAGTAATGATTTTGAGAAACTTGTTTCTCTTTCAGGTTACTCATAATTGGATGAACTCCTAAGTTGAGTAATGCTGATTAGCCTCTTTCCATTAAGTTGACATGCGCTGGAGACAGCTGCATGATTTGACTCTGGTTCCAATTAAATCAGTGCCAAAGTTTCTATATTGGATATAGAATGGTTCATATCTTAACGATGTTAGGGTACGGGGAGTTGTCCGGCTTATTCTTAAAACCAGACTCTGGATAACTCAAGGCACGTTTCTGTAATGGCAGTTTGTGGGTTGACCCAGGCTATGACGAGGGTTGACTTTCTACCATCTGGAAGATCAATAGAGATATTGTTCTTGACTCACCACAGTTTTAGTAAAATGGATTTTCTCAGAATGCAGTAGTAGGAGTATGGTAGAACTGGAAGTGATTCCATAACCGCAAACGATTACTGAAAATTTAATAGGACTTAATGATTCGATCAGGTTTGCCATTCTATTAGCCACTCCACAGATATGGTGGGTAACCTCAGGCACCCGAGAGGTACTCCGGTAGCCTCAAGGACGGTGACAGGGAGGTTCTTGTTTATCCAGACTTGACACTACTGCTATTCCAGACTATGAGACCCGGCAAGAGGATAAGTATAGCGTCGTTCTAAAGTTTACTTTAGAAGTACACGTTTATATTATTCTGCCAGAGGGTTGTTGTGGTCAGTGAGAGCAGCAGAAGTATAGTGGACAGGTAGCTTATGTCTATTTATAGACTAAAGCAAATATAGCGGAGATAGATCATCTAATTTTGATGTGACGGTCATGGTTTTGACTTCATCAGGATAGGGGATGGATCTGTTAAGAAGGTAGTAGGGTGTGATGTCCTGGTATTTGGATGACATACACAGAGTTGGAAGTAAAATTCCTATACTACGATCGGTTATACTTTGGTTGTCATACAGTTGTTTCTCCATATAGGATATAGATATTATATCAGACATTCTGGTTACTAGATCTATGGTTTTAGATCTAGATTTGGATAGTTTCTCAATCTGGGTACTTAGACAGTATTCTAAAAGTATTTAGAATAGATGACTCCTGGCATGGTGGTGTACCTGCAGGTGATGGAGTCACCCTCTCTAAAGGTGTCTTACGGACTAAAGGGGAAAGGGATGTGCATGATTAACATATCACTTGCTTAGGCAATTGAGTTGATCATGAGATGTCAAGTACCACACCAGATGTTGTTTTTGCACTAGATGTAATAAGTTGATATTAATCCAATCCTAGAGAAACATTCGGAAGCAGTTTTAGAACATAAGGGGATGTTCTACGGATTTGATGACGGCAGCCTCCTTCGGGGGACCGTTATCGTTCCAGGCTTCCAAGGTGACATGGATGACAGAGTGATTATCAGAGTTATAGTTTTCCCTCTGACGAAGTAGTTTGGACAGGTGGTCCAAGCGGATACTGAGGGATGTATAGTGCAGGATACTGATTTAGTTCAGTTGACGATACAGTCTAAGAAGTTTGGATTTGGAGTTCATTTATGAACTAGGTCCCATCAGATATACAGACATATTCTAAGACAGGTATTGCTCAATTCGGGAGATGGTTGTCTCCGCGAACTTGAGATTAAGAGAGACATAAAAAGAAACATCAGAGCGGATCCACTCACTGAGGCTATTTCTCGAACACTATAGTTTTACAAACGAGTTTTGTGACACTGATTAGTAGAGGAGTTGGGTGTTCGGTATCACACGGGCTGTGAGTATGCGGCATCGCAATAATTAGCCTTAAGTGCAGGTGGGAGATTGTTGGATATAGTGCCCTCAAAGTCAATTATTGGATCGCAGGTACGTGATTGCAATGATTGAGGGAGGACCTATACCGGTAGGACAGTCTTACTCGAGATGATATTATGCTATCTGGTTTATCTTTATCATCGTGTACAGTTTTAGGTGACATGATCACTATTAAACGTTGATACAGCCCTTAGGATTCATGCTTGACTATCAGCAGTATGATGGCGATCATATACGTGAGAGTTGGGTAGTCCATAAGCACATCCTTAAAAGTGGTCCCTAGTCGTGGAGCTTCGAGACAGGGCATCGATACTCTGGAGTAGACTAGTGTATACAGTCGAGACCCCGATGAGGGGCGGTGGCCGGTCTCACAAGCCATTGGTGTCAGTTGGTTCACCTAAGATGTATACAGGTGCTCATTGGGTTATGAGTGCACCGGACAGAACTCGCCAGGAACCTGCTAGTTGGTATTATACCTAGCGTCAGATAGCAGTTCCCAGGTGACATGTGTACAGATTAGTTCATCGACCTGAGATCGTCATTTGTCTCGTGTGAGTTCCCACCGTGCTTTGATTATTACCCTACCACGGCTCAAAGGAGTCGTGCAAACAGGTTTTAGTTGGGTACAGTCCCGAGCCACATGGAAGCAAGTGAGCGGATCAGCAGGGGTTCATCTCTCCCGGTATTGGGGGTGAGATCGCGCTGTGTCTAGGAAAGCCATTACACAAAGCCCTCGGCCGAGGCAGGAAATTTACTAGTAGGTACTTCAGTAGTATCTCAGGGTGTTCTGGGCTACACTCTGACACGACTTATACCGCTATTGGGGGTCTGACGTTACCAGCCCCTAGGCCCGATATGCGATGCTCATAGACGAACGGACCGGACTGTACGGATATTGTCACTGATAGGCTCAGTAGGGTTTCAGGATTAGTTCGCTCATCAGCTTCCCTTTCTGTCAATACATGAGCAGCCGTTACGTACAGCTAGTACCACTGACGGCTTGTGGTTAAACCCACTGCCAGAGTATTGACGAGTCTTTAGAGTCCCCCATAGATAGTTTTTCAAGTTCGGGCGGAACGTTGTAGATGCCGTATGGTTTTATGGTAGGGTTCGAACATGCGCGTGCACTTGTGCACGTGTCATGGTTCGGACAGATAATACTAGTGGGCTTTGGTTTAAGTCGGATTCTAGTATTATATTGTGTAGGGATATTTTTGTCTCTTTGCATTTCGTATTCGTTCGGAATATAAATGCGGGTATGTATATACAGTTGTAGGGTAATCCTGTAATTCGTTACGGGATTGCTTTTGAAGTTGCTAGTTTTCAGTCACCCGTCTTAAACACTTGGTTTAATGCGGTTCTTCTCTCTTTCCCTGGCTGCAATTTCATGGTCTCCATTCATTGGGCAGCGGCTTGGTTAGGTGGCGTGGATGAGTCATCTCACTTGGTTTAATGAGGCATGGTTATTACATGCAATTAATGCATTAGTAAAGTGAAGGGTTTTTTTTTGTGACTGGTGTTGCTCCAGTAGCCATGGGGTTTTCTTTGTTAATGTTTTTGCCCCATTTACTCAATCATCAAAAGAATTCCCTGTGAGCTTTTGGATTGGCGGACCCCGTGATGATTTAATTAATGAAACACATTATTCCTTTAGCTTTCCCACCTCCTCAATTCCATTCACTGTGAGCTCTTTTCATTTTGACAGAGCACAATCTTGTGCAAGTTTTGGCCGAGCCCATTTGTTGGGTGAGGAATTTTTCCCTTGCCAATTTCCTTAGCTCACTTCATCTCATCACCAAGGCAACTTCATTTACCTGCACCCGATTCGTTGGGTGCTTTAAGACAAAATATTCTACACTCTCTCTACTTCAATCTTGGACATGTCGGTTAGCAAACTTTATGTCCGAGTTGCCTCGGTTTAGAGGCGGGAGCCCGTATAAAGATCCGTTGACGTGGTGCCACCTCGACGAGGAGACAGGAGATCGGAGATACCGCGAGGAGCGTGGGATGATGGCTAAAGACCGAAGGACACAGATCGATCGGTATAGCCATTTTATCTTTTTATAGTTTGCTAGTTTAGTGTTAATGGCCCAATCCGGTTTACAGTCTATGTTAGCGCCAGTTTATGAAAAAGTTTTTATTCCGCGTTTGGCCTCGGATTATTGACCGGGGCGCTGGCGCAGACTTACACAAATGCCCCCCACTACTTTGCCCATATAAGTATATACGTGGGTGAAGTAGTGCAGAGTAATTCATAGCGTATGACCAGTTTCGGGTTGGTATATAATTTTCAGAATCTTGATCTGAGGAGATAACGAGCGGACACAAGCGTCGTCATTTATCATTGACTCAAATCTCGATTCTTAAAGGATATAGTTCCAAACCCTCAGCTTCATGAGCGCACCCTTCTATTTCTTTATGTTTTACTCTGGCGTGAAGTGGTTTATATGCTCATGAGAAACTTCTCCATTTCAGTGGCATGTAGCTTTGGAAAGTGTGGCCCATAAATGGTAGATAACAGTTCATCTTGAACTCTTTATAAGGTAGCGATGGCTTAGGAAACATGGTTATGATCTGTTGCCTAAGACTTTTCAACTTTATGAGCCGTGAGAGTCTCATAAAGACTTTTCTCCCTACGAGTCGAGAGGATCTCGTAGGTGTATTTTCCCCTTAGGAATCGTAAGGATTCCTAAGTGTGCTTTCTCTTGAGAGTCGTAAGGATCTCACAAGAGAATTTTCCCACTTATAAGTCGAGAGGACTCGTAAGTGATTGTTTCCCTCCTCGTCGATGTTCGACTTCGGAGAGTGTGGCCCGTGGATAGTCCATGTTGACCTCCTTGCATATGGCTTGGAGGACATGGTTAGGATCTACCACCCAAGACTTTTCAACTTTATGAGCCGTGAGGGTCTCACAAAGACTTTTCTCCCTACAGGTCGAGAGGATCACGTAGGTGTAATTTCTTCTTAAGAATCGTGGGGATTCCTAAGTGCATTTTATCTTAAGAGTCGTAAGGATCTCACAAAAGAGTTTTCTCCCTTACGAGTCGAGAGGACCCGTTAGTGATTGATGAGTTGACTTGCTCCCGAATCAAAGAATTGCTTTGACGGGGAAGTCAAGGGTTGACTTTATCCGCATTTCACGAAGTCAGGGGTTGACCTTATCCGCATTTCACGGGGTCAGGTGGTTGACTTTATCCACATTTCACAGATTCAGGGGTTGACCTGGACGTTTCCCACGGGGTCAGGATTAACATTAGCCGTGTTCCATGAGACCAGGATTGGTTGACTCTCGGTTTTCTGTGCATCGCCGAGTCATGGAACTGGGAACTTTGCCGCGGCTCCGATTTGCTGATTTTGCGTCTGTTGTAATGAGACGAATGTTGAGATGATCTCCAGACTGTCTGTGAACCTTCGAGATTTGGAATAGGGACTTTACCATGGATCCAAGGTTGATTGTCGCATCTGAACCCTGCTGAAATGAGAAGGAACGTTGTTGGTGATTTCTAGGCTGTAGATGCGGCCGTCGAGACTTGGAACAACGGACTCTGCCATGGCTCCTTTTTGCTAACGTCGTATATTCCTGCAGAGACACTGATTTCTCTACGGGTCGGCGCGAATCAAGATGCTCTCGTTAAGGACGTTGATTTCCCTGAATCGAGATTTTTGCCAAGGACACTGATTTCCCTGGGGTTGAGACGAATCAAGGTATTTCTGCAAAGACGCTGATTTCTCTGCGGGTCGATGCGAATCGAAATGCTCTCATCAAGGACGCTGATTTCTCTGAATCGAGGAGGTTTCCAAGGACACTGATTTCCCTAGGGTTGAGACGAATCGAGATATTCCTGCAAAGATGCTGATTTCTCTGCGGGTCGACGCGAATCGAGATGCTCTCGTTAAAGACGCTGATTTCTCTGAATCGAGAAGGTTGCCAAGAACACTGATTTCCCTGGGGTTGAGACGAATCGAGGTATTCCTACAAAGACGCTGATTTCTCTGCGGGTCGACGTGAATCGAGATACTCTCGTCAAGGACACTGATTTCCCTGAATCGAATGGGTTGCCAAGGACACTGATTTCCCTGGGGTTGAAATGAATCGAGGTATTCCTTCAAAGACGTTGATTTCTCTGCGGGTCAACACGAATCGAGATGCTCTCGTCAAGGACGCTGATTTCCCTGAATCGAGGAGGTTGCCAAGGACACTAATGTCCCTAGGGTTGAGACGAATCGAGGTATTCCTACAAAGACGCTGATTTCTCTGCAAGTCGATGTGAATCAAGATGCTCTCGTCAAGGACACTGATTTCCCTGAATCGAGGACGTTGCCAAGGACACTGACTTCCTCGGAGTTGAAATGAATCGAGGTATTCCTGCAAAGACGCTGATTTCTATGCGGGTCGACGCGAATCGAGATGCTCTCGTCAAGGACGCTGATTTCCCTGAATCGAGGTATTTGCCAAGGACACTGATTTCTCTGGGGTTGAGACGAATCGAGATATTCCTGCAAAGACACTGATTTCCTTGCGGGTCGACACGAATCGAGATGCTCTCGTCAAGGACGCTGATTTCCCTGAATCGAGGTTTTTGCCAAGGACGCCGATTTCTTCGGAGTTGAAACGAATCGAGGTATTCCTGCAAAGACACTGATTTCCTTGCGGGTCGACGCGAATCGAGATGCTCTCGTCAAGGACGCTGATTTCCCTGAATCGAGGTTTTTGCCAAGGACACTGATTTCCACGGAGTTGAAACGAATCGAGGCATTCCTGCAAAGACGCTGATTTCTCTGCGGGTCGACGCGAATCGAGATACTCTCGTCAAGGACACTGATTTCCCTGAATCGAGATATTGCCAAGGACACTGATCCCCTCGGAGTTGAGACGAATCGAGGTATTCCTGCAAAGATACTGATTTCTCTATGGGTCGACGCGAATCGAGGTGCTCTCGTTAAGGACACTGATTTCCCTGAATCGAGGTATTTGCCAAGGACACTGATTTCCCTGGAAGTCGATTGACTTGTTTCCGTAACGGAGTCATTGGATGACATATTTCCGAGACCGGGTCATTTGATGACGTGTTTCCGTGGTGGGGTCATTTGATGACGTGTTTCCGTGACGGGGTCATTTGATGACGTGTATCCGAGACGGGGTCATTTGATTACGCTGGGTTGTATGTGAACCATAGAGTCTTGGAACTGGGGACTTTGCCGTGGTTCTGATTGATGGTGTAACATCCGTGTCATGCTGGAATGAGGAGGCACACCGTTGTTGGTCTCCAGGATGTAGATGTGGCCATTGAGATTTGGAACTAGGGACTTCGCCATGGCTCCGTTTCGTTGCGACTCTGAGGTCGGTTGTTGACATCACGTCTGCATCTGGTTGGAGAGAGAAGAAACTCCATTGGTGATCTCTAGGCTGTCTGTGAACCATCGAGATTTGGAATTAGGGGACTTTGCCATGGTTCCGTTGTTTTGACCCTGGGGTCGTTTGTTGACGTCGCATCTGCATCCTACTGGAGTAAGGAAAAACGTCGTTGGTGATCTCTAGGCTTTCTGTGAACCGTCGAGATTTGGAACTAGGGGACTTTGCCATGGTTCTGGGGCAGTCTCTAGGCTGTCTGTGAACCGTCGAGACTTGGCTTTCCTTTTGACACAGCCTGGTGGGAAAATATGGTTTCCTTTTTTTGTTTGTGCCCCTAGATTGTATACAGGGATCGATGTGATCTCATCTATAGGGCAAAAGTTTCATTATTTCAGAATTTTTTTTATTTCTTTCCACGATGCTCTATCATTTCAGCTTTTTATATCGCGAAAGTCGCGATTGCCCAATCATTTCGGCTATTTTTGTTTTTTTTACTCGCTGCTATTTATTGCGAGTTGCCCAATCATTTCATCATTTCGGCTATTTTGTATGCATATATTTTACTTGTTGATTTTGTTGCAAGTTGCCCCATCATTTCGGCTATTTTGTATGCATATATTTTACTTGCTGATTTTGTTGCAAGTTGCCCCATCATTTCGGCTATTTTATATGCATTTTTGGCTCGCTGATTTTTTTATCGCGAGTGTGGAACTTGGAATCTGGGGCCAATCTCAGCATCAGCATCGCTACAACTGGAATATTGCCAGGAGCGAATCATCATTTGCCGTGAAAGGACTTGGAATTTGATACCGATTTAGGCATCAGCATCGCTACAACTGGGATATTGCCAGGAGCGAATCATCATTTGCCTTTGTCGATGTCGAACAAAGGTGGCTTAGCAAACAGGTTTAGGATCCCGTCGACTAAGGCTTTTGACTTCATAAGCTGTAAGGGTCTCATAAAGGTATTTCTCCCTACGAGTTGTGAAGATCTCATAGGTGTGTTTTCTCCTTAGGAATCGTGAGAATTCTTAAGTGTGTGTTCTCTTATAAGTCGTAAGGATCTTACAAGAGTGTTTTCTTCTTGCAAGTCGAGAGGACCTACAAGTGTTTGTTCACCATGTGAGCATATCCCTAGTCGCTGGTGGGACTCTATTAGGGAAACGTTCATTCGTGCCCGTGGATTGTATACAAGGGTCAATATTGAACCGTTTGTAGGGCAAAATCGGGGGGTATGACTGCTTAAGAATAGGTTCAGATCCCTGTAGCTTAAGGCTTTTGAATCTTATGAGCCGTGAGGGTCTCATAAGAGGGTTCTCCTTACGAGTCGTGAGGATATCGCAAGTGTAATTTCTCCTTAGGAATCGTGGGGATCCCTAAGTGTGTTTCTCCTTTGTGAGTCGTAAGGATCTCACGCAGGTGGTTTCTCCTTACAGGGTCGAGAGGACCTTGCAAGTGTCTTTTGACGAGATTGCGCCCTTTCGGGTTTTCACAAAACTCGCCGGTAGTCCCGCTGTTTTTACTCACGGAGCCCTTTCGGGTTTTCATCTGTGCCCATTTCGCTTATGGACGTACCCTTTTTTTAACACCATGTCAGCCTGGGGACGGCGTGGGTTGGTAGTAGTTTAACGACGTTTCGGTCAAAGGTCCGAGATTTTTCGGGCAACGTACGATTACACAGCTAGATTTTCTCACAAATCTTCGCATCTTTTGAGTCGGAGGTGGATTCCTTGAAGAGAGGGTTGAGGGCAATTTCTTCGTCAGAGTCGCTTCCAAAGGTGATAACTTGCGATCCCTTGGTGCCGACTATGCGATAGTTGCCAGCGGCTCTTTTGCGCTCATCTGTCGTGCTTTTCTGTTCCCGACGAGCCTTGCGCTTCACTCGTTGAACGTGTTGTCGGTGGGCAACATATCCCTGCCACCAGTTTTTAAAGGCTATGCACTCCTCGATAGGGTGTGCAATCCTCCGATGGTATAAGCAGAAGTTAGGATGTATGTCCGCTTTATCAAGATGTATACCGCCAGGAGAATTTCCTCTGAAAGAGGGCAACTTCATTTATATTGACAGGGCCCTAGCGAATCGTTTTCTTACTTTAAGCTTGCTTTTGTTGGCGATAGGGATGCTTCGATCCGGTTGGGGTGCCTCGACCTTTTCATCCGGTCGTCGGCGTTTGGCTTTTTCGAATATAACCAGTTCGCGCTTTCGATTGGCTTTGCTTTTCTGACGGGCTTCATTCAGTAGCAAGTCGATCATCTCGTCAGACGGTTCTAGGGTTTTAGCTTCGATGCTGCCCCCAGCTCTTTTATGTTGTCTTCTATCGCCGAGTGAGCTTCTTCGTTAGTTAACGCCGAATAAGAGATCATGTGGCAACTTGCCACATAGTCCTCATATTCTTCTGACAAGTCATCCCCATCGTTATTGTCGTTATCTCCGCTCTCAGGGATATTGTTGAGAAATTCTTGGAGTGTGACCGGGGTCCGCGTCTTCTGGTTATATTCCTTCAGCGCGTCAATATGTTTTTGCAGATCCGTGCGCTTGTCATCAAACTGTGCGGGCTTTTTGATCTTCTTCTTTTTCTTCGAAGACTTTGACGGCTGGGCCTGAATGTTTTGTCCACCATCACTAGTAACTCCCAATGTTGGGCGTGGTTTCAGCATCCTCTCGATGATCTCCGGCTCTAGCGGGCTTTTCCACCTGATCGCCGGGCATGTTTGAAGATCTTTCAGCATTCTTTTAGTTTTTGTCGAAAGAACGACTTCCTATGGAGCTTCTTCTATAAAAGAGCACATGTCCCCGGTATGTCAGGAGTGTGCTTTTGTGGCGGATTCACCTTCCAGTTTTCAGATAGCGCGAACTTGCCATGTTGGTATTGGTCTTCAACCCAGTTTTTGAAGACGTAGCAGTCTTTGATCAGATGGCCCAATACTCGGTGGTAGGGGCAGTAATTGGGATCGTTGACGTCATTTGGTTGCGGTGGGTGTCTCGACTCCAGTAGAGTAATGAGCCCATTGCGCACTGCCGGTTCAAATAGTTTCCTTATTTTATTCCAGAGAAATGAGTAAGGACGTCTCAACTTCTCATCGAGGGATTGCCGCTTGTTGCTTTGGCGAACAACCGGTCTTGGGCCACTCGTTTGTTGTTGAGCGTTGGCGAAGAAGATTGCTTTCCCTTTGCCCTTTTCATTCCGAGGCTCTGTCTTTGAAAAAGAAGTCTTATGACCCATCTGGTCCATTTGGGCCAGCTTATCAATCAAGGTCTGGAAGGTGGTCTGGTTGAAGAACATCATGAATTGGGATATGGTCGCCTGCGGATCGAGGGTTCCCACAAACATGCCCACTGCAGGAGCTTCTTCGATGCGCTGTTCGCACTTCGACCATAGATTGCACCACCGTATCGCGTACTGGACCCAAGTTTAGGCATTGAACAACGCCGTGATTGGGGTGCGTTCGCTGGCGCTTGCGAAACGCTGGGTGAATAACAGCTCCATCTCCGTGAATGTTTTGACGGAGTCATTTAGAAGCTCCGAATACCATTCGAAGGCCGTCTCCGCCAAACTGCCAACGAATTGGCGAAGCAGTAGCTTATCGTCACCTCTGGTGTTGCCGCACAGAGCCTTAAATTGAGCGATATGCTGATGCGGATTTCCAGTTCCTTTATATACGTGGAATTTGGGGATCGTGTATCCCGGCGGGTACTTTATTTGGTCATACCAACCCGGATAGGGTCGTCCAATTTTAACAATTTGCCCAGCCGCTTCATTCACCTGTGTTTCCCCCAATCAGAGCAAAGCTCTGTTTTGAAATTCAAAATTCAAAAATTGAAGCAACGCTTCAGATCCAGCACTAGGCGCGCTGCGCGCTACGTGCCAAACACAGATGCGCTAGCGCCAGGTGCGTTGCGCCCTAGGCAGTGTGCACCATGTGTGCGCTAGCGCTAAGCGCACTGCGCGCCACGTGTCAAACACGGGTGCGCTAGCACAGGGCGCGCTGCGCTCTGAGCAGCGCACCACGTGTCAAACACAGGTGCGCTAGCGCAAGGTGCGCTGCGCTCTGAGAAGCGCACCACGTACAAAGCACGGGTGCGCTAGCGCTGGAATTAAAAATTCCCCACCCTTAGGTCAATAGATCTAATAATAATGATAAATCATTAATTAATCAGAATTAAAATTCTTTTATGGAAAGATTTTCTCAATCTTGTTAAAAACAAGAAGATTGGCTTCTGTTTTCTGTAAAACAGAAGCCCTAGGATCAAAGATCCAATGGTGGGGAAACATCCCCAAATCAATCAGAGAAAAATCTCTTTAACTGATTTAACAAATCAACTTGCCCTATATAAAGGCCCCAAGACTTCAAGTCTGATATAGAGAAACTCCCCTATAAAGTTTGAGAAACTCAAAAAGAAAGAGAGCAAGCTCTTGCAAGAAGATATTTCTTTAAGGTAAAGATGATGAATGATGAACACAGAGATGAAATCATCTCATAAAAAGAAGAATTATCTTCTTAAAAGATCATAGATCTACAAAGACCAAAATCTTTCATAAAAAAGATCAAAAGATCTCATCACATAATAAAAGAAGAACATATTCTTCATACAGATCATTGATCTATAAAGGCAAAGCCTTTCAAAAATAAGAACTATTGTTCTTGAATCTTGAGACAAAATCTCTTTTAAAAAAAGAAGAACACATATTTGTTCACAGATCATAAAATTGATCAAATGCGCTTTGCGCTCAAAAACTGCGCCTTGCGCTTTTGAACAGCGCTTCTGCGCTCTCTGGACCGACACTCAGCGCCAAAATGTGCCACGTGTCAACCACGTATGTAACTTGCGCTTTGCGCTTCTGAAATAGTGCACTGCGCCCATGGGCTGGTGATTGGTGTTGATTTTATGCTTACGCTATTTGTTATCAAAGAATCAATCGCAATCAAGAACGGTGTCGCTTGGTAGCTAGCCGGTTGAGTACGGGTCGGTCCACAAGGAGATGGATTCATTTTCTTTATGTTTTAACGAGTTAAATCCAAAAGATTTTGGTTTTTATTTTAAGATCTAAAAATGAGATAAAAGTTTATAAAAAGCTTGCTAGGCTTAGGATTAGGTTAGTTTGGAAAATCAATTATTCTCACCGCTTTCTTTGCCCTAATTAAGAACTTTTAGGTGTTAAGGTAATAGTTAACAAAGGGGATTAGCACGATTGGGAAGAAACTAGGTTTCTTCCTCTAGGTCCTTATCCGTCCTTTCTTAACTCTTACCCTAACATCCATGGAAAACATACACAACCGGTCTTTAACTATGGTATCACCGCTACCTCGTGGGATAGGGTGCCGTAGTGAACGGTGTGTGTATGCATGCATAGAGTCCTATTTTAAAATATTTAACGGGCAAGAAAGGGGTGAGAGATTTTCATCTCTCAAACCTTCCCCAAACCTAACCCTAACAAGTGAGGAACTACTCACTCATTAGGGAATTGATAAACAAATTCATTTTTATGGTTTTCTTTTAATTTACTACGGAAGATAAAGAATTTATAACTACGGCAGAGAAATAAAATTGCTAGATAACTAGGGCAGAAAAGAAATTAAAATAACTAAAGCAAGATAAAAAAAAACGTACTTCTTTATTGATGCACTCTTTGACAATTACAAGGAATGAAAATCTAAGATCTAGAAATTAAAAGATGCATCTCAAAAGAGGCACCCAAAAAGAGGCACAAGAATTATTGGCCTTTTGCTCTCCTATTTATAAGTACAGGAAACCCTAGGTTACATTCTGATCCATTCATAAATTTACAAATCTACCCTAAGAAGACCCGATCAACGCACCGTCACCTGCACCGACACGTGCATTGCACGGCCGCGGTTCCGCGGCAGAAAGGCCCTTTTGGCCGCGAATCCGCGGCCATTTGGTGGGCTCATAGGATCATTTCTTTAGGGCTGCTTCATGTTGCATTTTACTTCTGGTTTGTTCACTTGGTTTCTCAGAATATCTTCTATTTTCTTTCAGATTTCCACAGTGCAGAATGTTGTGGACTTTTACCGTTAGTTTCGTGTTGAAGTCTTGAATCTTGTGCTGCCCTCATACGTTGTGCAATCGAACTGTTCATTGATTTTCATTTGTTCCTTAAACTGGCAGGCGGCATCATACAGATTCATCTATTTATTGGTCGTAGTCTCACATTTAAAGCGTCTTTTCACCATTTTCACTGTATTTGTTCTGAGAACCTGTAACCTGCAACTATTTAGCAGACATGGATCAAAAGCACCTATTTATTTGCAATATGATTAAGAATGGGGAATATAATAATGCAAAATTCTGATATGAACAAATACCCCCAAACTTATCTTTTGCTCGTCCCAAGCAAAACCATTTTTATTCTCAACAAAATCCTAACCTCACTTTCGCAGGGAATCGCGATTGCACTGAGCTCGTGCAACAAGCCGTTAAACCTCTAGGTGTCCCTAATAGGAGGAGTGTTCTCCTGAGGGTTTTCAGCGGATACTACCCACAAAATTCTATCAATTTGGCATATTGACTTTCATTCTTCAATTCGGTGTTCTAGCAAGAAATTCTATTATCTTCAACTCAGAAATTATCAACCCATATTTTTCACGCTTACTTATCATTTAACTTAAAATTATATATGTTCTGCAAATTTATTAACCTTTCAGCATCTTTTGAATTTTCCTTCTAAGGTTCCATCTCAATCATCTCTACTGAAGGTATAAGCCCTATCTTTCATTCCTATCTCTCATCCAAATCCCAATCATATACCCCTACGTGTGTGTATGTATCACCCCTATACTTGGAAATTCATTTCAAACTCTTATACTATTGTCCATCGTCCAAAGTACTTTTAGTTGGTGAATTTTTAGATGAAATTGCTCACACATCCTTCATACGACCGTTAATATTTCTTGAGGTACTAACGACCGATTACAAAATGTGTTCGCACATTTAGGCGTAATTCCTCGTCTTGTAACACCTAAGGCTTTAGAAGTGACTCCAAAACCAGTTGGTCTAAGGCACTAGGTGATAAAGCACCCTCGCTATATATATTTTTTATTTTACGCAGCCTTAAGTAATTACAAAACCCGTGTTCAATTTTTTTATCTCTTTATTCACACTTATACTTTTATTTTATTTTCCTTCATACTAAGGATTTTAAACAAGAGCATTTCAAGGTATCCTCTACTATTCCAAGTTTCAAGGTGCGTGTTTGTGCGAGTTGTAGGGTATATATTTTCAGAATTTAGACTAAAGGTTCGGAATTATTTTTCAGACTTACACTTCAATAAAAAATTCAATACTCTTCCCTTATTTTGACTTAGCCCAAGAACTGAACTCAAAATTTGCCTATTTCTAAATAAACTACAATGACATATATTTTCTACCATTAAATTTTAAGAAAGGTTATTTTTAGGGGTTTTAATTTACTAAGTTTAGGATCTAGTTTTTCCTAACTAGTCAACCGTCTTGTCAAATTTAAGTCAATTATGGCCAAAATTGAATTTTCCAATTTTTAAAATTTTAAATTTTTTTTTTCAATTTTTATGGGTTTTAAAATAAGTATGCAAATGCAAAAATATACACATGAATGCGAAGGAAGAAAGCTTACCGAGCACACCCCCAAACTTAAACTTGACAGTGTCCTCACTGTCAGGCTACACCAAGAGGGTCAAAATTGTCGGTACTCCCCTGGTTTTTTTTTAACAGAAAAAGAAAACAAAAAAATATATACACAAAAAGATTCCCATCCAAACTAAAGTGAAACAGTGTTTCCACTGTTTAAGCGTTAAAGTTTAGAGTTAGGGAGAAGGAAAAACACAGTATCAAGCTATACAAGGCCTTACACAAGCCAAAGGTTAGCACCAACCATTCAAAAATTTTATCGTTATAATGGTGTGGTTGGTGAAAGAATGGAGTGTAGAGAAAAGAGATGAGAAGCACACGAGACCGTGTGGAGATAGAAGCAGTATACGGTCTCGGTGGAGGAGAAGAATGGAGGAAGGGAAAAACAAATGGTGGTGGTTCGACTTCTTCAGGTGGAGGTTGATTAATCACAAAATCCGTGTCGTTTAAGAATGCTAGTTCGTCGGCGAAAATTTCTTCGAAACTTTCATCGAAGGTTCGATTGAACGTTTCAATGTAAATAAGTATTGCGCCAGAATTCAACACACTTAATTTTTCAAAAATTATGAAGGTAGGATAGTCGTAAGGCTCATTTACCTTATTTTCAAAAGAGTCTAAATCAAGTTGTTTTTCTATAATTATCGAACTCAAAATATCGGATTGTGATTTATTAACACTCGGTATCATTAAAAGAAGATTAGAAAAAGAACCAGAGAAAGTGGGAGAAAGAAGTTTAATACGAACTTGAAGGTGGAGATGGAGTATATAAATTAGCACATTTTGTAATGACCGATGTGTAAAAAGAGATTGTGCTAATCAACCTACCGAGAAATGAGGTCAAATCTCTCATGATTCGTGAGCAAACATGGGTACGTCGAACTTGGTAAACCATACATTGGAATTGAAAGTGATACGGTCTCTTGCGCGGTCGAAACGATGGAAAGGACGAAGGGGAGTGATTTAGGAAGGGTCACAGTTAAAGGTGCAGGAGGGTGTACACAGTCAGTGGAAAGAACAGGATGAATTGGAAAATCCGACTCATCAAACAAAACTGGTTTATCCTCAATAATTTCCTCAATATTTTCCTCAAAATTTAGCTTATCCATGCCATTCTCATCAAAATCAAGACGCATATAAAGTTCGGGAAAAACATTTAATGATTCGGGATGATGAATTGGAGAGAAAAACTCGGCCAAATATGCGGGTTCATCATCCAAATTATTTTCTGCGTCAATTTCCTCAATCAAATGAAAATCAATTTTTCGGACACCTCATCAAAAGCATGGATATTTATCAATTCAGGTTCTAGATTGAAGGTGTAAAGTTCAAAAGGATTGGGTGTGGATTCACTCAAAAGAAACCCTTCACAATCTGGCAAATCAAGCACTACAAAGTCGCACAACTCATTAAATGTTTTATTTTCAACCGGTGAATCATTTGGAACACTTGATAGACCTTCAAAACCGGAGTTGTGGGATTCAATTGGGGATGGGTAGGTTTGATTTGGAAGGGTGCATAGCTCACTCTCTCCACTCAAATTCTCGATATGTCCAACCGCCTCATCATACATTGGAAAATTTGGAGCTAGTTGGAAACTAACTACCGGTTCACTAGGTTGTCTTGATGAATTAAGAGCGGCAATGGACGCATCCAAATTCTTCATCTGTTAGTTTGTCGCTACAATATAAGCTTCCAACGACTGTTCCAGACTAGACATGGGTTGTGAAGGGGTTTTAGTAAAAGATTCAAAATTGTTTGGATTCTGGAAACTCCCAAATGGCTATGTAGAAGCAATGTCTAGAGAAGGTGCAAAAGTCGGGTAGGACTGGTAGGAATTGAATGGTTGGACAGGAGTAGGATCAACATTTGGATAAAAATATGAATGGACTTGTTGATCCCAAGAACTAGAAGTGTTGAAAGGAGTGAAAGATCGGTTACGAGATTGTTCAATATGTTGAGCAATAGACATGGGTATCAGAGTTACAACAGGACTCGAAAAAAGGAGTATCAACGTAAGAAGGTGATGAAGGTTGAAACAGTTGATATAAAGTGGATTGCGGAGTCCAACTGTTTCTCCTAGACGCTTCTATTCGATCTTTTAAAGAAATTTTGGGCATGGAGGGATCGTCCGTAATTCGACCAAAACGATGCGCGTAGGAAGCAATGTTTAGATGGGGATACCAAAGTTCGGCAAGGGTTTTGCGAGGTGGGGTACCCATGATGTAAGAAAGGAGAAGAAAAAGAATGTGATGTTTTTTTTAAGAAATTGTTTGTTTTGGGGTTTTTGAAATTTTTGAAAGTTTTTTTTTTAGAAAGAGTTTTTGCAAAATTTGTACGGACTACTACACACTTTCAAACAGTCACAATATAAGCATGCACAATCAAGCCTAGAGCTAGGGTCTCCTAAGGCAACTAGACTTCTCCTAACTGTTCTAAAGGGCAAGTTGTGAGATCCTCAAATCACCTCTTCACTACCAATTGTGTCCAGGTAAGCACAAGTAAAGAAAGAAGGGATCCGCTCACGAATCACCGTGAGACGGGCCTTTTAAAATTACCTTTCCTACTTGTCTAGCTTAGGCACCACAAAATCTGGTTTAGATAAACGACCGATGCCTACAACTTTTCCTTAGTCCTATTGAGCGCGACAGTCCTTATTGGCCGAGTCTAATATTTTTTATTAACTCGAAGGTTGATGCAAATACTTTTTGTGATTTTTGGGGTCCTAGGAAGGGTAATGAAATACCCACCCAATCTTGATTTGTGTTACAGCCCCTTAAAAGTCCGTTTTAAATATGCATAGCAATTAACACACCAAAAATCTGAAACACTTTCAAAAAAATTTTTATTTTGCAGCGCAAAGAATCCTGCACAAAAACAATTTATTGGAGAGGGAGAAAGATTTTGCGCGAAGAATCCTGCACAAAAACAATTTATTGGAGAGGGAGAAAGATTTTGCGCAAAGAACCCTGCAGGAAAAAATTTCAGTGGAGCTCAGGGTAGGAGAGAAGAAGAAAAGAGATACTTACAGAAATTTTGATTTGCTGACGTCACCCTTTGACCGCGGTTCCGTGGTCAAACTGTCAGTTCTGCCGCGGTTCCGCGGCGGTTTAGGTGGTTTAAATCTCCAAAAAAATTCTGTTTGTTGTTTGGATTCTCCCCTGTTTGTTCAGATTCTTTATTTCTTGATTTGTGCACTAGGATTTTCCATATCTGAATCTGTCCGTCTACTTTTCCTGTACACTTGCACAAAAACCTTTCAAAAAGATCAAGATGAATTTCTTTTATTTTATTATTATTTTTTTTGTTTTAAAATTTTTCAATTTTTATAATTTTTAAATTTTTTATTTTTTATTTTTTTAACCCGAAATTACACAAAGAAAGAGACTACCGTCTCCCCGGCAACGGCGCCATTTGATTGGTAGAGCATTTTGTTCGCTTTACGCTTTTTGTTATCAAAGAATTAACCGCAATCAAGAACGGTGTCGCTTGGTAGCTAGCCGGTTGAGTACGGGTCGGTACACAGGGAGATGGATTTCTTTTCTTTATGTTTTAACGAGTTAAATCCAAAAGATTTTGGTTTTTATTTTAAGATCTAAGAATAAGATAAAAGTTTATAAAAAGCTTGTTAGGGTTAGGATAAGGATAGTTTGGAAAATCAATTATTCTCACCGCTTTCTTTGCCCTAATTAAGAACTTTTAGGTGTTAAGGTAATAGTTAACAAAGGGGATTAGCACGATCGGAAAGAAACTAGGTTTCTTCCTCTAGGTCCTTGTCCGTCCTTTCTTAACTCTTACCCTAACCTCCATGGAAAACATACACAACCGGTCTTTAACTATGGTATCACCGCTACCTCGTAGGATAGGGTGCCGTAGTGAGCAATGCGTGTATGTATGCATAGAGTCCTACTTTAAAATATTTAACGGGCAAGAAAGGGGTGAGAGATTTTCATCTCTCAAACCTTCCCCAAACCTAACCCTAACAAGTGAAGAACTACTCACTCATTAGGGAATTGATAAACGAATTCATTTTTATGGTTTTCTTTTAATTTACTACGGCAGATAAAGAATTTACAACTACGGCAGAGAAATAAAATTGCTAGATAACTAGGGCAGAAAAGAAATTAAAATAACTAAAGCAAGATAAAAAAAACTTATTGCTTTATTGATGCACTCTTTGACAATTACAAGGAATGAAAATCTAAGATCTAGAAATTAAAAGAGACATCTCAAAAGAGGCACCCAAAAAGAGGCACAAGAATTATTGGCCTTTTGCTTTCCTATTTATAGGTACAGGAAACCCTAGGTTACATTCTGATCCATTCATAAATTTACAAATCTACCCTAAGAAGACCCGGTCAACGCACTGTCACCTGCACCGACACGTGCATTACACGGCCGCGGTTCCGCGGCAGAATGGCCTTTTTGGCCGCGGATCCGCTGCCATTTGGTGGGCTCATGGGCTCATTTCTTTAGGGTTGCTTCATATTGCATTTTACTTCTGGTTTCTTCACTTGGTTTTTCAGAATATCTTCTATTTTTTCCAGATTTACATAGTGCAGAATGTTGTGGACTTTTACCGTTAGCTTCGTGTAGAAGTCTTGAATCTTGTGCTGCCCTCATACGTTGTGCAATCGAACTGTTCATTGATTTTCATTTGTTCCTTAAACTGGTAGGCGGCATCATGCAGATTCATCTATTTATTGGTCGTAGTCTCACATTTATAGCGTCTTTTCACCATTTTCACTGTATTTGTTCTGAGAACCTGTAACCTGCAACTATTTAGCAGACATGGATCAAAAGCACCTATTTATTTGCAATATGATTAAGAATGGGGAATATAATAATGCAAAATTCTGATATGAATAGCTGGCGCTCAGCCCCAAATGCGCTACGTGTCACTCAAGTGTGCGCCACTAAATTGAAAGCGCAATGTGCTCTTGGATTAGCGCTCAGTGCTTATAAACTGGCGCAATGCGCCCATCATCTGGCGCTTAGCGCCAAGCGCGCCACGTGTCCTTCTCGTGTGCGCTACTTGGCAGAAGCGCACTGCGCTCTTTAACTGGCGCAAGGCGCCTGGCGCGCCACGTGTTGCGCTGACAGAACATAAATTGTTCTGATGAATGTTCTGCATTCAATACAAGACAAAAGAAAAGTGTCAAGATCTAATACCCAGCATTATTAAAAGGGCCAATCCCAAATAAAGGCTCAATAGCCAGAATAAAAATGTTAAACATTTATTAGACTTAGCCTAATATTGTCCATAAGTTCTCAACTTATATTTAATTGAGCACATCTGCTCATGAATATTTCAACAGATCTTAGTTCCAAATTGGACTACAGATCTTTCAACCAACTTACACCGGTTCGAGGGTACATCTCTTTACTCCTCTGATATTTGTCGTTGTAATCCTTCAACGTCTTCAGAGAGGTGACGGGTCCTGACAACCACACATTTCACGGACTGTGGGGTCCTTAAACTCACGGACTACGATGTCCTTAACCTGGACTGTGGGGTCCTTAAGCCCACGGACTATGATGTCCTTAACCTGGACTGTAGGGTCCTTAAGCTCATGGACTATGATGTCCTTAACCTTGGACCACCATGTCCTTAAACTGGTAATCGACCGCAATGTCCCTAAACTAAACAATAGAGCCCAAACATTCTTTTGTTGGATCTAAATGATCCTGTTAAGTAGATCTTAGTCTAAAATAAGACTAACGTATCCTTAACAAACGTTTAAGTTGATCTTAGTCGCAAATGAGACTAACGTATCCTTAAACCCAACCCCAAACCCAAATCTAAGAAAATACGGATTTGGACTAATTCACGCCCTACGGGCGACAACATAAATTAGTCTCCGTATACAATCCACGGGCAACCAAAAACAAAACAAACACACACGACACGAAGTGACCATATGGAGAAGGAGAAAGTTGTTACTGCGATATGGTAGCGTAATTAACTGCAGGGGATTGCGCCTGCAGGGAAGAGCGTCCCCACAATAAAAAACCCCTCAAACGAGAGGGAATCTGACGAAGTCTGCTACATCGGCCGCATCCGTTTAATCCTTCGATACACGGTGCCATAAATCAACTTGGCATCTTCGGAGAGGTGGACGGATAGCACCTATTAGCATCTTCCCCGAAATTCAGGCAAGACGTTCGCCGCGTCTCCGCGCGTCTTTCGGCGGGGAACAGCCTGGGGAACTCGTATCTGCTGAGCGATGTAATCATCCAGGGCAACTTTGGAGATTGTCTCCTCCTTGGCTGTTAATAGAGCCGGCAGAGGATTTGATGTCTCTCCTCTATCATCTTCAATTATTACTGGAGGATCCGGCTGGATCATCATGCCCACCATGTCTTGGAATAGAAGGGCCATTTGTTTTATATTAGCCGCTTATTCCGCGGCCTCTTTTTCTTTCCTCTCGAGCATTCTTCGCAGGAATTCAGCATCAGTTTCTTGTTCCGGACGCTGCTCTGAGGTCTCTGGATTTTCTTTCGGCCCAGTGAGTGCGGACATTGCAGTCAGTATCTCCAGAAGTTTTTGCTGCTGTTGCTCCTGAGCCTTTGTTATCGATCGGGTAAGCGGTCGATAACCCGTAGAAGCACGGTTTTCCTATTTTCGGAAGACATATAAACGGTATGTGTTACCATGCCCCCAGACTTGGGGCGTTTAGATTCATCATCCTTGCGGTTCGCCACGGTCACAGGGGCTTTCTCCGGCCTCCTTCTCTTGTGAGCGGTTGAAGTCGAGGGAGCCGTTGCAGCGGGCACCCAGATGGATGACATCTTCTGTGGTACCACGGGATGACTCTTTTCTTGCCGAGCTTTAATCTTCTTTGGTCGGCGAGAGTAGTTCTAGTCAATCACCGATTCCTGGACCTGTCGCCAGACTTTGTAAATTTTGGAGGACAGACACTGAGGGGGCTGCTCTAGCTTCACCTTAGTAGCGTTCTCCACGGGTAGAGGAGATCTCTTCAGCACGGAAGTCGGAGAGTTTTTGCGCACCCTCCTTAGCGGTTCAAAGCTGTTCCCAGTTTGAACGGCAGCATCGATTTCCACCGTTGGAGCCGGCGGAGTCAGTCCAGAAGGAGAGTTGCCCCCAGCCTTCCTTATTCGGCGCCAGTGGTGACGTCGAGCGTGTCGAGACGTTGGGATTATCTCAGCTGTAGGGGTGACTTCCTCATGCCCCCTGTGTTGGCGAAGGGTTGTCACTAGCGTCAACCTCTTGAAGACCGATGTCCGTTGAGAAGCAATGTCCAATCTGTCAAAAACAGACCTCTGGGCAGGGGAAGCAACTTTGAGCACTTTGCCTGGAATGGGAGCCGGAACAGTCGGTCTTTTAAAGAATGACCCTTTGGCAGGTGTAACACCCGAGCCCAATAATACTATTTATATTACAAGTTGAGGGTTATATATTGCTCATTTCAATTATCCTGATTTTCTGGTGTTTATTGCTAAATTTTTAACCGGTTAAGTCATTTCGGCACATAACAAATTTTAACTCCTAAAATGAAATCTAAAGTGTCCATGTTGGCCTACTCGTCGCCACTAGTCGCGTGGTAGCGTCCGCGTGTCGAGATTCCGTTCCGTTCGGCTAAACGGGCAAGTTTGGACGACTACGCGCGCGTGCAAGTGTCCGACTTGGGGACATGCATTTTAATCATTAAACAGCTCTTTTCAAAATTTGGAACCCGCTTAAAATCCTATAATTTGAATTTGGAACATTTGGGCGCAACCCAGACGCGATTTGAAAATGTTTCATTTCGCGCCAAAAAGGCCCATTTTAATTTAATATCTTAAACTATATATAAAATTTCCTTAACAGTTTAATCTTTCGATATCCCTTTCAAATTCCTTTAGAATCTCTCGTGGGCAATCACGAGCTCCTAATCCTAACTCGTGGGCCCCCTTCCCTTTCCCTATCTCTCTCTCTCTCTTCCCTCATTCTCTCTCTCCCTCTAACAACTCTCTCTCTCCTCTATTTATATCCCCATGCAGCCGCCTCCCCCGCTCATCTTCTCCCATCACGAGAACCCACGAAACCCTAACCCAAGCTCCTTGCGACCTCATCGCCGACCTCCTCACGACCTCGCCGTCGCCGTCACCACCTCGTCGACCTCACCGCACCCGCTTCCTCCTCCCTCCGTCCATCTTCCGCGCCTGCACCCAACCCCCGACGCCTCCGTTCGGCCGCAACTCCCGCCGTCGACGCCGCCTCCCGTCGCCGACGACTCCCACGACTCCCTCTCCTCCTCCTCATCACTACCTCGTCATCACCTTCCTCTCCCCTCGCCGGACCACCACCAACCCGAGACCATAACCCCATCACCTACCCTCTGCAGTTCGCCGGAGAACCGCGCCGTCGACCCTCGTCGACGTCACCGCGCCACCTCCGACCACCTCCTTCTCCCCTCGACCACTAGAGCCGACCACCCCCTCCTCCACTAGTCGCAACACCCTCTCCAGCGAACCCCGAGGCCGTTCAAGTCTTCGCAGCCGCCGTCGCTGCCTCGCCGGCGTTCCAGCGCCGTCGAGCCCGCCGGGGTCACCCTGGTATCTCTCTGTAAGCATCCTTATCTCTCCTTTGTGCAAAGTTTTCCCCCCCGCTGATCTTGTATGTATATCATTGTTGCTAACCTCGTTGCCGTGACTGTTGCCGGAACCCGACCGTGCCGTCTTGTGAACCCGACGCTCCAGCGAAGCACCCTGGTCCGTGTGATCCCGTTGTTCTCTGTTGGGACTCGATCCGTGTCCCGTGCACCCATCTCGTGTTTTCTGCCGACTTTGCATCCGTGCTTTCCGGTTTGCGAAACCGTCGAGGCAAGTATCTGAATACTTGCTTTAACATGCTAGCATACGAGATCTAGTCTTGCTATGCAGTAGAATATCATACTATATAATACAACAACTTAATAATGGTAATTGATATTATATTATAAGTTAGAATTGACGGTTGCAGTTATCTTTAACATGGGATCGTTATAATAGTTTCTCGTAATTAATCGACCCACTATTAATCCATATTTCAACTAAATAAAACGATTGGATCATATCTGCTTTAATTGTTAAATCATTCACGAGACAATTATTATACTTAGTGTAAATTCATGTAGCTTCATTACTTTATGATTGTGGATATTGCTTCACCTTGTGGCTTTTGCACCCCAAAGGTGCTTGAACCTGTTAATAAGAGAATACAAAGCATCACTGTGTTTACATGGAATAATACTGTTATTTACTGTTCCTGATGTTGTTTCCTTAATCGTTACTATACCTGTTATCAGCATACATTTGATTGCATTACATATTGACCCGATTTTGATACACTGACACATGTACTGATACACCGGACATGACACCCTATACATACTGACTCAACCTATTGGACTACAACATGACTTGGGATCCTTTTGGACCATTCCTGCTGTCTATCCAGACAGACCTACTTTTATTGATCATATGTTGGCATTGATCCTTGACTACTGAATACCTGACCTGACATACATAACTTGGGGGTATGGGGAAATCAAGATGAACCTGACTTGTAACTCGACAGTTCACTACCGTTCGAGTGTACACATTCCTATTCTGTGCCCAGCGGCATGTCTCGGTTTCGGCCGAGAATATTGTGGCCGTGATCCCGGGTATGTACGGGGTAATACCGAGTGTACACTTTCCTATTCTGTGCCTAACGGCATGTCTCGGCTGCAGCCGAGAATATTGTGACCGTGGTCCCGGGTATGTACGGGATACTATTGGGTTACATCGACGATTCATCAATTGGTTTCAAAGACTATAGAGTAGAAACCTGATAGGACAGTTTAGTCACCATTGCACATTACCCTGCTCTGTTATTTCTTAGTACTGCTTTATTCATGTTCATACTTGCATTGCTTATTACCATGTTTACATTATATACTTGATGTCATGACGCGCTGACGTCTGGGTTTTGCATGGCCCAGATTCTTTACCACTGTCGCCGACCGTGCAGGAGTACTTCAGCCAGCAGGCTGATTTGAGTTCCATAGTGGTTAGTTTGTTTATTGCATTTTATTTCCAGGTGCGATCCCGCATTATGGGGCGTACCTTTCTATGATTATATTGGATCATTTGCTTCCACACTTATTGTTTATTGACTCTCGTTATTATGGATTTGGACATGTATTAGAGTAGCTTATTATCTTGTTCTTGATATCCTTACAACCGTAATGTGACTGTGGATGGATACTTCCTATCCACAGGTAGCATGGTTGGCTATGTCACGTGCCCAATCTTGCGTACTCTGGGAAGCGGGGCGTGACATGGTTCTTTTGGTATCAGAGCCATAGGTTAGTCGCGTTGATTCTTTGTAGTTGGGTATTGTACCCAATACACGAATCAGAATACCCGTGTTTAGGAAACATGTCCAACCACATTGACCGTTTTACCATTCTTGAATCACATTCTTCCTGATTATATCTTTTACGACGTGCAAACTTACTTTGCATGTCGACTCGGAAACCTGATTTCTTGTTATCCCTAGGACTTGGGCGACTTGGGTGGAGTTAAGTAATTGCGGCTATGATACCGCGGCATAGCTACAATGCAGCACTCTATTTAAGTATCTTGGAGTTCTAGCCTTGATCCACATTCAGAATCTATCATCATGCTAATGTTGGGTGTTTTGAGTTCAGGATTATGACAGGTAAGAAGTTGAAGACGTACCGGAGGCGTGTGAACGAAGCCGCCATGCTTGGAGAGATAAGAGGAATACTGGAAATCAAAGAAACAGACCGAGCTGATCCAGCAGCACGCGGACTTGTTTCAGGAAGGTTTGCAGATCGTTCAGCAGTCTGTAAACGAAGTTGGAACTAGACCAGTTGACCGAGTAAGGACCGTAGCAGATTTCAGACGGTTGGGTCCTACTACTTTCACTGGTCTGGAGGAGCTGTTGCCAGCCGAGCAGTGGCTAGTAACACGGAGAATTTGCTGATTGCGACACAGATCCCAGAAGACAAGAGTGTTGATGTGGTGCGCATTCAGCTGGTGGATTACGCCGAGAGTGACGGCTTGTGGAGGAGACCCGCTTGCCCAGGCCGATCAGCTGGGCGGATTTCTCTAAAAGTTTCCTGGAGAAATTCTTCCCGCGGACCGCACGGGAGGAAATGGAAGAGAAGTTCATCGGACTAAGGCAGAATGGAGCCGCCATGGGCGTGCATGCAGCAGAGTGGACGAGACTCAGTAGTCTCGCTGGACCTTTCGCGGCCAACGATGTAGACAGCAGTTGCGGTAAGTAAGCAGTCCTGTCGGACTAGGCCGACAAACAGTGTTCTTGCAGCTATGGAAGTTAATAGTAATGAAGAGCCGGCAGTTGTTCGCGACTTTATGGATGTATTTGAAGTTATATCCGGCCTACCGCCGAAGCGAGATGTGGAGTTTGCGTTTGACCTTATTCCTGGTGCAGCGCCAGTATCAAAATCTTATTATCCGATGGCACCGGTAGAATTGGAAGAAGTTACGAAACAAGTTGGTGAATTACTCGAGAAGGGATGGATTCGAAGCGGCAACTCACCTTGGGAAGCTCCAGTTCTTCTAGTAAAGAAGAAGGATGGCACGAAAAGGATGTGCATTGATTATCGAGAATTGAACCGGGTGACAATTAAGAACAAGTACCCGATCCCTCGCAATGGAGAACTTTTGAGCAGCTTAGTGGCGCGAGGGTATTCTCGAAACTGGACTTGCGATCGGGATATCATCAAGTCCGAGTGAAAGCAGAAGACATTTGCAAGACGGCGTTTCGCACTCGATATGGACATTTCGAGTATCTAGTGATGCCCTTCGGAGTGACTAATGCGCCAGCAATATTTATGGATTTGATGAACAGGATCTTTTCACCGTTCTTGGACCAGTTTATTGTGGTATTCATTGACGATATTCTGGTGTACTCGAGGAGTCCGGAGGAGCATGCTGAGCACTTAAGGATCGCACTGCAGACGCTGAGACAAGAGAAGTTATTTGCGAAGATGAGTAAGTGTGAATTTCTGGCTGGAGGAAGTGAAATTTCTGGGACATGTTGTGTCGGGCGATGGAATCGCCGTTGATCCCGAGAAGATTACAGCAGTTCGAGATTGGCCTATTCCAAAGAATGTTGCGGAGATAAGAAGTTTTCTTGGACTCGCCGGTTACTACAGAAGATTTGTGGAGAACTTCGCTCGCTTAGCTGAGCCGTTAACCAAGCTTACGCGTAAGGAGGTACCGTTTGTTTGGACGGATGGATGTGCATCGGCCTTCGAGACGTTGAAGCAGAAGTTGATAACCGCCCCTATCCTAACCGTACCGGATGATTCAGGAGGACTGGTGATTCACAGCGACGCATCTGGAAAAGGATTGGGATGTGTTTTAATGCAAAATGGGAAAGTCGTCGCTTACGCATCGAGACAGCTGAAGACTCATGAGAAGAACTATCCGACTCATGACTTAGAGCTTGCAGCCGTGATCTTCGCCCTGAAGATTTGGAGACACTACCTTTTAGGCGAGAGAGTCGAAGTCTTTACGGATCACAAGAGTTTAAAGTATGTGTTCACTCAGAAGGAGTTGAACATGAGGCAACGCAGATGGTTGGAGCTGATGGCCGACTATGACCTTGATCTTAAGTACCATCCAGGAAAAGTCAACGTCGTGCCGGATGCGCTGAGTCGGTTACCAGCAATTCAGATATTGACTGCACAGAGGGAGATCATTGCGGATTTTTCGGAGATTTGACTTGGAAGTTGTGCTACCATATGCTACAGGACAGTTGATGCAGTTGCAAGTACAGTCGTCCTTAGTTGAGAAGATTAAAGTGGCGCAATCGCAGGATCCTAGACTGCAAAAGTTTCGAGAGCAGGTTGAAGCCGGACTACGAACCGATTTACTGATCCACGAAGACGGTTCGTTGAGATATGGTAGCCGTGTGTGTGTGCCAAAAGGAGATGTGCGTGAAGAGCTTATGAAGGAGGCACACAGTTCAGCTTACTCTGTACATCCAGGAGGGACAAAGATGTACCGAGACATTCGACAGCACTTCTGGTGGGAAGGTATGAAACGGGAAATTGCTCGCTTCGTGGCTAAATGCTTGGTGTGTCAGCAAGTCAAGGCTGAACACCAAAAGGTTGATGGTTTGTTGCAACCACTTCCGATTCCTCAGTGGAAGTGGGAACATATAACCATGGATTTCGTGACGGCTTTACCGCGGAGTCCAAAGGGCAGCAATGCAGTATGGGTGATTGTCGATCGGTTGACCAAGGCAGCTCACTTTATTCCTTTTCGGGTTGGTCAATCGACGGAGACTTTGGCAGAGCGATACATGCAGGAGATTGTCAGATTGCATGGAGTGCCGGTAAGCATCGTGTCCGATCGGGACACTCGGTTCTTGTCGCACTTTGGAGGAGTTTACAAGAAAGTTTGGGGACTCGATTGAAGTTTAGCACAGCTTATCATCCTCAGACTGATGGACAATCGGAGAGAACGATCTAGACCCTTGAAGATATGTTGAGGGCTTGCATGTTAGACTTCAAAGGTTCTTGGGAAGATCATCTACACCTGGTGGAGTTTTCGTACAACAATAGCTTCCAAGCAACTATTCAGATGGCTCCGTTTGAAGCATTGTATGGTCGTAAGTGCCGTTTACCTGTTTGTTGGGATGATGTTGGTGAACGAAGGTTACTAGGACCAGATTTGGTGGTGCAGACAGTCGAGAAGGTGAATACAATCAGGAAGCATATGAAGGCAGCTCAAGGCAGACAGAAAAGTTGGGCCGATACGTCAAGAAGACCTCTAGAGTTCGCCGTGGGTGATTTGGTATTCCTGAAGATCTCACCGACTAGAGGGGTGATTCGCTTTGGAAGTCGGGGAAAGCTTAGTCCTCGATTCGTTGGACCCTTCGAGATTTTGGAGCGTGTTGGAGAGGTATCGTACCGGTTGGCGTTACCACAGTCATTAGCAGGAGTTCACGATGTGGTTCATGTGTCTCAACTACGAAGGTATGTTCGTGATGAGACTCATGTCTTGAATCATTCGGAGTTGACTGTACGGGAGGACCTAACCTTTGATGAGCGACCAGTTGAAATCAAGGATCGAAGAGAAAAGGTTCTTAAGAACAAGGTTATCCCTCTTGTGCTAGTTTCTTGGGGTAATCGATCGCATGGAAAATCCACTTGGGAGCGAGAAGACGAGATTCGGCAGAAATTCCCTCACCTTTTCCAGTAGTTAGCTATCTTGTACTCTTGGAATTTCGAGGACGAAATTCTTTTGTAGTTGGGTATGATGTAACACCCGAGCCCAATAATACTATTTATATTACAAGTTGAGGGTTATATATTGCTCATTTCAATTATCCTGATTTTCTGGTGTTTATTGCTAAATTTTTAACCGGTTAAGTCATTTCGGCACATAACAAATTTTAACTCCTAAAATGAAATCTAAAGTATCCATGTTGGCCTACTCGTCGCCACTAGTCGCGTGGTAGCGTCCGCGTGTCGAGATTCCGTTCCGTTCGGCTAAACGGGCAAGTTTGGACGACTACGCGCGCGTGCAAGTGTCCGACTTGGGGGCATGCATTTTAATCATTAAACACCTCTTTTCAAAATTTGGAACCCGCTTAAAATCCTATAATTTGAATTTGGAACATTTGGGCGCAACCCGGGCGCGATTTGGAAATGTTTCATTTCGCGCCAAAAAGACCCATTTTAATTTAATATCTTAAACTATATATAAAATTTCCTTAACAGTTTAATCTTTCGATATCCCTTTCAAATTCCTTTAGAATCTCTCGTGGCCAATCACGAGCTCCTAATCCTAACTCGTGGGCCCCCTTCCCTTTCCCTATCTCTCTCTCTCTCTTCCCTCATTCTCTCTCTCCCTCTAACAACTCTCTCTCTCCTCTATTTATATCCCCATGCAGCCGCCTCCCCCGCTCATCTTCTCCCATCAAGAGAACCCACGAAACCCTAACCCTAGCTCCTTGCGACCTCACCGCCGACCTCCTCACGACCTCGCCGTCGCCGTCACCACCTCGTCGACCTCACCGCACCCGCTTCCTCCTCCCTCCGTCCATCTTCCGCGCCTGCACCCAACCCCCGACGCCTCCGTTCGGCCGCAACTCCCTCCGTCGCCGACGACTCCCACGACTCCCTCTCCTCCTCCTCGTCACTACCTCGTCATCACCTTCCTCTCCCCTCGCCGGACCACCACCAACCCGAGACCATAACCCCATCACCTACCCTCTGCAGTTCGCCGGAGAACCGCGCCGTCGACCCTCGTCGACGTCACCGCGCCACCTCCGACCACCTCCTTCTCCCCTCGACCACCAGAGCCGACCACCCCCTCCTCCACTAGTCGCAACACCCTCTCCAGCGAACCCCGAGGCCGTTCAAGTCTTCGCAGCCGCCGTCGCTGCCTCGCCGGCGTTCCAGCGCCGTCGAGCCCGCCGGGGTCACCCTGGTATCTCTCTGTAAGCATCCTTATCTCTCCTTTGTGCAAAGTTTTCCCCCCCGCTGATCTTGTATGTATATCATTGTTGCTAACCTCGTTGCCGTGACTGTTGCCGGAACCCGACCGTGCCGTCTTGTGAACCCGACGCTCCAGCGAAGCACCCTGGTCCGTGTGATCCCGTTGTTCTCTGTTGGGACTCGATCCGTGTCCCGTGCACACATCTCGTGTTTTCTGCCGACTTTGCATCCGTGCTTTCCGGTTTGCGAAACCGTCGAGGCAAGTATCTGAATACTTGCTTTAACATGCTAGCATACGAGATCTAGTCTTGCTATGCAGTAGAATATCATACTATATAATACAACAACTTAATAATGGTAATTGATATTATATTATAAGTTAGAATTGACGGTTGCAGTTATCTTTAACATGGGATCGTTATAATAGTTTCTCGTAATTAATCGACCTACTATTAATCCATATTTCAACTAAATAAAACGATTGGATCATATCTGCTTTAATTGTTAAATCATTCACGAGACAATTATTATACTTAGTGTAAATTCATGTAGCTTCATTACTTTATGATTGTGGATATTGCTTCACCTTGTGGCTTTTGCACCCCAAAGGTGCTTGAACCTGTTAATAAGAGAATACAAAGCATCACTGTGTTTACATGGAATAATACTGTTATTTACTGTTCCTGCTGTTGTTTCCTTAATCGTTACTATACCTGTTATCAGCATACATTTGATTGCATTACATATTGACCCGATTTTGATACACTGACACATGTACTGATACACCGGACATGACACCCTATACATACTGACTCAACCTATTGGACTACAACATGACTTGGGATCCTTTTGGACCATTCCTGCTGTCTATCCAGACAGACCTACTTTTATTGATCATATGTTGGCATTGATCCTTGACTACTGAATACCTGACCTGACATACATAACTTGGGGGTATGGGGAAATCAAGATGAACCTGACTTGTAACTCGACAGTTCACTACCGTTCGAGTGTACACATTCCTATTCTGTGCCCAGCGGCATGTCTCGGTTTCGGCCGAGAATATTGTGGCCGTGATCCCGGGTATGTACGGGGTAATACCGAGTGTACACTTTCCTATTCTGTGCCTAACGGCATGTCTCGGCTGCAGCCGAGAATATTGTGGCCGTGGTCCCGGGTATGTACGGGATACTATTGGGTTACATCGACGATTCATCAATTGGTTTCAAAGACTATAGAGTAGAAACCTGATAGGACAGTTTAGTCACCATTGCACATTACCCTGCTCTGTTATTTTTTAGTACTGCTTTATTCATGTTCATACTTGCATTGCTTATTACCATGTTTACATTATATACTTGATGTCATGACGCGCTGACGTCTGGGTTTTGCATGGCCCAGATTCTTTACCACTGTCGCCGACCGTGCAGGAGTACTTCAGCCAGCAGGCTGATTTGAGTTCCATAGTGGTTAGTTTGTTTATTGCATTTTATTTCCAGGTGCGATCCCGCATTATGGGGCGTACCTTTCTATGATTATATTGGATCATTTGCTTCCGCACTTATTGTTTATTGACTCTCGTTATTATGGATTTGGACATGTATTAGAGTAACTTATTATCTTGTTCTTGATATCCTTACAACCGTAATGTGACTGTGGATGGATACTTCCTACCCACAGGTAGCATGGTTGGCTCTGTCACGTGCCCAATCTTGCGTACTCTGGAAAGCGGGGCGTAACAGCAGGAGAAGCCGCTTTGACGACTTCGAGAGCGGGAATGGCTATCCTTTTTTGGATAACCCTTTCTGGTATCGCGGGCTTCTTCACGGACCCATTTGAGTTTTGGCCCAGTCTGTTGAAAACTGAGGCACTGGATTTGGACGACTCGTTGAGAGGGGCTATGGTAGTGGTAATCCGATCAAAGACCGACTTCTTCAGAGCTTCGTGCGACGGCATTGGAGCATTGAAGCTCATTGGTGGGAGCATGGTCCCAAAGAATAGCCCTGTGGTGGCTTGCGTCACCTGTTCCACCGGCATCGTAAAAAGGGAGGCCGCTTGAGGCCCGTAGGTCACTCCTCCGGCAAGGACGGAGTGGGAGTTGTTGCAATTAGTACAGTTTGAAGCCATTGATCTTCTGTTTTTCTGCACGGAGCAAGACACCAAATCTTAGTACATCGAATCCAGGGGCAACCATGTCAAACCGCGATTCGTTCGCGAACACGACACACGAAGTGTGGAGTGGAAAGAGGAAAAGGTCCCACCGGACGTGCCCGAATCTGTTTTCCGCCGAAAGACGTGAGACGAGACCGCGTAGGTTCGTCTTGCCTGAATTTCGAGGGCAGATGCTATTTGGTGCTATCCGTCCACCTCTCCGAAAACGCCAAGTTGATTTATGGCACCGTATATCGAAGGTTTAGACGGATGCGGCCGATATAGCAGACTTCGTCAGATTTCCCCTCGTTGAGGGGTTTTTGATTGTGGGGACGTTCTTCCCTGCAGGCGCAAGCCACTGCAGCTAATTACGATACCGCATCGCGGTAACCACTTTCTCCTTCTCCAAATGGTCACTTCGTGTCGTGGGTGTTTGTTTTGTTTTTGGTTGCCCGTGGATTGTATACGGAGACTAATTTATGTTGTCACCCGTAGGGCGTGGATTAGTCCAAATCCGTATCTTCCTAGATTTGGGTTTGGGGTTGGGTTTAAGGATACGTTAGTCTCATTTGAGAATAAAATCAACTTAAACGTTTGTTAAGGATACGTTAGTCTAATTTTAGACTAAGATCAACTTAACAGTTTGTTAAGGACACGTTAGTCTAATTTTAGACTAAGGTCAACTTAACCATTTGTTAAGGATACGTTAGTCTGATTTTAGACTAAGATCTACTTAACAGGATCATTTAGATCTAACAAAAGAGCATTTGGACTCTATTGTTTTAGTTTAGGGACATTGCGGTCGATTACTAGTTTAGGGACATGGTGGTCCATTACCAGTTTAGGGACATGGTGGTCCAGTTTAAAGACATCATAGTCTGTAAAGGTTAAGGACATCATAGTCCATGGGCTTAAGGACCCCACAGTCCGAGGTTAAGGACATCATAGTCCATGGGCTTAAAGGACCCCACAATCCAGTTTAAAGACGTCATAGTCTATAAAGTTTAAGGACATCATAGTAAATGAGTTTAAGGACCCCACGGTCCAGTTTAAAGACGTCATAGTCTATGAAATATATGGTTGTCGGGACCCGTCACCTCTCTGAAGACATTGAAGGATTACAACGACAAATATCAGAGGGGTTCAGAGATGTACCCTTGAACCAATTTTGATTGGGAAATCTGTAATCCAATTTAGGACTAAGATCAATTAATTCGATTATGAGCACATGGGCTCAGTTAAATCTGAATTGAGGACTTATGGCCAACTTGGGCTAAGTCCAATTAGGTTTAAAATGTTGGACCTTTGTTGGGACTGTTGAACATTTGTCTGGGTTCAGCCACCCCCCCATTATTTAGCCGTGCTAAACATGAGTCTGGGTTCTGACAACATTTTATCTTTAGCTGAGCACTAACCATTCATTATAGCTCTGGACTTTACTTTGCATATCATATGAACTGATCAATTTTGAGGTTCAGTTGAAGAGGAGATTTGCCTCTGGAAAACTTAGCCAATTTGGGCTAAGCTTGGTTTTAAAATAGTGTTAAACACTAGATGATATTTGGCGATCACGTGTTCCCACGTGAGGTGCTTAAAATAGTGTTAAACACTAGGGATGAAGCACTTAAAATAGTGTTAAACACTAAAAGTGAGGTGGTCACGTGGGGTCACGTGAGGCGCCTGAGAATAGGGCCAGACTTCCTTTATTTGTTCTCAGAATATTCACAGAAGTGTTAAACACTTAATCTTAATGGCCATCACGTGTGGGCACGTGATGGGTACCCATGCATTGATTATTAAAGTGTTTATTAGGGGTCACGTGAGGACACGTGAGGGTGCCCAAAATCTATTCTGCCTTTGCTTTGTTTCCTTTTGTTTTGAGGGCCACGTGTGAGCACGTGAGACATTACCTCCAAGTTTTTTATTTCTCATTTTGAGGAGTCTGTTTGAGGGTCACGTGGGGGTACGTGACCTAGTCTTGATTGTTCTTTTCTACTCATTGAGGATGAGGGTCACATGTTACCACGTGACCAGGTTGGGTACTGATCTCTTTACGTACATGGAGAGTTTTAAATCCCTTGTTTTAAGAATTAAATTCTTTGGAAGGGTTAAACCCTAATTTTATTTAGAAAAATTAAATTCTTATGTATATAGAAGAATTAAATTCTTTAAACCCAACTCTCACTCTATGTTTTGGATCTGCATGGCAGAATCTCCCCGATGAGAATTAAATTCTCAACTTGTGGAGAGATCTGCTTCTGCAGATCTTCAACCTTGAAAAAGAACTAAGTTCTTGTTTTAAGGATTAAACCCTGTCTCCGTTGGAGGAATTAAATTCCTAAGTATTTGGAGGAATTAAATTCCTTAAACTCAATTCTCCCTCTAAGTTTTGGATCTGCATGGCAGAATCTTCCCGATGAGAATTAAATTCTCAACTTATGGAGAGATCTGCTTCTGCAGATCTTCAACCAAAAGAAGAACTAAGTTCTTATTCAGAAGAGTTAAACTCTTAGTTTGAGAATTAAATTCTCCGTTTGTTTTGTGAAGCTTATAATCTCTTTCCCTTTCTCACCTAGGGTTTCTTTCTCTTCTGAGGAAATCTTCCTTTCTCTCTAGAGAATTAAATTCTCTTTTTTTTCTCTCTCTTCTTGTATATCTTTTTTCTTCCCTCTTGGTTTTTATTTATAGGAGAAAGAAAAGAATCAGTTTGTTCAGTCAATCTTTCATTGAAAGATTTTAATTGATTTTGTTACCAACATGATCTTTTAGATCACTCAGTGAATTTTATTCACCATTGGATTTTTAATCCAAAAGATATTTTATCTGTTATTCCTGGCAAATTTCAGGGAAATCTTTCCTTATATAGAATCTTTCTATAAATTGGTGAATTTTAATCACCATTGGATTTTTAATCCAACGGTGCTCCAGTTTTCAGAGCACAATCTTTTTGTTTGGAAAAATCTAGGGAAATATTAGGGTTTTTGATTTCCCTTAATTAGAATTTAATTCTATTAGTTCAGAAGGTTTAAAAGCATATCACGTGTTAGCACGTGACCCCACTGATTGACCAATTAATTAGAATTTAATTCTATTGGTTTAGAGGGCTCAGGAACCCATCACGTGTTGGCACGTGACCCCACTGATTAATTATTTAATTAGAATTTAATTCTATTGTTTCAGAGAGTTTAAGAGTCTATCACATGTTGGCACGTGACCCCACTAATTAATTATTTTAAATTATTTATTTTATTCAGTGCCTACAGGCTTTGCCTGTAAATGGTCACGTGTCTGCACGTGATGCTCGGTCACGTGTGGGCACATGATGCCTCATAACTTTTGATCCCGGATGAATTATGAGGCCCATAATATATCAAATCGAAGGATTTTTCGAGACACTTTCGATACAATCAGAATTTAGCTGTTTCTCATTCGGGAGTTTGTCAAAATACAGCCCGGAAAATACTGGTTCGCATTTTCTTCCTTAAATGACACGTGCATAGAATATTTGCTCATAACTTTTGATCCCGGATGAATTATGAGGCCCATAATATATCAAATCGAAGGCTTTTTCGATACACTTTCGATGCCATCAAAATTTATCTGTTTCAGATTCGAGAGTTTGTCAAAATACAGCCCGGAAAATACTGGTTCACATTTTTTAAACGTATCGCTGCCATTTGATACCTTGGGCTCTTTTGCGCAAAATTTTTTTTTTGGCGGGAACACTGTTCATTATATTCATGTCTCTTGTGTACATTTACTTTATATTATTTAGATACGCTTAGCGTGTTTATTTCTGAGTAAATATGTAGCGGGCCTCGCCGTGTCCCCCCCCCCCACACCGGGAAGCGGGGCATGACAATCACAGAAGTATCACAACAGAAGCAAATACAGTATGGAAATGCGGATAGTGTAGAAAAAGTACATTTCAATGGCGCCAAATATGAAATGCAATTTTCCCGGTTGTATGGATAGCCTATAGTATCAGACCCTAAACCCCTACAAGTGCGGCAAGTCACCCGCCAATCTCAGAAGCGAGACAACCCCAGTAAACAAAATGAGTTGGCTACCCAGCACTTCAAAAATCCAACGACTTGGGCACCCATACACGGGTCAATCCTATACCCCTACAAGTGCGGTGAACAGCCGCCAATTCTAGAGTAAGATACCCTGGTCTCAACACCAAGAGATGGAGGCCCGTTGCCCTCTAAAATCCGGCAACTCGAGCACTCTGCTGTGGGATAATCCTAGTGCATGTAATGAAAACCTGAATATACAATAGTGATTGTGTCCGCAACTAGGACGCGCCCCAAATAATAATACAAGCTGCGATGACGGCAGTCCACATGTCGGACGCTCGTCACGGAATATGAATATATATTTTATCACTGAGAATTACATATAATACTAAATACACAGGGTCATCCATCACGACAATCCAACACAACTATAATCGACATAGCACCATCCATCACAGAACATGCAAATTTGCGAGTATCGATTCCGTAACTCCGTCTAATTGATACGTATAGCAATTAGATGACGTTTTACCAAACGTTATGATACACGCAACCAAAACCATGACCATAGAATTCATCATCTTGAAACGAACACTCAAAATTCCAAACGACGAAATATTTAAAAACCCAAACTTTTTGCCAACACCAAGAGTCCGAATGACCAATCCAAGGTCCCCAGGAACTCCTTGGGATGCCCCTGATGCGCCTCGCGGGTTTTCGGTCCAAACCAAGAGCCCGTGGGGATCGCAAAACGCAAAAGGTATGGTTTTTTCGACAGCCACACAAAGATGAAATAAGTCGATCAAAACAGTGGCAAATTCTTAAGAAACGGCTTGGAAAAAAGTTCCCGAGACCCTACGGGTCACTCTCAATTCCCTACGGAGTCCCCGTTCCAAAACGATAGCTCTGGGTATCGAGAAAACGCAAGAAAATGCCAATTTGTCGCTGATATTTGACAGTTTATCATGACTGATTTCAACCAACGCAAAACAGTTTTTATCTGTCGAAAACAGCCACAATACCGTAAATAGTTTTTTAAAAATGGCTTCCCAAGCCTTGCCGGGTCACCCTCGATCCTATGCGGAGTCTCCATTCCAAAACGGGAGCTCCGGGGATCAAGTACAAGCTTGAAAACATCCAATATTGTGGCTGAATTTTCTGGACAAAAAAAGCAGTTTTAAATGTGGCGAAAACGACGACATTCTATGGTCATGTAAGCTAGTTTAGGCGTACATAATTAACTGCAGAGCCTTACGTCTGCAAGGAAGAGCGTCCCCACAATCAAAAACCCCTCACAAATGAGGGGAAATATGATAAAGCCACGCTACAACAGTCGCATCTATCCAAACCTTCGATATACGGTGCCATAAATCAATTTGGTATTTTTGGAGAGATGGGTAAATATGTTCCGAATAACATATGCCCCCAAATTCAGGCAAGAAGACTTATCCCGGTTCGTCTCTGTTTTCGGCGGTCAACAACACGCATATCATCATCATCATCACAAACACATACATATCATCACCACCACCACATACCCACACATTAAACTAAATAAGCATTCTAAAAATCCTAATATTAACAAAATATCAAAATCCTAATATGAACATAACAAATTCAAATTATAACAAATTAACTTAATTTGAAATTAACAAAAAATTAACAAAAAATAGTAACTTTTTTACCTCACTGTTTTGGTATAGGGGTCACTGTGGAGGGTGGCTGCGGCGGAGGGTGGCTGAGGCGATGGCGATGTGGTGGAGGATGTTGCAGGCGGTGGTGACGACGCTTGGAGGCGGTGGCAGCGAGGAGGGATTGACGACGGGAAAGAGGATGGCTGCGGCAATCGGCGACGAGGAGAAGAAAACAGAGGTAGGGCGCGGAAGGGGGTTAATTTTGGGTGGAAATCAATTTGGATGTGAAAAAGAGGGAATGAACATTATATGCTATTTTTTTAATGCTCCGACTTTGTCTCTCCGGTGTCCGCCGTATGGGTTTCTGATGATGCTCTATATTGGCGATCTCCCAGATCAGGACACGTGGCAGATGACGTGTCCCGGGACTCAAAAGAAAGGGTCCACAGAGGCCGACCAGGCCACCCCTGTACCCGACCTACAAGCACAAGTTGGCTCTCCTCAGGACCCCCTGTAAAATTGGCCTCCTCGGCCTCTCAGCTCGCCCGGAGCTGCCATAGGACCAAGACTCCTCGGCCCTCTCGCTCGTTCCCGAGTTCCCCAGCCGAGGCCATCTTCCTTAATCCCTCCGACCGACCAACTCCACCACTCATAGGCGTAACCGCCGCTCCGCAAATATCGCCATGCGCAGATTCTCCTCCGGTAACATCCCACGTTCTACGCCATCACGATCCCCATTAACAAGCGATCCGCTCTTTACGCGGGCGTGACGTCGGGAGCGTAACTGCCGGCGAGATTCTCGCGCCTGCTGCTGCGTGCTGCCGCCACTATATAAACTCCCATCATAGAGGGGTCAAGTAAGCTTTTTTCACCCCACATAGCCGTTACTCTGCTCGGATCTTGTGCTAACTTGATCATCGGAGGGTCCTCGGTGGTACCAAACAACCCCGGGACTTCTTTGCAGGTACTCGGCGAAGACTCCTCAAAACCACCAATCTCCTCAAAACCCATTGAGACCCACACGCAACAGGAGATCACCTCTAAGATCCACCGGGAGATCGACGGAAGACAACATCTGACGGAGACCCGAAAAGGACCTCCATCAATTGGCGCCGTCTGTGGGAATCGAACTCCACAAAAAACAAAGTTGGCCTTCCGATCTCCATCCACATGTCAAGCGATCACCCTGAAGATCCATTTACCAGCCGCTGTCTCCCCCTCACCGGAGGCACGGATGAACCTCCACCGACGACCGTCATCAACGCTCTCGCTGGCCGAATAGATCAGCTGCAGTACCTCGTGGAGGCGCTCGTCCGCGTCTAAACGGCCGGGCTAGGGCCCCAGATCGCCGCTCCTCCGCCTCCAGAAGGCTCTGCCCTCGTCGGCACGACTGACCACTAGCTGGCTACGACCCATGGCCACAGATCTCATGGGCCGATACTCCCTAAGGCCCGCTGGGCGCCCCACAGCTCCACACCAAGATCCGCCGCCAGAGTGCCTCGCCTCGAGCCTCCTCACAACCCTTACCCCCCCTGAGGAGATATCGGTCACATCGTCTGCCCCCAGGCATGATCGACACCCTCTCTCTCGACGGGGTCGCACAGAGGGGGCTCATCACGACGGCTCGAGGGCCACCTCACCCGGGGATCTGAGGAACCGGGGTCGCGCCCAAACGCAGATCTCCCACAGCAGAGGCCAGGGATCACAGGACGTCGAATCCTCGGGATACCACGGCTGACTCGACGCCCTCGAAAAGAAGATCGAGGGTATGCACCGGGAAAGTCACCTCTCAGCCGACGGGGCTAAGTATGTCGCCGACTCGCTCACCAAGCCGTTTAGCGAGGGACTGCTCGCTGTCCACGTCTCCTCGCGCAACAAGCCCCCGAAGGTCTCTATGTTCGACGGGAAAACCGACCCGAAAGACCATTTGGACGCTTTCACCGCAGGGATGAGCTTCCAAGACCATTCCGACGCCGCCCAGTGCAGGGCCTTCCCAGCCACCCTCATCTGCTCTAGTCAGGACTGGTTCCGAGAACTCGAGCCTTGCTCAATCTCGACCATTGAAGAGCTGGCTACTTAGTTCCTCGGCCACTTCTTCGGGAACCGTCGGCAGAAGCGCACGGTCGACTACCTCTTCACAATTAAGAGCGGGGACAAGGAGATATTCAAAGCTTACGTCATCCGCTTCTATAACGCCCTCCTCGAGGTCCCCGAACACCGGGACGAGACCGTCATCACGGCGCTCAGATCTGGTCTTAGGCACAAGAAATGGTTGTGCTCCTTTGTGTTGGCGCAGCCTAAGACCATGGCCGAGGTCAAGGCGTGGACCGAGCGCGAGATCCAGCTCGAGTCCGAGGTGAACGCGAACCTCCCCCGGGCTGAACGATCTGACCAGAAGAAGAGGGCTCGAGAAGAGAAGTTAGAGCGTCAGCAGCCCTATCACCCGAAGTTCCAGGAGTACACCCCGCTCAACGTCTCCCTCGCAGTGTTACTAGAAGAGGCCCAGGGTGAGGGGTTCTTCAAGTTCCCTCCAATCCCGCGTCAAGCCTCGAAGCGAACCCGGGGCCCCTACTGCGCCTTCCATCGGACGCTGGGCCACGCCACGGAGGATTGTAAGCAACTCCGGGACTACATCAAGGAGCTCATCCGATCGGGGCACCTCGCTGCCTACTTGAGAGATAAGCGACAGGGCGACCGCAAGCAGGAGAAGCGTCCCCCTCCCGCCGAGTTGACCATTGGCCAGATTATGCTCGTTTCGGCAGATGACCAGTCCGGAGCCCAAGGAGCCCCATACCTGGTGCCAAGCACGGAGACCAACAAGCCTCCAGGGAGCTCGGGCCACGCTAATAAGGTCATCTATTAGCATGTACTTTTTTTAGGGCAATGTAAACTCTTCCTAGGGTCTATTGTAAATTTAATAAAGATCAATGGAACATTGCGAAAAAGAAGGAAAAATCTCATTTATTCAAAAAGGTATTATGGGCTCCTCAGCCATACATACAAAAAGAAAAAGAAAATTACATCAGCGGGAGAAGGGGGTGAAAAGAGCACAGCTCATGGTACTCAGCAAAGATCTTCGCCAACCGAGGCCTCATGAGATCCAACCTCATCCCTCGATTTCCCCTGCGTGCGTTGACCTCGAGCCTCAGTTCGTAGCACTCACGGACGAGCGCCTCCGAGCGAGCCAGCCGACTTGCAGAGATTGGGCCGAAGCGCCTCAGAGACCGCAGCTTGCCCACGGCCTCGTCGTAAAGCTGCTTGGATAAGGGGTTGTAAAGCCCCGGCGACGCCCTCCAGATGGAGTACATCAGCAGCTGCAGCAGGGGGGAGCGCCGGGGGAGCAACCGACCGAAGTGGCCTTCGATGTTTCCGTAGACGAACTGCACCGTGTCCTCGGTGCAGTTCTGGTCATAAAGGTATACGTCTTCGAAGTGGATGATATCGGGGATGGTAAAGGAGAAGTCTTCCATTCTCGACGATCTGTTTACGGAGAAAAGAAGGACCAGCGCTCCCTCAGCTTTATATAGCCTACTGCGCCCCAACTGGACTCAACAGTCGCCCATTTTCGCCCAAAATGTCGCAGCCACGCGGTAATCATTGAGCCTTCTCTGGCGGAATCGAAACGACGCGACTCTGACGCTTCGCCTCCCCACGCATTCAATGCACACGCTATGCGCACGTCGCGCGACCGTCCCTGTTCCCCACACCTACAACTGGATGGTCGGGCGAAACCTCATGAAGAATCGGCCAAGCATCTACCATGCTCGGCTAACCCCGGCCAGTGGCTTCCCCACTCGCAACGCCAGGGATCGAAACCCTCGCTAAGAGGCAACCGCGCAGCTTCACTGCCCGGTTATCCTTAGCAGGCCTCCTACGGCCTCTCCAACGCTAAGGATCAAAGTCCTCCTTGCAGGCAGCTGAGCAGCTGCCCTGCTCGGTTATCCCCGGTCAGTGCCTTCCCCACTCGCAACGCCAGGGATCAAAGCCATCGCCAAGAGGAAACCACGCAGCTTCACTGCCTGGTTATTCTTAGCAGGCCTCCTACGGCCTCTCCAACGCTAAGGACCAAAGTCCTCCTTAGAAGCAGCCGAGCAGTTATCCTGCTTGGCTATCCCCGGCCGGTGGCTTCCCCATGCGCAATGCCATGGATCAAAGCCCTCACCAAGAGGCTACCGCGCAGCATCACTGTCCGGTTATCCTTAGCAGGCCTCCTACGGCCTCTCCAACGCTAAGGATCAAAGTCCTCCTTAGAGGCAGCCCAGCGGCTACCTTGCTCGGCTATCCCCGGCTGGTAGCTTCCTACCACAACCGACATGGATCAAAAGCCCTCCCAGAGGCAGTCGAGGCCGACCCTCGCTCGGCTATCCTTCAGGACAAAAGCCCTCGCCAAGAGGCACCGGGCAGTAACCCTGCTCGGCCAAGGGTCCTTGGTAGGCTTCTTACAGCCCCTCCCGCGCTACGGACCAAAGTCCTCCTTTGAGGCGGTCGAGCCCGACCCTTGCTCGGCTATCCCCGGCTAGTAGCTTCCTACCACAACCGATAGGGATCAAAGTCCTCGCCAAGAGGCACTGGGTAGTAACCCTGCTCAGTCCCCGTCCTGAAGGATCAAAAGACCTTGCAAGAGGCAACCAAACCCAACCTTTGCTCAGTCATTTCCGGCTAGTAGCTCCCTACCCATGACGCCAGGGATCAAATCCCTCGCAAGAGGCCTCCGGACGGCTACCCCGCTCGGTCATCTCAGGCTGGTAGTTGCCTACCCACGACGCCAGAGATCAAAGCCCTCGCCAAGAGGCGACCGCGCAGCTTCACTGCCCGGTCATCCTTAGTAGGCTTCTTACAAACCCTCCAACGCTAAGGATTGAAGTCCTCCTTAGAGGCAGCCGAACGGCCACCCTGCTCGGCTATCCCCGGCCGGTAGCTTCCCTACTCACAATGCTAGGGATCGAAGCCCTCGCTAAGAGGCAACCACGCGGCTTCATTGCTCGATTATCCTTAGCAGGTCTCCAACGGCCCCTCCAACACTAAGGATCAAAGCCCTCACCAAGAGGCAACCGAGCAGCTTCCCTGCTCGGTCATACCCAGCAGGCGTCCTCCTGCCCAACAGACGCGGTGGTTATGTAGCCCTCGTAACGAGGCCTCTGAGCCCATTCATGCTCGGCACAATGATGATGGACATCCTTCTTCCCATCACATGCAGTGGATCCGAGGCCCCAACAAGGGACATCAGGTCTATCCAAGTCTGAGCGATCCCCTCTCGACTTCGGGGCCACGGAGATGCCTCCTTCTCAGCAGCGCTTGGCACATTTGGCAAGTGATCGATCAACTCGACGGATGATCGCTAGACAGATAGCCGACCTGACATTGAAGCCCAACATTGCAAGCAAAGATATTTCACAAGCATTCTCCACAAATAAAAGATAAAATGCAAACTGATGAAACAAAAAAGGTTTTACTACCAAAAAGCGAAGTCTTTACAAAGGGTATTTTGGGCTCTCCAGCCTTACAGACTACCCGGAGGCTTACAAAAATTCCAGAAGCGGAAAAATAAAAGGAGGAGGAAGACGGGGGCTTTAGGCCTTGGGGCCAGGCACGACCTTGGGGTCCTCGATATCTACCATGATTCGAGCAGGGTCCTCGGCCAACTCCTCATCAGGAATCTCTTCCCCCTGCTCATCGGCGTCCGCGAGGGGGTATTCGGCCAGGAGCTCCTCATCGGCGAACTCCGGAATCCGGGCCTTAACGGCGTCGAGGGCCTCGTGCCAGATGTGGGTGGTGGCCACGGCCAAGTCATTATAGAAGTCCTTCGACTTCTTGTAGCCCTCCACCGCCTTCGCCGCCGAGAGGTCGGCCTGCTCCGCCGCCTTGACCGCCACCCCTAGCTCCTTCCGGAGGGTCTTACCGTCTTCTTCAGGTTTCCGGCGAGCGCCTCAGCGTCCTCAAGCTTGACCTCAGCAGCCACGGCGGCCTCGCGGTGCTGTGCAGCCTCCCGTTTCCCGGCCTCCACCTCGCTTTCCAGGGCGGCAACCCTCACCATCGCCGCCTCCAGCTCCCGCTTGAAGCTCTCTTCTAGCGAGGCAAGCCGGTCCGCGGCCTCCATCGCCGGGGCTATCACCTCGGCCTCCATGCGTAAGGCAAGGGCGATGTGCTGGAGGACCTGAAAAAATAAGAAAAAGGTCAGGAAGACGTAGGAAGCACCAAATCTCACGAGCAACCGAGCACTCACCTGCACGGACTCCTGGGCGATGGACGCCATCTGGGCCCTGAAGGTCCCCCCGGGGACCCTGCTCCCTACCGACCTCTCTATTTCGTGCAGCAGGCTATCCGCGACGGATAGCCCCGAAGGAATCGCGAACCAGAAGCCCCCCTCCTACACCATAATCGGCGAGGACGGGCCCCAAGGAGGCCTCCGAGAACCCCTCTTGAGTGGCTCCGATGGAGAGCCGGTCTCCTCCTCCGAGACCGAGTCCTCCAGAATTCGAGCCCGCTTCCGGCCCGGCACTCTGCTAGGCCCCGGGGCGGGATTTGCCCCCGAACGCTCAAGGGACGCGGCCACCGGAGGCGCTGAGACAGAGGCCGAAGGAGCCGAGGCAGGCTTCGAACGGGAAGAGCTGGCGCCTCCGGCCTTCGCGGCCTTCCTCGGCTGGCGCATGGAGGCTCGGAGCTCGTCCATATCCATGGGTCCTGCACAAAACCAAAGGCAAAGAAGTCAGCGACACATGCAATATACAAGCCAAAAAGCAAGCCTAACTTACCGATGAACTCGACGGGGCTGAGTCCTGCCCAACTCAAGACCCTTTCAGACAGCAACACGTCAAATCGGGGGACGGGCTCCCACGACGCCACTCTCACCGCGGCGGGGTCATTGGACTGGTTCCCCGGCAAGCATTTTTCCCTCGAGCACTTGGTGGGCACGGACCAGTCCTCGCCATCGGGCGGCACGACGAAGAAAAACTTCTTCTTCCAGTCGTGAATAGAAGAAGGCAGGGAACAACCCCTGTCCCGGCGACGCCCCCTGTCGCTTTCTAAAAGAAAGGTAGACCCACCTCGGGTCACCCGCTCGACCCCCAGGATGATTTTTTAAGACGGGAGAAGAATCAAGGATGGAGAGGCTGAAGGGAACAGCCTGTAACTTCAGGCGGATCAGGAACCCGAGGAGAATCCTCCATGAGTTCGGCACTAACTGGCCAGGGGCTAGCCCGAAGAAGTTCAGCTCTTCGACGGCCTCAGGAGAGAAGGGCAGGCACATTCTACCCCAAAAAGCTTCCAAATACAGGGCGATCTCCCTACCCCGTACTTGGTCTGCCCTCTCTCCCTCCTTGGCCAGACGAAGCGTATATAACTAGAGGGGATGTGGAAGCGAGCCCGAGCATTGGCAAGCCCGTTCTCATGCCTCACCCAACACGACACGCCGCGGGTAGCGTTTGTCGCCTCCTCCCTGGGGGCTGCCCTTGCCGCGCGATCCCGGAAAGAGGATCTGACCCCAGCTCCCCGGGAGGACTCAGGCTCAACTGGAGGGTTCCTAGAACCTATTCCTACGGCATCTACAGATTCTACAAAACAAGACATCTAACTTGAAGAAGAGAGATCCTCGGGAAACGAAAGCAGAAGAAAGAAGACGAGCACCAAGCAACCAGGACTTAGAGCGAGGAAATATGAAGGAGTAGGGGCCCTGGGGTGGGCCCCACCCCTATTTATCACTGCAATCGCTCTCATCCAACGGCGCCTTTCATCTCCCGCCAAAACGCCTCCTCGCGTCCTAACGGCCCCGATCGCTCCACTTGTCATTCCCACACTGGACCATATCCCATCAGACGCCGCAGGTATGCACACGTCGCGTCGGCCAACCGACGCTTGACACGCGGACCGTCGCTTCAGTGGCAGGATGCACAAACCGGCGCACCTTCCTTAAATGCAAAGATCTCGCCCTGATTCGCTGGCAAAAATGACAGCTGACAGCCCGGGGACGCGTCCCGACGAAATCTTAAGAGGGAGCTCACCCCGGACGGCCCGGCAGTCCACTCTTGACCCAACCCGCCAGCTGCTCGGGACAAGAGTTGGGGACTAATGATGATGCTCTATATTGGCGATCTCCCAGATCAGGACATGTGGCAGATGACGTGTCCCGAGACTCAAAAGAAAATGCCCACAGGGGCCGACCAGGCCACCCCTGTACCCGACCTGCAAGCACAAGCTGGCTCTCCTCAGGACCCCCTGCAAAATTGGCCTCCTCGGCCTCTCAACTCGCCCCGAGCTGCCACAGGACCAAGACTTCTCGGCCCTCCCGCTCATTCCCGAGCTCCCCAGCCGAGGCCATCTTCCTCAGTCCCTCCGACCGACCAACTCCACCACTCACAGGCGTAACCGCCGCTCCGCAAATCTCACCATGCGCAGATTCTCCGCCGGCAACATCCCACGTTCCACGCCATCACAATCCCCATTAACGAGCAAACTGCAGGCGAGATTCTCGTGCCTGCTGCTGCGTGCCGCCGCCACTATATAAACCCCTATCACAAAGGGGTCAAGTAAGCTTTTTTCATCCCACTTAGCCGTTACTCTGCTCGGATCTTGTGCTAACTTGATCGTCGGAGGGTCCTCGGTGGTACCAAACCACCCCATGACTTCTTGGCAGGTACTCGGCGAAGACTCCTCAAAACCACCAATCTCCTCAAAACCCATTGAGACCCACACAACAGGAGATCACCTCCAAGATCAACCGGGAGATCGACGGAAGACAAAATCAGACGGAGAACCGAAAATGACCTCCATGAGTTTCTCTTGCAGCAGGGACGGACCCATGTGAAGGCAGGGTGGGACCGTGGCCCCAATTTATTTTCGAAACATTGGATGTCCTGCGCCCAGCCAAATTCCTCTCATGCTGAGGGGCGGACGCCACCCATGGAGAGGCTCGTCCTGCTCCGCTCCTCCGCCACCCGCCTCCGGTCAACTTCCCGCCCTTTTCCTCCAATCGCCTTCAACGACGACATCAGCTCCTCTGATGTAGTCCCATCGGGCCGTCGTTGCCCCTTACGCTCACCGTAAGAGGAACTTCTCTTTTGCTCCCCTCGATGTTTCTACTTCTTCGCCCAAGGAGGTGTCGAGAGGTGAGATTGGCATGAAATCTCTTCTTAAAATTCGATTTTGATCTGATTTTTGGGGTAGCATAGGTTTTGTTGATGGAGTTTATGTTGATGTTATCTGCATATCGTTGATTTCCTGCAAAACTGGAGTTTTGATGGATTTTTTTGTGCCCAAATCAAACTTTGATATTTACACTATAAATTATTTGAGGTTTGTCTAAGATTTTGATCTTGATCATATTTTTTGGTATTATTTTTTCAGAGTTTGTGCCAATGTTACGGTACTTAGATTTTGGTTGGCTAAACTGGATCCCAAAACCAACTCCATGAAATGTTAATATGTTTGGTCCCAACCTTTGAAAATTCCTGAATCCGTCACTGTCTTTTATATCAATAGGACAATTATAAATATTAAATTTTATTAATTTTTAATGTATAACTGTCTCTACTGTAGAGGTAACTCATCTTTATACCAATGGAGCTACGTCTAGATATTGGGTTTGCAAACTGGGCCTTGGAAAAATCCTCTTCAATAAAGATGTTTCTCTTGAATATTAAAATATAAAGAATATGAAGTTTAAGCGTAATGGGCCTACTAGCCATAATGGATGAAAGTGCTTTAAGCTTATTTTCTTAATTTTCATTTATTGTTTGTTCGTAAATTGATGAGTTGGCGCAATCATCCTTCTTAAAAAGATCACCACCACCACCTTCTAAGCATTTTTCCATTTAAACGCGCCGGGCAATAAAGCTTACCTCCAATAAAAAAACAGATAAAGTTTTACTCTCGGTTGACGACCTAACATAAAAACTAATAAAGTTTTACATTTGGTTGTCGATCGTAACGTTAACACGTGAATTCATAGTTCCAGAAAACCTAATGACAACTAATTCAATTTGGCATAAAAAATTTTACCAGAGATTTCTCTTTAAATATAACCACAACCATGTATGCATACTGTCCAAAAAGAGTCCGTACGCCTTCCTACAACAAAATACAAACAAAACATTGACAAAAAGAAGCCAAAAAAAAATTGAAAAAAAGAGGACGAGAAAGATACATGCATGCACGTCCATTAATCCATTTTTAATAGATTAATTGACAGAGAGAGCAGAGAGAGCACATAATATATTTATATATATCTTTTCATTAAATTTCTGAGCTTTCAGAACCTTGAAAATTAAAGATCATGGAGTTTGTGGCTTTTTTGGGCTTCCATTGTGGTGTAACGGGTCAGGACCCGATGGCACCCATCTCAAACCCGACCCGAACAGATCCTCTTTACCATCACCATTTGACGGCTTCAAGTTCAAACCCTTAAAATACTCCGTTGACACATCAGAAACCTACGAGCGGGCAATAAACTTTCATCAAGAATAATAAAAAATCAACAATCCACCAAATTAAAAAGAAACACAAATTTATTTGATGCAAACGTAGAGCAGTCTTTACCCTAACTATTTTAACATAAAATTGTCGTTAATTTGATTCCGGCCAGGATAACACATGGCAAACAATTTCTCATAATTTGAGTTATAATATTTGAAATAAGATAATATAATTAATAATTTTCAAATCACTGCTAAAAGTATTTAAAACTCTATAATTATCCAACTATAGTTTCTTTAATTAAGAATTTTCAAAATTGTCCATAATATTAACATGCGCATGCATGCATTGCACATGAAACACTAGTACGATGGTGACAAAATCAATTTAGACAAACTAACAAAATGGCTGCCTATAAAATAATTAACCAATATTGACATAGATATATGTTTAACACATGCTGCGTGGCCTACCTTTCCAACACCATACTTTGTTGAGCTCAAACAATCAATGCCGCCTTTGCAACCTACATATAACAGCAACAAAAAAGGTAAAACAACTACCAAATTGGAGAAGAGAGAGAGAGAGAGAGATTATAACCTAAACGAGCATCCACAGTGAAGCAAAAGGCCAATGCAGCAACAATTGCACACGAAATAACCAGAAGAAACCTGCCCATAATTTTTCACAACAAGTTGGAAGCCCTAAAAACATAAGCATCCCATTTATAGACATGCAGCACCTGAGAGCTCAGTTCAATTCTCTCTCTCTCTCTCTCTCTCTCTCTCTCGTGATGACCAATAATAATAATTAGAAGTAGATTTTCAGAATCGCGTACAGAGAAGAAGCCATGATTGCCTTCTCCTGCCGCAACTCTCTCTCTCTCTCCCCCTCTCAAAGTAAGAACTCTGAGTCATAATCTTTGATAAGCATTCGGATTATTTAATGCTTTATTATATCGTAATTAAATATCTTCACCGACAAATGTTCACCCGCAACGGACCTAGCTTCTTCTAAAATGGGGCATAATTGGGTGTAAATGGTGGGTGGTGTCATATAATATTATGTTATTGAATATTGTCCCCAGCAAGATCCGACCACTACATGCCGAGAAGTGACCTCCGTATCCAGCCGGATTTGAAGTACCCCCATGACGTCACCAAAGATCTTGCCACCACCAACAGTAGGATGGGAAAAAACTTATGGCCGTGGAGAAAATTTTTCTACAGGCATCAAATGAGCTTTGAGATTCGCACCAGAGGGAAATTGAGAATGCATTACACGAATCTCAAAACTCATTCAAATTTTTGGAAAAGACTTCTAAATTTCTTTACATACCTTTTAAGAAAAGTTTTTTTGAGTAGGATGATGCCCCATATTTAATCAATTAGCAGGGAAAAAGAGTGCGATTTTTATTATTTTATTATTTTGAAATTGCGGTTCCTCATTTTAAGAAACAAATATTATGCCTATCCCAAAGTTTTGGATCGGTTATAATTTTTTTTCCCTTTTCAGCACTAAGGATCGTCTTTGTTGCTTAAATTAACATCTAATTTCTCATTTATAACTGCCTTTATTATGAATATCTAAGTGATGGAGGTTGGAATCTCTCTCAGATGTTTTCCTCCGTCGATCTTGCAGCAAGCGTTCTTGAACGGTTGAGATTGAAATTGAAAATTGGACGTGTGGATCTCAATGGGTTCGTGTTGACGCCAAGCTACCTGCAGGGGAAGTCCCGGAATAGGTGACCACCGTAAGACCCTCCAACGGTCAAGTAAGTACCGAAGTATAAAGGCAGAGTAGCGGCGTATTGGAATTGATTTTGGCTTACCTGAATCGTCCGGAAGAGAGGGTTTATATAGCGGTCGCGTGGGGGCTATCCGGCGCGAGATTCCCGCCGTCCGTTACGTCCTTACGGTACGTTCATGTTGATGGCGGGACATGCCCATTAATAGCGAGATATGCTCGTTAACGAAGAAACGTACCAGCGTGGGATGCGGAACGTGGAGCGGCGGAAATCTCGTTCTGACGAGATACACGGAGCCGTTACGGAGGCGCTTGGGCTCCGTGCTCCTAGTTGGACAAGGAGGCCGAGGAATCTCAGCTCGGTGGGTAGCTCGGAGTCGAGCGAGGAGGCCAAGGATGCTCAGCTTTGTATTTGCTCGGAGTCGAGAGAGGAGGCCGAGGAGTCTCGGCTGCCTGAGCGTATATGGAGGGTACTCCGGGGAGGCTCTTCCGAAAGGTCGAAAACCACCTCGTCACGTGGGCCCGAGGAATACTCGTAATGTGTCGCACTAATTCCCCGTCGTAGCCCCCGGGGGTCCAGAAGGTATGCGCTGACGACACGTTATCTTCCACGTGTCGTAATCTGGGGTGTTCCCGTTCAAGAGCCTCATCATCAGCCCCCCGCTATCGCCCCGATCTATTTATGGGCCAGGGACGAGAGTGGTAAGCCCGGCATTTCATGACTTAGCCGAAGATTTCCCTGTGAGGGGTTACCCGACGACGACGGGACATTTGGTGGCAGCTCCTCTTGGGTCGCTGGATCCACATGGCGGCTTACAAAACGCCTCAGTTCCCTCGCGTATCTTTGGTGAGGTCAGCGGATCAGCAAAATGCTTGCGCATTTAAAGAGGGGGGCCGTTTCGTTCGCCCGCCGGTTGGATTACGTGCCATGTGTCCGCCGCTAGATGGTGGGACATGAGGAATCGTCACCGAATCCTACAGTGAGGAGAGTGTCTAATGGACGGTCGCGACATAGAGCCCTGACATCTGGTAGACGCGACGCTTCAATTTGGCGGGAACCGATTTGGGCCGTTGGATACCTCCTCGTGGAGTGTATAAATAGGAGAGATCTCTTATGGCCGACACTTGCCCTAATTGACTCACATTGCCTGAAGATTGTTCAACGCCCCTTTACTTAGGTCAGAACCTCAACCAAAATTTTCTTCGGCGAGTCCTTTCATGAATCAGGTTAGATGTCTTCTTCCAAAATATCTGTTGACGTGGTAGGGATCGAGTTGGGCGATGAGATTTCAGTTTCTGAAGCCAAGTCCAGTGGGTCTTCTTTCTCCTCGGCTTCCGATAGCCGAGAGAGTTCCTCTTCTTCATCTTCTGAGGGGGGTGTCGCCCTTGTCTCACGTTGTCGGGGGACGGCAAGGACCCCAAAGGCACGCATCGGGAACATCCGCGATGTGCCCTCGGTTTTGAACCGTCTGGATGAGCTTACTGACATCCGGGTTTGATTTTATATCTCCTCCGGCTATTCATTTCGTTTGGCTAGGGAGGGTGAACGGGCAGACTAGGTACAGGGTAAAGAGATTGCTCTATACCTGGAAGCATTCCGGACAGGGATGCATCTGCCCTTCTCTCCTAACGTTTGTGCTGTGCTTCATTGTTTCCACCTTGCCGCGGGCTAGCTAGTGTAAGTCCACGTTGCTCACCCCGGTTCTTACGGGGAGGTGGAAACGGTAAAAAACGATTTTTGACACGAAGCAACATGGACTAAAAAAGAGAGGATCTTTCCTAAACAAAAACCTAGCAAACAATATAAGGTTCTATCTACTATGCCATAGAGATTATACCTCACGATACCGGTCCTTCGGGTCTTCTCTCCGCTGTCCTGCTCGTCCATCTAAGCTCCGAGGATCGATCCGGATCTTGATCACCTCCGCGGCCTTCTTGAGTCGAAGACGATCCACCCGACCCGAGAGTTGTGCTCCGAGCTCCACCTCGAGCCGAGGCATCTAGGGCAACAAGATCGCTAGGCTTGATGTCTTAGGTTGTGTAGAAGAGGTAGATGGATGTGTTTGTCTATTTGGATTCTTTTTCTCTCAACACATGAGATCAAAGGAAATATCAAGAGGAGGAAGAAGAACTAGCAACCATGGAGCCTTTTCATTTCAGGAGAGAGAATGAGAAAAGAATAATGATCCAAGAAAATGAACCATGGTTGCAATAATACATAAACATCATCATTACTAATCCTTTCATGATAAAGTTGATGGCTACCATTGACTTGACCATTTTCATATAAAAAATAAAAAGAAAACCAAAGAATACTCTAGACCTCTCATGAAGGTCCAAGTCAACTTTGGTCAAATGGTCAACAAAGTCAAGTATGGTCAAATGGTCAAAGCAATTAGCCATAACATAATTATCGCTAAAAGGATTAATAAATAATGTTCCCGGCTCATAAAGGTTTTGACCGAACCAACTGCCAAAACCCTAATGAGTTCGCCTCATAATGGTTTTGACCGAATCAACTGTCAAAACCCTAATGAGACACCTCCTTCTTCTTCGCTCCTCACAACTGTGCATACACACCCGCATCCGCATTCCGTAGAATGCGAATGCACAGAAGACAAAACAAATCCATCCGTACAATACTAGAATCCGGCTTAACCCAAAGCCTACTAGTACTGCCTGCCCGAACAGCATACGCACACAAGTGCACGTAAGTGATCGTAGCCCTGCCGTAAAACCATACGGCCTCTACACCTTTCACTCAGTGCAGGGAAACTCTCTGTGTGGGACTCTAAAGACTCGACACTACGCTGGCAGTGGGTTTAACCACAGACCGCAAGCGGCACTAGCTGTATGTAACGGTCCCCAGGTAGATGTCGATAAGAAGGCCGATGAGGTAAACCCATCCGAACTCCTACTGATCTTGAATGTGACAATCTCTGTACAGTCCGGTCTGTTCGTCTAACAATATCGCATGGCGGGCCTAGGGGGTGGCGAACGTCAGTCCCCTAATAGCGGTACAAGTCGTGTCGGAGTGTAGCCCAGAACACCCTGAGATAACACTGGAAACCTACCAGTATATCTCGCTTGAACGACTATGTGTAATGGCTCTCCTAGACACAGCGCGATATCAACCCCCAATACTGGGAGAGACGAATCCTGTATAACCGTCACTGCCTCCAAGTACTTCGGGACTGCACCCAACTACTACCTGTTTGCACGACTCCTTTGAGCCGTGGTAGGGTAGTAATCAAAGAACATTGGGAACACACTCGAGGTGAAGTGACAGTGTCAAGTCAACGGACTAAGTTGTACTCATGTCACCTGGGAACTGATAACTGACGATAGGTATAATACCAACCAACAGTTCCCGACGAGTCTTGTCCAGTGTACTCGTAACCTAACGAGCACCCGCATACTATCTCCAGTACGACGTACTGATGGCTGTGGGACAGACCATCTCCCCTGCTGGGATGAGAAGCGCATACGCTAGTCTACTTCGGAGTATCGATGCCCTGTCTTGATAATCCTATGACTAGGGACTTGTATAAGGATGTGCTTATAGATTACCCAGCCCCTACAAGTGCGACTGCCATCACAACGCCGGTAATCAAGCAAAGATCCTAAGGGCTCCATTAATATGTATAAGCAATATGCTAAAAGAAACACATGCACATATTAAAGTAGAAACAAACCAAGCAGCATACTACCATTTTGAGCAAGATTGTCTATACAACTGTGAATATCCCAAGCTTCCATTAAGTAATATACAAACTAGTATGATACAGTTGGCCTCTAGGGCATATACACTAACAATCTCCCACTTGCACCAGGGCCATGTACTGGCGTATCGAAGACCTATCATCTCGATCAGCCGCTCGAACTGAGTCTGGGGAATGGCCTTCGTGAATGGATCTGTAGTGTTATCTTCTGAATTTACTCTCTTCACCTCGACCTCCCGGCGATCTACGATCTCCCTGATCAGGTGAAACCGCCTCAAAATGTGCCTGGACTTCTGATGGGACCTGGGTTCCTTCGCTAAAGCTATAGAGCCGTTGTTGTGATAATACAGCGGTATTGGATCAACAATGGTAGGAACCACCTGAAGTTCGATGAGGAACTTCTTCATGCAGACAGCTTCCTCTGCGGCATCGCAAGCAGCTATGTACTCCGCTTCCATAGTTGAGTCAGCAACGGTTTCCTGCTTGGAACTCTTCCAGCAAACCGCCCCTCCATTGAGGGTAAAGACATAGCCCGACATGGACTTGGAGTCATCCTTGTCACTCTGGAAGCTGGAGTCAGCAAAGGCCTCAATCTGGAGGTCTTTTCCGCCATACACCAAGAACATCTCCTTAGTCCTTCTCAGGTACTTGAGAATGTTCTTTACTGCTATCCAGTGTTTCTCCCCTGGGTCCGAATGATACCGGCTTACAACGCTCAATGCGTATGCTACATCTGGTCTGGTACACAACATCACATACATTATAGAGCCTACCGCATATGCGTAGGATATAGATGACATGCGAGCCCTTTCTAAATCAGTCTTGGGAGACATCTCTTTGGAGAGGGTGATTCCGTGACAAGCCGGTAAATTACCGTGCTTGGAATCTTCCATACTGAATTGTTTCAGTATGGTGTCGATGTACCTGGACTGCGAAAGTCCCAACATCCTCTTAGATCTATCACGATAGATCTGGATCCCCAGAATGTAGTTGGCATCGCCCAGGTCCTTCATGGAGAACCTCTGTGACAAGAATCCTTTGACTGACTGTAGCATAGGAATATCATTTCCTATTAGGAGAATGGCATCCACGTACAAGACGAGGAATACCACAGTTCTCCCTACAATCTTACTGTAAATGCATGGTTCATCTGGGTTTTTGATAAAGTCGAATTCTTTGACAGTATCATCAAAGCAGATGTTCTAACTCCGCGATACCTGCTTCAGTCCATAGATGGACTTGAGCAACTTGCACACTTTACCGCTGCTCCCACTCTGAATGAATCCCTCCGGCTGATCCATATAGACGCACTCTTCTAAATTTCCATTTAGGAAAGCCGTCTTTACGTCCATCTGCCAGATCTCATAATCGTGGAAGGCAGCAATGGCAAGAAGGATCCGAATGGATTTGAGCATAGCCACTGGAGAAAAGGTCTCGTCATAGTCCAAACCAGGTCTTTGACGAAAACCCTTTGCAACAAGTCTAGATTTATAGGTTTCAACCTACCCATCTATACCAATCTTCTTTCTGAAGATCCATTTGCAGCCTACGGGTTTTACCCTTTCTGGAGCAAAGTCCAAAGTCCAAACATTGTTGGTGTACATGGACTCCATCTCGGTCCGCATTGCATCCAGCCATTTTACCGAGTCACCGCTCTGAATGGCTTGCTGGAAGCTATTAGGCTCATCATAATTAATAGTGCAATCCTCTCTATCCCCGTCTATGAGAAAACCGTAGTATCTCTCGGGCGGATGAGACTGCCTACTACTCCTGCGGAGTGGCGCTGGGATGTCCGGTTCTCCTGAACCTTCTGGTTCTACCAAGGTTTCAGTAATAGCTTGTGGTTCTGGAATTTCTTCCAGTTCTATTGCGCTCCCACTTATCTAATTTTCTAAAAATTCAGTTTCCAAGAAGTGGGAATGCTAAGAAACAAAAACCTTTTGTTCCTCTGCGGAATAGAAAAAATACCCCCTGGAGTACTTTGGGTATCCCACAAACTTATACAGTACTGAGCATGCCTCGAGCTTGTCCGCATGCTGCTTCTTTACAAAAGCTGGACATCCCCATGTCTTAAGATACTTAAGACAGGGTTTCTTCCCACTCCACATCTGATATGGGGTGGTAGGCACAGTCTTGGTTGGAGCCTTGTTCAAGAGATATGCAGCTGTTTCTAGTGCATAACCCCAGAAAGATCGCGGTAACTCAGCCTTACTTATCATGGAACGAACCATATCCAATAGAGTTCGATTCCGCCTTTCCGATACACCGTTGTGCTGTAGTGTGTATGGAGGAGTAAGCTGAGAGAGAATTCCATTCTCTTTTAAGTAGTCCAGAAACTCGGCACTCAAGTATTCACCACCTCGATCAGATCTCAGTGTCTTGATACTTTTTCCTGTTTGTTTTTCAACTTCATTCTTGTATTCCCGAAATTTCTCAAAGGCCTCGGATTTATGCTTCATTAGGAAGACATGTCCATACCTAGAGAAATCATCTGTGAAAGTAATGAAGTATGAATAACCACTTCGCGCATGTGTAGACATTGGACCACACACGTCACTGTGTATGAGTCCCAAGAGCTCGCTCGCTCTTACTCCGTGTCCAGTGAACGGAGTCTTTGTCATCTTTCCCATGAGACAAGATTCACAAGTGGCATAAGACTGGTACTCGAACGGATTCAAGTATCCCTCTTTATGTAACTTTGTCAATCGTGTCTCATTAATGTGACCCAGTCTACAATACCATAAGAAAGCCTGATTTAATTCCGGAGACTTTCTTTTAAGTGTGTTCTGGACACTGAAAATCTGAGCTTGATTCAATACGTATATCCTGTTTTCTAATGTACCTGACCCAATCAGAACTTGATTTAGGTGGATGTGGACCGCATCGCTTAGAAAAGTAAAATCATATCCTTCCTTAGAAAGTAAGGATACAAATATGATATTACAAGTCACACCTGGTACATACAAACAGTTACGCAGAATCAATATCTGCCCAGTTGTCAGTCCAAGATGATATTCCCCTACGGATTCAGCGTTCATGCTCATTCCGTTAGCAACCCTGAGAGTCATATCACCTATCCTGGTAACCCTACGGTTTCTCAGAGCCTGTAACGAATTACAGATGTGAGATCCTGATCTGGTATCCAATACCCAGGAAGTAGGGTTAACTGACATACAGTTCTCTACTACAAACACACCCGAAGCCGAAGCCACAACATGCTTCGAATCCTGGCTACTGGCTTTACTAGCCCTGCAATCCTTCTGCCAATGTTCATTTCCGTAACAATAGGAACGTCCCTCTTTTATTATATTCAGTCCCGAAACTTTTGCCCTTCTCTTTCCTTCTACTTTCCTGGTTTCCTTCAGGGTAGAAGGTAGAGACTGTAGAATCAAGTCGGCATCTGACCCGTTCTTCAACATGGTCTTCAGGTCCGTGAGCTTAAAATAGCTGGTCTCTGTAAGGACGTTGCCCCCTACAGATGATCCGATAGCCAACCTCGCTGGAAGCAATTCGTTCGAGGTCTCATATCTTGCGATACGAGATTGCATTCCATATAAATCTTTGTTATGGAGGAAGATAGAAACTAAGTCCATCTTCTCGTGCTGCCTCTGGTATGCACCATCAACTGAGGTTAACACGATGCACTTTTCTTTCGCACAGTCTTTTTCCGATGTCTTACGGATATCAATATTCGTGACAGGGGAAATTGGTTCTGAGAAGGCAGGGGTTGGATTAGTTAAGAGGTTTCCCAGCTTGTCATGGGCAATGGACATCTGGATAGACTTTTTCCAGTCATAACAGTCAGATTCAGTCATTTTATTATCTAGATATAACCTATGTCTAGTCACTGGGTCGCTGCAATTAAGAGAGAGAGAAGAAAACACTTAGCATGATGCTCTTGCAAGTTTAGATTGGTTTTTAGTTTATCTAAACAGGATGGCTCCCACTGTCTCTCGAATCCCTCATCAAACCATAAAGGAAGAATTAGTCGGGATCAATCTCACCGTACAATACTTGCTTAACCGTTCAGCCAGGCCAGTGTCGGTACTTCGAGGGAGGTTTTCCAACGCTTTCGCGAAGTTCCTTAATTAAGTAACCTCTTTTCCCTATGGGCGTAACCCCACTAACACCTTTCTAGACACCTACTTGGTTTATAGCATTGATCGTTAAGTGAGAAAGTTCCCGAGGAGTAGCATATACTCACAGTAGGATCGGGATCCAAATATCATCGTATGATAAAACTGAAGGAATCCTACCAGAATCATCACACTCCAAATGGTATGCAGCACTAGTAAGTTTCAGTTTCTTTAGAAACTCCCGATGTGGATTTTTGCCCCATGCTCTTATGACCTTGACGAAGGTCAACAAATCATAAGTCACATGTCAAGTTCTACCCGTCATTGTCCAGGTTTTGAACCCACCCGTATATACCCTTGACGAAGGTCAACAAGGCAATACGACTGTCCCAAACCAACGCATCTATCTATGCTACATATGAACACCCAACAGCTACCAATCACTATGTCTTGACGAAGGTCAAAAAACATAGCTTGAATACTATTGAATATTTATACGAAATGACGGAGGGCTACGAAAGGTTTTGGCGAAACCGTGAACGTAATGAACTTGATATAATCGAAGGAACCTTGATAGCTTTTAAAAGGAGTGGTTTAAGCTCCGCGTTTAAAAGTTGTTTTTGAAAAGAAACCGAGTGGTTTTGAAATTGTTCCAACGACTTTACTTTGGTTTATTTTCTTGCATTAATTTTAATGCGTCCCATCTTTTAATCCTACCATTGCAGAAAACAACGAAAATATGACGTATGCTTATGCCATCCGCATTCGCCACGGGGTCCCGTCATCACCCGTTAGGTTACTTAACTAACGACAGAGCGGGGGCTGGACTAGCGCGGATGCAAAACATAAGCAACGCCTAAATAAATATCATATATTCGTTAGATGCAATTATAGCCATTCCAGATCACAGATGAACATTTTGGATATACTAGGATTTCGCGTTTCGTTCGAGTCTGCAACGAAAGACGGATTGCACGGTCGCGATGAATAGCCAAACCCCACCCTAGACCCCTACGGGTGCGGCAAACTACCCACCAAGTACCCGAAGTGAAGCAACCTCCCTCAACAACGTGAGTAGGCCACTCGGCACTTTGAGATACCCGGTAGTTTGTGCACCCCACCTTGGATCTATCTTAGGAGCAAAAACAGTAAAAAGAAATAATATACAATGGCGGCTACAATCTCATCCCGGATGTGCGGCCATAAAATAATATTACATCAATTACAAATTTTACATTGAATGAAAGGAAAAACAAACTCTCATCTCACATCCCCGGCTATTCATTCGCGACAATCCAATGAGTTCATATACACAAACCATCAACACTATAGATTACAGATATGTATAACTCCCACTAATCGACGTATAGCGATTAGCAGACATTCAATACATATATCACATCACAGATATAATCCATTAGCCAAAGTGTATGGAATTTCGATCAAAATACGGATTTGTAACCACCCCAAACACAAATTTGTTTTCTGGAATTTCTAGGCAGAAACAAAATATACTAAAAATCCCAAAACATCCAAATAAGAACACTGCACCAAAAATGGTCCACGGCCGAGTCAACTCGGCCGCGGATCCGCGGCAAGAAGCATGTTCTTGCCGCGGTTCCGCGGCGCTTTGACCGAGTCACGGGATCGTTTTTGGTGGGTGTTTTTAGAAAAGCTTGAGGCGATTTTTCATGTATGTTAAATAATTTTTGGAGCTGTTTTGAAAATCAGCAGAAAGTTGATTTTTCCGGACTTGTTTTGCGAATTTTTTCCGATCGAAATTCTAAATACTTTGCTAACATGCTAGTTTATGTTTAGCTAGGCTCTGATACCACTGTAAGTCCACGTTGCTCACCCCGGTTCTTACGGAGAGGCGGAAACGGTAAAAAATGATTTTTGACATGAAGCAACATGGACTAAAAAAGAGAGGATCTTTGCTAAACAAAAACCTAGCAAACAATATGAGGTTCTATCTACTATGCCATAGAGATTATACCTCACGATACCGGTCCTTCGGGTCTTCTCTCCGCTGTCCTGCTCGTCCATCTAAGCTCCGAGGATCGATCCGGATCTTGATCACCTCCGCGGCCTTCTTGAGTCGAAGACGATCCACCCGAGAGTTGTGCTCCGAGCTCCACCTCAGGCCGAGGCAACTAGGGCAACAAGATCGCTAGGCTTGATGTCCTAGGTTGTGTAGAAGAGGTATATGGATGTGTTTGTCTATTTGGATCCTTTTTCTCTCAATACATGAGATCAAAGGAAATATCAAGAAGAGGAAGAAGAACTAGCAACCATGGAGCTTTTTCATTTCAAGAGAGAGAATGAGAAAAGAATAATGAACCAAGAAAATGAACCATGGTTGAAATAATACATAAACATCATCATTACTAATCCTTTCATGATAAAGTTGATGGCTACCCTTGACTTGACCATTTTCATATCAAAAATAAAAAGAAAACCAAAGAATACTCTAGACCTCTCATGAAGATCCAAGTCAATTTTGGTCAAACGGCCAACAAAGTCAAGTATGGTCAAATGGTCAAAGCAATTAGCCATAACATAATTATCACTAAAAGGATTAGTAAATAATGTCCCCGGCTCATAAAGGTTTTGACCGAACCAACTGCCAAAACCCTAATGAGTCCGCCTCATAATGGTTTTGACCGAATCAACTGTCAAAACCCTAATGAGGCACCTCCTTCTTCTTCGCTCCTCACAACTGTGCATACACACATGCATCCGCATTCCGTAGAATGCGAATGCACAGAAGACAAAACAAATCCATCCGTACAATACTAGGATCCGGCTTAAACCAAAGCCCACTAGTATTGCCTTCCCGAACAGCATACGCACACAAGTGCACGTAAGTGATCGTAGCCCTGCCATAAAACCATACGGCCTCTACACCTTTCACTCAGTGCAGGGAAACTCTCTGTGTGGGACTCTAAAGACTCGACACTACGCTGGCAGTGGGTTTAACCACAGACCGCAAGCGGCACTAGCGTACGTAACGGTCCCCAGGTAGATGTCGATAAGAAGCCGATGAGGTAAATCTATCCGAACTCCTACTGAGCCTGAATGTGACAATCTCTGTACAGTCTGGTCTGTTCGTCTAAGAATATCGCATGGCGGTCCTAGGGGGTGGTGAACGTCAGTCCCCTAATAGCGGTACAAGTCGTGTCGGAGTGTAGCCCAGAACACCCTGAGATAACACTGGAAACCTACCAGTATATCTCGCTTGCCCTGGCCAGGGACGACTATGTGTAATGGCTCTCCTAGACACAGCGCGATATCAACCCCCCAATACCGGGAGAGACGAATCCTGTCTAACCGTCACTGCCTCCAAGTGCTTCGGGACTGCACCCAACTACTACCTGTTTGCACGACTCCTTTGAGTTGTGGTAGGGTAGTAATCAAAGAACAGTGGGAACACACTCGAGGCGAAGTGACAGTGTCAAGTCAACGGACTAAGTTGTACTCATGTCACCTGGGAACTGATAACTGACGATAGGTATAATACCAACCAACAGTTCCCGACGAGTCCTGTCCAGTGTACTCATAACCTAACGAGCACCCGCATACTATCTCCAGTACGACGTACTGATGGCTGTGGGACAGACCATCTCCCCTGCTGGGATGAGAAGCGCATACGCTAGTCTACTCCGGAGTATCGATACCCTGTCTCGATAATCCTACGACTAGGGACCTGTATAAGGATGCGCTTATAGATTACCCAGCCCCCACAAGTGCGACTGCCATCACAACGCTGGTAATCAAGCAAAGATCCTAAGAGCTCCACTAATATGTATAAACAATATGCTAAAAGAAACACATGCACATATTAAAGTAGAAACAAACCAAGTAGCATACTACCATTTTGAGCAAGTTTGTCTATACAACTGTGAATATCCCAAGCTTCCATTAAGTAATATACAAACTAGTATGATACAGTAATGGCCTCTAGGGCATATACACTAACAGCTAGCGCCGAATTCGTGGAGAATCCTCCTCGGATTTCTGGTCCAGCTGAAAATTAATCGGATCCCCTTTGATTTAAGCATCATTTTTTCCTTCCTTTGTTATAAAAATCACCCCGGCTCCAGTAAGGAAAAATCGAGCTGGGTGTATCTTTTGTTTAAAAAACATAAGGGTAGGATGGCCGAGTCGGGGTAGTGGTTGTCCCTTCCTCCATCCACGAATGGAAGGAAAAATTCGTCTTCTTCGGGCCACCGGAAGGTAAGGATTGGCCGGTGCCCATCTAGTGGCACAGGGCAGGCCGATTGTCCCAAGGTTAGGAAGTCGAACACCCTGAGGCAAGGATGGTGTCGCAGTAGGAACCGATTGTCACGACCCGAAATTGGCACGTGACGGCCCTAATACTACGCAACGTCTACAGGCGTAACGCGGTAAAAGAAATCCAAAACCCAGAAATCTAAACCATTAAAAGACAAGAAAAGATAAGAAATATTGTTTAAAAGTCTTTGAAATCACAACCCAAATTCTTTAAAAGTCCAACTTTATTTCCTTTAAAATTTTGGCAGCACCTCCTTTGTAAAAGCTAGCCCCAAAAATGGGTAAAACATAAATATAAAGTAAAGCATCCCCAAACGGGTGCAAATATACGCCCAAAGGCGGAAAACAACCACCATAACAAATATACAACGCCGTAGCGAAGAAATAAAAGACGGTAGAAAGGAAACTGTATAAAAGACAACAAGTCACAAATAATATACAATATCGTCCTCACCAAGTCTCTAAGTCAACAAGAAAATATAGTAGATGGAGAGTACAAGGATACAACGAATATACAATACAACAAACGAATAACCACAAAACCCACCTAAGCAAACTGCACACTGTGCGCTGATGCGATATCCGTAGCAAAAGACGATAGAAGAATAGCCTGCCTCGACTACTCTGGGGAACACCCTGAAAAAAAAATGTGGCACAACGGGGGTGAGTTGCCAACTCGTGAATAGTAAATAACATATGCAGGTAATCGCAAGTATGCACATACAGTGTGAATCTAACATGTGCAATTAATAGCAATAAAAAGTCATATGAATGCAATAATCATGAAAGGTACACTAGCAGGTACAACTAATACATGAAGCAATGCACATAAATAAAGGTATGTAAATGCAACAGTCATGAAAGGTACTCTAACAGGTACTACTAATACATGAAGCGGTGCATAAACAATAAATGTAAAGTATGGAATGAAATATGTCATTTCCACGGAATCCTGACATCGTGGTAGGATCACAATCCATCAAGACAAATCCAAATACCAAATCCTCAAATCAGCCCCCAAATTGGCTCTCATATCATATAAGTCTCATAAATCCTGAATGTACAATATCGAATAAATCTCATATATCCAGAATGTACAAATCAGCATCCTCATATATATATCATGTATCCAATATCAAATGAATCACTTATATCCTAAATCCAATGTCAAGTAAAAATTCTAACACCCTAAATATATTTCTAACACCCTAAATATATTTGCATGAATTAATATGATGATGTATATAAAATAGTGTCAATACACATATATTAGCGTCTCATTCCACTAATATTGGTGTAAGGGCATATATAACAGCGGTCTAATCCCCTGTTATATATACAAAAGAGTAAAAAGAAATATCATGAAACCAATGTGTCAAGCATCGACATAGAAATGCTGATCTATCAGGTGCTGTCACCAAGACTGGCACACTGATAGGTACGTATCATACGCTATACCGAAAGCTCGAGTGCCTAGCTCTGACTTTCGCCTTTCGACGTATCTATACGTACATGACTCCCGTCGGTATCCACATGATAACCGCCGAGTCATCGGTAATGTCACCAGTAGGTACTTGCCCACCTTCCAGGCTCAATCGGCATGGACCAACGATCATTCTTGCCGAAGGGAACCGTACCGGGCCCCACCATGTACCCTCATACGGCACCCACTCCTCGTATGGAGTATATAATCAGAACCGATAAATCTCATGGTGGATGCTGAAATATCATATCAAGGGAAACCGGGTTTTTCAAATAATGCATAATTTCATGAACTCCCATGGTCCCCAAATCCAGAAAACATAATGAAAAATCCATATCACAATGCGAAAATCCATGAATATAATATATGTAACATAAAACTGAAATGTAAGCATATAAGGAAAAGCCGCTAATTAACTGCAACAAGTTAATATAAAAATTATGCGGTTTCTATTTTCTCCAATTCTAAATAATATCAAGTAAAGGTAAACATGTAGCTATAACCAGATGTATGTGAAAACATAAAGGTATAGCAAGATATATGTATCTACCTATGAGTAATGATATAGTATATCCCCTGGGTATAAGTGAAAAATGTGTGCAAGGTATACCTGTAGCTATGACATAAAGTGTGTATGTACCTATTACTAATGGTACGATACTCTATAAGTATACAGGTATCTAACACGTAAGTATGTGAAGGCATATGTGTAAGCATGTGGATATACATGTATGCTAAATGCCATATGCGATAAGAAATATGAATCATTGTCTCAATGTTCCTAACCAACAATAGCATTTCTATATGTGGGTTGTGCGTGGCATGGAAATTATTGACGGTGTGTGTAGCATACAATCAGTGCTCGTGCAACATGAATCGTCAATAATATATGCAGTGTCCTAAGGATACTAGTCCAAGCACAACAATAACTAAGCAGTAGGGTAAATGCGCAAATCCTAAATCTGACATAGAATATGCGACAAAAGTAACATCTCTAGCCCAGACGCATAACGCCATGCGGGCGATTCCCCTGTAGATGTTAAATCTACTCACCAACGCTCATGGCTAAGTGAAGCCTACCACCTGTTTTCCCTTGTCGTAGCATCCGAAATCCCCGCTTGCAAACCTAAAATTTCACAAACACGTCACATACGCAAATATCCTACATCGACGAAAAGACATCGAAATACAATAATAACGCCCTGAAAATTGTACTGCGCACGTAGCGCATCTATCGCGCACGACATCGACCAAAAACCCTAACTGGGGTCGCTAAACTACAAAATACCAAGTCTAGACCCCGATCGTCCCGATCGCGTAATACAACACAAAAAATTACGAGGAATAAAATAGATATAACATCGCAACGACCAATCGAACCCACGTTGGAAAAACCCCGAAACCTAGTAAGCATCTTATCGCAATATCTCGCACTAGTTTCAAGCTAACGCATATCTAGCGATTACAAACACCTTATAATAGCTTAACTAAGCTATCTAAACCATTTCTAAATTTTTAACACTTGCTAATTAAATTTTAGCAAAAACCTAGTAAGCAAAATTGCATAATTAAACAAAGTATTCATTAGCAATAATTATCATTGTCACGCCCCGCTTCCCAAAATACGGAATACGAGGGGTAGACAAGGCCAGCCATGCTCCTACGGTCCAGGAAATGTCCTGTCGTAGTCACACTTCGGCTTCTAGTTTATCATGGTAAACAGTATATAATGCGCAGGTAATGAGAAATGCAGTAACTGAAGTAAACAATGTAAAGTCTGACCTGAAGTGGAACAAATGAAGGCAACACGGGAGGGCAAGTAAAGAAGTCTGTGATGCACGGTCCAGGCTAAATCGTCTCCTCACACTGAGCATGCATACTCAGGTCGTCAGAGCGACACAATAGCAATATAATGTATATAATCAAGTAACAGTTCTAACAGTGGTAATAGATATGAATAACAGTAAATCAATGACAGCATGAATATGAATGAGCAGAGATCAATGCAGCGGAAAATTTTAGCAGTATAACAATATGTCACGAATGTCAAGACAGTATAGAATGAATGTAAATGACAGTAACCCTATCAGTCTCTAAGTCTCACTGTACAGGTCAATAAGCCTATCGTCAGTCCAAGTGTGAGAGTCAACCACTCGCGAGTGTCCTCCACCCAAGGGTAGAACCTAAGGGCAAGGGACCACGGGCCCAACATGTAACGAATGTATCACGGTGATATAGCACATACCCTGTAAATCTCCATATAACTCCCTAAATATATAAGCCGGCATGGGACTCCCGAGGTTCTGTTGAATTCACACTTGAACTACCCCACACCCCGTGGTCTACATCAAACGCTAACCATCACCCTAAATACTAATCGATCCGTGACAAGTCTGCGCGAGAACTGGAGGCAGGACCTCCATCAAGCACGTCCCGACTAATACCTAAGATAAATGGCAGTGTCGGATGCCTTATCTGTGACACCCGTGCAAGCGCTTCCATAAGTGTCCCATACCACTTATAGTCACACGTACACGCATCCCACAGACGTCGACAATGCAATAGAATAAAAGGGACACTGATTGTGCACAAGTACGTATCACTTTCACTTAATCACGAATACACGAACACTGACGTACTTGCCACAATCAACACTAAAATCTAACACTGGGTAATTGCACGACATCACTGGATAATCACTACAATGATATAAATATGATATGATGCATGAACAGTATAAGAAGCACAACTAAGGTATCATAAAAACAACAGTCTATCACTTGCACGATTTATCATGAAACATGTGTATATAATTTAGCGAAATGATAAACAGGTAGTAATTAATATGTTCAGTTAGCTATCCATCTAATTTGGTTTCGAGCCAAACGGGTTCCAGAATCAAAAGTTATAACCATTTCATTTTAAGCGCTCGCGGCTGGAAATCCAATTTCAGAATCGGGAATCCATTTCGCAACGCATTTTAACCCCAGTTGGGATCATAATTTAGCGATGCTACAGTTGAAAGAATTCTAGGGTTTTCAGTAAAGTTTTCAACGCAACAGACCGATCGTCAATCACATCTGTATGTTAGGAGTTACAATCTGTTTAATATTAACATGTCAAATCTGATTCTGCTGGGACTGTTATGTATCCCGATCTTTTAAATTACAGATTAAATAGTATATGATAACGAAACAGTATGAAATCAATTGTGTTGTCTAGCTAACAGGTTTATCTACAATAAACAGCAGAGTTCCGCAACCTAAGTGTTAAGGAAATCCTGTAGTACCCATTACGGAACAGAACCCAATAACTGGAGTCGCTCTGGACTGCAGTCCAGAGTCGCTCTCCGATCGAATTATCATCATGGTTTTAGTACAGGAATGTCTGGAAAATAGCATAAGGTTGAAGTTCGTCGAGTTAGCTTCGATTTGAGCCCTCGAACGCACCATTCTAATATGTATATGATTTATGGTGGATTTAACGATTTTCAGGTACAGTAGAAATTCAGTTTTACGGTTAAACTTGGGGTAGTCCTTTTAATCTTTAACGATCAAATTTTTCAACGAAACTTGCACAAGGTACTCAGCATAGCAAGGGCCAATGAGAGCACTCCAGTTCCGTCAATTCAGACAAATAATTTCATAGGGATCATACATCAAACAGTTGCATAGGGTAATATATCGAATATGTTTAGTATGAAATTTATACGATTATAGTTGTAACAAATACTAAATAGCATGTAGCAAGTATAAAACTTGCCTGGAAGAAGTCTCGGGGTTGCAAGGCAGCAACGTCGTCACGAACGCGTGATATACGCCGCGGAACCGATTCGCGCGAGCTTGGGTCGAGATGCGGATCTCGCGTCGGAGTTGTTCGGAGCCGTTGCGCGGTTACTGGAGATTGAGGGTTGCTTGATGATTCTTTGCGAGTGTACTGGGGTCGACGACGGTCGACAGTGTCGCTCCGGTAATGGCCGCAGTGGGTGTTTGTAAAGTAAATGGTTTTGTATGGTTTTTTTTTGAGAGAGAGAGTTAGGGAAAGAGAGTGAGCATAGGGGATTGAGAGAGAGAGTGAGTATGCAGAGAAAGAGAAAGAGAGCTGAGAGTGAAGGGAGAGACAGTGAGTGAGATGAGATGCAGAGAGAGAGAGAGGTTTGAGAAAAGAGAACAGAGGGGAGATGAGATGCAGTGAGAGAGAGACAGTGAGGAATGAGCGAGAGAGAGAAAATTGAGAGGGGGAGAGAGAGTGCTAGGACTGAGAGAGGGGGAGAGAGAGTTTGATGGCGACGATGATGCGGGGCGTCGACGACGAGACGAGGAGCTCGCCGGCGTCGTGGCAGGGGGCTCGGTGTACGGGTGCATGGGTGCAGGGGAGTGAGTGCAGGTGAGGGCGCTCGGGGCAGTGGAGGAGGAGGGGAGGAGGAGTGAGCGAGGTCGACGGTGTTGTTGTCGTGGGTCGCGAGGGATGCAGAGGGTGAGATGGCTGCCGTCGTCGTCGAAGATGGTTGCAGCGGGAGTGGTTTGAGAGCGAAGGAGGGAGAAGGGAATGTGGGAAGTGAGGGAAAGGATGGGGAGACGAGGGGTGAGCAACGCGGTTGTAACGCTCGTCGCGCGTGATGAGCGGCGACGTGGGCGCGGGCGGAGGAGGCGGCGCGAGAAGCGGATCGCGCGCGTGAACAGTGGATGCTACCGTTGGGATTTTAAGAAGAGGAACAGTGAGGGGTTGGGTGAGCGGGGATTTGGACACGGGCTTGGGTTAAGGGAGTGGGCTGACTACAAAAACAAAAGATTTTCCTTTAGAAATTTGTGTGGGCTGTGATAATAGATTGGGCCGGAGGGTTTTATGTTTAACAAGGGATTTAATTAAAATTCGAGTGGGCTGAAAAAGTAATGGGCTGAGGGAAAAATAAAGAAAGGAGATTGGGAAAAAGGAAACGGGCCGCAGAATTTAAATAGAATAATGGAAAGAGACTAGGCTGAGGTCTGGGCCGCCATAAAATATATATAACAAACTGAAACAAAATGAGAGGGGCTGGGCCAGCACAAAAATTTTGAATGATTAAGTTTTGGGGAGAAAAGTGTGGGCTCGGGCTGAAGGGGGAAAAATAATAGAAATAATGGGGATAAAAATATAGGGTTAATGAATTTTAGAGTTTGGGCTGGTGCAGAGGAAGAACGGGCCGGAAGAGAAGAAAAGGAATTTACAAGGATGTGCTTGGGTTTTGGTTAGGATAAATAATTAGAGCTAGGGTTTGGGCAGGGCTGACTTTTGGCGGGAAAAAAATACATACTATTGGTTTTGGTGTTGAATTTCAAAAAGGGAAAACGGCTTAGGCCGGAGGGAAAATGAAAGATAAGATCTGGGTTTAATAGGATTTTGAAACCAATTAAATATTTATAAATAAAAATTTTTATAGGTAAAAAGAAAATACGGTTATAGTCGTACAAAAAGGTGCTGGGTATTACAATCATTTTCTACTAGGTCAAGCTTTTCCTAATAACAAATTAACACTTCACTAAAACATTAAACACATAAATCAAGTTTTACCCTAACTAGATTATCATAAAAATCAAGTCTTGAATTTCAAACATGAAATTAAAAGCTTAAATAAACAATTAATATGCTAATTAGAAATTTAGAAACAACAAAAAGGATTAGGGTTAGGGTTTTATACCTCCACAAAAGATCAAAACCAAGAAACCAAACTCATCATATTTTCCTCCAAAATGATGTTTTGAATGAAGATCCAATCTAGCTTTGATTTCAAGAATGAAGGAAAATGAATATATTTGAGTTTCTATGAATTAATTTGGATTTTTCATGATTTATTTGATGCAAAATGAGTTGAAAATGGGTGGAAATGATGGAGGGCAGCAAGGGGAAGGGAAGGGCCGGCCAAGGGAAGTGAGGGGGTATTTTTGTGAATTTTTTGTGAAGAAATTGCTAGGAAACAGAGTAATAAATGCTAATAAATGCTATATGCCACCATTACACATTTTCTTTTCTTTTTAAAAACAAATCCTTTTGCACTCCAAAAATATCTAGATATTTAAAAAGAAGTTTCTAAAATTTTCTAGTGACAAAAATTAATTTATTCTCAAGAGAAAAAATTTCCCGATTTACGTGCACAAAATACTGCTTAAAATAATATTTTATTTGGGAAAAATTCTATCTGAACCAAAACCTCCCATATACCCCCAAAGTTCGCGCACAAGCTTTATTTTAGCTAAAATAGGTGCCGGTAAGTTTCTACGGAAGTTTGATCGAAATCGGGTTAAAACGGAAAATACCGACTATTTTGCCCTAAAACGGAAAAATTCGCAAAACGATTTCTGAAACGTTAGACCGCTCCAGCGGCCTGATGTCCTGCATTCCGAGTAGGCTCTGAGCTAGGCTGAGCTTAATCCCGCGTGCTTTATGGGTAAGTCAGGGCCTTCGTCGATCTATTTAGACTTTGCTTGCTAAAATTTCGTTGTCGATCTTTTTCTCTATGTGTTCCTGGTAGAGCCCATGGATCGTCAGAAAATTATGGCTACCATGGCCGCTAAGGCCCAGAGAAGGAAGAGTGGTGGTTCCAGCTCAGCCCGGCCATCTCCAAGTACGGCTACTCGGCAAGCTCCTCCTGCCAAGGCTCCTGCAGCGCCCTCAGTTCAAGAGGAGCATCGTGGGGGAGGTCACAAGCATGCGCGGGATGCGATGCCCTGAGCTAGGATGGAGGCGCCGCCTGCACCTGAATCCCCCTCAAGAGGAAAAAGAGGGTGGTTTCTCGGCCGCCCTCGACCGGGATTCAGGTGCAGGAGGGTAAGTTCTGCATTGAGGTGCCCTCGGGGCTCTCCGTGGCTGACAGTCTACTGGCGGACATGGAGAAGGCGGCGGGGGCCAAGATTCCCCGAGGCACGATGAAGGCCCAGTTGGTCGCGATAGCTCAGGAGGTTGTTCAGGTCGGTAACCTTTTTTTAGAATTTCTCAAGTGTTTTTTGCTCGGTCTTCAGCTTTTTAACATGGTTCATATTTTCCTCAGGTACTCCAGCACTGCGCCCTCCTTGCTGCCATGGAATCCGAGGAGGTGGCCCTGGCGATGAAGAAGGCGGGCGAATCTTCCTCGCGAGAGGAGGAGCTCCTTGGCCGGCTGCAGCAAGCTGAAAAGAAGGCGGCCCTCCTCGACTCTAGGTTATTCGCGGAGGGTCTGACGGTCGCCAAGTTGAAAGAGTCTTATTGGCTCCTAACTGAATCCAACCAAGCTATCCAGGCCTAGATGGGGGAGGTCAATGGGCTCTACGATGCCATGAAGAGGCAGAAGGACTCGTTCAAGCGGGATTCCCAGGCATCCTGCGAGGCGGCGAAGCTCGCGGAAGGGAGAGCGAAAAGGGCCATGGAGGAGTATAAGACCTCCGACTAGTTCTACTTCGACCTTGCCGATTCTGCTGTAGTCGGGTGGTACAATGCCCTCGACGCCGTTAAGGAGGCTGTGTCCGGGTTCGACGATCTGGAACTTCGCGCCCGGTATCCCCTGACCGAGGAAGTGCCACAGGGTAAAGGTGATGAACCAGCTGGATAGCAGGTAGCGGCGGATATGGACGCCGAGCCGGAGGTCGCCATTTTAGCCCTCGATGGAAGCGCCGAGGTAGGGGTGGACCGGCCGAGCAGGTGGCCTGAGTTATCCCTCTTTTTTCTTTTTGTAGTTATCAAATCTGTACGCCTCCGGGCATTTTTGTAAGGCTGGGGAGCCCAAAATACCTTGTACATAATTTTGAATGTAAATAAAGTAATTTTAGCTCGTAAGTATTTTTGTCTTTGAGACGCTTTTTCTCCCGCAAGCCTTTGTACCTCGCAAGTGTTTTATCTTGCGAGTGTTTTTAGCTCTGAAGCCTTTTTCTCCCGCAAGCCATTCTACCTCGTAAGTGTTTTATTTTGCAAGTGTTTTTATCTCTGAAGCATTTTTCTCCCGCAAGCCTTTCTACCTCGCAAGTGTTTTATTTTGCAAGTGTTTTTAGCTTTCTTTCGGAGTGCTACTATTTTCGCAAGCGTTCGGTGAGAGCTACATGAAAGCTAAGCCAAGCATAGGCAGACCGGTGTCCATCCTTTCCCCGGAGTCGAGGCGACGATCGTGTATCAAGTATGAATTGAGCGATAGCAAAGGGTAGGTAGACCGGCGTCCATCCTTTCCCCAGAGGTGAGGCGGTGATCGTGTATTGAGTATGAATCGAGCGATAGCCAAAGGTAGGCAGACCGGTGCCCCCTATATTTAGGTTTTGATCGGGATGAACAGGGAACTAATCGGCCACCTCTTGACGAAGGCCTTGGATCCACGAATTGACTGGACAGGAAGCTGCCCTTAGCGAATGAGTCGAGCAGGAAGATACCCGGCTGCCTCTTGTCGAGGGCTTTGGATCCGCGGATTGACTGGGCAAGAAGCTGCCCTCTGCGGATGAGCCGAGCAGAAAGCTACTCGGTTGCTTCTTGTCGAGGGCTTTGGATCCGTGGATTGACTGGGCAGGAAGCTTCCCTCAGCGGATGAGCCGAGCAGGAAGCTACTCGGTTGCCACTTGTCGAGGGCTTTAAATCCACAGATTGACTGGGCAGGAAGTTGCCCTCAGCGGATGAGCCAAGCAGGAAGCTACCCAGCTGCCTTTTTTCGAGGACTTTGGATCTGTAGATTGACTAGGAGGGAAACTGCCCTCAGTGGATGAGCCGAGCAGGAAGCTACTCGGTTACCTCTTGTCGAGGGTTTTGGATCCGCAGATAGACTGGGCAGGAATCCGCCCTCGGCGGATGAGCCGAGCAGGAAGCTACTTGAGTGCCTCTTGCCGAGGGCTTTCTTAATTCAATTGTTTTTTGGGATGTCGTTCAACCTTCTGTGACCAATATAGGTGGGAATGGTGACCGTCACGGATGACACGTAGCGGTACCATATCGAAAAAGTGCGATATTCCATGATTTGCGTTGTTACACGAGTAGATCTCAGCTGTTGGAAGATATTTTTTGAGGCTATAAATATCGAAAATATGGTCTCACTTTCAAATTCTCATATCAACTTCTACCTAGTCGTGTGTTTGTCGAAGATGACCGTCCATATATACACCATCAGGGAGATCATTTCTCGGGACGGTGTATATTTTTATAATCTCGATCGTTCCGAAGAGACGCACAAGGCGGTGATAGGCCGCTTAGAGGGCTACTGTGAGCGCTTACTTCCCCGACGATCTCCTCTCTTTCAAGTGCTAATCTACACGATATGGAGGACTTCCCCGGGTCTGTACAACACCCTATCTCCACAGTTGATGGACGAGGCATTTGATAAAATGTATATGGTCCACGATCTTGGTCTGATCTCGAAAAGCAGGCAGGACTGCTCGGTGGACCTTCTTCTTGAGTATTTCCAGCAAAGGTTGGTCGCTACATCTTGCTCGGCGGATGGGGACCCCGGTAAGTCCATGGCTTCTAGGGTCTATGGGCACCGTCAGAAGGAGCGGGCGGAGGCTGCCTGGACTCGGCTGGAAGAGCTTTCTTCTGAGTATCACCGCCAATGTTTTCTTAATCCTCGCCCTCCTCTGCAGTAATAGTTGTTGTTGGATTACACTAACGCTCTAGCCATCAACCGTGGCCGTTTGCGGAACAAAAAATTTCTACGAGTTTAAAAAACGGTGCTAAAATAACCCAATAAACTGGATCTTACCATAAACCTAACTAGTTAAATAAAGAGAGCTAACTACTATGAAAAGAAGTCTCACCAAATGATTCATGTCCTTCGGTCTTCTTTCCTCATCTTTCGCTCCAAGTGGCTACCATGATCACGCTTGATCTCCTTTGCTCGCTCCATCGGTACTCCGGGATCGAGCTTGCTCTTCAGTACTCCTCCGTAGAAGATGATCCACCCGAGAGATGTGATCCATGGCTCTAGCTCCTTGCTAAGTAACAAAAGGAGCAACTAGAGAACATGAGATGCTAATCCAAGATTTCTAGGATGTAGTATGAAGTTCTAAGTGTTCTACTATATCTATCTTACCTCCTTTCTTATTTCTCGACACATGAAAGTGTAGAGAGGAGGAAGATGATGCAGGTGGAGGAACTCAAGAAGAGGAGAAGGAGGTGAAGCAAAAATGGTGAGATCAAGAGAAATGAGGCAACCATGAGAGAGAAAATACCCCACAATGGTTTTGTATATCAATATCCAATAATAAAATATCTCAACCATACCTCAATAATTACCACAAATGAATAAAGAATTCATTTGTCAACTATTGAGGCATGGTTCTCACCATACCCCCCATACCTTCACTATACACCTCATTTCCATTAAATAGATAAATGGAAAATAAACTAATGAGTTGTCCACCTTCTAGAATGTTATCCGTAATAAAATATGGATTATAGTCCACGGTATATACATACCTGCATTCGAATGAAAACACGAATGCTCAAAGAGATAGAATAACACGAAGAACATAATATTAGAATATATATCGAAATACATATATGTAAATTATTAAATCAATACCTGATTTGATAATCCGGCTCAAACCTGAGCCGTCTGTTCCCCTCCAAACGACGGCGGCGCGACGTGAAGACGTCTTGCCTGAGATTCGGGGCAGATGCTATTTGGTTTTATCCGTCCACCTCTCCAAAGATACCAAGTTGATTTATGGCACCGTGTATCGGAGGTTTAGACGGATGCGGCCGATATAGCAGACTTCGTCAGATTCCCCCTCTTTCGAGGGGTTTTTGATTGTGGGGACGCTCTTCCCTGCAGGCGCAAGCCCCTGCAGTTAATTACGCTACCGCGTCGCGGTAACAACTTTCTCCTTCTCCAGAATTTCACTTCGTGTCGTGTGTGTTTGTTTTATTTGTGGTTGCCCGTGGATTGTATACGAGACTAATTTATGTCGTCGCCCGTAGGATGTGGATTAGTCCAAATCCGTATTTACTTAGATTTGGGTTTGGGGTTTTAGTTTAAGGATACGTTAGCCCTGTTAGAGGCTAAGATCAACTTAAACGTTCGTTAAGGATACGTTAGTCCAATTTGAGACTAAGATCAACTTAACAGGATCGTTTAGATCCAATAAAAGAGCATTCGGGCTCTATTGTTCCAGTTTAAGGACATAGTGGTCATTGTTTAATGTATGGCCGTCGGGACCCATCACCTCTCTGACGTCGTTGAAGAATTACAACGACAGGTGTCAGAGGAGTTCAAAGATGTACCCTTGAACCAAAGTCGATTAGGGGATCTATAGTCCAATTTGGGACTAAAGTCTGTTTGAAGGTTTAAGGATACGTTAGCCGTATTTGAGGCTAATATCAACTTAAACGGGATCGTTTAGATCCGACAAAAGAGCATTTGGGGGCTCTATTGTTCCAGTTTAGGGACATAGTGGTCCATCTCCAGTTTAGGGACATAGTGGTCCATGTTCCAGTTTAGGGACATAGTGGTCCATTGCCAGTTTAGGGACATAGTGGTCCATCGATGTATGGCCGTTGGAACCCATCATCTCTCTGAGACGTTGAAGGATTATAACGACAGATGTCAGAGGAGTTCAGAGATGTACCCTTGAACCAGGTGTAAATTGATTTAAGAGAGCAGCCGTGCTTAGTCAATTTAATTTGAGAACTTACGACCAGAATTGGGCTAAGTCCAGTTGAAGATGTTCAACATTTTTATTTGTAGTTCGCCTGTTAGGCCTTTACTAGGGCTCTGCCCCTGTACTGCATTTTATTTTGGCCTGTAAGGCCTATTTGATTTGGGCTCTGTCCCTTTATTTTATGATGCAGAGCATCTGTGTATTGTTTGGGCTCTGCCCTTTAAAATAATGCATGGCATTTTATTTGGCCTGTTAGGCCTTTTTTTTATAATTGGGCCCAGCCCTTCCTTAAATAATGCAGTGCATTAATCATCTGACAATGACCATGTGTCCTGTCTGGCGCTTTGCGCCAATGTGAAGGTGACACGTGTCACGCTATGGTGAGCGCAAGCGCAGTGCGCTGCGCCAGTGCTTTGCGCTGTTGCGCTGCTGACACGTGGCGTGCTCTGATGAGTTGCGCCAATTTCATAGAGCAATGCTCTATCTTAAAAGCGCATAGCGCAAGTGGTTTTGGAGCTAACACGTGGCGCTCTCTGGTCTCTTGCGCCAACCCAAGAGCGCAACAGTGCAGATTTTCAAGTGCAAGGCACTGTTTTAATATCTTGATCCAATTTTGGATTCAAGAAAAGAATCTTTTAAGATTCCAGAACCAATGGTTCATAAAAAAGGTAATGCCTTTGATATTATTATTTTTTTATTGAAGATCCTTGATCTTGTTCTTAGATAAATAATCTTTTCAGAAGAAATTCTTCTTTTTATTCAAAGGGGTTTACCTTTTTCTCTTTGTGAATTCTTCTCAAAATTCTTTAGAGGAGTTCTCTGAATTTTCTCTCTGTTTTGTGTTTCTCTATTTCTCTCTGTGTTGTTTCCTCCCGTTCTTTAGACTTGAAGTCTATGGGCCTTTATATAGTGCCATTTAGTTTGTTAAATTGGTTATAGAGATCTTTCTCTGAGTGATTTAGAGATTTTTCCCCACCGTTGGATCTTTGATCCAAGGGCTTCTGTTTTACAGAAGGCAATTTTCTTGTTTTAAAAAAGATTGAGAAAGATCTTTCCAGAATTTTTCTGTTTTGGTGCTGGCATTGGCACAAATGCATCTGCGCTTGACACGTGTCGCGCAGCGTAGAGCGTAGCTCAACTGCGCAACTGCGCTGCCACGTGTCGCGCAGCGCAGAGCGCAGCGCAGAGCGCAAGTCAGCTGAAGTATTGCTTCATTTATTAAAGTTTGAATTTTAAATAGAGCTTTGCTCTGATTGGGGGAAACAAAAGTGTTGCTTCATTTCCCGCCTTGAAATTTGAACAGAGCTTTGCTCTGATTGGGGTAAACAAATGCCCCCCCCTCCGTTGCGCTTACGTGGCCCCAAACGTGAGCGCAGCGGTGGCAGAATTCCAACCGTTGCGGCAACTCTTGGAAGTTGAAAGGGTTCTCAATACCTATAAATAGGACCTTTGGTCCTTCAACAGATGATTATCCTCTTCTAGCTTTTTACTTTCAGAATCTCAGAGCCCTGCTCTTTATTTTCAAGAACTCCAAGAGTTAAACTCTTAAAACTTTTAGGTAAAATTTTTAAATTAAATTAAATTAAATTAAATTAATTTTCATTGACAGAGCCTTGCTCTCAATAGATCTCTGATTTGAAGAAAACCCATTTAGGGTTTCACTTAGCAGAGCTTTGCTCTAAAGGGGTCTAAAGAGAACTAAGGAGAACCCTATTAGGGTTCCATTAATAGAGCTCTACTCTTTAAAAGATTTTCCTTGTATTTTCTCATTTCATCAATGGAGCTTTGCTCCTTTCAAATCATACAAAAGAAATCTTAGGAGTTTTTCATGGATCTTGGAGTTTAAAGATGGCATTTTATTCCTCGATGCATTATATCGTTTTGCTTAATCAGTTTTTCTGATAATTTTGTTAATTCTCTTTCACAGAAACAATGGACGCCCACATGTACGATCTTGACGAGATCATCTCTTACGGGGACATCCGCCGACTTGGCCGTTCTCAAAATCGGGAGTTCACAAACGCGGAGTGTGCTGAAATTATGAGTCGCTTCGACGCATATAACGGTCAACTGCTTCCTCGACGTTCCTCCCTCCTGTAGCTTATCGTGGGAGCCATCTGGGAAGCGCTTCCCCTATTCTGTTTCGGTGTGCCGCTTAGGGCGTTGGATGCCGCCGAGGATAAGGTGCACTCAGTGTGCCTGATGAACTTAATCTCGAAGAGACGGCGAGACAATCTTTTCGATCTCTTGCACCGGGTCTTTCAACAATCCTCCATTCTTGCTGCCTACCGGAGGGTGGAGGACATCAGTGGGGATCCCGACGCCCGTTCTCGCAAAAGGAAGCACACCAGGATGGTTCGCCAAGCTTGGAAAGTTTTGAACAAGGTCACTTTCGAGTTCCTCAATCCCTGTCCAGGATCTGAGGTTTTGCCATTGTAATCATTTGGACAATGTCTTTGTTTATTTATTTATGATTGTAAGAACCCTTTGCAATATGAATGGAAAATTTCTATTTCATCTTGTCTTATTTCTCGCTCTGAGTCTTTTGCACATGCATGAATGAATGTGTCTCAAATGCTTGATCAAATGCACATCGGATGTTCTTTCTGTCGCTTTCTTCTTTCTTTTATTATCAGTATGCTGCCTTAGTAAACATGGTTGACGGATGATAGAGCGAGCATCATGTATTGGCTTCTTCAAGAGGCGGTGATGGCTCAGGCCGCAGGTTCAGATCTGCTACCTAAGACTTTTCAACTTTATGAGCCGTGAGGGTCCCACAAAGGCAACCCTACGGATCGAGAGGATCTCGTAGGTGTATTTTCTCCTTAGGAATCATGAGGATTCCTATGTGCGTTTTCTCTTATAAGTCGTAAGGATCCTATAAGAGAATTTTTCCCTCTTATGAGTTGAGAGGACCCGTAAGCGGTTGTTTCCCTCCTTGTCGAGATTCGACTTTGGAGAGTGTGACCCGTGAATAGTGTGCAAGAGTCCGTTTTGGGACAACTTGCAGGGTCCCAATGCTTAGGAAACAGATTTTTTAATCCCCACCGCCTAAGGCTTTTCCTCACGAGTCGAGACGAATCGAGCATTTCTCGCAAAGACACTAATTTCCTCACGAGTCGAGACGAATTGAGCATTTCTCGCAAGAATATCCTAACTTCACAATTAACATCTGCTCTTTACGATAGAGGTCCGTTAGGGTCTGTGGTACTTAGGGTTTTGGCCGTCGTACCGTCGCGTTGGCTGATACATTCCTCGATATGCAATCTTGTTGTTCGAGTAGCCTTGCGATTGTCGTGTCTCTGATCCCTTCGGGGGCTGGACAAGACGTCTTCAAGTAATCTTCCAGGTAGTATTACCGTCGAAAGAGCAAGCGTAGGGATATTCCATGTCACTTTTTACTTGATGTTAGGCTCATTTTGGAGAGCCCCGATGAGTCATAACCACTCCGCGCTGGTGTGGGCTGATCTCCGATAGTCCTTCAGGCTTTATATGACTTGCCGTCAAGACCCTGAAGCTAGGAATTTGGCCTTTGCTTCGTTTGCTGGCATTACGTCTGCTGTATCGAGACGAATGTCGCGGTTGTCTCTAGATTGTTGGTGAACCGTCGAGGTTTGGAACTAGGGACTTTGCCGTGGCTCCGCTTTTTGATGATGTTGCGTCTGCTGTGTCGAGACGAACGCCGAGGTGGTGACCATTCCGCCCTGGTGTGAGACGATCTCCGGTTGTCTTTCAGGCTTTATATGACTTGCCGTTAAGACCTTGAAGCTAGGAATCTGGCCTTTGCTTCATTTGCTGGCATTGCGTCCTCTATATCAAGACGAATGTCGCGGTTGCCTCTAGGTTGTTGGTGAACCGTCGAGGTTTGGAACTAAGGACTTTGCCGTGGCTCCGCTGTTTGATTGTCGTGTCTGAATCCTGTTGGAGAAAGAACGCTGAGGTGACATCTCGTCTGCTGTATCAAGACGAACGTCGAGGTGGTGACCACTCCGCACCGGTGCAAGATGATCTACTATTGTCTTTCAGGCTTTATATGACTTGCCGTTAAGACCTTGAAGCTAAGAATTTGGCCTTCGCTTCATTTGCTGGCATTGCGTCCTCTATATCGAGACGAATGTCGCGGTTGTCTCTAGGTTGTTGGTGAACCGTCGAGGTTTGGAACTAGGGACTTTTCCGTCACTCCGCTTTACTGACCATGGGGTCTTTTGTTGACGCTGCATCTACATCCTGCTGGACTGTGAAGGAACGCCGTTGTTTACATCTCGTCTGCTGTATCGAGACGAATGTTGAGGTGAAGCTGGGATTTTGCCGTCGCTTCGCTTTGTTTCGACTGCGAGGTCTTTTGTTGGCGTTGTGTCTGCAATATTGCGACAAATGTCGAGGTTGCCACTAGGTTGTCTATGAACCGTCGAGATTTGGCTTCGCTTTCTGGTGCAGCCTGTTGGGAGGGTATGGTTCCCTCTTTGTTTGTGCCCCTGGATTGTATACATGGATCGATGTGATCTCACCTGTAGGGCATTGGTTTAATTCATTTTTTTATACTATTATTTTATTTCCGCGATGCTCTATCATTTCAGCTTTTATATTACGAAGGTCGCGATTGCCCAATCATTTCAGCTATTTTTCGCGATGCCCAATCATTTCGGCTATTTATTTCATTTTCACTCGCTGCTTTTTATTGCGAGTTGCCCAATCATTTCGGCTTTTTTTTAATTTTACTCGCTGCTTTTTATTGCGAATTGCCCAACCATTTCGGCTATTTTTCATGCATACATTTTTACTTGCTGCTTTTTATTGCAAGTTGCCCCATCATTTCGGCTATTTCGTATGCATGTATTGCTCGCTGATTTTCTTTTATCGCGAGTGTGGAATTTGGAATCTGACGTCAATCTCAGCATCAGCATCGCTACAACTGGAATATTGCCAGGAGCGAATCATCATTTGCCATGAAAGGACTTGGAATTTGATACCGGTTTAGGCATCAGCATCGCTACAACTGGGATATTGCCAGGAGCGAATCATCAATTGCCATTTAAGGACTTGGAATTTGATACCGGTTCAGGCATCAGCATCGCTACAACTGGGATATTGCCAGGAGCGAATCATCATTTGCCTCTGTCGATGTTTGAACAAAGGTGGCTTAGTAAACAGGGTTAGGATTCCGTCGACTAAGGCTTTTGACTTTATGAGCCGTAAGGGTCTCATAAAGGTATTTCTCCCTGCGAGTCGTGAGGATCTCGTAGGTGTGTTTTCTCCTTAGGAATCGTGAGGATTCCTAAGTGCATGTTCTCCTATAAGTCGTAAGGATCTTACAGGAGTGTTTTCTCCTTATAAGTCGAGAGGGCTTACAAGGGTTGTTCACCGTTCGAACATATCCCTAGTCACGGATGAGACTTTGTTAGGGAAATGTTTATTCACGCCCGTGGATTGTATACAAGGGTCAGCATTGAGCCACTTATAGGGCATTATCGAAGGTTGTGGGGGTTGCTTAAGAACAGGTTCAGGTCTCTGTAACTTAAGACTTTCAAATCTTATGAGCCGTGAGGGTCCCATAAGAGAGTTCTCCTTACGAGTCGTGGGGATCTCGCAAGTGTAATTTCTCCTTAGGAATCGTGGAGATCCCTAAGTGTGTTGCTCCCTTGTGAGTCATAAGGATCTCACTTGGGTGGTTTCTTCTTACAAGGTCGAGAGGACCCTGTAAGTGTCATTTAACGAGGTTGCGCCCTTTCGGGTTTTCACAAACACTCGCCGGTAGCCCTGCTGTTTTTACTCACGGAGCCCTTTCGGGTTTTCACCCGTACCCATTTTGCTTATGGACATACCGTTTTTATTTTTTATTTTTTTTCTTATTCTCTCTTTTTTTTAACGAGGTCGCGCCCTTTCGGGTTTTCACGAACACTCGCCGGTAGCCCTGCTGTTTTTACTCACGGAGCCCTTTCAGGTTTTCATCCGTGCCCATTTTGCTTATGGACATAACGTTTTTATTATTATTTATATATAAATTTTTTATTTATTTTTTTTATTTTTTTTATCTCGTCAGCCTGAGGATGCTGCGGTAGTAGTTTAAGGACGTTTCGGTCCTCAGCTAGTTTTAGGACGTAGTGGTCCGTCATTAGTTTAAGAACGTTTCGGTCCGTCATTAGTTTAAGGACGTTTCGGTCCGCTGTCGCCGTATTCGAGGTGAATCTCTAGTTTACTGACTTTTCAGTCTATGGGGCTTTCTCTATGACTGAGCATGATGCCCCCGGCGTGTCCACCCTTCTCGGAGCATGTGGTTGTGGCGGGCTCACCTTCCAGTTGTCTGACAACGCGAACTTGCCCTGTTGGTATTGATCTTCAACCCAGTTTTTGAAAACGTAGCAATTCTCGATCGGGTGACTTGCCGTTTGGTGGTAAGGGCAATAATTGGGATCGTTGACATCACCTGGCTGCAACGGACGTTTTGGACTCGGCAGATTGACGAGTCTGTTGCGCACTGCCAGCCCGAACAGTATCCTTGTTTTATTCTGAGGAAAAGAGTAAGGACGTTTCAACCTCTCATAGAGGGATTGCCGCTTGTTGTTTCGGCGAATAACCGGTCTAAGGCCACTCGATTGTTGTTGAGTGTTGGCGACAAAAGCCGTTTTTCCCTTTCCTTTATCCTTTTTGTTCGCTCCATCGTTTGCGGGTCCGAGATTCTCTCCGGGTATCGCGAAATTGCACAGTTGAATGTTCTCGCAATTCCTTAATTCTTCAGAGATGGACCCCTTGAATAGAGGGTCGAGGGCTACTTTTTCGTCGGAATCGCTCCCGAAGGTGGGAACTCGTGATCCCCCGGGCTCATCCTTACGACAATTGCCGACAACTCTTTTATGCTCATCCGTCGTATTCTTCCGCTGTCTACGAGCTTCACGCTTTGTTCTGTTGACGTATTGCCTTTGGGCGACATACCCTTGCCACCAACACTTAAAGGAGCAGCAGTCTTCAGTGGGATGTGCGATCTTCCGATGGTATAAGCAGAAGTTAGGATGCTTCTCTACTCCATCGAGAGTGTTTTCTTCAGAGGGTTGTAGCTTCATCCCCATTGATATGGCTTTAGCGAACCTTTTCTTCATCTTGAATTTGTTTTTATCCGCAACAGATGACTTTTGATTTGACGGGAGTGCCTCTACTCTTTCGTCTAGTCGCCGGCGTTTAGCTCCTTCCAATATGGCCATCTCACGCTCTTGATTGGCTTTAACTTTCAGACGAATCTCATTCAGGAAGGTATCGATCATCTCGTCTGACGGCCGCAGAATTTCTGGTTCAGGGTCCGTCCTCGATTTCTCGGCGCAAGGAGCCTCTTTATCATCCACCAATGAGTGAGAGATCACATGACAAGTTTCCCCTGGTGCGTCCATCTTCTTTGGAGTGTGCGGCCGTGGTGGGTTTACCTTCCACTTTTAAGACAGCGCAAACTTGCCTTGTAGGTACTGGTCTTCAATTTAGTTTTTAAAGACGTAGAAATCCTTAATCGGATGACCCAACACTCGGTGGTAGGGACAATAATTGGGATTATTGGCGTCGTTTGGCTGCAACGGGCATCTTGGATCTGGCAGATTGATGAGGCTGTTGCGCAGTGCCAGCTCGAACAGTCTTCTCGTTTTATTTTGAGGAAACGAGTAAGGACGTCCTAGCTTGTCTTGGAGGGATACGCGTGGACGCATATTGTTTTGACGGACAACCGGCTTCAAATGGCTTGGCTGTTGTTGAGCATTGGCGACGACGATCGCTTTTCCTTTCCCCTTCTCATTTCGAGAGTCCGGTTTTGGAGGAGACGGTCCATGGCCCATCTGGTCCATCTGGGCTAGCTTATCAATTAAAGCCTGGAACGTGGTCGGTTTAAAGAACATCATGAACTGTGAAATAGTTGCATGAGGATCTAAGGTGCCCACGAACATGCCCACCGCTGGAGCTTCTTCGATGCATTGTTCGCATTTCGACCACAAGTTCCGCCATCGGATAGCATATTGAACCCAAGTCTCACCCAGCTTTACTCTCGCATTAATCAAAGTTGTTATTGGAGTACGCTCGTTGGCGCTTGCGAAACACTGGGTAAACAAAAATTCCATTTCAGCGAAGGTTTTGACAGAGTCATCCGGAAGTTCGGAGTACCATTCAAACGTCGTCTCCGATAAGCTGCCGACGAACTGGCGAAATAAGAGTTTATCATCGCCGCCGGTATTGCCACAAAGAGCCCTGAACTGGGGGACGTGTTGATGGGGATTCCCTGTCCTTTTGTACACATGGAATTTAGGGATCGTATATCCCGGCGGATAACTGATTTGGTCATACCAGCCCGGATAGGGTCATCCAGTTTTAACAATTTGCCCAGCCGCTTCACTCGCCTAATGAGCTCGTATTTTCTGAGCTATATAGTCATCCAGTGCGGCCTTGGAAATGGTTTCTTCCTTGGCTGCTGAAAGAGCCGGAGGAGGATTAGATGTCTCCTCTCTGTCGTCTCCAACAATGATCGGAGGGTCTTCAGCTGGAGGGTCCAGCTGTAACATCATCCCTACCATATCTTGGAAGATGAGCGTCATTTGTTTTATGTTAGCCGCTTGCTCTGCGGCTTCTTTGTCCTTCTTTTCGAGGACTCTGCGTAAGAAGTCAGCGTCAATTTCTTGTTGGTGCTGCTGTTCTGATGATGCCTCCGGGCTTTCTTTTGGCCCGGTGAGTGCAGCCATTGCAGACATCATTTCCTGATGCTTCTGTTGTTGCTCTTGGGCTTTGGTCACGGATCGGGTGAGCGGTCGGTGACCCGTCGAAGCACGGCTTTCCTCCTTTCCGGAAGCCATATAAATGGTGTGCACCACCATGCCTCCAGACTTGGGGCGTTTAGGTTCAGTGGTCTTGCGATTCGTCGCAGACTCAGGGATTTTCTCCGGCCTTCTTTTCTTGTGAGCGGTCGAAGTTGAGGGGGCCCTTGCAGTGGGCACTCAAGTAGCTATCGCCTTTTGTGGCTTGATAGGACGGTCCTCTTCCCGCTGAACTTTCACATTTTCCTGTCGGCGGGGATAATCTTGATCAATTACCGAGTCTTGGACTTGACGCCAGACCTTGTAGATTTTAGAGGACAGCCGTTGAGGGGGCTGTTCTGGCTTCACCTTTGTAGCGCTCTCCGTAGGTTGAGGAAATCTTTTTAGCACAGCGGTCGGAGAGTTCTTGCGGACCTTCCTAAGTGGTTCAAAGCTGTTCCCAGTTAGAACAACAGCATCAATTTCCGCCGTTGGAGTCGGCGGAGTCAGTCCAGGAGGAGAGTTGCCCCCAGCCTTCCTTACTCGGCGCCAGTGGCGACGTTGAGCGTGTCTTGCGGATGGAGTTGTTTCAGCTATAAGGGTGACTTCGTCGTGCACCTTGCTTTGAGGAGAGACTGTTATTGGTGTTACCCTATTGAAGACTGACACCCGTTGAGAAGCAATGTCTAATCTGTCAAAGACAGACCTCTGAGCAGGGGAAGTAGCTTTGAGGACCTCGCCTGGAGCAACAACTGGAATGGCCAGCCTTGTAAAAACTGACTTCTTGGAAGGAGGAGCCTTTCCAATGATTTTGTCCGCTTGAGCCGGGGTGGCTATCCGCTTTGGGATGGCAACTTCGGGTATCGCGGGCTTGTAGACGCTCTGGCCCAGTCTGTTGAAAACTGAGGTATTGAAGTTGGGCGACCCGTTGAGAGGGGCCGCGGCGGTGGTAAGTCGATCAAAGACCGACTTCTTTGGGGCTTCTTGCAACGTCATTGGGGCATTGAAGCTCAACGGTGGGAGCATGGTCCCGAAGAATAATCCAGTGGTAACCTGAGTTACCTGCTCCACTGGCATCTTAAAAAGGGAGGCCGCTTGGGGCCCATAAGTCACTCCTCCAGCAAGGACCGAGCGAGAGTTGCAGTTGCAGGCAGTGCAGTTTGAAGCCATTGATCTTCTGTTTTCTGCACGGATCAAGACACCAAATCTTAGTACCTCGAATCCACAGGCAACCACAGTAAACCGCGATTCGTTCGCGAACACGACACACGAAGTGTGGAGTGGAAAGAGGAAAAGGTCCCATCGGGTGTGGCAGAATCTGTTCCCCTCCGAATGATGGCGGCGCGACGTGAAGACGTCTTGCCTGAGATTCGGGACAGATGCTATTTGGTTTTATCCATCCACCTCTCCAAAGATGCCAAGTTGATTTATGGCACCGTGTATCGGAGGTTTAGATGGATGTGGCCGATGTAGCAGACTTCATCAGATTCCCCCTCTTTCGAGGGGTTTTTGATTGTGGGGACGCTCTTCCCTGCAGGCGCAAGCCCCTGCAGTTAATTACGCTACCACGTCGCGGTAACAACTTTCTCTTTCTCCAGAATTTCACTTCGTGTCGTGTGTGTTTGTTTTATTTGTGGTTGCCCGTGGATTGTATATGGAGACTAATTTATGTCGTCGCCCGTAGGACGTGGATTAGTCCAAATCCGTATTTACTTAGATTTGGGTTTGGGGTTTTAGTTTAAGGATACGTTAGCCCTGTTTGAGGCTAAGATCAACTTAATCGTTCGTTAAGGTTACGTTAGTCCAATTTGAGACTAAGATCAACTTAACAGGATCGTTTAGATCCAACAAAAGAGCATTCGGGCTCTATTGTTCCAGTTTAGGGACATAGTGGTCCTTGTTTAATGTATGGCCGTCGGGACCCATCACCTCTCTGACGTCGTTGAAGAATTACAACGACAGGTGTCAGAGGAGTTCAGAGATGTACCCTTGAACCAAAGTCGATTAGGGGATCTATAGTCCAATTTGGGACTAAAGTCTGTTTGAAGGTTTAAGGATACGTTAGCCGTATTTGAGGCTAATATCAACTTAAACGGGATCGTTTAGATCCAATAAAAGAGCATTTGGGGGCTCTATTGTTCCAGTTTAGGGACATAGTGATCCATCTCCAGTTTAGGGACATAGTGGTCCATGTTCCAGTTTAGGGACATAGTGGTCCATTGCCAGTTTAGGGACATAGTGGTCCATCGATGTATGGCCGTTGGGACCCATCACCTCTCTGACGACGTTGAAGGATTACAACGACAGATGTCAGAGGAGTTCAGAGATGTACCCTTGAACCAGGTATAAATTGATTTAAGAGAGCAGCCGTGCTCGGTCAATTCAATTTGAGGACTTACGACCAGAATTGGGCTAAGTCCAGTTGAAGATGTTCAACGTTTTTATTTGTAGTTGGCCTGTTAGGCCTTTACTAGGGCTCTGCCCCTGTACTGCATTTTATTTTGGCATGTAAGGCCTATTTGATTTGGGCTCTGTCCCTTTATTTTATGATGCAGAGCATCTGTGTTTGTTTGGGCTCTGCCCTTTAAAATAATGCATGACATTTTATTAGGCATGTTAGGTCTTTTTTTTTAAATTGGGCCCATCCCTTCCTTAAATAATGCAGTGCATTAATCATTTGACAATGACTATGTGGCCTGTCAGGCGCTTTGCGCCAATGTGAAGGTGACACGTGTCACGCTCTGGTGAGCGCACGCGCAGTGCGCTGCGCCAGTGCGCTGCTGACACGTAGAGCGCTCTGGTGAGTTGCGCCAATTTCAGAGAGCAATATTCTATCTTAAAAGCGCATAGCGCAAGTGGTTTTGGAGCTGACACGTGGCGCTCTCTGGTCGCTTGCGCCAACCCAAGAGCGCAACAGTGCAGATTTTCAAGTGCAAGGCACTGTTTTAATATCTTGATCCAGTTTTGGATTCAAGAAAAGAATCTTTTAAGATTCCAGAACCAATGGTTCATAAAAGAGGCAATGCCTTTGATATTATTATTTTTTTTATTGAAGATCCTTAATCTTGTTCTTAGATCAATAATCTTTTCAGAAGAAATTCTTCTTTTTATTCAAAGGGGTTTACCTTTTTCTCTTTGTGAATTCTTCTCAAAATTCTTTAGAGGAGTTCTCTGAATTTTCTCTCTGTTTTGTGTTTCTCTATTTCTCTGTGTGTTGTTTCCTCCCGTTCTTTAGACTTGAAGTCTAGGGGCCTTTATATAGTGCCATTTAGTTTGTTAAATTGGTTAGAGAGATCTTTCTCTCAGTGATTTGGGGATTTTTCCCCACCGTTGGATCTTTGATCCATGAGCTTCTGTTTTACAGAAGGCAATTTTCTTGTTTTTAACAAGATTGAGAAAGATCTTTCCAGAATTTTTCTGTTTTGGTGCTGGCATTGGCGCAAATGCATCTGCGCTTGACACGTGTCGCGCAGCGCAGAGCGCAGCGCAACTGCGCTGCCACGTGTCGCGCAGTGTAGAGCGCAGCGCAACTGCGCTGCCACGTGTCGCGCAGAGCACAGCGCAACTGCGCTGACACGTGTCGCGTAGCGTAGAGCGCAAGTCAGCTGAAACGTTGCTTCATTTATTAATGTTTGAATTTTAAACAGAGCTTTGCTCTGATTGGGGGAAACAGAAGCGTTGCTTCATTTCCCGCCTTGGAATTTGAACCGAGCTTTGCTCTGATTGGGGTAAACGCCGGCTATTATTACCAACTGTCCGATCGAAAGTCTGGATACACAGTACATTAATCGATCGGAACCCTGCATGTATCCAATACGGCTACTACATCATTTCGCCTGAACCAGAAAAACCCTTTGTGTGGGACTCTAAAGACTCGACAGTACACAGACAGTAAGTTACTAGATAAATCCATAACCACAAGCATGTCAGCGGCACTGGCTGTATGTAACGGCCACCCGGGTACTTGTCGAAAAGGAAGGCCGACGAGCAAACTCATCCGGATCCCTACATGACAATCTCCGTACAGTCCGGTCTCTTCGTCTGAGAGTATCGCATACCGGGTCTAGGGGATGGTAAACGTCAAACCCTAACAACCCGATAATTCGTACTGATGCGGCTCAGGACAAATCCGGAAAACTACTGATCAGCCTATCAGTAAATCCCAACTGCCTTAGCCAAGGTCTTATGGTCTTGACCAATCAAACACAGTGCGATATTGACTCCCTATACCGGGAGAGACGAATCCCAGACAATCGCTTACTGCCTCCATTTTACTCCGGACTGTACCCAACCAAAACCTATTTGCACAACTCAGTAGAGCCGTGGTAGGATAGTGATCAAAGCACGGTGGGAACTCACACGAGACAAATGACGATCTCAGGTCTAAATACTAACCTGTACTCATATCACCTGAGAACTTCCATCTTACGATAGGTATAGTACCATCTAGAAGTTCTCGGCAAGTCCGTCCGGTGTACTCACACCCAGTGAGCACCTGTATATGAGCTTAGGTGCGAAAGACCAATGGTTGCGGGACCATACCATCTCCCCTAGTCGGGGTCAAGAAACGTATACACTAGTCTATTCCGGAATGTCGATGCCCGGTCTCGATACTTCCATGACTAGAGACCTTTTAAGGATGTGCATACTGTTGGGGTAAAAATTTACGCCCCGGTTGACCAAGTCAAAATCCAAGTCAACCCCGAGCCAAGTGGGCCCAAGCCCAGACCCAGTGGGCCCATACCCGGGTCGAGCCCGAACATGAAGCGGCCGGCCTCCCCCACGCCAAGATAAAATTTTTGTAATAAATAATTTTGTTGTATTTCTTTTATTTTATTTTTCAGATAAATGTAAGAAAAATAGGCATAAAGCCAAATTTTGTAAAGCCCATGGCTTATGTGCAAAAAGAAATGGCACATGAGCCATGGGATAGGCAAAATGCCATTTTGTGAAGCCCAAGGGGCTATTTGTAAAATGTATGGCCTATAAAGGCAAAGATAACGAAAAAATCTCACAACTTTTTCTCTCTCCAAAAAAGTTTCAGAGCTGAGCTCTTTCTTCCTTCTTCAAGGTTCCAAAACCTTCTTCTTTCTTTTGAATTAAATCAAGAGTTCTACTCTCATTTTTATAAAACAAATTAGTTTTTCACCACAAAAACCATCAAGGGGAACTCAGATCTTCCATCAGATCTCAAAAAGAAAAGATTTTGAAATCCCACATCTCTTGATCTTCAAGATCCAGCTAACAGAGGAGGAAGAAGAAGAACATCTTTCACTAAACCCTCAAAAAAGAAGAAAACACACTCAGGAGTCCAACTCCTCTCTGATTTCTCTTTTGAGAAATCTCTTTTTTCAGGCTAAAAGCCTCTTGTCCGCTCCAGCGCTTGCGCAAGTGCGCAAAGCGCCCGCGTGCCGACACGTGGCGCGCGCGCTTGCGCACCTGCGCGCTTGCGCAAGTGCGCAAAGCGCCCACGTGCCGACACGTGGCGCGCTTGCGCTCCAGCGCGCATTGCGCAAAGCGCCCACGTGCCGACACGTGGCGCGCGCGCGCGTGCGCACCTGCGCGCAGCGCTCTTGCGCAAAGCGCCCACATGGCGCGCGCTCCTGCGCTCCTGCGCGCAGCGCTCATGCGCAAAGCGCCCACGTGTCGATACGTGGCGCGTTTGCGCCTGAGCGCACAGCACCTAAGCGCACAGCGCTCAAGGCGCTGGCCCCACGCATCCCTTGGATGCCTTTTCCCCCTCTTTTTGTGTACATACATACATATATACATATGTATACAAATTTATACACACACATACTCTGCAACATTCTCCCCCTCCAAAAAATTTTCGGGCCGGGGCGCTACCCCGAACCCCGCAAGGGGGCTGCTAGCCCCCTTGACCCCCAGCCCGCTATCCGAGTAGCGGGACCCCCGTAAAAACTCTGCGTGGCTCCCGATATATCCAAACCCCCCTTTCAAAACACAACACACGTACACTGCACATTGAGTTCGCATGACCATTTTAACCCGTTAATCGGAGGTTCCCTCGCCCCAAAGGCGAGGGGTAATTAACGGCAGCTTAGTCCGCGGCTGCCGGAGATTCGGATCCCCACAATCATTAAACCCCCGCCTACTCCAGGCGGGGGGAATCTGTAGTACGCCTGACAAGCGCGCGCGTATTCCCATCTCAATGGGGTGACGAAAAACACCCTACAGATTCTGGCACGCCCGGTGGGACCAATATCTCCTCTCATATTTCGGGTTAAACGTTCATGCGAACTCAATCAATATACATATCGATTGCCTATACTGAAATGATGTTTTCTTTTCGTGCAGCAATCAACTTTCAACGACAATGTCTCCCAAGATGAATTCAACTTCCAAAGCGACCCCGATTCCGTACGTGGTCAAGATCAACGCTCGTGTGGTTCTCCCCGCAAGCCTCAGTCGACAATGGGAGGAACCGCCCCGCCAGTTTGGCTCTGTCATCATCTACCCTGCCGGAAGTGCTCATCTGGCAGAGATCCCAGCGGAACAGGTGGCCAAGCCGGTCTCAAGGGGTAAGAGGCCGAATGTCGTGATCGCCAAGGCACCACAACCGAAACTTAAGATGGTGTCTGAACGAGTCCCTGGCGCTCTAGCTGGGGGCAAGACTTCCGATGCGAAGGGCAACATTAAATGTTGCGGACGAGCTCAGGCGATGACTCCAACAAATGCACAATCGAGCGTATCTCCAAGGTCCTCCATCAACCGGTCTGCGGCGTCTTCCCAAAGAGCCGAAGTCTGCCAGGTGCTTAGAACAGAAAAGTTAAGGCAGAAGCGGCTCAGGTATCGAGCCAACAAGAGGGCCAAGGCTTCGGCCAAATGGAATCATGTGAAGTCCCAAGTGCAGGGTTGCCCCGCGACGACGGCTGAGTCGGACGTAAGAATCAGCAATTCCTTCGAGCCTCTGAAGTGGGTTCAGAAAAACGCCATGACCGCCAGAATCAAGAAGACAGCGGTCCGAACAGTGCCACAAAGAGACGTGTCCCGGCCCCAACGGAAAAAGTATGACACTGTCTCATCAAGAGTCTATCAAGCGCTCTGTGCCGCACGAAAGCAGCGGGGAAAACCCAGAAAAGATGCGCCAGCACCATTTAAGAACCTGGTTAAGCCAGCCGCCTTCAATCGACTACCAGCTACCGAAACAAGGGGGTCAAGATAGCAATCCATGAAATCAGCTGCCAATGATAGAAAGACGGCCGGATATATCATCCATACGGTCTATATGGCGGGCGGGCGCCCCAGCGACAACCTTCGCAGCAAAAGCAAGGACGGGGCCACCACATCCCAAGCCCAATCTAGCCTGAATGTGGTTGCCGCCGCCCAAGAATAGCCGCCCCCGCTGGATGAAGAAAACCCTCTCGACGAGGATGATAGGCAGAAAGACCCCTCGGTCCATGCAGAGTCAAGCTCGGACAGCGAGGAAGAGCCGACTTTCCGCCCCAGGACTGCGGAGCAAGAGCTGCTTCAAGAGCTTCGAAAACAGCTTAGGAGCAAAGACAAAGAGATGGCCAAGCTCTATTCGAAAATTGATGATTTAACGAACGTGGTGATGCAGCTTACGGCTCAAATTGCTCGAGCGCCTCCCAATCAGACACAAACCGCTACTAATCAGCCGGGTGATGACAATCCGAGGCAGCCAATGCCTGTTCCTCTGGGACCAAGACTGGTCGAGCCGCATGAAAGCCGGCCGCATTCCGCTTCTGGGGACGCCTTGGCCCCAGATAGCACTATCCCGCTAACACAGGATCGGATAATGGATTTGGTCACCAGCAAGGTTAAAACATTGGTGGCCGAAGCTGAAGCTCAGAAAGAAATCGGCAGTAGTGGGCGGCCATATCCCGCGCAGTACGATCTGATTGAGTTCCCGAGCGGCTACATCATTCCTAAGTTCGGAAGATTTGATGGAATGGGGAATGCAAATCAGCACGTTGCCCACTTCAAAGCATCGTGCGGAAATACAGGGGGCAATAACGCGCTCCTTCTTCGTCAATTTGTCAACAGCCTGACCGGTGTCGCTTTCGACTGGTACGCGAGCATACCAGACGGGTCCGTCATTACCTTTGCCCAAATGGAGTCTCTGTTCCGGCAAAGATTCATGAGCGTCAGTGATAAAATCTCCATTGCCGACCTTGTGAGGACCAAGCCGGGGAAGAATGAAAGCAACACTGACTTTATCGCCCGATGGCGTAATCTCACGGTCAAGTGCGAACCGCCGCTGGAGCAGGACCAGTCTGTCAGCCTTCTTATTGGGAACCTCAGCAATTGGATGGTCCCATTCTTGTGTACAGCGGGCCTCAAGACATTTCAGGAGCTAACCAAGAAAGTCCAGATGCTGGAATGCTCGAAGCAAGAGTCCCCGCCGGACTCTCAGAGAGACAAAACCTGGAAAAGCAAGCGGGACGACAACCGTAGAAGCGGGAGTTCCAGCAGTACCAATGTCTTCAATGTGTCCGAAAATGAAGAAAAGCGAAGGGCGGGCGAATCCAAAACCAACCGGTCTCGAAAGCCATTGCTGGGAGGAGATGGGCCTTCCCTAGAAGAGAAGAAGAACAAGGTTTACTCTTTCAAAAGGGACAAGGTCCGTAAGATATTTAAAGATGCCTTGAACAACGGCCTACAATTGCCGGAGTCGAAAAGACCCCAAGAAGCAAAAATGACCGACAATCCTCTATATTGCCCGTACCACCGAGTAGTGAGCCATGCGATCGAGGATTGCTATATCTTCAAGGACTGGGTCGAGAAGCAGTACAAGGCTGGAGAGATCGAGCTATCCAAAAGCGTTTTGGTGAACAATCAAGTTGCAACCGCCAACTTTATACAGACAGAAGTTGAAGCCTTCTGGGAGCAGACAGCTGAATCTGCTGCCCTGAAAAACGAAATTGACTCATCGCGGCCTCCGTGGAGTACGCACATATCTAATAAGACGAAGAAGATGCTAAGGCTACTTCAGAAAGAACCCAGGACGGAATGGGAAGGGCAGAAGAGGCCTACCAGTCCAGCTGCCAATGCGGCTCCATCAGGCTCAAAATCCAAGAAGCTCAAGAAGAAGAAAAGTGCAGCTCGGCGCGAAAAAGAGTCTGCAGGGAGATCGACCATTCAAAAATATATCGATTCCCTCGAAGAATATGAACAAAAGGAAAGAACATTGATTCAATTGAAGGAGTTCTTCCCTGTACAAGAGGCTGAAATTCTGGAGGAGTTAGAAGAAGACTCCAACGAAGAGATCCCAGTAGTGACCTGCTACGCCATCCATCTTGGCAGCGACTCCGAAGATGATCTTTGTTTTCCGGAAGAGGACGAGGAGCTCACCACAAAGGCCAATCAAATCCAGCTCAGAAGCGGCAGGGCTCTACCGCAAAATCAGGGCAACGCCCCAAAAGGGAAGGAAAAACAAGTCGCTAATGAAGAAGATGGCAGAGAACCGGTCGATGAAAACATAAGTCCTTCCTCAGTGGACTATAATGTCTTGGCACATCTCCGGAAGCTTCCATCTCTCCTGAGCATCTACGACGCCTTGGTCCTATCTAAGGAGCTTAGAGATGTTCTTATTCACGCTCTACAAAACCCCGAGCGGTATCAGGCTCACTTTGCAGAAATTAATATGAAAGAAGCTCAGCACGCTTTGCATGCCGCCGCAGTCACATTTAAGGATGAATACTTGCTACTGGGAACGGCTGAGCATAATCAGCCGCTTTACGTGACCGGGTACAGCGACGGAGATCGAATTAATCGTATATTGATTGATCCGGGGTCCTCAGTGAACATCATGAACTTGCGAACTCTGAAGAGTTTGTCAATGGACGTCCGACACCTGTCAAGGGAAAGGATTGTCATTCAAGGCTTCAACCAAAATTGCCAGCAAGTTCTGGGGTCTATAGCTTTGCCAATCAAATTTGGGGATCTGCAAACTGAAGCTAAGATATACGTGATCGACGCCGACACATCTTATAAGATTCTCTTGGGGCGGCCGTGGCTCCACGATTACGGCATCATTCCGTCAACTCTCCATCAATGCATGAAGTATACTAAAAATGGCGAAGAAAGACGCATTGACGGAGACATCCAGCCGTTCGGCGTGCATGAAGTCCGGTATGAAGATTCTCGGTACTTTATGAACCACCAAAATGCCAAGCCACAACTGACTGAGGATAGAACGGCCCCAAGACTCAAAAGCAAATCTGCGCCGCCTGTCACTTTCAAAAGCAAAAATACCCAAGTGCGCCCGCATTTCGGCAGCGACACTGATGAGTCCGATGCTGGAAGCCCGTCCTTCCGTAAAGCTCGCCCTCGTTTCGGCAGCGATACGGACGAATCTGTTACTGAAGGCCCGTCTAGCAGCAAAGTCCGCCCTCATCTTGGTAGTGACACTGAAGAGTCAGAAGAAGAGGACCTGCCGTGCAACAGCTGTGCAGATTGGCCCCCCATGCAGCAAGCGAAACTACGAGAGACATTCGAAGTCGCAGAAGGGTCCCTGGCCATCACAAGAGTGCCGAAACAGATGTGCAAAGAGCTTGACGCATTGTCAGTCTCTACCGTGGACCAGCTGAAAACTTTCTACGTGCCCGGGAGGAAAAATGGACAGAAGGGCATCCTGTTTTACAGGTCAAACCCTGTTGTGCACCCGGACGATCTTTCTGTCGCGTGCCTTCCCTATGAGAGAGGCATAAGAGCCGTCCTCAATCCCAGATACTATGCGCCCGAGATGCGGGAATACTTTAAGAAGTACGAATGCCGGTTATATCAAACGGAGTCCGAAGCAAAGTTTTACGAAGGGCTATGGTATCCACCCCAGGTCCGAGCACTCATCGATGGACGAATTCCAGATAGACGGGGCATAGGCTACATTCAACCTGATTCCAAAACATGCTACATGATCTATGTTGGTGAAGCTGGCGAAAGATCAAATGATGATGATGAGATAGCCGAGCCAGAAGAAGCTCCTCAAGAGCTCGAAGATGGCGGACAAGCAACCTTTGACGAGCTAACCGAGATTGACTTAGGAACGCCCGATAATCCAAGGCCGACCTACATCAGCTCACTCTTGTCGGAGGAAATGAAAGAGCAGATAATTGCCCTGCTGCGTGAGTTCGTCGACTGCTTCGCGTGGACGTACAAAGAAATGTCTGGCCTTTCCCCTGAGGTAGCCGTGCATAAGCTGGCTATATCTCCTGATGCTAAGCCAGTCAAACAAGCTCCTCGAAGAATGAGAAGGGAGTTGGAAGAAAAGGTCATCGAGGAAACCAAGAAACTCATCGATGCCGGCTTCATCAGGGAAGAGAAATATGCAGACTGGATCGCATGCATAGTCCCAGTGAAGAAGAAAAATGGGCAGATCCGAGTTTGTGTCGATTTCAGGGACCTCAACAAGGCATGTCCTAAAGACGACTTCCCGCTACCGGTCATGGAAATGATGGTCGATGACACATCAAATTACGAACTGTTCACCTTTATGGATGGCTCGTCTGGATATAATCAGATCAAGATGTCGCCTGAGGATGAGAAGCACACAGCATTTCGAACCCCGATCGGAATATATTGCTACAAGGTAATGCCATTCGGACTGAAGAACGCAGGTGCTACATATCAAAGGGCAATGACTAATATCTTTGATGACCTAATCCATAAAGTCGTCGAATGCTATGTTGATGATCTGGTCGTCAAGACTAAAGCCAAGGCCGATCATATCCAAGATCTCAGGACCGTTCTCACTAGACTGAGGGAATACGATCTAAAGATGAATCCTCTGAAGTGCGCTTTTGGCGTGTCATCGGGAAAATTCCTGGGCTTCATAGTCCGACATCGAGGGATCGAAGTTGACCCATCAAAGATAAAGGCCATCATGGAGATGCCCCCTCCGAAGAGTCTGACGCAGCTAAGATCTTTTCAAGGCAAGCTTGCTTATATACGGAGGTTTATCTCAAATTTATCGGGGAGATGTAGGCCCTTCTCAAAGCTCATGAAGAAAGGAGCTCCTTTTATCTGGGATGCCGAATGTCAAGCAGCGTTCGAAAGCATTAAACAATACTTGTTGCACCCTCCAGTGCTGGCCGCTCCCATTCCGAATAAACCGTTGATTCTCTACACTGCCGCGCTGGACGAGTCACTCGGTGCGCTCCTTGCCCAGAATAACGAGGAAGGAAAAGAAAATGCCCTCTACTACCTCAGTCGAACTCTAGTCGGGGCGGAACACAACTACTCCCCAATCGAAAAGCAATGCCTGGCTCTAATATTTGCTGTGAAGAAGCTGAGGCACTATTTGCTCGCTCATCGGGTTATGCTGATCTCCAAGGTCGACCCGCTCAAACACTTGATGACCAAAGCAAGCCTAGCCGGCAGAATGGCAAGATGGGCTGTCATGCTACTTGAGTTTGACATAGTTTATACCCCTCAGAAAGCAGTAAAAGGGCAAGCTATTGCAGACTTTCTCGCCGCTCATCCCGTACCAGAAGGGTCGCCGCTAAATTGTGAGTTACCCGATGAACAAGTGCTGTACCTCGAGGAAGATGGGCCATGTTGGGAGCTCTACTTCGATGGAGCCTCATCAATAAGAACCTCCAGTAAATCAAGCATCCCGGAGATAAGAGCAGGGATAGGATTGGTGTTCATCACACCATCAATGGGAACCCTACGGCGTTCTTTCGCTCTCACCGAGCCTCGGACAAACAACGAAGCTGAGTATGAAGCTCTGATAGCTGGTTTGGAGCTCGCCGTAGAAATGGAAATCCGTCGGCTACGAGTCTACGGTGACTCCCAGCTTGTCGTCAACCAAGTAAGCGGCGATTATAAGATATACAAACCCGAGTTAGCTCGGTACAGAGGTCGAGTGGTGGAACTCATGAAACGGTTCACTCATATTGTACTAACGAGAGTACCTAGAGCGTTGAACGGAAAGGCTGATGTACTCGCTCGCTTGGCCAAGGAGCTGGCTGATCCTGACATGGACGAAATTCTGATCACAGTCAGGAGCCGGCAAATCCTACCCCCTGTCTCTCTACGAGAAGAGGAAAGCACGGAACAGAAGAGCAATCCCGCCGAAGAAGCTTTGATCGTTCAAGAGGAGCCCGATTGGAGAGAACCCTTCATAGAGTACCTCCGATATGACAAGCTTCCCGAAGAAAAATCTGCGAGGATTCAGCTGAAGAAAAGAGCTCTCCGATACGTGTTTGTAAATGACACGTTATACCGCAGGTCATATGACCAACTCTGGCTCAGGTGTCTGTCATTGGCCGAAGCCCAAAAGGTCATGAAAGATGTTCACTCGGGCGTTTGCGGTGCTCACCAATCTGGCCCCAGGATGCGACTACAAATTAAACGGCTTGGGTATTATTGGCCCACCATGATACGGGACTGCGGAGAGCATGCAAAGAAATGTTATATCTGCCAAATTCACGGTGATTTTATTCACAAGCATCCCAATCCATTGCATCCTACGGTGGCGTCGTGGCCCTTCGAAGTCTGGGGCACCGACATTGTTGGCCCAATTGATCCTCCGTCATCCAAAGGCCATCGGTTTATACTGGCCGCCACAGACTACTTCTCCAGATGGGCTGAAGCTGTCCCGCTAAAAGAAGTCAAGACAAAAGATATTCTGACATTCTTCCAGCATAACATTCTATACCGCTTCGGTACACCAAGAAGAATCATATCTGACAACGGGCCTTCTTTCAAGAGCTTCAATGTCTCAAGGTTCGCTACTCAGCACAAGATAGACTGGAGATATTCCTCCATCTATAATCCAAGAGCCAATGAGCTAGCCGAAGCCTTCAATAAGACTCTATGCAAGCTCCTGAGGAAAAATGCTTCAGCCAACAAGAGAGACTGGAATCTCAAGCTTCACGAGGCATTGTGGGCATATCGTACCACGCACCGTACTCCAACTCAGTCCACTCCATACTCATTGCTCTTCGGAGTGGAGGCGGTCCTCCCCCTCGAAGTCGAAGTTCCAAGCTTAAGAATGGCCGTTCAGCATGAGTTGACAGAAGAGGAAAACGTGCTCCTTCGACTTGAAGAACTCGATGCCCTCGAAGAAAAGAGGCTCGCGGTGCAGCAAAATCTGGAGCTATACCGAGCCCAAATGTCACGGGCCTATGACAAGATAACCCGTCTCCGTGCTTTCAAGAAAGGTGAATTGGTGTTGGTCCTCAAAATACCGATCATCCTCAATCGACATGCCAAGGGAAAATTCGAGCCAAACTGGGAAGGACCATACGTCATTGAGAAAGTGTTCGACGGAGGATCCTACCAAATAATAAGTGCAGAGGGAGAAAGGCCCATGCCACCCATCAATGGACGATATCTCAAGAAATACTACACATGAATGCTCCAAGTCCCAGGCGAATTGAGCACATCAGCCCTACGGTCTGGATCAGACATCCTGCAAAACCGTATACAATCCACGGGCGTAAATGACCCCTATTTCTCCCAAATCCTGCCGGTGAGACTACTTTAAAGTCCCACCAGCGGCCAAAAAAAAGAAAAGAAAAAGAAAAGAAAAATAGAAAAAGAAAAAAAAGAAGAAGAAATAAACGGTATGTCCACAAGCAAAACGGGCACGAATGAAAACCCGAAAGGGCTCCGTGAGTAAAAACAGCAGGACTACCGGCGAGTCTGTGAAAACCGGAAAGGGCGCAAACTCGTGAAAAGAGATGAAATACACTCGCAAAGTCCTCTCGACCTTGTGAGGAGAAACCCCCTGCGTGAGATCCTTACGACTCACAAAGGAGCAACACACTTAGGAATCCTCACGATTCCTAAGGAGAAAATACACCTGCGGGATCCTTACGACTCGTAGGGAGAAAATGCTTTTATGGGACCCTCACGGCCCATAAAATTGAAAAGCCTTAGGTGGTAGGGACTCAAACCTATCTCCTAAGCCATCGTTCCCCAACGGGCAATGGCAAATGATGATTCGCTCCTGGCATTTCGCTTCAGTGTTAGCGGTGCTGATGCCAACCAAAAACCCAAATCCCAAGTCATCCCAAGGCAAATGATGAGTTGCTCCTGGCATTATTCCAGTGCAGCAATGCTAATGCCAAACAAGATCCAAATTCTAAGTCCCCAAACGACGAATGATGAGTCGCTCCTGGTACCATATTCCAGTGCAGCGATGCAGACGCCAACCAAAATCCAATTTCTCAAAATTCTCCCGGCCTTACGGTGGGTCCCCAAATTGACCATCGTATACAATCCACGGGCTCAAATAATTCTCATCATACCCATGCCCCACCGTAATCACCAGTTACGCGGCCGGTCTCCGCTTTGGGAATGATGCTCCATTGATAAGACCCACTCATGTGTCCTCACGATATATGAGGAGAACAAACCTTTGTGGGATCCTTACGACTCATAAAGGAAAAACACACTTAGGAGTCCTCACGACTCCTAAGGAGAAAATACACCTGCGGGATTGTTCATACCATAATATTGCATTTTCTATTCCCCATTCTTATGCATTTTACAATGATAAACAGGTGCTTTTGATGCATGTCTGCTACATATTACAGGTTACAGGTTCTTGAAGCGAAAACAGTGAAAAAGACAAAAGATGATACAAAAAGTGGACTTTGACCAACAAATAGAAGACTCTTGATCAAGCCTACATCAAACATAAAATTCACAGAGTACAAGGCAATGTAAGGTCCAAGATTACAAAGCGAATGGTCAAAAGCCCACCGCAATTATTCACTGGAGATCTGGAAGAAACATAGAAACTATTTTAACAAAGAACCAAATAATAAGGAAGCCCAAAGATCCAAGGCCCAATACTTTCTTTTAAAGAGACATAAAATTTTACCAAAGCTTGAAGTCTACTTTGACTAGGTCTTCCTAAGGATATTTTGGTAAATGTAGACATGCAAATCAATTGTAACCTAGGGTTTCCTATTCTTTATAAATAGGAACTCTAACCATTGTATTTTCTCATGCCTCCTTTTAATAATAAATTTTAGAATTCTTTTGGAGAGCATCGGTGTTTCTTTTCAATTCATGAATTCAGATCTGACAACCCTGTGTTGATGATTGGAGAGATGCATCTGTAAGTAGATTTAATTCATTGCTCTAGTTTAGATTTCAATTCTTGCCCTAGGTAATTTTTATTCCCTGCCCTAGATAGATGTTTTTAAATTCCCTAATGAGTGAGTAGTTTTCTCGCTTGTTAGGGTTAGGAATAGGGAAGGATTTGAGAGATGAAGATCTCTCATCTCTTTTCTTTGCCAATCTTTTATGAAAATTAGAACTCTATGCATACCTTCTTATTCCGCTCCCTACGGCACTCTACCCTCGAGGTAACGGTGATTCCGTAGTCTAAAGGCCCGGATTTTAAGGTTTTCCAGGGAGGTTAGGGTAAAGATTAAGAAAGGAAGGACAAGAATCTAGAGGAAGAATCAATCTTCCCAATCATCCTAATCCCCTTTATTAAGATTTACCATAACACTAATATGATATATTTAATTAAAGGCAATGGAAAGAGATGTAGATCTTTGTTTACCAAATTTTTCCTAAACCTAATCCTAGCAAGTTTCTAATCCTAGTATCATACAACTTCAATTTTTAGATTTAATAATCAATCCGAACACCCTTCGGAATTAACTCGTAAGAACGAATCGGAAATTCACAACATCCCTGTGGACCGACCCGTACTCACCGGCTAGCTTCATGCGACGCCGTTCTTGATTGCGGTTACAAATATTTTTGATCTATCTTTTAGAAAGCGCAAGCACGCTAAATCACACCAATCAAATGGCGCCGTTGCCGGGGATGGCGTAGAATTTTCTTTTCGCAATTTCGGGTTAATCATAAAATTTAAAAATTCATAAAAATCTGAAAAATCAAAAAATTATAAAAATATATCAATTGTTATTTTTTGGAAAGGATACCTTGTTCTTTGAATTTTTGCTGGATTTACAAACAAAAACGGATATGGAAATTTCCAGAAAGCAAAACAGAAAAGAGAAGATCAGAACAGAGGAGAATTTGAGAAACAGAACAACAGAAAATTTCTCAAGACGTAAATCGCCCACTAGACCGCGAATCCGCGGCAAAAACCGGTTTCTGCCGCCTTTCCGCCGCGCTCTGGAGAGATCTCGGGATCTGTGCCGCTTCAGCCGCCGCGCTTCCGCCGCTCCAAGCCGCCTACGACCGCGATTCCGCGGCTATCTACTGTCTTCAGCGCAGGAAAATTGCTCTGTAAGCTTCTCTGGTTAATCCTCCGTAATTTTTGAAATATATTTTCTGAAAATTCTTGCAGGATTTTGTGCGCTATAAAAATATATTCCCTTCCAAATAACGATCTTGTGCAGGATTTGTGGGCCCCGCTTGAACTAAATTGATTGCAAGAAATATTTTGCTGTTAATTCTTTCCAAATAAAGATTCTTGTGATATGCTTAAGATAATAACTGATTGCAGGTAATATATTTTCGGTTGCATATCTTTAATTAAAAATCTTTTTGCAACTATTTTCAAATAAAGAAAAAGAAAAAGGAAAATTTTTTTTGTTACAAGAACTTGCAAACTTTTGCCGCAAATAAATCCTTGCACCATCACCCAATTTTCTTTCTTTCATCATTTCTTCTTTTAACATGGGTACCCCACATAAAAAATCATTAGCCGAACTTTGGTATCCTGAACCTAATTTTGCGTCGTTCGGCAATTTGTTCGGTCAATCTAAAGACGATCCTTCCATGCCAAAAAAATCTTTGAAAGATCACATAGAGGAGTCTAGGAGAAACAGTTTGACTTTTCAACCCACTTTGTGTCAACCTAGTCAACCTTTAGCACCTACATATGTTGACACCACTCTTCCAAGTCCTGCTGTAACTCCTATGCCGATGTCCATTGCTGAGCATATTGCTCAATCTCGCAGCCGATCTTTCACCCCTCTCCACTCATCTAGTTCTAGGGATCCACACGACTATTCACCTTTTCATCCACATGTTGACCCTACCCCTGTCCAACCACCCACTTCCTACCAGTCCTACCCGACTTTCCCACCTTCACTAGACCCTGTTCCTACACAGCCTTTTGGGAGTTTCACATATCCAAACAATTTTGAATCTTTTACCGAAACCCCCTCACCACCTAAGTCTAGTTTGGAAGAGGCGTTGGAGGCGTATATCGCAGCAACAAACAAAATGGTTAGGAATGTGGAAGCGTCCGTGGCCACCCTTATGCAACCTGCTGAACCGGTAGCTAGTTTCCAACTAGCTCCAAATTTTCCAATGTATGAGGAGGCGGTTGGACAGAGTGAGAATGAGAGAGGATTTTCAAATCAAACCTACCCTTACCCAATTGAAGCCCACAACTCCAGTTTTCCATCGAATGTCCTAAATGATTCACAAGTTCAAAATAAAAGCGAGTTGTGTGATTTTGTAGTGTTTGATTTGCCAGATTGTGAGGAACCCCTTTCGAGTGAAACCGCACCTAATCCTTTCGACCTTTACAGTTCCACTCTAGAACCTACATTGATAAACATCCATGCTTTTGAGGAGGTGTCTAAAGAAATTGACTTTCACTTGATTGAGGATATAGACGCCGGGAATATTTCGGATGATGAACCTGTCGATTTAATTGAAATTTTATGTTCAAATCATCATCCCGAGTTATTAAATGTTTCTCCCGAATCTCATATGCGTCTTGATTTTGATGATATTGGCATGGATAAGCAAATTTTTAAGGAAAATATTGAGGAGAATTATGAGGATAGTACTGAGGATAATATTGAGGTTGAACCATTTTCGTTTGATGTGTCGAATATTCCAATACACCCTCCTAAATCCTTAACTGATACCCTTCCTCACTCACTTTCTTCCGTCCTTCCTATCGTTTCGACTGTGCAAGAGACCGTTACGCTTTCATCTCCAATACCTAGTTCGACGTACCCATGTTTGCTCACGACTCTTGAAGGATTTCATCTCATTTTGTCGCGGGTTGATAGATTAGCACAATCGCTTTTTACACATCGGTCATTACAAATTGTGCTAATCTATACGCTCCATCCACACCCTCAAATTCGTATTCCCACTTTCTTTGGTTCTTCTAATCTTCCTTTAATGATATCGAGTGTTGATGAATCACAATCCGACATTTTGAGTTCGATAATTTTCAATTGGACCTTCGAGGAAAGTTTCAAAGATATTTTCGCCGACGAACTCGCATTCTTAAATGATATGGATTTTGTGATTAATCAACCTCCACTCGAAGAAGTAGAACCCCTACCATTTCTTCTTCCCCTCCTCCATTCTCCTCCACCGAGACCATATTATTCCTTTCTCTCCACACGGTCTCGTGTGCTTCTCATTTCTTTTCTTTCCACTCCATTCTTTCACCAACTCTACCATTACCACGATAGAATTTTTGAATGGTTGGTGCTAACTTTTGGCTTGTGCAAGGCCAAGCTTAAGTTTGGGGGAATCTTTGTATATATGTTTTTGTTTTCTTTTTCTCTAAAAAATAAAAAAAAAATTTCAATACATTAAAAATAAAAAATTATAAATAAATAAACAGGGGAGTGCCGGTATTTTGACCCTCTTGGTTTAGCATGACAGTGAAGACACTGTCAAGTTCAAGTTTGGGGGTATGCTCGGTACGTCTTCTTCCTTCGCATTCATTTGTACATATTTTTGCATTTGCATGCTTATTTGAAAACCCATAAAAATTTGAAAAATTTCAAAAATTATAAAAATTAATGTATTCAATTTTGGCTAATTGACTTGAGTTTGACAGATAGGTTAACTGGCTAGGAACAACTAGATCTTAGACTTAGTGAATTAAAAACCCTAAAAATAACCTTCTTTAAAGTTTAACGGTAGAAAGTATATGCCTTGTAGTTTATTTAGAAATAGGCAAATTTTGGGTTCACTTCTTAGGCTAAGTCGAAACAAGGGAAGAGTATTGATGTTCTTATTAGAGTATAAGTTTGAAAAATAGTTCCTAGCTTAAGTCTAGATTCTGAAAATGTATACCCTACAATTTGCACAATCACGCACCTTGAAACTTGGAATAGTAGAAGAGACCTTGAAATGCTCTTGTCTAAAGTCCTTAGTATGAAAAAGTGTGAATGAATAAAAAAAAATGGACACTGGTTTTTGTGATTACTTAAGGCTGCAAAAATAGAAAAATACTTAGCGAGGGTGCTTCATCACCTAGTGCCTTAGACCAACTGGTTTGGGAGTCACTGCTAAAGCCTTGGGTGTTGCAAAGACTAGAAAGTATGCTTTAAAGTGCAAACGCATTTTGTAATCGGTCGTTAGTACCTCAAGAAGTATTAACGGTCGCATGAAGGATGTGTAAGCAAATTTCATTTAAATTCACCTACTAAGAAGTGCTTTGGACAAAGGACGAGAGTACGATTGCTTGATTTGAATTTCCAAGTGTAGAGGTGATTTATACACACACGTGGGGATATGTGATTGGAATTTAGATAAGAGAGAGGAATGAAGAATAGAACTTGTAGCTTTAATGGAGTTGATAGAAATTCCTAAGTGGAAATGGAACCCTAGAAGGAAAACTTAGGAAATGCCGAAAGCTAAGTAGATCTGCATGATATATATAATCTTAAGTTAAATGATGAGGAAGTATGAAGAATATGGGTGGATAATTTGCGAGTCAAAAGATAATAGAATTCCTTGTTAGAAAACCTAATTCGAGAACAAAAGTTAATGGGCCGAATTGATAGGATTTTGTGGGTAGTATCCGCTGAAAACCCTCAGGAGACAACACTCCTCCTACTAGGGACACCTAGAGGTTTAACGGCTTGTTGCACGAGCTCAGTGCAATCGCGTTTCCCTGCGAAAGTGCGGCTAGGTTAGATTTTTATCGAGAATAAAAAAATAAGTTTGCTCGAGGACGAGCAAAAGATAAGTTTGGGGGTATTTGTTCATACCATAATATTGCATTTTCTATTCCCCATTCTTATGCATTTTACAATGATAAACAGGTGCTTTTGATGCATGTCTGCTACATATTACAGGTTACAGGTTCTTGAAGCGAAAACAGTGAAAAAGACAAAAGATGATACAAAAAGTGGACTTTGACCAACAAATAGAAGACTCTTGATCAAGCCTACATCAAACATAAAATTCACAGAGTACAAGGCAATGTAAGGTCCAAGATTACAAAGCGAATGGTCAAAAGCCCACCGCAATTATTCACTGGAGATCTGGAAGAAACATAGAAGCTATTTTAACAAAGAACCAAATAATAAGGAAGCCCAAAGATCCAAGGCCCAATACTTTCTTTTAAAGAGACATAAAATTTTACCAAAGCTTGAAGTCTACTTTGACTAGGTCTTCCTAAGGATATTTTGGTAAATGTAGACATGCAAATCAATTGTAACCTAGGGTTTCCTATTCTTTATAAATAGGAACTCTAACCATTGTATTTTCTCATGCCTCCTTTTAATAATAAATTTTAGAATTCTTTTGGAGAGCATCGGTGTTTCTTTTCAATTCATGAATTCAGATCTGACAACCCTGTGTTGATGATTGGAGAGATGCATCTGTAAGTAGATTTAATTCATTGCTCTAGTTTAGATTTCAATTCTTGCCCTAGGTAATTTTTATTCCCTGCCCTAGATAGATGTTTTTAAATTCCCTAATGAGTGAGTAGTTTTCTCGCTTGTTAGGGTTAGGAATAGGGAAGGATTTGAGAGATGAAGATCTCTCATCTCTTTTCTTTGCCAATCTTTTATGAAAATTAGAACTCCATGCATACCTTCTTATTCCGCTCCCTACGGCACTCTACCCTCGAGGTAACGGTGATTCCGTAGTCTAAAGGCCCGGATTTTAAGGTTTTCCAGGGAGGTTAGGGTAAAGATTAAGAAAGGAAGGACAAGGATCTAGAGGAAGAATCAATCTTCCCAATTATCCTAATCCCCTTTGTTAAGATTTACCATAACACTAATATGATATATTTAATTAAAGGCAATGGAAAGAGATGTAGATCTTTATTTACCAAATTTTCCCTAAACCTAATCCTAGCAAGTTTCTAATCCTAGTATCATACAACTTCAATTTTTAGATTTAATAATCAATCCGAACACCCTTCGGAATTAACTCGTAAGAACGAATCGGAAATTCACAACATCCCTGTGGACCGACCCGTACTCACCGGCTAGCTTCATGCGACGCCGTTCTTGATTGCGGTTACAAATATTTTTGATCTATCTTTTAGAAAGCGCAAGCACGCTAAATCACACCAATCAGGGATCCTTACGACTCGTAGGGAGAAAATGCTTTTATGGGACCCTCACGGCCCATAAAATTGAAAAGTCTTAGGCGATAGGGATCTAAACCTGTCTCCTAAGCTATCGCTCCCCAATCCCCAAATGGCGAATGATGAGTCGCTCCTGGTACCATATTCCAGTGCAGCGATGCAGACGCCAACCAAATTCCAAATCCCATACCCCAACGGCGAATGATGAGTCGCTCCTGGTACCATATTCCAGTGCAGCGATGCAGACGCCGACAAAATCCCGAAATTTTTCCGGCCCTACGGTCTGGATCATACATCCTGCAAAACCGTATACAATCCACGGGCGTAAGACAATCCCAATCTCTCCTAAGTCCTACCGGTGAGACCACATTCAAAGTCCCACTAAAAAAAATAAATATATAATAAAATAAAAAAAAGGGGGTATGTCCACAAGCAAAATGGGCGCGGAGGAAAACCCGAAAGGGCTCCGTGAGTAAAAACAGCAGGACTGCCGACGAGTTTGTGAAAACCTGAAAGGGCGCAAACTCGTGAAAAGGAGATGAAATGCACTCTCAAAGTCCTCTCGACTTTGAGAGGAGAAAATTCCCGCGTGAGATCCTTACGACTCACAAAGGAGCAACACACTTAGGAGTCCCCACGACTCCTATGGAGAAAATACACCTACGAGATCCTTTCGACTCGTAGGGAGAAAATGCTTTTATGGGACCCTTACGGCCCATAAAATTGAAAAGTCTTAGGTGATAGGGACCTAAACCTGCCTCCTAAGCCATCAATTCTCAAATTCTCTCGGGGCAAATGATGAGTTGCTCCTGGCATTATTCCAGTGCAGCAATGCAGATGCCAAACAAAAACCAAAATCCCAGAATCCTCTCAATGACAGATGATGATTCGCTCCTGGTACCATATTCCAGTATAGCGATACTGATGTCAACCCAAATCAAAATCAACAAGTCAACTTCCACTCCGACACCGCAGAAAGCGGAGCGAGTCAGAATCCAATCTTGACACCGCAAGAAGTGGAGCAAGTCAAGTCTACCCCTGACGCTGCAAGAAGCAGAGCAAGTCAAATCAAGCACCGACCGTCCAAGTCGCTAAAAGGGCAGCACCGACCGTCCAAGTCGCTAAAAGGGCAGCACCGACCGTCCAAGTCGCTAAAAGGGCAGCACCGACCGTCCAAGTCGCTAAAAGGGCAGCACCGACCGTCCACGTCGCAAAAAGGGCAGCACCGACCGTCCACGTCGCAAAAAGGGCAGCATCGACCGTCCACGTCGCTAAAAGGGCAGCATCGACCGTCCACGTCGCTAAAATGGCAGCACCGACCGTCCAAGTAGCAAAAAGGGCAGAACCGACCGTCCATGTCGCAAAAAGGGCAGAACCGACCGTCCAAGTCGCAAAAAGGGCAGCATCGACTGTCCACGTCGCAAAAAGGGCAGCACCGACCGTCCAAGTCGCAAAAAGGGAAGCATCGACCGTCCACGTCGCAAAAATGGCAGCACCGACCGTCCAAGTCGCAAAAAGGGCATAACCGACCGTCCACGTCGCTAAAAGGGCAGCATCGACCGTCCAAGTCGCTAAAAGGGCAGCACCGACCGTCCAAGTCGCAAAAAGGGCAGCGCAGGATTCCTATAAAGCGGGAACCAGATAACTCCGGGCCAGGGAAAACGTCTATCACGGACACTCCGTCTCGGAGACATGTCAAGCAACGACCGTCCATGTCGTAAAAAGGGCAGTGCCAGCTTCCCAAAAGGTGGGAACCAAATCAAGTCGCCTCCACGTGAAAGAGGATCCATCAATTTCATGCACACGACCCACATATGTGGTGTGCATTTATTGATGGGGGGCAATTTGTTGGGGTAAAAATTTACACCCCGGTTGACCAAGTCAAAATCCAAGTCAACCCCGAGCCAAGTGGGCCCAAGCCCAGACCCAGTGGGCCCATGCCCGGGTCGAGCCCGAACATGAAGCGGCCGGCCTCCCCCACGCCAAGATAAAATTTTTGTAATAAATAATTTTGTTGTATTTCTTTTATTTTATTTTTCAGATAAATGTAAGAAAAATAGGCATAAAACCAAATTTTGTAAAGCCCATGGCTTATGTGCAAAAAGAAATGGCACATGAGCCATGGGATAGGCAAAATGCCATTTTGTGAATCCCAAGGGGCTATGTGTAAAATGTATGGCCTATAAAGGCAAAGATAATGAAAAAATCTCACAACTTTTTCTCTCTCCAAAAAAGTTTCAGAGCTGAGCTCTTTCTTCCTTCTTCAAGGTTCCAAAACCTTCTTCTTTCTTTTGAATTAAATCAAGAGTTCTACTCTCATTTTTATAAAACAAATTAGTTTTTCACCACAAAACCCATCAAGGGGAACTCAGATCTTCCATCAGATCTCAAAAAGAAAATATTTTGAAATCCCACATCTCTTGATCTTCAAGATCCAGCTAACAGAGGAGGAAGAAGAAGAACATCTTTCACTAAACCCTCAAAAAAGAAGAAAACACACTCAGGAGTCCAACTCCTCTCTGATTTCTCTTTTGAGAAATCTTTTTTTTCAGGCTAAAAGCCTCTTGTCCGCTCCAGCGCGCAGCGCAAGTGCGCAAAGCGCCCGCGTGCCGACACGTGGCGCGCGCGCTTGCGCACCTGCGCGCTTGCGCAAGTGCGCAAAGCGCCCACGTGCCGACACGTGGCGCGCTTGCGCTTGCGCTCCAGCGCGCATTGCGCAAAGCGCCCACATGCCGACACGTGGCGCGCTCGCGCTTGCGCACCTGTGCGCAACGCGCATTGCGCAAAGCGCCCACGTGCCGACACGTGGCGCGCGCGCGCTTGCGCACCTGCGCGCAGCGCTCTTGCGCAAAGCGCCCACATGACGCGCGCTCCTGCGCGCAGCGCTCATGCGCAAAGCGCCCACGTGTCGACACGTGGCGCGTTTGCGCCTGAGCGCACAGCACCTAAGCGCACAGCGCTCAAGGCGCTGGCCCCACGCATCCCTTGGATGCCTTTTCCCCCTCTTTTTGTGTACATACATACATATATACATATGTATACAAATTTATACACACACATACTCTGCAACATTCTCCCCCTCCAAAAAATTTTCGGGCCGGGGCGCTACCCCGAACCCCGCAAGGGGGCTGCTAGCCCCCTTGACCCCCAGCCCTCTATCCGAGTAGCGGGACCCCCGTAAAAACTCTGCGTGGCTCCTGATATATCCAAACCCCCCTTTCAAAACAGAACACACGTACACTGCACATTGAGTTCGCATGACCATTTTAACCCGTTAATCGGAGGTTCCCTCGCCCCAAAGGCGAGGGGTAATTAACGGCAGCTTAGTCCGCGGCTGCCGGAGATTCGGATCCCCACAATCATTAAACCCCCGCCTACTCCAGGCGGGGGGAATCTGTAGTACGCCTGACAAGCGCGCGCGTATTCCCATCTCAATGGGGTGACGAAAAACACCCTACACATACCGACTACCCATCTCCCACAAGTATGATCGCTATCACAACGCAGGTAATCTAGCAATAATCCTACGGGCTTTATCAACATGTATGAATGATACGTAATAGCAAGTAAAACATATGCATGTTAAGATAAAGACAAACCAGATAGCATACTATCATATTAAGCAAGACTGTCCTGTACATATATATGTCCAAGCATCCATATGTATACATATACAATAATGGCATCTAGGGCATACATATCCAACAATCTCCCACTTGCACTAAGTCCATATATATTGGCGTACCGAATACTCAACTTCTGCTGTAAGGCCAGCTGTTGGTGTACCGCATACCCAACATCTCAAAAAGTCTCTTGAATTGTGCTTGAGGAAGGGCCTTGGTGAATGGATCCGCTGTGTTGTCTTTTGTGTCCACTCTCCGTACCTCGATCTCCCGGCGATCAATGATCTCCCTGATCAGATGATACCACCTCAAGATATGCCTGGATTTCTGATAGGACCGTGGTTCCCTTGCTAAAGCCATGGCTCCATTGTTATACACAGATATTGGGTTAACAATGGATGGAACCACCTGAAGTTCAGTAATGAACTTCTTAATCCAGACGGCTTCTTTTGCGGCATTGTTGGAAGTAATGTATTCAGCCTCCATCGTAGAGTTTGCAACGGTATCCTATTTGGAGCTCTTCCAACAGACCGCCCTTCCGTTAAGGGTAAACACAAAACCCGAGACAGACTTGCTATCATCCTCACTCTGGAAGCTCGAATCGGTAAAAGACTCCACCTGGAGGTCCGTATTACCGAATACCATAAACAGTTCTTTAGTCCTCTTCAGGTACTTAAGAATATTCTTAACAGCTGTCCAATGGTTCTCACCTAAGTTACACTGATACTGGCTCACCACGTTAAGCGCGTAAGCTATATCTGGTTGGGTACATAGATCCTACCACTGAAGCGTAGGGTATAGTGCTCATGCAAACCCTCTCCTCATCAGTATTGAGAGACATCTCTTTGGAGAGAGTGATTCCGTGCAATGCGGGTATATTACCATGCTTGGAATCTTTCATACTTAATCTCTTTAGTACGGTCTCTATGTACCTGGACTGTGAAAGTCCCAGTAATCTCTTGGATCTATCTCTGTAGATCTTAATCCCCAGAATGTAAGAGGCATCACTCAGGTCCTTCATGGAGAACCTATGTGACAAGAACAACTTGACCGATTGTAGCATAGGAATGTCATTTCCTATCAAAAGAATGTCGTCCACGTATAAGACTAGGAATATGATAGTTCGTTCTGCAATCTTCTTATATATACAAGGCCCATCCTCGTTCTTGATGAAGTCAAATTCCTTGACTGTTTCATCAAAACAGATGTTCCAGCTCCGCGATACCTGCTTTAATCCATAAATAGATTTAAGCAACTTGCACACCTTCCCGCTGCTCCCACTGGCTACAAAACCTTCCGGCTGATCCATATAATCGCACTCTTCTTCCGTTCAGAAAACTGTTTTTACGTCTATCTGTCAGATCTCATAGTCATGGAAGGAAGCAATGGTAAGTAGGATCCGAATGAATTTGAGCATAGCCAGTGGAGAAAAGGTTTTGTCATAGTCCACACCTGGTCTTTGACGAAAACCTTTTGCAACAAGTCTAGCCTTATAGGTTTCCACCTTCCCATCTACACCAAATTTCTTTTTGTAGATCCATTTGCATCCAACAGGTTTTACCCCAGGCGAGCAATATCCAAGGTCCACACTTTATTGGTGTACATGGACTCCATTACGGATCGCATAGCATCCAGCCACTTATCATAGTCCCTACTGATAATAGCCTGCCTGAAACTAATAGGATCATCTTCTTCCAAGATGCAATCCTCTCGATCCCCGTCTATGAGAAAACCGTAGTATCTCTCGGGCGGATGAGGAATCATACCAGATCTGCAGAGTGGCTGAGCTTCGACTGGGACTTCTAAATCTTGAGATTCTACCAAATCCTCAGTTTGAGTTTGTGGTTCTGACATTTCATCCAATTCTACCGTGCTCCCACTTATTTCTTGTACAACAAATTGCCACTCTAAAAAGGTGGCGCGATGAGCAACGGACACTTTCTGTTCCTCAGTATGGTAGAACAGATATCCCATAGAATTTTTAGGATATCCCACAAACTTGCATAAAATTGACCGTGCCTGAAGTTTGTCCGGATTTTATACTTTTACATAGGCCGGACAACCCCATATCTTAATACGTTCAAGATACGGTCTTTTACCACTCCATATTTCATATGGAGTCTTAGGCGCAGATTTCGATGGAACCTGATTCAATAGATAAGCTGTTGTTTCAAGCGCATGTCCCCAAAACGAAAGAGGCAACTCGGCGTTACTCATCTTGGAGCGAACCATGTCCAATAGGGTACGGTTCCTCCTCTCCGATACACCGTTGTGCTGTGGTGTGTAAGGAAGGGTAAGCTGAGAGAGAATTCCATTCTCTTTAAGGTAATTTAGGAATTTCGTGCTTAAGTATTCCCCTCCTCTATCAGATCGGAGGATCTTGATACTTTTGCCAGTCTGGTTCACTACTTCGTTTCTGAATTTTTTGAATTTCTCAAAAACTTCAGATTTTTGTTTCATGAGATACACATATTCGAACCTAGAGAGATCGTCGGTGAATGTGATGAAGTATGAAAACCCACCCTTTTCATGTATAGACATTGGACCACATACATCACTGTGTATGAGTCCCAAGAGCTCTGCTGCTCTTTCTCCGTGTCCGGTGAACGGATATTTGATCATTTTTCCTTTGAGAAAAGACTGACAAGTTTCATAAAATGAAAATTCGAACGTATCCAAATATCCATCTTTATGCAACTTACTTAGTCTTTTCTCTCCGATGTGACCAAGTCTATAATGCCACAAGTAGGATTCGTTCACTTCCGAACTCTTCCTCTTGTGTATGTTTTGTATATTGAAAACTGTGTTTTGATTAAGAACATAGATACCATTACATAGTGTACCTTCTGTAACCAATACCCGATTAAGGTAAATGTTCATGATATTACTATTAAGAACAAACTTATATCCATCTTTATCAAGTAAAGAAACTGATATGATGTTGCAAACTATGAAAGGTACATAGTAGCAATTGTTCAAAATCATAGTATTGCCATTTGGCAATGTTATGTGATATTCACTGACGGCAGAAGTATCAACTTGTACTCCGTTCCCTACTCTGAGGGGCATATCACCAGTTCCAACAATCCTAATTTTTCTCAGTCCCCGTAATAAATTACAGATATGAGATCATGATCCGGTATCTAGTACCCAAGAGATAAGACTGACCAAAAAGCAGTTCTCAATAACAAGAACACCTTAAGGAGACGCAATAGTATGCTTCTTCTTCGATGGGGTTATCAAGGAATTCATGCAATTCTCTTTCCCTTGCTCATACTAATGACTGTTGTCATAGTTTAGAGCCAAACCGTTGTTCCCCAGCCCCGAATAAGAATTCGGATCGGTCAAGCGTTACATTTTATTATCTTTATTAGGGCATGAATTGGTTACTACCTAAAGAGAGAGAAAAGAAACACTCAGCATGCGCTCTTCCAAGATTAGATTGGTTATTAGTTTATCTAATCAGGATGGCTCCCACTGTTTTCTCGAATTCTCCTTCAAACCTATAAAAGGAGAACTATATGGGAATAATCGCAAGTTACAATACTTGCTTAACCTTTAGTATCGATACTTCGAGTGAGATTTTCCAACGCTTTCACGAAGTTCCTTAATTACATAACCTCTTTTTCCTGGAGGCATAGCCTCGCTAACACTGTTCTAGACACCTACTTGGTTTATAGCATTGATTGTTAAGTGAAAAAATCTCCCAAGAGTAATCCTACTCATCAGTGGGATCGGGATCCAACTATCATTGTGTGATAAACTAGATGGAAGCCACTCTAGTCACCACACTCCAGAAGGTATGCAGCACCAGCAAGTTTCCTGTATATTTGAAACTCCCGATATGGTTTTTGCCCCTAACAACTTTATGACCTTGACAATGCCAACATATCACAAGCCGCTAGTCATGTTCAGCCCATCATTATCTTGATTAACTTAGACCCACCTGCATAACCCTTGACAATGCCAACATAGCTATGCGACTGTCCTAAATAATCGGAAACAAAGCTACAAACAAGCAATACCCAGCTACTGATCACTACGCCTTGACAATGCCAGAATACGTAGCTCGAATACTAAGTAGTAATTGTAGGAAATGACGGAGGGCTGCGACTGGGTTTTTGACGAAAAACCCTTTAACGTAATGAACTTGATATCGTTGAAGGAACCTGAGCAGTTTTGAAAAGGAGTGGTGTTCCCTGATTAAAAATCAGGAGAAGATTCAGAAGAGGCATCACGTGCTCACACGTGACCAGTGGTCACGTGTTGGCACGTGAAGGTTAAGCTACGGCACAGAGCATGTTTGTTCCCTAATTAAAAGTCAAGAAGAAGCATCAGAAGAGGCGTCACGTGCTCACACGTGACCAGTGGTCACGTGTTGGCACGTGATGGTTAAGCAGTGGCAAGAAAAAGAGCGCAGAAGAAGAGAAGCCAGCTCCAGGGGTCACGTGTCTACACGTGACCAGGGGTCACGTGCCTATACGTGACCGGGGTCACGTGCCTACACGTGACCGGCTTTAAAAGTCTTATTCTTTGACAGAATTAAATTCTGAGGGAAGATCTTTCAAATCTTTCCAAAATGAAAAAGGATTATTTGAAACCGTTGGATTAAAAATATAAAGGTGATTAAATATCACCAATTTATGGAAAAATCTTGGACTTGGAAAGATTTCCCCCTAAATTTAACCGAAATAACAAAGAGATATCTTTGGATTTAAAATCCAATGGTGAATAAAATTCACCTAACAATCTAAATGCCCAGATTAATGACAAATATAAATCAAATCTCTCAATGAGAGATTTACTAAACAGATTGATTCTTTTCCTTCTCCTATAAATAGGAGCCAAGAAAAGAAGAAGGAGGACCTTTTTGACATACAGAGGGAGAGATATGGAGCTTTGGAATATTGAAAATTCAGAAGGAAGAATTTGATTCTCTGCAAAAGAAAATCCCTAGGTAAGAAAAGAGAGACTTCAAAAGAGAATTTAATTCTCAAAAGAGTTTAACTCTTATAAAAAGAAAAGAACTTAGTTCTTTCTCTGGTGGAGGATTTGCAAAGTGCACATCTCCCCATGAATTAAGAATTTAATTCTCTTTGGGTTGAGATCCTGCCATGCAGATCTAAAACATAGAGGAGGAATTGAGTTTTGAGAATTCAATTCTCACAGAATTACAGGAATTTAATTCCTTTGAGATAAAATTAGGGTTTAACCCTAGGAATTTAATTCCTTCAGAATGGACAGAACTAGGGTTTAACCCTAATTGAGAACTTAATTCTCTCAAACTCACAGGAATTTAATTCCCTTAAAAAGAAAAAAGAATTAGGGTTTCACCCTATACGAGAATTTAATTCTTTACAGAAAAGAAATTAGGGTTTAACCCTATTTAAGAATATAATTCTTCAGAAGAAAACAGGAATTTAATTCCTCCAAAGTTTATTGTTAAGGTTTGACCCTATGAAGAATCAAATTCTTAAAAGATGAACATATCTTTGAAACATGCAAAAAGCCAGAGTCACGTACTACAATGTGACCCCTGCAAGGATCCACAAAAAAGAACTTTGAGTCAGAGTCACGTGCTACCGCGTGACCCCTACAAAGATTCACAGAAAAGACCTTTGAGGCAATGCCTCACGTGCCCCACGTGACCCCGGAAGCACACAGAGAAAAAGGTAAAAGAAACAGAAAAGAGCTTATGGGCGCCCTCACGTGCTACCACGTGACCCCTTGGCTGAAGCTCTAACAGACAAACAATTAAATTCCCATCACGTGACAGCACGTGATGCTCCAAAATATTCAACGCTTTTGGCAGAACAAAATAAAGGGAAGCAGGGCGCTCTCACGTGCTACCACGTGACCCCTCTTGCCTTAGTGTTTAAACATTAAATTGAAACCTCTGTATCCATTGTTTGACACTGATTTGCCCTAGTGTTTAACACTAATTTAAAATCTATGTATCCAGTGTTTAACACTGATTTGCTCTAGTGTTCAAACACTAATTTGAAAGACTCTATTTGCAGTGTTTAACACTGATTTGCTTTAGTGTTAAACACTAATCTCTATTTCCAGTGTTTAACACTGATTTGTTTTAGTGTTTAACACTAATTTAAAAGCCCTGTTGCTAGTGTTTAACACTGATTATCTTTTAGTGTTTAACACTAACTTGCTAATCTCATTCCCAGTGTTCAACACTGTCGGTCTCTAGTGTTTAACACTAGCTTTAGCCCAATTGGCTAAGTTTCTAGAGACAAAGCGTCTCCTTCAATGAACCAACAGAGGGCCAATATCCCAAACATGATTGGACTTAGCCCAAGCTGGCCATAAGTCCTCAATTCAAACTTAACTGGGCCAATGGGCTCATAATATAATAATTGATCTTAGTTTCCAAATTGGACTACAGACCACTTAATTTATCTTGGTTTAAGGGTAGATCTCTTCACTCCTTTGATACTTGGCGTTGTAATTCCTCAACGTCTTCAAAGAGGTGACGGGTCCCGATGACCACACATTGATACGGACTGTGGGGTCCTTAAACTCATGGACTATGAGGTCCTTAACCTTGACCGGAATGTCTTAAAACTAACGCCGGACTGTGGGGTCCTTAAACTCATGGACTATGAGGTCCTTAACCTTGACCGGAATGTCTTAAAACTAACAACGGACTATGACGTTCTTAACCTTGACCGTGATGTCTTAAAACTAATGCCGGACTGTGGAGTCCTTAAATCCACGGACTATGAGGTCCTTAACCTTGACCGCAATGTCTTAAAACTAAGATTGGACCGCAGTGTCCTTAAACTACCTATTGACCGTAATGTCACTAAACTAAACACAGGGCTCCCTTAATTGCTCTCTTGTTGGATCTAAACGATCCCGTTAAGTTGATCTTAGTCTAAAAACTAGACTAACGTATCCTTAACAAACGTTTAAGTCGATCTTAGTCTCAAATGAGGCTAACGTATCCTTAAACCCAAACCCCCAAACCCAAATCTAAGAAAATACGGATTTGGACTAGTCCACGCCCTACGGGCGACGACATAACTCAGTCTCCGTATACAATCCACGGGCAGCCAATCACAAAACAAACACACACGACACAAAGTGATCATCTAGAGAAGGAGAAAGTTGTTACCGCAATGCGGTAGCGTAATTAACTGCAGGGGCTTGCGCCTGCAGGGAAGAGCGTCCCCACAATCAAAAACCCCTCAAGCGAGGGGGAATCTGAAGAAGTTTTCTACATCGGACGCATCCGTTTAAACCTTCGATACATGGTGTCATAAATCAACTTGGTATCTTCAGAGAGGTAGACGGATAGCACCAATTAGTATCTGCCCCGAATTTCAGGCAAGACGTCCATCCGTCGCGCCGTCTTTCGGTGGGGAACAGATTCTGGTACGCCCGGTGGGACCTTTTCCTCTTTCCACTCCACACTTCGTGTGTTGTGATTCGCGAACCAATCGCGGTTCGCTAATGGTTGCCCTTGGGTTTTGAAGTACTAAAATTTGGTGTTTCGTTTGCTGCAGAAAGCAAAAGAATCAATGGCTGGCAACTGCTCAAGCTGCTCCAACTGCGAAAGCAACCGACGCTCCGCCTCACCTGGAGGTGTAGCCTACGGACCGCAGGCTGCTTCCCTGTTTACTATGCCTGTGGAATAAGTGACTCAAGCTACTACCGGTCTATTCTTTGGGACCATGCTCCCGCCGGTGAACATTAACATCCCATGCCCGTACCGGAAGCGTCAAAGAAGTCGGTCTTTGATCGACTTGCTACTCCCACGGCCCCTTTCAACGGGTCGTCTAACTCCTCGGTCTTCACCAGACTGAGCCTGAACTCCAAAGGGCCCGCCAAAAAGCCCATGATACCTGAGAAGGCCATCCCAAAGAGGACAGCTGCTCCCGAAATCGTCAAGGCGGCTTCTACTGCCAAAGAGTCGGTCTTTGCAAGACTGGATGTCCCAGCTCCCGCTCCGGTTCGAAGGTCTGTCTTTGACAGATTAGATACCGCCACTGAAAAGACGTCAGTCTTCAAGAGGCTGGCACCAACAACGTCTCATCCAAACAGGGAGCAAGACGAAACCATCCCCGTCACCGGATCAGCCCCAACAGCTCGACACGCTCGACGTCGTCATTGGCGCCGAGTAAGGAAGGCCGGGGGCAACTCTCCCTCAGGGCTAACTCCACCGGCTCTAGTGGTGGAAGTTAACACTGCTGTTCCAACTAGGAACAACTTTGAACCACTGAGGAGGGTACGTAAGAACTCTCCGACTGCTACGCTAAAAAGGTCTCCTCCACCTGCGGAGAGTGTTACAGAAGCGAAGCCGGAGCAGCCTCCTCAACGGCTATCCTCCAAGATTTATAAGGTCTGGCGACGGGTCCAAGACTCAATAATCGACCATGATCACTCTCGCCGGCAGAAGAGGGTGAAGGTTCAGGAAGAAAAGAACCGTCATGTCAAACAATAAAAGACGACAACCGCTTGGGTGCCCGCTGCAACGGCTCCCTCCACGTCGACTACTCAAAAGAGAAGAAGGCCGGAGAAAGTCCCCACTCCTGCAGCAAATGTCAAGGACAATAAGCCTAAACGCCCTAAGTCTGGGGGCATGATGGTGCATACGGTATACATGGCGTCGGGAAAGGAGGAAAGCCGTGCATCCACGGGTCATAGACCGCTTACACGGTCAGTGACCAAAGCTCAGGAGCAACAGCAGAAGCTCCAAGAAATGATGAACACGATGGCCGCACTCACTGGGCCGAAAGAAAGCCCCGAAGCGTCGTCTGATCAACGCCAGGAGCAAGAAACTGACGCTGAATTCCTTCGTAGGATATTGGAGAAGAAGGATAAAGAGGCTGCCGAACAAGCAGCCAATATACAACGAATGGCCCTCTTGTTCCAGGACATGGTGGGAATGATGATCCAACAAGATTCTCCTGCTGAAGATCCTCCAATCGTCCTTGAAGATGACAGGGGAGAAACATCAAATCCTCCACCGGCTCTGTCAACAGCCAAGGAGGAGACAATCTCCAAAGCTGACTTGGACGAATATATAGCTCAGCAGATACGGGTTCACCAGGCGACTGAGGTAGCTGGTCAAGTTGTCAGAACAGGGCGACCATATCCGAGCTGGTATGATCAGATCAAGTACCCGCCGGGCTATACAATACCGAAATTTCATGTCTATAAGGGGACAGGCAATCCCTATCAACATGTGGCCCAGTTCAGGGCGCTTTGTGGCAACACTGGCGGCAATGATAAGCTCTTGCTTCGCCAATTCGTCGGCAACTTGTCAGAAACAGCGTTCGAATGGTATTCTGAACTCCCGAACGATTCTGTCAAGACGTTCGCTGAAATGGAGTTGCTATTCACTCAGCGATTCGCGAGCGCCAGCGAACGTACCCCGATAACGGCATTGATTAATGCCAGGGTGAAACCAGGCGAGACGTGGGTCCAGTACGCTATACGCTGGCGAAACTTGTGGTCGAAATGCGAACAACGCATTGAGGAAGCGCCCGCGGTGGGCATGTTCGTGGGTACCCTAGATCCTCATGCAACTATCTCACAGTTCATGATGTTCTTTAAGCCAACCACGTTCCAGGCTTTGATCGACAAGTTGGTCCAGATGGACCAGATGGGTCACAGACCGTTTCCCCCGAAGCCAGAACCTCGGAATGACAAGGGTAAAGGGAAGGCAACCTTCGTTGCGAACGCTCAGCAGCAACCCAGTACCCAAAGCTGGCGGATCAACTGGAAGAAAGACGGCAGTATTATAATGAGAAAATGAAGCGCCCCTACTCATTCCCGCGGGATAAGACGAAGAGGCTATTCGAGCTGGCAGTACGCAACAGGCTTATCAACTTGCCAAATCCAAGGTGACCACCGCAACCCAGTGAGGTGAATAACCCCAACTACTGCCCTTACCATCAAACGGTAATCCATCCGATTGAGGACTGTTTCGTCTTCAAAGGATGGATTGAAGATCAATACCTACAGGGCAATTTTGCGTTGTCCGAGAAGTGGAAGGTGAACCCGCCACAACCTCACACTCCTAAGAAGACGGACACACCGGGGGCAACTTGTTCTTTCATTGAAGAAGCTCCATAGGAAATCGTGCTTTTAGCCAAAACAAAGAGGATGCTGAACGATCTTCAAACATGCCCAGTGATCAGGTGGAAGAACCTGCTGGAACCCCAGATCATTGAAGGGATGCTGAAGCCACGCCCAACCCCGAAGATCGGTGGTGATGGCCCAAGCACTCACACCCAGCCGTCGAAATCTTCAAAGAAGAAGAAGAAGAGATCAAAAAGCCCGGGAAGCTTGGCGACAAGCGCACGGACTTGCAGAAACAGATTGACGCGCTGGAGGAGTACAATCAAAAGGCGCGGACTCCCATCACACTCCAAGAGTTCCTCAACCACGTCTTTTGGGAGGAAGATGATGAGGAGAGCTCGTTGGATGAATCCGAGGGATATGTGGAGAGTTGTCATGTGATCTCCCACTCGTTTACGGACGATGAAAAAACTCCTGGCACTGAGAAACTGGGGGCACAGCCTGAACCAGAACTAGTGTGGCCGACAGACGAAATGATCGACACCTTTCTAGATGATATTCGTTTGAAAAGTAAAGCCGACCAGGAGCGTGAGATGGCCGCATCAGAAGGAGCCAAACGCAGGCGACTAAATGAAAGAGTCGAAGCACTCCCGCCAGATCGAAAGACACCCGACGTGGATAAAAACATATTCAAGACGAGGAAAATATTTGCCAAAGCCATGTCAATGGGAATGAAACTACCACCCTCGGAAGAAAACATGCTCAATGGGGCAGAGAGGCACCCTAATTACTGCTCATATCATCGGAAGATTTCACACCCCACTGAGGAGTGTGACGCTTTTAAGACATGGTAGCAGGGATATGTTGCTCATCGGCAACATTTTAAGCGAATGAAACACAGAACTCATCGGGAGCAGAAAAGTACGACCGAAGGACACAAAAGAACTACCGGTAACTGTTACACGGTCAACGCCGGGGGATCGCAAGTGCTCACATTCGGGAGAGATTCTGACGAGGAAATGGCTCTGGGCCCTCTCTTTAAAGAATCCATCTTAGGGAAAGAGGAAGAACCAGAGGGCTGCGAAAACATTCAGCTGCGCAATCGCACGCTCCCGGAAAAGAATCTCGGACCCGCAACTAGAAAAGATAAGGGAAAGGAAAAGGTCGCTGAGGATATCGCCTTAGATGACCAAGTTATGAAAGAGCTGACCGCTAAGGACCCGCCTAAGAGGAGTAAGGTGGACTACAATATCCTAGCGCACCTGAGGAAGCTACCCTTGCAGCTCAGCATTATTGACGCCCTCTTATTATCAAAAGAAGCGAGAGATTCATTAATCAAGGCGCTGCAAGAGCCCGAGCAATTCCAAGCCTTCCTCGCCGAAGAAAGGATGAAGGATGAACTGGAAGAAGTGCGCACAGCCGATGTCACGATCGGTGATGAAGACCTTCTCCTTGGGACGTGCGACCACAACCGTCCCCTATACGTCTCTGGATACTGCCACAATATCAAGATAGGCAAAATCCTGGTTGATAATGGATCCTCCGTCAATCTCCTTAATGTTCGGGTGTTGAAGGAAATCTGCATGAGCGTTCAGCATCTCGCTCGTGGTAAAATTACCATCTCCGGTTTCGATTCTCAGTCATCACGGACTCTCGGATCGGTGATACTAACATTACGCTTCGGACTACTCGTCACAGTCATTAAATTTCACGTCATTGACGCCAAGATCTGTTACAACGCCTTGCTCGGTCGTCCTTGGTTGCACGAGTACAACATCATCACTTCTACGCAACATCAGTGTATGAAGTATTTCAAGGATGGTCTTGAGTATACCGTAATGGGAGAGCTAAACCCGTTCTCCGTAAACGAAGTCCGCAAGTACGAAGATGCAAAGTACTTTTTGCCAGATTTCGAGGACACAGAGAGGTGTCGAAAAGCGGAGAACAAAGCCGCCGCCGCCATTCCTGTTTCCGGGAGTGATATCGAAGAAGAGGAAGAGATAGTTTACGCTGGGCCGTCTCGAAGCAACAACCCGGGACCGTCCGCCCCCATACTGATCTTCGGAAATGACTCGTAAGATGAGGTTAATGCCGTATTCTCCAGTCGTCCGTCAATACAAGCATCCCCCGGCAATGATCGGAGTTTGCAAATTACCATGACTCCGCCGGAGCACTACAAAGACCTTGATGCACTTGAAGCTTACAATGTGCAGGACCTGCAGACGTTTTACGTCCCTCCCAAGCGAAAGGGTGAAAAGGCAATCCTGTTCTACCGGTCCACGGAAACAAGAGTAGAGAAAGAAATCTGGTACGGTGCGGATTCTACACTTGACAGACTCCAACCCATCCATTTGCCCAGATATTACACAAACGGACTAAAAAGGCTATTGAAGCGCCAAGGGGTACCCTTAAAACAGACTATTCGACAAGCTCGATTTTATAACAGGATTTGGGATGTCCTTAGGACTCAGCATAAGTTGCCCAACGGGAAAATGGAAACGCTTGGGCTCGGATATGTGAGATCCGGGAAACGAGAACGAGTCCACGGTAGCTATGCCGTATATAACTTCGATGAAGAGGAGGACGCCCTGTCGGGAAACGCCGACCCTTTATCAAAACTAGATCCCGCAATTAAAGTGCCGAGTCCGTCATTTGAAGAGCGAATGGACAAGCTTATCAGGAAAGCGGGTCAAAAAGCTCAGGACGACCATAACCGCGAAATGGCCATCAATGAGAAAGCCAGGACGCAACGTCTTCTTCAACAGGCTGCAAAAGACGAAAATACTCCTCCCTGTCAACCTGTTGTGCAAAAGGCCCGACACAGAGATAGAAATAAGTCAAAGAGCAGAAAAGGCGTTCGACGGCGACAAAGCGGGACCAAGAAGTCACGCGATCGGAAATCGAGCGGTCCGGATTTGTCCCTTATGAAGAAGATGAGTCAGGCATACTCTTTTCCTCAGAATAAAACATGGAAGATACTTGACCTCGCTTTAAAACATCGAATGATTACACTTCCTGAGTCTAAACACCCTGAGCAAGCTAACGAGGTCTCTCATCCGGGCTATTGCTCTTATCACCGAGCCATAGGACACCCTATCGAAGACTGCTTCACCTTCAAGAACCGGGTCGAAGACCAGTACCAGCGAGGCAGGTTTGCTTTATCCAGCAGCTGGAGGGTAACGCCGCCACAAAAGCACGAACCCAAAGCCACAAGAGCAGAACCAGATCTACATCGGGCTTGGAAGCGAGTTCGTACTTGTTATATGATAACAATATCAAAAAGGGAGCCCGAGGATATGGATGACCTTCCTTGGTGCTTCGAAAACAATGACGACGAGGTAATCGCAGAATTTTCACCAGCGCCGAAAGAGCTGGAAGATGGCATACATACTACTGCAGATAACCTCAAGAAGATTGAGTTGGGGACAACAAACGACCCGCGACCGACATTTGTCAGCGAATTGCTATCTGGAGAAAGGGTGGCTGCGTTAAAAGATGTGCATATGCCGCAGAGAGATTGCTTCGCATGGAACTATTCTGAAATGCCAGGTTTAGATCCAGAAATTGCTATGCATAAATTGGCGATATCCTCGGACGTTAAGCCAGTCAAACAGGCGCCAAGAAGAATGCGACTCGAACTTGAGATGAGCATCAACGCCGAAGTCAAGAAGTTAATCGATTCTGGGTTTATCCAGGAAGTTCAGTATCCTGACTGGATCGCCAACATTGTTCCGGTGATGAAGAAGAATGGGACAGTGCGCATATGCGTGGACTTCCGGGATCTCAATAAAGCTTGCCCGAAGGACGATTTTCCAGTACCAGTCACTAAGCTGATGATAGATAACACGTCCACGCATGAGGTTTTCTCCTTCATGGACGACTCATCAGGATATAATCAGATAAAGATGCATCCTGAAGACCAGAAGCACACCGCTTTCCGGACCCCTTTGGGTATATTCTGCTACAAGGTGATGCCCTTCAGTCTAAAGAACGCCGGTGCCACCTATCAGAGGGCCATGACGAAAATCTTCGATGACCTCATACATGAAATCGTCGAATGTTACATCGACGATCTCGTGGTGAAAAGCAAATCGTACGAGGAGAATTTAGAACATCTGAAGACCATATTTCAACGCCTTCGGCAATACAACTTGAAGATGAACCCTCTCAAATGCGCGTTCGGGGTATCCTCAGGCAAGTTCCTAGGGTTCATCGTCCAGCACCGGGGTATCGAGATAGATCCGTCGAAGATCAAGGCGATCATGGAAATGCCACCGCCAAGGACTCTTAAACAATTACGGTCTCTCCAAGGGAAAGTCGCGTACATCCGGCGATTTATAGCCAACCTTTCAGGCAAGTGCCGCCCTTACAATCACCTGATGAAGAAAGGAACCCCTTTCGTCTGGGATCACAAATGCCAAGGCGCACTGGACGAGATCAAGCAGTACCTGCAGAACCCGCCAGTGTTAGCTGCTCCGGTAAGGGGAAAACCTCTCATTCTGTATACAACCGCCCTTGAAGGTTCCTTAGGCGCATTATGGGCACAAGAGAACGACCAAGGGAAAGAAAGAGCTCTCTATTACTTGAGTCGGGTCCTACTTGTTAGGTTTACCTAGCACCCTATGTAGAGTTTGGAAGCATCACATGTCACAAAGTTCAAATTTTTATGGTGCTATGTAAGCATACAAAGGATCTATCCTAGAATATTAGGGTTTCTATACATAACAAGTAGCAAAGACTAGGGTTTTGAGAGTACAACCTTTGTAGCTCCCTTTTGCTAGACTCCTTGGCCACTTGAGAGTTGGAGGAAGGTTCTCTTGAAGTCTTCTAGTGTCCACGACGATCCACCCGAAGCTCCTAGTCCAAGCTTGCAACTTCACTTTTCAAGAGAAGAAATGAAGATAACACTCTAAACAAGTGGGCTAAACTTGTGTAGAATGATGTTGTGGTGGCTTTTCTCACTTCAAAAACCTAACTTGATGAGTATATTGCTCACTACAAAAGTCTAGAGAGCAAATGGTCAAGGAGGAAGAAGATGATGGCTTTCTTTTAACAAGAGTAAAAAGATAACTCATGAGAAGAAAAAGAAAATATATCTATATATATTTTCTTATCCTCATCTCAAACCATGGTTAGATGATAAAGATATTATTTAACATGAGTTTAAAACACAAAGAGAAGGTTAACTCATGGTTAAGAGTAGGTGAGCATGGTTAGGTTTAAGAAGGATGTAGAAACTAGCCATGAATTATCCTTTCTTTTTCCATTTTGTTTTTAACACAAATTAAATAATTATCCATATATTTAATCCATGGTGTGAGTCTTATATTGCCACCATTTTCCATGTTTAATCAACCATGATAGATGATGTATGTATGTATGTATGCGCATCCATATGTGCATGAAACTAGAAAGAAAGAAAAAACATACATGCATGCATACATACATCATATACAAGAAAAGATTTCAAGTGAGAAAACTAATGGTTAAATGATAAATCAACACTTGATTTATCAATCTGGCCATATCACATATGACCCCACCAAAAGCAAGCCGCCCGATCAATATACGGTATCCTATACGCGCATTTTAATCAGGTCCAAACGCATATCGCATACACGCACCACAACGTTTCGCCTGGACTAGATAACTCCTTTGTGGGACTCTAAGACTCGTCAATCCGCCGGCAGCGGGTGATGATCATATCAATCACCCCCAAGCCGCAAGCGGTCAGCTAAACGTAACAGCCACCCGGGTATTGAACGATCAGAAGAAAACAAGTGAACCTGCTACAACTCCCGTCGAGCCAACCGACAACACTACCGTACAGTCCGGTCTCTTCGTCAGATATGCTGCATATCGAGCCTAGGGATGGTCACGTCGACCCCAATAACTCAATAAGTCATGCCGTTGAATGGTCTATAACAGATCGAGAAACTACTGATAACACTTATCAGCAAATCTCAGCAGCCCTGGCCAGGGACTTACTGATATAACCAGTCGGGCACAGCACGGCATCAACTCCCAATACCGGGAGAGACGAAACCCCTCCTATCGCTCATTTCCTTCGTGTGTCTCGGGACTGTACCCAACGGCCACCTGTTTGCACAACTCAGTAGAGCCGTGGTAGGGTGGCAATCAAAGTACAGTGGGAGAACACACAAGACTCTATGACGATCTCGGGTCTACAGACTAACCTGTATCAGTGTCACCTAAGAACTGCTATCCGACGATAGATATAATTCTATATAGGAGTTCTCGGTGAGTCCGTCCAGTGTACCCGGTCACCACTGAGCACCCGTATATGATCTTGATGTCAAACATCGATGAACGTGGGAACATTCATCGCCCATCGTATGGGTCTAGTATCATATACGCTAGTCTACTCTGGTATATCAATGCCCCGTCTCGATATACCTACGACTAGGGACTTTCCAGGATATGCTTATAGACTACAGATGTTCCACTAGTATGATCTCTATCATAATCACTGTAGTCAAACCGATATCCTCAGGGCTTTATCAGCATGTATGAATGAATAAAAGCATGATCAAATCAATATGTCAGATAAAGAAGAACCAGATAGCATACTATCATGTCGAGCAAGAATGTACACCGAATATATATATATATATATATATATACACACACACACATGTATAAATACATCCACTATCACATAATGGCCTCTAGGGCATACATATATCCAACAATCTCCCACTTGCACTAAGGCCAGTTATTGGCGTATCTCATACCCAACATCTCAAAAAGTCGCTCATGCTGCGGCTGGGGGAGGGCCTTGATGAGTGGATCCGCGGCGTTATTCTTTGTGTCTACTCTCTTAATCTCGATCTCGCGGCGATCTACAATCTCCCGGATCAAATGAAAGCGCCTCAGGATGTGTCTGGACCGCTGATGGGACCTGGGCTCGTTGGCTAACGCCATATCCCCATTATTATCATAATACAAGGTATTGGATCAATAATGGTTGGAACTACTCCTAGCTCCGAGACGAACTTCTTCATCCAGACGGCTTCCTTGGCGGCATCATTTGCAGCAATGTACTCAGCCTCCATCGTAGAGTCTGCAACGGTATCCTGTTTGGAACTCTTCCAACTTACCGCCCCTCCATTGAGGGTAAATACAAACCCTGAGATAGATTTGCTGTCATCCTTATCGCTCTGGAAGCTCGAATCGGTAAAGGCCTCCATTTGGAGATCTGTATTACCATACACCAAGAACAATTCTTTAGTCCTTCGTAAGTATTTAAGAATGTTCTTCACAGCTGTCCAGTGGTTTTCCCCTGGGTTGGATTGATACCTGCTTACAACACTAAGTGCATAAGCTACATCTGGGTGTGTACATAACATCGCATACATTATAGATCCTACTGCCGAAGCATAGGTTATAATGCTCATGCGAGCTCTCTCTTCATCGGTCTTTGGACAAGAATCCTTGGAGAGAGTGACTCCATGGCAAGCGGGTAAGGCACCCCGCTTGGAGTCTTCCATACTAAACCTTTTTAGGATGGTGTTGATGTACCTGGTTTGGGACAATCCCAATAACTTTTTGGATCTATCCCTATAGATCCTTATGCCCAGGATGTATGTGGCATCACCCAGGTCCTTCATGGAGAACCTTAGTGATAAGAATGATTTGACCGACTGTAGCATAGGAATATCATTTCCTATCAGAAGAATGTCATTCACGTACAATACGAGGAATGTGACAGCTCTTCCTACAGCCTTCTTATAAACACAGGGTTCATCTGGATTTTTGATGAAATCAAACTCTTTGATAACATCATCGAAACAGATGTTCCAACTCCGAGATGCCTGCTTTAAGCAATATATGGATTTAAGCAATCTACATGCTTTCCCGCTGCTCCCACTGTTAATGAAGCCCTCTGGCTGATCCATATAAACGCATTCTTCTAAATCTCCATTTAGAAATGCTGTTTTAACGTCCATCTGCCAGATTTCATAGTCGTAGTGAACAGCAATAGCAAGTAGGATCCGAATGGATTTAAGCATGGCTACGGGCGAAAAAGTTTCGTCATAGTCCAAACCCGGTCTTTGACAAAAACCTTTCGCCACAAGTCTTGCCTTATAGGTCTCTACCTGCCCATCTACACCAATCTTTCTTTTAAAGATCCATTTGCATCCCACAGGTTTTACCCCAGGGGGTACAATGTCCAAAGTCCATACTTTGTTGGTGTACATAGACTCCATTTCGGATCTCATGGCATCCAGCCACTTCACAGAGTCACCACTCGTGATAGCTTGCTGAAAACTGGTAGGATCATCATCATCCATGATGCAATCTTCTCCGTCACCATCAATGAGGAAACCGTAGTACCTCTCCGGTGGGCGAGAAGTCCTACCAGACCTTCGGAGTGGCCGAGGTTCCTCAGTTTCTATTGCAACAGCCGGTTCAACCAAATCGTCATTTGTAGTTTGTGTCTCTAGAACCTCTTCTAGATCCACCACTTTGCCATCATCGTTATCTGTGAAAAACTCTTTTTCCAAGAATGTGGCATACTGAGAAACAAACATCTTTTGTTCCTCTTTGTGGTAGAATAGATATCCATAAGAATTCTTTGGATACCCCACAAAATTACACATGACTGACCGTGTCTCAAGTTTGTCCAGATTCTTCTTTTTAACATAGGCCGGGCAACCCCAAATCTTTATTCTCTTAAGAGATGGTCTCTTCCCATGCCATATCTCATATGGCGTGGTAGACACGGTTTTGGTTGAAACCCTGTTCAGTAGAAATGCTGCAGTCTCCAATGCATGCCCCCAAAATGAGACGGGTAACTCAACATCACTCATCATGGATCGGACCATATCTAATAGGGTCCTATTCCGTCGTTCAGACACACTGTTGTGCTGTGGTATGTAAGGAGGAGTAAGCTGAGAGAGAATCCCATTCTCTTTTAGGAAGTTTGCAAATTCTGTACTAAGGTATTCCCCACCTCGATCTGATCGAAGCATCTTGATACTCAAGACGGTTTGTTTTTCTACTTCTTGTTTATATTCAATGAATTTCTCGAAAGCTTCGGACTTGTGCTTTAATAAAAATACATGACCGAATCTTGAGAAATCGTCAGTGAACGTAATGAAGTATGAAAAACCGCCTCTAGCCTGTGTAGACATTGCACCACATACATCACTATGTATGAGTCCTAGAAGCTCGGTAGCTCTTTCTCCGTGTCCGGTAAACGGAGTTTTGGTCATTTTACCCTTGATACAAGACTGGCAAGTCGCATAAGATTTATATTCAAAAGGGTTTAAATATCCATCTTTGTGTAACTTGTTTAGTCTTGTTTCGTTAATATGACCAAGTCTACAGTGCCAAAGAAAAGTTTCATTTATTTCTGAAAGTTTTCTTTTCTTAGTGTGTTGTATACTGAAAACTGTGTGTTGATTTAGGACGTATATCCCGTTATTAAGTGTACCATACCCAACCAACATTTGATTCAGATGAATGTTCATAACATTGTTCTGCAATATAAAGTTATATCCTTCATTGTCTAACAAAGAAACTGATATTATATTACATAGCATACTTGGTACAAAATAACATGGGTTCAAAACCAAAATACATCCAGATGGCAACCCCAAGTGATACTCTCCCACTGCGACTGTATGTACATTGGAACCATTTCCAACGCGGAGAGTATGGTCACCTGTCTTCAAAACTTTGCTATTTTTCAGTCCCTGCATAGAATTACAAATGTGAGAACCTGAACCGGTATCTAATACCCAGGAAGCAGAGTTTATTGAAAAACAGTTTTCTTTCACAAACACACCTGAAGCGGAAGCATCCCCATGCTTCTTTTTGAGGTTCAAGTACTCTGTACAGTTCCGCTTCCAATGTCCTCTCTTGTGGCAATGAAAACATTCACCTTTCCCCGAGTCTCCATCTTTGGACTTTTCTTTTCCCTTCACCTTTTTAACTCCACCCTTAGGATTGGTGGGCTTCTTCTTTTTCTTTCCTTTGGCCTTAGCTTTTGGGCGAGAAGAAGAAGATTGCCCAATAGTCATAACGGGAGTTTTCATTGATTTCATAGTGCTCTCTGCACTCCTTAACATATTAAGGAGTTCAGGTAGCTCCTTCTCCATGCTGTGCATGTTGAAGTTAACTATGAACTGAGCAAAGATGGAGGGGAGGGACTGCAGAATAATATATGTATATTGTTCATTGTCCATTGTCCATCCTAGGTCCTCAAGCTCTTCTATAAGAACTATCATCTTCAGAACATGGTCTCCTACTGGTGTGCCAGGGGCCATTCACATCTAAAACAATTTCTTTGATGCTTCGTATCGTAATACGCGGGATTGCTCTCCATACAACTCCTTTGTATGGAGGAATATGGTTTGAATGTCCATATTCTCGTGCTGCTTTTGATGTGTATTGTCCATCGATGCAAGCGTGAGGCATTTGGCCGTGGCACAGTCAGCGTCCCATGTCTTGCGGACTTCAATGTCCGCAACTGAAGATTTTGGACCTGGGGTGGGCGGGGCTGAAGCCGTGAAGACATATGATACTTTATCATAAGTCAAGGCTATTTTCAGATTCCTCATCCAGTCTTTATAATTGGTCCCATTCAGTTTGTTTTTATCTAGTAGAAGCTTGAGTCCAGTCATTGGTATCTGCCATTAAGAGAGAGAAAATAATACACTCAGCGAAAGCTCTTGCATAGATCAGATTGGTTATTATCTTGTCTAATCGATGTCTCCCACTGCTTTAATCAAGTTTTTCTTTCAAACCTTAAAAAGAAAACTAGCCAGGATTAATTACAGTCTACAACTTCGCTAACCGTTCAGCCAGGCCAGTGTCGGTACTTGAGGGAGGTTCCCCTTGCTTTCGCACTGACCTAATTAAAGTAAACCTCGTTTTCCCAGAGGCGTAGCCCCGTTAACACCTTTCTAGACACCTAATGAGTTAGCTAATTGTAAACTGCAAAACTCTCCTAGGAGCAACTATTGCCCATAGTGGGATCGGGATCCAACCATCACATGGAAGGTATGCAATCTCATTGCAAATTTCAACACTTGAAATTCCCGATGTAATTTTTTACCCCTAGTACTTATGACCTTAACTATGGTCAACAAATCATAAGTACCAGTCAAGTTCTACCCGTCATTTCTTGATCAATTAGACCTACCCATATGACCCTTAACTATGGTCAACAAAGTCGCATGAATGTCCTAATTAATCCGCATCATATGCAGTGTAGGAAGACATCACTTAGCTACCGTACACTACGCCTTAACTAAAGTCAACAAACGCAGCACGAATACTAAGTACTCTACTTCCTAAAATGACGGAGGGTTGCAGATGATTTTTAAGAAAATCTTTAACGCTTTGAACTTGATATCGTTGTAGAATCAAATGGTTTTCAAAAGGAGTGGCTTAAGCTCCGCAGTTTTGAAATGTAGCTTTTTCACAAATAGCCGAGTGGTTTTCAAATCCGATTCTACAACATCTTTTTAGGTTTATTTTCTTTACATTAATCACATTAATGTAATCCCATCATTTAAGTCCTTAATCCAATCACAGAAAAGAAACGAAAATAACACGTACGCTTATGCCATCCGCATTCGCCGCAATGTTCCGTTATGCACCATTAGGTTACTTAACTAACGGCATACCGGGACGGGACTAGCGCGGGTGTAAAACATAAGCAACGTCTACTATATATCATATATATAATATGTCATTCGTCTCAGATATCACAGAACACAGGCAGCAGAAATATAGATATAATGTGGGATATACTAGGACGTCCGTATTTAGTATTTAGCCAATAATAGAAAATACGGATTCCACAGTCGCGATAAATAGCCAAGCCCACACCCTGGACCCCTACGAGAGCGGCAAGCGACCCTACCAATTCTGGAGTTTAGGAGACCCGGTCTCGACTCCTCGAGATGGCCTCCCACTGAACCCCAGAACCCGGTCACCTGTGTTCTCCTCCTTGGGTCCATCCTAATGCGGAAAAGTAAATAATATACAACACTGGTGGCAGCAACCTCAACCCGGAAGTGCCCCAAATAAAAGAATATTACATTACATTTGAATTTACATGAATGAAAATATAAAACTCTCATCTCACATAAAAAAACCCGGCTATTCGATCGCGACAATCCTGCACATCATATCTCAGCAACACATAATATCGCATATCATTAACGTAAGTAAGTATGCGTACCTCAATTGTCGTTGATGTATAGCAACGAAATCGGCGATATCGAACATACTACACTTACGGTCACAGAAAAGAAAGTGTAAAACTACAATATTTGGAATCCACATTCTCTTTAGACATCATAAATGCGAAATATCACATACTTCGTATTTCATGCCTAAACTATATGAATTCCACATATTGTATCACATTCCAGATAAATAAACAGTATTAAAGTTTTCGACTGAACGATCAAATACCCAAGATTCCCTAAAGCTCAACACTTGAGCGGAGTTCAAAAACCCGGAGTGTGACACAGTAGTAGCGGTCCAGCCGTAGAAGGGTCAAGCCAACGCCTCACATGTGGCACGCCGTACTGCCCCAAACCCTAAGGTTCAAAAGGCAGTTCAAGACGGTCACATAATCGAGTTAAGGTTTTTTGTCTTCTAGAGGGTCCACCACAAAAAAAACTTGCACGTATCTCCAGAATATTTAAACCCCGTGAAAAGTGAGCAAATGATACTCGTTCGAACATTTCAATACTTTCTAATTTACCCGGAAAAGCAACGAAATGAAAATTCCGATCGAATCGTCGAGTCCAAAACCATCTCCAGAATATACAGTACTGGATTCAGATTAAACATACCCAAAACAATATACAAGCAGTTATAGGAATTACTGTGCAAACAGAAAGCCATGAAGCCTCTATATGGCCGCGGAGCCGCGGCTTAAGCAAGGATTAGCCGCGGTTCCGCGGCGGATTGTACGGATCATGGGTTCGTATTTCACAATATTTCTTATATTTTCCTGCTATATTTTTAAAGTATTTTTAATTCTGAAAAATAACAGATTTTAAAAATTGACCAGAGAAGGTCCCGAAATGCCGTATTTTGATCTGATCGGGATTTTTACTTCGTAAAAGTGCCGCCTAATGTTCTAGGTCGGCTCTGATACCAATGTTAGGTTTACCTAGCACCCTATTTAGAGTTTGGAAGCATCACATGTCACAAAGTTCAAATTTTTATGGTGCTATGTAAGCATACAAAGGATCTATCCTAGAATATTAGGGTTTCTATACATAACAAGTAGCAAAGACTAGGGTTTTGAGAGTACAACCTTTGTAGCTCCCTTTTGCTAGACTCATTGGCCACTTGAGAGTTGGAGGAAGGTTCTCTTGAAGTCTTCTAGTGTCCACGACGATCCACCCGAAGCTCCTAGTCCAAGCTTGCAACTTCACTTTTCAAGAGAAGAAATGAAGATAACACTCTAAACAAGTGGGCTAAACTTGTGTAGAATGATGTTGTGGTGGCTTTTCTCACTTCAAAAACCTAACTTGATGAGTATATTGCTCACTACAAAAGTTTAGAAAGCAAATGGTCAAGGAGGAAGAAGATGATGGCTTTCTTTTAACAAGAGTAAAAAGATAACTCATGAGAAGAAAAAGAAAATATATCTATATATATTTTCTTATCCTCATCTCAAACCATGGTTAGATGATAAAGATATTATTTAACATGAGTTTAAAACACAAAGAGAAGGTTAACTCATGGTTAAAAGTAGGTGAGCATGGTTAGGTTTAAGAAGGATGTAGAAACTAGCCATGAATTATCCTTTCTTTTTCCATTTTGTTTTTAACACAAATTAAATAATTATCCATATATTTAATCCATGGTGTGAGTCTTATATTGCCACCATTTTCCATGTGTAATCAACCATGATAGATGATGTATGTATGTATGTATGTATGTATGCACATCCATATATGCATGAAACTAGAAAGAAAGAAAAAACATACATACATGCATACATCCATCATATACAAGAAAAGATTTCAAGTGAGAAAACTAATGGTTAAATGATAAATCAACACTTGATTTATTAATCCGGCCATATCACATATGACCCCACCAAAAGCAAGCCGCCCGATCAATATACGGTATCCTATACGCGCATTTTAATCGGGTCCAAGCGCATATCGCATACGCGCACCACAACGTTTCGCCTGGACTAGGTAACTCCTTTGTGGGACTCTAAGACTCGTCAATACGCCGGCAGCGGGTGATGATCATTTCAAGCACCCCCAAGCCGCAAGCGGTCAGCTAAACGTAACGGCCACCCGGGTATTGAGCGATCAGAAGAAAACAAGCGAACCTGCTACAACTCCCGTCGAGCCAACCGGCAACACTACCGTACAGTCCGGTCTCTTCGTCAGATATGCTGCATATCGAGCCTAGGGATGGTCACGTCGACCCCAATAACTCAATAAGTCGTGCCGGTGAATGGTCTATAACAGATCGAGAAACTACTGATAACACTTATCAGCAAATCTCAGCAGCCCTGGCCAGGGACTTACTGATATAACCAGTCGGGCACGGCACAGCATCAACTCCCAATACCGGGAGAGACGAAACCCCTCCTATCGCTCATTGCCTTCGTGTGTCTCGGGACTGTACCCAACGGCCACCTGTTTGCACAACTCAGTAGAGCTGTGGTAGGGTGGCAATCAAAATACAGTGAGAGAACACACAAGACTCTATGACGATCTCGGGTCTACAGACTAACCTGTACCTGTGTCCCCTGAGAACTGCTATCCGACGATAATATAATTCCATATAGGAGTTCTCGGTGAGTCCGTCCAGTGTACCCAGTCACCACTGAGCACCCGTATATGATCTTGATGTCAAACATCGATGAACGTGGGAACATTCATCGCCCATCGTATGGGTCTAATATCATATACGCTAGTCTACTCTGGTATATCAATGCCCCGTCTCGATATACCTACGACTAGGGACTTTCTAGGATATGCTTAGAGACTACAGATGTCCCACTAGTATGATCTCTATCATAATCACTGTAGTCAAGCCGATATCCTCAGGGCTTTATCAGCATGTATGAATGAATAAAAGCATGATCAAATCAACATGTCAGATAAAGAAGAACCAGATAGCATACTATCATGTCGAGCAAGAATGTACACTGAATATATATATACATGTATAAATACATCCACTATCACATAATGGCCTCTAGGGCATACATATATCCAACACTACTGGGGGCAGAAGGCAACTATTCCCCCATTGCCGCCTGGCGTTGATCTTCGCGATAACGAAACTCCGACACTATGCGTTGGCGCATGAAGTTCGTCTCATTTCGAAAGTGGACCCCCTTAAATATTTGATGTCGAAGGCCATATTGACGGGGCGACTCGCTAAATGGGCCCTACTCTTGATGGTGTTCTCGATAACCTATCAGCCTCTCAAGGCAGTGAAAGGCCAGGCCATTGCCGACTTTCTCGCTGAACATCCGATACCTGCCGATTCTCCTCTGAATTGTGATCTGCCAGACGAACATGCGTTTGACGCGATCGACGGTGGTGATACCCGATGGGAGCTTTATTTCGATGGAGCATCCTCCATGAAAAAGCTCAAACAAAGCATCCCTATAATTAAATCGGGGGTGGGTCTCATCTTCGTAACTCCACAAGGAGGGATAATGCGCTTTGCTTTCTCCTTAACAGAGCCGAGGACAAACAATGAAGCCGAATACGAAGCTTTAATAGCAGGCCTCGATATCGTCATCGACATGGGAATTGAAAACCTCCTCATATATGGAGACTCCCAACTGGTCGTTAGCCAAGTAAACGGTGACTACCATACGTGCAAGCCAGGGCTGGTGAAGTACGGCGAAGGGTGCAACGACTGTTGACCCAAATCCCCTCTTACATTCTGGAAAGCATACCGCGTGCAGAAAATAGCAAGGCGGACGCGTTGGCCAAGCTCGCCAAGGAACTAGCCGATGAGAACCTCGATGACGTAAGAATCGTGGTACAAAGCCGTCGGGTACTTGCCCCAGCAAAAGTATTTCCGGAATCATCTGAGGAAAAGGAAGCGATTGAACAGACGACCCTACAAGTAAAAGACCAAGTGAAAGTTGAAGATTGGAGAGAAGTCTTTATAGACTACTTCAAATCTCGTCGAACGCCTGAAGATGTGTCCTCAAGACATCAGCTCATGAAGCGAGCCCTATCTTTCGCCTTCGTCAATGATACTCTGTACAAGAGGTCATTTGATTCTTTGTGGTTAAGATGTATGGGACCTGACGAAGCGAAAAGAGTCGTTCAGGAAGTTCACGACGGACTCTGCGGTTCTCACCAAGCAGGCCCGAAGATGAAGTTGAAGATTAAACGAATGGGATACTATTGGCCCACGATGATCCAGGACTGCCTCGAGTATGCGAAGCAATGCCACTCGTGCCAGATCCATGGGGACTTTATCCATCAGTATCCAAATCCACTCCATCCAACGGTGGCTAGCTGGCCGTTCGAAATGTGGGGGACTGACATAATCGGCCCCATTGAACCGGCATCGTCCAGGGGACATCATTTCATCCTAGCTACCACCGATTACTTCTCCAAGTGGGCAGAAGCATTACCGTTAAAGGAAGTGAAGACGGAGAATATTCTCTATTTCTTCAAGACGCACGTCATTTATCGGTTTGGAACTCCGCGACGGAACATCTCAGATAACGGTCCAGCCTACAGAAGCCACAAGATTAGTCGCTTCACGCAGCAACACAACATAGACTGGAGATATTCCTCAGTTTATAATCCGCGAGCTAACGGTCTAGCTGAGGCTTTCATCAAAACCTTGACAAATATCGTGAAGAAGACGGTGTCCCGAAACAAAAAGGACTGGCACGAGAGACTGCAAGAAGCTCTTTGGGTGTATCGGACTACGTTCAAGACGGCCACGAACACAACGCCATACACGTTGGTATTCGGTATGGAAGCGGTACTCCCCCTCGAGATAAAGCTATCCTCTCTACGAGTGGCAGTCTACTACAAGCTGACGGACGAAGAAAATGCTCACCTTCGGCTTGAGGAGCTTGACGCCCTTGATGAAACCCGGCTCATAGCGCAACAAAATCTGGAGGCTTATAATGCAAAGATGACGCGCTCCTACGAAAGATTGACCAGGCCAAGGACATTCCACCAGGGCGAACTCGTACTAGTGGTTAAAAGACCTATGATCCCCAATCGCGCCAAGCGGGAAAAATTCGAGCCGAACTATGAAGGCCCGTACGTCATAGACAAGGTCTACCGGGGTGGGGCCTATCTACTCATGGATATGCACGGTGAATGACCTTTCAGGCCAATAAACGGTCGCTTCCTGAAGAAGTACTACGCTTGACGAGTCACGGCCTAGGTCAATGATAGATGACGACGACTATGTCCGCTCGCTATCTTCCTAAGCCTAAACTCTATAAAGTAGTGACAGGCCTTCTTTAACAACGGACCGAAACGTCCTTAAACTAACGACGGACCGAAATGTCCTTAAACTAACAACAGACCGAAACGTCCTTAAACTAGCAATGGACCACTATGTCCTAAAACTAGCTGTTGACCGAGATGTCGATAAACTACGGTGGATTGCAGCATCTCAAAGCCGACAAAAAAAATATTAAAAAAAGAAAAAAATAAAAACGGTATGTCCATAAGCAAAATGGGCACAGATGAAAACCCGAAAGGGCTCCGTGAGTAAAAACAGCAGGGCTACCGGCGAGTGTTTGTGAAAACCCGAAAGGGTGCAACCTCGTTAAAGGACACTTGCAGGGTCCTCACGACCTTGTAAGGAGAAACCACCCGCGTGAGATCCTTACGACTCACAAGGGAGCAACATACTTAGGAATCCTCACGATTCCTAAGGAGAAATTACACTTGCGAGATCCTCACGACTCGTAAGGAGAACTCTCTTATGGGACCCTCACGGCTTACAAGACTTGAAAGTCTTAAGTTACAGAGACCTGAACCTGTTCTTAAGCAACCCCTACAAACTTCGATATTGCCATACAAGTGGCTCAATACTGACCCTTGTATACAATCCACGGGCGCGAATAAACGTTTCCCTAACCAAGTCCCATCCGTGACTAGGGATATGTTCGTATAGCGAGCAACCCTTGTAAGTCCTCTCGACTTATAAGGAGAAAACCCTTTTATAAGATCCTTAAGACTTGCAAGAGGACATGCACTTAGAAATCCTTACGATTCCCAAAGAGAAAACATACCTGCAAGATCCTCACGACTTGTAGGGAGAAATACCTTTGTGAGACCCTTACGGCTCATGAAGTCGAAAGCCTTAGCCGACAGGACCCTTAACCCTGTTTACTAAGCCACCTTTGTTCAACATCGACAGAGGCAAATGATGATTCGCTCCTGGCAACATCCCAGTTATAGCGGTGCTGATGCCGAAATCGGTGTCTAAAATCCAAGCTTGCAGCGAAAAGGCTAGCGAGCCACACATGCATACGAAATAGCCGAAATGATGGGGCAACTTGCAATAAAAAGCAGCAAGTAAAAATGTATGCATGAAAATAGCCGAAATGATTGGGCAACTCGCAATAAAAAGCAGCGAGTAAAAATAAAATAAATAGCCGAAATGATTGGGCACCGCGAAAAATAGCCGAAATGATGGGGCAATCGCGACCTTCGCGATATAAAAGCTGAAATGATAGAGTATCGCGGAAAAAGAAATAAAATAAAAATGAAATTTATGCCCTACAGGTGATGTTACATCTATCCCTGTATACAATCCAGGGGCGCAAACAAAGAAGGAATCACACTCCTCCTCGCCCAGGTTTCATCAAAAGAAGAAGCCAAGTCTCAACGGGCCACAGGTAGCCCAGAGATCATCTCAACATTCGTCTCGTCACAACGGACACAGCATCAAGCAAAGCGGAATAGCGGCAACTCCCAGTTCCATGACTCGGCGATGTACTCCCACTAAGAGTCAAATCCCAACTCCGTGAAATGCGGATACAATCAGCAAAATTCCTGGTCACGTGGAACGCGGATAACGTCACTCTTTGACCCCGTGGAAAACGTCCAGAGCGGAGCCTGGTCCTTGCAGAACACGGCAGTGAACCCGTGGAAAGCATCCAGAGCAAAATTCCTAGTCACGCAGAACGCGGATAACGTCACTCTTTGACCCCGTGGAAAACGTCCAGAGCGGATCCTGGTTCTCGCAGAGCACGACAGTGAACCCGTGTGAAGCATCCAGAGTGGAGCCTAGTCCTCGCCGAGCACGACAGTGAACCCGTGTGAAGCATCTAGTGCAAAATTCCTGGTCATGTGGAACGCGGATAACGTCACTCTGTAACCCCGTGGAAAATGTCCAGAGCGGAGCCTGGTCCTCGCAGAACACGGCAGTGAACCCGTGGAAAGCATCGAGAGCAAAATTCCTGGTCACGTGGAACGCGGATAACGTCACTCTTTGACCCCGTGGAAAACGTCCAGAGCGGATCCTGGTCCTCGCAGAGCATGGCAGTGAACCCGTGTGAAGCATCCAGAGCGGTGCCTAGTCCTCGCCGAGCACGGCAGTGAACCTGTGTGAAGCATCTAGTGCAAAATTCCTGGTCATGTGGAACGCGGATAACGTCACTCTTTGGCCCTATGGAAAACGTCCAGAGCGGAGCCTGGTCCTCGCAGAACACGGCAGTGAACCCGTGGAAAGCATCCAGAGCAAAATTCCTGGTCACGTGGAACGCGGATAACGTCACTCTTTGACCCCGTGGAAAACGTCCAGAGCGGATCCTGGTCCTCGCAGAGCACGGCAGTGAACCCGTGTGAAGCATCCAGAGCGGAGCCTAGTCCTCGCCGAGCACAGCAGTGAACCCGTATGAAGAATCTAGTGCAAAATTCCTGGTCATGTGGAACGCGGATAACGTCACCCTTTGACCCCGTGGAAAACGTCCAGAGCGGAGCCTGGTCCGCGCAGAACACGGCAGTGAACCTATGGAAAGCATCCAGAGCAAAATTCCTGGTCACGTGGAACGCGGATAACGTCACTCTTTGACCCCGTGGAAAACGTCCAGAGCGGATCCAGGTCCTCGCAGAGCACGGCAGTGAACCCGTGTGAAGTATCCAGAGCGGAGCCTAGTTCTCGCCAAGCACGGCAGTGAACCCGTGTGAAGCATCTAGTGCAAAATTCCTGGTCACGTGGAACGCGGATAACGTCACTCTTTGACCCCGCGGAAAACGCCCAGAGCGGAACCTGGTCCTCGCCAAGCACGGCAGTGAACCCGTGTGAAGCATCCAGAGCAAACATCGGACTGTGGAGTCCTTAAAATCCACGGACTATGATGTCCTTAACCTCGACCGCAATGTCTTAAAACTAACGATCAACCATAATGATTCCAGACCGATTTTACCTTGGTTCAAGGGTACATCTCTTCACTCCTTTGATATTTGTCGTTGTAATTCCTCAACGTCTTCAAAGAGGTGACGGGTCCTAATAACCACACGTTTCGTGGACTGTGGAGTCCTTAAATCCACGGACTATGACATCCTTAACCTTAACCGTGATGTCTTAAAACTAACATCGGACTATGGAGTCCTTAAATCCACGGACTATGACGTCCTTAACCTTGACCGTGATGTCTTAAAACTAACATCAGACTGTGGGGTCCTTAAATCCATGGACTGTGGGGTCCTTAAATCCATGGACTATGACATCTTTAACCTTGGCCGTGATGTCTTAAAACTAACATCGGACTGTGGGGTCCTTAAATCCACGGACTATGACGTCCTTAACCTTGACCGTGATGTCTTAAAACTAAAATCGGACTGTGGAGTCCTTAAATCCACGGACTATGACATCCTTAACCTTTACCGTGATGTCTTAAAACTAACATCGGACTGTAGGGTCCTTAAATCCACGGACTATGACGTCCTTAACCTTGACCGTGATGTCTTAAAACTAACATCGGAATGTGGAGTCCTTAAACCCATGGACTATGAGGCCCTTAACCTTGACCGCGATGTCTTTAAACTATGGTACCCTGGAGAACATCCCAAAGCAACCCCTGACTCCGTGAAATACGGATAAGGGTGACCGCACCCAGCACTTGCGGGTCCTCACGACCTGTAAGGAAGAAAACTTTCTTGTGAGATCCTTACGACTCTCAAGGGAAAACCCGCTTAAGAATCCTCACGATTCTTAAGAGGAACTTACACCTACGGGATCCTCTCGACCTGTAGGGAGAAAAACTCTTTTTGAGACCCTCACGGCTCATAAAGCTCAAAAGTCTTAGGAGGCAGATTTTAACCCTAAATCCTAAGCCATCGTTTCCCTGCAAAGAGATCAAGATAGACTATCCGCAGAACACGTTCGATGAAAATAAACACACCATTGAAAAGAAAAATATGTCTTCATTCATAAACCTCCTTTTGACAACAATACTCAATCTAAAGCCAGCACAAACCACCCAATACGGGAGATAACAAGGAAAGTTTCTGATCTGTATCCTATCAGGCGCGCATTTGCAACTGTATGAATGTTTAAAAGGAAATGTTACCCGAGGCACTGATGTGCATACAACGTAACGATGGTGCTCGCAATTAAAGAAAATTCCCATGAGAAAAACAAGCAGCTCATCTACGCAAGAAATACACACGTACGACTATCTGAAAAACATGAAAATTCAACAGAAAGCATGCAAACCGCCAATGGTAAAAGGAGTACATTGATCCAAACATACTACACTATCAGGAAAAGATCACCAAACAAGGGATCAGAAATACAAGGGTTAACAAAGCAAAACACAAAATTCTCCAGCTCCCTTTCCGCCTTCTCCAGCACGTCAAAACGACGGTTTTCGCGAGGAGTCACTCCCCATCGATTGGAGCCGTGCTCATCAGCGAAGGCAGACATGACGGCCCGACGGGCTCTTATCCGATTCAATATATGAACTGAGTGATCCTTCAAAGCTTGAGTGATTAGACAAGCCTCATGAAAGCACTCAAGCTTGTCCTCCACCGCGTCAAGGATCGCCGAAGTCATCTCCGCCGGATGAGGGGGTATATCGGCAAGCATAGACAGGAGGATCATCCGGAGCCAAATGGAGCCCATGGGAAGAGGAGAGCCCCGACGAGTCAGTAGCTCGTACATCACCGTGTCACATTGAGCGTCGGTGAGAAGGGGATCTGCCAGCCGCGCAGAGAAGCGAGGGATTATCTCCTCAATAGGCACCTCCCATGGTTGCCGACGAGCATGGGGACGATTGCAAGCCATGACGATTAATCGGTCTCTCAAAGATGATCACCTTAGGGTATAAATGGGTTTCTCTGTGAGGAAAGGAAGAAAGGCATGGTTTCAGGTTATAAAGGGGAGCATTTAATACTATGCACAAAAAAATGTTGTGCATGGTGGGACTATTCTCAAAGCCCGGAAAGAAGGGAGAGCGTTGGAAATGAAATCCAACGACGCATTGGAATCAGATCAGGGAAATGAAACGTCCCCATCGAGCAGAGCCCTGCATGCGCAACACGTGAGCACCAGCCTTGATTGGAAGATAAAGCAGCACTGCACATACACAACAGAGAACTAAGCTCTGAGAAAGAGAATTAAATTCTCAAAAGAAGAAAGTTCTTAAAGGAGGAGGATGAGCAAAAGTGGAGGCTCTTCTGAAAGGACATGAGAATTTATAGGAGGGGATGGAAAACGTTTCACCTACCCTACTCCCAAGACAGATCCAATGGTCACAAAAGTGACAGCGTTGCACTCACGTGCAGACACGTGAGAGCAACGCTGTGGGGGCATTTGTTCCCTGATTAAAAATCAGGAGAAGATTCAGAAGAAGCATCACGTGCTCACACGTGACCAGTGGTCACATGTTGGCACGTGATGGTTAAGCTACGGCACAAAGCATGTTTGTTCCCTAATTAAAAGTCAAGAAGAAGTTTCAGAAGAGGCGTCACGTGCTCACACGTGACCAGTGGTCACGTGTTGGCACGTGATGGTTAAGCAGCGGCAAGAAAAAGAGCGCAGAAGAAGAGAAGCCCGTTCCAGGGGTCACGTGTCTACACGTGACCAGGGGTCACGTGCTTACACGTGACCCCTGGTCACGTGCTCACACGTGACCAACGGTCACGTGGCCACACGTGACCGGCTTTAAAAGCCTTATTCTTTGACAGAATTAAATTCCGAGGGAAGATCTTTCAAATCTTTCCAAAATGAAAAAGGATTATTTGAAACCGTTGGATTAAAAATCTAAAGGTGATTAAATATCACCAATTTATGGAAAAATCTTGGACTTGGAAAGATTTCCCCCTAAATCTAACCGAAATAACAAAGAGATATCTTTGGATTTAAAATCCAATGGTGAATAAAATTCACCTAACAATCTAAAGGCCCAGATTAATGACAAATATAAATCAAATCTCTTAATGAGAGATTTACTAAACAGATTGATTCTTTTCCTTCTCCTATAAATAGGAGCCAAGAAAAGAAGAAGGAGGACCTTTTTGACATACAGAGGGAGAGATATGGAGCTTTGGAATATTGAAAATTCAGAAGGAAGAATTTGATTCTCTGCAAAAGAAAATCCCTAGGTAAGAAAAGAGAGGCTTCAAAAGAGAATTTAATTCTCAAAAGAGTTTAACTCTTATAAAAAGAAAAGAACTTAGTTCTTTCTCTGGTGGAGGATTTGCAAAGTGCACATCTCCCCATGAATTGAGAATTTAATTCTCTTTGGGTTGAGATCCTGCCATGCAGATCTAAAATATAGAGGAGGAATTGAGTTTTGAGAATTCAATTCTCACAGAATTACAGGAATTTAATTCCTTTGAGATAAAATTAGGGTTTAACCCTAGGAATTTAATTCCTTCAGAATGGACAGAACTAGGGTTTAACCCTAATTGAGAACTTAATTCTCTCAAACTCACAGGAATTTAATTCCCTTAAAGAGAAAAAAGAATTAGGGTTTCACCCTATACCGGAATTTAATTCTTTACAGAAAAGAAATTAGGGTTTAACCCTATTTAAGAATATAATTCTTCAGAAGAAAACAGGAATTTAATTCCTCTAAAGTTTATTGTTAAGGTTTGACCCTATGAAGAATCAAATTCTTAAAAGATGAACATATCTTTGAAACATGCAAAGAGCCAGAGTCACGTGCTACCACGTGACCCCTGCAAGGATCCACAGAAAAGAACTTTGATTCAGAGTCACGTGCTACCACGTGACCCCTGCAAAGATTCACAGAAAAGACCTTTGAGGCAATGCCTCACGTGCCCCACGTGACCCCGGAAGCACACAGAGAAAAAGGCAAAAGAAACAGAAAAGAGCTTATGGGCGCCCTCACGTGCTACCACGTGACCCCTTGGCTGAAGCTCTAACAGACAAACAATTAAATTCCCATCACGTGACAGCACGTGATGCTCCAAAATATTCAACGCTTTTGGCAGAACAAAATAAAGGGAAGCAGGGCGCTCTCACGTGCTACCACGTGACCCCTCTTGCCTTAGTGTTTAAACATTAAATTGAAACCTCTGTATCCATTGTTTTACACTGATTTTCCCTAGTGTTTAACACTAATTTAAAATCTCTGTATCCGGTGTTTAACACTGATTTGCTCTAGTGTTCAAACACTAATTTGAAAGACTCTATTTGCAGTGTTTAACACTGATTTGCTTTAGTGTTAAACACTAATCTCTATTTCCAGTGTTTAACACTGATTTGTTTTAGTGTTTAACACTAATTTAAAAGCCTTGTTGCTAGTGTTTAACACTGATTATCTTTTAGTGTTTAACCCTAACTTGCTAATCTTATTCCCAGTGTTCAACACTATCGGTCTCTAGTGTTTAACACTAGTTTTAGCCCAATTGGCTAAGTTTCTAGAGGCAAAGCCACTCCTTCAATGAACCAACAGAGGGCCAATATCCCAAACATGATTGGACTTAGCCCAAGCTGGCCATAAGTCCTCAATTCAAACTTAACTGGGCCAATGGGCTCATAATATAATAATTGATCTTAGTTTCCAAATTGGACTACAGATCACTTAATCTACCTTGGTTTGAGGGTACATCTCTTCACTCCTTTGATACTTGGCGTTGTAATTCCTCAACGTCTTCAAAGAGGTGACGGGTCCCGATGACCACACATTGATACGGACTGTGGGGTCCTTAAACTCATGGACTATGAGGTCCTTAACCTTGACCGGAATGTCTTAAAACTAACGCCGGACTGTGGGGTCCTTAAACTCATGGACTATGAGGTCCTTAACCTTGACCGGAATGTCTTAATACTAACAACGGACTATGACGTACTTAACCTTGACCTTAATGTCTTAAAACTAATGCCGGACTGTGGAGTCCTTAAATCCACGAAATATGAGGTCCTTAACCTTGACCGCAATGTCTAAAAACTAACATTGGACCGCAATGTCCTTAAACTACCTATTGACCGTAATGTCACTAAACTAAACAACAGGGCTCCCTTAATTGCTCTCTTGTTGGATCTAAATGATCCTGTTAAGTTGATCTTAGTCTAAAAACTAGACTAACGTATCCTTAACAAACGTTTAAGTCGATCTTAGTCTTAAATGAGGCTAACGTATCCTTAAACCCAAACCCCCAAACCCAAATCTAAGAAAATACGGATTTGGACTAGTCCACGCCCTACAGGCGACGACATAACTCAGTCTCCGTATACAATCCACGGGCAGCCAAACACAAAACAAACACACACGACACAAAGTGATCATCTGGAGAAGGAGAAAGTTGTTACCGCAATGCGGTAGCGTAATTAACTACAGGGGCTTGCGCCTGCAGGGAAGAGCGTCCCCACAATCAAAAAACCCTCAAGCGAGGGGGAATCTGATAAAGTTTGCTACATCGGACGCATCCGTTTAAACCTTCGATACATGGTGTCATAAATCAACTTGGCATCTTCGGAGAGGTAGACGGATAGCACCAATTAGCATCTGCCCAGAATTTCAGGCAAGACGTCCGTCCGTCGCGCCGTCTTTCGGAGGGGAACAAGTGGTTTAGTCTCCGCTTTTGAAAACTTGTGGTTTTGAAAAACCGAGTAATTTACAGTATAGACTTTTGCTCATGAGGTCACTCCCCGCGAAGAGATCTCCGGCTCTTGCTTCCTAGAATGGGGTGCTGGATATTCACAACCGAATACCACTGTGCAAAGCGAAAGAATATAACTATAGTTTTTCGAAGTTTGTTCCAACAACATCTTTTAGGTTTCTTATCTTGCATTAATCAAAATTAATGCGGTCCTATCATTTAATCCTATCACACTACAAAAGAATGAAAATGCAATGTATGTATATTCCATCCGCATTCGCCACTTGGGCCCGTCATCACCCGTTAGGTTACTTAACTAATGACGGAGCGGGGGCTGGACTAGCGCGGGTGCAAAACATATACAATATTTACTAGTATATATATATATATATATATATATATATATATATATATAACATTCGTCCCAAGCATGATATAAGCAACAACACAGAATCTTAGCAAGCAACATAGAATGGTGGATAATCTTGGAACCCCGGGTTTCATTTGAGCCGCAAATGAGACCCGATGTTCCCGGTCGTGTGGATAGCCCGTGCAATGGAAACCTGGACCCCTACGAGCACGACAAGTTACCCGCCAATCCCAGAAGTGAGGCACCCCCAATCAACAAAGTGAATGGGCCACCCAGCACTTCACGGGACCCGGTAACTTGAGTGCCCCTCCGTGGTTCATACCTATACCCCTACGAGTGCGGCGAATAGCCTGCCAATTCTAGAGTGAACCCCCCTCCGTCTCAACGCTATGAGATGCGGACTTGTTGCCCTCTAGAACCCGGCTATTCGAGCACTCCACCACGGGGTAATCCTAGTACAGAAAATGAAAATATGTACAAAGGTGACATCGATCTCAACCCGGTCATGCCCCAATAAAATAATATACAACACAGCAGAAACGACTATCCACATGTTGGAAGCTCGTCCCGCAAATAACTAATGTACAAATGAATATAAACTGTACTAAACCATTGCACCACCGGTTATCCACCACGACAATCCAACCACAATATCAGCACAATCACAGAACATCAACGTGAATATCGCGTTCGCAAACTCGTCTAAAAGAACATATAACAGTTAGACGGGTTATACCGATCGAATGACATTCATGGTCGCAGATGCTAATCTAAGTACTGATAATCACACGTATTTTTAAATTTCGATCGACTAAACTTTTCCGAATAGGCCCCAAGTGCTAATCCAGTACTCAAACAAATATGGGCCAAAAATATACATTCCAGAAACCACAATTCCATACTATAGAACCCCAAAAGAAGTTTTGAGCACAGTGGCCCAATTCCCACCGCGGAACCGCGGCAAATGAACACATTTCACGGCGGTTCCGCGGCGGAATTAAGGGATCTTGTGCCCAAATTTCTTCTGTATTTCTAAAATACCCTGCACGAATTTTTGATACACTGAAAATGATTTTTTGACCACTTTTGTAAATCGACAAAAAGTACATTTTTGGAATTGCGGTTTCAAAAATTTCGGTCGATCGATATTTCAAACACGTTAGAACTAGCTAGTATGGGTTTATGGGGTGGCATTGATGCCATGTTGGGTTACACTAACGCCCTAGCCATCAACCGTGGCTATTTACGGAACAAAATTTTTTCTACGAGTTTAAAAACGGCGGTAGAATAACCCAATAAACCGGATCTTACCATAAACCTAACTAGTTAAACAAAGAGAGCTAACTACTATGAAAAGAAGTCTCACTAAATGATCCAAGTCATTCGGTCTTCTTTCCTCATCGTTCGCTCCGAGTGGCCACCATGATCGCGCTTGATCTCCTTTGCTCGCTCCATCGGTACTCCGGGATCGAGCTTGCTCTTCGGTACTCCTCCATCGAAGATGATCCACCCGAAGGATGTGATCCATGGCTCTAGCTCCTTGCTAAGTAACAAAAGGAGCAACTAGAGAACTTGGGATGCTAATCCAAGATCTCTAGGATATAGTGTGAAGTTCTAAGTGTTCTACTATCTCTATCTTGCCTCCTTTCTTGTTTCTCAATATATGAGAGTGTAGAGAGGAGGAAGATGATGAAGGTGGAGGAACTCAAGAGGAGGAGAAGGAGGTGAAGCAAAAATGGTGATATCAAGAGAAATGAGGCAACCATAAGAGAGAGAAAAACCCACAATGGTTTTGTATATCAATATCCAATAATAAAATATCTCAACCATGCATCAATAATTGCCACAAATGAATAAAGAATTCATTTGTCAACTATTGAGGCATGGTTCTCACCATACCCCTCATACCTTCACTTTACACCTCATTTCCATTAAATAGATAAATAGAAAATAAACTAATGTGGTGTCCACCTTTTAGAATGTTATCTGTAATAAATTACGGATTACAGTCTACTGTATATACATACATCCATTCGGATAAAAAAACGAATGCTCGAAAAGATAGAATAACACGAAGAATATAATACTAGAATATATATATTGAAATACATATATGTAAATTATTAAATCAATACCTGATTTAATAATCCGGCTCAAACTTGAGCAGGCTAGTATTACCAACTGTCCGAACGAAAGTCCGGGTACACAGTACATCAATCGATCGGAACCCTGCACATATCCAATATGGCTACTACATCATTTCGCCTGAACCAGGGAAACCCTCTGTGTGGGACTCTAAAGACTCGACAGTACGCCGGCAGTGAGTTATTGGATAAATCCATAACAACAAGCATGTCGGTGGCACTGGCTGTACGTAACGGCTACCCGGGTACCTGTCGAAAAGGAAGGCTGACGAGCAAACACATCCGGATCCCTACTGAGCCTATCTGTGACAATCTCTGTAACAACTCCAATTTTAGTGTACATAAAATTCATTTAAATTTAATATACAATTGGGGTATTTACAATTTCTATGAGTACTATAAGTATTTGATTCAATTTTGAACATCAAGAAAGAGCTTGTAGCTCACTGGTAAGACCTTGCACTGCTAAACCAAAGTACCAGAGTTCAAATCCAATCAGCCACACATTATTTTTATTTAAAATTCTTTTAATATTTTAGAAGCCCAAGAGTTTACACGTGCACAACACGTAAACTGAAGAGTCACAGATAAAACAAACGAGATCACTGCAGTAGACCAAGCGACAGGGACGCGTAGCATGGAGACGCGGCCCGACTCGGCCGACTCGGGCCGTCGACTCGGTCGAATCAGCCGGCGGCGCCGGTCCGACTCAGTTGAAACCCCGATTTTCTTCTATCCTCTGCAACCTTTGGCCTACCCCATAACCCCTGTACTATTTAATTTCCCTGCAAATTTACAAAGCAAATTAAAACGCCCATTTAATCCATTTTTAATACAAAATTTTAATACACCCTTTCATTACCGTAAAACCTAATTTTTCATATAAATACCACACCTCGAATCACCCCCCTCACTCCTAAATCCCTGCCCAAACTGTCAAGAAAATTCCCAAGCCTTTTTGTGTGCAAGTGGAGTTAGCAAAAGGCGAACCTCCGACGAACTTCTGACGACAATCCGAGGAGTTTCCGCCGACGAAACGACGCACCGGTGCATCCCCAATATTCCTCTTCCTCTTTTCTTGACCCTAATCTGGTAAGTCCCTGTTCTCTCTCTTTTACTATTCTCAAATTCTTAATTCTTAAAACGTGTCGGAAGCGGAGTTATTGTTCATACCATAATTTTGCATTATTATATTCCCCATTCTTATTCATTTTACAAATAAACAGGTGCTTTTGATCCATGTCTGCTATATAATTGCAGGTTACAGGTTCTCGGAACAAAAACAGTGAAAAAGATGAAAAGATGATACAAAAGTGAGACTACGACCGACAAATGGAAGAATCTTGATCAAGCCTACAGTTTGAAGGCTAAATGAAGATCAATGAACAAGTTCACAAGTACAAAGGCAATGCAAGGTTCAAGACTTCGACACGAAGAAAGCGGTAAAAGTCTACGACTTTATTCATTGTAGAAATCTGGAAGAAATCTAGAAGACAATCTGAGAAACCAAGTGAAGAAAATAGGAGAAACAAAGCAATAGAAGAAGACCAGAAAAATTAACCACACAAGCTCCTTACATGGCCGCGGAACCGCGACCAAACCTGGCTTTTGGCCGCGGATCCATAGCCCCGTGTCTCCCGTGTCGGTGCAAAATCTTTATGGAGGCTGGCGGCGCGTTGACTAGTCTTCTTTAGGGGTAAAATTGTAATTGCAGACGTGAATCGATTGTAACCCTAGGGTTTCTATGTTCTATAAATAGAAACCCTAAAACCTTTTTTAGGTTATGCCTCTTCTTGTGCTTCATTTCATTTTATCAAAATTCAGATCTGTAAATTTCTGTAATGTATGAAAAGAGCATCAAATAAAGTAAGTAGTTTTTTTATTTACATGCCCTAGGTAATTTCTTTCCTGCCTTAGTATAGATTTTTCATTATCTGCCCTAGTATAACTTTCTTTATCTGCCCTAGTTAGATAGTTAGAAAATGTTTTTCAATTCCCTAATGAGTGAGTAGTACCTCACTTGTTAGGGTTAGATTTGGGGAAGGCTTGAGAGATGAAGATCTCTCACCCCTTTCTTGCCCATCACAAGTTTTTATAGGACTCCATGCATACATGCACACACCGCTCCCTACGGCACCCTATCCCACGAGGTAGCGGTGATGCCGTAGTATAAACGACCGGTTGCGCATGTTTTCCAAGGAGGTTAGGGTAAGAATTAAGAAAGGAAAGACAAGAACCTAGAGGAAGAAACATCGTTTCTTCCCGATGGTACTAATCCAATTTATTAATTATTACCATAACAACTCATAGATCTTAAATAGGGCATAGAAAGCGGTGAGGAATATTGACTTTCCAAACTTAACATAAACCTAACCCTAGCAAGATTTTAATCTAGATCAACTTAGTTTTTAGATTTAATCAATCCGACAACAATCGGAATTAACTCGTTAGAACAAATCGAGAATACACAAAATCCCTGTGGACCGACCCGTACTCACCGGCTAGCTACCAAGCGACACCGTTCTTGATTGCGGTTATAAATATTCTTTGAACAAATCAGTTATCCGGCTTCCGATTCTCCTTTCTTTCAAAAATACAACATTTTCTTAATAACAAACCTACAACTTTTGATATAATGTTTAATACTCATTAACTAAGACAATAAATCAAGTTTGACATTAAAATGATAACCATAGCCAGTTTTATTTCAATTTTACATTAAAATACCTTTATTTTTCATATCGACGTGTTTATACCTTTTAACCATGCTAGCTTTAGAAAACTCATGAGGTAATGACATACCTCCTCACAACACTCATATGTAACATAGCACGATGATATTTGGGAACATAAATTTGGGAAAAATACGATTTTACACATAACTATCTCCGACTTATAAAAACCTTTTTTCTACAAGATATGTATATTAACAAATCTTTGCAAATGCGCATCTACAACCTATTTCGGGAAACCCGTTTGGGATGGTGCGGATTATCGCACATCCTCGGGCTTAGTAGAGTGAGATGCAAACCTCCGCAAGGAGCATACGATCTCGAAAGATTTAAAATACAATTTTCTTTAGAAAATGTGATTTCTATTATAAATAAAACTTATATTTTTAATAAATATATATATATGTAATTAATATCAAAATATCTATTTTTAATATTTATAATATTTCACATTTCCAAAATTCAAGAAAAACATCTCATTTACAAGAAAATACCATACAATTCCAATATTACAAATAAATACCATATACTATGAAATTAGGTTTATTTCACTAGAAATGTCACATTGATAAAATATATATCCATGAAAACTCTAAAGACGATAATAAAATACTTGAGGTGTATTTTGAAAATTATACAAAAATTATTTTTACATAAAACCCCCTCATGTTATACTAAATTACAATAAGGACCCTAGTAAGCATAGGTTTAAGTGGGACCAGTCTCTTGAGCTTCAGAGAGCCGGAGATATGGGTGCTTTCCTATTTAAGGTATACAACTTAACAAACAGTGTTATCAACACAGTAATCGTCTTTGAAAAAGACACAAATTATGTCGTCCATGTGCAGCGGTTACCGATAGCACCAAAACATAATTCAGGATTCAATTTCTTTTCAAATTGTCTGACTCAAACTGAGTCTCAATATAATCAATCTGACTTGAATATGATTCAAGTATCAAACTTCAATACAATATGGATCTATGAATTCGTCTATTCAATCTATACAACTTGACCGAACCGAACCATGGATATACTCCATTTACAAGCTCATCCATTATATCCGTTCCATTACTGATATCATGGTTTCGGTAAGTCATCCATCTATATACAATATACAATTCAAACAATACATCAATACAATCAAGACATCGCGGGGTTTATAAGGGGTGGACTGGTACGGAAGGTATTAGAAGTGGCACGAGATTGTAACCATAATACACTTAACCTGAATTCAATTGCTGTTGTACCGTGGCTGAACGGTTCCTTTTGCTCCGTATACCTTAGTCTACGGAATAGTGAGACTCCTCTCGTATACACTGGCATTCTTCTGTACTAAGCTACAAACAACAGCGTTAACATTAAATACAACATTATAACAATATACTCTCTATTCTGCCTATTCCATTCTTGTCAATTTACGGGACTTACTGAGCGATTTGTTCGCTGACGACATTCTCTTTCTTCTTCTTTGGAATGTCGTCAGGTGATTCGGACTCACTGGAGATCGAGCCCACCAGCGAGGATTTGGACCAGATAGCTTTCGACCCGGAGCTCTAGTTACTTGTACATTTCATTTCAGTACTTTCCATTTCTGTTATGCCACTGTTTAGGCATTGCTTTCCATTTCATGTATTTACTTTTCAGATGTATTGTAAAAAGAATGTTAATAAATAAAGTTGTTGTTCAATTATATCTATTGTCTCTGTCTCTTGTGCATTTTACTTATATTGCTTCGATACGCTTAGCGTGTTTACTTCAGAGTAAATACACAGCGGCCTCGTCGCGTTCTCTGCCCGTACATTAGGAAGCGGGGCATGACGGGTTTTGTTGGTGGCCCATGCAGGTCAGAGCTGTATGAAACCCTACCATGCAGTTCAGTTCTGCGTGGACAACCTAAGCAATATAACACAAGAACCAGCAACTGAAAACATTCTTTACAATTCATACTTCATGAATCTCATCATTTCATATACTTTGAATCTATCATAACCCAAATTTTCTTCTAAGGTTATGGATTCCCCAAACAACACCAGCACGAATGTCAACAACACTCCCCTACCACTACCACTCACACCTGTCGTCGCTGCTCTGATCAATGAGCAGAAGGTTCTGCAGTCTCCTAGAAGGACATCAGCAACAGACTGCTATTTTAATGAACCGTCCTGAGGCAGAAGAACCTGGGGTGAATCAATTCAGAGCTTTGCACCCCAAACAATTCTCAGGAAAAGAGAGCCCTCTGAAAGCGGAGGAATGGGCTCAAAACATCGAATGATCTGGCAGTGACACAAGTGCTAGAGATAACTTGGGTTCGTGTTGTGAAGTTGCAGCTCACGGACAATGCAGGGTCTGGTGGAAGGCGGAAGAAAGCCGTCTTGATCAACCCATCGAATGGAAGACTTTTCGTGACATGTTCGACGCAAAGTACTTCCCTGAGACTGCCAGGTTCGACATGGAACAACAGTTCATCCATCTGCAACAAGGTTCAATGTGGACCAAGTTAGTAGATGAATATGACGCCGAGTTCACCATGCTCAGTCGGTAAGATATGTCTCAATAATTCGATTTTTCAATATATCATATACCATACAGCTAACACAATACTTTACCAGATTTGCGGCACACCTGATACCGACGGATGAGATCAGAGCCCGTCGATTTCAACAAGGGTTAGATTCGGAGATCTAGGCTGCATTAGCCACAGGAGATTTTCCGACTCATGAATCGGCTCTGAAAGCTGCCCGCCGTTATGAGGCAGTGGTAAAGATGAGGGGCAGATCTCAATCTGCTGGAGTTAAGCGTCCTGCCAACCAGATGGCAGTAGGAGCCTCATCAAGGCCACCATTTGTGCTCAAGAGACCGGGAGTACCAATCAACCAGCCCAGCCCAGCCTTTTGTACCTACTGTAAGAGAGACAGACATTTGGCGAAAGACTGCCGGCTAGCCAACCGTCTTTGCTTAGTCTGCGGCTCAGCTACTCATGATATTGGGTCTTGTCCCTGAAGACACAACCCAATTGCTGCACCCAAGCCAGCAATCACTTACCAGCAGAGACCAACCTTTCAGGCACCTGCACGAAGACTAGATCTCCCTGCTCCACCACCTAGAGGACCACCGACTGCACCTCCTCCTCATCAGTTCCATCAAGCTCAACGGAACGTTCAGAGGAATGCTCCTCCAGCCAGGAGGAATGTACCATGGCGACAGGCTTTCACGATGACCGTGGAAGAAGCAGAGGCCACTGGCCAAGTTATCACTGGTAACCCTTTCTTTTCAAGCTTTTCTTTCAGTCTTAACACCTACCTACATATTTTTCCCTATACCTAAAACATATCCCACATACCTTAGGTACAATCTTAGTAGCCTCACTTACTGCACTAGCACTATTCGATACTGGAGCATCTCATTGCTTTATGTCGCAACGGTTCATCCGAACTCATGCGATTCCAGTCACACCGCTTGTATCCAGCTAGAATGTCAGTTCAGGAAATGGCGTTCTAAAGACAACAATGGGATACAACTTATGTCTAGTAGTCGTCTGCAGCAGAGAATTATATGCTGGCTTCAAGATGCTGGACATACCGAACTTCGATGTGGTTCTAGGTATGGATTAGCTCGGAACATTTTATGCTACCATTGACTGTCGTCAAAGGAGGGTAGTATTCGAGATCCCAGACCATCCGGTCTTTTATTTCAAAAGTGGAGACTGTACCCTGGAGCCAAGTACTTACAAGGCGAAACCAAAGAAGGCAGTGATTGCAGCAATTCAAGCGGAGAAAGGATCAAAGCCAGAAGTAGTTCGAGAGTTCGACGATGTGTTTCCTGACAATATATCAGGTTTGCCTCCCGATTGAGCTCTTGAATTCAGCATTGATTTAGTACCAGGAGCACAACCGGTGATCAAAGCACCGTATCGATTAAGTCCGGAAGGTTTGAAGGAAGTCCGAACTCAGTTGGACGAATTATTTGCGAAAGGATGGATTCGTCCCAGCACTTCAAGTTGGAGATCACCAGTACTGTTTGTGAAGAAGAAAGAAGATTCATATAGAATGTGCATCGATTATAGAGCCTTGAACGAAGCAACGATAAAGAACAAGTATTTGCTACCGCGTATCGACGATTTATTCGATCAGCTAAGTAGATTTTGTGTTTTCTCCATATTAGATCTTCATTCGGGTTATCATCAGGTGAAGGTCAAGGAAGCTGATATTCATAAAACAGTATTCAGAACTCGCTATGGTCATTACGAATTTCTTGTGATGCCATTTGGAGTGACCAACACACCAGCAATATTCATGAACCTGATGAATCAAGTTTTCTGGGAGTACTTAGAAAACTTTGTTGTCATCTTTATCGATGATATCCTAGTGTATTCAAAGAGTCGGAAAGAACATGCCGAGCACTTACGAATTGTCCTGGAAACTCTACGACAACATCAACTATATGCCAAGTACAGCAAGTGCGAGTTTTAGATAGATCGAGTTGGTTTCCTCGGACATATTGTATCAGGCGAAGGAATCTCTGTAGATCCAGCGAAAGTTTCAGCAGTAAGCGAATGGCCGACCCCAAAGTCAGTGAAGGGCATTCGGAGTTTCTTGGGTTTAGCTGGATATTACAGAAGGTTCATTGAAGGTTTTTCGAAGATAGCAACATCCTTGACCAATCTCACACGTAAAAATGAAGAATTCGTGTGGTCAGAAGCATGCAAACAAGATTTCGTAGAACTCAAGTCAAGGTTGACATCAGCACCTATTCTCGTTATACCGGACCAATCTGGAGATTTTGAAGTACATTGCGATGCATCCGGTAAGGGATTAGGATGTGTTCTATATCAGCACGGAAAGGTTGTGGCTTATACTTTAAGACAGCTGAAGATTCATGAGCGCAATTATCCGACGCATGATTTGGAATTGGCAGCCGTTATTTTTGCTCTTAAGATTTGGCGCCATTATCTTCTTGGTGAACGAGTGAACATATACACATATCACAAGAGTCTGAAATATGTGTTTACTCAGAAGGAGCTTAATATGCGGCAGAGACGATGATTATAACTCATGGCGGACTTTGACATCAACCTGCAATATCATCCAGGGAAGGTGAATATGGTACCTGATGCCCTTAGTCGCCAACCATTAGCAATGAATCTCACCGCCCAGTGGAAGCTTCAACAGGAATTGCATCAGATGGAGATTGAAGTAGTCATGCCAAGTAACGCTTCAAGCTTGATGAATTTACAAGTTTAATCAACATTTGTCAATCAGATCAAAGCAGCTCAAGCAAGTGATGCTAAGTTGCAAAAGATCAGAGAACAAGTGGAGAATGGACTCAGAACAGACTTCATCATCCATGAAGACGAATCTTTAAGATACGGCAGCAGATTATGTGTACCAAAAGGTTCTGTTCGGGAAGAGTTAATGAAAGAGCTCATAGTTCTCCCTACTCAGTACACCCTAGAGGTATAAAGATGTACAAGGATCTGCGTCAAATTACTGGTGGCATGGAATGAAGCGTGAAGTAGCTAGAAGCGTCGCTAAATGCTTGGTGTGTCAGCAAGTAAAGGCTGAACATCACAGGACTGCTGGATTACTTCAACCGTTACCTATCCCAGAATGGTAGTGGCAACACATCACAATGGATTTTGTGACTGCACTTCCTCGCAACACAAAGGGTAACGATGCGGTATGTGTTATTGTGGATCAACTCACAAAGTCGACTCACTTCATCCCATTTCGTGTTGGCCAATCAACTGAGACATTAGCAAAGAAGTATATGGAGGTAAGAATCTAAGTAAGATTTAAACTTTTCAAAATGTACTATCTCTGATACCCATGAACTCATACAGGAAATTGTGAGACTTCATGGAGTACCGGTCTGCATCGTCTCCGATCGTGACCTCAGGTTCCGATCATAATTTTGGCAAAGTCTGCAAGCAAACTTGGGAACAAGTCTGAACTTCAGCACAGCTTATCATTCACAAACAGATGGTTAGTCTGAGCGAACTATTCAGATCTTGGAAGATATGCTCAGAGATATGTTAGACTTCAGAGGATCATGGGAAGATCACCTACTGTTTCCCCCAATAAGAGAGCAAAGCTCTGTTCAAAATTTGAACTGAGGCAGCGCCTCACGTGCAAAGCACGAGAGCGCCAGCGCCCAGAGTTAAAAACTCTAGGGCAGCGCCTCACGTGTAAAGCACGACCGCGCCAGCGCTAAGAGTTAAAAACTTTGAGGCAGCGCCTCACGTGCAAAGCACGAGTGCGCCGGCGCCAGAACTAAAAGTTCTCCACCATTGGATCAAAGATCCAACGAAGATGATAAATCATCAAATTACAAAATTAAATTCTTATTGAGAAAATACTCCTCAAATTTTTCTAAACAAGAAATATTATGCTCTGTAAAACAGAGCACCGTTGGATCAAAGATCCAATGGTGATTAAAAAATCACCAAGATACAAAATAAGCTCTGTATGGGAAAACATTTTCCCAATCTTGTTAAGAACAAGAAAAATATCTTTCATAAAACAGAAGACCTAGGATCAAAGATCCAATGGTGGATAAAATCCCCAAATCAATTAAGAAATCTCTTAATGAGAGATTTCCTTAACTGAATCAACAAATCAGCCTCCACTATATAAAGGACCCAAGACTTCAAGTCTTGTAGAGAGAAAGAACCCCTCATAAACTTCAAACTTCAAGACGAGAATGATTTCTCCTCAGAGTAAATAAGAATAAGAAAGATCATAGCATCTCCTCCATATCTAAGAGTTTAACTCCACATCAGAAGAACTTAGTTCTTTTTCCAGATCTCAGATCTATAAGACAATGTCTTTCACAAGTTAAGAAAGACCATAGCATTTTCTCCATATCTAAAAGTTTAACTCTCACATCAGAAGAATTTAGTTCTTTTTCCAGAATCTCGGATCTATAAGACAAACTCTTTCACAAGTGAGAATCTAATTCTCAGAGAATTGAATTGGACAGAACAAAATACTCAGTGTTTAGCACTCAAAGTCTGGCATTCAGCACCAAGCGCCCCACGTGCTCCTCACGCGGATGCTATTTAATAAGAAGCGCTTAGCACTCAAAGTCTGGCGCTCAGCGCCGAGTGCTCCATGTGCTCCTCATGTGGACGCTATTTAATAATAAGCGCTTAACACTCAAAATTTAGCGTTCAGCGCCGAGCGCTCCACTTGCCCCTCATGTGGGCGCTATTTAATAAAAAGTGTTTAGCACTTGGTGTTTGGCGCTCAGCGCCGAGCGCCTCATATGCTCTGCACGTGGGCGTCATAAATTATTTAACATTCCATATAAAAGAATATGAATAAAACAAAAAGAAAGAGGGGTGTCAAAACCCAAATCAATGCTCACCAGTGCTGATACAGAAAGGGGATCAAGCCCAAATAAGTAATCAAGTGGGCTGAGCCCAAGGTTGGCCAAATCCCAAATTGACCGAGCCCATATGTCTTCTTCTAAATTGTCCTTAGACCCGGACAAGACTATCAAGTCCCTGATGAAAATTCATTGGTTCTAGGGTACATCTCTTCACTCCTCTGATAAATGTCGTTGTAATTCTTCAACGTCTTCAGAGAGGTGGCGGGTCCCGACGACATACAACAATGCTCTATGAACTATGATGTCCTTAAACCCAATGGACCACAACGTCCCTAAACTAAACTCTATGGACTATGATGTCCTTAAACCCAATGGACCGCAACGTCCCTAAACTAAACTACGGACCGTAACGTCTCTAAACTAAAATGATAAAGCCCAAATGCTCTTTCATTGGATCAAAAATGATCTCGAACCCCCGTTAAGTAGATCTTAGTCCAATACCAGACTAACTTATCCTTAACAAACATTTAAGTTGATCTTAATCTCAAACGAGATTAACGATCCTTAAATCAAACCAAACCCAAATCTAAGAAAATACGGATTTGGACTAATCTACACCCTACGGGCGACAACATAATTAGTCTCCGTATACAATCCATGGGCAACTAAAAATAAAACAAATACACACGACACGAAGTGACCTTTTGGAGCCGGAGAAAGTGGTTACCGCGACACGGTAACGTAATTAACTGCAGGGGCTTGCGCCTGCAGGGAAGAGCGTCCCTACAATCAAAAACCCCTCACAACGAGGGGGAATCTGACAAAGTCTGCTACAACGGCCTCATCCGTCTAAACCTTCGATACATGGTGCCATAAATCAACTTGGCATCTTCGGAGAGGTGGACGGATAAATACAAATAGCATCTGCCCCCCAAAATTCAAGCCAGGCGTCCTAACGTCCCGGTCGCATCTTTCGGCGGTGAACACCTAAATTTTGTGGAGTTTTCATGCAACAACAGCTACCAAGCAATTATCGGAATGGCACCTTTTGCAGCACTTTATGGAAGGAAGTGTCGATCGCCATTAAGTTGGGACGACATCGGTGATAGGGAACTTCTTGGACCTGAGATGATAGTAGCAACTTTTGATGTGGTTCGTACTATCAGAGAAAGAATGCGCATAGCCCAAGATCGACAGAAGCACTGGGCTGATGCAAAGCGCCGTCATTTGGAGTTCCAACCAGGAGATCATGTATTTCTGAAGATATCTCCAAACCGCGAAGTGATTCGATTTGGAAGACGGGGTAAGCTAAGTCCAAGGTACATTGGACTATTCGACATACTCGAATGAGTCGGTGAAGTGGCATACCGCTTGACACTTCCACCTTCATTGGAAGGAGTGCATAATGTGTTCCACATATCCCAACTCATAAGGTATGTGAGTGACCCCAGCCATATTCTCGATCATTCCGAGCTCACTGTGCAGCCCGACTTATCTTGTGAGCAACAACCTGTGGAGATCCTGGACAGGAAAGTGAAGTCACTTCGGAACAAGGAAGTAAACTTGGTTCGAGTAATGTAGAGAAAAGACACTCCAGGAGAATCGATATGGGAAAGAGAAGACGAGATGCGTGCAAGATATGCTCACTTATTTGTAAACTAGTCCTTAAAATAAATTGTAGATTTCGATGACGAAATTTTTGTAAGGAAGGTAGACTGTAATAACTCCAATTTTAGTGTACATAAAATTCATTTAAAGTTAATGTACAATTGGGGTATTTACAATTCCTGTGAGACTATAAGTATTTGATTCAATTTTGAACATCAAGAAAGAGCTTGTAGCTCACTGGTAAGACCTTACACTGCTGAACCAAAGCACCAGAGTTCAAATCCCATCAGTCATACATTATTTTATTTAAAATTCTTTTAATCTTTTAGAAGCCCAAGAGTCTACACGTGCACAACACGTAAACTGAAGAGTCACACATTAAGCAAACGAGTCCACTGTAGTAGACCAAGCGACGGGGACACGTGGCATGAAGACGCGGCCCCACTCGGCCGACTCGGGCCGGCGACTCGGTCGAATCGGCCGGCGGCACCGGTCCGACTCAATTGAAACCCCGATTTTCTTCTATCCTCTGCAACCTTTGGCCTACCCCATAACCCCAGTTCTATTTAATTTCCCTGCACATTTACAGAGCAAATTAAAACCCTCATTTAATCCATTTTTAATACAAAATTTTAATACACCCTTTCATTACCCTAAACCCTAATTTTTCCTATAAATACCACACCTCAAAACACCCCTCACTCCCAAATCCTTGCCCAAACTATCAAGAAAATTCCCAAGACTTTTTGTGTGCAAGTGGAGTTAGCAAAGGGCGAAGCTCCGACGAACTTCCGATGACAATCCGAGAAGTTTCCGCCGACGAAACGACACACCGATGCTTCCCTAATCTTCCTCTTCCTCTTCTCTTGACCATAATCTGGTAAGTCCCCGTTCTCTCTCTCTTTTACTATTCTCAAATTCTTAATTCTTAAAACGTGTCGGAAGCGGAGTTATCTGGCTTTCGATTCTCTTTTCTTTCAAAAATACAACATTTTCTTAATAACAAACCTACAACTTTTGATATAATGTTTAATACTCATTAACTAAGACAATAGATCAAGTTTGACAATAAAATGATAACCATAGCCAGTTTTATTTCAATTTTACATTAAAATACATTTATGTTTCATATCGACAAGTTTATACCTTTTAACTTAGCTAGCTTTAGAAAACTCACGAGGTAATGACCTACCTCCTCACAACACTCATATGTAACATAGCACGATGATATTTGGGAATATAGATTTGGGAAAAATACGATTTTACACATAACTATCTCCGACTTATAAAAACATTTTTCTACAAGATATGTATATTAACAAATCTTTGCAAATGTGCCTCTACAACCCATTTTGGGGAACCTGTTCGGGATGGTGCGGATTATCGCACATCCTCGGACTTAGTAGAGTGAGATGCGGACCTCCGCAAGGAGCATACGATCTCGAAAGATTTAAAATACAATTTTCTTTAGAAAATGTGATTTCTATTATAAATAAAACTTATATTTTTAATAAATAAATATATGTGTAATTAATATCAAAATATCTATTTTTAATATTTATAATATTCCACATTTCCAAAATTCAAGAAAAACATCTCATTTACAAGAAAATACCATACAATTCCAATATTACAAATAAATACCATATACTATGAAATTAGGTTTATTTCACTAGAAATGTCAGATTGATAAAATATATATCCATGAAAACTCTAAAGACGATAATAAAATACTTGAGGTGTAATTTGAAAATTATACAAAAATTATTTTTACATAAAACCCTCTCAAGTTATACTAAATTACAATAAGGACCCTAATAAGCATAGGTTTAAGCGGGACCAGTCTCTTGAGCCTCAGAGAGCCGGAGATATGGGTGCCTGCCTATTTAAGGTATATAACTTAACAAACAGTGTTATCAACGGGGTAATCGTCTTTGAAAAAGACACAAATCCTGTCGTTCATGTGCATCGGTTACCAATAGCACCAAAACATAATTCAGGATTCAATTTCTTTTCAAATTGTCTGACTCAGACCGAGTCTCAATATAATCAATCTGACTTGAATATGATTCAAGTATCAATCTTCAATACAACATAGATCTATGAATCCGTCTATTCAATCTATACAACTTGACTGAATCGAACCATGGATATATTCCATTTACAAACCCATCCATTATATCCGTTCCATTACTGATATCATGGTTTCGGTAAGTCATCCATCTATATAATATACAATTCAAAAAATACATCAATACAATCAAGACATCGCGGGGTTTATAAGGGGTAGACTGGTACAGAAGATGTTAGAAGTGGCACGAGACTGTAACCATAATATACTTAACCTGAATTCAATTGCTATTGTACCGTGGCTGAACGGTTCCTTATGCTCCGTATACCTTAGTCTCCGGAATAGTGGGACTCCTCTCGTATACACTGGCATTCTTCTGTACTAAGATACAAACAACAACGTTAACATTAAATACAACATTATAAAAATATACTATCTATTCTGCCTATTCCATTCTTGTCTATTTACGGGACTTACCGAGCAATTTGTTCGTTGACGGCATTCTCTTTCTTCTTCTTTGGAATGTCGTCAGGTGATTCGGACTCACTGAAGATCGAGCCCACCAGCGAGGATTTGGACCAGCTAGTTTTCGACCCGGAGCTCTAGTTACTTGTACATTTCATTTCAGTACTTTCCATTTCTGTTATGCCACTGTTTAGGCATTGCTTTCCATTCCATGTATTTACTTTTCAGATGTATTGTAAAAGAATGTTAATAAATAAAGTTGATGTTCAATTATATCTATTGTCTCTGTCTCTTGTGCATTTTACTTATATTTCTTAGATACGCTTAGCGTGTTTACTTCAGAGTAAATACGTAGCGGCCTTGTCGCGTCTTCTGCCCGTACACTGGGAAGCGGGGCATGACAATCTCCGTACATTCCGGTCTCTTCGTCTGAGAGTATCGCATACCGGGTCTAGGGGTGGTAAATGTCAGACCCTAATAACCCGATAATTCATGCTGGTGAGGCTCAAGACCAATCCGGGAAACTACTGATCAGCCTATCAGTAAATCCCAACTGCCTTGGCCAAGGTCTTACGGTCCTGACCAATCGAACACAGTGCGATATCGACTCCCTATACCGGGAGAGACGAATCCCCGATAATCGCTCACTGCCTCCATGTGGCTCGGGACTGTACCCAACCAAAACCTATTTGCACGCCTCAATAGAGCCGTGGTACGGTAGTGATCAAAGTACAGTAAGAACTCATACGAGACAAATGACGATCTCAGGTCTAAAGACTAACCTGTACTCATGTCACCTGAGAACTTCCATCTGACGATAGGTATAGTACCATCTAGAAGTTCTCGGCGAGTCCGTCTGGTGTACTCACACCCAGTGAGCACCTGTATACGATCTTAGGTGCGAAAGACCAATGGTTGTAAGACCATACCATCGCCTATGGTCGGGGTCTAGAAACGTATACACTAGTCTACTCCGGAATATCGATGCCTAGTCTCGATACTCTCACGACTAGGGACCTTTTAAGGATGTGCATACCGACTATCCAGCTTCCACAAGTATGATCACCATCACAACACAGGCAGTCTAGCAATGATCCTACGGGCTTTATCAACATGTATGAATGATACGTAATAGCTAGTAAAACATATGCACATGTTAAGATAAAGACAAACTAGATAGCATACTATCATATCGAGCAAGACTGTCCTGTACATATATATGTCCAACCATCCACATGTATACATATACAATAATGGCCTCTACGGCATACATATCCAATAGTTGTAAGGCCGGGGAGCCCATAATACCTCCGAATAAATAAGTTTGTCTTTGGTTGTGGTTATGGTGTATTGTCTCTTTCTTTCCATACCCCCATTTTTTTTTATCTCCTCCGACCCCCTAGCTCGGAGCCGAGGAATGTAATGATGGGCTGGAGCCCCGAGGTGATGCAAAAGTCTATCCAGCGAGAGGACTTTGTTTGGAAAACTTAGTCAATGCAGGAAAGAATTGTATTATTCAGAAGAGGGTACATGTTTATTTATACAACTTAAGCTTTTTAGCGTTATATGGCCGAAGAAAAGCACGCCCCCAGAGTCCTGGAGGGGGTAGGCTCCACCGGGCAATGCTTCCGTTATGGGAAATGGTCCGTCCCACTTCAGGGAGAACTCATGTAGTCTCCCTTCGTCTACAAACTCGTTTCTTCGTAAGACCAGGTCTCCTTTCTTGAAGGCCCGATGCTTAACTCGAGTATTGTAATAGCGAGCAGTTTGCTGGTAATAGGCGGCGGCTCTGATTTGCTCTCGATCTCGTTTTTCTAACAAGATGTCCAAGTTGCTTCGCAGTGCCACGGTGTTAGCTTCATCATCAAAGTGTTCGACCCTATAGCTGGGCAATCCAATTTCTGTGGGGACCATTGCTTCAGTACCGTAGCAGAGACTGAACGGGGTTTCTCCTATCGGCGTTTTCCTTGATGTCCGCAGTGCCCAGAGCACACGAGACAATTCTTCGACTAGCCGCCTTGTCTCCCTTCCAGGAGAGCCCGGAGTCCGCGAATGATGCTTCGGTTTGCTACTTCGGCTTGCCTGTTGCATTGGGGGTGTGCTACCATGGCGAACTTCATCAATATGTGGTAGTCGCTGCAAAACTTCTTGACTTTGTCATTCTCGAAGTTGGTCCCTGATTGATCGTATTGAATGTGTTTTGAAAAATATATTCACAACCAAAGAATTTATAACCGCAATCAATTAACGGTGTCAATGTAGCTCGTTAATGAATACGGATCGTCCACTGAGATGCGAGGATTTATTCGATCTTACTTTAGATGAGTCGAAATGAAAATAAAAGAAAATTTAAGAAAGTAATTCAAAATTTAATTGAGTTGTTATTTCAAGAAAATCAAGAATACATTCAAGAATTAGAAATCAAGAAAGTGTCCAATATCAATTTGAATTATCAAGAATATGAATGATAGCTTGTAGGAATCGATCGAGTTAGTAGCAATGATGAATACTACAAATTACGAATCTTATCTATTGATGAATTGTAGCTAGAACGATAGTGATGAATAAAGATTAGGGATCTATTGAAGAAACTAGGGTTTCTCCTTCAATGTCTCTTGTCTTTTCATTGATCATCATTCAAATCTAACCTCTAGCAAATAGAATCATCAATCATTTGATCCCTAATTTGCAACGAAATTAGCAAGAATGTGATCTCGATCCAAATTAGGTCATTGATGATTCTTTTTTTTCCAAAAGTTCACAATCCTCGTAAGACTTAAGATTAGTATTAGGGTTTCATCATCATTAGATCTACCGATTCTCTCGATTCCTTTACAAGCGGAGATTTCACTCACGCATCATGAAAATTAAAGAATCAAGAACGAGAAATTTCATAATGCAAGAATGTAAAGAAAGCGAGAATTACAATTATCACCTTTATTAAATCTCCTTCAAATTACACCTCTCAATTTGAGTTTACAAGACTAGCTCTCGATCGCTCCTTTGAAAGGGAATTTGTCGTCGATCTTTGCTTGGTTCGATCGCCGTGAGTCGTGGATCGGATGCGGATCTCTTGCTCTTGATGATGATTCGGCGTTGCGATAAAGGATCTTCGATTGTCGCTTGATTTTGCTCTCAATGGATCTTGATTTGATTGGATTTGGATTGGATCTCAAGTTGTGTCACTCAACTTGAATTGAGTTGTAATTGTGTAACTAATTGGCTAACCTCTTTAACAACTATTTTTTAACAACCCCTAAAATTAAGATCTAGATCCCCTTTTATAGCCTCAAATTAAGCTTCCTTCATAAGCTTGGTAGTTATGCAGAGCTTTCCAGAAGAAGCCTCATGTTTATGAAGCATTTTGAGGAAGCCAGGCGGTTGCATAGAAAGTTCTGGAGAAGTTCGGACCGCCGACGAGCTAACTCGGCCGCGGATCCACGGCGTATCGTGCTGGATCGCCCGCGGTTCCGCGGCCTTTTGGTGTTATCACTGGGTTATTTTCCTGGGGTGCCTTGATGTTGGTATTTGGGTCTTCTTTTGATATCTGGAATCATTTAATCTCTTATGAATCACTACCAGATTTTAAATCTTTTACTTACTGTATTTTATCGGCAATTTTTGCAATTCCGATTCTTTGACCTGAATAATTTTCTGCACAAAATCTTGCTGAAAAGTGTTGAGATATACAATATCATGCGTGAAATATTTACACACAATTTGCTTCATAATGCCGGTTATAATATACAACACATGGTAATTGGTATTTTCCAAATGATTCTGTAATATGTGTCATATTTATAACAAACACCCTTAGATGATTAGAATAGTGAGGAAATTGTTATGTTACAGAATGCAATATTTTCGACTGAACAAATTCCCCCAAACTTAATTTTGATCGTCTCGAGCAAACATCTTTTATTCAAGAGAAAGAGAAAATATAAGAAAAAGAAAAACTAACTAGCACACTTTCGTAGGCAAACACGATTGCACTGAGCCCGTGCAACAAGCCTTTAAACCTCTAGGTGTCCATAGTAGGAGGAGTGTTATCTCCTGAGGGTTTTCAGCGGGTTGCACCCACGGTCCATCTACCTCAGTACTTTTTAGTCGGTGAATATTTTAGATGGAATTGATCACATATTCTCCATGCGACCGTTAATACTTCTTGAGATACTAACCAACCAATTACTAAATGTGCTCACATGTTAGGCGTAATTAGCAATTTTCTCGTCTTGCAACACCTAAGGCTTAGCAGTGACTCACAAACCAGTTGGTCTAAGGCACTAGGTGATGAAGCACCATCGCTATATTTTTTTATATTGCCTTGGTGATTACAAAACCAGTGTTCATTTTTCTTCACCATTTTATCTTTTATGCTTCATTTATTATTTTCTTCATACTTTGGCTTTTAGACAAGAGCATTTCAAGGTATCCTCTACTATCCCGAGTTTCAAAACGTGTGTAAGTGCGTATAGTAGGGTATCAACGTTCAAATGTTTTGCTTTCAGAATAGGAACTATTTTTCAGACTTATTTTTATCCTCAGATTCGTGACTTCTTTCATCTTACTAACTCTTGGAACAATGGCTCATAACTACTTATTACTAGTTTCGTTTAAGAAAACTTCTAATTTTCTTGGTTTTCTTAATTTTTTTTCAATCTTTTAAATGTAATTTTTCACTTTCTAATATTTTATTATCTTATTTATGTACACATTTTTTTATTATATGTTTTGTGCTTATGTAAAGTATGATGCAAAATGATGCGTAAATAAGCACAAACATCCTCCAAATTTGTTTACAACAGTGACCTCACTGTTGCCATCTGTTAAATCTCAGAAACCTGCATGTTTGGGAGGAAAAATTTATTAGCGGGGACAAGAATAAGTGAACATATAATTCTCCCCAAACTTATTCTTTATTTCTGTACAATTTTTTTATTTATATTTATTTATATTTATTTATTATTATTTTTATTTTTTTATATGTACGTACAAGTTGACTCACCTCCATTCTAAAAGATGAGACAATATTACCAAGACATGGAGGTAAGGTGGAGGAAAATCAGTCATTATAAAGTGGCTCCTGTAAAAACAAGAGCTCCTCCGTGGGGTCGGTGGAAAAATACGGTTTAAGGCTATGCCTATTCACTTTGAAAATTGAACCGTTTTCATCATTTTCAACCTCAACTGCCCCGTGCGGCTATACATACCGCACAACAAATGGTCCTTTCCAACGAGATCGTTGCTTACCCGCATGAAGATGGAGACGCCAATCGTAAAGAAGAACTTGTTGACCTGGGGTAAAAGTTTTTCTCAAAATGTTTTTATCGTGAAATACCTTAGTCCGATTCTTTACAATTACAGCATTATCGTAAGCTTCATCGCGGAGTTCACTTAGCTCGGTTAATTGCAGCTTCCGAAAGTTGCAGGCTTGATTTAAGTCAAAGTTCAGTTCTTTAATGGCCCACATTTCTTTGTGCTCAATCTCGACCGGAAGGTGGCAAGCCTTACCAAACACTAGACAATAAGGAGATATACCGAGATCAGTTTTATATGCAGTACGGAATACCCAAAGAGCATCCGTCAATTTGGTTGACCGATCTTTTCGGTTTTTAGAAACTGTTTTCTCCAAAATTTGTTTGATTTACCTGTTGGAAATCTCAGCTTGCCCGCTCGTTTAGGGATGATAGGGTGTCGAAAGTTTTTGGTTGATTGCATATTTCCGCATCAAAGTCTCGAAAGACCGATTACAGAAATGCGTCACGTTATCGCTAATGATAGCGCGGGGGTGTCCAAATCGCGAAAAGATATCTTCTTTAAAGAACTTAATGCCAACCTTGTTGCCATTAGTGCGACAAGGAATAGCTTCCACCCATTTCGAGACGTAATCAACCGCAAGCAATATGTACAAATTACCAAAAGATTTGGGAAAAGGACCCATAAAATCCATACCCAAACGTCGAAAATTTCAACCACCAAGATCAGTTGAAGTGGCATCTCATTTCTCCGAGAAATCCTACCCGTGTGTTGACACTGTGGACAGATTTTGCAATGATCAAATGCATCTTTGAATAATGTCGGCCAATAAAAACCGCATTGCAAAACCTTCTCCACCGTCTTTCGAGGACCAAAGTGACCTCCACACGCCTGATCATGACAGAAAGATAAAACGCTCTTGAATTCATCATTGGGGACACATCTGCGAATAATCTGGTCAGGACAATACTTAAACAAATAGGGTTCATCCCAGTAAAAGTGTTTTACTTGAGATAGAAATCGATGTTTGTCTTGTTTCGACCATTCGCGAGGAATAAGTTTTATTGCAAGATAATTCACAATATCCTCGAACCAATGTTCAGTGGATACATTCAAGAGTTTTTCGTCCGGGAGTCATTAATTGGCAGGGTCACAGGTGAAGAAGAGATGCGTGAAAGATGGTCGGCTACTACGTTTTCACATCCTTTCGTATCTCGAATGACGAGATCAAATTCTTGTAATAGAAGGATCCAACGTATTGACATACTTTTAGCATCCTTCTTTGCTAAAAGATGTTTTAAGGCAGAGTGGTCAGTTTACACAACAATTGATGAGCCAATCAAGTAAGGCCTGGATTTTTCTAATGCAAATACAACTGCTAAAAGTTCTTTTTCAGCGGTTGTATAATTAATTTGAGCATCATTCAGGGTCTTACTCGCATAATAAATCACGTGTGGTATCTTATCAATGTGCTGTCCTAAAACTGCACCAACAGCAAAATCTGATGCATAGCTCAAACGGATGGTTCCAATCAGGAGATGATAGAACGAGGGCTGTAGTGAGAGAATTCTTATGTGAGTCAAATGCAGCCTCACAATCCGAGTCAAAGTGAAAGGTTGTATTCTTGGCCAAGAGAAGAGTTAAGGGTCTAGCAATTTTGCTAAAATCCTTAATGAATCTCCTGTAAAAGCCTGCATGGCCAAGAAAGGATCATATATTTTTGACGCATTTGGGATGAGGAAGGTTGTGAATGACATCTATTTTAGCTCTGTCAACCTCAACACCTTTCCGTGAAATGATATGTCCAAGCACAATTTCCTCTTGGACCATGAAATGGCATTTTTCCCAATTCAAGATTAAGTTCTTATCTTTACAACGAGTAAGAACTGCGTCAAGGTGAGATAGGCAGTCATCAAAACAATCTCCGAATATCGAGAAATCGTCCATGAAAATCTCAAGAAAATTCTCCACCATGCCCGAGAATATCCCCATTATACACCGCTGAAATTTAGCGGGAACATTGCATAACCCAAAGGGCATGCTTCTATAAGCAAAATTACCAAAAGGATAAGTAAATGTGGTTTTATCTTGATCCTTTTCGGCAATAGGGACCTAGTTATAGCCAGAATATCCGTCCATGAAACAATAAAATTCACGTCCAGCTAAGAGTTCTAACATCTGGTTAATAAAAGGTAGAGGAAAGTGGTCTTTCCTCGTTGCAGTATTGAGTTTTCTATAATCAATGCATACAAGCCATCCAGTTTGAGTGTGTGTCTAGATTAACTCATTTGTCTTATTTGTTATGACCGTGATGCCAGATTTCTTAGGGACTACATGAATTGGACTTACCTATTGGCTATCAGAGATTAGGTAAATGATACCACTGTCAAGGCATTTGACGATTTATTTCTTTACCGCCTCTTTCATGACGGGATTCAACCGTCTTTATGGTTCTCGGGTTGGCTTGGTTTCATCCATCAGATGTATATGATGTTCAACAATCAAGGGACTAATCCCTTTGATTTTAGTCATTGTCCAACCAAAAACCTGCCTATTAGATCTCAAGACCATCAAAAGAGCGTTCTCTTGCTCTAAGGCAAGAGAAGCTGATATGATCATGGGTAAAGACTCATTCTCACATAAATATGCATACTTAAGATGAGAAGGTAGCAATTTGAGATCTAATGTCGGCGGAGAAACAATAGAAGGTGGGATAAGAGAATGACATTCAGATTCATAAAGAAGCTCGTAGCCTGCAAAGGATATAGACTCGGAAAGTGATGAGTCAAAAGTTTCAGACTCAGGAATGGACTCATCAAAAGTGTCTTCACTATTGTGTGCAAGATCAAACATTGATGTGCTAATGTCGTCGAGTTCATCAAAGCAAAGTTCATCAACCTTGCAGCTTTCAAAAGCTATCTCGTGGACAGAACAGACATCAAGAATGTGAGCAGAGGGTTTAGAAGACTAACTTCCAATCTTATAAATGTTCAGCTCAATTGACATCTTCCCGAAGGATAGGATCATAGAACCGTTTCGACAATTAATGACAGCATTGGAAGTGGCTAGGAAAGGTCGACCAAGAATCACCAGAATTTGGTTCTGTGGGTTCGCTACAGGCTGTGTATCAAGAACAATAAAGTCCACATGGAATATAAATTCCCCGACTTTAATCAACACATCCTCTAGTTCACCCCTAGGTTTGGTGATTGATCGGTCTGTCATTTGGAGAGTGCAATGAGCTGGTTTCAACTCTCCAATCCCTAATTGCTCGTAAACAGAATATGGAAGCAGGTTAACACTTGCGCCAAGGTCAAGTAAAGCACGGTTAATGTTTTTACCCCCAATAGTAATAGAGATTGTAGGACAGCCAGGGTCCTTACGTTTCTTTGGTAATTATGGGGTAAAAGCTGTGCTAACATTATTGGTCATGAATATCTTTTTGGGCATTTGAATCTTTCTCTTCCTAGTGCACAAGTCCTTTAAAATTTTCGCATAAGCCGGGACTTATTGGATAGAATCTAGGATAGGGATATTGATGTTAACCTATTTAAACATTTCCATAATCCTCTCCATATGTGGACTCGATTTGCTTCCCCTTAACCGATTCGGATAAGGAGCTTTAGAAATAATAGCTGAATCCAACATTAGAGAAGGTGGTGTGTGTGGAACAGATCCCAGAATAGGAGTGGGGATCGTCTTTGGTGGACTAGAAGAAGTGTGCTGAGGGTTCGAGCCTTGAGGAAAACGAAGAATAGGCTCGCAAGAAGGTGGTGGGGTAGACGAACTAGGGTCAGAAGTGGAAGTAGAAGTGGAAGGAAAAGTGGAAGTGAAAGCCGGGGTGTTATTGATTAATTCATCATGATTATCAATCTCTTCACCGACTTGATTATTTAGCACTCTTCTGGATCTCAATGTTGTAATGGCATTCACATTGTAGTGTTGTGAATGTCCAGGATTCGGTAGGGTTGAGACGGAAGTTTCCCTTTCTCTCTAACACTCATTTCGGCATTCAATCGTGCAATTTGTGCTTCCATCGATTTAATACTCTCACCTTGGGAGGCGGTATCTTTCTTAATATTATCGTCAGAAGACTTTATCTCCGCCGAAATTTGCATGAAATTTTTCAGAATCAAATTCATGGTTTGTTCGAGTGAAGAGGAATTATCAGTACCGGTCAATTGCAAAGAATTATACGGTGCAGAAGTGTTGACCGGATTTTGAAAGTTTTGTGATTGATAGGGGTACTGAGTCAGTTATAGTGGTTGCTGTTGTTGTGGAGGGACCCTTTGAAAGTTGTTTTGGTTTGGAACCGTGTTTTGAGTTTGGTGTTGGTTCCAAGAAAAATTAGGGTGATTCCTCCAACCCTGATTATAAGTGGAAGAATATGGATCATTTCTAGGTTTTTTCTGAAAAGCAGTATTAGTATGCTCTTGATCTTGAAATGGAGAATTCAATGGGCATTCTTCCGTCAGATGTGATGGATCAGAACACCATCCACGGACAGTTTTGAGGAGTGTCATTTGATTTAGGGAGGCTAATAAAAATTTGTGTTCCATAGCATCAAGCTTCTTTTGCATTGCTATCATTTCAGCTTTGACTCCTATGGAAAAATCCAGTTGATGGATACCACTCCTAGACGATGATTGACTTACACTCTCCCATTGTAAAGGTTTTTCAGCAAGTCTTCTAAAAATTTCCAAGCTTACCATCGTCTTTAGACATGAAGTTGCCTTGGCACATGGATTCAAGCACCTGGTTTGTTGTAGGATTAATGCCCTCATATATGATTCTGCACAGATCCCATCGATGGATTCCGTGATGAGGACATTGAACTAACAGATCCTTGAAGCGTTCAAAACACTTCGAAAATTGTTCATTGGAAAGCTGGGTAAATTGATTTATTTCGCTACGGACTCGGGCAGTCTTATGATTGGAATAGAATTTCTTAAGAAAAGCTATGAAGAATTCATCCCAGTTTGAAATAGAATGTGCAGTTGTGTTATAAAGCCACTTCTCGGCTAAATCACATAAAGTGAACAGGAGAAGATGCAGACGCATAGCATCCACAGAAAACTGTGAAGTACCCATCATAGCGCATGCGTTTTCGAATTTGGTGATAAAAACATATGCGTCTTCAAAGTTGAGACCGTGAAATTTGGGTAAAAGATTGATGTATTGAGATTTGATTTCGAAATTGTCCCCATTGGCTGGTGGAATGGAAAGACAGGAAGAAAGAGGACCTTGAATAGGGCAGCATCTCTCTTGGAGAGAGATGCGGGGTGGATTCTGCGCACCTGCGGGCGGTGGTAGAGTGGTGTTAAAGAAGTTCGATGGAGATCCGTCCATCGAATTGGATGTGGTAGTGGTGAAGAAAAAGAAGATGTAGAAATATCAACTTCGGAGTCGATAGGAGGAACGCGGACAAGACGGGCACTAGAATCCCGTGTCCAGTCGAGCATGCACTAAACGGTTTAGCACAAGTGGCAGCGTTGTGATAATTGGAGAAAAGTTGGTTTGGTGTTTGTTTTGAAAAAGATGGATTTTGAAAAATCACAAAACAATGCACAAGCAACCCTAGATCTAATAGTCACCTAGGTCAAGTCACTAGACCGCTCCTAGACTTCCAGAAGACAAATTGCAAGATAAATCATCTACTGACTTTTTATCCCTTCTGTGGCCAGGTAAGTGCCAGGTAAGTGGGAGGTTCTCCACTACGTAAGTAGTGGGCCTAATTAAGCAACCACTTGCCTTAGACACACTTGTCTTAGACACCACAAAATAAACGCGGATAAGCAATAGATTACCCATGACCTTCTTCTGTCCTAATTGAGCGCGACGATCCTTAGAGTCATGTCTAGATATTTTTGGGGCTTAAGAAGGGTAATGAAATCCCTACTTAATCTGAATTTAGTCTTTGCCTCTTAATTTCCGTATTAAAATATGCAAACAACTAATATCAAAACACGCAATAAATTTATTTTAGCGGCGCTGCGAATTTTTGCAAAGAATCCTGCAGAAAATGGTTATTGGACAAGAGCAGGGAAGAGATAAGAAAGTAAGAAATATACCACAGAGAACTGGAGCTCCAATTCGTCAAGAATGCCGTGGATCCGCCGCAGAATATAGCTTATTGCCGCGGTTCTGCGGTCAGATGAATGGTTCCTTGCAAGATTTTCGGTACTACTGCTCCTGTTGCTCATCTGTCCTCTCTGGAATGATCTGAATATTTTTCCCCTTACTGCAGAGATTCTAGATTTCCTTGCAAAATTCACAACTAATCATTAAGCACTTGATGCGATTTTGATTTAAAATTCTGATGGAAAAATAATATTTCAACTCAAATAGCAATAACGAACAAATTAGCACGCAATCCCCGGCAACGGCGCCATTTGATTGATCGTATAGATTGTATTTTGAAAAATATATTCACAACCAAAGAATTTATAACCGCAATCAATTAACGGTGTCGATGTAGCTCGTTAATGAATACGGATCGTCCACTGAGATGCGAGGATTTATTCGATCTTGCTTTAGATGAGTTGAAATGAAATATAAAAGAAAATTCAAGAAAATAATTCGAAATTTAATTGAGTTGTCATTTCAAGAAAATCAAGAATACATTCAAGAATTAGAAATCAAGAAAATGTCCAATATCAATTTGAATTATCAAGAATATGAAGAATAGCTTGTAGGAATCGATCGAGTTAGTAGCAATGATGAATACTATAAATTACGAATCTTATCTATTGATGAATTGTAGCTAGAACGATGGTGATGAATGAAGATTAGGGATCTATTGAAAAAACTATGGTTTCTCCTTCACTATCCCTTATCTTTTCATTGATCATCATTCAAATCTAACCTCTAGCAAAGAGAATCATCAATCATTTTATTCCTAATTTGCAACGAAATTAGCAAGAATGCTATCTCGATCCAAATTAGGTCACTGATGATTCTTTTTCTCCTTAAAGTTCACAATTCTCATAAGACTTAAGATTAGTATTACGATTTCATCATCATTAGATCTACCGATTCTCTCGATTCCTTTACAAGCGGAGATTTCACCCACGCATCATGAAAATTAAAGAATCAAGAACGAGAAATTTCATAATGTAAGAATGTAAAGAAAGCGAGAATTACAATTATCACCTTTATTAAATCTCCTTCAAATTACACCTCTCAATTTGAGTTTATAAGACTAGCTCTCGATCGCTCCTTTGAAAGGGAATTTGTCGTCGATCTTTGCTTGGCTCGATCGCCGTGAGTCGTAGATCGAATGCGGATCTCTTGCTCTTGATGACGATTCGGCGTTGCGATAAAGGATCTTCGATTGTCGCTTGATTTTGCTCTCAATGGATCTTGATTTGATTGGATTTGGATTGGATCTCAAGTTGTGTCACTCAACTTGAATTGAGTTGTAATTGTGTAACTAATTGGCTAACCTTTTCAACAACTATTTTTTAACAACCCCCAAAATTAAGATCTAGATCCCCTTTTATAGCCTCAAATTAAGCTTCCTTCATAAGCTTGGTAGTTATGCAGAGCCTTCCAGAAGAAGCCACGTGTTTATGAAGCGTCTTGAGAAAGCTAGGCGGTTACATAGAAAGTTCTGGAGAAGTTCGGACCGCCGATGAGCCAACTCGGCCGCGAATCCACGGCGGATCGTGCTGGATCGGCCGCGGTTCCGCAGCCTTTTGGTGTGATCACTGGGTCATTTTCCTGGGGTGTCTTGATGTTGGCATTTGGGTCTTCTTTTGATATCTGGAATCATTTAATCTCTTATGAATCACTGCCAGATTTTAAGTCTTTGACTTGCTGTATTTTATCGGCAATTTTTGCGATTCCGATTCTTTGACCTGAATAATTTTCTGCACAAAATCTTGCTGAAAAGTGTTGAGATATACAATATCATGTGTGAAATATTTACACACAATTTCCTTCATAATGCCCGTTTTTAATGTACAACACATGGTTATTGGTATTTTCCAAATGATTCTGTAATATGTGTCATATTTATAACAAACACCCTTTGATGATTAGAATAGTAAGGAAATTGTTATGTTACAGAATGCAATATTTTCGACTGAACAGTCTCATAGTCGGTAATGATGCACCTCGGGATTCCGAACCGGGAGATTATATTATTCTGCATGAACTTTATCGTAGAGGGGGCGTCTGGATTCCTGATAGGCACGACCTTGATCAACTTTGTGAAGTAGTATATCGTAATAAGAATGTACTTGTGTCCACCCGTGCCGGTGGGGAGCTGACCTACCATATCCATCCTCCACTGTGAAAATGGTCATGGGGAACTTAGAGGCATTAGTTCGGTAGCGGGGAGGCAAGCAATGCGGCCGAAGAGTTGGCAGTTTGTGTATCTTCTAACCAGTTTCTCGACATCTTAATGTATTCCTAGCTAATAGTACCCCTAGAGTAGTGTCTTTTGGACCAGGCTGCGGGCCCCTTGATGCGCCCCTCCGACCCCTTCGTGTATCTCCCGTAGGACGTAGTCCGCTTCGTGGGGATCGACACACCGGAGCAAAGGCTGAGTGTTCGACTTTTTGTATAGGTTTTCTTTGCTCCATATGATATGGCGAGCTTTGGCCCGAAGCCGACGGCCTTGGCTCGGTCCTTTGGAAGAATCCCTTCTTTTAGGTATTCAACGATGGGGATTTCTCCAATCCGGGGCATCTTCTTGAGTCGCGTAGATTTGGAGCGTTGTCTCCCCATCTTCGATGCTGGGCCGAGGTAGAACTTCAAAGAGGATATTTCTCTTGTGATTGGCTGAATAGGAGGAGGCGAGTTTCCTTAGTGGATCAGCCTCTGCGTTCAAATTTCTAGAAATTTGCTCCACTTAGACTTCGTCGGGGTTTTTCCGAAGCCTTTTTACCTCCGCCAGGTCTTTTATCATAAGTGGTTCTCAGGCTTAGAAACGATTGGTTACCTGGCCGACGACTGGCGTAGAGTCGCTATGTATCCGGATGATCTTCAGCCCCACTCCGGAGGCAATTCGTAGCCCTGCCAATAAGGCATCGTATTCCGCAGTGTTGTTTAATGCCTTAAAACCGAGCTTTATGGAATACTCCATTTCTGCGTTATTCGGGCCTCCAATGATCAGGCCTGCCCCACTTCCTTCTTATGTAGAGGATCCGTCTACATAGAGCACCCAGTCCGGGATTAGGCCGGATACTTCCTCTACTGAGGGCCGTGAGTCGAGGCTTTGAGCAGTCGCTCCTTCCCTCGTGGGGATGGTGCACTCGACCACGAAGTCGGCTAGGGCCTGGGCTTTGATGGCCCTTCTGGGTCGGTACTTGATGTCGAATTGGGACAGTTCCCATCTCCATTTCTCTAAGCGGTCCGACGATTCGGGGGAGGCGAGGATATTCCCTAGAGGTCTTTCAGTGAGGACGAGGATCATGTGCGCTTAGAAATAGTGTCGTAACTTCCTGGAAGCGACGACGAGTGCCAGGACTATTTTTTCTATAGCCGGATATCTGGTTTCCGTGTCTTTGAAAACATGGCTCACGTGATAGACCGGCTTCTGCGTCCCTTCGAATTTCCTAAAGAGCACTAAGCCCGCAGCTTGGTCGGAGACAACTAAATATAGCAACAGTTTGTCGCCTTCGACCGGTCTGGTGAGAAGTGGCGAGGTCGCCAGGTGAGCCTTGAGTTGTTTTAAAACGTTCTGGCATTCCTCGGTCCATTCAAACCTGGGAATTTTTATGAGGGTTTTGAAGAAAGGGAGGCATTTTTCCCTAGCTCTGGACATAAAGTGACTCAATGCGGCCACCCTCCCGATGAGTCGCATGATATCGGTATTGCTTTTGGGCGTTTCCATGTTAAGGATGGCGCTGATTTTCACTGGGTTTTCCTCGATTTCTCGATGGGTAACCATGAAACCGAGGAATTTCGCGCTTGTGACTCCAAACGCACATTTAGCTGGATTCAGCTTCATCTTGTATTTTCGCAGGACATCGAACACTTCGCCAAGGTCCGCAGCGTGTCCGGCCGACGAGGCGGATTTTACAAGCATATCCTTGACGTAGACTTCCATATTTTTCCCGATCTGTGCTTTGAACAGTTTTTTGACCAGTCGCTGGTACGTAGCACTGGCGTTCTTGAGTCTGAAAGGCATTACCCTGTAACAGTATATCCCCCGATCCGTGGTGAAGGCTGTCAGCTCTTCGTCGGCCGGGTTCATTCGGATTTGATTATAGCTGGAGAAGGCGTCCATGAAGTTCAGCAGCTCGTGGCCAACCGAGCAGTCCACTAGCTGGTCTATCCGAGAAAGCGGGTAGTTGTCTTTGGGGCAAGCCTTGTTTAAGTCCGTGAGATCGACACACATGCGCCATTTCCCATTTTCTTTCTTGACTATGACCATGTTCGCCAGCCAGTCCGAGTAGTCCAAATTTCTGATGAAGTTGGCACCGAGCAATTGATCTACCTCGTCTTCTATCGCCTTCTGTTTAATCGGCGCAAAACTTCTCTTCTTTTGTCGGATTGGCTTGGCCTTCGGGTCGACCCCGAGCTTGTAGGAGATCACCTCGGGGTTGATCCCGGGCATGTCCGCTGGAGTCCAAGCGAACACATCCGAGTTTCCTCGAAGGAACCGGATCAGGCCTTTGCGGATGTCCCCTGTCAAGAGAGAGCCGATCCGAACTGTCCGACCGTCGACTCCCTCTGTGAAGGGAACTTCTGCTAACACTTCCACCGGGGCGCCTCGAACTTTCTTCCGATCGTCGCGGGTATCTAAAGACCCCTGAAGATCATGTGTGTCTTCAAAATCATCGCCTTTCTCTCCGTTGGGGGATGTTGAGGTGAGGAAGATCCTGGCGGTTTGTTGGTCCCCATAGGCCCGACCTATTCTCCCATTATCTAAAGGGAATTTGAACGCAAGGTGGTAAGTCAAGATCTGAACCCGGAGGGCGTTTAAGGTAGGGCGTTCCAGGAGAATGTTATAGGATGACAAGACTTTAGCAACGAGGAAGTTGACCGGTACGGTTCGCGTCTTGCCTGCTTCCCCAATGTTGAGGAGGAGGGTGACTGATCCCTCGGTTGAGAAGGAATGGTTGGTGAACCCAGAGAGAACGTGGGAGGTCGGCTGAAGGTTGGATGGATCTAATCCCATACGCTAGAAACAGTCGTAGAACAGGATATCCGCTGAGCTCCCTGAATCGACCAGTATTCTCTGGACCTCGTAACGGTGAACCCGGGTTGTTATCACAAGAGGGTCATTGTGAGGAAGTGATATGCCGTGAAGGTCTTCGTCGGTGAAGATGATCGGGTCGTCCTTCCTGCATCTCTTGTGGGGTGGATCATTTATGTCCCCGACTGGTAGGAGGTGGTGCTTCCTCCCACTTTCCAGGGTTGGATTCATCAAAATGACCATGATTCACTCAATTGTTAACTCCCCGAGCGGGGTTTAGTCTTTTTGCTCCCGCTCCGTTTGTCGCTTGTCCCGTAGGTATTTCGCCAAGTGGCCAGAGCGGATCAATTCCTCGATGTAGTCACGGAGTTGCTTGCAGCTCTCGGTCGGGTGACCCTGCGACCTGTGATAGGCACAGTACGAGCCACGGAGCCGCTTGCTCATCCTCTGGGTAGCTGGAGGGAGCTTAAAAAACCTTTCGCCCTTAGCCTCCTCTAACAGCTCGGTCTGGGAAATGTTCAGAAGAGTGTACTCCTAGAACCTTGGGGAATAAGGTTTCGGGCGATCAACTTTCTTTTTCTCTTCCCTGTCCCGTTTTTTCGGTCTGTTTGGTCGCCTCTGGGCAGGTTGGAGTTCACCTCTGACTCGAGTTGGATTTCTCGCTCGGTCTATGCTTTCACTTCGGCCATAGTCTTAGGTCGCGCCAATGCAAAACAACGAAGCCACTCTTTGTGCCTAAGACCCGACCTCGTCGCGGTGATAACCGTTTCGTCGCGGTGCTCGAGAACCTCCAGAAGGGCGTTGTAGAAGCGGGTGACATACTCCTTGAAAGATTCCTTGTCTCCATTCTTGATGGTGAACAGGTAGTCGACAGTCTTTTTCTGTCGTCGATTACCGACGGAATGACCAAGAAATTAGGTAGCCAGCTCGTCAAAGGTCGAGATGGAGCGCAGTGCAACCCCTCGAAACCAATCCCGACCAGCTCAGATGAGGGTGGTGGGGAAGGCCCTGCATTGAGCCGCATCCGAGTTGTCTTGGAAACTCATGGCGGCCGTGAACGCGTCCAAGTGGTCCTTCGGGTCGGACTTTCTATCAAAAAAGGGCACTTTAGGCGGTTTGTTCCTGGACGAGACACATTCGGTTAGGAGTCACTCAGTAAACGGTCTTGTGAGTGAATCAGCGGAGCACTTCGCCCCTTCACTGGCCGTGTGGTTGTCCTGTCGTATGTCCTCAATCTTCTTTTCGAGGGCCTCAATCCGTTGGTGGTACCCCGAGGATTCTCCATAGTCGGAGCGCCGACTATCTTTGCTCCGGGTTTGCGCGACGGTGTGGTTTCGGTTTCGCTCTATCACATTTCTTAAATTCTCGGGCGAGGCCCTTCTTGAGTTGTCCCAACGTTCGCCGTTTGCACGGCCTCGACGGGAGTAGGGGCGTCAATCATGCCTGGAAGCAGGCGAACTAACTGACACCTCCTCAGGGGGTGAGAGCACGCGGCGGGCGTCGAAATGACGTTCTGGTCTCCCCTGAGATCAGGGCGTTGAACTGTCCGGTGCCCATTGGGTCATTAAATCATTCCCGCTTGTAGGTTGTAATTTCCGGAATCGGCGTGCCGGCGTTCGTTAACATCAGGGTGAGTGCGATTGAGGTCAAGGACCTGAGTGCACGTACCCACCAGCTTGCGTACGTCCCCATCTTGGGGAAGGGGAACTGTGGTTTGGTATGCGTGGCCGGTCGCTTGAACGCGGGCTTGTGCGTCCACCATCTCCGTGAGCCTGTCGATCCTGGCGGATAAGGTGTGATGAAGTTAGGAGGGGGAGGGGGACCGCTTCCGCCTCCGTTATGGGGGGCGGGGTGGCTCGTGCTAGGATCGTCGCGGTCGTCGCGATTATCGCTTGCCAATGAATCGAAGGCGGAAGATCAACTTTTTGTGGTGGAAAAAGTCTTTCGAGTTTCCACAGACGGCACCAACTGATGGAGGTTGGAATCTCCCTCAGATGTTCTTCTCCATCGATCTTACTGCAAGCATTCCTGAACGGTTGAGATTGAGAGTGAAAATTGGGCGTATGGATCTCAATGGGTTGGTATTGACGTTGAGCTACCTGCAAGGGAATATCCGGATGGGTGACCACCGTAGGACCCTCTGACGGTCAAGTAAGTACCGAGGTATAAAGGCAGGGTAGCGGCGTATTGGAATTGATTTTGGCTTACCTAAATCGTCTGGAAGAGGGGGTTTATATAGCGGTCGCGTGGGGGCGATCCGGCGTGAGATTCCCACCGTCCGTTACGTCCTTACAGCACGTTCACGTTGATGGCGGGACACGCCCATTAATAGCGAGATACGCTCGTTAACGGAGAAACGTGCCAGCATGGGATGCGGAATGTGGAGCGGCGGAAATCTCGTTCTGACGAGATACGCGGAGCCGTTACGGAGGTGTTGGGGCTCTGTGCTCCTGGATGGATAGGAAGGCCGAGGAATCTCAGCTCGGTGGGTTGCTCGGAGTCGAGCGAGGAGGCTGAGGATGCTCTGCTTTGTATCTGCTCGGAGTCGAGCGAGGAGGCCGAGGAGTCTCGGCTGCCTGAGCGCATATGGTCCTGAGGAAGACTCGTGATGTGTCGCACTAATTCCCCGTCGTAGCCTCCAGGGGTCTAGAGGGTATGTGCTGACGACACGTCATCTCCCACGTGTCGCAATCTGGGGTGTTCTCGTTCATGAGCCTCATCACTAGGCTACTAACGCTCCGTACAGCATTGGTTAGTAACATGTAACTTTGTGTATTTAAAATGCATGGCTGATATTAATTAGAGTTTATTTAAACTTAGATGATTATCATATTTGATAATTGATATGCATGTTACAAGGATGTTATTATACGTTATAAGGACATTCGAAGAAAGCAAAATGTCGATTTTGCTAGTTGCATCCAAATTTTTCAAAGTTGAGAAAAAAAATGAGAGGCTTACACCAAACCCCATATCATTCTAGTTATAATAGAAAGAAAAATAAAGATTATGGTTATAAGTGTTACTTACTTATATGTCATATGAATCGAATCAGGCTGTTTAGTTAGTTGCACAACATTATTTTGGGACTGTTTGGTTGCTAAGATTTAGAGTTGCAAACAACATTTGCTTATAAAAAGTTTTAAAAAAGAAATCAAAACTACCTTCGAAAAAAACAAGGAAAATAATGCTACAGATGCCGCAACCAAATCGGGTGCAGCAACTAGGTGAAGCCAAATTGGTTGAAGCAAATGTTTGCAACACCATAAATGAGTATTAAAGAAAACAATTATTTGGAATTGGGGCTACACAATTTAGATCCCATGACTTTTTAGAACTACATAAAGTTGGGGTTAGCAAGCCCTGAAAATTAAAGCAGCAATATTTATAGAAATGATACATCATAGTAAAAGAGAGGTGATGAACCAAACATTAGGTTTGCAAATCGTGCGGTTGATCTCCCCTCGTTTTTCAACCAAACAATGGATACCCAGATAGCTAGAGGTGATGAACCCTACATGAAAACATGATCTAATTTACACGTCAACGTAAATATATTTCAACTGGAGCATTTTATAATCGACGGAAGACCGCCGTCGCGTTTAAACACGACGCTATAAATATACTTCGACGGATTCTACGCGTCGAATCCGTTTTCTTTATTTCAATGCTTGAACTTCGTCGAAATGGATGATATATCGACGCTCTATAGCCGTCACTTTAGATTCTCCAAATCAGTCTTAAAAACTATAATATAATATAATACAGTTATCTTCGACGGCAGATTGTGGTCGATAGATATCCTGATTCAACGTGTGCTTCACGTTGAATTAACCACAGAAATCTGGAATAAAATTCGACACATACCACGTGTCGAATTAAGTGGACAACTAAAAAAAACAAAATTCGAATTCCATATTTCGATTACACAATTCCAATTCCAATCCAAAGCCGATCCAATTTCAATCAATCTCAATCTACCATTTCAAATCAAATCCAATCCAAATCAATTGACAATCAGCATACACATGCATTCATACATATCGATATATACATGAAAATAAGAAATGAATTTATAATTAATAAGTCTAAATAACAAGTTTCTAATGCACACCGAGTGTAGATAATACAAGTCTAGATAACACGACAAGTCTAGATAATACAAGTTCAGATAATACTTCAAGTTTATATAAAACTAGAAATTTATATAATATAAATTACGATGAGGTCGATCACGGGAAGGGAGAAAGTCGTCGCAGGGAGGGAGGCCCATCATCTTCATCTTCATCTTCGGGATAAACCCCTGCGATTAAAAGTTTAATATACATAGTTGAGTACATATGATATTTATATATTTATTATATTTATATATTATTAAGTTAGGGATATCAAAGTTACCGGAGGTACTGGGATCTCTCGTTGTGCAAACAACTTGATAAGACGAAACCTCTTGCTCGTGCTAAAGCCAGTAAATGGATTTCCAGTAGGAGCGGGGGCCGATCGGTGTGAAAAACTGCAGATATCCGGCGTCCGATCAGTCTGAGATCTATCATACGTCGGGGTCCTGCTGGTCCGCTGCGACGTCTCCGATTCCACGTCGTGTGCCCGACGATTCGTAGGAGGTGGATGCGCAATCGGCCTATAAAGAGCGTTATACTGGATCGGAGAGAACTAGGCAGACACACATTGGACTCCCCTGTGAGTATCGAGTTGATACACAGTAAAATCTATATATGCAGCGAACAGTCTCTGCTGGTCAGTAACCGGATGTCTCTGATATGTCTCTATCTCCTCAATCAATCGGTCTCTCTCAGCCGTCATTAGCTTCTGTTTGGAGAAGAAATATATTACTGTCGTTCTAACAACTACACAATAATTATTCTGAAATAATTAAGAAACACGACATTAGTGAAGTCTTACATATTGCTCTTTAGCCACAACCAATCCAGGCATGCCATCGTCCCGTACAAATCTGGCCCTGAAGACTTCGTTCCGATCAATAGGGTCTCCATCATATTCTTCTTGTTGCATATTATGTTGGATATAGTGCTCTCAAGTTAATTATTGTAATCGCAGGTACGCGATTGTGATGATTGAGGGAGGACCTATACGGATAGAACGGTCTTACTCAAAATGATAATATACTATCTGATTTGTCTCTATCATCATGTACATGTATTATGTGGTATTACAGATCACTATTACATGTTAATAGAGCCCATAGGATTCTTGTTTGACTACCAGTATTATGATGGCGATCTTATACGTGGGAGCTGTGTAGTCTATAAGCACATGCTTAAATGTCCCTAGTCGAGGAAGTATCGAGACTGGGCATCAATTCTCTGGAGTAGACTAGTGTATACTTTTCGAAACCCCGACGAGGGCCGATGGCCGGTCTCACAAGCCATTGGTGTCAGTTAGTCATATAAGATAGTATACAGGTGCTCATTGGGTTATGAGTTACACTGGACGGACTCCCCGAAAACATGCTAGATGGTATTATACCTATTGTCAGATAGCAGTTCTCAGGTGACATGAGTACAGGTTAGTCCGTCGACCTGAGATCGTCATTTGTCTCGTGTGAGTTCCCACTGTGCTTTGATTACTACCCTACCACGGCTCAAAGGAGTCGTGCAAACAGGTTTTAGTTGGGTACAGTCTCAAGCCACATGGAGGCAGTGAGCAGATCGTCGGGGATTCATCTCTCCCGGTATTAGGGGTTGATGTTGCGTTGTGCACGGGTGGCCATCACCAGAAATCCTTGGCCAAGGTAGACGAGAATTACTGATTTGGATCAGTAGTTTCTCAGTGGGTGATGGGCTTCACACCTACACGAAATATCGCGTTATTAGGGATATTACTTTATCCACCCCTAGATCCGATATGCGATACTCTTAGACGAACATACCGGACTGTATGGAGATTGTCACAGACAGGCTCAGTAGGGGTTCAGATGAGTTTGCTCGTCGACCTTCCTTTCGCTCAATACCTGAGTAGCCGTTACATACAGCCAGTGTCGCTGACGTGCTTGTGGTTAAACCCACTGCCAGCGTATTGACGAGTCTTTAGAGTTCCATACTGAGGGTTTCCCTGGTTCAGGCGAAATGATGTAGTAGCCGTATTTTGATACGTACAGGGCTTTGATCGAATTATTGTACTAGTTATCCGGACTTTCGATCGGACGGTTGATAATACTAGTCGGCTTAGGATTGAACCGGATTATTAAATCAGGTATTAATTTAATAATTTTCGTATATATATTTCGATATGTATATTCTAGTATTATGTTCTTTGTGTTGTTCTATCTCTTTGGGTATTCGCATTTTGATACGAATATGGGTATCATATACAGTTGAATGTATTCCGTATTTATACAGAAAACATTCTAGAAGGTGGACACCCCATTTTAGATTTATCCATTTATTTTAAATGGAAAATGAGGTGTAAAAGTAGTGAGTTGAGAATGGTGAGAATCATGCTTGAATAGTGTTGACAAATGAATTGTTAATTCATTTGTGCAAACTATTCAAGCATGGTTGCTAAATGCTTATTGAAAATATGTTTTACAAAATCATGCTTCATCTTTTTCTCTCTCATGGGATTTCTCATTCTCACCATTTATTTGGTTATCTGCCCTCACTTACCTTTCCTGTGCTCCTCCTCCTTCTTCTTTACCTTCTGCTCTACCATCTCATGTGTTGAGAATCAAGGGTAGAAGAGAGATAGGTATACGCTTAGAGCAACTCACTACATCCCTAAGCACTCTAGATTAGCAATTTAGAGTCCTTAATTGCTCCACTAGATTCTTAGTGTGGAACTAGAGCCATGAGGCACATCTTTCAGATGGATTATCTTTGGCGGAGGAAGACCGGCGGTCAAGCTTGATCAAGGTGACCTCAAGGAGCTAAGGAAGAGAGTAGAAGATCAAAGTACACAGATCATTTGGTAAAACATTATATAACAGTAGATAATATTTTTTATAGATTGCTAGTTTCATATTTGGTTTTGATTTTAGATAGTTGTTTCTAGCACCAAGTTTTTAAATCTCAAAAATTTTCATTCCACAACGGCCGCGGTCGACGGCCAAGGAGCTAGGAACCCCAACATATTACATTTATAAAGTTAACACATAAATTTCTAAGATATATTTTAAACGTATTAATTAATATAAAATATTGATTGTCGAAACTTACGAATTCGACGCAAAACTGGACGGAACTCTTGTTCCCTCCCCTGTAAATATCATACAACATTGCATATGCCAGGAAATCATTGATTGTCCAAAACAGCGATGCACGCAATATGAATCTTTTTTTTCTGTGGACATCATAAATAACGATGCAGGTCTCCCACAACTCATTCAACTCATCGATCAACGGCTTTAAATAAATATTGATGTCATTATCAGGAGAGTTACTTCTAGAGATCAACAAAAGCATTTGGATCTAAGATCGTTTCATACTCATCCACGGTGGGAGGTTATAAACTACTAGTGTAACGGGCCACACGCTGTGAAATGTAACCCATTTAAACGGTTCCAAGCCATCATCCAATAATCCAAGTCTCACATTACGAGCTAACGCTGGAAATTGAGTGTCAAATCTTAGCCACTCCTCACCATCAGCGATTGTGGGATGCCGTATCACCCCATCCTTCTTACGACCATCTGCATATCATGTCATACTATCGGCAGTTTTAGATGACAGAAATAACCTCTGTTGTCTTTTCTTTATAGGAAAAGAGCACAACACCTTCATCGGAATTTTGGGAATTGACTCTTACTCCCTCAAGGGATTTTTAGGTAAGATCCATCTCGGTTCCCCATAAGTTCTACACTTATTTAAGTTCTTGTTATCATCTGTCGTGGATAACATGCAGCTATTTAGATATGCATCGATTTTTTAATAACTAAAACCGATATCATCAATCATCTTCTTCATCTCTTGAAAATTGACAGGGAGATCAGAATTCGGGTAAGCCTCCTCTATTTTTAGAAAAGCATCGAATGACTTGTTACTCTATAAACTTTTGCATTTAAAATGAAACAAGCGAACCATCCAACCCAACTTCGTCATTGTCTCATCTTCATGAAGAGGTTTCTTAGCATCCTCTATATACTTAAAAAATATCGCAGATTCTGCATCTGGAACCGCTTTATCATCATCCGAAGGGGTATCATAGTGAATTTATCATACAACTCGTACATCATATCATTTAAACAAGTGGTTGTTGGGGTTCTCATAATAGGGTTAGCAGGAGGCAACGACCGATATGCAAGCATTCTATAATTTACGACTTCTCCATGCAAGTGCTAGATGGTATAACCTTGATTGAATCCGTTAGCAAGTATATGCATGCGAATAACTTCTCGACTATCCATTTTGCTATTACAGCATCTCTTATAGAGACAGGTAATACGATTACCATCCACTCTCAACGAGAATTGCATAAACACTTCAACGACGTTATGGAATTCAGGGCCAAACTTGTTTATATTTATCCAAATTTTATCCATTCTTATCTGGTACATAAAACCTAAGAATCAAAATAACTAACCATCAAGCTGTGTTTTCATATGTTTTGACTGATTATTTATTATATCATAATGGGTTTTTTCCAGATAGTTCACGATATTAATGGTTCTATATTGGATGTCGAGGGTAACGGCTGTCGGGGGTAAGGTTTCTATCCCATTAAAAATATATAACACATACACACTCTGCGCTTGTGCTTTCATTCGCTTCGAGAAAATTTCGACAGCACCTCCATGCTGTTATCCAAGTATACTGCAATAGAAGAGATAAGCATATGTAAAAACAATCAGTTTTGAAATGATCATCTCAGGTATATTTGTACACAGAGAACCACCGGAAATGTACTAACGAAACTCATCTTAAAACGAATGAAAGTATAAGTTGTTAGAAGTGATTAGCCTCTTTACAACAATTAGCAAGCATGCAAATATAGAATTTTAAAAAAATATCTAAATAGCTATTAACTTCATACTAGGATCGTAACTAAAAATTAGGCTTGTAACTACAACTAAGCAAAAAAGAAGAGTTCTATTCAAGATTAAGATTTTCTTACATCTTCAAGAACTAGCTAAGAAGAGGTTGAAGGAAGTAGAGAGCTTGTATGCTTTCTCTAGATCAATGATGATCCACCTTGAGCTCCTTCAGGACCTGGTTTCAAATTTTACCTAAAGCCAACTAGAAAAAGATTGTTGCTAATGACCTTTTCCTATGTTGTAGTTATAATTAACTAAATGAATTATACTATTTTATAAGCTACTTCTCTCTTTCTTCTTTTTTTTATCTCTTTTAGGAGAGAGGGTAAGAATTTTTCAAGAGGATAATGAATGGAAAAACAAATATATAGAATAGTGTCATCCAATGGATGAGAGGATTAATCTCATCCATTGGATCCTACCAACCATACACGTGTCTACTCTCTTCTCTAGATTACATGTGTCAAGCTCCTACAAAGAGATAAGCATATGCTATGCCTAAGGTTTATCATAAACCTAAAGAGAAACTAAGGAGAAAAAGGAAATATGAATTAAATGCGATTTCAAATGTTTATGCAAATGCAAATTTGCATTCATAAATATTTCTTTTGCAATTAATTTCTAATCCATAAAGAGATATAATTAATTAGTTATAAAATACTAGAAAATTCTTTCAACAATTGTATGCGTTAAATATTAAATCGAAAACCCGATTTAACATCCGTCTTCCCTTAAAGAGCTGCTAGTACTTCTGGACATCCAATTGCCGTCAGTGTAACAATACTAGTTTCAATCGGACTCCCGCACATATCCAGTACGGCAACTACAACGTTTCGTCAAGGCAGAAAAAACTCTGTGTCAAACTCTAAAGACTCGACAATGCGTTGGCAGTGAATCATGGATCACATCCATGTTTCATAAACACGTCAGCGGCACTACCCGTACGTAACGGTTATCCAGATATTAAATGAAAGGATGTCCAACAAGTAATCTTGTCCAAACCCTTACTTAGCCAACAAGTGATACTTAGCTTACAGTCTGGTCTTTTCGTCTGATATGTTGCATATCGGGTCTGAGGGGTGGAATCGTCAGACCCCAATAACCCGATAAGTAATGCCGATGTCCGGCTTATAACTAACCGAGAAACTACTGATAACACTTACTAGTAAATCTCACATGCAGTGGTTAGGGACTTGTAGTTATAGCCGATCGAGCACAACGCAATATCAACTCTTTATACTGGGAAAGACGAAACCCTTCTTATCGCACACTGTCTCATATAATTCGGGACTGTACCCAGCTACTACCTGTTTGCATGACTCTTTAAAACTGTGGTAGGGTAGTAATCTAAGCACAGTGGGGAACACATAAGACCCTATGACGATCTCATGTTTACAGACTAACATGTATAAGTGTCGTCAGAAAATTGCTATCTGATGATAAGTATAGTACCATTTAGGAGTTCTCGGCGAGCCTGTTCGGTGTACTCAGTCTCTAATGAGCACATGTATACAATATTTAATATCAAACACCAATGAATATCGGATCATCCATTGCCTCCATATAGGGTCAAGAAACGTATACACTAGTCTACTCTGGGACATTGATGCCCTGCTTCGATATCCCCTCGACTAAGAACATTTAAGAGTATGCTTATAGACTACCCCAGGGCCTACCAGTATGATCTGCATCACAATCTCGGTAATCAAATAAAGATCCTAGGGGCTTTATCAATTTGTATTAGCGACGATAATAACAAGTAGAACCATACACATGAATGATAAATTCAAACCAAATAGTATACTATCATATCTAGAAAAATTATCATGTACACATATATGTTCGACAATTATAATAATTGTCTCTTGCGCATACATATCTAACAATTATGCAGGGAAGTGTATACGTTATACATTCTTAATTTGTCCAAAACGGGACAAATCTATCGGTTATAGTGCGACTGGACTTCTCGTCGCATAGGCTACGAGATGGTTGTCAACGAAAAACGATTAACGTTCGAGCTTGACAATCCACGTGTAGTTGTATGTCATAAAAATAACTGTACGCATATAACTGATAGACGGGTTTTAAGGCACAATATTTTATCAATATAAGATATTCGATAATAATATATATTGGTTTACTTTTTGTCATCATCAAGTATCATACACTTAATTAGATTAGTTTTATCGTCGGTTTAATTAATGTTTAATTGATGACTTAATTAAGTTTAGTATATAGTTAAGATTTAAAAGGTGTAGGCGGTGTACCGGATACCGACGTATATCGAATGTGAAAGAATAGCAAGCAGCCACACCGTCGCCAACCCTACAATCGCACAAATTCTATAAGTATTATCTCTCGAAATCTCTACTCGAATAATCCAATTATAACAAAATTAACAAAAATTAACAATAATTACGATATGAAAGAGCGAGCAATCACTCTGACATCAACCCAACTATCACGCAAAATTTCCAATTAATCTTTCTTGTCAATTCTGCACAAATCTTCTAATATAACGACTAAAATTACACAATAAATAAACTTTGAAAATTGAATTTAATAAAATCAATTCATCTAATTCGTTGCAAATTTCATATCGAAGTAGATCTAGTGGACGTTGTCGATGGATGAGGAAGAGCTCAATGAAGGAGGAGAAATAGGACTCGAGTATGAGGAGGAGGAAGGGGTGGGGGAAGACGGAGTTGGGGGCCTCAGTGACTATGAGGAGGAGGTTAATATTTCTACACAAATTTTCTAATATAAAGAAATTAACTAAAATTACACAATAATTAAACTTTGAAAATCGAATTTAATAAAATCAACTCATCTAATTCGTCGCCGATTTCACATCGAAGTAGATCTGGTGGACGATGTTAGTGGATGAGGAAGAGCTCGTTGAAGGAGGAATAAGACTCGGGTACGAGGAGAAAGGGGGATCGGTGAAGATGAGAATGAAGGCCTCGGTAACTAGGAGGCGGAGGCGAGGAGGTCAACGAATAGGAGACGAGGATGACGATGACGACGAGACAGTGAGGATCAAAGAGATAGTAGGAGAAGGGGAACGTTGCGGAGGAGACGGCAGTGGCGACGACGACCAAGAAATCGACAAGGACTAGAGGGCTATGAGGACGACGAAGAGGCAGCGGCGGAGGAGGGGAGGAGAAGAAGGATATTTTCATATTCGATGAAAAATTTTCGAGTGTGGAGGGAAGTTATTTTGGAAGAAAAAGGGGCTGCAGTAGGTTTGGTTGTTGATTTTAGTCAACATCTAATTCGAAGAGAGACAGCCGTCGAATTAGATGTTGACCAAAATCAACAAAATTTTAAATATACAGATTAATTCGACGGGATTATCCGTCGAATTTGGTGTCCCGTCGAATTAAGTTACAGTTTTAGGAGTGGAAGTATCATTTACTTAAAGCCTGTTTGGTTGCAGGATTATGGAATTTAGATTCCAAAATGGTACGGTTGAAATTTCTGGATTTGGTAATTTGTTGTTTGGTTGGTTTTGGATTCCTAGTATTGGATTTGTAGATCCTTATAATCTTTGTTTGGTTGGTGAAAAAAGGTGGGATTTGGATTTGAGGATTTTAGAGAGAGATAGAAAGAGAGAGGATTATTAAATAAATAAAGTACACGGGTCCCATCTAAAAGTACAATGAACAGTGCCAAATCCTTAAAAATGAATTTTTTTAGGATTCAAGAATCCTTGTTTTGTGGTAGGCCCTCCATAAAAGACAAATGAATCCTAGAAATCCAAATCCATCAACCAAACACAAAATTATGGAATCCCAGGATTCCACAATCCAAAATCCAAATCCATAATCCTGCAACCAAACAGGCCCTTACCGGCAGTAGAGTTTTTATATGGTAACTTTTGTAATTTTTGACATTTTTTTATTGCATTTTACGATACAGCCCTCCTTTTTCTTTTAAAAAAATGTTGTTTATCCAACCAGACAACGGGTTTGATACTTTTAAGTTTTAACATCCGTTGCATCTCTAAAATGTCTAAAATGTTAGAAATGAAACACCTTGTTGCTCATGTAGAAAAAATAAGTTCTAAAAAGTTTCATGCAAGTAATGGGGCTTATAATTACTGTCCCATAAACGCATATATCGAGGTGCATTTTCATCATGGCGTTTCCAGCTAACACCTCGTTTTGGGTAAAAATTGTGTGGATCATGAGAGATCTAATGCATGATGCCATTTTCTGCATGATACGATGCTTGATTTGATACGTATATAATTAAAACTCTGTAACTATATTTACTTTCAATCACACATCTTGGGGCTGTTTATAGTGATAAGACACATTAGCAATAATTAGTGATGTGGTGATAGAACCTACTTGAGTTTAAGTACATTAATGACGTATTATAGTCCATATGTATTTGTGTATTCGTACCTGCGACTTTAGCAGCTGGATATATTAACAGAAAAGATTCCAAATGCTTCATATATCAATCGTACCCTTTTTATCATTGCTTTCATCCTAGCAATCAATCTAGGGATCTTTTATTACATGAGCTCATAATATTTACTGCTTAATTAAGCCTTAATTTTCTTTAGACATGCAAGTTTTGAGCTTAAGATCGATTAGCTCAAGGCTCAAGCTTGGAGAACGTGATAGCCATGTATATTCTCGATCATAAGAAGCAAATAAATATGTATATGAAAATCATATATCATATCATGAAAAATGGTCAGAATAATTCTATATCTATATCTTACTAAATAGTATATGGATGCATTGCATCTAGAATATAAAGGAACTTTTTTCAACTTATTCATAAGTAGTTTTGATCAAAAAAGAGAAAATATGAGATCTTGGCAGTCATATTTTCCACCGTGCTTAGTTGTTATGGCAAGCAACAACAAAAAACATGAAGGAAAATGCAAACTTAATCAGACTTATGTTTAATAAACTGAGATAAATAGATTTCAACAGCGATTTCAAAAAATGCGGTTCTCTGAAATGGTATATAATAAAGACAGTATTCGGTTTTATGCTAAACACAAAGTCCCTTAATAATGGAAAATTAAAACTTTCTTTGTAAATACATGAAATCTCAAAATAAATTAAATTACTAGTTTTTGAAGTAAGAAAATGTTACTACTCATAAATTGAATTGAACTTGGAAAGAAAATGTTGAGTTAATAATGTCAAGAGTCAAGACTAGTAGCTTTGTCCCATTAAAGTACTGATATCGCCTGTCATGAGTCATTTCATCAATTAACAACTATACTTGAGAGTTGAGACTTGAGAGCTTCAACAACCAGTTAACATGCAGTTTTTTTGCACATTAATTGATCTAAAAAATATAAACAAGAAAAAAAAGGGGCTAAATTTCACTAAAATACCATAAACTTTTACCATTTCCAGACATATACCATAAACTTTGCAGATTGCACATCTATTCCGTAAAAATTTTCGATGTGTTTAACTTTAATCTGTAATACAAATCCAATACAAATCTGCCCCTGGCATATATACAATACCATGGAACCACCATTGTTTCCATACCATACACTTTATGAGTTGCACGCGTGCACATACCACTAACTTTCAATATTTTTCACTTTGATTAATCCTTAATACAATTCGACACAAATATAGCCATCAGCAAAGATTTAAGATCCATTAATCTATGAATAATTACATTTTAAAGATATAGGCAGATTACCGCACAATTTCTTATAAAAAAGATAAGATTGTTTTCAGAAATCAAGCCCCAACTGTTTCCTCGTCTTGCCGATGAACATATCCCTGGATTTAAACACCATACCAGGGAGATATCCAGCTACAGTGGCAATCGGTAACTCTGCAATGCCATTTTTACGACCTAAAGAGATAACTGTAGTCGTCGTCGACCCTTTGTATTTCCAAAGTTTATTTTCTTTGCCTCCTTTCAGTAAAAGTTTCAGGTTTTTACCAGCCAGCATTGCATGCCTCTGTGCAGTGAATCCTTGCTTTAGCTCCTGTTACATAAATTTAAGACTCCTTGAGTTACTTGGCATGTAATTATTTAGAGACTTGATGAACCATAGAAGTAGTTTTTATGATCAACTGTTTTAAACTTCGGATAGATTCCCTTAAATACCTTAAACTTTCAGCACTTTTCGGATTTTGGCTACAATTGATTACTCTGAACATAGTAAATTTAAAATAAGTATATTAAAATTTCAAAGGTTTTTAATTTAGTGACTTGCTACATTTTTTAATTTAGTACCTTATCGTTTGGGTGTGGGTGTGTGTGTGTGGGGGGGGGGGGAGATCTGTGTATGTGTGTGTGTGTTCTTTTTTCTTTTCTTTTCTTTTTTTTTGGGAGGGGGATTCAAACTTACAGGAATATCAGTGATATCTCCAATGGCAAAAATATTCTTCAAACCCCCAACTCTCAAATTCTCATCAACCATCAACCTCCCATTTCTATCCAAATACTCCTTCAAAAACGATTCCCGAAGCCACGATGAGCCTACAGGTTTACCAACGCAAAGGAAATGGCAGTCGGCCTTAATTATATCTCCATTCGAAGTCTGAAATACTCTGTCACCTTCCGATACTGTTCTTAAATTTATAGATTGATCTAAATGCACGTCGACTTTCTTTGATCTCAGCCATTCCAATGCTTTGTTTCCTGCTTTTGGTCCGATGAACTCGAGTAGTCGAGGACCGTTGTGGACTAAAGTGACCTTTTTATCGGGGTAGTCATTTGCAATCTCACCAGAGAGTTCGACTCCGGTGGGTCCTCCACCGACAATCAGAATAGATTCAGATGATTTTATCTTTTGGTTATCTGATACAAAAACGTACAAATTTTCGAACAATAAAAATTGGCTTCATAAATATTAAATAGTAAAAGTTGGGTATTTATAAAAAAAAAGGCTTATTTACAGAAGACTCTCATCCGGTTTAGGCCATTTAAACAAAACTATATTTACCTTTGAAATGATCAATCTACCAAACTTGACGGTGACATATCAGCACTGTCTGTGCTACGTCAGCAAAAAAAAAATTAAAACCCCCAAAATACACCTATTCTAACCCTGACCCTAATTTTAAAAAATACAAAATAATAATTAAAAAAACCCGTTCTCCATCCTCACTCCTCACCGCCAACGTCTCCTCTCCCCTCCAACCGTCTCCCCTCCGGCTCCTTCCCTCTCCGACTGCCACAACCGGTGCCTCCCCTCTCCGACCCCTTCCCCTCCCTCTGCCCCTCAACAACCCCTCCCGCTCCTTCCCAGCTCCCCCGCTCCCTTACCCGCCCACCCAACCCCTCCATCATCATCACCACCAACTCCATCATTATCTTCATCTTAACCCGCCACCATCATCGTCACCGCCATCTCTTCATCTTAACCCGCCACCATCATCATCACCACCTGCCGCCACCACCACCATCATCTTAACCCAACACCCTAACCCACCACCACCATCCCCTATACCGGATCCCCTCCTCCTCCTCCGCCGGCGCCGGTGCTGGACCCTCACTCGTGGTCACTTTGGATCCTCCCCCCGGCTCTCCTAAATATATTAATTATTTAATTAATATTTAATAATTATTTAAAATTATTTAAGATGTAATTTATAATTAATTATATTATATTATAAAAAGACCAAAATGGTCATTTGACATTAATAGTAACGTTGACCGTTAAGTCATGGTAGTTTCTTGATCATTTCAAAAATAATGATAGTTTTGTTAAAATAATCCAAATCTGTTGGGAGTTTTCAGTAAATAAGCCTTATAAAAAAGAGGGGGTAAAAGGCATCGGGGAAAAAACTCTCAGACAAAAAGTCAACATTCTTTTTAATAATTAGAACTGTTTATCTTGATCAACATATTCTAAGCTATTTACATTAAAAAAACATATTCTAAGCCGGCACACACAAAAAGTTATGTGATGTCGACATTTCTATCACCTGCATTAGAGGGTTGCAAATTTAACAGTTTATCCATAACCAAATCAACAGTCAAAAGGTATCAAAATCACATGGAAATTGATGTAAATATACTTTGGGCCGTAAAGATAAGGATGGCCAATGTCGATCATCAATATAAATTGTGGAAAGTTGAACCTTTTACTAATACAAGGAAAGAAACTCTCTCATCTTCCTTTGATACCCACATTTCTCTTATTGATAAAACACATTTTTCACTAAATTACCTTAAATGTTGCTCTTTAAGGGATCTTACTGTGATAAAAAGAAAACAAGAAGGTAGTTTAGTGAAAATGGTGATAGTTAACATCTTAGTGTAATTATCCTATGGAGTATTTATTATACTTCAACTATAGGAATTGTTATAAATTTGTTCTTCTGAGGTAAATTCTTCTTCCTTCAATAGGTTGGCAATATGCCTGAACCTGTAAGTTGCGGAAGATAAAAAAAGGGTCTGATTTGTTTAGCGACATATATTTGAGATTGTTGTATGAATAAAACATACAGAAGTTGGGGACACCCTGAATAATGCAGACTAAGTTATGATTTAACGGAACATTGAAGCTATTGTAATTGTATCTGATAATAGTTTGGATATTGAACTTTTTGCGATATATACTTAACAAACAAACGATTAATTGGATGAATAAGTGTCCATGGGTTGACTTGAACTTGGCGAGAATAATGGTTTTTCTTATTTTATCATGCCACGTAAAAGAATAACTAGATTAGCAACACACAATAAAAATAAAAATAAAAACATTGGAGGACAAAAATACTCGAACAAGAAGAAGGTAATGTAGGTTCAGTTGAAAAGAAGGTATGCAGAATTGTTGCACATTAGAAATAATATAATAGTTATAAGCTATCTAACAAACAGGAAATTTAAAAAAAAAATAAAAAACTTATTTTATTACATACAACACTATTCATCTATTTTTCTTTAAGAACTCAAAACCCCTCAACTCATTAGTACCAAGCACCTCTAAGATGAGTATTGATGCACTTTAGAATATTTAGATGCAACACCATTGCCAACTCATTCAAGGTATATTACACTAATAAGCCGTAAGAAGCTTGTTATACGCAATAAACCCTAAAAAATTTCATGCCAAAGGTTCAATGTGCATACCTTCTTGAAATTCTTCAAGTCTATCTCTCCTTGTTCTTGGAGTAGCATAACTATGACCGGTAGCTATCACAAGATAGTCGTAAGGAACAAGACGGCCCTCTGAAGTTAAAACCTCTGCTTCGGTGATGTTTACTGCGGTCGAAGTTATAACCTTTCCATTGGTCAAGTAATCTGTGTGATTAATCACTGATTTCTCGGCGATCGTGGGCTCCAATTTCGATCTCAGGTTTGCCCATGGAATATTGAAGTATTCTTTTCTGGAATCAGGAGAAAACATATCAAAATTTCATATCATGAAGAGAAAATTCAAAAAATGGACAAGTTGCTATATTCTACTTTAAGATGTTGTGTCTCGAGTAAAGTTCAATAAAATACAGTTAATTAAAGTTATTAAACCTACTACTACAATTCACCAGGTCTTTAACTAAGAGTATCTCTGACGGTTGGCTTCCTTAAAATGCTATATTTAATCATATTTTAGTGAAAAAAGCTCCCTTAAAGTCCAAGTTTTTAACTATTAAAAAAAACCAATTTGCAAAGACAACCAAGAGGTTACGGCATTTGGCAGCAAACTACCAAAATGTTTATAAATTATGAAAAACCGCCATGACTAGCGGTGTCATGACTGCACAAATGGCGCCATGTTGCAACCATATCACCACACAGTCACTTAAATTAACACGACATCCTGCCATATCACCACACCGTAACACGTCATCCTAAAATATGCACCCCAAACCTCTGTTCTTATTCTCCTAACTCTAATCTCTAATCCTACACCTCCTCCGTCCTCCAACGCCATCAATAACGCGCGCGCACGCATTGACCGTCAGTCATGGCAGTATTTCGTATTTAAAGACCCTTTGTTAGCTAGCTCTCTCTCTCTCTCTCTTTCCCTCCCTCTCCTCCCTGACCTTCATAGATCGTTAGTCATGGCAATATTTTGTAATTTACAGACCCTTTGGTAGTTTCTTGTCAAATGCCCAAACCTTTCGGTAATTTCTAGGAAAATTAGTCTAAAAACACTTTGAGATACTTTAGTGAAAGCAAAGATAGGTGATAATATCTTTAATGAAATTGTCCAAACTGATGTGTGTAGCAATAAAGGATGATGTCAATGAAGTTCAATTACATTCAGAGTTAAAGATATATGCCATCATAAGCTATTAAGGGAAAAGAAAAGCTAGTTGTAACTATTTTTAAACCATGAGTTAATTGGATAGAGATTCCAGCATTGCCCCCACAAATGCCCTTATATGATGAATTCTCACAATTTAGAAGTAATCTAAAATTAAACTGAGCAATATCGAAACTCAAATCCGATACGCAAATCATAGGGATGAAGCTAACCACAAAAAGAAGGTAACGGATTAAAACTCATATCCCAAATCGACCCATAAGCTAAAACCTACATCAAAATTTTATCTATCTTCAATAATCATAATCCCAATACCTCAACTTTCATATAGAGAACAAGTAAAAGGAAGATTAAGAGAAATTACATTATATCAACATCAAAATGCCTAACAATTTTAATCAGTTCCCAAAGAAAAACCAATCAAAATCCAATTTTGAAACCGACCCACAAGCTAAAACAACATCAAAATCCCATCTTTCATCAATGAACACAGTCCAGGTATCCCGATTTGTATTTTTAAAAAAAGACACTAATACTATATGTATATTAAAAAGGGGAGCAAATTTCATACGGGTCGATTAGATAAACCTCGGCCTTGAACTGCACAATCTTTGCAAGTAGAGCACCGGCGATTCCTCCGCCAACAACCACCACCCTCTTCTTGGTCTCTCCCGCAGATTCCATTTCGTTCAAGCAATGAATCAAACAGGTGATGTGCGGAGGCTATCAAAGCTGCAATCGACTCCATCTTCCTCTCTTTATTCCCATTTTGAATGGTGGGAATCATGAAGGGGCATTTGTTTAATTTGTTAAAGAAACAGAGAGATAAAAAAAAAGTCGTTTATTTTGAACGATCCTTGCGCTAATGATGTTGGTTTCGTTTTTAAAGGACAGAGCGGATCTTTTTGGCGGTAACCAACAGTCAAAAGGATGGGGTTGGTTTTATGGGCGCATGGCACGTGAAGTTTATAATTTTTTTCTTCGGATTAATGGCACAAAACACCTGTGTAGTTTACCTTGTGTGCTTGTTGCCTAAAAATTAAATTATTCATGAAAATTATTGTGAAAAAAAATTCAAAGTAAACTTTCCTTGTGCATAAATTTAAAAAGAAGAAGAAAAAGAACGGTAATGTTATGAGGTATTATTGCTGTATGTTGGTCAGTGATTCACTTCATAGTCATTTATCAATCATGATTTATCACAAATCTATCATAACAAGTTATTTGAATGGAATCATATCAATCAAGACGCATAAATGTTTGATCCGACAATTTCGAATGTTTCGGATAATTTTAGATATCACTTGTATGATATCCACAATAAACACTGAAAAACCCAAGAAAAAGGTGGACTAAAATGATAAAAACATGAAAAATAAGAACCTAGTTCAACGTATGATCAGTACAGGCCGCATATTGAATAAGGTAAATTTTCATAATTTTCAGAGGATTTTTCAAGGTTTTAAGAAAGTTCAAAATAAAAATATATAAAATTCTTGAAAAATATCTAAACTATTTAATTGAGGCAGTTCTAAATAGTTTTTAAATCAATTTTCAGAATATTTCAGATAAGATTTGACAGCCTATCCCATAAATTCGGCTTTTAAAAAATTTACCTACAAGATATAAAAGAAAAAAAATAACGGTCCTTAAGCGCACCTACAAGGGCCATATTTAAGTCATTTCTATAAAATTTGATATGCTGTAAACAAATTTAAAATAGATTTCTACAACACATGCGTCCCAGCGACAACCACATGTACAACAAGCTCGTTGAAAGTTGTTGAACTAGCCATATTTCATCCGATATTGTCTATACCCTATAAAAATCCTTCATCTCAATCTTAAGCAGTATGACCCGCAACAAACTTTAATCTGAGAGCCGAGGGTGCGAAATTCAAGTTTTCATTCATTCTTCGTCATATAGAGGCCAATGTGGAGGTCATGGAGGCGATCGGGAGCGAAAAAATCTCAAATCTCACAGGCCAATAAAAAAATAAGTTCATTTTCTTCCTTTGGTCATCTGCGTTTTGTTTAATCGCCCAATTGCATTTAGCAATTTAATCATGCATATTCAGTTAGATCTAATATTTCCCACCAATAATGATAACAATAAATCATTCTTTTCTCAAAAAAATCAACTTGTCTAAAGTTCAAAATCATTTTCAAATCTTGCATCCTCAAAACGACCCATAGAGATACGGAAAGTTATCTATGTTTTCATTTTTTTGTATTTTATTATTTCATTTCCTAGGATTTGATGCTACACTAGGGATCTCACTATTTCTCGAACTTTATTTGTTTTTAGGAACACCTAAATAAAATAAAAAAAGGCCTCCTCGGAGACTTGGTATCATATAAAGAGGACGGCGGACTTGAACATATCTTGGAACATGATTAAAATGACTAGTGGTGATGGAGCTCAGGATCTCCTTCAGATATTCTTCCGTTGATCTGTCGCAAGCGTTGATGAATGGCTGAGATTGGATTTGGGGGTTGCCTCTTCGGGCGTGTGGATCTTAATGGGCTTGGTTTGGGGTGAGGCCGAGCTACCTGCAAGGATGTTCCGGGGTGGTTGTACCACCGTGGACCCTCCGACGATCAAGTTAGTCGAGATATTTTGGCAGAGTAGCGGCTTATTGGATCAGGATTGCCTTACCTGTGTCGTCTGAGAGGGGGTTTATATAGTGGTAGCCATGGGCTGACAGGTACGAGATTTACGTCGGCCGTTACGCCCTTGGAACCGCGCTTGTGCGAATGGTGGTATCCTCCATTAATGGCGAGATACACCCATTAACGAGGGAACGCGATGGCATGGGACGCGGGATCGGGGGGGGGTATATCTTGCGCATGGCAAGATTCGCAGGGCCATGGCGGGAACGCCTATGATCTATGTTCTGGGTCGGTCGGCGAGACCGAGGAAGCGGAGCTCGGCGGGAGGCTCGGAGGAGAGCGGGAGGCCGAGCAAGCTTGGTTCTGTGATAGCTCGGAGGCGAGCTGGGAGGGCTGAGGAAACCCAGCGTGCAGGAGGGCTCGGAGGTGAGCCAATAGTTATTTATAGGATGAGCACAGGAGTGTTCTGGGAGGTCATCGAAGGTCAAGAACATTCTCGGGTCGAAGGCCCGGTGTATGCCTTCAATATACCGCTCTTGCTCATTTCCCGTAAGCCTTGGGACACGTCATCTGCCACGTGTCATGATCTGGGGAGTTTTCAGTACTGAGCATCATCACTAGCCCCCCACTCTTGTCCCGGCCTATTCATGGGTTGGGTCGAGAGTGGTCTGATCGGTCACCCGGGCTAAGTTCTTAGTTGAAGACATCGTCGGCGCGGATTCCCGGGTAGTTAGTCGTATTTTTTTATGACGTCAGCGGATCAGAGAAGAGATCGTGCATTAAAGGGGAAGCACCGATTCGATCGTACATTCGTTGAGGCGCCAGACCACGTACCCGACGCTGGTTGGCTGACGTGACGAGCCGCGGGTATCTTTTGCGCTTGAGGGGACTTGTCCAACGCCCTTGAGACATGTGGAAAGCCGATGGCCGTTGAACGCGAAGTGTTTTTTTGGCGAGAAACGATCGGCGCCGTTAAATGCGCTTGCCAAATGCTATAAATAAAGGTGGGATCCCCCCAGGGTCCACACTTCGCTATAATTTTCTTATCGCTGCGTGTGTTAGCTCGGCGCTCTTCCTTTAGGTCGGATTTCTTGCTCCTTTTCCTCGGAGGACTCCTTCCTTTGCTCAGGTTAGATGTCTTCTTCAGAGGAGTCTGTTGAGATAGTTGAGGTAGAGTCTAGGGAGTCTTCAGCCGCTTCTTCCTCTGCTTCTTCTTCTGCCTCGTCCGAGTCGGATTACCCCGGGGAGTTAGAGTTAGACCTGCTTCCCGGGGCCGCGCGACAGAGACGGTTCCCCAAGTGCGCATCAAGAGTGCTCGTGATGCGCCTTCTCTCCCGAGGAATGTGGACAAGCTCACCACAATCCAGGCTCGTTTCCACATTCCCCCCGGCTACTCGCTTCGCTTGGCCGGGGAAGGAGAGAGGGCAGACCAGGTGTGGGGCAAGAAGATTGCCTTGTACCCGGATGCCTTTTGGGCTTGAATCCGTATGCCCTTCTCTCCCGAGGTGAGTGCGGCACTGTGCTATTTTCAATTAGCTCCGGGCCAGCTAGTGCCAAACTCGTGGAGGATTCCCCTCAGGTTCCTGGTCCGGTTGAGACCATAAGAAATCCCCTTCAGCCTGACCCTTCTCCTTTCCTCCCTCTGTTATAAAAATCACCCCGGCACCCGTAAGGACGAGCCGAGCTGGGTATACATTTCCTTTAGAAAACACAGGGGACGGACGGCCGGGTCGGGGGTCGTTACAGTTCCTTCCTCCATCCATGAATGGAAGGAGAAATTCTTATTTGTCGGGCTGCCCGAGGGTGAGGATTGGCATGTGCCTGTTCAGTGGCACAGGGCCTACTGCCCGCAGGTGAGGCGGTCGCCCAATCCTAAAATGTAGGCAGTGTCGGCGTGGGAGCCCGTCCAACGGGCTGATGTATTGCTGTCCGAGCAGGCCCTCAGTTGGGCCGGGCTTAGCCCCGCTCAGTTCGTGGGTAAGTTAGGAGCCTATACGACCTTTTTAGACTCGCATATTCTTCTTCTACTCTTTCTAGCATCGCTAACTCCCTTTGTGTATCTTTCTCTTTTGCAGAGCCGATGGACAAATAAAAATTTCTGGCTGCGATGGCTGAGAAGAAAGGAGGGAAGGCCGGAGGCACCGGCTCGTCACACCCCGCTTCGAGCCCGGCCGTGCTGGTGGCCGCTTCGGTTAGACGTTCCACTACACCCTGGGCTCCGGAGTCCAGCCACGGGGAGAGCTGCAAACACGTTTGGGAGCAGGAACCCCGGGTTGTGGAGGTGGCGGATGAGGCCGACCCTCCCGTGGCCCCCCTCAAGCGGCGCAAGAGGACGACGTCCCGAGCCCTGTCTTCCCCGATCTTCGTGCAGGATGGGGATCTTCACTACGAGGTGCCCTCGAGGCTTTCTGTCGCCGATAGTTTGCTCTCCGAGATGGAGCGGTCGGCTGGGGGCAGAATCCCCTGGGGGAGGCCTAAATCACGGCCATGGATCAGGAGGCCGTACAGGTTAGTGTCCGCCTCCCGTTCGGGTTTTCATTAAGCCTTTTTGTTGGAAGGATCGAATACCTTTTTAACCCTTCATTTTGTTTTCCTCAGGTCCTCCAGCACCGCGCTCTCGTCACCAACATGGAGCACGAAGAAATCGCCTCGGTGCTGCAGATAACGGGCGAGTCTTCCTCGCGGGAGGAGAGCCTGAGCCGGGAATTGCGTCAGGCGAGGGAGAGGATCGCCGCCCTTGAAGACCGGGTGGCTGCCGAGGAGGGGGTGAACGCCAACTGTCGGGAGTCCATCCGAGCTTTGATGGAGTCCAATAAGGTCGTTGAGGCCAAGTTAGAGGACGCCAGGGTGCTCACCGCCACTCTGAAGAAGATGCGAGACACCCTAAAAAAGGAAAACGAGGCGATGAAGGAAGGAATGAGGCGCGCCGACCTCCGGGCTGCGAAGGCGGTGGAGAGCTACAAAACATCGGATCAATTCTATACCGACCTCGCTGACACCTCGGCCCTTGTCTGGCATGATGCCCTCGACGCCGTCAAGGCGCTGATGCCGGAGTTTCTCGACGGTAAGCTCCGGCTCGAGTACCCCCTCGAGGGTGAGGTGCAGGGGGATGCCGCCTGAAGCGTTGTCGGAGGGAAGGTCCTTGGTGGAGGCTTTGGGGAGAAGGCGGTCACCCCGGCTCCCAGTGCCGAAGCTCCTGCTGTAGACGCCGACCCTCAAGCTGCCACCTCGGCTCCCGACGCCGCCGTGGAGCACGTCGATGTCCTTCCCGGCCCCGAGGCCTGAATCTACATGCCTTCTTTTTTATTATATTTTTTGTTTTCGTCTTGGAATTTTGTAAGCCTCTAGGCGATTTTGTAAGGCTGAGGAGCCCACAATACCATTGTAAAAACTCCTGAGTTGTGAATAAAGCTCTTTTGCAGAAATTTTTGTGGCAATGTTTCTATTTCACGATAATGTCTTCATTTTGGTCGCCCGATAAGCGCTAAGTCGGCGACCGATCCTTTAGTTGGCGATCGCGCGTCGAGTTAAACCCAATTATTTTTCAAGTGTACAAAGGCCGGTGTAAGGTCGGCGTCGTTATAGCCCCGAAGTCGAGGTGGCGATCTCACGTGGAAGGTATGTCGGTTGGTACCTCCGAGTAGAAAGGCGTAGACTCGCCCATTTCCTCGAATTGGACCAGCAACCATCTTTTTGAAGATTGGTCGGCGTTTACTGAGGTTGAGGGCTTCTGATCCTTAGTACAGATGGTTAAGGTGTTAACCACTAAGGATAGACGGAGCAGGGAAGCTGCTCGTCGACCTCTTGGGAGGATTTTGATCCTTAGCATAGATGGGTAAGAAGTTACCCACTAAGAATGGACCGAGCAGGGAGGCTGCTCGGCGGCCTCTTGACGAGATCTTCAATCCTTGGCATCGGTGGGTAGTAAACTACCAGCCATGGATGGACCGAGTAGGGAAGTTGCTCGGTGGCCTCTTGATGAGGGCTTCGATCCTTAGCGTGGATGGATAAGAAGTTACCCGCTAAGGATGGACCGAGTAGGGAAGCTGCTCGGTGGCCTCTTGATGAGGGCTTTGATCCTTGGAGTCGGTGGATAAGAAGTTACCCGCTAAGGATGGATCAAGTAGGGAAGCTGCTCGGTGGTCTCTTGATGAGGGTTTTGATCCTTGGCGTCGGTGGGTAAGAAGTTACCCGCTAAAGATGGACCGAGTAGGGAAGCTGCTCGGTGGCTTCTTGATGAGGGCTTTGATCCTTGGCGTCGGTGGGTAGTAAACTACCAGCCATGGATGGACCGAGCAGGGAAGCTTCTCGGTGGCCTCTTGATGATGGCTTTGATCCTTAGCGTAGAGGGTAAGAAGTTACCCACTAAGGATCGACCGAGTAGGGAAGCTGCTCAGTTTTGCGAGGCTCTGCCCGACCTTCCTAGATGTGTGAATATCAAGAAGAGTGACCGTCGCGAGCGGCACACGGTTGAAACGCATAGGTGAGGCGAGGCATTCCAAAATCCGCGTCGTTCCAACTTCGATTTGCCGAGAAATATGGGATACCCGCTACGTGGCAGTACAGTATTGGAAGAATTGAGCGAATCCTAGGATTCGCCCCCATGCGCACGCAAATTTAGGCTCTTGGGGATTCTGTGGAGGCTATAAATAGAGAAAGAGATAGGTTTGTTTCAACATTGCTTCTTCGAGATGGTCGGGCGTATCTACACGATTGAAGAGATCATTACCCCCGATGCGTCTACCTGTACGACCAGTCCGTTTCCGAGGAGAGGTACCGGGGCGTGGTTCAGCGCCTCGAGGATCACATTGGCCGTCTACTTTCTTGCCGGTCGCCCCTCCTCCAATTGCTGATGTACGTAATTTGGAGGAGGTCCTCGGGGCTGTATAACCCCCTCTTTGAGGAGCTGTTGGACGAGACGCTTGACAAAGTGTGCACGATCTATGTCATCGGCCTCATCTCGAAGGCCAGGCACGACCGATTTGTGGCCCTCATTTTGGAGTGCTTCCAAAAGAGATGGATCGTAAGCCAGGGCTTGGCAAGTTGAGCACCCGGTGCTTCCATGGCGTCCCGAGTTCGTGGGCAGCGTCATCGAGGGCGAGTTGAAGAAGCAAGGGCTCGGCTAGCGGAGATCTCCATGGAGTATCACCAGCAGTGTTTCCTTGACCCCGTTCCCCCTCTGTTGTAATTTTAATTTTTATGTACGGCTGAGGAGCCCACAATACCTTTTGATAAATAAATAAAGCTCTCCTTTTTGCGATGTTCTATTATTTCCTTTTTGTCTTCTGGGCGCATTTGAGTATTTTCGCGAAACGAAATCCGTGAGCTTTGAACCGATGAAGAGGGAAACACATAAGGGAAGTTCCTTCTTATTATTAAAAAAACTTAGGAAAATTTACATCGCTTTGTCAATGAAGAAATATGAATTCGTAGATACACTTTTCAAAGGTACAACTTGAGCTTCTCGGCGTTGTAAGGCCGTGGAAATTTACAACCTGCAGCATCTTGTAGGCGATAGGCTCCGCCGGGCAAGACTTCGGAGACGAGGAACGGGCCATCCCACATCGGAGAAAACTTGTGCAACTTGCCCTGATCAACGAACTCATTCCGCTTTAGGACCAAATCTCCGATTTTGAAGGCGTGACGCTTGACTCGTGCGTTGTAGTAGTGGGAAGTCTGTTGTTGGTAAGCGGTAGCTCTGATCTGTGCTCAATCCTGCTTCTCCAACAAGATGTCCAAATTAGTCCGGAGGGCCGAGGTGTTTGCTTCGTCGTTGAAGTGCTTGACTCTGTAACTGGGTAGCCCGATCTCTGCTGGGACCATCGCCTCGGTGCCGTAGCAGACGCTGAAGGGGGTCTCTCCAGTGGAGGTCTTCTTCGATGTGCGCAAGGCCCATAAGACCCGAGGTAATTCGTCGACCCAACTGCCCTGTCGTCCCTCCAGGCGAGCTCGAACACCCCGAATGACGTCCCGATTAGTGACTTCAGCCTGCCCGTTGCACGGGGTGTGCGCGACCGCGGCGAACTTCATCAATATATGGTATTCGCTGCAGAACCCTTTAACTTTTTCGTTTTCAAAATTCGTCACATGATCGGTGATGATACACCTCGAAATCCCGAACCGGAATATTATGTTGTTCTGAAGGAACTTTATGGTCATGGTGGCATCCAGTTTTCTGATGGGGATGGTCTTGATCCACTTCGTAAAGTAGTCCACCGCGACGAGGATGTATTTGTACCCGCCCGTACCAGTAGGGAATTGGCCTATCATGTCCATTCCCCATTGGGCGAACGGCCAGGGGAGGTTAGGGCCGTTAGCTCGGTAGCCGGAAGGCGGGGTATGCTGCCATGGAGTTGGCAGCTCTTGCACTTTCTGACGAGCTTCTGAGCGTCCTGATGGATGGTCGGCCAATAATACCCTTGGAGGAGCATCTTCTGGGCTAAGGTGCGGGCTCCTTGATGTGCTCCGCCGACCCTTTCGTGAATTTCACGGAGAACATAGTCGGCTTCGTGGGGATCGACGCACCGAAGCAGGGGTTGAGTGAAGGATTTCTTGTAGAGGTTCCTTCTACTTCAGATGAAATGGTGGGCTTTGGCTCGAAGGCGGCGGGCCTACCCTCGATCTTCGGGGAGCGTACCCTCCTTCAGGAATTCCACGAGGGGCTTCCTCCAATCCCGGCCTTCTTCCCGGGCCGTATAAACTTGGAGTGATATCGCTCTTTCTTCCACGCTGGGCCGTGGCAGGACCTCTAAGAGGATATTTCGCTTGTTGTTGGCCGTGTAGGAGAAAACCAGCTTGCTCAGGGCGTCGGCCTGGGCGTTTAAGTGCCGAGGGAACTGCTCTACTTGAATTTCGTCGAAGTCCTTTCGCAGTCTTCTTGCCTCGGCTATGCAGGGTTCCTTAGGACGGCAGCAAGGTTTCGGGAGGTATCGTCCATGCCAATTTCAAAAATTTGCCGTACTAAAGAACCCTAACCTAGAATCTTAACTAGAGATTTAGACGAAACAATAATGTAAACAACTTTACATACAAAGTGAATAAGGAATACAACCTTTGTAGACCGGTCCTTCACTTCAATAGCTCCGTGTAGTAGTCCCTTCGCTCTAAGTAGTGAACTCCCGGACTCTAGAAAGGCTTCACAAGATGAACGGAACAAGCTTGCTTGACGTCTTCGAGGCCGAAGATGATCTACGTCGAGGAGACACCAACTCAAGCTATCTCTTCACTAATATGGAATTAGTGAAACAAACACCCTAAACTAATGGCTAGTATAGTAGAGGATGATGAGTAGGAATTTTGCTCACTTTAGATTTATTTTTCTCACAATATTTCTTCACCTTTTGAAAAGCTAGAAAGTTTTCTCATGAGGAAGAAGAAGATGAAGTGGAGATGAGAATAAAACTCATAAGGTGAGAATAACAACCATGGGTGAGTTTGTATCATATACTAACTCATGTTGAGACTAAACTATGACTAAGGATAATGGTTAGGTTAATAAATATCTTAAGTAAAACAAATTAGTGGACTTACTCAATGGTTCCACAAACTTCTCCAAGCTTCAACCATTAAACCAATTGTTTACCGCCGAAAGACGCGACCGGGACGTCGGGACGTCTGGCCTGAATTTTAGGGGCAGATGCTATTTGGTTTTATCCGTCCACCTCTCCGAAGATGCCAAGTTGATTTATGGCACCGTGTATCGGAGATTTGGACGGATGCGGCCGTTGTAGCAGACTTCGTCAGATTCCCCTTCATTTGAGGGGTTTTTGATTGTGGGGACGCTCTTCCCTTCAGGCGCAAGCCCCTGCAGTTAATTACGCTACCGCATCGCGGTAACCACTTTCTCCTTCTCCAGATGGTCACTTCATGTCGTGTGTGTTTGTTTTGATTTTGGTTGCCCATGGATTGTATACGGAGACTAATTTATGTTGTCGCCCGTAGGGTGTGGGTTAGTCCAAATCCGTATTTTCTTAGATTTGGGTTTTGGGTTGGGTTTAAGGATCGTTAATCTCATTTGAGACTAAGATCAACTTAAACATTTGTTAAAGATACGTTAGTCTAATTTTTAGACTAAGATCAACTTAACGTTTGTTAAGGACACGTTAGTCTAATTTTAGATTAAGATCAACTTAATAGGATCATTTAGATCCAACAAAAGAGCATTTGAGCTCTATTGTTTTAGTTTAGGGACATTGCGGTCCAGTTTAAAGACGTCATAGTATAGACTAGGTTTAAAGACATCATAGTCTATGAGTTTAAGGACCCCACAGTTCGTGGAATGTCTGGTTGTTGGGACCCGTCACCTCTCTGAAGACGTTGAAGGATTACAACAACAAATATCAGAGGAGTGAAGAGATGCACCCTTGAACCAATATTGGTTGGGAGATCTGTAGTCCAATTTGGGAATAAGATCAAAGATTTATGAGCATATGGGCTCAATTAATCTGAATTGGGGATCTATGGCCAGCTTGGGCTTGGCCCATTCATTTAAGATGTTAGACATTTAATCAAGCTCAGTTCTTTTCATTTAACAATGCTGAGCATTGGTCCCGACAACTTTTTGTCTTTTATTGAATTCTGAGCACTCATTATAGCTCTAAGGTTTTATTGTTTAAAGAACAATTTATGTTCTCTTAGCACCCACGTGAGGAGCACGTGGTGTACTTGGTGCTGAGCGCCAGTCAATGAGCGCAGAGCGCTTATTTTAGTAGTGCACACGTGAGGAGCACGTGGCGCGCTTGGCGCTGTGCTCCAGACAATGATCGCAGAGCGGTTTTGTTAAGTAGTGTACACGTGAGGAGCACGTGGCACGCTTGGCGCTGTGCGCCAGACTATGAGCGCGGAGCGCTTCTTGTGAAATAGCGCACACATGAGGAGCACGTGGTGCGCTTGGTGCTGTGCGCTAGACAGTGAGCGTAGAGCGCTTTTGTTAAGTAGCGCACACATGAGGAGCACATGGCATGCTTGGCGCTGTGCGCCAGATAATAAGCGCGGAGCACTTCTTGTGAAATAGCGCACACGTGAGGAGCACATGGTGCGCTTGGCGCTGTGCGCCAGACAATGAGCGTAGAGCGCTTCTTGTGAAGTAGTGCACATATGAGGAGCAGGTGGCGCGCTTGGCACCGTGCGCCAGACAATGAGCGCTGAGCGCTTCTTATGAAATTTGGAGCGCTAAGGCTCTGCAACGCTGCGCGTTATTTTTGGAGCGCTGAAGCGCTTCTTTTAATTGGAGCGTTAAGACTCTTTTTAGGCAATTCTGCTCTCTGAGAATTAAATTTTCTCTTATAAGAGAGTTTGTCTCATGGATCTAAGAACAAAGTTCTTATTTTATAGGAGATTTTTCAATCTCTTATATTTTTGGTGAAAGGTTTTGCCTTTATGGATCTGTGACCCTAAGAGAATTGAATTATTCTCCCCCTTTTTATAATGAGATGTTATGATCTCTTTTGTGAAAGACAATTTGTCTTAAAGATCAAAGATCTGTGATCTGGCCAAAGAATTAAGTTCTTTTCTAATGAGATACTTTGATCTCTTTATTTTACCTTAAAAAAATTCTTCTTCTGCCGAGAGCTTGCTCTTCTCTCTGAACTTTCTCAAAGTTTGTGTGTGTGTGTGGGGGGGGGTCCTCTCTATGAGACTTGAAGTCTTAGGGCCTTTATATAGGGTAGGCTGATTTGTTGAATCGGTTGATGAGATCTTTTCTCTAATTGATTTGGGGATTTCCCCACCGTTGGATCTTTGATCCTAAGGCTTCTGTTTTACAGAAGGCAATCTTCTTATTTTTAACAAGATTAGGAAATCTTTTCCCATATAGAATTTATTCTGTATTTTAGTGATTTTTAATCACCCTTGGATCATTGATCCAATAGTGCTCTAATTTTCAGAGCATAATCTTTCCTGTTTGGAAAGATTTTGAGGAATGTTTCCTTAACAGAATTTTATTCTGGTCAATTGATGATTTTTAATCATGTTCGTTGGATCTTTGATCCAAGAGTCGAGAACATTTTGTTCTATCGCTAGCGCTCTCGTGCTTTACACATGGTGCGCTGCTTAGAGTGCAGCGCTCTTAGCGCTAGTGCTCACGTGTTTTACACATGGTGCGCTGCTTAGAGTGCAACGCTCTTAGCGCTAGCGCTCATGTGCTTTGCACGCGAGCGTTGTCTCAGAGTCTTTGATTCTCAGCGCTGGCGCTGCTTCATTTCAAATTTCAAAATTTGAATAGAGCTTTGCTCTGATTGGGGAAACAAATGCCCCCCACCGTTGCGCTCACGTGGCCTACACGTGAGTGCAGCGATGGCAGCATCTATGCCATTGGATCAACTCAGAAGTTGAAACGGCTCTCAATGCCTATAAATAGGGTTTTTGGCCCTTGAGATGATCTCTGTTCATCTTCTTTCTTGTTTTCTAAGAATTAATTCTCCCTCAGATCCAAGCTCTTTCCCTTAAGAAATTTCTTAAGAGTCAAAACTCTGCCCAACTTAAGTAAGAATTGAACTTTTTTAACAGAGCTTTGCTCTCCTTAGATCATAGATCTAAAAAAATATATTTTCAGGGTTTTACCCATTAATAGAGCCATGCTCATCTTTAGATCATAGATCTAAAAACTTTAGGGTTTTTATCCAGAGCCATGCTCATCTTTAGATCAGAGATCTTTAAGAGATAATTTTTTTTAGGGTGATTTTAACCTATGAACTGGAACATTGTTCATGAAGAACTCTTAGAGTTCACAGATCTTGAAGATCTCAGAATTTTTAATTCATTAAAAGTTTTACTTTAAGTTTTCTGATGGGTTATTCCATCATTTTTACAGAGCATGGCTCTTAAGAATTTTTCTTGAGGAATTTTTATTCCTTTCATCATTAGAGCTGACAGATGTCACTCTGTTGTAGAGCGCTGCTCTCAATGGAAGATTTACTCCTTGGCCCAAGGGATGCTCATTAAATGAGAATCCTTTTAGGATTTCCCCCTTAATTGCACAAATTTGAATCTGTTGGGTGTTTTAGTCAACACTTTTTTTTTATGTGGATATCAAGAGTTGTCTGAATCCCCGTGTCTTGATCAGTCTGTCCGCTAAACTTTCACTAATTTTCATTTTCAGGTGCTATGGCCGCTCATCTGTACTGCCTTAACGAAATCATTTCTTATGAGGACATTCGCGTACAGGGCCGTTGTCAAAACCAGGAGTTCACAAAGGCCCAATGTGCTGAAATTATGAATCGTTTCAATGCACACATCGGCCGACTACTCCCTCGTCGTTCCGCTCTCTTGAAGATTATAGTGGGAGCAATTTGGGAAGCGCTTCTTGAATTTCATGAAGCCATGCCACTTAATGCACTGGATGACGTCGAAGATAAGGTGCACTCAGCGTATTGACGGGGCCTGTTCTCGAAGAAACGGCGAGATAATCTCATTGATATTCTGCATCAAGTTTTCCAGCAAACGACGATAATCGCTGCTTATCAGAGAGTGGAGGATATCAGCGAAGATCCTGATGCTTGTGATCGTAAGAGGATGCACACAAGAATGGTCAGAAAGGCCAGAAACACTTTGGACGACCTCACTTTTAAATTTCTTAATCCGTGTCCCGGATCCAATGTTTTTCCATTGTAAACATTTTAATGATGCCTTTGTTTACTATTTTCATCGATGTAAGAACTTTTTGAGGTATGAATAACAAATTTTTCCTTTCCACGCGTTTATTTTATCCTTTTCGCACATACATGAGTGGGTACGAGTCGGATGCTCAATTGGATGCAAATCAAATGTTCTCCTTATTGCCTTGCATAGTATGTGGTTGACGTCCGTAAGTTACGCCTTTTCATTTCGTTTTGACGCAGAGTAGTTTACACACTCTTGAGTAGCACCTCCATTTCTCTGGCATGTAATTTTAGCAAATGTGGTCTGTAAATAGTCCATCTTGACCTCTTTGTAGGGTAGTCATGGCTTAGGAGTCAGGTTCAGATCTGCTACCTAAGGCTTTCCAACTTTATGAGCCGTGAGGGTCTCATAAAGACTTTTCTCCCTATGTGTCGAGAGGATCCTGTGGGTGTATTTTTTCCCTAGGAGTCGTGAGGACTCCTAAGTGTGTGTTTTCTCTTGAGAGTCATAAGGATCTCGCAAGAGAATTTTCCCACTTACAAGTCAAGAGGACTCGCAAGTGGTTGTTTCCCTCCTTGTTGATATTCGGCTTCGGAGAGTGTGGCCCATGAATACTATGGAAGTGCCCATCTTAGACTGACTTGCAGGGCTCCAGTGCTTAGGAAACAGGTCCTTATCCCCATTGCCTAAGGCTTTTCCCTACGAGTCGAGACGAATCGAGAACTTCTCGCAAGAACACTAATTTCCTCACAAGTCGAGACGAATCGAGAAGTTCTCGTAAGAATATCCTAATGTCACAGTTAACCTCTGCTCTTTATGACAAAGGTCCGTTAGTGTCTGTGGTACTAAGGTTTTGTCCGTCGTACCGTCGCGTTGGCTGATGTATTCCTCGATAGGCAATCTTTCCGTTCGAGTAGCCTTGCAACTGTCGTGTCTCTGATCCCTTCGGGGGCTGGACAAGACGTCTTCAAGCAATCTTCCTAGGCAGTTTGACCGTCGGAAGAGCAAGCATTAGGAATTTTGCCATGCCGCTTTTTACTTGAGATTAGGCTCAGTTTGGGGAGCCCCAATGAATCATAACCACTCCGCGCTGGTGTGGGATGATCTCCGATAGTCTTTCAGGTTTTATTTGAGTTGCTGTCAAGACCCTGAAGCTAAGAATTTGGCCTTTGGTTCGTTTGCTGGCATTGAGTATACTGTATCGAGACGAATGTCGCAGTTGTCTCTAGGTTGCCTGTGAACTGGCGAGGCTTGGAACTAGGGATTTTTCCATGGTTCCGTTGTTTTGACCCTGGGGTCAGTTGTTGACGTTGTGTATGCATCCTGCTGGAGTTGAGAAGAAACGCCGTTGTTGACACTGCGTCTGCTGTAACGAGACGAATGTTGAGGTGGTTTCCAGGTTGTTTGTGAACCGTCGAGATTTGGAACCAGGGACTTTGCCGTGGCTCCGCTTTGCTGGCGTTGTGTCTGCTGTAATGAGATGAATGTCGAGGTGGTCTCTAGGTTGTCTATGAACCGTTGAGATTTGGAACTAGGGACATTTCCGTGGCTCCGCTTTGCTGACGTTGCGTCTGCTGTAACGAGACGAATGTCGAGGTGGTTTCTAGATTGTCTGTGAACCTTCGAGATTTGGAACTGGGGACTTTGCCGTGGCTCCGCTTTGCTGATATTGTGTCTGCTGTAACGAGATGAATGTCAAGGTGGTCTCTAGGTTGTCTGTGAACCGTCGAGATTTGGAACTAGGGATTTTGTCGTGGCTCCGCTTTGCTGATGTTGCGTCTGCTGTAACGAGAAGAATGTCGAGGTGGTCTCTAGGTTGTCTATAAACCATCGAGATTTGGAAATAGGGATTTTGCCGTGGCTCCGCTTTGCTGACATTGTGTCTGCTGTAACGAGACGAATGTCGAGGTGGTCTCTAGGTTATTTGTGAACCGTCGAGATTTGGAACTAGGGACTTTGCCGTAACTCCGCTTTGCCGACTTTGCGTCTGCTGTAACGAGACGAATGTTGAGGTGGTTTATAGGTTGCCTGTGAACCGTCGAGATTTGGAACTAGGGATTTTGCCATGGCTCCATTTGTTGACGTCGTATCTGCTTCTGGTTGGAACGAGAAGGAACGCTGTTGTTGATCTCTTGAGATGCAGATGTTGCCATCAAGACTTGGCTCTTTTTCTGATGGAGCCTGGCGGGATGATATGGTTCCTTCTTTGTTTGTGCCCCTAGATTGTATACGGGGATCGATATGATCTCATCTGTAGGGCAAAAGTTTCATGTTATATGTATTATTTTTTTTGTTTTCTTTCCGCGATACTCTATCATTTCAGCTTTTTGTATCGCGAAAGTCGCGATTGCCCAATCATTTCGGCTATTTTTCGCGGTGCCCAATCATTTTGGCTATTTTTCTTTTTCTTTACCCGCTGCTTTTTATTGCGAGTTGCCCAATCATTTCGGCTATTTTGTATGCATATATTTTACTTACTGATTTTGTTGCAAGTTTCCCAATCATTTCGGCTATTTCATATGCATTTATGGCTCGCTGACTTTTGCCGCGAGTGTTGAGTTTGGAATCTGATGCTAATCTCAGCATCGACATCGCTACGATTGGAATATTGCCAGGAGCGAATCATCATTTGCTGTGAAAGGACTTGGGATTTGATACCGATTTAGGCATCAACATCGCTACCACTGGGACATTGCCAGGAGTGAATCATCATTTTCTTTTGTCGGTTCGAACAAAGGTGGCTTAGCAAACAGGGTTAAGATCCTGTCGACTAAGGCTTTTGACTTTATGAGCCGTAAGGGTCTCATAAAGGTGTTTCTCCCTACGAGTCATAAGGATCTCGTAGGTGTCGTTTCTCCTTAGGAATCGTGAGGATCCATAAGTGTATGTTCTCTTGTAAGTCGTAAGGATCTTGCAAGAGTGTTTTCTCCTTGTAAATCGAGAGGACTTACAAGGGTCGTTCACCGTATGAGCATATCCCTAGTCGCTGGTGGGAATTTGTTAGGGAAATGTTTATTAATGCCCGTGGATTGTATACAAGGGTCAATATTGAAACGCTTGTAGGGTAAAATCGGGGTTTGTGATGGCTAAAGAACAGGTTCAGATCCCTGTAGCTTAAGGCTTTTGAATCCTATGAGCCGTGAGGGTCTCAAAGGGGAATTCTCCGTACAAGTCATGAGGATCTTGTAAGTATGTTTTCTCCTTAGGAATTTGGGGATTCCTAAGTGTGTTGCTCCTTTGTGAGTCGTAAGGATCTCACGTAGGTATTTTCTCCTTGCAAGGTCGTGAGGACTTTGTAAGTGCCTTTTAACGAGATTGCGCCCTTTCAGGTTTTCACAAACTCGCTGATAGTCCTGCTGTTTTTACTCACGGAGCCCTTTCAGGTTTTCATCCGTGCCCATCTCGCTTATGGCCGTACCATTTTTTTTGCGTCACCCTTGGGATGCTGCGGTCCGTAGTAGTTTATAGACGTCTCGGTCAGGTGTAGTATTTCTTCAAGAAACGGCCGTTTATTGGCCTGAAGTATCTTTCGCCATGCATATCCATGAGCAAGTAAGCTCCACTCTGGTAGACTTTGTCTATGATGTACGGGCCCTTATAGTTTGGCATGAATTTCCCCTGTTTGGCACGATTAGGGATCATAGGTCTTTTTACGACTAGCACGAGTTCACCTTGGCGGAATGTTCTCGGCCTGATTAATCTTTCGTATGATCACGTCATCCTTGCTTTGTAAGCTTCCAAGTTTTGCTGCGCCATGAGCCGGGTTTCGTCAAGGGCATCGAGCTCCTCAAGCCGAAGATGAGCATTGTCTTCGTCCGTTAGCTCATAATGAACTGCCACTCGTAAGGAGGGTAGCTCTATCTCCAAAGGGAGTACTGCTTCAGTGCCGAATACCAATGCATACGGTATTGTGTTTGTGGCTGTTTTGAACGTAGTTCGATACGTCCAGAGAACTTCATGCAGTCTCTCATGCCAGTCCTTCCTATTTCGAGACACCATTTTCTTTATGATCTTCGTCAATGTCTTATTGAAAGCTTCAACCAGACCGTTAGCTCGGAGATTATAGACCAAAGAGTATCTCCAGTCTATATTATGCTGCTGTGCGAAGCGGCTAATTTTATGGCTTCTGTAGGCCGGCCCGTTATCGGAGATAATTTGTCGCGGAGTGCCGAACCGATAGATGACGTGTGTCTTGAAGAAATGGAGGATATTATTCGTCTTCACTTCTCTTAGCGGTATTGCTTCTGCCCATTTGGAGAAGTAATCGGTTGTTTCCAGTATGAACTGATGTCCTCCGGACGATACTGGTTCAATGGGCCCGATTATGTCAATTCCCCATATTTCGAACGGCCAGCTAGCCACCGTCGGGTGTAGAGGATTTGTATGCTGGTGTATAAAGTCCCCGTGAATCTGGCACGAGTAGCACTGCTTCTCGTATTCGAGATAGTCTTGAATCATTGTGGGCCAATAGTAGCCTATCCTTTTGATCTTCAGTTTCATCTTCGGCCCGGCTTGGTGAGAACCGCAGAGTCCGACGTGAGTTTCTTGGACGACTCTTCTTGCTTCTTCCGATCCCAGGCATCTTAGCTATAGAGAGTCAAACGATCTCTTATACAGCGTATCATTGATGAAGGCGAAAGACAGAGTTCTTTTCATGAGCTGATGTCTCGAGGACGCATCTTCAGGTGTTCGACGGGATTTGAAGTAGGCTATAAAGACTTCTCTCCAATTCTTGACCTTTTCCTGGTCCTCTATCTGTAGGGCTGCTTGTTTGGTCGCTTCCTTTTCTTCAAACGACTCTGGAGATATTTCTGCCGGTGCGAGAACCCGACGACTTTGCATAACGATCCTCACGTTATTGAGGTTTTCGTCAGCCAGTTCTTTAGCAAGTTTGGCTAACGCATCTGCTTTGCTATTTTCCGCACGCGGTATGCTTTCCAGGACGTAGGCAGGGATTTGAATCAGCAATTGTTGCACTCTCTCGCCGTACTTCACCAACTCTGGTTTGCACGTTTGATAATCGCCGTTTACTTGGCTAACGACCAGCTGGGAGTCTCCGTATATGAGGAGGTTTTCGATCCCCATGTCGATAGTGATCTCAAGTCCTGCTATCAAAGCTTCATATTCGGCTTCATTGTTTTTCCTTGGCTCTGCTAGGGAAAAGGCAAAGTGCATTATCCCTCCTTGTGGAGTCACGAAGATGAGGCCTACCCCAGACTTGATTATGGGGGAGCTGTGCTTTCGCTTCTTCATGGAAGATGCCCCGTCAAAGTAGAGTTCCCATCGGGTGTCACTCTCTCCTTTCTTCCTATCAATCGTGTTAAACGCGTGCTCGTCTGGAAATTCACAATTTAGGGGTGAATCGGTAGGTATAGGATGCTCGGCGAGGAAGGCTGCGATGGCCTGGCCTTTTACTGCCTTGAGAGGTCGATAAGTTATCGAGAATTCCATTAAGAGTAGGGCCCATTTAGAAAGCCGCCCTATTAGTATAGCTCTTGACATCAAATATTTGAGAGGATCCACCTTTGATATGAGATGGACCTCATGTGCCAACGCATAGTGCCTGAGCTTCGTTATCACGAAGATCAACGTCAGGCAATGTTTTTCAATGGGGGAGTAATTGTTTTCTGCCCCCAGGAGCACACGACTCAAATAATAGAGGGCTCTCTCCTCCCTTTGGTCATTTTCTTGTGTCCATAGCGCGTCTAAGAAACCCTCAAGGGCGGTTGTGTACAGGATAAAAGGCTTTCCCTTGACCGGAGCGGTCAGTACTGGCGGATTCTGCAAGTATTGCTTGATTTCATTTAGTGCGCTTTGGCATTTGCGATCCCAAACAAAAGGGGTCCCCTTCTTCATTAGATGACTGTAGCGGCGGCATTTGCCAGAGAGGTTAGCTATGAACCGCCGGATATATGCGAGCTTTTCTTGGAGGGACCGCAGTTGCTTGAGAGTTCTTGGCGGAGGCATTTCCATAATCGCCTTGATCTTCGACGGTTCTATTTCGATACCTCGATGTCGTAAGATGAATCCTAGGAATTTGCCTGAGGAAACTCCGAACGCGCATTTCAGAGGGTTCATTTTCAAGTTGTATTTCCGAAGACATTGGAACACTATTTTTAGATGCTCCTCGTGCGATTTGCTTTTCACCACAAGGTCGTCGATATAGCATTCGATGACTTCATGTATGAGGTCATAGAAAATCTTCGTCATGGCCTTCTAATAGGTGGCGCCGGCGTTCTTTAGACCGAAAGGCATTACTTTGTAGCAGAATATGCCCAGAGGAGTCCGGAAAGTGGTATGCTTCTGGTCTTCGGGATGGATCTTTATTTGATTGTACCCTGATGAGCCGACCATGAAGGAGAAGATTTCGTGAGTGGTCATGTTGTCTATCATCAGCTTGGTAACTGGTACAGGAAAATCATCCTTTGGGCAAGCTTTGTTGAGGTCTCGAAAGTCCACACAGATGTGCACTGTCCCATTTTTCTTCATCATTGGGACGATGTTGGCAATCCAGTCAGGGTACTGATCCTCTTAGATGAAGCCGGAGTCGATTAGCTTCTTGACCTCGGCGTTGATGCTCATTTCAAGTTCGAGCCGCATTTTTCTCGGCGCTTATTTGATCGGCTTGACGTCCTGAGATATCGCCAATTTGTGCACGGTGATTTCTGGATTTAGTCCCGGCATCTCGGAGTAGTTCCATGCGAAGCAGTTTTTATACTGCATGAGTACATCTTTGAGCATAGCCACCTTTTCTTCAGACAACTGCTCACTGACGAACGTTGGCCGTAGGTCGTTTGCCGTCCTCAAGTCGATTTTTCTGAGGTTATCTGTAGTAGTATGTATCCCATCTTCCAGCTCTTTTGGCGCCGGTGGAAACTCTGAGATCACTTTGTCATCATCGTTTTCGAAGCACCAGGGGAGGTCAGCCATATCCTCACGTACTCCTTCTCCTGACAGCGTTATCGCGTGACAGGTACGAGATCGTTTCCAAGACCGATGTTGATCCAGTTCTACTCTCACCATATACGTTGCTTTCGGTTCATGCTTCTGAAGTGGGGTTACCCTCCAACTGCTGGATAGAGTGAACCTGCCTTACTGATACTGGTCTTATACCCAGTTTTGAATATGAAGCAGTCTTCGAGTGGATTGTAAGTCCATGCTACCTCTCCCGGTACTTACGGGCTTGCGGAATTTGGTGAAAAACGATTTTCTTAGAGGCGGTAACATGGACTCAAAACCCGGATCTTTGTTAAACTGCTAACTAACAACCTAACAAGAGTTTACCTACTCGGTTAAGGGGGCTATACCTTTCTTGAACTCCTTCGTCTTCAACTCGTCCCGGAGTTCGGATCGGCCTCACCTCGTCGTCTCCTTGCGTTTAAGATGGATCTACCCGAAAGCTTCTACCTTTGGCTTGTTCTTCGGACTTTAAAGAAACTAGATCACTTGGCTTGCTAGGCCTTGTGAGCTAGAATGAGTAGAGAAGAGTATGTTGGGATTTTGCTCTATGGTTCTTGCTTCTCAACACATGAGACAAGTGAACCATAGACTAAAGAGAGAGAGAGCAAGAGGAAGAGGGTGAGAGCAAGAGCATGAGAGCTCAAAACCAAGAGAGACAAAGGTCAAGCAAGAATGAGCATCTCTTTTGTCTTTCACCCTCTCATAATCCAAAAGCATCATTAGCCATAATGTCAACCAAGTATTATGTGATGGTTCATGTCATGACAAAGGCAATATCATTTCCATGCACTCATTTTGCAAACTACAACAAGCAAGCAAAAGTCTTTGCATGAAAATGACAACCATTGTGATGATGATGGTCAACTAGTCCAATCTAGTCAACCGGTCAACAAAGTCAACAAGTCAACAAAGTCAACCCTCCAACAACCATGTCACTATAATGCTTAATTAATATTATTGCTAAATATATATATATATATATATATATCATATTCTCATTAGGGTTGAGCAAAAAGTCAATAGTCAACGGTCAACGGTCAACAACCCTAATGAGAATCCTCTGCCTCTGTCTCTCCGTCAACTGTGCATACACACCCGCATCCGCGTTCCGAGGAACATGGATGCAAACTGGATAAAACCAATCCCAATACGTATATTAGGATCTGGCTTAAACCAAAGCCCGCTAGTGTAAACTGTCCGGACACTAACCGTACACAAGTGCACGGATGTGACTGAACCCTGTCGCAAAACCATGCGACCTGTCGCAAAACCATGCGACCTCTACTCTTTTGCCTAAAGGCGAATAGCTTTCTGTGTGGGACTCTAAAGACTCGACACTACGCTGGCAGTGGGTTTAACCACAGACCGCAAGCGGCACTAGCTGTGCGTAACGGTCCCCAGGTAGATGCCGACAAGAAGACTAACGAGGCGAAACCCATCTGAACTCCTACTGAGCCTGAATGTGACATTCTCCGTACAGTCCGGTCTATTCGTCTGATACATCGCATGGCGGGCCTAGGGGGCGGTAAACGTCAGTCCCCCAATAGCGGTACAAGTCGTATCGGAGTGAAGCCCAAAACACCCTGAGATAACACTGGAAGCCTACCAGTATATCTCGTTTGCCCTGGCCAGGGACTACTGGTGTAATGGCTCTCCTAGACACAGCGCGATGTCAACCCCCAATACCGGAAGAGACGAATCCTGTCTAACCGTCACTGCCTCCAAGTGCTTCGGGACCGCACCCAACTACCACCTGTCTGCATGACTCCTTTGAGCCGTGGTAGGGTAGTAATCAAAGTACAGTGGGAACACACTCGAGGCGAAGTGACAGTGTCAAGTCAGCGGACTAAGCTGTACTCATGTCACCTCGGAACTGATAACTGACGATAGGCATAATACCAACTAGTCAGTTCCCGACGAGTCCTGTCCAGTGTACTCGTAACCCAACGAGCACCCGCATACTATCTCAAGTACGACGTACCGACGGCTGTGGGACAGACCGTCTCCCATACTGGGATGAGAAGCGCATGCGCTAGTCTACTCCGGAGTATCGATGCCCTGTCTCGATAGTCCTGAGACCAGGGACCTGCATAAGGATGTGCTTATAGATTACCCAGCCCCACTAGTGTGACTGCCATCACAACGCTGGTAATCAAGCAAGGATCCTAAGGGCTCCAGTAATGTGTATAGGCGATATACTAAAATAAACACATGTACACATTGAAGTAGAAACAAACCAAGTAGCATACTACTATTTTGAGCAAGATTGTATATACAAGGTGAATATCCCAAGCTTCTATTAAGTAATATACAAACTAGTATGATACAGTAATGGCCTCTAGGGCATATACACTAACAATCTCCCACTTGCACTAAGGCCATGTACTGGCGTATCGAAGACCTATCATCTCGATTAGCCGCTCGAACTGAGTCTGGGGTAGGGCCTTCGTGAGTGGATCTGCAGTGTTATCTTCTGAATTTACTCTCTTTACCTCGATCTCCTGGCGATCAATGATCTCCCTGATCAGGTGGTACCGCCTCAAAATATGCCTGGACTTCTAATGGGACCTGGGTTCCTTCGCTAAAGCTATAGCGCCATTGTTGTCACAATACAGCGGTATTGGATCAACACTGGTAGGAACCACCTGAAGTTCCGTGAGGAACTTCTTCATCCAGACAGCTTCCTTTGCGGCATCGCAAGCAGTTATGTACTCCACTTCCATAGTTGAGTCAGCAACGGTTTCCTGCTTGGAACTCTTCCAGCAAACCGCCCCTCCATTGAGGGTAAAGACATAACCCGACATGGACTTGGAGTCATCCTTATCACTCTGGAAGCTGGAGTCAGCAAAGGCCTCAATCTGGAGGTCTTTTCCGCCATACACCAAGAACATCTCCTTAGTCCTTCTCAGGTACTTGAGAATGTTCTTTACTACTATCCAGTGTTTCTCCTCTGGGTTCAACTGATACCGGCTTACAACGCTCAATGCGTATGCTACATCTGGTCTGGTACACAACATCGCATACATAATAGAGCTTACCGCAGATGCGTAGGGTATTGATGACATGCGAGCCCTTTCCAAATCAGTCTTGGGAGACATCTCTTTGGAGAGGGTGATTCCATGACAAGCCGGTAGATTACCGCGCTTGGAATCTTCCATACTGAATCGTTTCAGTATGGTGTCGATGTACCTTGACTGTGAAAGTCCTAACATCCTCTTAGATCTATCACGATAGATCTGGATCCCCAGAATGTAGTTGGCATCGCCCAGGTCCTTCATGGAGAACCTCTGCGATAAGAATCCTTTGACTGACTGTAGCATAGGAATATCATTTCCTATTAGGAGAATGTCATCGACATACAAGACGAGTGTAGGGTTCCTAGGCACCCTAATGAGGTCTCACAAGGCATCAACCATGCCAATTTCAAATAATAAGGTGCCGAGAAACCCTAAACTACGGATCGTTTGCTAGATGTTTAGGCGAAAAAGGAACTAGTTAACACTTAACTATTAGAATCGGAAATACAACCTTTGTAGATCCGGTTCTCCACCTCCACGTCTCCAAGATGAGGTCCTCTCCGCTGTCCAAATCAAATCCGGGCTCTAGCGTCGGCTTCATCGGAGAATGGACGGGCTAGGTCATCGACGTCCATGCCGAAGATGATCTACGTCGAGGCATCGCTAAATCAAGCTCCGACTTCACCAAGTCAAGAAACTTGTGAAGAAAACACACTCTACTACTTGGCAAGAGGTAGAGGATGAAGAAATAGGAAGTGGGTAGACTTTAGATTTGGATTTCACACTCTTTTTCATCACTTGCCATTGATGGAGGCAAGCTTTCTTCACTTGAAGAAATGAAGAAGAAGATGGTAAAAATGTTATGATAAGTTATTTGAAAATATAAAATAAAAGAATACTTATCATAATCTTTAACCATGGTAATGTGTAGAGAATCAATCATGGTTAAAGGAATGGTTAGGGTCAAGCTAGAGACAAAATGGTCACTTAGTCAAAAGATCAAGAAGCTTCAACTAGAATCCAAAATTAGCAACCATTTCATTTCATTTTCTTTTATTCATTTATCATAAATAAATGGATAATTAAATAAGATAAATGAATAACAAATAATAAACCCTAACCATTTCATTAACCAAGGATTAATACTTTACACTTAACCAAAAAGCATGTATCATCAAACATGATACAAGCAAGTGCACAAAATCATATCACATATATAATGCGCACATCCAAGTGAGAAAATCCATCTTAAGTAAACCGATACTAGTTAATGCAAAGTAATATATCAAATATATAATTATACATTAAATCATTAAATCAACACTTGATTTAACGATCCGGTCATATCGCATATAACCGACTAGTATCCAATGTATCGGCTTATCGAATCAACCCTTGATTCGATAACTAGGTCATATCGCATACAACCAATCGATACATTCATCGCGAGAATAGAATACGGTATCACATATACGCATTATTCTCGGTCCCGCACATATCTCATATGCGCTCCTATTTCGTTTCGCTTGAGCCAGGAAACCTCTGTGTAGGACTCTAAAGACTCGTCAATACGCCGGCAGCAGGCGATGATTATATCAAACACCCACAAGCCGCAAGCGGTCTGCTAAACGTAACGGCCACCCGGGTATTGAGCGATCTGAAGATCGACGAGCAAGCCCGCTCACACTCCAGTGAATCCGACCAGTAACACTACCGTACAGTCCGGTCTGATCGTGTGATATGTCGCATATCTCGCCTAGGGGTGGTAAACGTCAGACCCCAATAGCTCGATAAGTCGTGTCGATATGAGGTCTATAACACTTTGAGAAACTACTGGTAACACTTACCAGTAAATCTCAGCAACCCTGGCCAGGGATTTCCTGTTATAGCCAATCGAACACAGCACAACATCAACTCCCTATACCGGGAGAGACGAATCCCCTCCTATCGCTCATTGCCTCCATGTGACTCGGGACTGTACCCAAAAACCACCGTTTTGCACGCCCTCTTGGACGTGGTAAGATGGAAATCAAAGCACAGTGGGAACCACACAAGACTCTATGACGATCTCGGGTCAACAGACTACTCTGTACCAGTGTCACCAGAGAACTGCCATCTGACGTGAGGTATAATACCATCTGGGAGTTCTCGGCGAGTCCGTCCAGTGTACCCAGTCTCTACTGAGCACCCGTATATCATCTCTGATGTCAAACACCAAAGGATATGGGATCATCCATCGCCCATCTGTATGGGTCGAGAAGGTATACGCTAGTCTACTCTGGTATATCGATGCCCCGTCTCGATACACCCATGATTAGGGACTTTGAAGGATGTACTTATGGACTACCATGTCCCCACTAGTATGATCCGCATCATAGTCCAGGTAGTCAAGTACAGATCCTAAGGGCTTTACCAACATGTAACAGAGAGACAATCAGTATACACGTTAAGGTAAAGTTCAACCAGATAGCATACTATCATGTCGAGCAAGAAAGTCCTCCCTATATACGTCCCAGCATCCACTACAATATACATCCTATGTACAGTAATGGCCTCTAGGGCATACATATAACTAACAATCTCCCACTTGCACTAGGGCCATCTGATAGCAGTGGTTGTAGTATCTCATACTCAACCATCCCATAAAAGTCTCTCTCTAGGAACAGGCCTTTGTGAGTGGATCCGCTGTGTTGTCCTCTGAGTCTACTCTCCAAACCTCGATCACCCTGGAGATCAATCATCTCCATGATCAAGTGATACTGCCTTAGAATATGTCTGGATCACTGATGGGACGGGCGTTCCTTGGCATAAGCCACAACTCCATTGTCACACAATGGTAGGAACGTAGTTCATCTTATGAACCAATATACACCCAAACAGCCTCTTTGGTAGCATCTTAAGTAGCGATGTATCGTGCCTTTATCGTCTAGTATGTCACGGTATCTAGCTTGGAACTCTTCCAACATACCGTCCCTTTTCTGAGGGTAAAGACAATGCCTGCGACTGACACTCAGTCGTCATTATCACCCTGGAACCCTTCCAGTGATTCTCCCCAGGATCGGTTGATACCGTCTCACTACAACTAGTGAGAGTCCTAACATCCAATTACATCTATTTCATAGATCCAAAAACCCAGGATTTAGGAGGTATCACTTTGATCCTATATGGAGAATCATCGTGATAAGCGGAGATTGATCGAGCGTAGCATAGGAAACTTCTTCCCCATCAAGAGTATGTCATCCACGTACTCTACGAGGATCACCACCATACTCCCTACTACCTTTTTGTATATACAAGGTTCATCTACCATTTTGATGATGTCAAACTCTTTGACTACTTCATCAAAACAGATGTTCCAACTCCACGATGCCTGCTTTATCCTATAAAGCATCTTGCACACGTTTCCGCTGCTCCCACTGTCTACGAAGCCCTCTGGCTGTGTACTTATAGACGCACTCTTCTGAAACACCATTTAGAAAAGCTGTCATGACACCCAACCACCAGATATCGTAGTCATGGTATGTAGCCGTGGCAAGTAGGATCTGGATGGACTTAAGCATAGGTACCTGAAAAGGTTTCTTCATTATCCACAGCTGGTCAATGATGCAAACTTTTAACAAGTCTAGCTTTGAAAGTCTCAACTTTTCGATGTACACTAAGTAATCTTCTCAAGATATACTTGCTCCTGATGGGGATTTAACCCTTTAGATATAGCAACCAAAGTCCATACTTTGTTGGTGTATAAGGATTCCATCTCAGATCGCTAAGCATCCAGCCATTCTTACAGAGTCACACTCCTGATGGCCAGCTCGAAACTAGTTGGGTCATCATCTCATGATGCAGTCCTCGCTCCCACTGTCATAGAGAAACAGAAGTATCTCTCAGGTGGGTGAGGAACCCTACTAGATCGGCGGAGAGGCTGAGGTTCGTTGGAATCTACTGAATCCTTTGGTTCTACCAAATCATCTGCTGTTGTTTGTATAGCTGGAACCTTTCCAGTTGTACATAACAGATCTTGCTTCGAGCTTGTCCGGATTTTGCTTTTAGACATAGGCCGGTCAACCCCAAATCTTAACTAACTTAAGATGTGGGCTCTTCCCTTTCCATATCATATATGAAGTGGTAGGCAACTGATTTGATTTAACCCTATTCAATAGGTATGCAGCTACTCAAGTGCATAACTCCCAAAAGGAAACAGGTAACTCAGTAGTACTCATCATAGAGCACACCTTATCATATAGGGTGTGATTGCTCCGCCCCGATATACCATCGTGCTATGGTGTATACGGAGGAGTAATGCTGAGAGAGAATCTCATTCTCCTTTAGAATAGTCTAGGATTTCCGTGCTCAAGTATTCTCCTCCTTGATCACATCAAAGGACATAATACTTATACCCGTCTTCTGGTTTTCTACTTCTCGTTTATATTCTGTGAATATCTCAAAAGGTTCGGACTTGTGTTTCAACAGGAACATAGGTCTGAATCTCGAAAGATCATCAGAGAATGTAATGAAGTATAAAGAACCAGTCTTGGCTAATGTAGACAGGGGACCTTACATACATCAACATGTATCATCCCAAGAGTTTACTAACTCTTTCTCTGTTTCCAGTAAACGGAGCTATGGTCATCTTATCTTTGTGACATGACTGGCGAGTTTCACAAGATGTAAATTCAAACTGATTTAAATATGCATCTATATGTAACTCTAGCTAGTCGGGTCACATTGATCTGACCTAGTCTACAATGCCTCAAGAAGAATTCGTTCAGTTCTGAACTCTTCCTCTTGTGTGTGTTCTGTATACTAAGAACTGTAGTTTGATTTAGAACATTAATGCTTTTAGATAACGTGCCTGAACCGATCAACTTTTGATATAGGAAATGTTCAAAACATTATCCATCTATACAAAATTTTATCATTTCTTTACTGATAAAGAGACTGATATGATTTTGTATATCAGGTTCGGTATCTAATAACATTCGTTCAGAATCAATGTATTTGTAATACAGGGTGACAGTGACCAACAGACTTGGCTGCAACACTTGCCCCGTTTTCTGCCTCATGAAACTTATCACCCGTTCTCAGTTCTCTACGTATCTGTAGCCCTATGTAATAGATTACATATCTGGGATCCTGATCTGGTATCACATACCCAGGACGTAAAGGATACTGAGAAACAGTTCTCTGTAATGAACACACCCGAAGATGATGCATCATATGCACTCTCTTCGTTTGGGCGGCACGGGAATTCTGGTATTCCCCAATTTCCTGCTCTGTCTTATAACAATTATAAGTTGGAGCGGGACCAACGTTCCCCAGCTCAGTAGAACAAGCGGGTTCGGTCAAATATCCGTATTATTATCTTGATTAAGGCGTGATATGGTCGCTACCTAGAGAGAGAGAGAAGAAAACACTCAGCGTGCGCTCTTGCAAGAATAGATTGGTTATTATTTTATCTAATCAGGATGGCTCCCACTGATTTTTATCAAATCTTCCTTCAAACCCTAAAAGGAAAGACTAGCCGGGATTAATTACACACTACAAGTTCGCCAATCTTTCAGCCAGGCCAGTGTCGGTACTTTGAGGGAGGTCCCCCGTGCTTTCGCACGAACCTAATTAATGTAAACCTCGTTTTCCCAGAGGCGTAATCCCGTTGACACCTTTCTAGACACCTACTTGATCGGCTAATTGTAATGTATAAAACTTTCCCAGGAGTAACTCTTACTCGCAGCGGGTATCGGGATCCAACTATCTCATAGAAGGTATGCAATCTCATTGCAAATTTCAACACTTGAAATTCCCGATAATATTTTGCCCCTAGCTCGCTATGACTTTGACGAATGCCAAACAACCCATAGTCCACTAGTCAAGTTCAACCCGTACATTTCTTGATCGAATTAAACCCACCCGCACGACCCTTGACGAATGCCAAACAACGCCGTACGAATCCCTAATCCAATCGCATCATATGCTCAAGCAGATAAATACTAGTTAGCTACCGTACACTACGCCTTGACGAATGCCAAACTACCGCAGCACGAATACTAACTAGTACATATCTGAAATGACGGAGGGCTACGACAGGTTTTTCTGAAAACCTATTGCGTAATGAACTTGATATCGTTGTAGAATCAAATGATTTTAAAATGGAGTGCTTTTGAGGCTTTTCTAGTTTTGCTAAAGGAGTCACTCCCGGTGAAGGGATCGTCGGTCCTTTCCTCGTCGAATGAGGTGCGGGATATATCACATATATCACTGTGCAAAGCAAAAACACTTAAAAGCAATCAAATGACAAACCGAGTGTGTAGCATCTGCCAGTTATTGCTAAAGGAGTCACTCCCGGTGAAGGGATCTCGGTCCTTTCCTTATCGAATAAGGTGCAGGATATATCACATATACCGCTGTGCAAAGCAAGAACTGTAGCTACCTGTTTTATTTTGAAATTCGATTCTATAACATCTTAGGTTTCTTTTATTTCATTAATCATATTAATGAAGTCCCATCATTTAAGTACCTAAACATCACAGATAAATACGACGTACACTTATGCCATCCGCATTCGACTCGATGTCCCCTCGTGCACCGTTAGGTTAGGTAACTAACGGCAGAGCGGGGCAGGGCTAGCGCGGGTGTAAAACATAAGTAACGTCTATATAATATATCATATATACTATATACTGTATCTATCACAGAACATTACATGATCACATCACAGATATCGCAGCAGAAGAATCATATGAAATATTGGATATACTAGGACGTCCGTGTTTTCAATACGAGCCAGTATAAAACACGGATTCCACGGTCGTGATGAATAGCCAAACCCACACCCCTAGACCCCTACGAGAGCGGCAAGCAACCCTACCAATTTTGGAGTTAGGAGACCCGGACTCGACTCCTTGAGTTGGTCTCCCACTGGACTTCAGAACCCGGTTACTTGTGCTCCCCTCCTTGGGTCTATCCTAGTGCGGAAAAGTAAATAATATACAACAGGTGACAACTCCCGCAACCTGGAAGTGCCCCAATAAAAGAATATTACATACAAGTTTTTACATGAATGAAAATGAAAAACACTCATCTCACATAAAAACCCCCGGCTATTCAAACACGACGATCCAATATAACATATCCAGCAACACATAACATCACATGTCATCAACGTAAGTAAATATGCGCATCCCAATTGTCGTTGACATATATCAACGAAACCGGCGATATCACATATTACACTTACGGTCACAGAAAAGAAAGTGAAAAACTACAACAGTTGGAATCCGCAACCACCTCAGATATCGCATGCCTGACCAAATGAATTACTTAGACATCGCATGCCTAACAATTATAAACCCCGCATTTTAGTCTCAAAATCGAAAACACTTTTCAATATTAAGTCGGGCAATTCAACAAGATTCCCGAAAAACTGATCGAATGCTCGTCGCAAACTTTAGTAGGCGGCCGCACCCCTGATACCGTCGACGAAGTGCACCAAGGCGGAACACCGCTACCTCGAGCACCCGAACGGATGCTTTCGGCGACGGGGTTCTCCTACAGTCACTTGGTCGGGGCTATGGGGTGAGGCTGTCTATTAAGTTTACCCGGCGAGTATCCGCGTACGCTACGTGATTGCGACGGACTTTTGATCACATCAAAGTTCCGTGGCAACCGATCAAGTGAGACTAAATTGCTAGATTTACAACATTCATTCAGTTATCTCATAACTCTTTGTGAATTCCAATTATTGTATCCCATTCCAGATAAACAGAAAATGTTAAACTTTTCGATCGAACAATCGAACACCCAAGTTTTCCCGATACAGCTCAACACATGAAATAATTCTAACAACATTCCGTTCGTGTCTCAGTACCAACGGTCCAGCCGTAGAAGGGTCAAGCCAACGCCTTACATGTGGCACGCCGTACTGCCCCAAACCCGAAGGTTCAAAGGGCAGTTCAAGACGGTCACATAATCGAGTTAAGGTTTGTTGTCTTCTAGAGGGTCCATCGCGTTACTTGCACTACTTAGAACGTCGTTAAACTACGGAAAAATCCAACACTTGGAAATTTCCCGACAGGGGAAAAATTGGGTATTTATATCCGGTCGAACTTTTTAACATATTCTAAAATTTATCCGGAAAGCCACACAGACAAAATTTGATACTCCGATCGAAACACCGAATCCCCAAAACAATCCCAGATTATTCAACTCTTGAATAAATTTTAAAAATTCCCAGAAAACTCAGAAGAATTTATCAGGAATTACTGTGCAAAAATATAGGGCTGACGTCACCAGAGAGCCGCGGAACCGCCGCAGAATCTAGGCTTCTGCCGCGGTTCCGCTGCACTAATTACTGTTCACCGAAATATTTTTGCATCGTAATTCTTATTTTTCCCTGCTGAATTTTTTAGTAATTTTTAATTTGGAAAAATCCCAGTTTTTGAAAAAGGGACAGAGAGCTATTTTGGGTTTGGGTTTTCGGGTCGTTCGGACTTCAAACTCCGTCTAGACTTCGCCTAAGGCTCTAGCTAGGCTCTGATACCACTGTAGGGTTCCTAGGCACCCTAATGAGGTCTCACAAGGCATCAACCATGCCAATTTCAAATAATAAGGTGCCGAGAAACCCTAAACTACGGATCGTTTGCTAGATGTTTAGGCGAAAAAGGAACTAGTTAACACTTAACTATTAGAATCGGAAATACAACCTTTGTAGATCCGGTTCTCCACCTCCACGGCTCCGAGATGAGGTCCTCTCCGCTGTCCAAATTAAATCCGGGCTCTAGCGTCGGCTTCATCGGAGAATGGACGGGCTAGGTCATCGATGTCCATGCCGAAGATGATCTACGTCGAGGCATCGCTAAATCAAGCTCCGACTTCACCAAGTCAAGAAACTTGTGAAGAAAACACACTCTACTACTTGGCAAGAGGTAGAGGATGAAGAAATAGGAAGTGGGTAGACTTTAGATTTGGATTTCACACTCTTTTTCATCACTTGCCATTGATGGAGGCAAGCTTTCTTCACTTGAAGAAATGAAGAAGAAGATGGTAAAAATGTTATGATAAGTTATTTGAAAATATAAAATAAAAGAATACTTATCATAATCTTTAACCATGGTAATGTGTAGAGAATCAATCATGGTTAAAGGAATGGTTAGGGTCAAGCTAGAGACAAAATGGTCACTTAGTCAAAAAGATCAAGAAGCTTCAACTAGAATCCAAAATTAGCAACCATTTCATTTCATTTTCTTTTATTCATTTATCATAAATAAATGGATAATTAAATAAGATAAATGAATAACAAATAATAAACCCTAACCATTTCATTAACCAAGGATTAATACTTTACACTTAACCAAAAAGCATGTATCATCAAACATGATACAAGCAAGTGCACAAAATCATATCACATATATAATGCGCACATCCAAGTGAGAAAATCCATCTTAAGTAAACCGATACTAGTTAATGCAAAGTAATATATCAAATATATAATTATACATTAAATCATTAAATCAACACTTGATTTAACGATCCGGTCATATCGCATATAACCGACTAGTATCCAATGTATCGGCTTATCGAATCAACCCTTGATTCGATAACTAGGTCATATCGCATACAACCAATCGATACATTCATCGCGAGAATAGAATACGGTATCACATACACGTATTATTCTCGGTCCCGCACATATCTCATATGCGCTCCTATTTCGTTTCGCTTGAGCCAGGAAACCTCTGTGTAGGACTCTAAAGACTCGTCAATACGCCGGCAGCAGGCGATGATCATATCAAACACCCACAAGCCGCAAGCGGTCTACTAAACGTAACGGCCACCCGGGTATTGAGCGATCTGAAGATCGACGAGCAAGCCCGCTCACACTCCAGTGAATCCGACCAGTAACACTACCGTACAGTCCGGTCTGATCGTGTGATATGTCGCATATCTCGCCTAGGGGTGGTAAACGTCAGACCCCAATAGCTCGATAAGTCGTGTCGATATGAGGTCTATAACACTTCGAGAAACTACTGGTAACACTTACCAGTAAATCTCAGCAACCCTGGCCAGGGATTTCCTATTATAGCCAATCGAACACAGCACAACATCAACTCCCTATACCGGGAGAGACGAATCCCCTCCTATCGCTCATTGCCTCCATGTGACTCGGGACTGTACCCAAAAACCACCATTTTGCACGCCCTCTTGGACGTGGTAAGATGGAAATCAAAGCACAGTGGGAACCACACAAGACTCTATGACGATCTCGGGTCAACAGACTACTCTGTACCAGTGTCACCAGAGAACTGCCATCTGACGTGAGGTATAATACCATCTGGGAGTTCTCGGCGAGTTCGTCCAGTGTACCCAGTCTCTACTGAGCACCCATATATCATCTCTGATGTCAAACACCAATGGATATGGGATCATCTATCGCCCATCTGTATGGGTCGAGAAGGTATACGCTAGTCTACTCTGGTATATCGATGCCCCGTCTCGATACACCCACGACTAGGGAGTTTGAAGGATGTACTTATGGACTACCATGTCCCCACTAGTATGATCCGCATCATAGTCCAGGTAGTCAAGTACAGATCCTAAGGGCTTTACCAACATGTAACAGAGAGACAATCAGTATACACGTTAAGGTAAAGTTCAACCAGATAGCATACTATCATGTCGAGCAAGAAAGTCCTCCCTATATACGTCCCAGCATCCACTACAATATACATCCTATGTACAGTAATGGCCTCTAGGGCATACATATAACTAACAACGAGGAATACCACATTTCTCCCTACAATCTTACTGTAAATGCATGGTTCATCTGGGTTTTTGACAAAGTCGAATTCTTTGACAGTATCATCAAAGCAGATGTTCCAACTCCGCGATACCTGCTTGAGTCCATAGATGGACTTGAGCAATTTGCACACTTTACCGCTGCTCCCACTCTGATTGAATCCCTCTGGCTTATCCATATAGACGCACTCTTCCAAATTTCCATTTAGAAAAGCCGTCTTTACGTCCATCTGCCAGATTTCATAATCGTGGAAGGCAGCAATGGCAAGAAGGATCCGAATGGATTTAAGCATGGCAACCGGAGAAAAGGTCTCGTCATAGTCCAAACCAGGTCTTTGACGAAAACCCTTTGCAACGAGCTTAGCTTTATAGGTTTCAACCTGCCCATCTACACCAATCTTCTTTCTGAAGATCCATTTGCAGCCTACGGGTTTTACCCCTTCTGGAGCAAAGTCCAAAGTCCAAACTTTGTTGGTGTACATGGACTCCATCTCGGTCCGCATTGCATCCAGCCATTTTGCCAAGTCACCGCTCTGAATGGCTTGCTGGAAGCTAGTAGGCTCACCATAATCCATGGTGCAATCCTCTCTATCCCCGTCTATGAGAAAACCGTAGTATCTCTCGGGCGGATGAGACTGCCTACTACTTCTGCGGAGCGGCGTAGGAATGTCCGGTTCTCTTGAAACGTCTGGTTCATCCAAGCTTTCAGTAACAGCCCGTGGTTCTGGAATTTCTTCCAGTTCTATTGCGCTCCCACTTATCTGATTTTCCAAAAATTCAGTTTCCAAGAAGTGGGCATGCGGAGAAACAAAAACTTTTTGTTCTTCTGCGGAATAGAAAAGATACCCTCTGGAGTTTTTTGGGTATCCCACAAACTTACACAGTACTGAGCGTGCCTCGAGCTTGTCCGCATGCTGCTTTTTTACAAAAGATGGACATCCCCATACCTTAAGATACTTAAGACAGGGTTTCTTCCCACTGCACATCTGATATGGGGTGGTAGGCACAGTCTTGGTTGGAGCCTTGTTCAAGAGATATGTAGCTGCTTCTAGTGCATAACCCCAGAAAGATCGCGGTAACTCAGCCTTACTCATCATGGAACGAACCATATCCAATAGGGTCCGATTCCGCATTTCCGATACACCGTTGTGTTGTGGTGTGTATGGAGGAGTAAGTTGAGAGAGAATTCCATTCTCTTTTAAGTAGCCCAGAAACTCGGCACTCAAGTATTCTCTACCTCGATCCGATCTTAGAATTTTGATACTTTTGCCGGTTTGTTTTTCAACTTCATTCTTGTATTCTTGAAATTTCTTAAAGGCCTCGGATTTGTGCTTCATTAAGAAGACATGTCCATACCTAGAGAAATCATCTGTGAAAGTAATGATGTATGAATAACCACTTCGCGTATGTGTAGACATTGGACCACACATATCACTGTGTATGAGTCCCAAGAGCTTGCTCGCTCTTTCTCCGCGTCCAGTGAACGGAGTCTTTGTCATCTTTCCCATGAGACAAGATTCACAAGTGGTATAAGACTGATACTCGAACGGATTCAAGTACCCTTCTTTATGTAACTTAGTTAACCGTGTCTCATTAATGTGACCCAGTCTACAATGCCATAAGAAAGCCTGATTTATTTCCGGAGACTTTCTTTTAAGTGTGTTCTGGACACTGAAAATCTGAGCTTGATTTAACACGTATATTTCGTTCTGTAATGTACCTGACCCAATCAGAACTTGATTTAGGTGGATGTGTACTACATCGCTTACAAAAGTAAATTCATATCCTTCCTTAGAAAGTAAGGATACAGATATGATATTACAAGTCGCACCTGGTACATACAAACAGTTACGCAGAATCAATATCTGCCCAGTTGTCAGTCCTAGGTGATATTCCCCTACGGATACAGCATCCATGCTCATTCCGTTAGCAACCCTGAGAGTCATATCACCTTTCCTGATAACCCTACGGTTTCTCAGAGCCTGTAACGAATTACAGATGTGAGATCCTGATCCGGTATCCAATACCCAGGAAGTAGGGTTAACTGACAAACAGTTCTCTATTACAAACACACTCGAAGCCGAAGCCGCAACATGCTTCGAATTCTGGCTACTGGCTTTGCAAGCCCTGCAATCCTTCTGCCAATGTTCATTCCCGTTACAATAGGAACGTCCCTCTTTAACCATATCCAGTCCTGAAACTTTTGCCCTTGCTTTTCCTTTTTCTTCCCTGGTTTCTTTCAGGGTATAAGCAGAGGGCAGGGACTGTAGAATTAAGTCAGTACTTGAACCATTCTTCAATGTGGTCTCCAGGTCCGTGAGCTTAAAATAGTTGGTCTCTGTAAGGACGTTGTCCCTTACAGATGACCCGACAGCCAACCTCGCTTGAAGCAATTCGTTCGAGGTCTCATATCTTGCGATACGAGATTGCTCTCCATATAAATCATTGTTATGGAGGAAGATAGAAACTGAGTCCATCTTCTCGTGCTGCCCCTGGTTTGCACCATCAACTGAGGCTAACACGAGGCACTTGGCTTTCGCACAATCCTTTTCCGATGTCTTTTGGATGTAAACATTCGTGACAGGGGAAACTGGACCTGAGACAGCAGGGGTTTGATTAGTTAAGAGGTGTCCCAGCTTGTCATGGGTAATGGACATCTGGACAGACCTTTGCCAGTCATAACAGTCAGGTTCAGTCATTTTATTATCTAGATGTAACCTAGGTGCGGTCACTGGGTCTCTGCAATTAAGAGAGAGAGAAGAAAACACTCAACATGATGCTCTTGCAAGTTTAGAGTGGTTTTTAATTTGTCTAAACAGGATGGCTCCCACTGTCTCTCGAATCCCTCCTCAAAACCAAAAAGGAAGAATTAGTCAGGATCAATCTCACCGTACAATTCTTGCTTAACCGTTCAGCCAGGCTAGTGTCGGTACTTCGAGGGAGGTTTTCCAACGCTTTCGCGAAGTTCCTTAATTAAATAACCTCTTTTCCCTGTGGGCGTAGCCCCACTAACACCTTTCTAGACACCTACTTGGTTTATAGCATTGATCGTTAAGTGAGAAATTTCCCGAGGAGTAGCATATACTCACAGTAGGATCGGGATCCAAATATCATTGCGTGACAAAACTGAAGGAATCCTACCAGAATCATCACACTCCAAATGGTATGCAACGCTAGCAAGTTTCAGTTCTTTTGAAACTCCCGATGTGGATTTTTGCCCCATGCTCTTATGACCTTGACGAAGGTCAACAAATCATAAGTCACATGTCAAGTTCTACCCGTCATTATCCAGGTTAATTTGAACCCACCCGTATATACCCTTGACGAAGGTCAACAAGGTAATACGACTGTCCCAAACCAACGCATCTATCTATGCTACATATGAACACCCAACAGCTACCAATCACTATGCCTTGACGAAGGTCAACAAACATAGCTTGAATACTATTGAATATTCATACGAAACGACGGAGGGCTACGAATGGTTTAGGCGAAACCTTGAACATAGTGAACTTGATATAATCGATGGAACGAGATAGCTTTTAAAAGGAGTGGCTCAAGCTCCGCATTTAAAAGTTAGTTTTGAAAAGAACCGAGTGGTTTTCCGAAAGTGTTCCAACGATTTTAACTTGGTTTATTTTCTTGCATTAGTTCTTTTAATGCGTGATATTCTTGCATTAGTTCTTTTAATGCGTCCCATCATTTAATCCTACCATTGCAGAAAAAAACCAAAATATGACGTACGCTTATGCCATTCGCATTCGCCACGGGGCCCCGTCATTACCCGTTAGGTTACTTAACTAACGACAGAGCGGGGGCTGGGCTAGCGCGGCTGTAAAACATAAGCAACGCCTAAATAATATCATATATAGATATACTGCAATGATATCCATTTCAGATCACAGATGAATACATTGGATATACTAGGAATCCGCAATTCGTACGAGCCTGTAACGAAAAGCAGATTACACGGTCGCGATGAATAGCCAATACCCCATCCAAGACCCCTACGGGTGCGGCAAACTACCCGCCAAGTACCCGAAGCGAAGCAACCTCCCTCATCCCCGTGAGTAGGCCACTTGGCACTTCAGCATACCCGGTAGTTTGTGCACCCCCTCCATGGGTCTATCCTAGGAGCAAAAACAGTAAAAAGAAATTATACAATGACGGCTACAACCTCGACCCAGTTGTGCGGCCATACAAATAATTATTACATCAATTTACAAATTTACATGAATTGAAAGAAAAGAAAACTCTCGTCTCACAACCCCCGGCTATTCACCCGCGACAATCCAATGAATTCATATACACATTCCAATAACATTACAGATCACAGATTTGTATAACCCCCACTAATCGACATATAGCGATTAGCAGACGTTCAATACAAATATCACATCACAGAAAAAACCCTTCAGCTTAAGTCTTTTAGAAGTTCGATCAAAAATACGGATTTTCAGGATCCCAAAAATAAAATTTTCGTTCTGGAAAATCTGGGCAGAAAATATATATTCCAAAAATCCCAAAATACCCCTATGAGCAAACTGCAAAGAAGAAACCCCATGACCGAGTCAACTCGGCCGCGGTTCCGCGGCGGCAGCAAGCTCTCGCCGCGGAACCGCGGCGCTTTGATCGAGTTAGGGGGTTAAATTTTTGCAGTTTCTTCAGAAAACCCTGAGTCGATTTTTGGTGTATCTCAAAAAAATTTTCCAGCATTTTTAAAATCGACAGAAAGTTTAAAAAACGGGGTTCGTTTTGCTACTTTTTCTTTGATCGATCTTCTAGCTACTTTGCTAACATGTTAGATAGAGTTTAACTAGGCTCTGATACCACTGTAAGTCCATGCTATCTCTCCCGGTACTTACGGGCTTGCAGAATTTGGTGAAAAACGATTTTCTTAAAGGCGGTAACATGGACTCAAAACCCGGATCTTTGTTAAACTGCTAACTAACAACCTAACAAGAGTTTACCTACTCGGTTAAGAGGGCTATACCTTTCTTGAACTCCTTCGTCTTCAACTCGTCCCGGAGTTCGGATCGGCCTCACCTCGTTGTCTCCTTGCGTCGAAGATGGATCCACCCGAAAGCTTCTACCTTTGGCTTGTTCTTCGGACTTTGAAGAAACTAGATCACTTGGCTTGCTAGGCCTTGTGGGCTAGAATGAGTAGAGAAGAGTATGTTGGGATTTTGCTCCATGGTTCTTCCTTCTCAACACATGAGACAAGTGAACCATAGACTAAAGAGAGAGAGCAAGAGGAAGAGGGTGAGAGCAAGAGCATGAGAGCTCAAAACCAAGAGAGAGAAAGGTCAAGCAAGAATGAGCCTCTCTTTTGTCTTTCACCCTCTCATAATCCAAAAGCATCATTAGCCATAATGTCAACCAAGTATTATGTGATGGTTCATATCATGACAAAGGCAATATCATTTCCATGCACTCATTTTTCAAACTACAACAAGCAAGCAAAAGTCTTTGCATGAAAATGACAACCATTGTGATGATGATGGTCAACTAGTCCAACCTAGTCAACTGGTCAACAAAGTCAACAAGTCAACAAAGTCAACCCTCCAACAACCATGTCACTATAATACTTAATTAATATTATTGCTAAATATATATATATATATCATATTCTCATTAGGGTTGAGCAAAAAGTCAATAGTCAACAGTCAACGGTCAACAACCCTAATGAGAATCCTCTGCCTCTGTCTCTCCGTCAACTGTGCATACACACCCGCATCCGCGTTCCGAGGAACACGGATGCAAACTGGATAAAACCAATCCCAATACGTACACTAGGATCTGGCTTAAACTAAAGCCCGCTAGTGTAAACTGTCCGGACACTAACCGTGCACAAGTGCACGGATGTGACTGAACCCTGTCGCAAAACCATGCGACCTCTACTCTTTTGCCTAAAGGCGAATAGCTTTCTGTGTGGGACTCTAAAGACTCGACACTACGCTAGCAGTGGGCTTAACCACAGACCGCAAGCGGCACTAGCTGTGCGTAACGGTCCCCAGGTAGATGCCGACAAGAAGACTGACGAGGCGAAACCCATCTGAACTCCTACTGAGCCTGAATGTGACATTCTCCGTACAGTCCGGTCTGTTCGTCTGATACATCGCATGGCGGGCCTAGGGGGCGGTAAATCTCAGTCCCCCAATAGCGGTACAAGTCGTATCGGAGTGAAGCCCAAAACACCCTGAGATAACACTGGAAGCCTACCAGTATATCTCATTTGCCCTGGTCAGGGACTACTCGTGTAATGGCTCTCCTAGACACAGCGCGATGTCAACCCCCAATACCGGGAGAGACGAATCCTGTCTAACCGTCACTGCCTCCAAGTGCTTCGGGATTGCACCCAATTACCACCTGTTTGCACGACTCCTTTGAGCCGTGGTAGGGTAGTAATCAAAGTACAGTGGGAACACACTCGAGGAGAAGTGACAGTGTCAAGTCAGCGGACTAAGCTGTACTCATGTCACCTGGGAACTGATAACTGACGATAGGCATAATACCAACTAGTCAGTTCCCGACGAGTCCTGTCTAGTGTACCCGTAACCCAACGAGCACCCGCATACTATCTCAAGTACGACGTACCGACGGCTGTGGGGCAGACCGTCTCCTACACTGGGATGAGAAGCGCATGCGCTAGTCTACTCCGGAGTATCGATGCCCTGTCTCGATAGTCCTGCGACCAGGGACTTGCATAAGGATGTGCTTATAGATTACCCAGCCCCACTAGTGTGACCGCTATCACAACGCTGGTAATCAAGCAAGGATCCTAAGGGCTCCACTAATGTGTATAGGCGATATACTAAAATAAACACATGTACATATTGAAGTAGAAACAAACCAAGTAGCATACTACTATTTTGAGCAAGATTGTATATACAAGGTGAATATCCCAAGCTTCCATTAAGTAATATACAAACTAGTATGATACAGTAATGGCCTCTAGGGCATATACACTAACATAGATGTCCTATCGCTCGGTGATAGGAGCAATAATCCGATTGAGAGATCTCGTCTGCTTGTTTGGGGGTGTTTGGACTCCGGGAGCGTAATCATTTGATATTTCATGACAAGATCGAATATCTTCCTTGTCTTGTCTTGGGGAAAAGAATATGCTCGACCCATCTTCTTTATAAGAGACGGATCCCGCCTGATCAATTCTCGATCTCGAGGCTTCTTGGAACCGCTTTGCTGCTGTCGAACATTTTTTCCCTTCTTCACTTTATTTTTGCCTCCGCGTCGAGTCTTTTGTATGACGGGCTGGCGACGAAGGGCATCGTCATTTTTCGTAGCGTGCTGTAGGAGGCACTGCATTCTGGCTTTTTTGTAAATGGCCATTTCGCGGCTATGGTCATCCTGAACCTTTTGATCTGCTTCCCTTATTAGCTTGTCTATCTGTTCTTCGAACGACGGATTTGGCACTTTCATGGAGGGACCTCATTTTGGTTCAGGGTTAGCGTCTTCTAATAGAGCATCTCCTTCTTCATCGAAATCATGTATAACGCAGCAGCCATGGAATCGCTCCTATTTCTTGGATTGAACATATCCAAGCCCGATCGTTTCCATTCTCCCGTTGGGCAATTTTTGCTGAGTTCCGTGGACGTTCCAGATCCTGTTGTAGAACTGAGCTTGTCGAGAAGTCTGTTTGAAGGGTACGCTTTGGCGCCTCAACAACCTTTTCAATCCTTCCGTGTAGTATCTGGACAGACGGATGGGCTGGAGCCTGTCAAGCGTAGAATTGGCACCATGCCAGATTTCTTTCTCCATTTTATTCTCCGCGGCGATAAAAGAGGACCGCCTTTTCATCTTTTCGCCTGGGAGGGACGTAGAACATCTGCAGTTCTTGCACACTATAGGTATCAAGTGCGTCAAGCTCTTTATAATTCTATCGCGGAACCATAGTGATTTGCAAGCTGTTGGATATAGTGCCCTCAAAGTCAATTATTGGATCGCAGGAGCGTGATTGCAATGATTGAGGGAGGACTTATGCCGGTAGGACAGTCTTACTCAAGATGATAGTATGCTATCTGGTTTATCTTTATCATCATGTATATATTTTAGATGACATTACAGGTCACTATTACACGTTGATAGAGCCCTTAGGATTCTTGCTTGACTACCAGCAGTATGATGGCGATCATATACGTGAGAGTTGGGTAGTCCATAAGCACATCTTTAAAAGGTCCCTAGTCGAGGGAGTTTCGAGACAGGGCATTATACTCCAGAGTAGACTAGTGTATACGATCGAGACCACGACGAGGGGCGGTGGCTGGTTTCACAAGCCATTGGTGTCAGTTGGTTCACCTAAGACGTATACAGGTGCTCATTGGGTTATGAGTACACCGGACAGGACTTGCCGGGAACATGCTAGTTGGTAATATACCTAGCGTCGGATAGCAGTTCCCTGGTGACATGTGTACAGGTTAGTCTATCGACTTGAGATCGTCATTTGTCTCGTGTGAATTCCCACCGTTCTTTGATTACTACCCTACCACGGCTCAAAGGAGTCATGCAAACAGGTTTTAATTGGGTACAGTCCCGAGCCACATGGAGGCAGTGAGCGGATCGGCAGGGGTTTCGTCTCTCCCGGTATTGGGGGTAAGATCGCGCTGTGTCTAGGAGAGCCATTACACGAAGTCCTTGGCCAAGGCAAGTGAGATTTACTGGTAGGTATTCCAGTAGTATCTCAGAGTGTTTTGGGCTACACTCCGACACGACTTGTACCGCTTTTGGGGGTCTGACGTTTACCAGCCCCCTAGGCCCGACATGCGATACTCATAGACGAACGGACCGGACTGTACGGATATTGTCACCGACAGGCTCAGTAGGGTTTCAGGATGGGTTCGCTCATCAGTCTCCCTTTTGGTCAATACATGGGTAGCCGTTATACAGCTAGTACTACTGACGTGTTTGTGGTTAAACCCACTGCCAGCGTATTGACGAGTCTTTAGAGTCTCCCACGGATAGTTTTCCCAAGGTTCGGGCGAAACGTTGTAGAGGCCGTATGGTTTTATGGCAGGGTTCGATCATATACGTGCACTTGTGCACGGATCATGATCGGACGGATCATACTAGTGGGCTTTGGTTTAAGCCGGATCCTAGTATTAGATTTGTTGGATTATTTTAGTCTCATCGCATTTGCATTCAGTCGGAATGCGGATGCAGGTATCTATATACAGGTGAGTGGTATCCTTGTGATTCGTCACGAGTTTACTTTAGATGTTGCCATATCTTTTTGTTGGACTAAACATTTGGATTAATGTTTGGATGGTGGAAATTGTGAGTGGAAGTGATGATTTAGTGCATTAAATGTGCCATGTGCTTCATTGGTGAGTCATGGTATTATTTTTTGTGCTAATGTCACATTTGTGATTGATTATTGTGTTGAAATGAGGGTGGAGAGAGAGAGGACAACCACTTAGCCTTGGGCTAGCTCTTGGGATTGAGTGGGGCGCTCTCATTTTTCATCTCAACAAAATTGAAAAGAAAAGCCTCTTCTTCTTCTTCTTCCTCTAGCTCACAAGTTCCACCATGGCTTCATCTTCAACCTCCATCCATATACTTTCATGTGTTGAGAATCAATGGATGCTTGAGACAAAATTATCACACACATTCTCTACTTCGCTTTGGACATGTCGGCTAGCAAACTTCATGTCTGAGTTGCTTCGGTTTGAAGCGGGAGCCCGTAAAAAGACTTCTTGATGTGGTGCCCTTTTCGATGAGGAGACCGGAGATCGAGCGAGATCGGAGATGCCACGAGAAGCTAGAGATGCTGGCTAAAGACCGAAGGACACGGATCGATCGGTATAGCCATTCTAACTTCTTGTAGATAGCTAGTTTAGTGTTAATGGTACGATCCGGGTAAAGGTTATGGTAGCGCCGAGTTTTGAAAAGTTTTTGTTCCGCATTTGGCCTCGGCATTGACGGCCGGGGCGCTGCCGCAACCCAACACAAGCTTTGATCTTCTCCAGTGAGGGTCTGTATCGATGGCCGAACAGAAAATACTGCATTAACCTTATCTTTAAAGTCGCTGCCGAAGACCAGAATATGGGTGGACAGTCTCAGCTTGTTGTATCGGGGAAGTCCCAAATAGACTATCTCTTCTTCCTTCTCGGTATCGCTCCCGAAGACTGGAATGGTGGTGATAGCTTTTTGCTTATTCTCCGGCTTATGGCACCTTTCCGTGTCTTCAAAGTCTGGCAGAAAGTACTTTGCGTCCTCGTATTTGCGGACTTCATTCACGGAGAATGGGTTCAGCTCCCCCGTCACAGTGTATTCAAGCCCATCTTTTAAGTACTTCATACATTGATGCTGTGTAGAAGGGATGATATTGTACTCGTATAACCAAGGCCTGTCGAGCAAAGCGTTGTGGCAAGTCTTGGCGTCAATGACGTGAAACTTAATGTCAGTGACGAGCAGCCCAAAGCGTAACGTCAGTATCACAGACCCGAGCGTCCGTGATGACTGGGAGTCAAACCCGGAGATAGTGATTTTATCCCGAGCGAGGTGTTGAACGCTCATGCAGATTTCTTTTTGCACCCTCACATTTAGGAGTTGACAGAGGACCCATTGTCAACTAGGATCTTCCCTATCTTAATGTTATGGCAATACCCGGAGATATATAGGGGACGGTTGTGTTCGCATGTTTCGAGGAGGAGATCTTTGTCGACGAAAGTGATGTCAGCAGTGTGCACTTCTTCCAGCTCGTCCTTCATCTTTTCTTCGGCGAGGAAAGTTTGAAACTGGTCAGGCTCTTGTAATGCCTTGATCAGAGAATCTCTCACCTCTTTGGATAGTAGGAGAGCATCAAGAATGCTTAGCTGCGAGGGTATCTTCCTCAGGTGTACCAGAACGTTGTAATCCATCTTGTTTTTCTTGGGCGGGTCCTTGGCTGCCAGCTCTTCGACGACTCGGTCATCGAGGGTGTTATCCTTAGGGACCTTTTCTTTCCCATTATCCTTTTTGTTCGATCCCTTGTTTGCGGGTCCGAGATTCTTTTCAGGTAGTGTGCGATTGCGCAGCTGAATATTCTCGCAGGTCTTCATCTCCTCTGTTTCAGAGATGGATTCCTTGAAGATAGGGCCGAGGGCTATTTTTTCATTAGAATCACTCCCGAAGGTAAGAACTTGCGATCCTCCGGAATTAACCATGTGACATTCACCGGCAGTTCTTTTATGCTCATCTGTCGTGCTTCTTTGTTCCCGACGAGTTTTGCGCTTCATCCGCTTGAAATGCTACCGGTGAGCAACGTATCCCTGCCACCAACTTTTAAAGACATTGCATTCTTCAGTAGGATGTGTGGTCCTCCGATGGTACAAGCAATATTTTGGATGTGCATCCTCTTCGTTAAGGTGTATCCTACCAGGAGTGTTTCCTTCGGAGGGTGGCAGCTTCATTCCCATCGATATGTCTTTAGCGAACCTTTTCCTTATCTTGAACCTGCTTTTGCTGGTGGCCGAAGTGCTTCTATCCGGTTGGAGTGCCTTAAACTTTTTATTCAGTCGCTGGCGTTTGGCTTTTTCGAATATAGCCAGTTCACGCTCTCGATTGGCTTTGCTTTTCTGACGCGCCTCATCCAGGAATGTCAATCATCTAGTCTGACGGTCCTAAGAGTTCTGGTTCAGGATCTGCCCCCTTTTTTCTCTACATCAGGAGCTTCTTCACCATCTACCGACGAGTGAGAGATCATGCGGCAGCTTGCCACATAACCTTCAGGTTCATCTGAAGAATCGTCTTCTTCATCAGCATCATCGTCTTCATTCTCAAGAACATGCTTAAAGAATTCGTCCAACATGATTGGGGTCCGTGCCTTCTGGTTATATTCTTCCAGTGCATCGATGTATTTCTGCAGACCTGTATGGTTGTCTTCGGGTTGGACGGGCTTTTTGGTCTTCTTATTCTTCTTCGAAGATTTTGATGGCTGGGCCTGAGCGTTTTGATTATCGCTACCAGCTCTTGGCGTTGGGCGCGGCTTCAGCATTCCTTCAATGACCTCGGGTTCTAGCGGACTTTTCCACCTGATTGCCGGGCATGTGTGAAGATCCTTAAGCATTCTTTTCGTCTTGGTTGAAAGAGCGATCTCCCATGGAGCTTCTTCTATAAATGACCATGATGCCCCCGGTGTGTCTACCCTTTTAGGAGCGTGCGGCTGGGGTGGGCTTACTTTCTAATTCTCGGACATTGTGAATTTGCCTTGTTGGTATTGGTCCTCAATCCAGCCCTTGAAAACGAAGAAATCTTCGATTGGATGGCTTACTGCTCGGTGGTAGGGGCAGTAATTAGGATTGTTAGTATCGCCTGGCTGCAGCGGACGTCTTGGTTCTGGCAGATTGATGAGTCTATTGCGCATTGCCAGCTCAAACAATCTCCTTGTTTTATCCCGGGGAAACGAGTAAGGACATCCCAGTCTCTCCTTGAGGGATTGGCGTGAACGCACGTTGCTTTGGCGAACAACATGTTTTAAGTCGCTCGGCTGTTGTTGAGCATTGGCGACAAAGGTGGCTTTCCTTTTTTCCCTTTTCATTCCACGATTCTGTTTTTGAAAAGGAAGGCTTATGACCCATCTGGTCCATTTGGGCCAGCTTATTAATCAAGGTCTGAAAGTTAGTCGGCTTGAAAAACAGCATGAACTGGGATATTGTCGCCTGTGGATCAAGAGTACCCATGAACATGCCTGCCGCAGGAGCTTCTTCGATGTGTTGTTCGCACTTCGACCATAAATTCCACCACCGTATCGCGTACTGAACCCACGTTTCGCCCGGCTTCACCCTGGCGTTAATTAATGCTGTGATGGGGGTGCGCTCACTAGCGCTTGCAAACCTTTGTGTGAATAGTAACTCCATTTCTGCAAATGTCTTAACGGAGTCGTTCGGGAGCTCGGAGTACCATTTAAACGCTGTATCCGACAAGCTGCCAACAAGCTGGCGAAGCAGCAGTTTGTCGTCACCTCCGATGTTGCCGCATAGAGCCCTAAATTGAGCAACGTGCTAGTGTGGATTCCTCGTCCCCTTATATACATAGAATTTAGAGATCGTATATCCCGGCGGGTACTTTATTTGGTCGTACCAACCCGGATAGGGTCGTCCAGTCCTAACAATTTTCCCGGTCGCTTCGCTCTTGATGAGCTCGTATCTGCTGAGCGATATAATCATCCAGGACGGCTTTGGAGATGGTCTCCTCCTTGGCTGCTGAACAAGCAGGGAGGGGGTTTAACGTCTCCCCTCGGTCGTCTTCGAGGATAACCTGAGGGTCTTCAGCTGGAGCATCCGGCTGTAACATCATCCCGACCATGTCTTGGAATAAAAGTGCCATTCGTTTTATGTTGGCAGCTTGTTCTGCTGCCTCTTTGTCCTTCTTCTCGAGGATTCTGCGGAGGAACTCAGCATCAGTTTCTTGTTCATGACGCTGTTCTGACGACGTTTCCGGGCTTTCTTTTGGCCCAGTGAGTACGGCCATCTGTGTTAACATTTCTTGGAGCTTCTGTTGTTGCTCCTGAGCTTTTGTTACGGATTTGGTGAGTGGTCAATGACCCGTAAAGATACGGTTATCCTCTTTCCCGGATGCCATATAAACAGTGTGCACCACCATACCCCCAGACTTGGGGCGTTTAGATTTAGTGCCCTTGAGATTCGTCGCGGACATGGAGACTTTCTCCGGCCTTCTTCTTTTGTGGGCGGTCGAAGTTGAGGGAACCGTTGCAGTGGGCACCCAAATAGACAACACCTTCTGTGGTACAACAGGGTGGTCCTTTTCTTACCGAACTTTCATCTTTTTCGGTCGGCGGGAGTATTCTTGGTTGATCACCGAGTCTTTGACCTGTCGCCAAACTTTATGAATTTTAGAGGACAGCCGCTGAGGGGGCTGCTCCGGCTTCGCCTTTGTGATCTTTTCAGCAGGAGGATGAGACTTTTTCAACACGGCAGTTGGAGCATTCCTGCGTACCCTGTTAAGTAGTTCAAAGCTGCTCTTAATTGGAACAGCAGCATCGACTTCCACCGTTGGAGCTGGTGGAGTCAGTCCAGAAGGGTAACTACCCCCAGCCTTCCTTACTCGGCGTCAGTGACGACGGCGAGCATGTCGAGCGGCCGAGACCACTTTTGCTGTTGAGTGAGCTTCTTCATGCCCCTCGCTCTAATGAGGGGCTGTTGTTATAGTTAGCCTTTCAAAGACCGACGTCCACTGAGAAGGGATGGCCAATCTGTCGAAGGCAGACTTTCGCGCAAGGGAAGCGGTTTTAATAGCTTCGCCTGGAGTAGGAGCTAAAATGGCCAGTCTTGCAAAGACAGACCCCTTAGAAGGAGAAGCCGCTTTAATGACTTCAAGAGCAGGAATGGCTATCCACTTCGGGATGGACGCCTCAGGTATCGCGGGCTTCTTCATGGGCCCACCTGAGCTTTGGCCCAGTTTGTTGAAAACTGAGGCACTGGACTTGGGCGACCCGTTGAGAGGGGCCGCGGTAGTTGTAAGCCGATCAAAGACCGACATCTTCGGAGCTTCTTGCGACGGCAATGGGGCGTTGAAGCTCATTGGTGGGAGCATGGTCCCAAAGAATAGCCCTGTGATGGCTTGCGTCACCTGTTCCATTGGTATCTTGAAAACGGAGGCCGCCTGAGGCCCGTAAGTCACTCCTCCAGCGAGGACAGAGTGAGAGTTGTTGCAGCTGTTGTAGTTTGTGCAGTTGGAAGCCATTGATCTGCACGGGAGCAAGACACCAAATCTTTAGTACCTCGAATCCAGGAGCAACCATATCAAACCGTGATTCGTTCGCGAACACGACATACGAAGTGTGCAATGGAAAGAGGAAAAGGTCCCACCGGGCGTGCCAGAATCTGTTTATCGCCGAAAGACGCGACTGGGATGTCGGGACGTCTGGCCTGAATTTTGGGGGCAGATGCTATTTGGTTTTATCCGTCCACCTCTCCGAAGATACCAAGTTGATTTATGGCACCATGTATTGGAGGTTTGGACGGATGCGGCCGTTGTAGCAGACTTCGTCAGATTCCCCTCATTTGAGGGGTTTTTGATTGTGGGGACGCTCTTCCCTGCAGGTGCAAGCCCCAGCAGTTAATTATGCTACCGCATCGCGGTAACCACTTTCTCCTTCTCTAGATGGTCACTTCGTGTCGTGTTTGTTTGTTTTGTTTTTGGTTGCCTGTGGATTGTATACGGAGACTAATTTATGTTGTCGCCCGTAGGGTGTGGATTAGTCCAAATTCGTATTTTCTTAGATTTGGGTTTTGGGTTGGGTTTAAGGATCGTTAATCTCATTTGAGACTAAGATCAACTTAAACATTTGTTAAGGATACGTTAGTCTAATTTTTAGACTAAGATCAACTTAACGTTTGTTAAGGACACGTTAGTCTAATTTTAGACTAAGATAAACTTAACAGGATCATTTAGATCCAACAAAAGAGCATTTGGGCTCTATTATTTTAGTTTAGGAACATTGCGGTCCAGTTTAAAGACGTCATAGTCTATAAGGTTTAAAGATATCATAATCTATGAGTTTAAGGACCCCACAGTCCGTGGAATGTCTGGTTGTCGGGACCCGTCACCTCTCTGAAGACGTTGAAGGATTATAACGACAAATATCAGAGGAGTGAAGAGATATACCCTTGAACTAATATTGGTTGGGAGATCTGTAGTCCAATTTGGGACTAAGATCAAAGATTTATGAGCATATGGGCTCAATTAATCTGAATTGGGGATCTATGGCCAGCTTGGGCTCGGCCCATTCATTTAATATGTTAGATATTTAATTAGGCTCAGTCCTTTTTCATTTATCAATGCTGAGCATTTGTCCTGACAACTTTTTGTCTGTTATTGAATGCCGAGCACTCATTATAGCTCTGGGGTTTTATTGTTTAAAGAACAATTTGTGTTCTCTTAGCGCCCACGTGAGGATTACGTGGTGCGCTTGGCGCCGAGCGCCAGTCAATGAGCGCAGACTGCTTATTTTAAGTAGCGCCCACGCGAGGAGCACATGGCACGCTTGGCGCTATGCGCCAAACAATGAGCGCGGAGCGCTTTTGTTAAGTAGCGTACACGTGAGGAGCATGTGGCGCGCTTGGCGCTGTGCGCCAGACTATGAGTGCGGAGCGCTTCTTGTGAAATAGCACACACGTGAGGAGCATGTGGCGCGCTTGGCGTTATGCGCTAGACAATGAGCGCATAGCGCTTTTGTTAAGTAGAGCACACGTGAGGAGCACGTGGCGCGCTTGGCGCTGTGCGCCAGACTATGAGCGCGGAGCGCTTTTTGTGAAATAGCGCACATGTGAGGAGCACATGGCGCGCTTGGCGCTATGCCAGACAATGAGTGCAGGGCGTTTCTTGTGAAATAGCGGACACGTGAGGAGCACGTGGCGCGCTTGGCGCTGTGCGCCAGACAATGAGCGCAGAGCGCTTCTTGTGAAGTAGCGCACACGTGAGGAGCACATGGTGCGCTTGGCACTGTGTGCCAGATAATGAGCACTGAGCGCTTCTTGTGAAATTTGGAGCGCTAAGGCTCTGCAACGCTGTGCGTTAGTTTTGGAGCGCTGAAGCGCTTCTTTTAATTGGAGTGCTAAGGCTCTTTTTAGGCAACTCTACTCTCTGAGAATTAAATTCTCTCTTATAAGAGACTTTGTCTCATGGATCTAAGAACAAAATTCTTATTTTATAGGAGATGTTTCAATCTCTTATGTTTTTGGTGAAAGGCTTTACCTTTATGGATCTGTGATCTTAAGAGAATTGAATTATTCTCCCCCCTTTTTATAATGAGATGTTATAATCTCTTTTGTGAAAGACAATTTGTCATAAAGATCTATGATCTGGCCAAAGAATTAGGTTCTTTTCTAATGAGATGCTTTGATCTCTTTATTTTACCTTGAAGAAATTCTTCTTCTGCTGAAAGCTTGCTCTTCTCTCTAAACTTTCTCAAAGTTTGTGGGGGGGGGGGGTGGAGGGGGTCCTTTCTATGAGACTTGAAGTCTTGGGGCCTTTATATAGGATAGGCTGATTTGTTGAATCGGTTGATGAGATCTTTTCTCTAATTGATTTGGGGATTTTCCCACCGTTGGATCTTTGATCCTAGGGCTTCTGTTTTACAGTAGGCAATCTTCTTGTTTTTAACAAGATTGGGAAATCTTTTTCCATACAGAATTTATTCTGTATTTTGGTGATTTTTAATCACCCATGGATCATTGATCCAACGGTGCTCTAATTTTCAGAACATAATCTTTCCTGTTTGGAAAGATTCTGAGAAATGTTTCCTTAACAGAATTTTATTCTGATCAATTGATAATTTTTAATCATGTTCGTTGGATTTTTGATCCAAGGGTTGAGAACATTTTGTTCTATCGCTAGCACTCTCATGCTTTGCACGTGGTGCGCTGCTTAGAGTGCAGCGCTCTTAGCGCTAGCGCTCACGTGTTTTGCATGTGGTGTGCTGCTTAAAGTGCAGCGCTCTTAGCGCTAGCGCTCATGTGCTTTGCACGCGAGCGCTGCCTCAGAGTATTTGACTCTCAGTGCTGACGCTGCTATGAAGCGCTGCTTCATTTCAAATTTCAAAATTTGAACAGAGCTTTGCTCTGATTGGAGAAACACCAATTTCCATCTAATTTTGATTAATTTTAAATAAATAAAACCCTTCATAATATCAAGCATGGTGTGAGTCTCATACACCCAGTTGCATGTGGCATCTAGCATGACACAAAATAATGTACATTAATATATATCACATATATACTAAGTGCACACAAGTGAGAAAAAGATATGCTTAAGTGAGCTAATATTAGTTAATGTAAAATAATATATCAAATATTTAATTATACATTAAATTATTAAATCAATATTTGATTTAATAATCCGGCTATATCACATATAACCGACTAATATCATGTGTATCAACTTATCGAATCAACACTTGATTCGATAACCTGGCTATATCACATATAACCGACCGATAACAAAATCGCAAGAATAGAATACAGTATCACATACTCGTATTAATCTCGGTCCCGCACATATCACATATATGCTCCTACTTCATTTCGCTTGAGCCAGAAAACCTCTGTGTAGGACTCTAAAGACTCATCAATATGCCGGCAGTAGGTGGTGATCATATCAGTCACCCACAAGCCGCAAACGGTCTGCTAAACGTAACGGCCACCTGGGTATTAAGCGATTAGAAGATCAACAACCAAGCCTGCTCATACTCCTGCAAATCCGATCAGTAACACTACCGTACAGTCCAGTCTCTTCATCAGATATGTCGCATATCACGGCCTAGAGGTGGTATAACGTCAGACCCCAATAGCCTGATAAATCATGTCTATGTGAGGTCCATAACGGTTTGAGAAACCACTGATAACACTTACCAATAAATCTCAGCAACCCTAGCCAGGGATTTCCTGTTATGGCCAATCGAGTATAGCTCAACATCAACCCCAATACTGGGAGAGACGAATCCCTTCCTATCGCTCATTACCTCCATGTGACTCGAGACTGTACCCAAAAACCACTGTTTTGCACGATCTCTTGAACGTAGTAAGGTGGAAATCAAAGCACAGTGGGAATCACATAAGACTCTATGACGATCTCGGGTCGACAGACTAACCTGTACCAGTGTCACCAGAGAACTGCTATCCGACGATAGGTATAATACCATCTAGAAGTTCTCGGCGGGTCCGTTCAGTGTACCCAGTTTCCACTGAGCACCCGTATACCATCTTTGATGTCAAACACCAATGGATGTGGGATCATCCATCGCCCATCATATGGGTCAAGAATCGTATACGCTAGTCTACTCTGGAGTATCGATGCCCTGTCTCGATACGCCCTCGACTAGGAACAATTAAAGGATGTACTTGTAGACTACCATGTCCCCACTAGTATGATCTCTATCATAGTCCTAGTAGTCAAGTACTCATCCTAAGGGCTTTATCAATATGTAATAGAGAGACAATAAGTGTACATGTTAAGATAAAGAGCAACCAGATAATATACTATCATGTCGAGCAAGAAAGTCCTCCCTATATATGTCCAAGCATCCACTATAATATACATCATATGTATAATAATGGTCTCTAGGGCATACATATAACTAACAATCTCCCACTTGCACTAAGGCCATTTGTTGTAGTATCTCATACCCAACACCTCATAAAAGTCTTTCTAGGGAAAAACCTCTGTGAGTGGATCCGCCGTGTTATCCTTCGTGTCAACTCTCCTTACCTTGATCCCTTGAAGATCAATCATCTCCCTGATCAGGTGATATTGTCCTCAGAATATGTCTGGATCGCTGATGGGACCGCTGTTCCTAGGCGAAATCCACAACTCTATTGTTGTCACAATAACAGTTATTGGACGCTCAATGGTAGGAACCATGTTCATCTCATGAACAAGAAATGTCCACACAACCACTTTGGTAGCATCGTTGGTAGCGATATATTTATCCTTTATCGTCTAGCTTGTGATGGTATATATCTTGGAACTATTCCAACATACCGTTCCTCCACTGAGGGTAAAGACAAAGCCCATGATTGACTTTCGGTCGACCTTATCACTCTGGGAGCTGGAATTGGTAAAGGACTCCCACTAGAGTTCACCGTTACCAAATACCAAGAACATTTCTTTAGTGCTTCTCAAGTACTTAAGAATGTCCTACACAGCTATCCAGTGATTTTCCCAAGATCCGATTGATTCCTAATCATTACACCTAGTGAGTCAGCTACATCTAGTCTGGTACATAACATCGCATACATGATAGAGCCTACTGCCGAAGCATTGGGTATTTCTTGCACGCGAGCTCTCTCCAAATCAGTTTCGGGAGACATATTTTTGGAGAGAGTGATTCATGAGTAAGTGGGCGAACCACCATGCTTAAAATCATCCATACTAAACCCCTTTAGAATGGTGTTAATGTACCTGGATTTAGGATACTCCCAACATCCACATAGATCTATCACTATAGATCATCATCCACAAGATGTAGTAGGTATCATCCAGAACTTCCATGGAGAATCCTCGTAATAAGAGGAGCTTGACCGAGTGTAGCATAGGAAACCATTTCCTATCAAGAGTATATCATCTACGTACAATCCGTGGAAGAAAACCTTCTTGTATATATAAGGTTCATCTACCTTTTTGATGAAGTCAAACTCTTTGACCGACACATCAAAACAGATGTTCCAACTCCGCGATGCGTGCTTTAATCCTGATAGACTGAGGCATAGCCACCGGAGAAAAGGTTTCATCATAAACCACACCTGGTTATTGACGATAGCCTTTTACTACAAGTCTAGCTTTGAAAGTCTCAACTTTTCCATTTACACCAAGAATCTTCTCAAGATTCATTTGCTCCCAATGGGTTTTACCCCTTTGGGTGCAACATTCAAAGTCATTCTTTGTTGGTGTACATGGATTCCATCTCTGATTGCATAGCATCCAGCCATTTCACAGAGTCCCTACTCGTGATGGCCTGCCTGAACCTGGTTGGGTCATCATCTACCATGATGCAATCCTCGCTCCCACCATCACCGAGGAAACCGTAGTATCTTTCAGATGGATGAGGAACCTTACCAGATTCCAAGAGAGGCCGAGGTTCGTTGGAGACTATTAAATCCTTTTGTTTCACCAAATCATCAACTGTTAGTTTGTGTAGCTAGAACTCCTTCCAGTTCTACCCCATGACCACAAATTTTTTCACAAGAAATTCCTTTTCTAAAAAGATGGCATGCTGAGAAACAAAACATCTTTTGCTCCTCGGTGTGGTGGAAGATATGCCTCGCTGATGTTCAGGATATCCAACAAACTTATACAGAACTGACTTTGCCTCAAGCTTGTCCGGATTTTGTTTTTCAACATAGGCCAGACAACCCCATATCTTAACTCGTTTAAGACGTGGTCTCTTCCCATTCCATATCTCATATGGAGTGGTAGGCACTGATTTGGTTAGAACCCCATTCAATAGGTATGCGGCTTCTCAAGTGCATAACTCCAAAAGGAAACATGCAACTGAACAGTACTCATCATAGAGCGCACCATATCTCGTAGGGCGCGATCCCTCCACCCCGATACACCGTTGTGCTGTGGTGTATACGAAGGAGTAAGCTGAAAGAGAATTTTTTCCCCCAATCAGAGAGCAAAGCTCTATTTGAAATTTAAAATGAGACAACGTCTCATAAGAGCGCCAGCGCTAAATGCGCCAGCGCTAAGAGTCAAAGACTCTGATGTAGCGCTCATGTGCAAAACATTAGAGCGCTCGCGCTAAATGCGCCAGCGCCAAGAGTCAGAGACTCTGATGCAGTGCTCACGTACAAAGTATGAGAGCGCTAGCGCTAAGTGCGCTAACGCCAAGAGTCAAAGACTCTGATGCAGTGCTCACGTGCAAGGCACGAGAGCGCCAAGCGCTAGAACTAAATTTTCTCCACCGTTGGATCAAAGATCCAACGAAAATGATTAAAAATCATCAAAGTACCAGAATAAAATTCTGTTGAGGAAATATTCCTTAAATCTTTCCAAACAAGAAAGATTGTGCTCTGTAAACCAGAGCACAGTTGGATCAAAGATCCAATGGTGATTAAAAATCACCAAGATACAGAATAAGTTCTGTATGGGAAAATATTTTCCCAATCTTGTTAAAAACAAGAAGATTGCCTTCTGTAAAACAGAAGCCCTTGGATCAAAGATCCAACGATGGGAAACATCCCCAAATCAATCAGAGGAAAGATTTTCTTAACTGATTCAACAAATCAGCCTCCACTATATAAAGGACCCAAGAATTCAAGTCTTGTACAGAGGAATCCCCCCCATAAACTTCAAAAAGAAAAAGAGAAGAACAAGCTCTGGAAAGAAGAATTTCTTCAAGGTAAATAAAACAAAGAGATCAAAGTATCTTATAAAAAAAGAAGAATTTAGTTCTTTTTCTAGATCATAGATCTACAAAGACAGAAATATTTCATAAGAGTAGGAGAGATTGGAGCATCTCATCATAAAAAAAAGGAGGGAGAAGAACTTAGTTCTTTTTAGATCACAGATCTATAAAACAAAGACAAAGTCTTTCATAAAAAAAAGAAGAGATTATATCATCTTCTATTAAAATAAGAACTTAGTTCTTAGATCCACGAGACAAAGTCTCTTATAAACGAGAACTTAATTCTCAGAGCACAGAATTAATCAAGAGCGCTTTGCACTCATTGGCTAGCGCTCAGCGCCAAGCGCGCCACGTGTTCCTCACGTGGGTGCCACTTAATAAAGAGCGCTCTGCACTCATTGGCTGGCGCTCAGCGCCAAGCGCGCCACGTGCTCCTCACGTGTACGCTATTTCATAAGCGCCTTAGCGCTCCAGGTCTGGCGCTCAGCGCCAAGCGCGCCGCGTGCTCCTCACGTATGCGCTATTTCATAAAAAACGCCTTAGCGCCTCAGGTCTGGCGCTCAACGCCAGCGCGCCACGTGCTCCTCACGTGTGCCCTATTTTATAAGAAGTGCCTCAGCACTCCAATTCTGGCACTCAACGCCAAGTGCTTTGTACATAAAGGCTCTGCACCTAAAGCGCTCTGCTCTACGAAGAGTGTTCAACACTTAATTAAAGACAAAAGAAGAAGGGGTGTCAGAACCCAAAATTAATGCTCTGCATTATTGAACAAAAAAGGGCCCGAGCCAAACAAATGCTAACATTTTGTTCAAAAATGAATGGACTGAGTCCAAATAAGTGTTTAAACACTTTAACTGAATGGGCTGAGCCCAAGTAGGCCATAAATTCCCCCAATTAAGATTAACTGAGACCATGTGCTCCCAATATTTTTAATTGGTCTTAGTCCCAAACCTAACTATAGATCCCCCAACCAACATTGGTTCAAGAGTACATCTCTTCATTCCTCTGATATGTGTCATTGTAATTCTTCAACATTTTCAGAGAGGTGACGGGTTCCGACAACCAAACACTCCATGGACTATGATGTCCTTAAACTTGTAGACCTCAACGTCCCTAAACTAAACTCTATAGACTATGACGTCTTTAAACTATGGACTATGGTGTCGTTAAACTCTACGGACTATGATGTCCTTAAACTTATGGACCGCAACGTCCCTAAACTAAAATGATAGAGCCCAAATGCCCTGTCATCGAATCTAAATGATTCCGAACCCCCGTTGAGTAGATCTTAGTCTAAAATTAGACTAACGTATCCTTAACAAATGTTTAATTAGATCTTAATCTCAATGAAATTAACGATCCTTAAATCCAACCCAAACCCAAATCTAAGAAAATACGGATTTGGACTAATCCACGCCTTACGGGTGACAACATAAATTAGTCTCCGTATACAATCCACGGGCAACCAAATATAAAGTAAACACACAAAACACGAATTGACCATCTAGAGAAGGAGAAAGTTGTTACGGTAATGCGGTAGCATAATTAACTGCAGGGGTTTGCGCCTGCAGGGAAGAGCGTCCCCACAATAAAAAACCCCTCAAATGAGGGGGAATCTGACGAAGTCTGCTACAACGACCACATCCGTCTAAACCTCCGATACACGGTGCCATAAATCAACTTGGCATCTTCGGAAAGGTGGACGGATAAAACCAAATAGCATCTGCCCCCCAAATTCAGGCAAGACGAACCTACACGGTTCCGTCTCCCGTATTTCGGCGGAGAACAGATTCTGGCACACCCGGTGGGACCTTTTCCTCTTTCCACTTCACACTTCATGTGTCGTGTTCACGAACGAATCGCGGTTTAATGTGGTTGCCCCTGGATTCGAGATACTAAAATTTAGTGTCTGGCTCCCGTGCAGAGAAAATGGCTTCCAACTGCACCAGCTGCAACAACAACTCCCACTCCGTCCTCGCCGGAGGAGTGATCTATGGGCCCCAAGCGGCCTCTATTTTCGCAATGCCGGTGGAACATGTGACTCAGGCCACCACTGGACTGTTCTTTGGGACCATGCTCCCACCAAGAAGCTTCAGTGCCCCACGGCCATCGCAAGAAGCTCCGAAGAAGTCGGTCTTTGATCGGCTTGCAACTATCGCGGCCCCTCTTAACGGGTCGCCTAAATCTAACGCCTCAGTCTTTAACAGACTGGGCCAAAACTCCAATGGGCTCGTGAAGAAGCCCGCGATACCTGAGGGGGTTATCCCGAAATGGATAGCCATCCCTGTTCCAGTAAATGAAATCGTCAGAGAGGCTTCCCCTGCTAAGGGGCCGGTCTTCACAAGATTGGCCGTGCCAACTCCCACTCCAGGCAAAGTCACCAAAGCCGCTACCCCTGCTCGAAATTCTGCCTTCGACAGGTTGACCATCCCCTCTCAACGGACGTCAGTCTTTGACAGGCTAACACCAACAACAGTCTCTCATCAAAGCATGAAGCACGATGCAGCTACCCCGATAACGGAGGTGATCCCATGTGCAAGACGCGCTCAACATCTCCACTGGCGCCGAGTGAGGAAGCTGGGGGCAGTTCCCCATCTGGACTTACCCCACCACTCCAACGATGGAAGTTGATGCTGCTGTTTCAACTGGGAACAGATTTGAACCACTTAACAGGGTGCGCAGGAATTCGCCAACTACCGTGCTGAAAAAGTCTCCTCCGCCTACTGAAAATATCATAAAGGCGAAGCCGAAGCAGCCCCCTCAGCAGTTGTCCTCTAAAATCCATAGGGTCTGGCGAAGGGTCCAAGACTCTGTGATTAACCAAGACTATTTCCGCCAACCAAAGAAAATGAAGGTTCGGTAAGAGAAGGACCACCATGTCATACCACAGAAGGTATCATCTACTTGGGTGCCCATTGCAACAGCCCTCTCGACTTCGACCGCCCACAAAAGAAGAAGGCCGGAGAAAATCCCTGTGTCCACGACAAAGCTCAGAGGCACTGAATCCAAACGCCCCAAGTCTAGAGGCATAGTGGTGCACACCATTTACATGGCTTCCAGAAAAGAGGATAGCCGAATCTCCACGGGCCATCGACCACTCACACGGTCAGTAACTAAGGCTCAGGAGCAGCAACAACCAGGAGATGCTAACGAAGATGGCCACGCTCACTGGACGAAAAGAAAGCCCGGAGACGTCGTTGGAGCAGCGTTAAGAACAAGAAACCGATGCCGAGTTCCTCCGTAGAATTCTCAAGAAGAAAGACAAAGAGGCCGCGGAACAAGCGGCCAATATAAAACAAATGGCGCTTTTATTCCAAGATATGGTCGGAATGATGATACAACCGGATCCTCCAGCTGAAGACCCTCCGGTTGTCCTTGAAGACGACAGAGGGGAGACATCAAACCCTCTTCCTGCTTGTTCAGCAGCCAAGGAGGAGACTATCTCCAAAGATGCCCTTGACGACTATATAGCTTAACAGATATGAGCTCATCGGGCGAGCGAAGCGGCTGGCCAAATCGTCAAGACTGGACGACCCTATCTGGGTTGGTACGACCAAATAAAGTATCCGCCGGGATACACGATCCCTAAGTTCCATGTGTATAAAGGGACGGGTAATCTACACCAGCACGTTGCTCAATTCAGAGCCCTGTGCGGTAATATTGGGGTGACGACAAACTGCTGCTTCGCCAGTTTGTTGGCAGCTTGTCGGAGACAACGTTTGAATGGTACTCTGAGCTCCCGAATGACTCCGTTAAGACATTTGCAGAAATGGAGCTACGGTTTACACAAAGGTTCGCAAGCGCCAGCAAACGCACCCTAATCACAGCATTGATCAATGCCAGGATGAAACTGGGAGAAACATGGGTTCAGTATGCAATCCGGTGGCGGAACCTATGGTCGAAATGCGAACAACACATCGAAGAAACTCCTGTGGTAGGCATGTTCGTAGGTACCCTCGATCCGCAGGCGACCATATCCCAGTTCATGATGTTTTTCAAGTCGACTACCTTCCAAGCCTTGATTGACAAGCTGGCCCAAATGGATCAAATGGGCAATAGACTGTCTTCCTAAAAAATGGAGCCTCGAAACGAAAAGGGGAAAGGGAAAGTGACCTTCGTCGCCAATGCTCAGCAGCAGCCCAGCGACCCAAAAACAGCTGATCGCCAAAACGATAGACAGCGATTCTTCAACGAGAAACTAAAACGCCCTTATTCATTTCCCGGGATAAAACGAGGAGACTGTTTGAGCTGGTGGTGCGTAACAGGCTCATCAATCTGCCAGATCCAAAATGTCCACTGCAGCCCGGCAACGCCAACAATCCTAATTACTACCCCTACCACCGAGCAGTAGGCCATCCAATCGAAGATTGCTTCATCTTCAAAGGCTGGATTGAGAACCAATACCAACAGGGCAAATTTGCGCTGTCTGAGAATTGGAAGGTAAGCCCGCCCCAACCACACGCTCCTAAAAAGTTGGACACGCCGGGGGCATCGTGCTCTTTTATAGAAGAAACTCCATGGGAGGTCGCTATTTCAGCCAAAATGAAAAGAACGCTGAAAGATCTCTAAGCATGTCCGGCGATTAGGTGGAAGAGCCTGCCGGAACCCGAGATTATTATGGGGATGCTGAAGCCGCGCCCAACGCTGAAAGTTGGTGAAAACGTTCAGGCCAAGCCTCTAAAGTCTTTAAAGAAAAAGAAGAAGGCCAAGAAGCTCGTCGAACCCGAAGACAGCCGTACAGGTCTGCAGAAATATATCGATGCACTGGAAGAATATAACCAGAAGGCTCGGATCCCAATCACGTTGGATGAATTCTTTAAGCATGTTCTTAAGAATGAAGCCGATGACGCTGATGAAGGAGACAATTCTTCAGAAGAGCCCGAGGATTACGTGGCAAGCTGCCACATGATCTATCACTCATCAATAAAGGGCAAAGAAGCTCCCGATGCAGAGAAACTGGGGGTAGATGCAGAACCGGAACCAAAATCCCTGGAGCCATCAGACGAATTGATTGATAGACTGCTGAGCGAAGCTCTTCAGAAAAGCAAATTTGACCGAGAGCGTGAAACGGCCATATATGAAAAGGCCAAACGTTGGCGTCGCGTTGAAGAAGCTTCGGTATTGAGAAGTCATAGAGTACCCCAACCGGATAGAAGTACTTCTGCCGCCAGCAAAAGCAAGTTTAAGATAAGGAAGCAGTTTGCCAAAGCCCTATCGGTGGGAATGAAGTTGCCGCCTTTCAAACAAGACACTTCAGAAAATATGTTCCCTGGAGAACTAGATGCACATCCAAACTACTGCTTATACTATCGGAGGATCACACATCCTACCGAGGAATGCATGGCCTTTAAAAATTGGTGGCAGGGATACGTTGCTCATCGACAGCATTTCAAGCGGATGAAGTGCAAAACTCGTCAAGAGAAGAGAAGCATGACAAATGAGCGCGAAAGAATCGCCGGCGACTGTCACATGGTTAATTCCGGGGAATCGCAAGTCCTCACCTTCGGGAGTGATTCTGATGAAGAAATAGCCCTTGGCCCTCTCTTCAAGGAATCTATCTCCGAAACAGAAGAGGTGAAGACCTGTGAGAACATTCAGCTGCGTAATCGAACGTTACCCGAAAAGAATCTCGGACCCACAAGGAAGGGAGTGAACAAAAAAGATAAGGGGAAAGAAAAAGTCCTTTCGCACATTACCCGAAAAGAATCTCGGACCCACAAGTAAGGGAGTGAACAAAAAAGATAAGGGGAAAGAAAAAGTCCTTGAAGATATCGCCTTCAATGACCGAGTCGTCGAAGAGTTGGCAACCAAGAACCCGCCAAAGAAAAACAAGGTGGATTACAACGTTTTGTCACACCTGAGGAAGATACCATCGCAGCTAAGCATTCTCGATGCCCTTCTGCTATCTAAAGAGGTGAGAGATTCGTTGGTCAAGGCACTACAAGTGCCCGGGTAGTTTCAAGCCTTCCTTGCCGAAGAAAAGATGAAGGACGAGCTGGAAAAAGTGCACACGGCTGACATCACCTTCAGTGACGAGGACCTCCTCCTCGGGATGTGCGAGCACAACCGTCCCGTATATGTCACCGGGTACTGCCACAACATTAAGATAGGGAAGATTCCAGTTGACAACGGGTCCTACGTCAACCTTCTAAATATCAGAGTGCTAAAGAAATCTGCATGAGCGTTCAGCACCTAGCTCGGGATAAAATTACCATCTCCGGTTTTAACTCCCAGTCATCACAGACGCTCGGGTCCATAATACCGATGTTATGCTTCGGGATGCTCATCACTGACATTAAATTTCTTGTCATTGACACCAAGACTTGCTACATTGCTTTGCTCGGCAGGCCTTGGTTACACGAGTACAATATCACCCCTTCTACACAACACCAGTATATGAAGTACTTCAAAGATGGTCTCGAGTATACCGTGACAGGAGAGATGAACCCATTTTCCATGAATGAAGTCCGAAAGTACGAAGATGCAAAGTATTTCCCATCAGACTTGAAGACACGGAAAGATGCCATAAACTAAAGAATAAGCAGAAAGCTATCACCACTATTCCGGTCTTTGGGAGCGATACCGAGGAGGAGGAAGAGATATTCAGGACCGCCCAATGTAACAAATCGGGACCGTCTACCCCTATTCTGGTCTTTGGCAGTGACTCTGAAGACGAGATCAACGCAGTATTCTCGGTCCATCCATCAGCACAGGCCTTCGCTGGAGATGATCAGAATTTGTAAATCGCTATGGTTCCACGGCAGCACTACAAAGAGCTCACGGTAGCACTATAAAGAGCTCGACACACTTGATACCTATAGTGTGCAAGAACTGCAGACGTTCTACATCCTTCCCAGGCGGAAAGATGAAAAGGCGGTCCTCTTTTATCGATCCGCGGAAACCAAAGTGGAGAAAGAAATCTGGCATGGTGCCGATTCTACGCTTGACAGGATCTAGCCCATCCGTCTGCTCAGATACTACACAGAAGGATTAAAAAGGCTGTTGAGACACCAAGGCGTACCCTTCAAACAGACTGATCGACAAGCTCAGTTCTACAAAAGGATCTACAACGTCCCCAGAACTCAGCGAAAATTGCCCAATGGGAGAATGGAAACGATCGAGCTTGGATATGTTCAATCCAAGAAACGGGAGCGATTCCATGGCTTCTACGTTATACATGATTTCGATGAAGAAGGAGATGCTCTGTTAGAAAACATTGCAATTGAACAAAAACGAGATCCTGCTGTAAAAATGCCAAGTCCGTCGTTTAAAGAACAGATGGACAAGCTAATAAGAGAAGCGGGTCAAAAGGCCCGGGATGACCACTACCGTGAAATGGACATTTACGAGAAAGCCGGGACGCAGCGCCTCCTTTAACAGGCTACGGAGAATGACTATGCCCTTTGTCGCCAGCCCGTCGTATAGAAGACCTGACGCGGAGGCAAAAACAAACTAAAGAATGGAAAAAAACGTTCGACGGCGGCAAAGCGGGTCCAAGAAGCCACGCGATCGAGAATTGAGCAGCCAGGATACGTCTCTTATAAAGATGATGGGTCGAGCATATTCTTTTCCGTAAGACAAGACAAAGAAGATATTCGATCTTGCCATGAAATATCAAATGATTACGCTCCCGGAGTCCAAACGCCCCGAACAAGAAGACGAGGTCTCTCATCCGGATTATTGCTCCTATCACAGAGCGATAGGACATCCTCTCGAAGACTGCTTCACATTCAAAAACTGGGTTGAAGACCAATATCAGCAAGGCAGGTTCGCTCTATCCAGCAGTTGGAGGGTAACCCCACCACAGAAGCATGTTCCAAAAGCAATGTACATAGTGAGGGTAGAATCAGATCAACATCGGTCTTGGAAACGATCTCGTACCTGTCACGTGATAACGCTGTCAGAAGAAGGAGTACGCGAGGATATGGATGACTTCCCCTGGTGCTTCGAAAATGAAGATGAAAATGAGTTGATCTCAGAAATTCCACCGGCGCAAAAGAGCTGGAAGATGGAATACATACTACTGCGGACAACCTAAGGAAAATCGACTTGGGGACGGCAAACAACCCAAGGCCTACGTTCGTCAGTGAGCTGCCGTCCGAAGAACAGGTAGCTATGCTAAAGGACGTACTCGTGCAATATAAAGATTGCTTCGCATGGAACTATTTCGAGATGCCGGGGCTAGATCCAGAAATAGCTGTGCATAAATTGGCGATATCTCCGGACGTCAAGCCAGTCAAGCAAGCACCAAGAAGAATGCGGCTCAAACTTGAAATGAGCATCAACGCCGAAGTCAAGAAGTTAATCGACTCCGGCTTCATCCAAGAAGTTCAGTACCCTGACTGGATCGCCAATATCGTCCCAGTGATGAAGAAGAATGGGACGGTGCGCATCTGCATAGATTTTCGGGACCTCAACAAAGCATGTCCGAAGGATGACTTTCCCGTACCGGTTACCGAGCTGATGATAGACAACACGTCCACTCACGAAGTCTTCTCCTTCATGGACGGCTCATCAGGGTACAATCAAATGAAGACCAGAAGCATACCGCTTTCCGGACTCTTCTGGGCATATTCTGCTACAAAGTGATGCCTTTCGATTTGAAGAACGCCGGCGCTACCCATCAGAGAGCTATGACGAAGATCTTCGATGACCTCGTACATGAAATCGTCGAATGATATATCGACGACCTTATGGTGAAAAGTAAATCGCACGGGGAGCATTAGGAGCATCTGGAGATAGTGTTCCAGCGCCTTCAGAAATATAACCTGAAGACGAACCCTCTCAAATGCGCGTTCGGAGTTTCCTCGGGCAAATTCCTAGGATTCATCATACGACACCGGGGCATTGAAATAAACCCATCAAAGATCAAAGCGATCATGGAAATGTCTCCGCCAAGAACTCTCAAGCAACTGCGGTCTCTACAGGGAAAGCTCGGATATATCCGGTGGTTCATAGCCAATCTCTCCGGCAAATGCCGCCCCTACAACCATTTTATGAAGAAGGGGACCCCTTTCGTCTGGGATCGTAAATGCCAGAGCGCACTAGATGAAATCAAGCAATACCTGCAGAATCCTCCGGTGCTGACTGCTCCAGTCAAGGGAAAGCCTCTCATCCTATACACAACCGCCCTTGAAGGTTCCTCAGGCGCACTATGGGCACAGAAAAATGACCAAGGGAAAGAGAGAGCCCTCTACTATTTGAGCCGAGTTCTCCTGGGGGCAGAAAATAACTACTCCCCCAATGAAAAACACTGCCTAGTGCTAATCTTCGTGATAACGAAGCTTCGGCACTATGCATTGGCGCATGAGGTCCACCTCATATCAAAAGTGGACCCTCTCAAATATTTGATGTCAAGAGCCATACTAACAGGACGGCTCGCTAAATGGGCCCTCCTCTTGATGGAGTTTTCGATAACATACCGACCTCTTAAGGCAGTGAAGGGCCAGACCATCGCCGACTTCCTCGCCGAGCATCCGATACCTGTCTATTCACCCCTAAATTGTGAATTGCCGGACGAGCATGCGTTTGACATGATCGGCGGGGAGAAAGGAGAGAGTGACATCCGATTAGAACTCTACTTTGATGGGGTATCTTCCATGAAGAAGCGAAATCACAGCTCCCCCATAATCAAATCTGGGGTAGGCCTTATCGTCGTGACTCCACAAGGAGGAATAATGCGCTTTGCCTTTTTCTTAATAGAGCCGAGTACAAACAATGAAGCCGAATATGAAGCTTTGATAGTAGGTCTTGAGATCATTGTCGACATGGAAATAGAAAACCTCCTCATATACGAAGACTCCCAGCTGGTCATTAGTCAAGTAAACGGCGACTATCAAACGTGCAAGCCCAAGTTGGTAAAGTACGGCGAGAGAGTACAACAATTGCTGGCTCAAATTCCTTCTTACGTTTTGGAAAGCATAACACGTACGGAAAATAGCAAAGCGGATGCGTTAGCCAAACTCGCTAAAGAAATGGAAACCTTGATGACGTAAGAATCGTTGTACAAAGCTGTCGGGTTCTTGCACCAGCGGAAATATCTCCAAAGTCGTTTGAAGAAAAGGAAGCAACCGAGCAAACAGCCCAACAAATAAAGGACCAGGAGAAGGCCAAAGATTGGAAAGAAGTCTTTATAGACTACTTCAAATCCCATCAAACACCTGAAGATGCATCCTCGAGACATCAGCTCATGAAACGAGCTCTGTCTTTTGCCTTCGTCAATGACACACTGTATAAAAGATCGTTTGACTCTCTATTGCTGAGATGCCTTGGACTGGAAGAAACTCACGACGGACTTTGCGGTTCTCATTAAGCCGGGCCAAAAATGAAGCTGAAGATCAAAAGAATGGGCTACTATTGGCCCACGATGATTCAGGACTGTCTTGAATACACGAAGCAATGCCATTCGTGCCAGATTCATGGAGATTTCATCCACCAGCATCCAAACCCGCTACAGCCAACAGTGGCTAGCTGGCCGTTCGAAATGTGGGGAACTGACATAATTGGGCCCATAGAACCAGCATCATCCAGAGGATATCGGTTCATATTGGCGACAACCGATTATTTCTCTTAGTGGGCAGAAGCAGTACCGCTAAGAGAAGCGAAGACAGAGAATATCCTCCATTTCTTCAGGACACACGTCATTTATCGGTTCGGCACTCCACGACGGATTATCTCTGATAACGGGCCAGCCTACAGAAGTTACAAAATCAGCCACTTCGCACAGTAGCATAATATAGACTGCAGATTCTCTTCGGTCTATAATCCCTGAGCTAATGGTCTAGCTGAGGCTTTCAACAAGACCTTGACGAAGATCATAAAGATGACGGTGTCCTGAAATAAAAAGGACTGGCACGAGATACTGCATGAAGCTCTCTGGGCTTATTGGACCACGTTCAAAACAACCACGAATACAACGCCGTATGCATTGGTATTCGGCACTGAAACAGTACTCCCCTTGGAGATAGAGCTACCCTCCCTACGAGTGGCGGTTCGTTATGAGCTGACAGACGAAGAGAATGCTCATCTCCGGCTTGAGGAGCTCGATGCCCTCGATGAAAGTCGTCTCATGGCGCAACAAAACCTAGAAGCTTACAAAGCAAAGATGACGCACTCATACGAAAGATTAACTAGACCGAGAACATTTCGCCAAGGCGAACTCATGCTAGTGGTCAGGAGACCTATGATCCCCAATCGTGCCAAATGGGGGAAGTTCGAGCCGAATTATGAGGGACCGTATATCATAGACAAGGTCTACCAAGGTGGGCTTACTTGCTCGTGGATATGCATGGCGAATGACTCTTTAGGCCAATAAACGACCGGTTCTTGAAAAAATACTATGCCTGACGAGTCACGGCCTAGGTCAACGATAGATAACGATGCCTATGTCCGCTCGCTATCTTCCCAAGCCCAAACTCTATAAGTAGTATCAGGCGAAACCTCGCCTCGAAAACGTGCGATGGACCGAAACGTCCCTAAACTAATAATGGACCGAAACGTCCCTAAACTAATAGCAGACCGAGATGTCTTAAAACTAACAAAGGACCGAAATGTCCTAAAACTAACTACTGACCGAAATGTCTTTAAACTACTACAAACCCACAGCATTCTTAGGCTGACGCGTAAAAAAAACGGTACGTCCATAAGCAAAATGGGTACGGATGAAAACCCGAAAAGGCTCCGTGAGTAAAAACAGCAGGGCTACCGGCGAGTTTGTGAAAACCCAAAAAGGTGCAAACTCGTAAAAAAAAGATACGTCCACAAGCAAAATGGGCATGGATGAAAACCAGAAAGGGCTCCATGAGTAAAAACAGCAGGGCTACCGGCGAGTTTGTGAAAACCCAAAAGGGCGCAGACTCGTAAAAAAAACGGTACGTCCACAAGCAAAATGGGCATGGATGAAAACCCGAAAGGGCTCCGTGAGTAAAAATAGCAGGGTTACCGACGAGTTTGTGAAAACCCGAAAGGGCGCAATCTCGTTAAAAGACACTTGCAAGGTCCTCTCGACCTTGTAAGGAGAAAACTACCCGCGTGAGATCCTTACGACTCACAAAGGAGCAACACACTTAGGGATCCCCATGATTCCTAAGGAGAAATTACACTTATGAGATCCTCATGACTCGTAAGGAGAACCCTCTTATGAGACTCTCACGGCTCATAAGATTCAAAAGCCTTAAGCTATAGGGATCTGAACCTGTTCTTAAGCCATCATCTTTCCCAGATTTCCCTACAAGTGGTTCAATACTGACCCCTGTATACAATCCACGGGGAAAAATAATCATTTCCTTGCCGAGTCTCACCAACAACGAGGAATACCCTCATTTGATGAACAAACAATTGTAGGTCCTCTCGATTTACAAGGAGAAAACACTCTTACGAGATTCTTACGACTTACAAGAGAACATACACTTAGGAATCCTCACGATTCCTAAGGAGAAAAGAAACATACGAGATCCTCACGACTCATAGGGAGAAACACCTTTATGAGACCCTTACGGCTCATAAAGTCAAAAGCCTTAGTCGACAGGATCTTAACCCTGTTTGCTAAGCCACCTTTGTTTTAACCGACAAAAGAAAATGATGATTCGCTCCTGGTAATATCCCAGTTGTAGCGATGCTGATGCCTAAATCGGTATCAAATTTCAAGTCCTTCCATGGCAAATGATGATTCGCTCCTGGCAACATTCCAGTCGCAGCGATACTGATGCAAGATTGGTATCAGACCATGAGTTCTATAATAAAAAAATGCATATGAAATAGCCGAAATGTTTAGGCAACTCGCAATAGAAATCAGCGAGTAAAATATATGCATACAAAAATAGACGAAATGATTGGGCAACTCGCAATAAAAAACAGCGAGTAAAAAACAGCCGAAATGATTGGGCACCGTGAAAAATAGCCGAAATGATTGGGCAATCGCGACTTTCACGATATAAAAAGCTGAAATGATAGAGTATCGCAGAAAGAAATAAAAAAAATGAAATGAAACTTTTTGCCCTGTAGGTAAGTCCATACTGACCCCTGTATATAATCCATGCGCATAAATGAAAAGGGAACTACATGTCCCAACAAACTTTATCAAAGGGAGAGTCAGATCTCAGCAGCAATATCTGCATCCCAGAAAACCAGCAACGACGTTCCTCCTCATTCCGACAGGACACGAACGCGACACTATCAATTGGAGCCACGGCAAAGCCCTCGGTTCCAAGACTCTGCAGTTCACAGACAACCTAGAGTCAACCCTGACACCGTAGAAAATGGAGAAAGTCGATCCCGACACCGTAGAAAACGGAGAATGTTAACCCCTGACCTCCTTGTTGTAAAGCAATGCTTCGACACGGATACATGTCAACTCATTACCTCTTTGTCATAAAGCAACGTTTCGACACGGATACATGTCAACACCTGACTTTCCTGTCGTCAAGCAACGCTTCGACACAGATACATGTCAACTTCTGACCTCCTTGTCGTCAAGCAACGCTTTGACACGGATACATGTCAACTCCTGACCTCCTTTTCCTAAAGCAACGCTTCGACATGGATACATGTCAACTCCTCACCTCCTTGTCGTCAAGCAACGCTTCGACCCGGATACATGTCAACTCCTGACCTCCTTGTCGTCAAGCAACGCTTCGACCCGAATACATGTCAACTCCTGACCTCCCTATCGTCAAGCAACGCTTCGACACGGATACATGTCAACCCCCGACCTCCCTGTCATCAAGAAACGCTTCGACACGGATACATGTTAACTCCTGACCTCCCTGTCGTCAAGCAACGCTTCGACATGGATACATGTCAACTCCTGACCTCCTTATCGTCAAGCAACGCTTCGACACGGATACATGTCAACTCCTGACCTCCTTGTCGTCAAGCAACGCTTTGACACGCCTTGTCATCAAGCAACGTTTCGACATGGATACATGTCAACTCCTGACCTCCTTGTCGTAAAGCAACGCTTCGATACGGATACATGTCAACTCCTGACCTCCTTGTCATCAAGAAACGCTTCGACACGGATACATGTCAACCCCTAATCTCCCTGTCGTAAATCAATGCTTCGACTCGGGAACCAGTTAACTCATCAACCACTTATGAGTCCTCTCGACTTGTAAGGGAGAAAATTCTCTTGCGAGATCCTTACGACTCTCAGGAGAAAGCACACTTAGGAATCCTCACGATTCCTTAGGAGAAAATACATCTACAGGATCCTCTCGACTCGTAAGGAGAAAAGTCTTTATGAGACCCTCACGGCTCATAAAGTTGAAAAGTCTTAGGCAGCATACCTGAACCTGTTTCCTAAGCCATCGCTACTTTACAAAGAGCTTAAGATGGACTGTTACTTATTATCTACAAGCCACACTTGCCAAAATTACATGCCGTCAAAATCAAGATGCTGCTTAAGAGTACGTAAACTGCTTTACGCCAAGTCAAAACAAAAAGGCATAACTCATTAACGTCAATCACATATCATGCAAGGCAATAAGAAGAACATTTAATTTACATCCAATTAAGCGTCCGACACGTACCCACTCATGTATGTGCGAAAAGGATAAAATAAACGCATGGAAAGGAAAAATTTGTTATTCATACCTCAGAAAGTTTTTACATTGATGAAAATAGTAAACAAAAGAATCATTAAAATGTTTACAATGGCAAAACATTGAATCCGAGACACGGATTAAGAAATTCAAAAGGAGGCCATTCAAAGTGTTTCTGGCCTTCCTAACCATTCTTGTATGCATCCTCTCACAATCACAAGCGTCAGGATCTTCGCTAATATCCTCCACCCTCTGATAAGCAGCGATTATCGTCGTCTGCTAGAAATTTTGATGCAAGATATCAATGAGATTATCTCGCCGCTTCTTATCAAGATACACTGAGTGCACCTTATCTTCAGCGTCATCCAGTGCATTAAGCGGATGGCTTCATAAAATCCAGAAAGTGCTCTCTAAATTGCTCTCACTATAATTTTCAAGAGAGTGGAGCGATGTGGAAGTAGTCGACCGTTGTGTGCATTGAAACGATTCATAATTTCAGCGCATTAGGCGTTTGTAAACTCCTGATTTTGACAACCGCCTTGTGCACGAATGTCCTCATAAGAAATGATTTCGTTAAGATAGTACAGATGAGCGGCCATAGCGCCTGAAAATAAAAATCAGTGAGAGTTTAGTAGACGGATTGATCAAGAAAATGCTTATTGAAACAGACATGGGGATTTAAACAACTCTTGATATCCGCATGAGGAAAACAAGTGCTAATTAAGACACCCAACAAATTCAAATTTGTGCAATTAAGGAGGGAATCCTAAAAGGATTCTCATTTAATGAGAAACCCCTTGAGAGCAGCGCTCTGCAACAGAGTGACATCTGTCAACTCTAATCATGAGAGGAATAAAATTCCTTAAAAATTTTAAGAGCTATGCTCTGTGAAGACGATGAACTCATCCATCAAAGACCTAAAAAAAATCAAGGCTTTTACAGAGTAAAAACTCCGAGATCTTTAAGATCTATGAACAAACTCTAAGAGTTCTTCATGGAAGATGAACAGTATTTCAGTTCATGGGTTAAAATCGCCCTAAAAGGATTATATCTTGAAGATCTATGATCTAAAAATGAGCATAGCTCTGTTGATGGGTAAAACCCTAAAATATATTTTTCTAAGATCTATGATCTAAGAAGAACAAAACTCTGTTAATAAGTTCAATTCTTACTGAATTTGGGCAGAGTTTTGACTTTGAGAAATTTCTTAATGGAGAGAGCTGGGCTCTGAAAGAGAATTAAATTCTCAAGAAACAAGAACAAATCAAGAAGATGAACAAGCAGTCTTCTTAAAGAGCCAAAGGTCCTATTTATAGGTGCTGGAAGTCGGTTCAACTTCTAAGTTGATCCAATGGTAGAGATGCTGCCACCGCTGCACTCACGTGTGAGCCACATGAGCGCAATGGTGGGAGGACATTTGTTTCCCCCAATCAGAGAGTAAAGCTCTATTTGAAATTTCAAAATTTGAAATTTAAAATAAGGCAGCGCCTCATAAGAGCACTAGCGCTAAATGCGCCAGCGTTAAGAGTCAAAGACTCTGATTCAACGCTCACGTGCAAAATACGAGAGCGCTCGCGCTAAATGCGCCAGCACTAAGAGTCAGAGACTCTGATGCAGCGCTCATGTGCAAAGCACGAGAGCGCTAGCGCTAAATGCGCCAGTGCCAAGAGTCAAAGACTCTGATGCAGCGCTCACGTGCAAAGCACGAGAGTGCTAGCGCTAAGTGCGCTAACACCAAGATTAGAAGACTCCGATGCAACGCTCACGTGCAAGGAACAAAAGCGCCAAGCGTTAAAACTAAATGTTCTCCACCGTTGGATCAAAAATCCAACGAAAATGATTAAAAATCATTAAATTAACAGAATACAATTCTGTTAAGGAAATATTTCTCAAATCTTTCCAAACAAGAAAAATTGTGCTCTGTAAACCAGAGCACCGTTGGATCAAAGATCCAACAGTGATTAAAAATCACCAAGATACAGAATAAGTTCTGTATGGGAAAATATTTTCCCAATCTTGTTAAAAATAAGAAAATTGCCTTCTGTAAAACAGAAGCCCTTGGATCAAAAATCCAACGATGGGAAACATCCCCAAATCAATCAGAGGAAGGATTTCCTTAACTGATTCAACAAATCAGCCTCCACTATATAAAGGACCTAAGACTTCAAGTCTTGTACAGAGGAACCCCCCATAAACTTCAAAAAGATAAAGAGAAGAGCAAGCTCTGAAAAGAAGAATTTCTTCAAGGTAAATAAAACAGAGAGATCAAAATATCTCATAAAAAAAGAAGAACTTGGTTCTTTTTCTAGATCATAGATCTACAAAGACAGAAATCTTTCATAAGAGTAGGAGAGATTGGAGCATCTCATCATAAAAAAGGGAGGGAGAAGAACTTAGTTCTCTTTAGATCAAAGATCTATAAAACAAAGACAAAGTCTTTCACAAAAAAAGAAGAGATTATAGTATCTCCTATTAAAATAAGAACTTAGTTCTTAGATCCACGAGATAAAATCTCTTATAAAAGAGAACTTAATTCTCAAAGCATAGAATTAATCAAGAGCGCTATGCACTCATTGGCTAGCGCTCAGCGCCAAGCGCGCTACGTGTTCCTCACGTGGGTGCCACTTAATAAAAAGTGCTCTGCACTCATTGGCAGGCGCTCAGCGCCAGGCGCTCAGCGCCAAGCGCGCCACATGCTCCTCACGTGTGCGCTATTTCATAAGAAGCGCCTTAGTGTTCCAAGTCAGGCGCTTAGCGCCAAGCGTGCCACGTGCTCCTCACGTGTGCGTTATTTCATAAGAAACGCCTTAGCGCTCCAGGTCTGGCGCTCAGCGCCAAGCGCGCCACGTGCTCCTCACCTGTGCGCTATTTCATAAGAAACGCCTTAGCGCTTCAGGTCTGGCGCTCAGCGCCAAGCGCGCCACGCACGTGTGCGCTATTTCATAAGAAGCGGCTCAGCGCTCCAAGTCTGGCTCTCAACGCCAAGTGCTCTGTACATAAAGGCTCTGTACATAAAGCGCTGCGCGCTATAAAGAGTATTCAACACTCAATTAAAAACAAAAGAAAAAGGGGTGTCAGAACCCAAAATTAATGCTCTGCATTATTGAACAAAAAAGGGCCTGAGCCCAAACAAATGTTAACATTTTGTTCAAAAATGAATGGATTGAGTCCAAATAAGTGTTCAAACACTTTAACTGAATGGGCTGAGCCCAAGTAGGCCATAAATTCCCCCAATTCAGATTAACTGAGCCCATGTGCTCCCAATATTTTTAATTGATCTTAGTCCCAAACCTGACTAGAGATCCCCCACCCAACATTGGTTCAAGGGTGCATCTCTTCATTCCTCTGATATATGTCGTTGTAATTCTTCAACGTCTTCAGAGAGATGACGGGTCCCGACAACCAAACACTCCATGGACTATGATGTCCTTAAACTTGTGGACCGCAATGTCCCTAAACTAAACTCTATAGACTATGACGTCTTTAAACTATGGACCATGATGTCCTTAAACTCTACAGACTATGATGTCCTTAAACTTATGGACCGCAATGTCCCTAAACTAAAACGATAGAGCCCAAATGCCCTGTCATCGGATCTAAATGATTCCAAACCCCCGTTGAGTAGATATTAGTCTAAAATTAGACTAACGTATCCTTAAGCAACGTTTAAGTAGATCTTAATCTCAATAAGATTAACGATCCTTAAACCCAACCCAAACCCAAATCTAAGAAAATACGGATTTGGACTAATCCACGCCCTACGGGAGACAACATAAATTAGTCTCCGTATACAATCCACGGGCAACCAAAAATAAAGTAAACACACACGACACAAAGTGACCATCTGAAGAAGGAGAAAGTTGTTACCGCGATGCGGTAGCATAATTAACTGCAGGGGCTTGCGCCTGGAGGGAAGAGCGTCCCCACAATCAAAACCCCTCAAATGAGAGGGATCTGACGAAGTGTTCTACAACGTCCGAATCCGTCTAACCTTCGATACACGGTGCCATAAATCAACTTAGTATCTTCGGAGAGGTGGACGGATAAAACCAAATAGTATCCGCCCCCAAATTCAGGCAAGGACGCGGTTCCGTCTCCCGTATTTCGGTGGAGAACAAGAATCTTATTCTCCGTTTAGAAAATCCAGGAATTCCATGCCCAAGTATTCGCCTCCTTGATCATATCGAAGGACTTTAATACTCTTACCCGTTTGGTTCTCTACTTCTTACTTATATTCGTTGAGTTTCTCAAAAGCTTCAGACTTGTGTTTCAACAGGAACACATGTCCGAATCTTGAGAGATTGTCGATGAATGTAACGAAGTACAAAGAACCAACCCTAGCATTTGCAGACATAGGACTGTATACATCATCATGTATCTGTCCCAAGAGTTCAGTAACTCTTTCTCTGTTTTCAGTAAATGGAGTATTGGTCATTGTACCTTTGAGAAAAGACTGGCAAGCATCATAAGATGAAAATTCGAACAGATTCTCATATTCATCCTTATGTAACTTAGCTGGTTGTGTTGCATTGATATGACCTAGTCTACACTGCCACAAGAAGGATTCGTTCATTTCTGAACTACCCCTCTTGTGTGTGTTCTATATACTTTGAACTGTGGTTTGATTTAGAACGTATATATTATTATATAGCATGCCTGATCCAATCAACTCTTAATTTAGGAAAATGTTCACAACATTATCCTCCTATATAGAATTATATTGTTTTTAATTTAATAAAGAAACTGATGTAATGTTGTATATCAGGTTCGGTATCTAATAACATTTGTTCAGAATCAATGTATTAATACAGGGTGATCTTTGCCAACTGACTTGGCTGCAACAATTGCACCATTCTCTACACTAGAGAACAATCACCTATTCTCAGTTCTCTAACTGTCTGTAGCCCATGTACTAGATTACGTATATGGGATCCTAATTCGGTATCTCATACCTAGGACAAAGAGGATACCGAGAAATAGTTCTTGATAACGAACACACCCGAAGAATATGCATCAACATGCTTATTCCTCGAATGGGTGGCATGGGAATCCTGATATTCCCCTATTTGCTGCTCGGACTTATAATAGTTATAAGATAGAGTAGAACCAACGTTCCCGAACTCAGTATAATAAGCAGGTTCGGTCAATGCATCCATATTATTATCTTGATTAAGGCATATTATGGTCGCTACCAGGAGAAAGAGAGAAGAAAACACTCCGCGTATGCTCTTGCAAGATCAGATTGGTTATTATTTTATCTAATCAGGATGGCTCTTACTGTTTTTATCAAATCTTCCTTCAAACCCTAAAAGGTAAGACTATCCGGGAATAATTACACCCTACAAGTTCGCCAATCTTTCGGCCAGGCCAGTGTCGGTACTTTGAGGGAGGTTCCCCATGCTTTCGCACGAACCTAATTAAAATAAACCTCGTTTTCTCAGGGGCATAACCCCGTTAACACCTTTCTAGACACCTACTTGATCGGCTAATTGTGATGTGTAAAACTCTCCTAGAATTAACTTTTACTCGCAGTGGGTATCGAAATCCAACTATCTCATAGAAGGATGCAATCTCATTGCAAATTTCAACACTTGAAATTCCCGATAATACTTTTGCCCCTAGCGTCCTATGACCTTGACGCAGGTCAACAAACCATAGTCCGGTAGTCAAGTTCAACCCGTACATTTCATGATTAAATTAAACCCACCCGTACGACCCTTGACGCAGGTCAACAAAGTCGCACGCCTACCCTAATCCAATCTCATCTTATGTTACAGATAAGCACTAGTTAGCTACCGCACACTACGCCTTGATGTATGCTAACAAACATAGCACGAATACTAAGTAGTACTTATCTGAAATGACAGAGGGCTACGACAGGTTTTTAGAAAAACCTTTTGCGTAATGAACTTGATATCGTTGTAGAATCGAGTGATTTTGAAAAGGAGTGTTTTTGAGACTTTTACTAGTTTTGCTAAAGAGGTCACTCCCGGTGAAGGGATCTCGGCTCTTTCCTTATCAAATAAGTTGCAGAATATTTCACAAATACCGCTATGCAAAGCAATCAAAAAACAAAACTGAGTGGGTTGTAGCATCTGCTAGTTTCGCTAAAGAGGTCACTCCCGGTGAAGGGATCTTGGCTCTTTCCTCATCGAATGAGGTGATGGATATTCTATAAGGAATACCGCTATGCAAAGCAAAAACTAGAGCCACCCTTTTTGAAAATTTGATTCCACAACATCTTTTTTTAGGTTTCTTTCTTTTTCATTAATCTCATTAATGAAGTCCCATCATTTATGCTTCCTAAGCATCACAGAAGAAACGAAAATACAACGTATGCTTATATCATCCGCATTCGCCACAGTGTCCTGTTATGCACCGTTAGGTTACTTAACTAACGACATAGCGGGGAGCGACTAGCGCGGATGCAAAACATAAGCAACGTTTATTATATATCATATATATAATAATAAAGCATTCGTCTCACGCATATAAAGTGATCACATCACAGAATATTAGCAGCAGAAGATAACATATGAAATATTGGATATACTAGGAATTTCGTTTTTTAAATTAAGCCAGTAAAAAACACGGATTCCACGGGCGCGATGAATAGCCAAACCCGCATCCCTATACCCCTACGAGAGTGGCAAGCAACCCTACCAATTCTAGAGTTAGGAGACCCGGACTCGACTCCTCGAGATGGTCTCCCATTGGACTCTAGAACCCGGTTACTTGTGCTCCCTACCTTGGGTCTATCCTAATGCGGACAAGTAAATAATATACAACAATAGTGACATCATCCTCAAACCAGAAGTGCTCCAATAAAAGAATATTACATACAAGTTTTTACATGAATGAATATGAAAAACTCTCATCTCACATAAAAAAAACCCGGCTATTCAAAACACGACGATCCAATATAACATATCACAGCAACACATAGCATCACATGTCATCAACGTAAGTAAATAGCGTATCCCAATTATCGTTGACATATAGCAACGAAACCGGCGATACACCACATATTACACTTACGGTCGTAGAAAAGAAAATGAAAAACTACAACAATTGGAATCCGCAACCACCTTAGACATCATAAACCCAATGTATCATATACTTTGGATTTCATGCCTAATCAAATGAATTCCTTAGGCATCACATGCCTGACAATTATAAACCCCGCATTTTAGGCTCGATATTGAAAACACTTTCTAATAACCTGTCGGGTAATTCAACAAGATTCCCGATAACCTATCGAATGCTTGTCAGAAACTTTAGTAGACGGCCGCACCCCCGACGCCGTCGACGAAGTGCACTTAGGCGGAACGTTAGCACCCAAACGGATGCTTTTGGCGACGGGGTTCTCCTACAGTCACTTGGTCGGGGCTATGGGTCGGGGCTATGGGGCGTGGCTATCTAGTAAGGTTACCTGGCGAGTATCCGTGTATGCTACATGATTGCGACTGACTTTTGATCCACATCAAAATTCCGTGGCAACCGATCAAATGAGACTAAATTGCTAGATTTATAAAATTCAAACTAGTTATCACATAACTAATTTTGTGGATTCCAAATATTGTATCAAAATCACAGATAGCTAGACGATGTTAAACTTTTCAATCGAATAAACAAACACCCAAAATTTCCCAAAGAGCTCAACACTTGAGTGGAGTTTAAAAAGTACCCAGAATATGCCACAGCACCTATGGACTAGCCGTAGAAGGGTCAACCCTTACCTCACCTATGGCGCCGCGGAACTACCACAAACCCTAGGGTTTGGTGGCGGTTCTGATGGTCACAGAATCGAGTTAGGGTTTCATTCTTCTAGAGGGTCCACAAAATCACCTGCATGATTTTCTGAAGATTTTAAACTTGAAAATATCCAACTCTTAGAAAATTTTCATCGAGGGAAAATATGTGTTATTGATATCCGTTCGAACTTTTTAACGTCGTCTAAAAAACCCAAAACGATGTTAGAATTACGAATACGAAACATTCCGAATTGCCTTTGCACAAAAACAACATCACATGCAATTTTAGTAAAAACAAGCAACACCTGAAACACCAAAACCCAGAGACTGGAACACAGCAGAAAATTGAAGCCAAAACACCTTAATAAAACCGGCCTGCTCGGAAATTATTTGTGAATGTGGCCGGCCAAAATCCGACCGTCTTGCTTCAATTTTCTGTGGTGTTCATGTTATATCACATACAACATTCTGCAGTTGCTTAAAAAAAATTTAGAGTCCGTTTAAAAATCGACAGAAACTAGATTTCATTGTTTCAAGTTTCGGAGTAGTTTCGGTTTCATAATCTAATAAACATCTTCTAATTCTCTACCTTAGCTCTGATACCACTGCATGGTTCCCTAGGGCGGCAGCAAGGTTTCAGAAGGTATCGTCCTTGCCAATTTTAAAAATTTGCCGTACTAAAGAACCCTAACCTAGAATCTTAATTAGAGATTTAGACGAAACAACAATGTAAACAACTTTACATACAAAGTTAACAAGAAATACAACCTTTCTAGACCGGTCCTTCACTTCAATAGCTCCGTGTAGTAGTGCCTTCACTCCAAGTAGTGAACTCCCGAACTCTAGAAAGGCTTCACAAGATGAACGGAACAAGCTTGCTTGAAGTCTTCGAGGCCGAAGATGATCTACGTCAAGAAGACACTAACTCAAGCTACCTCTTCACTAATATAGAATTAGTGAAGTAAACACCCTAAACTAAATGGCTAGTATAGCAGAGAATGATGAAGTAGGAATTTTGCTCACTTTAGATTTATTTTTCTCACAATATTTCTTCACCTTTTGAAAAGCTAGAAAGCTTTCTCATGAGGAAGAAGAACATGAAGTGAAGATGAGAATGAAACTTATGATGTGAGAATAGCAACCATGAGTGAGTTTGTATCATATACTAACTCATATAGAGACTAAACTATGGCTAAGGATAATGGTTAGATTAATAAATATCTTAAGTAAAACAAATTAGTTGACTTAGTCAATGGTTCCACAAGCTTCTCCAAGCTTCAACCATTAAGCCAATTTCCATCTAATTTTGATTAACTTTAAATAAATAAAACCCTTCATTATATCAAGCAGGGTGTGAGTCTCATACACCCATGTTGCATGTGGCATCTAGCATGACACAAAATAATGTACATTAATATATATCACATATATACTAAGTGCACACAAGTGAGAAAATAAAATGCTTAAGTGAGAAAATATTAGTTAATGTAAAATAATATATCAAATATATAATTATACATTAAATTATTAAATCAATACTTGATTTAATAATCCGGCTATATCACATATAGCCGACTAATATCATGTGTATCAACTTATTAAATCAACACTTGATTTGATAACCCGGCTATATCACATATAACCGACCGATAACAAAATCGCGAGAATAGAATACAGTATCACATACTCATATTAATCTCGGTCCCGCATATATCACATAAGTGCTCCTACTTCATTTCGCTTGAGCCAGGAAACCTCTGTGTAGGACTCTAAAGACTCGTCAATACGCTGGCAGTAGGTGGTGATCATATCAGTCACCCACAAGCCACAAGCGGTCTGCTAAACGTAACGGCCACCCGGGTATTGAGCGATCAGAAGATCAACAAGCAAGCCTGCTCAAACTCCAGCGAATCCAATCAGTAACACTACCGTACAGTCCGTCTCTTCGTCAGATATGTCGCATATCACAGCCTAAGGGTGGTATAACGTCAGACCTCAATATCCTGATAAGTCATGCCGATATGAGGTCCATAATGGTTCGAGAAACTACCGATAACACTTACCAGTAGATCTCAACAACCCTGGCCAGGGATTTCCTGTTATGGCTAATCGAGCATAGCGCAACATCAACCCCTAATACCGGGAGAGACGAATCCCCTCCTATCGCTCATTGCCTCCATGTGATTCGGGACTGTACCAAAAAACCACCGTTTTGCATGATCTCTTGAACGTGGTAAGGTGGAAATCAAAGCACAGTAGGAATCACACAAGACTCTATGACGATCTCGGGTCGACAGACTAACCTGTACCAGTGTCACCAAAGAACTGCTATCTGACGATAGGTATAATACCATCTAGGAGTTCTTGGTGAGTCCGTTCAGTGTACCCAGTCTTTACTGAGCACACGTATACCATCTTTGATGTCAAACACCAATGGATGTGGGATCATCCATCGCCCATCATATGGGTCAAGACGCATATACTCTAGTCTACTCTGGAGTATCGATGTCCTGTCTCGATACACACTCGACTAAGAACAAATAAAGGATATACTTATGGACTACCTTGGCACCACTAGTATGATCTCCATCATAGTCCTAGTATTCAATTACTCATCCTAAGGGCTTTATCAACATGTAATAGAGAGACAATAAGTGTACATGTTAAGATAAACAGCAACCAGATAGCATACTATCATGTCGAGCAAGAAAGTCCTCCCTATATATATCCAAGCATCCATTATAATATACATCACATGTATAATAATGGTCTCTAGGGCATACTTATAACTAACAAGCTAAGTATTTCACCATCAGGGGTTCGCGAGCCTTGAAACGGTCGGTCACTTGGCCAACGACCAGAGCGGAGTCGCTGCGGATTCCGATCGTCTTCTGCCTCACTCCAGGGGTGATCCGCGGTCCAGCGAGCAAAGCCTCATACTCCGCGGTGTTGTTTGAGGCATTGAACCCGAACTTTAAGGAATACTCCATCTCTGCCTCGTTCGGGCCCCGAATGATGAGGCCGGCACCACGGCCTTCCTTGATTGATGACCTGTTGACGTAAAGGACCCAGTCGGGAATGGAGTCGGGCCTCTCTTCAATCGAGGGTTGGGATTCGGGGGCCGGCATGGCCACTGCCTCCTTATTGGGGATATTTCATTCAACGACAAAATAGGCCAGGACTTGTGCCTTGATAACCTGCCTCGGGCGGTATTTGATGTCGAATTGGGATAACTCATATCTCCACTTCTCCAAATGATCAGACGACTCGGGGGAGGCGAGGATGGCCCCTAAAGGGCGCTCGGTGAGAACGAGGATGGTGTGTGCCTGGAAGTAGTGCCGTAGTTTCCTTGAGGCCACTATAAGAACCAAGAAAATCTTCTCTATGGCCAGGTACCTTATTTCCGCATCCTTAAAGATGTGGCTTACATAGTAGATCGGCCTCTAGACTCTTTCGACCTCTCTGACGAGCACCGAGCCTGCAGACTGATCGGACACTACTAGATATAGCGATAGCTCTTCTCTTTCAACTGGCCGGGTGAGTAGTGGGTGAGTCGCCAGGTGCATTTTCAATTGCTCGAAAGCGATGTTACACTCCTCCGACCACTCAAACCTCGAGATCTTTATCAGGGCTTTAAAGAATGGGAGGCACTTTTCCCCGGATCTTGACATGAAACGACTCAGGGCGGCTACCCTCCCCATGAGCCGCATGATTTCTACGTTGGTCTTTAGCGCGGTCATGTTGAGGATGGCGTTGATTTTCTCCGGGTTAGCCTCGATTCCTCGGTGCGTAACCATGAATCCAAGGAACTTTCCACTAGTGACCTTGAACGCGCACTTGGCAGGATTTAGCTTCATTTTGTATTTGCGGAGGATGTCGAAAGTCTCCCCAAGATCATTAGCGTGCTCCTCTGACGAAGTCGATTTATTGCGCATGTCGTCGACATAAACCTCTAAGTTCCTCCCGATCTGTGGTTTGAACATCCTGTTGACCAAGCGTTGGTATGTAGCCCCGGTGTTTTTGAGGCCGAAGGGCATCACTTTATAGCAGTATACCCCCTGGTCCGTTGTGAATGCGGTGAGTTCTTCGTCTGCCAGATTCATACGGATCTGGTTGTAGCCGGAGAAAGCATCCATGAAGCTGAGTAACTCATGGCCTGCTGAGCGGTCGACAAGCTGATCTATCCTAAGGAGGGGGTAGTTGTCTTTCGGGAAAGCCTTGTTGAGATCGGTGAAGTCGACGCACATGCGCCACTTCCCGTTCGCCTTTTTAACCATTACCACATTCGCCAACCATTCTGAGTAGGCCACGTTTCGAATGAAGTTGGCTGTGAGCAACCTGTCAACTTCGTCTTCGATCGCCTTTTGTTTGATCAGAGTGAAGCTTCGTTTCTTTTGCCTGACCGGTCGGACCGTCGGGTCGACCCCGAGCTTGTGTGATATCACTTTAGGGTCGATCCAAGGTATGTCGGCGGGAGCCCAAGCGAACACGTCCGAGTTCCCTCTGAGGAAGCGGACCGGGTCGTCGCGCCGGGCCCCTGTTAAGAGTGACCCGATTTGGACGGTTCGTTCGTTGTCCCTTTCAATGAGGGGAACATCCGTTAGTGGCTCCACCGGGGCTCCTCGGATTTCTTTTTGCTCGTCCCGAGTATCCAAGGACCCCCTGAAATCCTCCGTGCCTTTAAAGTCATCGTTTCACTCTTCGGGCATAGATGTCGCTGTGATGCAAATTTTTGCGGTTTGCTGGTTCCCGTAGGCCTGGCCTATTCCGCCTTGGTCTAGTGGAAACTTGATCGCGATGTGGTAGGTTAATATTTGGGCCCGGAGAGAGTTTAGCGTCGGGCGTCCCAGGAGGATATTGTAGGCTGATGGAATTCTGGAGACGATGAACTTCACAGGCACGGTACGTGTATGGCCTGCTTCCCCGATGTTAAGTAGGAGGGTGACCACTCCTTCTGCCGGGATAGAGTGGTTAGTAAACCTTGACAGAATATGGGCAGTCGGCCTCAGGTCCGACGGGCTAAGCCCCATACGCAGGAAGCAGTCGTAGCAGAGGATGTCTGCCGAGCTTCCTGAGTCGACCAATATCCTTTGAACCTCATAGTGGTGGACCTGTGCTGTGATCACCAGGGATCATTATGAGGCAAGGATATCTCATGGAGATCCTCGTCGGTAAAAGTGATGGGCTTGGCTGCTTTGGTCCTTTTCATGGGCTGGCTGCTTGTCCCTTCGACCGGCAAGGGGCGTCGAATCTCGCCGGCTCCGGGCATACCCCCCGCTGATATGACCATGATTTGGCCGATCATCAACTCGTTGGGAGGGGGACGTTGCTTTTGCTCTCGGTCTGCTTGCCGCTTTTCCCTCAAGTATTTTGCCAAGCGACCCGAGCGAATTAACTCCTCGATATAGTCTCAGAGCTGTTTGCAGTTCTCGGTGGGGTGTCCCTATGACCTGTAGAAGGCGCGGTAGGGGCCTTGTATCCGTTTGGCCGCCCTATTGTTGACCGGGGAGTTTGAAGGATCTCTCGCCTTTCGCCTCCTCCAACAGCTCTGTCTGGGAGATGTTGAGTAGGGTATACTCCTGGAACTTCTGGGAGTATGGCTTTGGCCGGTCAATCTTCTTTTTCTCTTCTCTGGCTCTCTTCTTTTGATCGGCCTGGTCGGTCTGGGGTAGGTTCGCGTTCACCTCGGACTCGAGCTGGATCTTTCACTCGGTCCAGGCTTTTACCTCAGCCATGGTCTTAGGTTGCACTAATGCAAAGGAGCGGAGTCACTCCTTGTGCCTAAGACCCGACCTAAGGGCCGTGATGACCGTTTGGTCCCGGTGCTCCGGGACTTCAAGGAGAGCGTTGTAGAAGCGGGTGACGTATCCTTTGAAAGATTCCTTGTCCCCGCACTTTATAGTGAAGAGGTGGTCGACGGTCTGCTTCTGCCGTCTGTTCCCAACGAAATGCCCAAGGAATTGGGCGGCCAACTCATCGAAGGTATAGATAGAGCGTGGCATGAGTCCTCGGAACTAATCTCGTCCAGTGCGGATGAGAGTGGCAGGGAACGCTCGGCATTGGGCGGCGTCGGAGTTGTCCTAGAAGCTCATCCCCGCCGTGAATGTGTCCAAGTGGTCTTTCAGGTCAGACTTTCCGTTGAAGAGGGACACCTTCGGAGACTTGTTCCTGGAGGAGACGCAGGCAGTGAGCAGCTCTTCGGTGAAGGGATTCGTGAGCGAGTCGGCGGCATATCTAGCCCCCTCGCTTGAAGGGTGACTCTCCCGATGTATACCCTCGATCTTCTTTTTGAGGGCATCGAGTCGGTCGTGGTATCCCGAGGATTCGGCATACTCGGAATGATGGCCCCTCCTGCTGGTGGCCTACGTCTGGATGCGGTTCCGGTTCCATTCTATAAGGTTCCTCAGGTCCCCTGGCGAGGTCGTCCTCGAGATACCGTGGTGAGTCCCATCCGTGCGACCCTGTCGAGGGAGAGGGCGCCGGCCATGCCTGGGAGAAGGAGAGCTGATTGACACCTCCTCAAGAGGGATAGGAGCGCAATGGACCTCAGGGCTGGGTGCACTTTCACGAGACCTCGGTGTAGAGCTGTGAGGTGCCCAACGGGTCATTGAATTGGTCGCCACGAGGGATCCGCGCCCGCCGGAGATAGCGAGGCGCTGCTTGGTTGTGCCGGCGTGGGCAGTGTCTTCTTCCCCTCTATGGAGGTCCTGGTACCGAGGTGGGGGATCGGCGACCTGAGGGGCTTGTCCAGCCGTCTGGACATGGACAAGGGCATCCACGATGGACGCGAGCCTGTCGATTTGTGCAGACAGGGCGTGAACGACATTCAGGGGAAGAGAGGATCCGTCCGTGCCTCTGTTGTAGGGAGGGTGGCGGCTAGTGCTTGGATCATTGCGGTGATCACTCGTCATGAATTCGAGACCGAAAGATCCACTTTCATTGAGTGGAATTGTCGAGCTTCCCACAGACGGCACCAACTGATGGAGCTCAGGATCTCCTTCAGATGTTGTCTTCCGTTGATCTTTCACGAGCATTGATGAATGGCTGAGGTTGGATTTGGGGGTTGCCTCCTCGAGCATGTGGATCTCAGTAGGCTTGGTTTGGGGTGAGACTGAGCTACCTGCAAGAAAGTCCTGGGGTGGTTGTACCACCGTGGACCCTCCAACGATCAAGTTAGTCGAGGTATTTGGGCAGAGCAGCGGCCTATTAGATTAGGACTACCTTACCTGAGTCGTCTGAGAGGGGGTTTATTTAGTGGCAGCCATGGGCTGGTGGGTGCGAGATTTACGCCGGCCGTTACGCCCTTAGAGCCACGCCTACGTGAATGGCGAGATCCTCCATTAATGGCGAGATATGCCCATTAACTGGGGAACGTGATGGCGTGGGACACGGGATCGTGGGGCGGTGGATATCTCGTGCATGGCGAGATTCATGGGGCCATAGCGGGGATGCCTATGATCTATGCTCTGGGTCGGTCGGTGAGACTGTGGAAGCTGAGCTCAGCGGGAGGCTCGAAAGCGAGCGGGAGGTCAGGCAAGCTTGGTTCTGTGATAGCTCGAAGGCGAGCTGGGAGGGCTGAGGAAGCCCAGCATGCAGGAGGGCTCGGAGGCGAGCCAATGGTTATTTGTAGGACGAGCATAGGAGTGTTCGTGGAGGTCATCGAAGGCCGAGAACATCCTCGGGTCAAAGGCCCGGTGTATGCCTCAATGTACCGCTCTTTCATTTTTCCCGTAAGACTTGGGACACGTCATCTTCCACGTGTTATGATCTGGGGAGTTTTCAGTACTGAACATCATTAAGTGGTCTTTCAAGTGTTGGGTTGTGCCAATCGTGCATCTTCTCAAATCAAGATCTTTAAAGCACATTGTGGAGGTGATGATGCTCACAAGTGGTGTCTCCTCAGATTACAACATGTGGCAGATGGTGTGTCCCAGATTCTTTAGGGGTGGAATAAATGAGCCGCATGGCCCCTTATCGGGGGACGTACCCGACCATTCAGGAGACCCCCTGAAGACATTCTACCTTCATCTAGAAGACTACCAACAGCTCATCTCCGAGCTTCCTCAGTCTCCTCACTCGCCTCCGAGCCTTCTCTCGTGCCGTGCTTCCTCGGCCTCCCACTCATCTCTGAGCTCCAAGCATGCCGAGCTTCCTCGGCCTCCCTCGATCAACCGAGGTTGCAGAACCCTAGCGCTTCTACAACGGCCCCGCGTATCTCACCAAAGAGGGATAACCGCCACCCCACGTCCCACGTCCCATGCTGGCGCGTCCCCCCATTAATGAACGTATCCCGTCATTAGCGAAGGGATCCTATCATCGATGCACGCATAACATCAGGGGCGTAACCGAAGGCGAAGATCTCGCACCTGCTCGCTCTATGAGACCACTATAAAACCCCTTTCTCAGACGACTCAGGTATGACAACTTGAATCCAATAAGCCACTACTCAGCTCAAATTCCTCGGCTAACTTGATCGTCAGAGGGTCCTACAGTGGTCATCTACCCTGGGACTTCTTTGCAGGCAGCTCGGCTTCCACCTCAAACTCAACCCATTGAGACCTACACGCTCAAGGGGACAACCTCCAAATCCAATCTTAACCGTCCAGCAACGCTCGCGATAGATCGACGGAGGACAGCATCTGAAGGAGATCAAGGCCTCCATCAGTTGGTGCCGTCAGTGAGAACGTAAGACTTATCTTGTTGCACCAAATAAAGTTGATCCTCCGCCCTCGATCCAATGGCGAGCAATGATCGCAATGATCCAAATACGAGAAGCCACAATGGAGGCGGTAGTGGCTCGCCTCCCTCTCCTAACTCCATCAGCGCCTTATCCGCTCGGATAGACAGGCTCACATCACTGGTAGATGCCCTCGCTCGCGTCTAAGCAGTGGGCCACACCCACCAGGCCACAGTTCCCCTTCCCCAGGATAATGACGTCTGCCGAAGGACGGGCAGGCATGCTCAAGTCCTCAATCTACCTCGTCCTTATCACAGCGCCACTGAGCGCCAGCGGGCCGACTCCGGCCACCTTAACCCATACGCGGCAACTGATTCCATGACCCGCTAGACGCCGGACAGCTCCACGCCACGGCCCTAGGGAAGACTGGGCCGTCGTTCCAATGCCCACCGTGCGTTCTCGCCCTCCGAGGTGGTATTGGTCAGCTCACCTGTTTCATGGCATGACCAACACCTCCTCTCCCACCGGGGTCGCATGAACGACGAACGCTGGGGCCACTCGAGAAGGATCTCGCCCAAGGATTTGCGAAATCTGATAGAGCAAAATAGAAGCCGCATATTGGCGCAGACCCAGGGCGGAGACAGTCAGCACTTCGACTGCACAGAATCCTTGGGTTACCACCACCGACTCAAGGCCTACGAGGAGAAAATCGAGGGCATACACCGGGATGGCCAAGCATCCAGCAAAGGGGCCCGATACTCCGCCGATACGTGTTCATAACAGAATACTGCATTTTATACCGCCGATTCTTATGCTCGTGGGTTTATAGGTAGGTGCTTTTAATTCGTGTTTGTTACATATTTACAGATTATAGGTTTCCAGTACAAATATTGCAAATCAGGACAAAATCTCCACAGTTACACCAAATACAGAACATCTGTTGACAACAGATAAAAGCCGGGTTCCGGTCATCCATATCCGTCCAGTGCTGCATACCGGTTCCAGAGACAAGACATATGACAGCGGTCATTCGTGTCTCGGACAAGCACAGAGCACGAGAGGGGCTGCACAAGAATCAATGGGTGCGCGGAGCTCGAGGGAGAAAAGGTCAAAAGTATTATTTTTGTTGCCACTTTGGACCATTGCAAATCTGATGCAACTGTGGAAGCATACTGCAATTTGGTATATGTACAATAACATAGGACAGAGAACCAGGGGATACGACAAAAGTTGATAGCCTAACACCCCTAAAGGGCCGCGGATCCGCGGCCTAAGCATGCTTAGGCCGCGGATCCGCGGCCGTATGGTGTCAGAAGATGGTGTGTTTTTAGGGGCAGTTTGGTACTTTTATATGGAGCCATATTCTTGCCCTAGGTTTTCATTTCCCTGCCTATAAATACTCCAGAACTGAGCTAAGCCAAGGGTCCAATTTCATGTCCATTCTTTTAGCAACTTTAGTTTAGTTCTAGTTCTTCTTCTTCTTCTTCTTCATTCATCCTCCATGGAAATGTAGTGAGAGCATTGAGTGGATATGAATAAAGATGAGGGTTTTTGTATCATTCTCTTTTGTTTAACTTCCCCTTGAGATTCTTGCTTTCTCTTGATCTTTCAACCTCTTTATTGAGCTTGAAAGGTTAAGAGTTTGTTATTGATCTCAAGGGTCGTATTTTCTTATGGAACAAGTTCTTCTCTTCACATGAGTTCTTTACCCTTCTCTTGATCTTGCAACCTCTTAATTGAGCTTGCAAGTTTAAGGGTTGGCTATTGATCCCATACTTGTCTTGAGTTCTATGGTTCTTGTAATTACTTTCTTGCATTTTTCATTCTTGTCTTCAATTACTTGCAATTTAATTCCATACACTTTAATTACTTACTTGTAATCTTTTCTTTTCTTTGTTCTTTTCTTTTTGTTCTTTCTTTTTGGTTCGTTTTTGTGAATGGTTGTAATTATCGTTGTTAAGAATAAATACGGTATTGTAAGTTAAGATTTTCTTTTCTCATTTCCTTTTCCCGTTATTTTCTATTGAACTCCGCCCAAACCATACGCAAGCGCTCCGTTAGGCACACTACCACAACAAGGTAACGGTGATTCCTAACCGCGACCGGTTGCGTTCGGTTTGGCCGGAGGCGAAAGCAAGAGACAAGAATGGAAGGACAAGGGTAAATAAGCTGTATTCCATGTATACCGCACTTAAATCCCCTAATCCACGTTGTTGCCGATTGCTCTAGCTTCAATTGGTCAAGACTCGGCTCAAAGGTTTTGAGTACGGATTTCTTTAGCTTACAATTTCGTATCTTTTTCTTAACAACTTTATACTTGCAAATAATACACATAGGTTAGATTGAACAAACTCATACTCATTCTTTTTTGACTCGTCTAAAACAAGAAAGGACATACAACCATCTCCCTGTGGATCGACCCGTGCTCAACCGGCTAGCTGCATAGCGACACCGTCCTGATCGCGGTAAACTTTAGAACTTTGAACATCCGACACGCCAAAAGCGTTTCGATCAAATGCGCCGTTGCCGGGGAGACGGTAACGTATTTCTTTTCTTGTTATTCGGGTTAATATTCTTTTTGTATATATATATATATAAAAATATCTTTTTGTCATTTTTGATCATTTTTGTGGGTAAGAGTGCAGATTTTTGCGGATTTGCAAACTGCGATTGTGGGGAGCAAAGTGTGCATTCAAGGCTAAGGTAATTGCAAAGTACAGTGCCAAAGATCCGGGTAGTTTGACCCGCGCAAGAGAACTTTTCAAGCTTACCGGATTTGATTCAACGGGGGTTTCCTAACCCAAAACTTAACGGTACGTACTTTACTAACACCTTCTTCTCAAATCCGACGCATCCAATATACTATTCTTTGCAGGATTCTTTGCAAGTTCGCTAGCAAACGCTAAAAAAATTGACTAACCCGTATTTGTTGCAGTGCCGTGCTTAAAATAAAAAACGATTTTTTGATTCTTTATAGAATTTTTATTGAATTGCGCATTGCATCAATTAATACGGACTTAAGGGCAAGCGAACCCCACAATATACGGTAAAGGATTTCATCACCTTTTCCGTGGCCCACAAATCACGAACTTGAGCATAACGTTTACCCGCACAAAATTTAAAAGAAATTAGACTTTAAGCCTTAAGGACTTCGCGCTCACTAGGAGAAGTTGACTGTGTTTAGAACCTCGCTTAACGGTACATTGTTTACGGGGTGTCTAGGAAAGTGTTAACGGCGAAACCGCCAAAAGAGAAAGGGTTATTTAATTAAGGAACTTCGCGAAAGCGTTGGAAAACCTCCCCTTATCTCTGCACTTACCTGGCCTCGTGATCAGTGTATCTTGAGCCCGTTTCTCGACACAGTTTTACTTCGACAATCAAGTTCTGGAGCAGGTCTAGTTGACCTAGGTGAACCCTAAAACGATTAGGTGTGTGGTATTTTTGTGTCGTGATTATTTTTGTCCAGGTTCTTTTTTTTTGTATATTTCATTCTTTAGTTAATATAAAAAAAAACTAATAAAAAAAATCACATTCTTTTTCCCCTCCTTTTCTCTTCCTTTCTTTCTTTCTCTTTTCATATCATGGGTACCCCACCTCGAAAAACTCTTGCCGAACTTTGGTACCCACAACCAGACATTACTTCTTACGGTTCTTGCTTTGGCCGAACATCGAACGACCCCTCCATGCCCAAAGTTTCACTGAAAGATCGCATAGCAGCGTCTAGGACAAACACTTGCACTCCTCATTCCACTTTGTATCAACCTTTTCAACCTCCCGCAGCCGCTTATGTTGATACCCCTTTTGCAAGTCATCCTTTGTCCATCGCTGAACGTATTGATCAATCTCGTAGCCGATCTTTCACTCCTTTCACCACTTCAAATTCTTGGGATCAACAATTTCATTCACCTTCTTATCCAATTGTTGATCCTACCCCTATCCAACCATTCAATTCCTACCAATCCTACCCTACCTTTGCACCTTCCCTAGACATTGCTTCAGAACCGCCATTTGGGAGTTTTCAGTATCCAAACAACTTTGAATCTTTTACTGAAACCCCTTCACAACCTATGTCTAGTCTAGAACAGTCGTTGGAAGACTTTAGGGTAGCGTCAAGCCAACAGATGATGGATCTGAATGCGTCCATAGCCGCCCTCATACAAACTAGTGACCCGGTAGCTAGTTTTCAACTAGTTCCAAATTTTCCAATGTATGAAGGGCGGTAGGACAGGTTGAGAATTTGAGTGGAGAGAGTGAGCTGTACCCCCTTCCGAATCAAGCCTACCCGTTTCAACTTGCATCCCACAACTCCGGTTTTGAATGTCTATCTAGTGTTCCAAACGATTCATTGATTAGAGATAGAACAGATAATGAGTTGTGTGACTTTATAGTGTTTGATTTGCCCGATTGTGAAGGGTCCCTTTCGAGTGAAACCACACCCAATCCATTTGACCTCTACACCTCCATCTTAGAACCTGAATTGATTGAAATCCATGCTTTTGATGAGGTGTCTGAGAATATTGATTTTCACTTGATTGAGGATATTGACGCTGGGAATATTTTGGATGATGAACCCATAGATTTGGCTGAGTTTTTCTCTTCAAATCATCATCCCGAGTCATTAAATGTTTTTCCCGAACTTCATATGCGTCTTGATATTAATGATAAAGGCATGGATGAGCTTAACTTTGAGGAAAATTCTGAGGATAGTTTTGAAGATGAACCAGTTATAATTGATGAGTCGGATTTTCCAATTCATCCTATCCCTTCCACTGACTGTGTACACCCTCCCGAAACCTTAACCGATACCCCTCCTCGATCACTTTCCTCCATCCTTTCCATCGTTCCGACCTTGCAAGAACCCGTCTCACTTACATTTCATATGTCTGGTTTACTAAGTTCGGCGTACCCATGGTTTCTCACGAATCTTGAGGGATTTGACCCCATTTCTCGACGGGTTAATAGATTAGCACAATCGCTTTTTACACATCGCTCATCACAAATTGTGCTAATCTATTCACTCCATTTGCACCCTCATGTTCGTACTCCACTTCTCTTTCCCTTCCGCCATTCTTCTTCTTCTGATATACCGAGACCGTATCCCGCTTCTATCTATATACGGTTTCGCGTAGTCTCCATTTCTTACCTCTTCGCATTCTTTCACCAGCCACTGCCTTATCACGATAAGATCTTTGAATGGTTGGTGCTCACTTTTGGCCTGTGTAAGGCCTTGTATAGCTTGATACTGTTCTTTCCCCCCTAATCCTGAACTTCAACGCTTAACAGTGGAAACACTGTTTTACTTAAGTTTGGGGGGACACCTTTTTTGTATATATATATATATATATATATATATATATATATATATATATTTTTTTTTTTTTCCTTTTTGTATATAATTTGTTTTTAGGGGGAGCGCCGACAATTTTGACCCTCTTGGTATAGCCTGACAGTGAGGGCACTGTCAAGTTTAAGTTTGGGGGTGTGCTCGGTAAGCTTTCTTCCTTCGCATTCATTTGTATATTTTGCATTTGCATACCTTATTAAAAACCCACAAAAATCGAAAATTTTCCAAAAAATATAAAAACTTTTTCGTCAAGTTAGCTAATAGGGTAACTTAGATCTTTATTCCGAAAGTTTAGTTGATATGATAGAAATAACTAAATTCTAGGCTTAGGGATTGAAAACCCTAAAAATAACCCTCATTCTGTCTAACTTTGGTAAGTATACGTCCTTACAGTTTTTTTTGAGAAATAGGTAATCTTGAGTTCAGTTCTTGAGTTAAGTCAAAATGAAGGGAAAGTATTGATGCTTTACTGGAGGATAAGTCTGAAAAATAGTTTCTTTTCTTGAGTTCAAATTTAGAAAGTATATACCCTACAAACTGCACTTACACGCACCTTGAAACTTGGGATAGTAGAGGATACCTTGAAATACTCTTGCCTGAAAACTTAGTATGAAAGAAAAAACGGTATTTAAAGCTAAACACCAAAAGAGCATGTGAAAAATATATCCGGTCTTGAAAAAGAAAAAAGAAAAAGAAAAAAATAGAATAAAGTCAAGACCTGGAAACTGCTATTTACGCTTTAAAGTTCACACATTCAGTAATCGGTCGTTAGTGCCTCAAGAAGTATTAATAGTCGCATGAAAGGTATGTGAGCAAATCCGTCCATCCTTAATGAAAAAAAGTAGTATTTGGTATTAGGGCAAGGGTATTATAGCTTGAATTGAATTCTTGAGTGTAGGGGTGCAAATATACACACACGTAAGGGTATACGATCGATGTTTGGACAAAAGATAGAAATAAAGAATAAGACTTGTGTTTTCTGTAAAGTTGATAAAAATCCCTGATTTGAGGCCGCACTTTAGAAGGAAAACTCAGGAGAACCAACATCTTTCTAAACTTTTTTGGAATGTATATGATCTAAGGTTAAACAGATAGGAGGTGTGAAACATAAGGGTTGGATATTTCTAACTTAGGATGATAGAATTTCTAACGAAAATACTAAACTGTAGGAGTAGAATCGATGTTAACTTATGACACTAGCTTGACGGGATTTTGTGGGTGTAATCCGCTAAAAACCCTCAGGAGACAACACTCCTCCTACTAGGGACACCTAGAGGTTTAACGGCTTGTTGCACGTGCTCAGTGCAATCGCGTTCCCTGCGAAAGTGCGGTTAGGATGTTCTTTTTTGTGAATAATTGGTTTTGCTCGGGACGAGCAAAAGTTAAGTTTGGGGGTATTTGTTCATAACAGAATACTGCATTTTATACCGCCCATTCTTATGCTCGTGGGTTTATAGGTAGGTGCTTTTAATTCGTGTTTGTTACATATTTACAGATTACAGGTTTCCAGTACAAATATTGCAAATCAGGACAAAATCTCCACAGTTACACCAAATACAGAACATCTGTTGACAACAGATAAAAGCCGGGTTCCGGTCATCCATATCCGTCCAGTGCTGCATACCGGTTCCAGAGACAAGATATATGACAGCGGTCATTCGTGTCTCGGACAAGCACAGAGCACGAGAGGGGCTGCACAAGAATCAATGGGTGCGCGGAGCTCGAGGGAGAAAAGGTCAAAAGTATTATTTTTGTTGCCACTTTGGACCATTGCAAATCTGATGCAACTGTGGAAGCATACTGCAATTTGGTATATGTACAATAACATAGGACAGAGAACCAGGGGATACGACAAAAGTTGATAGCCTAACACCCCTAAAGGGCCGCGGATCCGCGGCCTAAGCATGCTTAGGCCGCGGATCCGCGGCCGTATGGTGTCAGAAGATGGTGTGTTTTTAGGGGCAGTTTGGTACTTTTATATGGAGCCATATTCTTGCCCTAGGTTTTCATTTCCCTGCCTATAAATACTCCAGAACTGAGCTAAGCCAAGGGTCCAATTTCATGTCCATTCTTTTAGCAACTTTGGTTTAGTTCTAGTTCTTCTTCTTCTTCTTCTTCATTCATCCTCCATGGAAATGTAGTGAGAGCATTGAGTGGATGTGAATAAAGATGAGGGTTTTTGTATCATTCTCTTTTGTTTAACTTCCCCTTGAGATTCTTGCTTTCTCTTGATCTTTCAACCTCTTTATTGAGCTTGAAAGGTTAAGAGTTTGTTATTGATCTCAAGGGTCGTATTTTCTTATGGAACAAGTTCTTCTCTTCACATGAGTTCTTTACCCTTCTCTTGATCTTGCAACCTCTTAATTGAGCTTTCAAATTTAAGGGTTGGCTATTGATCCCATGCTTGTCTTGAGTTCTATGGTTCTTGTAATTACTTTCTTGCATTTTTCATTCTTGTCTTCAATTACTTGCAATTTAATTCCATGCACTTTAATTACTTGCTTGTAATCTTTTCTTTTCTTTGTTCTTTTCTTTTTGTTCTCTCTTTTTGGTTCGTTTTTGTGAATGGTTGTAATTATCGTTGTTAAGAATAAATACGGTATTGTAAGTTAAGATTTTCTTTTCTCATTTCCTTTTCCCGTTATTTTCCATTGAACTCCGCCCAAACCATACGCAAGCGCTCCGTTAGGCACCCTACCCTAACAAGGTAACGGTGATTCCTAACCACGACCGGTTGCGTTCGGTTTGGCCGGAGGCGAAAGCAAGAGACAAGAATGGAAGGACAAGGGTAAATAAGCCGTATTCCACGAATACCGCGCTTAAATCCCTTAATCCACATTGTTGCCGATTGCTCTAGCTTCAATTGGTCAAGACTCGGCTCAAAGGTTTTGAGTACGGATTTCTTTAGCTTACAATTTCGTATCTTTTTCTTAACAACTTTATACTTGCAAATAATACACATAGGTTAGATTGAACAAACTCATACTCATTCTTTTTTGACTCGTCTAAAACAAGAAAGGACATACAACCATCTCCCTGTGGATCGACCCGTGCTCAACCGGCTAGCTGCATAGCGACACCGTCCTGATCGCGGTAAACTTTAGAACTTTGAACATCCGACACGCCAAAAGCGTTTCGATCAATACGCTGACGAAACCCTTTACGGAAGAACTGCTGGCCGAGCACGTCTCGTCCAGGAACAAACCGCCCAAGGTGGCCCTCTTCGACAGGAAATCCGACCCGAAGGACCATCTAAACGCTTTTACGGCGGGCTTAAGCTTTCGGGATAACTCTGACACGGCCCAATGCTGAGCTTTTCCCGCCACTCTCATCCGGGCTGGCCGGAACTGCTTCCGAGAACTAATGCTACGCTCTATCTCGACCTTCGGTGAGCTGGCCACCCAATTCCTCAGCCACTTCATCGGGAATCGAAGACAAAAGAGAATAGTTGACTACCTGTTCACCATAAAGAGCGAGGACAATGAATCCTTTAAGGGATACGTCACTCGTTTCTACAACGCTCTCCTCGAGGTCCCTAAGCACCAGGATGAAATTGTCATCACCACACTAAGGTCGGGTCTTAGGCACAAAGAGTGGCTCTACCCTTTTGCATTAGCGCAACATAAGACCATGACCGAGATAAAATCTTGGACCGAGCGGAAGATCCAACTCGAGTCGGAGGTGAACGCCAACCTGCCCTAGGGCGACCAAGCCGACCAGAAGAAGAGGGGCAGAGAAGAGAAGAAAAGGGTCGACCGGCCAAAACCAAACTCCCCGAAGTTCCAGGAGTACACTCCTTTTAACATATCCCAGACTGAGCTTTTGGAGGAAGTGAAAGGCGAGAGATTCTTCAAGCTCCCGCCAGTCACCCAAAGAGCGGCTATGCGTATCCGGGGACCGTACTGCGCCCTCCATAGGTCACAGGGTCACCCGACCAAAAACTGCAAACAACTCCATGACTACATCGAGGAGTTGAACCGCTCTGGCCACCTGGCGAAGTACCTGTGGGACAAGCGACAGGCAGACCGGGAGCAAGAGAACCAGCCCCTCATGGGGAGTTAATGATCAGGCAAATCCTGGTCGTCACCTCGGAATCTGCTCGCGCAACCGGCGAAAACCAACAACTCCTACCAGTCGAGGGTACAAGCGATCCACCCCAGAAGAAGTGCAAGACGACTGAGCCTATCATCTTCACTGATGAAGACCTCCATGGTATATCCTTGACTCATAATGACCCCCTCGTTATAACAGCTGGGTCCACCGTTACGAGGTACAGAAGATATTGATCGATTCCGAGAGCTCGGCAGACATCCTTTTCTACGAATGTTTCAAGCGTATGGGGCTAGGACCGTCCGACCTACGGCCCACCTCCCACGTCTTCGTAGGGTTTACCAACCACTCCATCTCGGCCGAGGGAGTGGTCACCCTTCTCCTCAACATCGGAGAAGCAGGCCATACAAGGACCATACCTGTAGAATTCATCGTTGCTAAAATCCCCTCATCTTACAACATCCTCCTGGGGCGCCCGATATTAAATGCCCTCCGGGATCAAATCTCGACCTTCCACCTTGCGAACAAATCTCCATTAGACCAAGGGGGATAGGTCGGGCCTATGGGAACCAGCAAATTGCCAGGGTTTGTCTCGCCTCCGTGACGTCCACCGGAGAGACGAGCGACGATTTTGGAGATACGTGTGATCTCCAGGGGTTTCTGGACACGCGCGATGACCAAAGGGAAGTCCGAGGATCCCCGGTAGAAGCACTAATAGAAGTCCCCCTCGTCGAAGGGGTCGACGACCGAACCGTCCAGATCGGCTCTCTCTTAACCGGGGACCACCGCCAGGACCTGATACGGTTCCTCCGAGACAAATCAGACGTGTTCGCTTGGACCCCCGTGGATATGCTCGGGATTGACCCTAGAGTGATCTCCCACAAGCTCGGGGTCGACCCGAAAGCAAAGCATGTACGGCAAAAGAAGAGAAGCTTTCCACCGGCAAAGCAAAGGGCGATTGAGGACGAAGTGGATCGACTGCTCACCACCAACTTTATCAGAAACCTGGACTGTTCAGAGTGGCTGGCGAACATGGTCATGGTCAAAAAGGCGAACGGGAAATGGCGCATGTGCGTCGACTTCATAAATTTGAACAAGGCCTGCCCCAAAGACAACTATTCCCTCCTTCGGATAGACCAGTTAGTGGACAGCTCAGCCAGCCATGAATTACTTAGCTTCATGGAAGCATTTTCTGGTTACAATCAAATCTGGATGAACCTAACAGATGAATAACTTACCGCGTTCACCACGGCTTGGGCGTATACTGCTAGAAAGCGATGCCCTTCGGTCTTAAGAATGCTGGGAGTACATATTAACGCCTCGTCAACAGACCGTTCAAGCTGCAGATCGGAAGAAACATGGAAGTTTACGTCGACGACAAGCTAGTGAAATCCATTTCTTCGGCGGGGCACACCAAAGACCTCGATGAGACATTCGACATCCTGCAAAAATATAAAATGAAACTCAATCTGGCTAAGTGCACGCTCGGAGTCACCAGTGCGAAATTCCTCGGGTTCATGGTAACCCACCAAGGAATCGAAGCAAACCCGAAAAAGATCAACGCCGTCCTCGACATGGCATCTCACAAGAGTAATATGGAGATCATATGCCTCACCGGGAGGGTCGCTGCCCTGAGTTGCTTCATGTCTAGGTCCGGGGAAAAGTGCTTACCATTCTTCAAAGCCCTTGTTCTCCGCCGAAAATCGGGAAGACAAATGTCTTGCCTTAATTTGGGGGCAGATGCTATTTGGATTTATCTGTCTACCTCTCCGAAAGATGCTAAGTTGATTTATGGCACCGTATATCGGAGATTTAGATGGATGCGGCCGTTGTAGCAGACTTCGTCAGATTCCCCCTCATTTGAGGGGTTTTTGATTGTGGGGACGCTCTTCCCTGCAGGCGCAAGCCCCTGCAGTTAATTATGCTACCGCATCACGGCAACAACTTTCTCGTTCTTCAGATGGTCACTTCGTGTCGTGTGTGTGTTTGTTTTATTTTTGGTTGCCCGTGGATTGTATATGGAGACTAATGTATGTTGTCGCCCGTAGGGCGTGGATTAGTCCAAATCCGTATTTTCATAGATTTGGATTTTGGGTTGGGTTTAAGGATCGTTAATCTCATTTGAGACTAAGATCAACTTAAACGTTTGTTAAGGATACGTCAGTCAAATTTTAGACTAAGATCAACTTAACAATTTGTTAAGAATACGCTAGTCTAATTTTAGACTAAGATCAACTTAACAGGATCATTTAGATCAAACAAAAGAGTATTTGGGCTCTATTGTTTTAGTTTAAGGACTTTGCGGTCCAGTTTAAAGATATCATAGTCTATGGAGTTTAGAGATATCATAGTCTGTAAAGTTTAAGGACATCATAGTCCATGAGTTTAAGGACCCCAGAGTCCGTAAAGTTTAAGGACGTCATAGTCCATGAGTTTAAGGACCCTACAGTCCGTGGAATGTTTGGTTGTCGGAACCCGTCACCTCTCTGAAGACGTTGAAAAATTACAATGACAAATATCAGAGAAGTGAAGAGATGTACCCTTGAACCAATATTGGTTAGGAGATCTGTAGTCCAATTTGGGACTAAGATCAAAGATTTATGAGCATATGGGCTCAATTAATCTGAAGTAGGGTTCTGTAGCCACTTTGGGTTCGTCCCATTTAGTTAAAATGTTGAACTTTTAACAATGCTGAGCATTGGTTTGGACTCTGACAATCTTTTTGTCTTTTACTGAGTGCTGAGCACTCATTATAGCTCTGGGGATTTTTTTATAGAATAGTTTATGTTCATTTAGCGCACACATGAGAAGCACGTGGCGCGCTTAGCGCTGTGCGCTAGACAATGAGCGCATTGCGCTTCTGGTGAAGCAGCGCACATGTGAGGAGCACGTTGCGCGCTTGGCGCTGAGCGCCGGTCAATGAGCGCAGAGCGCTTCTATCAAGTAGCGCACACATGAGGAGCACGTGGTGCGCTTGGCGCTGAGCACCAGTCAATGAGTGCATTGCGCTTCTGGTGAAGTAGCTCACACGTGAGGGGCACGTGGCGCGCTTAGCGCTGAGCGCCAGTCAATGAGCGCATTGCGCTTTTGGTGAAGTAGCGCACACGTGAGGGGCACGTGGCGTGCTTGGTGCTAAGCGTCAGTCAATAAGCGCATTGCGCTTTTGGAGCGCTAAGGCTCTGCAACGCTATGCGTTAGTTTTGGAGCGCTGAAGCGCTTCTTTTGATGGAGCGCTATGGCTCTGCAACGCTATACGTTAGTTTTGGAGCGCTGAAGCGCTTCTTTTGATTGGAGCGCTATGACTCTTTTTAGACATCTTCGCGCCCTGAGAATTAAATTCTTTTTCTTATAAGAGACTTTGTCTCATGGATCTAAGAACAAAATTCTTATTTTTTACAGGAGATGTTTCAATCTCTTATGTTTTTGGTGAAAGGCTTTGCCTTTTTGGATCTGTGATCCTAAGAGAATTGAATTATTCTCCCCCCTTTTATAATGAGATATTATAATCTCTGAAAGACAATTTGTCTTATAGATCTATGATCTGAAGAAGATTAAGTTCTTCCCCTTGTTTTCTATGATGAGATACTTTAATCTCTGTTGTGAAAGATCTTGGCCTTATAGATCTGTGATCTTAGAAAAAGAAGTAAATTCTTCTTTTTATGTGAGATAATTTCATCTCTCTGTTTTTCTTTCTTTTTTCTTTTTTTTACCTTGAAGAAAATTTTCTTCTTCTGAGAGCTTGCTCTTTGTCTTTGAAATTTCTCAAAGTTTATGGAGGGTTCCTCTGTATCAGACTTAAAGTCTTGGGGCCTTTATATAGGGCAAGCTGATTTGTTGAATCAGTTGAAGAGATTTTTTCTCTAATTGATTTGGGGATTTTCTTACCGTTGGATCTTTGATCCTAGGGCTTCTGATTTACAGAAGGCAATCTTCTTGATTTTAACAAGATTGGGAAATCTTTCCCCACACAGAATTTATTCTGTATTTTAATGATTTTTAATCACCATTGGATCATTGATCCGACGGTGCTCTGATTTACAGAGCAAAATCTTTTTGTTTGGAAAGATTCTGAAGAATATTTTCTTAACAGAATTTTATTCTGGTCAGCTGATGATTTTTAATCATGTTCGTTAGATCTTTGATCCAACGGTTGGGAACATTTAGTTCCAGCGCTAGCGCTCTCGTGCTTTGCACGTGATGCACTGCTTAAAGTGCAGTGCACTTAGCGGTGGCGCTTACGTGCTTTGCACGTGGTGCGCTACTTAGAGTGCAGCGCTCTTAGAACTAGCGCTCATGTGCTTTGCACGTGAGCGCTGTCTCAGAGTCTTTAACTCTCTCAGCGCTGGCGCTTCTATGAAGTATTGCTTCATTTCAAAATTTGAAATTTGAACAGAGCTTTGCTCTAATTGGGGGAAACAAATGCCCCTCCCCCCACTGTTGGGCTCACGTGGCCCACACGTGAGTGCAGCGGTGGCAGCATCTCTGCCATTGGATCAACTTAGGAGTTGAAACGGCTCTCAGGGCCTATAAATAGGACCCTTGGCCCTTTAGATGATCTCTGTTCATCTTATCACTTTTTTCCTTCTGAGAATTATTTCTCTTTCAGAGCATAGCTCCTCCCTTTAAGAAATTTCTTAAGAGTCAAAACTCTGCCCAATTTAAGTAAAATTTGAACTTTTTAACAGAGTTTTGCTCTCCTTAGATCATAGATCTAAAAATATATCTTTAGGGTTTTACCCAATAACAGAGCTATGCTCATTTCCAAGATGTAATCTCTTTTTTTTAGGGTAATTTTAACCCATGAAGAACTTAAGGGTTTATTCACAGATCTTGAAGATCTTGGAGTTTTTACTCTGTAGAAGTTTTGCTTCTTAGGGTTTCTTGATGGATTGTTTCATCTTCTTTACAGAGCATTGCTCTTTAGAAATTTTGGGGAATTTTCTTTTATTCCCCTCATAATTGATTTTGACAAGTGTCACTCCTGTCTGCAGAGTATTGCTCTCGAGGAGTTTAACTCTTCGGCCCGAGGAGCCTCTCATTAAATGAGAAATCCTTTTAGGATTCCCTCCTTAATTATACAAAATTAAATTCGTTGGGTGTTTTAATCAGTACTTGTTTTTCTTCGTGAGGATATCAAGAGTTGTTTAAATCCCCGTGTTTGTTTCAATAAGCATTTCAGTCTGTCCATTAACTCTCACTGATTTTCTTTTTCAGACGTTATGGCCGCTCATCTGTATGATCTCGATAAGATTATTTCTTACGGAAACAAACGCTCACTAGGCCACTGCCAGAACCAAGAGTTCACAAACGCTCAGTGCGCTGAAATCATGCATCGCTTTGATGAATACAATGGTCAGCTGCTTCCTCGTCGTTCTGCTCTTTTGAAGCTCATTGTGAGAGCGATCTGGGGAGCACTTCCTTTATTTTATCAAGGCATGCCGCTTAAGGCATTGGATGATGCCGAAGAGAAGGTGCACTCGGTGTATCTGATGGTCCTAATTTCAAAGAAAAGGCGAGACAATCTTGTTGATATTCTGCATCAAACTTTTCAACAGGCGACGATAATCGTGTTGGAGATAGTGCCCTCAGAGTCAATTATTAGGTCACAGGTACGTGATTGTAATGATTGAGGGAGGACCTATCCCGGTAGGACAGTCTTACTCGAGATGATAGTATGCTATCTGGTTTACCTTTATCATCGTGTACTGTTTTAAGTGACATGACACGTCGCTATTACACGTTGATAGAGCCCCTAGGATTCTTGCTTGACCACCAGCAGTATGAGGGCGATCATATAAGTGGGAGCTGGGGGTCTACAAGCTTATCCTTAAAAGGTCCCTAGTCGTGGGAGTTTCGAGACTGGGCATCGATACTCCATTAGTAGACTAGTGTATACAGTCGAGACCCCGATGAGGGGCGGTGGCCGGTCTCACAAGCCACTGGTGTCAGTTGGATCACCTAAGATGTATACAGGTGCTCATTGGGTTATGAGTACACCGGACAGGACTCGCCGGGAACATGCTAGTTGGTCATATACCAGACGTCAGATGGCAGTTCCCTGGTGACATGTGTGCAGGTTAGTTCATCGACCTGGGGATCGTCATTTGTCTCGTGTGAGTTCCCACTGTACTTTGATTACTACCCTACCACGACTCAAAGGAGTCGTGCAAACAGGTTTTAATTGGGTACAGTCCCGAGCCACATGGAGGCAGTGAGCGTATCTTCAGGGGTTCGTCTCTCCCGGTATTGGGGGTGAGGTCGTGCTGTGTCTAGAAGAGCCATTACACAAAGTCCTTGGCCAAGGCAAGGAGATTTACTGGTAGGTATTCCAGTAGTATCTCAGGGTGTTCTGGGCTACACTCCGACACGACTTGTACCGCTTTTGGGGGTCTGACTTTTACCAACCCCCTAGGCCCGCCATGCGATACTCATAGACGAACGGACCGGACTGCACGGATATTGTCACTGACAGGCTCAGTAGGGTTGTCAGGCTGAGTTCGCTCACAGACATCCTTTTTAGTCAGTACCTGGTGGCCCGTTACGTATTGGCTTATACCTCTGACGTGCTAGTGGTTAAATCCACAACCATGGTATTGACGAGTCTTTAGAGTCCCCCACACTTTCAGTTACTCAGCTTTCGGGCGAAACGCTGTAGAGGCCGTATGGAGATATGGCAGGATTCGATCAGATACGTGCGGTATTGCACGGATCGTGATCGGACGGTTTTTACTAGCCGGCTTTGGCTTAAGCCGGATCCTAGTATTAGATAGTGTAGTTTTGTCTTTTTGCATTTGTATCCGGACGGAATACAGATGCGGGTGTGTATGCACAGTATCGGGGTTTTTCCTGTAATTTATTACGGGACCAGTTTTCTGGGGTTGCCAGTTTGCATTCCGTGCCGGCCGTTTTTTCTTTTATTCCTTCGCGGCCGGACTATCCGTTGGAGGGGTTATTTGCAAGTTCGCAAATAACTTTTGGTGGAGGGCTTCCTTGCATATTGTAGCCTTTGTCTTGATTAGATTCCATTCTAATCACTTCCTTGCATTTAATGAGAGGGTATGGCTATTGGGTATGGGCCGGCCACAGTGGGGGACAAGTTTATATTTTGGAGTGTAAATGTTGCTTTCTCTTCTTGGAATTTGTGGCCGGCCACTTGAAGCATGCTGGTGCTTTAATTTTTGGTTGGTGGAATTAATTTCCTAATGGATTAATTTATATAAGGTTGGTTTGTGCTGTGGAGATGGGCTAATTCATTTAGAAAAGAATAAATAACTTAATGTGTGTGCTGTGGATAAGATGATGGGTTGAGGATTAATTAAGTGAGTGGCTTCATTGTTCTAAGGGGTGTGCAGGGGGCTCTTTTTCTGTCTGGGCCAGAGAGAGAGTTTTGGCTTAATTCTTCCATTCTCCAGGGAGCACAAAAGGGATTGGCCGAGCTCATCTTACAGTCTCTCCAATTTTTCCAGCAAGCTTCCATGCAAAAATCCTAGTACACAAATTCCTCCATCATGGCAACTCCTTCAACCCCAATAGAGATAATAATTCACTACACATTCTGCAGCAAGTCTTGGGCACGTCGAGTAGCCGGCTTCGTGCCCGAGTTGCCTCGGCATTGAGGTGGGAGCCCGTAAACAAAGTAGGCGATGTGGTGCCCTTCCGGCGAGGAGGCGACGACCGGAGATCCCGCGAGGAGATCGGAGTGGAGATGAAGACCGGAGGACTCGGATCAGTCGGTATATCTCTAACCCATCTTCTAGTTAGCTTAGACTTGTTAATGGTTACGATCCGGAGTTTAGTGCGCAGTGGTGCCGGTTTGCAAAGTCCGCAAAATTAAAGTTTATCACCGCTTCCGCATTCCGGCGTCGGATTGACGGCCGGGGCGCAGCCGTGCACTTACAGTGGTATCAGAGACTCGCCATTAACTTAGTCTAGCTTTGTGTAATGTGTTTGCATTTCCGATCGATCAAAAAGTCCAAAAACCCATATTTTGTCGCATCAGTTTTCTGTTGGAAATTTTTAGTGTCGAAAAATTTTTCAGGTTGTAAAATATTGATGTACTAAAAATTATAAGACCACTGTTCAAATTCGATGCACTGATCTTCTGACCAGACCGCGGAAGGGCGGCCAAAACCCACTTGTGGCCGCGCTTCCGCGGCAGTATTAAGGAATCAGTGGGTTGGGTTTCTACAATGGGCTTCTGAGGATATTTTAGGGTTTCTGGAACATTAATATTGGGCCCAGAATTTCTTTAACTGCTACAGTATTGCTTTGGGGCCCGCTTGTTAAAATTTGATTGATCGGATATTTTAAACACATTTTTCACAGTATTTACATTATATCTGCGACCGTGAATGTCACTTGATCGGTAAATCCGGTCTAACTGCTATAGCCCGGTTAGACGGATTTGCGAACGTGATTTTCACGTTGGTGTTTTGTTTTTGCTGTGATGTTGCGGATCGGTCGTGGGGGATAGCCTGGATGCAATGCTAGTACAGTTTTGTTGTAGTATGTACATTTGATATTGCGGGACGAGCGTCCGACATGTGGACTGCCGTCACTGCCTGTTTGTATTATTATTTTGGGGCACGACCTGGTTGCGGTCGATGTACCCGTTGTATGTATATTTTACTTTCTGTACTAGGATTGCCCCGCGGAGGGGTGCACGGATAGCCGGGTTCTGGAGGGCAACAAGCCCGCATCTCATGGCATTGAGACGGAGGGGGCTTCGCTCTAGGATTGGCGGGCTATTCGCCGCACTCGTAGGGGGTACAGGTTGACCCAGGAGGGGTGCCCAAGTTGCCGGATTCCGTGAAGTGCTGGGTGGTCCATTCACGGCGCTGAAGGGGGCTGCCTCGCTTCAGGTTTTGGCGGGTAACTTGCCGCGCCCGTAGGGGTCTAGGATTTCATTGCACAGGCTATCCACACGACCAGGGGAACGTCGGGTTTCAGTAGTGGCTCTGTGAAACCCGGGGATCCCAGATATCTGTATTGTTCTGTGATGCTGTACTTTTCTGTGATGTTGCATTTTTTTTTATTCACGTCTTGAGCGAAATATAATATATTGGTATATATATTAGTAGATGTTGTATATGTTTTGCATCCGCGCTAGTCCAGTCCCCGCTCTGTCGTTAGTTAGCTAACCTAACGGGTAATGACGGGACCCAGTGGCGAATGCGGATGGCATATACGTACATCAGTATATTTTCGTTCTTTTTGGTGTGATCAATTGATGGGACTGCATTGATTCGGATCAATGCAAGTTAAAACAAACCTAATCTGATGTTGTTGGAACACTTTTTCAAAAAGCTGTTATTGCAAGGACGTTTACTTTTGTTTTGCATCGTGGTATTCATTTGGAATATCCTGCTCCTCAGTCGACGAGGCAAGGGCCGAGATCTCTTCACCGGGAGTGACCCCTTGGACAGAAGTTTGCGTCAGGGCATTAACTTCACTATAGCCGATTACTTTTGCTTTGCACAGTGATATTCGGTTATGAACATCCAGCACCCCATTCTACGGGGAAAGAGCCGAGATCCCTTCACCGGGAGTGACCTCTTTAGTAAAGGTTTTCGTCACTATATTTTCTAAAAAGCTATCCGTTCCTTCAACGATATCAAGTTCATTACGTTAAAGGTTTTCGCCAGAAACCATTCGTAGCCCTCCATCATTTCAGTTAAATATTCGGTAGTATTCAAGCTATGTATTTTGACCTCACGCCAAGGCATAGTGTTTGGTAGCTGCCGGGTATTTATCTGTAGCATAGATAGATGCGTTGGTTTGGGACAGTCGTACTACTATTTTGGCCTACGTCAAGAGTATGTACGGGTGGGTTCAAATTAACCTGGATAATGATGGGTAGAACTTGACATGTGACTTATGATATTTTGACCTCACGCCAAGGTCATAAGAGCATGGGGCAGAAATCTCATCGGGAGTTTCAAAAGAACTGAAACTTGCCAGATATGCACATACCTTCTGGAGTGTGATACCGTGAGCGGATTCCGTCACGTTATCATGCGATGAGAGTTGGATCCCGATTCCCACTGATGAGTTAGTTTACTCCTCGGGTGACCCCGACTAATTCTTCTTTCAGGTTTGGAGGAGAATTTGAGGTACAGTGGGAGGATTCCAGATTAGATAAATTGGTGACCATTCTGATCTAGGTTAGAGTGCACGCTGAGTGTTTCTTCTCTCTCTCTTTTGGCAGCGAACATTGACCCGACCCTAAGACTATGACTCAGTGACCAAGTTGACCGAACCTTCTTTATACCGGCTTTTGGATTGTCAGAGTTGCAGACCTCATTGCCACTCCTACTTTTACCCTTTTCTCCAGGACACCCCGTATTACTGTGAACGTCCACTTCCATTGGACAAAGCCATCGTATGGTTAGATACGAACTCGAAGGAATTCGAGGATGGTTTCCGGTTCTGGAGAAAACGGATAGGATTATTCAGTTGTCTTTTCTTTTCACCCTCTCTCAGGTTGCGAGTACTCCTTAGTTTAGGAGTAGTACACCTATTATGCAAATTGGATAGTCTTCTTCCAAACCTTAGGCTGGTGCCGACCGGTAGGGAATGGAGAAAACCAATTAGCCTAAACGGTGTGCAGAAGGTATTAAGATTAAGACAAAACAAGGGATTAGTAAGAGGGCAGAGTAAATTGCGACTGATATTCACGACCAAACCAAATATTTCTTCGCCAATCCTAAATCACCTTTGTATTTCTCCAGGACACTCCGTATCACTACGAAGATCCACAGTATATTGGATACTCCATCGTATGGTTATATACGAACTCGAAAGGAACTTGTTCCAGTTCGGGGATGGATTCTGGTCCAGGAGAAATAGGAATAAGGTTTATTCGGTTGTCTTTTATCTTCACCTTCTCTTGCGTTGCGAGTGCTCCTAGGACTAGGACAGTACACCCATTATGCTTATTGGATAGTCTTCTTCCAAACCATAGGCTGGTGCCGAACGGTAGGGAAGGAAGAAAACCATTTGGCCTAAGGGGTGTGCAGAAGGTAATGACTAAAGACATATAAAAGGATTTGGAGAGGTGGCAAAGAATTATACGGTCATAGTTGTGAATCTGGATAATGGAAGAGGCATTACTAGGAATACCAGGATACCCCATCAAAACATTTCAATGTTTCAGTTTCACTGTGTACAGTTAAAAGAAAACTGATTTCCCGATTAGATACTTACTCCAGGGTATGTATTTACCAGGTATGATTCTCACATCTGTATGGTTTTACAGATGATGAGTGGGAGTAGGTTATTGGGAATTGGGTGATCATCCTCATTATATCGGGATTCGTTGTAATCGGTGATATTTGAGGAGATCACCTGGGCTGTTTGCCGGTCGGCAAATATTTAGTTTTGAATATCCGCTGTTGTGCACCAATTTCAAATTGATATATCTGTACGTCTATTTTCATAGAGTGAGATATACCTTTTGATATTATGTCGATGACATTTACCTATATCAGTGGATGGTTAGGTAAGGAGCATTAAACAGCGGTGTAATTCTTCTTAACCATAAGTACAGTTTTCAACCTACGGCACACAGTGAATGAGTTATCAGACTCAAGGGACTTTTACAGAGTATTGTATGTTGTCCAGGGTCCATCAGGACAGAGGGGATGGTCCTCGTACTATATTCAGTTTACTTATGACTCCTCTAATTTTTAGACAGGTGTTTCGTGGAAACACAGGGTCCGAATTTGGAGAAGTTATATGTATTTGAATAGAGTAGAGAACCAGGTATAGCAAGTATCGGGATTCTTCAAAGAGATCGAAGATGTAGATACTTGTGTATGGTATTCAGTTGATAGTAAAGATAAAGAGATCTTGCTTCTCTTTCAGGTTACTCATAATTGGAAGTATTCCTAAGTTGAGTAACGCTGATCGGCCTCCTTCCATTTAGTTGACATGCACTGGAGACAGTTGCATGATTTGAATCTGATTTGACATTCCATTGGCCACTTCGCAGATACGGTGGGTAACTTCAGGTACCCGAGAGGTACTCCGGTAGCCTCAAGGACGGTGACAGGGAAGTTCGTGTTTACCCACAATTACCATTGCTGTTGTTCCAGGCTGCGAGACCCGGCGGGAGGATGAGTATAGCGTCGTTCTAAAACTAGTTTTAGAAGTGTACGTCTATATGACTCTGCCAGAGGGTTGTCGTAGTCAGTGGGAGCAACGGAAGCATTGGTGGACAGGGAGCTTATGTCTATTTACAGACTAAAGCAGATGTAGCGGAGATAGATCATCTATTTCTGACGTGACAGTCATGGGTTTGACTTCATCAGAATAGGGGATGAATCTGTTGAGAAGGTAGTAGGGTGTGATGTCATGGTATTTGGATGACATACACAGAGTAAGAAAAGAAACTCCTACACTACGATCGGTTATACTTTGGTCGTCACACAGTTGTTTCTCCACAAAGGAAATGGATTCTATATCAGACATACTGGTTACTAGATCTATGGTTTTAGATCTAGATTTGGGTGGTTTCCCAATCAGGGTACTTGACAGCATTCTAAGAGTATTTAGGATGGACGACTCCTGGCACGGTAGTGTACCTGCAGGTAATGGAGTCACCCTCTCCAAAGGTGTCTTACAGACTAAAGGGGAGAGGGACGGGCATGATTGCCAGATCACTTGCTCAGGCAATTGAGTTAATCGTGAGATGTCAAGTACCACACCAGATGTTGTTCTTGCACTAGATGCAATAAGTTGACATTAATCCAATCCTGGAGAAACAGTAGGAAGCAGTTTTAGAACATAAGTGGATGTTCTAGGGATATAATAACGACAGCCTCATTCGGGAGACAGTTATCATTCCAGGCTTCCAAGGTGACATGGACGACAAGGAGGTTGTCAGAGTTATAGTTTTCCCTCTGACGAGGGGCAGTATTTTGGACAGGTGATCCAAGGCAATACTGAGGGAGGCATGGCGCGCAGGATACTGATTATGTTCAGTTGACGATACAGTCTAAGAAGTTTGGATTTGGAGTTCATTTATGAGCTAGGTCCCATCAGACATCCAGACATATTCTGAGACAGGTATTGCTCTTTTCGGGAGATGGCTTTTCTCCGCGAACTTGAGATATAGAGAGACATAGAAAGAAACAACTAAGCGGATCCACTCACTGATGCTATTCCTCGAACGCAATAGTTTCGCAAACAAGCTTTGTGAGACTGACTAGTAGAGGAGTTGGATGCTCGGTATCACACGGGCTGTGAGTATGCGACATCGCAATAATTAGCCTTGAGTGCAAGTGGGAGATTGTTGGAGATAGTGCCCTCAGAGTCAATTATTAGGTCACAGGTACGTGATTGTAATGATTGAGGGAGGACCTATCCCGGTAGGACAGTCTTACTCGAGATGATAGTATGCTATCTGGTTTACCTTTATCATCGTGTACTGTTTTAAGTGACATGACACGTCGCTATTACACGTTGATAGAGCCCCTAGGATTCTTGCTTGACCACCAGCAGTATGAGGGCGATCATATAAGTGGGAGCTGGGGGTCTACAAGCTTATCCTTAAAAGGTCCCTAGTCGTGGGAGTTTCGAGACTGGGCATCGATACTCCATTAGTAGACTAGTGTATACAGTCGAGACCCCGATGAGGGGCGGTGGCCGGTCTCACAAGCCACTGGTGTCAGTTGGATCACCTAAGATGTATACAGGTGCTCATTGGGTTATGAGTACACCGGACAGGACTCGCCGGGAACATGCTAGTTGGTCATATACCAGACGTCAGATGGCAGTTCCCTGGTGACATGTGTGCAGGTTAGTTCATCGACCTGGGGATCGTCATTTGTCTCGTGTGAGTTCCCACTGTACTTTGATTACTACCCTACCACGACTCAAAGGAGTCGTGCAAACAGGTTTTAATTGGGTACAGTCCCGAGCCACATGGAGGCAGTGAGCGTATCTTCAGGGGTTCGTCTCTCCCGGTATTGGGGGTGAGGTCGTGCTGTGTCTAGAAGAGCCATTACACAAAGTCCTTGGCCAAGGCAAGGAGATTTACTGGTAGGTATTCCAGTAGTATCTCAGGGTGTTCTGGGCTACACTCCGACACGACTTGTACCGCTTTTGGGGGTCTGACTTTTACCAACCCCCTAGGCCCGCCATGCGATACTCATAGACGAACGGACCGGACTGCACGGATATTGTCACTGACAGGCTCAGTAGGGTTGTCAGGCTGAGTTCGCTCACAGACATCCTTTTTAGTCAGTACCTGGTGGCCCGTTACGTATTGGCTTATACCTCTGACGTGCTAGTGGTTAAATCCACAACCATGGTATTGACGAGTCTTTAGAGTCCCCCACACTTTCAGTTACTCAGCTTTCGGGCGAAACGCTGTAGAGGCCGTATGGAGATATGGCAGGATTCGATCAGATACGTGCGGTATTGCACGGATCGTGATCGGACGGTTTTTACTAGCCGGCTTTGGCTTAAGCCGGATCCTAGTATTAGATAGTGTAGTTTTGTCTTTTTGCATTTGTATCCGGACGGAATACAGATGCGGGTGTGTATGCACAGTATCGGGGTTTTTCCTGTAATTTATTACGGGACCAGTTTTCTGGGGTTGCCAGTTTGCATTCCGTGCCGGCCGTTTTTTCTTTTATTCCTTCGCGGCCGGACTATCCGTTGGAGGGGTTATTTGCAAGTTCGCAAATAACTTTTGGTGGAGGGCTTCCTTGCATATTGTAGCCTTTGTCTTGATTAGATTCCATTCTAATCACTTCCTTGCATTTAATGAGAGGGTATGGCTATTGGGTATGGGCCGGCCACAGTGGGGGACAAGTTTATATTTTGGAGTGTAAATGTTGCTTTCTCTTCTTGGAATTTGTGGCCGGCCACTTGAAGCATGCTGGTGCTTTAATTTTTGGTTGGTGGAATTAATTTCCTAATGGATTAATTTATATAAGGTTGGTTTGTGCTGTGGAGATGGGCTAATTCATTTAGAAAAGAATAAATAACTTAATGTGTGTGCTGTGGATAAGATGATGGGTTGAGGATTAATTAAGTGAGTGGCTTCATTGTTCTAAGGGGTGTGCAGGGGGCTCTTTTTCTGTCTGGGCCAGAGAGAGAGTTTTGGCTTAATTCTTCCATTCTCCAGGGAGCACAAAAGGGATTGGCCGAGCTCATCTTACAGTCTCTCCAATTTTTCCAGCAAGCTTCCATGCAAAAATCCTAGTACACAAATTCCTCCATCATGGCAACTCCTTCAACCCCAATAGAGATAATAATTCACTACACATTCTGCAGCAAGTCTTGGGCACGTCGAGTAGCCGGCTTCGTGCCCGAGTTGCCCCGGCATTGAGGTGGGAGCCCGTAAACAAAGTAGGCGATGTGGTGCCCTTCCGGCGAGGAGGCGACGACCGGAGATCCCGCGAGGAGATCGGAGTGGAGATGAAGACCGGAGGACTCGGATCAGTCGGTATATCTCTAACCCATCTTCTAGTTAGCTTAGACTTGTTAATGGTTACGATCCGGAGTTTAGTGCGCGGTGGTGCCGGTTTGCAAAGTCCGCAAAATTAAAGTTTATCACCGCTTCCGCATTCCGGCGTCGGATTGACGGCCGGGGCGCAGCCGTGCACTTACAAATCGCTGCTTATCGAAGGGTGGAGGACATTAGCGAGGACCCTGATGGTTGTGATCGTGAGAGGAAGCACGCGAGAATGGTCTGAGAAGCCCGAAATATTTTAGATGTCCTTACTTTTGAATTTCTCAATCTATATCCTGGATTTGATGTCTTACCATTGTAATCATTTTAATGATGTTTTTGTTTACTGTTTTCATCGCTGTAAGAACCTTTTGAAGTATGAATAGTAAATTCCTTGTTTCCGTGTGTTTATTTTACGCACTAAATATTTTGCACATTGGTATGCTTCGAACGCTTAACTGGATGCGAATCAAATATTCTTCTTACAGTCTTGCATAATATGTGATTGACGTCTGTAGGTTATGCCTTTCTGTTTTGGCTTGGCGCAGAGCAGTTGACGTACTCTTGAGCAGCATCTCGATTTCGACGGCCTATAATTTTGGCAAATGTAGCTTGTAGATAGTATGTAGCTGTCCATCTTGGACTCTTTGCAGGGTGGTGATGGCTTAGGAGACAGGGTTAGGATCTGCCACCTAAGACTTTTCAACTATATGAGCCGTGAGGGTCTCATAAAGATCTTTCTCCCTATGAGTCGTGAGGATCTCATAGGTGTATTTTCTCCTTAGATATCGTGAGGATTCCTAAGTGTGCTTTCTCTTGAGAGTCGTAAGGATCTCACAAGAGAATTTTCTTCCTTACAAGTCGAGAGGACTCGTAAGTGATTGTTTCTCTCCTTGCCGATGTTCGACTTCGGAGAATATGGCCCGTAGATAGTCTATCTTGACCTCCATGTAGGGCAATGCTGGCTTAGGAGACAGGGTTAGGATCTGCCACCTAAGACTTTTCAACTTTATGAGCCGTGAGGGTCTCATAAAGATTTTTCTCCCTACGAGTCGAGAGGGTCTCATAGGTGTATTTTCTCCTTAGGAATCGTGAAGGTTCCTAAGTGTGCTTTTCTCTTGAGAGTCGTAAGGATCTCACATAAGAATTTTCTTCCTTACAAGTCAAGAGGACTCGTAAGTGATTGTTTCCCTCCTTTCCGATGTTCGACTTCGGAGAATATGGCCTGTAGATAGTCTATCTTGACCTCCCTGTAGGGCAATGATAGCTTAGGAGACAGGGTTAGGATCTGCCATCTAAGACTTTTCAACTTTATGAGCCGTGGGGTCTCATAAATATTTTTCTCCCTACGAGTCGAGTGGATCTCATAGGTGTATTTTCTCCTTAGGAATCGTGAGGATTCCTAAGTGTGCATTTCTCTTGAGAGTCGTAAGGATCTCACAAGAGAATTTTCTCCCTTACAAGTCGAGAAGACTCGTAAGTGATTGATGAGTTGACCTACTCCAGAATCAAAGCATTGCTTTGACGGGGAGGTCGAAGGTTGACTTTTCCCGTTTTCCACGTGGTCAGGATTGACTTTAGCCGTGTTCCGCGGGGTCAGGGGGTTGACTTTAGCTATACGGGGTCAGGATTGAATTTGGCCGTACAGGGTCATGGGTTGACTTTAGCCATACGGGGTCAGGATTGACTTTGGCCGTACGGGGTCAGGAGTTGACTGTAGCCATACGGGGTCAGGATTGATTTTGGCCGTACGGGGTCAGGGATTGACTTTGGCCGTACGGGGTCAGGATTGACTTTGGTCGTACGGGGTCAGGGGTTGACTTTAGCCATAGGGGTCAGGATTGACTTTGGCCGTACAGGGTCAGGGGTTGACTCTCGGTTGTCTATGCACCGCCGAGTCCTGGAACTGGGAACTTTGTCGCGGCTCCGCTTTGCTGACTTTGCACCTGTTGTAACGAGACGGGTGTCAAGGTAGTCTCCGGGTTATCTGCGAACCGTCGAGATCTGGAACTAGGGACTTTGCCATGGCTCCGTTGGTTGATGTCGCGTCCGTATCCTGCTGGAATGAGGAGGAACGCCGTTGATGCTCTCTAGGCTGTAGATGTCGCCGTTGAGATTTGACTCTTCGTTTGAAAGAGCTTGGTAGAATGATATGATTCCCTCTTTGTTTGTGCCCCTGGATTGTATACAGGGATCGATGTGATCTCATCTGTAGGGCAAAAGTTTCATGTTATATGTATTGTTTTGTTTTTTTATTTCCGTGATACTCTATCATTTCAGCTTTTTATATCGCGAAAGTCGCGATTGCCCAATCATTTTGGCCATTTTTCGCGGTGCCCAATCATTTCGGCTATTTTTCTTTTTACTCGCTGCTTTTAATTGCGAGTTGCCCAATCATTTCGGCTATTTTGTATGCATATATTTTACTTGCTGATTTTGTTACAAGTTGCCCTATCATTTCGGCTATTTCATATGCATTTTTGGCTCGCTGTTTTTTTATCGCGAGTGTGGAACTTGGAATCTGGTGCCAATCTCAGCATCAGCATCGCTACGACTGGAATATTGCCAGGAGCGAACCATCACTTGCCTTGAAAGGACTTGGAATTTGATTCTGATTCAAGCATCAGCATCGCTACCACTGGGACATTGTTAGGAGCGAATCATCATTTGCCTCTGTCGATGTCGAACAAAGGTGGCTTAGCAAACAGGGTTAGGATCCTGTTGACTAAGACTTTTTGACTTTACAAGCCGTAAGGGTCTCATAAAGGTATTTCTCCCTGCGAGTCGTGAGGATCTCGTAGGTGTGTTTTCTCCTTAAAAAATCGTGAGGATTCTTAAGTGTATGTTCCCTTATAAGTCGTAAGGATCTTACAAGAGTGTTTTCTCCTTATAAGTCGAGAGGACTTACAAGGGTTTGTTCACTGTGCGAGCATATCCCTAGTGGCTGGTGGGACTTTGTCAGGGAAATGTTTATTCGTGCCCGTGGATTGTATACAAGGGTCAATATTGAAACACTTGGAGGGCAGTCTGTGGGTTGTGATGGCATAAGAACAGATTCAGATCCCTGTAGTTTAAGGCTTTTGAATCTTATGAGCCGTGAGGGTCTCATAAGAGAGTTCTCCTTACGAGTCGTGAGGATCTCGTAAGTGTAATTTCTCCTTAGGAATCGTGGGGATCCCTAAGTGTGTTGCTACCTTGTGAGTCGTAAGGATCTCACGCAGGTATTTTCTCCTTATAAGGTCGAGAGGACCTTGCAAGTGTCTTTTAACGAGATTGCGCCCTTTCGGGTTTTCACAAACTCTCCGGCAGCCCTGCTGTTTTTACTCACGGATCCCTTTCGGGTTTTCATCCGTGCCTATCTTGCTTATGGACGTACCGTTTTTTTTTTGTTTTTTTTTTTGCGTCAGCCTTGGGATACTGCGGTCTGTAGTAGTTTATAGACGTCTCGGTCAGTTGCAAGTTTTAGGACATTGCGGTCTATCATTAGTTTAGAAACGTTTCGGTCCGTTGTAGTTTATAGACGTCTCGGTCAATTGCAAGTTTTAGGACATTGCATTCCATCGTTAGTTTAGGGACATTTCAGTCTGTTGCAAGTTTTAGGACATTGCGGTCCATCGTTAGTTTAGGGACGTTTCGGTCCGTTGCAAGTTTTAGGACATTGCGGTCCATCGTTAGTTTAGGGATGTTTCAGTCCGTCCCAGGGATACTACTTATAGAGTTTGGGCTTGGGAAGATAGCGAGCAGACATAGGTGTCGTCATCTATCATTAACCTAGGCCATAGCTCGTCAGGCGTAGTATTTTTTCAAGAACCGGCCGTTTATTGGCCTGAAGGGTCTCTCGCCATGCATATCCATGAGCAGGTAAGCTCCACCTTGGTAGACTTTGTCTATGATATACGGACCTTCATAGTTTGGCTCGAATTTCCCCCGTTTAGCACGATTAGGGATCATAGGTCTTTTTATGACTAGCACGAGTTCGTCTTGGCGGAATGTTCTCGGCCTAGTCAGCCTTTCATACGAGCGCGTCATCCTTGCTTTGTAAGGCTCCAGGTTTTGTTGTGCCATGAGCCGGGTTTTGTCAAGGGCGTCGAGCTCCTCAAGCCGAAGATGAGCATTCTCTTCGTCTGTTAGCTCGTAATGAACCGCCACTCGTAGAGAGTGTAGCTCTATCTCCATTGGGAGTATTGCTTCTGTGCCGAATACCAATGCATACGGCGTTGTATTTGTGTCCGTTGTAAACGTGGTTCGATACGCCAAGAGAGCTTCATGTAGTCTCTCGTGCCAGTCCTTCTTATTTCGAGACACCGTCTTCTTTATGATCTTCATAAAGGCCTTGTTGAAAGCCTCAACTAGACCATTAGCTCGAAAATTATAGACCGAAGAGTATCTCCAGTCTATATTATGTTGCTGTGCGAAGCGGCTGATTTTATAGCTTCTGTAGGCCGGCCCGTTATCGGAGATAATCCGTCGTGGTGTGCCGAACCGATAGATGACACGTGTCTTGAAGAAATGGAGGATATTCTCCGTCTTCACTTCTCTTAGCAGTATTGCTTCTGCCTACTTGGAGAAGTAATCTGTTGTCGCCAATATGAATCGATGTCCTCCGGATGATACTGGTTCAATGGGCCCGATTATGTCAGTTCCCTATATTTCGAACGGCCAGCTAGCTACTGTCGGGTGTAGAGGATTTGGATGCTGATGGATGAAGTCTCTGTGAATCTGTCATGAGTGGCACTGCTTCGCGTATTCGAGACAGTCCTGAATCATCATGGGCCAATAATAACCCATTCTTTTAATCTTCAGCTTTATCTTTGGCCCGGCTTGATGAGAACCGCAGAGTCTGTCATGAGTTTCTTGGACGACTCTTCTTGCTTATTCAGGTCCCAGGCATCTTAGCCATAGGGAATCAAATGATCTATTATATAGAGTGTCGTTGACGAAGGAGAAGGATAGAGCTCGTTTCATGAGCTGATGTTTTGAGGACGCATCTTCAGGTGTTCGACGTGATTTGAAGTAGTCTATAAAGACTTCTCTCCAATCTTTAGCCCTTTCCTGGTCCTTTATTTGTAGGGTCATCGGCTTGGTCGCTCCCTTTTCTTCGGACGACTCGGGAGATATTTCTGCCGGTACAAGAACCCGACGGCTTTACACAATGATCCTCACGTCATCGAGGTTTTTGTCAGCTAGTTCTTTATCAAGTTTGACTAACGCATCTTCTTTGCTATTTTCTGTATGCGGTATGCTTTCCAAGGCGTAGGCAAGGATTTGAGTCAGCAATTGTTGTACTCTCTCGCCGTACTTTACTAACTCCGGTTTGCACGTCTGATAATCGCGTTCACTTGGCTAACGACCAGTTAGGAGTCTCCGTATATGAGGAGGTTTTCAATTCTCATGTCGACAGCGATCTCAAGACCTGCTATCAAAGCTTCATATTCGGCTTCATTGTTCGTCCTCGGCTCTGTTAGGGAATAGGCAAAGCGCATTATCCCTCCTTGTGGAGTCACGAAGATGAGGCCTACCCCAGACTTGATTATGGGGGAGCTGTGCTTTCGCTTCTTCATGGAAGATGCATCGTCGAAGTAGAGTTTCCACCGGGTGTTACTCTCTCCTTTCTTCCCGTCGATTGTGTCAAACGCGTGCTCGTCTGGCAATTCGCAGTTCAAGGGAGAGTCGGCAGATATTAGATGCTCAGCAAGGAAGCCGGCGATGGCCTGGCCTTTCACTGCCTTGAGAGGTCGGTATGTCACTGAGAATTCCATTAAGAGTAGGGCCTATTTAGCGAGCCGTCCTGTTAGTATGGCTTTTGATATCAAATACTTGAGAGGATCCACCTTTGATATGAGATGGACCTCATGTGCCAACGCATAGTGCCCGAGTTTCGTTATCGCGAAGATCAACGCCAGGCAGTGTTTTTCAATGGGAGAGTAATTGTTTTCTGCCCCGTGAAGAACTCGACTCAATTAGTAGAGGGCTCTCTCCTTCCCTTGGTCATTCTCTTGTGCCCATAATGCACCTAGAGAACCCTCAAGGGCGGTTGTGTACAGAATGATGGGCTTTCCCTTGACCGGAGCGGTTAGTACCGGCGAGTTCTGCAGGTATTGCTTAATTTCGTCGAGTGCGTTTTGGCATTTGTGATCCTAGACGAATGGGGTTCCCTTCTTCATCAGGTGACTGTAGGGACGACATTTGCTGGAGAGATTAGCTATGAACCGTCGGATATACGTGAGCTTTCCTTGGAGAGACCACAGTTGTTTGAGAGTTCTTGGCGGAGGCATTTCCATGATTGCCTTGATCTTTGATGGGTCTATTTCGATGCCCCGGTGTCGCACGATAAATCCTAGGAATTTGCCTGAGGAAACTCCGAACGCGCATTTCAGAGGGTTCATCTTCAAGTTGTATTTCTGAAGACGTTGGAACACTACTTTTAGATGCTCCCAATGCTCCTCGTGCGATTTGCTTTTCACCACAAGGTCGTCGATATAGCATTCGACGACTTCATGTATGAGGTCATCGAAAATCTTCGTCATGGCCCTCTGATAGGTAGCGCCGGCGTTCTTCAGACTGAAAGGCATCACTTTATAGCAGAATATGCCCAAAGAGGTCCGGAAAGCGGTATGCTTCTGGTCTTCGGGGTGCATCTTTATCTGATTGTACCCTAATGATCCGTCCATGAAGGACAAGACTTCGTGAGTGGACGTGTTGTCTATCATCAGCTCGGTAACTGGTACGGGAAAATCATCCTTCGGGCAAACTTTGTTGAGGTCCCGTGAGTGCGGCCATAGCTGTTAGCATCTCTTGGAACTTTTGTTGTTGTTGCTCCTGAGCCTTAGTCACTGATCGCGTAAGCGGTCGATGACCTGTGGAGATACGGCTATCCTTTTTTCCGGATTCCATATAGATGGTATGCATCATCATGCCCCCAAACTTAGGGCGTTTAGGCTCAGTGCCTTCGACATTTGTCGCAAACATGGGGATCTTCTCCAGCCTTCTCTTTTTGTGGACTGGTGATGTTGAGGGGGCCGTTGCAGCGGGCACCCAGGTAGACGACACCTTCTGTGGTACAACAGAGTGCTCTTTCTCTTGCCGAACCTTTATCTTCTTTGTTCGGCGGGATTAATCTTGATCAATCACCGAGTCTTGGACTTGACGCCAGACCTTGTAAATTTTAGAGGACAGCCGCTGAGAAGGCTGCTCCAGCTTCACCTTTGTAACGTTCTCCATTGGTGGAGGAGATCTTTTCAGCATAGCAGTCGGAGAGTTCTTGCGGACCCTCTTGAGTGGTTTAAAGCTATTCCCAGTTGGAACAGCAGCATCAACTTCCACAGTTAGAGCTGGCGGAGTTAGTCCAGAGGGTGAACTGCCCCCAGCTTTCCTCACTCGGCGCCAGTGGCAACGTCGAGTATGTCGTGCGGCCGGGTTCACCTTCGTTGTTGGATGAGCTTCTTCTTGCCCCTTGCTTTGAGGAGAAGCTGTTATTGGTGCTAGCCTGTCGACGACTGACGTCCGTTGAGAGGGGATAATCAGTCTTGCGAAGGCCGACTTTCGAACAGGGGAAGCAGCCTTCGTGACTTTGCGTGGAGTAGGAGCTGAAAAGGCCAGTTTTGTGAAAACCAACCCTTTAACAGAAGAAGCCGCCTTGACGATTTCAGGAGTAGGAATGGTTATCCGCTTCGGGATGGCCGCTTTAGGTATCGCGGGCTTCTTCATGGGCTCACTTGAGCTTTGGCCCAGTCTGCTGAAAACTGAGACACTGGACTTGGGCGACCCATTGAGAGGGGCCGCGGTAGTTGTAAGCCGGTCAAAGACCGACTTCTTTGGAGCTTCGTGCGACGGAATTTGAACGTTGAATCTTGTTGGTGGGATCATAGTTCCGAAGAATAGCCCAGTGGTGGCTTGGGTCACTTGTTCTACCGGCATTGTAAAAAGGGAGGCCGCTTGGGGCCCGTAGGTTACTCTCCCAGATGAGGTGGAAAGGGAGTTATTGCAATTAGTGCAGTTTGAAACCATTGATCTTCTTTTTTCTGCATGGAGCAAGATATCAAATCTTAGTACTTCATGTCCAAAGGCAACCATGTCAAACCGCGATTCGTTCGCGAAACATGACACACGAAGTCTGGAGTGGAAAGAGGAAAGGTCCCACCGGGCGTGCCAGAATCTGTTCTCCGCCGAAAACTGGGAAGACAAACGTCTTGCCTGAATTTGGGGGAAGATGCTATTTGGATTTATCCGTCCCGAAGATGCCAAGTTGATTTATGGCACCGTATATCGGAGGTTTAGACGGATGCAACCGTTGTAGCAGATTTCGTCAGATTCCCCCTCGTTTGAGGGGTTTACTCTTCCCTGCAGGCGCAAGCCCCTGGAGTTAATTACGCTACCGCATCGCGGCAACAACTTTCTCCTTCTCCAGATGGTCACTTCGTGTCATATGTGTGTTTGTTTTATTTTTGGTTGCCCGTGGATTGTATACGAAGACTAATGGATGTTGTCGCCCGGAGGGCGTGGATTAGTCCAAATCCATATTTTCTTAGATTTTGGTTTTGAGTTGGGTTTAAGGATCGTTAATCTCATTTGAGACTAAGATCAACTTAAACGTTTGTTAAGGATATGTTAGTCTAATTTTAGACTAAGATCAACTTAACAATTTGTTAAGGATACGTTAGTCTAATTTTAGACTAAGATCAACTTAACAGGATTATTTAGATCTAACAAAAGAGTATTTGGGCTCTATTGTTTCAGTTTAGGGACTTTGCGGTCCAGTTTAAAGACATCATAGTCTATGGAGTTTAGAGACATCATAGTCTGTGAAGTTTAAGGACATCATAGACCATGAGTTTAAGGACCCCACAGTTCGTAAAGTTTAAGGACGTCATAGTCCATGAGTTTAAGGACCCCATAGTCCGTGGAATTTCTGGTTGTCGGGACCCATCACCTCTCTGAAGACGTTGAAAGATTACAACGATAAATATCAGAGGAGTGAAGAGATATACTCTTGAACCAATATTGGTTGGGAGATCTGTAGTCCAATTTGGGACTAAGATCAAAGATTTATGAGCATATGGGCTCAATTAATCTGAAGTAGGGTTCTGTAGCCACTTTGGGCTCGGCCCATTTAGTTAAAATGTTGAACTTTTAACAATGCTGAGCATTGGTTTGGGCTCTGACAATCTTTTTGTCTTTTACTGAGTGTTGAGCACTCATTATAGCTCTGGGGCTTTTTTTATAGAACAGTTTATGTTCATTTAGCGCACACATAAGAAACATATGGCGCTGTGCGCCAGACAATGAGCGCATTGCGCTTCTGGTGAAGCAGCGCACACGTGAGGAGCACGTGGCGTGCTTGGCGCTGAGCGCCAGTCAATGAGCGCAGAGCGCTTCTATCAAGTAGTGCACACATGAGGAGCACGTGGCGCGCTTGGCGCTGAGCGTCAGTCAATGAGCGCATTGCGCTTCTGGTGAAGTAGCGCACATGTGAGGGGCACGTGGCACGCTTGGCGCTGAGCGCCAGTCAATGAACGCATTGCGCTTTTGGTGAAGTAGCGCACACGTGAGGGGCACATGGCGCGCTTGGCGCTGAGCGCCAGTCAATGAGCGCATTGCGCTTTTGGAGCACTAAGGCTCTGCAACGCTATGCGTTAGTTTTGGAGCGCTGAAGCGCTTCTTTTGATTGGAACGCTATGGCTCTGCAACGCTATGCGTTAGTTTTGGAGCGCTGAAACGCTTCTTTTGATTAGAGCGCTATGGCACTTTTTAGGCAGTTTTGCGTCCTGAGAATTAAATTCTCTTTCTTATAAGAGACTTTGTCTTATGGATCTAAGAACAAAGTTCTTATTTTGTATAGGAGATGTTTCAATCTCTAATGTTTTTTGTGAAAGTCTTTGCCTTTTTGGATTTGTGATCCTTAGAGAATTGAATTATTCTCCCCCCTTTTATAATGAGATATTATAATCTCTGAAAGACAATTTGTTTTATAGATCTATGATTTGAAGAAGATTAAGTTCTTCCCTTTATTTTTTATGATGAGATATTTTGATCTCTGTTGTGAAAGACGTTGGTTTTATAGATCTATGATCTTAGAAAAAGAAGTAAATTCTTCTTTTTATGTGAGATAATTGCATCTCTCTGTTTTTCTTTCTTTTTTACCTTGAAGAAAATTTTCTCCTTCTGAGAGCTTGCTCTTTATCTTTGAAATTTCTCAAAGTTTATCGGGGGGGGGGGGTTCTTCTATATCAGACTTGAAGTTTTGGGGCCTTTATATAGGGCAAGCTGATTTGTTGAATCAGTTGAAGAGATCTTTTCTCTAATTGATTTGAGGATTTCTCCACCGTTGGATCTTTGATCCTAGGGCTTCTGATTTACAGAAGGCAATATTCTTGTTTTTAACAAGATTGTGAAATCTTTCCCCACACAGAATTTATTCTGTATTTTAGTGATTTTTAATCACCATTAGATCATTGATCCGACGGTGCTCTGATTTACAGAGCAAAATCTTTTTGTTTGGAAAGATTCTGAATAATATTTTCTTAACAGAATTTTATTTTGGTCAACTGATGATTTTTAATCATATTCGTTGGATCTTTAATCCAACGGTTGGGAATATTTAGTTCCAGCGCTAGCGCTCTCGTGCTTTGCACGTGATGCGCTGCTTAAAGTGCAGTGCACTTAGCGCTGGCGCTTACGTGCTTTGCACGTGGTGCGCTGCTTAGAGCGCAGCGCTCATGTGCTTTGCACGTGAGTGCTGTCTCAGAGTCTTTGACTCTCCCAGCGCTGGCGCTGCTATGAAGCATTGCTTCATTTCAAAATTTGAAATTTGAATAGAGTTTTGCTCTGATTAGGGGAAACAACCCTAAGGAAGATTCCCAAGTTCGAATGGTCTGAGGAATGCCAGAATGCCTTCGAGAAGCTCAAGGAACACCTAGCGACTTCTCCGCTACCCACTTAACCAGTCGAAGGTGATGAGCTATTGTTATACCTCATGGTCTCTGATCATGTTGCAGGCTCGGTACTCGTCAGGGAAGTCGATGGTGTGCAGAAGCCGGTTTACTACGTGAGCCATGTCTTCAAGGATGCAGATACAAGATACCCCAACAAGGAAAAGATAGTTCTGGAACTTGTCGTCACTTCCAGGAAACTCCGACATTACTTTCAAGCACACACAATCCTCATCCTCACCGAGCGACCTTTAGGGTCTATCCTCACCTCCCCGAGTCATCGGGTCATCTGGAAAAATGGGTGTAGGAATTGTCCTAATTCGATATCAGGTACCGCCCCCAGCAAGCCATCAAAGCGCAGGTCTTAGCCGATTTCGTTGTCAAGTGCACCATTCCCATTAAAGGCGGAATGATAGAACAAGGCCCTGAACCACATCCGTCGATCGAAGAGGTGTCCGACCCCATCCCGGACTGGGTACTATACGTGGACAGATCCTTTACCAAGGAAGGGAATGGGGCTGGCTTGATCGTTCGCAGCCCAAATGAAGCAGAGTTGGAGTACTCCTTAAAGCTCTGGTTTCGAGCATCAAACAACACCGCGGAATACGAAACTTTATTAGCAGGACTGCGAATCGCATCTGGGGTGGGGCTGAAAACCATCAGAGTCCGCAGCGACTCCGTACTAGTCGTCGGCCAGGTAACTGGGTGCTTTGAAGCCCGGGAACCGCTCTTGATAAGGTACCTAGCCGAGGTAAAAAGACTGGGCAAAATATTCAATGAAGTCCAGGTAGAGCAGATTCCCCAGAATCTGAACACCCAAGCTGACGCATTGAGCAAGCTCGCATCTTCCTATACGGCCAACCATAAGAGGAATATCCTCTTCGAGTGTTACCACGGCCTAGCGTGGAGGACGGAGAGGTAACACTCCAGGTATACATGACTCAGAAGGAATGCTAAGATAGGAGGAAACCCCTCATGGAATTCCTAAAAGATGGCACGCTTCCAGAAGACCGAGGAGAGGCACGCCGCCTTCGAGCAAAAGTTCGTCATTTTGTCTAGAGCAATGGGAACCTTTACAAGAAATCGTACACTCGGCCCCTGCTCCGATACGTCGACCCTCCCAAAGCCGACTATGTTCTATGAGAGATACACGAAGGGGTCAGGGGGTACACCAAGGGGCCCGCACCCTGGTCCAGAAGACGCTGCTCAAAGGATATTATTGGCCGAGCATACATCAGGATGCCGAGAAGTTTGTCAGAAGATGCAAAAGCTGCCAACTCCACGACAGCATACCCCGTCTCCCCGCTACCGACTTAACAACCCTCAGTTTCCCTTGGCCGTTTGCACAATGTAGGATGGACATGGTGAGCCAACTCCCCACCGGCATGGGCGGACACAAGTAAATCCTCGTCGCGGTAGACTACTTCACAAAGTGGATAGATGCCGTCCCCATCAGAAAACCAGACGCCATCTCCACTATAAATTTCCTGCAGAACAACGTAATCACCCAGTTCGGGATTCCGAGATGTATCATCACTGACTACAGGACCAACTTTGAAAACGACAAAGTTAGAGAGTTCTGTAGCGAGTACTACATATTGATGAAGTTTGCTGCGGTTGCCCATCCTCAATGCAACGGGTAGGCAGAGGTTGCGAACTGGGGCGTCATCCGTGGTCTCCGAGCCCGTCTAGAAAGAAGACAAGGCGGCTGGTTCGAGGAATTACCCCGGGTCCTGTGGGCACTACGAACGTCAAGCAAAACACCCATGGGAGAACCCCCTTCAGCCTCTGTAACGACACCGAGGCCATGGTCCCCGCGGAGATCGGAATGCCCAGCTACAGAGTTGAACACTTCGATGATGAAGCTAACACCTTGGCGCTTCGGACCAACATGGATATCTAACTAGAGAAACGGGACCGAGCATAAATCAGAGCGGCTGTCTATCAACAACAAACTGCTCGCTACTACAATGCCCGAGTCAAGCTTCGCGCCATCAAGGACGGAGATCTAGTCCTACGAAGGAACGAGTTCGTAGACCAAACAAGGTTGCACAAATTCTTCCCAAAATGGGACGACCCATTCCTCGTAGCAGAAATATTGCCCGGTGGAGCATATCGCTTGTAAGACACCAGGAGAAGAAAGTTTCTTCGGCCTTACAACGCCGAGAAACTCAAATTGTATAAATGAATGTATTTTCTCCTTTTCGAAGCGATATAATTTTTATTAAGTCTCCTGAGTTATAAGAGACTTCTTCCATAAATTTTGTTTTCTTTCTCAGTCCTGTGACCCCTAGGCTCGCCTTGAAAAAGCACGTAAATAATGCAAAAGAGATAGATGGAAACAAAATGCCTCAATAAGAAAAACTTTTATTCATCAAAGAGGTATTATAGGCTCCTCAGCCTTACAAAAAAAATATTTACAAGGAGGGCCGGGGATTAAGAAAGTATTGTTGATGGTACTCCGAGGAAATCTCTACCAGCCGAGCCCTAGCTTCCTCGGCTGCCACGGGAGCGCCATCCGCTGGACCAAAATCTGCGATCAGCCTCATCTGGAAACACTCCAGAAGAAGGTCCACCGATCAGTCCCGCCTGCTCTTCGAGATCAGGCCGAGGTGGTAGAGCGAGTGCAACTTTTCGATCGTCTCGTCCCTCAGCTGCGGAGACAGGGCATTGTGCAGCCCCAGGGATATCTTCCAAATCGCGTAAATAAGCAGTTGGAGGAGTGGAGATCACCGGGGAAGAAGGCGTCCAAAGGTCCCCTCTACGCGGTCTATCACCGCCTCATACGTCTGCTCGGAGCGGTCAAGAATGTAAAGATACACATCGTCACGAGAAATGACCTCCATGATGAGCATACACAGACGCCCGACCATTTTCAGAAACACAAGGCTAGAGAGAAACCAACATGCCTTCGCTATTTATAGCTTCAACTAAAATCCCCAAAGGTCGTAATTTATGCGCACGGTGACGTGAATCGCAGGATATTTTCAATTTCCCGATACATAACAGACACGTGGCGACCATTCTGGTCTTCACGAGCTCCCAAGCGGTCAACGGAAGGTTGAACGATGCAAACCTTCAGAATATCGAGCCTTTCCGATATAATTCTACCACGTGTCATCCATGACGGTCACTCTTCCTGATTTTACAGGTCAGGAAAGATCGAACAACTCCCCTATGAAGGCGCAGGGGAGTCTCTAAAGCCCTCCTCATGAGGCCACTAAGCAGCTTCCATGTCCGGTCCATCCCTAGCGGGTAGATTCCTACCTATCTACGCTAAGGATCTAAAGCCCTCCTCATGAGGCCACCGAGCAGCTTCCCTGCCCGGTCCATCCCTAGCGGGTAGATTCCTACCCATTTACGCTAAGGATCTAAAGCCCTCATCATGAGGACACCGAGCAGCTTCCCTGCCCGGTCCATCCTTAGCGGGTAGATTCCTACCCATCTACGCAAAGGATCTAAAGCCCTCCTCATGAGGACATCGAGCAACTTCCCTGCCCGGTCCATCCCTAGCAGGTAGATTTCTACCCATCTACGCTAAGGATCTAAAGCCCTCCTCACGAGGCCACCGAGCATCTTCCCTGCCCGGTCCATCTCTAGCAGGTAGATTCCTACCCATCTACGCTAAAAATCTAAAGCCCTCCTCACAAGTCCACCAAATAGCTTCCCTGCCCGGTCCATCCCTTGCGGGTAGATTCCTACCCATCTAAGCTAAAGATCAAAGCCCTCCTCAAATAGCTACCGAGCAACTTCCCTGCCCGGTCCATCCCTAGCGAGTAGCTTCCTACCCATCCACGGTAAGGATTAAAGCCCTCCTCATGAGGCCACCGAGCAGCTTCCCCGTCCGGTCCATCCCTAGTGCGTAGCTTTCAACCATCCATGCTAAGGATCAAAGCCCTCTTGAAGAGGCCACCGTGCAGATTCCTGCTCGGCTAGTCTCCGAGGGGTAGGTTCCTACCCTATGAAGGCACGAGTCTAGGAACCACATCAGGAGGGAATCAGTCAACGCCGACCTATTCTACGTTTTTCAACTCATTCTAAGAGACGTGGTTGTCAATCCAACTCTGAGGAATGGACTGATACCGACCTTCCTACACTTGGCAATTAATCAACTTACACTCGACGTGCGATCGTCATCTAAAAATCCGGGCATTGACCTACGGCCTACCACTCGAGTCGAGTGTAAAAAGATAGATGAACTGAAGTACTCACGCAGAAAGCACACAGTCATGTAGAGGAAAATAAGCTCAGCTTTATTTATATTCCAGAAATTTTTACAAGGTATTCTGGGCTCCTCATCCTTACAGAACGTCCGGAGGCTTACAAAACTTAAAAAAAAGGAGAAAAAATGGAAAGGAAGGAAAGCTCAGGCCGTAGGCCCGGGGAGGATCTCGCCCTTCTCAACGCCAACGTAGGGAACCAAAACGACGACCTCTGGGTCGGCGCTTCCACCGGCAGCCTCACCCCCGGTGGCATCCCCGGCAGCTTCCACCTGCGGCACATCCTCGGAGAGAGGGTACTGGACCCAGAGCTCACTGTCGGCGAACCCCGGCATCAACGTCTTGACGGCATCTAGAGACTGGTGCCAAACAATGGCCGAGGTGTCGGCGAGGTCCGCGTAGAACTAGTCCGACACCTTATACCTCTCCACAGACTTCGAAGCTCGGAGATCGACAAGCTTCACCGCATCGAGCGCCTCCTGGATGTCCCTCGTGCTGGCATCCCTCGACTTCTTCAGCGTGGCGTAAAGCTTGCTAACCTCCTCCAATTTAGCCTCGATGGCCTTATTGGATTCACTCAGAAGTCGGTGAGACTCCTTGCACTTGGAGTTCGTTAACTTCTCGGCGGCCACCCGGGTTTCGAGGACGGCTATCCTCTCCTTCGCCTGCTACAGCTCCAGGCATAGATCCTCCTCCCGCGAGGACGATTCGCCCGCCTTCCACATGGCTGGGGCAATCTCCTCGGATTCCATATTAACGATGAGGGCGCAGTGTTGGAGGACATGACGAAAACAGAAAAAGGAGTTAGAAACGTCCAAACTGAGTTAAAAATTTGCTTAAGAGGATTCTTAAAGGGAAACGGATACCGACCAGAACTGCCTCCTGAGCGATGGCGGCCACCTGGGCCTTCAGGGTCCCCCATGGAATCTTGCCCCCAGCTACTTACTCCATGTCGAAGAGCAAGCTGTCTGCGACGGAGAGCTCCGAGGGCACCTTGAGGCAGAATTCCCCCTCCTGCATTGGGATCCCGGTAGAAGGAATCATACGAGAAACCGTCCTTTTGTGCCTCTTTAAAGGGTGTCGGTGGGCTCGGACTCCTCCTCCTCCTCCCTCGCCCGAGGCGCCGGATCCCCCGCATGCTTCTGCCCCCCCCCATCACCACGGCGCTCTTCGGGGACTTAGGATGACACAGCTGAAGGCTTACTCGGTGGGGCATGCCTCAGGACCGAGCTCAGACCCGGTCGGGACAAGCTTCCACTCCTGGTCTTCTTTTGAGCCTTCGCGGCCATGGCAGCTACGAACTTGGATCGGTCTATTTGCTCTGCAAAAGGTGGGAGGAATACACAAAGAGGGTTAGTGACGCTGAAAAAGGCACAGAAAATTCATCAAAGTCTAAATAGATCGTCTATGGCAGCCCTCACTTACCTAAAAAGCGCGCAAGGCTGAGCCCAGCCCAGTTCAGGGCCTGCTCAGAAAGTAGGACGTCGGTCCGCTGGATCGGCTCTCACAAAGACACCACCTTTGCCTCGGATGAAGATGACTGTTTCGCCCTCGGGCAGTCGACCCTGTGCCACTGTATAGGCACGGAACAATTCTCGCCCTCGGGAGGCCCAACGAAAATGAACTTCTCCTTCCATTCATGGATGGATGAAGGAACAGCTACCACACCCGACCCGGCCACCCTGCCTCTACGTTTTTTGAAGGAAAAGTACACCCAGCTCGGCTCATCCTTGCTGGTGCCAGGATGATTCTTATAACAGAGAAAGGAAATGAGGAAGGTCAAACAAAAGGGGATATTTTCAAGTTTCAACCAGACCGAAAACCCGAGGAGGATTCTCCACGAGTTCGGCGCTAGCTAGCCCAGAGCAAGATGGAAGCAGCGAACCACCCCACATATCTCGGTTGAGAAGGGCTGACGCATTTTGGCCCAGAATGCTTCCAAATACAGGGCAATCTCTTTGCCCTGAACCCGGTCCGCCCGCTCACCCTCTCTATGAAAGTCGACCTTAGCACCACCATGAGGTTCCAGAGGTATCAAGCATGCCAAATTTTAATTTTTATTAGGTGCTAAGTTAGACTAACAAGATCTTTACTAGATTATTAGGGTTTGCCTTTGTGATGTGATAAACTAAAGAGAAGAAAAGAGCATACAACTTTTGTAGTTCGAGTCCTTCTCTTCAATAGCTCCGGGTTGAAGTCCACGCGACTCTACTAGGCTCCTGTTCGAGTTGAACGAACCTCTTTCGTGATCTTCGCGCCAAAGACGATCTACCCGAAGTCCACTAGCTCAAGCTAATCCTTCACTAATCTCATTAGTGAAGGCAACACTCCACATCAAATTGCTAATCTAATGTGTAATGGTGAAATAGGGGTTTAATTTGCTCACTAGGGTTTTCACAAGTTCAATGATTCACATCACATGTGAGGGTTTGAACTTGGAAGTGAGGTGAAGAAAATTGTAGAGAGCAAGAGGAAGCAAGAGCTCAAGAAATGGCTAAGGTATGAAAAATGAAAATGATGAGAGTAAACTCAAAATGGCTCTCTCTTTCCTCACTTATTCAAGTATGGAATAAAATTGGAATTCTAAATTGCAATCATACTTGAATAGTGAGTCAAGACTAATATACAAATAATAAAACCCATGCCTTACCCATTCCACAAATATCTCCCCAATTAAACCTCATTTTTCCATTTTCTAAAAATAGAAAAACATGACATGCTTCATATAATATATATATATATATATAATATACATTAATATATATATAAAGCAATTAGTGAGCTAATGATATTAATTAAGATATAATTATATCACATTATTAAATCAACACTTGATCTAATAATCCGGTTATATCATATATAACCGACTAATATCATTAATCTGAATATCACATTATCAAACCAATACTTGATTCGATAATCCGGTTATATCACATATAACCTGACCGACATCAGATAACTGCCAGATTATAATACGGTATCACATACTCATATTTAATCAGGCCCACACACATATCAACATATGCGCCCTACTTCGTTTCGCTCGAACCAGAAAACTTCTGTGTGGGACTCTAAAGACACGTCAATACTGTCACGACCCGAAGGTACGGAACGTGACTGGTACCTAAATTACGAAACGTCTAGAGGCGTAACATAATCTAAGTAAGCCAAAACCCGGAAATCTAAACCATTTAAGAGAATAGAGTGAAGGAAAACTTGTTTAACAGCTAACATATAAACTCGCTTTGAAAGTCTTTATAAACATTTAAAAGCATAAAGTTTTCCAAAAATTTCGGCAGAGTTTCTCTTGTAAAAACTGACCCCAAACGATTACAAAACAAGAATAATCATAAGAAGTAATAGATGGCATCCCCAAGCGGGAGCTAGCTCTTCGCCAAATGGTAGAAACAACCACGCAAGCAATATAATATACAATGCTGAAGGGCGATGATAAAAAACATAGCAAGAAAACTAAGGATCCTCAAGAAAACCAGAAAACCATAATAATACAAAAGCGTGACTCTAAGGTCGAAAGAATATACAACTGGTTTTCTAAGTCTATCAAATATACAAAGCCTGGTTGATGGAGCTTACTAGATATAACTGAAACAAACAAAAGTACAATGGTGGTCACGATGCAATGTAACCCACCTGCCAAAGCAATCACCCGAAAGAAAAATCATGTACCAGCGAACCACTATGGAATCTGTACGGCTAAACCTGTAAGAAACTGTGGCATAACGGGGGTGAGTTGCCAACTCGTGAGTAGAAGACATCACCAGGTAGAAATCGCATGTACGACGATCTCCTAGGCCATACCATAAAATACTTAAAATAACACTAGACATCTAGTAGTGACAGGTTAATAATCCAAGCATAAGTATAATACTCAGTGTTCGTGTCGGTGCCTCACGTAGTCACATGCCATATGTATGTGTATGAATGCATCATGAATGAAACAATCAACCACGAAATCCGGATATATCTGTATAAGAAAATCTGTAATTTTATCTTAGTAAAATTCTTTTGAAATAACTGAAGTATCATCGATGAAATCAACAGAAATCCGTGTCAAGTATAGACACAAAATATGTATATATCGATGTCCCAATATCTCAATGTCTCGACATCTCAATGTCTCAATATCTCAACGTCTCAATATCTCAATATCTCAATATCTCGGGCTCCGTCAGTACGGATCATCCCATATCATTAAATCTCTCGACTACGGTCGGTATCCTCCGGATATCCGCCGCGTCAAAATAACAATAATAACCATACTAATAACCGGTCAGTAGCGTTCCCCTGCCGGGCTCAACGCCATCTATGCGATCTTCTTTCCACGAAGTACCGCACCGGATCCACCATGTACCCACAGACGGTGCATCCCCCTCCTCGATTCGAGTATATGATATAGCTCAAGAACCGAGAAAACTCATGGTGGACGCCACACACACATATCACGAGAAAACCGTAATTTCTATTTTTAAAATAATGATAATAGCTTTATAAAATTCTAGCGGTTTTCCCCAAAATCCAGAAATCTCATAGAGAATCCTAAATCCCAAAATCAAGAGTCAATAAGCATGAATACCGGCATAAAGCCCACAATATTGCATAACCAAATCAATATATGAATGCATGAGTATCTAAATAAAGAATGCAATATCTAAACTAGCGCATGAGAGCAATCACACTAATATTATTTTGGAACTGGCAGTTAGCTGGTTATACCAATGAATTAACATGTTCTAAAGTGTACGTGACATGACAATTACCGATGATGGTGTGTGTGAGCCGGCATGCAAGTGTATGTGAAACATGCGCATCATCGGTAATGGTGCTGGTGTCCTAACAGGCAGGGTTCATAATTACTAAAGAAAATACATGTATAAACATGCAATGCGATGAGAATAACATGAATACAACGGTGAATGTGCAGTAAACGCACATTTAGAATATACATATCTAATTACGAGTCATACAGTTTGTTGTTTGAAATAGCACGAATCATGGTTTTTTTTAGAAAAGTAGGGGCTACTGGATTTTTGAGAAAAGATACGTCCTTTGAAAAATTCGTAGTATCCTTCGGCTGTCTTTAAAAATACGCACGATTCATTAGTTTTGAAAATAAGTATGACTCGAGTCTAGTCTAATATCTACCTAATCAACTAAGGGACTAAACTAAAGAACTGGCCGAAAGGGTAAGAATAATCCACCTAAATCCGAGTCGATATCTCTAGTAGTCGGCGATCCAGCCTCAATAGCGTCATGTACATAGTACGACTCCTCGAGTCAAGAGCGCGGATCAATCACCATATCTATATCTCGTACGGTAAAATCTATCATACGGCATCCCAAAATCGGTGTACGGATCAACTATCATACATACATACATCATTCATATGGTATCATCATCAAACAATATCATGATCTAGGGTACTGTTCTAAAGTCTCATACATTCCAATGTTATCACACATATTACCATATATATAAATACACGTCGCCCAATGATCCATTATAAAATCATATCATATCTTATATCACGACATAATCACATATCACAATCTCACGGCATCATGCCCGATCATATCGACTCATATCCAAGTATCATATAATATCCTCATCACCCGTGTATATGTATGTATATATATACATACTCACGTACATAAATACACACACACACATACACACACATACACACAAGAAAACAAGTGTGTGCGTGGGCGCGCGTGTATGTGTTTCCACATAAAACCTACGACCCATCACCAAAGTAGTTATCCTATGGATAGGTCTCCCTAGATACATCTAATCTAACCTAGGGTTTTCTAAATACCCTACTCGCCAAGTATCCAATATCACATCCCAACTCATAATAGTAATACGGTAATAATCCTATTCAACGATTGCGGGGGTGATATACGCCATCCACCCGACTTCCCCCGTAGATATACATCTACTCACCTTGATCATATCCTTACTTGACGAAGTCGATAACGCCATTCTCTTCCTTGTCGTCCGAAATCCACGTGAAAGTGCCTACACATAAACATATGGTATCGTAAACCGAAATTACGGATGAAAACCAAAACGGCACACGAAACACACATAGGTTAGAACCTATGGTCTACGCATACAAGAATAATTAAACAACTCTCGATATCGACGTACAAACGTCAAGTGACCGAGATAAAACATAATACCAAAACTAAAGTCATTAAAAAGTCACAAAACCAAAACAACAACTCAAGAAAACATCTCCAGATTTTGTTCCAGATGAAATTAGCCAATTCTGCACATGTGGCAGGTCTAATTTGCCTAAAATGAAGCCATGGACCAAGCACGAGGCGATTCCATCGCACCAAGGCCGCAAATTGCAGCCAAAAAGAGTTAATTGGCGGCCATAACACGGAGTAGGGGTCTCAGGTTTTGGGGTTGGCTTCTACGTTGCCTGCACACCTCTCGGTAATTGCTAATTGATTTATAGGGCCCCCAGGTAATAGCAGATCTCAAAACAACATCGCAACTCCTACACAAATCCGATATCGGGGATTTCTAAGTTTGTGAATTGGGGTTTTACTCTCAGGTTTTTCCCAGATTTTAACACTAAAGGGATTGTAGTCACTAAAAACACCTCAATTGCACCTTTCCAATACACACAAAACCCTAATCTCATCTTGAAATATTCTAGCATCACTAAACCACAAAAGTTTGACTCTAAACCACACTAGGAGGTAAGGAAACTAAAATTCTAGACTAAGGGTGTAAAATTTACCTCATGGAGCAACTAATGAAAAACCCTAGATGATACTAAATTCTCAAAGTCCAACCTTGATTCTACCAAAGTGTTTGTAGTGAGGTTTAGAATGATTTTTGTGAAGGGAGCATGGGGTTTTTGTGGGGATTTGGAGATAATTTGAGGAGGTAGAGGAGGTAGATGATGAGGGAGAGGAAGCCATGAAGAATGAAATGAAGATGAGGAAACAAAAAAAATGAAGGAGTCATGGTCAAGGGTCAAGAGAATTCTAGAGTCTTCTCTTTCTCTCCCCCCTCTCTCTCATGTCTCATGTCACCTTCTCTCTCATCTTAATTCTTTTCCCTTTTTTTCTTTCCTTTTTTTTAAAACAAAACAAAAATAATTTAAATGTAAAAGGAGTCATGGTAGAAAATAAAATGTAGCAAGTCATTTGCATATGATTTGTTGCATGTCAAGTACCTAATCATGGTCCAAACAAAATTAGTAAAATATTAATCGAGTTTAATATTAACCCATTTACAAATAATTATATGATAATTTATAAAATGTCCAAATAAACTAAACACTTTCAAAATTGATAATCCTTATAAATTTTCCAAATATTTTCTAAACTATCTGTATATAATTGTACCCTTTAATCAAAATAATTTCTCATAATTTAATAATATTCGTAGAAATTATTATTTAATTATTTAAATTCTCAAAAATAATATTTTATTTTCTGAAATGTTATAATCTTCCCCACTTAAATAAATTCGGTCCCCGAATTTAAATTTAAACTCCCCCCAAAACTAAAACATTTCAGTAAAATGATCAAGTCGTCGGGACTCCGAAATCATGAATACACAAAAGTATCTTAGCGCATTGCATGCGCAATGAAAATTAGTGTAAAGCTCAAACCAAAACTCCGTCAAGCAGTACACAATCATCGGAGTTAAGGTGAGAGTACAATGTCAAAATCTCATGCGAAAACCAATATAATATACTCAAAACTATAACATGTATATATTACGCATCGTTGTAAAATCATCTAGGCATCCAAATGGTAATGCATGTAAAACCTTTTTCCAAATCACCGTGCGATGCGCGTGTCACGATATAAGCAGCGGGCGTTTATTAGAAGGAAAATAGCTATATATATATATATATATATATATATATATATATATATATATATATATCCTCTGTTTAACATACACGCTCCGCCTTTTTGAAAATAAATTAGAAGGGTTTCCTTGTAAAATGTTTCGTGTCATCTCGGACACGTAGGAAAATATTGAGACTATAGCTCCCTTTTTTTTTGGAAATCCATTCGGTAACTATCGATGCATGCAAAAACACCTAGGTACTGTTCTCTGAACAGTCCTGCTAGTTTACTAAACTATATAGCACGTAAGTCAGGAAAACATAATGCTCGAAAGAAATCCATCTCATACAGCATATACGAAAGTGTCACGTGCGTCTGGTGCGCACGGAAATCAAAACTAAATACTGATGCCACAAAAGTGCACAGAAACAAAACTGAGTGCAACGGGTGTGCACCAAAAACATCTGTCAAGTGCAACGGGTGTGCCTGACAGCAATATTAGGTGCATCTGATATGCACGAAAAATCCCGATTTAGTGTATCTGGTGTGCATAAAATCGCATCAAGTGCGCCAAATGTGCGCAAGAATTTCAATAAAGTGCACATGGTGCACGAAAACATATATTGTATATCAAAATCGAAATCAGCGGTATACGACATCCACCAAATCAAAATCAAGTATACCGCGATAGATAAACTCACAACCACGTGCATCAGCATGCACAAGACCAAATCGAAGTACGAAAAGTGCATGAAAACTATACTAAAGGCATAAGTCAAAATCATGTGTAACGCATATGCATAAAATCAAATCAATATCTCAGAATGTATAAAACCAAAATCAAGTGCAATGGGTATATATAAAACGAACATCAATACAACTGATACAGGGAACACAAATTGAGTGCAATGAATGTGCACATAGGAAATACCAATCATAAAACGAAATCCTCAAAATACCATAATCCAAACAATAGAAATGTGATATCCAAATCACCAAATCGCAAATCGTAACCACTGACGTCGATAAGCTCCTTCTCCAATGTCGAAGGTGTCGGTGCATCCAAAGCCAGTAGAGCAAGATATGTACTTGCCTCCTGCCCATGATCTATCGTCCTCTGTTCTTATTTCCTTGTCTCTTACTGTGGATTGCCAGTTACATGAATCCTCGGCTTAAAAGCCCAATATAGAAATGATGACGGAAACAGTTCCGCTCTGGCACATCCTCTAAAGATCTCTGGCCAACTATCATGGTCACTCGTAACATGTCTCGTCGGTGATGCCGAACTCTGGCCTACTAGGTGTGCATAATACGACCAATCCTGAGTCCAAATCTTCTCGTGTAGTATTCCAGAAAGATCCTGTCAGGGTCTCTCCCAAATCTCGTTTCTGCCGAACTGTCCGGAAGTTATCACCCTTTACTAAACCCATTTCTTGTTCCGGAACAGCTGCATACTTATCATGACTTCTTCTAAAAGGTATATCCATATTCGACACCTCTGCCTGCGTATCACGTCTCTGATGTCAACGGAGTGGAACGCTATCTCATCAAAATCTCATGGCAACCGATCAACTGAGACTAAACTGCTAGATTTATAAAATTCAAATTAGTTTTCTTGTGGATTCTAAGTATTGTATCCCATCATATGATATCCGGACGACGTTAAACTTTTCGATCGATTCATCAAAGTCCCATAATTCCCCGAGAGCTCAACACTTGAGCACAGTTTAATAATACCCAGTACATGCCACAGTACCTATGGACTAGCCGTAGAAGAGCAGACCCAAGCCTCATTAACGGCACCGCGGAACTGCCGCAAACCCTAAGGTTAAAAAGCGGTTCCATAGTCATTATATCGAGTTAGGGTTTCATTCTACTAGAGGGTTCACAGAATTACTTGCATATTTTTCCGAATACCTTAAACTTAGAAAAATGGGTTTTATGACATTTGTTCGAACTTTTTAATTTCGCCTAGACAACATGTGCATACCCTTCGTCCGCACGCTAAATAATGCCTCAATCCTCAAGGATAAACGATACATTAACGGTCATCACATTCTAGCTGGCCTCTAGCAGTGGCCCAATCCTCTGGTGCTGATCTGAACGTTCGAGAAATCTTAGTAAAAACAATCCATCAAAATGCTTATATCACAAAAAAATACCATAAAACGACATATCTATGCAATCGTGTGCCACCGGAATTTCATACTGGTCAGTCCTCGTCCATGATGAGCTCATGCCGATCGCAATTATAGCCGCAGCTCTCTCTGCCCGTGCAATTGGGGTAACAGAAACCACCATCCGACATCGATAAGGATAGATCAAAGGAACGAATAGAATACGGTGCAAAGAAATGTACATTCTAAGGCTTCATAAGTGGAGTAGCGTATCGTAAGTATGCCGCGGAACATACACACAGTACGTCACTCTACTTAAGTCATCTACTCTATCAACCAAAGTCATTCTAGACTTGAACCAAGGTTAAACCTAACGCTCTGATACCAACTTTGCCATGACCCGAAGGTACGGAACATGACTGGCACTTAAATTACGAAACGTCTAGAGGCGTAACGTAATCTAAGCTAAAGCCCAGAAATCTAAACCATTTAAAAGAATAGAGTGAAGGAAAACTTGTTTAAAAGCTAACATATAAACTCGCTTTGAAAATCTTTATAAACATTTAAAAGCATAAAGTTTTCCAAAAATTTCGGCAGAGTTTCTCTTATAAAAACTGACCCCAAACGAGTACAAAATAAGAATAATCATAAGAAGTAATAGAAGGCATCCCCAAGCGGGAGCTAGCTCTTCGCCAAATGGCGGAAACAACCACGCAAGCAATATAATATACAACGCCGAAGGGCGAGGATCAAAAACATGGCAAGAAAACTAAGCATCCTCAAGAAAACCAGAAAACCATAATAATACAAGAGCGTTGTTTCCTGATTAAAAATCAGGAATTACCTCAATAAGGTATCACGTACTCACACGTGACCAATGGTCACGTGTTGACACGTGATGGTTAAATTCTCATCAATCAGAAATAAAAACAAACGGCTGAAGTAATTACCTCAATGAGGTATCACGTGCTCACACGTGACCAATGGCCACGTGTTAACATGTGAAGGTTAAAACAGAAAATTAAATAAGCGGCTGAGAAAAGGACTCAATTGGAGGTCACGTGCCAGCACGTGACAGGCTTTGAAAGCCTTACAGTTTAATAGAATTAAAATTCTAAATTCCTCTAAATCTTTCCAAATGGGAAAGGATTAGGGAGAACAGTTGGATTAAAAATCCATGGGTGATTAAATATCACCAATTTATGGAAAAATCTTAGACAAGGAAAGATTTCCCTAAATCTCACCGAAAATAACAAACAGAATATCTTTGGATTGAAAATCCAACGGTGAATAAAATTCACTGAATGATCTAAAAGCTCATATTAATTATGAAAACAAACAAAATCTTTCAATGAAAGATTCATTAAACAAATTGATTCTTTTCCTTCTCCTATAAATAGGAGCCAAGAATAAAAGGAAAGGGGGAATTTTTTTCTGGAGATATAGAGTTTTGGAATCTTTAAATTTCAGAGAAAAAAGAAAGGAGAATTTAATTTTCAACAAAGAAAACCCTAGGTAAGAAAAGAAAGGGAATCAAAACCTCAAACAGAGAATTTAATTCTCAAAATCTAAGAGTTTAACTCTTCTGCAAAAGAACTTAGTTCTTCCTCTAGTTGAAAATCTGCAGAAGCACATCTCCCCATAGGTTGAGAATTTAATTCTCATCAGGTTGAGATCCTGCCATGCAGATCCAAAACTTAGAGGGCTAATTGAGTTTAAAGAATTTAATTCTCTGAAAACAAAACTATGGTTTAACCCTATATGAGAATTCAATTCTCTTAAAATTACAGGAATTTAATTCTTTCAAGATGGACAGAACTAGGGTTTAACCTTAATTAGGAATTTTAATTCTCTCAAATTCACAGGAATTTAATTCCTCTTAAAATGAAATTAGGGTTTCACCCTATACAAGAATTTAATTCTTTTACATATATGGGAATTTAATTCCTCTAAAAGAAATTAGGGTTTAACCCTACATAAGAATTTAATTCTTTCATAATAGGAATTTAATTCCTCCAAAATCATGATTAGGGTTTAACCTACAGAGAATTTAATTCTCAAAATAAAATAAGGAGACTTAAAAGATCTCTGTGCATGAAAAGAACTAAGGTCACGTGTCCCCACGTGACCCCTAAAGAGATCCCCAGAAATGAGAAGGAGAAAGCTCAGAGGTAAGGCCTCACGTGCTCCCACGTAACATCCAAAACACGAAAGAAAAAGCAAAGGAAATGAAGGCTTTGGGTGCTCTCACGTGTTACCACGTGACCCCTTGGCAAACGCTTTAAGAGTCAGCGCATAAATCCCCATCACGTGTCAACACGTGATGCTCAAAATAAAAATATAAAAAGTCACTTAATTGCAGAACGAAGAAAAGGAATCTGGTCCCACCTTTGGGCGCCCTCACGTGTCCACACGTGACCCCTTTTTCTTTAGTGTTTAACACTAATTCGAAAACCTTATTTCCAGTGTTTAACACTGTTATGTTCTAGTGTTTAACACTAATTTGGGTGTTTAACATTGATTGTCTTTTAGTGTTTAACACCAATTTGAGAGTTCTGTCTCCAGTGTTTAACACCGTTGCTCTTTAGTGTTTAACACTACTTTTAGCCAAATTGGTTAATTTTCCAGAGGCAAAAGTCCCTCCTCCAAATGAATCTCAAAATTGAGGAAATCAAAGAAAAAAATGTCGCCAAAGCCCTCAAACTCTCATTTAGCATTGCTAAATAATATGGGCTCGAATCCAGACAAATGTCTAATGGTCCAACAGAGAGCCAACACTTCAAACTTAATTGGACTTAGCCCAAGTAGGCCATAAGTCCTCAATTCAGACTCAACTGAGCCAATGTGCTCATAATATAATTAATTGATCTTAGTTCCAAATTGGACTACAGATCACTTAATCCACCCAGGTTCAAGAGTACATCTCTTCACTCCTTGCAGCCTGAGACGCTCTGGGAGCAAATAAAACAAGTTGATATTTGTCGTTGTAATTCCTCAACGTCTTCAAAGAGGTGACGGGTCCCGGCGACCACACATTTCCATGGACTGTGGGGTCCTTAAACTCATGGACTATGATATCCTTAACCTCGACCGTGACGTCTTAAAACTAATATTGGACTGTGGGGTCCTTAAACTCATGGACTATGATGTCCTTAACCTCGACCGTGACGTCTTAAAACTAACATTGGACTGTGGAGTCCTTAAAACCACGAACTATGATGTCCTTAACCTCGACCGTGATGTCTTTAAACTAACATCGAACAGTAGAGTCCTTAAGCTCATGGGCTATGATGTTCTTAACCTCGACCGTGATGTCTTAAAACTAACAACGGAGTATGATGTCCTTAACCTCGACCGTGATGTCTTAAAACTAACATTGGACCGAAATGTCCTTAAACTAATACTGGACCGTAATGTCCTTAAACTAATTATCGACCGCAATGTAACTAAACTAAACAATAGAGTCCAATTGCTCTCTTGTTGGATCTAAACGATCCCGTTAAGTTGATCTTCGTCTAAAATTAGACTAACATATGCTTAACAAACGTTTAAATTGATCTTAGTCTCAAATGAGGCTAACGTATCCTTAAACCCAAACCCCCCAAACCCAAATCTAAGAAAGATACGGATTTGGACTAGTCCACGCCCTACGGGCGACAACATAACTTAATCTCCATATACAATCCACGGGCAACCAAACACAAAACAAACACCCACGACACGAAGTGACCATCTGGAGAAGGAGAAAGTTGTTACCGCAATGCGGTAGCGTAATTAACTGCAGGGGCTTGCGCCTGCAGGGAAGAGCGTCCCCACAATAAAAAACCCCTCAAACGAGGGGGAATCTGATGAAGTATGCTACATCGGCTGCATCCGTTTGAACCTTCGATGCATGGTGCCATAAATCAACTTGGCATCTTCGGAGAGGTGGACGGATAGCACCAATTAGCATCTGCCCCGAAATTCAGGCAAGACGTCCGCCGCGTCTTTCGGAGGGGAACAGATTCTAGAATGCCCGGTGGGACCTTTTCCTCTTTCCACTCCACACTTCGTGTGTCATGTTCGCGAACGAATTGCGGTTTGCTAATGGTTGCCCTTGGGTTCGAGATACTGAGATTTGGCATTTTGCTTGGTGCAGAAAGCAAAGATCAATGGCGTTCACCTGCTCGAAGTGTTCCACATGCAACTGCAACCCACGTTCTGCCTCAACTTGGAGCATAGCTTATGGGCCCCAAGCGGCTTCACTGTTCACGATGCCGGTGGAACATGTCACTCAGGCCACTACAGGATTGTTTTTCGGGACCATGCTCCCGCCAACGAGCTTCAGCGCTCCTATGCCAGCACCGGAAGCTCCCAAGAAGTCGGTCTTCGATCGGCTTGCTACTACCACGGCCCCTCTCAACGGGTCGTCCAGCTCCAACTCCTCGGTCTTCGCCAGACTGAGCCCGAACTCCGATGGGCCTGCCAAGAAGCCCATGACACCTGAAGTGGCCATCCCAAAGAAGATAGCCATCTCTGCTTCTGAAGTCGTCAAGGCGGCTTCTCCTACCAAAGAGTCGGTCTTTACAAGATTGACTATTCCGTCTCCCGTTCCTGCTCGAAGGTCTGTCTTTGACAGATTGGATACCGCTACTCAAAAGACGTCAGTCTTCAAGAGACTGGCACCAGCGGCGCCTCATCTAGACAGGGGGCAAGACAAAGACATCCCCATCTCTGAACCAGCCCCAACAGCTTGACACGCTCGACGTCGCCACTGGCATCGAGCAAGGAAGGCCAGGGGCAACTCCCCCTCTGGGCTAACTCCACCGGCTCCAACGGTGGAAATTAATGTTGTTGTTCCAACCGGGAACAGCTTTGAGCTGCTGAACAAGATGCGTAGGAACTCGCCTATTGCCGTACTAAAAAGATCCCCGCCACCGGTGGTGACTGTCACAGAAATAAAGCCGGAGCAGTCCCCTCAATGGCTGTCTTCCAAAGTTTACAAAATCTGGCGACAAGTCCGAAAGTCAGTGGTGGATCAAGACGCTCCCCACCGGCAGAAGAAGCCGAAGGTCCGACAGGAAGAAAACCGTCCTGTTAAGCCACAAAAGGCGACGGCTACTTGGGTGCCCACTGCAACGGCCCCCTCAACTTCGACCGCTCATAAGAGGAGAAGGCCGGAGAAAATCCCCATGCCTGCGACAAATGTCAAAGGCACTGAGCCCAAAAGCTCTAAGTCTGGGGGCATGGTGGTGCATACCGTCTACATAGCATCCGGGAAAGAGGATAGCCGCGCTTCTACGGGCCACCGACCACTCACCCAATCTATCACGAGAGCTCAGGAATAGCAGCAGCAGAAACTTCAGGAGATGCTAACTACGATGGCCGCACTCACCGGGCCAAAAGAAAGCCCGGAGGCATCATCAGAACAGCGTCACGAACAAGAAACTGATGCTGACTTCCCTCGCAGAGTTCTCGAAAAGAAGGACAAAGAACCCATGGAGCAAGTGGCTAGCATAAAGCGAATGACACTTCTCTTCCAAGACATGGTGGGCATGATGATCCAGCCGGATCCCCCAGCTGAAGATCCTCCAGTAATAATTGAAGATGACAGAGGAGAAATATCGAATCCTCTGCCGGCTCTGTCAACAGCCAAGGAGGAGACAATCTCCAAAGCTGCCCTGGATAACTATATTGCTCAGCAAATAAGAGTTCACTTGGCGAATGAAGCGGCCGGCCAAATTGTTAAAACTGGGCAACCGTCTCCAGCTGGTATGAGTAGATGAAGTACCCGCCGGGCTACACGATCCCAAAATTCCATTTGTACAAGGGGACAGGCAACCCCTATCAACATGTCGCTCAGTTCAGGGCTCTCTGTGGCAATACTGGTGGCGATAATAAGCTCTTACTTCGCCAATTCATCGGCAGTTTATCGGAAACGGCGTTTGAGTGGTACTCCGAACTCCCAAATGACTCCGTCAAAACTTTCGCGGAAATGGAGTTGTTGTTCACCCAGCGATTTGCAAGTGCTAGTGAACGTACCCCAATAACGACATTGATCAATGCCAGGGTGAAGCCGGGCGAGACATGGGTTCAGTACGCAATCCGATGGCGGAACCTGTGGTCGAAGTGCGAACAGTGCATCGAAGAAGCACCAGCAGTGGGCATGTTCGTGGGCACCCTAGACCCTCATGCAACTATTTCACAGTTCATGATGTTCTTCAAACCGACCACATTACAGGCTTTAATCGACAAGCTAGCCCAGATGGATCAGATAGGTCATAAACCGTCTCCTCCGAAGCCGGAACCGCGGATTGAAAAGGGTAAAGGGAAGGCAACCTTCGTTGCAAACACCCAACAGCAGCCCAGTGCTCCGAGATTAACGGATCAATTGGAGGAGAGACGACGCTATTATAATGAGAAAATGAAGAGCCCTTACTCATTCCCACGGGACAAAACAAAGAGACTCTTCGAATTAGCAATGCGCAAAAGGCTTATCAATTTGCCGAATCCAAAGCGACCGTTGCAACCCGGTGAAGTGAATAATCCCAATTATTGCCCTTACCACCAAACGTTAAGCCATCCAATCGAAGATTGCTTCGTCTTTAAGGGATGGATCGAGGATCAGTACCTACAAGGAAAGTTTGCGCTGTCTGAGAAGTGGAAAATAAACCCACCACAACCGCACACTCTTAAGAAGATGGATACACCGGGGGAAACGTGCTCTTTTGTTGAAGAAGCTCCATGAGAGGTGGCCCTTTCGGCCAAAACCAAAAGGATGCTGAATGATCTCCAGACATATCCGGCGATCACGTGGAAAAATCCGCTGGAACCCCAGATCATCGAAGGGATGCTAAAGTCGCGCCCAACTCCAAAGATCAGTGGTGATAGCCAAAGCTCGCACACCCAGCCGTTGAAATCCTCGAAGAAGAAAAAGAAATCCAAGAAGTCCGTGAAGCCTGGTGACAAGCGCACGGACCTGTAGAAACAGATCGACGCGCTGGAAGAGTATAACCAGAAGGTGCGGACTCCGATCACGCTCCAAGAATTCCTCGGCCACGTCCTTGAGGACGAAGATGATGGAGAAGACTCGTCGGATGGATCTGAAGACTACGTAGCAAGTTGCCATATGATCTCTCACTCGTCGACAAACGATGAAGAAGCTCCTTGCACCGAGAAACTGGGGGCAGAGCCTGAACCGGAACTTCTGGGGCCGTCAGATGAAATGATTGACGCATTCCTAAACGAAGCTCTCCTGAAAAGTAAAGCTGATCGGGAGCGTGAGATGACCATATTTGAAAAGGCCAAACACCGGCGACTGGACGAAGGAGTCGAGACACTCCCGCCGAATCAAGGGACATCTGTCGCGGATAAAAACAAGTTTAAGACGAGGAAAAGGTTTGCTAAAGCCATGTCAATGTGAATGAAGCTACCACCCTCCGAAGGAAACATTGTCGGTGAAGCAGGGATGCATCCTAACTACTGCCTATACCATCAAAAGATCGCACACCCCATCAAAGAGTGCAACGCTTTTAAGAGATGGTGGCAGGGATATGTTGCTCACCGACAACATTTTAAGCGGATGAAACGCAAAACTCGTCGGGAGAGGAGAAGTACGACCGAGGAGCATAAAAGAACTACCGGTAACTGCCACACGGTCAATACCGGGGGATCGCAGATTCTCACTTTCGGGAGTGACTCCGACGAAGAAATGACTCTTGGCCCTCTTTTTAAAGAATCCACCTCGGGGAAAGAGGAAGAGTCGAAGACCTGTGAAAATATCCAACTGCGCAATCGTATGCTGCCCGAAAAGAATCTCGCACCCACGAATAGAAAAGATAAGGGAAAATAAAAGGTCTCTGAGGATATCGCCCTAGATGACCAAGTCATGAAAGTGCTGACCGCCAAGGACCCGCCAAAGGAAAGTAAGGTGGACTACAACATTCTGGCACACTTGAGGAAGTTACTCTCGCGGCTCAGCATTCTCGACGCTCTATTACTATTAAAAGAAGCAAGGGACTCATTGATCAAGGCGCTACAAAAGCCGAAGCAATTCCAAGCTTTTCTCGCCGAAGAAAAGATGAAGGACGAGCTGGAAGAAGTACACACAGCTAATATTACCTTCGGCGATGAAGATCTCCTCTTTGGGATGTGCGAGCACAACCGTCCCCTATTTATCTCCGGATATTATCACGATATCAAGATAGGCAAAATCCTGGTCGACAATGGGTCTTCCGTCAATCTCCTCAACGTGCGAGTGCTAAAGCAAATCTGCATGAGCGTCCAGCACCTCGCTCGTGATAAAATCACCATCTCCGGTTTTAACTCGCAGTCATCACGGACCTTCGGATCTGTGATACTGACCTTACGATTCGGGCTACTTGTCACGGATATTAAATTTCATGTCATCGACGCTAAGACCTGCTATAACGCTTTGCTCGGCCGGCCTTGGTTACACGAGTACAACATCATCCCTTCTATACAATATCAGTGTATGAAGTACTTCAAGGATGGTCTTGAGTACACTGTGACAGGGGAGTTGAACCCATTCTCCATGAACGAAGTTCAAAAATACGAAGATGCAAAATACTTCTTACCAGATTTCGAGGACACGGAGAGGTGTCACAAACCGAAGGACAAAGCTATCACCACGATTCCAGTCTTCGGGAGTGATACCGAGGAGGAAGAAGAGATAGTTTATTCAGGCCTGCCTTAACGCAACAAACCGGGACCGTCCACCCCCATGTTGATCTTCGGCAGCGACTCGGAAGACGAGGTTAACGCTATATTTTCCGCTCGGCCATCAATACAAGCCTTCGCTGTCGATAATCAGAGTTTGCAAATTACCTTGGTTCCACAAGAGCATTACAAAGATCTCGATGCGCTTGAAACTTATAGTGTGCAACAACTGCAGACGCTCTACGTCCCTCCCAGACGAAAAGGTGAAAAAGCGATCCTATTCTATCGATCCGGGGAAACCAAAGTGGGAAAAGAAGTTTGGCACGACGCCGATTCCACGCTCGACAGGCTCCAGCCCATCCATCTGCCCAGATATTACACGGATGGCTTGAAAAGGCTATTGAAGCATTAAGGGGTACCCTTCAAACAGACTGCTCGACAAGCTCAATTCTACAACAGGATTTGGGATGTCCCTAGAACTCAGCGCAAGTTGCCCAATGGGAGAATGGAAACGATCGGGCTTGGATATGTTCAATCCAAAAGGCGAGAACGAGTCTATGGTAGCTACGTCATATATGACTTCGATGAAGAAGAGGACGCCCTGTTAAAAGATGCTGATCCTGAACCAAAACAAGGTCTGGTCATCAAAGCGCCGAGTCCGTCATTTGAAGAATGAATGGACAAGCTGGTAAGGGAAGCGGGTCAAAAGATCCGGGATGACCATAACCGCGAGATGGCCATTTACGAAAAAGCCAGGACACAACGCCTCCTTCAACAGGCCGCGGAGAATGGAAAGGCTCTTCTTTATCAACCCATCATAAAAAAGGCACGACGCAGAGGCAGAAACAAACCAAAGAATGAGAAAGTCGTTCGACAGCAACAAAGCGGGACCAAGAAGCCACGCGATCGGGAATCGAGCAATCCGGATTCATCTCTTATAAAGAAGATAGGTCGAGCATACTCTTTTCCTCAGAACAAAACACGGAAGATACTTGATCTCGCCATAAGACATCAAATGATTACACTTCCGGAGTCCAAACACCCCGAGCAAGCCAACGAGATCTCTCACCCAAACTATTGCTCTTATCACCGAGCAATAGGACATCCCTTCGAAGACTGCTTCACCTTCAAGAACTGGGTCGAAGACCAATATCAGCTTGGCAAGTTCGTTCTATCCAGCAGTTGGAAGATAACTCCACCGCAGAAGCACGAACCAAAAGCCGTGCATACAGCGAGAGTAGAACCAGCTCGACATCAGTCTTGGAAGCGAGCTCGTACCTGTCATGCGATAACGCTGGCAAAAGAAGAGCCCGAGAATATGGATGACTTTCCCTGGTGCTTCGAAAAAAATGATGACGAGGTTATCTCAGAGTTTCCACCGGCGCTGAAAGAGCTGGAAGATGGAATACATACTATTGCAGATAATCTCAAGAAAATTGACTTGGGGACGACAAGCGACCCACGGCCGACATTCATCAGTAAGTTGCTGTCTGAAGAAAGAATGGCTACACTAAAGGACATGCTCATGCAGCATAAGGATTGCTTCGCATGGAACTATTCCAAGATGCCAGGACTAGATCCAGAGATTGCTGTCCACAAATTAACGATATCCCGGACGCCAAGCCAATCAAACAAGAACCAAGAAGAATGCGGCTCGAGGTTGACATGAGCATTAACGCCGAAGTCAAGAAGCTGATCAACTCCGTCTTCATCCAAGAGGTTCAGTATCCTGACTGGATCGCCAATATCGTCCCGGTGATGAAGAAAAATGGGACAGTACGCATATGCATGGACTTTCGGGATCTCAATAAAGCTTGCCCGAAAGACGACTTTCCAGTACCGGTCACTGAGCTAATGATAGACAATACGTCCACCCACGAAGTCTTCTCCTTCATGGACGGCTCGTCTAGATACAACCAGATAAAGATGCATCCCAAGGACCAGAAGCACACCGCTTTCCAGACCCCCTTGGGTATATTTTGCTACAAGGTGATGCCTTTCGGTTTAAAGAACGCCAGTGCCACCTATCAGAGGGCCATGACGAAAATCTTCGGTGACCTCATATATGAAATCATCGAATGCTATATCGACGACCTCATGGTAAAAAGCAAATCATACGAGGAGCATTTAGAGTATCTGAAGACCGTATTTCAACGCCTTCGTAAATACAACTTGAAGATGAACCCTCTTAAATGCGCGTTCGGAGTTTCCTCGGGCAAATTCCTGGGATTCGTCGTCAGACACCGAGGCATCGAGATAGATCCGTCGAAGATTAGGGCGATCATGGAAATGCCCCCGCCAAAGACTCTCAAGCAATTGCGGTCTCTCCAAGGGAAGCTCGCGTATATCCGGCCATTTATGGCCAATCTCTCAGGCAAGTGTCGTCCTTACAGTCACCTGATGAAAAAGGGAACCCCTTTCGTCTGGGATCACAAATGCCAAAGCGCGCTGGACGAAATCAAGCAATACCTGCAGAATCCGCCAGTGCTGGCTGCTCCGGTCAAGGGAAAGCCTCTCATTCTGTATACAACCGCCCTTGAAGGTTCCTTAGGCGAATTATAGGCACAAGAGAACAATCAAGGGAAAGAGAGAGCCCTCTACTATTTGAGTCGAGTTCTGCTGGGGGCGGAAAGCAATTATTCTCCCATCGAAAAACACTGCTTGGCATTGATCTTCGCGATAACGAAGCTCAGGCACTATGCGTTGACACATGAAGTCCGCCTCATATCGAAGGTGGATCCTCTCAAGTATTTGATGTCAAAGGACATATTGACGGGGCGACTCGCTAAATGGGCCCTACTCTTGATGGAGTTCTCAATAACTTATCAGCCTCTTAAGGCAGTGAAAGCCCAGGCCATTGTCGACTTCCTCGCTGAGCATCCGATACCTGCCGATTCTCCCCTGAATTGCGAACTTCCAGACGAGCATGCGTTTGACACGATTAATGGGAGTGATACCCGATGGGAACTTTACTTTGATGGAGCGCCTTCCATGAAGAAGCGCAAGCAAAGCACCCCCATAATCAAATCAGGGGTAGGCCTCATTTTCGTAACTCCACAAGGAGGGATAATGCGCTTAGCCTTCTCCTTAACAGAGCCGAGGACAAACAATGAAGCCGAGTATGAAGCCTTGATAGCAGGTCTCGAGATCGCCATCGACATGGGGATTGAAAACCTTCTCATATACAGAGACTCCTAACTGGTCGTCAGTCAAGTAAACGGCGACTATCAAACGTGCAAACCGGAACTGGTGAAGTACGGCGAGAGAGTACAGCAGCTGCTGACCCAAATACATTCCTATACCTTGGAAAGTATACCGCGTGCGGAAAATAGCAAAGCGGATGCATTAGCCAAGCTTGCTAAAGAATTGGCGGATGAGAACCTCGATAACATAAGAATCGTGGTACAAAGCCGTCGGGTTCTTGCACCGGCAGAAATATCTCCGGAGCCGTCCAAGGAAAAGGGAGCGACCGAGCAAATGACTCTACAAATAAAAGACCAAGAGAAGGTCGAAGATTGAAGAGAAGTCTTCATAGACTACTTCAAATCCCGTCGAACGCTTGAAGATGCGTCCTCAAAATATCAGCTCATGAAGCGAGCCCTATCTTTCACCTTCGTCAATGATACTCTGTACAAGAGGTCCTTTGATTCTTTGTGGCCAAGATGCCTGGGACGTGAAGAAGCAAAGAGAGTCGTTCAAGAAACTCACGACGGACTCTGCGGTTCTCACCAAGCTGGGCCGAAGATGAAGCTGAAGATCAAACGGATGCGTTATTATTGGCCCACGATGATCCAAGACTGTCTCGAATACGCGAAGCAGTGCCACTCATGCCAGATCCACGGGGACTTTATCCACCAGCATCCAAATCCACTACATCCAACGGTGGCTAGCTGGCCATTCGAAATGTAGGGAACTGACATAATCGGCCCTATCGAACCAGCATCGTCCAGAGGACATCGGTTCATTTTGGCGACAACTGATTACTTCTCCAAGTGGGTAGAAGCAGTACCGCTAAGGGAGGTGAAGACGTAGAATATCCTCCATTTCTTCAAGACGCGTGTCATTTATCGGTTTGGAACTCCGAGACGGATCATCTCCGATAACGGGCAAGCCTACAGAAGCCACAAGATCAGCCGCTTTGTACAACAACACAATATAGACCGGAGATACTCCTCAGTCTATAATCCCCGAGCTAACGGTCTAGCTGAGATTTTCAACAAGACCTTGACGAAAATCGTGAAAAAGACGGTGTCTCGGAATAAGAAGGACTGGCATGAAAAACTATATGAAGCTCTCTGGGCGTATCGAATTAAGTTCAAAACAGCCACGAACACAACTCCGTACGCATTGGTATTCGGTACAGAGGCGGTGCTCCCCCTCCAGATAAAGCTACCCTCTCTACGAGTGGCGGTTCATTACGAGCTAACAGACGAAGAGAATGCTCACCTTCGGCTTGAGGAGCTCGATGCCCTTGATGAAAACCGGCTCATAGCGCAACAAAATCTGGAGCCTTATAAATCTAAGATGACACGCTCATATGAAAGGTTGACTAGGCCGAGGACATTCCACCAAGGCGAACTCGTGTTAGTGGTCAAAAGACCTATGATCCCTAATCGCGCTAAACGAGGGAAATTCAAGCCGAACTATGAAGGCCTGTATATCATAGACAATGTCTACCAGGGTGGGGCCTATCTACTCATGGACATGCATGGCGAAAGACCTTTCAGGCCAATAAACGGCCGCTTCCTGAAGAAATACTATGCCTAACGAGTTACGGCCTAGGTCAATGATATATGACGACGACTATGTCCGCTCGCTATCTTCCTAAGCCTAAACTCTATAAGTAGTAACCGGCTTCTTTTACGATGGACCGAAACGTCCTAAAACTAACAACGGACCAAAACATGTTTAAACTAACAACGGACCGAAACGTAAACTAACAGCGGACCGAAACGTGCTTAAACTAACGACGGACCGAAACGTCCTTAAAACTAACAACGGACCACTACGTCCTAAAACTAGCCGTTGACCGAGATGTCGATAATCTACGGTGGATTGCAGCATCCCAAAGATAAAGAAAAGAATAAAAAAAAGAGAAGAAAAAGAAAACGGTATGTCCATAAGTAAAATGGGCACGGATGAAAACCCGAAAGGGCTCCGTGAGTAAAAACAGCAGGGCTACCGGCGAGTCTCGTGAAAACCCGAAAGGGCGCGACCTCGTTAAAATAAAAAAAAAGAAGAGAAAAAAAACGGTATGTCGATAAGCAAAATGGGCACGGATGAAAACCCGAAAGGGCTCCGTGAGTAAAAACAGCAGGGCTACCGGCGAGTTTTGTGAAAACTCAAAAGGGCACAATCTCGTTAAAAGACACTTGCAAGATCCTCTCGACTTTGTAAGGAGAAACCACCTGGGTGAGATCCTTACGACTCACAAAGGAGCAACACACTTAGGGATCCCCACGATTCCTAAGGAGAAACACACTTGCGATATCCTCACGACTCGTAAGGAGAACCCTCTTATGGGACCCTCACGGTCATAAGATTTGAAAGTCTTAAGCTACAGGGACCTAAACCTGTTCTTAAGCAGCCCCACAACCTCCGATACTGCCCTACAAGTGACTCAATGCTGACCCTTGTATACAATCAACGGGCGCGAATAAACATTTCCCTAACGAAGTCCCATTCGTGACTAGGGATATGTCTACACGGTGAACAACCCTTGTAAGTCCTCTCGACTTATAAGGAGAAAACACTCTTGTAAGATTCTTACGACTTATAAGAGATCATACACTTAGGAGTCCTCATGATTCCTATGGAGAAAACGCACCTACGAGATACTCACGACTCGCAGGGAGAAATACCTTTATGAGACCCTTACGGCTCATGAAGTCAAAAGCCTTAGTCGACAGGATCTTGACCCTAATCGCTAAGCCACCTTTGTCCGACATCGACAGAGGCAAATGATGATTCGCTCCTGGCCATATCCCAGTTGTAGCGGTGCTGATGCCGAAACCGGTGTCTAATTCCAAGCTTGCAGCAAGAAGCTGACAAGCCACACATGCATACGAAATAGCCAAAATGATGGGGTAACTTGCAAACAAAATCAGCAAGTAAAAAAATGTATGCATACAAAATAGCCGAAATGATTGGGCAACTCGCAATAAAAGCAGCGAGTAAAAATAAAACAAATAGCCGAAATGATTGGGCACCGCAAAAATAGCCAAAATGATTGGGCAATCGCGATTTTCGCGATGTAAAAAGCTGAAATGATAGAGCATCGCGAAAAGAAATAAAAAAATGAAAGAATGAAACTTTTTGCCCTACAGGTGATATCACATCAATCCCTGTATACAATCCAGGGGCTCAAACAAATAAAGGAATTATACCTTTCCTCCCCAAACGTCATCACGAGGAGAGGCCAAATCTCAATGGTTCATAGACAGCCTAGAGACCATCTCAACATTCGTCTTATTACAACGGACACAATATCAAGCAAAGCGGAACAGCGACAACTCCCACTTCCATGACTCAGCGGTGTGCAGATGACCGAGAGTCAAACTCCGACTCCGTGAAATGCGGATAAAGTCAAACCCCTCCTGGTTACGTGGAACGCGGATAATGTCAACTCTGACCCCGTGTGAAGCATCCAGAGCGGAGCCTGGTCCTCGCCGAACACGGCAGTGAACCCATGGGAAGCATCCAGAGCAAAAATTCCTGGCTACGTGGAACGCGGATTATGTCACTCCTGACCCCGTAGAAAATGTCCAAAGCGGATCCTGGTCCTCGCAGAGCACGGCAGTGAACCCGTGTGAAGCATCCCGAGCGGAGCCTGGTCCTCGCCGAACACGGCAGTGAACCCGTGGGAATCATCCAGAGCAAAATTCCTGGCTACGTGGAACGTGATTTATGTCATTCCTGACCCCGTGGAAAATATCCAGAGCAGATCCTGGTCCTCGCAGAGCACGGCAGTGAACCCGTGTGAAGCATCCAGAGCGGATCCTGGTCTTCGCCGAACACGGCAGTGAACCCGTGGGAAGCATCCAGAGCAAAATTCCTGGTTACGTGGAATGCGGATTATGTCATTCATGACCCATGGAAAACGTCCAGAGCGGATCCTGGTCCTCGCAGAGAGCGGCAGTGAACCCGTGTGAAGCATCCAGAGCAGAGCCTGGTCCTCGCCGAACACGGCAGTGAACCCGTGGGAAGTATCCAGAGTAAAATTCCTGGCTACGTGGAACGCGGATTATGTCATTCCTGACCCCGTGGAAAACGTCCAGAGCGGATCCTGGTCCTCGCAGAGCACGGCAGTGAACCTGTGAAGCATCCAGAGCGGAGCCTGGTCCTCGCCGAACACGGCAGTGAACTCGTGGGAAGCATCTAGAGCAAAATTCTTGGCTACGTGGAACGCGGATTATGTCATTCCTGACCCCGTGGAAAACGTACAGAGCGGATCCTGGTCCTCGCAGAGCGCGGCAGTGAACCCGTGTGAAGCATCCAGAGCGGAGCCTGGTCCTCGCCGAACACGGCAGTGAACCCGTGGGAAGTATCCACAGCGAAATTCCTGGCTACGTGGAACGCGGATTATGTCATTCCTGACCCCGTGGAAAATGTCCAGAGCGGATCCTGGTCCTCGTAGAGCACGGCAGTGAACCCGTATGAAGCATCCAGAGCGGAGCCTGGTCCTCGCCGAACACGGTAGTGAACCCATGGGAAGCATCCAGAGCAAAAATTAGACTGTGGGGTCTTTAAACCCATGGACTATGATGTCCTTAACCTCAACCATAATGTCTTAAAACTAACATTGGACTGTGAAGTCCTTAAATTCATGGACTATGATGTCCTTAACCTCGACCGTGATGTCTTAAAACTAACAACAGACTGTGGAGTCCTTAAATCCACGGACTATGATGTCCTTAACCTCGACCGCGATGTCTTTAAACTACGGTATCCTGGAAAATGTCCAGAGTGGAGCCTGGTCCTCGCAGAACAAGGCAATGATCCCGTGGGAAGCATCCAGAGCAACCCCTAACTCCGTGAAATGCGGATAAGGGCAACTTCACCCATCACTTGCAGGTCCTCACGACTCGTAAGGGAGTAAATTCTCTTGTGAGATCCTTACGACTTTCAAGAGAAAACATGCACTTTGGAATCCTTACGATTCTTAAAGAGAAACCACACCTACGGGATCCTCTCGACCGGTGGGGAGAAAATTCTTTATGAGACCCTCACGGCTCATAAAGTTGAAAAGTCTTAGGAGGCAGACCTTAACTTGAATCCTAAGCCATCGTTGTCCTTCAAGGAGATCAAGATAAACTATCCATAGAATACATTCAATAAAAAGGGACACACCATTGAGAAGAAAAATATGTCTTTTATTCATGAACCAAAATGGATACAAAGTACAATTCGTAAAAGAACAAAAATATACTCTCATTCAGGAGTATGTACAAAAGAAGAATAAAAAATATATACAAGTCTTCAGGTCGGCGGGCGATTTAGCAGATTGGTCAATTCATCCCTCTTTCGCTGCGCCTCGCCTTCATGATTCAATATCGCTAAAAGACGGGCCTCCGCCTGAGCCTGCTGGGCCTGATATGAGGCGAGCCGACCTTCGAGCTCCTTCTCGGTAGCCTTGTGGGCCTCAACCCTTTCACGAGTGAACACGGCGGCCTTGTCGATGGCCACCACCTCCTTGATGGCCTCTTGAAGTACTCGCCAGAGTTCATACGCTTTGTTGGCTTTGACTGTAAGGTTGGCTTGGAGCTCGTTCAGCGCCTTAGAAGCCAACTCCCTCTCCGAGAATTTGCGGCCGAGCCTCTTCTCGCACGACACCATGTTCGCCGTGCACCGCTCTATCATACCCTGCAAGCTCGCCTTCGCAGCCAAAGCCTCCGAAGAAAGGCGGGTACACTCAAGCACATGCAAGCAAGCCTCCACCTGCCAGCAGAACTCAACCCAGAGTTGCACTACCGCTTCGCTATGATAGGTGGCGAGAAAGGGAAGGGGGCCGTTAGATTTGGCAGCAAATGCTTCGGCTGTAATTACGCTGCCAGCACGAAGCTCCTCGATCAAAGATGACAGAGAGGCGAGGCTTAGCTTAGCCATCCATTCCGAGGCCCTCAGAGCGTAGGGGTCGGGTAGCATAGTGACGCGTGACTCCAACGCAGTAGGGACTGGCAGAGCTGTTCAGATTTATAAACAGTCAGCGAAACTTGTAAATCAAGAACAAAAGGAACAATGTTAGAACTTTACTTACCCACGGTCATGCAAGAAGGAGCTGAAGACTCCCTTGGCCCTGCAAGAACCTCAACCTCATCATCGGCCTCGATGACTGTAAAGGACATCAATGTCATTTTGCGAAATAATAGCAATGCTGTGAACAGAAGGTAAACAACACTAACTTTGCCTAGAAGAAAGGACGATGCGCTGAGGAGATATTGCTTGTGGAGCAGCCATCTCCAACAGGCGCTGAAAAGACTGCCTGGCAGACAAGTCGGCAATCGAAGCCGCCAACCCGCTCAATTCTGAAAAGACAAAAGAGTTCAAATAACCGAAAGATTACTAATTTAAAAATGTAGAAGGTTACCTTCGGCGCTCCTCCCATTCTGAGCTGGAGGGATAGCAGCTTCAACGGCCTCCACCGCAACCTCTGAGCCGCCCTCACGAGCCATTGGGACAGCGATCACCAAAGGTGCCTCCCCCAAGGGAGCAAGTGCTTCGGGAGCAGGAGCCACCACAGGAGGCTCTATCCCGAGAGGGACAGTTTCATCGACCCCCTCCACACTGAGCAGTATTTCACTAGGGGTATCAACAGGGTCTACGGTCAGTGAACCTGTAGGAACCTCCCCCATCGCCGAAGTCTCTGCACAGTTCACGCAAGGATAAGAATACATATATACGCACGCAGACAATATGAAGTATTACAAAGAAATATAGGAACATACCAATGCACAAGGAAGCTTTCAATATAGCTTGCTCAAGCCGACGCTCCTTCCCAAGAAGGTGTGCTCGCCGAAGTCCGAGGGTGGACTCGTGGCCACCGGTCCACAACGAAAGCGCGTCCGTGGCATCCTCCGAAGCAGCCTGTTTAAGGGCCCTTTCGCCCCATTCCTCCAAAGGGCCGATGAATCGTCGCCGGATCCACGGAGGGTCTTCGTAAAAAATAACGGCTGGGTAGGGCTTCTTCGGAATTCTTACATTCTCCGACTTGTCTTGAGAACGTCTTATAGCCTCAGCCAACTGAGCGGCTTCCTCGGCACTTGAACTCGGGAAGAGTAAGCCAGCGTCTGATTCTTGCAGGGCCAACAGTTCGTCCTGAAGAATGGGCTCAGACTCTACTAAAGAATCGAGCAAGTTAATAGCCACTTTCCTCCACCGCTTGGATCCAGATTTGGCCGCCGAGGACGACCATTTCCTCCCTTGTGGAGCCTTGGCATGACGCCGACCCACCTCACCTTCAACACCCTCATTCCCATCACCCTCGCTTGGCGCTGCGACCGAGGATAACACAGCCATTATCGACGCCACGGGTGGTGGTACTGCTACCGGAGCCCGATTAGCCCGCAACCGGGTACCCAATGGCATTCCAACTGTGGGGGTGAGGTCCACCCCCGACTCTCCTGGAATAAGCGCAACACCGGTCTCCCTCAGTGGAAAGCAGACTGGTGCACGCGGTCACAGCGGAACTCCCGTGGCCGGAACCTGAGCAGGAGCACCATATCCAAGAAGCACCCTTTTCTCCTCAGCAATAATCCGGTTGACCCGATGAAGGTACCAGCCCGTAAAGGACCCCACGCATCGGGGAATATCGTCAGCTTCAGGGATCATGAAGCGGGAACCAGTGTTCAGCCTCACAAAGTGGTGAGCAGCATCGCGAACAGCTTCAGGTGAAAGAACCGACGCAACTGTAAAAGCCTCAAAGGGAACTCCCTGATCATATCCAAGCTGCCGGGCGAAGCGATGCGGATTGTACCGCATAAAGAGGGCCGCACTGTTCTGACGGAATAACAGATAACCTGGTCTGATCGTGTACAAGTGCGTGGCCTCCCGGGGCTTCAGAGAAGGCACCTCATCTTTCGACTGGTCGCAGAGTTGTTGAATTGGACCTGAAGGAGAAGATAGGGCCCGGTCAATGAATATCAATCTGCCCGTGGTAGCGTAAGGAGCAATCAACACGCGAATGGCTCCAAATTGAGTCGGGTCAGGGGCAGAAGCATCCACTAACCGCATGAGTTGCGGGAAAGTATAGGCGTCGTAAAATGCGGGTCGCTGGTACGAAGCAAAGGCCCCAAACACGTGCATTTCGATCCAAGACGTGAAGTAATGGAAAGAAAAGTTTACTACGTCCACGCCGGGAGTCGAAGTATTAGCCGCGGCACCCAACCCATGATAGAGATGCGCTAGCGCCGGGATGCCTACGGCTAGCTGTGTCCCTTCAGCGATACGATGAGCCGGATAAATCACCGAGACTCTCATGAAGCGGCGATGCATGCGAATGATGAACCAGCTGAGCCAGACACTGATAAAACCCACAAAGAATGTCTCCTCATCCATGCCGGGAGCTGCAATCGATTCGAAAGATACCGGCGACGTAATAGGAATGTAGTACTGCGGTAAATCCGATTCCTTAGTCGGCCGCCTATTCAAACCAAACCCAAAGGGGTCATTGATGTTTGCAAACTTTGGAGCCGTCTTCGACAGGACATCCTCGCAAAGGAAGTAAGCGATGAAGCTCTTAAAAGTGACGCCCTGCTCCTCCGACTCTGTGAACAGTTTGTCAAGGATGCCCAGGGCCTTGATCAAACTCAGGCGCTTGTGGCAGACGGCGTTCTCAGTAGACAAGCCGTCGAGCATTGTGGGTTAGTCTCAAAGACGTACTCGTCGGAAGGCAGCAATTCCTTATAAAGTTTCCCTCTAATTGGTAGCCCCGAGATCTCGCGAAATTCTTCCAAAGAAATCGAAATTTCGCGGTCCCATAGGAGAAAAGTGTTGGTGGGGAGATTCCACTGGTTCAAGAACGCCTTAACCCACCAGACGTGAGGGGATTGGTAGTGGAAGAGCGATGCATATATTGCCTGATAAAGTCCGACCCTCTGCAGTCGCGCGCGATGGGCAGACAGGATGTAGCGAGCCCAAAGAAGATAGCCTATGGGGTGTCGAGGGGTGAGCCCTATTTTGTAGATCTGCCCCCATGGTTGGGCCTCGCCCTGGCAAATACGGCATCCTAGAATATCTATGGCCGGGATAGGATGATTCGGGATGCCAGTCGTCGTAGGCTCAAGCCGTTCCATCGGGGTCCAATTCGGCATCTCCACGGCAAAGACTGTCCTTGGAGGATCCATCGGGAGGAACGGAAAGGTGGGCTCCGTCGGTACTTCGCAAAGGAAACTCCGGCGCCCCCGGATGATGTGACTGTACCAGGCCCCCCATAAAAGTAAGTTGTTGCGATTTGGATCGTGAGCCCTGATCATCGCTATCACTTCCTCGTCAGATGGCGACCGGGGAAAAGCGGCTTCCGAGCGAGTGAAGGGAAAGTACGGAACGGAAGTCATTGTACCTGAAATGAAATGAGGGGAGACTGTTAAAGCAAAGCCAACAGTGCATATATATATATATATATGATTATAAATATATGTAAAGACCATGGAAGAGAACGACAGCGGACTCATTTTATGGGACCATTGGTTACAAAACACACGGGTCTCACAAAATCAAGATGGCGGCTGGATAATGATGAGGCAAAGTAATTATAGTGAGACAAAAAGAAGATTCTCATTGAATAGACAGTAGATTTCAAATGACCCTACACATTCCCCTAAAAAGAAATCCATCTTGGACTCTGTGACAAATCAAACAGAATCAAGGGAATTAAATTCCTAGAAAGCAACATTGCAAACTTCTTCTTCTTCTTGGTTGTGAAGAAGACAACTCAGGGCAAGAAAACCCAAGAAGTTCTATGGGAAGAACTGAGTTCTTCATAGGAATTAAATTCCTTCTGAAAAAGGGAATTAAATTTCCAGAAACTTCTTTTTCCAGAGGCAGGGCTCTTTGAGGATGGAATTAAATTCCATGGAAAGGACAAACACCACCACCGATCCCTAAAGATCAAGAAAACCCTAAGAGATCTATTATTTGAAGATTAAATGGTTTTCTGTTCTTTCTTTTAAGAGCCTCAAAAAGATGGGTTCTTAATTAAAAGGGAAAACCCTTGGTGTGGATTTAAAATCCAGTGAAGGTTTCTGTGAGAGTTCTTCGATCGTTCAAAGATCATTACCTGAAGAAAGAGTCTTTCAACAGAGTTAAACTCTGAAAATATTCGAGGCAGAGAACTAAGCTCTGGAAAGAAGAATTAAATTCTCAAAAGGAAAAATTTGCAAGGAAGAAGATGAGCAAAGAGTGGAGGCGCTTCTGAAGAGACCCCTACATTTATAAGATGTGATGGAAACGCTTCATCTCCCCGATTCTCTAGATGGATCCAACGGTCACAAAAGTGATAGCGTTGCACTCATGTGCAGACACATGAGAGCAACGTTGTGGGGGCATTTATTTCCTGATTAAAAATCAGGAATTACCTCAATAAGGTATCATGTGCTCACATGTGACCAATGGTCACGTGTTGACACGTGATGGTTAAATTCGCATTAATCAGAAATAAAAATAAACGGCTGAAGTAATTACCTCAATGAGGTATCACGTGGTCACACGTGACCAATGGTCACGTGTTAACACATGAGGGTTAAAACAGAAGCATAAATAAGCGGCTGAGAAAAGGACTCAATTGGAGGTCACGTGCTCCCACATGACTAAGGGTCACGTGCCAGCACGTGACAGGCTTTGAAAGCCTTACAGTTTAATAGAATTAAAATTCTAAATTTCTCTAAATCATTCCAAATAGGAAAGGATTAGGGAGAACCGTTGGATTAAAAATCCAGGGGTGATTAAATATCACCAATTTATGGAAAAATTTTAGACAAGGAAAGATTTCCCTAAATCTCACCGAAAATAACAAACAGAATATCTTTGGATTGAAAATCCAACGGTGAATAAAATTTACTGAATGATCCATAGGCTCATATTAATTATGAAAACAAACAAAATCTTTCAATGAAAGATTCATTAAACAAATTAATTCTTTTCCTTCTCTTATAAATAGGAGCCAAGAATAAAAGGAAAGGGAGAATTTTTTTTTTTGGAGATATAGAGTTTTGGAATCTTGAAATTTCAGAGAAAAAAGAAACGAGAATTTAATTCTCAACAAAGAAAACCCTAGGTGAGAAAAGAAAGGGAATCAAAACCTCAAACAGAGAATTTAATTCTCAAAATCTAAGAGTTTAACTCTTCTGCAAAAGAACTTAGTTCTTCCTCTAGTTGAAAATCTGCAGAAGCATATCTCCCCATAGGTTGAGAATTTAATTCTCATCAGATTGAGATCCTGCCATGCAGATCCAAAACTTAGAGGGGGAATTGAGTTTAGAGAATTTAATTCTCTCAAAACAAAACTAGGGTTTAACCCTATATGAGAATTCAATTCTCCTAAAATTACAGGAATTTAATTCCTTCAAGATAGACAGAACTAGGGTTTAACCCTAATTGGGAATTTTAATTCTCTCAAATTCACAGGAATTTAATTCCTCTTAAAATAAAATTAGGGTTTCACCCTATACAAGAATTTAATTCTTTTACATATATGGGAATTTAATTCTTCTAAAAGAAATTAAGGTTTAACCCTACATAAGAATTTAATTCTTTCATAATAGAAATTTAATTCCTCTAAAATCATGATTAGGGTTTAACCCTACAGAGAATTTAATTCTCAAAATAAAATAAGGAGACTTAAAAGATCTCTGTGCATGAAAAAAACTAAGGTCACGTGTCCCCACGTGACCCCTGAAGAGATCCCCAGAAATGAGAAGGAGAAAGCTCTGAGGCAACGCCTCACGTGCTCCCACGTGACCTCCAAAACACGAAAGAAAAAGCAAAGGGAATGAAGGATTTAGGCGCTCTCACGTGTTACCACGTGACCCTTTGGCAAACGCTTTAACAGTCAGCGCATAAATCCCCATCACGTGTCAACACATGATACTCAAAATAAAAATATAAAAATTGTTTAACACTTAATTGCAGAACGAAGAAAAGGAATCTAGTCCCACCTTTGGGCGCCCTCACGTGTCCACACGTGACCCCTTTTTCTTTAGTATTTAACACTAATTCGAAAACCTTATTTCTAATGTTTAACACTGTTATGTTCTAGTGTTTAACACTAATTTGGGTGTTTAACATTGATTGTCTTTTAGAGTTTAACACCAATTTGAGAGTTCTGTCTCCAGTGTTTAACACTGTTGCTCTTTAGTGTTTAACACTACTTTTAGCCAAATTGGCTAATTTTCCAGAGGCAAAAGTCCCTCCTCCAAATGAATATTAAAATTGAGGAAATCAAAGATAAAAATGTTGCCAAAGCCCTCAAACTCTCGTTTAGCATTGCTAAATAATATGGGCTCGAGTCCAGACAAATGTCTAATGGTCCAACAGAGGGCCAACACTTCAAACTTAATTGGACTTAGCCTAAGTAGGCCATAAGTCCTCAATTCAGACTCAATGAGCCAATGTGCTCATAATATAATTAATTGATCTTAGTTCCAAATTGGACTACAGATCACTTAATCCACCCTGGTTCAAGGGTATATCTCTTCACTCCTTTGATATTTGTCGTTGTAATTCCTCAACGTCTTCAAAGAGATGACGGGTCCCGGCGACCACACATTTCCATGGACTGTGGGGTCCTTAAACTCATGGACTATGATGTCCTTAACTTCGACCGTGACGTCTTAAAACTAACATTGGACTGTAGGGTCCTTAAACTCATGGACTATGATGTCCTTAACCTCGACCGTGACGTCTTAAAACAAACATTGGACTGTAGTGTCCTTAAATCCACGGACTATGATGTCCTTAACCTCGACCGTGATGTCTTTAAATTAATATCGGACTGTGGGGTCTTTAAGCCCACGGACTATGATGTCCTTAACCTCGACCGTGATGTCTTAAAACTAACAACGGACTATGATGTTCTTAACCTCAACCGTGATGTCTTAAAACTAATATTGGACCGAAATGTCCTTAAATAACACTGGACCGTAATGTCCTTAAACTAATTATCGACCGCAATGTCACTAAACTAAACAATAGTGCCCAATTGCTCTCTTGTTGGATCTAAACGATCCCGTTAAGTTGATCTTAGTCTAAAATTTGGCTAACGTATCCTTAACAAACGTTTAAGTTGATCTTAGTCTCAAATGAGGCTAACGTATCCTTAAACCCAAACCCCCCAAACCTAAATCTAAGAAAGATACGGATTTGGACTAGTCCACGCCCTACGGGCGACAACATAACTTAGTCTCCATATACAATCCACGGGCAACCAAACACAAAACAAACACCCACGACACGAAGTGACCATCTGGAGAAGGAGAAAGTTGTTACCGCAATGGGGTAGCATAATTAACTGCAGGGGCTTGTGCCTACAGGGAAGAGTGTCCCTACAATCAAAAACCCCTCAAGCAAGGGGGACTCTGACGAAATCTGCTACATCGGCCGGATCCGTTTGAACCTTTGATGCATGGTGCCATAAATCAACTTGGCATATTCGGAGAGGTGGATGGATAGCACCAATTAGCATCTACCACGAAATTCAGGCAAGACGTCCGCCGCGTCTCCGCCGCGTCTTTCGGAGGGGAACAAGCGTGACTCTAAGGTCAAAAGAATATACAACAGGTTTACTAAGTCTATCAAATATACAAAGTCTGGTTGATGGATCTTACTAGATACAACTGAAATAAACAAAAGTACAAAGGTGGTCACGATGCAATATAACCCAACTGCCAAAGCAATCACCCGAAAGAAAAATCCTGTGCCAGCGAACCACTACGGAACCTGTACGGCTAAACCTGCAAGAAACTGTGCCACAACGGGGGTGAGTTGCCAAATCATGAGTAAAAGACATCACCAGGTAGAAATTGCATGTATGACGATCTCCTAGGTCATACCGTAAAATACTCAAAATAACACTAGATATCTCGCAGTGACAGGTTAACAATCCATGCATAAGTATAATACTTAATGCTCATGTCAGTGCCTCACGTAGTCACATGTCATATGTATGTGTATGAATGCATCATGAATGAAACAATCAACCATGAAATCCGGATATATCTGTATAAGAAAATCTATAATTTTATCTTAGTAAAATTCTTTTGAAATAACTGAAGTATCATCGATGAAATCAACAGAAATCCGTGTCAAGTATCGACACAAAATATGTATATTTCGATGTCCCAATATCTCAATGTCTCGATATCTCAATGTCTCAATATCTCAATATCTCGGGCTCCGTCTGTATGGATCGGCCTATATCATTAAATCTCTCGACTATGGTCTATATCCTTCGGATATCCGCCGCGTTAAAATAACAATAATAACCATAATAATAACCGGTCGGTAGTGCTCCCCTGCCGGGCTCAACGCCATCTGTGCGATCTTCTTGCCCCGAGGTACCGCACCGGGTCCACCATGTACCCTTAGACGGTGCATTCCCCTCCTCGAATCGGGTATATAATACAGCTCAAGAACCGAGAAAACTCATGGTGGACGCCACACACATCATATCACGAGAAAACCGCAATTTTTATTTTTAAAATAATGATAATAGCTTTATAAAATTCTAGCGGTTTTCCCCAAAATCCAGAAATCTCATAGAGAATCCAAAATCCCAAAATCAAGAGACAATAAGCATGAATACCGGCATAAAGCTCACAATATTGCATAACCAAATGAATATATGAATGCTTGAGTATCTAAATAAAGAATGCAATATCTAAACTAGCGCATGAGAGCAATCACACTAATATTATGTTGGAACTAGCAGTTAGTTGGTTATACCAATGAAGTAACATGTTCTAAAGTGTACGTGACATGGCAATTACCGTTGATGATGTGTATGAGCCGGCAAGCAAGTGTTTGTGAAACATACGCATCATCGGTAATGGTGCTGGTGTCCTAACAGGCAGGGTTCATAATTGTTCCCCTCCGAATCACGGAGACGCGACCGCGCAGGTTCGTCTTGCCTGAGATTCGGGGCAGATGCTAATAGGTGCTATCCGTCCATCTCTCCGAAGATGCTAAGTTGATTTATGGCACCGTATATCGAAGGTTTAAACGGATGCGGCCGATGTAGCAGACTTCGTTAGATTCCCCCTCGTTTGAGGTTTTTTGATTGTGGGGACGCTCTTCCCTGCAGACGCAAGCCCCTGCAGTTAATTACGCTACCGCATCGCAGTAACAACTTTCTCCTTCTCCAGATGGTCACTTCGTGTCGTGGGTGTTTGTTTTGTTTGTGGTTGCCCATGGATTGTATACGGAGACTAATTTATGTTGTCGCCCGTAGGACGTGGATTAGTCCAAATCCGTATTTTCTTAGATTTGGATTTGGGGTTTTGGTTTAAGAATACGTTAGCCTCATTTTGGACTAAGATTAACTTAAACGTTTGTTAAGAATACGTTAGTCTAATTTCCAGACTAAGATCAACTTAACAGGATCGTTTAGATCCAACAAGAGAGCATTTGGGGCTCTATTGTTTAGTTTAGAGACATTGCGGTCGATTTCCAGTTTAGGGACATAGTGGTCCAACATTCCCATTTTGAGGACGAATATTAGTTTAAGGACATTTCGGTCCATGAGTTTAAGGACCCCACAGTCCGTAGCAATGTATGGTTGTCGGGATCCGTCGCCTCTCTGATGATGTTGAAGGATTACAACGACAAATATCAGAGGAGTTCAGAGATGTACTCTTGAACTGGGTGTAAATTGATTTGGGAGAGCAGTTGTACTCATTTCAATTTAAATTGAGGACTTATGGCCAGAATTGGGCTAAGTCCATTTGAAAATGTTTAACATTTTATTTATATTTGGCCTGTTAGGCCTTTGTTTGGGCTCTGCCCTTTTTAAACAATACATAGCATTTGTTTTGGTCTGTTATACCTTTTAATTGGGCTCTGCCCTTTTTAATAATGCACCGCATTTGTTTTTATGACAGTGTGCCACGTGGCCTGTCAGGCGCTCTGCGCCAATTAAAGAGCGCAAGGCGCCAGCCCATATGGAGGTGACACGTGTCACGCTCTGCTGAGCGCAAGTCTGTTAGCGCTGTGCGCTGCGCCAGTGCGCTGTGCTAGTGCGCTGTTGACACGTGGCGCGCTCTGGTGAGCGCAAGTCTATTAGCGCAGTGCGCTACGCCAGTGCGCTGCGCTAGTACGCTGCTGACACGTGGCGCGCTATGGTGAGGTGCGCCAATCCAAGAGCGCAGCGCTCTGTTTTTAGGAGCGCAAGGCGCAGATTGACATGTGGCGCTCTCTGGTGACTTGCGCCAGTCCAGGGAGCGCAACAGCGCAAATTAAGAGTGCAGGGCACTGTTCAATAGCGCAGAGCACATCTTGATCAAATTTAGATCAAAGAAAAGAATCTTTTAGTTCTAAAGAGGTTCTACCTCAAGTTTTCAAGAACCAATAGTTCATCAAAAGGCTGTACCTTTATATAGATCAAAAGATCTAATAATGAAGTAAATTACTTCTTTTTATCTTTTATAATTGGATCTTTTTTATCTTTTTCTTTTTTATAATGAAGATCTTGATCTTGTTCTTAGATCTTTGATCTTTTTAGAAGAAATTTTTCTTTTTGTGAGATGTTTTCATCTCTGTTCTTCCAAGAATTTAATTCTTTTACCTTGAAGAAGATGATCTTCTTTCTTCAAAGGCTTGCCTTTTTTCTCTTTGATTTTTTCTCAAAGTTTTTAGAGGATCTCTGTATATCTGAAACTTAGAGTCTAGGAGCCTTTATATAGGGCCAATTAGTTTGTTAGGTAAGTTACAAAGATCTTTCTCTGATTGATCTGGGGATATTTCCCCACCGTTGGATCTTTGATCCTAAGGCCTCTGTTTTACAGAAGATAATCTTCTTGTTTTAATAAGATTAAAAAGATATTTTCAGAATTTTAATTCTGATTAATTAAATAATTTATTATTTAAATGGTGGCGCAGTTGGCGCAAGCACACCTGCGCTTGACACGTATCGTGCAGCGCAGAGCGCAGCGCAACTGCGCTAGCGCACCTGCGTCGACACGTGTCGCGCAGCGCAAAGCGCAAGTTATCTGAAGCGTTGCTTCCTTTATTTAAAATTTGAATTTTAAAACAAAGCCTTGCTTTAATTGGGGTGCGCTGCCTTGGGCGCAGCACCCCTTGCGCTGGCATGTCTTTTTTTGACACGTGGCACTCTACGCGCAGTGCAAGGGATCTGAACCGTTGCTTCAATTTTTGAATTTTTGAAATTCAAACAGAGTTTTGCTCTGATTGGGGGAAACAAATGCCCCCCACCGTTGCACTCACGTGGCGCACACGTGAGTGCAGCGGTGGCAACATCTGAACCGTTGGATCGATTCAGGAGTTGAACAGGCGCTTCAGCGCCTATAAATAGGACCCTTGGTCCTCAGCAGATGATCATCATCTTCTCAAGATTTTTATTTTCAGAGCCTTGCTCTTGTTTTCAAGAACTTCAAAAGTTAAACTCTAAAAAATTTTAGGTAAAAATTTAAATTAAATTAAATTAAATTAATTTTAACCAACAGAGCCTTGTTCTCATAGATCTTCTGATCTAAAGAAAACCCCTTTGGGGTTTCATATACAGAGCTTTGCCCTCAAGAATCAATAGATCTAAAGAGATCTTATTTCAGGGTTTCTTAACCCATGAACAGAGCTTTGCTCATGGACAAAATATAGATCTTTTTGATCTTTTGATGAAGAACTCTTAAGAGTTTTCATGGATCTTTAAGATCCCAGATTTTTAATTTTTAGGAATTAATTTTCCTTTGATGGATTTTTCCATCATTATTACAGAGCTAGGCTCTTTAAGGAATTTTATTCCCTTGAGACCAGAGTTTGACAAGTGTCACTCTGTGACAGAGCTTTGCTCTGAAAGGAGAGATTTTCTCCTTGTTTCTAGGGATTTCTCATTTGATGAGAGTATTCTTTTGGGGATCTCTTCATTAATTGACAGTCTCATCCAATGATGGGGCTGTCTTATTAACTGATGCATTGTCATCTGGATTTTGTGAGACCCCTTTAGTCCCCTCTCCACTGCATTGCAGTGCGGTACAAATTTTAAAGTATCAAGTGTCAGGCTTTTAAAATTAAATGATGATACTTATAATGGAACTTCTCTTTCTCTCGCAGGCAACATGTTCGCTGATCTTTCATTCCCATTCTTCCGCTCAGAGGGAGGATTCCCTGAGGCGCCGGTGGACCGAGAGGTTCTCGCTCTCATTAAGGATCATGACCCGGAGCATAAGAACCTTCATCTGTGGGGCAGATGGTACAGTGAAATCATCAAGGGTCGCCAAAGCTTCTCTTGTGCGACGCCGTCAGAGCCTATCTCATCGATCCCATATGCGGATGCACCCCCGGTGAACTATGCCGTGGAGGTCGTAAATTGGAACTCGGAGGATCTTCTCCAGCCTTCGATTGCTGCCATCCCTGTGCAGCCGCCGGCAGCCGTGGATATTTTGGGGTGGCGCATATGCCAGGGTGAAGCGCGCCCTTGGGGACAACCTTATAATATTGGATTGACCCCTCGACAATTGGCCGGGTATTTGCAGTGGGCCAGGTACATCTTGTCAGTGAAGAAGATGCATTTGCTGAAGATTGGTCTGTACCCCGCAGTCTACGCCTCATTGTTTGAGTACACTGCTCCTCCGACGTGGTGGGTTAAGGCATTCGTGGAACAATGGAACATCCTCACCCATACCTTTCTTCTGACGGACAGGGAAGTCTCCATCCCCCTGGAGGAATTTGCTGAGATTTCGGGTTTGCCGGTGATGGGGGAGTATTATGAAGAGTTACTTCCTCCTGACGAATACGTCTTTGCCACCAAGCCGCTGGTAATGGGCCCAACGCCGGAGAATGCTATTCAGCACCAGTTTCCGAGTCTGGTGAAGGTGCTGAATATGTATGAAAGTCTCTATTTGGAATCGGGAGGCCGGGGAGTCAGTTTTGCAGATTTCATCGCCCGCTTCCTTCGACCAGAGATTCTATCGCAGCGAAGCGAAAAGTTCGCCAAGCTTGACGACCCTTTCGTCTTTGGCTTAGATCGTCGACCAGTACTGGAAGACGATCAAAAGGGTTTTTATCTCCCCGATGCTGCCATCATCCCTTTATCGGAAATCGCCGCCCCAGGCATCGACGAGGAAACCTTCTTTCTCGGGTTTCTAGGGCTGTGGCTGTGCTGGTTTGCGCTCCCCATGCACCCACGCTACATGAGGCCGTCCGTCTTCTACCCAGCGCATCGGATGGTGGCTGGTATACAGTTGTCGATCGGAATCGCCGGATTGGCCTACCTGTACCATGGACTCAGTGTGTCGGCGGACGCAAATGAACCTGGGGTGCAACCCGCTAATTTCCCGATGCACTACTTCACTTCGTAGATGGAAGTGCATGTGCTCAGGGTATTTGGCATTCATAAGAGCCCCTCTTTTTACGAGAAGTGCAGACTCCCAAGAGTTATGCGGTTGATTGGTGCCTCTATTGTGAATCCGTCTCCGCGGGAGGCTAGGGGGTTGCTTCTTCGTCCATGCATGGTCAGAGCGGGCATTTCTTTCCAGGACAAGGTCATGACCATCGGCCCGGATACCTCCAAGATAGTGTTGGCGCTGCGTGATAGTTTCAAGCACGGGGCCTCGATATTGAAAGCCCGGGAGATTCTTCACTTATACTCCATCCGGCCAGGCTTCTTGGTGTTCAGGCAAAATGATATGTCGCTCTTCATGAGGTACAACCCCCATCGGTTCGCTCAGCAGTTAAGTTATAACCAGGGGGTGCCACTGGAGGCATTTTTGGAAGAGCCTGCGGCTACCAGGGAGGGGATACGGAATGCACTACACCACTTTATGCAGTTAAACATGGGCTCCCATTTCTTCATCAGCGAGCCAAGTTGCGTTCCAAGGGCCCTCAATGTGTACGGGGCTTGGTATCAGCACGCAATGGGTGCTGTTATCCGGGAAGAGAAGTGGCTGCTGATTGACCGCAAGGGTGTGCCCCCTGCCAGCGATCGCAAAGCCCCCCAAGGCCAAGGACCCATGTTGTTCCTCCTCTAAGAGGAGATGCTGGAGATGAGCCTCCGCGTGTGCTGAGCCCCCCGCGCGGATTGCCCCGTGATACCATGGACGTGCCCCCAGCGCCCCATGCTCCGGTGGAGACGGTGAATGTGGTTTCGCCTGAATCCGGCATGGGCTCGGACATCGGGACCAGCCGTCCCAAGGTGCCCACAAAGCGCAAGTTAATTTTGGGTGCATCCGGGGCTCGCGTGCAGAAGAGGAAGAAGAAGTCGATCCACTCTACTGACGTTGTGTTCAGTCAGGAACCTCATGCTCCTTATAGCGAGGGCTTGGGTGAGTACGGGACCAACGAGGGATTATTTATGCCGCCAGACGACACTGATCTGGCGGCCGCCATCGCAGCTTCAGAGCAATTGGCGAGGCGCGATGCGTGGTTAGCTAAACTTGCGCAATCGGGTAATCACTAGTTGTATTTTTTGTCACTGCATCGTACTTTTATCATTGTCTTTGACTAACGCTTTTCCCCCTTTTTTTAAACATGCATTTCTACCGAAGAAGCTATCGCTGCTTCCCTCAAAACTTTCCAGGAGGAGGAACGACTTAGAGCATCCTTAGGCCTTGGTACATTTCAGTTCACTATGCCTTTCTTTCCATTTCTTATGAGTGATCTGACCCCCTCTTTGTCTTATCACAGGGACCACAGGACCTATCCCGCAAAATGATGCGGGAATTCTCTCCGGGCCAGCTACCGATGTTCCGGCCTCTTCAGAATTGCCGCAAGAGACCCAACTCAAAAAGCCGATGATGGATGCCTTGAAGGCTCTGGAGGCAACTCTGAAAGCGGACGACGACGCCTTGCTGAAGGAGGCTTCCAAGAGGTCCGTCGTGACGGCCCGGGAGGAGAGGAAATGCTTGAGGCGCGCAGTGAAGGAGCGCAGCGCTGCTTTGGCCATGGGAGCGGGCCCAAGCGCCGTTTCTTCCACTGCTACTCCTTCCGAGGAGCCACCGGTCGCCTTGTCTGCTGCTCATAGACGGGCGGTGCGTGTAGCTCGAGAAACCAACGATCAATCCACCTCAGGTAACGTATTTTTCGAGGCTTTGTTGTAAGAGTTGTAAAACTATCGGTTCTTATACATCTTGTCCTGTAGGGCAAAGTCCAACTGAAGGAGCAGAGGAAACCGTCGAGCCTGAGGGGACGGTAAAGAGGTAGCAGCTGATCTCGAGGCGACGGTAGGCAGTGCAACCGTAGTCGCCGGGCCTGAGCTAGTGGCTGATAAGACAGTCACGCCTACTATGCCCGAGACGGTTGCCGATGCCGAGCCTGAGGGGGCAGTAGGTAAGACGGCTGCTACGACCGAGCCTGGGGAAGTAGCGGATAGAGCGGCTGCGACCGATGAACCTATGGCAGCGGTGGACGAGACGGTTGCGACCGCTGAGCCCAAGGGGGTAGCGGGTGAGACGGGCATGATCGCTGAGGACGAGACGGCCGCTCTTTCTCAAGAGTCGGGCGCCGCTCCGATCATCGCTCTCCCTGATTACGGTTCCTTGTTGTCTTCTGGAGTCGCCAGCATGACGACGGCTCCTGTAGAGTCGGGCGATGAGGCAACGGGAGGTGAGACCGTCTCAATGGAGGAGGAAGACGCCGCCGTTACATCAAGTAACGCCCTCGTTAGGGCTCTGGCCGGCGATTTTTCAGGTAAATCTTGGGTCACCACCCTTCTTTTTCTATTCTGCAATCTTTCCTAATAAAGTTTATCTTGTTTTTAACGTAGGTGCAGCTAGTGTTGATGTCGCGCTGCTCGAGACAGCGCCGCCAGTTACCGCCCTGACGGTGACCACCCCTCTGCCTTCTCTCGCACCATCGCAAATGCTGGAAGGTATGGATTTGTGACCCATCAGTCTCGTTTTTGTGTTGCATAATCTATGTTCTGACGTTGTACTATTGCGTCTTTGCAGGAGTACTTTTTGATCACCTGTACCAGGTGCTGCACCCACACTTCTCCTTCCCGTCGGAGCTTGCTTCCTCTAGTGGCGCTGGTGAATATAGTTTTCAATTAATGCTCTTTCTTTTTTAGATAATGAAATTGTTTCTGATTTTTTTGTCCCGATTGCAGTGTTACAGATCGAAGGAGGAGATAGAAGATCGGTTGCGCCACCAGTCCTTCCAGCTTTACCGCCTGCTGCAGCTGGTATAGTAAATTCCACTGTTCATGAATCTCTTGTATTTTTAGGCCTATCATCTGATTGTGATTTGTTTTGCAGCTATCGCTCCGGTCCCGGTTCCTTTCGAGTCTTGCATTATGATGCCGGCAGGCCCATTCTCCCGACGTCCATCCTCAAAGGGTGCTGCGATGAGTTTGAGTATGCTGAGCGGATGCGTCGAGGAGCTTGACGCAGAAGCTCCTGTATCTGCCGCAGATTTCGCTGCTGAGGTTAATCCGATGCTGGCGACGCTTGTAAATTTTCATAATAAAAGCATCGTCGAGTCTTAGGTTAATCACTGCAGGGAGATCGAGGCCCGCCTGCATCAGCTGGAGCTTATGCGTCCTGCCCTCGAGATTTTGGCCATGAGTACTCAACGGGCGGCATGGATCGAGCAGAGCGCTTCTTACTTTCGCCATCTTGAACAAGAAGCGGCTTTAAGGCGGAGGGAATGCAAAGAGACCTCAAGTGAGTCTGCTCGACTGCGTGCTGAGGTCGACGCGAACGCTGCCCGGGTGAAAGTTATCTTCGAGGGCCTTCTGCAAAGTATTTCTGATGGGTTATCACTGAAGAAGAAGCTCGATGCCGTTGAGCGTGACGCCCAAGGTCGTGAAGCAACTCGGCGAGCCGTCGAAGAACAACTTTCATCCTATTTGCAGCAGCGAGCCCAGGTGGAAGCAGAGTTGGCAGTGGCAGCCGATCAGGAGAAGGCGCTGAAGGAAGTGCGAGAGCAACTTGCGGATTTGTTGAAGACGCTTCCTTCTCTATGAACATTTTGTATCATTTGTAATTGTAAATAAAATGTATTATTTCTTTTATTCTTTAACACGATGTAACTTGTACTCAATTGGATTCATGAATAAAAGATATAGATTCTTCATAATGTCTTGTGTCATTTCTCCGCTTTCTTCTTTCTTGCTGTGTTGTTTGCCATGCGATTTTAGCAAGTGCGATCCGTAGATAGTATAAAATTATCAATCTTATGCTTTTGGTAGAGTAGCGATGGCTTAGAAAACAGGGTTAGGCTCTGTCACCTAAGACTTTTCAATTTTATGAGCCGTGAGGGTCTCATAAAGAATTTTCTCCCTACCAGCCAAGAGGGTCCCGTAGGCGTAATTTCTCCTTAAGAATCGTGAAGATTCCTAAGTGCATTTTCCCTTATAAGTCGTAAGGATCTTATAAGAGAATTTTCCCTCTTACGAGTCGAGAGGACCCGTAAGCGGTTGTTTCCCTCCTTGTCGAGATTCGACTTTGGAGAGTGTGACCCGTGAATAGTATGCAAGAGTCCATTTCGGACTGACTTGCAGGGCCCCAGTGCTTAGGAAACAGTTTTTTTTAATCCCCGCTGCCTAAGGCTTTGCCTCACGAGTCGAGACGAATCGAGCATTTCTCGCAAGAATATCCTAACGTCACAGTTAACCTCTGCTCTTTACGACAGAGGTCCGTTAGGGTCTGTGGTACTAGGGTTTTGTCCATCATACCGTCGCGTTGGCTGATGTATTCCTCGATAGGCAACCTTGCTGTTCGAGTGGCCTTACGACCGTCATGTCTCTGATCCTTTCGGAGGCTGGACAAAACGTCTTCAAGCAATCCTCCTAGGTAGTTTGACCGTCGGAAGAGCAAGCGTTAGGAGTTTTGCCATGCCGCTTTTTACTTGAGGTTAGGCTCATTTTGGAGAGCCCCGATGAGTCATAACCACTCCGCACTGGTGTGGGATGATCTCCGATAGTCTTTAAGGTTTTGTATGAGTTGCCGTCAAGACCCTGAAGCTAGGAATTTGGCCTTTGCTTCGACTGCTTTGGCGTGTCTGAATCCTATTGGAGGAAGGACGCTGTAGTGACATATCGTCTGCTGTATCGAGATGAATGTCGCAGTTGTCTCTAGGTTGCTGGTGAACCGTCGAGATTTGGAACTAGGGATTTTGCCGTGACTCCGTTGTTTGATTGTCGCGTCTGAATCCTGCTGGAGGAAGAACGCTGTGGTGACATCTCGTCTGCTGTGTCGAGACGAACGTCGAGGTGGTGACCACTCCGGGCTGGTGTGGGGTGATCTCTGGTGGTCTTTCGGGTTTTATATGAGTTACCGTCAAGACCCTGAAGCTAGGAATTTGGCCTTCGCTTCATTTGCTTTGGCGTGTCCGAATCCTGTTAGAGGAAGGACGCTGTAGTGACATATCATCTGCTGTATCGAGACGAATATCGCAGTTGTCTCTAGGTTGCTGGTGAACCGTCGAGGTTTAGAACTAGGGATTTTGCCGTGGCTCCGTTGTTTGATTGTCGCGTCTGAATCCTGCTGGAGGAAGAACGCTGTGGTGACATCTCGTCTTCTGTGTCGAGACGAACGTCGAGGTGGTGACCACTCCGCGCTGGTGTGGGGTGATCTCTGATGGTCTTTCAGGTTTTATATGAGTTGCCGTCAAGACTAGGCTCCGTTTTCTGATGGAGCATGGGGAGGGAAGATGTGTTTCCTTCTTTGTTTGTGCCCCTGGATTGTATACGGGGATTGCTGTGATATCTCCTGTAGGGCATAAATTTCATTATATATATTTTTTATTTTATTTCTTTCTGCGATACTCTATCATTTCAGCTTTTATATCGCGAAGGTCACGATTGCCCAAATATTTCGGCTATTTATTTCGCGGTGCCCCGTCATTTAGGCTATTTATTTTATTTTCACTCGCCGCTTTTTATTGCGAGTTGCCCAATCATTTTGGCTATTTTGCATGCATACATTTTTACTTGCTGATTTTGCTGCAAGTTGCCCTATCATTTCGGCTATTTCGTATGATGTGTGGCTTGCTGTCTTTTCGCCGCAAGCTTGGGATTAGACACCGGTTTCGACATCAGCACCGCTACAACTGGGATATTGCCAGGAGCGAATCATCATTTGCCCCTGTCGATGTCGAACAAAGGTGGCTTAGTAAACAGGGTTAGGATTCTGTCGACTAAGGCTTTTGACTTCATGAGCCATAAGGGTCTCACAAAGGTATTTCTCCCTGCGAGTTGTGAGGATCTCGTAGGTGTGTTTTCTCCTTAGGAGTTGTGAGGTCTCCTAAATGTATGACTCCTTATAAGTCGTAAGGATCTTACAAGAGAGTTTTCTCCTTATAAGTCGAGAGGACTCACAAGAGTTGTTCACTGTGCGAACATATCCCTAGTCACGGATGAGACTTCGTTAGGGAAATGTTTATTCACGCCCGTGGATTGTATACAAGAGTCAGCATTGAGCCGCTTGTAGGGCAATATCGAAAGTTGTGGGGGTTGCTTGAGAACAGGTTCAGGTCTCTATAACTTAAGACTTTCAAATCTTATGAGCCGTGAGGGTCCCATAAGAGAATTCTCCTTACGGGTCGTGAGGATCTCGCAAGTGTAATTTCTCCTTAGGAATCGTGGAGATCCCTAAGTGTGTTACTCCCTTGTGAGTCATAAGGATCTCACGCAGGTGGTTCCTCCTTACAAGGTCGAGAGGACCCTGTAAGTGTCTTTTAACGAGGTTGCGCCCTTTTGGGTTTTCACAAACACTCGCTGGTAGCCCTGCTGTTTTTACTCACGGAGCCCTTTCGGGTTTTCATCCGTGCCCACTTTGCTTATGGACATACCGTTTTCTTCTTTTTTTTATTCTTTTCTTTTTCTCTCTTTTTTTTCTAACGAGGTTGCGCCCTTTCGGGTTTTCACAAACACTCGCCGGTAGCCCTGCTGTTTTTACTCATGGAGCCCTTTCGGGTTTTCACAAACACTCGCCGGTAGCCCTGCTGTTTTTACTCATGGAGCCCTTTCGGGTTTTCATTCGTGCCCTTTTTGCTTATGGACATACCGTTTTTATTTTTTTTCTCTTTTTTTTATTCGTTTTTTTTATCGGCTTTGGGACGTTGCAATCCACCGTAGCTTATTGACATCTCGGTCAACAGCTAGTTTTAGGACGTGGTGGTCCGTCATTAGTTTAAGGACGTTTCGGTCCATTGTTGAAGAAGGCCGGCTATTACTCATAGAGTTTGGGATTAGGAAGATAACGAACGGACATAGTCGTCGTCGTCTATCATTGACCTAGGCTGTGACTCATTAAGCGTAGTATTTCTTTAGGAAGCGACCATTTATTGGCCTGAAGGGTCTTTCACCATGCATATCCATGAGTAGATAGGCCCCACCCTGGTAGACTTTGTCTATGATATATGGGCCTTCATAGTTTGGCTCGAATTTCCCCCGTTTGGCACGATTGTGGATCATAGGTCTTTTGACCACTAGCACGAGTTCGCCTTGGCGGAATGTCCTCGGCCTGGTCAATCTTTCATATGAGCACGTCATCTTTGCTTTATAAGCCTCCAGATTTTGTTGCGCTATGAGCCGGGTTTCATCAAGGGCATCAAGCTCCTCAAGCCGAAGGTGAGCATTTTCTTCATCCGTCAGCTCGTAGTGGACTGCCACTCGTAGAGAGGGTAATTCTATTTCGAGGGGGAGTACTGCTTCTGTACCGAATACCAACGCGTACGGCGTTGTGTTCGTGGCCGTCTTGAACGTAGTTCGATACGCCCAGAGAGCTTCTTACAATCTCTCGTGCCAGTCCTTCTTATTTCGGGACACCGTCTTCTTCACGATCTTCGTCAAGGTCTTGTTGAAAGCCTCAACTAGACCGTTAGCTCGGGGATTATAAACTGAGGAATATCTCCAGTCTATGTTGTGTTATTGCGCGAAGCGGCTGATCTTGTAGCTTCTGTAGGCTGGCCCGTTATTAGAGATGATCCGTCGCGGAGTTCCAAACCGATACACGACGTGCGTCTTGAAGAAATGGAGGATATTCTCCGTCTTCACTTCCCTCAGCGGTACTGCTTCTGCCCATTTGGAGAAGTAGTCAGTCGTCGCCAAAATGAATCGATGTCCCCTGGACGATGCTGGTTCAATGGGGTTGATTACGTCAGTCCCCTACATTTCGAACGGCCAGCTAGCCACTGTTGGATGTAGAGGATTTGGGTGCTGATGGATAAAGTCACCATGAATCTAGCATGAGTGGCATTGCTTCGCATATTCGAGGCAGTCCTGAATCATCGTGGGCCAATAGTAGCCCATCCGTTTAATCTTCAACTTCATCTTTGGGCCTGCTTGGTGAGCACCGCAGAGTCCGTCATGAACTTCCTGAATGACTCTTTTCGCCTCTTCAGGTCCCAGACATCTCAACCACAGAGAATCAAACGACCTCTTGTACAGAGTATCATTGACGAAGGCGAAAGACAGAGCTCGTTTCATAAGCTGATGTCTTGAGGACGCATCTTCAGACGTTCGCGGGATTTGAAGTAGTCTATAAAGGCTTCTCTCCAATCCTCAGCCTTTTCCTGGTCTTTTATTTGCATAGCCATTTGCTCAGTCGCTCCCTTTTTCTCGGACGACTCCGGAGATATTTCTGCCAGCGCAAGAACCCGACGGCTTTGCACAACGATCCTCAGGTCATCGAAGTTTTCGTCGGCCAGTTCTTTAGCAAGCTTGGCTAATGCATCCGCTTTGCTATTTTCTGCACGCGGTATGCTTTCCAAGATGTAGGAAGGTATTTGGGTCAGCAGTTGATGTACCCTCTCACCGTACTTCACCAGTTCTGGTTTGCACATTTGGTAGTCGTCGTTTACTTGACTGACGACCAGTTGGGAGTCTCCGTATATGAGGAGGTTTTCGATTCCCATGTCAATGGCGATCTCGAGGCCAGCTATCAAAGCTTCGTATTCGGCTTCATTGTTCGTCCTTGGCTCTGTTAAGGAGAAAGCAAAGCGCATTATCCCTCCTTGTGGAGTTACGAAGATGAGGCCTACCCCTGATTTGATTATGGGGGTGCTTTGTTTGCGCTTCTTTACGGAAGACGCTCCATCAAAATAAAGTTCCCATCAGTTACTACCACCGTCGCCTGCATCAAACGCATGTTCGTCTGGAAGCTCACAATTCAGAGGAGAATCAGTAGGTATCGGATGCTCAGCGAGGAAGTCGGCGGTGGCCTGGCCTTTCACTGCCTTAAGAGGTTGATAAGTTATCGAGAACTCCATCAAGAGCAGGGCCCATTTAGCGAGCCGACCTGTCAGTATAGCCTTTGACATCAAATATTTGAGAGGGTCTACCTTCAAAATGAGACGGACTTCATGCGCCAACGCATAGTGCCTGAGCTTTGTTATCGCGAAGATCAACACCAGGCAGTGTTTTTCGATGTGGGAGTAGTTGCTTTCTGCCCCCAGGAGAACTCGACTTAAGTAATAGAGAGCTCTTTCTTTCCTTTGATCGTTCTCTTGTGCCCATAATGCGCCTAAGGAACCTTCGAGGGCGGTTGTATAAAGAATGAGAGGCTTTCCCTTGACCGGAGCAGCCAACACTGGCAGATTCTGCAGGTATTGCTTGATTTCATCCAGCGCGCTCTGGCATTTGTGATCCCAAACGAAAGGGGTTCCCTTCTTCATCAGGTGACTGTAAGGGTGGCACTTGCCTGAAAGATTGGCTATAAATCGCCGGATGTACGCGAGCTTCCCTTGGAGAGACCGCAATTGCTTGAGAGTCCTTGGCGGAAGCATTTCCATGATCGCCTTGATCTTTGACGAATCTATCTCGATACCTCGGTGTCGTCCAATGAATCCTAGGAATTTGCCCGAGGAAACTCCGAATGCGCACTTGAGAGGGTTCATCTTCAAGTTGTATTGTCGAAGGCGTTGAAATACGGTCTTCAGATGCTATAAATGCTCCTCGTATGATTTGCTCTTAACCACGAGGTCGTCGATATAGCATTCGACGATTTCATGTATAAGGTCATCGAAGATCTTTGTCATGGCCCTTTGATAGGTGGCACCGGCGTTCTTTAGACCGAAGGGCATCACCTTGTAGCAGAATATATTCAAAGGGGTCCGGAAAGCTGTGTGCTTCTGGTCTTCGGGATGCATCTTTATCTGATTATATCCTGATGAGCCATCCATGATGGAGAAAACCTCGTGAGTGGACGTGTTATCTATCATCAGCTCGGTGACTGGCACTGGGAAATCGTCCTTCGGTCAGGCTTTATTGAGATCCCGAAAGTCTACACATATGCGCACCGTCCCATTTTTCTTCATCACCGAGACGATGTTGGCGATCCAATCTGGATACTGAACTTCCTGGATAAACCCAGAGTCGATCAGCTTCTTGACTTCGGCGTTAATGCTCATCTCAAGCTCGAGCCGCATTCTTCTCGGTGCTTGTTTGATTGGCTTAACGTCTGGTGATATCGTCAATTGATGCACAGCAATTTCTGGATCTAGTCCTGGCATTTCGGAATAGTTCCATGCGAAGCAATCTTTATACTGCATAAGTACGTATTTTAATGAATCCACCCTTCCTTCAGACAACAGCTCACTAACGAATGTCGGTCGTGGGTCGTTTGCCGTGCCCAACTCAATTTTCTTAAGGTTATCTGCAGTGGTGTGTATTCTATCTTCCAGCTCTTTCGGCGCTGATAGAATTCTGAGATCACCTCGTGATCGCTGTTTTCGAAGCACCAGGGAAGGTCATCCATATTCTCGGGCTCTTCTTTTGATATTGTTATCATATGACAAGTACGAGCTCGTTTCGAAGACCGATGTGGATCTGGTTCTACCCTCGTAGCTTTGGGTTCATGCTTCTGCGGCGGTGTTACCCTCCAACTGTCGGATAGAGCGAACTTGCCGAGCTGATACTGATCTTCGACCCAGTTCTTGAAGGTGAAGCAATCTTCGAGAGGATGGCCTATTACTCGGTGATAAGAGCAATAGTTTGGGTGAGAGACTTCACCTGCTTGCTCGGGGTGTTTAGACTCCGGCAGTGTAATCATTTGATGCCTTATAGCGAGGTCAAGTATCTTTTGTGTCTTGTCCTGGGGAAAAGAGTATGCTAGACCCATTATCTTTATAAGAGACGAATCCGGATTGCTCGATTCTTGATTGTGTGGCTTCTTGTTCCCGCTTTGTCGTTGTTGAATGCCTTTTTCGCTTTTTGACTTGTTTCTGCCTCTGCGTCGGGTCTTTTTTACAACAGGTTGACAGGGAGTGGCATTTTCATCTTTCGCGACCTGTTGGAGAAGGCGTTGCGTCCTGGCTTTCTCATAGATAGTCATTTCGCGGTTATGGTCGTCTCGAACTTTTTGACCGGCTTCTCTTATAAGCTTGTTCATTTGTTTTTCGAACGACGGACTGGGCATTTTTACGTCGGGGACTTTTTCTGGCTCAGGGTTAGCGTCTTCCCATTGAGCATCCCCTTCTTCATCAAAGTTATGCACAACATAGCAGTCGCGGAGTAGCTCCCGTTTCTTGGACCGAACATATCCAAGCCTGATTGCTTCCATTCTCCCGTTAGGCAACTTGTGCTGAGTTCCGGGAACGTTCCAGACCCTGTCATAGAATTTGGCTTTTCGAGCGGTCTGTTTGAAGGGTATCCCTTAGCGCTTCAACAACCTTTTCAATCCTTCTGTGTAATATCTAGGCAGACGGATGGGCTGAAGCCTGTCAAGCGTAGGATCTGCACCGTGCCAGATTTCTTTTTCCACTTTGGTTTCTCCTGAGCGGTAGAATAGGATCGCCTTTTCACCTTCTCGCCTGGGAGGGACATAGAACGTCTGCAGCTCTTCCACACTGCAGGTATCAAGCGCGTTTAGCTCTTTATGATGCTTTTGCGGAACCATGGAAACTTGCAAACTTTGCTCTTCATCAGCGAATGTTTGTATTGAAGGCCGAGCGGAAAATATAGCAGGGACCTCATCTTCCGAGTCGCTGCCAAAGATCAACATAGGAGTGGACTATCCCGGCTTGTTGTATTGGGGTGGGCCTGAATAAACCATCTCCTCCTCTTCCTCAGTATCACTCCCGAAAACGGGAATGATGGCGATAGCTTTGTTTTCCGGCTTGCGACATCTCTCCGTGTCCTTGAAATCTGGCAAAAAGTATTTTTCATCTTTGTACTTACGGACTTCGTTCACGGAGAACGGGTTCAACTCTCCTGTTACGGTATACTCGAGACCATCTTTAAAGTATTTCATTCACTGATGTTGTGTAGAAGGGATGATGTTGTGCTCGTGTAACCAAGGCCGGCTGAGCAAAGCGTTATAACATGTCTTGGCGTCAATGACATGAAATTTAATATCCGTGACAAGTAGCCCGAATCGTAATGTCAGTATCACAGACCCGAGAGTCCGCGATGACTGGGAGTCAAAACCCGAAATGGTGATTTTGTCACGAGCGAGATGCTGGACGCTCATGCAGATTTCCTTCAACACTCGCACGTTGAGGAGATTAACGGAAGACCCATTGTCGACCAGGATTTTGTCTATCTTTATATCGAGACAGTATCCTGAGACATAGAGGGGACGGTTGTGCTCGCACGTCCTAAGGAAGAGATTTTCATCGCCGAAGATAATATCGGCTGTGCGCACTTCTTCCAGCTCGTTCTTCATCTTTTTTTCGGCGAGAAAGGTTTGGAATTGTTCTGGTTCTTGTAGCGCCTTGATCAGTGAATCTCTCGCTTCTTTTGATAGTAAGAGGGCATCGAGAATACTGAGTTGCGAGAGTAACTTCCTCAAGTGCGCCAGAACGTTGTAGTCCACCTTATTTTTCTTTGGCGGGTCCTTGGCAGTTAGCTCTTCCATGACTTGGTCATCTAGGGCGATATCCTCAGAGACCTTTTCTTTTCCCTTATCTTTTTTATTTGAGGGTCCGAGATTCTTTTCGGGTAGCGTACGATTACGCAGCCGGATATTTTCGCAGGCCTTCGGCTCTTTCTCTTTTCCTGAGGTGGACTCTTTAAAGAGAGGGCTAAGAACCATTTCCTCGTCAGAGTCGCTCCCGAATGTGAGAATTTGCGCTTCCCCGGCGTTAACCATGCGACAATCGCCGGTAGTTCTTCAAAGCTCCTCGGTCGTACTTTTCCGCCCCCGATGAGTTTTGCACTTCTCCCACTTAAAAGTTGCCGGTGAACAACATACCCTTGTGACCATCTATTGAAAGCTTTGCACTCTTCAGTGGGGTGCGAAATCTTTCGATGATATAAGCAGTAGCAAGGGTGCATTTCTGCTTTGCCGGCAACGTTTCCTTCAGAGGGTGGTAGCTTCATCCCCATTGATATGGCTTTAGCAAACCTTTTCCTCGTCTTGAACTTGCTTTTATTCAGGGCGGATGTCCCTTGATCCGGCGGGAGTGTCTCAACTCTTTTGTCTAGTCGCCGACGTTCGGCTTTTTCAAATATGGCCATCTCACGCTCCCGATTGGCTTTACTTTCCAGACGAATCTCATTCAAGAAGGCGTCGATCATTTCATCTGACGGACATAGCAGTTCCGGTTCGGGACCTACCCCCGGTCTCTCTGTGCAAGGAGCTTCTTCACTGTCTAGCGATGAATGAGAGATCACATGGCAGCTTGCTGCGTAATCCTCAGATCCATCCGATGAGCTTTCTTCATCATCTTCATCCTCAAGGACGTGGCTGAGAAACTCTTGGAGCGTGATTGGGGTTCGCGCTTTCTGGTTGTACTCTTCCAGCGCGTCAATCTGTTTCTGTAAGTCCGTGCGCTTGTCGCCAGGCTTTACGGGCTTTTTGGATTTCTTCTTCTTTTTCGAAGATTTTGACGGCTGGATGTGAACACTTTGGCTATCCCCACCAATCTTTGGAGTTGGGTGCGGTTTCAGCATCCCTTCGATGATATGGGGTTCCAGCGGGTTTTTCCACCTGATCGCCGGGTATGTTTGGAGATCATTCAGCATCCTTTTGGTTTCGGCTGAAAGAACGACCTCCCTTGGGGCTTCTTTAACAAGGGAGCATGTTGCCCCCGGCATATTCACCTTTTTAGGGGTATAAGGTGGCGGCGGGTTCACCTTCCATTTTTCGGATAACGCAAACTTGCCTTGTTGGTATTGGTCTTCAATCCAGTTTTTGAAGACGTAGCAATTTTCAATCGGATGGCCCAATACTCGGTGGTAGGGGCAGTAATTGGGATTATTGACGTCGTTTGGCTGCAACGGACGTTTTGAATCCGGCAGATTGATGAGTCTGTTGCGCACTGCCAGCTCGAACAGTCTTCTCGTTTTATCTTGAGGAAACGAGTAAGGACGTCCTAGCCTCTCCTCGAGGGATAGGCGTGGACGCATATTGTTTTGACCGACAACCGGCTTCAAGTTGCTCGGCTGCTGTTGAGCATTGGCGATGACGATCGCTTTTCCTTTCCCCTTCTCATTTCGAGAGTCCGGCTTTGGAGGAGACGGTCTATGTCCCATCTGGTCCATTTGGACTAATTTGTCAATCAAGGCCTGGAACGTGGTTGGTTTAAAAAACATCATGAACTGTGAAATAGTTGCATGAAGATCTAGGGTGCCCACGAACATGCCCACCGCTGGCGCTTCTTCGATGCGTTGTTCGCATTTTGACCACAACTTCCACCATCGGATTGCATATTGAACCCAAGTTTCACCCGGCTTTACTCTTGCATTGATCAAAGCTGTTATTGGAGTACGCTCGCTGGCGCTTGCGGAACGCTGGGTAAACAACAACTCCATTTCAGCAAAAGTTTTGACGGAGTCATTCGGAAGCTTGGAGTACCATTCAAACGCCGTCTCCGATAAGCTGCCGACGAATTGGCGAAGCAGGAGCTTATCATCGTCGCCGGTGTTTCCACAAAGAGCCTTGAACTGGGCAACATGTTGATGGGGATTGCCTGTCCCCTTGTAGACATGGAATTTTGGGATCGTGTAGCCCGGCGGGTATTTGATCTGATCATACCAGCTCGGATATGGTCGCCCCGTTTTGACAACTTGACCGGCTGCCTCAGTTGCCTGGTGAACTCGTATTTGTTGAGCAATATAGTCATCCAGGGCAGCTTTGGAAATTGTCTCCTCCTTGGCTGTTGAAAGAGCCGGCGGTGGATTTGACGTTTCTCCTCTATCATCTTCAAGGATAATCGGAGGATCTTCGGCTGGGGGATCCGGCTGGATCATCATCCCGACCATGTTTTGAAATAGGAGAGCCATCTGCTTTATATTGGCTGCTTGCTCTGCAGCCTCCTTGTCCTTCTTTTCAAGCATTCTACGAAGGAATTCGGTATCGGTTTCGTGTTCGCGACGCTGCTCCGATGACACCTCCGGGCTTTCTTTTGGTCCGGTGAGCGCGGCCATTGCAGTCAGCATCTCCTGGAGCTTTTGTTGCTGCTGCTCCTGGGCTCTTGTGATGGATCGGGTGAGTAGTCGGTGGCCCGTTGAAGCGCGGCTATCCTCCTTCCCCGATGCTATGTAAACGGTATGGACGACCATGCCCCCAGACTTAGGGCGTTTGGGCTCAGTGTTTTTGGCTTTTGTCGCCGGCACAGGGATCTTCTCCGGCATTCTTTTCTCAGGAGCGGTCGAAGTTGAGGGAGCCGTCGAGGTGGGCACCCAGACAGCTTTTCGTGGCTTAGCAGGATGGCTGACTTCCTGTTGGACCTTCAGCTTCTTGTGCTGGTGGGAGAAATTTGGATCGATCACCGAGTCTCGGGCCTGCCGCCAAACTTTATAGATTTTGGAGAACAGCCGTTGAGGGGATTGGGGCCGTTCTGGCTTTGCTTCTACAGCCTTTTCCAGCGGAGGGGGAGACCTCTTCAGTACAGTGGTAGGAGAATTCCTACGCACTTTTTTTTACCAGTTCAAAGCTGTTCCCAGTCGAAATAGCAGCATTAACTTCCGTCGTCGGGGCTGGGGGGTTAACCCAGAAGGGGAACTACCTCCGGACTTCCTCACTCGGCGCCAGTGGCGACGTCGAGCATGTCGAGTTATGGGAATTGGCTCGGGGACGGGGACGGCCTTGTCTTGCCCCCTGTTCAGGTAGGGGCTGCTGCTGGTGTCAGCCTATTAATGACTGATGCCTTTTGAGTAGCCGGAGCGGGAGTAGGAGTTGGGACGGTCAGTCTTGTGAAGACCGACCTCTTAGCAGGAGAAGCCGCCTTGACGACTTCAGGAGCAGGTTTGGCTACTGTTCCCCTCCGAATGGCGGCCGAGACATGGGCGTCTTGCCTGAGATTCGGGGCAGATGCTAATTGGTGCTATCCGTCCACCTCTCCGAAAATGCCAAGTTGATTTATGGCATCGTGTATCGGAGGTTTAGACGGATGCAGCCGATGTAGCAGACTTCGTCAGATTCCCCCTCGTTTGAGGGGTTTTTGATTGTGGGGACGCTCTTCCCTGCAGGCGCAAGCCCCTGCAGTTAATTACGCTACCGCATCGCGGTAACAAGTTTCTCCTTCTCCAGAATTTCATTTCGTGTCGTGGGTGTTTGTTTTATTTGTGGTTGCTCATGGATTGTATACGGAGACTAATTTATGTCGTCGCCCGCAAGACGTAGATTAGTCCAAATCCATATTTTCTTAGATTTGGGTTGGGGTTTTGGTTTGAGGATACGTTAGCCATATTTGAGGCTAAGATCAACTCAAACGGGATCGTTTAGATCCAACAAAAGAGCGTTTAGGGGCTCTATTGTTCCAGTTTAGGGACATAGTGGTCCACTGTATGTATGGCCGTCGGGACCCGTCACCTCTCTGACGACGTTGAAGGATTACAACGACAAATGTCAGAGGAGTTCGGAGATGTACCATTGAACCAATGTTGGTTGGGAGATTCATAGTCCAATTTGGGAATAAAGTCTGTCTGAAGGTTTAAGGATACGTTAGCCATATTTAAGGCTAAGATCGACTTAAACGGGATCGTTTAGATCCGACAAAAGAGCATTTGGGGGCTCTATTGTTCCAGTTTAGGGACGTAGTGGTCCATCGCCAGTTTAGGGACACGGTGGTCCATCATTCCCGTTTTGGGGACAAATGTTAGTTTAAGGACGCATTAGTCCATGAGTTTAAGGACCCCACAGTCCGTATTAATGTGTGGTTGTCGGGACCCGTCACCTCTCTGAAGACGTTGAAGGATTACAACGACAAATATCAGAGGAATTCAGAGATGTACCCTTGAACCAATGAGTTGGTTGAAAGAGCAGATGTGCTCAGTTCAAGATGATTTGAGGACTTATGGCCAGTTTGGGCTAAGTCTAATTATGTTTGAAATATTGGCCTTTTGGGCCATTAGACATTTGTCTGGGTTCAGCCCTTCATCATTCAGCAGTGCTAAACAGAGGTTTGGGGGGGTCTGACAAACATTTTGTCTTTGATTTCCTCAATTTTGAGATTCATTTGGAGGAGGGACATTTTCCTTTGGAAAATTAGCCAATTTGGCTAAAAGTAGTGTCAAACACTTAGAGAACAACATTGTTAAACACTGGAGATAGAACTCTCAAACTAGTGTTAAACACTAAAAGACAATCAGTGTTAAACACTGGAAATATAATATTTAATTTAGTGTTAAAAACTAGAAACAATCAGTGTTAAACACTGAAAATATAATCCCCAAATTAGTGTTAAACACTAAAGACAGAGGGGTCACGGGTGGACACGTGAGAGCGCCTAAAGGTGGGACCAGATCCATTTTCTTCGTTCTGCAATTAAGTGTTAAACACTTTTTATTTTTATTTTAGAGCATCACGTGTTGGCACGTGATGGGGATTTATGCATCGATAATTACAGCATTTACTGAGGGGTCACGTGGGGACACGTGAGAGCGTCCAGAGCCTATATTTCCTTGGCTTTTTCTTTCTGCATTTTGGGAGTCACGTAGGAGCACGTGAGGCATTGCCTCAAAGCTTCTTTTCTTCAGGGATCTTTTCAAGGGTCACGTAGGGACACGTGACCTTGGTCTTTTGCATGCATGGAGATCTTTCAAGTCTCTTTTTTAAGAATTAAATTCTCTGTAGGGTTAAACCCTAATTTTGATTTTGGAGGAATTAAATTCCTATTGTGAAAGAATTAAATTCTTATTTAGGATAAAACCCTGATTTCTTTTTAAAGGAATTAAATTCCCAGATATGTAAAAGAATTAAATTCTTGATTAGAGTTAAACCCTAGTTTTGTTTTAGGAGAATCAAATTCTCAAACTCAATTCTCCTTCTAAGTTTAGGATCTGCATGGCAGGATCTCAACCCGATGACAATTAAATTCTCAACTTATGGGGAGATTTGCTCTGTGCAGATCTTCAACCAGAAGAAGAACTAAGTTCTTTTTTGTATAAGAGTTAAACTCTTGGATTTTGAGAATTAAATTCTCTGTTTGAAGTTTTGATTCCCTTTCTTTTCTCACCTAGGGTTTTCTTTATTGAGAATTAAATTCTCCTTTCTTTTCTTCCCTCTTGAGAATTAAATTCTCCTCTCTCTGTTTTTCTCTCAAAAAAGTCCCCCCTTCTCTTCTTTTCTTGGCTCCTATTAATAGGAGAAAGAAAAGAATCAATTTGTTTAGCAAATCTCTCATTGAAAGATTTGATTTGTTTTCATATTTAATATGAGCCTTTAGATCATTCAGTGAATTTTATTCACCGTTGGATTTTAAATCCAAAAGATATTCTGTTTGTTATTTTCGGTGAGATTTAGGGGAAATCTTTCCTTGTCTAGGATTTTTCCATAAATTGGTGATCTTTAATCACCCTTGGATTTTTAATCCAACGGTCCCCATAATCCTTTTCCATTTGGGAAGATTTAGAAGCTTTTAGAATTTTAATTCTATTTCGAAAGATTTTAGAGAAATTTAGAATTTTAATTCTATTAAACTGTAAGGCTTTCAAAGCCTGTCACGTGCTGGCACGTGACCCTTGGTCACTTGTGAGCACGTGACCCCCAAATTGGTTCCTTTAACAGCCGCTTGTTTATGTTGTTGTTTTAACCATCACGTGTCAACACGTGACCATTGGTCACGTGTGAGCACGTGATACCTCATTGAGGTATTTCTTTCAGCCGTTTGTTATTTCATTTATGTTTCGATTGTCACGTGTCAACACATGACCATTGGTCACGTGTGAGCACGTGATACCTCATTGAGGTAATTCCTGATTTTTAATCAGGGAACAATGCATAGCATATAACTTTTGATTCCGGATGAATTATGAGGCCCATAATATATCAAATCGAAAGGTTTTTCAAGATGCTTCTAATACCATCAGAATTTAATAGTTTCTCCTTCCGGAGTTTATCAAAATACAGGCCGGAAGATACTGGTTCGCATTTCCTTAAGCGTATCGCTGCCATTTGATACCGTGGACTCTTTTGCGCAGAAATTTTTGGCGGGAACGGCTACTCTCTTTTGAATAACCTTTTTAGGACCGCAAGCTTCATCGTTGGCCCGCAGGAGTTTTGGCCTAGTCTGGAGAAGAGCGAGGCATTGGTGTTGGGCGACCCGTTGAGAGGGCCGCAGCAGCTGTAAGTCGATCGAAGACCGACTTCTTAGGACCTTCCGGTATGGGCACTGGGGCAGTGAAGCTCATTGGCGGGAGCATGGTCCCGAAAAATAGTCCAGTAGTAGCCTGGGTGATTTGTTCCACCGGCATCGTGAATAGTGATGCCGCCTAAGGTCCATAGACTACATCTCCAGGTAAGGTGGAGCGTCGGTTGCAGTTGCAGTTGGAACAGTTCGAGCAGTTGAACTCCATTGCTGTTTGCTTTCTGCGCCAAGCAAGAGACCAAATCTTAGTAACTTGAAACCTGAGGGCAACCATTAACAAACCGCGATTCGTTTGCGAATACAACGCACGAAGTGTGGAATGGAAAGAAGAAAAGGTCCCACCGGGTGTGCCAGAATCTGTTCCCCTCTGAATCACGGAGACGCGACCGCGCAGGTTTGTCTTTCCTGAGATTCGGGGCAGATGCTAATAGGTGCTATCCGTCCACCTCTCCGAAGATGCCAAGTTGATTTATGGCACCGTATATCGAAGGTTTAAACGGAGGCGGCCGATGTAGCAGACTTCATCAGATTCCCCCTCGTTTGAGGGGTTTTTGATTGTGGGGACGCTCTTCTCTGCAGGCGCAAGTCCCTGCAGTTAATTACGCTATCGCATCACGGTAACAACTTTCTCCTTCTCCAGATGGTCACTTCGTGTCGTGGGTGTTTGTTTTGTTTGTGGTTGCCCGTGGATTGTATACAGAGACTAATTTATGTTGTCGCCCGTAGGACGTGGATTAGTCCAAATCCGTATTTTCTTAGATTTGGGTTTGGGGTTTTGGTTTAAGGATACGTTAGTCTCATTTTGGACTAAGATCAACTTAAACGTTTGTTAAGAATACGTTAGTCTAATTTCCAGACTAAGATCAACTTAACAGGATCGTTTAGATCCAACAAGAGAGCATTTGGGGCTCTATTGTTTAGTTTAGAGACATTACGGTCGATTTCCAGTTTAGGAACATGGTGGTACAACATTCCCATTTTGAGGACGAATATTAGTTTAAGGACATTTCGGTCCATGAGTTTAAAGACCCCACAGTCCTTAGCAATGTATGGTTGTCGAGACCCGTCGCCTCTCTGATGACGTTGAAGGATTACAACGACAAATATCATAGGAGTTCAGAGATGTACCCTTGAACCGGGTGTAAATTGATTTGGGAGAGCAGTTGTGTTCATTTCAATTTAAATTGAGGACTTATGGCCAGAATTGGGATAAGTCCATTTGAAAATGTTCAAAATTTTATTTATATTTGGCCTGTCAGGCCTTTGTTTGGGCTCTGCCCTTTTTAAACAATGCATAGCATTTATTTTGGTCTGTTAGACCTTTTAATTGGGCACTGCCCTTTTAAATAATACACCGCATTTGTTTTTCTGACAGTGTGCCACGTGGCCTGTCAGGCGCTCTGCGCCAATTAAAGAGCGCAAGGCGCCAGCGCATGTGGAGGTGACACGTGTCACGTTCTGCTGAGCATAAGTCTGTTAGCGCAGTGCGCTGTGCCAGTGTGCTGCGCTAGTGCGCTGCTGACACGTGGCGCGCTCTAGTGAGCGCAAGTGCGTTAGCGCAGTGCGCTGCGCCAGTGCGCTGCTGACACGTGGCGCGCTCCGGTGAGGTGCGCCAATCCAAAAGCGCAGCGCTCTGTTTTTAGGAGCGCAAGGCGCAGATTGACACGTGGCACTCTCTAGTGATTTGCGTCAGTCCACGGAGCGCAACAGCGCAAATTAAGAGTGCAAGACACTGTTCAATAGCGCAGAGCGCATCTTGATCAAATTTAGATCAAAGAAAAGAATCCTTTAGTTCTAAAGAGGTTCTACCTCAAGTTTTCAAGAACCAATGGTTCATCAAAAGGCTGTGCCTTTATATAGATCAAAAGATCTAATAATGAAGTAAATCACTTCTTTTTATCTTTTATAATTGGATCTTTTTTTATCTTTTTCTTTTTTATAATGAAGATCTTGATCTTGTTCTTAGATCTTTGATCTTTTTAGAAGAAATTCTTTTTTTGTGAGATGTTTTCATCTCTGTTCTTCCAAGAATTTAATTCTTTTTACCTTGAAGAAGATGATCTTCTTTCTTCAAAGGCTTGCCTTTTTTCTCTTTGAATTTTTCTCAAAGTTTTTAGAGGATCTCTGTATATCTGAAACTTGGAGTCTAGGGGCCTTTATATAGGGCCAATTAGTTTGTTAGGTTAGTTACAGAGATCTTTCTCTGATTGATCTGGGGATATTTCCCCGCCGTTGGATCTTTGATCCTAAGGCCTCTGTTTTACAGAAAATAATCTTCTTATTTTAATAAGATTAAAAATATCTTTCCAGAATTTTAATTCTGATTAATTAAATAATTTATTATTTAAATGGTGGCGCAGTTGGTGCAAGCGCACCTGCGCTTGACACGTGTCGCGCAGCGCACCTGCGCTGACACGTGTCATGCAGCGTAGAGCGCAGCGCAACTGCGCTAGCGCACCTGCGCTGACACGTGTCGCGCAACGCAGAGCGCAAGTTATCTGAAGCGTTACTTCTTTTATTTAAAATTTGAATTTTAAAACAGAGCCTTACTCTGATTGGGGTGCGCTGCCTTAGGCGCAGCGCCCCTTACGCTGGCGTGTTTATTTTTGACACGTGGCGCTCTGTGCGCAGCGCAAGGGATCTGAAGCGTTACTTCAATTTTTGAATTTTTGAAATTCAAACAGAGCTTTGCTCTGATTGGGGGAAACAATAATTACTAAAGAAAACACATGTATAAACATGCAATGCGATGAGAATAACATGAATACAACGGTGAATGTGTAGTAAATGCACATATAGAATATACATAACTAATTACGAGTCATACAGTTTTTTGTTTGAAATAGCACGAATCGTGGTTTTTTTAGAAAGGTAGGGGCTACGGGGTTTTTGAGAAAATATACGTCCTTTGAAAAATCCTTAGTATCCCTCGGCTGTCTTTAAAAATACGCACGATTTGTTAGTTTTGAAAATAATTATGACTCGAGCCTAGTCTAACATCTACCTAATCAACTAAGGGACTAAACTAAAGAACTGGCCGAAAGGGTAAGAATAATCCACCTAAGTTCGAGTCGATATCTCTAGTAGTCGGCGATCCAGTCTCAATAGCGTCATGTACATAGTACGACTTTCTCGAGTCAAGAGTGCGGATCAATCACCATATCTATACCTTGTACAGTAAAATCCATCGTACGGCATCCTAAAATTGGGGTACAGATCAACTATCATATATACATCATCATTCATATGGTATCATCATCAAATAATATCATGATCTAGGGTACTGTTCTAAAGTCTCATACATTCCAATGTTATCACACATATTACCGTGTATATAAATACACGACCCCCAACGATCCATTATAAATCATATCGTATCTTTTATCGTGACATAATCACATATCACAATTTCACGGTATCATGCCCGATCATATCGACTCATATCCAAGTATCATATAATATCCTCATCACCCGTGTATATGTATATATATATATACATACTCACATACATAAATACACACACACATACACACAGACATACACACAAGAAAATAAGTGTGTGTGAGCGCGGGCGCGCGTGTGTGTCCACATAAAACCTGTGACCCATCACCAAAGTAGTTATCCTATAGGTAGGTCTCCCTAGATTCATCTAATCTAACCTAGGGTTTTCTAAATACCCTACGCGCCAAGTATCCAATATCACATCCCAACTCATAATAGTAATACGGTAATAATCTTATTCTACGATTGCGGGGGTGCTATACACCATCCACCCGACTTCCCCCGCAGATATACATCTACTCACCTTGATCCTATCCTTGCTTGACAAAGTCGATAATGCCATTCTCTTCCTTATCGTCCGAAATCCACGTGAAAGTGCCTACACATAAACATATGGTATCGTAAACCAAAATCACGGATGAAAACCAAAACGGCACACGAAACACACATAGGTTAGAATCTATGGTCTACGCATGCAAGAATAATTAAACAACTCCCGATATCGACGTACAAACGTCAAGTGACCGAGATAAAACATAATACCAAAACTAAAGTCATTAAAAAGTCACAAAACCAAAACAGCAACTCAAGAAAACATCTCCAGATTTTGTTCCAGATGAAATTAGCCAATTCTGCACATGTGGTAGGTCTAATTTGCCTAAAATGAAGCCATGGACCAAGCACGAGGCGATTCCATCGCACCAAGGCCACAAATTGCGGCCAAAAGGAGTTAATTGGCGGCCATAACATGGAGTGGGGGTCTCAGGTTTTGGGGTTGGCATCTAGGTTGCCTGCACACCTCTCAGTAATTGCTAATTGATTTATAGGGCCCCCGGGTAATAGCAGATCTCAAAACAACATCGCAACTCCTACACAAATCCGATATCGGGGATTTCTAAGTTTGTGAATTGGGGTTTTACTCTCAGGTTTTTCCCAGATTTTAACACTAAAGGGGTTGTAGTCACTAAAAACATCTCAATTGCACCTTTCCAATACACACAAAACCCTAACCTCATCTTGAAATATTCTAGCATCACTAAACCACAAAAGTTTGACTCTAAACCACACTAGGAGGTAAAGAAATTAAAATTCTAGACTAAAGGTATAACATTTACCTCATGGAGCAACTAATGAAAAACCCTAGATGATACCAAATGCTCAAAATCCAACCTTGATTCCACCAAAGTGTTTGTAGTGAGGCTTAGAATGATTTTTGTGAAGAGAGCATGGGGTTTTTGTGTGGATTTGAAGATGATTTGAGGAGGTAGATGATGAGGGAGAGGAAGCCATGAAGAATGAAATGAAGATGAGGAAACAAATAAATGAAGGAGTCATGGTCAAGGGTCAAGAAAATTCTAGAGTCTTCTCTCTCTCTCCCTCTCTCTCACGTCTCATGTCACCCTCTCTCTCATATTAATTCTTTTCCCTTTTTTTCTTTCCTTTTTTTAAAACAAAACAAAAACCATTTAAATGTAAAAGGAGTCATGGTAGAAAAATAAAATGTAGCAAGTCATTTGCATATGATTTGTTGCATGTCAAGTACCTAATCATGATGAAAACAAAATTAGTAAAATATTAATCGAATTTAATATTAACCTATTTACAAATAATTATATGATAATTTATAACATGTCCAAATAAACTAAACACTTTCAAAATTGATAATCCTTATAAATTTTCCAAATATTTTCCAAACTATCCGTATATAGTTGTACCCTTTAATCAAAACAATTTCTCATAATTTAATAATATTCGTAGAAATTATTATTTAATTATTTAAATTCTCAAAAATAATATTTTATTTTCTGAAATGTTACAAATACGCCAGCAATAGGTGATGATCACATCAATCACCTGCAATCCGTCAGCGGTACCAGCTGGACGTAATGGCTGCCCGGGTATTGAGCGATATGAAGATCAACAAGCAAGCTCATCCATACTCTCCATGAAGTTTATCAGTAACACTACCGTATAGTACAGTCTCTTCGTCTGATATGCCGCAGATCATGTCTAGGGGTGGTAAGCGTCAGGCCCTAGTAACGTGATAAGTCATGCCGATGTCTGGCCTATAACGGTTTGAGAAACTACTGATAACTCTTATCAGTAAATCTTAGTAGCAGCCCTGGCCAGGGACTTCCAGTTATAGCCAATCGAGTATAGCGCAACATCAACCCCCAATACCGGGAGAGACGAAACCCCTCCTATCGCTCATTGCCTCCATGTGACTCGGGACTGTACCCAAAATCCACATATTTGCACGATTCCTTTAATCCATGGTAGGGAGGAAATCAAAGCACGGTGGGAGCCACACAAGACTCTATGACGATCTCGGGTCTACAGACTAACCTGTACCTGTATCACCAAAGGACTGCTATCTGACGATAGGTATACTACCACATAGGAGTCATCGGCGAGTCATGTTCGGTGTACCCATTCTCCAATGAGTACCTGTGTACAATTTTTTATGTCACACACTAATGGTTGTGGGATCAACCATCGCCCTCTGAGGAATAAGAAACGTACATACCAGTCTACACTGGAATATCGATACCCTGGTCCCGATATTCCCACAATTAGGAACTGAGTAAAAAATGTACTTGTGGACCACCATGGCCCCACTAGTATGATCTCATCATAATCCTGGTAGTCAAATACATATCCTAAGGGTTTTATCAACATGTGAGAGCAATACAGTAAAGAATATCAGTTAACATGTTAAGATAAAGAGTAACCAGATAGCATACTATCATGTCGAGCAAGAAAGTCCTCTATATATATGTCCAAGCATCCACTATAATATACATCACATGTACAATAATGGCCTCTAAGGAATACATATTCCTAACAATCTCCCACTTGCACTAAGGCCATGTGTTGTAGTATCTCGTACCCAACATCCTAAAAATTCTCTCAAACTGTATCTAGGGAAGGGCCTTGATGAGTGGATCCGCTACGTTGTCCTTCGTGTCAACTCTCCTGGCCTCGATCTCCTGGCGATCTTCTGTCTCCCTGATCAGGTGATACCGCCTCAGAATATATCTGGATATCTGATGGGACCTGGGTTCCTTGGCCAAAGCCACCGCTCCATTGTTATCATAATACACAGGTATTGGATGCTCAATGGATGGAGCCACACCAAGCTCAGCAATGAACTTCTTCATCCGGACAGCTTCTTTGGCAGTATCGTTGGCAGCGATGTATTCAGACTCCATCGTTGAGTCTGCTACGGTGTCTTGCTTGGAACTCTTTCAACACACCGCCCCTCCGTTGAGGGTAAAGACAAAACCCGAAACTGACTTACTGTCGTCCTTATCATTCTGGAAGCTCGAATCGGTAAAGGACTCTACCTGGAGTTCACCGTTACCATACACCAAGAACATTTCTTTAGTCCTTCTCAAGTACTTAAGAATGTTCTTCACAGCTGTCAGTGGTTTTCCCCATGATCTGATTGATACCTGCTCACTACACCTAGTGAGTAAGCTACATCCGGTCTGGTATATAACATAGCTTACATGATAGAGCCTACTGCCGAAGCACAAGGTATCCCTTGCATGCGAGCCCTCTCCAAATCAGTCTTGGGAGACATCTCTTTGGAGAGAGTGATTCCCGAACAAGCGGGTACATTACCTCGCTTGGAATCTTCCATACTAAACCTCTTTAGTATGGTGTCTATGTACCTGGATTGAGACAATCCCAATATCCGTTTAGATCTATCTCTATAGATCTTTATCCCCAGGATGTAGGAGGCATCACCAAGATCTTTCATAGAGAACTTGTGTGATAAAAAGAGCTTGACCGAATGTAGCATAGGAACGTCATTTCCTATCAAGAGTATGTCATCCACGTACAATACAAGGAAGACCACCTTACTTTCTACAGCCTTTTTATATATACAATGTTCATCTATATTTTTTATAAAGTCAAACTCTTTGATAGCTTCATCAAAACAGATGTTCCAGCTCCGCGATGCATGCTTTAACCCGTAGATGGATTTAAGCAGCTTGCACATCTTTCCGCTGCTCCCACTGTCTACGAAGCCCTCTGGCTGTGTCACGTACACGCTCTCTTATAAATCACCATTTAAAAAAGCGGTCTTGACGTCCATCTGCCAGATTTCGTAGTCATGGTATGCAGCAATAGCAAGTAGGATCCTGATGGACTTAAGCATAGCGACAGGAAAAAATGTTTCATCATAGTAGACTCCAGGTCGTTGACGAAAACCTTTTGCTACAAGTCTAGCTTTGAAAATCTCAACTTTTCCATCTACACCAATCTTCTTTTTGAAGATCCACTTGCTCCCAATGAGTTTTAACCCTTCAGGAGCAACTTCCAAAGTCCATACTTTGTTGGTGTACATGGATTCCATCTCGGATCGCATAGCATCCAGCCATTTTACAGAGTCCCCACTCGTGATGGCCTGCTCGAAACTAGTCGAGTCATCATCTTCCATGATGCAATTCTCGCTCCCACCGTCTATGAGAAAACCGTAGTATCTCTCAGGTGGATGAGAAACCCTACTAGATCTGCGGGGTGGCTGGGGTTTTTGGGTACTATTGGATCCTCTGGTTCCACCAAATCATCAGTTCTAGTTTGTGCAGCTGGAACTTCTTCCGGTTCTACTCCATTGCCACTAATTTCTTTTACAAGAAATTCCTTTTCCAAAAAGGTGACACGTTAAACAACAAACACCTTTTGTTCCTCACTTTGATAGAAGATATATCCATGTGAATTCTTTTGATATCCCACAAACTTACATAGAATTGACATTGCCTCGAGCTTGTCCGGATTTTTCCTTTTAACATAGGCCGAACAACCCCATATCTTAACTCGTTTAAGATACAAGCTCTTTCCACTCCATATCTCATATGGTGTTTTAGGCACAGATTTTGATGGAACTTGATTCCATAGATATGCAGCTGTCTCAAGCGCATAACCCCAAAAAGAAATAGGTAACTCAGCAGTACTCATCATAGAGCGCACCATATCTAATAGGATGCGATTCCTCCGCTCCGATACACCGTTGTGCTGTGGCGTATACGGAGGAATAAGCTGAGAGAGAATCCTATTCTCTTTTAGATAATCCCGGAATTCCCCGCTCAAGTATTCTCCTCCCCGATCAGATCGTAGGATTTTAATACTTTTGCCCATCTAGTTTTCTACTTCGCACTTATATTCCTTGAATTTCTCAAAAGTTTCAGACTTGTGTTTCAATAAGAACACATGTCCGAACCTTAAGAGATCATCGATGAATGTAATAAAGTACGAAAAACCATTCCTGATATGTGTAGACATAGGACCGCATACATCACTATGTATCAGTCCTAAGAGTTCAATAGCTCTTTCTCCGTGTCCAATAAACGGAGTTTTAGTCATCTTGCCTTTGAGACAAGACTGACAAGTTTCATAAGATGAAAATTAGAACGGATTCAAATATCCATCTTTATGCAACTTAGCCGGTCTTTTCGCATTGATATGACCTAGTCTACAATGCCACAAGAAGGCTTCGTTCATTTCTGAACTTTTCCTCTTGTTTGTGTTCTGTATGTTAAGAACTTTACTTTGATTAAGAACGTATATACCGTTACATAACGTAGCAGATCCAATCAACACTTGATTCTAGAAAATGTTCATAACATTATCCTCAATGTGAGATTATATTCTTCTTTAGTCAGCAAAGAAACTGATATAATGTTGCACATCATCTTTGGTACGTAGTAACAGTCATTCAGAATCAATATATTACCGGTTGGTAATACAAGGTGATAATCGCCAACTGCCTTGGCTGCAACAATTGCACCATTCCCTACTGTTAGGGATTTATCACCCTTTCCCAGTTCTCTACCTTTCTTTAGCCCATATAACAAATTACATACGTGGAATCCTGATCCAGGATCCAGTATCCAATATCCAGGACGTAGAACAAACTGAGAAACATTTCTCTATAACGACACACCCGAAGAAGATGCATCAACATGTTGTTTCTTCGTACGAGTGGCGCGGGAATCCTGATATTCCCCTATCCCTTTCTCAGACTTTTGACAGTCATAAGATGGAGCGGGACCAACATTCCCTAGCCCTGTGTAAAAGGAGGGTTCGGTCAATACATCCATATTATTATCTTGATTAAGGCATGACATTGGTTGCTTCCTGGAGAGAGAGAGAGAGAAGAAAACGCGTTAGCGTGCGCTCTTTGCAAGATTAGATTGGTTATTATCTTATCTAATCAGGATGGCTCCCACTGTTTTTATCAAATCTTCCTTCAAACCCTAAAAGATAAGATTAGCCGGGATTAATTACACCCTACAGGTTCGCCAATCGTTCGGCCAGGAAGGTATCGGTACTCCGAGAGAGGTTCCCCGTGCTTTCGCACGGACCTAATTAAAATAAATCTCGTTTCCCTATAGGCATAACCCCATTGACACTTTTCTAGACACCTACTGGATTAGCTAATTGTAAAGTGCAAAATTCTTCCAGGAGTAACTCTTACTCACAGTGGGTATCGGGATCCAACTATCATATAGAAGGTATGCAATCTCATTGCAAATTTCAACACTTGAAATTCCCGATAATGTTTTTTCCCCTAACCACTTATGACCTTGACAAGGTCAACAAACCATAAGCGCTAGTCAAGTTCTACCCGTCATTTCTTGATTGAATTAAACCCACCCGCACGACCTTTGACAAGGTCAACAAGGCCACACGATTACCCTAACCCAATCACATCTCGTGCTGGAAGATAAGCACTAATCAGCTACCGCACACTACACCTTGACAAGGTCAATAAACACCGCACGAATACTAATTAGTACTTATCTGAAATGACGGTGGGCTACGCAAATTTTTAAGAAAACCATGAGCGTAATGAACTTGATATCGTTGTAGAATCTAGTGATTTTATAAAGGAGTGTTTTTAGGATTTTCTAGCTTCGCTAAAGAGGTCACTCACGGTGAAGGGATCTCGGCTCTTTCCTCATCGAATGAGATGCTGGATATTCATGAATACCACTATGCAAAGTAAGAACTAGAGAAGCAATCAAAAGACAAAACCGAGTGGGTTGTAGTATTTGCTAGTTTCACTAAAGAGGTCATTCCCGGTGAAGGGATCTCGACTCTTTCCTCATCGAATGAGGTGCTGGATATTCATCAAGGAATATGCAAAGCAAGAACTAGAGCTATTCTTTTTGAGAATTTGATTCTACAATATCTTTTGGTTTCTTTCTTTTCATTAATCTCATTAATGAAGTTCTATCAATTAATGTTTCCTAAACATTACAGAAAAAATGAAACGAAAATATAACGTACGCTTATGCCATCCGCATTCGCCACGGGGACCCGTCATGCACCGTTAGGTTACTTAACTATCGGCAGAGCGGGGGCTGGAATAGTGCGAGTGCAAAACATAAACAACGTTTATTATATATCATATATATAATATTACATTCGTCTCACGCAGTTATATGATCAACATCATAGAATCAAGCAGCAGAAGCAACATATGAAACATTGGATATACGTCCGTGTTTTAAATGTAGCCAATAATGTAAAACACGGATTCCATAGTCGTGATGAATAGCCAAAATCACATCACATAGACCCCTACGAGAGCGGCAAGTAACCCTACCAATTCTAGAGTTAGGAGACCCGGTCTCAACTCCTTGAGATGGTCCCCCACTGGACCCTAAAACCCGGTTACTTGTGCTCCCCATCTTGGGTCTATCGTAATGCGGAAAAGTAAATAATATATAACAATGGTGACATCGTCCTCAATCCGGAAGTGCCCCAATAAAAGAATATTATATACAGATTTTACATGAATGAAAATAAAAACTCTCATCTCACATAGAACCCCCGGCTATTCTTTCACGACGATCCAATAAATCATATCAACAGCAACATATGATATCATATATCATCAACGTAAGCAAATATGCGTATCCCTAAAACTTGTTGACATATATCAACGAGATTTGGATATCCCACATATTACACTTACGGTCGCAGAAAAGAAAACAAAAAACTACAATAATTAGAATCCGCAATATCCTTAGACACCATAAACCCGGAATATCTCATAGTCCAGATTTCATGCCTAACTTATAAAACTTGCATTTTAGTCTCAAATTGAAAACTCTTTTCAATTAGTTGTCAGATAATTCAACAAGATTCCCGACTTAGTGATCGCATACAATATGCAATTGCGACAGAGTTTTGATCCGAATCAAAACTTCGTGGTAATCGATCAATTGAGACTAACCGGCTAGGTTTACAATATACTAACTAGTTTTCATAAAACTAAATAATCCGGATTATAATAATTGTATCACATACATCACAAATCTTGTAAAGTAACCGCAATATTAGAATTCCGCACGCAATTAGCAAACTAAACCAATTTTTCCAAGACATGAAAAATCCAGTGAGCTAAAGTTCCAAAACCGATCGTTTTAAGCCAATCCGGGAGTCGAAACGAACTCGAAACCCGCCCGAATCTTCACGGAGGCGAAGATCCCAAAACTAACTGTCGAATGGGGAGCCTCAGGGGGTACCCACCCCAGGGGCCACCACGAAGTGGCCCCCTAGGGTAGGAAGACCCGAAAGAACCCAGTTGGGGTGCTCTCGGGTCACCCACCCCTAAGGCCACCTGTGGTAATCTTGCGGTGTGGGTCCGGCCTATGGTCCCCCCGGGGTGTCCCCGAGGTGCGCACGCTCTACCCCGCGGCTTCTCGGTTCAAACCGTGAGCCCGCGGGGTGTGCAAACAACTCAAAACATCATTTTTGAAACTGTTTTTATCGGCAGTTTTTCCGCGACAATAACGGTGGATTTCTAACGTCGCTACAAGTTATCTTAATGTTTTAGCTTGGCTCTGATACCATGAAAGTCGACCTTAGCACCACCATGAGCTTCTAGAGGCATCAAGCATGACAAATTTTAATTTTTATTAGATGCTAAGCTAGACTAACAAGATCTTTACTAAGTTATTAGGGTTTGCCTTTGTGATGTGATGAACTAAAGAGAAAAAAAGAGTATACAACCATTGTAGTTCGAGTCCTTCTCTTCAATAGCTCCGGGTTGAAATCCATGCGACTCTACTAAGTTCTTCTTCAAGTTAAACGAACCTCCTTTGTAATCTTCGCGCCAAAGATGATCCACCGAAGTCCACTAGCTCAAGCCAACCCTTCACTAATCTCATTAGTGAAGGCAACGCTCCACATCAAATTGCTAATCTAATGTGTGATGGTGAAGTAGGGGTTTAATTTGCACACTAGGGTTTTCACAAGTTCAATGATTCACATCACATGTGAGGGTTTGAACTTGGAAGTGAGGTGAAGAAAATTGCAGATAGCAAGAGAAAGCAAGAGCTCAAAAAATGGCTAAGGCATGAAGAATGAAAATGATGAAAGTAAACTCAAAATGTCTCTCTCTTTTCTCATTTATTCAAGTATAGAATAAAATTGCAATTCTAAATTGCAATCATTCTTGAATAGTGAGTCAAGACTAATATACAAATAATAAAACACATGCCTTGCCCATTCCACAAATATCTCCACAATTTACACCTCATTTTTCCATTTTCTAAAAATATCAAAACATGCCATGCTTCATATAATATATATATATATATATATATATATATATATATACACACACACACACACACATATATCAAATATACATTAATATATATATATAAAGCAATTAGTGAGCTAATGATATTAGTTAAGATATAATTATATCACATATAATATATATCATATTATTAAATCAACACTTGATCTGATAATCCGGTTATATCACATATAACGACTAGTATCATTAATCTGAATATCACATTATCAAACCAACACTTGATTCGATAATCCGGTTATATCATATATAATCTGACCGACATCAGATAACTGCCAGATTATAATACGGTATCACATACTCATATTTAATCAGGTCCACGCATATATCAACATATGCACCCTATTTCGTTTCGCTCGAACCAGGAAACTTCTGTGTGGGAATCTAAAGACTCATTAATACGCCGGCAATAGGTGATGATCACATCAATCACCTACAAGCCGTCAGCGGTATTAGCTGGACGTAACGGCTACCTGGGTATTGAGCGATATGAAGATCAACAAGCAAGCTCATCCATACTCTCCATGAAGCTTATCAGTAACACTACCGTACAGTCCGATCTCTTCGTCTGATATGCTGCATATCATGTCTAGGGGTGGTAAGCGTCAGGCCCTAATAATGTGATAAGTCATGCCGATGTCTGGCCTACAACGGTTTGAGAAACTACTGATAACTCTTATCAGTAAATCTCAGCAGCAGCCCTGGCCAGGGACTTCCAGTTATAGCCAATCAAGCATAGCGCAACATCAACCCCCAATACCGGGAGAGACGAAACCCCTCCTATCGCTCATTGCCTCCATGTGACTCGGAATTGTACCCAAAATCCACCTGTTTGCACGATCCTTTGAGCCGTAGTAGGGAGGAAATCAAAGCACAGTGGGAGCCGCACAAGACTCTATGACGATCTCGGGTCTACAGACTAATTTGTACCAGTGTCACCAGAGGGCTGCTATCTGACGATAGGTATACTACCACATAGGAGTCATCGGCATGTCATGTTCGGTGTACCTATTCTCCAATGAGCACCTGTGTACAGTCTTTGATGTCACACACCAATGGTTGTGGGATCAACCATCGCCTTCTAAGGGACAAGAAACGTATACACCAGACTATACTGGAATATCGATACCCTGGTCTCGATATTCCCACGACTAAGAACTGATTAAAGAATGTCCTTGTGGACCACTATAGCCCCACTAGTATGATCTCATCATAATCCTGGCAGTCAAATACATATCCTAAGGGTTTTATCAACATGTGAGAGCAAGACAGTAAAGAATACCAGTCAACATGTTAAGAAAAAGAGTAACCAGATAGCATACTATCATATCGAGCAAGAAAGTCCTCTATATATATGTCCAAGCATCCACTATAATATACATCACATGTACAATAATGGCCTCTAGGGCATACATATTCCTAACACTCTAACTAAGCGAAGCGAATAGTTAGAGGGAATATGGAATCGAGCACGAATCTCATCAAGCTCGTCCACATTTCTCAAAACAGAGGGTGCATCGCAGGCGTTCCTGATGCGCGCCTCAGGCGCCCTTGTCGCCACCCGACGGCGAACAACACGGGAAGCCCAGGCTCTAGGGGACGAGCCTGACACAGACGACGCGGCAGAAGACGAACCTTTTTGGCTATCTGACGCCGAAGAGGAGGAAGACTCTCTGGACTTAACTCCAACAACTGGAACCTCATCGCCCGATTCTACCTTAATTATCTTTAAAAACCCCTCAGATGAAGACATCTAACCCGACTCAAAGGAATGGGCTGGCCGAGGAAAAAGCACGGATGATCCGCTGTAAAAGGAAGGAGCGCCGGGCAAATTTTGACAACGAGGATTAATTATGGTGGAAGTGTTGATCCTGGGGGATCCCCTCCTATTTATGCACTCCACAGAAAGCATCCAACGGCCCAGATCAATTCCCGCCAAAACAAAGCGTCGCGTCTGCCAGCCGTCAAAACTCCACGTGGCAATCGGCTATTGGGGACGCCCCTTTGTTTGCAGGTGACAGCGACAAGCTTTCACGTCCGCCAACCCGCGTCGGACACGTGGCCTGCAGCCCAACAGACGAACGAGCAAAACAGCGCACCCTTTTTAAAGCGCGATCATTGCAGTGATCCGCTGACACCATCGTGGATACACGTGAAGATTCAGGCAAACGACGAGGCGACACGTGGGCCCAAGGATCGAAACGACGTAACCACCAAACGCCATGCCATTCTTGGACGATCCGCATTACGATTCCTTAGCGCCAAATTGAGCAGAAAAAAGACTGAGCAAACTACTCTCGACCCGACCCTTGGATAGGTCGGACCGAGAGTGGAGGGCTAATAATGATGCTCACAAGTGGTGTCTCCTCAAATTACTACATGTGGCAGATGATGTGTCCCGTATTCTACGGGGGTGGAATAAATTAGCCGCATCGGGGACATTCCCCGGTGCCCCTTCTCGGGGGACGTACCCGACCATTCGGGAGACCCCGTGAAGACATTTCACCTTCATCTAGAAAACTACCAACAGCTCATCTCCGAGCTTCCTCAATCTCTTCACTCACCTCCGAGCCTTCTCTCGTGCCGAGCTTTCTCGGCCTCCCGCTCGTCTCCAAGATTCAAGCATGCCGAGCTTCCTCGGCCTCCCCCGATCAACCGAGGTTGCCGAGCCCTAGCGCCTCCGCAACGGCTTCGCGTATCTCGCCAAAGTGGGATAATCGCCGCCCCACGTCCCGCGTCCCATGCTGGTGCGTCCCCCCATTAATGAGTGTATCCCGTCATTAGTGAAGCGATCCCGTCATTCACGCACGCGTAACCGAAGGCGAAAATCTTGCGCCTGCTCGCTCTATACAACCACTATAAAACTCCTCTCTCAGACGACTCAGGTAAAACAACTTGAATCCAATAAACCACTACTCTGCTCAAATTTCTCTGCTAACTTGATCGTCGGAGGGTCCTACGGTGGTCACCCACCCCGGAACTTCTTTACAGGTAGCCCGGCTTCCATCTCAAATTCAACCCATTGAGACCCACACGCTTAAGGGGACAACCTCCAAATCCAATCTTAACTGTCCAGCGACGCTCGCGACAGATCGACGGAGGACAGCATCTGAAGGAGATCAAGACCTCCATCAGGAGGAATCCGACCTATCAGACCAACCCACAACATACGCACAAACAAACTCTACCGTAAATCAATAATGCAAAACCAAAAAATTAACCTATATATGCAGTGAACATTTTTTATTGGGAAACTAATTAAGTTAGTGTATGCCATTAAACTGCAAGTTCGATAATAAACCTTCTATTTCAAAAGCCACTGCAACATATATAAATCAATATTAATGTAACTACCATTGTTATGAATTTCGTTGAATTGCTATTATTATTGGTTGGGTTTTCAAAATCACATCTTGTTGACATTCACATTACTCTTAACAGTATATATTATCGAAAAAGGTTATACTATGGTTTTTTAATGAAATTATAGAGATTGGAACTAAAATATGGAAGAGAAAAAACTCATTCCATTATACATAAAAAATCTGTTTTATCTTTTAATTTTGTAGATGATTTACTCGTTTCAATGATATTTAATTTTAAAAAATTGTTAAGATTCTTTTCTTATACTTGATTGTATATGCAAGTTAAAATTCCTTCGATAAAGATTTTGCTGCAAGTGTGATCACAAGTTTGCTAATACAAATTATTAGCTGCTAATCTAAAATTCGTTGTTGATAGAGCCTTTTGTAGTGAACAAGCAACATGTAATAGTTGACTAGTTCTTAAAAAACATCAATTTAGTGAAATTGAGAGATTACACCTATTACATGCTTCCAAGTGAAGAGCCCATGAAAATTGATGCTGATAAAATGGAGAAACTACTTTTATTTTTTCGATAATAATCGGTGAAAGCTGCCCGGGCACCCGTTAATAAAGAGAGGCTCATGAGAAACTGCTTTTAATTGCTGTTGCGCATGACACACATTGTCACATTGCGTCGTAGCTTCAGCCGCGCACAAGATATATAGCTGATCGTTGAAAATTGAATTTACGAAATGGTTAATGGGTATTTAGGTTAGCGGGTTATATTCGCTACTATACAAAGAGTTCCTTTGCAGATAAGAAACCCTTTATCATTGAATGCTGAACAATAGTAATGTTATTGTAAATCTTTGAATTTAAGCACGGAAGTTTCGATTCTGTTCCACCTCTTCTTCTCCTACCTCTTAAATTCATATCCGAAAACTGAATCTAATCATAGATAAGTCAAAATGCAAATTTAATATACCGACATCCGTATTCTTATCAGAAAAGGAAAAAAAAATTGTGTGTGATGGAGGTCCTTTTCGGGTCTCCGTCAGATGTTGTCTTCCGTTGATCTCCCGGTGGATTTTGGTCTGTTGCATGTGGATCTCAATGGGTTTTGGTGCGATTGGTGATTTGAGGAGTTTAGCGCCGATTGCCTACAAAGAAGTCCCGGGATGGTTTGGTACTGCCGAGGACCCTCCGACGATCAAGTTAGTACTAGATCCGAGCAGAGTAACGGCTAAGTGGAGTAAAAATGGCTTACTTGACTCCTCTGTGATGGGGTTTATATAGTGGCGGCAGTACGCAGCAGCGGGCACGAGAATCTCGCTGGCAGTTACGCTCCCGACGTCACTCCCGCATAAAGAGCGGATCACCCGTTAATGGGGATCGTGATGGCATGGAACGTGGGATGTTGCTGGCGGAGAATCTGCGCATGGCGAGATTTGCGGAGCGGCGGTTACGCCTGTGAGTGGTGGAGTCGGTCGGTTGGGGGACCGAGGAAGATGGCATCGGCTGGGAGCTCGGGGACGAGCGAGAGGGCCGAGCAGTCTTGGTCCTGTGGCAGCTCGGGGCGAGCTGAGAGGCCGAGGAGGCCAATTTCCATGGGCTCTGAGGAGAGCCAGCTTGTGCTCGCAGATCGGATACAGGGGTGGCATGGTCGGCCCCTGTGGGCTCTTTCTTCTGAGTTCAGGGACACGTCATCCGCCACGTGTCCTTTAGCTATTTCTCGCATCGTCTATATTGAGCATCATCATTAGCCCCCCATTCTTGTCCCGACCAGTTAGTGGGTCGGGTCAGGATTGGACTGCCAGGCCTCCCGAGATGAGTTCCTTCCTAAGGCTTTATCGGGACGAGTCCTCGGGCCGTCAGTTGTCTTTTCTGCCAGCGAATCAGGACGATATCTCTACATTTAAGGAAGGTGCGCGGTTCGTGCATTCTCCCACTGAAGCGACGGTCCACGTGTCAAGCGTTGATTGGCTGACGCGACGTATACGAGCCTGCGGTGTCTGATGGGACGCGGTCCAGCGCGGGACTGACACATGGAGCGATCGGAGCCGCTGGACGCAAGGAGTCGTTTTGGCGGGAGATGACGAGCGTCGTTGGATGAGGCCGCTTGCAGCAATAAGTAGGAGCGGGGCCCGCTCTAGGGCCCCTACTCTTTCCTTTCTCCTAAGTCGCGGCTGCTCGGCGTTCTTCTTCTTTTTGAATACATGGTTTGTCCCCACTCTTTGGGTTGCTCGCGCCAGAGGGAGACTAGTGGCGCGGCCGAGCCCCTGGCTGGCTCATGCCCTGCGCCGGATGTTCTGCCGGCGATAGGGTCGTCTGCTTCGTTGACGGCTCCTGGTGGTTGCTCCGGCGGCGGTCAGAGACGTCCACAGTTATCCGAGCCCCAGACGGGGGACAGAGGGGAGGGCGAGGACGGGGCCCCTCTTAAGAGAAAGAGGACAATTTCTCGCGCGTCGTCGTCGAGGGTCCCTGAGGGGATTTCCGTGCAGGAGGGGGCGCCGTCTTCACGGTTCCGTCTGGGCTTTCCGTTGCTGCTGGCCTGCTCGTCGGGATGGAGGAGTCGGCTGGGGAAAAGCTTCCACATGGCTCCCTGAGGGCCCAACTGGAGGCCATGGCCCAGGAGGCGGTCCAGGTACGAACTTCTCTACATGTAGTTTTTATGGTATTCCTTTCTTTGGTTCGAGGGCCTCCTGGTTTCTCATCCGCTTTCCGTTAGGTCCTTCAACACTGCGCCCTTGCTGCTCGTATTGAGGCCGAGGGGGCGTTCCATGCACCGAGGCCAGTAGAAGCGTTTCCCTCGTAGGTCGAGGTTTTGCGGCGTGACCTGCACCTGGAGAGGGCTAGGGCCGACGTCTTGGCAGCCCGAGAGGAGGCTGCGGAGCTTGTCAATTCAGCGAATCGGGGTGTCCATCGTCGTTTAAGTGCGTCCCTCCGGGTCGCTGATAGGAAGCTGGCAAATCTGGCCGAACGCTTCGCGGCCATGGAGAAGGAGAGGGACGCCAGCAGGGGAGATGCTGAGGCGGCACTTCTGGAGGCCCAGGTTGTTGAGGCTCGGGCTAAGAAAGCTGTGGCCGATTATAAGGCGTCAGAGCAGTTTTACGTCGAGCTCGGGGAGTATTTTGCCGTCGCGTGGAACAAGGCCCTGGACGTCGTGAAGGAGCAGCTTCCCGAGTTCGATGATGGCGAGGTCCGCGCTCGGGTTCCGCTTCCGGTGGCGAGGCCTCCGGTGGAAGATGGCGAGGGGAGCAAGGCGCGCCCCTGGTGGCAAAATCTCCGGTGGTAAAACTCCCGGCCGGCCGTGATGCCAGTGATGAAGGGACCGAAATAAGCCTCCGGGCAGTTTGTAGGGCTGGGGAGCCTCAGAATACCCTTTGTAAAAACTTTGCCTTTGGTAATAAAAGAAAATTCTTGTTTCATCGGTTTGCATTTCATCTTCTGTGTGTGAAGGATGTTTGTAAAATATCTCTGCTTGCACTATTGGGTCAGCTATCTGTCTAGCGATCGTTCGTCGGGTTGATTTCGATCACTTGCCAAGCGCTGCCGACCTCGTACCTCCATCACTTGCTAAGCGCTGCCGAGGAGGCATCTTTATGGCCTCGGAGTCGAGGGGGGATCGCTTAGACTTCAATGGACTTGCTGCCCCTTTTTGGGGCCTCGGATGCTCTGCGTTGGCGGGGCTGTAAGAAGCCCGCCAAGGATGACCGGGCGATGAAGCTGCGCGGTATCCCCTTTGCGAGGGCTTTGATCTCTGGCGTCACGGGTAGGCAACTACCAGCCTGGGATGACCGAGCGGGGTAGCCGCTCGGATGTCTCTTGCGAGGGCTTCGATCCCTGGCGTCACGGATAGGGAGCTACCAGCCGGAGATGACCGAGCGGGGTAGCTGCTCGGTTGCCTCTTGTGAGGGCTTGGATTCTTAGTGTTGGAGGGGCTGTAGGAAGCCCACTAAGGATGACCGGGCAGTGAAGCTGCATGATTGCCTCTTGGCGAGGGCTTTAACCTCTAGCGTCGCGGGTAGGCAACTACCAGCCTGGGATGACCGAGCGGGGCAGCCGCTCGGATGCCTCTTGCGAGGGCTTCGATCCCTGGCGTCATGGGTAGGGAGCTACTAGCCGGAGATGACCGAGCAGGGTAGCCGCTCGGTTGCCTCTTGCGAGGGCTTTGATCCTTCAGGATGGAGACCGAACAGGGTTACTGCCCAGTGCCTCTTGGCGAGGACTTTGATCCCTGTCGGTTGTGGTAGGAAGCTACCAGCCGGGGATAGCCGAGCAAGGACTCGACTGCCTCTGGGAGGACTTTGGTCCTTAGCGCGGGAGAGGCTGTAGAAGCCTACCAAGGACCCTTGGCCGGGCAGGATTACTGCCCGGTGCCTCTTGGCGAGGGCTCTTGTCCTGAAGGATAGCCGAGCGAAGGATCCTCGGGCTCGACTGCCTCTGGGAGGGCTTTTTGATCCCCGACATTGCGGCAGGGAAGCTGCCCGCCGGGGATAGCCGAGCGAGGGATCCTCGGGCTCGACTGCCTCTGGAAGGGCTTTTTGGTCATTAGCGTCAGTTGGTTGCACGGCCGCCTCTAGGCGAGGGCCTTGAATTGTAAAGATGGAACTCTACTCGGGATGATTCGACGTTTCTTTATTCGTATGGACAGGATTTTTAGAGAACACTTTACACCAACTTTGTGAAAGGGAAAAATAGGGGATGGTACACACTCGCTGGCTTTGACCTCACTGGTATAGCTTGAGCTTCTCTGCGTTGTAAGGCCACGGAAGCTTTCGTCCGTCCGCGTCTTGTAGGCGGTAGGCTCCGCCGGGGAGCGCCTCAGAGATGAGGAAGGGACCGTCCCACTTTGGGGAGAACTTGTGAAGCCTGCCTTGGTCGATGAACTCGTTCCGCCGCAGGACCAGGTCCCCGGTCTTGAAGGAGCGGTGTTTTGACCCGAGCGTTGTAGTATGGGGCCGTTTGTTGTTGATAGGTGGCAGCTCTGATCTGAGCCCGATCCCTATTTTCCAACAAGATGTCGAGGTTGGTCCGTAGCGCCGAGGTGTTTGCGTCATCGTCGAATTGCTCGACCCGGTGACTGGGTAGCCCAATCTCCGCTGGGACCATCGCTTCGGTCCCGTAGTAGAGGCTGAAAGGGGTCTCCCCTATGGGAGTCTTTTTTGACGTGCGCAGGGCCCATAAGACCCGGGGCAGTTTTTCGACCCAACTGCTTTGTCGCCCTTCTAGATGGGTCCAGAGATCTCGGAGGACGTCTCGGTTAGCGACCTTGGCCTGCCCGTTGCATTGGGGATGCGCGACCGCAGCGAACTTCATGAGGATATGGTACTCTTTGAAGAAGCCCTTCATTTTCTCGTTCTCGAAGTTCATCCCGTGGTCGGTGATGATGCACCTCGGGATGCCAAACCGGAGTATCAGGTTGTTTTGCAGGAACTTGATGGTTATGACGGCGTCCGGTTTCCTGATGGGGATGGCCTCGATCCACTTAGTGAAGTAGTCCACCGCGACAAGGGCGTATTTGTGCCCGTCTGTTTCGACAGGGAACTGGCCGGTCATATCCAACCCCCACTGGGCAAACGGCCATGGGGATGTCAGGGCGGTCAGCTCGGTAGCCGGGAGGCGGGGAATGCTGCCGTGGAGCTGGCAGCTGTTGCACCTCCTGACCAGCTTCAGGGCGTCCTCGTGCATGGTGGGCCAGTAGTACCCTTGGAGTAACGCTTTTTGGATCAAGGTTCGGGCCCCCTGGTATGCACCGCCTACCCCTTCATGGATTTCCCGAAGGACGTAGTCAGCTTCGTGGGGATCAACGCACCAGAGCAGGGGCTGAGTGAAGACCTTCTTGTAGAGGTTCCCGTTGCTCCAGACGAAGTGGCGGGCTTTGGCCCAGAGACGGCGGGCGGCTGCCTGGTCCTCCAGGAGTGTGCCGTCTTTCAGGAACTCCACGAGGGGCTTCCTCTAATCTTGGTCGCTCTCTTGCGCCGCGTACACATGGAGTGTCGTCGCTCTGTCTCCCACACTGGGTCGAGGCAAGGTTTCGAAGAGGATAGACCGCTTATTGTTGGCCAAGTATGACGAAACCAGCTTGCTCAGGGCGTCTACTTGGGCATTCAACCGCCTGGGTATTTGTTCTACCTGGACTTCGTCGAAGTTTATTCGGAGTTTCCTCACTTCGTCTAGGTACTTCATCATCAGAGGCTCTCGAGCTTCGAAGCGGCTGGTCACTTGACCGACAACAAGGGCCGAGTCGCTGCGGATTCAAATTATCTTCAGCCCCAGCTCGACGGCCATGCGCAGTCCGGCCAGGAGGGCCTTGTATTCTGCTGCGTTGTTCGGTGCTTTGAAACCGAGCCTTAAAGAATACTCCATCTCTGCTTTGTTTAGGCCCCGGATAATGAGGCCGGCACCGCAGCCTTCCTCGGTAGAGGACCCGTCGACGTAGATGACCCACTCCGAAACTGAGCCAGGGCCTTCCGGGACGGGACACTGGGCTGCGAGGGGCGGCGCGGACCCCGGCTTCATGCTAGGGATGGTGCATTCAATGATGAAATCGGCCAGGGCCTACGCCTTGATGGCTTGCCTCGGGCGATATCTAATTTCAAATTGAGATAGCTCCCACCTCCATTTTTCTAGGCGGCCCGAGGATTCCGGTGATGCTAGGATAGCTCCCAACAGGCGCTCGGTGAGGACGATGATGGTGTATGCTTGGAAGTAGTGCCGCAGCTTCCGCGAGGTTACCACAAGGGCTAAGACAATCTTCTCTGTGGCGGGGTACCTCGTTTCCGCGTCCTTAAACATGTGGTTCAAATAGTACACTGGCTTCTGCGCCCCCTCAGCCTCCCGGACGAGCACCGAGCCTGCTGCTTGGTCGGATACTGCCAGATACAGCGACAACTCGTCCCCTTCCACTGGCCGGGTGAGTAGCGGCGGTGTTGCGAGGTGCTTCTTCAATTGGTCGAAGGCGGCTTGGCATTCCTCCGACCACTCGAACCTCGAAATTTTCCTCAGCGCCTTAAAGAACGAAAGGCACTTCTCCTCCGATCTGGACATGAAATGGCTCAGAGCGGAGACCCGCCCCATGAGCCGCATGATCTCGACGTTGGTCTTGGGTGCGGCCATGTTCAGGATAGCGTCGATCTTCTCTGGGTTAGCTTCAATCCCGCGGTGAGTGACCATGAACCCAAGAAACTTTCCCCCGGTGACTCCGAATGCGCACTTGGCGGGGTTTAGCTTCATGTTGAATTTGTGGAGCACTTCGAAGGCCTCGTCCAGGTCCTTGGCATGGTCGGCCGACGAGATGGACTTGACGAGCATGTTGTCAACGTAGACTTCCATATTCCTGCCGATCTGTGGCTTGAACATGCGATTGATCAGCCTTTGGTACGTGGCCCCGGCGTTCTTGAGGCCGAAGGGCATCACCTTGTAGCAGTACACTCTCCAGTCCGTTGTGAATGCGGTCAGATCTTCGTCTTCAAGATTCATACGGATTTGGTTATAGCCAGAGAAAGCGTCCATGAAGCTCAACAGCTCATGGCCGGCCGAGCTGTCGACGAGCTGGTCTATGCGGGGGAGCGGAAAGTTGTCCTTGGGGAAAGCCTTATTGAGGTCGGTGAAGTCGACGCACATACGCCACTTCCCGCTTGTTTTCTTGACTAGAACTACGTTTGCCAGCCACTCCGAGTAGGACACATTTCTGATGAAGTTGGCGGCGAGGAGCCTATCAACCTCCTCTTCGATAGCCTTCTGTTTGACCGGGGTGAAGCTTCTTTTCTTCTGTCTGACGGGACGGGCCGCAGGATCAACTGCGAGCTTGTGGGAGATGATTTTAGGGTCGATCCCAGGCATGTCAGCGGGCTCCCAGGCGAAGACGTCTGAGTTGCTTCTGAGGAATCTGATCAGGTCATCCCGCTGAGTCCCCGTCAGGAGCGACCCGACCTAGACGATCTTTCCCTGGTCTCCTTCTGTTGGGGGCACCTCGATCATAAGTTCGACCGGTGCTCCACGGACCTCCTTCCGCTCGTCTCGGGAGTCCAGGGAACCTTTGATGTCGTCACACGCCTCGGCGCCATCGGCATGCTGCTCGGGCGAAGACGTTTCGGTAAGGCCTATCTTCGCGACCCGCTGGCTCCCGTATGCCCGACCTATCCCGCCCCGATTGAGAGAGAATTTTTATCGCCAGGTGGTAGGTCGAGATCTGGGCCTGGAGGGAGTTCAGCGTCGGGCGGGCGAGAAGGACGTTGTAGGCCGACGGAACTTTCGCTACGATGAAGTCCACAGGCAGCGTGCGCGTGTGGCCGGGCTCCCCGATCGTGAACTGCAGGGTGACCACCCCTTGCGCCGGGATGGTGTGGTTGGTGAACCCCGAGAGGACGTGAGAGGTCGGTTTTAGGTCTGCTGGGGCGAGCCCCATACGCAGGAAGCAGTCGTGGAAGAGGATGTCCGCCGAACTGCCCGAATCGATGAGTATCCGGTGGACCTCGTACCGGTAGATTTGGGCTGTGATCACCAGCAGGTCGTTGTGGGGCACAGATATGCCGTGGAGATCCTCGTCGCCAAAGGTGATGGGCTCTCGGCCTCTAGCCCTTTTGGTCGGGCGGTCGCCGAAGCCTGTGAAATGGCAGCCAGCGGGGGAGCCGATGACATTCGGTGAGGGCTCGCCCACGCCTCCGTTGTGAGGGAGGCGACAGCGGGTGTTTGGATCTTCAGGGGGATCGGTTGCCATGTGGGCGGAGATCGGAAGGCCAACTTTGAGTTTTGTGGAGTTGGTTCCCACAGACGGCGCCAACTGATGGAGGTCCTTTTCGGGTCTCCATCAGATGTTATCTTCCGTTGATCTCCCGGTGGATTTTGGTGGTGATCTTCTGTTGCGTGTGGATCTCAATGGGTTTTGGTGCGATTGGTGATTTAAGAAGTTTAGCGCCGAGTGCCTACAAAGAAGTCCCGGGATGGTTTGATACCACCGAGGACCCTCCGACGATCAAGTTAGTCCTAAATCCGAGCAGAATAACGGCTAAGTGGAGTAAAAATGGCTTACCTGACCCCTCTGTGATGGGGGTTTATATAGTGGCGGCAGCACGCAGCAGCGGGCGCGAGAATCTCGCCGGATGTTACGCTCCCGACGTCAAGCGCGCGTAAAGAGCGGATCGTCCGTTAATGGGGATCGTGATGTCGTGGAACGTGAGATGTTGCTGGCGGAGAATCTGCGCATGGCGAGATTTGCGGAGTGGCGGTTATGCTTATGAGTGGTGGAGTCGGTCGGTTGGAGGACCGAGGAAGATGGCATCGGCTGGGAGCTCGGGGATGAGCAAGAGGGCCGAGAAGTCTTGGTCCTGTGGCAGCTCGGGGCGAGCTGAGAGGCCGAGGAGGCCAATTTCCAGGTGCTTTGAGGAGAGCCAGTTTGTGCTCGCAGATCGGATACAGGGGTGGCCTGGCCGGCCCCTATGGGCTCTTTCTTCTGAGTTCAGGGACACGTCATCCGCTACGTGTCCTTTAGCTATTTCTCGCATCGCACATATTGAGCATCATCGGTGTGTTTTCCCCGTGACAAGGTTCAAAGTCATTTGGATATATATATTTTGATGAAAATCGTAACCATCGCCTCTTAAATTGATTAGGGTTTTGCTCTTAGATTACGAACATCTGTATCCACACTAGAAAAAAGAATGAAGAATTCAACTTAATCTACAGGGATGGAGATTATAAAAGAAATTATGTACGTAACAAATAACAGACTTACTATCCGAAAATCAGTTATTTTACAAAATATTTAGTTAGGATTAAGTGAAGGAAGAAGAACAAAAGAGCAAGAGTTACAAAAGATGGGCAACAACAAAACCAAAGACTTGTAGTTATACATAAAAAATACCGAAAAGAAAAAGTTCGTTGAAGTTATGAAAACCCGTAGTTTCCGAAAAAACATTCGTCGTGTCGTTAGCAAAGAAAGACATTGCTCAATTTGTGCATCTTTTCGTCCTCCAAACAGCTCACATGATCGTCTCGTCTTCTTTGTGCGCAACAGACGAGAGAAAGCAACCAGCGAAACCGGTTGACAAATGATCCACCAACTAAGAAGGTTTTCTATGATGCATTCAAATGTACTAACAAAGGAAAGGACTAGACTCCTATTGTTTAGAATCATTTCATTCCTTTTCTTGAACGAATTTCGGGATCTTCCGTCGATTCTTCTGCATTTTCTGATAAAGATCGTGAAGAGACCGTAAAGGGTACATCAAAACAACATCATGAAGAGGAAATAGAATCATAACTTCTCGAACTCTTTTGTCAGGAGAGTCTTCTGGGCCATCCACAATAACGATAGTTAAAGTTTGTCTGTATAAAATCTTGGAAAGCTGTACTTTCCATCTGTGGCATATGTAATTTACACAAGCAGTTCCAGAACTGCAGCATTACTATCCTCGAAAGTCACTCAATAATGATGAAACATTTGTCGTTTGCGTTTATTAAAGCAGGTGACGAGTCTAAAAGATGCTCGCAACTTATGAGTCGGCATTACACTTAACTTCTCGCGTCAATTGTCAGGCAATTTACAATGTCCGAAACCTACTATGGTTGTCATCGGGTAAAAATTTCAAATTTGCCCATGCAACGCAAACATGAAAATGTTTGGCATTTGGTTGCAATCAAATACATGTTCCCAACATCAACAACTTACTAACTACAAGCACCATATAAACATGGGACGCGGCTAATCATCTGTCATCTGCACAGAACCAACAATAATTAAAAAAATTAATCAACAAATTAATAACTTTTCAAATAAAAAAGAAGAAATAACCAATAATCAGTATAAAAAAATTATGCGGCCACATACATAAGAAAACGTGGTTTCGTTGGAAAACCACACAGTACCCATTACCCACTAACTCACAGCGTTACACCCGATAAATACATAATGACCAAAACACCCCTGTAATGATCGATCGTTTGAGGCCATTTCCGTCATTTCAGAAGAGACACGAAAGGCCTCACCGCCGTTTTAGCGAAGACCCTGGTCCCATCATATCACGTGATGTGCGTCCACGTCATACGACACGCTTCGGGCCCACCATCGCATCCCCACAAAACACACCAGGACACGTGGCGACTCACTAGTTGATATTTTAAGCTGTTTCGTGTTATAACGAGATTAGGCACTCTCATATTAGGTTAAATTGGTCTCACCCAGAAGCTAACCCAATCCTACTTGGCAAGACCCAAAGGTGGGGCCCACGACATTGCTCAAAAGAAAAAGCAAAAACTTTGCCTCGGGGCCTGAAATGCCGATTTTACCCCTGTGTGCGCTATATTACCCCCGCCGCCCACTCTCACAATCATCTCTCTCTCTCTCATCGTTTTCTCTCTCCTCCAAATGGCAACAGAGTTCCCGCCAAATTTGGACGACGGGGAGCTCTGGCTCCCCGCCGACATCATCCCCGAGGTGGGGTCCCGCCGCTGCCAGGCCCCCAGTGGGGCCCGCGACATCCACGCTCTCGCCCGCCAGCTGGCCGCTCTCGGGCTATTGGATCCTCGTCAGAATCCGAACCGACCCGTATCCAAAGCTGAGGTCTTTTCCTTTCCTCTTCTTTCTTCTCACAGTTGCTGTTTTTTTTCTTTATCTCTAATGCATTAGTTTTGATGATAGTAATCTCTATTTTTGGTTTTTCAGGGGTTTGGGTTGCAGAATGGTATCGGATTCGGGTATGATGGTTATCGGGCTCCACTCGATCCGTTCCTGCAGCGCGCTCAGGTGAGAAATGTTCAATAAAAATTGTTTTAGATAACGTTTTGGTGTTGATGGATTTAGTTAGTTTTTGCAGATGGTCAATGAGTTTGGGCAAGAAAGAGTTAGAGTGTTGCAGAGGCGGCAGCAGCAAACAGGTCCGGGTCGGTTTTATCCGTTTAGGGTTAACGGGTCGGGTCGAGCATGTGAGGGTACTGGTGTGTTCTTGCCTAGGGTCATCAACAATGGGGCCAGAAGGAAGCCTGGTAACAAAAATAGTTCATTTGCTTTTTTGTTTTATTTTGACCCATCTATTTTAGTGTTTTTTACTTGTATCTCCGAAACATAGCAAATTTCTTTGTACTTTGAAAACTTAGGATTTACTTTTTACCCTCTAAAACTAATAAGGTACACCATTTTATCTTTCTATACGATTTCCGTTATCTTTTAACCGTTAACTTTTAACTGCATGACATCCGATTTTTCTTTAAAATATCCCAACCACTTTTCTCTTTATAAATGCTCAATTTCTTCCTGGCTTAGAGGCTTTTGCTGTACCTTTCTTAAAATCAGCCATGAAATCATGAGTATTTTCAACGTTCAACACTAGTTAGCTGAATAAATTAAATGTTTCTGCGGTTTTACTTGAAATACCAAGTTTTGGGGGTTGGAAAAAAAATTTGCTATGTTTTGGAGGTTTCGAGGAATAAACCCTTTATTTTAATCCAATTATAAATGGAGGGCTTGGTGCAAATTTTGATATCTTTTATGTGAAATTAATATATTATTATTCTATTTTAGCAGTAGCAGGCAATGAGAAGAAGCGGCAGCAGCCAATGAGAAACAGCAGCATAGTTGAATCATCAAAGCAAGTAATGCCATTAATGAAGCACTCTGCAGAGATCAGACTGCCTCAAGAATGGACCTATTGAGCTCAAAACTCTCTCTCCCTCTCCCTCTCCCTCTCTTGAGATCCTAGCTCAGTATTTTTTCTCTTTTGGTGAAATACAAATAAATCAATGAAAGGGGAGGGGGAGGGGGAGGGGGAGGGGGAGAGACTAGAAAAAAAATTGGAAAGAGCTTGAAATAATAGAGCATGCAGAACGAGAGAAGCATAAAATATGTTTGATGTTTTTTCTTATTTGTCTTTTTCTGGCTTCTTTCTTTGTTTGGCTCGTCTTTGCTTTCTTTTATGAGGACTGCTGTGTACTTCTTATATAATGAAATAAATTGAATGATAAATACGAGTTTATGGAAGTATTCAAAATATTATAGTGATGTAGAGTACACCTCAGCAGAAGTTTCAAATTTTATGTGATACTAGCTTCTTTGCAGTTGAACTATTGGGTGCGAAATTAGTTGTTTCTCATAGTATTATATTTCTATGTTTTGAGGAAGATACATGCTGTTTGGTTATGGAGTAAGGAAAAACTAGAGTTTAGGGGAGGCATAGAGGATGTAAGCCGCGGACTTAACTTTGAAATAAACTATGGTTACGTTGGTGATGTGTTTTTGGAAAAATAGAATTTACTAAACCAATACTATGGTTATGTTGGTGAAGTGTTTTTGGAAAAATGGAGTTTACTAAACCAATGTAATGTTGGAGTTGAGATAATTGTGTTCATCCAAACTTAAAATTGTTTTCCAAACGAGCAAAGTTAGCATTTTGCAGTTAGGGTTTTTTTTGAAATAGGGTTAGTTTAGATTTAAAATTAATAAAATAGGGTAATTTTTTTTTTTTTAATGAGAATAAGGCGGTTTCTAGCCTCCACCCTCCTTCTCGGTATAGGAAGTGTAGGGTGTTTTTCGTCACCCCATTGAGATGGGTATACGCGTGCGCTTGTCAGGCGTACTACAGATTCCTCCCTGCCTAGGGTAGGCCGGGGTTTATTGATTGTGGGGATCCGAATCTCCGGCAGCCGCGGACTAAACTGCCGTTAATTACCCCTCGTCTTTGGGGCGAGAGAACCTCCGATTAACGGGTTAAACTGGTCATGCGAACTCAATATGCAGTGTACGTGTGTGTTGTTTTGGAAGAGGGGGTTTGGATATATCGGGGGCCACACAGAGTTTTTACGGGGGTCCCGCTACCCGGATAGCGGGCTGGGGGTCAAGGGGGCTAGCAACCCCCTTGCGGGGTGCGGGGCAGCGTCCCGTTAGAAATTTTTTTCTAACAGGGACAATGTCGTGGTGTATGTGTGTGTGCATATGTGTGTGTGTGTGTGTGTGTGTGTGTGTGTGTATATAAAAGAAAGAGGGGGAAAAGGCATCCAAAGGATGCGTGGGGCCAGCGCCTTGGGCGCTGTGTGCCCAGGTGCTGTGCGCTCAGGCACTAGCGTGCTACGTGTCGGTATGTGGGCGCTCTGCGCTTGAGCGCAGAGCGCTGTAGCGCAAGCGCGCCACGTGTCGGTACATGGGCGCTTTGCGCTTCAGCGCCCAGCACGGGGGCGACTTGCGCCAGAGCGCTGGGCGCTCGAGCGCAAGCGCGCCACGTGTCGGTACGGGGACGACTTGCGCAAGAGCGCTGGGCGCTTGAGCGCGCTTGGCGACTTGCGCCAGAGCGCTGAGCGCTTGAACGCAAGCGCGCCACGTGTCGGTACTGGGGCGACTTGCGCTCGAGCGCTTATGCTTGAGCGCAAGCGCGCCACGTGTCGGTACGTGGCCGACTTGCGCTCGAGCGCTTGCGCTGTTGTGCAAGCGCGCCACGTGTCGGCACATGGGCGCTTTGCGCTTGAGCGCTGAGCGTTGAGCACAAGCGCGCCACGTGTCGGCACGTGGGCGCTCTACGCTTGAGTGCCGGGGAGGAAAAGAGGCTTTTAGCCAAAAAAGATTCTTGGAAGAGAAATCAGAGTGGAGTTGGACTCCTAAATGTGTTTTTGGGGTAAATGGAAGGGGTTCTTCTTCTTCCTTCTCTGTTAGCTGGATCTTTAAGATCAAGAGACGTGAGATCTCAAAATCTCTCCATTTTGAGATCTAAGGACAGATCCAAGTTCACCTTTGTGGGTTTGGTGGTGAAAAACTATTTTGTTTTTGAAAAGGAAGAGTAAAACTCTTGATTTAATTCAAGAGAAAGAAGAAGGTTTTGGAACCTTGAGGAAGGAGAAAAGATCTCAGATCTAATTTTTTTGGAGAGAATGAAAAGTGTGTTTCTTTATTCATCCTCATTTTGCCTTTTATTAGGCTTACATATTTGCATATAGCCCCTTGGGCTTTACAAAAATGCATTTTAGCCATCCTATGGCTCATGTGCCACTTCATTTTTGCACATAAGCCATGGGCTTACAAAATATTGGCTTTATGCCCATTTTGTTTACATTCATGCATAAACAATTACATAAAAATTATTTATTACATGATTTTGTTGTTGGCACGGAGAGGCTGGCCGCGGGCTCGACTTGGGCATGGGCCCGCTTGACCTGGGTTTGGGCCCACCTGGCTTGGGGTTGACTTTGATTTTGACCTGGTCAACCGGGGTGTAAATTTTTACCCCAACAAATTGCCCCCCATCAATAAATGCACACAGCTTATGTGGGTCGTGTGCATGAAATTGATGGATCTTCTTTTGCGTGGAGGCGACTTGCTTTTGGTTCCCACCTTTTGGGATGCACTGCCCTTTTTACGACATGGACGGTCAACGCTCTGATCCGGAGCGATTTGATAGACGTGTCCCCGGCACGGAGTGTTGTTGGTCGACGTTTCCCCGAGGCAGAGTGTCTATTGTCGATGTGCCCCCGGCACGGAGTGTCTGCTTGACGTTTCCCTGAGGTGAAGTATCGGCTGGTTGACGTGTCCCCGTTACGGAGTGTCTGTGTTAGACGTTTCCCTGATGCGGAGTGTCTGTGTTGGACGTTTCCCCGATGCAGAGTATCGCTGGTTGACGTATCCCCGGCACGGAGTGTCTGCTTGATGTTTCCCCGGCACGGAGTGTCGTTGTTGGACGTTTCCCTGATGCGGAGTGTCTGTGTTGGACGTTTCTCCAATGCAGAGTGTCGCTGCTTGACGTGTCCCCGGCACGGAGTGTCTGCTTGACGTTTCCCCGGCACGGAGTGTCGTTGTTGGACGTTTCCCTGATGTGGAGTGTTTGTGTTAGACGTTTCCTCGATGCAGAGTGTCGCTTGTTGACGTTTCCCCGAGACGGAGTGTCGCTGTCGGACATTTCCCTGATGCGGAGTGTCTGTGTTGGACATTTCCCTGATGCAGAATGTCGCTGGTTGACGTGTCCCTGGCACGGAGTGTCTGCTTGACGTTTCCCCGGCACGGAGTGTCTGTGTTGGACGTTTCCCCGATGCGGAGTGTCACTGGTTGACGTTTCCCCGAGACGGAGTGTCTGCTGTTGGACGTTTCACCGAGACAGAGTGTCTGTGGTAGGACGTTTCTCCGATGCGGAGTGTCTGTTGTTAGACGTTTCCCCGGTACGGAGTGTCTGTGTTGGACGTTTCCCCGATGCGGAGTGTCGCTGGTTGACGTTTCCCCGAGACGGAGTGTCTGCTGTTGGATGTTTCCCCAAGACGGAGTGTCTGTGGTAGGACGTTTCCCCGATGCAGAGTGTCTGCTGGTTTGACGCAGAGGTCGATGTTGGAATTGGTTGGTTTGATTTGAGTTGACATCAGCATCGCTATACTGGAATATGGTACCAGGAGCGAATCATCATCTGTCTTTGAGAGGATTTAGGAATTGGTTTTCTGTCGGCATCTGCATTGCTGCACTGGAATAATGCCAGGAGCAACTCATCATGTGCCCCGGGAGGATTTGGATTTGGATTTGGTTTTTTTTTGTTTGGCATCTGCATTGCTGCACTGGAATAATGCCAGGAGCAACTCATCATTTGCCCCGGGAGGATTTAGATTTGGCTTTTTTGTTTGGCATCTGCATTGCTGCACTGGAATAATACCAGGAGCAACTCATCATGTGCCCCGAGAGGATTTGGGAATTGGTGGCTTAGGAGACAGGTTTAGATCCCTGTCACCTAAGGCTTTTCCATTTTGTGAGCCGTAAGGGTCTCACAAAGCATTTTCTCCCTACGGGTCGTAAGGATCCCGTAAGTTTATTTTCTCCGTAGGAGTCGTGGGGACTCCCAAGTGTATTGCTCCTTTGTGAGTCGTATGGATCTCACGCGGGAATTTTCTCCTCACAAAGTCGAGAGGACTTTGCGAGTGCATTTTTTTTTGGGGAGAGATCGGGATTGTTTTACGCCCGTGGATTGTATACGGTTTTGCAAGATGTATGATCCAGACCGTAGGGCTGGAAAAATTTCAGGACTTTGTTGGTGTCTGCATCGCTGCACTGGAATGTGGTACCAGGAGCGACTCATCATTCGCCGTTGGGGTATGGGATTTGGAATTTGGTTGGCGTCTGCATCGCTACACTGGAATATGGTATCAGGAGTGACTCATCATTCGCCACTTTGGGGTTGGGGAGCGATGGCTTAGGAGACAGGTTTAGATCCCTGTCACCTAAGACTTTTCAATTTTATGGGCCGTGAGGGTCCCATAAAAGCATTTTCTCCCTGCGAGTCGTAAGGATCCCGCAGGTGAAGTTTCTCCTTAGGAGTCGTGAGGATTCCTAAGGGTGTTTTTCCTTTGTGAGTCGTAAGGATCCCACAAAGGTTTGTTCTCCTCATGTATCGTCAGGACACATGAGTGGATTTCCCTCGTTCCCAGTTTAATGACTTAGAGGTCGACTGTTTCCAGTTTAACGACTTAGAGGTCATCTGTTTCCAGTTTAACGACGTGGTGGTCATCTGTTTCCAGTTTAACGACTTAAAGGTCATCTGTTTCCAGTTTTACGACGTGGTGGTCATCTGTTTCCAGTTTTAAAGACGTGGAGGTCGATTGTTTCCAGTTTAACGACTTAGAGGTCATCTGTTTCCAGTTTAACGACGTGGTGGTCGATTGTTTCCAGTTTAACGACTTAGAGATCATCTGTTTCCAGTTTAACGATGTAGTGGTCTATTGGATTAATTTAGAATTTCGGGATAGGGGTCGGCCTCAGCGTTGTTAACACTGAAGCACATACGCCAGGACACATGAGTGGGTCTTCCCAATGGAGCATAACTCCAAAGGCGGAGACCAGCCGCGTAGCTGGTGGTTGCGGTGGGGCATGAATATGCTGAGAATTATTTGAGCCCGTGGATTGTATACGGTAGTCAATTTAGGGACTAACCGTAGGGCCGAGGGAATTTTGGAAAATCGGATTTTTGTTGGCGTCTGCATTGCTGCACTGGAATAATGCCAGGAGCAACTCATCATCCGCCCTTGTTTTTTTTGTTTTTGTTTTTGTTTTACCGCGATTGCTCTATCATTTCAGCTTTTCTTATTGCGAAGGTCGCGATTGTCCTATCATTTCGGCTTTTATTCGCGGTTGCCCCATCATTTCGGCTTTTCTTTATTTTTCTTTTATTTACACATTTTTTTTATTTACATTTTTTTACATTCCCAGTTTAACGACTTAGAGGTCGACTGTTCCCAGAGAAAGGTGGGTGTTTGAGAGAATCAGGTCCCTGAAGGACTTCGGTCCTCGTGTGTATGAAATTGGCGGTCGCAGCTTGATTGTTTGTTAACACGTCAGGGGACAATGATATTTCTCCCGCTTTATATTGTTTCTCGACCCAATCCTTGAAGATTCAACAGTCTTCAATAGTGTGCCCCAGCACTCGGTGGTATGGGCAAAAGTTGGGATGATCAGTCTTGTTCGCTTCACTTAGCCTTCTCGGTTCTGGTAGCCGCAGGCCATTCTTCAGAGCGTCTTTAAAAATTTTGTGGACTTTATCCCTTCGGAACGAGTAGACCTTATTTCTTCTTTCTTCTTTCCTCCAAAGTTGGCTCTCGAGACTGGCCAGTTTTTGTTCTGCCCGTTCTCTGCTTATTTGGAGAATCGGTGATGTTAGAACTTCCGCCTTTTCGGTTGTTGTCCCTCCAAGGCTTCGGTCTGTTTGTGAACTGAAGATCCTAAGCGGACTCGGGCTTTGAGCGTTCCAACGTTTGGACCTTTTTGGTCAGCTCTTGGAATGTTTTGAGACCCGCAGTACATAGAAATGGGGCCATCTAGTTGTTGAGATTTCCGACAAGGAGACTGACAGATTGGTCCTGCTCTATCGGCGGTTCGCATTTGACGGAGAGATTACGCCATCGGGTTATAAAATCCGTGCTGCTTTCGTCGCTCTTGGGTTTGGTCCTTACGAGCTCGGCAATGGTAATCTTATCGCTGATGCTCATGAACCTCTGCCGAAACAGAGACTCCATTTGGACAAAATTTGTGACGGAGCCATCCGGTATGCTCACGTACCAGTCGAAAGCAACATCGGTCAGGCTATTAACGAACTGGCGGAGGAGAAGCGCATCATTGCCCCCAGTATTCCCGCATGAGGCTTTGAAGTGGGAGATGTGCTGATTCGCGTTTCCCGTCCCATCGAATCTTCCGAATTTGGGGATGACATAGCCGCTAGGAAATTCTACCAGATCATGCTGAGCAGGATATGGTCTCCCACTACTGCTGATATCTTTTTGCGCTTCGGCTTCGGCCACCAATGTTTTGACTTTGCTGGCAACCAAATCCATGATTTGCTCTTGAATTAGCGGGCTATTGTCATCGGTAGCAAAAACATTTCCCGAGATAGGATGCGACCGATTTTCATGTAGTTCGCCCACTTTTGGATTTGAGGGAATAGGCGTCGGCTGCTTTGGGACACCATTTCCCAGTTCATGAGCTGAGCCCTCCGCCTGATTGGGCGGCTGAGAGGCAAGCCGGGCTGTGACCTGCATCACGACATTCGTCAAGTTGTCGATTTTTGAGTAGAGCTTGGCCATCTCCTTGTCTTTGTTTCTGAGCTGCTTTCGGAGCTCTTGAAGCAGCTCTTGCTCCGCGGTTCTGGAGCGGAAAGTCCGCTCTTCTTCGCTTTCCGAGCCCGACTCCTCATGGACCGAAGGGTCTTTCTGCCCATCATACTCATCGAGAGGGTCTTCATCACCCAGCAGAGGCGGCTGTTCTTGGGAAGCGGCCACCACATTCAAGCCAGATTGGATTTGGGATATAGTGGCCCCGTCCTTGCTCTTGCTGCGCGTGCCCACCATGTAAATAGTGTGGACCTCATATCCAGTCGTCTCTTTCTCACTGGCGGGGAGCTTAGAGAAGACACCCGATCGAGCAGTGGTCAAAGGCACCGCTGGAGCTTGCTCGGGACGCGTTGTAGCTTTGTTGGTGTTGATGGCCTTGCCCCCAGCTGGGGCCAAGGAAAGTCGTTCAGACACCGACTTGCGTTTGGGTTGCGGCGCCCTTGAGATCACCACATTTGGCTTCTTGCCTTTCGAGACCGGTTTGTCTGCCACCGGGGTTTGAGGAGCTGGGATGGCGCCAACTGGCATGAACATGATAGAGCCGAATGGTAGCAGCGGCTCCTCCCATTGTCTCCCGAGACTGGTCGGAAGGACCGTCCTAGAGTCTATCCTCATCGTGTAGGAGACGGGAGCTGAGTTCATCATCAAAGACATCGTCGGAAGGTTATTGCTTGAAAATCTGGATGAAAAAGCATTATTTTTAGTATAAATACAGGTATGTATATTGATTGAGTTCGCATGAACGCTTAACCCGAAATATGGGAGGAGAGATGGGTCCCACCGGGCGTGCCAGAATCTGTAGGGTGTTTTTCGTCACCCCATTGAGATAGGAATATGCGTGCGCTTGTTAGGCGTACTACAGATTCCTCCTGCCTAGGGTAGGCCGGGGTTTATTGATTGTGGGGATCCGAATCTCCGGCAGCCGCGGACTAAGCTGCCGTTAATTACCCCTCGCCTTTGGGGCGAGAGAACCTCCGATTAACGGGTTAAACTGGTCATGCGAACTCAATGTGCAGTGTACGTGTGTGTTGTTTTGGAAGGGGGGTTTTGGATATATCGGGGGCAACGCAGAGTTTTTACGGGGGTCCCGCTACCCGGATAGCGGGCTGGGGGTCAAAGGGGCTAGCAGCCCCATTGCGGGGTGCGGGGCAGCGCCCCGTTAGAAATTTTTTTCTAACAGGGACAGTGTCGTGGTGTATGTGTGTGTGCACATATGTATGCATATGTGTGTGTGTGTGTGTGTATATATATATATATATAAAAGAAAGAGGGGGAAAAGGCATCCAAAGGATGCGTGGGGCCAGCGCCTTGGGCGCTGTGTGCCCAGGTGCTGTGCGCTCAGGCGCTAGCATGCCACGTGTCGGTATGTGGGCGCTCTGCGCTGGAGCGCAGGGCGCTGTAGCGCAAGCACGCCACGTGTCGGCACATGGGCGCTTTGCGTTTCAGCGCCCAACGCTCGAGCGCAAGCGCACCACGTGTCGGCACGGGGGCGACTTGCGCTTGAGCGTTGGGCACTTGAGCGCAAGTGCGCCACGTGTCGGCACGGGGGCAACTTGCGCTAGGCGCTTGAGCGCAAGCGTGCCACGTGTCGGCATGGGGGCGACTTGCGCCAGAGTGCTGGGCGCCACGTGTCGGCACGGGGGCGACTTGCACCAGAGTGCTGGGCGCTTGAACGCAAGCGCGCCACGTGTCGGCACTGGGGCGACTTGCGCTCGAGAGCTTGCGCTTGAGCGCAAGCGCGCCACGTGTCGGTACGTGGGCGACTTGCGCTCGAGCGCTTGCGCTGTTGTGCAAGCGCGCGACTTGCGCTCGAGCGCTTGCGCTGTTGTGCAAGCGCGCCACGTGTCGGCACGTGGGCGACTTGCGCTCGAGCGCTTGCGCTCGAGCGCTTGCGCTGTTGTGCAAGCGCGCCACGTGTCGGCACATGGGCGCTTTGCGCTTGAGCGCTGAGCGCTTGAGCGCAAGCGCGCCACGTGTCGGCACGTGGGCGCTCTGCGCTTGAGTGCCGGCGAGGAAAAGAGGCTTTTAGCCAAAAAAGATTCTTGGAAGAGAAATCAGAGTGGAGTTGGACTCCTAAATATGTTTTTGAGGTAAATGGAAGGGGTTCTTCTTCTTCCTTCTCTGTTAGCTGGATCTTGAAGATCAAGAGATGTGAGATCTCAAAATCTCTCCTTTTTGGGATCTAAGAACAGATCCAAGTTCCCCTTTGTGGGTTTGGTGGTGATTATACCAAAAATTTGAGTTTACCGCAATCAGAAACGGCGTCGCTTCGCAGCTAGCCGGTGAGTACGGGTCGATCCACAGAGACGGGTAAATTTCTTTAAAGTGTTTTAACGAGTTGATTCTATTTGTAGTTTTGGTAGGTTTATAAAAATCTAAAGACTGGATCTAATTAATTTAATTAAGAATCTTGCTAGGGTTAGGATTAGGGGAAGTTTTGGAAATTAATCTTTTTCCTCACCGCTTTCAATACCTTCCTTTTTTAGATCTCTTAGGTGTTAAGTTAATTATCAATAAAGTGGATACAAATCTTTTGGGAAGATGTTTCTTCCTCTAGATTTGTACCCTACCTTTGTTGATAATTATCCTAACCCTCACGGAAAACGCGCGGAACCGGCCCTTTATACTACGGTTCATCGTTACCTCGAAGGGTAGGATGCCGCAGGGAGCGGTTGTGCTCGTATGCGTGAAGTTCTAATTCATTAGGTGAAGGTGGCATTGAAAGGGGCGAGAGATTTCATCTCTCAACCCTTTCCCTAAGGCTAACCCTAACAAGCGAGGAGACTACTCGCTCATTAGGGGATGAGAAGACATTATAATTAAAAGAGATAAAATACTTACTAGGTTGACGGCTCCCTTCAAACAAGAAGAACAGATCTGAAATTTACTCCCAGAAATTCTGAATTTTATTGATTGAAAAGAGGCATGAGAAATTACAAGGTCTTGGGTTCTATTTATAGGAAATAGAAACCCTAGGGTTTACAATTGCACCGCATGTCTAAAGTTACAAATATACCCCTAGAAAATCTTTCCATAGCCGCCACGAAAATTTGGTAAAATTTGATTTGCGCACGGGCTTCAAGTAGCCGCGGATCCGCGGCCTTGGTGGGCTTTGGGCCGCGGATCCGCGGCCCAATGATGGGTTCATTGCTTGGATTTTCTTGGGCTTGTTTAGGTTACTCTGGGCTTCTTATTTCTTTATTTCTTTTTCCACTTGGGCTTCTGCAGTAATTCCAGATTTCAGTGAACTCTTTGCAATGGATCTTTTACCCGTCTTTCTTGTAAATTTGGATCTTGCGTCGCCTTGTTGATGGTGAACAGTTCTTCTGTTGGGCTTTACTAAGATCCTCCTCATTGTTGGTCAAAAGTCCTTCTTTTGTGTCGTCTTTTGTGTTTTTCACTGTTTTTGCTCCAACAACCTGTAACCTGTAACATGTAGCAGACATGGGTCAAAAGCACCTGTTTTTATTGTAAAATGCATAAGAATGGGGAATACAAAATGCAATATTATGTTATGAACAAATACCCCCAGACTTATCTTTTGCTCGTCCTCGAGCAAACTTATTGTTTTATTCTCTACAGAAAAAACTAACCGCACTTTCGCAGGGAAACGCGATTGCACTGAGCTCGTGCAACAAGTCGTTAAACCTCTAGGTGTCCCTAGTAGGAGGAGTGTTGTCTCCTGAGGGTTTTCAGCGGATTACACCCACAAAATCCTATCAATTTGGCCCATTGATTTTTGTTCTCCAATTAGGTTTTCTAACAAGGAATTCTATTATCTTTTGACTCGCAAATTATCCACCCATATTCTTCACACTTTCTCATTATTTAACTTAAGATTATATATATCCTGCAGATCTACTTAGCTTTCGGCATTTCTTAAGTTTTCCTTCTAGGGTTTTATCTCCACTTAGGAATTTCTATCAACTCTATTAAAGATACAAGTTCTATTCTTCATTCCTTTCTCTTATCTATACTCTAATCACATATCCCTACGTGTGTGTAAATATCACCCCTACACTTGGAAATTCAAATCAAGCAATCGTACTCTCGTCCATTGTCCAAAGCACTTATTAATTGGTGAACTTTTCACTTTCACATCCTTCATGCGACTGTTAATATTTCTTGAGGTACCAACAACCGATTACAAGATGCGTTAGCACTTTAAAGCGTACTTCCTAGTTTTGCAACACCCAAGGCTTTTAGCAGTGACTCCCAAACCAGTTGGTCTAAGGCACTAGGTGATGAAGCACCCTCGCTAAATATTTTTCTATTTTTACTGCCTTAAGTAATCACAAAAACCAGTGTCCATTTTTTTATTCTTTATTCACATTTTTTTTTCATTGTGCTAAGGACTTAGACAAGAGCATTTCAAGGTCTCTTCTACTAATCCAAGTTTCAAGGTGCGTGATTGTGCAAATTGTAGGGTATACGTTTTCAGAATCTAGACTTAAGCTAGCAACTATTTTTCAAACTTATACTCTAATAAGAACATCAATACTCTTCCCTCATTTTGACTTAGCCCAAGAAGTGAACCCAAAATTTGCCTATTTCTAAATAAACTACAAAAACATATACTTTCTACCGTTAAACTTTAAGAAAGGTTATTTTTAGGGTTTTTAATTTACTAAGTCTAAGATCTAGTTGTTCCTAACCAGTTAACCTATTTGTTAAACTCTAGTCAATTAGCCAAAATTGAATACATTAATTTTTATAATTTTTCAAATTTTTTAAATTTTTATGGGTTTCCAAATAAGTATGCAAATGCAAAAATATGTACAAATGAATGCGAAGGAAGAAGACGTACCGAGCATACTCCCAAACTTGAACTTCGATAGTGTCCTCACTGTCATGCTAAACCAAGAGGGTCAAAATACCGGCACTCCCCTGTTTATTATTATTATTTTTTTTATTTTTAATGTTTTGAAATTTTTATTTTTTTATTTTTTAGAGAAAAAGAAAACAAAAATATATACAAAAAGACCCTCCCCCAAACTTCAATTAAACTATGTTAGACAATACTGCCCAACTTTGCATCGGCCAAAAGTCAACACCAACCATTTGAAAAATTTATCAGTAAAGAATAAGTTGTGGTGGTCCGCAAAGAATTGGTGAAGATAGAAGTAGTGGTATGGGAGGTGTGGAGGTAAATATACAGGTGATGGTGATGCATCGATACGAGAATGTAAATGATCAGCAATCAGTGGAATGTTGGCATTCTCGTACCTTATTAAAAGAAATGGGGGTATTTCAACTTCTAAGGGAGGAAGTTGGCTCACCACAATACCCCCAAGATGTCCCTGTGGGTCCTCTATTGACATGGCATCATCCATCAATTGTGTATGATATTCACTTATGAGGGAACTGATCTCCTCGATGTCCGCCATAGTCCAACTGAAAACTTGCCGCCTATCTTGTAAGACTTTTAAAATAGCGTTCTCTTGCTCGAAGGCTAGAGAGGCTGATATGATAATGGGAAAAGTCTCATTCTCACCTATGTAAGCATATCTACGGTGAGACGGCAAGGGCATGAGTTCGAATTTCTGAGGCGAAAGAACCATTGCAGAATCTACCTCGAACTCAAAGGACTCTAACACAGGTTCGAAATCACTGCAAACAACCGATTCGGATGGTTCGACTGACTCATCCAAAAATTCAAACGACTCATATTCGGGCTGTGAGTTGTCGTCATCCGAAAAAGTGAAACATTCATAATCAGCATCGGTTGTGTCAACGGTAGTAGGCTCAAGGAGGGACGCACTAGTGGCGTCAAAACTGTTTTCATCAAATAGAAATCTTTCAAGCTCGCAGTCCTCCTGCGTGATTTCGTGAATAGAGCAAACTTCTCGTGTACCAGTTTTAGGCACGGGGGGCAGACTTCCCATCTTATAAATATTGAACTCACTAGACCTCTTTCCGAAGGATAGAGTCATGGAGCTATTGCGACAATTTATTACGGCATTGGAAGTGGCCAAAAATGGTCGACCAAGAATCATCGGAATTTGGTTTCTTGGGTTAGCAACAGGTTGTGTATCCATAACGATAAAATCAACGGGAAATATGAATTCCCCGACTTTGATCAACACATCCTCTAGTTGACTCCTTGGATAGGTGATTGATCGATCAGCCATTTGGAGAGTGCAACGAGTGGGTTTCAACTCTCCAACCCCTAATTGTTCGTACACGGAGTAAGGAATCAGGTTAACACTAGACCCAAGATCTAAAAGTGCTCGATTAATTTGCTTATCCTCAATTGTGATGGAAATCGTAGGACAGCCGAGGTCCTTTCGTTTCTGGGGTAAGGTTTGATGGTGGTTAATAGCATTGCTCACTGCACTAGCCACTAGCACTTTCTTGGGTACTTGAGATACCTTTCTCTTTGAAGTGCATAAGCCCTTTAAGATTTTCGCATATGAAGGGACTTGTTGGATAGCATCCAAGAGAGGTATGTTTATGCTAACCTGCTTAAATATCTCCACAATCTTTTCCACTTGTGTATTTGGTTTATTAGGACTCAACCTGTTTGGAAATGGTGCATTTTGAAAACTAGTTGAGTCAAATGTTTGTGGAGCAGACTGTGGATTAGGAACGGATCCCGGTGTAGATGTGTTCGTGTTGTGAGAAATGGGTCCGTTCGAGTCAGGAGAAGTAGAGCCGTGTGAAGGGAAGAGAATAGGCTCTAAAGAAGAAGGAAGTGAAGAAAATGAAGAAGGGGAAGAAGAACCACCGGCGGGGACGTCATCACTAGTTTCTACATTATTTTGCAACTCTCTTCCGGATCTCAACGTGGTCACCGCATTTATATTGTGATTGTGATATGCGTTTTGTGTGTGACCGGGATTGGGCAATGGTTGAGATGGAAGCTTTCCCTTTTCTCTCTCGCTCAACGCAGCAGTTAATTGTGCAATTTGTGCCTCAATAGATTTGATACTTTGATCGTGTGAGGCATTGTTATTCATTAAAGATTGAACATAACTTTCAAATCTTGCTGCGGAATCTGTAGTTTGCTTGAGAAATGCTTCAAGACTTTTCTCGAGCGAGCTAACCTTATCATCATTAGGTTGAACCAAATTGTTCGTTTGATTTGTATAAGGTTGTTGTTGGAAAGGTTGCTGGTTTTGAGTTTGTAAGGGTGCTTGTTGTTGTGGAGGAGCTCTTTGAAAATTGTTATTCCCTTGGACTTGTTGATTTTGGTTCCAAGCGAAATTTGGGTGACTCCTCCACCCCTGATTGTATGTCGAAGAGTACGGATCGTTTCTTTGTCGTTGCTGGAATGCAGCATTGACTTGATCCTGTCCTTGAATAGGTGCATTATAAGGGCACTCTTCGGTGAGATGTGATGGATTAGAACAACAAGCACAAACAGTTTGTGTGGGTAGAGTAGGGGCAGGAGAAGTCGATGAGATTTTGGTCTCAATGGCTTCTAGCTTTTTCATAAGTGAGGCCATCTCGGCCTTCATAGCAATCGACATATCTATTTGATGTATGCCTGCCCTAGATTGACCACTAGAAGAAGATGATGTGGTCTTGGTACTCTCCCATTGAATTGTTTGCTCACTTAGGTCCTCAAGAAACTGCCACGCTTCGTCGCTAGATTTAGAGAGAAAATGACCTTGACATATTGTTTCTAGCAACTGCTTCGTTGCTGCGTTCAATCCCTCGTATAATGTTTGGCAAAGTTGCCAATTTTCTATCCCATGATGAGGGCATTGAACAAGTAGGTCTTTAAATCTCTCGAAACACTTCCAGAATGGTTCGGACGGAAGCTGTGAAAATTGTATAATCTCGTTTCGGATTCTAGCAGTTTTATGATGAGGGTAGAACTTTTTCAGAAAAGCTCTCACAAACTCGTCCCAATTTCTAATGGAATGTGATGCGGTGCTGTATAGCCACTTCTCGGCTAGGTCACATAAGGTAAAAGGAATGACCCTTAGCCTTATTGCGTCATCACTTAATTGGGTTGTCTTCATCATGCCGCAAACGTTTTGGAATTTATTAATAAAAATATATGCATCTTCGGATTCCAAACCATGAAACTTAGGCAGCATATTGATGAAATGTGGTTTTATTTCAAAATTATCCCCATTCGCCGGTGGGGGTGAAAGACATGTGGGTAAAGAAGTGCGGACGGGGTAGAAGAGATCCTGGAGCGCAACTCGTGCGGGCGCTACAACAGGCGGGAGATTCGGGTTATTCGCACCTGGCGGAGGTGGAATCATTCCCGTCGGCAAGGTATAGTTGGGGTCGTGTCCCGACATACCTTCGAAAGAAGAATTTGAAGATGGAGGTAAGGAAGTGGACGGAATGTCGACGAAGGGTTCGTCGAAGGGTTCGTTGGTCGGTACCAACGAAACACGGACTAATCGGGCGTTAGTATCCCTAGTCCAAGATGACATACACTAAAGGGTAGTGCAGTCAGAAAACAGAATGTGGGGGTAAGATAACGTCAGTGAGAAGAAGTGGTGGAAGTGAGTTTGCAAGTTTTCTTAGCGGCAAGTTGCAAGTTTTTGAAAAGAGTTTTCTGTATTTTTTTATTTATTTATTTATTTATTTATTTTGTGAGTTTTGCAAGGAGGTTTTTGAAAACGGACTCGTGACACAACTGAATCAACCACACATGCACAATCAGGCCTAGATCTAGGGTCGCCTAGGTCTACTAGACAGCTCCTAACTAGGGCTAGAAATAGACCTCAAACCGCCTCTTCACGGACAAATACGGCCAGGTAAGTGGGAAGGAACCACCACTACAGTGGGCCTAATTAAAAACCACTAGCCTAGACACCGCAATATCGGTTAGGATAAACGGCCGATGCCTACCCTAGTCCTTTTCCTATTGAGCTCGCTGTCCTTAGGTCTGAGTCTAATCTTTTTTAATTAAAGGTGGTTGATGCAAAATGCTTAGGTGTTTTCTGGGGTCCTGGGAAGGGTGATGAAATCCCCACCCAATCTGAATTTGGTCAAATAGCCCCTTAGAATCCGGTTAAATTATGCAAAACAAATAAAATTTCACTTGCAATCAGAATTTTTTAGCGCGGCGCAAAGAAACCTGCAGAAATCTGTTATTTAGAAAGGGGGAAAAAGATTTTTACGCAAAGAAATCCTGCAGAAAGATTTTTACAGAGAGATATATGGGAGATTGCAGAGGGGAGAGAGAAAAATCAAACCAGCAAAATTTCGTATGCTGACGTGGCCAGGGAAGCGCGGATCCGCGGCGGATTGCCTCCTTATGCGGCGGAAGCGCGGCTGCAGAGAGGGATCGGCCGCTGAAAATTTTTGTGCTGCTCTGTGCTTGTAATTCTTCTCTGTTCCTATGTACCAAATTTTGATTTGCCCTCTGTAAAATTTCAGATCGGTGATTCTTCGCTGTTCCTGCAAGATCTAAAAGATACACCCTTCAAACAGATCAAATTTGAGAATTTTTTTTTTATATTTTTTATATTTTTTCAGATTTTTATAATTTTTTAAAATTTATATCAACCCGAAAATTCACAAAAAGAAAGATTACGCCGTCCTCGGCAACGGCGCCATTTGATTATACCAAAAATTTGAGTTTACCGCAATCAGAAACGGCGTCGCTTCACAGCTAGCCGGTGAGTACGGGTCGATCCACAGAGACGGGTAAATTTCTTTAAAGTGTTTTAACGAGTTGATTCTATTTGTAGTTTTGGTAGGTTTATAAAAATCTAAAGACTGGATTTAATTAATTTAATTAAGAATCTTGCTAGGGTTAGGATTAGGGGAAGTTTTGGAAATTAATCTTTTTCCTCACCGCTTTCAATACCTTCCTTTTTTAGATCTCTTAGGTGTTAAGTTAATTATCAATAAAGTGGATACAAATCTTTTGGGAAGATGTTTCTTCCTCTAGATTTGTACCCTACCTTTGTTGATAATTATCCTAACTCTCACGGAAAACGCGCGGAACCGGCCTTTTATATTACGGTTCATCGTTACCTCGAAGGGTAGGATGCCGCAGGGAGCGGTTATGCTCGTATGCGTGAAGTTCTAATTCATTAGGTGAAGGTGGCATTGAAAGGGGCGAGAGATTTCATCTCTCAACCCTTTCCCTAAGGTTAACCCTAACAAGCGAGGAGACTACTCGCTCATTAGGGGATGAGAAGACATTATAATTAAAAGAGATAAAATACTTACTAGGTTGACGGCTCCCTTCAAACAAGAAGAACAGATCTGAAATTTACTCCCAGAAATTCTGAATTTTATTGATTGAAAAGAGGCATGAGAAATTACAAGGTCTTGGGTTCTATTTATAGGAAATAGAAACCCTAGGGTTTACAATTGCACCGCATGTCTAAAGTTACAAATATACCCCTAGAAAATCTTTCCATAGCCGCCACGAAAATTTGGTAAAATTTGATTTGCGCACGGGCTTCAAGTAGCCGCGGATCCGCGGCCTTGGTGGGCTTTGGGCCGCGGATCCGCGGCCCAATGATGGGTTCATTGCTTGGATTTTCTTGGGCTTGTTTAGGTTACTCTGGGCTTCTTATTTCTTTATTTCTTTTTCCACTTGGGCTTCTGCAGTAATTCCATATTTCAGTGAACTCTTTGCAATGGATCTTTTACCCGTCTTTCTTGTAAATTTGGATCTTGCGTCGCCTTGTTGATGGTGAACAGTTCTTCTGCTGGGCTTTACTAAGATCCTCCTCATTGTTGGTCAAAAGTCCTTCTTTTGTGTCGTCTTTTATGTTTTTCACTGTTTTTGCTCCAACAACCTGTAACCTGTAACATGTTGCAGACATGGGTCAAAAGCACCTGTTTTTATTGTAAAATGCATAAGAATGGGGAATACAAAATGCAATATTATGTTATGAACAGGTGGTGAAAAACTATTTTGTTTTTGAAAAGGAAGAGTAAAACTCTTGATTTAATTCAAGAGAAAGAAGAAGGTTTTGGAACCTTGAGGAAGGAGAAAAGATCTCAGATCTAATTTTTTTGGAGAGAATGAAAAGTGTGTTTCTTTATTCATCATCATTTTGCCTTTTATTAGGCTTACATTTTTGCATATAGCCCCTTGGGCTTTACAAAAATGGCATTTTAGCCATCCCATGGCTCATGTGCCACTTCATTTTTGCACATAAGCCATGGGCTTACAAAATATTGGCTTTATGCCCATTTTGTTTACATTCATGCATAAATAATTACATAAAAATTATTTATTACATGATTTTGTTGTTGGCACGGAAAGGCTGGCCGCGGGCTCGACTTAGGCATGGACCCGTTTGACCTAGGTTTGGGCCCACCTGGCTTGGGGTTGACTTTGATTTTGACCTGGTCAACCGGGGTGTAAATTTTTACCCCAACAGGGAGCAGGTTTCTAGAACCTGTTCCCTATATAAATATAGAGATGGCGGGTTCCCAGAACCCATCCTCTCTATATTTATATACACTACTAAAATAGGGGTTGCCCCTACGGATGATGAAATCCGTAGGGGCAGATTTATTTTGGCCCTACGGACTAATCTGTAGGGCCAGACCGTTGCCCGTACGGTCCCAGACGTTTTAATTTAAAAATATTAAATTGTAATTTGTTGTTTGCCTCTATGGAGCCGCAAACCAATGACCTACGGACTAATCCGTAGGGGCATCTAAATGGGGATTTAATTAAAAAGGCACAGAAATGCCCTACGCCGATTATCTCTTTCTCGCGAGCGATTACTCCCAAAATCCCCAAATCTCTCATTCCCGCCGCGTCGTCGTTCTCGTCGCAGTTCTCGTCATCGCCACCGCCCTCCGTTTCATCGTCGCCACCGCCCTCGTTCTTCCTCGTCGCCGATTGCGCGCGTTGTCGACCACCGATTGATCGTCTCCTCCACCGCACAGGTTAGTAAATCTTCAATTAGACAAATTTTTGATTATTTTAGGGCTAGGATTCAGGGTTTGGGTACCGATGAGGGTTAGGGTTCGGCATCGGTTGGGATTAACGTTAGGGTTAGGGTTGCGGTTGGGGCTGGGGTTGCGGTTGGGGTTCGGCTGGGGTTGCGGTTGGGGTTGGGGTTGGGGTTAGGGTTGGGGTTCGGTTGGGGCTGGGGTTAGGATTAGGATTGGGTTGGGGTTTGGCTAGGGCTAGGGCTGGGGTTAGGGTTGGGTTGTGATTTTTAGGAAAATTTAACTCGATAAAGCCAAAAATTACCATTTTTGGTATCAGATACGGAACAGAATAGGAGTTATCATTTTCGTATACGGATGTGGATGGTCGTCAAAAATGAAAATATAGGGTCATCGTCGGAGGATGATATGTCGACATCTGAGTCAGAAAATGAGGAAGACGAGAATGAAGATTATTTTTAGATTTATGTTTTGATTGATGACTTTTATGCGTATGGTTAGTGTTATAGTTAATGGCGTAGTTAGGATATGAACTTGGTTTGTTTATCGGTCACTTTTTAGTATATTAGAATCGTAGGTTTTTTATGATGATAAATTGTCTTATGGTTTGATTTAGTTTTTGACATTATGTTTTTAGTTTTATATTTTAACTTTGAATGCATCTAGGCATGTATTATTTAGTTAACTTATTTTCTTTTACCAATGTTTGTTGTGAATCATGATACTTCATATTTATATTTTTCCAATTCTGTTTGATCTTCGTTAGTGTATTTGATATATATTCTTTCAACTTGAATTTATATTATATTCATCTTGTTTATTGATTTCTTTTCTATGTTGAAGGTATGTATCTCAATCTCAAGTCTAATGTATCTTAGTTCTTTAATACTCAATTCTTCATATATCTTATTCTCAAGTTTCAACTTGCAAGTAACTAAGCAAGTATTATTTCATAAGTTTAAAATTATGTCATATCAGTTACTTTATATTTTATTTAAATACTTCGTATAGTCTATGTGACGAGAAGATTCAATCGTATGATAACCGATAGAAGCCTTACTCTCGACAGCCGAAATACACACATACAACAAGAATACACAACAAACACATCATTAGAGAGTGGTTCAGGATATTCAAGTTAAAACCAATATATGATACTCGATGATAATATGAAACTTTCATATTCTCATCGATACTTATATATGAAACTCAAAGCGCTACTTAGTCCCCGTCTATCGGTTAACATACATTCGAAATTCGTCGTGACATAGAACTATACGAAGGTTGTTAAATATCGGACGGTATAGCTCGATACTAACAACCGTCGTATAGTCTATATGACGAGAAGATTCAATCGTATGATAACCGATAGATTTGTCCCGTATGGACAAGTTAGGAATGTATAAAGTAAACACCTTCATTCACTTGTGTTTTCATCCTTTTCGAGATATTTCGTCGGTACCTTTCCGTTGGTTCTCCGTGTACAAAGATAGATTAGATGTTCATTTCAATGTTGTTTCACAGCTTTGAAATAATTATCTATTCTATTACAGTATACTCGGAGAACAGCGGGGAGGTGCTGCCGAAATTTACTCGAAACGGTTGAAAGCACATTCAATTATATGGTTGGAAGTCACAGCACATGGCCCGTTGTAATGATAATTTATAATCTGTCGCCTTGGTTGGCTATGGACCAATCATACTTTATGATACCTCTTCTTATCTACGGACCAAACTCATCGGGAAACAATATCGATGTCTATCTCCGACCTCTGATCGAGGAGTTAAAATCTTTGTTCATTGATGGTGTAGAGACTTACGATGCAAACACAAATACAACCTTCATACTGCGTGCGGCTTTAATGTGGACAATTAATGACTTTCCTGCGTATAGAATGCTATCAGGTTGGTCCGTACATGGTCACAAAGCATGTCCTCATTGCCATCAACACACAATATCGAAATTTTTGAATTTTAGCAGGAAGGTTTGTTATTGCAGCCATCGACGTTTCCTGCCTCTAGACCACCCCTACAGGTTAGACGCTGTTCACTTTGATGGTCATCAGGAGCTTCTTGGACCTCCAGCCCCATTGTCCGGAGAGGACGTGACTGCTCAGTGGGATGGTTACAATAATGTGACCTTCGGGATGGACCGACAAAACAGGTCAAACCACCATTTTGGAACAAGTTAAGAATTTTCTTCAAGCTTCCGTACTGGTCAACAAATTTAGTGCGTCATGCATATAGAGAAGGGATAATCAGAGCACATACTCAACTTGCTTCTTTGTAAAGACGGGAAATCGAAAGACAACCTGAATGCTCGGATGGATCTACAGGAGTGGGGAATAAGAAGTGAATTGCACCCTAGACCGGTAGCGGGTAAACCAGGAAAGTTTGTACTTCTCAATGTCGCTTATCATATGTCACAACCGGAGAAAAAAAGATTCCTGCAGGTGTTGCATGATTTGAAAGTTCCTACAGGTTTCTCAGGATCATTCAGCAAGAAAATAAAAATTGTTAAAGGCAAGATCGATAAGCTGAAAAATCATGATCACCATGTTATCGTGGAGCACCTTCTTCCATTAGCCCTCAGGACTTCTCTCCCCGAATCGGTTGGTCTAGTAATCAACGACCTATGTTGTTTTTTTCAGAGAGTTGTGTGATAAAACACTGGATGCTGTGACGCTGGATAAACTAGAAAATTCTATTGCGTTGATACTTTGCAAGTTTGAGCGTATTTTCCCACCGTTATTTTTCGATATCATAATACACCTGACGGTTCGTCTTGCAACTGAGGCTAAGTTAGCCGGGCCGGTACAATATCGATGGATGTATCCCGTAGAGAGGTACGTGGAATTTTTCGTTTCGCGCAATTTTTAAAATTATTGTTGTCCTGTATGTCCGTATTTATTTATTCAACATATTTTCTTTAGATACCTCTACACTCTTAAAAATTATATACGCAATAGAAATCGACCAGAGGGTTTTATCATGCAAGGTTATCTTCTTGATGAAGCAACCACATTTTGTTCCCGCTATCTGAACGAGAATATTGAGACGAGACTTAACCGGCCTCGAAGAATTCAAGACGGGCCATATGGTAAAGCCGATTATAAGAGAGTAGACACTATGTTTATCAACAAGATATACCGGTTTATTTTGCTTAATTGCGCATGCCTTGAACAAATTAGAGAGTAAGTTTTTTTGGATTAATTGTTTGTGTGTGTATGAAATGATATAATATTAATGTCATAATTTATTGTCGAAAATAGAATTCATTTTAACGAGGTACGTGGGGCATCCTGATTGGAACGATGAACGATTGGAAAAATATCATCAGGATAATTTTTGCGATTGGGTCACAGATCATGTAAGTTATTCGAATAACATGTTATTGCTATCAGTTTTAATCTAAACTTATATCGTTATGTATTTATCGTAAAATTTGTTTTGTTAGATCCACGATCCGAACTTGTCTGCATCATTTGAGAGTGATTTAAGATGTTTAGCTCAATTTTCTACTATGGAGGTTGCATATTATAAAGGATTCGGTGTCCTTGGATACAAATTCGAAGTTAAGGACATAGAAACATCTAGAACCACTCAGAATAGTGGGATTGCGACGGTAGGATCGGACGGTGTGATTTATTATGGATACTTAAATTGTATACTCGGCATCCACTATCCCGGACGATCAAAACCCTTTTATATATTCCAGTGTACTTGGTACGATACGCGAACTATACGGATAAGTGGAGAAGTAATCTTGGGACTTGGAAAAATGAATATGGATTGACCAGTGTGAACACACTTCGATTTTACGGTCAGGAAGATCCGTTTATCTTTCCGAACCAAGCGTTCCAAGTATACTACTCACAGTGTTTGAAGCATCCGAGATGGAGTGTCGTATGCCGTTGGAAACCCAGGGATGTCTACGATGTCCCAGAATTAGAGAACAACGATGATGATGAAGAAGAGAGAAGATTTAGAGTGCTCCGACCGTCTGTTTCGAAAGACGGGTTGTCTTCGGCTGATCATGAAGTTACGTGGGTTAGAAATGATATCGATGATAAAATCTAAGTAAATATGTCTAATGCGCCCACGAAACGTAAAAGGTTTTCAGTAATGTTATATTATTACTTCACATTTTACGATCTATACATATATAATCAATACTTGTAATGATTGTCTAATGCGTCTACGAACCGTTTATCTAGATTTGATGACGATGACGGGAGCAGCGAGGGGTGGCAGGAGCTCCAGCCGCGGTACCGGCAGAGGCAGAGGCAGAGCGGTTCTGCCGCACCGGCGCTCATTCGCCCTCTTTTGGGATCAGACTCGGGTATTAATATATATTTTCATTTGATTTATCCAATATATTTATTATTAACACTTGCAATCTAATAATAATTTTTTTTTGTATTTTCAGTTGGATTACGATTTTCAGCCTGTACCCGACCCTGATCACCCTGGGAGGGTGCTCGATCTTCATGCTCTGTACAATGGCCTGATGAAAAACATGCAGACGAAGGTCCGATACAACAGGAATGAGCTAAAGACCGACTGCTATTCCCTGTGGATGGCGACCCCCGAGACAGAGAGAGCGGCCCTCCTATCTACTCCAGCCTTTGCGAGAGTCGACGTAGATACACGGTCTCTATTGTGCGAATATTTCGACTCTCATCGCAAACAGGTATGTATTTTAAATGTAATTCATTGTTTAGTATATAATTTATTTTTTTGTGTTGCTTAATTAGAAAACTAAATGTGAATGTGTTGTGCAGAAACATGCCGATCAAAATAAAGAGAATAGGAAGTTAGCGAAGAGGGTTCACCCTACTTATACAGGTGGCTCGAGGAATATTACTCGTGCCATGGAGTTATCGGTAAATTACAATAGGCCGGCCTTTGTGATATAATGTAATATTAAGAGTTATTTTCTAATATATCTAATATTAAGAGTTATTTTCTAATATTGCAGAGAGCTCAGACCCTGGCGCAAGGTGGTACACTGAGCGTGCTGTCCGTATATCTTGCCGTCCACGGCATCTCGACAGATCCCGCCATGGGCGAGCTTCGATACCCCGACGCCGCTACCCAGGAGTATTGCATAAGTGTTAATATTTATTCAACCCCTATTTGAAATTTTAGTTTTGAAAGGTTCAAATTTAAATGATATACTTATATTTTACTGGTTAATGTGGGTATAGGTGCGGGTGGTTGAGCAGGCCGAGACATCGGGGATCGATTTTACTGGACAGAACGATCCGATACTGCTGACCCCAGTCCTGGACGCCGCACACGGAGGGCACCATGAAGGTTAGGAGAGAGGCTGGGGACTGAGCCCTAGCAGGGCCCATATGAGGTTGGACTCCACTCCGGTGGTTACTTCCTTCGTCTCTAGTGAGCGACGTTTCCAGCAAGAACTGGAGAGCTTGAAGGCCACCGTTCAGGAGTTGAAGGAGATGTTGGTATGTATACTACTTAATAGTAAAATATTATGTCATATTATAGATAGCAATATATCCAATATTAATACGTAGCCTGAGCTTATTTGGTTGTAGATTTAGGTTTGATTAATCATACATACATATCTAATTAAAATAAACTACGGTTTTCCAAACTAGATATCCAAAAGAGGCCTAAGTCCCTAAGTATACATAGATTGGGGTTTCGAAATAACTTGATAATGATACGAAATCGACTAATACACAGTTCTTACTCGTTTATTACACACGTAGGTCCAGACGTGACAGGGTACATCGGCCGAGCCTCCACATGCATCTCCTTCGGCTGTGGTTCCGCAAGCCACTATATCGGCTGCGGTTCCGCAGACAGCTCCTATAGCTCCACTGCCCGCTCAGACTCTCTCAGCCGCGGCTCCGCAAGCTACTACCTCGGCGGCGGTTGCGCAAACCACTCCTACATCTCCATAGCCCGCTCAGACTCCCGCACACTCCGCATTACCTGATTTATTGACTCAGGGTATATCCGAGGAGCAAGCGCGCCAGATTATGGCGTTTATCGGAGGTGGAGCTGGACCGAGCTAGGGTAGCTTTTTAATTCTTATATTTTAAACATGTATTTATTTATATGATACATATTGTACTATATTTTAGACGATATTGATATCGGTGGTGTTTGCGTGTTTATATTGATATCGGTGGTGTTTGCGTGTTTATATTGATATCATATTCTGCTTGTTTATTTCTTTTGTATATTATGCGTGAGATGTGATTATGAATACTTCGAGCGTGCTGATTAATTTTATGTATAATGTATATATTATTGTGCACAGGGCGAGAAAAAAATAGGCAGCCTTTTTTTAAAAAAAAACTGATAATATTTACCTACGGATTAATCCGTAGGCCTAACATTGCCCCTACGGATTAATCCGTAGGGCCCATCATTGCCCCTACAGATTTATCCGTAGGGGCAAATATCAGGATACCTGATATTTTGCCCCTATGATCTCAGTATTAGGGTTTATGCTTGTCCCTATGGATATATCCGTAGGGGCAAACAAATGCCCCTACACAAATATCCGTAGGGACGAAATGTCAGAATACCTGATATTTTGTTCCTACAGATTTATACCTACGCACTTATCCGTAAGGGTAACTATTTGACCCTACGGATACGTCCGTAGGGACACCTAATTTATTTTATAAACAGATAAATTAAATAATTTTTTTTGCCCCTACAGCCTAATCCGTAGGGACAATTGGACCTACACATTACTCCGTAGGGGCAAGTTTTTGACTATAGGGGCATGTTCAAGGCTAAGACTTGCACCTACGGTGTTTGCACCTACAGAGTATTTTCTTGCCAGTGGTTTGCTCCTACGGATAAATCCATAGGGGCAACCCCTATTTGTAGTAGTGATAGGAGGCGGGTTCCCAGAACCCGTCCTATTAATTAAATAAAAAAAATTAAAATAAATAAACGGAAAAATGAAAAAAAATTTGAATAAAATAATAAAATAGTATTATATGAATGTGGTGTACAAAATGAATCCGTCAAATTTACAATACAAAAAAATCCTATCTGTTTGTAAAATGTAAATTCTATCTCGACGGTTAAATTTATAATATCAAAATGAATCCGTCAAATTTACAATACAAAAAAATCCTATCTGTTTGTAAAATGTAAATTCTATCTCGACGGTCAAATTTATAATATCAAAATGAATCCATCAAATTTACAGTACAAAAAAAATCTTCCGGTGCACTTGTCACGATCTCGAAGGTCCCGCCCATGATGACTGTCCTGGACATCTGGTCCTATAATGATCTGGTTGTTTGCATAGGCTACATCTGGCGTGTCTTTGTTGAGAATCAGCATCCATTGTCATTCGATCTCGACGCACCTTAGGTCTTCCGGGCCCTATATTTTTTTCCGGCGGTAATACAGTCGGTGTTTGTCTGTTCCCAGTATAATAGTGCTGTTCCCGCCAAAAATTTCTGCGCAAAAGAGTCCAAGGTATCAAATTGCAGCGATATGCTTAAGGAAATGCAAACCAGTATCTTCCGGGCTGTTTTTTGACAAACTCCCGAATGAGAAACAGATAAATTCTGATGGTATCGAAAGCGGCTCGAAAAACCCTTCGATTTGATATATTATGGGCCTCGTAATTCATCCGGGATCAAAAGTTATGAGGAATTACGTGTCCACACGTGATGGGCTTTTAAGAACCCGCTGGAGGAGCTGAAAAATATAATAAAAACTCAGAAAAGACCCCAATGGGGCATCACGTTCTCACACGTGACCATGGGTCACGTGCAGACACGTGATGGGCTTTTAAAGCCTATAAAATAATGAATAGAATTTAATTCTAAAAGTCAGAAAATACCTCAACGAGGTATCACGTGCTTACACGTGACCAATGGTCACGTGTTGACACGTGATGGTTAAAACTGAAACATAAATAAGCGGCTGAGAAAGGAACCCAATTGGGGGTCACGTGCTCACACGTGACCAAAGGTCACGTGCCAGCACGTGACTGGCTTTAAAAGCATTATAATTTAATAGAATTAAATTCTAAAAGTTTCTGAATCTTTCCAAATGGAAAAGGGTCATGGGGAACCGTTGGATTAAAAATCTAAGGGTGATTAAAAATCACCAATTTATAGAAAAACCTTGGACAAGGAAAGATTTCCCTGAAAATCTCACCAGGATAACAAATAGAATATCTTTTGGATTTAAAATTCACGGTGAATAAAATTCACTGAATGATCTAAAGGCCCAGATTAATGATAAATATAAATCAAATCTCTCAACAATCAAATCAAATCTTCCAATGAGAGATTTGCTAAACAAATTAACTCTTTTCCTTCTCCTATAAATAGGAGCCAAGTAGAGAAGAGAAGCGATATACTTTTTTGAGAGAAAAACAGAGAGAGGAGAATTTAATTCTCAAGAGGGAAGCAAAGAAAGGAGAATTTAATTCTCAACAAAGAAAACCCTAGGTAAGAAAAGGGAAAAAGATAAACTTCAAACAGAGAATTTAATTCTCAAAATCCAAGAGTTTAACACTTATACAAAAAGAACTTAGTTCTTTTTCTGGTTGAAGATCTGCAGAGAGCACATCTCCCCATAACTTGAGAATTTAATTCTCATCGGGTCGAGATCCTGCCATGCAGATCCTAAACTTAGAAGGGGAATTGAGTTTTGAGAATTAATTCTCCTAAAACAAAACTAGGGTTTAACCCCAATCAAGAATTTAATTCTTTTACATATCTGGGAATTTAATTCCTTTAAAAAGAAATCAGGGTTTCATCCTAAATAAGAATTCAATTCTTAAAAGATCTCTGTTCATGAAAAGAACTAGGGTCACGTGCCCCCACGTGACCCTTGAAAAGATCCCCTGCAAAGAACTTTGAAGCATCACCCCACGTGCTCCCACGTGACTCCCAGAACGCAGAAAGAAAAAGCAAAGGGAATGAAAGCTTTGGGCGCTCTCACGTGTTATCACGTGACCTCTCAGCAAATGCTTTAACAATTGGCGCACAGATCCCTATCACGTGCCAACACGTGATGCTCTAAAATAAAAATAAAAGTGTTTAACACATGTTTACAGAACAAAATAAAGGGGATCTGGCCCCACTTTTTGATGCCATCACGTGCTCCCACGTGACTCCCAAAACGCAGAAAGAAAGATCAATGGAAATGAAGGCTTTGGGCGCTCTCACGTGTTTATCACGTGACCCCTTAGCAAAGGTTCTAACAGTCGGCGCATAAATCCCCATCACGTGCCAACACGTGATGGTCTAAAATAAAAATAAAAGTGTTTAACACTTATTCGTAGATTTGAGGATAAACCAAAAGGAGATCTGGCTCCACATTTAGGGCGTCCTCACGTGTCACCACGTGACCCCTAATGAGCATTCTAACAGACCAGGGCGAGGGCCTCCATCACGTGCTCACACGTGATGGCCGTCAGAATTAAAAGTGTTAAACACTTATCTGCAGAATAAAATAAGGGAAATCAGGGTGCTCTCATGTGTTCGCACGTGACCCCTCTCTCCTTAGTGTTTAACACCAATTGGAAAATTCTATTTGCAGTGTTTAACACTGATTTGCTTAGTGTTTAACATTAATTTAAAAACTCTGTTCCCAGTGTTCAACACCGTTGGTCTGTAGTGTTTAACACTAGCTTTAGCCTAATTGGCTAAGTTTTTAGAGGCAAAGCCTCTCCTTCAATGGACCGACAGAAGGCCAATATTTCAAACATAATTGGACTTAGCCCAAACTGGCCGTAAGTCCTCAAATCATATTGAACTGAGCACATCTGCTCTTTCAACCAACTCATTGGTTCAAGGGTACATCTCTGAACTCCTCTGATATTTGTCGTTGTAATCCTTCAACGTCTTCAGAGAGGTGACGGGTCCCGACAACCACACATCAACACGGACTGTGGGGTCCTTAAACTCATGGACTTATGCGTCCTTAAACCAAGATACGGACTGTGGGGTCCTTAAACCCGCGGACTTATGCGTCCTTAAACTAACGGACTAATGTGTCCTTAAACACACCCATATGGACTGTGGGGTCCTTAAACCCATGGACTTATGCGTCCTTAAACTACCAATGGACCACCATGTCCCTAAACTGGCAATGGACCACCACGTCCCTAAACTAGCAATGGACCCCTATGTCCCTAAACTGGAACAATAGAGCCAATTGCTCTTTCGTCGGATCTAAACGATCCTGTTAAGTCGATCTTAATCCCAAACTGGACTAAAGTATCCTTAACAACCGTTTAAGTTGATCTTAGCCTCAAATATGGCTAACGTATCCTTAAACCTTCAAACAGACTTTAGTCCCAAATTGGACTATGAATCCCCCCAATCAGCATTGGTTCAAGGGTACATCTCTGAACTCCTCTGACACCTGTCGTTGTAATCCTTCAACGTCGTCAGAGAGGTGATGGGTCCCGACGACCATACCTGCAATGGACCACCATGTCCCTAAACTGGAACAATAGAGCCCAAACGCTCTTTTGTCGGATCTAAACGATCCTGTTAAGTTGATCTTAGTCTCAAATCGGACTAACGTATCCTTAACAAACGTTTGAGTCGATCTTAGTCTCAAATATGGCTAACGCATCTTCAAACCAAAACCCCAAACCCAAATCTAAGATAATACGGATTTGGACTAGTCCACGCCCTACGGGCGACGACATAACTCGGTCTCCGTAAACAATCCACGGGCAACAAAACACAAAACAAACACCCACGACACGAAGTGACCAGCTGGAGAAGGAGAAAGTTGTTACCGCGATGCGGTAGCGTAATTAACTGCAGGGGCTTGCGCCTGCAGGGAAAAGCGTCCCCACAATCAAAAACCCCTCAAACGAGGGGGAATCTGACGAAGTCTGCTACATCGGACGCATCCGTTTAAACCTTCGATACACGGTGCCATAAATCAACTTGGCATCTTCGGAGGGGTGGACGGATAGCTCCAATTAGCATCTGCCCCGAATCTCAGTGCCAAGACCATCGCAGTCTTGTGCGCCGCCATTCGGAGGGGAACAGATTCTGGCACGCCCGGTGGGAACTTTTCCTCTTTCCACTCCACACTTCGTGTGTCGTGTTCGCGAACGAATCGCGGTTTACTGTGGTTGCCTGTAGATTCGAGGTACTAAGATTTGGTGTCTTGCTCCGTGCAGAAAACAGAAGACCAATGGCTTCAAACTGCACTGCCTGCAACTGCAACTCTCGCTCGGTCCTTGCTGGAGGAGTGACTTATGGGCCCCAAGCAGCCTCCCTTTTCAAGATGCCAGTGGAGCAGGTAACTCAGGCCACCACTGGATTATTCTTCGGGACCATGCTCCCACCGTTGAGCTTCAATGCCACAATGACATCGCAAGAAGCTCCAAAGAAGCCGGTCTTTGATCGACTTACCACTGCCGTGACCCCTCTCAATGGGTTGCCCAACTTCAATACCTCGGTTTTCAACAGACTGGGCCAGAACGTCTGTAAACCCATGATACCCGAAGCTGCCATCCCAAAGCGAATAGCTATCCCGGCTCAAGCGGACGAAATCATTGGAAAGGCTCCTCCTTCCAAGAAGTCAGTTTTTACAAGGCTGGCCATTCCGGTTGCTGCTCCAGGCGAGGTCCTCAAAGCTGCTTCCCCTGCTCAAAGGTCTTTCTTTGACAGATTAGACATTGCTTCTCAACGGGTGTCAGTCTTCGATAGGCTAGCGCCAATAATAGTCTCTCCTCAAAGCAGGAGGCATGAAGAAGCTTATCCAACAACGGAGGTGATCTCATCCACACGACACGCTCGACGTCGCCACTGGCGCCGAGTGAGAAAGGCTGGGGGCAACTCCCCCTCTGGGATAACTCCGCCAGCTCCAACGGTGGGGATCGATGCTGCTGTTCCAACCGGGAACAGCTTTGAATTGCTGAACACGGTGCGCAGAAACTCTCCTACTGCGATGTTGAAACGAACTCCTTCACCTGTGGAGAATACTCCAGAGAAGAAGCCGGAACAACCCCCTCAGCGACTGTCCTCTAAAATCTACAAGGTCTGGCGCCAAGTCCAAGACTCGGTGATTGATCGAAATTTCTCCCGCCAGCAGAAGAAGCTGAAGGTCCGGCAGGAAGAAAACCGTCCTGTTAAGCCACAAAAGATGACGACTACTTGGGTGCCCACGACAGCGGCCCCATCAACGTCAACCACTCAAAAGAAAAGGAGTCCGCAAAAAGCCCCTGTGAACATGGTGAACCGTAAACGCGCTGAGCACAAACACCCCAAGTCTGGGGGCATGGTGGTGCACACTGTTTATATGGCTTCTGGAAAAGAGGAAAGCCGTGCATCGACGGGTCACCGACCGCTCACCCGGTCCGTAACGAAAGCCCAGGAGCAACAACAAAAGCTTCAGGAAATGATGACTACAATGGCTGCACTCACTGAACCGAAAGAAAGCTCTGAAACGTCTTCGGATGAGCGTCAAGAACAAGAAACCGACGCTGACTTTTTACGCAGAGTCCTCGAAAAGAAGGACAAAGAAGCTGCAGAGCGAGCGGCTAACATAAACAGATGGCGCTCCTCTTCCAAGATATGGTAGGGATGATGTTACAGCCGGACCCTCCTGCTGAAGATCCCCCGATCGTCCTTGAAGACGACAGGGGAGAAACGTCAAATCCTCCGCCGGCTCTATCAACAGCCAAGGAGGAGGCAATCTCCAAAGTTGACCTAGACGAATATATAGCTCAGCAGATCCGGGTTCATCAGGCAAATGAAGCGGCTGGACAAATTGTTAGAACCGGACGACCGTATCCGAGCTGGTATGACCAAATCAGTTACCCGCCAGGATATACGATCCCTAAATTCCACGTATATAAAGGGACAGGGAATCCGCATCAGCATGTCGCTCAATTCAGGGCCTTATACGGCAATACTGGAGGCGATGACAAATTGTTGCTACGTCAATTCGTCGGCAGCTTAGCAGAAACAGCCTTTGAATGGTATTCGGAGCTACCTAACGACTCTGTTAAAACATTTGCGGAGATGGAGCTACTGTTTACATAGAGATTTGTAAGCGCTAGCGAGCGCACCCCGATCACGACACTGATCAACGCCATAGTGAAGCCGGGAGAGACGTGGGTGCAATATGCAATCCGGTGGCGGAACCTATGGTCGAGATGCGAACAACGCATAGAAGAAGCTCCTGCCGTGGGCATGTTCGTGGGTACTCTCGACCCTCAAGCGACCATATCCCAATTCATGATGTTCTTCAAGCCGACCACTTTTCAGGCCTTGATTGACAAGCTGGCCCAAATGGACCAGATGGGTCATAGACCATCTCCTTCAAAGACAGAGCCTTGGAATGAAAAGGACAAAGGGAAAGCAACCGTCGTCGCCAATACTCAACAACAGCCGAGCCACTTAAAGCCGGTTGTTCGTCAGAACAATGTGCGACCACGCCCATCCCTCGAGGAAAGACTGGGATGTCCTTACTCATTTCCTCAGGATAAAACGAGAAAACTGTTCGAGCTGGCAGTGCACAACAGACTCATCAATCTGCCGAGTCCAAAACGTCCGTTGCAACCAGGCGATGTCAACGATCCCAATTATTGCCCTTACCACCAAGCGGTAAGCCATCCAATCGAAGATTGCTTCGTCTTTAAGGGATGGATCGAGGATCAGTACCTACAAGGCCAGTTTGCGCTGTCTGAAAAGTGGAAGGTAAACCCACCACAGCCGCACACTCCAAAGAAGACGGACACACCGGGGGCAAGTTGTCATATGATCTCTCACTCTTTGATAGATGATGAAGAAGCTCCTTGCACCGAGAAACCGAGGGTGGGTCCTGAACCAGAACTTCTGTGGCCGTCAGACGAGATGATTGATGCATTCCTGAATGAAGCCCGTCTTAAAAGCAAAGCTGATCGAGAGCATGAGATGGCCATATTCGAGAAAGCCAAATGCCGACGACTAGATGAAAGGGTCGAAACACTTCCACCGGATCAAAGTACATCCGCCACAAATAAAAGCAGGTTTAAGATGAGGAAACGATTCGCCAAAGCCATATCGATGGGAATGAAGCTGCCACCCTCTGAAGGAAACACTCCTGATGAAGCGGATGTACATCCTAGCTACTGCTTATATCATCGAAAGATTGCGCACCCAACCGAAGAGTGCAATGCCTTTAAAAACTGGTGGCAGGGATACGTTGCTCACCGGCAGCACGTTCAGCGATTGAAGTGCAAAGCTCGTCGAAAACAGAGAAGCACGACAAATGAGCATATGAAAACTGCCGGCAACGGTCACATGGTTGACGGCAGAAGATCGCAAGCTCTCACATTCGGGAGCAATTCTGAAGAAGAAATGACTCTTAGCCCTCTCTTCAAAGAATCCACCTCAGGAAAAGTGGAAGAAAAGGAGAGTTGCGAGAACGTTCAGCTGCGCAATCGCACGCTACCCGAAAAGAATCTCGGACCCGCAAACAAGGGATCGAACAAAAGGGATAAGGGGAATGGAAAAGTGACCTCCGTCGCCAATGCTCAACAACAGCCGAGTGACCCGAAACCGTTTGTTCGTCAAAATAACAAGCCGTGATACCTCAATGAGAAGTTGAAATGTCCTTACTCGTTTCCCAGAGATAAAACGAAGAGACTGTTCGACCTAGCGGTGCGCAGCGGGCTCATCACTCTGCAGGATCCAAAACGTCCGTTGCAGCCAGGTGACGTTAAAAATCCTAACTATTGTCCCTACCACAGAGTAATGGGTCACCCACTCGAAAATTGCTATGTCTTCAAAGGCTGGATTGAGGATGAATACCAACAGGGCAAATTCGCGTTGTCTGACAACTGGAAGGTGAGCCCGCCACAACCACATGCTCCGAAAAAGATGGACATGCCGGGGGCATCGTGCTCTTTCATAGAGAAAGCCCCATGGACCGAAAAGTCCATAAACTAGAAACTCGCCTCAAATATGGCAACGATAGACCGAAACGTCGTTAAACTAACGATGGACCACTATGTCCTAAAACTGGCGTCGGACCGAAACGTCCTTAAACTAACGGCGGACCGCAATGTCCTAAAACTTGCAAATGACCGAAACGTCGTTAAACTACTATCAACCCGCGGCATCATCAGGCTGGCGTGGTTAGAAAAAAAAGCAAAAAAGCAAGGAAAAAAAAAGAAAAAAAAACGGTATGTCCATAAGCAAAATGGGCACGGATAAAAACCCGAAAGGGTTCCGTGAGTAAAAACAGCAGGGCTACCGGCGAGTGTTCGTGAGAACCCGAAAGGGCGCGACCTCGTTTAAAAAAAAAGAAAAAGAAAAAAAGAAAAAAAAAGAAAAGAAAACGGTATGTCCATAAGCAAAATGGGCACGGATGAAAACCCGAAAGGGCTCCGTGAGTAAAAACAGCAGGGCTACCGGCGAGTGTTTGTGAAAACCCGAAAGGGCACAACCTCGTTAAAAGACACTTACAGGGTCCTCTCGACCTTATAAGGAGAAACCACCCGTGTGAGATCCTTGCGACTCACAAGGGAGCAACACACTTAGGGGTCCTCACGATTCCTAAGGAGAAAATACACTTGCGAGATCCTCACGACTCGTAAGGAGAACTCTCTTATGGGACCCTCACGGCTCATAAGATTTGAAAGTCTTAAGTTACAGAAACCTTAACCTGTTCTTAAGCAACCCCCACAACCTTCGATATTGCCCTACAAACGGCTCATATTGACCCTTGTATACAATCCACGGGCACGAATAAATATTTCCCTAACAAAGTCTCATCCGTGACTAGGGATATGCTTGTACAGCAAACAACACTTGTAAGTCCTCTCGACTTATAAGGAGAAAACCCTTTTGTAAGATCCTTACGACTTACAAGAGAACATGCACTTAGGAATCCTCATGATTCCCAAGGAGAAAACACACCTACGAGATCCTCACGACTTGTAGGGAGAAATACCTTTGTGAGACCCTTACGGCTCATGAAGTCAAAAGCCTTAGTCGACAGGATTCTAACCCTGTTTGCTAAGCCACTTTTGTTCAACATGACAGAGGCAAATGATGATTCGCTCCTGCCAATATCCCAGTTGTAGCGATGCTGATGTCTAAACCGGTATCAAATTCCAAGCCCTTTCAAGGCAAATGATGATTCGCTCCTGGCAATATCCCAGTTGCAGCGATGCTGATGCCTAAACCGGTATCAAATTCCAAGTCCTTTCATGGCAAATGATGATTCGCTCCTGGCAATATTCCAGTCGCAGCGATGCTGATGCCAAGATTGGTATCAGATCCCAAATCCCCTACTCGCGAAAAAAAAACTCAGCGAGCCAAAAAAAAATGCATACGAAATAGCCGAAATGATGGGGCAACTTGCAAACAAAATCAGCAAGTAAAAATGTATGCATGTAAAATAGCCGAAATGATTGGGCAACTCGCAATAAAAAGCAGCGAGTAAAAAGAAAAATAGCCGAAATGATTGGGCACCACAAAAATAGCCGAAATGATTGAGCAATCGCGATTTTCGCGATATAAAAAGCTGAAATGATAGAGCATCATGGAAAGAATAAAAAAAATATAAAAGAATGAAACTTTTTGCCCTACAGGTGAGGTCACATTGACCCCTGTATACAATCCATGGGCACGAACAAGGAGGGAACCATATCTTCCCGACAGGCTCCAACGGAAAGCGAAGCCAAATCTCGACGGTTCATAGACAACCTAGAGACAGTCTCGACATTTGTCGCAATATTACAGACACGACGTCAACAAATGAAGCAAACAAAGATCCCGAGCTTCAGGGTCTCGACGTCAACATCGACAACTTAGAAATCACCAACGGCGTTTCTCCTCATTCCAACCAGATACAGACATGACGTCAACAATCGACCTCAAAGTCGCAACGAAACGGAACCATGGCAAAGGCCCTAGTCCCAAATCTCAACGGCCACATCTGTAGCCTGGAGACCAACAACGGTGTGCCTCCTCATTCCAGCAGCGCAAAGGTGTTACACCATCAAGCGGAGCGATGGCAAAATCCTAACTCCGCCTTAGCATTCGTCTCGTTACAGCAGACGCAATGTTAACAACGGCGTTCCTTCGCAGTCCAGCAGGATATACATGCAAAGTTAATAAAAGACCTCATGGTCAGCAAAGCGGAGTGATGACAAAATCCCAGCTCCACCGCAGCACTTGTCTCGTCACAGCGGACACATCATCAAGCAAAGCGGAACAGCGGCAACTCCCAGTTCCATGACTCGATGATGTACTCCCACAGAGAATCAAATCCCAACTCCGTGAAATGTGGATATAATCAGCAAAATTCCTGGTCACGTGGAATGCGGATAACGTCACTCTTTGACCCCATGGAAAACGTCCAGAGTGGATCCTGGTCCTCGCAGAGCACGGCAGTGAACCCGTGCGAAGCATCCAGAGCGGAGCCTAGTCCTCGCCTAACGCGGCAGTGAAACCGTGTGAAGCATCTAGTGCAAAATTCCTGGTCATGTGGAACACGGATAACGTCACTCTTTGACCCCATGGAAAATGTCCAGAGCGGATCCTGGTCCTCGTAGAACACGGCAGTGAACCCGTGCGAAGCATCCAGAGCGGAGCCTAGTCCTCGCCTAAAGCGGCAGTGAACCCGTGTGAAGCATCTAGTGCAAAATTCCTGGTCACGTGGAACGCGGATAACGTCACTCTTTGACCCCGTGGAAAACGACCAGAGCGGATCCTGGTCCTCGCAGAACACGGCAGTGAACCCGTGCGAAGCATCCAGAGTGGAGCCTAGTCCCCGCCTAACGCGGCAGTGAACCCGTGTGAAGCATCTAGTGCAAAATTCCTGGTCACGTGGAATGCGGATAACGTCACTCTTTGACCCCGTGGAAAACGTCCAGAGCGGATCCTGGTCCTCGCAGAGCACGGCAGTGAACCCGTGTGAAGCATCCAGAGCGGAGCCTAGTCCTTGCCTAACGCGGCAGTGAAACCGTGTGAAGCATCTAGTGTAGAACGCGGATAACGTCACTCTTTGACCCCGTGGAAAACGTCCAGAGCGGATCCTGGTCCTCGCAGAGCACGGCAGTGAACCCGTGTGAAACATCCAGAGTGGAGCCTAGTCCTCGCTTAACGCGGCAGTGAACCCGTGTGAAGCATCTAGTGCAAAATTCCTGGTCACGTGGAACGCGGATAACGTCACTCTTTGACCCCATGGAAAACGTCCAGAGCGGATCCTGGTCCTCGCAGATCACGGCAGTGAACCCGTGTGAAGCATCTAGAGCAAAATTTCTGGTCACGTGGAACGCGGATAACGTCACTCTTTGACCCCGTGGAAAACGTCCAGAGCGGATCCTGGTCCTCACACCAACATGGAGTGATCACCACCGCGACATTCATCTCGATACAGCAGACGCAGTACAAGTAAATGAAGCAAAATGCCAAATTCCTAGCTTCAAGGTCTTGACGGCAAGTCATATAAAGCCTGAAAGACAATCGGAGATCATCTCGCACCAGCACAGAGTGGTCACCACCTCGACGATCGTCTCGATACAGCAGATGAAATGTCACCCCAGCGTCCTTCCTCCAGCAGGATTCAGACGCGCCAAAGCAAACGAAGCGAAGGCCAAATTCCTAGCTTCAACGTCTTGACGGTAAGTCATATAAAACCGGAAAGACAAACAGAGATCATCCCACATGGAGTGATCACCACCTCGACGTTCGTCTCAACACAGCAGACGCAACATCACCGAAAGGAGTCACGGCAAAATCCCTGGTTCCAGAGCTCGACGGTTCACCAGTAACCTAGAGACAACCATGACATTCGTCTCGATACAGAGGACGCGATGCCAGCAAACGAAGCAAAGGCCAAATTCCTAGTTTCAGGGTCTTAACGGTAAGTCATATAAAACCGGAAAGACAATCAGAGATCATCTCACACCAACATGGAGTGATCACCACCTCGACGTTCGTCTCGACACAGCAGACGCAACATCACCGAAAGGAGTCACGGCAAAATCCCTGGTTCCAGACGTCGACGGTTCACCAGCAACCTAGATACAACCGCGACATTCGTCTCGATACAGAGGATGCAATGCCAGCAAACGAAGCGAAGGCCAAATTCCTAGCTTCAACGTCTTAACGGCAAGTCATATAAAGCCTGAAAGACCATCAGAGATCATCCCACACCAGTGTGGAGTGGTCACCACCTCGATGTTCGTCTCGATACAGCAGACGAGATGTCACGAAAGCGTTCTTCCTCCAACAGGATTCGCACATGACAAAGCAAACGAAGCGAAGGCTAAATTCCTAGCTTCATACGTCTTGACGGCAAGTCATATAAAGCCTGAAAGACCACCGGAGATCATCCCACATGGAGTGGTCACCACCTCGACGTTCGTCTCGATACAGCAGACGCGACATCACCAAAAGGAGCCACGGCAAAATCCCTAGTTCCAAACCTCGACGGTTCACTAGCAATCTAGAGACAACCATGACATTCGTCTCGATACAGAGGACGCAATGCCAGCAAACGAAGCAAAGGCCAAATTCCTAGCTTCAGGGTCTTAACGGCAAGTCATATAAAACCTGAAAGACTATCGGAGATCATCCCACACCAGCGCGGAGTGGTTATGACTCATCGGGGCTCTCCAAAATGAGCCTAACCTCAAGTAAAAAGCGGCATGGCAAATTCCTAGCGCTTGCTCTTCCGACAGTCAAACTGCCAAGGAGGATTGCTTGAAGACGTCTTGTCCAGCCCCCGAAGGAATCAGAGACACGGCAGTCGCAGGGCTACTCGAACAGCACGATTGCCTATCGAGGAATACATCAGCTCATGCGACGGTACGACGGCCAAAACCCTAAGTACCACAGACCCTAACGGACTTCTGTCGTAAAGAGCAGAGGTTAACTGTGACGTTAGGATATTCTTGCGAGATCTGCTCGATTCGTTTCGACTCGTGAGAAAATTGATGTCTTTGCGAGAACTTCTCGATTCGTCTCGACTCGTGAGATAAAGCCTTAGGCAGTAGGGATTAAAAAACCTGTTTCCTAAGCACTGGGATCCTGCAAGTCGGCCCAAAATGGTCTCTTGCATACTATCCACGGGTCTCACTCTCCAAAGTCGAATTTCGACAAGGAGGGAAACAACCGCTTACGGGTCCTCTCGACTCGTAAGAGGGAAGAATTCTCTTACAAGATCCTTACGACTTATAAGAGAAACACACTTAGGAATCCTCACGACTCCTAAGGAGAAAATACACCTACGAGATCCTCTCGATCCGTAGGGAGAAAAGTCTTTATGAGACCCTCACGGCTCATAAAGTTGAAAAGTCTTAGGTGGCAGATCCTAACCCTGTCTCCTAAGCCATCACCGCCCTGTAAAGAGGTCAAGATGGACCATCTATGAGCCACACTTGCCAAAGCTACATGCCACTGAAATGGAGAACTTACTCATAAGCGTATAAACTACCCCACGCCAGAGTAAGACATAAAGAGATAAAAGGGCGCGGCTCATGGAGTTAAGGGTTTGGAACTATATCTCTTAAGAGTCAAGATTTGAGTCAATGATAAATGACGACGCTTGTGTCCGCTCGTTATCTTCTCAGATCAAGATCCTGAAAGTTATATACCAATCCGAAACTAGTCATACGCCATGCATTACTCTGCACTACTTCACCCACGTATATTCTTACGTGGGCAAAGTAGTGGGGGGCATTTGTTCCCGCCAAAAATTTCTGCGCAAAAGAGTCCAAGGTATCAAATTGCAGCGATATGCTTAAGGAAATGCAAACCAGTATCTTCCGGGCTGTTTTTTGACAAACTCCCGAATGAGAAACAGATAAATTCTGATGGTATCGAAAGCGGCTCAAAAACCCCTTCGACTTGATATATTATGGGCCTCGTAATTCATCCGGTATCAAAAGTTATGAGGAATTACGTGTCCACACGTGATGGGCTTTTAAGAACCCGCTGGAGGAGCTGAAAAATATAATAAAAACTCAGAAAAGACCCCAATGGGGCATCACGTGCTCACACGTGACCATGGGTCACGTGCAGACACGTGATGGGCTTTTAAAGCCTCTAAAATAATGAATAGAATTTAATTCTAAAAGTCAGAAAATACCTCAACGAGGTATCACGTGCTTACACGTGACCAATGGTCACGTGTTGACACGTGATGGTTAAAACTGAAACATAAATAAGCGGCTGAGAAAGGAACCCAATTGGGGGTCACGTGCTCACACGTGACCAAAGGTCACGTGCCAGCACGTGACTGGCTTTAAAAGCATTATAATTTAATAGAATTAAATTCTAAAAGTTTCTGAATCTTTCCAAATGGAAAAGGGTCATGGGGAACCGTTGGATTAAAAATCCAAGGGTGATTAAAAATCACCAATTTATAGAAAAACCTTGGACAAGGAAAGATTTCCCTGAAAATCTCACCAGGATAACAAATAGAATATCTTTTGGATTTAAAATCCACGGTGAATAAAATTCACTGAATGATCTAAAGGCCCAGATTAATGATAAATATAAATCAAATCTCTCAACAATCAAATCAAATCTTCCAATGAGAGATTTGCTAAACAAATTAACTCTTTTCCTTCTCCTATAAAAAGGAGCCAAGTAGAGAAGAGAAGGGATCTACTTTTTTGAGAGAAAAACAGAGAGAGGAGAATTTAATTCTCAAGAGGGAAGAAAAGAAAGGAGAATTTAATTCTCAACAAAGAAAACCCTAGGTAAGAAAAGGGAAAAAGATAAACTTCAAACAGAGAATTTAATTCTCAAAATCCAAGAGTTTAACTCTTATACAAAAAGAACTTAGTTCTTCTTCTGGTTGAAGATCTGCACAGAGCACATCTCCCCATAACTTGAGAATTTAATTCTCATCGGGTCGAGATCCTGCCATGCAGATCCTAAACTTAGAAGGGGAATTGAGTTTTGAGAATTAATTCTCCTAAAACAAAACTAGGGTTTAACCCCAATCAAGAATTTAATTCTTTTACATATCTGGGAATTTAATTCCTTTAAAAAGAAATCAGGGTTTCATCCTAAATAAGAATTCAATTCTTAAAAGATCTCTGTTCATGAAAAGAACTAGGGTCACGTGCCCCCACGTGACCCTTGAAAAGATCCCCTGCAAAAAACTTTGAAGCATCACCCCACGTGCTCCCACGTGACTCCCAGAACGCAGAAAGAAAAAGCAAATGGAATGAAAGCTTTGGGCGCTCTCACGTGTTATCACGTGACCCCTCAGCAAATGCTTTAACAATTGGCGCACTGATCCCTATCACGTGCCAACACGTGATGCTCTAAAATAAAAATAAAAGTGTTTAACACTTGTTTATAGAACAAAATAAAGGGGATCTGGCCCCACTTTTTGATGCCATCACGTGCTCCCACGTGACTCCCAAAACGCAGAAAGAAAGATCAATGGAAATGAAGGCTTTGGGCGCTCTCACGTGTTTATCACGTGACCCCTTAGCAAAGGTTCTAACAGTCGGCGCATAAATCCCCATCACGTGCCAACACGTGATGGTCTAAAATAAAAATAAAAGTGTTTAACACTTATTCGTAGATTTGAGGATAAACCAAAAGGAGATCTGGCTCCACATTTAGGGCACCCTCACGTGTCACCACGTGACCCCTAATGAGCATTCTAACAGACCAGGGCGAGGGCCTCCATCACGTGCTCACACGTGATGGCCGTCAGAATTAAAAGTGTTAAACACTTATCTGCAGAATAAAATAAGGAAAATCAGGGTGCTCTCATATGTCCGCACGTGACCCCTCTCTCCTTAGTGTTTAACACCAATTGGAAAATTCTATTTGCAGTGTTTAACACTGACTTGCTTAGTGTTTAACACTAATTTAAAAACTCTGTTCCCAGTGTTCAACATCGTTGGTCTGTAGTGTTTAACACTAGCTTTAGCCCAATTGGCTAAGTTTTTAGAGGCAAAGCCTCTCCTTCAATGGACCGACAGAGGGCCAATATTTCAAACATAATTGGACTTAGCCCAAACTGGCCGTAAGTCCTCAAATCATATTGAACTGAGCATATGTGCTCTTTCAACCAACTCATTGGTTCAAGGGTACATCTCTGAACTCCTCTGATATTTGTCGTTGTAATCCTTCAACGTCTTCAGAGAGGTGACGGGTCCCGACAACCACACATCAATACGGACTGTGGGGTCCTTAAACTCATGGACTTATGCGTCCTTAAACCAAGATACGGACTGTGGGGTCTTTAAACCCGCGGACTTATGCGTCCTTAAACTAACGGACTAATGTGTCCTTAAACACACCCATATGGACTGTGGGGTCCTTAAACCCATGGACTTATGCGTCCTTAAACTACCAATGGACCACCATGTCCTTAAACTGGCAATGGACCACCACGTCCCTAAACTGGCAATGGACCCCTATGTCCCTAAACTGGAATAATAGAGCCAATTGCTCTTTCGTCGGATCTAAACGATCCTGTTAAGTCGATCTTAGTCCCAAAATGGACTAAAGTATCCTTAACAACCGTTTAAGTTGATCTTAGCCTCAAATATGGCTAACGTATTCTTAAACCTTCAAACAGACTTTAGTCCCAAATTGGACTATGAATCCCCCCAATCAGCATTGGTTCAAGGGTACATCTCTGAACTCCTCTGACACCTGTCGTTGTAATCCTTCAACGTCGTCAGAGAGGTGACGGGTCCCGACGACCATACCTGCAATGGACCACCATGTCCTTAAACTGGAACAATAGAGCCCAAACGCTCTTTTGTCGGATCTAAACGATCCTGTTAAGTTGATCTTAGTCTCAAATCGGATTAACATATCCTTAACAAACGTTTGAGTCGATCTTAGTCTCAAATATGGCTAACGCATCCTCAAACCAAAACCCCAAACCCAAATCTAAGATAATACGGATTTGGACTAGTCCACGCCCTACGGGCGACGACATAACTCGGTCTCCGTAAACAATCCACGGGCAACAAAACACAAAACAAACACCCACGACACGAATTGACCAGCTGGAGAAGGAGAAAGTTGTTACCGCGATGCGGTAGCGTAATTAACTGCAGGGGCTTGCGCCTGCAGGGAAAAGCGTCCCCACAATCAAAAACCCCTCAAATGAGGGGGAATCTGACGAAGTCTGCTACATCGGACGCATCCGTTTAAACCTTCGATACACGGTGCCATAAATCAACTTGGCATCTTCGGAGGGGTCGACAGATAGCTCCAATTAGCATCTGCCCCGAATCTCAGTGCCAAGACCATCGCAGTCTTGTGCGCCGCCATTCGGAGGGGAACAAGTGCCAATAGCGACTGTCTGGTATAGGATGAAATTTTGGATCGTATGCGCCTTGGTAATTGGAAACTGTATAGTAATGGGAAGCCAAATTGTAATATGAGTTATGCATGCTGCTCGCAGTAGCAATTGCGTGGGCACAAGGTAAATGTTGTTGCTAGAAAACACCGCATGTGCACGAAGAGAGCCCTTCATCTCTAAAGTTTACGGTATATTGATGCCCATTACTCCCCGTTACTTGAAACTCCGCTGTGTCAAACCTTTCGGATCTGTAGTACTGTGCTCTGGGCCCTCTTTTCCGGAATATATCTTCGTAATACGCGGGAGCGGAGTCTCCATCGCCAAGGACGTTTCTCTTCTTTGCACAAAGTAAGTATTCACCAGGAAAAAGGTTTGAACAATCAACCCATGTATCGGTAAGCCTTTAACACCTTTAAGGACCCCGTTGAAGATTTCAGACATATTAGTGGTCATTAGTACATATCTGCATCCATTATCTTGTGCTTGTGACCACATGCGTACTGGATGCTCATCTAACCACGCTTTGGCGGCTTAACTCTTCTCCCCAATTTTCGTCATGTATATATCATGGACATTAGGGTCAGACGCTTTACCGGCTTTGTACATAAGCTTATGTAGATCTGAATTTTTAAATTTTCTATCAAAATTTTGCCTGAAGTGCCGCAGGCAAAACCTATATGGGGTGGTCGAAAATACAGCTCTCATTGCAGCTAGTATTCCTAGATGTCCATAAGATATGATGCATAAATCTGTTTTATCAATAGCAGATGGGATACTTTTGAGTTGACGGAAAAACCATGATCAGGATGATGAATTTTCACCCTCGACAATGGAAAATCCCAACGAAAATATACCGTTATTAGCATCAACACCTGTAGCGATTAACATGCAGCCTCTTTACTTACCGTATAGATACGTCCCATCAACGCACAATACTGGCCGACAGTGTGTGAAACCAGCCGCACTTGAACCAAAGCACCAGAAAATTCTTTGAAACCTGATAGAGCTATCGACATCTGTTTCTGTGGTTTTTAACCGGTATACGGTCCCCGGATTTGATGCTTTCATGGCTTCCATAAAAGGGACTAGTGAGTTGTACGAGCTTTCCCAGTCCCCAAATATCTTACATAAAGCCTTTCTACGAGCATCCTATGCCTTCACATACGAAATCTGAATTTTGTGCTCTCCGCTAACGTAGAGCCGTATCTATCGGGGAGTCATCGCCACATTTGTACGGATTAGTGGCATGATTAGTGAGCAAATGTAAGATGAAGTGCAATTCCTGTGATCTTGTAACATAATAGAATTGATGCATGTATGTTCTTGGTTGTATTTCGTGACCTTCCATGCATTGGCTCTTTTGGAACAATGTGCATGCAATCTCCACTTACATTCAGGAGCTTTCGTACATACCACGGTATAGTATGTCTTATTTGACTCTTCGGTTTTAAAAGTAACGTTTTGCTGAATAGACCACGGCTTCAGCTTACAGATAAGATCTCCTTTTTCCTGAAATAAATCCCCAACAGTGACGCAATATTCTCTTGCTACTGTCGCTTCCAAATAGGATACCGTATTTACTTTTGCCACGGCTAAGTCTACCCAACTATCATCTTCCAGCGGATCGAGGCCGGGATCTTCTAGTTCGACGAAATCATTGTTCGCAATCATATCATCAAACAATGCTACCTCATTCAATCCAGCGGCATATTCCACGCTATCCTCCCCTTGATGACCTTTACCAGCATCATCATCACTGCCACACATATCAATATCACCCGTAGTAACATAAGGCTCGGGTGCAATATATGATGGTTGTGGTCGGTGTAATGTGGATGGTTCGGGGTGAGAAGACCGGAAGTCTGTGGACGGACATACTTGGAATACGCTACTTGGATCGTGTTGGAATGATGCGGAGGTATGGGAAAATCCGCCCGTTTAGTATATAAATTGTTATTATACTATATTCCTTAATATTTTCGTAAATAAATCACCACTTGTTTCAGATTTATTTACCTTTGGAAGGTTGTGTATGGTAATCCTTATTGTTCTTCTGGGGTGCATGTAACTGCAGCAGTCGATTGAGAGAACCTGTATTCAATATATAAAACATATTAGTATTTTGGTATTTACTAAAATGTTTGAATGTGGATTTATAAAATATTTACCCTTGAGTTTGAAGGTTTGAATAATGTTGTGTATAGTCATATGCACCGAGACTGACGGTATCATCGTTAACCATGTGATCGTACCCCCAGAAACTACCTGCAGCATTACCATCAAAATTACCCGTTGGAAGGACATCTGATACTTCCAATTGTTCCTTCTGAACCAAAAGTTCAAAAGAATGCTGGGTATTTGACAGATCGAAGTCTATCATCGAAGATATTGATGCATCGTCTATAATTTCAACCAATGCATTTCCACTAAATATAAGGCCATATACAACTTAACTTAAGCCTAATTTCACGGGATCGTATTTCGTGATTATTCTCGATTTCATTATAAGTCGTTGATGGTTCTAATCGCATGATTCTTGTGGACCCGCCAATATACTCGGGACCTTGTGCACGTGTGATAATCCGGCCATCGTATTTACATACAACAAATAAACTTGAAGTTGCCATAATCTGCATCAAACAATATCAAGCCAACAATAAAAAAAGCGTTAACAACTTCATACAATCACAGTCAAAACATGCACAATCATACCTAGAGCTATGGTCTTCAAAGTCCACTAGAATGCTTGTTCACACTAGAATATTGCTTTTACTACCACCCATTCTTATGCTCGTTTGTTTATAGGTAGGTGCTTTTAATCCGTGTTTGCTATATATTTACAGGCTACATGTTCCTAGTCCAAAATAACGCAATTGATACAAAATCTCCACTGTAAGGCCAAAATACAGAACATCTGTTGACAGCAGATAAAAGCCGGCTTCCGGTCATCCGTATCCGTCTAGTGCTGCGTACCAGTTCATGAGACAAGACATATGACAGTGGTCATTCGTGTCTCGGACAAGCACAGAGCATGAGGGGGCAGCACAAGAATCAATGGGTGCGCAGAGCTCGAGGGAGATAAGGTCAAAAGTATTATTTTTGATGCCATTTTGGACCGTTGCAGATCTGAAGCAATTGTGGAAGCAATTTGCAATTTGGAACATGTAAAACAACATAAGACAGCAAACCAGGGAAACCGACAAAATATCATGACCAACCCATCAAGCGGATCCGCGGCCAACATGGGGGTTAGGCCGCGGATCCGCGGCCATGTTGACTTGGCAGTTGACAAAGTTTCAGGGGCTGTTTGGTAATTGCATGTTGGTCCTGAATGTTGCCCTAGGTTCTCTGTTTCCTGCCTATAAATAGCCCAGAACTTGCCAAGCCATGGTGTTCTTTTCATGCCCTCTTTTAGTTAGTTTTTAGTTTAACTTCTTCTTCTTCTTCATCTTTCCTCCATTAAATTGTTGTGAGAGCTTTTGAGTGGATGTTAAATAAAGATGATGGTTATTTTGTATCATTCTTTTGCTTAGTTTCCCCTTGAGATCCTCGCTTTCTCTTGATCTTTCAACCTCTTCATTGAGCTTGAAGGTTTAAGGGTTGGTATTTGATCTCAAGGGTTGTATCATTTTGGAAGGAATAAAGTCTCTTTTATGCTTCATTTTGCCTTGGGTTTTTAGCTCTCTCTTGATCTTGCAACCTCTTAATTGAGCTTGCAAGTTTAAGTTTGGGTTATTAAACCCATGGTGTGTAACTTGTTCCATGGTTTCTAGTTCTCTTTCTTGCTTATTTCTTTCTTACTTTTTATTACTTGCTTTACATTCATGCTTTACTTTCATGCACTTAAATTCCATGCACTTTTAATTACTTGCTTGTAATCTTTTCTTTTCTTTGTTCTTTTGTTCTCTTTTTTTGGTTTGTTTTGTGAATGGTTGTGAATACATGTTGTTAGGAAAAGAAACCGATTTTGTAAGTTAAGATTTCCGTTACCCATTTCCTTTTCCCGTAATTTTCCTTTGAACTCCGCCCAAACGTTATGCAAGCGCTCCGTTAGGCACCCTATCCTACCAAGGAAACGGTGATTCCTAACCGCGACTGGTTGCTTTCGGTTTGGACGGAGGCAAAAGCAAGAGACAAGAACGGAAGGACAAGGGTCAATAAGCCGGATTCCACGAATACCATGCTTAAATCCCCTAATCCACGTTGTTGCCGATTGCTCTAGCTTCAATTGGTCAAGACTCGGCTCAAAGGTTTTGAATACGGATTTCCTTAGCTTACACTTTCATATCTTTTCCTAACAACTTTACTTGTGCATATAACACATAGGGTAGATAAGAACAATTCCACCCACGCGCCGTCCCCTGTGGATCGACCCGTGCTCAACCGGCTAGCTGCAAAACGACACCATCTTGATTGCAGTTAACTGAAACTCTTTCAATCAATGCTCCTAACTGTTCCAAACTGACAAGTTGTGAGATAACTCTCAAATTGTCTCTTCACTGCCAATTGTGGCCAGGTAAGCACAAATGAGGAAAGGAGGGTTCAGCGCACGAATCACCGTGAGACGGGCCTTTTAAAATTACCTTTCTCACCTGTGTAGCCTAGGCACCACAAAGTCAAGTTTAGATAAACGATCGAATGCCCACAACCTTCCTCTGTCCTATTAAGCACGACAGTCCTTAGTTGGCTGAGTCTAGATATTTTTTTAATAAGCTTAAGGGTAATGCGTATGCTTTTAGTGATTTTTGGGGTCTTAGGAAGGGTGATAAAATCCCCACCCAATCTGAATTGGTGTTATAGCGCCTTAAAGTCCGTATTATTTATGCAAAACAGTAACAAACATAAATCGAAAACACTTGCAAACAACTTATTTGGCGGCGGCGCAAAGAATCCTGCACAAAAACAGTTTTATTGGAGAGAGAAAGAGAGTTTGTGCAAAGAATACTGCAGGAAGAATAGTTCAGAGGAGTTCAGAGGAGTTCAGAGGAAAAGATGAGGGGGATACTCACAGAGAATTTGGAACTTCAAATTTCTTCCCTGTGCTTATTTTGGTCTCCTTTTCCTGTTTAGAGCCACTGAACCTTGGTTTGGTCACTGAATTTGCTCCAGAAATTTACAGAAAGCCGTGATTCCGTCTTGATCCTATCCAGCAGCTCCTCACGACTATGGTACTGAACTTGACATTCTTCCTAAACTCCACACTTGCAAAAAATAAGGGTAAATGGAGAGTTACTGTATAGTAGAGAGCTATTTATAGGAACACGCTGGCATTTAATTACTATAATACATAATATGAAGGCGGGTTCCTAGAACACGCCCTCATTTAATTATTGAAGCGGGCGGGTTCTAAGAACCCGCCCTCTTTGTTCTGATAAAAATATAAAATATTAAAAAACTGATTTGACTTTACACTATAATACAACTGATTTGACTTCACACTATAATACCGGGAATCCAACAAATATGAGGGCGGGTTTCTAGAACACGCTCTCATTAGAACCCGCCCTCTTCGTTCTGATAATCTGATTTAACTGATTTGACTTCACACTAAAACAATTGACACTATAATACAACTGATTTAACTGATTTGACTTCCCGGGAATCCAACAAATATGAGGGCGGGTTCCTGGAACACGCCCTCATTTAATTATTGAAGAGGGCGGGTAACCAGCCCACTTCGTTCTGATAACAATATAAAACACTTGACACTATAATACAACTGATTTAACTGATTTGACTTCACACCGTGCCAACAAATATGAGGGCGGGTTCCTGAAATACGCCCTCATTTAATTACTGAAGAGGGCGGGCTCTAAGGACCCGCCCTCTTCCTTCTGATAAAAATACAAAACAATAAAAAACTGATTTGACTTGACAATCCCGGTAATTCATACAATACTAAATAATAAAAAACTGATGTGACAACACTAAGTATTGAAGAGGGCGGGTTCGTAGAAACCCGCCCTCCTTTCCTTATAAAACCCTGCCCTCTTCAGTGTGGTTTTGGTTAAATTAACTTTGTCCAAAGCCCCTTTTCATATCTAAAATATCAAAATTGTCTCAATAGAGAATCAACCATTCGACAAATCTATGCTCGTTGATTAAAACGAACAAAGATCTTTTAATATATTACACGGAGAGGAAAGATTCAAAACTTATTAAATTTTTTTAATTACCCCTTTCTTTTAATTCTAATAGTTGAAAATAACATGATTTAATTTTGCAGGATGGAGATAATCTCACCGTCGTTACCCATAGTTCTGATAAGTGGATAGTTACCGACCAACGAATAATCGAGTGGATTCGAAGGGCCGGATTTTATGAAGCTTCATTGCTTTGTCATATCCAAATCGACCACGCCCTCGTTACCTCTCTAGTTGAGCGCTGGAGAAAAAAGACCCACACTTTTCATCTAAGATGGGGTGATGCCACTATCACACTCCAGGATATTGCCCTCTTACCCGGTTTACGGGCTAATGGGCTTGGATTGGTCGGAGGAAAAATTGTTGGTCCAGATATCGACCACCCATACTGGGATACATATGCCGAGTCTGCTCTCGGACAGGTAAAAGAATTTATTTTGTTTCCCCTCTTTAGTGTACCTATTGCATGGACATTTTGTACATTATTTCTAGCTTTAATAATTCACAAAAAATGCTAATATCAGGCATCAGGAGGCTATAGTAAGGGGTATAACATTAGTTTAAACTGGCTGAAAGATATATTTACTAATATTCTTGATGAAGCCACCGATGAAGTCTTGGATAGATATGCACGCGCCTACATTCTGTACATGATCGGTTCTTGGTTGATACCGGACCAATCGGCAACGCATGTCCATCCGTTATACCTTGGCTTCCTTACGGACTTTGATGTGTGTGGCCAATATACTTGGGGAGTAAGGGTCCTTGCCTTTCTTTACAAGGAACTCGATAAGGCATGTGCTCCAACGAAGAATAAAATTTGTGGCTGCATTACATTACTTCAGATAAATTTCTTGCTTTTCATAGCTAGAAATTTACAAAATTGTAATATTGGTTCTTTCTCTTATCATCTGACACTTTATTTATAGATTTGGTCATGGGAGCATATGTGTATGGGAAGACCGGATCGAGTTAAAATAATTGCCTTGGATACCCCTGGAAAGCCGCTCGGCTCTTGGTGGAATGGCAAGAAAACGTATAAGGCTCCTTGTCGAATACTTAGCTACCATAGAGATGAATTGGATCGCATGGAGGCGACTCAGGTAACCATAACTTAGGTAATTAAGTTTGTTTTAAAATTTTGAAATATCTTCATCACAATTTTTGTACTATGTTATTTGCGCAGTTCACGTGGACGCCTTATACAGCAGATCGTCTGCAAAGATTACCTGGCATCTGTATCGAAGGAGAGCCAGTTTGGCAGGCTCGATGCCCACTCCTCTGCATTAATATCGTTGTCATGCACCTACTGGACCGGGTGTTGCGACAGTTTAATAGATCGCAACATATTCCTGTCCCGCCGCCTTCGTCTATGACAATAGAGGGAGACATGTGAGGAGGAAAGACGGAGCGTGATTGGAGGGAGCATTATCATCAATATTTGCTGAGATGGGAGGATAGGCAGCGTAATATTGCCTTACAACAAATAGGTGACCAAACAGCCACCGACGCTACCGAAGCATATCTACAGTGGTATAAGCGTGTCACCATAAGATATCTTTCTGCTCCCCTAAACGACTTCCCAAACATCACGCGGTACGAGCCTAGAGGCCATGTGGAACGAGATTTGGTAAGTTGAATTCTTTATATTATATTACTTTTTAACATCCGGCGGTGTGAGTCAATACTTATTTCTTATTTCTAATGTAACGACAGGCTCGTGGGTTGCATCTTATACAAACATTGGTGCAAGATCCATACCCGGCTGATACTAGTCCGGAAACTCAGGCTCTATTTTCAAGTATAGATCAATTAATTTGTGGTGTATTCGGATCATATAATATTCTTCCACATTTATCGCCGGCACTAGAGGAGCAGTATCAGTCGGCACCGAAGCCGCAGCATGAGCCGGTACCAGAGCCGCAGTATGAGTCGGCACCAGAGCCGCAGCATCACGGAGATCCAGCGCAGCATGATCAGTAGTTTGGATCATCATACCGTCAGCAGCAACCCTGGCATACCGGACAAGTGCAGCAACCGGAGGAACAACAGTTTTGGAGGACCGGTTTTGCGCAACAACACCAGTCTTAGGGGTCAGGTTTTGCAGAACAGCCGTCTTGGGGGTCAGGTTTTGCGCAACAACAACAACCTTGGGGGTCAGGATATGCACAGCTATGGGGCCCAGATTTTGTGCAACAGCAGCCGTATGAAATCGGGATAGGTTCTTCGTTACAACTGCCCAGTTGGAAGACGGATTTTTCGTCCTACGTACAGTTGTTAGGAGGCAGTACATATCTGACACATGTCCCACATTCAGGATTTGCGGAACAACTGCCGTCCAAGACGCTGCTGAAGCTGAAGCGCCGCCGCCGCCGCCATCTACCCAAAAAAACGGGTGGGTCCTCCAGTCATCTCAAGAGGCATAGGCTTATGTCAAGTCTTCTCGGATTTCATAAGGGAAAGGGAAAAGGAAAACGATAGTTATTTACATTTTACAAACAGATAGGATTTTTTTGTATTGTAAATTTGACAGATTTATTTTGATATTATAAATTTGACCGTCGAGATAGAATTTTACAAACAGATAGGATTTTTTTGTATTGTAAATTTGACGGATTTATTTTGTACACCAAAGTCATATAAAACAATTTTATAATGTTTTCGAATTTTTCTTTATTTAATTTTTTCGAATTTTTTCGAATTTTGCTTTAAATAAAACAATTTTATTTAATTTTTTTTAAAAAATATGGCGGGTTCCCAGAACCCGCCCTCTTCTTCATATAGGAAAAGGCGGATTCCTAGAACCCGCCCTCCTTAGAAAAATGGAGAGGACGGGTTCCTATAAAATATAGGGGACGGGTTCTAGGAACCCGTCCTCTATACTGGATAGGGGGTAGGGTCCAGAAAACCGCCATATTCTGCTAATTTTAATATAAAATGCCCTAATTTAATAATTTTAAATATAAAATACCCTATTTAAAAAAAAAAACCTTCAAGTTAAGTTTTGCTAACTTTATGGAACTCTAGTATAAACTTTAACTCCATCAGCCGGGGTAAAATTAATGGATTTAAGATAATGGTACATTTTTACATCATGAAGTTGAAAATGTATTAAAGTTAGGTTAAATCTGAGATAATTGCATGTGTAGATAAGAAAATCATGGTAATTGTTAAAAAATGAAAACTAGATGAATAGTTAATTTTGAGGTCATATAAATAAAAAGCAGAGAGTAGCCATATAGTTTCCGGAAAAATGAAAATTAGATGGATAGTTATTTTTAAGTCATAAATAGAAAGCAAAGAGTAGCTGTATAGTTTTACTACACCACAGACAATGCATCATGCTGTGGAAAAGGGTTGTTACTTGTCTAGGAACCTTTTTTGTGTAGTTTCATTTGTACAGGGCAATGCACCAAAAAGTGGCAGAAGTCCAACCTTTTTCCTTTATTTAAACTAAAGCTCGGAAGTTCCCACGTTTTATTAAAGATATTTTAACGAAACAACAGTAAAATCAGAGAGATACAATGGCAGGCCAAAATACAAGTTTAGAAAACGATCCCCATTCATGCCAAATCCAAAATTAGGGGACAAATCCCATACAAGAAAAATAAACCCAAAATCAACAGAATATCAATACCAGGACATGTAATCTAAAAACGATGAGGTATAGGCCCAAAATCATGTCCCAGTCCACAGCACCGTCCATGTCTCCTTGCAGTTGTCCCCTCTCCGCATGATCCGCAGCTCCTCTCCTCAAGTGTGCAATCTGTGCTCAGAATCAGTGGCATCTCGTGCAATCTGTGTTATGTTGACTCCTCGACCCAGAAATCCTTGCTCGTTGTCTTCCCCTCCCATAGTCAATTTGAGCCTCTTGTGACTCCTGTTTGTCGCAGCCCCTGCCCACAATATCATGACTAGATCGGTACTATAAATCATGTAAGCTATTGATTTGATTTTTGCATTGAATATCTTCCGTCCAAACTATTCGGCATATGGCGCTAATTATGATATCTCAAGCCGAAAGATCATCTCTCCCGAAATCTCTGAGTCTCCAATTCCCCATAAATCCCAAATAGATGAAGGCATCATACCTTCCGTTGACCGCACTATAAATTTGGCCCATATCTGTGAGATCACTTCACATCTGAGAAGCAGGTGGTCGACCGTTTCGACATATGTTCCACAAAGCCCACGTTCCATTAGGTCAATCCATTTCCTTCTCAGTAAGTTATTTTTTATGAGGATCGAGTTCCTAAATACCAACAAGTTAGAAATCTTAATTTTAAGCGGGGTTTGGACCTTCCAAATCGAGTATAAACCGGTATCCTTCACTCCTCCATAATATGAGATCATATACATAAAACGGACCGTGAATTTATGCGTTGAGGACCATCTCCATATTGGGACATCTTTGGTTTCCTCCATTGGCTTTCAGTTCTCTAAATAGTCGATCAACATGTGTCTCATGCGAAGCTCCTGCCACGAAAGTCTTCTGTTAAAGGATGGCCACCATTTCCTCTTTTCCATTGACTTTCCACTGATACATCACTATTTTTTGTCATAAGGAACAGGATGGGGAATTCTTCTTGCAGAGGGTGTTCATACGCCCAGTAGTCATTCCAAAAATTAATGGAGTGCACATTACCTAGTGTAAATGATATCCCTCTGAAGAACATATCTTTGAACGTCATAATCCCCTTCCAAAATCTAGACGCTTGTTCGTCTCCGAAAAGGGATCCCGGAAGACCTTTGGGCTCTCGGGGATATTTACAGGGTCAGATTGATGCAGATCCGCATGGTTCCTCAGTGCGACACATTGCCGCTATGCATAAACGGCTGAAGGTTCGAGTTGGTACGACCGATTTAGCGTGAGTTCTCAGATTCACCTTTCGGAAAGAGTTTTTTTTATCGTGGGACTAGATTTCCTACGGGAGCAAGCCTCTGTAGTTAATTATCTCTCCGCTTCAGACGGAGAGAACTTTCTATAAGTGGTTTATTTCCGATCACATTAAAGATGAGAGCAAAACAAATGGCAATAGCATGCATGTATATATTCAACAAAATCATGTAACAACAGCGGTTAAAATATGTATTTCATGAATGTCATATACAATTTTGTACATCTCAATTTACATTTATTTCTGCCGCTGGGTAAACATGTGCTTCAACTGCTATTCTTGCTCATGGATTGTGTACAGTTTTATAGAATATATGATCTAGATCGTAGAACAGTTGTGATAGTACATGTAGATGTGCTTAAAAGGAGAAGCCCATGGATGGTATACGTCAGGTGGAACTTGGTTGGTGGTAACTCCTGATCATTGGTCAGCACATCTGGTGGGATAAGTATAGTTGGCATCTATATAACAAGGATTGGGTATAGGTATTAGTTTAGAATCATCTCGGACATGGACGGTAATTTAGAATCGTCTCGGACATGGGAAGTAGTTTAAAATTATTTCGGATATGGGAGTGGTTTAGAGTCATCTCGGACATAGGCAGTGGTTTAGAGTCATTTCAGACCACAAGTTATTTTGGTTTCGGTTGTGTTTGACTTTTAGGTCACGAAAATAGCCAATGAATAGTAAATAGTAGGTTAATGTTATGCTAACCTACCATAAGGCATGCTCGATAGGACCGTTGACTTCTATATCACGATAGATGGTTAAAAGATAGTGAGGTTGACCAGCACGTCCGGTGGGAGTTGGTGAGAATGGGGATGTCACAGGGTGCACACTTAGTGGGACAAAAAAAGGACAGTTAGCTTCTATGCCACGATATTTGGCCGTGGATTGTATATAACAAGTTATTTTACTTGCCATAGGGCATGATTCCAGTTTAGGGACGTAGTGGTCCATGGCTCCAGTTAAGGGACTTGAAGGTCCATGATAGGGTTTCATGCGTATATTAGTTTAAAATCATTTCGGACATAGGTATTAGTTTAAAGTCATCTCGGACCAAAATATTAATTTAAAGTCATCTCGAACGGAAATATCAGTTTAAGGTCGTCTCGAACAAGAATTTGTTGGATTTTGGTGGGAGATATTAGTTTAATGTCATTTCGGACCAAAATATTAGTTTAAGGTCATCTCAGACCAATTGGAATAGGTTTGAGGATTTGATTTTGTTGATTTCTATGTCACGATGGTAGCCTGTGGATTGTATATGGTAAACTGCTATGATGCAATCCCCCATAAAGTAGTGTTTATGATCTTTGGGATTTTTGACTTAAATGTCACGAAGGTTTCCCGTGGATAGAATACGGCGCACTTGAAGCGTCAAGCCCATATGGCAAGTTTGGTGGTGGATGTATTCGACTTCAATGTCACAAATTGACTTCTACATCACGATAGATACCCGTGAATTGTATATGGTTAACCGCTATGATGCAGTCTCCCATAGGGCAGGGGATTTGGTTTCACATGAAAGATGTTGAAACATCTTGAAAAAATAGTATAGGGGCCTTTGAGGTGCCCGACATGGGTTTTTAGTGCGCATGAGACCCATTAGGGATGCTGCCACGTGGGTTTAATAGAATGTAGACTTCTAGGGTTGCCGCCAAAGGGTTATGATTGGCATGGGACTGGCTTTTAAGAGGTGCCACCACGTGTTTTTAGGTGTGGAGCCTATTGAAGGGTCTCCGCCAGCGGGAGTGTGTCCGCCTGCAGGAACCCTTTTAAGGGGTCTCCGCCATTATTTCTTAATGCTGGTGGGTCTCCACCATTCTTTTGGAGCTTCAGGGACCATTGCCATCGTCTTGGGTTGGTTCAAAACTTTATAAGGGGTCCCCGCCATCATTTTGGAGCAAAATATTTATCGCATAGCTTCATGTTTAGTGTATATGTACATTTGTTCATCATTTTGACCCATGCATACCTTCATGGAGTCTGTTAAGAGGATAGTCATGTAAGGGATAACTCGAATGAGTATTCGTATATTTGGGGATAACTCCGAGAAGCATCCGGAAGAGGATAAATTTTACAAGCATCCCGTAACTTGATTTCAAAAAACCGTCATAAGGCTCAACGAAGGTTTTTATATTATTGAACAGATTTCAGAATGGCCATTTTATTTTGCATTTTTGAGGATAACTCTTTTGTTTGAGCATCCTATAAATCATTTGTTTTCGAAATAGTTGAAACATGGAGCATCATTGGTGCACATGGAATTTCGGAGGGTCACTGAAGCTCAGGAAATTGCGTAGAAAAGAAAATTGACTGCTCCATACTTACATTTGTTTAAACATTTCTCTTCTTCTTCTTTAGAATTTGGACTCTTGGGTGTTTCTTGATATTCTTCAGGGCTCTGGTGGCAGTGCTTGATGATTTTTATTGATCAAGAATGATTCTAAGTGCTTAAACTCTCTTTGGTCTAAGGGAAAGTTTTTATAGCCTTGTAGATGTTTTGGGATTGTGGCATTGAACGTGGGCTACGATTGGGGACGTGGGGCGTATAGCTCGCCACTTCCTTCTTTTCATGGGTACCACCCGCCATCAGGACCCCCTCTTGCGCTTGGGGTTTGAGGTTCCCGCTTCGAAGACCCTCTTGGCTTGGGCTAGGGGCTTCCGCTTCAGGGACCCCGCTCTGCTTGGGCTAGGGGGTTCCCGCTTCGGGGACCCCTCTCTGCTTGAGTTAGTGGTTCCCGCTTCGGGGACCCCTCTCTGCTTGAGTTAGTGGTTCCCGCTTCGGGGACCCCCTTTGCCTGGGCCAGAGGTTTCCATTGTAAGTTGATGTCGCACACTCCACATGGTTTGTAGAGAGGCGGAATTAACAAAAAATAATTTTATTGCAAGCAATATCGACTAAACTTCCAAGATCGACCATAAGCCCTAGCTAGCAAATCAAACAAAAGTTATAATCTACTATGAAGTGATTTATACCTTTGTGTTCAAGTCCTTCGAGTCTTCTTAAGCTCCTCATTTGTACAGATCGAACTTGGTTATCGTCCTCCTCGTGTCAAAGAAGATCCACCTGAGAGTCTATGGTTCAACCTTTAACCACTAGAATGAGGAAACAAAGTACCTAGTTTGCTAACCTACGTAGCTTAGAAGATGTAGAGAATGTTTATTGGATTAATTTGTCTCAATAACCCTAGGTTTTTCAACTCATGAGAGTGTTTAGGGTTTGAGAAAGAAGAAGTGAGTAAAGGAGGAAAGAGAGTGTCAAGTGAAGAATGAGAATGAAGAATGGCTAAGTGTTGATAACTATGAAGCATATCTTTTGAATAATAATAATAACAATAATACAACCATGCTTCAATAGTAATCCAAAGCGAATGAGTCATCAAAGTAGCCATGCTTCAACCATGCTCTAATAACACCCCATTTCTTCACCTCATTATCCATTTGAATAAATGGATTAATCACAAATGAGATGCCTTCTTCTAGAAGCACTCTTGTGAAAATACAAGAATATCCCTCACCGTATATACATACCCGTATTCGTACCACGAATACCAAGAGATGAAAATAATCAAATATTATAATACTAGAATGCAACTTAATCCTAAGCCCGCTAGTATTATCCGTCCGATCAAAAATACGTGTAGCTAGTATATGTATATGATCGAAATCCTGCACGTAAAACCATAAGGCCTCTATATCATTTCGCCTGAACCCGAGAAACTCTCTGTGTAGGACTCTAAAGACTCGATAGTACGCTGGTAGTGGGTTTAACCACAAGCACGTTAGTGGCACTAGCTGTACGTAACGGCTACCCAGGTACCTGTCGAAAAGAAGGCCGACGAGCAAACTCGTCTGAACTCCTACTGAACCTGTCCGTGAAAATCTCCGTACAGTTCGATCTGTTCGTCTGAGAGTATCGCATGCCGGGTCTAGGGGGTGGAAAATGTCAGACCTCTAATAACCTGACAAGTCATGCCGATGTGCCTCAAGACCATCCGAGAATCTATTGATCTGACTATTAGTAATTCTCAATCCACCCTGGCCATGGACTTTGTAACGACTCTGAAATTACTGTACAATTTTTTTAATTGTACAGAAAAGAGTATTTCAGCCTGTGTAAGAGTTAAAAGTTATTTTTAATAAATAAAAGCAAGAAACAACTTGTAGCTCACCGGTAAAGCCCCTGTACTGCTGTGACATAGCATGTGTGTTCGATTCCCATCAGACACAATTATTTTTTTCAGATTTTTTTATATTTTTGGAAGCCCAAGAGTTGCACGTGCAATACACGGAGAAATGAAAAGTTTCAGAAAAATCAAACAGGCGCAATGAGATGTACATACCCAAAAACACACGTGGCACGAATCTCGAGGCAGGACATTCAAATCCGACCGCCCGTTTCTCCCAATTGGCCGGCGCCATCGGACGATCTTACTCCAATTTTCTTCGTGCTTTGCACACACACCCCTTCGATTACCCTTAACTCTCCTACACTGTTTGATTTCCCTGCAATCAAACAGAGACCCTTCATTTCACCAATTAACACCTTTTTAATGCTTTTTAATCCAAAATTTTAATTTCCAAACCCTAATTCTCCACTATAAATACCACCCCATGTCCTAGCTCCTCTCTATTCTGAAAATTTCTAGCAAAAATACCTCAAAATTTCCTAAGTGCAAGTGGAGTCAAGTGGAGTTAGCAACCAAGCTCCTTCCGTCGAAAATCGAAGCCGTTTCTGGAGCTCCCGCGACGCCACAAAGCCCCCTCCCTTCTTCGTTATCCTTTTCTCGATATTACCAAACCGTAAGTCCTTTTCATCTTTTCTTTTTTTCATCGCAATTCATTTCCTAAAAAGATATCGGTAAAGTGGAGTTACTTTCGATACTTTTCTTTTTAAACTTGAAACTCCCTTTTCCTTTATACTTTGGTCAAACTAATGTTTCCATCCTACCTATAACTTTAATTACAAACGTTTAGGTTTGAGTTTAACCAAAATTTTCATATGAAACAAACATAAACAGACTTTTTCATTAAAATACCTTGAACTTTATTATCGCCTCTTTTAGATATTGGTTAAAACAATATTTTTAGGAAAACTTCACGGGGTAACGACCTACCTCACATGCACACTTTGGTTTCATAGCACGATGTCTACATATATGTATGGTTGGTTCAAAAAAATGCTTTTCATTAAAATGCCACATCTTAAAAAAACGGGTTTATTTTAAAGCGGTATTTTGTAATCCTTAGCAAATACGTCTCTACAACCCTCGTTAGGGGGCTCGCTAATGGATGGTGCATATTATCGCACATCCTTGGGATAATAGAGCGAGATGCAGAACTCCTCACGGAGTATTCGATCTTGAAAGGAGATAAAATACGTTTTTTAAGAAACGCAAATTTTTTAAACAAAACTAATTTTTGAAAAATTATATAACAATTATAAATCCGTGTTCTCAATAAAAATATGTTATGAAACTATATTTTAAAATGAAAGATTAAAATGTTAATAAAATACCACCATGTTACCAAAAATGGCTAGTTTTCAATAAAATACCATAAAATTTTAAAAGCTAAGTATTTATCATTAAAATACCCCAATAATTAAAACACATCCTCATGAAAACCCTAAATGTTATAAATCAATCTCGAGATTTATTTTTAAACTATATTAAAATATTTTTCATAAAACCCCCTCAAGATATGCAAAACAATATTTCAAGGACTCTAATTTAATATAGGTTTAAGCGGGATTAATTCTCTTGAGCCCCAGGGAGCCGGAGAAATTGAGTGCTTGCCTGTTCAGGTTAGACAACTTAACGGAGTTATCAATAGTAATTGTCTTGGAAAAAGACACAAATCCTTTCGTCCATGTGCAGCAGTTGCCGATTACTCACAAACCTAAGAAAATCAAGAGTTAAATTCATTCATAAGTGTCCGACTCAATCTGAGTCCAAACCCAAACCAGAATCCAAAATCAAACACAAACTTGAATACTTGATCATGAACTTGAATACTGATGTTCACCACCGAAAACAGGGACGAACCGGGATAGATCGTCTTGCCTGAATTTGGGGGCAGATACTATTTGGATTTATCCGTCCACCTCTCCGAAGATACCAAGTTGATTTATGGCACCGTATATCGAAGGTTTGGACAGACGCGACCGTTATAGCAGACTTTATCAGATCCCCCCTCATTTTATGAGGGGCTTTTGATTGTGGGGACGCTCTTCCCTGTAGGCGCAAGCCCCTGCAGTTAATTATGTTACCGTATTGCGATAACCATTTTCTCCTACTCCAGAAGTTCATTTTGTGTCGTGTGTGTTTTTGTTTGTTTTGGTTGCCCATAGATTGTATACGGAAACTAGTTTATGTCGTCGCCCGTAGGGTGCGGATTAGTCCAAATCCATATATTTTAGATTTGGGCTTAGATTTATTTAAGGACCGTTACTCTGATTTGAGATTATGATCAATTTAAATGTGTAAGTATTTAGGCTCAATTTGTTCTTGCTAAGGATGCGTTAGTTCAATTTGAGACTAAAATCAACTTAGCAAAATTTTAAGGATCATTTTTATTTAAGATCTAGCAAAAGAGTATTTGGGCTCAGCTTTAAGAAAATCTCAGAGACTTAGCCAATTTGGGCTAAGTCTACTTAGCTTTTTCCTTTTCAAAAGTGCTAAGAATTTATTTGGGCTATGTTCGTTCAACACTTTTCTTTTCATGTAAAATTGCTAAGCACTTATTTGAGCTTTGACGCTCACATGTATGTCATGTGAAGCATTCATTCATGGGTTTTGCCCAATAAATATTGAGCACTTTTAGTCATTTTGACTAAATGTGAAGTGCTAAGCACATTTTATGGCGTCCACATGAGGTGCACGTGCGACACTGGGCACTACCCAATTAGTGTTAAACACTCAGCCGTTTTGGCTACATATGAAGTGCTAAGCACTTTTATTCAGCGCACACCTGTGTTTCACGTGAGGCGCTGGCCTTCTGTTATGGGCGTTCGCGTGTTTTTCACGTGAGGCGCTAGGCGCTGTTAAAAGGGGACGCCCACATGAGGAGCACGTGAGCCGCTAGTATTTTTTCCTTTTTTAGAGATTAAATCTCTGTTAATGGCATTTTGACCATTAATGATCACCAAGATCTTCGCTTTTTGAATATCTGGGATCGTTTTTTTCCCTTTAAGAACTAAGTTTTTTTTATAAGTTCTTTTCTCCTTTTGTTTTTTTCTTTTGGACCTAGTTCTTTTCTGAATCTTTGATTCTCAAGAACAAGATCTTTCCGATGAGAATTAAATTCTCAACTTATGAGAGACTGGTCTTGTGGATCTCAGATCCAGAGAAAGAATTAAGTTCTTTAAAAAGGGTTAAACTCTTGGATGTGATAGAGATGTTTTGATCTCTTTTCTTTACCTAGGGTTTTGAGAAGGAAGGTCTTCTTCTTTGAGAATTGAATTCTCTGTTCTTTTTGAGAGTTCTCTGTATTTTTTTTGTGTCCCCCCTCTGAGACTTGAAGTCTCGGGTCCTCTATATAGTGAAGGCAAATTATTAATTGGTTTTGAGAAAATCTCTCATTGAGAGATTCTAATTGATTTGGAGAATTTTACCAACCATTGGATTTTTGATCCAAGAACTTCTGTTTTTACTGAATATGATTTTTGCTTTTAACGAGATTGGGGAAATGTTTTTCCCTATACAGAATTTATTCTGTAAAACGGTGATTTTTTTTATCATCATTGGATTTTTAATTTAAAGGTTCTCTGTTTTACAGAGAGCAATCTTTTTTGTTTAGAAAGATTGAGGGAATATATTCCAAAATAGAATTTTATTCTATAATTGGATCTTTGATCCAACCGAGAGTATCTTTCTTATTTTAGAAAGATTTGGGAGATGTTTTCTACTAACAAAATTTAATTCTGTATTTTGATGATTTATCATCTCCGTTGGATATTGATCCAACGGCTCTGTTTAACAGGTAGTATTGTAGAATTTTAATTCTACTTGGGCGCCAGTGCTCACATGTTATGCACGTGGGTACTACTTAAGAATTTAATTCTTATAATGGGTATTTATGTGCTTTGCATATTGGCGAGGAGCACGTGCGACGTCATTTAGGAGTTTAACTCTTATGTAATGAACTCTTCTGTACTTTGCACATTGGCGTTCGCGTGAGGAGCACGTGCGGTGCCATCTAAGAGTTTAACTTTTATGAACTCTTCTGTGCTTTGCACATTGGCACCCACGTAATGTGCACGTGAGGCGCCACCATAGGATTTAATCTATAAGATTGGCTCTGACGTTGGCGCCGTCATGGAGAGCACGTGAGGCGCTGCCTCATTGAATTCCACATAGCTTTGCTTCTTTATTAGGTTAAATATATTGGGGAAACAAATGTCCCCCACCGTTGCTCTCACGTGGCTTACACGTGGGTGCAACGGTGTCACCTTTTCCACCGTTCGATTTCTTCATGTCTTATAAATAGGGCCTTTGGCCCTTAAGATGACTGCCATTTCGTTATCTTCCATCTTCTTTTTTGATAATTTAATTCTTTTCTCTGCCCAAAGAAACTCTTTGAGTTTAAACTCAATTTAAGAAAATTGGTAAGGATTATGACCATTTTCCTCTTAAAAGACTCTTTTTTTCTTGGATTTTTAACCCATTAACAGAGCTTGACTCTTTTTCTTGAAATGATCTCTTAGAGATCTTATAAACTTTATTTTAGGTAGACCGTTGGTCTCAAAGATCTTAGGGTTTTACCCTGTTAGTGACTTTGATGGTTGTTTGGAATTTAATTCCATTTCCCATGGGGATTTCTTGGATTTAATCCTATTAGAGAAATTTAATTCCGGATTGTTCTACAGAGCTTAACTCTGAGAAAATTTCTTTTTTAATAAATCATTTTGGGAATTTTACTCCACTTTTCTTTCTTTCTAGGGTTCTTCTTGCAGATTTGAATCTGCTGTAGAACTCGTTTTTCGAGGGAGTCATAGTTCAATGAGATTTTTCATTAAATGAGAATCCTTTCGGATTCTTACACTGAGTGCATACCTCATCATTGACGAGGCATCACCTTGATTTTGTAGGGGCCACTTTTTTTCTTCTAGATTGTAATGGTTCTGGTATTTGATTGTTAACCCTTTACTAGTTTCTCTTTTCAAATACCATGGCTTCTCATCTGTATGATCTTGAGGAGACCATCTCTTATAAGGAGATTCGCATCCAAGGCCGCTGCCAGGGCCAAGAGTTTACTGATGCCCAGTGCGCGGAGGTGACGCGTCACTTCGACGATTACAATGGTCGATTGTTCCCTCGCCGTTCTGCTCTCTTGAAGATTGTCGTTGGGTCGATTTGGGAAGCATTTTCTGAGCTGGATGAGGCTATGCCGCTCGAGGCACTTGATGAGGCTGAAAATAAGGTGCATTCAGTATATCTGATGGGCCTGATTTCAAAGAAGCGACGAGATGATCTTGTCGCTGTTTTGCATCACGTCTTCTAACAGAAGGTGGTAATATCTGCGTAGCAGAGGATGGATGACATCAGCGGGGATCCCGATGCTTGCATTCGTGAGAAAATGCATAAGAAAATGGTCAACGAAGCCAAAAGCGCTTTACTCAAACTTGTCTCTAAGTTAATGAATTCGCGTCCGGAATTCAGCGTCTTACCATTGTAATAAATTTTTTTAATTTATTATTATTTCTTTTTTTATCATCAATGTATAAATTTCTTCAAAGTATGAATGAAAACGTTCCTCTTTTCTTTACGCCAATGCTTATATGTGCCTCATATGAGGTGTTGTTATATATAAAAAGAACTAGTGCCGGCGTTCACATGTCATGCGCATGAGGAGCGGCTACAGGTTCTAATCCTGCAAAGAATCGGCGCCGGTGCTCACGTGTCATGCACTTGAGGCGCTGCTGAGGGAATCGTTTCACCTTCTTGCTCTGATTCCCATGAGTCAACCTTTTCTTTTCCCATGCCCTTTTTTTTTCAGGACTTGGAAATAACTCCACCATGCACAACATTTTCTGTGCCTAGATTTGAATGCTCATCTTTATAATCTGAAGCTATGTTTTCACCCTTCTTCATAAGGAGAGAACCATTTTTAACAAACCAAGAGTTATGGCTTGCAATCGTCCGCATGCTCGTCGGCAACCGTGGGAGGTACCTATCGAGGGAATTATTCCTCGTTTTGCTGCGCGATTAGTGGTTCCCGTTCTCATAGATGACCAATGTGACACGGTGATGTTTGAGATCCTGACTCGTAGGGGCTCTCCTCTTCCTATCGGCTCCATTTGGCTCCAGATGATCTTCTCGTCTGTGCTTGCTGACATCCTCCCTCATCCAGCAGAGATGACTCCAGCAATGCTCGACGCGGCGGAGGACAAGATCGAGTGCTTTCATGAGGCGCATTTGATTACCCAGCCTCTGAGGGATCATTTATTCAGTTGCTAAGCCAGATACGGGCTCAGCGGGCCTTCATGTCTGCCTTTGCTGATGGGCACGACGCTGACCGATGGGGAGTAACTCCTCGTGAAGATCGCCGCTTCGACACGGTGGAGAAGACAGAGAGGGCTTTAGACAATTTTATTCGTAAACCCTTATACTTTTGATCCCGTGTTCGATGATTTGTTTCCCGTAGAATAAAGTACTTATTTAAATGTGCTTCTTTATTATTGACTGTTGAATATTTTATCCTCAGCACATATCCATGTGGGTATCTTGCCTCTGCACATATACTTTGCACTTTAATTTTAGAAGTTTCTGATGCATGCATCTAGCTATAGGTGAACATTGGACTGATGTGAAGAAATGCTTTCCCTTACCACGTTGCTCACGGCTGTGAGTGAAGAAATGCATAGCATATGGCCAGTTTCGAGCTGGCATACTCAATTTTTATTAGAATTTTAATCTGAGAAGATAGCGAGCGGACACAAGCGTCATCATCTATCGTTAACTCAGATCTCGATCATTAAGAAATGAGGTTCTAAACCCCGAGGCCTATGAGTTGCGCCTTTCTATTTCCGGATGTCTTAATTTAGCGCCTATTTGTTTATTCACTCATTTCGGAGTTTGTAGTTTATTCACTCGTTTCGGAGTTTCTAGTTTATTCACTCATTTTGGAGTTTGTAGTTTATTCACTCATTTCGGAGTTTCTAGTTTATGTACTCATTTCGGAGTTTGTAGTTTATGTACTCGTTTCAGAGTTTCTAGTTTATTCACTCGTTTCGAAGTTTGTAGTTTATTCACTCGTTTCGGAGTTTCTAGTTTATGTACTCGTTTCAGAGTTTCTTTAGTTTACCTCCCTTGGGTTTACAGGCAAACTTGTCCTAACCTTATATGCAGACAACCTCCATTCTTTACGACAGAGGTCCGTTAGGTTTATGGTACTAGGGTTTTTTAGTCCGTGGTACCATCACGTTGGCTGATGTATTCCTCGATATGCAGTCTTTAAACCGTTGTTCGAGTAGCCCGCGACTGTCGTGTCTCTAATCCTTTCGGGGCTGGACAAGACGTTTTCAAGTAATCTCCTTAGGTCATATTACCGTCGAAAGAGCAAACGTTAGGAATTTACCATGACGCTTTTTATTTGAGATTAGGCTCAGTTTGGAGCCCCGATGAGTCATAACCACTCCGCTCTAGTGTGGGATAATCTCTGATAGTATTTTAGGCTTTATATGAGTTGCCTTCAAGACCCGAAGTTAGAAATATGCCGTTACTTTTTTTGTTTTGACGATGTCGCGCCGATTCTTTACTGAAGTAGGGCAAACATCTATAAGACTTCTATACTGTAAATATTGCAGTTGAAGTCCGGAGCTAGAAATATGCCATTGCTCCATTTTCATTTGATAGCCGCATTCGCATCCTGCTGAAATGAGGTGGAACGCCGGGATGGTCTTTAGGTTGTATATGTGCTGTCGAGACTTGGAGTTAGGATTTTGCCGTTACTCCATTTTTGGTTTCAACCCTTAGGTCTTTTGTTGACGTTGCGTCTGCACTCTGCTGGAATGATAAGGAACATTGAGATAGTCTCTGAGTTGTATATGAACCGTCAAGACTTGGAGCTATGATTTTGCCATGGCTCCATTTTTGTTTCGACCCTTGGGTTTTTTTTTGACGTTGCGTCTGCATCCTGCTGGAATGAGAAGGAACGTCGAGTTGGAGCTAGAATTTTGCCATTACTCCGTTTTGATTTGGCTCCTTGGAGCTTTGTTGACATCACGTCTGCACCCTATTGAAATGAGAAGAACGTCGAGCTGATCTCTAGGCTGTAGATATTGCCGTCAAGATCTGGCTCTCCTTTTGACGGAGCCTGGTGGGAAAGTATGGTTCTCTTTCTTTCATTTATTCTTATGGATTGTATACAAGAGTCAATATGGACATACTTGCAGGGCAGAGGAAATTTTATTTTATTTTAATTTTTTATTACCGCGATCCTCTATCTTTTCAGCTTTTCATATCACGAAAATCGCGATTACCCAATCATTTTGGCTTTTTATCCGCGGTGCCCAATCATTTTAGCTATTTTTTTTATATTTTTACTTGCTGTTTTTTATTGCGAGTTGCCCAAACATTTCGGCTGTTTTTATATGCATATTTTTTGTTACTCGCTACTATTTTTTATTGCGAGTTTGGAATCTGATACCAACCTTAGCATCAGCATCGCTACGACTGAAATATTGCCGGGAGCGAATTATCATTTGCCGTAAAAGGACTTGGAGTTTGACACCTGTTTAGGTATCAGCATCGCTACGACTGGAATATTGCCAGGAGCGACTCATCATTTGCCTTTGTTGATTTGAACAAAGATGGCTTAGCAAACAGGGTTAGGATCCCATCGACTAAGGCTTTTGACTTTATGAGCTGTAAGGGTCTCATAAAGGTATTTCTCCCTACAAGTCATGAGGACCTTGTAGGTGTACTTTCTCCTTAGGAATCGTGGGGATTACTAAGTGTATTTTCTTTTGTAAGTCATAAGGATCTTGCAAGAGTGTTTTCTTCTTATAAGTCGAGAGGACTTACAAGTGTCGTTCACCACACGGGGACATTTCTCATCGTTAGTGGAACTTGGTGGGGGAATGTTTATTCATGCCCGTGAATTGTACAAGGGTCAATATTAGACCGTCTATAGGACAACTTAGGGGATATTACGGTTTAAAAACAGGTTCAAATCCCTGTAGGTTAAGGCTTTTGAATCTTATGAGTCGTGAGTGTCTCATAAGGGGAATTCTCTTTACGAGTCGTGAGGATCTCGCAAGTGTAATTTTTCCTTAGGAATCATGAGGATTCCTAAGTGTGTTGCTCCTTTGTGAGTCGTAAGGATCTCATGCAGGTATTTTCTCCTCATAAGGTTGAGAGGACCTTGCAAGTGCACATGAATTTTTTATTTTACGAGTTCACGCCCTATTCGGGTTTTCACAAACTCGCCGGCAGTCCTGTTGTTTTTATTCATGGTGCCCTTTCGGGTTTTCATCCGTGCTCATTTTGCTTATGGACATACCGGCTTTTTTTTAATGGTGAAACTCTCGAAAGTAGCTTCGTCGCAGGTGACCCACCTATTTGCCGGTGGGTTTTGAGGGTGGCTTCATCGATGGATTAGTTATGTAGCCAATGAGACTCGAGTTGCAATCTTTCCTGCTAAGACTTCGATTGCGATATAGATCCCAAGGGAATGTATCGCCGTTTTTGGGGGCGATGTACTATTTTAGGGACGTTCCGGTTCATTATCGCCATGTTTGAGGAGAACTTTTATTTTAGGGACTTTTCGGTCCAATGTCGCCATATTTGAGGTAAAGTTCTAGTTTAGGGACATCTCGGTCCGTTATCGCCATGTTTGAGGCGAATTTCTAGTTTAAGAACATCTCGGTCCGGAATTAACATGTTTGAGGTGACGGAGCTTCTTTGCATACTACTCTCAGAGTTTTGACTCAGGAGGATAGCGAGTGGACAAGAGCGTCGTTATCATAGACCTAAGTCGTGACTCGTCAAGCGTAGTATTTTTTGAGGTATCGGCTGTTTATTGGCCGGAAGGGTCTTTCGCCATGCAATCCAAGAGCAAGTAGGCTCCACCTTGGTAGAATTTGTTTATTATGTACGGGCCTTCATAGTTCGGCTCGAATTTCCCCCGTTTTACATGATTAGGGATCATTGGTCTTTTGATTACTAGCACGAGTTCACCATGGCGGAATGTTCTTGGCCTGGTCAGTCTTTCATATAACCACGTCATTCTTGCCTTATAATCCTTTAGGTTTTGCTATGCTATAAGGCGAGTTTCATCGAGGGCATTGAGCTCTTCGAGTTAAAGATGAGCATTTTCTTCATCTGTCAGCTCGTATCAAACCGCTACTCGTTGAGAAGAGAGTTCTATTTTCAGGGGAAGCACTGCTTCCGTGCCGAATACCAACGCGTATGGTGTTGTATTCGTCGTTGTTTTGAACGTTGTTCGGTACGCTCAAAGAGCTTCATGCAACCTTTCGTGCCAGTCTCTCTTGTTTCTGGACACCGTTTTCTTTATAATCTTCGTCAAGGTCTTGTTGAAAGCTTCAGCTAGACCGTTGACTCGAGGATTATAGACTGAAGAGTATTTCCAATCTATTTTATGTTGCTGTGCGAAGCGGCTGATTTTATGACTTCTATAAGCTGGCCCATTATCCGAGATAATTCATCACGGAGTGCCAAACCGATAGATGACATGTGTCCTGAAGAAATTGAGAGTATTCTCCGTCTTCACCTCCCTTAGTGGTACTGCTTCTGCCCATTTAGAGAAGTAGTCAGTCGTTCCCAATATAAACCGATGTCCTTTGGACGATACTGGTTCAATGGGGCTAATTATATCGGTTCCCTACAATTCGAACGGCCAGCTAGCCACTGTTGGTTGCAGCGGATTTGGATATTGGTGGTCGAAGTCCTCATGGATTTTGGCATGAGTGACACTGCTTCGCATATTCGAGGCAGTCCTGAATCATTGTGGGCCAATAGTAACCCATTCTTTTGATCTTCAGCTTCATCTTTGGCCCAACTTGGTGAGAACCACAGAGTCCGTCGTGAATTTCTTGAATGACTTTCTTGGACCCAGGCATCTTAGCCATAGACAGTCGAACGATCTCTTATATAGAGTATCATTGACGAAAGCGAAGAACAGAGCTCGTTTCATGAGCTGATGTCGAGACGACGCGTTTTTGAGCGTCCGTTAGGATTTGAAGTAGTCTATGAAGACTTCCGTCTAATCGTTGACCTTTTCTTTGTCCCTTATTTGAAGGGTTGCTTGTTCGGTCATTTCATTTCCTTCGAATGGCTCTGTTAAGTCTCCCGAAGATATTTCTATTGGCGTGAGGATCTTGCGGTTTTGCACGATGATCTTTACGTCATCGAGGTCTTCATCAGCCAGTTGATTAGTATAAAATATTGCACATTTGAATGAACATTTTTCCTATTATTGTTAAGTACTAAAAGGTGTTTATTGTAATTATAGAACATACGAGGGTTTATGTGTAAAAAGTTTATTATCATATATTTCTACATTATAATTAACATAATGAGGGAAAATACATGCATATAATATTTATATGAAATATTAGTAATTAAAATATGCATACCATATCAAATATTTCGAATCAATATTCTTAACATATAATATCATATAAAATGGTTAAGATAATATCTCAAAAATACCAAATACTACTAACACTTTGATTTGAGATATTGTGCAGATTAGCTTAGGTCTGGAATTCAAGAGATCCGAGATGTCGGAATCAAATTTGCCGAAATATAGAAGCAAATCGTAAGATTTAGCAATAGTAGAGACTCAGAGCATTATTCTCAGAATCCAGATATCGAAGTGATCTCCACATGTCAACAAGAGTGAGCAGAAAAAATCTCAAGTCCTGATGCCTAAGATGCCGTGGTTGGGTTGCCAAAGTATGCTATTCGCGGCAGATCCGCGGCGAACCTGCGGCGGTTGTAGAGCCGTACGATTTGAAATTTGGTGGCTAGGATTTTAACAGCATATATTATTATATGGAATCTAGAGTTTCTAATTTCTGTGACTATAAATAGGATTGAGAGCTTCACATTAAAAATCATCACCGAACAGATCAAGAGGTCCAAAGCGATCCACGCAATCGAGTGATCATCAACTAGCCATCTACTTCCAATAAGATAGAGATCTAGAGCAACTAGGGTTCTTGTACTCTACTATCAAATGTTGTATGCAATAGTTGATTAATAAAGATAGTATTTTTATTAGTTAATTCTTTTTGCACTTACTTTCTGCATTTAATTTCTGCATCTTAATCATGTTTTCATTCTTCAATCTTTCTTCTAAATCTCAAACCATGAGTGAGTAATTCCTACCTTACTAGGGTTCGTAGGCTAGGGTCGATCAATGGATGATAAAATCATTTAACATCTTTTATACATTTTAAAGTCTACAAACTTTAGCAAATAAAATGTTAACATCCTTATCGGGAGCGCTACTAATTTATTGCTAGTCACGACCACGATTTGAGATTAGTTTAACACTTGTTTTGTTAAAAGCTAGACATGAATAGAGATCAATGCAAGGACAAGGGTTAGTAGTGGGGAAACCCTAGTTTCATTCAAAAGAGAACCCTAATCTACATTCATCACTATCGATCTAGTTTTAAACTATTAAAAGATAAAAGGTGTCATTTTTAACTATTCATCCATTACTACTAAGTCCTATGAACCTTACAAGCCTTTTCTTTATAAATCTTATATCCGTAACAACAACCAATCACCCTTCTTCAATCAACTCGTCTAAAGCAAGAAAAAGGTTCATGTTTCCCTGCGGACGACTCGTACTCATCGCGGCTAGCTACTAGCGACATCGTCTTGATTGCGGTTACTTTACAACACTCTTTCAGCAAATCAATCAAATGGCGCCGTTGCCGGGGAAATGATTGTAATTTTTTTCTTGCTATTCGGGTTGAATTCTTATTAAATCCATAACATAAAATAATCATGTTCCCCGCCGAAATACGGAGACGCGATAAACGTCTTGCCTGAATTTAGGGGTAGATGCTAATTGGTGCTATCCGTCCAGCTCTCCGAAGATGCCATGTTGATTTATAGCACCACGTATCGAAGGTTTAAACGGATGTGGCCGATATAGCAGACTTCGTCAGATTCCCCCTCATTTGAGGGGTTTTTAATTGTGGGGACGCTCTTCCCTGCAGGCGTAAGCCCCTGCAGTTAATTACGCTACCGCATCACAGTAACAACTTTCTCCTTCTCCAAATGGTCACTTCGTGTCGTGGGTGTTTGTTTTGTTTGTGGTTTCCCGTGGATTGTATACGGAGACTAATTTATGTTGTCGCCCGTAGGGCGTGGACTAGTCCAAATGCGTATCTTCGTAGATTTGGGTTTGGAGGTCGGGTTTAAGGATACGTCAGTCTCATTTGGGACTAAAATCAACTTAAACGTATGTTAAGGATACGTTAGTCTGATTTTTAGACTAAGATCAACTTAACAGGATCATTTAGATCCAACAAAAGAGCATTTGAGCTCTATTGCTCAGTTTAGGGACATTGCGGTCGATTACCAGTTTAAGGACATGGTGGTCCATTGTTAGTTTAGGGACATCTCGGTCCAATATTAGTTTAAAGATATCGCGGTCGAGGTTAAGGACATCATAGTCCGTGAGTTTAAAGATATCACAGTCAAGGTTAAGGACATCATAGTCCATGAGTTTAAGGTCCCCACGGTCCAGTTTAGAGACGTCATAGTCTGTGAAGTGTGTGGTTGTGGGGACCCGTCACCTTTCTGAAGACGTTGAAGGATTACAACGACAAATATCAAAAGAGTGAAGAGATGTACCCTCGAACCAAAGTGGATTGGGTGATCTATAGTCCAATTTGGAACTAAGATTAATTAATTAGATTATGAGCACATTGGCTCAGTTAAAACTGAATTGGGGACTTATGGCCAGTTTGGGCTAAATCCAATTATATTTGAAGTGTTGGCCCTTTATTGGACCATTAAATATTTGTCTGGATTCAAGCCCACATTATTTAGCAATGCTAAACCAGAGTTTGAGGGCTCTAATAACATTTTTGTTTTTGACTTAGCATTAAACATTATAGCTCTGAGTTTTACTCAACTTTGAGATTCATTTGAAGGGGAGGTCTTTGCCTCTGGAAAACTCCCCCAATTTGACTAAGATTGGCTTTTAAAATAGTGTTAAACACTAGAGGACAACAGTGTTAAAACACTGGAGAAGAAATACTCAAAATAATGTTAAACACTAGAAAGGAAGTGGTCATATGGGGGCATGTGAGGGCACCCAGAGGTGGCGCCGGATCTCCTTTACCTTGTTGTCAGAACTGCAAATAAGTGTTAAACACTTTTAGCCATCACGTGTGGACACGTGATGGGTGCTCATGCCCTGATTTATTAGAATGTTTATTAGGGGTCACGTGGGGACACGTGAGAGCGCCCAAAGCCAACATTGCCTTTGCTTTTGTTTTCTTTATTTTGGAAATCACGTGGGAGCATTGCCTCAGGGCTAATTCCTTCTTATTTTGGAGGATCTTTTCAGGGGTCACGTGGGACACGTGACCTTAGTTCTTTACGTGCATAGAGATCTTTCAAGTCTCTTTATTTTTAAGAATTAAATTCTCTGTAGGGTTAAACCCTAATTTTGTTTTTAGAGGAATTAAATTCTTATGCATGTGGAAGAATTAAATTCTTATGTAGGGTTAAACCCTGATTCTGTCTTGGAGAAATTAAATCCCTATGAATTGGGAGAATTGAATTCTCAACCAGGGTTGAACCCTAATTTTATCTTGGAGGAATTAAATTCCTGTGAAATTGGGAGAATTAAATTTTCAAATAGGGTTAAACCCTAGTTTTATCTTGGAGAAATTAAAAACTCAATTCTCCCTCTAAGTTTTGGATCTGCATGGCAGAATCTCCCCGATGAGAATTAAATTCTCAACCTGTGGGGAGATTTGCTTCTGCAGATCTTTAACTAGAGGAAGAACTAAGTTCTTTTAAAGAAGAGTTAAACTCTTAGATTGAGAATTAAATTCTCTTTTTTGATTTATGAAGCTTTGATCCCTTTCCCCTTTCTCACATATGGTTTCTTTTCTTGAGAATTTAATTCTCCTTTCTTTTCTCTCTGCTATTTTCCTTCAGAAAAATTTCAAGATCTCTAAAATTCTCACTTTTTCCTCATCTTGGCTCCTATTTATAGGAGAAAGAAAAGAATCAATTTGTTTAATAAATCTTTCATTGAAAGATTTTGTTTGTTTTTCATAACTAATATGATCTTTTAGATCACTCAGTGAATTTTATTCACCATTGGATTTTTAATCCAGAAGATATTCTGTTTGTTATTTTTGGTGAAATTTAGGGAGATCTTTCCTTGTATACAATCTTTCCATAAATTGGTGATCTTTTAATCACCATTGGATTTTTAATCCGACGGTGCTCCACTTTACAGAGCATGATACATTTTTGTTTGTTTGGAAAGATTTAAAGAAATACTTTCCCAGTTAGGGTCTTTGATTTCCCTTAATTAGAATTTTAATTCTATTAACTCATTAAGGCTTTTAAAGCCCGTCACGTGTTGGCACGTGTTCCCAACGTTTGACCATTCAAATAGAATTCAATTCTATCAATTAAAGAGCCGGAGGACCTGTCACGTGTTGGCACGTGACCCTCTTGATTAAACATTTTATTCAGAATTTAATTCTGCCTTTTAGCAGAACTAAGGAATCATCACATGTCAGCACGTGACCCTTGGTCACGTGTGAGCACGTGATGCCCCATTGGGGAATTTCCTGATATTTTATTACATTTTTGTTTGACTGGAATTTAATCCTATAAAGGAAAGATCACAGGAACCTATCACGTGTCAACACGTGACCCTTGGTCACGTGTGAGCACGTGATACCCCATTGGGGTATTTCCTGGCTATTTTATTACATCTTTTAATCCCTTTTGGTGGGTTTCAAAGGCCCATCACGTGGTGGCACGTGACTCCACTAATCGCCTGCTTGATTAGAATTTAATTCTGTTATAACAGATTCCCAGGAAACCATCACTTATCAGCACGTGACCCTTGGTCACGTGTGAGCACGTGATACCCCATTGGGGAATTTCCTGATATTTTGTCAGGGAACAAATGCCCCCACAGCGTTGTTCTCACGTGTTTGCACGTGAGTGCAACGCTGTCACCTTTGTGACCGTTGGATCTGTCTACGGAACAGGGGAGATGAACCGTTCCCCTTCACCTTCTATAAATGCAGGAGTCCCTTCAGAAGCGCCTCCACCCTTTCCATCTTCTTCCTTGCTTATTTTTCCTCTGAGAATTTAATTCTCTTTTCCAGAGCTTAGTTCTCTGTCATGTATGTGCAATGCCGCTTTATCTTCCAATCAAGGCTTGTGCTCACGTGTTGCGCATGCGGGGCTTTGCTGGATTGGGACGTTTCATTTCCCTGATCTGATTCCAATGCGTCATTGGATTTCATTTCCAACGCTCTCCCCTTTTTTTCGGGCTTTGAGAATAATCCCATCATGCACAACATTTTTTGTGCATAGCATTAAATGCTCCCCTTTATAACCTGAAACCATGCCTTTCTTCCCTTCCTTACAGAGAAACCCATTTATATCTTAAGGTGATCATCATTGAGAAACCGATCAATCGCTATGGCTTGCAATCATCCCCATGCCCGTCGGCAACCATGGGAGGTGCCTATATACTGTTGAGTTACGATGAGAATTATATTAATTGATTTCAAATACTTGTAGAATTGATAATCTAGAAGCACAGATTTTAGGATACACATGACATATATATAGCTCATTGTTTTATACATGTGTTATTTATTTACATTCATGTTTAATCATAACAACATATCCTAGTTATTACTATTGTTTTGATATTTATGACGCACTGACGTCTGGGTTTTGCATGGCCCAGTTCCTCTGACATTATCGCAAGCAGATCAAGAGTGTCTTAGCAAGCAAGCCGAGTAATGAGGAGCTAGCTATTTAGTTTAGAAATGCTTAGTTTCTTTTATTTCCGTAGTTTTATTTTTATTGATGTGAGCCCATATGGGACGTGATTCAGATATTGTTTTATTGGATCTTGATTCGTTTCCACTACACCTATTTCTTGATTTAATTTATTGTGCCAGATGAACATGTGTTAGCTAGATTATATTTTTACTGTTCTTGATATCCGATTGACAGCCGTAATGTGACTGTGGAGGGATGATTCCTAACCACAAATAGTATGGTTGGCTCTGTCACGTGCCGTGTTTATGTATTTTGGGAAACGGGGCGTGACAGTAGTTATTACAGGTAACATGTATAAACGATATAGTAATGGCAATGGCAAGAAACGTATCGCGCACATATTAGGTATTGTATATTAAACAGGATATATATTTAATTGCGCAACCAATCACAATAAAAGCGGTACTATAATCGTTATGGTTATCTAGCTATAATGGAATGGATATATTCAGTATTACTTGTTTAAATATAAATCTAGCCGTAGTTGTAATAACGTTTTACACTTGTTGATTAAAATAATCAATTGTGCTTATTGAGGAGATAATCCCTCGCTTCGCTGTGCGGCTGGCAGATTCCCACCTCACCGACGCTCAATGTGACGCGGTGATGTATGAGCTTCTGACTCGTCGGGGCTCTCCTCTTCCCATGGGCTCCATTTGGCTGCGGATGATCTTTCTTCTGTGCTTGCCGATATACCCCCTCATCCGGCGGAGATGACTTCGGCGATCCTTGACGCGGTGAAGGACAAGCTCGAGTGCTTTCACGAAGCTTGTCTAATCACTCAAGCTCTGAAGGATCATTCAGTTCATATACTGAGTCAGATAAGGCCCCGAAGGGCCGTCATGTCCGCTTTCACTGATGAGCACGGCGCCAATCGATGGGGAGCGACTTCTAGCGAAAACCGTCATTTTGACATGCTGGAGAAGGTGGAGAGGGAGCTGGAAAATTTTGTGTTTTGCTTTGTTAACCCTTGTATTTCCAATCCCTTGTTTGGTGATCTCTTTCCTTTATAGTAATATCAATGTATTTTCTCTTATCATTAATCGTTAAATGTTCTATGTTGGCTTTTTCTTCTTGATATGTATTCGTACGTGCATCCTACCGTGTACACGAGCTTCATACTTGACTCCCTGGGAATTTTCTTTAAGTACGAACGTGAGAACTTTCCTTGTTGCTAGAAAGAGAAAATTGCTTATGCGTGTTTTGGATCAAGGATTGGCGTCGAGTAGAGGTCTGTTTAGATGATCTTGAGTGCACACGCCTTCCCACCGAGCTTGTGGCTGCAAAGGTGAGCTTGCGGGGGCTGATCAAACGGTGCGCCGCAAATATGCTGTTATGCGAGAAGAGGCTCAGCTGAAAGTTTTCGGAGAGGGAGATGGCTTCCAAAGCGCTGAGGGAGCTTCAAGCCAACCTTACGGCCAAGGCCACTAAAGCATATGAACTTTGGCGAGTGCTTCAGGCCATCAAGGAGGTGGTAGCCATTGATAAGGCCGCAGTGTTCACTCATGAAATAGTCGAAGCCCATAAGGTCACTGAAAAAGAGCTTGAAGGCCGGCTTGCCTCATACCAGGCCTAACAGGCTCAAGCAGAGGCCCGCCTTTTGACGATACTGAATCATGAAGGCGAGGCCCAGCGAAAAAGGGATGAACTGGCAAATCTACTAAATCGCCCGCCGACTTGAAGAATTGCATATACACATTTTTTATTCTTCTTTTGTACATACTCCTGAATAAGAGTATATTTTTTTTGTTCTTTCACTAATTGTACTTTGTCTTCATTTAGATTCACGAAAAAAAGACATTTTTTTTCACGATGGTGTGTCCCTTTTATTAAATGTATTCTGTGGATAATCTATCTCGATTTCTTTGCAGGACAATGATGGCTTAGGATTCAGGGTTAAGATCTGCCTCCTAAGACTTTTCAACTTTATGAGCCGTGAGGGTCTCATAAAGAATTTTCTCCCTACAGGTCGAGAGGATCTCGTAGGTGTAATTTCTCCTTAAGAATCGTGAGGATTCCTAAGTGTGTTTTCTCTTGAAAGTCGTAAGGATCTCACAAGAGAGTTTGCTCCCTTACGAGTCGTGAGGACCCGTAAGTGATGGGTAAGGTTACCATTATCCGCATTTCACGGAGTCAGGAGTTGCTCTAGATGCTTCCTACGGGGTCATAGCCATGTTCTGCGAGGACCAGGCTCCGCTCTGGACGTTTCCTATGGGGTCAGGATTGACATAAGCCGTGCTCCACGTAACCAGGAATTTTCTCTTGATGCTTCCCACAGGGTCATTGCCGTGTTCTGCGAGGACCAGGCTCCGCTCTGGATGCTTCACACGGGGTCATTGCCGTGTTCTGCGAGGACCAGGATCCGCTCTAGACGTTTCCCACGGGGTCAGGATTGACATAAGCCGCGTTCCATGTGACCAGGAATTTGGTTTGGATGCTTCCTACGGGGTCAGTGTCGTGTTCTGCGAGGACCAGGCTCCGCTCTAGACGTTTCCCACGGGGTCAGGATTGATATAAGCCGCGTTCCACGTGACCAGGAATTTTGCTCTGGATGCTTCCCACGGGGTCATTGCCGTGTTCTACGAGGACCAGGCTCCGCTCTGGACGTTTCCCACGGGGTCACGATTGACATAAGCCGCATTCCACGTGACCAGGAAAGGTTAACTCTCGGTTGTTTGTGCATCGTCGAGTCATGGAACTGGGAATTTTGCCGTAGCTCCTATTTGTTGATGTTGCGTTTGTTGTAATGAGACGGATGTTGAAATGATCTTCAAGCTGTCTGAGAACCGTCGAGATTTGGAACATGGACTTTGCCAGGGCTCCGTTTTGCTGACGTCGTACATTCGTGCAAAGACACTGATTTCTCTGCGGGTCGATGCGAATCGAGATGCTCTCGTCAAGGAAACTGATCTCCCTGAGGTTGAGACGAATCGAGGAGTTCTCGCAAGAATGTCCTAACATTACGGTTAACCTTTGCTCTTTACGACAGAGGTCCGTTAGGGTCTGTGGTACTAGGGTTTTGCCCGTCGTACCATCGCGTTGGCTGATGTATCCCTCGACAGGAAATCTTGTTGTTCGAGTAGCCTTGCGACTGTCATGTCTCTGATCCCTTCAGGGGCTGGACAAGACGTTTTCAAGCAATCTTCCTAGGCAGTTTGACCATCGGAAGAGTAAGCGTTAGGAATTTTGCCATGCCGCTTTTTACTTGAGGTTAGGCTCAGTTTGGGGAACCCCAATGAGTCATAACCACTCCGCGCTGGTGTAGGATGATCTCCGATATTCTTTCAGGTTTTATATGAGTTGCTGTCAAGACCCTGAAGCTAGGAATTTAGCCTTTGCTTCGTTTGCTGGCATTGCGTCTGCTGTATCGAGACGAATGCTGCGGTTGTCTCTAGGTTGTTGATGAACCGTCGAAGTTTGGAACTAGGGATTTTGCCATGGGTCCGTTGTTTGATTTTCGCGTCCGAATCCTGCCGGAGGAAGAACGCTGTGGTGACATCTCGTCTGCTGTATCGAGACGAACGTCGAGGTGGTGACCATTCTATGTGGGATGATCCCCGGTAGTCTTTCAGGTTTTATATGAGTTACCATCAAGACCGTGAAGCTAAGAATTTAGCCTTCGCTTCGTTTTCTTTGGCGTGTCCGAATCTTGTTGGAGGAAGGACGCTGTAGTGACATTTTGTCTGCTGTATCGAGACGAACGTCGACGTGGTGACCACTCCATATGGGATGATCTCCGATAGTCTTTCAGGTTTTATATGAGTTACCGTCAAGACCCTGAAGCTAGGAATTTGGCCTTCGCTTCGTTTGCTGGTATTGCGTCTGTTGTATCGAGACGAACGTCGAGGTGGTCACCATTCCAGGTGGGATGATCTCCGGTAGTCTTCAGGCTTTATATGAGTTACCGTCAAGACCCTAAAGCTAGGAATTTAGCCTTCGCTTCATTTGCTTTGGCATATCCGAATCCTGTTGGAGGAAGGGCGCTGTAGTGACATTTTATCTGCTGTATCGAGACGAATATCGAGGTGGTGACCACTCCATGTGGGATGATCTCCGATAGTCTTTCAGGTTTTATATGAGTTACCGTCAAGGCCCTGAAGCTAGGAATTTGGCCTTCGCTTCGTCTGCTGGTATTGCGTCTGCTGTATCGAGACGAACGTCGAGGTGGTGACCACTCCACATGGGATGATCTCCGGTAGTCTTTCAGGCTTTATATGAGTTACCGTCAAGCCCTTAAAGCTAGGAATGTTGCCTTTGCTTCATTTGCTGCCATTGTGTCTGTTGTATTGAGACGAATGTCGCGATTTTCTTTAGGTTTCGTGTGAACCGTCGAGGCCTGGAACTAGGGACTTTGCCGTGGCTCCGTTGCTGGTGTCGCATCTGCATCTTGTTGGAGGAAGAAAGTTGGGGTGACATCACGTCTACTGTATCCAGACGGGCGTCGAGGTGGTCTTTAGGTTGTTGGTGAACCGTCGAGATCTAGAACTAAGGACTTTGCCATGGCTCCGTTGTTTTGACCCTGGGGTGACATGGCGTCTGCTGTAACAAGACGGATGCTGAGGTGGAGCTGGGATTTTGCCATCACTCCGCTTTGTTTCGACCGTGAGGTCTTTCGTTGACATTGCATCTGCATCCTGTTGGACTGCGAAGGAACGCCGTCGTTGACATTGCGTCTGGTGTAACAAGACGAACGCTGAGTTGGAGCTGGGATTTTGCCGTCACTCCGCTTTGTTTCAACCATGGGGTCTTTTGTTGACGTTGCGTCTGCATCCTGCTGGATTGAAAAGGAACGTCGTTGTCAACATTGCATCTGCTGTAACTAGACGAATGCTGAAGTGGAGCTGGGGTTTTGCCGTCACTCCACTTTTTTTCGACTGTGAGGTCTTTCATTGACATTGCATCTGCATCCTGCTGGACTACGAAGGAACGCCATTGTTGACGTTGTGTCCGCTTTAACGAAAGGAATGCTGAGACGATCTCCAGGTTGTCTATGAACCATCGAGATTTGGCTTCTTCTTCTGATGGAGCCTTGGGGGGAGGTATGATTCCTTCTTTGTTTGCTCTCTTGGATTGTATACAGGGATTGATGTGATATCACCTGTAGGGCAAAAGTTTCATTTTTTTTTCTTTCCGCGATGCTTTATCATTTCAGCTTTTATATAGCGAAGGTCGCGATTGCCTAATCATTTCGGCTATTTTTCGCGGTGCCCAATCATTTCGGCTATTTGTTTTATTTTTACTCGCTGCTTTTTATTGCGAGTTGCCCAATCATTTCGGCTATTTGTTTTATTTTTACTCGCTGCTTTTTATTGCGAGTTGCCCAATCATTTCGGCTATTTTGCATGCATACATTTTTACTTGCTGATTTCATTGTAAGCTGCCCCATCATTTCGGCTATTTCGTATGCATGTGTGGCTTGCTGGCTTTTCGCTGCAAACTTAGAATTAGATACCGATTTCGGCATCAGCGCCGCTACAACTGGGATATTGCCAGGAGCGAATCATCATTTGCCTCTGTCGATGTCAAACAAAGGTGGCTTAGCGAATAGGGTTAAGATCCTATCGACCAAGGCTTTTGACTTCATGAGCCGTAAGGGCCTCATAAAGGTATTTCTCCCTGCGAGTCATGAGGATCTCGTAGGTGCGTTTTCTCCTTAGAGATCGTGAGGATTCCTAAGTGTATGGTCTCTTATAAGTCGTAAGGATCTTACAAGAGTATTTTCTCCTTTTAAGTCGAGAGGACTTACAAGGGTTGTTCACCGTGTAGACATATCCCTGTCACAGATGGGACTTTGTTAGGGAAATGTTTATTCGCGCCCGTGAATTATATACAAGGGTCAGCATTGAGCCGTTTGTAGGGCAGTATTGGAGGTTGTGGTGGCCGCTTAAGAACAAGTTCAGATCCCTGTAGCTTAAGACTTTCGAATCTTATGAGCCGTGAGGGTCTCATAAGAGGGTTCTCCTTACGAGTCGTGAGGATCTCGCAAGTGTAATTTCTCCTTAGAAATCGAGGGGATCCCTAAGTATGTTGCTCCCTTGTGAGTCGTAAGGATCTCACGCAGGTGGTTTCTCCTTACAAGGTCGAGAGGACCTTGCAAGTGTTTTGTAACGAGGTTGCGCCTTTTCGGGTTTTCACAAAAGCTCGCCGGTAGCCCTGCTGTTTTTACTCACGGAGCCCTTTCGGGTTTTCATCCGTGCCCATTTTGCTTATAAACATACCGTTTTCTTTTTCTTTATTCTTTTATTCTTCCTTTTTTTGTTTCAGAATTGGATGCTGCAATCCACAGTAGTTTATCGACGTCTCGGTCAACAGCTAGTTTTAGGACATAGTGATCCATTGTTAGTTTAAGGACATTTCGGTCCATCACAAGTTTTAGGACATAGTGGTGCATCGTTAGTTTAACGACGTTTTGGTCCATTGCAAGTTTTAGAACATTCCGGTCCGCCGTTGCCGTGTTTGAGGCAAATTTCTAGTTTACGGACTTTTCGGTCCATGGGGCTTTCTCTATGAATGAGCATGATGCCCCCGGCATGTCCACCTTTTTAGGGGCATGAGGTTGTGGCGGGTTCACCTTCCAGTTTTCGGATAATCCAAACTTGCCTTGTTGGTATTGGTTCTCAATCCAGCCTTTGAAGATGAAGCAATTTTCGATTGGATGGCTTACTGCTTGGTGGTAAGGGCAGTAATTAGGATTGTTGACATCGCCTGGCTGCAACGGACGTTTTGGATCCGGCAGATTGATGAGTCTGTTGCGTACTGCCAGCTCGAATAGTCTTCTCATTTTATCCTGGGGAAACGAGTAAGGACGTCCCAGTCTCTCCTCGAGGGATGGGCGTAGACGCATATTGTTTTGGCGAACAACCAGCTTTAAGTTGCTCGGCTGTTGTTGAGTATTGGCGACGAAAGTTGCTTTTCTTTTCCCTTTTTCATTTCGAGAGTCTGTCTTTGGAGGAGATGGTCTATGACCCATCTGATCCATTTGGGCCATCTTGTCAATCAGGGCTTGGAAAGTGGTGGGCTTGAAAAACATCATGAACTGGGAGATGGTCGCCTGCGGATCAAGAGTACCCACGAACATGCCCACTGCTGGCGCTTCTTCGATGCGCTGCTCGCATTTCGACCACAGATTCCGCCACCGTATTGCGTATTGTACCCAAGTTTCGCCTGGCTTCACCCTGGCATTAATTAATGAGGTAATCGGGGTATGCTCGCTAGCGCTCGCGAATCTCTGCGTAAACAGCAGTTCCATCTCTGTAAAAGTCTTGACGGAGTCGTTTGGAAGTTCAGAATACCACTCGAATGCCGTCTCCGACAAGCTGGCGAAGTAGCAGTTTATCATCGCCTCCGGTGTTACCACATAGAGCCCTAAACAGGGCGACATGCTGGTGGGGATTTCCCGTCCCTTTATATACATGAAATTTAGGGATCGTATATCCCGGTGGGTACTTTATTTGGTCATACCAGCCTGGATATGGTCGCCCGGTCTTATCAATTTGGCCGGCCGCTTCATTCGCCTGGTGAGCTCGTATTTGCTGAGCAATGTAGTCATCCAGAGCGGCCTTGGAGATGGTTTCCTCTTTGGCTGCTAAAAGAGCCGGAGGAGGGTTCGATGTCTCCCCTCCGTCGTCTTCAATAATGATCGGGGGGTCTTCAGCTGGAGGTTCTGGCTGTAACATCATCCCAGCTATGTCTTGGAACAAGAGAGCCATTCGTTTTATATTGGCTGCCTGTTCCGCAGCCTCTTTTTCTTTCCTCTCGAGCATTCTTCAGAGTAACTCGGTATCAGTTTCTTGTTCCCGACGCTGATCCGAGGTTTCTGGATTTTCTCTTGGCCCAGTAAGTGCGACCATCGCAGTCAGCATCTCCTGAAGTTTCTGCTGCTGTTGTTCCTGAGCCTTCGTTATCGATCGGGTAAGCGGTCGATGGCCCATAGAAACACGGCTTTCCTCTTTTCCGGAAGCCATATAAATGGTATGCACCATCATGCCCCCAGACTTGGGGCGTTTGGGCTCAGTGTCTTTGCGGTTTGCTGCATTCACAGGGGCTTTCTCCGGCCTTCTTCTCTTGTGAACGGTTGAAGTTGAGGGAGCCGTTGCAGCGGGCATCCAGACGGATGACATCTTCTGTGGTACCACGGGATGACTCCTTTCTTGCCGAGCTTTAAGCTTCTTTGGCTGGCGAGAGTAGTCCTGGTTAATCACCGATTCCTGGACCTGTCGCCAGACTTTATAAATTTTGGAGGACAGCCGCTGAGGGGGCTGCTCCGGCTTCTTTTCTGTAGCACTCTCCATAGGTGAAGGAGATCTTTTCAGCATGGCAGTTGGCGAATTCCTGCGTACCCTGTTAAGTAATTCAAAGCTGTTCCTAGTTGGAACAGCAGCATCAACGTCCACAGTTGGAGTTGGCGGAGTCAGTCCAGAGGGTGAATTCACCCTGCTTTCCTCACTCAGCACCAGTGGCGACGTCGAGCATGTCGTGCGGCCGGGATCACCTCTGCTGTTGGATGAGCTTCTTCATGCCCCCTGTTCTGATGAGAGACTGTTATTGGTGCTAACCTGTTGAAGACTGACACCCGTTGAGAGGGGGTAGTCAGCCTTGTGAAGGCCGACTTTCGAACAGGGGAAGCAGCCTTCGTGACTTCGCGTGGAGTAGTAGCTAAAACGGCCAGTCTTGTGAAGACCGACCCTTTAGCAGGAGAAGCTGCCTTGACGACTTCAGGAGCAGGAATGGATATCCGCTTCAGGAATTGTGGGCTTCTTCACAGGCCCGTTGGAGCTTTGGCCCAGTCTATTGAAAACTGAGGCACTGGATTTGGGCGACCCGTTGAGAGGGGCCGCGGTAGTTGTAAGCCGATCAAAGACCGACTTCTTCGGAGCTCCTTGCGACGGCAGTGGGGCGTTGAAGCTCATGGGTGGGAGCATGGTCCCGAAGAATAGCCCAGTGGTGGCCTGAGTCACTTATTCCACCGGTATTGTGAAGAGGGATGACGCTTGGAGCCCGTAGGTCACTCCTCCGGACAGAACGGAGCGATACTTACAGTTGCAGTTAGTGCAGTTTGAAGCCATTGATCTTCTGTTTTCTGCACAGAGCAAGACACCAAATCTTAGTCCCTCGAATCCACAGGCAACCATAGCAAACCGCGATTCGTTCGCGAACACGACACACGAAGTATGGAGTGGAAAGAGGAAAAGGTCCCACCGGACGTGCTATAATCTGTTCCCCGCCGAAACACGGAGACGCGATAAACGTCATGCCTGAATTTCGGGGCAGATGCTAATTGGTGCTATCTGTCCACCTCTCCGAAGATGCCAAGTTAATTTATGGCACCACGTATCGAAGGTTTAAATGGATGCGGCCGATGTAGCAGACTTCGTCAGATTCCCCCTCATTTGAGGGGTTTTTGATTGTGGGGACGCTGTTCCCTGCAGGCGTAAGCCCCTGCAGTTAATTATGCTACCTCATCACGGTAACAACTTTCTCCTTCTCCAGATGGTCACTTCGTGTCGTAGGTGTTTGTTTTGTTTGTGGTTGCCCGTGGATTGTATATGGAGACTAATTTATGTTGTCGCCCGTAGGGCGTGGACTAGTCCAAATCCGTATCTTCTTATATTTGGGCTTAGGGGTTGGGTTTAAGGATATGTTAGTCTCATTCGGGACTAAGATCAACTTAAACGTATGTTAAGGATACGTTAGTCTAATTTTTAGACTAAGATCAACTTAACAGGATCATTTAGATCAAACAAAAGAGCATTTGGGCTCTATTGCTTAGTTTAGGGACATTATGCTCGATTACCAGTTTAAGGACATGGTGGTCCATTGTTAGTTTAGGGACATCTCGGTCCAATGTTAGTTTAAAGACATCGCGGTCGAGATTAAGGACATCATAGTCCGTGAGTTTAAAGATATCACAGTCAAGGTTAAGGACATCATAGTCCATGAGTTTAAGGACCCCACAGTCCAGTTTAGAGACGTCATAGTCTGTGAAGTGTGTGGTTGTCGGGACCCGTCACCTCTCTGAAGACGTTGAAGGATTACAACGACAAATATTAAAGGAGTGAAGAGATGTACCCTCGAACCAAAGTTGATTGGGTGATCTATAGTCCAATTTGGAACTAAGATCAATTAATTAGATTATGAGCACATTGGCTCAGTTAAATATGAATTGAGGACTTATGGCCAGTTTGGGCTAAGTCCAATTAGATTTGAAGTGTTGGCCCTTTATTGGACCATTAAACATTTGTCTGGGTTCAAACCCACATTATTTAGCAATGCTAAACCAGAGTTTGAGGGCTCTAATAACATTTTTGTCTTTGACTGAGCATTAAACATTGTAGCTCTGAGTTTTACTCAACTTTGAGATTCATTTGAAGGGGAGGTCTTTGCCTCTGGAAAACTTGGCCAATTTGACTAAGATTGGCTTTTAAAATAGTGTTAAACACTAGAGGACAACAGTGTTAAAACACTGGAGACAAAATACTCAAAATAGTGTTAAACACTAGAAAGGAAGGGGTCACGTGGGGGCACGTGAGGGCACCCAGTGGTGGGGCCAGATCTCCTTTACCTTGTTGTCAGAACTGCAAATAAGTGTTAAACACTTTTAGCCATCACGTATGGACACGTGATGGGTGCTCATGCCCTGATTTATTTGAATGTTTATTACGGGTCACGTGGGGACACGTGAGAGCGCCCAAAGCCAACATTGTCTTTGCTTTTGTTTTCTTTATTTTGGAAGTCACGTGGGAGCACGTGAAGCATTGCCTCAGAGCTAATTCCTTCTTATTTTGGAGGATCTTTTTAGGGGTCACGTGGGGACACGTGACCTTAGTTCTTTATGTGCATGGAGATCTTTCAAGTCTTTTTATTTTTAAGAATTAAATTCTCTGTAGGGTTAAACCCTAATTTTGTTTTTAGAGGAATTAAATTCTTATGCATGTGGAAGAATTAAATTCTTATGTAGGGTTAAACCCTGATTCTGTCTTGGAGGAATTAAATTCCTATGAATCGGGAGAATTGAATTCTCAAGCAGGGTTGAACCCTAATTTTATCTTGGAGGAATTAAATTCCTGTGAAATTGGGAGAATTAAATTCTCAAATAGGGTTAAACCCTAGTTTTAGCTTGGAGGAATTAAAAACTCAATTCTCCCTCTAAGTTTGGATCTGCATGGCAGAATCTCCCCGATGAGAATTAAATTCTCAACCTGTGGGGAGATTTTCTTCTGCAGATCTTCAACCAGAGGAAAAACTAAGTTCTTTTGCAGAAGAGTTAAACTCTTAGATCGAGAATTAAATTCTCTTTTTTGATTTATGAAGCTTTGATCCCTTTCCCCTTTCTCACCTAGGGTTTCTTTTCTTGAGAATTAAATTCTCCTTTCTTTTCTCTCTGCTATTTTCCTTCAGAAAAATTTCAAGATCTCTAAAATTCTCTCTTTTTCCTCTTCTTGGCTCCTATTTATAAGAGAAAGAAAAGAATCAATTTGTTTAGTAAATCTTTCATTGAATGATTTACTTTGTTTTTCGTAACTAATATGATCTTTTAGATCACTCAGTGAATTTTATTCACCATTGGATTTTTAATCCAGAAGATATGCTGTTTGTTATTTTTGGTGAAATTTAGGGAGATCTTTCCTTGTATACAATCTTTCCATAAATTGGTGATCTTTTAATCACCATTGGATTTTTAATCCAGCGGTGCTCCACTTTACAGAGCATTATCCCTTTTTGTTTGTTTGGAAAGATTTAAAGAAATACTTTCCCAGTTAGGGTCTTTGATTTTCCTTAATTAGAATTTTAATTCTATTAACTCATTAAGTCTTTTAAAGCCCGTCACATGTTGGCACGTGATCCCAACGTTTGACCATTCAAATAGAATTCAATTCTATCAATTAAATAGCTGGGGGACCTGTCACGTGTTGGCATGTGATCCTCTTGATTAAACATTTTATTCAGAATTTAATTCTGCCTTTTAGCAGAACTAAACAATCATCACGTGTCAGCACGTGACCCTTAGTCACATGTGAGCACGTGATACCCCATTGGGGAATTTCCTGATATTTTATTACATTTTTGTTTGACTGGAATTTAATCCTATAAAGCAGAGATCACAGGAACCTATCACGTGTCAACACGTGACCCTTGGTCACGTGTGGGCACGTGATACCCCATTGGGGTATTTCCTGGCTTTTTTGTTACATCTTTTAATCCCTTTTGGTGGGTTTCAAAAGCCCATCACGTGGTGGCATGTGACTCCACTAATCACCTGCTTGATTAGAATTTAATTCTGTTATAACAGAGTCCCAGGAAACCATCACGTGTGAGCACGTGATACCCCATTGGGGAATTTCCTGATATTTTGTCTGGGAACAAATCAAAACCGCATCTTGTGTATTTAATGATTATTGTGCGAGTTTTGTAAGGGATTTTGGACTAACTGGAGCAAGACAACAGAGAGTTAGATAATCTCAACTTATCCCAGAAGAGCATAGGAGTGTTCTAAAGAAAATTCAGCAAGATAACCCTCCATAGTGCGGCGGAACCGCAGCGAAAAAAGGAATTGGCAGCGGAACCGCGGCGGCTTGGTGGAGTTAGGCCCTTAAAATCCTCTGGTATCTTTATCAAATCTTTCTCTCTCTTCTAAAACTCCAATAATCTGATCATTGCTGCAGGATTCTTTGCAAATATCGCCGCTCAAAAATCTTTTTGCATGTTTTGATATCGGTTTGTTTGTACATATCTAAACCGGACATTAAGGGACAATAACAAAAATCCAGATTAGGTGGGGATTTCATCACCCTTCCTAGGCCCTACAAATCACAAGACGAGTATACTTTCATCCTATATTAATTAAAAAATATCTAGACCAAGCCTCTATAGACCGTCACACTCAATTAGGACAGAGGAGGGTCATGGGTAATCTATCTCTTATCCACATTTCTCTTGTGCTGTCTAGGCAAGTGTGACAAAGGAAAGTGATTACTTAATTAGGCCCGCTATTTTCGGTGATTCGTATAGCGGATACCTCCCACTTACCTGGCACTTACCTGGCCATAAGAGTGATAAAGAGATGGTAGAGAATTGATCCTGCGACTTGTCCTTTGGAAGTCTAGGAGCGGTTTAGTAACTTGATCTAGGTGACCCTAATTCTAGGGATTGATTGTGTATTTTTGTGATTTATTGAGTCAAGCCTCACGTCCGACACTTTTTCAAAACAAACCTTTTAAAAAATCATTCTCACACACGCTGCCACATGCGCTAAACCCGCTTAGTGCATGATCGGCTGGACATGGGATTCTAATGCCCGTCTTGTCCGCTTCTTTGCTATCGACACCGAAGTCAGTATTTCTTCATTTTCTATTTCCCCTCTACCCACCATATCCCCCGAAATGGATGAATCTCCATCGAGATTTCACGATACGACCCTGCCACCACCCGTAGGTGCGCAGAATCCACCACGCATCTCTCTCCAAGAAAGATACTACTCCATACATGGACCCCTTCCTACTTGTATTTCTCTTCCACCGGCCAATGGGGGTAATTTCGAAATTAAACCCTACTTCATCAACTTGTTGCCCAAATTCCACGGGCTTGAATCCGAAAACGCATACGTTTTTATAACCAAATTCGAAAACGTATGTGCAATGATGAGCACAACACAACTTTCAGAGGATGCTATGCGATTACGTCTTCTCCCTTTTACCTTGTGCGATCTAGCAAAAAAATGACTTTATAGCACTGCCGCGCATTCTATCGCTAAATGGGACGGATTCGTTATAGCGTTTCTTAAGAAATTTTATCCCAATCACAAAACCGCCCGTGTTCGAAGCGAGATTAACCGGTTTACCCAACTTCCCAACGAACCATTCTGTAAATGCTTTGAACGATAGATGGCAACTTTGCCGAATTATATACGAAGGTGTTAATCCTGCCATGAAACAAATGCTTGAAACCATTTGTCAATGCCATTTCATGTCAAAAGACGACAGCGAAGCTTGGTAATTTCTGGAGGATCTCGCCGAACAAACCTCACAATGGGAGAGTGTTGGACCAACATCATCTTCATCTAGGGCAGGTATCCATCAGCTCCACATTTCCATCGCAGTGAAAAAAGAAATGGCCGCGATGCAAAAAAAACTCAAAGCTATCGAAAACAAAGTCTCCCCAACCACCCTAAACCAAGTTATGCTCCCAAAACTGTGTGTGGTTGCTGTTTTGACCCATCACATTTAACGGAAAAATATCCTTTAATCTTCCGTCTCAAGGTCATGAACAAACCAATGCTGATTTTCAGCTACAACCTAGAAATGACCCTTATTCATCCACATATAATCAGGGATGGAAGAATCATCCTAATTTTGCTTGGAACCAAAACCAATCTCAAAATCAAAACCAGTTCCCAAGCCAAAATAACTATCAAAGGCTTTCTCCATAGCAACGGCCACCACACCAAATTTAGCACCCCTTTCAACCGCAATCTCTTCAAAATCCGGCCAACAACTTTACTCCTTATAGTAATATTTCAACGACCGGTACCGATAAAACCTCAATGAGTGAGAGAGAGAAAGGGAGACTTCCATTTCAACCACTACCAAATCCCGGCCACTCACAAAGTGCAAATATCATCCTTCAAAATCATAATGTGAGTGTCGTAACTAGGTTGAGATCGGGAAGAGTGCTGAATAACAATGTAAGTAAACAAGTTGAAATTGATGATATTGATGAAACCCCGGCTACTACTTCTACTCCTACTTCGTCTAATCCAACATTTTCTTCCGAGCCTATTCTCCATTTTCCACTAGGCTCGAACCCTCATCCCACTTTCTTGAAGGAATTACCATATGCAACCATCCCAAATCCAATTTTGAGATCCATTCCATCCCCAAAAACTTCTCCTTAAAAATTGGACCCGACCCTTATTGATAAAGCTCTTTTTCCACACAGGTTGAGGACCAACAGACCAGGTCCCTAAATGGAGAATATTGTGAAAGATTTTAAACAAGTTAACATAAATATTCCTCTCCTAGATTCTATCAAACAAGTTCCTTCCTATGCGAAAATTTTAAAGGACTTGTGCATTAGGAAAAGAAAAATTCAAGTGCCTAAAACAGTTTTCTTACCGAGTAATATGAGCAATTCTCTTACCCAATTGGTACCCACAAAACGTAAGGACCCCAGTTGTCCTACAATATCTATAACTATTAGGGGTAAAAATATCAATCGTGCTCTACTCGATTTAGATGCTAGTGTTATCTTACTTCCGTATTCTGTTTATGAGCAGTTAGGTATAGGAGAGTTGAAACCTGCGCATTGCACTCTCCAGATGGCCGATCGATCTATCACCCAATCTCAGGGTGAGCTATAGAACGTGTTAATCAAAGTCGGGAAATTTATATTCCCTATGGACTTTATAGTTATAGATACACAGCCTGTAGCAAACCCACGGAACTAAATTCCGGTGATTCTAGATCGACCTTTCCTAGCAATTTCAAACGCGATAATCAATTGTCGTAACGGTTCTATGAATCTATCATTTGGGAAGATGACAATTGAGTTCTACAAGCTAGGAAGCCAACCCTCCGAACCCTATACTCAGATAGTTGATGTATGTTCTGTTGAAAAGATAGCTTCCGACAGTTGCGAATTTGAAGAGCTTCACGATACTGATCTCGACGCTACTTATGCGTTATGGTTTGATCCAACTGTTTATTATACAAGTGAAGACCATTCTGTCGACAAGTCCACACCTAAGTCCGAACCCTTTGACTTGTCGAATGATTTATTCGAGCTATCCGAGTATCATAACTTCCTTTCCGATGAGATTATCATTCGGAATATCGATGAAAGTTTTGAAGACATTTTGCCAAAAAACTCGCATTCCTAGAGCACACGGGAGTTGTGATGAATCAACCCCCATCCAAAGAAGCTGAACCGCCATCCCTTCTTCTTATCAAGAACGAGAATGCGGGTATGGCACCATCACTGTTTCATCTCTACCAACTAATATGTAAATCCGATCGATTACGCCTCTTATCTCCCCACTTCTTCACATCTATGATCTTCCACCAACTATATTGTTACATCGATAAAATATTCGATTGGTTGGTGTTAACTTTTGGTATTTATAAGACTTTGCATAGACCAATAACCTTACCCCCCTCTTATAATTTTAAATGCTTAATACTATTTTACTCAAGTTTGGAGAGAGAAAATATTTTGGCTCTTGAAAGAAAAACAAAATTTTTACAAAATTGTGAGCCAAAAAAATAAGTTTGGGGGACGATTTTACTGTCATTAATTCTTTTCCCTGTTACTAACTTTTCCTTCTAAGTCTACAGGTTTTAAGCTTAACAGATGGCATCAGTGAGGACATTGCTGCAAATAGGTTTGGAGGAGGTTTGCACTTATTCATGCATCATTTTGCATTATACTAAATAAAAGCACAAAATTTTTTTGATAATGAATGTTAGAAAGTGAAAAATACATATGACAGGAAGGAAAAATTTAAGAAAAGCAAGAAACTTAGATATGTTATAATGAAGCTAGTAATAGGTAGTCATGAGCCGTTGTCCTAAGGGTTAGTAAGATGAAGGAAATCACTAATCTGAGAATAGAAATAAGTCTGAAAAATAGTCCATATTCTTGAGTCCAAACATCTGAATGCTGATACCCTACTATATGGACTTGCACACATCTTGAAACTTGGGATAGTAGAGATTACCTTGAAATGTTCTTGTCTAAAAGCTTTTGTATGAAGAAAAATAAATATATAAACAAAAATATAAAAAAAAATGGTGAAGAAAAATGAACATTGGTTTTGTAATTACTTAAGACAGTATAAAAAAATATAGCGAGAGTGCTTTATCACCTAGTGTCTTAGACCAACTGGTTTGGAAGCCACTGCTAAGCCTTGGGTGTTGCAAGACTGGGATATTGCTAATTACGCCTTAACGAGTGAGCACATTTGGTAATCGGTTAGTTAGTACCTCAAGAAATATTAACGGCCGCATGAAGAATGTGTGGGCAATTCCATCTAAAACATTCACCGACTAAAAAGTACTAAGGAAGATGGATAAGGGTATGATAGCTTGAATTGAATTCTCTAAGTGTAGGGATGTCTTTTACACACACGTAGAGGTATATGATCGATGTTTGGAAGAAAGATAAGTAGGAAGATAAAGGCGATGTTTTATTGAGGGATGATGTGATTTCTGACATCTTTTCATGACCATTAAGATAAGGCTCATGACTACTAAAAAGCTAGTATAGTTTGAAACTCTTATTTTCAAGTTTTTTCTTTTATATGTTCTTTATTTTTGTATGTAACTTTCATTATCTTTCTTTTATTATGGGATTTTATGAGTGTAATCCGCTGAAAACCCTCAGGAGATAACACTCCTCCTAGTAGGGACACCTAGAGATTTAAAGGCTTGTTGTACGTGCTTAGTGCAATCGTGTTGCTTACGAAAGTGTGCTAGGTTTTTCTTTTTCTTCTTCTTCTTCTTCTCTTTAATAATTAGTTTGGTCGGGATGATCAAACTTAAGGTTGGGGGTATTTGATTAGTATAAAATATTGCACATTTGAATGAACATTTTCCCTATTATTGTTAAGTACTAAAAGGTATTTATTGTAATTATAGAACATATAAGTGTCTATGTGTAAAAAGTTTATTATCATATGTTTCTACATTATAATTAACATAACGAGGGAAAATACATGCATATAATATTTATATGAAATATTAGTAATTAAAATATGCATATCATATTAAATATTTCTAATCAATATTCTTATCATATAATATCGTATAAAATGGTTAGGATAATATCTCAAAAATACTAAATACTACCAACACTTTTATATGAGATATTGTGCAGATTAGCTCAGGTATGGAATCCAAGAGATCCGAGATATAGGAATCAAATCTGCCGAACTATGGAAGAAAATCGTAAGATTTAGCAACGGCAGAGACTCAGAGCATTATTCTCAGAATCCAGATATCGAAGGGATCTCCACATGTTAACAAGAGTGAGCAGAAAAAATCTCAAGTCCTGATGCCACTACGATGCCGCGGTTGGGCGGCCAAAGTATGCTATTCGCGGCGGATCAGCGGCGGTTGTAGAGCCGTATAATTTGAAATTTGGTGGCTAGGATTTTAACAGCATATATTATTATATGGAATCCAGGGTTTCTAGTTTCTATGACTATAAATAGGACCGAGAGCTTCACATTAAAGATCATCACCGAAGAGATCAAAAGGTCCAAAGTGATCCACACATCCGAGTGATCATCAACTAGCCATCTACTTCCAATAAGATAGAGATCTAGAGCAACTAGGGTTCTTGTACTCTACTTTCAAAAGTTGTATGTAATAGTTGATTAATAAAGATAGTGTTTTTATTAGTTAATTCTTTTTGCACTTATTTTCTGCATTTAATTTCTACATCTTAATCATGTTTTCATTCTTCAATCTTTCTTCTAAATCTCAAAGCATGAGTGAATAATTCTTAGCTTGCTAGGGTTCATAGGTCAGGGTAGATCAATGGATGATAAAATCATTTAACATATTTTATACATTTTAAAGTATATAATCTTTAGCAAAATAAATGTTAACATCCTTATCGGGCGTGCTACCAATTTATTATTAGTCACAACCACTATTTGATATTGGTTTAACACTTATTTATTAAAGGCTGGACATGAATAGAGATCAACGCAAGAACAAGGGTTAGTAGTGGAGAAACCCTAGTTTCTTTCAAAAGAGAACCCAAATCTACATTCATCACTATCAATCTAGTTTTAAACTATTAAAAGATAAAATGAGCCATTTTTAACTATTCATCCATTACTACTAAGTCCTATGAACCCTACAAGCCTTCTCTTTATAAATCTTATATCCGTAATGACAACCAATTACCCTTCTTCAATCAACTCGTCTAAACTAAGAAAAAGGTTCATGTTTCCCTGCGGACGACCCGTACTCATCGCGGCTGGCTATTAACGACACTGTTTTGATGGCGGTTACTTTAAAACACTCTTTCAGCGAATCAATCACCAGTTCCTTAGCTAATTTGGCCAATGCATCCGCCTTATTGTTTTCTGCACGCGGTATACTCTCCAAGATGTAGGAGGTGATTTGTGTCAGCAGTTGCTGCACTTTTTCGCCATACTTTATCAACTTTAGCTTGCACGTCTGATAGTCACCATTTACTTGGCTAACGATCAGCTGGGAGTCTTCATATATGAAGAGGTCTTTGATTCCCATGTCGATAGCGATCTCAAGATCTGCTATCAAAGCTTTATATTCATCTTCGTTATTAGTCCTTGGCTCCATTAAGGAGAAGCCATAACGCAATATCCCTCCTTGCGGAGTCATAAAGATAAGGCCCACCCCGGCTTTGATTATGGAGGTGTTTTTCTTTTGCCGCTTCATTGAAGATGCTCTATCAAAGTAGAGTTCCCATTTGGAATCATTTACTTCCTTCTCTTCTTCGATTATGTCGAACACATGTTCATCCGACAACTCACAATTTAAGGGGGAGTCGGCTGGTATCGGATGCTCTGCGAGAAAGTCGGCAATGGCCTGGCCTTTCACTGCTTTGAGGGGTCGATACGTTATCGAGAACTCCATCAGGAGTAGGGCCCATTTGGCAAGCCTTCCTGTTAATATGGCCCTTGACATCAGATATTTGAAAGGATCCACCTTTGATATGAGATGGACCTCATGTGCCAGGGCGTAATGTCTGAGTTTCGTTATCGCGAAGTTCAGTGCCAGGAAATGCTTTTCAATGGGTGTGTAGTTATTTTCTGCCCCTAGGAGAAATCGACTAAAATAGTATAGAGTTCTTTTCTTTTCCTTGATTGTTCTCTTATGCCCATAGTGCGCGTAGAGAACCCTCAAGGGCCGTCATATATAGGATAAGGGGTTTTCCCTTAATCGGAGCGGCCAATACCAGCGGATTTTGCAAGTATTGCTTGATTTCTTTTTGTGCATTTTGGCACTTTTGATCCTAGACGAATGGGGTTCCCTTCTTCATTAAATTACCGTAGGGACGACATTTTCCGGAGAGGTTGGCTATGAACCACCGGATATATGCAAGTTTTCCTTGAAGAGATCTCAATTGTTTGAGAGTTCTTGGCGTGGGCATTTCCATAATCGTCTTGATTTTTGAGGGATCAATTTTGAAACCCAGGTGCCATATGATGAATCCTAGGAATTTTCCTGAGGAGACTCCAAATGTGCATTTTAGAGGATTCATCCTCAGATTATACTTCCGAAGACATCAGAACACTATTTTTAGATGTTCCCAATATTTCTCATGAGATCTGCTTTTAACCACAAGGTCGTCGATGTAGCATTCGACAATCTCATGGATGAGGTTATCGAAGATCTTTGTCATGGCTATTTGGTAGGTAGCGCCAGCGTTCTTTAAACCGAAAGGCATCGCCTTATAGCAGAATATGCCCAGCGGAGTCCAGAAGGCTGTATGTTTTTGGTCTTTAGGATGTATTTTTATTTGATTGTATCCTGAAGATCCATCCATGAAGGAGAAGACCTCATGGGTAGACGTGTTATGATCATCAGCTCAGTAACAGGTACTGGAAAGTCTTCCTTCGGGCAAGCTTTGTTGAGGTCCCAAAATTCCACGCAAATACGCACCGTCCCATTCTTCTTCATCACTGGAACGATGTTAGGGATCTAGTCGGGGTATTGAACTTCTTGGATGAAGCTGGAGTCGATTAGTTTCTTGACTTCAGCGTTGATACTCATCTTAAGTTCGAGCTGTATTCTTCTTGGCGCCCGTTCGACCGGCTTTATGTCCGCCGATATGGCCAGCTTGTATACCACCACTTTTGGATCTAAACCTGGTATCTTTGAATAGTTCCATGCGAAGTAGTCTTTATATTGCATGAGCACTTCTTTTAACGTGGCTACTTATTTTTCAGATAGCAGCTCATTGACGAATGTTGACCTCAGATTTTTTTCCGACCCTAAGTCAATTTTCCTTAGGTTGTCCGCCGTGGTGTGTATCCCGTCTTTCAGCTCCTTTGATGCTGGTGGAAACTCTGAGATCATCTCGTCCTCATCTTCATTTGCGAAGCACATGTGGAGGTCATCCATAATCTCGTGTCCTCCCTCTTTTGAGAGTGTTATCATATGGAAAGTACGAGTTCGCTTTCATTCTTGATGTTGAGCTGGTCCCATCCTCATGGTATAGATCCTCTTTGGCTCATGCTTTTGCGGCGGGGTTACCCTCCAGCTGTCAGATAAAGCGAACCTGCTTTGCTGATACTGGTCTTCTACCCAGTCTTTGAAGGTGAAGCAGTCTTCAAGGGTATGGCCTATTACTCGGTGATAGGAACAATAATCTGGATGATGGACCTCATTTATTTGTTTGGGATGCCGAGATTCCGGAAGCGTTATCATTTGATACTTCATGACAACGTTGAATATTTTTCTTGTCTTGTCTTAGGGGAAAAAGTATTCCCGACTCATCTTCTTTATAAAGGACGGGTTCCAATCGACATTTTCTCGATTGCACGGCCTCTTGGATCCACTTCATTATTTATGAACGTTGTTTGCGTTCTTTGCCATATTTTTGCCTTTATTTCGGGATTTCTCCCTTTCACGAGGACATACGGCGGGCTGGGGATAAAGGGCATTGTCGCTGCGTCCTGGCCTTTTCATAAATGGCCATTTCACAGCTGTGATTGTATCGGTTCTTTTGACTGGTTTCTTTTATTAGCTTGTCTATTTGTTCTTCGAGTGACGGACTTAACGTTCTTAGAGCGGGATTTCGCTCTGTTTCAACGTCACGACTATTTGGAAGAGCATTTTCCTCTTCTCTGGAGCTGTTTTTAACACAGCAGCTGTGGAACCGCTCCCGTTTCTTGGACCGAATATATCCGAGCCCGGTTGTCTCCATCTTCCCGTTGGGCATCTTTCACTGGGTTCTAGGGATATCCCAAATCTTTTTATAGAATTGGGCTTGCCGAACAGTTTGTTCAAAGGGTACACAATGGCACTTTAACAACCTTTTCAATCCCTTCGCGTAGTACCTTGGCAGAAGGATTGGTTGAAGCCTGTCGAGTGGAAAATCGGCACCGTACCAGACTTCTTTCTCCACTCTGGTCTCCGTAGATTGGTAGAAAAGGATCACCTTTTCACTTCTTCGTCTATAAGGGACGTAGAAAGTCTATAGTTCTTGGACGCTGTATGTATTGAGCGCATCAAGTTCCTTGTAATGCCGAGGCGGAGCCATTGTGATTTGCAGACTCTGATCGGCTCCGGTAAGGGTTTGCACTGACGGGCAGATGGAGAACACTGCGTTGGCCTCGTCCTCAGAGTCGCTGCCAAAGACCAGAATAGGAGTAGATGGTCCGGGCTTGTTGTTTTTTTCCAGGTTTGCCCCGAATAGACTATTTCTTCGCCTTCCTCAGAATCGCTCCCAAAGATCGGGATAGTGGCAGCGGACTTCTATTTATCCTCCGCCTTATGACACCTTTCTGTATCTTCGAAGTCAGGTAGGAAGTACTTTGCGTCTTTATATTTCTGGACCTCGTTTACGGAGAACGGATTTAGTTCCCCTGTGATGGTGCATTCCAAGCCGTCCTTAAAATATTTCATATACTGATGTTGTAGAAGGGATGACATTGTACTCATGCAACCAGGGCTTGCCGAGCAACGTGTTATAGAAAGTCTTGGCGTTAATGACATGAAATTTGATATCAGTGACGAGCAACCCAAAGCGTAACGTCAGTATTACGGACCTAAGCATCCGTGATGACTGTGAATCGAACCCGGAGATTGTAATTTTTTCTCGGGCCAAGTGCTGAACGTTTATGCAAATCTCCTTCAGCACTTTCACGTTGAGAAGGTTGACGGAGGATCCGTTGTCGATAAGCATTTTCCCTATCTTGATGTCGTGGCAGTACCCGGTGACGTATATCTGGCGGTTATGTTCGCACGTACCGAGGAGGAGATCTTCATCGCTGAATGTAACGTCGGCTGTGTGAACTTCTGCCAGCTCATCTTTCATCTCTCCTCTATGAGAAAAGTTTGGAACTGATCGAACTCTTGTAATGCCTTGATCACAGACTCTCATGCCTCTTTGGACAAGAGGAGAGCATCCAATATGCTCAACTGTGAGGGTATTTTCCTCAGATATGCTAGGACATTATAATCCACCTTGTTTTTCTTAGGCGGGTCCCTTACTGCGAGCTCTTTGACAACTCCATCGTCGATGGCAATTTCCTCAGGGAATTTTCTTTCCTTTTGTCTTTTTTACTCGAACCTTTGTTTGTAGGTCCGAGATTCTTCTCAGGCACCGTGCGGTTACGCAACTGAATGTTCTCATAGCTCTTCTCCCCCTCTTCTTTTTCGGAGGTGGAGTCTTTAAAGAGAGGGATGAGGGGTATTTCGTCCTTAGAATCTCTCCCGAAAGTAAGACCTTAGGGATTTTCCCCTTCTGAACCGGTACCAACCATATGACAGTTACCAGTCATTTTTTCACGCGCATCTATCTCACTCTTTTGCTGTCGACGAGCTTCATGCTTCATCCTCTTGAAGTGTTTTGTTATGGGTAACGTATCCTTGCCATTACTTCTTGAAGGCACTGCATTCATCCATGGGGTGGGTAACCCTCCGATGATATAGACAATAATTTGGACGTGAATCCTCTCCGTCGAGGCATATGACCTCGAAAGTGTTTCTTACTAGAGGTGGCAGCTTCATACCTATTGACAGGGCTTTGGCGAACCGGTTCTCTGCCTTGATCCTTTCCTTAGTTGTCGCAGGTATGCCTTGGTTTGGTTAGAGTACTTTACGACTCCACCTTGCCGCAGCTTCTTCATCCTGACGCTGACGCTTAACCTTTTCGTGTATGGTTGTTTCGCGGTCTCGATCAGCTTTACTTTTTCGAAAGGCTTCGTTTAATAGCCTATTGATCGGGTCTTCTGGCAGTTTCGGGGATTTTAGCGCCGATTCTGCCCCTAGTCCCTCTGCATTATTTTCTGATGCTGAGAGAGTTTCTTCGTCATTTAACAACGAATGGGAGACCATGTGGCAACTTGCTACATAGTCTTCGGTTTCTTCTGATGGGTCATTTTTCTCATCGTTGTCATTATTGTCACGACCCGAAAAAGGCACGTGATCGGCACTTGAATCATATGAAGTCTATAAGACCCCACCTAATTCAAGTAAGCCAAAATCCAAGAAATCTAAAACTTTTAGGGGAAAATAGCGGAGGTGCAGTTTTGGAAGAAGGTTTACTGAAAATCAAACTTATTCTTATATATATACATAAGTAGTAATATATGGAAACACTATATTTGTATCTAGCTTGAAAACCCTTTTGTCGTTTGAAATTCGGGCAACATCTCCTTTGTAATTTATAACCCAAAAACGAATACAAGCAATAATATATAAGGCATCCCCAAGCGGGAGCTAGCTCTTCGCCAATTGGCGAAAACAACCACGCAAGTAATATAAATATACAACGCCGGAAGCGAGGATCAAACTCAGAAATAAAGTAAAGAAAACTAATATCATCTAAGAAACAAAAAAATTAATAAATACGCAAGCGCGACCCTAAGGCTGAAAGAATATACAACAGTGGGTTTTCTAATTCTACTAAATATACAAGTCTGGTTGATGGAGCTTACTAGATACAACTGAAATAAATAAAAGTACAACGGTGGTCACGAACCCACCTACCCAAGCAATCACCCAGAAGGAAGTGGTGTGCCAGCGAAGCCGCCATGGAACCTATACGGCTAAACCTGCAAGAAACTGTGGCACAACAGGGTTGAGTTGCCAACTCATGAGTAGAAAATATCACCGAGTAGAAACCGAATGTATGACGATCTCCAGGTCAGTACCTCAAGTAGCAACATGTCAAATATATGATGTATGAATGCATCATAATGAAATCAGAATATATCTGTACGAGAAAGCCGTGTTCTTATCTCAGTAAGATTTTTATATAAAAACGGAAGTATCATCAGTGAAATCGACAGAAATCCGTGTCAATATCGACACAAAATCCTCAAATCCCGGGCTCCGTCAGTCCGGATTGGCCCATATCATCCAATCTCACGACTACGGTCGGTATCCTGTGGATATCCGCCGCGCCAACTATCACCAGTAGGTAGTCTGCCCATGCCAGGCTCATCGTCTACAACTTGAGCTTCTTGCCCCAGGGTACCTTACCGGGTCCACCATATACCCAAAGCGGTTCATCCTACTCTTCGAATCGGGTCTCGAAAACCAACTTAATCCGGAAAACTCATGGTGGACGCCATATACATCATATCACGAGAAAACCACAACTTGCATTTTTAAAATGATAATGAGTTTATAAAATCCTTGCGGTTTCTCCAAATCCAGAAATCTCATGGAAAATCCGAAATCCCAAAATCAAGAGTCAATAAGCTGTGAATACCGGCATAAAGCCCCACAATATTGAATAGCAGAATGAATATATAATACATGGGGTATCTAAGTAAGTAATGCAATATCTAAACTAGCATATGAGAGTAAGCATACTAGTAATATGTTGAAACTATCAGCTAGCAGATTATACCAATGGAGTAACGTTTCTAAAGTGTACATGACATGGCAATCACCGATGATGATGTGTTTGAGCCGGCAAGCAAGCGTACGTGGAACAAACGCATCATCAGTAATGGTGCTGGTGTCCTAACAGACGGGATTCATAATAACTAAAGAAAACACATGTAATAAATATGCAATGCAACGAGAACAACATAAAAATAACAGAACAAGTGAATAGTAATGTAGCATTATAAAATATACGTATCAGTGTACGAGTCATACGTTTAGTGTTTTGAAATAGCACGAATCGTGATTTTTAGAAAAGTATGGGCTACGGGGTTTTTGAGAAAAGATATGTCCTTTGAAAAATCCGTAGTATCTCTCGGGCTGTCTTTAAAAAGACTCACGATTCGTTAGTTTTGAAAATAGTTATGACTCGAGCCTAGTCCAGCATTTACCTAAACATCTAAGAAACTAACTAAGAAACCATTCGCAAGGATAAGAAAGTCTACCTAAATTCCGAGTCGATATAACTAGTAGTCAGCGATCCCGCCTCATAGCATCACGTACTGTGTAATATATAGTACGACATTCTCGAGTCAAGAGTGCGGATCAATAATCTTATATGTCTCGTACGGTAAAATCATCGTACGACATCCCCAAAATCGAGGGTACAGGTCAAACATCATATACATCATCATTCATACAATATCATCATCATACAACATCATGATCAGGGGTACAGTTCCAGAATCTCGTACATTATAAGATCATCAAACACATATTATCGTATGTATGAATCCGCATCGCCCAACGATCTATTATAATATCATATCATGACTCAATCACATATCAACAATTCACGGTATCATGCCCGATCATATCAACTCATATCCATTTAACATCTCATATCCTCATCTTATACGTATATGTATACTATATGTATACTATACATACATACATACATACATACATACATACATATATATATATACATATATATATATATATATATATATATATATATATATATATCAATCAAAGCATCCACACACACACACACATATATATACACATATATACATATACACCCACATCATATCTCTTGTGTGCATATGTGTGTGTGTGTGACAACTTATACACTGCGGGTCCGTGACTAGAAACTAACTAATAGCAATCTTCTTCCAAGTACACTTCATCTCACTTAAGGTCTCCTAGAAAACCCTATTGCTAAGCATCCGCACTAGCCATAAACATACCATACATATCCTAATCTACGAATTTGCAGGGATGCTATACGACATCCACCCGACGTCCCCCGTAGATATATATCTACTCACCTCGATTCTCGCTTGCCGAAGTCGATGACGCCACGCTCTCGCTCGTCGTACGATGTCCACACGGGGTAGCTACAGTTTTAAATACATTATATCGTAAAACAAGAATCAAATACAAGAAAAGCCGATACGACATACGAAATGCACATAGGTTAGAACCTGCGGACCACGCATGCAAAACAACCAAATAACCCTCGACATCGACCTACGAACGTCAATCGATCGAGATAAAACATATCATCAAAACTCAAGTTATTAAAATCCACAAAACTCAAAACAGCAACTTAGAAAACTGACTCCAGATTTTGACTCAGGTAGTGTGGGGATAAACAAACAATACAGAGGCTAGATTATGAGGTAACTGAGCTATACACCAAAATACAACCCCATATACAAACATTGACCCGGCGAGATTTACCAAATCCCCGATCTCGCCGGTCCCATGAAGGAATTGGGCTCTCGTCTTCTCGTGGTGGTCTTCTAATGATCTATCTAGGTTACTTTACTTGTTTGATTTTCTTAAAAACACCTCAGGTTACTACAGATTCCCTGTAGGCATCATAAATCCACAAAAATACGATATCGGAAAAATTCAAGTTCATGGTCTCTGTTTTGGGTCCCTAATACATCACTAAAGTCATGAAAAACACCACTACACCTCAATTACATCTTCACAAGTCATGCTATCTCCTTACCCTCCTCTAGAAAATTTTAAAGTTCACTAAACCATATCGGTTTAATTCTAAACTATGATAAGATATGAGAAATACAAGATTCTAAACTAATGGTGTGGAAATATACCTCATTTGGCAACTCAAGAAATTCTTGAGTTGACCTAAGTGCTCAAAATCTTGACTTGTTTGGTCCACCATGCTTGTAGTGAGCTTGTGCACAATTTTTGTGAAGAGGATATAAGGATTTGGTGTGGATTTGGGAGGGTTTTGAAGGTGGTAGAGGGTGGAGAAAGAGGAGGAGAATGAGATGAAGAAGATGAAGAAGAACAAATGGGAACAAAAGAAAGAGCCATGGGAATTCTAGAGCTTTCTCACTCTCTCTCTCTCACATCAACCATGATAATCATCCCATCACTCTTTCATAAAATATCTCACAATATCCTTTTCCTTTTCTTTATATTTTAAACTTAAAACAAATCATTTTAAAAAAAAAGAAGAACCATGGTGCATAGAAATAAAAATGTTGCAAGTATTTGAAACATGCTTTGTTGCATGCCATGCACATAAACTGGATTAATGCATAATTAGTAAATATTAATCAAGTTTAGTAATAAACTCGTATACAAATAATTGTATAAATATTCATAACATATCCAAATCAACTTAACACTTTCAAAATTAATAATTCTTATAAATTTTCCAAATATTTTCCAAATTATTGGTATATAATTATACCATTTCATTAAAACTAATTCTCATACCTAATAATATTCGTAGAAATTATTATTTTAATTATTTAATTTCCCAAAAATAATATTTTATTTTCTGAAATGTTACAATATTCCCCTTAAATAAATTCGGTCCCCGAATTTAAATTTAAACCCCCCAAATACTAAAACATTTCAGCAAAACAATCAAATCGTCGGGGCTCCGAGTATCAGGAATACATAAAATATATCAAAGCGCAATGCATGCGCTATGAGAATGAGTGTAAAACTTAAAATCAAAACTCCGTCAAGTATCATGCAATCATCGGAGTTATGGCGAAAATACAGTGTCAAAATCCAATACGAAAACCAATATGATATAATTAAGATAACAACGTATGTATAGTACGCATCTCGTGAAATCGTGAAAACATCCAAATAGAAATGCATACAAAACCTTTTTCAAATCGCCGTGCGATGCGCGTATCACGGCATAAGTAGCGGACGTCCATTATAAGGAAAATAATTATACATATATATCTTTTGTTTAACATATACGTTCCACTTTTTTGAAAATAATTTAGAAGGGTTTCCTTTGTAAGGTTTCGTGTCATCATGGACACGTAAGAAAATATTAAGACTATAGCTCATTTTTGGAAATCCCTTTGGTAAATATCGATGCGTGTAAAATATATTCAGGTACTGTTCTCGGACTAGTCCTGCTCAGTTACTATACCATATAGTATATGTCGCAAAAACATGATGCTCAAAATGAAATCAATCTCAAATATAGCATACAAAAATACCACGTGCGTCTGGTGCGCACGGAAATCGAAACCAAATACAGGTGCCACGAATATGCACAGAAACAAAACTGAGTGCAATGGGTATGAACAAAAACATCTATCAAGTGCAACGGGTGTGCACGACAACAATATCTGGTGCATCAGATATGCATGAAGAATCTCGATTTTTAGTCCATCTGATGTGCACAAAATCGCATCAAGTGCGCTAAGTGTGCGCAAGAATCTCAATCAGGTGCACATGGTGCACGAAAACGAACATCGAGTATCAAAATCGAAATCAACGGTATACGACATACACCAAATCAAATCAAGTATACCGTGGTCTATAAACTCACAAGTATGTGCATCTGCGTGCACAAAATCATACCAATACTGAAAACTCATGTAACTATACCGAATGCAACAAGTCAATTCATGTGCACACTGTGTGCATGAAATCAAAATCAAATGTCTTGAAATGAATAAAAATCAATATCAAGTGCAATGAATATGCATGAAAACAACAATCAACACAACTGATATACAAAACATGAATCAAGTGCAACTGCGGTGCACATAAAAAAATATCAATCATGAATTGAAATCCTCAAAATACCAGAATACAAAACAACGGAAATGTGATATTCGAATGACTAAATCGCGAATCATAACTATTGTCGTCGATATGCTCCTCCTTCAATATCGAAGGGTGTCGGTGCATCCAAAGCCCGCAGAGCAAGCATCTACTTGCCTCCTGTTCACGGTCTGGCGCCTTCTGCCCTTAGGTCTTGTTTCTCTCTACGGCTTGCCAGTTACATGACTCCTCGGCTCAACAGTCCGCTATGGAGTAATGACGAAAACCATTCCGCTCTGGCGCTTCTCTGAAAATTTCCTGACCAATTAACATGGTCGCTCGTAACATATCACGTCAACGATGGCAACCTCTGCCCGCTAAGGGTGTGCGATAAATCTGATCTTGGATCCAAGTCTTCTTGTGTAGTATTCCAGAAAGATTCTGTCGGCGTCTCTCCCAAATCTCATCTCTGCCGAACTGCCCGGAAGTTATCACCCTTTACTTAATCCATTTCTTGTTCCGGAACAGCTGCAATCTTTTCATAACTTTTCTATAGAATTATGGCTGCATTCAACGCCTCTGCATAGACATCCAGTCTCTGATGTCAACAGAGTGGAACGTCATCTCGTCAAGATCTCGTACGAACCTCTTACTCTGCTTTTCTTCAATGTGGATCAATTCAGAATTATCTCTTCGTAGCTGTGTGAACTGCGCTCCAAATGGCTGCACTCATATCAAGAGTCTCCTTTCCGAAGCTACGAACTCGGCATCTCAATTATCCTTTCGTAGGCATATATCCAATTACATTTTCGGGAACTCTTCCAAATCATCGGAGTGATGTGCTTATGTTAGTGTATATGCCCTAGAGGCCATTATTGTATCATACTAGTTTGTATATTACTTAATGGAAGCTTGGGATATTCACATGTATATAACAGTCTTGCTAAACATGGTAGTATGCTACTTGGTTTTTTCTATCTTAATATGTGAGTATACGTATTGATAGAGCTCTTAGGATCTTGCTTGACTACCAGCGTTGTGATGGCAGTCACACTAGTGGGGGCTGGGTAGTCTACAAGCACATCCTTATTCAGGTCCCTAGTCGTTGGATTATCGAGACAGGGCATCGATACTCCGAAGTAGACTAGTGTGTATGCTTCTCATCCCAGTTGGGGAGATGGTCTGTCCCACAGCCGTCAGTACGTCGTACTGGAGATAGTATGCAGGTGCTCGTTAGGTTACGGGTACACCGGACAGGACTCACAGGGAACTGGTGGTTGGTTTTATACCAGTCGTCAGTGAACAGTTCCCAGGTGACATGAGTACAGCATAGTCCGCAGACTTGACACTGCTACTTCGCCTCGAGTGTGTCCCACTGTTCTTAGATTGCTACCCTACCACGGCTCAAAGGAGTCGTGCAAACAGGTAGCACTTGGGTGCAGTCCCGAGCACTTAGAGGCAGTGGCGGTTAGACATGATTCGTCTCTCCCGGTATTGGGGGTTGATATCGCGCTGTGTCAGAGAGCCATTACGCAAAGTCCCTGGCCAGGGCAAGCGAGATTTGCTGGTAGGTTCCAGTAGTTTCTCAGGGTGTAATGGGCTTCGCTCTGACACGATTTATACCGCTATTAGGGGACTGACGCTTGCCGCCCCCCTAGGCCCGATATGCGATAGTCTTAAACGAACGGACCGGACCGTACGGAGATTGTCACATCAGACTCAGTAGGAGTTCGGATGGGTTTCCTCATCGGCCTTCTTATCGACATCTACCTGGGGACCGTTACGTACAGCTAGTGCTGCTTGCGGTCTATGGTTAAACCCACTGCCAGCGAAGTAGTCGAGTCTCTAGAGTCCCACACAGAGAGTTTCCCTACTCCAGGCGAAACGATATAGAGGTCGTATGGTTTTACGATAAGAGTTCGGACGCATACGTGTGTTTACGTACGTACGACTTTCGGACAGTTTTTACCAGTCGGCTTTGGTTTAAGCCAGTTACTGGTATCCGGTTATTGGATTTATACAGTCTAAAGTTTTTCCGTATTTTTGCGAAAAGGAGGGGCGTTCTCGTAATTGCGCGAGAAGCTTCTAGAAGATGGTGACTAAGAAGGTTTAGGTGGCATATACATTGAATGAGATTAGTGAGTCATATGGATGATTCATCCATGTCATTAATGCTTCATAATTGCTTAATGACTCATGGAGATGAATCACCACTAGATATTTATCAAGCATGGTTGTAAATCATTTTCTTTTCTTTTCTTGATAAAAAGAAATGCTTGATATATATTATCATAACTCATTATTCTCACTTCATTATTATGTTCATCTTCTCTCTCCTCAAGCTCTCCCTCTTCAAACCCTAATCCTCCCCTCTCATGTGTTGAGTACAAGGATTAGTTAGACTAATTAAACCATAACCCTCACTCTATTTCACCTAGCTTCTTTGATTAGCACATAAAGAAGTTTAGTTGCCTCAAGTTTAGAGGCTAAGCTTGGAGTAAAGCTCTCGGGTGGATCGTCTACTACTTCGAGAAGGCCGAGGAGGAGGTGGAGTTCGTAAAGACGAAGGACACTGTTCTTTAGGTATAATCCCTTTACATAGTAGTTGTTAACTTCTATGTTTGATGTTAGTTATCGTTTAGCTTCGATTCATGCGGTTAGTCGATGTTTAGCATAAGAACAAGATCGTTTTTCATATTTCCGCCTCCCCGCAAGTCATGGGGTGTTGTACATCGACTTACAGTGGTATCAGAGCCTCGCTAAACAATAAATAACTTACTTGCAAATTTGTATGAATTTCGAACGGAAAAAACGAAATCGGAAAAGCCCGAAATCACAAGTTTCTGTCGATTTTTAAATGAAGCCCAAAAATTTTTCAGGGATGTTCAGAAAGCTTGAAAAGACAGTAGAAGAACACCCAAGAAAATTGGGCCCCTGAATCGCCTAAAGCGCCGCGGAACCGCGGCGGATCCCACCGATCCGCCGCGATTCCGCCGCCGAGTTGGCGATTCAGGAACCCAATTTTCCTGTGTTGCTTCTCTGTGATATTTGGTATTTTCTGGAAGTTTTTATTTTTGCTCTGGTTTCAGATTTACAGAGAAGTATTGGAGCAAAATTAAAAGTGTTTAATCGATCGAAATTATACAGTATTTGCTTGTTGGATTATATCTGTGTTTGTATAATGTGTTCGTAAACCTCCCCTAACTGTTAGTATGTCGGTTGGCAGGGGGTTGCACATTTCTGTAATGGTTTTTACTGTTTGTGGATATGAACTGTGTTGGACTGTTGTGATGTTTAGCCGGGGTTTTGTGATGGGTTATTATTTAATTCATTTGATGTAAATGTAATTTGTTGTAATATTATTTTGCGGGGCACATCCAGGTTGCGGTTGTAGCCACCGTTGTATTATTTCATTTTACTGTTTTTGCTCCTAGGACAGACCCAAGGTAGGGTGCACAAACTGCCGGGCGGGTAGTTTGCCGTACCCGTTGGGGTCTTGGGTAGGGTAATGGATATTCATCACAACTGTGTAATCCGTCTTTTGTTGCAGGCTCAAAACAAACATGGATTGCTTGCAAATCCAATAAAGTTCATCTATGATCTGGAATGCCTATTATTGCGTCTGACGAATGCACAATATCTATATATGATAGCTATTTAGACGTCACTTATGTTTTACACCCGCGCTAGCCCAGCCCCCGCTCTGTCGTTAGTTAAGTAACCTAACGGGTGATGACGGGACCCCGTGGCGAATGCGGATGGCATAAGAGGACGTTGTATTTTCGTTGTTTTCTGCAATGATAGATTAATGATGGGACGCATTATTTATAATGCAAAGAAAATAAACCAAAAGTTTAATCGTTGGAACAATTTAAAAGAAACCACTCGGTTAATTTTAAAAACAGATATTTTTAAATGCGGAGCTTTAACCACTCCTTTTAAAAGCTATCAGGTTCCTTCAGTTATATCAAGTTCACTACGTTCACGGTTTCGCCAAAACCATTCGTAGCCCTCCGTCATTTCATTTGGGTATTCAGTAGTATTCAAGCTATGCATTTTGGCCAAAGTCAAGGCATAGTGTTTGGTAGCTGCTGGGTTTTCATTTGTTGCATAAAGATAGATGAGTTGGTTTGGGACTGTCGTATTATCATTTGACCAAAGTCAGGGGTATATACGGATGGGTTCAAATTGACAAGATAATAACGGGTAGAACTTGACATGTGACTTATGACATTTTGACCAAAGCCAAGGTCATAAGAGCATGGGGCAAAAACAAATATCGGGAATTTCTAAAGAAACTGAAATTTGCAAAGAGATGATACCATTTGGAGTTTGATGAATGTTGGTAGCATTCCTTCAACATTATCATACGATGATATTTGGATCCCGATCCTACTGTGAGTATATGCTACTTATCAGGATATTCGTCACTTAACTATCAATGCTATAAGCCAAGTAGGTGTTAAGAAAAGTGTCAGCGGGGTTACGCCCCCAGAGAAAAGAGGTTCTTTAATTAAGGAACTTCGCGAAAGCGTTGGAAAACCTCCCTCGAATTATCGACACTAGCTTGGCTGAACGGTTAAGCAAGAATTGTACAGTGAGAATAGTCCTGGCTAATTCTTCTTTTATGGTTTGAGGAAGGATTCGAGAAACAGTGGGAGCCATCCAGTTTAGATAACTAAAAACCACTGTAAACTTGCAAGAGCATCATGCTAAAGAGTTTTCTTCTCTCTCTCCTAACTGCAGCGACCCTGAAAATGACTGGACTTAAGTTACTTTTAGAGAAAAATATACTGACAGGGCCAAACTATAAAGATTGGATGCGGAATGTCAAAATGGCTTTGACCTATGACAAATTGGGGTACGTCCTCACCGCTACGGCACCTGTTGTCCCTGGTCCCAAATCCAGCAATGCGGATAAGGAAATCCGCAAAACCTGGGATTTAGATTGCGCGAAAGCCAAGTGCATCGTGCTTGCCTCAATGAACAATGAACATCAGAGGAGGCACGAGGATATGGACCTTGATGGCATATTTCTCCATACAAAGGAACTTTATGGAGAGCAATCTCGTATAGCAAGATACGAGACCTCTAAGAACTTGTTTCGAGCGAGGTTGGCTGTCGGGTCATCGGTAGGAGAACATGTCCTAAAGATGATCGGCTATATTGAAGAGCTCGCAGACCTTGGGACGACTTTGGATAATGAGCTCTATATAGACCTTATTCTCCAGTCCCTTCCTCACACCTACGCCCAGTTTATCCTGAACTTCAACATTCAAAGAAAAGAAGTTGAACTTCCGGAACTCCTGAACATGTTAAGGAGTGCAGAGGGCACCTTGCAGAAGACAAGGGAAACACCCGCTATGTTTGTTAGCGGTACATCTTCTTCAGGGTCCAAGGCAAGGGCCAAAGGAAGGAAGAAGAAGGCCGCCACCAAACCTAGAGGAGGTGTTAGTAAGGTGGGAGGGAAGGGAAAGAAAAAGTTTGCGGTACCGGTAGTTGGCCAGGATGAGTGCTTCCATTGTCACAGGAAAGGGTACTGGAAGAAGGATTGTAAGGCGTGGAACGCCAAGAACCAGGAACCGAAGCAAGCTGTGGCTTCGACTTCAGGTGTGTTTGTAATTGAGAATTGTCTGTCGATCAACTCTACTTCCTGGGTATTGGATACCGGATCAGGATCTCATATTTGCAATTCATTGCAGGCACTGAGAAACCGTAGAGTGCTGAAGGAAGGTGATATGACCCTAAAGGTTGCTAACGGAGCTAGCGTGGGAGCTGCGTCCGTCGGGGATTATCACCTAGGATTGACGAGTGGATACATTTTGGTTTTACATAACTGTTTTTTTGTACCAAGCTTAACGTGTAATATCATATCAGTTTCCTTGTTATCAAATAAAGGTTATGATTTCACGTTTGTAAGAGATGTTGTTAACATCCACCTTAATCATGGTTTGATTGGGTCCGGTACACTAAATAACGGTATATATGTTTTAAACCAACTCCAAATTTTCAATGTCCAGAACACACTTGAAAGAAAGTCTCCAGATTTAAATAAAGCTTTCTTATGGCATTGTAGACTGGGTCACATCAATGAGAGAAGGTTGACTAAGTTGCATAGAGAAGGATATTTAGACTCGTTCGAATATCAAACTTATGACACTTGTCAATCTTGTCTCAAAGGAAAGATGACAAAGACCCCATTCACTGGACAAGGGGTAAGAGCGAGCGAGCTCTTAGGACTCATACACAGCGATGTATGTGGTCCATTGTCTACACATGCAAGAGGTGGTTTTTCCTATTTCATTACTTTCACGGATGATTACTCAAGATACGGATTCATTTATCTGATGAAACATAAATCCGAGGCTTTTGAGAAATTCCAAGAGTATAAGAATGAAGTAGAAAACCAAACCGGCAAAAGTATCAAGACACTTAGATCTGATCGAGGTGGTGAATACTTGAGTGCCGAGTTCCTAGGTTACCTAAAAGAGAAAGGAATTCTCTCTCAGCTTACTCCTCCATACACTCCACAGCATAACGGTGTATCGGAGAGACGGAATCGAACCCTATTGGATATGGTACGATCCATGATGAGTAATGCTGAGTTACCGCGATCTTTTTGGGGTTATGCGCTAGAATCAGCAGCATATCTTCTGAACAGGGCTCCTACCAAGACTGTGCCTACCACTCCATATCAGATGTGGACTGGGAAGAAACCCCATCTTCAGCATATGAAGATTTGGGGATGTCCAGCTTTTGTTAAAAAGCAGCATGTAGACAAGCTCGAGGCACGATCAGTAAAATGTATGTTTGTGGGATATCCAAAGAACTCCAAGGGATATTATTTCTATTACGCAGAGGAACAAAAGGTTTTTGTTTCTCGTAATGCCCATTTTCTAGAACATCAGTTTTTAGAAAAGGAAATAAGTGGGAGCGAAATAGAACTGGAAGAAATTCCAGAACCACAAGCTGCTACTGAAAGTTTGGTAGAACCGGAAGTTCAAGAAGAACAGGACATTCCCGCACCCCTCCGCAGGAGTAGTAGGCCGTCTCATCCGCCTGAGAGATACTACGGTTTTCTCATAGATGGGGATAGAGAGGATTGCATCATAGGTGATGATGAACCTACTGACTTCCAGCAGGACATCCAGAGCGGCGACTCGGTACGATGGCTAGATGCAATGCGGACCGAAATGGAGTCCATGTACACCAACAAAGTATGGAATTTGGACTTTGCTCCAGATGGGGTAAAACCCATAGGATGCAAATGGATCTTCAAGAAAAAGATTGGTGTAGATGGACAGGTGGAAACCTATAAGGCTAGACTTGTTGCAAAGGGTTTTCGTCAAAGACCTGGTTTGGACTATGACGAAACTTTTTCTCCAGTGGCTATGCTCAAATCCATTCGGGTCCTTCTTGCTATTGCTGCCTTCCATGATTATGAAATATGGCAGATGGACGTAAAGACGGCTTTTCTGAATGGAAATTTAGAAGAGTGCGTCTATATGGATCAGCCAGCGGGTTTCAATCAGAGTGGGAGCAGCGGGAAAGTATGCAAGCTGCTTAAGTCCATTTATGGACTAAAGCAGGCATCGCGGAGTTGGAACATCTGTTTTGTTGAAACAGTCAAAGAATATGACTTTATCAAAAATCCAGATTAACCGTGCATATATAGTAAAGTTGTAGCCAGAAGTGTCGTATTCCTCGTCTTGTACGTGGATAACATTCTATTAATAGGAAATGACATTCCTATGCTACAATCTGTCAAAGGATTCTTGTAACACAGGTTCTCCATGAAAGACCTGGGTGATGCCTCTTACATTCTGGGGATCCGGATCTATCGTGATAGATCCAAGAGGATGTTGGGACTTTCGCAGTCCAGGTATATCGACACTGTACTGAAAAGATTCAGTATGGAAGATTCTAAGCGCGGTAATCTACCGGCTTGTCACGAAATCACCCTCTCCAAAGAGATGTCTCCCAAGACTGATTTGGAAAGGGAACGCATGTCTATTATACCCTACGCTTCTGCGGTAGGCTCTATAATGTATGCGATGTTGTGCACCAGACCAGATGTAGCTTACGCACTGAGCGTGGTAAGCCGGTATCAGTCAGACCCAGGGGAGAAGCACTGGATAGCAGTAAAGAACATTCTCAAGTACCTGAGAAGGACTAAGGAGATGTTCTTGGTTTACGGCGGAAAAGACCTCAGGTTGGAGGCCTTTGCTGATTCCGGCTTCCAGAGTGATAAAGACGATTCCAAGTCCATGTCGGGTTATGTCTTTACCCTCAATGGAGGGGCGGTGTGCTGGAAGAGCTCCAAGAAGGACACCGTTGCTGACTCGACGATGGAAGCGGAGTATATAGCTGCTTGCGATGCCGCAAAAGAAGCAGTCTGGATGAAGAAGTTCCTAACAGAACTTCAGGTGGTTCCTACCATAGTTGATCCAATACCTCTGTATTGCGACAACAATGGAGCTATAGCTTTAGCAAAGGAACCAAGGTCCCATCAGAAGTCCAGACACATCTTAAGGCGGTATCACCTGATCAGGGAGATCATTGATCATCAGGAGATCGAGGTACGGAGAGTTGCTTCTGAAGAGAACATTGCTGATCCATCCACGAAGGCCCTACCTCAGATTCAGTTCGAGAGGCTACTCGAGATCATCGGTCTTCGATATGCCAGTACATGGCCCTAGTGCAAGTGGGAGATTGTTAGTGTATATGCCCTAGGGGCCATTATTGTATCATACTAGTTTGTATATTACTTAATGGAAGCTTGGGATATTCACATGTATATAACAGTCTTGCTAAACATGGTAGTATGCTACTTGGTTTTTTCTATCTTAATATGTGAGTATACGTATTGATAGAGCTCTTAGGATCTTGCTTGACTACCAGCGTTGTGATGGCAGTCACACTAGAGGGGGCTGGGTAGTCTACAAGCACATCCTTATTCAGGTCCCTAGTCGTTGGATTATCGAGACAGGGCATCGATACTCCGGAGTAGACTAGTGTGTACGCTTCTCATCCCAGTTGGGGAGATGGTCTGTCCCACAGCCGTCAGTACGTCGTACTGGAGATAGTATGCAGGTGCTCGTTAGGTTACGGGTACACCGGACAGGACTCACAGGGAACTGTTGGTTGGTTTTATACCGGTCGTCAGTGAACAGTTCCCAGGTGACATGAGTACAGCATAGTCCGCAGACTTGACACTGCTACTTCGCCTTGGGTGTGTCCCACTGTTCTTAGATTGCTACCCTACCACGGCTCAAAGGAGTCGTGCAAACAGGTAGCAGTTGGGTGCAGTCCCGAGCACTTGGAGGCAGTGGCGGTTAGACAGGATTCGTCTCTCCCGGTATTGGGGGTTGATATCGTGCTGTGTCAGAGAGCCATTACGCAAAGTCCCTGGCCAGGGCAAGCGAGATTTGCTGGTAGGTTCCAGTAGTTTCTCAGGGAGTAATGGGTTTCGCTCCGACACGACTTATACCGCTATTAGGGGACTGACGCTTGCCGCCCCCCTAGGCCCGATATGCGATAGTATTAGACGAACGGACCGGACCGTACGGAGATTGTCACATCAGACTCAGTAGGAGTTCGGATGGGTTTCCTCATCGGCCTTCTTATCGACATCTACCTGGGGACCGTTACGTACAGCTAGTGCCGCTTGCGGTCTGTGGTTAAACCCACTGCCAGCGTAGTAGTCGAGTCTCTAGAGTCCCACACAGAGAGTTTCCCTACTCCAGGCGAAACGATATAGAGGTCGTATGGTTTTACGACAAGGGTTCGGACGCATACGTGTGTTTACGCACGTACGACTTTCGGACAGTTTTTACCAGTCGGCTTTGGTTTAAGCCAGTTACTGGTATCCGGTTATTGGATTTATACAGTCTAAAGTTTTTCCGTATTTTTGCGGAAAGGAGGCGCGTTCTCGTAATTGCGCGAGAAGCTTCTAGAAGATGGTGACTAAGGAGGTTTAGGTGGCATATACATTGAATGAGATTAGTGAGTCATATGGATGATTCATCCATGTCATTAATGCTTCATAATTGCTTAATGACTCATGGAGATGAATCACCACTAGATATTTATCAAGCATGGTTGTAAATCATTTTCTTTTCTTTTCTTGATAAAAAGAAATGCTTGATATATATTATCATAACTCATTATTCTCACTTCATTATTATGTTCATCTTCTCTCTCCTCAAGCTCTCCCTCTTCAAACCCTAATCCTCCCCTCTCATGTGTTGAGTACAAGGATTAGTTAGACTAATTAAACCATAACCCTCACTCTATTTCACCTAGCTTCTTTGATTAGCACTTAAAGAAGTTTAGTTGCCTCAAGTTTAGAGGCTAAGCTTGGAGTAAAGCTCTCGGGTGGATCGTCTACTACTTCGAGAAGGCCGAGGAGGAGGTGGAGTTCATAAAGATGAAGGACACGGTTCTTTAGGTATAATCCCTTTACATAGTAGTTGTTAACTTCTATGTTTGATGTTAGTTATCGTTTAGCTTCGATTCATGCGGTTAGTCGATGTTTAGCATAAGAACAAGATCGTTTTTCATATTTCCGCCTCCCCGCAAGTCGTGGGTTGTTGTACATCGACTTACAGCTTACGCTCGTTCGTTCTCGATCGACTCACATCGCATCTGGGTGAGGTCCTCTTCTAGCCAAAGTTAATCAGTCTGATGATCTCGCATCGAGCATCCAATGAACAAAAGGTCCTAGTTTTATCCAAAGGTGGCTAGCGAACTTCTTTCGCATTCCTGAGTATAACCTCATGCTGCAATAGTTTCAAACATCTGGGGAGATATCTTGTCAGTCGCAGCAACAGCTGGCTCATCCGTCCACACGATAGACAATGCCTCAACCATCTGGAGTTAACGGTACCCTAGTAGTCTTTACAATACGGCCGGCCTCTGGAAATAGCCCAATCATCTGGGGTAGATCTCGAACGCGTGTTAACGGAAAAATCCCAATAACCATATATCGACGTGTTTCGTATGCTACCGGAAAACAACCTGGTCAGTCCTCGCCCCTGACGAGCTCGTGCTGACCGCAACTCTAGCCGCAGCTCTCTCTGCTCGTATAACCGTGGTAACAGAAACCACAATCTGACATCAATGAGGATAGATCATAAGAACGAATAGAAATATAGTGCCTAAGAAATGTACATCCTAAGGCTTCGTAAGCGGAGTAGCGTATCGTAAGTATGCCGCGGAACATACACACGGTATGTCACTCTACTTAAGTCACCTACTCCATCAACCAAAATCAACCTACGTGACGAAAGTTCGGGTCTAATACCCCCTTGGCCAAGTCTAAGTTCCGTAAGGTCAAGCCTAGGTTCTGAAGATATATATACGCCCTAGACTTCGGATAGTCAAACCTAAATTCGAACCAAGGTTAAGCCTAACGCTCTGATACCAACTTTGTCACGACCCGAAAAAGGCACATGACCGGAACTTGAATCATGTGAAGTTTATAGGACCCCACCTAATTCAAGTATGCCAAAATCCTAGAAATCTGAACCTTTTAGGGGAAAATAATGGAGGTGCAGTTTTGGTAGAAGGTTTACTGAAAATAAAACTTATTCTTATATATATATACATAAGTAGTAATATATGGAAACACTATATTTGTATCTAGTTTGAAAACCCTTTTGTTGTTTGAAATTCGGGCAGCACCTCCTTTGTAATTTGTAACCCAAAAACGAATACAAGCAATAATATATAAGGCATCCCCAAGCGGGAGCTAGCTATTCGCCAATTGGCGGAAACAATCACGCAAGTAATATAAATATACAACGCCGGAGGCGAGGATCCAACTCAGAAATAAAGTAAAGAAAAATAATATCATTAAGGAAACCAAAAATAGTAATAAATACACAAGCATGGCCCTAAGGCCGAAAGAATATACAACTGTGGGTTTTCTAAGTCTACTAAATATACAAGTTTGGTTTATGGAGCTTACTAGATACAACTGAAATAAATAAAAGTACAACAGTGGTGTTAGTGATATATGCCCTAGAGGCCATTATTGTATCATACTGGATTGTATATTACTTAATGGTAGCTTGGGATACACACGGATATAGTGACAGTCTTGCTCAAAATGGTAGTATGCTACCATTTTGTTTCTACCTCAATATGTGCATGTGTTTCTTTTAGCATTTCGCTTATACATATTGGTAGAGCCATTAAGATCTTTGCTTGATTGCCAGGACAGTCACACTAGTGGGGTCTGGGTAATCTATAAGCACATCCTATACAGGTCCCTAGTCGTAGGATTATCGAGACGGGGCATCGATACTCCACAATAGACTAGTGTATATGCTTCTCATCCCAGCATGGGAGATGGCCTGTCCCACAGCCATTAGTATGTCGTACTGGAGAAAGTATGCAGGTGCTCATTAAGTTATGAGTATACTGGACATGACTCGTTGGGAACTGTTGGTGGGTATTATACCTGTCGTCGGGTAGCAGTTCCCAGGTGACATGAGTACAGCTTAGTCCGTCGACTTGACACTGCTACTTCATCTCGAGTGTGTTCCCACTGTACTTTGATTACTACCCTACCACGGCTCAAAGGAGTCATGCAAACAGGTAGTAGTTGGGTGCAGTCCTGAAGTACTTGGAGGCAGTGGCAGTTAGATAGAATTCGTCTCTCCCGGTATTGGGGGTTGATATCGCGCTATGTTCGGAAGGCCATTACATAAAGTCATTGGCCAAGGCAAGCGAGATTTACTGATAGGTATTCCGGTAGTTTTTCAGGGTGTATTGGGCTACTCTCCGACATGACTTATTGCGCTATTAGGAGTCTGACGATTATCGCCCCCCTAGGCCAGATATGCGATACTCTTAGACGAACAGACCAGACTATACAGAGATTGTCACATTCAGGCTCAGTAGGAGTTCGGATGGGTTTTCCTCATCAGCCTTCTTATCGACATCTACCTGGGCACCATTACATGCAGCTAGTACCGCTTGCGGCCTGTAGTTAAACCCACTGCTAGCATAGTGTCGAGTCTTTAGAGTCCCACATAGAGAGTTTCCCTGCACCGGGCAAAAGGTGTAGAGGCCGTATGGTTTTACGGCAAGGCTTCGATTATGTACGCGCACTTGTGCGCTATGATATTTGGGTGGATAATACTAGTGGGCTTTGGTTTAAGCCGGATCCTGGTATTATATTGATGGATCAGTTTCGTCTCTTTGCATTCGTGTTTCTCGGAACACGAATGCGGGTATGTATATACGGATGAGAGGGTAATAGAAGGAGACACCTCATTAGGGTTTTGACCATTGACTTGATTAAAACAATTATGAGGTGGAGGAAAGTATTTGTTATTTTTGTAAATGATAATTGAGACATGGCTACTTATTTTGACTACTTGATTTTGTTTGACCATTTGACTTGGCTTGACCACTTGACTTGGTTTGACTATTTGACTTAGATATTTTGTGAGATATTTTGTGACCTAGATATTTTGATGAGATATTTTTCATGCCATGGTTGTGTTCATGTCAAGTTAGCCATCTCATTTTCATGTATCAAAAATCTTTTCTCTTTCCTCAAGCTTGCTCTCTTCTTCTTCCTCACATCAAAAACCCTAAAAGCTCTCATATGTTGAGAATTCTAGGGTTTCAAGAGAAAAATAAATCCATCTTCATACTCTACATCACCTAAGCCATCAAGTTTAGCAAGCTTGTTGCCCTAGTTACCTCGGTTTTGAGGTGGAGCTCGGACTATAGACTCTCGGATGGATAGTCTTTGACTCGAAGAGGCCGTCGAGGAAGCTATGATCCAGATCGATCCTTGGAGCCTACGAAGAGGAGAAGGATAGCGATGAAGACCCGAAGGACTTGTATCATGAGGTATAACTTTGTATCCGAGTAGTTAAACCTCAAGTAGTTTGCTAGCTATGGTGTATATTCGATCCTTGGTTCTAGTCGGTGTTGCGAAGCCCGTAAAAATCATTTTTGCAATTTCCACCTCCCTGCGAACACGTGGGGTGAGCGACATCGACTTACAGTGGTATCAGAGCCTCTCATAAACCTTAGATATCTTGTAGTGACGTTAGAAATCCATCGTTTTTATCACGCAAATACTGCCGAAAAAACAGTTTTCAAAAATGAAGTTTTGAGTTGTTTGTACACCCCGCGGGCTCACGGTTTGAACCGAGAAGTCGCGGGGTGGAGAGTGCTCACCTCGGGGACCCCTCGGGGGGGGGGGAGGGGACCGAACGGCTGGGCCCATTCCCCAAGACCACCACAAGGTGGTCTTGGCGGTGGGGACCCGAAATTGCCCCACCATAGGCAGTTTCAGGTCTGCCTCATCCCATGGCCACCTCGTGGTGGCCTCAGAGGTGGGGGTACCCCCTCTAGGCCCCACAAATCAAAATTAATTTCGTTCTTTAACTCTCCGCGAAGGTTCGGACGGGTTTCGAGTTCGTTTCGACTCCCGGATTGGCTCAAAACTATCAGTTTTGGAACTTTAGCTCACTGGATTTTCAAGTCTTGGAAAATTGTTTAAGTTTGCTAATTGCGTGCAGATTTCTAATGTCATAGTTACTTTACAAGCTTTGTCATGTATATATGTGTTTGGAAATGTTGACTAATTTCTATACGTCGATTAGTCGGGGTTGCACATATCTGTGATGTTGATATGATGGTTTGTGTATATGAACTTATTGGATCGTTGTGGATGAATAGTCGGGGATGTGAGAAGAGGGTTTTCATTCTTTCATTCGATATAAATTTGTAAAGTGATGTGATTTTATTTTTGCGGGGCACATCCGGGCTGAGGTTATAGCCACCGTTGTATTATTTCTTTTATTGTATTTGCTCCTAGGATAAACCCAAGGTGGGGTGCACAAACTACTGGGTACTTTGAAGTGCCGAGTGGCCTACTCATATTGTTGAGGGAGGTTGCTTCACTTCTGGTATTTGGCGGGTAGTTTGCCGCACCCGTAGGGGTCTAGGGTGGGGTTTGGCTATTCATCACGACCGTGGAATCCGTCTTTCGTTACAGGCTCAAACGAAACGCGGAATTCCTAGTATATCTAATGTGTTCATCTGTGATATGGAATGCCTATCATTGCGTCTGACGAATGGATATTATTATATATGTATTATATAATAGACGTTGCTTATGCTTTATATCAGCGCTAGTCCAGCCCCCGCTCCGTCGTTAGTTAAGTAACCTAACGGGTGATGATGGGGCCCCATGGCGAATGCGGATGGCATAAACGTACGTTGTATTTTCGTTGTTTTCTGCAATGGTAGGTTAATTGGTGGGAATGCATTACATTAATGTAAAGCAAACAAACCAAAGCTGAATCATTGGAGCAAATTTTAAAACCACTCGGTTATTTTAAAACAGCAGACTTTTAAATGCGGAGCTTAAACCATTCCTTTTAAAAACTATCAGGTTCTTTCGATTATATCAAGTTCATTACGTTCACGGTTTTTCCAAAACTATTCGTATCCCTCCGTCATTTCATATGGATAGTCAGTAGTATTCAAGCTATGCATGTTGGCCTTCGTCAAGGCATAGTGTTTGGTAGCTGCTGGATATTCATCTGTAGCATAGATAGATGCGTTGGTTTAGGACAGCCGTACTACTATTTTGGCATTCATCAAGGGTATGGACGGGTAGGTTCAAATTAACCTGGACAATGACGGGTAGAACTTGACATGCGACTTATGATATGTTGGCCTTCGTCAAGTCATAAGAGCATGGGGCAAAAATCCACATCGGGAGTTTCTAAGGAAACTGAAACTTGCTAGTGTTGCATACCATTTGGAGAGTGATAATGTTGGTAGGATTCCATCAGGATTATCACACAATGATATTTGGATCCCGATCCTACTGTGAGTATCCGCTACTCCTCGGGAGATTCTTTACTTAACGATCAATGCTATAAACCAAGTAGGTGTCTAGAACAGTGTTAGCGGGGCTACGCCTCCAGGGAAAAGAGGTTTTGTAATTAAAGAACTTCGCGAAAGCGTTGGAAAACCCCCCTCGAAATACCGACACTAGCCTGGCCGAACGGTTAAGCAAGTATTGTACGGTGAGATCAATCCTGACTAATTCTTCTTTTATGGTTTGAGGAAGGATTAGAGAAACAGTGGGAGCCATCCTGTTTAGATAAATTAAAAATTAATTTAAACTTGCAAGAGCATCATGCTGAGTGTTTTCTTCTCTCTCTCCTAAATGCAGCGACAAGGTAACCAAATTATGTTACATATAGATAATAAAATGACTGAGTTATACTATTGTGGCTGGCAAAAGTTTGTCCATATGTCCAATACCTATGACAAGCTGGACCATCTCATTACTACTCATAGCCCCCACCGTCCCAGGTCCAGTTTCTACTGTCGCGAATATGGATATCCGTAAGAAAAGGGAATAAGACTGTGCGAATGCCAAGTGCCTCGTATTGATCTTAGTTGATGGTGTATACCAGAGGCAGCACGAGAAGATGGACTTAGTTTCCATCTTCCTCCATAACAAAGTTTTATATGGAGAGAAATCTCATATCGCAAGATATGAGACCTCGAAGAAATTTCTTCAAGCGAGGTTGGCTATCGGGTCATCTGTAGGGGACCACATCCCTACAATGATTAGCTATATTAAAAAGCTCACGGACCTGGAGACCACATTGGAGAATGAGTCATATGCTGACTTGATTCTACAGTCCCTACCTCCTACTTACACCCAGGAGAAGAAAGTTATACTTCCAGTTGAGGGCACGCTGAAGAAAACCAGGGAGACACCAGCTCTGCATATTGGGGAATCTTCCTCTTCCGGATCTAAGGCGGATGCCAAGGGTAAGAAGAAGAAGACCACCACAAAGCCGATAGGCAGTGTCGGTAAGGTAGAAGAAAAGGATAGGGCAAATGTTTCGGGATTAACAGTAGAGAAGGAAGGATGTTCCTATTGTTACGGGAAAGGGCATTGGCAGAAGGGATGCAGGGCTTGGAAAGACAGAATCCAGGATCCGAAGCATGTTGTGGCATCGACTTCGGGTGTGTTTGTGATTGAAAATAGCTTGTCAATTAACTCTACTTCCTGGGTACAAGATACCGGATCAGGATCTCATATCTGTAATTCAGACTATAAGAAACCGTAGAGTTATTAGGGCAAGTGATATGACTCTCAGGGTTGCTAACGGAATGAGCGTGGACACTGTATCCGTAGGGTATATCATCTAGAATTGACAAGTGGGCATATATTGATTCTACGTAACTGTTTGTATGTACCAAGTCTAGTTTGTAAGCGATGGTTCACATCCACCTAAATCAAAGTTTGATTGGGTCAGATACACTAGAGGACAGTATATATTGAATCAAGCTCAGGTTTTCAAACGTCCAAAACACACTTAAAAGAAAGTCTCCAGAATTAAATAAAACTTTCTTATGGCATTGTAGACAGGATCACATCAATGAAACACGGTTGTCGAAGTTACATAGAGAGGGATATTTGGATCTGTTCGAATATCAGTCTTATGCAACTTGTCAATTTTATTTCATAGGAAAGATGACAAAGACTCCGTTCACCGGACAACAGAGTAAGAGCGAGCGAGCTCTTGGGACTCATACACTGTGACGTGTATAGTCCAATATCTACAGATGCACGAAGTGGTTATTCCTATTTCATTACTTTTACGGGTAATTTCTCTAAGTTAGGACATGTCTTCTTGATGAAGCATAAATCCGAATCCTTTGAAAAATTCTGGGAATATAAGAATGAAGTGGAAAAACAAACAGGCAAAACTATCAAGACACTGAGATCTGATCGACGTGGTGAATACTTAAATTTCCGAGTTCCTGGATTACCTAAAAGAGAATAGAATTCTCTCTCAGCTTACTCCTCCATACACACCACAACACAACGGTGTATATGAAAGGCGGAATAGAACCCTATTAGATATTGTTTGTTCTATGATAAGTAACGCTGAGTTGCCGCGATCCTTCTGAAGTTATGCACTAGAATAAGCTGCATATCTTTTGAATAAGGTTCCTACCAAGACTGTGCCTACCACACCATATCAGATGTGGAGTGGGAAGAAAACCAATCTTCAGTATCTGAAGATATAGGGATGTCCAGCTTTTATTGAAAAACAATATGCGGACAAGCTCGAGGCACGCTCAGTACTGTGTAAGTTTGTGGGATACCCAAAGAACTCCAGGGGGTATCTTTTCTATTACGCAGAGGAACAAATGGTTTTTTGTTCCTCATCATGCCCACGTTTTAGAAAATCATATTTTTAGTACAAGGAAATAGTGGGAGCGCAATAGAACTGGAAGAAATTCCAGAACTACAAACTATTACTGAAAGTATGGTAGAACCAGAAGTTTCAAAAGAACCGGACATCCCTACACCAATCCGCAGGACTAGTAGGCAGTCTCATCCGCCTGAGAGATACCATGGTTTTCTCATAGATGGGGATCGAGAGGATTGCATCATTAACAATGATGAGCCAACTAGCTTCCAGTAAGCCATTCAGAGCGGTGACTCGGTAAAATGGCCGGATGCAATGCAGACCGAAATGGAGTCCATGTACACCAACAAAGTATGCACTTTGAACATTTCTCCAGAAGGAGTAAAACCCATAGGCTGCAAATGGATCTTCAGAAAGAAGATTAGTGCAGGTGGATAGGTTGAAATATATAAGGTTAGACTTGTTGGAAAAGGTTTTCGTCAAAGACCTGGTTTGGACCATGATGAAACCTTTTCTTCGGTGTCTATGCTCAAATCCACTCGGATCCTTCTTGCCATTGCTGCCTTCCAAGATTATGAGATCTGGCAGATGGTGTTAGTGTATATGCCCTAGAGGCCATTACTGTATCATACTAGTTTGTATATTACTTGATGGAAACTTGGGATATTCACAGTTGTGTATACAATCTTGCTCGAAATGGTAGTATGCTACTTGGTTTGTCTCTACTTCAATATGTGCATGTGTTTCTTTTAGCATATCGCTGATATACATATTAGTAGAGCCCTTAGGATCTTTGCTTGATTACCAGCGTTGTGATGGCGCTCGCCCTCGTGGGAGCTGGGTAATCTATAAGCATATCCTTATACAGGTTCCTGGTCGTTGGACTATCGAGACAGGGCATCGATACTCCGGAGTAGACTAGCGTATGCGCTTCTCATCCCAGTGTGGGAGACAGTCTGTCCCACAGCCGTCAGTACGTCGTACTTGAGATAGTATACGGGTGCTCGTTAGGTTACGAGTACACTGGACAGGACTCGTCGGGAACTGTTGGTTGGTATTATACCTATCGTCAGTTATCAGTTCCCAGGTGACATGAGTACAGCTTAGTCCGTTGACTTGACACTGTCACTTCGCCTCGGCTGTGTTCCTACTGCACTTTGATTACTACCCTACCACGGCTCAAAGGAGTCGTGCAAACAGGTAGTTTTTGGGTGCAGTCCCGAAGCACTTGGAGGCAGTGACGGTTAGACAGGATTCGTCTCTCCCGGTATTAGGGGTTGACATCGCGCTGTGTGCAGGAGAGCCATTACACGAGTAGTCCCTGGCCAGGGCAAGCGAGATATACTGGTAGGTTTCCAGTGTTATCTCAGGGTGTTCTGGGCTACACTCCGACACGACTTGTACCGCTATTAGGGGACTGACGTTCACCGCCCCCTAGGCCCGCCATGCGATGTATCAGACGAACAGACCGGACTGTACGGAGATTGTCACATACAGTCTCAGTAGGAGTTCAGATGGGGTTCACCTCGTCAGTCTTCTTATCGACATCTACCTGGGGACCGTTACGTACAGCTAGTGCCGCTTGCGGTCTGTGGTTAAACCCACTGCCAGCGTAGTATCGAGTCTTTAGAGTCCCACACAGAGAGCTATTCGCCTTTAGGCAAAATGAGTAGAGGTCGCATGGTTTGCGACAGGGTTCGTTCTCATCCGCGCACTTGTGCACGTTTGCTGTCCGGACAGTTTATACTAGCGGGCTTTGGTTTAAGCCGGATCCTAGTATATGATTTGGGATTGGTTTTTCTCATTGTATTCGTGTTCCTCGGATCACGAATGCGGGTGTGTATGCACAGTTGTTTGAGACAGAGGGAGAGGACCTTGATTAGGGTTAATGACTATTGTCATTTTATTAACCCTAATGCTTATGTGTGTATTATAGTTAATTGATAATTAGTTTAATAATTGTGCATGGTTATGGTTGTTGACCATTTGACCTCCTTGACTTGTTGACCTAGGTTGACACTTTGACCATCATCATTTCTTTTGGAAGATGCTTTTTGATCTTTGCAAATTGAAATGATAATGGTCATGTCATGATTAGCCATGACAATTATCTAGCTAATTATTCAATTAAAATAATATACACATATTAGTGAGAATGGTTCACATTATTCTCATTTTTGATCATATCTTTTCTCTCTCTTGTTCTTCCTCTCCCTCAAGCTCTCTCCCTCTCATGTGTTGAGAAACACTTGAGCTTGAGAAAAACCCTCTCTTGATCATCTTTACTCTCATCTAGGGTTCAAGGACTAGCACTTCTTGCACCCTAGTTACTTCTAGCTTGGAGTTGAAGCCAAAGGTTGAGGCTTTCGGGTGGATCTTTCTTCGACGTGAGAAGAAGACCAAGATGACCTCCTTCCACCACTCCAAGGAGCAAGGAGAGAAGGACTTAAAGCCCAAGGTATAACCTTTCTAGCACTTAGCTAGTTTTTAGTTAGCTTTAGCTTGTTTTTGTTTAGCAAAGATCCTTCTAGCTCTAGTCCATGTTGCCTAAGCTCATAAAAATCCGATTTTTATACCGTTTTCCGCCTCCCCGCAAGTACCAGGGTGGGCAACGTGGACTTACAGTAGTATCAGAGCCTAACTAAACATAAACTAGCTAGGTAGTGAAGTGTAACGAAGTTCGAAACCGAAAAATCCAAAAACCGAGTTTTCAAAAACCCTAGTTTCAGTTAAATTTTTTTCTGGTCAAAACAAAATTTGTTATACTCCAAAAATCGTCTCAGGGTTTTTTAAAGATAACCACCAAACCCGGTCCAGTGACTCGACCAAGGAGCCGCGGTTCCGCGGCAATAGCAAGCTATTGCCGCGCAACCGCGGCCAAGTTGGCTCTTCACTGGGTCGAGTTTGGTATAGTGTATCTCTGGCTTGGTTTTAGGATTTTTTAGATATGTTATATGTGCCCAGATTTTCCAGAATAGAAATTTATTTTTGTGGGCCTATAAATCCGTATTTTTTTTCGGAACTTCACTACAATTTGACTATGACGGTTATATCTGTGATGTTTGTATGTATTGAACGTCGGCTAATCGCTATATGTCGATTAGTCGGGGTTATACATATCTGTGATCTGTGATTAATACTGGTTTGTGTATATGAATGGATTGGATTGTCGCGGATGAATAGCCGGGGTGGATGTGAGATGAGTGTTGCCTTTTCTTTCATTCATTTGTAACATGTAAATTGATGTAATATTATTATTTGTATGGCCGCACAACCGGGTCGGGGTTGTAGCCGTCATTGTATAATTCTTTTTACTGTTTTTGCTCCTAGGATAGACCCATGGAGGGGGTGCACAAACTACCGGGTATCTCGAAGTGCCGAGTGGCCTACTCACGGTGTTGAGGGAGGTTGCTTCGCTTCGGGTACTTGGCGGGTAGTTTGCCGCACCCGTAGGGGTCTTGGGTGGGGTATTTGGCTATTCACCGCGACCGTGTAATCCGCTTTTCGTTGCAGGCTCGAACGGATTGCGGGTTCCTAGTATATCCAATGTATTCATCTGTGATCTGTAATGTCTATCATTGCTATATATTTATATATGATAACTATTTAGGCGTTGCTTATGTTTTACAGCCGCGCTAGCCCAGCCCCCGCTCTGTCGTTAGTTAAGTAACCTAACGGGTGATGACGGGGCCCCGTGGCGAACGCGAATGGCATAAGCGTACGTCATATTTTGGTTGTTTTCTGCAATGGTAGGATTAAATGATGGGACGCATTAAAAGAACTAATGCAAGAAAATAAACCAAGTAAAAGTCGATTGGAACACTTTGAAAACCACTCGGTTCTTTTCAAAACTAAACTTTTAAAAGCGGAGTTTGAACCACTCCTTTTAAAAGCTATCTCGTTCCATCGATTATATCAAGTTCACTACGTTCACGGTTTCTCCAAAACCATTCGTAGCCCTCCGTCATTCCACATGAATGGTCAAAAAGTATTCAAGCTATGTATTTTGGCCAAAATCAAGGCATAGTGATTGGTAGCTATTGGGTATTCATGTGCAGCATAGATAGATGCGTTGGTTTGGGACAGTCGTGCCGCCATTTTGGCCAAAGTCAAGGGTAGGTACGGGTGGGTCCAAATTAACCAGGAGAATGACAGGTAGAACTTGACATGTGACTTATGATATTTTGGCAAAAGTCAAGGTCATAAGAGCATGGGCCAAAAATCCACATCGGGAGTTTCATAAGTACTGAAACTTGCTAGCGTTGCATACCATTTGGAGTGTGATGATTCTGGTAGGATTCCTTCGGTTTTATCACGCGATGATATTTGGATCCCGATCCTACTGTGAGTATATGCTACTCCTCGGGAAAACTCTCACTTAACGATCAATGCTATAAACTTAGTAGGTGTCTAGAAAGGTGTTAGCGGGGCTACGCCCACAGGGAAAAGAGGTTACTTAATTAAGGAACTTCGCGAAAGCGTTGGAAAACCTCCCTCGAAGTACCGACACTGGCCTGGCTGAACGGTTAAGCAAGTATTGTACGGTGAGATTGATCCTGACTAATCCTTTCTTTACGGTTTGAGAAGGGATTCGAGAGACAGTGGGAGCCATCCAGTTTAGACAAACTAAAAACCATTCTAAACTTGCAAGAGCATCATGCTAAAGTGTTTCTTTTCTCTCTCCTAATTGCAGCGACCATTCAACATGACCGGACTTAAGTTATTACTAGATAAAAACATATTGACAGGGCCAAACTACAAAGATTGGCTCAGGAATGTCAAGATGGCAATCACTTACGACAAGTTGGGGTATATCCTTACCACCAAAGCTCCCCTGTCCCAGGTCCCACCTCCAGCGTCGCGGATAAGGAAATCCGTAAGACATGGGAGATAGATTGCGCGAAGGCCAAATGCCGCGTACTTGCCTCGATGGACAACGAACATCAGAGGAGGCACGAGAATATGGACCTAGAGTCCATATTTCTTCATACAAAAGAACTGTATGGAGAGCAGTCTCGTATCGCAAGATACGAAGTGTCGAAGAAGTTATTTTCGGCAAGGTTGGCCGTCGGATCATCGGTAGCAGAACACGTGCTTAAGATGATTGGCTACATTGAGGAGCTCGCGGACCTTGGGACCACGTTGGAGAATGAACTCTATACTGATTTGATTCTCCAGTCCCTTCCTTCCACTAACGCCCAGTTCATTCTTAACTTCAACATGCAAGGAAAGGAGGTTGAACTTTCCGAGCTTCTGAACATGTTGAGGAGTGCTGAGGGCACCCTACAGAAGAGTAGGGAGACATCTACTTTGTTTGTAGGAGGATCTTCATCTTCTAGGTTCAGGGCGAAAGCCAAGGGCAAGAAGAAGAAATCCCCCGCCAAACCAAGAGGCGGTGTCGGTAAAGTGGATACGAAGGGAAAAAGAAAAGCATCAAAGGTAGCGGGAAAGCTGGTGGGGAAGGAAGAATGCTTCTATTGTCACAAAAGTGGTCACTGGAAACAGGATTGCAAGGCTTGGAAAGCCAGAGCACAGGATTTGAAGCGAGTTGCAGCTTCAGCTTCAGGTGTGTATGTTATTGAAAACTGTCTATCAATAAACTCTACGTCCTGGGTATTGGATACCGGATCAGGATCTCATATCTGTAATTCTTTGCAGGCGTTGAGAAAGCGTAGAGTTTTGAAGGCAGGTGACATGACCCTCAGAGTTGCAAACGGTGCTAGCATGGATGCTGAGGCCGTGGGGGACTATCACCTGGGATTGTCGGATGGACACTTTTTGGTTTTGCGTAGTTGTTATTATGTACCAAATGCAACTTGTAATATCATTTCTGTATCTTTATTATCTAAAGAAGGTTATGAATTTGCATTTGTAAGTAATGTAGTGAACATTCACCTTAATCAAGTTTTGATTGGGTCAGGTACATTAAACAACGGTATATACGTATTAAACCAACCACAGATTTTCAATGTCCAGAATACACACAAAAGAAAGTCTCTAGAAATAAATAAAACTTTCTTATGGCATTGTAGACTGGGTCACATCAATGAGAGAAGGTTGACTAAGTTACATGTAGAAGGATATTTGGATTCGTTCGAATATCAATCGTATGCAACTTGTCAATCCCGTCTCAAGGAAAAGATGACAAAGACTCCGTTCACTGGACACGGAGTAAGAGCGAGCGAGCTCTTGGGACTCGTACACAGCGACGTGTGCGGTCCAATGTCTACACATGCGCGAAGCGGTTATTCTTACTTCATTACTTTTACGGATGACTTTTCAAGGTACGGTTATGTCTTCTTAATGAAACATAAATCCGAGGCTTTTGAAAAATTCCAGGAATATAAGAATGAAGTAGAAAAACAAACAGGCAAAAGTATCAAGGCACTGAGATCTGATCGAAGTGGTGAATACTTGAGTGCCGAGTTCCTGGGTTACTTAAAAGAGAATGGAATTCTCTCTCAGCTTACTCCTCCATACACTCCGCAACATAACGGTGTATCGGAGAGACGGAACCGAACCCTATTGGATATGGTACGGTCCATGATGAGTAATGCTGAGTTGCCGCGATCGTTCTGGGGATATGCGCTAGAATCAGCTGCATACCTTTTGAACCGAGTTCCAACTAAGACTGTGCCTACTACACCATATCAGATGTGGTGTGGGAAGAGACCCTATCTTAATCACATTAAGACATGGGGATGTCCAGCTTTTGTAAAAAAGCAGCATGCGGACAAGCTCGAGGCACGCTCAGTACAGTGCAAGTTTGTGGGATATCCAAAGATCTCCAAGGGATATTACTTCTATTGCGAAGAGGAACAAAAAGTCCTTATTTCTCGCCATGCCCACTTTCTAGAACACCAGTTCATAGAAAAAGAATTAAGTGGGAGCCCAATAGAACTGGAAGAAATTCCAGAACCACGAGCTATTACTGAAAGCTTGGTTGAACCAGAGGGTTCGAAAGATCAGGACATTCCCACGCCACTCCGCAGGAGTAGTAGGCAGTCTCATTCGCCCGAGAGATACTACGGTTTTCTCATTGACGGGGATAGAGAGGATTGCATCATAGACTTTGATGAGCCTACTAGCTTCCAGCAAGCCATTCAGAGCGTCGACTCGGTAAAATGGCTGGATGCAATGCGGACCGAAATGGAGTCCATGTACACCAACAAAGTATGGACGTTGGACATTGCTCCAGATGGGGTAAAACCCATAGGATGCAAGTGGATCTTCAAAAGGAAGATTGGTGTAGATGGACAGGTTGAGACCTATAAAGCTAGACTGGTAGCAAAGGGTTTTCGTCAGTGACCTGGTTTGGACTATGACGAAATTTTTTTTCCAGTAGCTATGCTGAAATCCATTCGGATCCTTCTTGCCATTGCTGCCTTCCACGATTATGAGATTTGGTAGATGGACGTAAAGACAGCTTTTCTAAATGGACATTTAGAGGAGTGTGTCTATATGGATCAGCCAGAGGGTTTCATTCAGAGTGGGAGAAGCGGAAAGGTGTGCAAGTTGCTTAAGTCCATTTATGGACTAAAGCAGGCATCGCGGAGTTGGAACATCTGTTTTGATGAGACAGTCAAGGAATTTGGCTTTATCAAAAATCCAGATGAACCATGCATCTATTTTAGATTTGTAGCGAGAACTGTGGTATTCCTCGTTTTATACGTGGATGACATTCTCTTAATAGGATATGACATTCCTATGCTACAATCTGTCAAGGGGTTCTTGTCACACAGGTTCTCCATGAAAGACCTGGGTGATGCCTCATACATTCTGGGTATCCGGATCTACCGTGACAGATCCAAGAGGATATTAGGATTTTCGCAGTCCAGGTACATCGACACCATTCTGAAGAGATTCAGTATGGAAGATTCCAAGCGCGGTAATCTACCGACTTGTCACGGGATCACCCTCTCCAAAGAGATGTCTCCCAAGACTGATTTGGAGAGGGATCGCATGTCTATTATACCCTACGCTTCTGCGGTAGGCTCTATAATGTATGCGATGTTGTGTACCAGACCGGATGTGGCTTATGCACTGAGTGTGGTAAGCAGGTATCAGTCAAACCCTGGGGAGAAACATTGGATAGCAGTAAAGAACATTCTCAAGTACCTGAGAAGGACTAAGGAGATGTTCTTGGTGTATGGCGGAAAAGACCTGCAGATTGAGGCCTTTGCTGACTCCAGCTTCCAGAGTGACAAGGATGATTCCAAGTCCATGTCGGGTTTTGTCTTTACCCTCAATGGAGGGGCGGTGTGTTGGAAGAGCTCCAAACAGGAAACCGTTGCTGACTCGACTATTGAAGCGGAATACATCGCTGCATCTAATGCCGCAAAAGAAGCTGTCTGGATGAGGAAGTTCTTGAGAGAACTTCAGGTGGTTCCATCCATTGTTGACCCAATACCTCTGTATTGCGACAACAACGGGGCTATAGCTTTAGCGAAGGAACCCAGGTCCCATCAAAAATCCAGACACATCTTAAGGCGGTATCATCTGATCAGGGAGATCGTAGATCGCCAGGAGATCGAGGTCCGGAGAGTTGCATCAGAGGATAACACAGCAGATCCATTCACCAAGGCCTTGCCCCAGACTCAGTTCGAGCGGCTGATCGAGATGATAGGTCTTCGATACACCAGTACATGGCCTTAGTGCAAGTGGGAGATTGTTACTGTATATGCCCTAGAGGCCATTACTGTATCATACTAGTTTGTATATTACTTGATGGAAGCTTGGGATATTCACAGTTGTGTATACAATCTTGCTCGAAATGGTAGTATGCTACTTGGTTTGTCTCTACTTCAATATGTGCATGTGTTTCTTTTAGCATATCGCTGATATACATATTAGTAGAGCCCTTAGGATCTTTGCTTGATTACCAGCGTTGTGATGGCGCTCGCACTCGTGGGAGCTGGGTAATCTATAAGCACATCCTTATACAGGTCCCTGGTCATTGGACTATCGAGACAGGGCATCGATACTCCGGAGTAGACTAGCGTATGCGCTTCTCATCCCAGTGTGGGAGACAGTCTGTCCCACAGCCGTCAGTACGTCGTACTTGAGATAGTATACGGGTGCTCGTTAGGTTACGAGTACACTGGACAGGACTCGTCGAGAACTGTTGGTTGGTATTATACCTATCGTCAGTTATCAGTTCCCAGGTGACATGAGTACAGCTTAGTCCGTTGACTTGACACTGTCACTTCGCCTCGAGTGTGTTCCCACTGCACTTTGATTACTACCCTACCACGTCTCAAAGGAGTCGTGCAAACAGGTAGTTTTTGGGTGCAGTCCCGAAGCACTTGGAGGCAGTGACGGTTAGACAGGATTCGTCTCTCCCTGTATTGGGGGTTGACATCGCGCTGTGTGCAGGAGAGCCATTACACGAGTAGTCCCTGGCCAGGGCAAGCGAGATATACTGGTAGGTTTCCAGTGTTATCTCAGGGTGTTCTGGGCTACACTCCGACACGACTTGTACCGATATTAGAGGACTGATGTTCACCGCCCCCCTAGGCCCGCCATGCAATGTATCAGACGAACAGACCGGACTGTACGGAGATTGTCACATACAGGCTCAATAGGAGTTCAGATGGGGTTCACCTCGTCAGTCTTCTTATCGACATCTACCTGGGGACCGTTACGTACAGCTAGTGCCGCTTGCGGTCTGTGTTTAAACCCACTGCCAGCGTAGTGTCGAGTCTTTAGAGTCCCACACAGAGAGTTATTCGCCTTTAGGCAAAATGAGTAGAGGTCGCATGGTTTTGCGACAGGGTTCGTTCGCATCCGCGCACTTGTGCACGTTTGCTGTCCGGATAGTTTATACTAGCGGGCTTTGGTTTAAGCCGGATCCTAGTATATGATTTGGGATTGGTTTTTCTCATTGTATTCGTATTCCTCGGATCATGAATGCGGGTGTGTATGCACAGTTGTTTGAGACAGAGGGAGAGGACCTTGATTAGGGTTAATGACTATTGTCATTTTATTAACCCTAATGCTTATGTGTGTATTATAGTTAATTGATAATTAGTTTAATAATTGTACATGGTTATGGTTGTTGACCATTTGACCTCCTTGACTTGTTGACCTAGGTTGACACTTTGACCATCATCATTTCTTTTGGAAGATGCTTTTTGATCCTTGCAAATTGAAATGATAATGGTCATGTCATGATTAGCCATGACAATTATCTAGCTAATTATTCAATTAAAATAATATACACATATTAGTGAGAATGGTTCACATTATTCTCATTTTTGATCATATCTTTTCTCTCTCTTGTTCTTCCTCTCCCTCAAGCTCTCTCCCTCTCATGTGTTGAGAAACACTTGAGCTTGAGAAAAACCCTCTCTTGATCATCTTTACTCTCATCTAGGGTTCAAGGACTAGCACTTCTTGCACCCTAGTTACTTCTAATTTGGAGTTGAAGCCAAAGGTTGAGGCTTTCGGGTGGATCTTTCTTCGACGTGAGAAGACGACCAAGGTGACCTCCTTCCACCACTCCAAGGAGCAAGGAGAGAAGGACTTAAAGCCCAAGGTATAACCTTTCTAGCATTTAGCTAGTTTTAGTTAGCTTTAGCTTATTTTTGTTTAGCAAAGACCCTTCTAGCTCTAGTCCATGTTGCCTAAGCTCATAAAAATCCGATTTTTATTCCGTTTTCCGCCTCCCCGCAAGTACCGGGGTGGGCAACGTGGACTTACAGATGGACGCGAAGACGGCTTTTCTAAATGGTTATTTGGAAGAGTGCGTCTATATGGATCAGCCAGAGGGTTTCAATCAGAGTGGGAGCAGCGGGACAGTGTGCAAGTTGCTTAAGTCCATTTATGGACTAAAGTAGGCATCGCTGAGTCGGAACATCTGTTTTTATTGAGACAGTCAAAGAATTTGACTTTATCAAAAAAATTCAGATGAACCATGCATTTATAGTAAGATTGTAGCAAGAACTGTGGAATTCCTCGTTGAGTACGTGGATGACATTCTCTTGATAGGAAATGGCATTCCTATACTACAATCAGTCAAAGGATTCTTGTCACAGAGGTTCTCCATGAAAAACCTGGGTGATACCAACTACATTATGGGGTTCCAGATCTATCGTGATATATCAAAGATGATGGTGGGACTTTTACAGTCAAGGTACAACAACACCATACTGAAAATATTTAATATGGACGATTCTAAGCGCAGTAGTCTACTGGCTTGTCACGAAATCACCCTCTCCAATGAGATGTCTTCCAAGACTGATTTGGAAAGGGTTCGCATGTCGATTATACCCTATGCTTCTGCGGTAGGCTCTATAATGTATGCGATATTGTGTACCAGACCATATGTAGCTTACGCACTGAGCGTGGTAAGTCGGTATCAGTCAAACCCAGGGGAGAAGTGTTAGTGTATATGCCCTAGAGGCCATTACTGTATCATACTAGTTTGTATATTACTTGATGGAAGCTTGGGATATTCACCTTGTATAAACAATCTTGCTCAATATAGTAGTTTGCTACTTGGTTCGTTTCTACTTCAATGTGTACTTGTGTTTATTTCAGTATATCACTTATACGCATTAGTGGAGCCCTTAGGATCTTTGCCTGATTACCAGCGTTGTGATGGCAGTCACACTAGTGGGGGCTGGGTAATCTATAGGCACATCCTTATACAGGTCCCTAGTCGTAGGACTATCGAGACAGGGCATCGATACTCCGGAGTAGACTAGCGTATGCGCTTCTCATCCCAGTGTGGGAGATGGTCTGTCCCACAGCCATCAGTACGTCGTACTGGAGATAGTATACGGGTGCTCGTTGGGTTACGAGTACACTGGACAGGACTCGTCGGGAACTGACAGGTTGGTATTATACCTATCGTCAGTTATCAGTTCCCAGGTGACATGAGTACAGCTTAGTCCGCTGACTTGACACTGACACTTCGCCTCGAGTGTGTTCCCACTGCACTTTGATCACTACCCTACCACGGCTCAAAGGAGTCGTGCAAACAGGTGGTGGTTGGGTGCAGTCCCGAAGCACTTGGAGGCAGTGACGGTTAGACAGGATTCGTCTCTCCCGGTATTGGGGGTTGACATCGCGCTGTGTCTAGGAGAGCCATTACACGAGTAGTCCCTGGCCAGGGCAAGCGAGATATACTGGTAGGTTTCCAGTGTTATCTCAGGGTGTTTTGGGCTTCACTCCGACACGACTTGTACCGCTATTGGGGGACTGACGTTTTACCGCCCCCTAGGCCCGCCATGCGATGTATCAGACGAACAGACCGGACTGTACGGAGAATGTCACGATTCAGACTCAGTAGGAGTTCAGATGGGGTTTCACCTCGTCAGCCTTCTTGTCGGCATCTACCTGGGGACCGTTACGCACAGCTAGTGCCGCTTGCGGTCTGTGGTTAAACCCACTGCCAGCGTAGTGTCGAGTCTTTAGAGTCCCACACAGAGGGTATTCGCCTCTGGGCAAAACAGAGTAGAGGTCGCATGGTTTTGCGACAGGGTTCGTTCTCATCCGCGCACTTGTGCACGTTTGGAGTCCGGACGGATTATACTGGCAGGCTCTGGTTTGAGCCAGATACTGGTATATGTTTTGGGGGTTGCTTTTTATTCTTGGTATTCTTGTTCCTCGGAACGAGAATGCAGGTGTGTATGCACAGTTGCTTGAGGCGGAGAATGAGGTTTTTCATTAGGGTTTCGGATCGGGTGCGTATGCACAGTTGACAGTTATCATTTTCCAAACCCTAATGGATTTGTGTATTATCTATTAATAATAGTAATTAAATGAGAATTATGTTATGGTTGATTTTTTGTTGACTTGTTGACCTTGGTTGACTTGTTGACCTTTGACCACCATCATGCTTTGAAGATCCTCCTTGATTCATGCTTACACTTCATTTAAAGAAGCATGATAGTGGTCATTCCTAAAATAACCATCAACTATTCTTATTTCAATTATTATCATTTAGATAATTCTTTTCTTTTTGCAATATGGTTGCAAGAAAGAGAAAATATTGCTCATTCTATCATTCTCACTCTCTCTCCTCATTTCATCTTCTTCTTCCTCTTGAAAAGAGAAACCTTCTCATGTGTTGAGAATCATTCTCTTTAGATAGAAAAGCAAACCCTAATCACTCTCTACTCATTCTAGGATGAAGGTTTAGCAAGCCGGAAACCCTAGTTCACTCAAAGATCGAGGAAGAGCCCAAAGTCGAACCTTCGAGGTGGATCCATCTTCGACGGGAGAAGGCGACGAAAAGAGAACCATCAACCTCTACAAGGTTTGAAGAAGAAGGAGTTCAAGTTTAGGTATAACCATCTTCCATAGTAGCTAACTCTCTTTAGCTTGTTAACTAGTTTTAGTTTAGACAACGATCCCGACAAAGTTTAGTCCATGTTGCCTCTTGCGATAAAAATTCGTTTTTTATACCGTTTCCGCCTCCCCGTAAGTACCGGGGGTCGCAATATGGACTTACAAGAAGCACTGGGAAGCAGTAAAGAACATTCTCAAGTACCTAAGGAGGACTAAGGAGATGTTCCTGGTGTATGGAGGAAAAGGACCTCCAGATCGAGGCCTTTAGCTAACTCCAGCTTTCATAGTGATAAGAATGACTCCAAGTCCATATCAGGTTATGGATTTATCCTCAGTGGATGGGCGATCTGTTGGAAGAGCACCAAGCAGGACACCGTTGCAAACTCGACGATGGAAACGGAGTAGTTCGCTGCATGAGACGCCGCAAAAGAGACAGTCTGGATATGGAAGTTCTTAACTGAACTTCAGGTGGTTCCTTCCATTTGTTGGTCCAATACTTTAGTATTGTGACAACAACGGCGCTATAGCTTTAGGAAAGGAACCCAGGTCCCATCAGAGATCCAGACATATCTTAAGGCGGTACCACCTGATCAGGGAGATCGTTGATCCCAGGAGATCGAGGTGAGGAGAGTAGATACGGAGAACAACACTGCAGATCCACTCACAGAGTCCATCGCTCTAACAGTGTTCGAGAGGCTATTCGAGACCTTCGGTCTGCGATATGCAAGTATATGGTCTTAGTACAAGTGGAGATTGTCAGTGATATATGCCCTGGAGGCCATTATTGTATCATACTAGATTGTATATTACTTAATGGGAGCTTGGGATATACACGGATATAGTGACAGTCTTGCTCAAAATGGTAGTATGTTACCTGGTTTGTTTCTAGCTCAATATATGCATGTGTTTCTTTTAGCATATCGCTTATACATATTGGTAGATCCCTTAGGATCTTTGCTTGATTACCAGCGGTGTGATGACGGTCACACTAGTGGGGGCTGGGTAATCTATAAGCACATCCTATACAGGTTCCTAGTCGTAGGATTATCGAGACAGGGCATCGATACTCTACAGTAGACTAGTGTATACGCTTCTCATCCCAGCAGGGGAGATGGTCTGTCCCAGAGCTATTAGTACGTCGTACTGGAGATAGTATGCATGTACGCATTCGGTTATGAGTACACTGGACATGACTCGTCAGGAACTGTTAGTGGGTATTATACCTATCGTCGGGTAGCAGTTCCCAAATGACAAGAGTACAGCTTAGTCCGTCGACTTGACACTGCTACTTCGCCTCGAGTGTGTTCCCACTGTGATTTGATTACTACCGTACCATGGCTCAAAGGAGTCGTGCAAACAGGTAGTAGTTAGGTGCAGTCCAGAAGCACTTGGAGGCAGTGGCGGTTAGATAGGATTCGTCTCACCCGGTATTGGGGGTTGATATCACGATGTGTTCGGAAGGCCGTTATACAAAGTCCTTGGCCAAGGCAAGCGAGATTTACTGGTAGGTATTCCAGTAGTTTCTCAGGGTGTATTGGGCTACTCTCCGACATGACTTATTGTGCTATTAGGGCTCTGAAGATTACCGCCCCTAGGCCCGATATGCGATACTCTTAGAGGAACAGAGCAGACTGTACAGAGATTGTCACATTCAGGCTCAGTAGGAGTTCAGATGGGTTTTTCTCATCGGCCTTCTTATCGACATCTACCTGAGGACCGTTACGTGCAGCTAGTACCGCTTGCGGCCTATGGTTAAACCCACTGCCAGCGTAATGTCGAGTCTTTAGAGTCCCACATAGAGAGTTTCCATGCACCGGTCAAAAGGTGTAGAGGCCGTATGGTTTTACGGCAAGGCTTTGATCATGTACGCGCACTTGTGCGCGTATGATGTTCGGGCGGATAATACTAGTGGGCTTTGGTTTAAGCCGGATTCTAGTATTATATTGATGGATCAGTTTCATCTCTTTATATTCGTGTTTCTCGGAACACGAATGCGGGTATGTATATACGGATGAGAGGGTAATAGAAGGAGACACCTCATTCGGGTTTTGACTATTGACTTGATTAAAACAATTATGAGGTGGGGGAAAGTATTTGTTATTTTTGTAAATGATAATTGAGGCATGGCTACTTGTTTTGACTACTTGACTTTGTTTGACCATTTGACTTGGCTTGACCACTTGACTTGATTTGACTATTTGACTTAGATATTTTTGTGAGATATTTTGTGACCTAGATATATTGATGTGATATTTTTCATGCCATGCTTGTAGTCATGTCAAGTTAGCCATCTCATTTTCATTTATCATTATCATTATCAAAAATCTTTTCTCTTTCCTCAAGCTTGCTCTCTTCTTCTTCCTCACATCAAAAACCCTAAAATCTCTCATGTGTTGAGAATCCTAGGGTTTCAAGAGACAAATAAATCCATCTTCATACTCTACATCACCTAGGCTATCAAGTTTAGCAAGCTTGTTTCCCTAGTTACCTCGGTTTTGAGGTGGAGCTCAGACTATAGACTCTCGGGTGGATCGTCTTTAACTCGAGGAGGCCGTCGAGGAAGCTACGATCCGAATCGATCCTTGGAGCCTACGAAGAGGAGGAAGACAGCGATGAAGACCCGAAGGACTTGTATCGTAAGGTATAACTTCGTATCCGAGTAGTTAAACCTTAAGTAGTTTGCTAGCTATGGTTTATGTTCGATACTTGGTTCTAGTCGGTGTTGCGAAGCCCGTAAAAATTATTTTTTCCAATTTCCAACACTCCGCGAACACGTGGGGTGCGCGACATCGACTTACAGGTGATCACGATGCAAGTGAACCCACCCATCCAAGTAATCACCCAGAAGGAAGTGGTGTGCCAGCGAAGCCACCATGGAACCTGTACGGCTAAACCTGCAAGAAACTGTGGCACAACGGGGGTGGGTTTCCAACTCGTAAGTAGAAAACATCACCGAGTAGAAACCGAATGTATGGCGATCTCCTAGGTCACACCAAACTGTACTCATAATATATACTGAAACATCTAGTAGTGGCAAGGGTAATCATCTAAACATAAGTGTAATACCAAATCCTCGTGTCAGTACCTCAAGTAGCAACATGTCAAATATATGATGTATGAATGCATCAGAATGAAATCAGAATATATCTGTACGAGAAAGCTGTGTTCTTATCTCCGTAAGATTTTTGTATAAAAACTGGAGTATAATCAGTGAAATCGACAGAAATCCGTGTCAACATCGACACAAAATCCTCAAATCCTGAGTCCCGTCAGTCCGGATCGGCCCATATCATCCAATCTCATGACTACGGTCGGTATCCTCCAGATATCCGCCGCGCCAACTATCACCAGTAGGTATTCTGCCCCTGCCAGGCTCATCGTCTACAACTCGAGCTTCTTGCCCTGGGATACCTTACTGGGTCCACTATGTACCTGAAACGGTTCATCCTACTTCTCGAATCGGGTCTCGAAAACCAACTCAATCAGGAAAACTCATGGTGGACGCCATATACATCATATCATGAGAAAACCACAACTTGCATTTTTAAAATGATAATGAGTTTATAAATCCCTTGTGGTTTTCTCCAAATCTAGAAATCTCATGGAAAATCCGAAATCCTAAAATCAAGAGTTAATAAGTAGTGAATACCGGCATAAATCCCTATAATATTGCATAGCAGAATGAATATATAATACATGGGGTATCTAAGTAAGTAATGCAATATCTAAACTAGCATATGAGAGTAAGCATACTAGTACTATGTTGAAACTACCAGCTACCAGGTTATACCAATGAAGTAACGTTTTCTAAAGTGTATGTGACATGGCAATTACCGATGATGATGTGTGTGAACCGGAAAGCATGTGTACGTGGAACATACGCATCATCGGTAATGGTGCTGGTGTCTTAACAGACGGGATTCATAATAACTAAAGAAAACACATGTAATAAATATGCAATGCAATGAGAACAACATAAAAATAATAGAACAGGTGAATAGTAAATGTAGCATTATAAAATATACGTATCAGTATACGAGTCATACGGTTATAGTGTTTTGAAATAGCACAAATCGTGGTTTTTAGAAAAGTAGGGGCTACGAGGTTTTTGAGAAAAGATACGTCCTTTGAAAAATCCGCAGTATCTCTCGAGCCGTCTTTAAAAATACTCATGATTTGTTAGTTTTGAAAGTAGGTATGACTCGGGCCTAGTCCAGCATCTACCTAAACAACTAAGAGACTAAGAAACCAGTCGGAAGGATAAGAAAGTCTACCTAAATTCCGAGTCGATATACTTAGTAGTCGGCCATCCCGCCTCATAGCGTCACGTACCGTGTAATACATAGTACGGTATTCTCGAGTTATGAGTGCGGATTAATAATCTTATATGTCTCATACGGTATCATCATCATCATACAACATCATATCAGGGGTACGGTTCCAGAGTCTCGTACATTCTAAGATCATCAAACACATATTATCGTAATGAATCCACATCGCCCAACGATCTATTATAATATCATATCATGACTTAATCACATATCAACAACTCACGGCATCATGCCCGATCATATCGACTCATATCCATTTAACATCTCCTATCCTTATCTTATATATATATATATATATATATATATATATATCAATGCGTGCGCGCGCACACACACACATATATACACACACACACACATATACACATACATTATATCTCTTGTGTGCATGTGTGTGTGTGTGACAACCTATACACTGCGGGTCCGTGACTAGAAACTAACTAATAGCAATCTTCTTCCAAGTACACTTCATCTCACTTAAGGACTCCTAGAAAACCCTATTGCTAAGCATCCGCACTAGCCATAAACGTACCATACATATCCTAATCTACGAATTTGCGGGGGTGCTATACGCCATCCACCCGACTTCCCCCGTAGATATACATCTACTCACCTCAATCCTCGCTTGCCGAAGTCGATGACGCCACGCTCTCTCTCGTCATACAATATCCACGCGGGGTACCTACAGTTTTAAATACGTTATATCGCAAAACAAGAATCAAATACAAGAAAAGCCGATACGACACACGAAATGCACATAGGTTAGAACCTACGGACCACGCATGCAAAACAACCAAATAACTCTCGACATCGACGTACGAACGCCAATCGATCAAGATAAAACATATCATCAAAACTCAAGTTATTAAAATCCACAAAACTCAAAACAGCAACTTAGAAAACTAGCTCCGGATTTTGACTCAGGTAGTGTGGGGATAAACAAACAATACAGAGGCTAGATTATGAGGTAACTGAGCTATACACCAAAATACAACCCCATATACAAACATTGACCCGGCGAGATTTACCAAATCCCCGATCTCGTCGGTCCCATGAAGGAATTGAGCTCTCGTCTTCTTGTGGTGGTCTTCTAATGGTCTATCTAGGTTACTTTACTTGTTTGATTTTCTTAAAAACATCTCAGGTTACTCCAGATTCCCTGTAGGCATCACAAATCCACAAAAATACGATATCGGAAAAATTCAAGTTCATAGTCTCTGTTTTGGGTCCCTAATACATCACTAAGGTCATGAAAAATATCACTACACCACAATTACATCTTCATCTTCACAAGTCATGCTATCTCCTAACTCTCCTTTAGAAATTCTCAAAGTTCACTAAACCATATTGGTTTAACTCTAAACTATGATAAGATATGAGAAATATAAGATTCTAAACTAATGGTGTGGAAATATACCTCATTTGGTAACTCGAGAAATTTTTTGAGTTGCCCTAAGTGCTCAAAATCTTGACTTGTTTGGTCCACCATGCTTGTAATGAGCATGTGCACAATTTTTGTGAAGAGAATATAAAATTTTGGTGTGGATTTGGGATGGTTTTGAAGGTGGTAGAGGGTGGAGGAAGAGGAGGAGAATGAGATGAAGAAGATGAAGAAGAACAAATGGGAACAAAAGAAATAGCCATAGGAATTCTAGAGCTTTCTCACTATCTCTCTCTCACATCAACCATGATAATCGTCCCATCACTCTTTCACAAAATATCTCACAATATCCTTTCCCTTTTCTTTATATTTTAAACTTAAAACAAATCATTTTATAAAAAAAGAACCATGGTGCATAGAAATAAAAATGTTGCAAGTATTTAAAACGTGCTTTGTTGCATGCCATGCACATAAACCGGATTAATGCATAATTAGTAAATATTAATCAAGTTTAGTAATAAACTCGTATACAAATAATTGTATAAATATTCATAACATATCCAAATCAACTTAACACTTTCAAAATTAATAATTCTTAAAAATTTTCCAAATATTTTCCAAACTATCGGTATATAATTATACCATTTCATTAAAACTAATTCTCATACTTAATAATATTCGTAGAAATTATTATTTTAATTATTTAATTTCCTAAAAATAATATTTTATTTTCTGAAATGTTACAATTATCTTCGTTCTCAAGAATATGTTTGAGGAACTCTTCGAGTGTGACCGGTTTTCGTGCCTTCTGGTTGTATTCCTCCAGCGCGTCAATGTATTTTTATAGATTTGTATGCTTGTCGTCATACTCGGCAGGCTGCACAGGCTTATTGGTCTTCTTCTTTTTCTTCAAACGCTTCGAAGGCTTGACTTGGGGATTTTGCTCTTTATCAACAATTTTCGGTACGAGACGCGGTTTCAGCATTCCTTCGATAATTTCAGGTTCAAGTGGGCCTTTCCACCTGACTGCCGGACATGCCTGTAGATCCTTCAGCTTTCTTTTGGTTTTAGCTGAAAGAACAACTTCCCATGGAGTTTCTTCTATGAGCGAGCATGATGCCCCCGGTACATCCACTTTTTTGGGAGTTTGCTTCTGTGGTCGGTTCACCCTCCAGTTCTCAGACAGTGTGAACTTTCCTTGTTGATACTGGTCCTTGACCCAGTTCTTGAAAACGTAGCAATCCTCAATTGGGTGGCTCAGCATTCTGTGATAGGAGCAGTAGTTGGGGTTGTTGAAGTCATCGGGTTGCGGTGGACGCGGTGGGTCTGACAATGTGATGAGTTTGTTATGCATTGCCAACTCAAATAGTCTCCTCGTCTTATCGCGGGGAAACGAGTAAGCACATCCTAGCCTTTCTTCCAAGGATAGGCGTAGACGTGCGTTGTTTTGGCGAGCAGCCGGTTTTGGACCACTTGGTTGTTTTTGAGTGTTGGCAACGAAGGCCGCTTTCCCTTTACCCTGGGCTTTTCGAGGGTCCTTATTTGAGGAAGAAGGATCGTGGCCTATCTGGTCCTTTTGGGCCAGTTTATCTATCAAAGTCTGGAAGGTGGTCGATTTGAAGAATGTCATGAACTGGAATATAGTCGTTTGACGATCAAGGGTCTCGATGAACATGCCCACGGCGGAGGATTCTTTGATGCGTTGTTCTCATTTTGACCATAGGTTCCGCCACCGGATCGCATATTGGACCCAGATTTCTCCTGGCTTTACCATGGCATTGATTAATACCGTGATCGGGGTGCACTCGTTTGTGCTGAAAATCCGATGTGTGAACAGCAGTTCCATCTTTATGAATATTCTCACGGAGTCATTTGGGAGCTCTGAATGCCATTCAAAGGCTGTCTCTGACAGGCTGCCAACGAACTGATGAAGCAATAGTTTGTCGTCACCTCCACTGTTGCCGCACAGAGCTCTGAACTGCATGACCTGCTGATGTGGGTTGTCTGTCCCCTTGTACACATGGAACTTGGGGATCGTATATCCCGGCGGGTATTTAATTTGGTTATACCATCCTGGATACGGTCGTCCAGTTCCGACGATTTGGTCTGCGGCTTCACTAGCTTGATGAGCTCTTATTTGTTGAGCTATATAATCATCAAGAGCAGCCTTGGAAATCATTTCCTCCTTGGATGCCGATAAGGCCGAAAGATGTTTCCCCTCTGTCATCCTCGATGATTATCGGCGAATCCTCAGCCGGGGTTTCTGGCTGGATCATCATCCTAACCATGTCTTGGAACAAGAGAGCCATCTGCTTTATGTTAGCAGCCTGCTCACTAGCCTCCTTGTCCTTTCTTTCAAGCACCCTTCGCAGGAACTTTGTATCGGTCTTCTGCTCCTAGCGCTGTTCGGCTATTGTGTCCGGGCTTTCTTTCTGACCGGTAAGTGCTGCCATTTTGGTCAGCATTTCCTGGAGCTTTTGTTGTTGCTCCTGACCTTTTTTCAGTGACCGAGTTTGCGGCCGGTGACCTATGGAAGTACGTTTTCTTCTTTCTCGAAAGCCATGTAAACCGTATGTACAATCATGTCCCCAGACTTGGGGCGTTTAGGTCCATCGCCTTTGGAATTTGCCATCGGCGGTAGGATTTTCTCTGGCCTTATCCTTTTGTGGGAGGTCTGAGTTGAAGGAGCCATTATAACAAGCACCTGTGCAGAAGAAGTCCCTCGCTGTATGACGGAGGGAAAATCTTTCTCTTGCCGAGCCTTTGATTTCTTCGGTCGACGAGAGTAGTTTTGATCAATCACAGAGTCCTAGAATTTTCGCCAGACCCTGTGAATTTGCGAGGAGAGCCATTGATGGGGGCGGTCCGTCTTTTCTTGCACTGTGGTTTCTGCAGGCGGGGGCGATTTCTTTAGCACCGCCGTTCGAGAGTTCTTGTGTACCCTCTTGAATAGATCAAAGTTGTTCCCGATTGGAACAACAACATCAATTTCCACCGTTGGAGCTGGTGGGGTGAGTCTGTTTGAGATAGTGCCCTCAGAGTCAATTATTAGGTCACAGGTACGTGATTGTAATGATTGAGGGAGGACCTATCCCGGTAGGACAGTCTTACTCGAGATGATAGTATGCTATCTGGTTTACCTTTATCATCGTGTACTGTTTTAAGTGACCTGACACGTCGCTATTACACGTTGATAGAGCCCCTAGGATTTTTGCTTGACCACCAGCAGTATGAGGGCGATCATATAAGTGGGAGCTGGGGGTCTATAAGCATATCCTTAAAAGGTCCCTAGTCGTGGGAGTTTCGAGACTGGGCATCGATACTCCATTAGTAGACTAGTGTATACAGTCGAGACCCCGACGAGGGGCGGTGGCCGGTCTCACAAGCCACTGGTGTCAGTTGGATCACCTAAGATGTATACAGGTGCTCATTGGGTTATGAGTACACCGGACAGGACTCGCCGGGAACATGCTAGTTGGTCATATACCAGACGTCAGATGGCAGTTCCCTGGTGACATGTGTGCAGGTTAGTTCATCGACCTGGGGATCGTCATTTGTCTCGTGTGAGTTCCCACTGTACTTTGATTACTACCCTACCACGGCTCAAAGGAGTCGTGCAAACAGGTTTTAGTTGGGTACAGTCCCGAGCCACATGGAGGCAGTGAGCGTATCTTCAGGGGTTCGTCTCTCCCGGTATTGGGGGTGAGGTCGTGCTGTGTCTAGGAGAGCCATTACACAAAGTCCTTGGCCAAGGCAAGGAGATTTACTGGTAGGTATTCCAGTAGTATCTCAGGGTGTTCTGGGCTACACTCCGACACGACTTGTACCGCTTTTGGGGGTCTGACTTTTACCAACCCCCTAGGCCCGCCATGCGATGCTCATAGACGAACGGACCGGACTGCACGGATATTGTCACTGACAGGCTCAGTAGGGTTGTCAGGCTGAGTTCGCTCGCAGACGTCCCTTTTGGTCAATACCTGGTAGCCCGTTATGTATTGGCTTATACCTCTAACGTGCTAGTGGTTAAATCCACAACCATGGTGTTGATGAGTCTTTAGAGTCCCCCACATTTCAGTTACTCAGCTTTCGGGCGAAACGCTGTAGAGGCCGTATGGAGATATGGCAGGGTTCGATCAGATACGTGCGGTATTGCACGGACGGTGATCGGACGGTTTTTACTAGCCGGCTTTGGCTTAAGCCGGATCTTAGTATTTAATAGTATAATTTTTGTCTCTTTACATTTGTATTTCGGTCGAAATACAAATGCGGGTGTGTATGCACAGTATCGGGGTTTTCCTGTAATTTATTATGGGACCAGTTTTCTGGGGTTGCCAGTTTGCTTTCCGTTCCGGCCGGTTTTCTCTTTTTCCTTCCCGGTCGGACTTTTCGTTGGAGGGTGTTAATTGCAAGTTTGCAATTAACATTTTGTTGAGGGGGTTTCTTGCAAAAGGATTAATTTAATTTGATTGCATTTTTGGCTCCATGTTGCATTAATTTGACATGATAGAGTATGGCTATTGGATATGGGCCGGCACTGTTTGGGATTTGGGAATGGCCGGCCACTGTTGCTGTTGGCATGATGGAGTGTGGATTAATTTATCTTGATTGTTTTGAGCTCTTTTAATGTGCTGCTGGAATTGTTTCAAGGGGTTGGATGAATTAATACATATATTCATTTGGGTTGCTTTGAGTGTGAGTGAGCTTGCTTTATTTTTCACATTTCCAGTGAGCAAACATGGGGGCTGGCCGAGCTCAATGGTGCATGGATGCTCCATTTTTCTTAAGCATCCATGGAAAAATTCTTGTCTACAAAATTCCTCCACAATGGCAACTATTCTAAACCCCAAAGAGACAACTATACTTTACATTCTACAGCAAATCTTGGGCGCGTCGGTTAGCCAACTTCGCGCCCAAGTTGCCTCGGTATTGAGGTAGGAGCCCGTAAAAGATACAGGCGATGTGGTGCCCTTCCGGCAAGGAGGCGACGACCGGAGGATCCGCGGGAAATCGGGACGACGACGAGAAGACCGGAGGACTCGGATCTGTCGGTATATCTCTTCCCTTTCTTGTTAGTTAGCTAGACTAGTTTAATGGTTACGATCCGGAGTTTAGTGCGCGGTGGTGCCGGTTTGCAAAGTCCGCAAAATTAAAGTTTATCACCGCTTCCGCATTCCGGCGTCGGATTGACGGCCGGGGCGCCGCCGTGCACTTACAGTGGTATCAGAGCCTCGCCATTAACTTCGTCTAGCTTTGTGTAATGTGTTTGCATTTCCGATTGATCAAAAAGTTCCAAAACCCGTATTACCTTCGCATCAGTTTCTGTTGAAAATTTTTGGTCTCGAAAATTTTTTCTGTTGGTCTCAGAATGATGTGCAGGGAGATGTGAGAACACTGGAAAAGTTTCGTAGCATGATCCCTCCGTACGACCGCGGAAGGGCGGCCAAAACCCTCTTATGGCCGCGCTTCCGCCGCAAGTTTATGGGCTCGTGAGTTTATTTTTTTGCAGTGGGCTTATGGGCTTATTTCAGGGGTTTTGGGATTTTAAAATTGGGTCCAGGTTTTCTTTAACTGCTGCAGTATTCTTTGTGGGCCCACTTGTTAAAGTTTGATCAATCGGAATATTTTAAACACATTTTTCACAGTATTTACATTATATCTGCGACCGTGAATGTCACTCGATCGGTAAATCCGGTCTAACTGCTATAGCCCGGTTAGACGGATTTGCGAACGTAATTTTCACGTTGATGTTCTATGTATTTGCTGTGATGTTGCGGATCGGTCGTGGGGATAGCCTGGATGCAATGCTAGTACAGTTTTTGTTGTATTATGTACATTTGTTATTGCGGGGCGAGCGTCCGACATGTGGACTGCCGTCACTGCCTGATTGTATTATTATTTTGGGGCACGACCTGGTTGCGGTCGATGTACCCGGTGTATGTATATTTTACTTTCTGTACTAGGATTACCCCGCGGAGGGGTGCACGGATAGCCGGGTTCTAGAGGGCAACAAGCCCGCATCTCATGGCATTGGGACGGAGGGGGCTTCACTCTAGGATTGGCGGGCTATTCGCCGCACTCGTAGGGGGTACAGGTTGACCCAGGAGGGGTGCCCAAGTTGTCGGATTCCGTGAAGTGCTGGGTGGTCCATTCACGGTGCTGAAGGGGGCTGCCTCGCTTCAGGTTTTGGCGGGTGACTTGCCGCGCCCGTAGGGGTCTAGGATTTCATTGCACAGGCTATCCACACGACCAGGGGAACGTCGGGTTTCAGTAGTGGCTCTGTGAAACCCGGGGATCCCAGATATCTGTATTGTTCATTCTCTGTGATGTTGCATTTCTTTCACGCCTTGAGCGAATATAATATATTGGTATATATATTAGTAGATGTTGTATATGTTTTTCATCCGCGCTAGTCCAGTCCCCGCTCTGCCGTTAGTTAGCTAACCTAACGGGTGATGACGGGACCCAGTGGCGAATGTAGATGGCATATACGTACGTCAGTATATTTTCGTTCTTTATGGTGTGATCAAATGATGGGACTGCATTGATTCGGATCAATGCAAGTTTAAAAACAAACCTAATCTGATGTTGTTGGAACACTTTTCAAAAGGCTGTTATTGCAAGGACGTTCATTTCTGTTTTGCATCGTGGTATTCATTTGGAATATCCTGCTCCTCAGTCGACGAGGCAAGGGCCGAGATCCCTTTACCGGGAGTGACCCCTTGGACAGAAGTTTGCGTCAGGGCATTAACTTCACTATAGCCGATTACTTTTGCTTTGCATCGTGGTATTCAGTTGGAATATCCTGCACCTCATTCTACGGGGAAAGAGCCGAGATCCCTTCACCGGGAGTGACCTTTTTAGCAACGGTTTTCGTCACTATATTTTTAAAAGCTATCCGTTCCTTCGACGATATCAAGTTCATTACGTTAAAGGTTTTCGCCAGAAACCATTCATAGCCCTCCGTCGTTTCATATGGGTAGTCAATAGTATTCAAGCTGTGTATGTTGGCCAAAGTCAAGGCACAGTGTTTGGTAGCTGTTGGTTATTCATATGCAGCATAGATAGATGCGTTGGTTTGGGACAGTCGTGCTGCCATTTTGGCCAAAGTCAAGGGTATGTACGGGTGGATTCAAAATTAACTTGGAGAATGACGGGCAGAACTTGACATGTGACTTATGATATGTTGGCCAAAGTCAAGGTCATAAGAGCATGGGGCAAAAATCACATCGGGAGTTTCAAAAGAACTGAAACTTGCCAGATATGCGCATACCTTCTGGAGTGTGATACCGAGAGCGGATTCCGTCACGTTATCATGCGATGATAGTTGGATCCCGATTCCCACTGATGAGTTAGTTTACTCCTCGGGTGACCCCGACTAATTCTTCTTTCAGGTTTGGAGGAGAATTTGAGGTACAGTGGGAGGTTTTCAGATTAGATAAATTGGTAACCATTCTGATCTAGGTTAGAGTGCACGCTGAGTGTTTCTTTTCTCTCTCTCTTTGGCAGCGACCATTGACCCGACCCTAAGACTATGACTCAGTGACCAAGTTGACCGAACCTTACTTAACACTGGCTTTTGGATTGTCAGAGTTGCAGACCTCATTGCCACTCCTACTTTTACCCTTTTCTCTGGGACACCCCGTATTGCTACGAACGTCCACTTCCATTGGACAAAACCATCGTATGGTTAGATACGAACTCGAAGGAATTCGAGGATGGTTTCCGGTTCTGGAGAAAACGAATAGGATTATTCAGTTGTTTTTTCTTTTCACCTTCTCTCAGGTTGCGAGTACTCCTTGGTTTAGGAGTAGTACACCTATTACGCAAATTGGATAGTCTTCTTCCAAACCATAGGCTGGTGCCGACCGGTAGGGAATGAAGAAAACCAGTTAGCCTAAACGGTGTACAGAAGGTATTAAGTTCAGACAAAACAAGGGATTAGTAAGAGGGCAAAGTAAATTGCAACAAATATTCACGACCAAACCAAATATTTCGTTACCACTCCCACATCACCTTTGTATTTCTCCAGGACACTCCGTATCACTACGAAGATCCACAGTTTATTGGATATTCCATCATATGGTTATATACGAACTCGAAAGGAACTTGTTCCAGTTCGGGGATGGATCCTGGTTCAGGAGAAATAGGAATAAAGTACATTCAGGTGTCTTTTATCTTCACCTTCTCTCGTGTTGCGAGTGTTCCTAGGATTGGGACAGTACACCCATTATGCTTATTGGATAGTCTTCTTCCAAACCATAGGCTGGTGCCGAACGGTAGGGAAGGAAGAAAACCATTTGGCTTAAGGGGTGTACAGAAGGTAAAGACTAAAGACATATGAAGGGATTTGGAGAGGTGGCAAAGAATTATACGGTTACAGTTGTGAATCTGGATAATGGAAAGAGGCATTACTAGGAATACCAGGATACCCCATCGAAACATTCCAATGTTTCAGTTTCACTGTGTACTGTTAAAGGAAAAGTGATTTCCTAGTTAGACACTTGCTCCAGGGTATGTATTTACCAAGTATGATTCTCACATCTGTATGGTTTTACAGATGATGAGGGGGAGTAAGTTATTGGGAATTGGGTGATCATCCTCATTATATCGGGATTCGTTGTAATCAGTGATATTTGAGGAAATCACCTGGGCTGTTTGCCGGTCGGCAAATATTTGGTTTTGAATATCCGCTGTTATGCACCAATTTCAAATTGATATATCTGTACGTCTATTTTCATAGAGTGAGATATACCTTTCTGAAATTATGTCTACGACATTTACCTATATCAGTGGATGGTTAGGTAAGGAGCATTAAACAGCGGTGTAATTCTTCTCAACCATAAGTACAGTTTTCAACCTACGACACACAGTGAATGAGTTATCATACTCTAGGGACTTTTACAGAGTATTGTATGTTGTCCAGGGTCCATCAGGACAGAGGGGATGGTCCTCGTACTATATTCGGTTTACTTGTGACTCCTCTAATTTTTAGACAAGTGTTTCGTGGAAACACAGGGTCCGAATTTGGAGAAGTTATATGTATTTGAATAGAGTAGAGAACCAGGTATAGCAAGTATCGGGATTCTTCAAAGAGATCGAAGATGTAGATACTTGTGTATGGTATTCAGTTGATAGTAATGATAAAGAGATCTTGCTTCTCTTTCAGGTTACTCATAATTGGAAGTATTCCTGAGTTGAGTAACGCTGATCGGCCTCCTTCCATTTAGTTGACATGCGCTGGGGACAGCTGCATGATTTGAATCTGGTTCAATTAAATCAGTGCCTCTGTTTCTATATTGGATATAGAACAGTTCATATCTTAACGATGTTAAGGTACGGGGAGTTGTCTGGTTTATGATTAAAACCAGACACTGGACAACTCGAGGCACGTTTCTGTAATGGCTGTTTGTGGGTTGACCCAGGCTATGACGAGGGTTGACTTTCTACCATCTGGATGAACAATAGCGATATTGTTCTAGACTCGCCACAGTTTTATTAAAAATGTTTTTTTTTCCTGAAAACAGTAGTGGGAGTATGGTAGAACTGGAAGTGATTCCAGAACCACAAACGATTACTGAAGATTTGATAAGGAACCTAAAGATTCAATCTGGATTGACATTCCATTGGCCACTCCGCAGATAAGGTGGGTAACTTCAGGCACCCGAGAGGTACTACGGTGGCCTCAAGGACGGTGACAGGGAAGTTCTTGTTTACCCACAATTGCCATTGCTGTTGTTCCAGGTTACGAGACCCGGCGGGAGGATGAGTATAGCGTCGTTCTAAACCAGTTTTAGAAGTGTACGTCTATATGACTCTGCCAGAGGGTTGTCGTAGTCAGTGGGAGCAGCGGAAGCATTGGTGGACAAGTAGCTTATGTCTATTTATAGACTAAAGCAGATGTAGCGGAGATAGATCATCTATTTCTGACGTGACAGTCATGGGTTTGACTTCATCAGAATAGGAGATGGATCTGTTGAGAAGGTAGTAGGGTGTGATATCCTGGTATTTGGATGGCATACACAGAGTAGGAAAAGAAACTCCTATACTACGATCGGTTATATTTTGGTCGTCACACAGTAGTTTCTCCACAAAGGACTTGGACAGCATTCTAAGATTTGGGTGGTTTTAGATCTAGATTTGGGTGGTTTCCCAATCAGGGTACTTGACAGCATTCTAAGAGTATTTAGAATGGACGACTCCTGACACGGTAGTGTACCTGCAGGTGATGGAGTCACCCTCTCTAAAGGTGTCTTACAGACTAAAGGGGAGAGGGACGTGCATGATTGGCAGATCACTTGCTCAGGCAATTGAGTCAATCGTGAGATGTCAAGTACCACACCAGATGTTGTTCTTGCACTAGATGCAATAAGTTGACATTAATCCAATCCTGGAGAAACGGTAGGAAGCAGTTTTAGAACATAAGTGGATGTTCTAGGGATATGATAACGACAGCCTTATTCGGGAGACAGTTATCATTCCAGAATTCCAAGGTGACATGGACGACAAGAAGGTTGTCAGAGCTATAGTTTTCCTTCTGATGAGGGGCAGTATTTTGGACAGGTGGTCCAAGGCAATACTGAGGGAGACATGGCGCGCAGGATACTGATTAAGTTCAGTTGACGATACAGTCTAAGAAGTTTGGATTTGGAGTTCTTTTATGAGCTAGGTCCCATCAGACATCCAGACATATTCTGAAACAGGTATTGCTCTTTTCGGGAGATGGCTTTCTCCGCGAACTTGAGATATAGAGAGACATAGAAAGAAACAACTGAGCGGATCCACTCACTAAGGCTATTCCTCGAACGCAATAGTTCCGCAAACGAGCTTTGTGAGACTGACTAGTAGAGGAGTTGGATGTTCGGTATCACACGGGCTGTGAGTATGCGACATCGCAATAATTAGCCTTGAGTGCAAGTGGGAGATTGTTTGAGATAGTGCCCTCAGAGTCAATTATTAGGTCACAGGTACGTGATTGTAATGATTGAGGGAGGACCTATCCCGGTAGGACAGTCTTACTCGAGATGATAGTATGCTATCTGGTTTACCTTTATCATCGTGTACTGTTTTAAGTGACCTGACACGTCGCTATTACACGTTGATAGAGCCCCTAGGATTTTTTCTTGACCACCAGCAGTATGAGGGCGATCATATAAGTGGGAGCTGGGGGTCTATAAGCATATCCTTAAAAGGTCCCTAGTCGTGGGAGTTTCGAGACTGGGCATCGATACTCCATTAGTAGACTAGTGTATACAGTCGAGACCCCGACGAGGGGTGGTGGCCGGTCTCACAAGCCACTGGTGTCAGTTGGATCACCTAAGATGTATACAGGTGCTCATTGGGTTATGAGTACACCGGACAGGACTCGCCGGGAACATGCTAGTTGGTCATATACCAGACGTCAGATGGCAGTTCCCTAGTGACATGTGTGCAGGTTAGTTCATCGACCTGGGGATCGTCATTTGTCTCGTGTGAGTTCCCACTGTACTTTGATTACTACCCTACCACGGCTCAAAGGAGTCGTGCAAACAGGTTTTAGTTGGGTACAGTCCCGAGCCACATGGAGGCAGTGAGCGTATCTTCAGGGGTTCGTCTCTCCCGGTATTGGGGGTGAGGTCGTGCTGTGTCTAGGAGAGCCATTACACAAAGTCCTTGGCCAAGGCAAGGAGATTTACTGGTAGGTATTCCAGTAGTATCTCAGGGTGTTCTGGGCTACACTCCGACACGACTTGTACCGCTTTTGGGGGTCTGACTTTTACCAACCCCCTAGGCCCGCCATGCGATGCTCATAGACGAACGGACCGGACTGCACGGATATTGTCACTGACAGGCTCAGTAGGGTTGTCAGGCTGAGTTCGCTCGCAGACGTCCCTTTTGGTCAATACCTGGTAGCCCGTTATGTATTGGCTTATACCTCTAACGTGCTAGTGGTTAAATCCACAACCATGGTGTTGATGAGTCTTTAGAGTCCCACACATTTCAGTTACTCAGCTTTCGGGCGAAACGCTGTAGAGGCCATATGGAGATATGGCAGGGTTCGATCAGATACGTGCGGTATTGCACGGACCGTGATCGGATGGTTTTTACTAGCCGGCTTTGGCTTAAGCCGGATCTTAGTATTTAATAGTATAATTTTTGTCTCTTTACATTTGTATTTCGATCGAAATACAAATGCGGGTGTGTATGCACAGTATCGGGGTTTTCCTGTAATTTATTATGGGACCAGTTTTCTAGGGTTGCCAGTTTGCTTTCTGTTCCGGCCGGTTTTCTCTTTTTCCTTCCCGGTCGGACTTTTCGTTGGAGGGTGTTAATTGCAAGTTTGCAATTAACATTTTGTTGAGGGGGTTTCTTGCAAAAGGATTAATTTAATTTGATTGCATTTTTGGCTCCATGTTGCATTAATTTGACATGATAGAGTATGGCTATTGGATATGGGCCGGCACTGTTTGGGATTTGGGAATGGCCGGCCACTGTTGCTGTTGGCATGATGGAGTGTGGATTAATTTATCTTGATTGTTTTGAGCTCTTTTAATGTGCTGCTGGAATTGTTTCAAGGGGTTGGATGAATTAATACATATATTCATTTGGGTTGCTTTGAGTGTGAGTGAGCTTGCTTTATTTTTCACATTTCCAGTGAGCAAACATGGGGGCTGGCCGAGCTCAATGGTGCATGGATGCTCCATTTTTCTTAAGCATCCATGGAAAAATTCTTGTCTACAAAATTCCTCCACAATGGCAACTATTCTAAACCCCAAAGAGACAACTATACTTTACATTCTACAGCAAATCTTGGGCGCGTCGGTTAGCCAACTTCGCGCCCGAGTTGCCTCGGTATTGAGGTGGGAGCCCGTAAAAGATACAGGCGATGTGGTGCCCTTCCGGCAAGGAGGCGACGACCGGAGGATCCGCGGGAGATCGGGACGACGACGAGAAGACCGGAGGACTCGGATCTGTCGGTATATCTCTTCCCTTTCTTGTTAGTTAGCTAGACTAGTTTAATGGTTACGATCCGGAGTTTAGTGCGCGGTGGTGCCGGTTTGCAAAGTCCGCAAAATTAAAGTTTATCACCGCTTCCGCATTCCGGCGTCGGATTGACGGCCGGGGCGCCGCCGTGCACTTACAGAGTCCAGAGGGGGAGTTGCCCCCAACTTTCCACACTCGACGCCAGTGATGACGTCGAGCATGTCTTGCAGACGGGACCGCTTCAGATTTGGAAGCGGCTTCTTCATGCCCCCGGCTTTGCTGAGGGGCTGTTGTTGGTGTCAGCATGTTGAAGTCTGACGTCCTTGGCAAGGTTTGAGGAGGGATGGCCAATCTTTCAAAGACCTACTTTCTCTTAGAGGAAGCACCTTTGATGACTTTGCTCATAGCTGGAGTTGGGAGGGCTATCCGTTTTGGGGCAGCCCCTTCAGGTATCACGAGCCTCTTGACGGGCCTATTTATGCTTTTTGTGCCTGTTGAAGACTGAGCGCCAGATTGCGACGGCCCGTTGAGAGGGGCCGTTGTGGTTGCCAGTCGATCGAAGACCGATCTCTTGGGAGCTTCTTCCTGCGGCGCTGAGGCGCCGACACCCACTGGTGGGAGCATGGTCCCGAAGAACAACCCAGTAGTGGCTTGCGTTACCTGCCCCACCGGCATTGAAAAGATGGAGGCCGCGTTGGGCCCGTAGGTCACTCCTCCAGTTGGGGTGGAGGGAGAGTTGCTGTTGCAAGAGGTGCAGTTGGAAGCCATCGATTTTCTGCACAGGAGAAAGACACCAAATTTTAGTACCTCAAATCCAAGGGCAACCATAGCGAACCGCGATTTTGTTCGCAAAACACGACACACGAAGTGTGGAGTGGAAAGAGGAAAATGTCCCACCGGGTGTGCCAGAATCCGTTCACCGCCGAAAATAGAGACGAACCGGGATGGATCGTCTTGCCTGAATTTGGGGGAAGATACTATTTGGATTTATCCGTCCACCTCTCTAGAGATACTAAGTTGATTTATGGCACCGTATATCGGAGGTTTGGACAGACGCGACCGTTGTAGAAAACTTTATCAGATTCCTACTTATTTTATGAGGGGTTTTTTATTGTGGCGACGCTCTTCCCTGCAGGCGCAAGCCCTACAGTTAATTACGTTACCGCATTGCGATAATCACTTTCTCCTGCTCCGGAAGTACACTTCATGTCGTGTGTTTTTGTTTGTTTTGGTTGCCTGTGGATTGTATACGGAGACTAGTTTATGTCGTCACCCATAGGGCGTGAATTAGTCCAAATCCGTATATTTTAAATTTAGACTTAGGTTTATTTAAGGACCGTTAATCTGGTTTGAGATTAAGATCAACTTAAATGTGTAAGAATTTGGGCTTAAATTGTTCTTGCCAAGGATGCATTAGTTCAATTTGAGACTAAGATTAACTTGGAAAAATTTTAAGGATCATTTTTATTTAAGATCCAGCAAAAGAGTATTTGGGCTCAGCTGCGAGAAAACCTCAAAGATTTAGCCAATTTGGGCTCAGTCTACTTAGCCTTTTTCTTTTCAAAAGTGCTAAGCATTTATTTGGGCTCTGTTTGTTCAGCGCTTTTCTTTTCATGTAAAACTACTAAGCACTTATTTGAGCTCTGACGCTCACATGTATATCATATGAAGCATTCAGTCATGGGCGCTGCCTAATAAATGTTAAGCACTTTTAGTCATTTTGACTAAATGTGAAGTGCTAAGCACTTTTTATGGTGTCCATATAAGGTGCACGTGTGGCGCTGAACGCTGCCCAATCAGTGCTAAGCACTCAGCCGTTTTGGCTGCATATGAAGTGCTAAGTACTTTTATTCAGCGCCTATGTGTGTTTCAAGTGAGACGCTGGCCTTCTGTTTTGGGGCCCATGTGTTTTTCACGTGAGGCGCTAGGCGCTGTTAAAAGGCGGTGCCCACATGAGGCGCTAGTCTTTTTTTCTTTTTTAGAGATTAAATCTATTGCATTTTGACCACTAATGATCACCAAGATCTTCGCTTTTTGAAGATCTGGGATCGTTTTTTTCTTTAAGAACTAAGTTCTTTTACAGGTTCTTTTTTCCTTTTGTTTTTTTTTCTTTTGGACCTAGTTCTTTTCCGATTCTTTGATTCTCAAGAACAAGATCTTCCCAATTCTCAACTTATGGAAGACTTGCCTTGTGGATCTCAGATTCAAAGAAAAAACTAAGTTCTTTAAAAAGAGTTAAACTCTTAGATGTGATAGAGATGTTTTGATCTCTTTTCATTACCTAAGGTTTTCAGAAGGAAGGTCTTCTTCTTTGAGAATTGAATTCTCTATTCTTTTTTAGAGCTCCTTTTATTTTTTCTGTGCCCCCCTTCTGAGTCTTGAAATCTCGGGTCCTTTATATAGTGAAAGCAAATTGTTAATTGGTTTTGAGAAAATCTCTCATTGAGAGATTCTACTTGATTTGGGGAATTTTACGCATCATTGGATCTATGATCCAAGAACTTTTGTTTTTACCGAATATGATTTTGCTTTTAACGTGATTGGGAAATTATTTTCCCATATACAAAATTTATTCTGTTAAAACGGTGATTTTTTAATCACCATTGGATTTTTAAACCAAGGATTCTCTGTTTTACAGAGAGCAATCTTTCTTATTTAGAAAGATTGAGAGAATATATTCCAAAATAGAATTTTATTCTATAATTGGATTTTTGATTCAACCGAGAGTATCTTTTTTATTTTAGAAAGATTTGGGAAATATTTTCTTCCAACAGAATTTAATTCTGTATTTTGATAATTTATCATCTCCGTTGGATCTTCGGCTCTGTTTAACAGGGAATATTGTAGAATTCTAATTCTACCTGGGAGCCAATGCTCATGTGTTATGCACGTGGGCGCTATTTAAGAATTTAATTCTTATAATCGGTATTGATGTGCTTTGTACATTGGCGTCCACGTGAGGAGCACGTGCGGCGCCATATAGGAGTTTAACTCTTATATAATGAACTCTTCTGTGCTTTGCACATTAGCCCCCGCGTGAGGAGCACGTGCGGCGCCATATAAGAGTTTAACTCTTATGAACTCTTCTGAGCTTTGCACATGGGCGCCTGTGTGAGGAGCACGTGAGATGCCACCATAGGATTTAATCCTATAAGATTGGCTCTGGCGTTGGCGTCCTCATGAAGAGCATGTGAGGCGCTGCCTCATTGAATTCCACAGAGATTTGCACTTTTATTAGGTTAAATATATTGGGGAAACACTCGAATTCAAACATCAAACTTGTATACTTGACTCGAGTTGAACGAACCATTGTTATAACATGACATGACTACTTGAACACATGATTACATCCTGAACATGAACCTGTACATTTTATATCCATGGATTCGGCCAAGACCTATATTCTTAATCTATACAATATAATACGCTGGGATAAATGTGTAAATTGGTACGGAACGTATATCGTGGCACAAGAGGTCACTTAAAAGACACCTACATGAATTCACGTGCCGTTGTCCCATGGGTTAAGACGGGGCCTTATACTATATGTTACCATAGTCTATGAGGTAAGATGGACTCCTCTCATATACATGAATACCTTCCTTATCAAATTATAAATAACCACGTTAGAATAATTATCTTATACCTGTGAATGATCATATACAACTTTACCTATTCATTTCACATTTCATACTATCTTTTCTTTCTTCCTTTGGAACTTACCGAGTGCTAGTTCACTGACGACATTCCTTTCTGTTTCTTTCTTTAGGATGTTCGTCACGAGGACCGAACTCTGAGGAGATGGAGCCGAGCCCGGAGGACTTGGACCAGCTTGCTGCACAGCCAGATTACTAACTCTTTCCGGCCTGCACTTATTTCTGTATGCCATTGTTTGTTTATTGTATCTTTTATTTCAGACAGTTGTATGTAAAGTTGAATGTAAATAAAGCTGTTGTTTCATTTTATTACTCTTGTCATTCTTATTCATTGTTATATTGCTTAATTACGCTTAACGTATTTATTTCATAGTAAATACGTTGCGGACTTGCTACGTTACCGTTTCCGTCTACTAGGAACCAGGGTGTGACAGACTTATGGTATTGGCCAACCGAACATAGCGCGACATCTACTCTTTATACCGGGAGAGACGAATCCCCAACAATCGCTCACTACCTCCATGAGGCTCGGGACTGTACCTAACAAAAACCTGTTTGCATGACTCAGTAGAGCCGTAGTAGGGTATGAATCAAAGTACAGTGGGAACTCACACGAGACAAATGACGACCTCAGGTCGACAGACTATCTGTACTTATGTCACCTGAGAACTGCTATCTGATGATAGGTATAATACCATCTAGCCAGTTCTCGGCGAGTCCGTCCAGTGTACTCACCCCCAGTGAGCATCTGTATACAATCTTAGGTGCATCACACCAATGGCTGCGGGACCAACCATCGCCCATCGTCAGGGTCTAGAAATGTATACACTAGTCTTCTCTGGAGTATCGATGCCCAGTCTTAATACTCCCACGACTAGGGAGATTTAAGGATGTGCTTATCGACTACCCAGCTCTCATAAGTATGATTGCCATCATAACGCTGGTAGTCAAGTAAGGATCCTAAGGGTTTTATCAACATGTATAAGCGATATGAAATAACAAGTAAAACATATCACATGTTAAGATAAAGGCAAACCAAATGGGATACTATCATATTGAGCAAGATTGTCCTGCATATACATGTTAGTGTATATGCCCTAGAGGCCATTACTGTATCATACTAGTTTGTATATTACTTGATGGAAGCTTGGGATATTCACCTTGTATAAACAATCTTGCTCAATATAGTAGTATGCTACTTGGTTTGTTTCTACTTCAATGTGTACTTGTGTTTATTTTCAGTATATCACTTATACGCATTAGTGGAGTCCTTAGGATCTTTGCTTGATTACCAGCGTTGTGATGGCAGTCACACTAGTGGGGGCTGGGTAATCTATAGGCACATCCTTATACAGGTCCCTAGTCGTAGGACTATCGAGACAGGGTATCGATACTCCGGAGTAGACTAGCGTATGCGCTTCTCATCCCAGTGTGGGAGATGGTCTGTCCCACAGCCATCAGTACGTCGTACTGGAGATAGTATACGGGTGCTCGTTGGGTTACGAGTACACTGGACAGGACTCGTCGGGAACTGACAGGTTGGTATTATACCTATCGTCAGTTATCAGTTCCCAGGTGACATGAGTACAGCTTAGTCCACTGACTTGACACTGGCACTTCGCCTCGAGTGTGTTCCCACTACACTTTGATCACTACCCTACCACGGCTCAAAGGAGTCGTGCAAACAGGTGGTGGTTGGGTGCAGTCCCGAAGCACTTGGAGGCAGTGACGGTTAGACAGGATTCGTCTCTCCCGGTATTGGGGGTTGACATCGCGCTGTGTCTAGGAGAGCCATTACACGAGTAGTCCCTGGCCAGGGCAAGCGAGATATACTGGTAGGCTTCCAGTGTTATCTCAGGGTGTTTTGGGCTTCACTCCGACACGACTTGTACCGCTATTGGGGGACTGACGTTTTACCGCCCCCTAGGCCCGACATGCGATGTATCAGACGAACAGACCGGACTGTGCGGAGAATGTCACATTCAGACTCAGTAGGAGTTCAGATGGGGTTTCACCTCGTCAGCCTTCTTGTCGGCATCTACCTGGGGACCGTTACGCACAGCTAGTGCCGCTTGCGGTCTGTGATTAAACCCACTGCCAGCGTAGTGTCGAGTCTTTAGAGTCCCACACAGAGGGTATTTGCCTCTGGGCAAAACAGAGTAGAGGTCGCATGGTTTTGCGACAGGGTTCGTTCTCATCCGCGCACTTGTGCACGTTTGGAGTCCGGACGGATTATACTGGCAGGCTCTGGTTTGAGCCAGATACTGGTATATGTTTTAGGGTTGCTTTTATCTCTTGGTATTCTTGTTCCTCGGAACGAGAATGCAGGTGTGTATGCACAGTTGCTTGAGGCGGAGGGTGAGGTATTTCATTAGGGTTTCGGAACGGGTGCGTATGCACAGTTGACAGTCTTCATTTTCCAAACCCTAATGGATTTATAAATTATCTATTAATAATAATAATTAAATGAGAATTTTGTTATGGTTGATTTTGTTGACTTGTTGACCATGGTTGACTTGTTGACCATGGTTGAATGTTGACCACCATCATGCTTTGAAAGATCCTTCTTGATTCATGCTTACACTTCATTTAAAGAAGCATGATAGTGGTCATTCCAAATTACCATCAACTATTCTTATTTTCAATTATTATTATTTAGATAATTCTTTTCTTTTGGCATTATGGTTGCAAGAAAGAGAAAAGATATCTCATTATCTCATTTAGCTTCTCTCTCCTCACTTCTTCTTCTTCTTCCTCTAGCAAAGAGAAACCTTCTCATGTGTTGAGAATCCTTCTCTTTAAAAGGAAAAGCAAACCCTAGTCACTCTCTACTCATTCTAGGTTCAAGGTTTAGCAAGCCGGAAACCCTAGTTCACTCAAAGATCGAGGAAGAGCCCAAAGGTCGAACCTTCGAGGTGGATCCATCTTCGACGGAAGAAGGCGACGAAAAGAGAACCATCAACCTCTACAAGATTTCAAGAAGAAGGAGTTCAAGTTTAGGTATAACCTTCATCCGAGTAGCTAACTCTCTTTAGCGTATTTGCTAGTTTAGTTTAGACAACGATCCCGACCTTGTTTAGTCCATGTTGCCTCTTGCGATAAAAATTTGTTTTTTATACCGTTTCCGCCTCCCCGTAAGCACCGGGGGTCGCAATATGGACTTACAGTGGTATCAGAGCCTAACTAAACTCAAACTAGCTTGGTAGCGAAGTGTATGGAAGTTCGAAACCGAAAAATCGCAAAACCGGAAAAACAAAACCCTAAGTTTCTGTTGAAATTTTTTCTGCTCAAAATGAAAAACTTTATACTTGTAAATTCGGCTCAGGGTTTTGTTTGAACACACAAGAAATACGATGCCTTAATTCGTTCATAGCGCCGCCCATCCGCGGCCTCAACAGTTCATGAAGCCGCGGATCCGCCGCCGTTTAATTTTCTCTCTGCATCGTTTTTCGTGCAGTGTTCTTCTGGTGGGATTTTGGGATTTTTCAGATGTATTATATGTACCCAGATTTTCCAGAACAGAAATTCACTTTTGGGGTCCTATAATTCCGTATTTTTTTCGAACTTCGCTACACTTTGGCTATGTTGGTTATATCTGTGATGTTTGCATGTATTGAACGTCGGCTAATCGCTATAAGTCGATTAGTCGGGCTTATACATGATCTGTGTTTGATATTGGATTGTGTATATGAATGTGTTGGACTGTCGCGGGTGAATAGCCGGGGTGGATGTGAGATGAGCTTTTGTTTTTCTTTCATCATTTGTAAATGTAAATTGATGTAATAATATTATTTGTTTGGCCGCACAACCGGGTCGGGGTTGTAGCCGTCATTGTATAATTCTTTTTACTGTTTTTGCTCCTAGGATAGACCCATGGAGGGGGTGCACAAACTGCCGAGTACTTGGCGGGTAGTTTGCCGCACCCGTAGGGGTCTTGGGTAGGGTATTTGGCTATTCACCGCGACCGTGTAATCCGCTTTTCATTGCAGGCTCGAAAGGATTGCGGATTGCTAGTATATCCAATGTATTCATCTGTGATCTGTAATGTCTATCATTGCTTTCTATTTAGGCGTTGCTTATGTTTTACAGCCGCGCTAGCCCAGCCCCCGCTCTATCGTTAGTTAAGTAACCTAACGAGTGATGACGGGACCCCGTGGCGAATGCGAATGGCATAAGCGTACGTCATATTTTGGTTGTTTTCTGCAATGGTAAGATTAAATGATGGGACGCATTAAAAGAACTAATGCAAGAATATCACGCATTAAAAGAACTAATGCAAGATAATAAACCAAGCTAAAGTCGTTGGAACACTTTCGAAAAACCACTCTGTTCTTTTCAAAAACTAACTTTTAAATGCGGAGCTTGAGCCACTCCTTCTAAAAGCTATCTCGTTCCATCGATTATATCAAGTTCACTACGTTCACGGTTTTACCAAAACCATTCGTAGCCCTCCGTCGTTTCGCATGAATAGGCAATAGTATTCAAGCTGTGTATTTTGGCCAAAGTCAAGGCACAGTGATTGGTAGCTATTGGGTGTTCATGTGTAGCATAGATAGATGCGTTGGTTTGGGACAGTCGTGCTGCCATTTTGGCCAAAGTCAAGGGTATGTACGGATGGATCCAAATTAACCTGGAAAGTGACGGGTAGAACTTGACATTTGACTTATGATATTTTGGCCAAAGTCAAGGTCATAAGAGCATGGGGCAAAAATCCACATCGGGAGTTTCATAAGTACTGAAACTTGCTAGATTTGCATACCATTTGGAGTGTGATGATTATGGTAGGATTCCTTCATTTTCGTCACGCAATGATATTTGGATCCCGATCCTACTGTGAGTATATGCTACTCCTCGGGAAATTTCTCACTAAACGATCAATGCTATAAACCTAGTAGGTGCCTAGAAAGGTGTTAGCGGGGCTACGCCCCCAGGGAAAAGAGGTTCTTAAATTAAGGAACTTCGCGAAAGCGTTGGAAAACCTCCCTCGAAGTACCGACACTGGCCTGGCTGAACGGTTAAGCAAGTATTGTACGGTGGGATTGATCCCGGCTAATTCTTCCTTTGTGGTTTGAGGAGGGATTCGAGAGACAGTGGGAGCCATCCTGTTTAGACAAATTAAAAACCATTCTAAACTTGCAAGAGCATCGTGCTAAGTGTTTCTTCTCTCCCCCTGCAGCGACCAAATCGAAATGACTGGACTTAAGTTACTTCTAGATAAAAACATACTGACAGGGCCAAACTACAAAGATTGGCTCAGGAATGTCAAATTGGCAATCACTTACGACAAGCTGGGGTATCTTCTTACCACCAAAGCTCCCCCCGTCCCAGGTCCCACCTCCAGCGTCGCGGATAAGGAAATCCGTAAGACTTGGGAGATTGATTGCGCGAAGGCCAGGTGCCTCGTGCTTGCCTCTATGGACAACGAACATCAGAGGAGGCATGAGAATATGGACCTCGAGTCCATATTTCTCCATACAAAAGAACTGTATGGAGAGCAGTCTCGTATCGCAAGATACGAAGTGTCGAAGAAGTTGTTTTCGACAAAGTTGGCCGTCGGATCATCGGTAGCGGACCACGTGCTTAAGATGATTGGCTACACTGAGGAGCTCGCAGAACTTGGGACCACGTTGGATAGTGAACTCTATACAGATTTAATTCTCCAGTCCCTTCCATCCACTTACGCCCAGTTCATACTGAATTTCAACTTGCAAGAAAAGGAAGTTGAACTTTCAGAACTCCTCAACCTGCTGAGGAGCGCAGAGGGCACCCTACAGAAGGGTAGGGATACACCCGCTTTGTTTGTAGGAGGATCTTCTTCCTCTAGGTCCAAGGCGAAAGCCAAGGGAAAGAGGAAGAAAGCCCCCGCCAAACCAAGAGGCGGTGTTAGTAAAGTGGGTACGAAGGGAAAGGAAAAGGCAACAAAGATAGAGGGGAAGCTTGTGGGTAAAGAGGAATGCTTCTATTGTCACAAGAGTGGACACTGGAAGAAAGATTGCAGGGCTTGGAAAGCCAGGACACAGGAACTGAAGCAGGTTGCGGCTTCAGCTTCAGGTGTGTATGTTATTGAAAACTGTCTTTCTATAAACTCTACTTCCTGGGTATTGGATACCGGATCAGGATCTCATATCTGTAATTCTTTGCAGGCGTTGAGAAACCGTAGGGTTTTGAAGGCAGGTGACATGACCCTCAGAGTTGCGAACGGAGCTAGCATGGATGCTAAAGCCGTGGGGGACTATCACCTGGGAATGTCAGATGGGCATGTTTTGGTTTTGCGTAATTGCTTTTTTGTACCCAACGCAACTTGTAATATCATTTCTGTATCTTTGGTTTCTAAAGAAGGTTATGAATTTGCGTTTGTAAGTAATGTTGTTAACATTCACCTTAATCAAGTTCTGATTGGGTCAGGTACATTGAGCAATGGTATATACGTATTAAACCAACCACAGATTTTCAATGTCCAGAATACACACAAAAGAAAGTCTCCAGATATCAATCAGACTTTCTTATGGCATTGTAGACTGGGTCACATCAATGAGAGAAGGTTGACTAAGTTACAGACAGAAGGATATTTGGATCCGTTCGAATATCAATCGTATGCCACTTGTCAATCCTGTCTCAAAGGAAAGATGACAAAGACTCCGTTCACTGGACACGGAGTAAGAGTGAGCGAGCTCTTGGGACTCGTACACAGCGACGTGTGCAGTCCAATGTCTACACATGCGCGAAGCGGTTATTCGTACTTCATTACTTTCACGGATGATTTTTCAAGATACGGTTATGTCTTCTTAATGAAACATAAGTCAGAATCTTTTGAAAAATTCCAGGAATTTAAGAATGAAGTAGAAAAACAAACCGGCAAAAGTATCAAGATTCTAAGATCGGATCGAGGTGGAGAATACTTAAGTGCCGAGTTCCTGAATTACTTAAAAGAGAATGGGATTCTCTCTCAGCTTACTCCTCCATACACTCCGCAACATAACGGTGTATCGGAGAGACGGAACCGGACCCTATTGGATATGGTACGGTCCATGATGAGTAACGCTGAGTTACCGCGATCATTCTGGGGGTATGCGCTAGAATCAGCTGCGTACCTTTTGAACCGAGTTCCTACTAAGACTGTGCCTACTACACCATATGAGATGTGGTGTGGGAAGAGACCCCATCTCAGTCACATTAAGACTTGGGGAAGTCCAGCTTTTGTTAAAAAGCAGCATGCGGACAAGCTCGAGGCGCGCTCAGTACTGTGTAAGTTTGTGGGATATCCAAAGAATTCCAAGGGATATCTATTCTACTACGAAGAGGAACAAAAAGTTCTTGTTTCTCGTCATGCCCACTTTCTAGAACATCAGTTCTTAGAAAAAGAATTAAGTGGGAGCGCAGTAGAACTGGAAGAAATTCCAGAACCACAGACTATTACTGAAAGCTTAGTGGAACCAGAGGGTTCAAATGAACAGGACATTCCTACGCCGCTCCGCAGAAGTAGTAGGCAGTCTCATCCGCCCGAGAGATACTACGGTTTTCTCATAGACGGGGATAGAGAGGATTGCATCATAGACTATGATGAGCCTACTAGCTTCCAGCAGGCCGTTCAGAGCGTTGACTCGGTAAAATGGCTGGATGCAATGCGGACCGAAATGGAGTCCATGTACACCAACAAAGTATGGACGTTGGACATTGCTCCAGACGGGGTAAAACCCGTAGGATGCAAGTGGATCTTCAAAAGGAAGATTGGTGTAGATGGACAGGTTGAGACCTATAAAGCTAGACTTGTAGCAAAGAGTTTCCGTCAAAGACCTGGCTTGGACTATGACGAAACCTTTTCTCCAGTGGCTATGCTGAAATCCATTCGGATCCTTCTTGCCATTGCTGCCTTCCACGATTATGAGATTTGGCAGATGGACGTAAAAACCGCTTTTCTAAATGGAAATTTAGAGGAGTGTGTCTATATGGATCAGCCAGAGGGTTTCATTCAGAGTGGGAGCAGCGGAAAGGTGTGCAAGTTGCTTAAGTCCATCTATGGACTGAAACAGGCATCGCGGAGTTGGAACATCTGTTTTGATGAGACGGTCAAGGAATTTGACTTTATCAAAAATCCAGATGAACCATGCATCTATAGTAAATTTGTAGCGAGAACTGTAGTATTCCTTGTTTTATACGTGGATGACATTCTCTTAATAGGAAATGACATTCCTATGCTACAATCTGTCAAAGGTTTCTTGTCACACAGGTTCTCCATGAAAGACCTGGGTGATGCCTCTTACATCTTGGGGATCCGGATCCATCGTGATAGATCCAAGAGGATATTAGGACTTTCACAGTCCAGGTACATCGACACCGTACTGAAAAGATTCAGTATGGAAGATTCCAAGCGCGGTAACTTACCGGCTTGTCACGGGATCACCCTCTCTAAAGAGATGTCTCCCAAGACTGATTTGGAGAGGGATCGTATGTCTATTATACCCTACGCTTCTGCGGTAGGCTCTATAATGTATGCGATGTTGTGTACCAGACCGGATGTAGCTTATGCACTGAGTGTAGTAAGCCGGTATCAGTCAAACCCTGGGGAGAAACATTGGATAGCGGTAAAGAACATTCTCAAGTACCTGAGGAGGACTAAGGAGATGTTCTTGGTGTATGGCGGAAAAGACCTCCAAATTGAGGCCTTTGCTGACTCCAGCTTCCAGAGTGACAAGGATGATTCCAAGTCCATGTCGGGTTTTGTCTTTACCCTCAATGGAGGGGCGGTGTGTTGGAAGAGTTCCAAACAGGAAACCGTTGCAGACTCGACTATGGAAGCGGAATACATCGCTGCATCTGATGCCGCAAAAGAAGCTGTCTGGATAAGGAAGTTCTTAAAAGAACTTCAGGTGGTTCCGTCCATTGTTGACCCGGTACCTCTGTATTGCGACAACAACGGGGCTATAGCTTTAGCAAAGGAACCCAGGTCCCATCAGAGATCCAGGCACATCTTGAGGCGGTATCACCTGATCAGGGAGATCGTGGATCGCAAGGAGATCGAGGTTCGGAGGGTTGCTTCAGAAGAGAACACTGCAGATCCATTCACCAAGGCCCTACCCCAGACTCAGTTCGAGCGGCTGATCGAGATGATAGGTCTTCGATACGCCAGTACATGGCCTTAGTGCAAGTGGGAGATTGTTAGTGTATATGCCCTAGAGGCCATTACTGTATCATACTAGTTTGTATATTACTTAATGGAAGCTTGGGATATTCACCTTGTATAAACAATCTTGCTCAATATAGTCGTATGCTACTTGGTTTGTTTCTACTTCAATGTGTACTTGTGTTTATTTTCAGTATATCACTTATACGCATTAGTGGAGCCCTTAGGATCTTTGCTTGATTACCAGCGTTGTGATGGCAGTCACACTAGTGGGGGCTGGGTAATCTATAGGCACATCCTTATACAGGTCCCTAGTCGTAGGACTATCGAGACAGGGCATCGATACTCCGGAGTAGACTAGCGTATGCGCTTCTCATCCCAGTGTGGGAGATGGTCTGTCCCACAGCCATCAGTACGTCGTACTGGAGATAGTATACGGGTGCTCGTTGGGTTACGAGTACACTGGACAGGACTCGTCGGGAACTGACAGGTTGGTATTATACCTATCGTCAGTTATCAGTTCCCAGGTGACATGAGTACAGCTTAGTCCGCTGACTTGACACTGGCACTTCGCCTCGAGTGTGTTCCCACTACACTTTGATCACTACCCTACCACGGCTCAAAGGAGTCGTGCAAACAGGTGGTGGTTGGGTGCAGTCCCGAAGCACTTGGAGGCAGTGACGGTTAGACAGGATTCGTCTCTCCCGGTATTGAGGGTTGACATCGCGCTGTGTCTAGGAGAGCCATTACACGAGTAGTCCCTGGCCAGGGCAAGCGAGATATACTGGTAGGCTTCCAGTGTTATCTCAGGGTGTTTTGGGCTTCACTCCGACACGACTTGTACCGCTATTGGGGGACTGACGTTTTACCGCCCCTAGGCCCGACATGCGATGTATCAGACGAACAGACCGGACTGTGCGGAGAATGTCACATTCAGACTCAGTAGGAGTTCAGATGGGGTTTCACCTCGTCAGCCTTCTTGTCGGCATCTACCTGGGGACCGTTACGCACAGCTAGTGCCGCTTGCGGTCTGTGGTTAAACCCACTGCCAGCGTAGTGTCGAGTCTTTAGAGTCCCACACAGAGGGTATTCGCCTCTGGGCAAAACAGAGTAGAGGTCGCATGGTTTTGCGACAGGGTTCGTTCTCATCCGCGCACTTGTGCACGTTTGGAGTCCGGACGGATTATACTGGCAGGCTCTGGTTTGAGCCAGATACTGGTATATGTTTTAGGGTTGCTTTTATCTCTTGGTATTCTTGTTCCTCGGAACGAGAATGCAGGTGTGTATGCACAGTTGCTTGAGGCGGAGGGTGAGGTATTTCATTAGGGTTTCGGAACGGGTGCGTATGCACAGTTGACAGTCTTCATTTTCCAAACCCTAATGGATTTATAAATTATCTATTAATAATAATAATTAAATGAGAATTTTGTTATGGTTGATTTTGTTGACTTGTTGACCATGGTTGACTTGTTGACCATGGTTGAATGTTGACCACCATCATGCTTTGAAAGATCCTCCTTGATTCATGCTTACACTTCATTTAAAGAAGCATGATAGTGGTCATTCCAAATTACCATCAACTATTCTTATTTTCAATTATTATTATTTAGATAATTCTTTTCTTTTGGCATTATGGTTGCAAGAAAGAGAAAAGATATCTCATTATCTCATTTAGCTTCTCTCTCCTCACTTCTTCTTCTTCTTCCTCTAGCAAAGAGAAACCTTCTCATATGTTGAGAATCCTTCTCTTTAAAAGGAAAAGCAAACCCTAGTCACTCTCTACTCATTCTAGGTTCAAGGTTTAGCAAGCCGGAAACCCTAGTTCACTCAAAGATCGAGGAAGAGCCCAAAGGTCGAACCTTCGAGGTGGATCCATCTTCGACGGAAGAAGGCGACGAAAAGAGAACCATCAACCTCTACAAGATTTCAAGAAGAAGGAGTTCAAGTTTAGGTATAACCTTCATCCGAGTAGCTAACTCTCTTTAGCGTATTTGCTAGTTTAGTTTAGACAACGATCCCGACCTTGTTTAGTCCATGTTGCCTCTTGCGATAAAAATTTGTTTTTTATACCGTTTCCGCCTCCCCGTAAGCACCGGGGGTCGCAATATGGACTTACAATACATATCCCTAGCATCCTATATAATGAAGGCCTCTAAGGCATACATATCCAACAATCTCCCACTTGCACTAAGGCCTGTTATTGACGTATTGAGTATCCAACGTCTGCACTAAAACCAATTGCCGGCATACCATATACCCAACATCTCGAACAGTCACTCGAACTAGACTTGAGGGATGGCCTTGGTGAATGGATCTGTCGTGTTGTCCTTTGTATCTACTCCCCGCACCTCGATCTCCCGGCGATCCACATTCTCCCTGATAATGTGATACCGCCTCAAGATATATCTGGATTTCTGATGGGACCGTGGTTCCTTTACCAAAGCCATGGCTCCATTGTTATCTCAATACAAAGGTATTGGTTTAGCAATGGATGGAACCACCTGAAGTTCAGAAATGAACTTTCTCATCCAGACTGCCTCTTTTGCGTAATCGTTAGCAGCGTTGTACTCAGCCTCTATCATCGAGTCTGCTACGGTATTCTGTTAGGAGCTCTTCCAACGGACCGCCCTTCCGTTAAGGGTAAACACATAACCCGAGACGGATTTAGAGTCATCTTTATGACTTTGGAAGCCAGAGTAGGTAAAAGTCTCGATCTAAAGGTCTCCATTACCGTACACCATGAACATCTCTTTAGTCTTTCTTAGATACTTAAGAATATTCTTTACTGCCATCCAATATTTCTCACCTGGGTTGGACTGATGCTTGCTTATGACGCTGAGTGCGTAAGCTACATCTGGCCTGGTACACAACATCGCATATATTATCGACCCCACTGCTGAAGCATAGGGTATAATGCTCATGCGAGCCCTCTCCTCATCATTCTTAAGAGACATCTCTTTGGAGAAGGTGATTCCGTGACAAGAAGGTAAATTACCGCGCTTGGAATCTTCCATACTAAACCTCTTTAGTACGATGTCTATGTACCTTGACTGTGAAAGTCCCAACATTCTTTTAGATCTGTCATGATAGATCTTAATCCCCAGAATGTACGAGGCATCACCTAGATCTTTCATAGAGAACTTCTGTAACAAGAACACATTGGCGGATTTTAGCATAGGAAAATCATTTCCTATCAGAAGAATGTCATCTACGTATAAAACGAGAAATACCACAGTTCTCCCTACAATCTTCTTATAAATATAAGGTTCATCTGCATTTTTGATAAAGTCGAATTCATTGACCGTCTCATCAAAACAGATATTCCAACTCCGTGATACTTGCTTTAATCCATAAATAGATTTGAGCAACTTGCATACCTTTCCGCTGCTCCCACTGTCTACGAAACCCTCTGGTTGATCCATGTAAACACACTCTTCTAAACTTCCATTTAGAAAAGCGGTTTTAACATCCATCTGCCACATGTCATAGTCATGGAAGGTAGCAATAGAAAGTAGGATCCGAATGGATTTAAGCATAGCCACTGGTGAAAAGTTTCGTCATAGTCCAATCCCGGTCTTTGACAAAAACCTTTGGCAACAAGTCTAGCTTTGTAGGTTTCTATCTGTCCATCTACATCAATCTTCTTTTTGAAGATCCATTTGCATCCAACGGGTTTTACCCTAGGAGGAGCAACATCCAAAGTCCATACTTTATTGGTGTACATAGATTCTATCTCGGATCACATAGCATCCAGCCACTTCACCGAGACTCTATTTTTGATTGATTGCTGAAAACTAGTCGGCTCGTCATTATAAATGATGAAATCCTCTCAACCCCCATCTACGAGAAAATCTTAGTATCTCTCGGACGGATGAGACTGCCTACTAGATCTGCGGAGTCGCGTAGGTACGTCCGGTTCCATTGAAATCTCAGGTTCTACTAAGTCTTCAGTAATAGTTTGTGGTTCTGGAATTTCTTCCAGCTCTATTGCGCTCCCACTAATCTCTTTTTCAAGAAATTGAGTTTCCATAAAGCGGGCATGATGAGAAACAAAGACCTTTTTTCCTCAGCATAATAGAAATAATACCCCTTAAGTTCTTACGGTATCCCACAAACTTAGACAATACTAAACGTGCCTCGAGCTTGTACGGATGAACCTTTTTGACAAAAGCAGGATAACCCCATATCTTAAGATACTTAAAACAGGGTTTCTTTCCACTCAACATTTCATATGGAGTGGTAGGCACAGACTTAGTTGGAACCTTATTCAATAGGTATGCAGCAGATTCTAGTGTATAACCCCCGAATGATGGCAACAACTCAGCATTACTCATCATGTAACGCACCATATCAAGCAGAGTGTGATTCCGTCTTTCTGATATACCGTTGTGTTGTGATGTGTATGGAGGAGTAAGCTGAGAGAGAATTCTATTTTCTTTTAGATATTCTAGAAACTCGGCACTTAAGTATTCACCACCCCGAGCAGATCGGAGCATCTTGATACTTTTGCCGGTTTGCTTTTCCGCTTCATTCTTATACTTCTGGAATTTCTCAAAGGCATCAGATTTATACTTCATTAAGAATACATGTCCATACCTTGAGAAATCATCGGTAAAAGTAATGAAGTAGGAATGGCCACTTCTTGCATGCGTAGACATTGACCCCACACACGTCGCTGTGTATGAGTCCTAGGAAATCAGTGGCTCTTTCTCCGTGTCCAGTAAACGGAGTTTTGTTCATCTTTCCTCTGATACACAATTGACAAGCTGCATATAGTTGATATTCAAGCGGGTCTAAATATCCATCTTTATGTAACTTAGTTAATCATGTTTCATTGATATGACCAAGTCTACAATGCTATAAGAAAGCTTGATTTGATTCTGGAGCCTTTCTTTTTAGCGTGGTTTGGATGTTGAAAACTTGATGTTGATTGAGAGCATATATTCCGTTATTTAGTGTACCCAATCCAATCATTTCATGATTTAGGTGAATGTTCATAGCATTGCTCTTAAGTGCAAAATTATATCCTTCATTAGATAACAAAGGTAGAGATATAATATTACACAGTATACTGGATACACAAAAGCAGTTTTGCAATAACAAAATATGTCCACTCGCCAATCCTAGGTGATATTCTCTTACCGCAATAGCATCCACACTGGTTCCGTTGCCAACCCTGAAGGTCATAGCACCTTTCCTCAAAACTCTGCCTGCAAAGAATTACAGATGTGAGATCCTGATCCGGAATCCGATACCTAGGAAGTAGAGTTAATAGAGAGACAGTTTTCAATCACGAACACACCTGAAACCGAAGTCACAACTTGCTTTATGTCCTGATTCTTGGTTTTCAAAGCCCAGCAATCCTTCTTCCAATATCCTTTCTTTTGACAGTAGAAGCACTCTTCTTTTGTGGCAACTCCCCCAATCTTTTCCTTTCCTTGCCCTGCACCTTCTGCACTCCTCCTCTCGGTTTGGTGGGGGCCTTCTTCTTCTCCTTTGCCTTAGCCTTGGATTTGGCAGAAAAAGATTCCCCAATAAACAGAGCGGATGTTTCCTTGGATTTCTTCAAGGTGCCCTTTGCCACCTTCAACATGTTGAGGAGCTCAGGAAGTGAAACTTCCAGCTTTTGCATATTGAAATTCAATATGAATTGGGCATAGGTAGAGGGTAGGGACTGTAGAATTAATTCGGTATACAACTCATTCTTCAACGTAGTTCCCAGGTCCGCGAGCTCTTTAATGAGAGTAATCATTTTTAGGACGTGGTCCCCAACAGATGGTCCTACAACCAACCTCGCTTGAAACAATTTCTTCGAGGTCTCGTATCTTATGATACAAGATTTTTCTCTATATAAATATTTGGTATGGAGGAAGATGGAAGCAAGGTCCATCTTCTCGTGCCGCCTCTAATGTTCGTTATCCATGGAGGCCAGCACGAGGCACTTGGATTTCGCGTAATCCAGATCCCAAGTCTTACGGACCTCAATGTCCGCGACCGAAGATGTCGGACCTGGAACAGGGGGGCTTTAGCCGTGAGGATTTATGCAACCTTATCATAAGTAAGGGCCATTTGGACGTTCCTCAGCCAGTCTTTATAGTTTGGTCCAGTCAGTTTGTTTTTATCTAATATAAGCTTAAGTCCCGTCATGGTCGCTATAATTAGGAGAAAGAGAAAATAAACACTCAGCATATGCTCTTGCAAATTTAGATTGGTTATTAGTTTATCTAAACGGGATGGTTTCCACTGTTTCCTCGGATTCTCTTTCAAACCCTAAAAGAAGTATTAGTCAGGATTAATCGCACCCTATAAGTTCACTTATCTTTCGGCCAGGCCAGTGTTGGTACTTCGGAGGAAGGCCCCCCGTGCTTTTGCACAAACCTAATTAAATAATCTCGTTTTCCCATAAGCGTAGCCCCGTTAATACCTTTCTAGACACCTATTTGATTAGCTAATTGCAAAGTGAAAAATTCTCCCGAAGAGTAGTAAATACTCACAGTAGGATCAAGACCCAACTATCATTGTGTGATAATTTTGAAGGAAGCATACCAAAACTACCACACTCCAGAAGGTATGCAACACTAGTAAGTTTCCTGTATGTTTGAAACTCCCGATGTGGTTTTTGCCCCGAGCGCTTATAACCTTGACGGAGGTCAAAACGTTATAAGTCGCAAGTCAAGTTCAACTCATCATTATCTAGATTAATCTAGACCCATTCGTACAAGCCCTTGACGAAGGCCAAAACAGCTATACGCCTGTCCTAGATTAATGCATCTATCTATGCTACAGATAAGCACCTACTAGCTACCAAACACTATGCCTTGGCAAAGGTCAAAACACAAAGCATGAATACTAGTAGATATCTATTTGAAATGACAAAAGGCTACGGCTGGTTTTGGCGAAAACTGTTAACTTAATGAACTTGATAGCTTTTGAAAAGAAGTGCTTTAAGCTCCGCTTTTAAAAGTTGTTTTTGAAGAAAACCAATTGGTTTTTTGTAATTGTTCCAACGACGTCAGATATTAAGTTTATTACATTTCATTAAGTGAGATTAATGCAGTCCCGTCAATTAACTTTATCACACCATAAAAAAACGAAAATAGCATGTACGTATATACCACCCGCATTCGCCATGGGGCCCCGTCATGCACCGTTAGATTACCTAACTAACGGCAGAGCGGGGGCAGGACTAGCGCCGATGCAAAACATATACAACATTTATTTATACATACATACATACATACATACATATATATATATATATATATATATATATATATATATATATATATCCATCACAGAAATGTTAAGCAACAAAGGTAGATATAAGCATCACAAAGAATGGAAAAATGGATCAATTAGGAACATTTGCATTTCAATGAGCCACCTATGAAATATAGTCCTCCACGGTCGTGTGAATAGCCGAGTGTGAATCATCCTAGACCTCTACGAGTGTGGTAAGCTACCCGCCAATCCTAGAATTGGGTGACCCGGGTCTCGACTTCTCGAGATGGCCACCCACTGAATCCTAGAACCCGGTAGCTTGTGCACTCCTTCGTGGATCAAACCTAGATGCGAAAATGAAAAGTAATATACAGCCGGTGACTACATCCTCAAACCGGATGCACTCCAATAAAAGAATATACATGAATTATTACATGAATTACAAAGAATCCACTCACATCTCACATCTAGATTCACACCGGGCCATTCACACTACGATCCGTGAAAACCATTCGCATCCGTACATCACAAGATATGTGCAACCCCTTCTAATCGAAGTATAGCGATTAGAAGACATTTATGAACACATATACATATCAATAAAGCAAGTAAAGAAAACCACGACTAGCGAACGAAACTAATTTTTCAAGACTTGAAAAACTGTCCACTAAGTCACCAAAAATTTCGTTTTAAGCCAATCCGAGAGTCGAAACGAACTCGAAACCCGTCCGAATCCTCGCGGAGGAGAAGGGGATAAAATTAAATGTTGATCTGGGGGCTTTGGAGGGATACCCACCCCAGGGGGCCACCATGAGGTGGCCCCAAAAGGTAGGCAGACCCGAGAGCACCTTATTGGCGTGCTCTCGGGTCAGCACGCCCCAAGGCCGCCATTTGGTGGGCTTGGGGGGTGGGTCCGGCCATTGGTTCCCCTTTAGGTATCCCTGGGGTGCCCATGCTTCACCCTGCAGCTTTTCGGTTTAAACCGTGAGCTCTCGGGGTGTGCAAACATCTCAAAATTTCATTTTTAGGGATTGTTTTTGCTGGCAGTTTGTGCGCGACAAAAATGGTGGATTTCAAACGTCGCTATGAGCTATCTAAGGCTTATAGAGTGGCTCTGATTACCATGTAAGTTGATGTCACACACTCCACAGGGTTTGTAGAGAGGCGTAATTAACAAAAAATAATTTTATTGCAAGCGACATCGACTAAACTTCCAAGATCGACCATAAGCCCTAGCTAGCAAATCTAGCAAAGGTTATAATCTACTATGAAGTGACTTATACCTTTGTGTTCAAGTCCTTTGAGTCTTCTTATCCTCTTCTTAAGCTCCTCGTTTGTACGGATCGAGCTTGGTTATCGGTCTCCTCGTGTCGAAGAAGATCCACCCGAGAGTGTATGGTTCAAGCTCTAATCTTTAGAATGAGGTAACTAAAGTACCTAGTTTGCTAATCTAGATAGCTTAAGAGATGTAGAGAATGTTTATTGGATTAATTTGTCTCAATAACCCTAGGTTTCTCAACTCATGAGAGTGTTTAGGGTTTGAGGAAGAAGAAGAGAGCAAAAGAGGAAAGAGAGTGTCAAGTGAATAATGAGAATGAAGAATGGCTAAGTGTTGATAACTATGAAGCATATCTTTTGAATAATAATAATAATAATAACAACAATAATACAACCTTACTTCAATAGTCATCCAAAGTGAATAAGTCATTAAAGTATCCATGCTTCAACCATGCTCTAATAACACCTCATTTCTTCACCTCATTATCCATTTGAATAAATGGATTAATAAAAAATGAGGTGTCTTCTTCTCGAAGCACTCTTGTGAAAATACAAGAATACCCCTCACCGTATATACATACCTGTATTCGTACCACGAATACTAAGAGATGAAAATAATCTAATATTATAATACTAGAATACGGCTTAATCCTAAGCCCTCTAGTATTATCCATCCGATCAAAAATACGTGTAGCTAGTACACGTATATGATCGAAACTCTGCACGTAAAACTATACGGCGTCTATATCGTTTCGCCTGAACCAAAGAAACCCTCTGTGTGGGACTCTAAAGACTCGACAGTACGCTGGCAGTAGGTTTAAAAACAAGCACGTTAGTGACACTAGCTGTACGTAACGGCTACCCAACTACTTGTCGAAAAGAATGCTAACGAGAAAACTCGTCCGAACTCCTACTGAGCCTGTCCGTGACAATCTTTGTTTAGTCCGGTCTGTTCGTCTGAGAGTATCGTATACCGGGTCTAGGAGTAGAAAACGTCAGATCCCTAATAACCTGACAAGTCGTGCAGATGTGGTTCAAGACTATCCGAGAATCTACTGATCTAACTATCCGTAATTCTCAATCCGCCATGGTCAGGAACTTATAGTGTTGGCCAACCGAACACAGCGCAACATCGACTCCCTATACCGAGAGAGACGAATCCCCAACAATCGCTCACTGCCTCCATATGGCTCGGGACTGTACCCAACTAAAACATGTTTGCACGACTCAGTAGAGCCATGGTAGGGTAGTAATCAAAGCACAGTGGGAACTCATACGAGACAAATGACGACCTTAGGTCGACAGACTATCTGTACTCAAGTCACCTGAGAAATGCTATCTGACGATAGGTATAATACCATCTAGCCAGTTCTCTACGAGTTCGTCCAGTGTACTCACCCCCAGTGAGAACCCGCATACAATCTTATGTGCATCACACCAATGGCTGCGGGACCAACCATCGCCCATCGTCAGGGTCTAGAAATGTATACACTAGTATACTCTGGAGTATCGATGCCCAGTCTCTAAACTCCCATGACTAGGGACATTTAAGGATGTGCTTATCGACTACCCAGCTCCTACAAGTATGATTGCCATTAAAACACTGGTAGTCAAGCAATGATCCTAAGGGTTTTATCAACATGTATAAGCGATTTGAAATAACAAGTAACACATATCACATGTTAAGATAAAGGAAAACCAAATAGCATACTATCATATTGAGCAAGATTGTCTTATACATACATATCCCTAGCATCCTATACAATGAAGGCCTCTAGGGCATACATATCCAACACCCGCTTCGGGGATTCCTCTCCGCTTGGGTTAAGGGGCTCCCGCTTTGGGGACCATGCTTCGCCTGAGTGTAGGGGTCCCGCTTCGGGGAATTCATTGTGCATAGCGGTGGGAATTTCATGATAGAAGCTCTGTGTAGAGAGCGGCGAAGACCTCGCCGTCGGAGACTCCTCAGGAGCACGTCGGGACCCTCCTTTTGGCATGGCGATGGCCCTCCTTTGGTATCTACTCGGGCTTTCGAACTCTGCTTGATGACTCAGGTAGGTTCTGTTGGGGTTCCCCGATGCTCGTGGCTAAAGCATAGTAGAAGCGAAAAACGTGAACAAAAATTTCATGCGAGCGCAAGAAAACCGCAACATAGAATCCATTCCAAACAATAAACTAGAAAATAATATACAAGGTTATAAAAACTACAACCTTTTTCCTGAAGCTTTTGTTGTTGCTTCTGAGCTTTTGTCAATGACCGAGTTTGCGGCCGATGACCTACGGAAGCACGGCTTTCCTCTTTTCCGGAAGCCATGTAAACTGCGTGCACGATCATGCCCGTAGACTTAGGGCGTTTGGGTCCATTACCTTAAGAATTTTCTGCCGGTGGTAGGATTTCTCCAACCTCGTCTTTTTATGGGAGGTTGAAGTTGAAGAAGCCGTTGTAACAAGCGCCTGTGTAGAAGACGTCCCTCGCTGTGTAATGGAGGGATAGCCTTTCTCCCGCCGAACCTTCATTTTCTTCAGTCGGAGAGAGTAGTCTTTGTCAATTACAGAATCTTGGACTTTCCGCCAGACCCTGTGAATTTAGGAAGAGAGCCGCTGAGGGGGATGCTCCGGCTTTGCCTGCATCGTGTTTTCAGCAGGTGGGGGAGATTTCTTCAGCACCGCGGTTGGAAAGTTCTTGCACACCCTCCTAAGCAGATCAAAGTTATTCCCGGTTGAAACAGCAGCGTCAATTTCCACCATTGGAGCTGGTGGGGTGAGTCCGGAGGGGGAGTTGCCCCCAGCTCTTCTCACTCGGCGCCGGTGGCGACGTCAATCGTTCCTTGCAGATGGGACCACATCAGTTGTGGAAGCGGCTCCGTCGTGCCTCCTGCTTTGGTGAGGGGCTGCTGCTGGTGCCAGCCTGTCGAAGACTGACGTCCTTTTAGAGGGAATGACCAATATTTCGAAGGCCGACTTTCTGGAAGGGGAAGCACTTTTGATGACTTCACCTGCCGGAGGAGTTAGGAGGACTATCTATTTTGGGATAGCCTCTTCAGGTATCGCGAGCCTCTTTGCGGGCCCACTTGAGCTTCGGCTCAGCCCGTTGAAGACTGAGTTGCCAGACTTGGACGACCCGTGGAGAGGGGCCGTGGTTGTTGCAAATCGATCGAAGACCGACTTCTTGGGAGCTTCCTGTGGTGGCACTGGGGTGCTGAAGCTTGCTGGCGGGAGCATGGTCCTGAAGAAGAATCCAGTGGTGGCTTGAGTCACCTGCCCTACCGGCATTGAAAAGATGGAGGCCGCATTAGGCCCATATGTCACTCCTCCAGTTGGGGCAGAGCGGGAATTGCTGTTGCAGTTTGTGCAGCTAGAAACCATTGATGTTCACTTCTTCTTTCTGTACAGGAATAAGCCACCAAATCTTACTACCTCGAATCCAAGGGCAACCATAGCTAACCGCGATTTTGTTTGCGAAACACGACATAGGAAGTGTGGAGTGGAAAGAGGAAAAGGTCCTACCGAGCGAGCCAGAATCTGTTCACCGCCGAAAAGAGGGACGAACCGGGATAGATCGTCCTGCCTGAATTTGGGGGCAGATGCTATTTGGATTTATCCGTCCACCACTCCGAAGATGCCAAGTTGATTTTTGACACCGTATATCGGAGGTTTGGACGGATGCGGCCGTTGTAGCGTGACTTCGTTAGATTCCCCCTCGTTCGCGAGGTTTTTTTTTATTGTGGGGGCACTCTTCCATGCAGGCACAAGCCCCTGCAGTTAATTACGTTACCGCATCGCGATAACCACTTTCTCCTGCTCCGGAAGTTCACTTCGTGTCGTGTGTGTTTTTGTTTGTTTTGGTTGTCTGTGGATTTTATACGGAGACTAATTTATGTTGTCGCCCGTAGGGCATGGTTTAGTCCAAATCCGTATATCTTAGATTTGGGGTTTTTATTTAAGGACAGTTAATCTATTTTGATATTAAAATCGACTTAAATGTATGTGAGCATTTGAGGCTCGATTTGTTTTTGTTAAGGATACATTAGTCCAATTTGAGACTGAGATCCACTTAACGAGATTTCAAGATCATTTTTGATTTAGAATCCAACAAAAAAGAGTTTGGGCTTTATTATTTTAGTTGAAGGACGTTTCGGTCCATTATCGCCATTTTGGAGGCGAATATTAGTTTAGGGACTTCTCGGTCCTTTGTTCGTCTTGCGCGCACATGTATTTGTTACGCGACGGAGTAAACAATGGTGATATGGAATGCACCCAATTTGGGGTGTGGTCTGATTTGAGGTGTGCACGTCAATTTGGAAGTGCACCAAGAATTATTGGTTGTCGGGACCCACCACCTCACTGAAGACGTTGAAGAATTACAAAAACATATATCAGAGGTGTGGAGAGATGTATCCTAAAACCAAATACCATATTTGAGGGGGGAAAAAGGCTATTGTAGACCTAAGAAATATTAGTCATATTTGAGACTAAATTATCTTAGGAGATATAAGATGAAAATCATTTGGGATATCATCAATGAAAGACCACTGGTCATTTTTTAGGCTGAGGTCAGCTTGGGAAAACATGAGCAATATGGGCTTGGTTGTTTCAGTATAAAAGAGATCTAATCTCAGAAAACTTATCCAATTTGGGCTAAGATTGAATCTCCAACAATGCTAAGCACTGAGGAATACAGTGATCACTTGCGTTTCACGTGGGCACTGGATTAGTGTTAAACATTAGAGTTTTATGGTGCTCACGTGACACACGTGAGGCACCCCAAATATGAACACTGGACTAGTATTAAACACTAAAGTTTTATGGTGCTCACGTGATACACGTGAGGCACCCCAAAGATGGACGATGGCCTTTGGGTTTTATTCCCCCCTTTTTTATATAAGTTCTAAGCACTTGGTTGGAGTTCTCGTGCAAAGCACATGGCTGTCTTTTTTTACACTGGGGTGCTTTAATACTAATGTAGAAAACACGTGAGGCGGTTTTGATTGTTCTCTTTGTTCGTTTGAAGCACTCATGTGGGAAACACGTGAGGCTTCGAAATAGTGCTAAGCACCAATGATTTGGCCTTGGAGATCTTGGATCACTATTTTTTATTAAAGAACTAAGTTCTTAATATAGGGTTAAACCCTAATCTTTGGAGGAATTAAATTCCTATCTGTTCCCATTCTTCTTCTTCCCTTTTTTTTATGTAACTTAGTTCTTTTCTCTTAGGTTTTGAGTCTTGCAGAGCAAAATCTCGCCGATGAGAATTAAATTCTCAACTTGTGAGAAGATTTGACTCTGCAAATCTCAACCAGAGGAAAGAACTGAGTTCTTATATGAAGGGTTAAAACCTTAGAGAGGCAAAAGAGATGTGTTTTCTTTTTACCTAGTGTTTCAAGGAAGCAAGTCTTTTCTTTGAGAATTAAATTCTCATGTTCCTCAAAAGCTTACTGTATATTCTTTTTTTTTTAAGCCTCTAGGGAGTTCTCTCTCTACGCCTATGTGAGACTTGAAGTCTCGGGTCCTTTATATAGTGGAGAGAAATTTGTTTAATTATGAGAAAATCTTCCATTAAGAGATCCCAATTGATTTAATTGGTCTCAGAATTGATTTGGAGAATTTTACCCACCATTGGATCTTTGATCCAAGGACTTCTGTTTTTTACAGAAGATATTGTTCTTGTTTTTAACAAGATTGGGGATATTCTCCCATATATAGAATAAAATTCTATCAAGCGGTGACATTTTAATCACCATTGGATTTTTAATCCAAGAGTGCTCAGTTTAACAGAGTATAATCTTTCTCTGTTTAGAAAGATATAGAAAATATTTTGGATCTTTGATCCACTAACTCTCTGTTTAATAGAAAATATTCTTCCCGATAGAATTCAACTTTATGTTTAATCACCATTGGATTCTTGATCTAACGGTTCGTTAAGTAGAATTTAATTTTACGCAGGGAGGTGTCCTCATGTGTTTAGCACGTGGGACTTAATTTATCCCTCTTAGCTGTTTGATTGTAGTGCCTATATGCTTTACATATAGGCGCTCACGTGTTTACCACATGAGGCTTTTTTAGCCTATCAGTAGTTTAATTGCAGCGCCTATATGCTTTGCATTTAGGCGCTCACGTGTATAACACGTGAGGCTTGTTTAGCCTATCGGTTGCTAAAATGCAGCGCCTATATGCTTTGCATATAGGCACTTACGTGTTTAACATGTGAGGCTTGCTCAGCCTATCGGTAGTTTAATTGCAGCGCCAATATGCCCAGTATATAAGCGCTCACGTGTTTAACACGTAAGACTTGAATAGTAGAGAGTTCCCCCTTTCTTACTCTCCCCCCTTTTTTTATAAGGGAATAAATCCCCCCAGCGTTGCTCTCACATGGCTTGTACGTGAGTGCAACGCTGTCCACTCTTACAGCCATTGGATTTGCCTAGCGGAATGGGAAGATGAACAGTTCTCCATCATGTCTTATAAATGCGGGGGCTTGGCCCTTGAGATGACCACTGTTCTTTTATCTCCTTCCTTGTTTATTTTCTTTGAGAATTTAATTCTCTTTTTCAGAGCTTGGTTCTCTGTTCACAGAACTCCAGAGTTAAACTATGTAAAAACTCTTTCTCTGGTAAGGATTATGAACGGAACTCTTTTTGTTCTAGTCTTGGATTTTAAATCCATCAACAGAGCTTTGGCTTTTTCTTGGAACGATTTATCGGAGATCCAAAAAGACATTTTCTTTTCTGTAGTAAACCCTAAGGTCTTGAGGATCATGAGTTCTCCTCTGATCTTTGAGGGTCTCTGGAATTTAATTCAATTTCCTTCGTTTCCCCATCGTGAGAGTTTCTAGGATTTAATCCCATTATTAAAGGAATTTAATTCCATATTATAGAGTTTAGCTCTGAAAGACTCAGAGGCTTTTGGGAAATTTATTCCCTGGCGTTCTTGAGCATATATATTTTTATTATTATATTTTTCTTTTTAGGGTTTTAATACCCTTTTTCATAAATTTTGAATCTGTTGGGTATTTTAATATAACTCATTTTTCGATAAGGTTAGGAGTTGTTTAAACTCCACTGTTTATTTAATGAGAATCCTCACAATGATTATCTTGCCTCATCATTGGTGAGCCGCCATTTTGATTTTCCAGGGCCCACTGGCTTTGCAGTTAGTGGTCCCATGAAACAAACATCATGGTTTTTTTATTAAATGGGTTTTTGTCATGCCCCGCTTCTCAGTATACAGGCAAAGGACGCGACTGGCCGCTACGTATTTACTATCTAAGAAATATAAATAAAAATGCACAAGAGACAAAGACAGTAGGTATAACTGAATATCAACATTATTTATTAACATTCTTTTGTACAATGTATGGAAAAGTAAATATATCTGAATGAAAGCAATGCCTAAACAGTGGCATAACAGAAATGAAAATTACTGAAATAAAATGTGTACAATGAGTCTAGAGCTCTGGGTCGTAGGTAAGCTGATCCAAGTCTTCACTGGCAGGCTCGATCTCCTGAGTGTCCAGATCACCTGACAACATTCTAAAGAAGAAAGAGAAGGAATGTCGTCAGCGAACAATCGCTCGGTAAGTCCCAAAGATAAGGAAGAAATAGAATACACACAGAGAGAGTATATTTTTAAAGTTATATTATATTGTTAACGCTGTTGTTTGTAGTTTGGTATAGAAGGATACCAGTGTATACGAGAGGAGTCTCTATATGCCAGAGACTAAGGGCAACAGGAGTACAAGGAACCGTTTATGCCGCGGTACAACATCAACGGAAATACAAGTTAGGTGTCTTAAGTCTTGCAGTCTCGTGCCACTTCTAACACCTTCCGTACCAATCTACCCCTTAAACCCCGTAATGTCTTGATTGTATTGTTTGTATTGTATTGCAACTTATATTGTCTTGTAATATAGATTGTATAATTGGATGAATTACCGAAACCATGATATCAGTAAATGGATGTAACTGGAGAATTATGGATGTAACTGGAGAATTATGTAAATGGAAGTATATCCATGGTTCGGTTCGGTCAATATAGATTGAATAGATTGAATATATGTATTCATAGATTCATATTAAATTAGTATTGTAGATTGTACTTGAATCATATTCAAGTCAGATTATTATAATGAGATTCAGTCTGAGTCAGACAATTAGAAAAGAAAATTGAAATCCTGAATTAGGATTTGGTGTTATCGGTAACCGCTGCACATGGGCGGCAGGATTTGTGTCTTTTTCAAAGACGATTACCGTGTTGATAATACTGTTTGTTAAGTTGTCTACCTTAAATAGGCAAGCACCCATATCTCCGGCTCCCTGAGGCACAAGAGACTGGTCCCGCTTAAACCCATATTTACTAGGGTCTTTATTGTAATTTATAAAACCTGCGGGGGTTTTATGTAAAAATAATTTTGTATAATTTAAAAAATACACCTCAAGTATGTAATTATCGTCTTTAGATTTTTCATAGCTGTGGATTTTATATTTGTGACATTTCTAGTGAAAATAACCTAATTTCATAATATAGGGTATTTAATTGTAATATTGAACTTGTATGGAATTTCATGGTATTTTCATGTGAAGTGTTTTTTTTTATTTAGAAAAGTTGGAATGTTTATATTATATTAAAAATAGGTATTTTGATAATACATACATACATACATACATACATACATACATACATACATATATATATATATATATAATTTTATTATTTTCTAGAAATCTCATTTTCTTAAGATATTTGTATTTCAAATCTTTCGAGACCGAATGCTCCTTGCGGAGGTATGCATCTCGCACTACTAAGATCAAGGATGTGCGATAATCCGCACCATCCCGAACGGGTTCCCCAAATGGGTTGTAGCGGCGCTTTGCAAAGATTTGTAAAAATACGTAATCTTGTAGAAAACAGTTTTAATAGTAAAAGGTAGTTTTGTGTAAAACGGTATTTCCCGAATCTATATTTCCCAAAAGGTATTGTGCTATATTCCATATGAGTGTTGTGAAGAGGTAGGTCATTATCTCGTGATCTATCTAAAAGTATAGCAAAATTTATGATGTCTTAAGGTCAAAACTAAACTACATGGTATTTTACTGAAAAAGAGCGGGAAAATTTACAAAATGAAATATTTTGCTATGAAACTTGTTCAACATGTTTTGTTAATAATTAATAGTCAAGATGTAAGAGTTTAATATGGTTGTGTTAAGGAAAATTGAACTTTATAAAGAAAACCGAATCGGAAGACGGATTTAACTCCGCTTCCGTCGGGTTTTAGTTTTACAAATTTTTAGAATGGAATAGAGAAGAGGAAGGTGGGACTTACGGGTTTAGATTCAAGAGAAGAGGGAGAGGAAGACGTAGGAGGCACCGATCCGTCGTTTCGTCGTCGGGAGCTCCTAGGGTCGTCGTCGGAAGATCGCCGGAGTTTCGCCCTTCGCTAACTCCACTTGTACACAAAAATTCTATAGAGTTTTCTTGAGAGTTTTGGACAGACTTATGAGTGAAAGGGGTGTATTTAGGGGTGATATTTATAGGGTAATCTAGGGTTAAGGTAGGTGAAAGGTTGTATTGAAAATGTATTAAAAATTGTATTAAAAATATGGTTTAATGGGGTTTTAAAGTGTTCTGTTCATGTGCAGGAAATTTAAAGTGTGCAGGAAATTTAAAGTGTACAGGGGAGTTAAGAAGCCAAAAAGACAGAAGTTTCATGTCGGACCTAACCCGATCCGACCGATCTCGGGCGGCGGCGGCGGCCGAGTCGCCCGATCCGCCGGTCGAGTCGGGCCGGGGATCGTCGTCAAGTGGCCGTCGTCGTTTGGTCTCCCCCCTGATCCAGTTTGTTTTTAGTGTGACGTAGGGTTTTTACGTGTTATGCACGTGTAGACCCTTGGACTTCTAAGAATTTAAAAGAAAACAATAGTAAAAAATAATGTGGGGAATGAGATTTAAACTCTGGTGCTTTGGTTCAGCAGTGCAAGATCTTACCAATGAGCTGCAAGCTCCTTCTTGCTATTAAAAAGCAAAAAAAATTTATAACTTGTGCTCAAGCAAAAGTAACCCTTTCTGTATTTTTGAAAAAATTGTACAGAAATTTAGGGTTGTTACATTCTACCCTCCTTATAAAAATTTCATTCTTGAAATTTGTAAAAAGAAAGTGTAATAGATTCAAAAAAGTTTGGAGACTTACTAGTGTTACCTTGGTCAACTGCCTTGACTTCTATGGCTGCTAAGGTGTAAGCCTGTCGCTGTGGCACGTTCTTCCTAGCTGGAGGCACATTCCTCTGTCCTCGAGGTATGTTCCTTAGTGCCTGATGGAATTGGCGAGTAGGCTGTGCAGGAGTTCTACGTGGAGGTGGTGCTGGGAGTGTAGGACGAGTTGCAGGAGCCTGGATAATTGGCCACTGTGGGTATGGTGGGTGTGTGAGATGAGTTGCATCTATAGGGATAGTTTCCAATTCTATAATCGGATGCGCCACAATCTAGGCACAGGCCTTTTGCGCGCCTGCAGTCCTTCCACAAGTGTCCATCCCTATGGCAGTAGTAACAAAAACCTGGACTTAACTGGTTAATTATTTGTTTCTGTCTCTTGGGTTTTGAAGGTTGTGTAGGGTAGGCTTCTCTTGCTATCTGGGTGGCAGAGCGCTTTATACCGGTTGCTTCTGCTTCTGATCGGTTCACTAATATAGCAGTCTGCTGCTGCAGTCCTTCCAGGAGGCTTCAGATTTCCTCAAGCAGAACCGTTTGCTCATTGATCGGAGCAGCGAGGGCAGATGTGAATGGTAGTGGAGGTGTGTTGTTGACATTGGAGCTGGTGTTGTTCAGGGAATCCATACCTTGAAGAAAAATTTGGGTTAGGACAGATTCAAAATATATGAAATGATAAGATTCAAGGAATATGAATTATAAATAATGTTTTAGTTGTTGGTTCTTGTGTTATATTTCTTAGGTTGTTCACGCAGAACAGAACTGCATGGTAGTGTTCCATTCAGCTCTGACCTGCACAGGCCACCAACAAAACCTGTCACGCCCCGCTTCTTAGTATACGGATAGAGGACGCGACTGGCCACTATGTATTTACTCTGAAGTAAATATGCTAAGCGTATCTAAGCAATATAAATAAAAAAATGCACAAGAGACAAAGACAGTAGGTATAATTGAACAACAACTTTATTTATTAACATTCTTTTGTACAATGCATGGAAAAGTAAATACATCTGAATGAAAGCAATGCCTAAACAGTGGCATAATAGAAATGAAAAGTACTGAAATAAAATATGTACAATGAGTCTAGAGCTCTGGGTCATAGGCAAGCTGATCCAAGTCCTCACTGGCAGGCTCGATCTCCTGAGTGTCCAGATCACCTGACAACATTCCAAAGAAGAAAGAGAAGGAATATCGTCAGCGAACAATCGCTCGGTAAATCCCAAAGATAAGGAAGAAATAGAATAAACAGAGAGAAAGAGTATATTTTTAAAGTTATATTATATTGTTAACGCTGTTGTTTGTAGCTTGGTACAGAAGGATGCCAGTGTGTACGAGAGGAGTCTCTATATGCCAGAAACTAAGGGCAACAGGAGTACAAGGAACCGTTTATGCCGCGGTATAACATCAACGGAAATACAGGTTAGGTGTCTTAAGTCTTGCAGTCTCGTGCCACTTCTAACACCTTCCGTACCAATCTACCTCTTAAACCTCGTAATGTCTTGATTGTATTGTTTGTATTGTATTGCAACTTGTATTGTCTTGTAATATAGATTGTATAATTGGATGACTTGCCGAAATCATGATATCAGTAAATGTATGTAACTGGAGAATCATGGATGTAACTGGAGAATCATGTAAATGGAAGTATATCCATGGTTCGGTTCGGTCAATATAGATTGAATAGATTGAATATATGTATTCATGGATTCATATTAAATTATAGTATTGTAGATTATACTTGAATCATATTCAAGTCAGATTATTATAATGAGACCCAATCTGAGTCAGACAATTAGAAAAGAAAATTGAAATCCTGAATTAGGTTTTGGTGTTATCGGTAACCGCTGCACATGGACGGCAAGATTTGTGTCTTTTTCAAAGACGATTACCGTGTTGATAACACCGTTTGTTAAGGTGTCTAACTTAAATAGGCAAGCACCCATATCTCCAGCTCCCTGAGGCTCAAGAGAATGGTCCCGCTTAAACCCATATTTACTAAGGTGCTTATTGTAATTTATAAAACTTATGGGGGTTTTATGTAAAAATAATTTTGTATAATTTACAAAATACATCTCAAGTATATAATTATCGTCTTTAGAGTTTTCATAGCTGTGGATTTTATATTTGTGACATTTCTAGTGAAAATAACCTAATTTCATAATATAGGGTATTTAATTGTAATATTGAACTTGTATGGAATTTTATGGTATTTTCATGTGAAGTGTTTCTTTTGATTTAGAAAAGTTGGAATGTTTATATTATATCAAAAATAGGTATTATGATAATACATATATATATATATATATATATATATATATATATTTATAAAAATAATTTTATTATTTTCTAGAAATCTCATTTTCTTAAGATATTTGTATTTCAAATCTTTCGAGACCAAATACTCCTTGCGGAGATCTGCATCTCGCACTACTAAGCCTGAGGATGTGCGATAATCCGCATCATCCTGAATAGGTTCCCCAAATGGGTTGTAGCGGTACGTTGCAAAGATTTGTAAAAATATGTAATCTTGTAGAAAACGGTTTTAATAGTAAAAGGTGGTTTTGTGTAAAACAGTATTTCCCGAATCTATATTTCCTAAAAGGTATTGTGCTATGTTGCATGTGAGTGTTGTGAAGAGGTAGGTCATTACCCCGTGATCTATCTAAAGGTATAGCAAGATTTATGATGTTTTAAAGTAAAAACTAAACTACATGGTATTTTACTGAAAAAGAGCGGTAAAAGTTACAAAATGAAATGTTTTGCTATGAAACTTGTTCAACATATTTTGTTAATGATTAATAGTCAAGATGTAAGAGTTTAATATGGTTGTATTAAGGAAAATTGAATTTATAAAGAAAACCGAATCGAAAGACGGATTTAACTCCGCTTCCGTCGGGTTTTAGGTTTATAAATTTTTATAATGGAATACAGAAGAGGGAGGTGGCACTTACGGGTTTAGATTCAAGAGAAGAGAGAGAGGAAGACGTAGGAGGCGCCGATGCGTCGTTCGTCGCCGGGAGCTCCTTGGGTCGTCGTCGGAATATTGCCGGAGTTTCGCCCTTCGCTAACTCCACTTGTACACAAAAATTTTATAGAGTTTTCTTGAGAGTTTGGGACAGAATTGTGAGTGAGGGGTGTGTGTTTAGGGGTGATATTTATAGGGTAATCTAGGGTTAGGGTAGGTGAAAGGTTGTATTGAAAATGTATTAAAAATTGTATTAAAAATATGGTTTAATGGGGTTTTAAAGTGTTCTATTCATGTGCAGGAAATTTAAAGTGTACAGGAGAGTTAAGAAGCCAAAAAGACAGAAGTTTCATGTTGGACCCAACCCGATTCGACCGATCTCGGCCGGCGGCGGCGGCCGAGTAGGCCAATCCACTGGCCGAGTCGGGCCGGGGATCGCCGTCAAGTGGCCGTCGTCGCTTTGTCTTCCCCCTGGTCCAGTTTGTTTTTAGTGTGACGTGGGGTTTTTACGAGTTATGCACGTGTAGACCTTTGGACTTCTAAAAATTTTAAAAAAACAATATTAAAAAATAATGTGGGGAATGGGATTTGAACTCTGGTGCTTTGGTTCAGCAGTGCAAGGTCTTACCAATGATCTACAAGCTCCTTCTTGCTATTAAAAAGAAAAACAAATTTATAACTTGTGCTCAGGCAAAAGCACCCTTTCTGTATTTTTGAAAAAATTATAAAGAGAGTTAGGGTTATTATAGTTTTTCTCTCCCCTCTTATTTTCAGGAATAATGGCATCACTTCCTTACTTCCCTAACACTCGCTCGGAAGTCGCTTTTCCACAGTCGCTATCAGAGGAGAAAGTGAAGGCGATGATTAAGGTACATGACCAGGACAATACAAGTCTTCTCTTATGGGGGGTTTGGTACGATCACATCATCAGGGGCCACCGTAGCTTTACCTTGAAATACCAACAGAACCCATCTGCTCAATATCATTGATGGAGCTCCCGCGGACTGCTTGTGCGGTGTAGGCGGATAATTGGACCCCTGGAGGCCGTCTTAAGCCATCAACGACAGGGATACCCAATCAACCCTTGATGGCTATCAATATTTTGGGACGCCAGATATGTCAGGGTGATGCTCAACCCTTAGGGAAAGTTTATAAGGTAGGCGTTACCCCACGCCATCCAGCAGGCTACCTTCCTTGGGCCTGATACATTCTCTCCTCCCAACGCGCACGGCTGCAGAAAGTTGGGTTATACCAAGCAGTATCAACCCCCCATACTGCTGGTATGCCGATACGTACGAGAACCGAGACAGCGACTCCTGATAAAGCACCAGCCGTGGCGTCCACATAGGCAGATATCGAAGGCGATGTAGGGCAGCACCGCGCAAAAGCGCAAAAGGGGAGGAAACGCCCCTCTGCCGGTGTTAGCTCAGGCTCTAAAAGGTGAAAAAAATCAGTCACCGGCTTACTCGCCGCTTTGCTTGAATCCGAGCCCCTTATCCAGGATGAGCCGATATCTATGCAGGAGACGGACGAAGGTCTTCTCTTCCCCGGTTCCTCTGCCAAGGAGGTTGCTCAGTTGGCCGAGGCTTTAAAGCGCTCACAAGACGAGGCTGAAAACGTCCCCTCCAGGAAAGGAAAACTTCCCGCTGTTGTATTTCATGATGTCGATCCGGCTCCTGCCATGTTACCGATGACTCCTTTGACGCTGGTGGAGGAACGTGCTTTGAAATAGCTGGTGTTGGACTTCTCCGAAGATGCTGCTGCTTTGAAAGCGGGTAGGGATCCATTTTCGATTGAGGCCCGACGAGCGGATCTGAACAGAAAAGCGCAGCAGCTCGAACAGACCATACTTCAAGCTCCCTAGTGTATTGGTATATATATATATATATATATATATATATATATATTTTACGTCCCTTTTGGTAATTAATTGGTACTACTTTCACCTCATCTCATCTTTACAAAAATTTTGTAAGGCCTTTTGCAGCAGGCGTAGTCTTGAGCCCAGATCGCGCCATGGACGTAGGTTCTACGACTATCTCCCGTGATACGCCGGGGGTTGTAAAGGAGATTACTGAAGCTGCTATCCCCGTTGTGGAGCTCCCGGTGATAGGTTCTGTCCCTCTAGCAGAGATTGCCACACTGGCAATAGATTCCATAGATATTTTCGATGACACACCTGAGGGGGTAGAAGATATTGTCGAAGCTGCTATCCCCGCTTTAGAGCTTCCAGCGGCGGCTTTTGTCCCTCTATTAGAAACTACCACGCCGGCAATAAATTTCATGAATATTTTCAGTGATGCGCCTGAGAGTGTAGAGGAGGTTGCCGAAGTTGACATCCCTCCGGTTTAGAGCGGGCGAAGTATCGAAGGTAATCTTATATACATATACATTTTGTTTAACGACCCCTCCATATATCTGAACCTTTCTCTCTCTCAGAATTATGGGAGTTGGCGTCTTCTATTGTGGATATTTCTCCGAGGAAAACCTTTCAGCGTTTACTCGATATGGCGGCCCCGCAAGCGATACCTCCACGAAGCATAGTCCTTTCTTCTGGCCAAGGTTGGTATTCTTTTGCCTTTTTGTTTTATATTTTCACAATGATGCTGATATGCCCTTTTATTTAAACTACAGTACCGGAAGCCAACGACCAAGTCGAAATTCTTGACGGACCTGGGGAGCTCTCAAACCCGCCTTGCATGGCCGTGGGTAAGTGACGCTTTATCCTTGGCATCTTTCTACTTGTTCTATATTTGGGAAAGTAACTAACTACACATGTATCTTCACAGTTTTGCCAGTCCTGACCCTATTAGAGTACTGGATTTCCATGCCGCCAGGCTCTTACGCCTGGCGCATGTCTAAGAGGATAGCAAAACAGAGCATTCATTCATTGGTTACTCTTATTGAAGATCTTCGCGCTGGTAATTCTGTCACGGCCGAAGAATTCGCTGTTGAAGCCAATGCTTCCTTATCTATTCTTGCCACTTATTATGATGAGGCACTGGTGCATATTTGGGTCGAGTATTGCCGTCGAGTGGAGGCCTGACTACATGGGATTGAATGCATACGCCTTCCTTCTGACATCTTGTCTGTAAAGGCGAGCCTGCGTAGATGGATCGACTGATGTGCAGCCAATCTCCAGTCATGCGAGAAAAGGCTCAACCGGAAGTTTTCGGAAAGGGGGTTGGCTTTAAAGGATTTAGGGGAACTTCAAGCCCAGCTCACTGCCAAGACCACTCGTGCTTATGAAATTTGGAGGGTTCTTCAAGAGGCCATTACAGAGGTGGCGGCCCTTGATAAAGCCATTATTTTTACACGTGAGATGGTCGAGGCCCACAAGGATACCGAGAAAGAGCTTGAGAGTCGATTTTCTTCATACCAGAAATAACAGACACAGGCGGGGACTCGGCTCGCGGCGTTGACAGAGCTCGAAGCAGAGGTCTAGCGGAAAAATGATGAACTTGTTGGCTTATTGAATCGCCCACCAGCTTAGAAAACTTTTTTACATCTTCTATTCATTTTGATTCATGAATAAAAGTATCTTGTATTCATTTTGATTTATGAATAAAAGACATATTTCATTTCATACACGTGTCTCTCTATCCTTCAATGTCTTGACTAGACATAAAGTAGTTATGTACTAGTTTCAGAGCTTGTAGTTTATTTACTCATTTCGGAGTCTCTAGTTTATGAACTCATTTCGGAGCTTATTGTTTATTCACTCATTTCGGAGTCTCTAGTTTATGACTCATTTCGGAGCTTGTAGTTTATTCACTCATTTCGGATTCTCTATTTTATGGACTCATTTCGGAGTTTATTTAGTTTATGAACTCATTTCGGAGTCTCTAGTTTATAGCTCATTTCGGAGTTTGTTTAGTTTATGGACTCATTTCGGAGTTTGTTTACTTTACCTCCCTTGGGTTTACAGGAGAACTTATCCTAACGTTATATATAGGTAACCCCTGCTCTTTGCGATAGAGGTCCGCTAGATTTTTTGGTACTAGAGCTTTAGTCCGTGGTACCATCGCGTTGGCTGATATATTCCTCAATATGCAGTCTTTAAGCTGTTGTTCGAGTAGCCCCGCAACTGCCGTGTCTTTGATCCCTTCAGGAGCTGGACAAGACGTCTTCAAGTAATCTCCTTAGGCTATATGACCGTCGGAAGAGGAAGCGTTAGGAATTTGCTATGTCGCTTTTTACTTGAGGTTGGCTCGTTTTGGAGCCCTGATGAGTCATAACCACTCTGCGCTGGTATGGGATGATCTCCAATAGTCTCTTAGGCTCTATATGAGTTGCCATCGAGACCGTGAAGCTGGGAATATGTCGTTGCTTAATTTTTTGTTTTGACGATGTCGTGCCATTTCTTTACTGAAATAGGGTAGACATCTGTGGGACTTCTATGCTGTATGTATTGCAGTTGAGGTCCGGAGCTAGGAATATGCCTTTGCTCCAGTTTGGTTTGGCTATTTGGAGCTTTTGTTGACATTGCGTTTGTTGTAACGAGAAGAATGTCGAGCTGGAGCTGGGATTTTTCCGTCACTTCTTTTTAATTTGGCTATTTGGAGCATTTGTTGACATTGCGTCTGTTGTAATGAGAAGAATGTCGAGCTGGAGCTGGGATTTTTCCATCACTCCTTTTTATTTTGGCTATTTGGAGCCTTTGTTGACATTGCGTCGGCTGTAATGAGAAGAATGTCAAGCTGGAACTGAGACTTTCCCGTCACACCTTTTTGATTTGGCTATTTGGAGCCTTTGTTAACGTCGCATCTGCATCCTGATAGAATGAGAAGGTACGCCGGAGGAGTCCTTAGGTTGTATGTGAACGTTCAAGACTTGGCTCTCCTTTTGACGGAGCCTGATGCGAAAACATGGTTCCCTTTTCCATTTGTGCCCATGGATTGTATACAGGGGTCAGTGTAGACTCATCTGCAGGGAAGAAAAGTTTCGTTTTCATTTTTTCCTTTTCCGCGATGCTCTATCTTTTCAGCTTTTATGTCCTGGAAGTTGCGATTGCCCAATCATTTCGGCTATTTATCACGGTGCCCAATCATTTCGGCTATATCGTTTTTTTCTTTTACTCGCTATTTTTTATTGCGAGTTGCCCAAACATTTCGGCTGTTTCATATGCATATATTTTTGGCTCGCTAATTTTTATTGCGAGTTGCCCCATCATTTCGGCTATTTCATGTGCATTTTTTTGCGACTCGCTGCGTTTTGTTATGAGTCAGGAACTTGAGATACGATACCAATCTTGGCATCAGCATCGCTGCAACCGGAATATTTCCAGGAGCGAATCATCATTTGCCTTTGCGAGGACTTGAAATTTGATACCTATTTAGGCATCAGTATCGCTACAACTAGAATGTTACCATGAGCGAATCATCATTTGCCTTTGTCGATTTGAACAAAGATGGCTTAGCAAACAGGGTTAGGATCCTATCGACTAAGGCTTTTGATTTTATGAGCCGTAAGGATCTCATAAAGGTATTTCTCCCTACGATTCGAGAGGATCTCGTAGGTGTAGGTTCTCCTTAGAAGTCGTGAGGACTCCTAAGAGGTATTTTCGCTTGCAAGTCATAAGGATTTTACAAGAGTGTTTTCTCCTTATAAGTTGAGAGGACTTACAAGTGTCATTCACCATATGGGATATTTCTCGCCATTGGTAGAACTGGGTAAGGGAGTATTTATTCGTGCCTATGGATTGTATACAAGGGTCAATATTGGACCGTTTGTAAGGCAATTTGGGGGATATGACGGCTTAAGAACAGGTTCAGATCTCTGTAGCTTATGGCTTTTGAATCTTATGAGCCGTGAGGGTCTCATAAGGGGAATTCTCCTTTTGAGTCGTGAGGATCCCGTAAGTGTAATTTCTCCTTAGGAATCATGAGGATTCCTAAGTGTGTTGCTCCTTTGTGAGTCGTAAGGATCTCACATAGGTATTTTCTCCTCACAAGGTTGAGAAGACCTTACAAGTGCATATGAATTTTTTATTTTACGGGTCTGCGCCCTATTCGGGTTTTCACAAACTCGCCAGCAATCCTGCTGTTTTTACTCACGGCGTCCTTTCGGGTTTTCATCCGTGCCCATTTTGTTTATGGACACACCGTTTTTTTCTTTTTTTAAACGAGATTGTGCCCTTCCGGGTTTTCACAAGCTCGCCGGTAGCCCTGCTATTTTTACTCACGGCGCCCTTTCGGGTTTTCATCCGTGCCCATTTGCCAATAGACATACCTCTTTTTTTTTGCGAAACTCTCGGAAGTAGCTTCGTCGCGGGTGACCCATCTGTTTGCCGGTGGAATTTGGGGGTGTCTTCATCGCTGGAGTAGTTGTGTAGCCAGCAGAACTTGAGTTGCAGTCTTCGCCATTGAGGTTGCGATTGCAATATGGATCTCAATGGTGGATATCGTCGTATTTTGGGCGACGTGCCAGTTCAAGGACGTTCCGGTCTATTATCGCCATGTTTGAAGCGAATTTTTAGTTTAAGGACATCTCGGTCCGTTGTTAGTTTAGGGACATCTAGGTCCGTTATCGCCATGTTTGAGACAGATAATTTCTAGTTTAAGGACTTCTCGGTCCAATGTCGCCATGTTTGAGGCGAATTTTTAGTTTAAGGGCATCTCGGTCCGAAGTTTTAGTTTAAGGACTTCTCGGTCCATTGTTAGTTTAAGGACATCTCGGTCCATGGCCAGTTTAAGGACGTAGTGGTCCATTGTTACCATTTTCGAAGCAACAGATCTTCTGGATACTACTTTCAGGGTTCTGACACAAGAAGATAGTGAGCGGACACAGGCGTCGTCATCAATCATTGATCTGAATCGTAACCCGTTAGGCATAGTATCTTTTGAGGAATCAGCCATTTATTGGCCGGAAGGGTCTTTCGCCATGCATATCCATAAGCAGATAGGCCCTACCCTGGTAGCCCTTGTCTATGATGTACAGGCCCTCATAGTTCGGCTCGAATTTCCCCCGTTTCGGACGATTGGGTATTATAGGTCTTTTGACGACCAGCACGAGTTCGCCTTGGCGGAATGTTCTCGGCCAGTTAAGTTTTTCATATGATCGTGTCATCCTTACCTTATAATCCTCCAGGTTTTGCTGTGCTATAAGGCGGGTTTCGTCGAGGGCGTCGAGCTCCTCAAGCCGGAGATGAGCGTTTTCTTCATCTGTCAATTCGTATCGAACTGCTACTCGCAAAGAAGGGAGTTCTATTTCCAGGGAAAGTACTGCTTCCATGCCGAATACTAACGCGTGTAGGGTTGTATTCGTAGCCGGTTTTAATGTTGTTCGGTACGCCTAGTGAGCTTCGTGCAGCCTTTCTTGCCAGTCTTTTTTGTTTCTCGACACTGTTTTCTTTATAATCTTTGTCAACGTCTTGTTGAAAGCTTCAGCTAGACCATTAGCTCAAAGATTATAGACGGAAGAATATCTCTAGTCTATTTTATGTTGTTTTGCGAAGCGACTGGTTTTATGGCTCCTGTAGGCTGGTCCATTATCCGAGATTATCCGTCACGGAATGCCGAACCGGTAGATAACACGTGTCTTGAATAAATAGAGAATATTCTCCGTCTTCACTTCCCTTAGTGGTTTTGCTTCTGCCCACTTATAAAAGTAATCGGTCGTTGCTAGTATGAACCGATGTCCTTTGGATGATGCTGGTTCGATAGGGCCAATTATGTCGGTTCCCCACATTTCGAACGACCAGCAAGCTACCGTTGGGTGTAGCAGATTTGGATGTTGGTGGATGAAGTCTCTGTGAATCTGGCATGAGTGACACTACTTCGCATATTCGAGGCAGTCCTGAATTATTGTGGGCCAATAGTAACCCATTTTTTTGATCTTCAGCTTCACCTTTGGCCCGGCTTGATGAGAACCGCAGAGTCCATCGTGAGTTTCTTGAACGACTCTCTTTGCTTCTCCTGGCCCCAAGCATCTTAGCCACAAACTGTCAAGCAATCTCTTGTATAGAGTATCATTAACAAAAGCGAAAGTCAGAGCCCGTTTCATAAGCTGATGTCTTGACGACACGTTTTTGGGTGTTCGATAGGATTTGAAGTAGTCTATGAAAACTTCCTTCTAATCCTTGATTTTTTCTCCATCTTCTATCTGGAGGACTGCTTGTTTGGTCGTTTCCATTTCTTCAGATGAATTTATTAAATCCTTCAAAGGTATACCTGCTGGCGCGAGAATCCGGCTGCTTTACACGATGATCTTTACGTCATTGAGGACTTCATCGGCCAATTCTTTAGATAATCTAGCCAATGCATCCGCTTTACTGTTTTCCGCACGCGGTATACTCTCCAAGATGTAGTAGATGATTTGTGTCAGCAGTTGCTGCACTCTTTCACCATACCTGATCAGTTCTGGCTTGCATGTCTGATAGTCGCCATTTACTTGGCTGACAATGAGTAGCGAGTCTCCATATATTAGGAGGTATTGAATTCCTATTTCAACAGCGATCTCGAGACCTATTATTAAAGCTTCATATTCAGCTTCGTTGTTAGTCCTCGGCTCCTTCAGGGAAAAGGCATAACGCAGTATCCCTCCTTGCAGAGTCACGTAGATGAGACCCACCCCAGCTTTGATTATAGAGGTATTATGCTTCCGCCTTTTCATGGAAGATACTCCATCAAAGTAGAGTTCCCATCGGGCATCATTCTCTTCTTCATTTGCGTCGAACGTATGTTCATCCGGTAACTCACAATTTAAGGGGGTGTCGGCGGGGTATCGGATACTCGGCGAGAAAGTCGGCAATGGCCTGGCCCTTCACTGCTTTGATAGGTCAATACGTTATCAAGAATTCCATCAAGAGGAGGGCCCATTTGGCAAGCCTTACTGTTAATATGGCCCTTGACATCAAATATTTGAGAGGATCCATCTTTGATATGAGATGGACCTCATGCGCCAAGGCGTAGCTCTAAGCTTCGTTATCGTGAAGATCAACGCCAGACAATACTTTTCGATAGGGGGTAGTTGTTTTCTACCCCCAGGAGAACTCGCCTCAAATAGTACAGAGCTCTTTTCTTTCCCTGATCGTTCTCTTGTGCCCATAGCGCACCCAGAGAACCTTCAAGGGTCGTTGTATATAGGATGAGAGGCCTTCCTATAACCGGGGCGGTTAGTACCGGTGGATTTTGCAGGTACTGCTTAATCTCGTCTAGTGCATTCTGGCATTTTTTATCCCAGACGAATGGGGTCCCCTTCTTCATTAGATGACTGTAAGGATGGCATTTTCCCGAAAGGTTGGCTATGAACCGTCGGATATACACGAGTTTTCCTTGAAGGGATTGTAACTTCTTGAGAGTCCTCGTCGTGGGCATTCCCGTAATCGCCTTGATCTTCGATGGGTCTATTTCGATTCCTCAGTGTCGTATGATGAATCCTAGGAATTTGCCCGAAGAGACTCTAAACGCGCATTTTAGAGGATTCATCTTCAGATTACACTTCCGAAGACGTTGGAACACTATGTCTAGATGCTCCCAATACAACTCATAAGATTTGCTCTTCACCACAAAGTCGTCAATGTAGCATTCAACAACCTCATGAATGAGGTCATCGAAGATTTTCGTCATGGCCCTCTGGTAGGTAGCGCCAGCGTTCTTCAGACTGAAAGGCGTTACCTTGTAGCAGAATATGCCCAACGGAGTCCGGAAAGCGGTATGCTTTTGGTCTTCAGGATGCATTTTTATTTTATTGTACCCTGAAGATCCATCCATGAAGGAGAAGACCTTGTGGGTAGACGTGTCATCTATCATCAGCTCGGTAACTGGTACTGGGAAGTCATCCTTTGGGCAAGCTTTGTTGAGGTCCCAAAAGTCTACGCAGATGCGCACCGTCCCATTTTTCTTCATTACTGGAACAATGTTGGCGATCTAGTCGGGATATTGAACTTCTCGGATGAAGCCGGAGTCAATTAATTTCTTGACTTCGGCATTGATACTCATCTCGAGTTCGAGCCACATTCTTCTTGGCACCTGTTTGACTGGCTTGACGTCCGGCGATATAGCCAGTTTATGCACCGCTATTTTTGGATCTAGTCCTGGCATCTCGGAATAGTTCCATGTGAAGCAGTCTTTATATTGCATAAGCACGTCTTTTAGTGTAGCCACCTGTTTTTTAGACAACGGCCTACTGATGAACTTGGGCCTCTGGTCGTTTTCCATCCCCAAGTCGATTTTTCTCAGGTTGTCCTCCGTAGTGTGTATCCAATATTCCAGCTCTTTTGGTGCTGGTGGAAACTCCGAGATCACTTCCTCCTCATCTTCATTTGCGAAGCACTTGAAGAAGTCATCCATATTCTCGTGTCCTCCCTCCTTTGAGAGTGTTATCATGTGGCAAGTACGAGTTCTCTTCCATTCTTGGTGTTGAGCTGGTCCTACCTTCGTGATATAGGTTCTACTTAGCTCATGCTTTTGCGGTGGGGTCACCCTCCAGCTGTCGGATAAAGCGAACCTGCCTTGTTGATATTGGTCTTCGACCCGGTCTTTAAAGGTGAAGTAGTCTTCAAGAGGATGTCCTATTGCTCGATGATAGGAGCAATAATCCGGGTGATGGACCTCATTTATCTATTCGGGGTACCGAGGCTCCGGGAGCGTCATCATTTGATGCTTCATGACAAGGTTGAATATTTTCCTTGTCTTATCTTGAGGGAAAGAGTATTCCCGTCCCATCTTCTTTATAAAAGACGGATTCCAGCTGACTTTTTCTTGATTGCATGGCTTCTTAGATCCGCTTCGCTGTTTCCGAAGGTCATTCTCATTCTTCACTTTGTTTTTGCCCCTGTTTCAGGCTTTTCTCTTGCCGCGAGAACGTACAGCGGGCTGAAGGTGAAGGGCATCGTAATCTTCTCTTTTCGCAGACTGCTGATTGAAACGCTGCGTCTTGGCCTTTTCGTAAATTGTCATTTCGCGGTTGTGATCATCCCGAACCTTTTGACCATCTTCTCTTATTAGCTTTTCAACTTGTTCTTCGAACGACAGACTTGACGTTCTTGTAGCGTGATTTTGCTTCATTTCAACGTCACAGCTATCTGGAAAAGCATCCCTTTCTCCACTAGAGTTATTTATGGCGCGGCAGTTGTGGAATTGCTCTCGTTTATTTTACCAAACATATCCAAACCCAGTCGTCTCCATTCTTCCGTTGGGCATCTTTCGCTGAGTCCCAGGAACGTCCCAGATCTTATTGTAGAACAGGGCTTGTTGAACGGTTTATTTGAAGGATACGCCTTGGCATCTTAATAGCCTTTGCAATCCCTCTGCGTAATATCTGGGCAGACGGATTGGTTGAAGCCTGTCAAGCGCAAGCTCAGCACCATGCTAGAATTATTTCTCTACTTTGATCTCCGTAGATTGATAGAAGAAGATCGCATTTTCATCTCTTCGCCTGGGAAGGACGTAGAAAATCTGCAGCTCTTGTACGCTGCATGTATCAAGCGCATCAAGTTCTTTGTAATGTTATGGCGGAACCATGGTGATCTATAAACTCTGATCTGCTCCAGTAACGGTTTATGCCGACGGGCGGGTGGAGAATACAGCGTTGGCCTCGTCCTCAGAGTTACTGCCAAAGACCAAAATAAGAGTAGATGGTCCGGGCCAGTTGCATTGGGGTTGCCCCGAGTAGACTATTTCCTTATGTTCCTTGGTGTCACTCCCAAAGATCGGGATGGTGACAACGGACTTCCGTTTATCTTCCGGTTTATGACACCTTTCCGTATCTTTGAAGTCTGATAGGAAGTACTTTACGTCTTGATATTTTCGGACTTCGTTTATGGAGAATAGATTTAGCTCCCCCGTAACGGTGTACTCGAGGCCGACTTTACAATAATTCATACACTGGTGTTGTGTAGAAGGGATGACGTTGTACTCGTGTAACCAAGGCCTGCCGAGCAGAGCATTGTAGCAAGTCTTGGCGTCAATGACATGAAATTTGATGTCAGTGATGAGCAACCCGAAGCGTAACATCGGTATTAAGGACCCGAGCGTCCATGATGACTGTGAATCAAAACCGGAGATGGTAATTTTATCTCGGGCTAGGTGCTGAACGTTCATGCAAATCTCCTTCAGCACCTTCACATTGAGGAGGTTGACAGAAGACCCATTGTCGACAAGAATTTTGCCTATCTTGATATCGTGGCAGTACCCAATGACGTATAACGGGCGGTTATGCTCACACGTTCCAAGGAGGAGATCCCCATCGCTGAATGTCATGTCAGCTGTGTGAGCCTCTGCCAGTTCGTCCTTCATCCTTTCTTTAGCTAAGAAAGCTTGGAATTGATCAGGATCTTGCAATGCCTTAATGAGATAATCTTTTGCCTCTTTGGACAGGAGGAGAGCATCCAGTATGCTTAGTTGTGAAGGCATTTTCCTCAGATGTGCTAAGACATTGTAATCCACCTTGTTTTTCCTAGGTGGGTCCTTGGCTGCGAGCTCTTTAACGACTACATCATCAAGGGTGATCTCCCCAGGGACTTTTTCTTTCCCCTTGTCTCTTTTACTCAAACCTTTATTTGCAGGTCCAAGGTTCTTCTCAGGAAGCGTGCGGTTACGCAGCTGAATGTTTTCGCAGTTCTTCTCCTTTTCTTATTTTTCGGAGGTGGAGTTCTTGAAGAGAGGGCCGAGGGTCATTTCTTCCTCAGAATCTCTCCCGAAGGTAAGAACTTGGAGTTTTTCGCTTTCCCGACTGGTATAAACCATATGATAACTGCCAGTCGTTTTCTCATGCGCACTCTTCGAACTTCTTTGCTATCGACGAGCTTCGCGTTTCACCCTCTTGAAGTGTTGTTGATGGGCAACGTATCCTTGCCACCACTTCTTGAAGGCACCGCATTCTCGGTGGGGTGGGTAACCCTCCGATGGTATAGGCAGTAGTTTGGATGTATATCCGCTCCGTTAAGGCACATGACCCCGGTAGTGTTTTCCACGAGATGAGGCAGTTTCATTCCCATTGACAGGGCTTTGGCGAACCGCTTCTCTGATTTGATCCTGCTCTTGTTTGTGGCAGGTGTGCTTTGGCTTGGTTGGAGTACTTTATGACTCATCCTTACCGTAGCTTCTTCATCCTAACGCCGACTCTTAGCCTTTTCGTATATGGCTGTTTCGCATTCTCGGTCAACTTTGCTTTTTCGAAAGGCTTCATTTAACAACCTATCGATTGGGACTTCTGACAGTTCCGGGGATTTTTGCGCCGATCCTGCGCCCAGTTCCTCTTCCAGCTGTGATAAGTTTGTTGCGTCGTGGGTCCGGCAATGTGATAAGTTTATTGCGTACTTCCAGCTCGAACAGTCTCCTCGTCTTGTCACGGGGAAACGAGTAAGTGCGTCCTAGCCTTTCTTCCAGGGATAAGCGCAGACGCATGTTATTTTGGCGAGCAACCAGTTTTGGGTCACTCCGTTGCTATTGAGTGTTGGCAATGAAGGCCTCTTTCCCTTTACCCTTGGCATTTCGAGCATCCATTTTTTAGGAGGAAGGCCCGTGGCCCATCTGGTCCATTTGGGCCAGTTTGTCAATCAGAGCCTGGAAGGTGGTCGGCTTGAAGAGCGTCACGAACTGGGACACCGTCGTTTGAGGATCTAGAGTCCCGATGAATATACCCATGGCAGGAGATTCTTCGATGCGTTATTCGCACTTCGACTATAGGTTCCGCCACCGGATCACGTATTGGACCCAAGTTTCTCCTGACTTCACCCTGGAATTGATTAATGCTGTGATCGGAGTGCGCTCGCTTGCGCTGGAGAACTGCTGTATGAATAGCAGTTCCATCTCTGTGAATGTTCTAATGGAGTCATTTAAGATCTCTGAGTACCATTCAAAGTCCGTCTCTGACAGGCTGCCAACGAACTGGCGAAGCAACAGTTTGTCGTCACCTCCAGTGTTGCCGCACAAAGCTCTGAACTGCACGACGTGCTGACGGGGGTTGCCTGCCCCCTTGTACACATGGAATTTAGGGATCGTATATCCCGGCGGGTACTTGATCTGGTGATACTAGCCTGGGTACGGGCGCCCAGTTCTGACAGTTTGGCCGGCCACTTCATTCGCTTGATGAACTCGTATTTTATGTGCGATATAATCATCAAGAGCAGCCTTGGATATCTTTTCCTCCTTGGCCACTAATAAAGACGGAAGAGGGCTCGATGTTTCTCCTCTGTCATCATCGACGATTATCGGTGGATCTTCGGCTGGAGGTTCTGGCTGGATCATCATTCCAATCATGTACAGGAACAGAGCGCCATCTACTTTATATTAGAAGCTTGTTCCGCGGCATCCTTATCCTTCCTTTCAAGCACCTTTCGCAAGAACTCTGTATCGGTCTCCTGCTCTTGACGTTGTTCAGATGCTGATTCCGGGCTTTCTTTCTGCCCGGTAAGTGCTTACATTTTGATCAGTATTTCCTAGAGCATTTGTTATTGCTCCTGAGTTTTTGTCAACGACCGAGTTTGCGGCCGATGACCCACGGAAGCATGGCTTTCCTCTTTTTTGGAAGACATGTAAATCGTGTGCACAATCATGCACCCAAACTTAGGGCGTTTGGGTCCATCACCTTTGGAATTTGCCGCCGGTGGTGGGATTTTCTCCAGTCTCGTCCTTTTGTGGGAGGTTGAAGTTGAAGGAACCGTTATAACAGGTGCTTGTGTAGAAGACGCCCCTTGCTGTGTAACGGAGGGATAGCCTTTCTCCTGACGAACCTTCATTTTCTTCAGTCGGTGAGAGTGGTCTTTGTCAATTACAGAATCTTGGACTTTCCGCCAGACCCTGTGAATTTAGGAAGAGAGCTGCTGAGGGGGCTGATCCGGCTTTGCCTGTGTCATGTTTTCAGCAGGTAGGGGATATTTCTTCAGCACTATGGTAAGAGAGTTCTTGCGCACCCTCCTAAGCAGATCAAAACCGTTCCCGGTTGGAACAGCAGCGTCAATTTCCACCATTAGAGTTGGAGAGGTGAGTACGGAAGGAGAGTTGCCCCCAGCTCTTCTCACTCGGCGCCAGTGGCGTTGTCGAGCGTGCCTTGCAGATGGGACCACCTCAGTTGTGGAAGCGGCTCCGTCGTACCCCCCTGCTTTGGTAAGGGGCTGCTGCTGGTGCCAGTCTGTCGAAGACTGGCGCCCTTTGAGAGGGAATGATCAATCTTTCAAAGGACGATTTTCTGTTAGGGGAAGCACTTTTGACGACTTCACCTGCCAGAGGAGTTGGGAGGATTATTCGTTTTGGGATAACCCCTTCAGGTATCGCGAGCCTCTTTGTGGGCCTACGTGAGCTTCGGCTCAGCCTGTTGAAGACTGAGTTGGCAGACTTGGACGACCCATGGAGAGGGTCCGTGGTGGTTGCAAGTCGATCAAAGATCGACTTCTTGGGAGCTTCCTGTGGTGGCACTAAGGCGTTGAAGCTTGCTGGCGGGAGCATGGTCCCGAAGAAGAATCCAGTGGTGGCTTGAGTTACCTGCCCCACCGGCATTGAAAAGATGGAGGCCGCATTGTGCCCGTATGTCACTCCTCCAGTTGGGGCTGAGCGAGAGTTACTGTTGCAGTTTGTGCAGCTGGAAGCCATTGATGTTCACTTCTTCTTTTTGCACAGGAATAAGATACCAAATCTTAGTATCTCGAATACAAGGGCAACCATAGCAAACCGTGATTTTGTTCGCGAAACACGACTGCTCATCACAGAAAACTGCATTTTAATACCTCTCATTCATTATCTATTTTGTTATATATCGGTACTATTAACCAGTGTCTGCTCAGTAATACAGATTACAGGTATCCGTGACAAAATACTGGAAATACACTTAAAATCACGGATATATCATTTATGAGCCGACACTGTAACCGGAACTGGAAACCAACTGATATCCAAAGAGTTTTTGTGAATAAAGTGAGTGCACAATATATTGGTCCAACACAAAGAAAGTGTGCACACATGCTCTTTGGCTCATGGACCATGGATGGGGCAGCCATGAATCAAGGCAAGTGGGCATGAGAAGTGATGTGCATTAAATGGGTATTAGATGCATAAAGTGTTGATGTGATTCATAGCTACAAGTTTCCCTCCAAGCCCTGAGTGCAGACCAGGTTAAAACAGAGAAAACTAGCAGCACCAGAGTGATAATGGGGACAACACAAGACATCACAACAAGCATGAGGCCAAAAGCTCGGATTTGACCCGAGCACTTGCTCCCCAAAACCGGTGTGGCCGGCCCTACAGTGCCAGATGGGCCCCATCTTTCTTCTGTCTCTTTCTTGCTTCCACGTCAGCTTATTTTTATTATTTGTTTAATTTCCATTTGAACCTATAAATACAGAACCAGTGAGCAAGGAGAGGGGGATTCTTTGTCTTGTTTTGTGGTTCTTTGTTCAAGCTTTTGTTTCTCTTTTGTTCTTTCTCTTGTACATAGCTCAGTCCCCTTTAGCTCCTTGCCTTCACTTGATCTTGCAACCTCTTCATTGAGCTTGCAAATTTAAGTGTTGGCTATTGATCTTAAGGGTTGTATCTTCATTTTGAAGTTTAATAAAGCTCTCTTTTTTGCTTTCATTTGCCTTGGATTCTTAGCTTTCTCTTGATCTTGCAACCTCTTCATTGAGCTTGCAAGTTTAAGATTGGGCTATTGAATCCATGGTTTGTTATGTGCTCTTTAGTACCTAGTTCTCTTTATCTTGCTTTACTTTCTTGCAATTTATTTACTTGCTTTACTTTCTTTAAATTTATTTACAAATATTACAATAGCAAACCAAAAGAGCAAAAGAAAAGATAAACAAGAAAAGAAAAGAGCATTACAAGTAAGTAAATGACATGATAATAAATTTGCATGAAAGTAAAGCATGGATAAGATCAACTTAAATGTATGTGAGCATTTGGGGCTCGATTTGTTTTTGTTGAGAATACATTAGTCCAATTTGAGACTAAGATCCACTTGACGAGGTTTCAGGATCATTTTTTTATTTAGGATCCAACAAAAAAGCATTTGGGCTCTATTATTTTAGGTTAAGAACGTTTCGGTCCATTATCGCCATTTTGGAGGCGAATATTAGTTTAGGGACTTCTCGGTCCATTGTTCATCTTGCACGCACGTGTATTTATTACGCGGTGGAGTGAACAATGGTGATATGGAATACACCCAATTTGGGATGCGGTCTGATTTGAGATGTGCACGTCAATTTAGAAGTGCACAAAAAAGTTGTTGGTTGTTGATTTGAAAGTTTTTATCGATCAAAAATATTTTACCGCAATCAAGAACGGCGTCGCTTAGTAGCTAGCCGGTGAGTACGGGTCGGTCCATAGGGATTTTGTGAATTTCCGATTCGTTCTTACGAGTTAATTCCGAAGGGTGTTCGGTTGATTATTAAATCTAAAAATCTAATTAACCTAGGGCAATTATCTAGATCTACTCTTGCTAGGGCTAGGTTTAGGGATGGTTTGGAAATGTAATTAAATCTCACCGCTTTCAATACCCGAATGAAGATCTATGAGGAGTTATGGTAATTATCAATAAAGTGGATTAGATCCGTTCGGGAAGGTGTTCCTTCCTCTAGGATCTTGTCCTTCCTTTAAAGATCCTTACCCTAACCTCCATGGAAAACATCACACCCGGGCCTTTATACTACGGTATCACCGCTACCTCGAGGGATAGAGTGCCGTAGAAAGCGGTATGTGCATGTATGCATGGAGTCCTATTGTAAATATTTGGTGGGTAAGAAAAGGATGAGAGATCTCATCTCTCAAAATCCTTCCCAAAAGCTAAACCCTAAACAAGTTCCTAGGACATGAAATTAAATCTACCTAGGGCAAGGAATTTAAATCTACACTAAGGCAAGAAATTAAATCACTTACAGATGCATCCCTCCAATCATCCATGCAGGGTTGTCAGATCTGAATTTCTGAATGGAGAAGAAACACCGATGGTCTCCAAAAGATTTCTAAATTTTATTCATTAAAGGGAGGCATGAGGAATTACAATGATTAGAGTTCCTATTTATAAAGAATAGGAAACCCTAGGGTTACATTTGTTTCGCATGTCTGAAATTACAAAAATACCCCTAAGAAAAGACCTAGTCAAAGCCACCTCACAATTTGGTAAAAATTAATTCACTGTTCCCTTAAGCCCGCCGCGGAACCGCGGCCCAAGGCCTGGTTTGGCCGCGGTTCCGCGGCCAAAAAGTAGAATTGGGCTTTGCATTTTTTTGGGCTTATTTCTGGTGGCTTGGGCTTCTTATTTCTATATATCTTTTCTCAGTTTAGGTTCTGGTTCTCTTCCAGATTTCCAGTAAACATTGTAGTGGACTCCTACCCGTTTGCTTTGTAATCTTGGACCTTGCGCTGCCCTTTGTTCTTTGTAAACTGATATTTTTGTAGGCTTTATCAAGAGTCTTCTGTTTGTTGGTCAAAGTCCACTTTTGCATTGTCTTTTCATTGTTTTCACTGTTTTCTTTCCAAGAACCTGTAACCTGTAACATGTAGCAGACATGAGTCAAAAGCACCCGTTTATTTGTAAAATATATAAGAATGGGGAATATAATAATGCAATATTATGGTCTGAACAAATACCCCCAAACTTATCTTTTGCTCGTCCTCGAGCAAACTTATTTTTATTCAGTAAAATCCTAACCGCACTTTCGCAGGGAAACGCGATTGCACTGAGCACGTGCAACAAGCCGTTAAACCTCTAGGTGTCCCTAGTAGGAGGAGTGTTGTCTCCTGAGGGTTTTCAGCGGATTACACCCACAAAATCCTATCAACTCGGTCCATTGACTTTTGTTCTTCATTTAGGTTTTCTAACAAGGAATTCTATTATCATCGACCTGTAAATTATCCACCCATATTCTTCACACTTCCTCATTATTTAACTTAAGATTATATATGTTATGTAGACCTACTTAGCTTTCGGCATCTCTTAAGTTTTTCTTCTAAGGTTCCATCTCCACTTAGGAATTTCTATCAACTCTATTAAAGATACAAGTTCTATCTTTCATTCCTCTCTCTTATCTAAATTCCAATCACATACCCCCACGTGTGTGTATAGATCACCCCTACACTTGGAAATTCAAATCAAGCAATCATGCCCTTGTCCGTTGTCCAAAATACTTATTAGTAGGTGAATTTTTAATTGAATTTTTGCTTACACATCCTTCATGCGACCGTTAATACTTGTTGAGGTACCAACGACCGATTACAAGATGTATTTGCACATTAAAGCGTAATTCCTAGTCTTGTGATACCTAAGGCTTTTAGCAGTGACTCCCAAACCAGTTGGTCTAAGGCACTAGGTGATGAAGCACCCTCGCTAAATATTTTTCTATTTTTTACAGCCTTAAGTAATCACAAAAACCAGTATCCATTTTTTTTTCTTTATTCACTTTTTTTTCTTTTAGTTTCATTGTACTAAGGACTTTAGACAAGAGCATTTTAAGGTCTCTTCTACTATTCCAAGTTTCAAGGTGCGTGATTGTGCAAATTGTAGGGTATACATTTTCAGAATCTAGACTTAAGCTAGGAACTATTTTTCAAACTTATACTCTAATAAGAACATCAATACTCTTCCCTCAATTCGACTTAGCCCAAGAAGTGAACCCAAAATTTGCCTATTTCTAAATAAACTACAAGGCATATACTTTCTACCGTTAAACTTTAAGGAATGTTATTTTTAGGGTTTTTAATTTACTAAGTCTAAGATCTAGTTGTTTCTAGCCAGTTAACCTATCTGTCAAACTCGAATCAAATATGGCCAAAATTGAATACAATAATTTTTATAATTTTTGAAATTTTTCAAATTTTTATGGGTTTTCAAATAAGTATGCAAGTGCAAAAATATGTACAAATGAATGCGAAAGAAGAAGACGTACCGAGCATACCCCCAAACTTGAACTTGACAGTGTCCTCACTGTCATACTAAACCAAGAGGGTCAAAATGTCGGCAATCCCCTGTTTATTTATTTACAAACTTTTTTTTTAATGTTTTGAAATTTTTTTTATTTTTTATAAGAAACGAAAACAAATATATATATATATACATATATACAACTAGGTTCCCCCCAAACTTAAGCTTGGCCTTACACAAGCCAAAGGTTAGCACCAACCATTCAAAAATCTTATCATGGTAAAGGTATAGTCGGTGCAAGAATGGGGTGGGGATGAAAGAAATGAGAAACACGTGAGACCGTGTGGAAAGAAGAATGGTAGAATATGGTCTCGGTGGGGGAGAAGAATGGCGAAAAGAAGAAGGAAGTGGAGTACGATCTTGAGGGTGTAAATTGAGTGAATAAATTAGCGCAATATGTGATGACCGATATGTTATAAGAGATTGCGCTAACCTATCAACTCGTCGTGCAATGGGGTCAAATCACTCAAGATTCGCAAGAAAACATGGGTACGCCGAACTTGGTATCGGATATGAAAACGTAACAGTCATTTGTACGGTCGGGACAATAGGAGAGACGAAAGTGAGTGAATTAGGGATAGTATCTTTCTCACCGTAGTAAACTGTTTCGAACTTGAAAGATTTCATTAATGGTTCGAAACTACTATAATCAACCGAGTCTGATGGCTCATCTGAAAATGTAAAGGACTCAAACTCGGACGGTGAGTCATCAACATCATCCGAAAAAGTGAAACACTCATAGGTGTTATCATCTGTGAGAATTGTGTCAGATTCAAAGAAATTTTTTTCAAGCTCACAGTCTTCAAGCATGGTCGGAACGATGTAAAGGAGGGAGGGTGATATAACAGTCAATGGTTCAGGAGGATGAATTGGAAAATCAGACACATCAAACAAAAATGATTCAACCTCAATATTATCCTCAAGACTCTTCTCGATACTATCCTCAATATTCAACTCATCCATGCCATTATCATCAAAATCTAGACGCATATGAGATTCGGGAGAAACATTTAATAACTCGGGATGATGATTTGAACATAAAATTTCAAGCAAATCGACAGGTTCATCATCCGAAATATTCCCGGCGTCTATATCCTCAATCAAGTGAAAATCAATTTCTTTAGACACCTCATCAGCATGGATATGTATCGATTTAGGTTCTAGATGGGAGGTGTAAAGATCAAAAGGATTAGGTGCGGTTTCACTCGAAAGGGGTTCCTCACAATCTGGCAAATCAAACACTACAAAATCACACAACTCGTTTTTATTTTCAACTGGTGAATCATTTGGAACAATCGATGGAAAACTGGAGTTGTGGGCTTCAATTGGGTACGGGTAGGTTTGATTTAAAAATCCTCTCTCATTCTCATTCTGTCCAACCGCCTCTTTATACATTGAAAAATTTGGAGCTAGCGGGACACTAGCTACCGGTTCACTAGGTTGCATAAGGGCGGCTAAAGACGCTTCCACATTCCTAGTCATTTTATTCGTTGCTGCAATGTACGCTTCCAACGACTCTTCCAAACTAAACTTAGGTGGTGAGGGGGTTTCAGTAAAAGATTCAAAATTGGTTGGATATGTGAAACTCCCTAATGGCTGTGTCGAAACAGTGTCTAGTGAAGGTGGGAAGGTCGGGTATGACTTGTAGGAAGTGGGTGGTTGGGCTGGGGTAGGGTCAACATATGGATAAAAAAGTGAATAGTCGTGTTGATCTCTAGAACTAGACGAGTGGAGAGGGGTGAAAGATCGACTGCGAGATTGAGCAATATGCTCAGCAATGGACATCGGCCTAGGAGTGACAGAAGGACTTAACGAAGTGGTATCAACATATGTAGGTGGTAAAGGTTGACTCGGTTGACACAAGGTAGGTTGAAAAGTCAAACTATTTCTCCTAGACGCCTCTATTTGATCTTTCAACGAAATTTTTGGTAAGGAAGGATCGTTTTTAAATTGACCGAACAAATTAACATATGACGCAAAATTAGGTCCGGGATACCAAAGTTCGGTTAATGATTTTTTATGTGGAGTACCCATGTTAGAAGAAGAGGGAAAGAAAGAAGGTAGGTGGTGCAAGTGGGGTGCAAGGATTTCTTAGCGACAAAATTTTTGCAAGTTTTTATAAAAAAATTTCTTTTTTTTCTTTTTCTCTTTATTTGAGACTGTTTGCATCAAAAAATATCGATAAAGGGCTTAAACACAAATGTAATCAACCAGAAATGCACAATCAGACTTAGATCTAGGGTCACCTAGGTCTGCTAGACAGCTCCTAACTAGGGCTAGAAATAGGACCTCAAACCGCCTCTTCACGGAAAAGTACGGCCAGGTAAGTGGGAAGGAACCACCACTACAGTGGGCCTAATTAATAACCACTAGCCTAGACACCGTAATGTCAGTTAGGATAAACGGTCGATGCCTATACTAGTCCTTTTCCTATTGAGCTCGATTTCCTTAGGTCTGAGTCTAGTATTTTTTAATTAAAGATTGGTCAATGCAAATGCCTTATGTGATTTCTGGGGTCCTGGGAAGGATGATGAAATCCCCACCCAATCTGAATTGGTCAAAAAGCCCCTTAAAGTCCAATTAAAGATATGCAAAACAGTAAATCACTTGCAATCAAATATTTTTATTTTATGCGCGGCGCAAAGAATCCTGCACAAGATTATTATTTGAAAGGGAAAAGATTTTTGAGCGCAAAGAAATCCTGCAGGCAAATTTACAGAAGATATATCAGGATTGCAGAAGAGGAGAGAGAGAAAACTCACAGAAATTTCCAGTGGCGGAACAGTTTTTTTTTTTTTATCGCGCTTCTGCCCCTTTTTTTTATGCCCTGATTCGACCAGACCGCGGCGGTTCGGCGGCCAAAAGAGGGTCGGCGCGGCGGTTCCGCCGCGCTTTGGTGGGTTCGGCGTTTTTTTTTTTACCAGATTACCACGGTTAACTTTTAAACTCGGTCGTCCAAATTTCTTCTGTTCCTCGGTTGTTATGATCTTCTGTTGTTCCGATCTGTTTTTTCTTGTTTTGATCTCTGTAGATTTCCAGATCCGATTTTCGTATATCCTGCAAAATTCAAACAACAAAGTATCCCTTCCAAAAATAACAAACGATATATATTTTTATATTTTCTGATTTTTTCAGATTTTTATGAATTTTTTATTTTATTTTATGATTAACCCGAAATCGCGAAAAGGAAATAGCACGCTATCCCCGGCAACGGCGCCATTTGATTAAAAAGAGAGATTTAGCGTGCTTGCGCTTTCTAGAAGATAGATCAAAAATATTTGTAACCGCAATCAAGAACGGCGTCGCTTTGCAGCTAGCCGGTGAGTACGGGTCGGTCCATAGGGATTTTGTGAATTTTCGATTCGTTCTTACGAGTTAATTCCGAAGGGTGTTCGGTTGATTATTAAATCTAAAAATCTAATTAACCTAGGGCAATTATCTAGATCTACTCTTGCTAGGGCTAGGTTTAGGGATGGTTTGGAAATGTAATTAAATCTCACCGCTTTCAATACCCGAATGAAGATCTATGAGGAGTTATGGTAATTATCAATAAAGTGGATTAGATCCGTTCGGGAAGGTGTTCTTTCCTCTAGGTTTTTGTCCTTTCTTTAAAGATCCTTACCCTAACCTCCATGGAAAACATCACACCCGGGCCTTTATACTACGGTATCACCGCTACCTCGAGGGATAGAGTGCCGTAGGGAGCGGTATGTGCATGTATGCATGGAGTCCTATTGTAAATATTTGGTGGGTAAGAAAAGGATGAGAGATCTCATCTCTCAAAATCCTTCCCAAAAGCTAAACCCTAAACAAGTTCCTAGGACATGAAATTAAATATACCTAGGGCAAGGAATTTAAATCTACACTAAGGCAAGAAATTAAATCACTTACAGATGCATCCCTCCAATCATCCATGCAGGGTTGTCAGATCTGAATTTCTGAATGGAGAAGAAAAACCGATGCTCTCCAAAAGATTTCTAAATTTTATTCATTAAAGGGAGGCATGAGGAATTACAATGATTAGAGTTCCTATTTATAAAGAATAGGAAACCCTAGGGTTACATTTGTTTCGCATGTCTGAAATTACAAAAATACCCCTAAGAAAAGACCTAGTCAAAGCCACATCACAATTTGGTAAAAATTAATTCACTGTTCCCTTAAGCCCGCCGCGGAACCGCGGCCCAAGGCCTGGTTTGGCCGCGGTTCCACGGCCAAAAAGTAGAATTGGGCTTTGCATTTTCTTGGGCTTATTTCTGGTGGCTTGGGCTTCTTATTTCTATATATCTTTTCTCAGTTTAGGTTCTGGTTCTCTTCCAGATTTCCAGTGAACATTGTAGTGGACTCCTACCCGTTTGCTTTGTAATCTTGGACCTTGCGCTGCCCTTTGTTCTTTGTAAACTGATATTTTTGTAGGCTTTATCAAGAGTCTTCTGTTTGTTGGTCAAAGTCCACTTTTGCATTGTCTTTTCATTGTTTTCACTGTTTTCTGTCCAAGAACCTGTAACCTGTAACATGTAGCAGACATGCGTCAAAAGCACCCGTTTATTTGTAAAATATATAAGAATGGGGAATATAATAATGCAATATTATGGTCTGAACAGTTGTCGGGACCCACCACCTCTCTGAAGACGTTGAAGAATTACAACGACATATATCAGAGGTGTGGAGAGATGTACCCTTAAACCAAATCCCGTACTTGAGGGGGGAAAGGGGCTATTGTAGACCTAAGAAATATTAGTCAAGTTTGAAACTAAAATTATCTTAGGAGATATAAGATGAATATCATTTGGGATGCCATCAATGGGAGACCACTAGTCATTTCTGAGACTGAGGTCAGCTTGGGAAAACATGAGTAATATGGGCTCGGTTGTTTCAGTATCAAAGAGGTCTAACCTCAGGAAACTTAGCCAATTTGGGCTTAAGATTGAATCTCCAACAGTGCTAAGCACTGAGGAATACAGTGCTCACGTGCGTTTCACGTGGGCACTGGATTAGTGTTAAACACTAGAGTTTTATGGTGCTCACGTGACACACGTGAGGCACCCCAAATATGGGCACTTGACTAGTATTAAAGACTAGAGTTTTATGGCGCTCACATGACACACGTAAGGCGCCCTAAATATAGGCACTGGAATAGTGTTAAACACTAGAGTTTTATGGCGCTTACGTGACACACGTGAGGCACCCCCAAGATGGGCGATTCCCTTTGGCTTTTATTCCTCACTTTTTTTATAAGTACTAAGCACTTGGTTGGAGTTCTCATGCAAAGCACATGTCTGTCTTTTTTTATACTGGGGTGCTTTAACACTCACGTGGAAAACATGTGAGGCTGTTTTGATTGTTCTCTTTATTCGTTTGAAGCACTAACGTGGGAAACACGCGAGGCATCGAAATAGTGGTAAGCACCAACGATTTGGCCTTGGAGATCTTGGATCACTTTTTTTTATTGAAGAACTAAGTTCTTAATATAGGGTTAAATCCTAATGTTTGGAAGAAATAAATTCATATGTGTTCCCAAGAGGCCAGGAGGATCGTTTAACTGGTCCAGTCCAGATTTTTGTTTCTACTGCAAGAGAACTGGACACTTGGCGAAGGACCGCAGGCATGCAAATGTCCTGTGTTAGATTTTTGGCGCATCTACTCACGCTATAGGAGCATGCCCATATCGTATTAACACAGCACCAGCACTCAGATCTGCAATTGTAGCTCTGTAGAGGCCAACAATTCAGGTACCTGCACCCCGCCTAGCTCTTCCTGCACCAGCTCTACATGGACCACCTGCACATCCTCAGCGTCAATTCCATCAGGCATAGAGCAATGTACCTCAAGGGCAAAGGAATGTTCCTCCAGCGAGGAGGAATGTACTGAGACGATAGGCTTTTACTATGACGGTTGAGGAGACCGAAGCCACAGGACAAGTCATCACCAGTAAATTTTCCCATCCTTTCAACCTTTCAATTCTTGTATATCGTTATACTTTCCCTATATCTAAATACGATCTCACACAACTTAGGTACTTTACTACTAGCCACCCTTCTTGCACTTGCACTTTTCGACACTGGAGCTTCACACTGCTTCATGTTACAACGATTCGTAAGAATGCACATGATTCCCGTGAAGCCACTCATTTCAAGCTGGAATGTCAGTTCTGGGAATGGAGTCTTGAAGGCAACTTTGGGGTATGATCAGTTCTCAGTTGTAGTTTGCGGTCGAGAATTCTACGCAAATTTCAAAGTACTGGATATACCAAATTTCGATGTTGTGTTGGGAATAGATTGGCTGGGAGTATTTTATGCTACCATTGACTGCCGTCAAAGGAGGGTAGATATCAGATCACCCAGTCTTCTATTTTAAAAGTGGAGATAGAACCTTGGAGCCAGGAAGTGTAAGTCCACGGTAGCGTCCCGGCCGTCTAATAGACGCCAAATGCAGAACAAAAACTTTTACAACTGGCGCTATCGCGTACTATAACCCAGATCTGCCATTAAAGCTAAACTAACAAACTACAAAGTGGGTAGAAATGTTATACCGAACGATCCGAGTCCTTCGGTCTTCAACCATTATCCCACGCTTTGTTGAGACTGCTCCAATCTCCTGAATCTCTAGTCTTCTCATCCAGGTGGCAACACGTCGACGGATCTTTAAACGGGCTCCCGCCTCTGAACCGAGGCAACTCGATCATCAAGTTTGCTAAAAGAGATGACCAAGATTGAAGTAGAGAACGAGTAGAACACTTTGCCTCGCTTCGTCCAAAACCATGAACGAACGATTAATGAAGTTGCCTTTTGAATCGGGTGATAAGAAAATCAACTATGAAATTTCCATGAACAAATTTATCATCTCATTTTTTCCAAACACAACCATCATCTTTTGCAAATGAGGGGCCGACCACTTAAGGAGAGGGGGGAGGTGAGTGTGGGGGAGGTGAGTGTAGGAGAGGGGGTGACTCCAACAATTAATGAAGAGAATGAATCATCATAAACAACTTGCATTATCATTTAATGAACAAATGAATCATCACACTTAGTCATCCATTCATTAAATGCTCCATTAATGCACTAATGACTCACTATCCACCTCATCATTCTAGTCACCATCAATAAGCTTCCACACTCATCTCAAGAAAAGATAAATCCGTCTTTAATCGAAGTTAAAGACAGGCGATAGAAATAAGGAAACTGGCAACTTCCAAAAAGCGACCCCGAAATGAATTTCAGGATAACCCCGTAACAGTATAAACATACCCGCATTTGTATTACGACCGAATACAAATGCAACTGAGACAAAGATATTATATCTACACAATATAATACTCGGATCCGGCTTAAACCAAAGCCCACCAGTATTATCTGCCCGAAATATGACACGTGCGTAAACGCACGTGAATTTTCCGAACCCTGCCATAAAACCATACGGCCTCTACAACGTTTCGCCCGAACTTGGAAAACTATCTGTGAGGGACTCTAATGACTCATCAACACACTGGTACTGGGTATAACCACTAGCACGTTAGAGGTACAAGCTGTACGTAACGGTTGCCTATGTATTGATTGGAAGGGAAGGGAAGCTGACGAGCGAACTCATCCAGAAACCCTACTGAGCCTAACATTGACAATATACATACAGTCCGGTCCGTTCGTCTATGAGTATCGCATATCTGCCTAGGGGGCTGGTAACGTCAGACCCCCATTAGCGTTATAAGTCATGTCAGAGAGTAGCCCAGAACACCCTGAGATACTACTGGAGTACCTACCAGTAAATCCCCTGCCTCGGCCGAGGGCTTTGTGTAATGGCTCTCCTAGACACAGCGCGATCTCACCCCCAATACCGGGAGAGACGAATCCCCTACCGATCCGCTCACTTGCCTCTATGTGGCTCGGGACTGTACCCAAAAAAGACCTGTTTGCATGACTCTTTTGAGCCGTGGTAGGGTAGAAATCAAAGCACAGTGGGAACTCACACGAGACAAATGACGACCTCAGGTCGATGAACTAACCTGTACACATGTCACCAGGGAACTGCTATCTGACGCTAGGTATAATACCAACTAGCAGGTTCCCGGCGAGTCCTGTCCGGTGCACTCATAACCCAATGAGCACCTGTATACATCTTAGGTGAACAAACTGACACCAATGGCTTGTGAGACTGGCCACCGCCCCTTATCGGGGTCTCGACTGTATACACTAGTCTACTCTGGAGTATCAATGCCCTGTCTCGAAACTCCCATGACTAGGGACACTTTAAGGATGTGCTTACAGACCCCCAGCTCCCACGTATATGATCGCCATCATACTGCTGGCCGTCAAGCAAGAATCCTATGGGCTTTATCAACATGCAATAGCGAACTAAAGAATGTATACGATGATAAAGGCAAACCAGATAGCAAACTATCATCTCGAGCAAGACTGTCATATCGGTATAGGTTCTGCCTCAATCATTGCAGTCACGTACCACGATCCAATAATTGACTTTGAGGGCACTATATCCAACAATTTCCCACTTGCACTTAAGGCTAATTATTGCGATGTCGCACACTCATAACCCGTGTGATACCGAACATCCAACTTCTCTACTAATCAGTTTCACAAAGCTCATTTGTAAAACTATTGTGTTCGAGAAATAGCCTCAGTGAGTGGATCCGCCCTGATGTTTCTTTCTATGTCTCTCTTAATCTCAAGTTCGTGGAGAAATCCATCTCCCGAATTGAGTAATACCTGTCTTAGAATATGTCTGGATATCTGATGGGACCTAGTTCATAAATGAACTCCAAATCCAAACTTCTTAGACTGAATTGATAACTGAACCTAATCAGTATCCAGCACCATGCCTCCCACAGTATCCTCTTGGACCACCTGTCCATAATACTGTCCCTTGTCAGAGGGAAAACTATAACTCTGACAATCACTCTGTCATCCATGTCACCTTTGAAGCCTGGAATGATAACCGTCTCCCGAAGGAGACTGCCGTCATCAAATCCGTAGAACATGCACTTATGTTCTAAAACTGCTTCCTTATGTTTCTTCAGGATTGGATTAATATAAACTCATTGCATCTAGTGCAAAAACAACATCTGGTGTGGTACTTGACGTCTCACGATTGACTCAATTGCCTAAGCAAGTGATCTGCCAATCATGCACATCCTTCTCCCCTTTAGTCTGCAAGACACCTTTAGAGAGGGTGACTCCATCACCTGCAGGTACACCACCATGCCAGGAGTCATCTATTCTAAAATATTATTAGAATACTATCAAAGTACCCTGATTGGGAAACTACCCAAATCTAGATCTAAAATCATAAATCTAGAAACCAGAATGTCAGATATTATATCCATATCCTTTGTGAAGAAACAACTGTGTGACGACCACAATACAACCGATCGTAGTATAGGAATTTTACTTCCTACTCTGTGTATGTCATCCAAATATCAGGACATCACACTCTACTACCTTCTTAACAGATCCATCCCCTATTCTGATGAAGTCAAAGCCATGACTGTTATATCAAAATTAGATGATCTATCTCCACTATATGTGCTCTAGTCTATAAATAGACATAAGCTACTTGCCCACTATGCTTCCGCTGCTCCCACTGACTACGACAACCCTCTGGCAGAACAATATCTACGTACACTTCTAAAGCTAGTTTAGAACAACGTTATACTTATCCTCTTGCCGGGTCTTATAGTCCGGAACAACAGTAGTGTCAAGTCTGGGTAAACAAGAACCTCCCTGTCACCGTCCTTGAGGCTACCGGAGTACCTCTCGGGTGTCTGAGGTTACCTACCATATCTGCAGAGTGGCTATTGGAATGTCAAACCTGATTGAATATATAGGTCCTATTAAATTTTCCGTAATCGTTTGCGGTTCTGGAATCACTTCCAGTTCTACCATACTCCCACTACTGTTTTCTGAAAAAATCCATTTTACTAAAACTGTGGCGAGTCTAGAACAATATCACTATTGATCTGCCAGATGGTAGAAAATCAACCCTCGACATAGCCCGGGTCAACCCACAAACTGCCATTACAGAAACGTGCCTTGAGTTATCCAGAGTCTGGTTTTAAGCATAAGCCGGACAACTCCCCGTATCTTAACATCGTTAAGATATGAACCATTCTATATTCAATATAGAAATAGAGGCACTTATTTAATTGGAACCAGATTCAAATCATGCAGCTGTCTCCAGTGCATATCAACTTAATGGAGAGAGACTAATTAGCATTGCTCAACTTAGGAATACATCAAATTATGAGTAACCTGAAAGAGAAACAAGTTTCTCAAAACCATTGCTATTATCTGAATACCAATCACAAGAATCTACATCTTCGATCTCTTTGAAGAATCCCGATACTTGTGACACCTGGTTCTCTACTTTATTCTTATACCCACAACTTCTCAAAACTTAGACCTTGTATTTCTACGAAACACTTGTCTAAAATCTAGAGAAATCATAAGTAAACAGAACATAGTACGAGGACCAACCCCTTTGTCCTGACAGACATTGGACAATATACAATACTCTGTATAAGTCCGCTGAGTCGAATAACTCAAAACATATGCGTCGTAGGTTGAAAAACTGTACCCAGGCGATTTCCTCAAATACCACCAATTACAACGAATTCCGATTTAATGAGGATGATCACCTAATTTCCAATAACTTACTCCCACTCATCATCTGTAAAACTATACAGATATGAGAATGAAACCTGGTAAATACATACCGTGGAGTAAGTATCTAATCGGGAAAATAGTTTTCCTTTAACAATGCACTGAAATATGAAAATGTTTTGTAGGGGTATCCTGGTATCTTTACTAATGCCTCTTCCATAATCCAATTCATGACTTTAACCGTATATATCTTTACCATCTCTCCAAATCCCTTTATTTGTCTTTAGTCGTTACCTTCTGTACACCATCGTTAGGCTAAATGGTTTTCTTCCTTCCTTACCGTTCGACACAAGCCTATAGTTTGGAAGAAGACTATCCAGTAAGTATAATAGGTGTACTCTCCTAAACCAAGGAGTACTCACAACTTGAGAGAAGGTGATGATAAAAGACAACTGAATAATACCTTATTCTATTTCTCCCGAACTGGGGAAAAAAGCAAAGGTGAAATAGGAGTGGCGATGAAGTACGTATTTTGGTCGTGAATGATAACAGTCGCAATTTACTTTGCCCTCTTTCTAATCCCTTTATTTTGTCTTTAGTTATTACCTTCTGTATACCCTACTTAGGCTAATTGGTTTTCTTCATTCCCTACCTTTCGACACATGCCTATGGTTTAGAATAAGACTATGCAATAAGAGTAATAGGTGTACCCTCCTAAACTAAGGAGCCCTCGCAACCTGAGAGAAGGTGATAATAAAAGACAACTGAATAAACCAATTCTATTTCTCCTGAACCTGGATCTATCCTCGAAGAACTCCCTTCGAGTTCGTATATAACCATACGATGGATCTATCCAATGGAAGTGGATATTCATAGTAATACGGGGTGTTCCGAGAAATGCAAAGGGTAAAAGAAGGAGCGGCAATGACTTATGCAACTCGGACAATCCAAAAACCAGTATTTTAAGAAGGTTCGGTCAACTTGGTCACTGAGTCATAGTCAAGGGTCGGTCAAAGGTCGCTGCCAAAGAGATAGAGAAAAGAAACACTCCGTGTGCACTCTAACCTAGATCAGAATGGTTATCACTTTATCTAATCAGGAAACCTCCCACTGTAATCTCAAATTCTCCTCTAAACCTGAAAGAAGAATTAGTCGGGATCACCCGAAGAGTAAACCAATTCATCAGTGAGAATCGGGATCCAACTATCATCGCATGATAACTTGATGGAAGCCACTCAAGTTATCACACTCCAGAAGGTATACGCATGCCTGGCAAGTTTGCTGTTTTTTTGAAACTCCCGATGTAATTTTTACCCCATGCTCTTATGACCTTGACTAAGGGCCAACAAATCATAAGTCACATGTGAAGTTCTTCCCGTCATTATCCAGGTTGATTTGAACCCACCCGTACATACTCTTGACTAAGGGCCAACAAAGTAAAACGACTGTCCCAAACCAACGCATCTATCTATACAACAAATGAATACCCGGCAGCTACCAAACACTATGCCTTGACTAAGGGCCAACAAACATAGCTTGAATACTACTGACCATCTATAAGATACGACGGAGGGCTACGACTGGTTTTTGGCGAAAAACCTTTAACGTAATGAACTTGATCTCGTTGAAGGAACCTGATAGCTTTTTATAAAAATATAGTGGCGAAAACCTTTTGCTAAAGAGGTTACTCCCGGTGAAGGGATCTAGGCTCTTTCCTCGTGGAATGAGGTGCAGGATATTCTAACTGAATACCGCGATGCAAAGCAACTTGTAATCGACTATAGTGAAGTTATTACCCTGACGTAAACTTCTGCCCAAGGGGTCACTTCCGGTGAAGGGATCTCGGCCCTTGCCTTGTCGAATGAGGTGCAGGATATTCTAACTGAATACCGCTATGCAAAACAAAAGGAAACATCTTTGTAATAACACCTTTTTAAAATTTGTTCCAACAACATCAAATATAGGTTTGTTTTATCCTTGCATTGATAAGAATCAATGCAGTCCCATCAATCAATCACACCAGAAAAGAACGAAAATATAATGTACGTATATGCCATTCGCATTCATCACTGGGTCCCGTCATCACCCGTTAGGTTACTTAACTAACGACAGAGCGGGGGCTGGACTAGCGCGGATGTAAAACATATACAACATCTAATAGTATATATACCAATATACAATAATCACTCCAGGCTTGATAATATGCAACATTACAGAAAAGTAATAAGCATCACAGAACAATACAGATAATCTGGGATCCCCGGGTTTTACAGAGCCGCTACTGAAACCCGACGTTCCCCTGGTCGTGTGGATAGCCTGTGCAATGAAACCTAGACCCCTACGGGTGCGGAAAGTTACCCGCCAAAACCTGAAGCGAGGCAGCCCCCTACAGCAAAATGAATGGACCACCCGACACTTCACAGAATCCGGTAACTTGAGCACCCGTCCTTGGGTCAACCTGTACCCCCTACGAGTGCGGCGAATAGTCTGCCAATTCTAGAGTGAGTCCCCTCTGCCTCTCAAAGCCATGAGATACGGACCTGTTGCCCTCCAGAACCCGGCTATCCGTGCACTCTGTCGTGGGGTAAACCTAGTACAGAAATAAAAATATGTACAACGGGTACATCGACCTCTGCCCGGTCGTGCCCCAAAAGAATATTATACAAACAGGCAGTGACGGCAGTCCACATGTTGGACGCTCGCCCCGCAATATCAAATGTACAAATAAATCCAAACTGCACTACCATTGCACACTGCTATCCACCACGACATATCCGCAACATTACAGCACAATACAGAACATCAACGCGAATATCACGTTCGCAAATCCGTCTAAAAGAGCTATAGCAATTAGATGCAATTTACCGCTCAAATGACATTCCCGTTCGGAGATATAAAGTAAGTACTGTATACTAACAAGTTTAAAATTTCGATCGACAAAACTTCCCGAAGTGGGCCCCTCGAATATCTGCTGTACTGTAACAAAATCTGGGCCCAAAAAAATAGTACCAAAAACCACAATTCTCTCTGTAGACCCACCAGAAGAAATTTGGCCCCCTGAAGCACCAATATGGCCGTAGCCCCGCGGCCAAAGCATGGCTTTGGCGGCGGTTCCGCGGCCGTACGGTCGGATCATGGGACCAGTTTTCTTCTGTGTTCTTCAAAAAGCCTGCTCTGTTTTCTGTGATACTCAAAATAATTTTTAGGCCCTTTTAAAAATCGACAGAAACTATTGCACAGAAAATTGTAGTTTTGGAAAATCCGTTCGATCGATATTTTAAACACGTTAGCACAAGTTAGTATAGCTTAATGGTGAGGCTCTGATACCACTGTAAGTCCACGGTAGCGCCCCGGCCGTTTAACAGACGCCAAATGTGGAACAAAAGCTTTTACAACTGGCGCTATCGCGTACTATAACCCAGATCTACCATTAAAGCTAAACTAACAAACTACAAAGTAGGTAGAAATGTTATACCGAACGATCCGAGTCCTTCGGTATTCAACCATCATCCCACGGTTTGTTGCGGCTGCTCCGATCTCCTGAATCTCTAGTCTTCTCGTCCAGGTGGCACCACGTCGACGGATCTTTAAACGGGATCCCGCCTCTGAACTGAGGCAACTCGATCATCAAGTTTGCTAAAAGAGATGACCAAGATTGATGTAGAGAACGAATAGAACACTTTGTCTCGCTTCGTCCAAAGCCATGGACGAACGGTTAATGAACTTGCCTTTTGAATCGGGTGATAAGAAAATCAACTATGAAATTCCCATGAACAAATTTATCATCTCATTTTTTCCAAACACAACCATCATCTTTTGCAAATGAGCGGCCGGCCACTTAAGGAGAGGGGGAGGTGAGTGTAGGAGGGGGGTGACTCCAACAATTAATGAAGAGAATGAATCATCATAAATGTAGGGTTCCTAGGCACACTTATGAGGTTCTACAAGGCATCAACCATGCCAAAATCAATTTTTTTTGTGCCGAACAACCCTATGCAAGATCGTATACTAGAGATTAGGCGAAACTAAAAGCAAGCAAACTACTTTGCTACTAAGTGAAAGGGACAACAACCTTTGTAAAACAGACTAAGTTATACCAGTGTCACCAGAGAACTGCCATCTGACGTAAGGTATAATACCATCTGGGAGTTCTCGGCGAGTCTGTTCAGTGTACCCAGTCATCACCGAGCACCTGCATACCATCTCTGATGTCAAACACCAATGGATATGGGATCATCCATCGCCCATCACATGGGTCGAGAAGATATACGCTAGTCTACTCTGGAATATCGATGCCCCGTCTCGATATTCCCACGATAGGAACATTGAAGGATGTACTCATTGACAACCCAGGCCTCACTAGTATGATCTACATCATAGTCCTGGAAGTCGAGTACTCATCCTAAGGGCTTTATCAACATGTAATAGAGAGACAGCAAGTATACATGTTAAAATAAAGAGCAACCAGATAGCGTACTATCATGTCGAGCAAGAAAGTCCTACCTATATATGTCCCAGCATCCACTACAATATACATCTCATGTACAGTTATGGCCGCTAGGGCATACATATAACTAACAATCTCTCACTTGCACTAGGGCCATCTGTAGCAGTGGTTGTAGTATCTCATACTCAACCATCCCATAAAAGTCTCTCTATGGGAAAAGGCCTTTGTGAGTGGATCCGCCGTGTTGTCCTCTGAGTCTACTCTCCTAACCTCGATCACCCTGGAGATCTACCTCAGAATATGTCTGGGTCACTGATGGGGCCAGGGTTCTTGGGCCAAAGCCACACTTTCATTGTCACACAATGGTAGGGACCTAGTTCATCTCATGAACTAATATACACCCAATCTGCCTCTTTGGTAGTATCTTTGATAACGATGTCACTAGCCTTTATCGTCTAGTTTGCCACAGTATCCAGCTTGGAACTCTTCCAACATACCGTCCCTCCACTGAGGGTAAAGACAATGCCTGCGACTGACATTCAGTCGTCCTTATCACCCTGGAACTTTTCCAGTGATTCTCCCGAGGATCAATTGATACCATCTCACTACACCTAGTGAGAATCCTAATATCCATTTAGATCTATCTCATAGATATAAAATCTAGGATTTAGGAGGTATTACATAGATCCTATATGGAGAATCCTTGTGATAAGCGGAGATTGACCGAACGTAGCATAGGAAACTCTTTTCCTATCAAGAGTATGTTATTCACGTACAATACGAGGATGACCACCCTACTTTCTACTACCTTTTTGTATGTACAAGGTTCATCTACCATTTTGATGAAGTCAAACACTTTGACTACCACATCAAAACAGACCTTCTAACTCCGCGATGCCTACTTTATTCTGTAAAGCATCTTTCACACGTTTCCGCTGCTCCCACTGTTTACGAAGCTATCTGGCTGTGTTCTTATAAATGCTCTTTTCTAAATCAGTATTTAGAAAAGCAGTCATGACACCCAACCGCCAGATATCGTAGTCATGGTATGTAGCCGTGGCAAGTAGGATCTGGATGGACTTAAGCACGGCCACTGGAAAAGGTTTCATCATTATCAACGCCTGGTCGATGACGAAAACCACTAACAAGTTTAGTTTTGAAAGTCTCAACTTTTCCATCTACACCAAGTAATCTTCTCAAGATATACTTGCTTCTGATGGGGATTTAATCCTTCAGATATAGCATCCAAAGTCCATACTTTGTTGGCGTACATGGATTCCATCTCAGATCGTTAAGCATCTAGCCATTCTTACAGAGTCCCCACTCTTGATGGCCTGCTCGAAACTAGTTGGGTCATCATCTCATGATGCAATCCTTGCTCCCACTGTCATCGAGAAACCGAAGTATCTCTCAGGCGGATGAGGAACCCTACTAAATCGGCGGAGAGGCTGAGGTTCTTCGGAGACTATTGAATCCTTTGGTTCTATCAAATCATCAGCTTTAGTTTGTATAGTTGGAAATCTTTCTAGTTCTACAGAACTGACCTTGCCTCGAGCTTGTCCGGATTTTGCTTTTGACATAGGCCGAACAACCCTAAACCTTAACTTGCTTAAGAGATGGGCTCTTTCCATACCATATCTCATATGGAGTGGTAGGCAGTGATCTGATTCGAATCTAATTCAAAAGGGATGCAGCTTTTTAAGTGCATAACCCCTAAAAGGAAACAGGTAACTCAGCAGTACTCATTATATAGCGCACCATATCATATAGGGTGTGATTGCTCCGCCCTGATACACCGATGTGTTGTGTTGTATACAGAGGAGTAATGCTGAGAGAGAATCTCATTCTCCTTTAGAATAGTCCAGGAATCCCGTGCTCAAGTATTCTCCTTCCTGATCACATCAAAGGACATAATACTTATACCCGTTTTTGGTTCTCTACTTCTGACTTATATTCGGTGATTATCTCAAAAGTTTCGGACTTGTGTTTCAACAGGAACATATGTCTGAATCTAGAGAGATCATCAGTGAATGTAATGAAGTACAAAGAACCGGTCCTGGCATATGTAGACTGGGGACCTTCACACATCACTATGTATCAGTCCCAAGAGTTCACTAACTCTTTCTCTGTTTCCAGTAAATAGAGCTATGGTCATCTTATCTTTGTGACATGACTGGAAAGTTTCATAAGATGTAAATTTAAACTGATTTAAATATACATCTAAATGTAACTTAGCTAGTCGGGTCGCATTGATATGACCTAGTCTACAATGCCTCAAGAAGAATTCGTTCATTTCTGAACTCTTCCTCTCGTGTGTGTTCTATATACTAAGAACTGTAGTTTGATTTAGAACGGCAATGCTTTTAGATAACATGCCTGAACCGATCAACTCTTGATATAGGAAATGTTCAAAACATTATCCAACAATACAAAATTATATCCTTTCTTTACTAATAAAGAGACTGATATGATGTTGTATATCAGGTTCGGTGTCTAATAACATTCGTTCAGAATCAATGTATTCTGGTAATACAGGGTGATAGTGACCAACAGACTTGGCTGCAACACTTGCACCGTTTTCTGTCTCATGAAACTTATCACCCGCTCTCAGTTCTCTACCTTACTGTAGCCCATGTAACAGATTACATTTGCGGGATCCTGATCCGGTATCTAATACCCAGGACGTAGAGGATACAGAGAAACAGTTCTTTGTAATGAACACACCCAAAGAAGATGCATCATCATGCATTTTCTTCGTTTGGGCGGCATGGAAATCCCGGTATTCCCCTAATTCCTGCTCGGTCTTATAACAATTATAAGTGGGAGCGGGGCCAACGTTCCCCAGCTCAGTATAACAAGTGGGTTCAGTCAATACATCCATATTATTATCTTGATTAAGGCGTGACATGGTCGCTACCTGGAGAGAGAGAGAAGAAAACGCTGTGCGTGCGCTCTTGCAAGATTAGATTGGTTATATATTTTATCTAATCAGGATGGCTCCCACTGTTTCTATCAAATCTTCCTTCAAACCCTAAAATGAAAGACTAGTCGGGATTAATTACACTCTACAAGTTCGCCAATTTTTCAGCCAGGCCAGTGCCGGTACTTTGAGGGAGGTTCCCCGTGCTTTCGCACTGACCTAATTAAAGTAAACCTCGTTTTCCCAAGGGCGTAACCCCGTTGACACCTTTCTAGACACCTACTTGATCGGCTAATTGCAAAGTGCAAAACTCTCCCGGGAGTAACAATTACTCGCAGTGGGTATCGGGATCCAACTATCATATAGTAGGTATGCGATCTCATTGCAAATTTCAACACTTGAAATTCCCGATAAAGGTTTTTACCCCTAGCACTTATGACCTTAACTATGGTCAACAAATCATAAGCACTAGTCAAGTTCTACCCGTCATTTCGTGATTAATTAGACCCACCCACATGACCCTTAACTAAGGTCAACAAAGTCACGCGAATGTCCTAACTAATCGCATCATAAGCGGTGTAGGAAGACATCACTTAGCTACCGTACACTGTGCCTTGACTATGGTCAACAAACACAGCACGAATACTAAGTACTCTACTTCCTAAAATGACGGAGGGTTGCGGATGGTTTTTAAGAAAATCTTTAACGCTTTGAACTTGATCTCGTTGCGGAATCAAATGGTTTTAAATGTAGTGTTTTTTAGGCTTTTGCTAGTTTCGCTAAAGAGGTCACTCCCGGTGAAGGGATCTCGGCTCTTTCCTTGTCGAATGAGGTGCAGGATATTCACAATACCACTATGCAAAGCAATAACTAGAAAAGCAGTCAAAAGACAAACCGAAGGTTGTAGCATCTGCTAGTTATTGCTAAAGAGGTCACTCTCGGTGAAGGGATCGTCGGCTCTTTCCTTATCGAATAAAGTGCTGGATGTTCTACAAGGAACACCGCTATGCAAAGCAACAACTAGAGCTACCTAATTTTTGAAATTCGATTCCACAACATCTTTTAGGTTTATTTTCTTTCATTAATCACATTAATGAATGTCCCATCATTTTAGTCCACCTAAACATCACAGATAAATACAACATACACTTATGCCATCCGCATTCGCCTCGATGTACCGTCTGCACCGTTAGCTTAGGTAACTAACGGCAGAACGGGGCAGGGCTACCGCGGGTGTAAAACATAAGCAACGTCTATATAATATATCATATATATACTATATACTATATCTATCTAAACATATCACATGATCACATCACAAATAACGCAGCAGAAAATATCATATGAAATATTAGATATACTAGGACGTCCGTGTTTTATTTTGAGCCTATATAAAACACGGATTCCACGGTCGTGAAAAATAGCCAATCCCACACCCCTAGACCCCTACGAGAGCGGCAAGCAACCCTACCAATTCTAGAGTTAGGAGACCCGGACTCGACTCCTTGAGATGGTCTCCCTCTGGACCCTAGAACCCGGTTACTTGTGCTCTCCTCCTTGGGTCTATCCTAATACGGAAAAGTAAATAATATACAATGGTGACATCATCCTCAACCCGGAAGTGCCCCAATAAAAGAATATTACATACAAGTTTTTTACATGAATGAAAATGAAAAACACTCGTCTCACATAAAAAAAATCCGGATATTCAAACACGACGATCCAATATAACATATCCAGCAACACATAACATCACATGTCATCAGCGAAGTAAATATGCCCATCCCAATTGTCGTTGACATATAGCAACGAAACCGGCGATATCACATATTACATTTACGGTCGCAGAAAAGAAAGTGTAAAACTACAACAGTTGGAATCCGCAATTTCTTTAGACATCGCATGCCTAATCAAATGAATTCCTTAGACATCGCATGCCTAACAATTATAAACCCCGCATTTTAGTCTCATAATCGAAAACTCTTTTCAATATCAAGTCGAGCAATTCAATAAGATTCCTGACATCCTGATCGAATGCTCGTCGCAAACTTTAGTAGACGGCCGCACCCCCGGATGCCGTCGACGAAGTGCACTAAGGCGGAACACCGTTGCTGCGAGCACCCGAATAGATGCTTTTGGCGACGGGGTTCTCCTACAGTCACTTGGTCGGGGCTATGGGGCGTGGCTGTCTATTAAGTTTACCTGCGAGTATCCCCGTACGCTACGTGATTGCGACGGACTTTTGATCGCATCAAAATCCCGTGGCAACCGATCATTTGAGACTAAAGTGCTAGATTTATAACATTCAAATTAGTTATCTCATAACTACTTATGGATTCCAAATATTGTATCACATTCCAGATAAATAGACAAATGTTAAACTTTCCGATCGAATAATCAAACACCCAAGTTTTCCCAGTAGCTCAACACTTGAGGGGAGTTTAAAAACATCCATTTCATGCCACAGTACCAACGGTCCAGCCGTAGAAGGGTCAAGCCAACGCCTCATATGTGGCACGCCGTACTGCCCCAAACCCTAAAGCTCAAAAGGCGGTTCAAGACGGTCACATAATCGAGTTAAGGTTTGTTTTCTTCTAGAGGGTCCATTGCGTTACTTGCACGATTTAGACGTTCTTAAACAACGGAAAATTCCAACACTTGGAAATTTTCCGGGTCGGGAAAAAGTGAGTTATTGATATCCGGTCGAACTTTTTAACACGTTCTAAATTACCCGGAAAAACTTAAACGAACTTAAATAATCCGATCGAATCAACGAGTCCCCAATACACCCCAGAAAACTCAACTGTTGAGTATAAATTAAAACTTCCCAGAAGAAACAGGAAACACCTACGGAGATAACTGTAGAAAAAGGAGTGCCTAATCATCACATACGGCCGCGGAACCGCCGCAACAAGTAGGGTAGGGCCGCGGTTCCGCGGCGCTACTGTAGAGTTAGGTTGTCGTTTTCTGCAGTCTTCCTTAGAATTCCCTGCTCTATTTTCTGAGCATTTTTAATTAGGAAAAATCCACAGTTTTAAAAAATGTACAGAGAAGGGTGTAGATTAGGGTTTCGGGGTTCGATCGGATTTCTAACTTCGTCTACACTTCGCCTAAAGCTCTAGCTAGTCTCTGATATCACTATAGGGTAAGGCCGCGGCATTTCCTATTTCATCATCCTCTACTACTTGCCATTTAGTTTAGGGTGTTCTCTTCACAAAGTTCTTGACCTAGTGAAGATGGAGCTTGAGTTTGAGTCTCCTCGATGTAGATCATCTTCGGCCTCGAAGTCAACGACCTAGCCCGCTAATTTCTCTGAAGAAACCATCGCTAGAGTCCAAGATCACGATGATCACAGCGAAGGGACGTCAACACGGAGCTTTAGAAGTGAAGGACCGGATCTACAAAGGTTGTTATCCCTTTCACTTAGTAGCATAGTAGTTTGCTTGCTTTTAGTTTCGCCTAATCTCTAGTATACGATCTTGCATAGGGTTGTTCGGCACAAAAAAATTTGATTTTGGCATGGTTGATGCCTTGTAGAACCTCATGAGTGTGCCTAGGAACCCTACAGTGGTATAAAAGCACAGTGGGAGACACACAAGACTCTATGACGATCTCGGATCAACAGATTAAGCTGTACCAGTGTCACCAGAGAACTGCCATCTGACGTAAGGTATAATACCATCTGGGAGTTCTCGGCGAGTCCGTTCAGTGTACCCAGTCACCACCGAGCACCCGCATACTATCTCTGATATCAAACACCAATGGATATGGGATCATCCATCGCCCATCATATGGGTCGAGAAGATATACGCTAGTCTACTCTGGAATATCGATGCCCCGTCTCGATATTCCCATGACTAGGAACATTGAAGGATGTACTCATTGACTACCCAGGCCCCACTAGTATGATCTACATCATAGTCCTGGAAGTCAAGTACACATCCTAAGGGCTTTATCAACATGTAATAGAAAGACAGCAAGTATACATGTTAAGATAAAGAGCAACCAGATAGCGTACTATCATGTCGAGCAAGAAAGTCCTACCTATATATGTCCCAGCATCCACTACAATATACATCTCATGTACAGTAATGGCCTCTAGGGCATACATATAACTAACAATAAACACCTTGCATTATCATTTAATGAACAAATGAATCATCACACTTAGTCATCCTTTCATTAAATGCTCCATTAATGCACTAATGACTCATTAGCCACCTCATCATCCTAGTCACCATCAAGAAGCTTTCACACTCATCTCAAGAAAAGATAAATCCGTCTTTAACCGAATGTTAAAGACGGGCAATAGAAAACATGAAACTGGCAACTTCCAAAAAGCGACCCCGAAACGAATTTCAGGATAACCCCGTAACAGTATAAACATACCCGCATTTGTATTACGACCGAATACAAATGCAACTGAGACAAAGATATTATATCTACATAGTATAATACTCAGATCTGGCTTAAACCAAAGCCCACCAGTATTATCTGCCCGAAATATGACACGTGCGTAAACGCACGTGCATTTTCCAAACCCTGCCATAAAACCATACGGCCTCTACAACGTTTCGCCCGAACTTAGGAAACTGTCTGTGGGGGACTCTAATGACTCATCAACACACTGGCACTGGATATAACCACTAGCACATCAGAGGTACAAGCAGTACGTAACGGTTGCCTATGTATTGATTGGAAGGGAAGCTGACGAGCGAACTCATCCAGAAACCCTACTGAGCCTAACATTGACAATATACATACAGTCCGGTCCGTTCGTCTATGAGTATCGCATATCTGCCTAGGGGCTGGTAACGTCAGACCCCCATTAGCGGTATAAGTCGTGTCAGAGAGTAGCCCAGAACACCCTGAGATACTACTGGAGTACCTACCAGTAAATCCCCTGCCTCGGCCGAAGGCTTTGTGTAATGGCTCTCCTAGACACAGCGCGATCTCACCCCCAATACCGGGAGAGACGAATCCCCTGCCGATCCGCTCACTTGCCTCTATGTGGCTCGGGACTGTACCCAAAAAAGACCTGTTTGCACGACTCCTTTGAGCCGTGGTAGGGTAGAAATCAAAGCACAGTGGGAACTCACATGAGATAAATGACGACCTCAGGTCGATGGACTAACCTTTACACACTCACCAGGGAACTGCTATCTGATGCTAGGTATAATACCAACTAGCAGGTTCCCGGCGAGTCCTGTCCGGTGTACTCATAACCCAATGAGCACCTGTATACATCTTAGGTGAACAAACTGACACCAATGGCATGTGAGACCGGCCACCACCCCTCATCAGGGTCTCGACTGTATACACTAGTCTACTCTGGAGTATCGATGCCCTGTCTCGAAACTTCCACGACTAGGGACACTTTAAGGATGTGCTTACAGACCCCAGCTCCCACGTATATGATCGCCATCATACTGCTGGCAGTCAAGCAAGAATCCTATGGGCTTTATCAACATGCAATAGTGAACTAAAGCATGTATACGATGATAAAGGCAGACCAGATAGCAAACTATCATCTCGAGCAAGACTGTCATATCGGTATAGGTTCTGCCTCAATCATTGCAATCACGTACCTGCGATACAATAATTGACTTTGAGGGCACTATATCTAACAGGAAGCTACCGTACTAAACTGAAAAATGCAGAAGTGTTCTCCCTACCTGCTGAAGAAGAAAAGCCTGAAATAGTTCAAGAGTTCGAGGATGTGTTCCTTGAAGACATATCAGGTTTGCCTCCCGATCGAGCTCTTGAATTTAGTATTGATTTACAACCTGGTGCACAACCTGTAATCAAAGTTTCATTCCGATTAATTTCGGAGGGATTGAAAGAGATCCGTACCCAATTGGACGAACTATTGAAGAAAAGTTGGATCCGACCCAGTACTTTAAGTTGGGGATCTCCGGTGCTACTGGTGAAGAAGAAAGAAGGTTCCTACAGGATGTGTGTAGATTATCAAGCTCTGAACGAAGTGACAATTAAGAACAAGTATCCACTACTGCGCATCGATGACCTTTTCGATCAGTTAAGTGGATCTTGTGTCTTTTCAAAGCTAGATCTTTGTTCGGGTTACCATCAGGTGAAGGTCAAAGAGTCTGGCATTTCGAAGACGGCATTTAGGACCTGTTATGGTCATTATGAATACCTCGTAATGCCATTTGGAGTGACCAATGCACCTACCATCTTTATGAACCTTATGAACCAAGTTTTCCGAGAGTACTTAGATAGGTTTGTTGTTATATTCATCGACGACATCCTGGTGTATTCAAAAAATCGGAAAGAACACGCCGAGCACATACGATATGTCCTTCAGAGATTATGACAGCATCAGCTCTACGCCAAATACAGCAAGTGTGCATTTTGGCTAGATCAAGTCAAATTTCTCGGACATATTGTTTCAGGCGAAGGAATCTCGGTAGACCCAACTAAGGTGTCAGCTGTTAGCGAGTGGCCGACACCAAAGACGGTGAAAGATATAAGATGTTTCTTGGGCTTAGCAGGATACTATCAATGATTCATTGAGAGATTCTCAAAGATTGCATCACCCCTGACCAAGCTCACATGTAAAGACGAAGCACTTATGTGGTCAGAAGCATATGAAAAGGCTTTTGTAGAACTCAAGTCAAGGTTAACCTCTACGCCAATTCTTGTAATGCCGGATTAATCTGGCGGATTCATTGAGCATTGTGATACATCCGGTAAACGATTAGGATGTGTTCTACACCAGCATAGAAAGGTTGTGTCTTTTGCATCAAGACAACTAAAAGTTCATGAACGTAAAAGTCTGAAGTATGTATTTACTCAGAAAGAACTCAACATGCGGCAGAGAAAATGGTTAGAACTCATGGTGGACTTCGACATCAACCTACAGTATCATCCTGGAAAGGTGAATGTAGTTCCTGATGCACTTAGTCGACATCCATTAGCAATGAACCTCACCGCTCAGTGGAAACTACAGCAAGAACTGTATGGATTGGGGATTGAAGTAGTTGTGACAGGTAGTTCTTCATCTTTGATGAACTTACAAGTTCAGTCCACTCTTGTCAACCAGATCAAGGCAGCTCAAGCAAATAATACCAAGCTACAAAACATCCGAGAACAAGTAGAAAGTGGACTACAAACTGACTTCATCATCCATGAAGATGGATCCTTGCGATATGGAAGCTGTTTATGCATGCCAGTCGGACCTATTCGAGAAGAGTTGATGAAAGAAGCTCATAGCTCTCTGTATTCGGTACACCACGGTGGTACAAAGATGTACAAGGATCTATGGAAACATTACTGGTGGCATGGAATGAAGCGAGAAGTAGCAAGGAGCGTAGCAAAATATCTAGTATGTTAGCAAGTGAAGGCGGAATATCACAGAACTGCTGGTCTACTTCAACCGTTACCAATCCCAGAATGGAAATGGCGGCAAATTACCATGGACTTCATGACTGCTCTTCCTCGCAGCTCGAAGGGTAACGACGCAATTTGGGTTATTGTGGTTCGACTCACCAAGTCAGCTCACTTTATTCCATTTTGAGTGGGCCCGTCGACCGAGACGTTAGCAAGAAAGTACATGGAGAAGATCGTGAGATTATATAGGGTACCTATCTGCATAGTCTCCGATCATGATACAAGATTTCGATCACAGTTTTGGCATAGTCTGCAAGCTAGCCAGGGAACGAGAAAATAACTACGCCATCCCCGACAACGGCGCCATTTGATTGATGTGAATTGTTATGATGCGTGCTTATGCGCTTTTAAAAGATGAATCAAAGAATTTTAACCGCAATCAAGAACAGCGTCGCTTGATAGCTAGCCGGTGAGTACGGGTCGGTCCGTAGGGATTTTGTGTATTTTCTATTTGTTCTAACGAGTTAATTCCAATTTTGGTGGATTGGTTTATCACTAAAAACTAAGGTTGATTTAGATTAGGATTAAAACCTTGCTAGGGTTAGGTTTAGGTTAAGTTTGGAAATTCAATATTTCTCACCGCTTTCTATGCCCTAATTAAGATCTATTTAGGTATTATGGTAATAATTAACAAAGGGGATTAGCACGATCGGGAAGAAACTATGTTTCTTCCTCTAGGCCTTTGTCCGTCCTTTCTTAATTCTTATAATCTCCATGGAAAACATACACAATCGGTCTTTTAAACTACGGTATCACCGCTACCTCGTGGGATAGGATGCCGTAGTGAGCGGTGTGTGTATGTATGCATGGAGTCCTATAAAAAATATGCGATGGGCAAGAAAGGAGTGAGAGATTTTCATCTCTCAAACATTTCCTATTCCTAACCCTAACAAGTGAGGAACTACTCACTCATTAGGGGATTGATAAAAAGAGACATTTTTATGATTGTTTTTAATAACCTAATTATCTAAACTACGACAATTAAATAAAAGCTATAACTAGGGCAGATAAAGAAAATTTATAATAGGGCAGAAAAGAAAATTAATTAGGGCAATGAAAGGAAAAACTTACTTTATTCGATGCACTCTTCAAAACATTACAGTGAATAGAATTATGAATTTGATAAACAAAAAAAGGCATAGGAAGAGGCATGCTCCAAAAAGAGCTGTAGGATTCCTATTTATAGATTATAGAAACCCTAGGGTTACATCTGATCCCTATCTGCATTTACAAAATTACCCTAAAAAGCCTAGTCAACGCGCCGCCGCCGCCGACCTTTTTTAGCGCCGACACGCGCTCATCATGGTCGCGGAACCGCGGCCATATGGTGGGGACTTTGGCTTCTGATTTCCTGGTAATTTTCATTTTGCTTTTACTTGACTTTTCTTCCCTTTGGTAGTTCGAATGTCTTTTAGTTTCTTCCAGATTTCCACAGTGTATAATGTTGTGGACTTTTACTGTTAGCTTCGTGGTGAAGTCTTGAATCTTGTGCTGCCTTTGTGCAATAGAACTGTTTGCTGATCTTCGTTTGTCCCTCAAACTGTAGGCATGATCAAGATTCTTCTATTTGTTAGTCGTAGTCTCACTTTTGTATCGTTTTTTCATCATTTTCACTGTTTTGTTCCGAGAACCTGTAACCTACAACTATGTAGCAGACATGGATCAAAAGCACCTATTTATTTGCAAAATGAATAAGAGTGGGGAATATAATAATGCAAAATTATGATATGAACACGCTCCAATTAAAGAAGAGCGCCTCAGCGCTCCAAATCTAACGCACAGCGCTGCAGAGCCTTAGCGCTCCAAACTTAAACAGAAGCGCTCTGCGCTCATTGACTGGCGCTCAATGCCAAGTGCGCCACGTGCTCCTCATGTGTGCGCTACTGCGCTCTTTGAACTGGCTCTCAACACCAAGCGCGCCACGTGCTCCTCACGTGTGTGCTACTGTGCTCTTTAAACTGGCGCTCAACGCCAAGCGTGCCACGTGCTCCCCACGTGTGTGCTACTTAAACAGAAGCGCTCTACACTCTTTGACTGGCGCTCAGCGCCAAGCACGCCACGTGCTCCTCACGTGTGCGCTAAAAGAATATAAATTATTCTATAAATAAAGCTCCAAAGCTTTAATGAGTGCTCAGCATCCAATAAAAGACAAAAAGATTGTTAGAGCCCAAACCGATGCTCAGCATTGTTAAATGTTTAACATTTTAGCTGAATGGGCCAAGCCCAAGTGGGCCACAGAACCCTACCTTAGATTAATTGAGCCCATATGCTCATAAATCTTTGATCTTTGTCCCAAATTGAACTACAGATCTTCAACCAATATTGGTTCGAGGGTACATCTCTTCACTCCTCTGATATTTGTCATTGTAATCCTTCAACATCTTTAGTGAGGTGACGGGTCCCGACAACTAAACATTCCACGAACTGTGGGGTCCTTAAACTCATGGACTATGATGTCCTTAAACTTCTGGACCGCAAAGTCCCTAAACTAAAACAATAGAGCCCAAATACTCTTTTGTTGGATCTAAATGATCCCGTTAAGTAGATCTTAGTCTAAAATTAGACTAACGTATCCTTAACAAACGTTTAAGCTTATCTTAGTCTCAAATAAGATTAACGATCCTTAAACCCAACCCAAACCCAAATCTAAGAAAATACAGATTTGGACTAATCCACGCCCTACGGGTGACAGCATAACTTAGTCTCCGTATACAATCCACGGGTAACCAAAAACAAAACAAATACACACGACACGAAGTGACCATCTGGAGAAGGAGAAAGTGGTTACCGCAATGCGGTAGCGTAATTAACTGCAAGGGCTTGCACCTGCAGGGAAGAGTGTCCCCACAATAAAAAACTCCTCAAATGAGGGGGAATCTGACGAAGTCTGCTACATCGGCCGTATCCGTTTAAACCTTCGATACATGGTGCCATAAATCAACTTGATATCTTCGGAGAGGTGGACGGATAAAACCAAATAGCATCTGCCCTCGAAATTCAGGCCGGACGTCCCAACGTCCCGGTCGCGTCTTTCAGCGGAGAACAGATTCTGGCATGCCCGGTGGGACCGTTTCCTCTTTCCACTCCTCACATCGTGTGTCATGTTTCGCGAACAAATCGTGGTTTGACATAGTTGCCTTTGGATGTGAAGTACTAAGATTTGATATCTTGCTCCGTGCAGAAAAACAGAAGATCAATGGCTTCAAACTGCACTAACTGCAACTGCAACTCTCACTCCGTCCTGTCCGAAGGAGTGACTTACGGGCCCCAAGCGGCCTCCATCTTCGCCATGCCAGTGGAACAGGTGTCTCAGGCCACCACTGGACTATTCTTCGGGACCATGCTTCCTCCAATGAGCTTCAGCGCTCCTGTACCATCGCAAGAAGCTCCGAAGAAGTCGGTCTTTGATCGGCTTGCAACTACTGCGGCCCCTCTCAACAGGTTGCCCAAATCCAGTGCCTCAGTTTTCAATAGACTGGGCCAAAGCTCCAACGGGCCTGTGAAGAAGCCCGCAATACCAGAAGGTGTTATCCCGAAGCGGATAGCCATTCCTACTCCTGAAGTCACTAAGGCGGTTTCTCCTGCCAAGGGGTCGGTCTTCACAAGATTGGCCATTTCAGCTCCTACTCCACGCGAAGTCATGAAGACTGCTTCCCCTGTTCGAAAGTCAGCCTTCGCAAGACTGACTATCCCCTCTCAACGGACGTCGGTCTTCGACAGGCTAACGACGACGACGACCCCTCATCAGAGCGGGGGTCATGAAGAAGAACAGCAGAGGTGATACCGTCTGCTCGACATTCTCGAAGTCGCCACTGGCGCCGAGTGAGGAAAGCTGGGGGCAATTCCTCTTCTAGATTGACTCCACCGGCTCCATTTATGGAAGTCGACGTTGTTGTTCCAACTGGGAACAGCTTTGAACCACTAAGGAGGGTGCGCAAGAACTCTCCAAAGGCCATACTCAAAAGATCTCCTTCACCTATGGAGAGTGCCAGAAGGCGAAGCTTGAACAGCCCCCTCAGCGGCTATCCTCTAAAATTTACAAGGTCTGGCGTCAAGTCCAAAACTCGGTGATTGATCAAAATTACTCCCGCTGACCGAAGAAGATAAAGGTTCAGCAAGGGAAGGACCACTCTGTCGTACCACAGAAAGTGTCGTCTACCTGGGTGCCCGCTACAACGGCCTTCTCAACTTCACCAGCCCATAAAAGAGAAGGACAGAGAAAATCCCCGTGTCTGCGACAAATGTCAAGGGCACTGAGCCTAAACGTCCTAAGTCTGGGGGCATGGTAGTGCATACCGTCTATATGGCCTCCGAAAAAGAGGATAGCCTTATCTCCATAGGTCATCGACCGCTTACACGATCAGTGACTAAGGCTCAGGAGCAACAACAGCAAAAGCTCCAAGAAATGCTAACAGCCATGGCCGCACTCACGGGACTAAAAGCAAGCCCAGAGACGACCTTAGAATAGCGTCATGAGCAAGAAAATGATGCTAAATTCCTTCGGAGAATGCTTGAAAAAAAGGACAAAGAGGCCGCGGAACAAGCGGCCAACATAAAACAATTGGCCCTTTTATTCCAAGATATGGTGGGCATGATGATCCAGCCAGACCCTCAGCCGAAGATCCTCCAGTAATAATTGAAGATGATAGAGGAGAGACATCAAATCCTCTGCTGGCTCTGTCAGCAGCCAAGGAGGAGACCATCTCCAAAGCCACGCTCGATGATTATATAGCTCAACAAATACGAGCTCATCAAGCGAATGAAGCGGCTGGCCAAGTCGTCAGAACTGGACGGCCCTATCCGGGTTGGTATGATCAAATAAAGTTCCCGCCAGGATACACGATTCCTAAATTCCATGTGTACAAGGGGACAGTCAATCCCTGTCAACATGTCGCTCAGTTCAGGGCTCTCTGCGGCAACACTGGAGGGGATGATAAGCTACTGCTTCGCCAATTCGTCGGCAGCTTGGCGAAGACGGCGTTCGAATGGTACTCAGAGCTTCCCAACGACTCCGTCAAAACTTTTACAGAGATGGAATTGCTGTTCACCCAGCGTTTCGCAAGTGCTAGCGAACGCACCCCAATCACCGCATTAATTAACGCTAGAGTAAAGCCAGGCGAAACATGGGTGCAATACGCGATACGGTGGCGGAATCTATGGTCGAAGTGCGAGCAGCGCATCGAAGAAGCGCCTGCGGTAGGCATGTTCGTGGGTAGTCTTGATCCGCAGGCGACCGTATCCCAGTTCATGATGTTCTTCAAGCCAACTACTTTCCAGGCCTTGATTGACAAGATGGCCCAAATGGATCAGATGGGTCATAGACCATCTTCTTCGAAGATGGAATCTCAAAATGAAAAAGGAAAAGGGAAAGCGACCTTCGTCGCCAATGCTCAGCAACAGCCCAGTGGTCCAAAGCCAACTGATCGCCAAGATGAAAGACGACGATTCTTCAATGAGAAACTGAAGCGTCCTTATTCGTTTCCACGGGATAAAACGAGGAGACTGTTCGAGCTGGCGGTGCGCAACAGGCATATCACATCCAAAACGCCCATTGCAACCCGGTGAGATCAATAATCCCAATTATTACCCCTATCACCAAGTGGTAGGCCATCCAATCAAAGATTGCTTCGTCTTCAAAGGCTAGATTGAGGACCAATACCAATAGGGCAAATTCACACTGTCCGAGAACTGGAAAGTAAGCCCGCCTCAGCCACACACTGTTAAAAGGGGGGACACATTGGGGGCATCATGCTCTTTTGTAGAAGAAGCTCCAAGGGTGGTCGCTCTTTCAACCAAAACAAAAAGAATGCTAAAGGATCTCCAAACATGCCCGGCGATCAGGTGAAAAAGTCCGCTGGAACCCGAGGTCATCTAGGGAATGCTAAGGCCGCGCCTAACTCTAAGAATTGGTAGCGATAATCAAAACGCTCAGGCCCAGCCGTCAAAGTCTTTGAAAAAGAAGAAGAAGACTAAAAAGCCCATGAAGTATGGTAACAAGCGCATGGACCTGCAAAAACATATTAACGCGTTGGAAGAATATAACCAGAAGGCGCGAACCCCGGTCACGCTTCAAGAGTTTCTCAATCACATCCTTGAAGACAGAGATACCGACAAAGATGAGGAAGAAGACTCGTCGGATGAACCTGAAGACTATGTGGCAAGCTGTCACATGATCTCTCACTTGATAAATGACAAAGAATCTCCTGATGCAGAGAAACTGGGGACAGATCCCGAATCGGCACTCCTAGGACCGTCAGACGAGATGATTGACGTATTCCTGAACGAAGCTCTTCTGAGAAGCAAAGCTGATCGAGGGCGCGAAATGGCCATATTTGAAAAAGCCAAACGCCGGCGGTTGGACGAAAGGGTTAAAACACTCCCACCAGATTAAACCACATCAGCCGCAAATAAAAGCAGGTTCAAGACAAGAAAAAGGTTCGCCAAAGCCATATCGATAGGAATGAAGCTGCCACCCTCCGAAAGAAACACTCCTGATAGGATACACCTTAACGAAGAGGACATACATCCTAACTTCAAATTATATCATCAGAGGATTTCACACCCTACCGAAGAATGCAACGCATTTAAAAATTGGTGGCAAGGGTATGTCGCTCACAGGCAACACTTCAAGAGGATGAAGCGTGAAGCTCGTCGACAGCTGAAAAATGCGACAGACGAACGTGGAAGAGCTGCTGGCAACTATCACATTGTTGATAGTAGAGGATCGCAAGTTCTCACCTTCGGGAGCGATTCGGAAGAAGAAATGGCTCTCGGCCCTTTCTTCAAAGAAACCACCTCAGGAAAAGAGGAAGAAACGAAGAACTGCAAGAACATTCAGTTGCGCAATCGCATGCTACCTGAAAAGAATCTCGGACCCGCGAACAAGGGAACGAACAAAAGGGATGAGGGAAAAGGAAAAGTCCCTGAAGATATCGCCCTCAATGACCGAGCCGTCGAAGAGCTGGCAGCCAAGGACCCGCCTAAGAAAAACACGGTGGATTACAACGTTCTGGCACACCTGAGGAAGATACCATCGCAACTAAGCATTCTCGATGCCCTTCTGCTATCTAAGGAGGCAAAAGATTCTTTGATCAAGATACTACAAGAGCCCGAGCAGTTCCAAGCTTTCCTCGCCGAAGAAAGGATGAAGGACGAGCTGGAAGAAGTGCACACGGCCGATATTACCTTCGGCGATGAAGATCTCCTCCTCGGGATGTCCGAGCATAACCGTCCCCTTTATGTCTCCGGATATTGTTATGATATCAAGATAGGAAAAATCCTGGTTGACAATGGGTCCTCCGTCAACCTCCTCAATGTGAGGGTGCTAAAAGAAATCTGCATGAGCGTTCAGCACCTCGCTCGTGATAAAATCACTATCTTCGGGTTTGACTCCCAGTCATCACGGACGCTCGGGTCTGTGATACTGACGTTACGCTTTGGGCTGCTCGTCACAGACATCAAATTTCACGTCATTGACGCCAAGACATGTTACAATGCTTTGCTCGACAAGCCTTGGTTACATGAGTACAACATCATCCCTTCTACGCAACATCAGTGTATGAAGTATTTCAAGAATGGTCTCGAGTATACCGTGACAAGGGAATTGAACCCATTCTCCATGAATGAAGTCCGAAAGTACGAAGATGCAAAATACTTCTTACCAGATTTCGAAGACAAGGAAGATGCCATAAACCGAAGAACAAAGCTATCACCACTATTCCGGTCTTCGGGAGTGATACCGAGGAGGAAGAAGAAATAGTCTATTCAGGGTCGCTCCAACACAACAAATCGGGACCGTCTACCCCTATTCTGGTCTTTGGCAGTGACTTTGAAGACGAGGTCAACACAGTATTCTCGGCTCGGCTATCAGTGCAAGCCTTCATTGGAGATGATCAGAGTTTACAGATCGCCCTGGTTCCGCGAGAGCATTACAAAGAGCTCGACGCACTTGATACCTACAGTGTGCAAGAACTGCAGACGTTCTACGTCCCTCCCAGGTGAAAAGATGAAAAGGGGATCCTCTTTTATCGATCCGCGGAAACCAAAGTGGAGAAGAAATCTGGCATGGCGCCGATTCTACGCTTGACAGGCTCCAGCCCATCCGTCTGCCCAGATACTACACAGAAGGATTAAAAAGGCTGTTGAGGCGCCAAGGTGTATCCTTCAAATAGGCTGCTCAATGGGCCCAGTTCTACAACAAGATCTGGAACGTCCTCGGAACTCAGTGAAAATTGCCCAATGGGAGAATGGAAATGATCGAGCTTGGATATGTTCAATGCAAGAAACAGGAGTGATTCCATGGCTGCTACGTTATGCATGACGTCGATGAAGAAGGAGATGCTCTGTTCAAAGACGCTAACCCTGAACCAAAATGAAGTCCCGCCACAAAAGTGTGTTCTCCATCGAAAGACGTGACCCAGGACGTTGGGACGTCGGACCTGAATTTCGAGGGCAGATGCTATTTGGTGCTATCCGTCCACCTCTCCAAAGATGCCAAGTTGATTTATGGCACCATGTATCGAAGGTTTAAACGGATGCGACCGATGTAGCAGACTTCGTCAGATTCCCCCTCATTTGAGGGGTTTTTGATTGTGGAGACGCTCTTCCCTACAGGCGCAAGCCCCTGCAATTAATTACGCTACCGCATCGCAGTAACCACTTTCTCCTTCTCCAGATGGTCACTTCGTGTCGTTTGTGTTTGTTTTGTTTTTGGTTGCCCGTGGATTGTATACGGAGACTAATTTATGTTGTCGCCCGTAAGGTGTGGATTAGTTCAAATCCATATCTTCTTAGATTTGGGTTTGGGGTTGGGTTTAAGGATACGTTAGTCTCATTTGAAACTAAGATCAACTTAAACGTTTGTTAAGTATACGTTAGTCTAATTTTTAGACTAAGATCGACTTAACGGAATCGTTTAGATCCAACAAAAGAGCATTTGGGCTCTATTGTTTAGTTTAAGGACATTGCGGTCCATTATTAGTTTAGGGACATTGCGGTCCATTATTAGTTTAAGGACATCATAGTCCATGGGCTTAAGGACATTACGGTCCAAGGTTAAGGACATCATAGTCCATGGGCTTAAGGACCCCACGGTTCAAGGTTAAGGATATCATAGTCCATGGGTTTAAGGACCCATAGTCCATAAAGTTTAAGGACATCATAGTCCATGAGTTTAAAGACCTCACAGTCCGTGAAATGTCTGGTTGTCGGGACCCATCACCTCACTGAAGACGTTGAAGGATTACAACAACAAATATCAGAGGAGTGAAGAGATGTACCCTTGAACCAATATTGGTTTGGGGATCTGTAATTGGATTAATTTAAGGTACGTCAGTATCGTTTGAGACTAAGATCAACTTAAACGTTTGTTTAGGATACGCTAGTCTAATTTTTAGACTAAGATCTACTTAACGTCATCATTTAGATCCAATAAAAGAGCATTTGGGCCCTATTGTTTAGTTTAGGGATATTGCAATTCAAGTTCAGATGCAAACATGGATCGGGAAATGCACCAGATAGTTATTGGTCATCGGGACCCACCACCTCACTAAAGACATTGAAGAATTACAACGACATGTATCAGAGGTGTGAAGAGATGTACCCTTGAACCAAAGTTGACTGAAAGGCTCTGGGTTTTACTTTGAATGTCATATGAGATGACCAATTTTGGAAGACAAAAGTGTGTTTAAGGTTCGGTCAAAAGAAAGGGGTACTGCCTCTGGAAAACTTGGCTAGTTCAAGCTAAGATTGGCTTGGATATAGTGTTAAACACTAGAGTAAACTCAGCTATCACGTGCTCCCACGTGATGCGCTCAGAATAGTTTTAAACACTAGGGATGCAGGCCCAAAATAGTGTTAAACACTAAAAAAGAAGCGCTCACGTGGGGTCACGTGAGACGCTTGAGTGTGGGCCCAAACTTCCTTTATTTTATTATCAGAATATGTAAGTAAGTGTTAAACACTTGGCCTTTATGACCATCACGTGTGGGCACGTGATGGGTATCCATGATTTAGATATTAAAGGGTTTGTTAGGGGTCACGTGGGGGCACGTGGGGGCGCCCAAAGTCTGTTCTGCCTTTGCTTTGTTCTTTTTATTTTGAGAAATTTATCCAAGGGTCACGTGGGAGCACATGACCCAATTTCATTTGTTCTCTTTTGATCACTGAGGAGGGGAGTCATGTGGACACACATGATCAGGTTGGATACTGATTTCTTTTACATGCATGGAGAGTTAGATCCCTTGTTTAATAATTAAATTCTTTTATAGGGTTAAACCCTAATTTTATTTAGAGGAATTAAATTCCTATATGTTCGAAAGAATTAATTTCTTTAAACTCAATTTTCCCTCTAAGTTTTGGATCTGCATGGTAGAATCTTGCCGATGAGAATTAAATTCTCAACTTATAGGGAGATCTGCTTCTGCAGATCTTCAACCATGAAGAAGAACTAAGTTCTTATATTAAGGGTTAAACCCTATCTTTGTTGGAGGAATTAAATTCCTATGTGTTTTGTGAGAGAATAAAATTCTCTGAACTTAGATCCTCCCCTAGGCTTTAGATCCAGAATCCCCCCCGATGAGAATTAAATTCTCAACTTATGGGGAGATCTACTTCTGCAGATTTTCAACCAAAGGAAGAACTAAGTTCTTATTCAGAAGAGTTAAACTCTTAGTTTGAGAATTAAATTCTCTTTTTTGTTTTGTGGGGAGCTTATAGAATGATCTCTTTCTCTCTCTTACCTAGGGTTTATTTCTTTTCTGAAGAGATCTTTTCTCTCTGGAGAATTAAATTCTCTTCTTTTTTTGTATTCTCTCTCTGTTGTTGTCTCTCTCTTTTTCTCTTCTCTTCTTGGCTCCTATTTATAGGAGAAAGAAAAGAATCAGTTTGTTTAGTCAATCTTTCATTGAAAGATTTTATTGATTTTATAACCAACATGATCTGTTAGATTACTCGGTGAATTTTATTGTAACGTTTTGAAAATCTGTCACGTCCCGAAAGTACGGAATATGACCGGCACTTAAACTACGAACGTCTCGAGGCGTACGTAATCTAAGTAAGCCGAAAACCCAGAAATCCAAACCAAGAAAAGTAATAGAGTGAAGGAAAACCAGTTTAAAATAAGTAGTTTCAATAGCATAAGCCGAATTATGCGGTTTTTAAAACATCAAAAATTTACTGAAAATTTCGACAGAGTCTCCTTTGTAAATACTGGCCCCCAAATGGGATACAACATGAATAGTATACGAAATCAATAAAAAGGCATCCCCAAGCGGGAGCTAGCTCTTCGTCAATCGACGGTCACAACCACACAAGCAATATAATATACAACGCCAAGGGCGAGGATCAAAATTCATAAGGAAACTCAAAACCACAAGAAAACCACAGAAATACAACGCGCGACTCTAAGGTCGAAAGAATAAACATCACTGGTCTCTATCTCAAATAAATACATGTTTGGTTGATGGAACTTCTAGATACAACTGAATAATAGTATACAAGATGTAATGATGGGTACGATACAAATAACCCACCTACTAGCAAGTCACCCGGAAATGGAAATAGTGCCAGCAAAGCCGTAAAGAAACCTGTACGGCAAAACCTGCAAGAAACTAGGGCACAACGGGGGTGAGTTGCCAACTCGTGAATAGAAAAACATCTACGAATAGAAATCGCATGTATGACGCAATCCTAGGTCATACGATCAATATACATCCTCAAATATAAATAACCAGCAGCCTATAACAAGGCTAGGGTAAATATCTAACCCGAGTGTAATCTCATGTACCCGTGTCAGTGCCCAAGGGTAGCAATATATCATATGAATGAGGTATGAATGCATGAAAACAGAATACATGTAAATGAAGAACTGTTTCCATAATTTAGTGAGATTTCCTTTGTATTTTTAAAATGAGGTATCATAATGAAATCAGTATAAAACAGTGCCTAGCATCGGCACAAAACAAGTGTCCAATAACTCGATATCTCTGTATCACAGTCTCTGTACCTCAATATCTCGAAATCTCAATGTCTCAATCACAATATCTAGGGCGCCGTCAGTCCAGACCGGCCCCTACCATCCATCTCAAAACCACGACGGTATCCTCCGGATATCCGACGCGTCGGGTAAAATCACCGGTAGGTAGTGCTCCCCTGCCAGGCTCACAACGTCATCATCACGCGCTTCTTGCCCCGGGATACCTTACCGGGCCCACCATGTACCCGAAACGGTTCCTCCACTCCTCGAATCGGGTCTCGAAATCCATCAGCAAACTCATGGTGGACGACTCATACATCATGGGAAAACCGCACTTTTTATTTTAAAAGAGAGAAAAGGTTTATTTATGTTTTTGCGGTTTTCCTCCAAATCCAGAAAATCTCATGGAAATCCGAATCCAAACCTCAATAACACGTAAAATAGTGAATATATGCATGAGAATCCATGAATGCGGCATAACAATGAATAACAGTATGCATGAAGTAGCAGGTAATAACTACAATGTCTAAACTAACATATAAGGCAAGTACGCTATGTCAGTCTAAACTAACATCTGCGATTAGTGCACCATCTGCAGATTAGTTATAGTTGCGTTTAGTATTCAGCTCCCGGTCATTATTGTGGTTCGCTTCGCATCGCATGCTTATATTATGTTTCATACTCCATTATTGATACCATGCTGTTAGGACACCAGCACCATTACCGATGATGCGTATGTACCACGTACACTTACTTGCCGGCTCACATACATCTTCATATGTAATTGCCATGTCACTACACCTTAGAAAATATTATTTCTTGACATAGCGTACTTGCCTTATATGTTAGTTTAGACATTGTAGTTATTACCTGCTACTTCATGCATACTGTTATTCATTGTTATGCCGCATTCATGGATTCTCATGCATATATTCACTATTTTACGTGTTATTGAGGTTTGGATTCGGATTTCCATGAGATTTTCTGGATTTGGAGGAAAACCGCAAAAACATAAATAAACCTTTTCTCTCTTTTAAAATAAAAAGTGCGGTTTTCCCATGATGTATGAGTCGTCCACCATGAGTTTGCTGATGGATTTCGAGACCCGATTCGAGGAGTGGAGGAACCGTTTCGGGTACATGGTGGGCCCGGTAAGGTACCCCGGGGCAAGAAGCGCGTGATGATGACGTTGTGAGCCTGGCAGGGGAGCACTACCTACCGGTGATTTTACCCGACACATCGGATATCCGGAGGATACCGTCGTGGTCTTGAGATGGATGGTAGGGGCCGGTCTGGACTGACGGCGCCCTAGATATTGTGATTGAGACATTGAGATTTCGAGATATTGAGGTACAGAGACTGTGATACAGAGATATCGAGTTATTGGACACTTGTTTTGTGCCGATGCTAGGCACTGTTTTATACTGATTTCATTATGATACCTCATTTTAAAAATACAAAGGAAATCTCACTAAATTATGGAAACAGTTCTTCATTTACATGTATTCTGTTTTCATGCATTCATACCTCATTCATATGATATATTGCTACCCTTGGGCACTGACACGGGTATATAAGATTACACTCGGGTTAGATATTTACCCTAGCCTTGTTATAGGCTGCTGGTTATTTATATTTGAGGATGTATATTGATCGTATGACCTAGGATTGCGTCATACATGCGATTTCTATTCGTAGATGTTTTTCTATTCACGAGTTGGCAACTCACCCCCGTTGTGCCCTAGTTTCTTGCAGGTTTTGCCGTACAGGTTTCTTTACGGCTTTGCTGGCACTATTTCCATTTCCGGGTGACTTGCTAGTAGGTGGGTTATTTGTATCGTACCCATCATTACATCTTGTATACTATTATTCAGTTGTATCTAGAAGTTCCATCAACCAAACATGTATTTATTTGAGATAGAGACCAGTGATGTTTATTCTTTCGACCTTAGAGTCGCGCGTTGTATTTCTGTGGTTTTCTTGTGGTTTTGAGTTTCCTTTTGAATTTTGATCCTCGCCCTTGGCGTTGTATATTATATTGCTTGTGTGGTTGTGACCGTCGATTGACGAAGAGCTAGCTCCCGCTTGGGGATGTCTTTTTATTGATTTCGTATACTATTCATTTTGTATCCCATTTGGGGGCCAGTATTTACAAAGGAGACTCTGCCGAAATTTTCAGTAAATTTTTGATGTTTTAAAAACCGCATAATTCGGCTTATGCTATTGAAACTACTTGTTTTAAACTGGTTTTCCTTCACTCTATTACTTTTCTTGGTTTGGATTTCTGGGTTTTCGGCTTACTTAGATTACGTACGCCTCGAGACGTTCGTAGTTCAAGTGCCGGTCATATTCCGTACTTTCGGGACGTGACATTTATTCACCATTGGATTTTTAATCCAAAAGATATTTTGTTTGTTGTTCCTAGCAGATTTTAGAAAAATCTTTCCTTGTATAGAATCTTTCTATAAATTTGTGATTTTTAATCACCATTGGATTTTTAATCCAATGGTGCTCTACTTTACAGAGCGCAATCTTTTTGTTTGGAAAGATCTAGGGAAATATTAGGGTTTTTTATTTCCCTTAATTAGAATTTAAATCTATTAGTTCAGAAGGTTTAAGAGCCTATCACGTGTTAGCACATGATCCCACTGATTGACCATTTATATAGAATTTAATTCTATTAGTCCAGAGATCTTAGGAACCCATCATGTGTTGGCACGTGACCCCCTGTCACGTGTGGGCATGTGATACCCCATTTAAGGTTTTCTTTCCTTTAACTCAGAGAGTTTTAAGACCCTATCACGTGGTGGCACGTGACCACTGATTAAGCATTTAACCGGAATTTAATTCCATTATTTTAAAGAACTCGGGAACTCATCACGTGTCGGCACGTGACCCCTGGTCACGTGTGGGCACGTGATGCCCCATTCGGGTTTTTTCTTGCTGTTTTATTATACCTTTTAATTGCTTTCAGTGGGTTTAAAGGGCCATCATGTGTGGGCACGTGACCCCTTTTGATCAGAATTAAATTCTTATTATTTCAGAGTCTTCAGGAAACCATCAGGTGTCGACACGTGACCCCCGATCACGTGTGGGCACGTGATGCCCTATTTCTTGTATTTTATGAGGGAACAAAGTGTAAAGTCCGTCGTTCGAAGAACAGATGGACAAGCTAATAAGGGAAGCGGGTCAAAAAGTCCGGGATGACCATAACCGCGAAATGGCCATTTACGAGAAATCCAGAACGCAGTGCCTCCTTCAGCATGCTATGGAAAGTGACGATGCTCTTCGTCGCCAGCCCGTCATACGGAAGATCCGACGTGAAGGCAAAAACAAACTAAAGAACGGAAAAAGCGTTCGACAGCGGCAAAGCGGATCCAAGAAGCCACGCGATCGAGAATCGAGCAGCTGGGGTCCGTCTTTTATAAAGAAGATGGGTCGAGCATATTCTTTTCCCCAAGACAAGACAAGGAAGATATTCGATCTTGTCATAAAACATCAGATGATAACACTCCTGGAATCCATACACCCCAAGCAAGCAGGCGAGGTCCATCACCTGGATTATTGCTCCTATCACCGAGCGATAGGACATTCTCTCGAAGACTGCTTCACATTCAAAGACTGGGTAGAGGACCAGTATCAGCAAGGCATGTTCGCTTTATCCAATAGTTGGAAGGTAACCCCACCACAGAAGCATGAACCAAAAGCTACGTATGCAGCAAGAGTAAAGCCGGATCAACATCGGTCGTGGAAGCGATCTCGTACCTGTCACACAACCTGTCATGCGATAACGCTATCTGGAGAAGGAGTACGCGAGGATATGGATGACCTCTCCTGGTGCTTTGAAAACTAGGAAGACGAAGTGATCTCAGAGTTTCCACCGGCACCAAAAGAGCTGCAAGATGGGATACATACTAATGCAGATAACCTCAGAAAAATCGACTTCGGGACGGCAAACGACCCACGGACGATGTTCGTCAGTGAGCTGTTGTCTGAAGAGAAGGTAGCTACGTTCAAAGACGTGCTCATGCAGTATAAAGACTATTTCGCATGGAACTATTCCGAGATGCCAGAATTAGATCCAGAAATAGTCGTCCACAAATTGGTGATTTCTCCGGACGTCAAACCAATCAAACAAGCGCCAAGAAGAATACGACTCAAACTTGAAATGAGCATCAACACCGAGGTCAAGAAGCTAATCGACTTCGGCTTCATCCAAGAGATTCAGTATCCTGACTGGATTGCTAACATCGTCCCAGTGATGAAGAAAAATGGGACAGTGCGCATCTGCGTGGACTTTCGGGACCTCAATAAAGCTTGCCCGAAGAACGATTTTCCTGTACTGGTTACCGAGCTGATGATAGATAACACGTCCACTCACGAAGTCTTCTCCTTCATAGACGGATCATCAGGGTACAATCAAATAAAGATGCATTCAGAAGACCAAAAGCATACCGCTTTCCGGACTCCTCTGGGCATATTCTGCTACAAAGTGATGCCTTTCGGCTTGAAGAACGCTGGCGCTACCTATCAGAGGGCCATGACGAAGATTTTCGATGACCTTATACACGAAATCGTCGAATGCTATATCGACGACCTCGTGGTTAAAAGCAAATCGTACGAAGAACATTGGGAGCATCTAAAAATAGTGTTTCAGCGCCTTCGGAAATATAACTTGAAGATGAACCCTTTGAAATGCGTGTTCGGAGTTTCCTTGGGTAAGTTCCTAGGATTCATCGTCCGGCACCGGGGCATCAAAATAGACCCGTCGAAGATCAAGGAGATCATGGAAATGTCGCTGCTAAGAACTCTCAAGGGATTGCGGTCTCTCCAAGGAAAGCTCGCATATATCCGACGGTTCATAGCCAATCTCTCCGGCAAGTGCTACCCCTACAGTCATTTAATGAAGAAGGGAACCCCGTTCGTTTAGGATCGCAAATGCCAAAGCGCACTGGAGGAAATCAAGCAATACCTGCAGAATCCGTCGGTACTGACCGCTCCAGTCAAGGGAAAGCCTCTTATCCTGTATACAACTGCCCTTGAAGGTTCCCTAGGCGCACTGTAGGCACAAGAAAAAGACCAAGGGAAAGAGAGAGCCTTCTACTATTTGAGTCGAGTTCTTCTGGGGGTAGAAAACAATTACTCTCCCATTGAAAAACACTGCCTGGCGTTAATCTTCACAATAACAAAGCTCAGACACTACGCCTTGGTGCATGAGGTCCATCTCATATCAAAAGTGGATCCTCTCAAATATCTGATGTCAAGAGACATATTAACGGGACGATTCGCTAAATGGGCCCTACTCTTAATGGAATTCTCGGTGACATACCGATCTCTCAAGGCAGTGAAAGGCCAGGCTATCGCCGACTTCCTCGCTGAGCATCCGATACCTGTCGACTCTCTTTTGAACTGTGAATTGCCAGAAGAGCACGCGTTTGACACGATCGACGGGGAGAATGGAGGGAGTGATACCCGATGGAAACTTTACTTCGACAGAGATCTTCCATGAAGAAGTGAAAACACAATACCCCTATAACCAAATCTGGGGTAGGTCTTATCTTCGAAACTCCACAAGGAGAGATAATGCGCTTTGCCTTCTCCTTAACAGAGCAGCTGAGGACGAACAATGAGGCCGCATATGAAGCTTTGATAGCAGGTCTTGAGATCGCTGTAGACATAGGAATCGAGAACCTCCTCATATATGGAGACTCCCAACTGGTTGTTAGCCAAGTGAACGGTGACTATCAGACGTGCAAACCGGAGTTGGTAAAGTACGGCGAGAGAGTACAACAATTGCTGACTCAAATCCCTGCCTACGCCCTGGAAAGCATACCGCGCACGGAAAATAGCAAGGCGGATACATTAGCCAAACTCGCTAAAGAACTGGCTGACGAAAACCTCGATGACGTGAGGATCGTTGTGCAAAGCCGTCGGGTTCTTGCACTGGCAGAAATATCTCCGGAGTCGTCCGAAGAAAAGGGAGCGACCGAGCAAACGGCCCTACAAATAAAAGACCAGGAAAAGGCTAAGGATTGGAGAGAAGTCTTTATAGACTACTTCAAATCCCGTCGAACACCTGAAGATGCGTCCTCGAGACATCAGCTCATGAAACGAGCCCTGTCTTTCGCCTTCGTCAATGATATAATGTATAAGAGATCGTTCGATTCTCTATGGCTAAGATGCCTGGGACCTGAAGAAGCAAGGAGAGTCGTCCAAGAAACTCACGACGGAATTTGTGGTTCTCACCAAGCCGGGCCGAAGATGAAACTGAAGATCAAAAGGATGGGCTACTATTGGCCCACAATGATCCAAGACTGCCTCGAATACGCGAAGCAGTGCCACTCGTGCCAGATTCACGGGGACTTTATACACTAGCATCCAAATCCGCTACATCCAACGGTGGCTAGCTGGCTGTTCAAAATGTGGGAAACTGACATAATCGGTCCTATTAAACCAGCATCGCCCAGAGGACATCGGTTCATACTGGCGACAACTGATTACTTCTCCAAGTAGGTAGAAGCAGTACCACTAAGAAAAGTGAAGACGGTGAATATCCTCCATTTCTTCAAGACACAGGTCATCTATTGGTTCGGCACTCCACGACGGATTATCTCCAATAACGGGCAAGCCTACAGAAGTCACAAAATCAGTCGCTTCGCAAAGCAACATAATATAGACTGGAGATACTCTTTGGTCTATAATCCCCGAGCTAACGGTCTAGCAGAGGCTTTCAACAAGACCTTAACGAAGATCATAAAGAAGACAGTGTCCAAAAATAAAAAGGACTCGCACGAGAGACTGCATGAAGCTCTATGGGCGTATCGAACTACGTTCAAAATGGCCACAAACACAACGCCGTATGCGTTAGTATTCGGCACTGAAGCAGTACTTCCCTTGGAGATAGAGTTATCCACTCTACGAGTGGCGGTCCATTACGAGCTAACAGACGAAGAGAATGCTTATCTTCTCCTGGAGGAGCTCGATGCCCTCGATGAAACTCGTCTTATGGCGCATCAAAACTTGGAAGCTTACAAAGCAAAAATGACGCGCTCATACGAAAGATTGACTAGGCCGAGAACATTCCGCCAAGGCGAACTCGTGCTAATGGTCAAGAGACCTATGATCCCTAATTGTGCGAAACAGGGGAAATTCGAGCCGAACTATAAAGGCTCGTACATCATAGACAAAGTCTACCAGGGTGGGGCTTACTTGCTCATGGATATGCATGGCGAAAGACCCTTCAGGCCAATAAACGGCCGTTTCTTGAAGAAATACTACGCCTGACCGAAACGTCTTTAAACTACTACAACCCGTAGCATCCTAAGGCTGATGGGAAAAAAATGGTACGTCTATAAGCGAAATGGGCACGGATGAAAACCCGAAAGAGCTCCGTGAGTAAAAACAGCAGGGCTACCGGCGAGTTTTGTGAAAACCCGAAAGGGCGCAATCTCGTTAAAAGACACTTACAAGATCCTCTCGACCTTATAAGGAGAAAATACATGCGTGAGATCCTTACGACTCACAAGGGAGCAACACACTTAGGAATCCCCACGATTCCTAAAGAGAAATTACACTTACGAGATACTCACGACTCGTAAGGAGAACCCTCTTATGAGACCCTCACGGCTCATAAGATTCAAAAGCCTTAAGTTACAGGGATCTGAACCTGTTCTTAAGCCATCACATTTCCAAAGTTCGCCCTACAAGCAGTTCAAAGCTGATCCTTGTATACAATCCACGGGTACGAATAAATGTTTCCCTAACAGAGTCCGACCACTGACGAAGGATATCTTCATATGGCGAACGACACTTGTAAGTCCTCTCGACTTATAAGGAGACAACACTCTTGTAAGATCTTTACGACTTGTAAGAGACCATACACTTAAGAATCCTCACGATTCTTAAGGAGAAAATACACCTACGAGATCCTCACGACCCGTAGGGCGAAATACCTTTATGAGACCCTTACGGCTCGTAAAGTCAAAAACCCTTAGTCAACAGGATCCTAACCCTATTTGCTAAGCCACCTTTGTTCGACATCGACAGAGACTAATGATGATTCGCTCCTGGCAATATCCCACTTGTAGCGATGCTGATGCCTAAATCGATATCAAATCCCAAACTCGCAGTGAAAAGTCAGCGAGCCACAAATGCATATGAAATAGCCGAAATGATAGGGCAACTTGCAACAAAATCAGCAAGTAAAAATGTATGCATACAAAATAGCCGAAATGGTTGGGCAACTCACAATAAAAAACAGTGGGTAAAAGGAAAAAATAGCCAAAATGATTGGGCACCGTGAAAGATAGACGAAATGATTGGGCGATCGCGACTTTCGTGATACAAAAAGCTGAAATGATAAAGCATCGCGGAAAGAAAACGAAAAAAAATATATAAAATGAAACTTTTGCCCTATAGGTGAGATCATATCGATCCCTGTATACAATCCAGGGGCATAAATAAAAAGGGGACCACATTTCCCCACCAGACCTTGTCAAAGGGAGAGTCAGATCTTGACGACAACATCTGCATCCCAGAAGACCCACAACAGCGTTCCTCCTCATTCCAGCAGGATTCGAATGCGACAATCAATCTCGGAGCCACGGCAGAGTCCATAGTTCTAAGTCTCGACGGCCACATCTACAGCCTGAAGACCCACAACGGCGTTCCTTTTCGTTCCAACCAGAAGCAGATATGACATCAACCTCGAAGCCATGGCAAAGTCCCTAGTTCCAAATCTCGACGGTTCACAGACAACCTCGAGACCACCTCGGCATTCGTCTCATTACAGCAGACGCAACGTCAGCAAAGCGGAGCCGCGACAAAGTTCCCAGTTCCATGACTCGACGGTGCACAGACAACCGAGAGTCAATCCTGACCCTGTATGGCTAAAGTCAATCCTGACCTTATATGGCTAAAGTCAATCCTGACCCCGTACGAATAAAGTCAACCCCTGACCCCGTATGGCCAAAGTCAATCCCTGACCCCGTATGGCTAAAGTCAACCCCTGACCCCGTATGCCCAAAGTCAATCCTGACCCCGTATGGCTAAAGTCAACCCCTGACCCCATATTGCTAAAGTCAACCCCTGACCCCGTATGGCTAAAGTCAACTCCTGACCCCATATGGCTAAAGTCAACCCTGACCCCGTATAGCCAAAGTCAACCCTCGACCTCCCCGTCAAAGCAACGCTTTAATTCGGGAGTAGGTCAACTCATCAATCACTTACGAGTCCTCTCGACTTGTCAGGAAGAAAATTCTCTCGGGAGATCCTTACGACTCTCAAGAGAAAAACACACTTAGAAATTCTCACGATTCCTAAGGAAAAAATACGCCTAAGAGATCCTCTCGACTCGTAGGGAGAAAAGTCCTTATGAGACCCTCACGGCTCATAAAGTTAAAAAGTCTTAGGTGGCAGATCCTAACCCTGTCTCCTAAGCCATCACTGTCCTATGAGGAGGTCAAGATAGACTATTCATGGGCCATACTCTTCCAAGACAAATATCGACAAGGAGGGAAACAATCACTTATGACTCCTCTCGACTTGTAAGGGAGAAAATTTTCTTGTGAGATCCTTACGACTCTCAAGAGAAAAACACACTTAGGAATCCTCACGATTCCTAAGGAGAAAATACACCTACGAAATCCTCTCGACTCGTAAGGAGAAAAGTCTTTATGAGACCCTCACGGCTCATAAAGTTGAAAATCCTTAGGCAGCAGACCAGAATCTATTTTCTAAGCCATCGCTACCCTGCAAAGAGTCCAAGATGGACAGCTAACCATTATTTACAGACCACATTTACCAAAATTACATGCCAGAGAAATGGAGGTGCAACTCAAGAGTGCGTAAACTGCTCTGCGTCAAGTTGAAATGAAAAAGTGTAACCTACGGACGTCAATCACCTATTATGCAAGGCAATAAGGAGAACATTTGATTTACATCCAATTGAGCGTCCGAAGCGTACCCACTCATGTATATGCAAAAAGGATAAAATAAACGCATGGAAAAGAAAAATTTGTTATTCATACCGCAGAAAAGTTCTTACGTTGATGAAAACAGTAAACAAAGTATCATGAAAATGTTTACAATAGTAAGACATCAAATCCAGGACAGGGGTTGAGAAATTCAAAAGTCAGGCCATCCAAAATGTTTCGGGCCTCTCGGACCATTCTCGTATGCTTCCTCTCACGATCATAAGAGTCAGGGTCCTCATTGATGTTCTCCGCCCTTCGATAGGCAGCATGTCGCCTGTTGGAAAGTTTGATGTAGAATATCGATAAGATTTTCTTGCCTTTTCTTTGAGATTAGGCCCATCAAATACACCAAGTGTACCTTATCTTCGGCGTCATCCAATACTTTAAGCGGCATGCCGTCGTAGAATAAGGGAAGTGCTTCCCAGATCGCTCTCACGATGAGTTTCAAAAGAGCGGAACGACGAAGAAGCAGTCGACCATTGTATTCATCAAAGCGACGCATGATTTCGGCGCACTGAGCGTTTGTAAACTCCTAGTTCTGGCTGCAGCCCAGTGCGCGAATGTCTCCGTAAGAAATTATCTCGTCGAGATCATACAGATGAGCGGCCATAACGTCTGAAAAGGAAAATCAGTGAGAGTTTAGTGGGCAGACTGATTAAGAAAAAGCTTATTGAAACAGACACGGAGATTTAAACAACTCTTGATATCCTCACGGAGAAAATAAGTTCTGATTGAGAGACACAACAAATTCAAATTTGTGCAAATAAAGAAGAAATCCTAAAAAAGATTCTCATTTAATAAGAGACTCCTCGGGTTAAGGAGTTAAACTCCTCGAGAGCAACGCTCAGCAGACAGGAGTGACACCTGTCAAAATCAATTATGAGGGGAATAAAAAATTCCCCGAGATTTCTAAAGAGCAATGCTCTGTAAGAAAGATGAAACAATCCATCAAGAAACCCTAAAAGCAAAGCTTTTAATGAATTAAAAATTCTGATATCTTCAAGAGCTATTAACAAACTCTAAGGGTTCTTCATGGAAAATGAACAGTATTCCAGTTCATGTGTTAAAATCGCCCTAAAAAAGATTATACTTTTAAGATCTATGATCTAAAGATGAGCATGGCTCTATTAAGGGGTAAAACCCTAAAAATATTTTAAGAACTATGATCTAAAGATGAACATGGCTCTGTTAATGGGTAAAACCTTAATATTTTTAGATCTATGATCTGAGAAGAGCAAAACTCTATTAATAAGTTCAAATCTTACCAAAAATTGAGCAGGGTTTTGACTCTTAAGAATTCTTAAGATAGAGAGAAATGCTCTAAAAGAGAATTAATTCTCAGAAACAAAAACAAGGAAGGAGATGAACAGAGGTCATCTCAAGGGCCAAGGGTCCTATTTATAGGCGCTAAGAGCCGTTTCAACTTCTAAGTTGATCTAATAGTGGAGATGCTGCCACCGCTGCACTCACGTGTGAGCTACATGAGCGCAACAGCGGGGGGGGCATTTGTTTTCCCCGATCAGAGCAAATCTCTGTTCAAATTTCAAAATTTGAAATGAGGCAGCGCTTCATAGCAGCGCCAAGTGTGTTGCACTTTAAGGAGCGCACCACGTGCAAAGCACGTGAGCGCTGGCTCTAAGAGCGCTGCACTCTAAGCAGTGCACCACGTGCAAAGCACGTGAGCACTGGCGCTAAGAGCGTTGCACTCCAAGCAGCGCACCATGTGCAAAGCACGTGAGCGCTGCACTCCAAGCAGCGCACCACGTGCAAAGCACGTGAGCACTGGCGCTAAAAGCGCTACACTCTAAGCAGAGCACCACGTGCAAATCACGTGAGCGCTAGAGATAGAACAAAATATTCTCGGCTCTTGGATCAAAGATCCAACGAACATAATTAAAAATCATCAATTGACCAGAATAAAATTTTGTTAAGGAAACATTCCTCAGAATCTTTCCAAACAGGAAAGATTATGCTCTGAAAATCAGAGCACCGTTGGATCAATGATCCAATGGTGATTAAAAATTACCAAGATACAAAATAAATTCTGTATGGGAAAAGATTTCCCAATCTTGTTAAAAACAAGAAGATTGCCTTCTGTAAATCAGAAGCCCTTGGATCAAAGATCCAACGGGGGAAACATCCCCAAATCAATTAGAGAAAAGATCTCTTCAACCAATCAACCTATCCTATATAAAGATCCCAAGACTTTAAGTCCGATAGAGAGGAACCCCCCCCCCCATAAACTTTGAGAAATTTCAAAGACAAAGAGCAAACTCTCAGAAGAAGAAAATTTTCTTCAAGATAAAAAGAGAACAGAGAGATGAAATCATCTCATATAAAAAGAAGAATTTACTTCTTTTTCTAAGATCATAAATCTATAAGACCAAGGTCTTTCACAAAAGAGATCAAAGTATCTCATCATAAAAAAATAAGGGGAAGAACTTAATCTTCTTAGAATTATAGATGTATAAGACAAATTGTCTTTCAGAGATCATAATATCTCATTATAAAAAAGGGGAAGAATAATTCAATTCTCTTAGGATCATAGATCCATAAAGGCGGAGCCTTTTACTAAAAACATGAGAGATTGAAATGTCTCCTATAAAAAATAAGAACTTTGTTCTTAGATCCATGAGACAAAGTCTCTTATAGAGAGAATTTAATTCTCAGGGCGCAAAGCTGCCTAAAAAGAGCCTTAGCGCTCCAATTAAAGAAGAGTGCCTCAGCGCTCCAAATCTAGCACACAGCGCTGCAGAGTCTTAGCGCTCCAAACTTAAACAGAAGTGCTCTGCGCTCATTGATTGGCACTCAACGCCAAGCGCGCTACGTGCTCCTCATGTGTGCGCTACTGCGCTCTTTGAACTGGCGCTCAACGCCAAGCACGCCGCGTGCTCCTCACGTGTGCGCTACTGTGCTCTTTGAACTGGCGCTCAACGCCAAGCATGCCGCGTGCTCCTCACGTGTGCGCTACTGCGCTCATGAACTGGCGCTCACCGTCAAGCACGACACGTGCTCCCCATGTGTGCGCTACTTAAACAGAAGCGCTCTGCGCTCTTTGACTGGCGCTCAGCGCCAAGCACGCCACGTGCTCCTCATGTGTGTGCTAAAAGAACATAAATTGCTGTATAAATAAAGCCCCAGAGCTATAATAAGTGCTCAACATCCTATAAAAGACAAAAAGATTGTCAGAGCCCAAACCAATGCTCAGCATTGTTAAATGTTTAACATTTTAACTGAATGGGCCGAGCCCAAGTGGGCCACAGAACCCTACCTCGGATTAATTGAGCCCATATGCTCATAAATCTTTGATCTTAGTCCCAAATTGGACTACAGATCTTCCAACCAATATTGGTTCGAGGGTACATCTCTTCACTCCTCTGATATTTGTCATTGTAATCCTTCAACGTCTTCAAAGAGGTGATGGGTCCCGACAACCGAACATTTCATGAACTGTGGGGTCCTTAAACTCATGGACTATGATGTCCTTAAACTTTACAGACTATGACGTCTTTAAATTACGGACTGTGGGGTCCTTAAACTCATGGACTATGATGTCCTTAAACTTCTGGACCGCAAAGTCCCTAAACTAAAACAATAGAGCCCAAATGCTCTTTTGTTGGATCTAAATGATCCCGTTAAGTAGATCTTAGTCTAAAATTATACTAACGTATCCTTAACAAACGTTTAAGCTGATCTTAGTCTCAAATGAGATTAACGATTCTTAAACCCAACCCAAACCCAAATCTAAGAAAATACGGATTTGGACTAATTCACGCCCTACAGGCGACAACATAAATTAGTCTCTGTATACAATCCATGGGCAACCAAAAACAAAACAAACACGCACGACACGAAGTGACCATCTGGAGAAGGAGAAAGTGGTTACCACAATGCGGTAGCATAATTAACTGCAGGGGCTTGCGCCTGCAGGGAAGAGCGTCCCCACAATCAAAAACCCCACAAATGAGGGGGAATCTGACGAAGTCTGCTACATCGGTCGCATCTGTTTAAACCTTCGATACATGGTGCCATAAATCAACTTGGCATCTTCGGAGAGGTGGACGGATAAAACCAAATAGCATCTGCTCTCGAAATTCAGGCTGGATGTCCCAACGTCCCGGTCGCGTTTTTCAGCGGAGAACATGATAGACCCAAGGCGGGGAGCACAAGTAACCGGGTTCTAGAGTCCAGTGGGAGACCATATCAAGGAGTCGAGACCGGGTCTCCTAACTCTAGAATTGGTAGGGTTGCTTGCCGCTCTCGTAGGGGTATAGAGACGTGGGTTTGGCTATTCATCACGACCGTGGAATCCATATTTTTTACTGGTTTAATTTAAAAAGCGGAACTCCTAATATATCCAATATTTCATATGTTGACTTCTGATGCAATGTTCTGTGATGTGATCACTTTATATGATGAAACGAATGTTATTATTATATATTTAATATATAATAAACGTTGCTTATATTTTTCACCCGCGCCAGTCTAGCCCCCGCTCTGCCAGTAGTTAAGTAACCTAACGGTGCATGACGGGACCCCATGGCGAATGCGGATGGCAGAAGCATACATTGTATTTTCGTTTCTTCTGTGATACTTAGGAAGCATAAATGATGGGACTTCATTAATGAGATTAATGAAAAAGAAAGAAACCTAAAGATATTGTAGAATCAAATTTTCAAAACCGGTAGCTCTAGTTCTTGCTTTGCATAGTGGTGTTCCTTGATGAACATCCAGCACCTCATTCGATAAGGAAAGAGCCTAGATCCCTTCACCGGAAGAGACCTCTTGAGCAAAACCTAGCAGATGCTACACCCACTTGGTTTATTTTGAAAAACTCAATTTTAAAAGGCGGAGCTTAAACCACTCCTTTTCAAAATCACTCGATTCTACAACATATCAAGTTCATTACGCAAAAAGTTTTCTTAAAAACCTGCCGTAGCTCTCCGTCATTTCAGATAAGTACTACTTAGTATTCGTGCTACGTTTGTTAGCCTGTGTCAAGGCGTAGTGTGCGGTAGCTATTTAGTGCTTATCTGCTGCATATGATGCGATTGGATTAGAGTAGTCGTGCGACTTTGTTGGCCTGCGTCAAGGGTCGTGCGGATGGACTTAATTCAATCACGAAATGTACGGGTTGAACTTAACTAGCGAACTATGGTTTATTGGCCTGCGTCAAAGTCATAGGACGCTAGGGGAAAAAATATTATTGAGAATTTCAAGTGTTGAAATTTTCAATGAGATTGCATACCTTCTATGAGATAGTTGGATCCTGATACCCACAGCGAGTAAGAGTTACTCCTGGAAGAATTTTGCACTTTACAGTTAGCCGATCAAGTAGGTGACTAGAAAGGTGTCAACAAGGTTACGCCTTTGGAAAAATGAGGTTTATTTTAATTTGGTCCGTGCGAAAGCACGGGGAACCTCCCTCAAAGTACCGACACTGGCCTGGCTTAACGATTGGCGAACTTTTAGGGTGTAATTAATCTCGCATAGTCTTGCTTTTTAGGGTTTGAAGGAATATTTGATAAAAATAGTGGGAGCCATCCTGATTAGATAAGATAATAACCAATATAATCTTGCAAGAGCATACGCTAAATATTTTCTTCTCTCTCTCTCCTGGCAGCGACCATGTCACGCCTTAATCAAGATAATAATATGGATGTATTGACCGAACCCACTTGTTATACTGAGTTGGGGAACATTGGTTCCGCTCTATCTTATAATTGTTATAAGTATGAGCAGGAAATAGGAGAATATCTGAATTCTCATGCAACCCAAACGAAGAATAAGCATATTGATGCATCTTCTTCAGGTGTGTTCGTTACCAAGAACTGTTTCTCAGTATGCTCTATGTCCTGGGTATTAGATACCGAATCATGATTCCACATATGTAATTTGTTACATAGGCTTAGGAAAGGTAGAGAACTAGGATTGGGTGATAAATATATAAGAGTAGGAAACAGTGCAATTGTTGCAACCAAGGCAGTTGGCGATTATCACCTTGTATTACCAAGTGGCAATACATTGATTCTGAACGAATGTTATTACATATCGAACCTGATATGCAACATTATGTCAGTCTCTTTATTAACTAAAGAAGGATATAATTTTGTATTGCAGGATAATATTATGAACATCTTCCTGATTCAAAAGTTGATTGGGTCAGGCACGTTATGTAATGGCATATACGTTCTAAATCAAACCACGGTTCTTAATGTACAGAACACACACAAGAGGAAAAGTTTAGAGATGAACGAATCCTTCTTGTAGTATTGTAGACTAGATCATATCAATGCGACACGACTAGCTAAGTTACATAAAGATGGATATTTGAATCAGTTTGAATTTACATCTTATGAAACTTGCCAGTCATGTCTCAAAGGAAAAATGACCAAAACTCCGTTTACTGAACACGGAGAAAGAGCTACAGAACTCTTGGGACTGATACATAGTGATGTATGCAGTCCCATGTCTACACATGCCAGGAATGGTTCCTCGTACTTCATTACATTCACTGATGATCTCTCAAGATTCGGGCATGTGTTCCTCTTAAAATACAAGTCTGAAGCTTTTGATAAATTCAAGAAATATAAGTGCAAAGTAGAGAACCAAATGGGTAAAAGTATTAAAATCCTTCGATTTGATCGAGGAGGAGAATACTTGAGCACAGAGTTCCTGGATTATCTAAAAGAGAATGAGATTCTCTCTCAGCTTACTCCTCCGTATACACCATAGCACAACGGTGTATCAGAGCGGAGGAATCGCACCCTAGTAGATATGGTGCGCTCTATGATAAGTACCGCTGAGTTGCCTGTTTCCTTTTGGGGTTATGCACTGGAGACAGCTGCAGACCTATTGAATATGGTTCCTACCAAATCTGTGCCTAGCACTCTATATGAGATATGGAAGGGGAAGAGACCATGTCTTAATTATGTTAAGATATGGAGTTTTCCGGCATATGTGAAAACACAAAATTCAGACAAGATCGAGGAAAGGTCAGTTCTGTGTAAATTTATTGGATATCCTAAACATTCGCGAGGGTATATCTTCTACCACGCCGAGGAATAAAAGGTGTTTGTTTCTCGGCATGCCACCTTTTTAGAAAAGGAATTTCTTGCAAAAGAAATTAGTGGTCATGAGGTAGAACTGGAAGAAGTTCCATCTACACAAACTTCAACGAAAAATTTGGTGGAACCAGAGAATTCAATGGTCCCCGATGAACCTTAGCCTCTCCGCCGATCCAGTAAGGTTCCTCATCCACCTGAGAGATACTACGGTTTTCTTATTGATGGTGGGAGCGAGGATTGCATCATGGAAGATGATGACCCAACTAGCTTGGAGCAGGCCATCACGAGTGGGGACTCTGTGAAATGACTAGATGCAATGCGGTCTGAGATAGAATCCATGTACACCAACAAAGTATAGACTTTGGAAGCTGCTCCTGAAGGGGTAAAACCCATTGGGAGAAAGTGGATCTTTAAGAAGAAACTTGGTGTAGATGGAAAAGTTGAGACTTTCAAAGCTAGACTTGTTGCAAAAGATTTTCGTCAACAACCAGGTGTCGATTATGAAGAAACCTTTTCTCCAGTGGCTATGGTTAAGTCCATCCAGATCTTACTTGCCATCGCTGCATACCATGACTACGAAATCTGGCAGATTGACATTAAGACCGCTTTTCTAAATGTTGATTTATAAGAGAGTGTGTACATGACACAGCCAGAGGGCTTCGTGGACAATGGGGGCAACGGAAAGGTTTGCAAGCTGCTTAAATCAATCTACGGGTTAAAACAGGCATCGCGGAGTTGGAACATCTGTTTTGATGTGGCGGTCAAAGAGCTTGGCTTCATCCAAAACATAGATGAGTCGTGTATATACAAAAAGGTTGCAGAGAGTAAGGTCGTCTTCCTCGTATTGTACGTGAATGACATACTCTTGATAGGAAATGATGTTCCTATGCTGCACTCGGTCAAGCTCTTCTTATCACAAAGATTCTCCATGAAGAATCTGGGTGATGCCTCCTACATCCTGGGGATTAAGATCTATAAAGATAGATCTAAGCGGATGTTGGGATTGTCCCAATTCAGGTACATTGACACCATACTAAAGAGGTTTAGTATGGAAGATTCCAAGCGTGGGAATTTACCCACGATTTCAAGAATCACTCTCTCCAAAGAGATGTCCCCCAAGGCTGATTTGGAGAGAGCTCGCATGCAAGAGATACTCTATGCTTCGGCAGTCGGGTTTATCATGTATGCAATGTTATGTACCCGACCGGATGTAGCATACGCACTGGGTGTTGTAAGAAGATATCAATCAGATCCTGGGGAGAATCACTGGAGAGCTGTAAAGAACATTCATAAGTACTTGAGAAGGACTAAAGAAATGTTCTTGGTGTATGGTAACGGTGAACTCCAAGTGGAGTTCTTTACCGATTCGAGCTTTCAGAATGATAAAGACGACTCTAAGTCGGTCTCGGGTTTTGTCTTCACCCTCAATGGAGGGGCGATATGTTGGAAGAGTTCCAAGCAAGATACCGTGGCTGACTCGACGATGGAAGCTGAATATATCGCTGCCAACGATGCCGCCAAGGAGGCTGTCTGGATGAAGAAGTTCATAACTGAACTTGGAGTGGTTCCATCCATCGAGCATCCAATACCTTTATATTGTGATAACAATAGAGCTGTGACTTTGGCCAAGGAACCCAGGTCCATCAGCGATCCAGGCATATTCTGAGGCGGTATCACCTGATCTGGGAGATAGCTGATCGCCAGGAGATCGAGGTCAGGAGAGTTGACACGAAGAATAACACGGCGGATCCACTCACAAAGGCCATTCCCCAGATACAATTTGAGAAACTCTTCGGGATGTTGGGTATGAGATACTACAACAACCGGCCCTAGTGCAAGTGGGAGATTGTTAGTTGTATGTATGCCCTAGAGGCCATTATTGTACATGATTGTATATTATAATGGATACTTGGACATATATAGAGAGGACTTTCTTGCTCGACATGATAGTATGCTATCTGGTTGTTCATTATCTTAACATGTAGACTAATATTATGATGGTGTCTTGCTCTCATATGTTGGTAAAGTCCTCAGGATGTATACTTGACTACCAGGATTATGATGCAGATCATACTAATGGAGCCAGGGTATTCCACAAGTACATCCTTTAATTGTTCCTAGTCGAGGGTGTATCGAGACGGGGCATCGATATTCCAGAGTGGATTAGCGTATACGCTTCTTGACCCATTTGATGGGCGATGGATGATCCCATATCCATTGGTGTTTGACATTAAAGATGGTATACGGGTGCTCAGTGGAGACTGGATACACTGAACAGGACTCGCCGAGAACTCCTAGATGGTATTATACCTATCGTCAGATAGCAGTTCTCTGGTGATACTGGTATAGGTTAGTCTGTATACCAGAGATCGTCATAGAGTCTTGTGTGATTCCCACTGTGCTTTGATTTCCACCTTACCACGTTCAAGAGAGCGTGCAAAACGGTGGTTTTTGGATACAGTCCCAAGTCACATGAGGCAATGAGCGATAGGAGGGGTTTCGTCTCTCCCGGTATTGGGGGTTGATATTGCGCTGTGCTCGATTGGCTATAACAGGAAGTCCCTGGCCAAGGCTGATACTGAGATTTATCGGTAAGTGTTATCAGTAGTTTCTCGACCCGTTATGAGCCTCACATCGGCATGGCTTATTAAGTTACTGGGGTTTGACGTTTACCACCCCTAGACTCGATATGCGACATATCAGACGAAGAGACCAGACTGTACGGTCGTGTTACTTATTGGATTCACGGGAGTATGAGCAGGCTTGCTTGTTGATCTTCTGATCGCTCAATACCCGGATAGCCGTTACGTTTAGCTAGTACCGCTGATGGCTTATGGGTGACTGATATGATCATCACCTACTGCTGGCGTATTGATGAGTCATTAGAGTCCTACACAGAGCTTTCCAAGCTCATGCGAAACGAAGTAGAGCATATATGTGATATGTGCGGGACCGAGAATAATACGTATATGCGATACCGTATTCTAATCTCGCGATATGTGATATCGGTCGGTTATATGTGATATAGCCGGGTTATTGAATCAAGTGCTGATTCGATAAGTTGATATTAAATGATATTAGTCGGTTGTATGCGATACGGTCGAGTTATTAAATCAAGTGTTGGTTTAATGATTTAATGTATAATTATATATTTGATATATTAACATACATTAACTAATATTAGCTCACTTAAGAATTACTTTTCTCATTATACATTTAATATATATGTGATATATGTTAATGTATTTATTTTGTGTCATGCTAGATGATACATTGGACTTGGGTGTATGAGACTCATACCATACCTAAGATAATGAGGGGATTTAATTATTAAGGGAAAATCAAAATTAGGTGGAAATTAGTCATGGCTTGAGATGCTTATGGAAGCATGTAGAACCATTGACGTAGTCCACTAATTTTGTTTTACTCTAGATATTTATTAACCTAACCATTATCTTTAGTCTTGGTTAAATCTCTATATGAGTTATATATGATATTTTCTCACCCATGGTTGCTATTCTATTCTTGATTCATTCACCACTTCATCTTCTTCATCTCAACTGAGCTCTCTAGGTTTTCTTGAGGTGAAGAAAAGGAGTGAGAAAAATTATTCTAAAGTGAGCAAAATTCCTACTTCACCAATCTATACAAAACTAGCCATTTAGTATAGGTTGTTTCTTCACTAGTTCATCAATTAGTGAAGAGATAGCTTGAGTTAGAGATTCTTCGACGTAGATCATCTTCGGCCTCGAAGATCCTTGAGCAAGCTCGTTACTTTCACCTAGTGGAGCCAAAGGAGAGTCAGGGACACCACTAATTGGAGCAAAGGGACTACTACACGGAGGTTTAGAAGTGAAGGACCGGTCTACAAAGGTTGTATTCCCATTTTACTTAGTGTAAAGTTGTTTACATGTTTTAATAACTCTAATTCTCTAGTTAGATCCTTGGTTCGGGTTTGTTAGCACACTGGATTTTTATAAAATCGCATGCTTGATGCCTTCCTAAACCTAGTAGTCGTGCTAAGGAACCCAGCAGTGGTATCAGAGTTAATTTAGAGAATTAGACGATATTAGTATAATTACGAAACCAAAATAACTCTGAAACCTCGAAACCAAAACCCTAGTTTCTGTCGTTTTTAAAAGGTTCTCTGAAAATTATTTAAACAGGTGGAGATTGTTACATATGATGTAATAAGAACACCAGAGAAAAACGAGCCCAATCCACCGAATTTTTACTGGCGAAACCAAGCTAAAAACCGGCCTGGCCGGTTTTTTGAAGATGTTTGGGATTCGATTTTCTTTGGTGTTCCAGTCTCTGGGGTTTGGTGTTTCAGGTATTGTTTGTTTTTACCAAAATTGCATGTGATGTTATCTTTCTATAACGGCAATTTGGAGTATTTCGTATTCGTAATTTTAACATCATTTTGGGTTTATATATGTGATACAATATTTGGAATCCACAATAATTAGTTTTGTGAAAACTAATTAGTGCTTTGTGAATCTAGCAAGTTAGTCTCTTTTGATCGGTTGCCGCGGGGTTTTGATTTGGATCAAAACTCCGTCGCAATCTCGCATAGTACGTGAATGTTCGCCGAGTAAAATTAATAGATAGCCACGCCCCATCGCCCCGACTAAGTGACTGTAGGAGAACCCCGTAGCCAAAAGCATCCGTTCGGGTGCTCGAGGCCGCGGTGTTCCGCCTAAGTGCACTTCGTCGACGGTATCGAGGGTGCGGCCGTCTACTAACATTTCCGACAAGCATTCGATCATATGTTGGGAATCTTGTTGAATTGCCCAACTGGATATTGAAAAGTGTTTTAAATTTGAGACTAAAATACCGGGTTTATAATGTTAGGCTTGAAATTTGGAATGTGTGATATTCCGAGTTTAAGATGTCTGAGGAATTTATATGGTTAGGCATGAAATCCGAAATATGTGATATTTCGGGTTTATGATATTTAAGGTGGTTGCGGATTCCAATTGTTGTAGTTTTCACATTCTTTTCTACGTCCGTAAGTGTAATATGTGGTGTATCGCCGGTTTCGTTGCTATATATCAACGGCAATTGGGATACGCATATTTACTTACGTTGATGACATGTGATGTTATGTGTTGCTGTGATATGTTATATTGGATCGTCGTGTTTGAATAGCCGGGGTTTTTTTGCGTGAGATGAGAGTTTTTCATTTTCATTCATGTAAAAATGTTTATAATATTCTTTTATTGGGACATTTCCGGGTTGAGGATGCTCTCACCATTGATGTATATTATTTATTTTTCCGCATTAGCATAGACCCAAGGCAGGGAGCATAAGTAACCGGGTTCTAGAGTCCAGTGGGAGACCATCTCGAGGAGTCGAGACCGGGTCTCCTAACTCTAGAATTGGTAGGGTTGCTTGTCGCTCTCGTAGGGGTATAAGGATGTGGGTTTGGCTATTCATCACAACCATGGAATCCATGTTTTTTACAGGCTTAATTTAAAACGCAGAACTCCTAATATATCCAATATTTCATATGTTGACTTCTGCTGCAATTTTTTGTGATGTGATCACTTTATATGATGAGACGAATGTTATTATTATATATATAATATATAATAAACGTTACTTATGTTTTTCACCCGCGCTAGTCCAGCCCCGCTCTGCCGGTAGTTAAGTAACCTAACGATGCATGACGGGACCCCATGACGAATGCGGATGGCATAAGCGTTCGTTGTATTTTCGTTTCTTCTGTGATGCTTAGGAAGTATAAATGATGGGACTTCATTAATGAGAATAATGAAAAAGAAAGAAAGCTAAAGATGTTGTAGAATCAAATTTTCAAAACTAGTAGCTCTAGTTCTTGCTTTGCATTGTGGTGTTCCTTGATAAACATCCAGCACCTCATTCGATGAGGAAAGAGCCTAGATCCCTTCACCGAGAGTGACCGCTTTAGCAAAAACTAGCAGATGCTACACCCACTCGGTTTATTTTGAAAAACTCGATTTTAAAAGGCGGAGCTTAAACCACTCCTTTTCAAAATCACTCTAATCTAAAACGATATCAAGTTCATTATGCAAAAGGTTTTCTTAAAAACCTGTCGTAACCCTCCGTCATTTCAGATAAGTACTACTTAGTATTCATGCTACGTTTGTTAGCCCGCATCAAGGCGTAGTGTGCGGTAGCTATTTAGTGCTTATCTACTGCATATGATGCGATTGGATTAGGGTAGTCATGCGACTTTGTTGGCCTGCGTCAAGGGTCGTGCGGGTGGGCTTAATTTAATCACGAAATGTACGGGTTGAACTTGACTAGCGGACTATGGTTTGTTGGCCTGCGTCAAGGTCATAGGACCCTAGGGGCAAAATATTATTGAGAATTTCAAGTGTTGAAATTTGCAATGAGATTGCATACCTTCTATGAGATAGTTGGATCTTGATACCCACAGCGAGTAAGAGTTACTCCTGGGAGAATTTTGCTCTTTACAATTAGCCGATCAAGTAGGTGACTAGAAAAGTGTCAACGGGGTTATGCCTTTGGGAAAATGATGTTTATTTTAATTAGGTCCGTGCGAAAGCACGGGGAACCTCCCTCAAAGTACCGATACTGGCCTGGCTGAACGATTGGCGAACTTGTAGGGTGTAATTAATCCCGGCTAGTCTTGCCTTTTAGGGTTTGAAAGAAGATTTGATAAAAATAGTGGGAGCCATCCTGATTAGATAAAATAATAACCAATATAATCTTGCAAGAGTATACGCTAAGTGTTTTCTTCTCTCTCTCTCCAGGTAGCGACCATGTCACGCCTTAATCAAGATAATAATATGAATGTATTGACCGAACCCGCTTGTTATACTGAGCTGGGGAACATTGGTTCCGCACTATCTTATAATTGTTATAAGTATGAGTAGGAAATAGGAGAATATCTGAATTCCCACGCAACCCAAACGAAGAATAAGCATGTTGATGCATCTTCTTCGGGTGTGTTCGTTACCAAGAACTGTTTCTCAGTATGCTCTACGTCCTGGGTATTAGATACCGAATCATGATTCCACATATATAATTTGTTACATGGGCTTAGAAAAGGTAGAGAACTAGGATTGGGTGATAAAGATATAAGAGTAGGAAACGGTGCAATTGTTACAGCCAAGGCAGTTGGCGATTATCACCTTGTATTACCAAGTGGCAATACATTGATTCTGAACGAATGTTATTACATACCGAACCTGATATGCAACATTATGTTAGTCTCTTTATTAACTAAAGAAGGATATAATTTTGTATTGCAGGATAATGTTATGAACATCTTCCTGAATTAAAAGTTGATTGGGTCAGGCACGTTATGTAATGGCATATACGTTCTAAATCAAACCACAGTTCTTAATGTACAGAACACACACAAGGGGAAAACTTCAAAGATGAACGAGTTCTTCTTTTGGCATTGTAGACTAGGTCATATCAATGTGACACGACTAGTTAAGTATACAACACTAGCAAGTTTCCTTTATATTTGAAACTCCCGATGTGATTTTTGCCCCGAGCGCTTATAATCTTGACGAAAGTCAAAACATCATAAATTGCAAGTCAAGTTCAACCCGTCATTGTCCAGATTAATCTAGACACATTCGTACAAGGAATGTCAAAACAGCTGTACGCCTGTCCTAAATTAATGCATCTATCTATGCTACATATAAGTAACCACTAGCTACCAAACACTATGTCTTGGCAAAAGTCAAAACACATAGCATGAATTGTAGGGTTCCTAGGCACTCTAATGGAGTCTCACAAGGCATCAAACATGGCCAATTAAAATTTTACAAGTGCCTACAAACCCTAATACGGATCGTTAACTAGATAATGAGGCGATGCAAGCATGTAAACGGAAATATAGCTAAAGGGAAGGGGCTACAACCTTTGTAGATCCGGTCCTCCACCTCCTAGGCTCCGTGATGAAGTCCTCTCCGCTGTCCAAATCGAACCATGACTCTCACGGTGGTTTCATCGGAGAAAAAGGCGGGCTAGGTCGTCGACAACGTGCCGAAGATGATCTACGTCGAGGCATCACTAGATCAAGCTCCACCTTCACCAAGCCATGAAAACTTATGAAGTAAACACCCTATACTACTTGGCAAGAGGTAGAGGATGAAGAAATAGGAAGTGGGTTCACTTTAGAATTGGATTTCTCACTTGTTTTCAACACTTGCCATTAATGTAGCAAGCTTTCTTCATGGAAGAAGAAGATGAAGAAGAAGAAGAAAAGATATGATAAGTTTTTAATAAATTATTAGATAATTAAATCAATACTTATCATACTTTCAACTATAGTTAAGTGTAGAGAATTAACTTGGGTTAGTTAAAAGGTTAGGGTTAAGTATAAGACAAGAATGGAGGACTAATTCAAAGCTTCAAGAATCTTCAACTAAAAACAAAAATAGCAACCATTCTTTTCTTATCTTTTTCCAAAAATAAATAAATAAATAAGTAAGTAAGAAAAAAGAAAACCCTAATCATAAACTTAACCATGGTTTAATTCTTTACACTTAACTAAGTAAACATGTATCATCAAACATGATACAATCATGTGCACAAATGTATATCACATATACAACTTGCACAATTCAAGTGAGAAAATCCATTTAAAGTGAACCAATACTAGTTAATGCAAAGTAATATATCAAATATATAATTCTACATTAAATTATTAAATCAACACTAGATTTAACGATCCGGTCATATCGTATATAACCGACTAGTATCCTATGTATCGGCTTATCGAATCAATCCTTGATTCGATAACTAGGTTATATCGCATACAACCATTCGACACATTTATCGCGAGAATGAAATACGGTATCACATACACGCATTATTCTCGGTCCCGCACATATCTCATATGCGCTCCTATTTCGTTTCGCTTGAGCCAGGAAACCTCTGTGTAGGACTCTAAAGACTCGTCAATACGCCGGCAGCGGATGATGATCATATCAAACATCCACAAGCCGCAAGCGGTCTGCTAAACGTAACGGCCACCCGGGTATTGAGCGATCAGAAGATCGACGAGCAAGCCCGCTCACACTCCTGTGAATCCAACCAGTAACACTTACCGTACAGTCCGGTCTGTTCGTCTGATATGTCGCATATCTCGCCTAGGGGTGGTAAACGTCAGACCCCAGTAGCTCGATAAGTCATGCCGACTTGAGGTCCATAACATTCGTGAAACTACTGATAACTCTTACCAGTATATCACTGCAACCCTGGCCAGGGATTTCCTGTTATGGCCAGCCGAGCATAGCACAACATCAACCCCCAATACCGGGAGAGACGAATCCCCTCCTATCGCTCATTGCCTCCATGTGAATCGGGACTGTACCCAAAAACCACCTGTTTGCACGACTCAGTAGAGCCGTGGTAGGGTGTAAATCAAAGCACAGTGGGAGACACACAAGACTCTATGACGATCTCGGGTCAACAGACTAAGCTGTACCAGTGTCACCAGAGAACTGCCATCTGACGTGAGGTATAATACCATCTAGGAGTTCTCGGCGAGTCCGTTCAGTGTAACCAGTCTCCACTGAGCACCCGTATACCATCTCTAATGTCAAACACCAATGGATATGGGATCATCCATCGCCCATCGCATGGGTCGAGAAGATATACGCTAGTCTACTCTGGAATATCGATGCCCCGTCTCGATATTCCCTCGACTAGGAACATTGAAGGATGTACTCATGGACTACTCAGGCCCCACTAGTATGATCTGCATCATAGTCCTGGAAGTCGAGTACACATCCTAAGGGCTTTATCAACATGTAATCAGAGAGACAAGAAGTATACATGTTAAGACAAAGAGCAACCAGATAGCGTACTATCATGTCGAGCAAGAAAGTCCTACTTATATATGTCCCAGCATCCACTACAATATACATCCAATGTACAGTGATGGCCTCTAGGGCATACATATAACTAACAATCTTCCACTTGCACTAGGACCATTTGTAGCAGTGGTTGCAATATCACATACCCAACCATCCCCTAAATGTCTCTCTTTGGGAAAAGGCCTTCGTGAGTGGATCCGCCGTGTTGTCCTCCGAGTTTACTCTCCTAACCTCGATCACCCTGGAGATCAACTATCTCCATGATCGGGTGATGCTGCCTCAGAATATGTCTGGGTCACTGATGGGACCAGGGTTCCTTGGCCAAAGCCATAGTTCTATTGTCACACAATGGTAGGAACCTAGTTCATCCTATGAACCAATATATACCCAAACTGCCTCTTTGGTAGTATCTTTAATAGCGATGTTACCAGCCTTTATCGTCTAGTTTGCCACGGTATCTAGCTTGGAACTCTTCCAACATACCGTCCCTTTACTGAGGGTAAAGACAATGCCTGTGACTGACATTCAGTCGTCTTTATCACTCTGGAACCCTTCCAGTGATTTTCCCCATGATCGATTGATACCATCTCACTACAACTAGTAAGTATCCTAACATCCAATTAGATCTATCTCATAGATCCAAAGCTTAGGATTTAGTAGGTATCACTTTGATCCTATATGGAAACTCATTGTGATAAGCGGAGATTGATCGAGCGTAGCATAAGAAACTCCTTCCCTAACAAGAGTATGTCATCCACGTACTCTACGAGGATCGTCACCATACTCCCTACTACCTTTTTGTTTATACAAGGTTCATCTACCATTTTGATGATGTCAACTTCTTTGACTAATCCATCAAAACAGATGTTCCAACTCCGCGATGCCTGCTTTATCCTATAAAGCATCTTGCACACGTTTTCGCTGCTCCCACTGTCTACGAGGCCCTCTGGCTGTGTTCTTATAGACGTTCTCTTCTAAATCAATATTTAGAAAAGTAGTCATGGCACCCAACCACCAGATATCGTAGTCATGGTATGTAGCCGTGGCAAGTAGGATCTGGATGGACTTAAACATAGTCCCTGGAAAAGGTTTCATCATTATCCGTGCCTGGTTGACGACGAAAACCTTTAACAAGTCTAGCTCTGAAATTCTCAACTTTTCCATGTACACCAAGCAATCTTCTCAAGATATACTTGCTCCTGATGGGGATTTAACCCTTCAGCTATAGCAACCAAAGTCCATACTTTGTTGGTGTATAAGGATTCCATCTCAGATCACTAAGCATCCAGCCATTCTTACAGAGTCCCTACTCTCGATGGCCTGCTCGAAACTGGTTGGGTCATCATCTCATGATGCAATCCTCGCTCCCACTGTCATCGAGAAACCGAGGTATCTCTTAGGCAGGCGAGGAACCCTACCAGATCGGCGGAGAGGCTGAGGTTCGTCGGGGACTATAAAATCCTTTGGTTCTGTCAAATCTTCAGTTGTAGTTTCGAATAGCTGAAACCTTTCCAGTTCTACAGAACTGACTTTGCCTCGATCTTGTCCGGATTTTGCTTTTGACATAGGCCGGACAATCCCAAATCTTAACTTACTTAAGAGATAGGATCTTCCCACACCATATCTTATATGGAGTGGTAGGCACTGATTTGATTCGAACCTAATTCAATAGGTATGCAGCTTCTCAAGCGCATAACTCCCAAAAGGATATAGGTAACTCAGTAATACTCATCATAGAGCATATGATATCTAATATTGTGTGATTGCTCCGCCCCGACACACCGTTGTGCTGTGGTGTATTCTGAGGAGTAATACTGAGAGAGAATCTCATTTTCCTTTAGAATAGTCCAAGGATTCCATGCACAAGTATTCTCCTCCCTGATCTCATCATAGGACATAATACTTATATCCGTATATTGATTCTCTACTTCCTACTTATATTCTGTGAATACCTCAAAAGGTTCGGACTTATATTTCAACAGGAATATATGACTGAATCTTGAGAGATTATCAGAGAATATAATGAAGTATAAAGAACCAGTCCTGGCATGTGTAAACAGGAGACCTTACATACATCATCATGCATCAGTCCCAAGAGTTTACTAACTCTTTCTCAGTTTCCAGTAAACAGAGCTGGTGTCATTATATCTTTGTGACATGACTGGCAAGTTTCACAAGATGTAAATTCAAACTGATTTAAATATGCATCTAAATATAACTTCAGCTAGTCGGGTCGCATTGATATGACCTAGTCTACAATGTCTCAAGAATGATTCGTTCATTTTTAAACTCTTCCTCTTGTGTGTGTTCTGAATACTAAGAACTGTAGTTTGATTTAGAACGTTAATGCTTTTAGATAACGCGCCTAAACCGATCAACTTTTGATATAGGAAATGTTCAAAACATTATCCAACAATACAAAATTTTATCATTTCTTTACTAATAAAGAGACTGATATGATTTTGTATATCAGGTTCGGTATCTAATAGCATTTGTTCAGAATCAATGTATTGGTAATACAGGGTGGCAGTGACCAACAGACTTGGCTGCAACACTTGCCCCGTTTTCTGCCTCATGAAACTTATCACCCGTTCTCAGTTTTTCTACCTTTTTGTAGCCCTATGTAACAGATTATATATCTGGGATCCTGATCCGGTATCATATACCCAGGATGCTGAGGATACTGAGAAACAGTTCTTTGTAATGAACACACCCGAAGGAGATGCATCATATGCACTGTCTTCGTTTGGGCGGCATAGGAATTCTGGTATTCCCTATTTCCTACTTTGTCTTATAACAATTATAAGTTGGAGCGGGACCAACGTTCCCCAGCTCAGTATAACAAGCGGGTTCGGTCAATACATCCATTTTATTATCTTGATTAAGGCGTGATATGGTCGCTACCAGGAGAGAGAGAGAAGAAAACACTCTGCGTGCGCTCTTGCAGGATCAGATTGGTTATACATTTTATCTAATCAGGATGGGTCCCACTGTTTTTATCAAATCTTCCTTCAAACCTTAAAAGGAAAGACTAGCCGGGATTAATTACACTCTACAAGTTCGCCAATCTTTCAGCCAGGCCAGTGTCGGTACTTTAAGGGAGGTTCCCCGTGCTTTCGTACGGACCTAATTACAGTAAACCTCGTTTTCCCAGAGGCGTAACCCCGTTGACACCTTTCTAGACACCTACTTGATTGGCTAATTGCAAAGTGCAAAACTCTCCCAGGAGTAACAATTACTCGCAGTGGGTATCGGGATCCAACTATCATATAGAAGGTATGCAATCTCATTGCAAATTTCAACACTTGAGACTCCCGATAAAGGTTTTTACCCCTAGCACCTATGACCTTAACTATGGTCAACAAATCATAAGTACTAGTCAAGTTCTACCCGTCATTTCGTGATTAATTAGACCCACCCACATGACCCTTAACTAAGGTCAACAAAGTCACGCGACTGTCCTAACTAATCGCATCATATGCGGTGTAGGAAGACATCACTTAGCTACCGTACACTGTGCCTTGACTATGGTCAACAAACACAGCACGAATACTAAGTACTCTACTTCCTAAAATGACGGAGGGTTGCGAATGGTTTTTGTGAAAACTTTAACGCTTTGAACTTGATTTCGTTGCGAAATCAAATGGTTTTTTAAATGGAATGTTTTTGAGGCTTTTCTAGTTTTGCTAAAGGGGTCACTCCCGGTGAAGGGATCGTCGGCCCTTTCCTCGTCGAATGAGGTGCGGGATATATCATATATATCACTGTGCAAAGCGGAAACTATAGAAGCGATCAAAGACAAACCGAGGGTTGTAGCATCTGCCAGTTATTGCTAAAGGAGTCACTCCCAGTGAAGGGATCTCGGTCCTTTCCTCATCGAATAAGGTGCAGGATGTTCTATAATGAACACCGCGATGCAAAGCAAGAACTGTAGCTACCTGTTTTTATTTTGAAATTCGATTCCACAACATCAAATAGGTTTATTTTCTTTCATTAATCTCATTAATGAATATCCCATCATTTAAGTCCACCTAAACATCACAGATAAATATAACGTACGCTTATGCCATCCGCATTCGCCTCGATATCCCGTCTGCACCGTTAGGTTAGGTAACTAACGGCAGAGCGGGGCAGGGGTAGCGCGGGTGTAAAACATAAGCAATGTTTATATAATATATCATATATACTATATATAATATCTGCCACAGAACATCACATGATCACATCACAGATAAATCACAGCAGAAGAAACATATGAAATATTGGATATACTAGGACGTCCGTGTTTTCAATACGAGCCAGTATAAAACACGGATTCCACGGTCGTGATGAATAGCCAATCCCACACCCCTAGACCCCTACGAGAGCGGCAAGCAACCCTACCAATTCTAGGGTTAGGAGACCCGGACTCGACTCCTCGAGATGGTCTCCCGCTGGACCCTAGAACCCGGTTACTTGTGCTCCCCTCCTTGGGTCTGTCCTAGTGCAGAAAAGTAAATAATATACATCAACGGTGACAGCTTCCGCAACCTGGAAGTGCCCCAATAAAAGAATATTACATACAAGTTTTTACATGAATGAAAATGAAAAACACTCATCTCACATAAAAACCCCCGGCTATTCAAACACGACGATCCAATATAACATATCCAGCAACACATAACATCACATGTCATCAACGTAAGTAAATATGCGCATCCCAATTGTCGTTGACATATAGCAACGAAACCGGCGACATCACATATTACACTTACGGTCACAGAAAAGAAAGTGTAAAACTACAACAGTTGGAATCCGCAACCTGTTTAGACATCGCATGCCTAATCAAATGAAATACTTAGACATCCCATGCCTAACAATTATAAACCCCGCATTTTAGTCTCATTATCGAAAACACTTTTCAATATCAAGTCGGGCAATTCAACAAGATTCCCGACATTTTGATCGAATGCTCGTCGCAAACTTTAGTAGACGGTCGCACCCCCGATACCGTCGACGAAGTGCACCAAGGCGGAACACTGCTACCGCGAGCACCCGAACGGATGCTTTCGGCGACGGGGTTCTCCTACAGTCACTTGGTCGGGGCTATGGAGTGAGGCTGTCTATTAAGTTTACCCGGCGAGTATCCGCGTACGCTACGTGATTGCGACGGACTTTTGATCACATCAAAATTCCGTGGCAACCGATCAAGTGAGACTAAAGTGCTATGTTTATAACATTCATTCAGTTATCACATAACTTTTTGTGAATTCCAATTGTTGTATCACATTCCGGATAAACAGAAAATGTTAAACTTTCCGATTGAACATTCGAACACCCAAGTTTTCCCGAAACAGCTCAACACATGAAATAAGTCTAACAACATTCAGTTCGTGCCTCAGTACCAACGGTCCAGCCGTAGAAGGGTCAAGCCGACGCCTCACATGTGGCACGCCGTACTGCCCCAAACCCGAAGGTTCAAAGGGCAGTTCAAGACGGTCACATAATCGAGTTAAGGTTTGTTGTCTTCTAGAGGGTCCATCGCGTTACTTGCACTACTTAAAACGTCGTTAAACTACGGAAAAATCCAACAATTGGAAATTTTCCGGCAGGGGAAAAAGTGGGTATTTATATCCGGTCGAACCTTTTAACATATTCTAAAATTCCCCGGAAAGCCACATAGACAGAGTTAGACAATCCGATCGAAACACCAAGTCCCCAATACAACCCAGAAAATTCAACTCTTGAATAATTATTAAAAAATCCCAGAAAATCCAACTCCAGAAAATAGGAATTACTGTGCAAGATTTATTGGGTAATGGGACCATATGGCCGCGGAACCGCGGGAGAAGCCATGCTTCTGCCGCTGTTCCGCGGCGGTTTAGATGAGTTAGGTCCTCGTTTTGCACCACAATTCTTAGGTCTTCCTGCTGAATTTTTTAGGAATTTTTAATCTGGAAAAAACCCATTTTTTCAAAAAAGTCCAGAGAGCAAATTACGATTAGGGTTTCGGGACAATCGGACTTCTAACTCCGTCTACGCATCGCCTAAGGCTCTAGCTAGGCTCTGATACCACTGTAGGGTTCCTAGATACTCTAATGGAGTCTCACAAAGCATCAAATATGGCCAATTAAAATTTTACAAGTGCCTACAAACCCTAATACGGATCGTTAACTAGATAATGAGGCGATGCAAGCATGTAAACGGAAATATAGCTAAAGGGAAGGGGCTACAACCTTTGTAGATCCGGTCCTCCACCTCCTAGGCTCCATGATGAAGTCCTCTCCGCTGTCCAAATCGAACCATGACTCTCACGGTGGTTTCATCGGAGAAAAAGGCGGGCTAGGTCGTCGACAACGTGCCGAAGATGATCTACGTCGAGGCATCACTAGATCAAGCTCCACCTTCACCAAGCCATGAAAACTTGTGAAGGAAACACCCTATACTACTTGGCAAGAGGTAGAGGATGAAGAAATAGGAAGTGGGTTCACTTTAGAATTGGATTTCTCACTTGTTTTCAACACTTGCCATTGATGTAGCAAGCTTTCTTCATGGAAGAAGAAGATGAAGAAGAAGAAAAGATATGATAAGTTTTTAATAAATTATTAGATAAATAAATCAATACTTATCATACTTTCAACTATAGTTAAGTGTAGAGAATTAACTTGAGTTAGTTAAAAGGTTAGGGTTAAGTATAAGACAAGAATGGAGGACTAATTCAAAGCTTCAAGAATCTTCAACTAAAAACAAAAATAGCAACCATTCTTTTCTTATCTTTTTCCAAAAATAAATAAATAAATAAATAAGTAAGAAAAAAGAAAACCCTAATCATAAACTTAACCATGGTTTAATTCTTTACACTTAACCAAGTAAACATGTATCATCAAATATGATACAATCATGTGCACAAATGTATATCACATATACAACTTGTACAATTCAAGTGAGAAAATCCATTTAAAGTGAACCAATACTAGTTAATGTAAAGTAATATATCAAATATATAATTCTACATTAAATCATTAAATCAACACTTGATTTAACGATCCGGTCATATCGCATATAACCGACTAGTATCCTATGTATCGGCTTATCGAATCAATCCTTGATTCGATAACTAGGTTATATCGCATACAACCATTCGACACATTTATCGCGAGAATGAAATACGGTATCACATACACGCATTATTCTCGGTCCCGCACATATCTCATATGCGCTCCTATTTCGTTTCGCTTGAGCCAGGAAACCTCTGTGTAGGACTCTAAAGACTCGTCAATACGCCGACAGCGGATGATGATCATATCAAACATCCACAAGCCGCAAGCGGTCTGCTAAACGTAACGGCCACCCGGGTATTGAGCGATCAGAAGATCGACGAGCAAGCCCACTCACACTCCTGTGAATCCAACCAGTAACACTTACCGTACAGTCCGGTCTGTTCGTCTGATATGTCGCATATCTCGTCTAGGGGTGGTAAACGTCAGACCCCAGTAGCTCGATAAGTCATGCTGACTTGAGGTCATAACATTAATGAAACTACTGATAACTCTTACCAGTATATCACTGCAATCCTGGCCAGGGATTTCCTATTATGGCCAGTCGAGCATAGCATAACATCAACCCCCAATACCGGGAGAGACGAATCCCCTCCTATCGCTCATTGCCTCCATGTGAATCGGAACTGTACCTAAAAATCACCTGTTTGCACGACTCAGTAGAGCCGTGGTAGGGTGGAAATCAAAGCACAGTGGGAGACACACAAGACTCTATGACGATCTCGGGTCAACAGACTAAGCTGTACCAGTGTCACCAGAGAACTGCCATCTGACGTGAGGTATAATACCATCTGGGAGTTCTCGGCGAGTCCGTTCAGTGTACCCAGTCTCCACTGAGCACCCGTATACCATCTCTAATGTCAAACACCAATGGATATGGGATCATCCATCGCCTATCGCATGGGTCGAGAAAATATACGCTAGTCTACTCTGGAATATCAATGCCCCGTCTCGATATTCCCTCGACTAGGAACATTGAAGGATGTACTCATGGACTACTCAGGCCCCACTAGTATGATCTGCATCATAGTCCTGGAAGTCAAGTACACATCCTAAGGGCTTTATCAACATGTAATCAGAGAGACAGGAAGTATACATGTTAAGACAAAGAGCAACCAGATAGCGTACTATCATGTCGAGCAAGAAAGTCCTACCTATATATGTCCCAGCATCCACTACAATATACATCCAATGTACAGTGATGGCCTCTAGGGCATACATATAACTAACATGAATACTAGTAAATACCTGTCTAAAATGTCGGAGGGCTACGGCTAGTTTTGGCGAAAACCGTTAACGTAATGAACTTGATATAGTTGAAGGAACCGAATAGCTTTTGAAAAGGAGTGGTTTAAGCTCCGCTTTTAAAAGTTGTTTTTGAAGAAAACCGAGTTGTTTTGCAATTGTTCCAACGACGTCAGATTTTAGGTTTATTAGTTTGCATTAAGTGAGATTAATGTGGTCCCATCAATTAACCTTATCACACCACAAAAAGAACAAAAATAGAATGTACGTATATGCCACCCGCATTTGCCACGGGCCCCGTCATGCACCGTTAGGTTCTTAACTAACGGCAGAGCGGGGGCTGGACTAGCGTGGATCCAAAACATATACAGCATTTATTTATACATAGATATATATATCTATCACAGGCATGATAAGCAACACAGGCAGCTATAATCATCACAGAGAATGGAAAAATGGATCAACTAAGAACATTTGCATTTCAACAAGCTACCTATGAAATACAGTCATCTCCGGTCGTGTGAATAGCCAAGCGTGAATCATCCTAGACCCCTACAAGTGCGGAAAGCTACCTGCCAATCCTAGAATTGGGTGGCTCGGGTCTCGACTCCTCGAGATGGCTACCCACTGAATTCTAAAACCCGGTAACTTGTGTACTCCTCCGTGGATCAATCCTAGATCCGAAAAATAAAAGTAATATACAGCCGGTGACTACATCCTCAATTCGGATGCGCCCCAATAATAGAATATACAAGAATTATTACATGGATTATAAAAAATCCACTCACATCTCACATCTAAATTCACATCAAGCCATTCACACGACGATCCATGAAACCATTCGCATCCAAACATTACAAGATATATGCAACCTCTTCTAATCGACGTATAGAAATTAGAAGACGTTTAAGAACGCATATACACATCATAAAGCAAGTAAAGAAAACCACGATGTTATAAAATCCGCGCACAATTAGCGAATGAAACTAATTTTGCAAGACATGAAAAACTGTCCACTATAGTCACCAAAAATTTCGTTTTAAGCCAATCCGGAAGTCAAAACGAACTTGAAACCCATCCGAACCTTCACGAAGGTAAGGGGAAAAAATTAACTGTCGATCTGGGGGCCTCAGGGAGGTACCCACCCCTGGGGTCCATCATGAGGTGGCCCCCAAGAGGAGGCAGATCCGAGAGCACCCTTTTAGGGTGCTCTCGGGTCACCACCCCCCAAGGCCACCTTGTGGTGGTCTTGGGGGTGGGCCCAGCCTTAGGTCCCCCTAAGGTATCCCTGGGATGCCAAAGGGTGCACTCGGGTCACCACCCCCTAAGGCCACCTTGTGGTGGTCTTGGGGGTGGGCCCGGCCTTGGGTCCCCCCTAAGGTATCCCTGGGGTGCCCATGCTCTACCCCGCGGCTTCTTGGTTCAAACCATGAGCCCGCGGGGTGTGCAAACATCTTAAAACAATATTTTCGGGATAGTTTTTGTCGGCAGTTCGTGTGCGACAAAAACGGTGGATTTTAAACGTCGCTACAAGCTATCTAAGGCTTATGGAGTGGCTCTGATACCATGTAAGTCAATTTTGCACACTCCACAGGGTTTGTAGAGAGGCGGAATTAACAAAAAACAATTTTAAAACAAGCAAGATCGACTATACTTCCAAGATCGACTATAAGCCCTAGCTAGAAAAACAAACAAAGGTTCTAATCTACTATGAAGTGATTAATACCTTTGTGTTCTAGTCCTTCGGGTCTTCTTTTTCCTTCTTAGCTCCTTGGTTCAAACTTGAATCTTCTTCTCCTCTTCTTAGCTCCTAGAAAGCTTGAATGGAACTCGATCGTCAGTCTCCTCTTTGTCGAAGATGATCCACCCGAGAGCCTATGATTCAAGCTTCAAACTCAAATGTGAGGTAACTAAGATGTCTAGTTTGCTAGACTAGACAACTTAGAAGATATAGAGAAAGATGAATGGAGTATTTTATCTCAAGAGCCCTAGGATTCACAACTCATGTGAGGGTTAAGGATTGAGAAAGAAGGAGAAGAGGAAAAATGGAGAGAGAATGAACAAGTGCAAATGAGCTAGGGTGTGGAAGCAAAATGAGAATGGCCAAGTCCTTGCAATAATAAAGCATAGATTATTTTCAATAGAAAATAAGCAACCATGCTTGAATAGTAAAGTCAAATGAATAAACAAATGACTTAGCCATGCTTTCATCCATAACTCAAAGATCTCCAATTTCCACCTCATTAATCTATTTGCATAAATAAATCTAATAATGATGTGTCTCCTTCTACAAGCATGTCTTGTGAAAATTACAAGAATACCCTCACCGTATATGTAGTGTGTTTTTCGCCACCCTATTGAGATGGGAATACGCGCGCGCTTGTCAGGCACATTACAGATTCCCCTGCCTAGGGTAGGCTGGGGTTTATTGATTGTGGGGATCTGAGTCTCCGGCAGCCGCGGACTAAGCTGCCGTTAATTATCCCTCGTCTTTGGAGTGAGGGAACCTCCAATTGACGGGTCAAACTGGTCATGCGAACTCAATGTGCAGTGTGCGTGTGTTGTGTTTTGAAAGGGGGTTTTGGATATATCGGGGGCCCCACAGAGTTTTCACGGGGGAGGTATATTTAGTGTGGAGTGCATATAAAAAATGGGGGGAAGCGTCTTAAAGACACATGCGTGGCATGTGGGTGCATGGTGCCCGAGGTCACGTGCACGCACATGTGCGCTTTAGCGCCCGAGGTCACATGCGCGCACGTGACCATTGGATGCCCTAGCCCCTGGGGTCACGTGCGCGCACATGACTATTGAGCGCCCTAGCGCTCGGGGTCACGTGGCGTGCACGTGACCATTGGGCGCCCTAGAGCCCCGAAGTCACATGGCGCACACGTGACCGATGGGTACCGTAACACCCCGGGTCACGTGGCGCACACGTGACCGATGGGCGCTTTAGCTCCCCGGGGTCACGTGGCGCACACGTGACCATTGAGCGCCTTAGCGCCCTAGGGTCACGTGGCGCACATGTGACCGATGGGCGCCTTAGCGCCCGGGGTCACGTGGCGCACACGTGACCGATGGGCGCCTTAGCCCCCGGGGTCACGTGGCGCACACGTGACCGATGGGTGACTTAGCCTCCGGGGTCACGTGGCGCACACATGACTACGGGAAACACCAGCGGAAAGGGGTCTAGCCCCTAGTTTGGGGAGTTGAACTCGCAGGGGTTTTTTGGAGTTGAACTCCTAACATAAACTAATTTATGGAGTTAAACTCCAACAGATCTAGAAAGGAGTTAAACTCCTAGGAATTTTTGGCTCTTCTTTTGAGTCTTGGATCTGTCCAAAGTTATATTTTTGGACATGGCTCTCCTTCTTCCTTCTCTTGATCGGCGGGATCTTGGAGAAAAGGGGATGAAACTTAAAAGTCTCCCCTTTTCGAGATCTGATTGGAGATCCGAGCTCTCTTCGTGGGTTTTGGGGTGAAAAACTATTTATTTTTGAGAAAAGAAGAGTTAAACTCTTAATTTAATTCAAAAAAGAGGAAGAGGGTTTTAGACCCTTGAGAAAGGGGAAGGAGGCACAAACCCTAGTTTTTGGGGAGAATGAAAAGTGTTCTCTTTATTCATCATCATGTTGCCTTATATAGGCTTACACATTTACATACTACCCCTTGGGCTTTACAAAATGGCATTTGGCATATTCCATGCCTCATGTGCTATTTCTTTTTGCACATAAGCCGTGGGCTTCACAAAAATTTGGATTTATGCCCATTCATGCATAAAAAAATTACATTAAAATTATTTATTACATGATTTTTATGTTGGCATGGGGAGGCCGGCCGCTTCATGTTCGGGCTCGACTCGGGCATGGGCCCACTTGGCTTGGGGTTGACTTTGACTTTGACTTGGTCAACCGTGGTGCAATTTTCGACTCCAACAAAATGCCCCCCATCAATAAATGCACACAGCATATATGGGTCATGTGCATGAAATTGATGGATCTTCTTTCACGTGGAGGCGACTTGATTCGGTTCCCGCTTTTTGGGAAGCTGGCACTGCCCGTTTTACGACATGGACGGTCGATACTTAACGTGTCTCCGAGATGGAGTGTCTGGTTGACTTGATTCTAAGGCGGAGCATAATTCCGACGAGGAGGTCGTTGCTGCCCTTTTAGCGACGTGGACGGTCGGTGTTGCCCTTTTAGCGACGTGGACGGTCGATGCTGCCCTTTTAGCGACGTAGACGGTCGGTGCTGCCCTTTTAGCGACTTGGACTGTCGGTTCTGCCCTTTTTGCGACTTGGACGGTTAATGCTGCCATTTTAGCGACGTGGACGGTCGGTTCTGCCCTTTTTGCGACTTGGACGGTCGGTGCTGCCATTTTAGCGACGTGGACGGTCAGTTCTGCCCTTTTTGCGACTTGGACGGTCGATGCTGCCCTTTTAGCGACGTGGCCGGTCGGTGCTGCCCTTTTAGCGACTTGGACGGTCGATACTGCCCTTTTTGCGACATGGACGGTCGGTTCTGCCCTTTTTGCGACTTGGACGGCCGATGCTTGACGCGTCTCCGAGAAGGAGTGTCCGTGGTAGACGTTTCCCTGGCCCGGAATGATCTAGTTCCCGCTTTGTGGAAAGCCTGCACTGCCCTTTTTACGACATGGACGGTCGACGCTTGACGCGCCTCCGAGAAGGAGTGTCCGCGGTAGACTTTTCCCTGGCCCGGAACGATTTGGTTCCCGCTTTGTAGGAAACCTGCACTGCCCTTTTTACGACATGGACGGTCAACGCTTGACTCATCTTCGAGAAGGAGTGTGCGTGGTAGACTTTTCTCTGGCCCGGAGTGATCTGGTTCCCGCTTTGTAGAAAGCCTGCACTGATCTTTTTATGACATGGACGGTCGACGCTTGACGCGTCTCCGAGACGGAGTGTCCATGGTAGACGTTTTTCTGGCCGGAAGGATCTGGTTCCCGCTTTGTGGGAAGTCTGCACTGCCGGTTTTACGACATGGACGGTCGACGCTTGACGCATCTACGAGAAGGAGTGTCCGTGGTAGACTTTTCCCTGGCCCGGAGTGATCTAGTTCCCGCTTTGTGGGAAGCCAGCACTGCCATTTTTATGACATGGACAGTCGACGCTTGACGCCTCTCCGAGAAGGAGTATCCGTGATAGACTTTTCCTTGGTCCGGAGTGATTTGGTTCCCGATTTGTGAGAAGCCTGCACTGCCCTTTTTACAACATGGACGGTCGCTGTTGGAATTGGTTGGTTTGATTTGTGTTGACATCAGCATCGCTACACTGGAATATGGTACCAAGAGCGAATCATCATTTGTCTTTAAGAGGATTTAGGGATTTTGGTTTTTGTTTGGCATCAGCATCGCTACACTGGAATATGGTACCAGGAGTGAATCATCATTTGCGTTTGCCCGTCGGGGAGCGATGGCTTAGGAGACAGGTTTAGGTCCCTATCACCTAAGACTTTTTAATTTTATGAGTCGTAAGGGTCCCATAAAAGCATTTTCTCCCTACGAGTCGAAAGGATCTCGTAGGTGTACTTTCTCCTTAGGAGTCGTGGAGACTCCTAAGTGTGTTGCTCCTTTGTGAGTCGTAAGGATCTCACGCGGGAATTTTTCTCCTCACAAAATCGAGAGGACTTTGCGAGTGCATTTCATCTTTTTTCACGAGTTTGCGCCCTTTCGGGTTTTCACAAACTCGCCGGCAGTCCTGCTATTTTTACTCATGGAGCCCTTTCGGGTTTTCATCCGTGTCCATTTTGCTTATGAACATACCCCAATTTTTTTTCTTTCTTTCTGGAATCTTCATCGCTGGTGGGACTTTGAATGTGGTCTCGCCGGTAGGACTTGGGAGAGATTGGGATCGTTTTACGCCCGTGGATTGTATACGGTTTTACAGGATGTATGATCCAGACCGTAAGGCCGAAAGAATTTCGGGACATTGTTGGCGTCTGCATTGCTGTACTGGAATATGGTACCAGGAGCGACTCATCATTCGCCGTTGGGAAAACTTAGGATTTGGGTTTTTAGTCTGCATCTGCATTACTGCACTGGAATAATGTCAGGAGCAATTCATCATTTGCCTTTCCCTGTTGGGAAGCGATGGCTTAGGAGACAGGTTAAGATCCCTATCACCTAAGGCTTTTCAATTTTATGGGCTGTAAGGATCCCATAAAAGCATTTTCTCCCTACGAGTCGTAAGGATCCCGTATGTGTATTTTCTCCTTAGGAGTCGTGAGGACTCCCAAGTGTGTTTTTTCTTTGTGAGTCGTAAGGATCCCACGAAGGTTTGCTCTCCTCATGTATCGTGAGGACACATTAGTGGGTCTTTCCCAATGGACCATAATTCCAAGGGCGGAGACCAGCCGTGTGACTGGTGGTTGCTGTGGGGCATGGGTATGATGATAATTATTTGAGCCCGTGGATTGTATACAGTAGTCAATTTGGGGACTAACCGTAAGGCTGGAAGAATTTTAGGAAATTGAATTTTGGTTGGCGTCTGCATCGCTGCACTGGAATATGGTACTAGGAACGACTCATCATTCGCCGTTTTTTTTTGTTGGTTTTTTTGTTTTTGTATATTTTTTTTGTTTTACCGCGATTGCTCTATCATTTCAGCTTTTCTTATCGCGAAGGTCGCGATTGCCCTATCATTTCGGCTATTTATTCGCGGTTGCCCTATCATTTCGGTTTTATTTTTCATCTTTATTTTACTCTCTGATTTTTATTATGAGTTGCCCCATCATTTCGACTTTTCTTTTTTTTCTTTTTATTTACACATTTTTTTATTTACACGTTTTTTTTTACATTCCCAGTTTAACGACTTAGAGGTCGACGGTTCCCAGTTTAATGACATGGTGGTCGATTGTTTTCAGAGAAAGGCAGATATCTGAGAGAATCAGTTTCACGAAGAACTTCGATCTCCGTTTGTATGCAATTGGCGGTCGCAGCTGGACTGTTTGTTAACACGCCTTTAGACAGTTCTACCTCTCCTGCCTTATATTGCTTTTCGCCCCAATCTTTGAAGACGAAGTAGTCCTCAATGACATGACCTATCACTCTGTGATAAGGGCAGTATTTAGGGTCGTCGGTCATATTCGCTTCCTACGATCTTTCTAACTCTGGCAGTTGTAGATCGTTCCTCAAGGCGTCTTTGAATATTTTACAGATTTTGTCCCTTCTGAAGGAATAGACCTTATCCAGCTTCTCTTTCAGTGGAAATTCTCCTCCCTCTCCAAACACTGGCTTCCGAGGCCGGTTGTCATTAGGCCCGCTCATCCCTTGCTTATTTCGGTCAGCCAGGGTGTTGAAAGATTCAGAATCATCGGAATTTCCGCCTTTACGATTATCGTCCTTTCGGTTTCTTCAGGACCTATTGTTATTTTGGGAATCCGAGGAGGACTCCTGCTTTGAGCGCTCCAGCATCTGAACTTTCCTGGTCAGCTCTTGGAATATTTTGAGACCCACGGTGCATAGAAACGGGGCCATCCAATTATTGAGATTTCCGACAAGGAGACTGACATATTGGTCCTGCTCTATCGGCGGTTCATATTTGACGGAGAGATTGTGCCATCGGGTTATAAAATCCGTACTGCTTTCGTTGTTTTTTGGCTTGGTCCTTACGGGATCGGCAATGGTGATCTTATCGCTGACGCTCATGAAGCTCTGCCGAAACAGAGACTCCATTTGGATGAAAGTTATGACAGAGCCATCCAATATGTACGTGTACCAGTCAAAAGCAACATCGACCAAGCTATTAATGAACTGGAGGAGGAGAAGCGCATCATTGCCCCCAGTATTCCCGCATGAGGCTTTAAAGTGGGTGATGTGCTGATTCGCATTTCCCGTCCCATCGAATCTTCCGAATTTCGGGATGACATAGCCGCTAGGAAATTCTACCAGATCATATTGAGCAGGATATGGTGTCCCGCTACTACTAATATCTTTTTGCGCTTCAGCTTCAGCTTCAGCTACCAATGTTTTGACTTTTTTGGCAACCAAATCCATGATTTGATCTTGAGTTAGCGGGCTACTGTCATCGGTAGCCAAGACATTTCCCGAGATAGGATGCGACTGACTTTCATGCGGTCCGCCCACCTTTGTATTTGAGGGAATAGGCGTCGGCTGCCTTGGGACACCGTTTCCCGGTTCATGAGCAGAGCCTTGCGCTTGATTGGGCGGCTGAGAGGCAAGTCGGGCCGTGAGCTGCAAGACGACATTCGTCAAGTCGTCAATTTTGGAGTAAAATTTGGCCATCTCCTTGTTTTTGTTTCTGAGCTGCTTTCGGAGCTCTTGAAGCAGCTCTTGCTCTGCGGTCCTGGGGCGGAAAGTCGGCTCTTCCTCGCTGTCCGAGCTTGACTCTATATGGACTGAGGGGTCTTTCTGCCTATCATCCTCATCGAGAGGGTTTTCATTATCCAGCGGAGGCTGTTGTTCTTGGAAAGCGGCAACCACATTCAAGCCAGATTGGATTTGAGAAGTAGTGGCCCCATCCTTGCTCTTGCTGCGCGTGCCCACCATATAGGCAGTGTGGACCACATATCCAGTCATTTCCTCATCTTTGGCAGGGTAACCCTGTTCTTCGAACCTCATGAAGTTCAGCCTAGCGGGAGCCCTAGCCCTTTTGTTGGCTCTATATCTGAGCCTTTTCTGTCTTAACTTCTCGATGTTGAGGGCTTGGCGGACATCCGTCGTCCAGGAAGCCATCGTGAGTCGATTAGCGGGGAGCTTAGAGAAGACACCCGATCGAGCAGTTGTTAGGGGCACCGCCGGAGCTTGCTCAAGATGCCTCGTTGCTTTGTTCGTGTTGATGGCCTTTCCCCCAGCTGGAGCAATGGAGAGTCGTTCGGAAACGGACTTGCGTTTGGACTGAGGTACCGTTGCGACCATGACATTCGGCCTTTTCCCCTTTGAGGCTGGTTTATCCATCACTGGGGCTTGAAGAGCAGGAACGGCGTTAGCTGGCCTGAACAGAATAGAGCCGAATGGTAGCGGTGGTTCCTCCCACTATCGTCCGAGACTGCACGGGAGGACCGTCCTAGCGTCCATCTTCATCGTGTAGGAGATGGGAGTTGTGTTGAGAGCTGAGCTTGCCCTTGGAGACATTTTGCTGCGTTCGAAGATTGCAATTGGAAAACGTTAACCTGCACACAAAAAAAGCATGATTTCAGTACAGGCAATTGATATGCATATTAATTGAGTTCGCATGAACGTTTAACCTGAAATATGGGAGGAGAGATATGTCCCACAGGGCGTGCCAGAGGCTGTAGGGTGTTTTTCGTCATCCCGTTGAGATGGGAATACGCGCGCGCTTGTCAGGCGCATTATAGATTCCCCCTGCCTAGGGTAGGTTGGGGTTTATTGATTGTACGGATCTGAATCTCCGTTAGCCGCGGACTAAGCTGCCGTTAATTACCACTCGCCTTTGGAGAGAGAGAACCTCCGATTGACGGGTCAAACTGGTCATGCGAACTCAATATGCAGTGTCCGTGTTTTGTGTTTTGAAAGAGGGTTTTGAATATATCAGGGGCCCCGCAGAGTTTTCACGGGGGTCCCGCTACCCGGATAGAGGGCTGGGGGTCAAGGGGGCTAGCCCTTTGTGGGGGTATGGGGCAATGTCCCGTTAGAAATTTTTTCTAACGGGGGAGGTATATTTAGTGTGGAGTGCATATATAAAATGGGGGGAAGCGTCTTAAAGACGCGTGCATGGCACGTGGGCGCATGGTGCCCGGGGTCACGTGCACGCACATGGGCGCTTTAGCGCCCGGGGTCACGTGCGCGCACGTGACCGTTGGGCGCCCTAGCGCCCGGGGTCACGTGGCGCGCATGTGACCGATGGGCGCCCTAGCGCCCCGGGTCACGTAGCGCGCACGTGACCACGGGAAACACCCGCGGGAAAGGGCCTAGCCCCTAGGTTGGGGAGTTGAACTCCCAAGGGGTTTTGGAGTTGAACTCCTAACAGAAACTAATTTATGGAGTTAAACTCCAATAGATCTAGAAAGGAGTTAAACTCCTAGGAGTCTGTGGCTCTTATTTTGAGCCTTGGATCTGTCCAAAGTTAGATTTTTGGAGATGGGTATCCTTCTTCCTTCTCTTGATCGGTGGGATCTTGGAGAAAAGGGGATGAAACTTAAAAGTCTCCCCTTTTCAAGATCTGATTGGAGATCCGAGCTCCCCTTCGTGGGTTTTATGGTGAAAAACTATTTATTTTTGAGAAAGGAATAGTTAAACTCTTGATTTAATTCAAAAAGAGGAAGAGGGTTTTAGACCCTTAAGAAAGGAGAAGGAGGCACAAACCCTAGTTTTTGGGGAGAATGAAAATTGTTCTCTTTATTCATCATCATGTTGCCTTATATAGGTTTACACATTTACATATAGACCCTTGGGCTTTACAAAATGGCATTTGGCATATCCCATGCCTCATGTGCTATTTCTTTTTGCACATAAACCATGGGCTTTACAAAAATTTGGCTTTATGCCCATTCATGCATAAAAAAATTACATTAAAATTATTTATTACATGATTTTTATGTTGGCATGGGGGAGGCCGGCTTCTTCATGTTCGAGCTCGACGCGGGCATAAGCCCACTTGGCTTGGGGTTGACTTTGACTTGGTCAACCGGGGTGCAATTTTCGACTCCAGCGGTATATACATACATGTATTCGTATTCCGAAAAATACGAATATAATGAGATAATAATAATCCAATAAAATAATACTAGGATCCGGCTTAAACCAAAGCCCACTAGTATTATCCGTCCGAACAACATCCATGTAGCCAGTACACATATATGATCGGAACCCTGCCGTAAAACCATATGGCCTCTATATCGTTTCGCCTGAACCAGAGAAGCCCTCTGTGTGGGACTCTAAAGACTCGATAGTATGCTGACAGTGGGTTTAACCACAAGTCCGTCAGATGCACTAGCTGTACGTAACGGCTACCCAGGTATCTCTCGAAAAAGAAGGCAGACGAGCGAAGTCATCCGAACCCCTACTGAGCCTGTCCGTGGCAATCTCCGTGCAGTCCGGTCTGTTCGTCTGAGAGTATCGCATGCAAGGCCTAGGGGGTGGAAAACGTCAGACCCTTAAAAACCATACAAGTCGTGTCGGTGTGGATCAAGACCGTCCGAGAATCTACTGGTCCAACCACCAGTAATTCTCAATCCGCCCTGACCAGGGAATTATGGTGTTGACCAACCGATCACTGTGCGATATCGACTCCCTATACCGGGAGAGACGAATCCCTAACAGTCGCTCACTGTCTCCATATGGCTTGGGACTGTACCCAACTAAAAGCTGTTTGCACGACTCAGTAGAGCCGTGGTAGGGTAGTAATCAAAGCACGGTGGGAACTCACACGAGACAAATGACGACCTCAGGTCGACATACTATCTGCACTCATGTCACCAGAGAACTGCTATTTAACACTAGGTATAATACCATCTAGCCAGTCCTCGGTGAGTCTGTCCGGTGTACTCACACCCAGTAAGCACATGTATACAGTATTAGGTGCACCACACCAATGGCTGGGGGACCAATCCATCGCCCCTCATCAGGGTCTAGATATATATACACTAGTCTACTCTGGAGTATGGATGCCCAGTCTCAATACTCTTACGACTAGGGACACTTTAAGGATGTGTCTTTTGACTACCCAGCTTCCACAAGTATGATTGCCATCACAACGCTGGTAGTCAGGCAAAGATCCTACGGGCTTTATCAATATGTATACAAAATATGAAATACTAAGTAAAACACATCACATGTTAAGATAAAAACAAACCAAATAGCATACTATCATATCAAGCAAGATTGTCCTGTACATATATATCTCTAGCATCCTATACAATGAAGGCCTCTAGGGCATACATATCCAACAATTCTAACTCCAATATGAATCCAAACTCAAACCAGAATCCAAAATCAAACACGAACTTAAATACTTGATCATGAACCTGAACACTCGAATTCCAATATCAAACTCAAACTTGAATACTTGACTTGAATTGACCGAACCATGGTTATAACTTGGCATGAACTTGACATGACTGCCTGAATACATGATTAAATCTTGAACATGAACCTGTACATTTTATATCTATGGATTCGGCCAAGACCTCTAATGTTAATCTATACAATACAATACGCGAGGATAAAGAGGTAGATTGGTACGGAACGTATATCGTACCATGAGAGGTCTCTTTAAAAGACACCTATATGAATTCATATGCCGTTGTCCCGTGGGTTATGACGGGGCCTTGTACCATATGTTGCCGTAGTCCACGGAATAAGATGGACACCTCTCGTATACATGAATACCTGCTTTATCAAACTATAAATAACCATGTTAGAATAACCATCTTATACATATGAATGATTATATACAACTTTACCTGTCCTCTGTTCATTTCGCATTATATGTTATCTTCTCTTTCTTCTTTTGGGATTTACCGAGCGTTAGTTCGCTGACGACATTTGTAACGACTCTGTTTTAATGTACAGAAAAATTTTATAGTTAATGTACAAATGGAGTATTTGTAAATCCTGAGCACAAGTTATAAATTTAATTTGTTTTTAAATAGCAAGAAAGCACTTGTAGCTCATTGGTAAAGCCTTGCACTGCTGTGACGTAGCCCATGTGTTCAAATCCCCCCAGCCACATATTATTTTTGCTAATTTTTCTTTTAAACTTTTTGGAAGCCCAAAAGTTTACACATGCAACACACGTAAAAGTGAAAAGTCTCAGAAATCAAACATGTGAAAATGTTGTACACACAGACCCCGACACGTGGCATGCATCCAAGCCCGGACCCACCCCAATTGGCCGGCGAGATTTCTCTTTGGGCCGGCGCCGCCGGTCAAAACCGTCGGTGATGCCCTCAATTTTTGCCCAACACCTCTAGGCCTACCCCCCACTAACCCTAGTCTGTTTGATTTTCCTGTACATTAACAGAGAATTAAAATGAGCCTTAAAATCAAATTTTAATGCATTTTAATTCTCATGTTTAATAACCTAAACCCTAATTCTACCCTATAAATATAACCCTACACCCTAGTCCTCCTCATTTTGAAATCTAGCATCAAAACTCTCAAAATTTTCTAAGCCAAAAAGTTATACAGGTGGAGTTAACTCAAGGTCAAGTTCCGGCGACGTTTCGGGACAAATCCGGCGACTCCACGACGCTTTCAAAATCTTCCTCCATCTCTTCACTCTCAAATCAACCAATAAGTCCCCTCTATTCTCTCCTTTTCACCTCTCAAAACTTCTTCTTTACGATGATGTCGGTAAGTGGAGTTATACCGACATCCATCTCTAAAACTTCTTAAACTAACAATTTTTCTTAAGAACTATTTATCTAAATCATTGTACTTAGTTTGTTAAACATTAAACTATAATTAGAAATAAATTTCAATTCAAAATTCCATATAAAAACACTTTGTTGCACTTTTACGGTTAAATACCATAAACTTCTATTCGACATTACGTCTTCATATTACTCATATTACCTTTAGATAACTCACGGGGTAATGACCTACCTCATCACAACACTCATCTTGACATAGCACGATGGCTTGAGAACAATATTTTTGTGGTTAAGACGAATTTTACATTTAAATACCATAAACTATCAAAACCGTATTCTTCAAATTATTTTAATTAAATTCCATACAATTATTTCCTTACAACCCATTTTGGAGAATTCGATTTGGTTGGTGCGGATTATCGTACATCCATCGGACTAGTAGGACGAAATGCAGACCTTTTCAAGGAGCATACGATCTCGATAGAATTTTTATTACAATTTCTAAGAAAACGTGATTTCTATTAATTAATAAATTCTATTTTTAATAATTATATATATATTACCAAAATATCTATTTTAAATATATAATATATTCCATGTTTTATAATCAAAAGAAAAGAATCACAAAAGTTCATGAAAATACCATCAAGAATCAATACAAGTCAAATTACATGAAAATACCATATACTATTCAATTTAGGTTTATATCCACTAGAATATCTCATCACTTTTAAAATTACATATATGAAAACCCTAAAGACGATAATTGAATACTTGAGGTTTATTTTGAAAATATATCAAAACTATTTTTCATAAAAACCGCTCAAGTTATATTAATTTACAATAAGAACCCTAGTAAATATAGGTTTAGGCGGGACCAATTTTTTTGAGTCTCAGGGAGCTGGAGAATGTGGGTGCTTGCCTATTTAAAGTAGACAACTAAAACGTGGTTATCAATGGTAATTGGTTTGGAAAAAGTCACAAATCCTGTCTTCCATGTGCAGCAGTTACCGATAATTCCAGGACTTCTATTTTGTTTAAGTGTCTGACTAAGTCGGAGTCTCAGTATAATCTGAAATCAATCCATCCTTGAATACAATTCAAATATAACTCCAATTCAACATGAATATATTTATACCAGAATACAATCCATATCAACATGAATTGATTTGACCGAACCATGGATATACATTTGACATTGTTTACATGACTATCCGTTTATATCCCTTCCGTTTACATGAACTACTGATATCATGGTGTCACGCCCCGCTTCCGAAAGTACGCTAAGATAGGCACGTGACATAGCCAACCATACTACCTGTGGCTAGGAAAAATCCTTCCACAGTCACATTACGGCTGTACAGATATCAAGAACACGAAAGTAAACTAAACTATCTAGTACATGTCCATAAGCCAGAATAAATGAGTCAAGAAATAATATAATATGCGGAAGCAAAAGATCCAATAAATAAAACACCTGGAAAGTAAAACTGGATACCAACAGGATCCCCACCGCTCGGTCTAACAGCGGCAGTACTCCTGATCAGTCTGCAACAAAGGTAGAGGATCTGGGCCATGCAAAACCCAGACGGCAGTGCGTCATAACATCAAGCAATAACATAAACAGGGTAGCAAAACATGCAGGTAGGTGTATGAACAGTAAAACAGATATAACAGTAATATAAGTGAGGACAGTGGGGTAATGTGTAGTGAGTGATCTAAACTGGTCTATTGGGTTAACTACTCTCAGGTCTTTGAAATCAATTTGATGAATCATCGATGTAACTCAATAGTATCCCGTGCGTGCCCGGGATCACGGTGAAGATTCTCGGGCTGAAACCGAGACATGCCGCTAGGCACTAAAAGGAAAAGGGGTAACGATGAATGATGTCAACAGCATCATCCCAAGGCTGGCCTAGCCTCTAAAAAGGTAGTGGGTAACGATGGATGATGTCAGCAGCATCATCCCAAGGCTGTCCTAGCCTCTAAAAAGGTAGTAGGTAACGATGGATGATTTGAGCAGTATCATCCCAAGGCTGGTCTAACCTCTAAAACTGATCAGTAAAGGTAGCGAACTGTCGAGTTACAAGTCAGGTTCATCATTGATTTTCCCATACCCCCAGGTTATATGTGTTCAACTCAGGTATTAAATAATCTGGAGCCAATTCCAACACAGGATCAGGCAGGTACAGGTTTGTCTGGATAGACAACAGGAAATGTCCGTAGGAACAACAGGTAAAGTTTGTTGGCATTAGTAACAAGATCAGGTAACAAGTAAAGCCATGATACATCAGGTCAGGTCAAGTAATGTATATAGGTGTCATGTCATGTCAAGAGTTGCACGATACCATGTCGTGTTAAGTAGTGGATGTGACAAGTCATGTCAGGGGTGCACACAATGTCATGTGGGTGCTCACAATCAAACTAACATAAGCATGGGTATACAAAACAAGTATGAAGTACTAATGGAACAATAAAAATGGAATATTGTAATGTGATATGCAATCAGGTACAGATTAAGGCATACAGATGTACAGTTATGATTAGAGTTAGGGTTATGGTTCCAACATTAGTAAAATACACTTTAACAAATATGGATTGTTAAAATCTCGATATTATGGGTTAAAAGATCCAGCGATGCAAATGTATATAAAAATAGGTTAAAAGAATGCAAACGGGTGTCCAATAGGGTAGAAACTATAAAAGAGTACTATGGGCTATGTAAATAATTATTATGTGATTTAAATACGGATGTGGGTATTAGGTATAGTAAATCAAAATGCAACATAATATGTTCCAAGTTATGAATCTAAAATGATAAAATGGACATCAAATGTTAAAATGTAACATGAGACATTGGATTAAATCTATAGGTTTAACATGTAATCAAATAAGTATAAAATATTATGAATAGCATGTAGCAAGTTTCACTTGCCCGATCGGAACGCGAAACGGATCAGTACGGTACGTCCTACGTCGGCGAAATGTCACGACGCGTCCACACAAGCACAGAACAGAACCGGGTAAGGCAAGAACACGACCGCGCTATCTGGAAACGTCCTCAGGGTCACCCGGATCAACAGCGATGGGCACGGCTCCGTCGATCACCGGAAAACGCGAATCCAAGAAATCAAGAAAAGAAGAAGAAGGAGAAAAGAAGAAGAAGAAGAAGAAGAAGCTGGGATTTGGTGCTCTGGGGTTTGAGACAGAGGCGAAGACAGAGAGGGTGATAACGACGAGGGAACGTCAGCGATGGTGTCGCCGGCGATGACCGGAGGACAAGAAACAAGAAGAAGAAAAGAGAAGGAGAAGTAGAAGAAGAAGAAGAAAAGAAGAAGAGACTGGGCCGCAGTGATGATTTGGATTCAGAGAGGAAGGCGAGGGGGAGATGATGATGATGGTGGGATGAACCGGGGTCGCCGGAGGTGAGTGAGCGGCCAAGGCAGTAGGGTTTTGGGAGATATGCAGGGTTCTAGGGTTCTTGGTGTTGGGTTGGCGAGAGGGAAGAGAAGAGGAAGAGAGGTGGTCGAAGGTGTAAAGGCGACGGCGAGGTGGTCGGCAATGGGTCGGCGACGTGAGGCGCCGGCGAGGGTTGGGTCGCAGGTTATGCGGGGTTGTGGGTGCAGGCAGAGGAGATCGGGGTTGGAGAAGGAAGAGAGAGGAGTGGAGGAAGAGGTTGACGAGGGTGAGTCGAGGGGTCGCCGGCGCGAGGGCGACGGCGAGGCAGGGGCTGGGTTCTCGTGGCGAGAGGCGGGAAACAGAAAAAAAAATGAAAGAAGAAGATAAGAGGAGAGAGAGAGACGTGAGGTTTACAGAATTGGTTTAATAAAAAAATTAAAAGAATATTATATTTATTTATGTGTGTGCAGAGAGAGAAAGAGAGAGAGGGAGGGAGTCACGAAAGAGAGAGTCAGGAGAGATAGATTAGGATTTTATTAAAATATAAAATATATTTTATAGTTATAACAATTTAATATATATATAGAATATTTTTTAGTTAAAAAGAAATAAAGAATATAATATTATAATATTAGTCCGTTTTAAGATTTTGTCAAATACAAACTTACTCCCAAACACGCCCGGGTCGGGTCTAAAAATTCAGATTTAAAATATGAAAAATATTGGTCTTCCAAATTTCAAAATGAATACTCTGGTAACGAAAATGCATACCCCCAAGAACGGATGCACGTACGTGCGCGTAGCCATCCAAACACGTCCGTTTCACTGAACGGGGCGAGAACAAGATGCGCGGATGCTACCACGGAGTTAGGAGTATCATGCAAGCCATGTTATGTAATTTAAAAATATTTTCTGTGACTTAAAATGTTATATGGTAAAAGATGCCATGCCACGTAAAATGCCAGTATGCGATAAAGTCGAAAATGCACAAATCTACATAACAAGTCAGGGTGATTCATAAATATGTATCAAACAAGTTTCAAGCAAGCGGGTCGGGTCGAATGCAATGTAAAGTGTAAAATACCATTCGCATCCAAAAATACGTTAAATCAAGAAATACCACGAATAAAGAAATACGAGAACTGGAATTAGTACAAATGAACTCGGGTGTTACACATGATTTCGGCAAGTCTTGCATCTATTAAACAAAACAATACACATCAATACAAAATATATTACGGGGTTTTTAAAGAGGTAGAATGGTACTGAATGTGTTAAAAGTGGCACGAGACGGTCACTCTAATACACCTAACCTGAACATCCGTTGCCGTTGTCCCGTGGGTTTTGACGGGGTCTTGTGATCCGTATACCATAGTCCACGGGGTAAGCTGGACTCCTCTCGTATACTCTGGTATATTCTATACCGAGCTACAAACAAATGTGTTAACATAACAATCAATATTATACCAGTTATATTCTCATTACCTGTTCAGTCTATTTTCATCTCTCTTTGGAACTTACCGAGCAATTGTTCGCTGATGACATTCTTTTTCTATTCTTTCTTTGGAATGTTGTCAGGAGGACCCGACTCTCTGGAGATCGAGCTCAGCACAGACGACTTGGAGCAGTTCTCAGAAGACCCGGAGCTCTAGTCACTTGTATATACTTTACTTTTAGCTCATGCCATTGTTTAGGCATTGCTTTTCAGTCTTCTATTTACATTTCCAGTTGTATTGTAAAGGATGTTTAATAAATAAAAGTTGTTATTTTTTTACATCTCATGTCTTACTTGTGTACTTTATTATATTGCTTATATACGCTTAGCGTGTTTACTTCTGAGTAAATACGTCGCGTGACCCATCACGTCTCCTTACCGTACTCTGGGAGATGGAGCGTGACAACATTCCTCTCTGTTTTCTTTCTTTGGAATGCTTGTCAGGAGTACCGGACTCTGAAGACGTAGAGACGAACCAGGAGAACTTGGACCAGTTTGCAGCTCAGCCTGACTACTAGCTCATTCCAGCCCGCACTTACTTTCAGTTTGCAATTGTTTAGGCATTTGCTTTTATTATTGTATCTTTTATTTTCAGACAGTTGAATGTAAATAAAGTTGTTATTTCATTTTATTACTCTTGTCATTCTTACTCATTATTATATTACTTAATTACGCTTAACGTATTTTTATAGTAATACGGTGCGGGCTTGCCACATTACCGTTTTCGCCTAATGGGAAGCAGAGCGTGACAATAATTGCCTTGAGGGCACTATATCCAGCACCTTTATCAAATTGGTGTACTCTTTCCTAGACTGCAAGTTTGGGGAGCGGACACAAGCGTCATCGTCCAAAGCGGAACCCGTCTCTTCCAGAGTGGGCCCATCCAATAAGCTAGTTGGAGCAGATCTGCCTGGTGTTTTTATAGAGGTCAGCAAGACTGTGTTCAAATTCTTGGTAGTTGAGTTTATACCCCTCATTTCATTCTTGTAGGCCCTATTTATAGTACATACCCATCCTGTTTTCTTCCATTCTGACAACCGCCGCTTCCATTTTGCCAGCAAAACCTTATTCGTAGTATTAATATCTTTTACTCCAAGACCTTCTTCCTGTCTCGGGCGGCACACAGACTTCCAATTCACCAAATTATATCATTTCCATTGAGAATTATATCCTTTCCAATGGAAGGATTTCCTAATCTTATCAATTTTATGCATAACCCAACCCGGTAGCCGATAGAAAGACATGTAGTAGATTGGTAGGACCGTCAAAACTGAGTTTAAGAGGGTTAGCCGACCTCCTAAGGAATGACATGTAGCGTTCCGCTCTTCCAACCTTTTTTGAAAGTATTCAATTAGAGACGTCTAGTCTGCCTTTTTGAGGGCCCCTGGTCAAATCGGAAACCCAAGATATTTGATGGGGAAATCCTTAGTCTGGCAATTCAAAATTCTAGCGATTACCCGATTTGTGTTCTCTGGTCCATTCTAAAAAGTTAACATACTTTTATTGTAGTAGATTCGTAATCCGGACCACAACTCACAGGTGTATAGTATCCACTTAATTGTAACGACCTGCCATATATTATTCCGTCCGAAAATAATTGTATCATCCGCATATTAGAGGTTTATGGGTGATATCGTTTCTTCTCCAGGTCCTAGTCCTTACAATCGACCACTTAATCTGCATCTACGTATCATATTGTAAAGACCGTCAACCGTCAAATTAAAGATAAGAGGTGATAAAGGATCTCCTTGTCTCAGGTCTTTTTTTACATCTAAACTCCTTAGAGATTCTACCATTAACCGAGACCGAGGAGGAAGCAGATGCCAGCCATGTTTTAATCCACACAACCCATTTATGTTCAAAACCTTTAAGCATCAAAGTTTCAGATACGCAGCTCGAATCCACCGTATCATAGGCTTTCGCAAAGTCTAATTTAAAAAGGTACTCGTCCTTATATAGTCTTTTGGCATCCTGAAGGACCTCCTGCGCAGTTGCTATCCCATCCATGGTGCTTCTGCCAGAAATGAATCCAGTTTGTGATTGGCTAGCCACCTTGTCGACTACAACTTTCAATCGATTTGTAAGGATTTTTGTTACAATTTTGCAAGAGCGATTTAGTAAGCTAATAGGTCTGTAATCTTTCAATGATTTTGGGCCTTCCTTTTTTGAGACTAGTACAATTGTCGCTGAATTGAAACGACCCCAGCTCAGTTCCCCTTTATAAAGTGTCTTGAAGATTCACGCATCCACTTTCACCGTCTTCCATAAAAATCAATAGAACATCATTGGGAAGCCATCTGGGCCTGGTGCCTCGTTTGCCTCCAGCTCAAAAAACAACATTTTTGGTTTCTTCTTCCGAGAACTATCCCTCTAATCCCATGCTTTGATCCTCAGACAGTTTCTCCCATGCTTCCAAAAAATTGTCAGTTGCTTTCTACCTATCTTTTATTGCAATCCCAATAAGATCTTGAAAATGTCGCACCGTGATTGCTTTTATTTGCTTTATATCAGTGACAGTACTCCTCTCATTTGAAATACTGTGAATATAATTTATTCTTACCATTCGCTATTCGGTGAAAGTAAGTGGTGTTTTCATCTCCTTCCTTCCCCCACTTCTTCGTTGCCTTTTGAGCCCATGTCATTTCATCCTTCTTGTAGATTTGATGCAGTTCATGTCGTCGGTTTTTTAGATTTTTCACTTCCTGTGTCGTGAGTTTTCTATCTTCCTCTTGTATCTCAAGATCACACATGTATTCAACCAGCTCTTTTTTTCGGGCCACCTTTTGATTCCATCGTCTTCTGTCCCATTTCCTCAGGACTTTTCTCAACCGACTTAACTTGACAACAAGGTTGCTTGTTGCATCTGCCTTATTAGTCAGCCCGATGCCAATTTTCCTTAACCATACCCAATACCTCCTGCTCATGCAACCTGAATTTCTCCCACGGAAAATCGCGATTGTTAAAATACTTGTTCACCTGATTGGTCGAGGCTTTATTGGGACATGGTGAGAAGTAAGCTTAACTTTAGCCCCACTTCTCCTTGAACTGAGATATTTCTCTGTTCCTTGTTTTCTTTGGGGTTGAGGAGAAGTTACTTAATTGCTCGAGATTTTTACACAATTGATGAGTTTTGGGTGTTGGTGATATTTGGTGTAGGTTAATAAATGGATTATCTTGGATATTGTGGATTCTGAAGGTGGGGTATGTCTCATGTTATGCGCATTGAGCTTTGACTGTTGACTTGATTTGACTGTACTAGAAAGAATGAAGAGTTTGTCTTCTTCATGGGATATACGTGTTCTTATCCCTTTTTTTTTCTTTTTCATGTCTCATGTATTAAAGAATATGAATCAAATTTTATTGGTTTTGAAACTCTTTGATCATTAATTAATTTGGTTATGTAAATGTTTTAAAGAATATGCAACCGCAAAAATTATCCAAACAACGCTGGTTTTTAGTTTTTATGAATGTATGTCTTAAAATATTTAGATCGTGATGAACGGTGCCGATCGTTGAAAAAGTATTTAAAAGTTGGCTTTTTGATGAACATATCTCCTATGCATTTAAAACTCCACCATTCTCTTATTTTTTTCATGTATTTTGATCTAATTTTAGCACATTTTTTGGCAATCAGAAAGTAAATGAAAAATCGGAAAATAAGAAAATAATAGAAAAACGAAATAGAAAGAAAGTGAAAAAAAACTATCAATTCTTGTTTGTTTTGTTAAAAAAAATTTGGAAAAAAAGTGAGTTGACGCTTATGTGGTAATGAAAATTAAAATTAGTTTGTTTGATTGAAAAAGCAGAAAGTAAGAAAGTGTGAAATGGAAATAGAAAGTAGAATAAAATAATAATAATAAAACCTAATTTCTTCTCACTTTATTCCGCTTTCTAAGCTTTTGTAGAGAAAGTAGAATAAGAAAAAAATGTGAAGGGAAAGGAAAGTGGGAAAGTACTTTCCCAATTTTATTTTTGTGCCCAAACAAAAGAAGTTAGAAAGTGAGCTGCACTTTATTGTGCACTTTCCTCGTCCCAAACATGTCCTTACAACAAGTTATCATTTCAACATTTATTTTTTCGTTGACTCAAAACATTTAAATCTTCTAAATTCTAAAAAAAAGAGTTACTATGCAACTCTTTCTAAACAACTTACTAAACAACGTTACTAAAATGCGGAGAGCCCGTCTTTCCTAGCGATTTCCACCCCTTTTCTATTGTTAAGTAATTTGCTTAGGGGAGATGCTCCTAAGCTCTAAATTCTATATAGGCATGGACTAATGCGGGGTTTTTGGATGGAAATGAGCTAGAGATTGTCGCATCAATACCTTTTCATGTATTTTATTGTTTTATCTTTCCACTTCATGCTTCTTCCCTCCAATTTCATCTCTAAACTCATTATTTTTCAAGTGCTCAATCAAAAACAAACTTCAAACAACTGTTTCTTTAAATCAAAACTAAAATAGAAACCGCATGCTTCATTAATATATCTTTGAGCGAAACCGGTACAAATAGTCAAAAAAATAAGAAAGAAAAGAAAATATAAAATAATGCATTTCCTCCGCATATACATATCCTCCCTAAGTTTTCAGTACAAACTAGTAATCTACTTTTCATCCGAGGTTTCATCCTCTGCTGGATCAGCACGTCCCGTATGGATGTCCTTCGTAATCGGATCCTAATTAAGACGACAACGGTACTTATCCAAAATTATCGCAGTCATTTAATCATTCTGTGCTTACCAAAAGTTCCGACATATATGACTATAACTATCATATCCCATAGACCTAGGTCTACTTTTCTCACATGCCTCCAAGACCCCAAAGATCTTCAAAGGCAGCAGCCAGTTTAGGATCACCACACATGAAAGTGAGCCTATCCCACACTAAATTAATAACGAAAACTGTAAAAATAAGTGATCGCGGGTCTGCTCCTAATTTCACCACACAGGCCGACAAACTTCAAGCTCCTAATTTCAAGTACAACATACTTTTTCTAAACAAACTCAAAAATCCAAAGTTTACCTTCATTTTCATTTTCATGCATGACTATCAACTCTTGATTTTTAACCCCACCTAAACAAACAGTGTCATATTGTTTGAATTTTGTCAAGTAGGTTTATGATATTGTTGATTATTACATCACTAGGTAAAAGGTTTGAATATATAAGGGTATGCTTTCTATGAGGAGGCAAATGAGTTCGACTATGAGTTTTGTCATTACAATATACTGCTCTTGGACCACAAGTGGTCCAGAGATAGGATTGCCGTTTGAACCCAATTTATACTAATTAGACTTATTTGCTAAATTTGTAGTCATGACTCATGACTGGTTTCTTGCACATATAAGATGCAATGGTCAGCTTAGGTCACTGTTGTCACTTTCACTATTATGATTTTATGACCTTAGGGTTAGCATCATATGAGAAATCTCATGCAGAAACGAGGATACAGTTTCTGGGAAACAATTTTACATAGCAGGAAAGGTTTGGGATCCACTCACATGGATGTGACTCATTGTCTCCACCCATTTTTTTATTTTTTATTGTGTAAAAGTTATATAATAAAGTGTTGCTTAAAGAACAACTTTAAACACGCACATGTATGTAGCTAGATACAGAAAAAACCTATATTTGAAAAATATGCAAGGTCTAGTGGAAATCCTTTCGTTTTCTAAGTTAAAATTCAACCAAACAAGTTGTACACGATGACTCGAGTCACGGATGTGTCACGGATGTTTGTTTAGCCATAGTAGCGCTGCTTGTCTCATTGTGATTTGCCTTATTTTGTTTACATAGATGATCAGTATAGGATAACGGAGTGTGTGCGTCTGTATATGCACATTGCCATCATAAGAATCGACTCGACATACGGCAATATGTACACTACTCGTTGATCCTTGTGCATGTGTATTTTGCATATCCAAGAATCATTAATATTTGAATAAGAGACACGGGCACTGCTATAGATCAATGAATAATATACCGTCATGTGTCCCGCTACCGTAGAAATAATGCTGATATATACTTACTCCCTCCGCATCTCACACACACACGCATGCCCGTAAGCCTAACCCTCATACACACATCTACGCGCACGACACACACACTCACCCAAAAAGCCTATGCATTTTTCCCGAAAACGTTAATTTATGGCAACTTCCTCTTCCTCTCTTGGGTTGGAGATCGAATCTCATACTCTTCTCTCATTGAGAATTACAATACAACTGAGCTATTTATCATGGTCGTGCACATATATATTAATTGCAGCTTTCATGATAAGATAGTAAGTCCAAAGGACTTCATGCATGCTCAGTTCCCTCGCAGGTTTCAAGTGGAGACTGATATTTCACAAAAATGGTGACACTTTGTCAGGGGTAAACCTGTTGGCACATTAAAGATGGGTGGGTCTCAGTTTGACCGCATCCCATTTGGGGAAATGGCTCATTATACGAATCAATCTACACGTGGGTACTACAAATTAACGCTTTCGGATCAAATTCTTAGGTCCCTGGATACATGTGTGGTGTGTGTGGATGTGTTGTGTGCTTAGATTAGGACTTACGGGCCAGCGCCAAATTTTTTTTTCCGACTCTTGGCCTCTCTCTCACGGCTCAGCTTCTCTTATCACCATTTCGATGAAATAAAAAGAGGCTTTTATTAACCCCCAAAAGAGAGTTTAATTCTCATCAGTTAAACTCACATGCATTGCAGAGCTTTTATGATCGTACACCGTCTTGTGAAAAGGAAATGCTGTGGTGAGCTTTTATGAGCAAGTTTACAAAAAGAAATCAATTGAGAAGGTATGCTTTATTTTTTTTCCATGGTCTAAAAGTTAGACGTGCATGCATCGGTCATATTCTGGAGCAAGAACAAAGATATGACAAATTACATGAAGTATGACAAATTCATGACTGAAGCGTGCCTCGGAGAGCATTCGAACTCTCTTGGCCATATTAAGCAGGTCCGATTGAAAAACTGGTCATATCTATTGTTGAAGCTGACTGTGTAAACCTAAGTCTTCTATCACACCTAACTTCCAACAAGCTAAGGATGTGTACCAAATCAATAGCCTCAGCGTTTTTGGCTGATTGTTTATTGGAGCCTTAGGTAGAGCATCTTTAGTTGTGGATTATGCGACAAATAAAAAGGGACTTCTGTAAATGTATGGTTGCTTGTAGAGTTAAGTCTTGGATGCAATGCGTGTTCGAGTACATGCAGATTTAGCTTGTTGTGTTATAACTACAATTAAGGTTGTGTTTCAAGTACAAATGTAGGTGAAACCACATTAGATCTGAACATATTTATCGCACTAGCAACTATTTCAAGTTGTAGTTTCAGCTTCATGTCAACATAGCAGGTAGTAAGGCTGATGAGTCGAGGAAACCCATAACTCTCTCTCTCTCTCTCTCTCTCTCTCTCTGTTATGTTCTTTTTGTCAACTGGCCCGTGAGCCCTAAACCTAAGCACACACCACACACCCATATACACCACATACAAACACACAACACAAACGCATCCAGAACACACTTTCCCTCTCGGGTTGTAGATCTGAACATATTTATCGCACTAGCAACTATTTCAAGTTGTAGTTTCAGCTTCATGTCAACATAGCAGGTAGTAAGGCCGATGAGTCGAGGAAACCCATAACTCTCTCTCTCTCTCTCTCTCTCTCTCTCTCTCTCTCTCTCTCTCTCTCTCTGTCTCTGTTATGTTCTTTTTGTCAACTGGCCCGTGAGCCCTAAACCTAAGCACACACCACACACCCATGTACACCACATACAAACACACAACACAAACGCATCCAGAACACACTTTCCCTCTCGGGATCCTGAGGTTCGAAACCCCACACTTTCCCCAAGAGGAGAAGTGCCCATACCAACTGAGCTAGTGCTCATTTGTTTTTAAGGGTCTTCTGAAAATGTTTAAATTGGCTTCCACATAAAGCAATTTTAGAAGGCCAAAGTTCGGAAGATTTCATCGTAAAACTACTAATTTACTCTGTTAATTTAGTCAATTTAAACAAGTTAGCCGTTATTACTTTCTGCGAGGATTCCAAGAAAAATATATATAACAATCAAATAGCTCTCCTTGATCAAATGAGAATTTCGTCAACCCATTAGAAGAATAAGATCATAACTGCATACATTTTAAACAAGAAAAATGCCAAACCTACCGGCATTAGCATTATGGGTTTTTAATTTCCCATTGGCCTTTCTATAGAATGCATGTCACTTTCAATGACTTCATCTTCCTTATAATTCCCTATGATGACATCATTTAAAATGATATATAGCCAGCTGGGGAATCAAAACCCCGCTAGCCTGCCAGAAGAAATAGACCTCAGCCCATACCGAGGGAATCATTTTTTTTTTTGGACTGCTATATGGGAAGTTTTCATTTCATAATATCAATGAAAGCTTTTGCCCGACAAGGGTCCTACTAATTCTATACACTTTCTTAATATAAAGCAAATTTGAGAACAAAAGCATTGCAATTCAAATTGATTTCAACAATCAAAGGTGAGCCCAAGATGGAGAGCCGAAAGGAGCAAAATAGAGTGTAAATTGTCCTTTCTAGAATTATATTCACTGTGAGTACTGAACATGATAAAGCCATTGAGAGATTGGAATAAGTTTAAAGACAAGAAGAAATGGTTGAACAACATAAAAAAAATAAAAACAAGCAGCAAGTGCTGAAACGATGTTTCCATGAATAAAATGGCATCCAATGCAACAAAAGGTTTTGCCAAGTACCATCAACAACTTTTATGTTTATTTTTGCATGTCAATTTCTTTCAATTCACGGTGGACTCCCAAGATCACGAATAATCTTGGCTCGAGCTGTACATAACTACCTGTTGCAAAAAAGTTCAATGGCATAACAAATTAATTCTTAACTTACTAGAAAACGAGTGTCACAGAGAGTTCACATGGCAAAAGTAGGACCAATATGAGATTCATCTTTATCAATTTTTGGGCTTGGGTCGCTCCAACCCGAACTTGCTTAAATAGGTGGCCTTGTCGGTTGGGCAAGTGACCCGGCCCACTAGCCTAGACCGAGCCAGACTATAGGGTCCAGCCCCACGCTGTCTTAGGTGCGGGAGTTTGGGTCGGCCATAGAGCCAAACCCTAGTAAGTTTAGTTCGGGTTTGGTCAATGTAGGTCATTCGTCTAATCTCCCTTAATCCTACATATTCAACACTCATAAAGAGGGTTGAAATACAGCTCTAAGAAAACTAGGGTTTAGTGCCTCCTCCCAAACAAGGGATTTAAGTTCTCTTCTTATCTCCGGTTCACCATCCAACCGCGTGTTTTAGAATGGTCATCACTGTATAATTGCAACTCATCGACCATCAAAAGATCTCGAGGATCCAGAAGTTCACAAGAAAGGCCTGCATTGCCCATAATATCATTGTACGTCTTACACCTGATGCTTGTAGGCCATTAGTTTAATTCCACTATGCATCAAATGAGGTGCTGAAGTTGGATTTATCATGATCAATTATTTGACCATTAGTGCATAAAAATTCAAAGTTGGCCAACAAAGGAAGTTAAACAAAACCTATGTTTCATAAACTATGTTTCCGGGCTATCCTAAACTTTAAGGAATTGCAATTTTATGAAATTACAATCTGCACACATGCAAATTATGGTTTCCATTTTACTAAAATGAATCCAAGGTTCCAGAAACCTTATTGTCATACATTGTACTGTAAATGAAAAGGACTAGACCTACTTCAGTTATATTAAGTATCAGATTCTCTCCACTGAATAATTAGATGCCCTAATCTGCCCCAATGTAACATCGTGTACATAGGGAGAAATTAATAGAATTTTTTACTGAACGAGTATTTTTCTTTAGGAAGCATGTAATGATGAGACAATTATGTTTTTTTTTTAATCATAAATTTAAGGCTAAATTGCACAAATGTATCCATCAACCTACAAATTTTTTTCGATTAACACAATGAGCTAATTTAATTCCAAACAAGTACCGTGAACTATCACCCCCGATTGCTGCTAGATACCATCAACTTTTCTTGTATCTGCAAACGTTATATTTAACCACCACATCATCAATATTTGACTTGTTTTCCCCATTTTACACTTGTGTTCTCAGTGGACCCCTAAAATTTCGAGGGGTATAATGGTCCATTAAGGCACAAAAGTTAACGTCGTATGGTAGTTATGTAAAAAAAAATAGTTCATTGTACTTATCTCTAATTATTAAAGTTCATGGTATCAATAAGAAAAAACATGAAAGTTGTTGGGTACATTTGTGCAATTTAGCCTAAGTAGAATGCATATATTCAAGATTTATCTAAGTAAATGTACTCTAGGAAGTAAAAAAAAACTTGCTACATGATGGTTCTGATAAGAAATTCCAATGGAAGCATCAACTTATAGTTTCACCTGCATATACCTTGAAAAAAGAAGAAACGTGTTGTAGGAAATTGAAATCAAAACCGAAAGAGCTTTTGGATTTAATTGTGATGGAATTTTTCTTAGTATACATCTTTGAATGAAGTCCCTGCAAACCACAAGCTCCCTGGGTGACAACCTATACTGATATCAAAGAGGGAAAATTCTTGGAAAATGTATCCTCAAACCTTAAATGTGTATATTATACATTGCAAGCTATGTACTTCAGTTTTCTGCTTCTGTTGTCGTGGTGTCTGTAACTTTTTGCCTCACAAATTGACCTTTTACCCTCGGTCGCTGCTCCGCAAGTTGTTTTCTGCTGACATATCTAACCTGTCATGAAAAATAATAGAAGAATGTCGGTAAAATATAAATATTAAAAGATATAGTATATTGATTACATCACAATACGCTGAATGTCAGGGCCAGTTCTCATGATAAAACATATTTAGACTATAAAGAGGAGAAGTGGTGAAATCTTTATTTGAAAGCTCCACAAAACAAAACATTTCAAGGTGTTTCTCAATCAAATCGGTTACAATGGTACACAAAAGTAGGTATTCCAACCAAATTAGTTTTACACATTGAAATGTTCATCGTGGCAGTAGATAGTTACATGGGGAACAAGAGTGAAGTCGAACATGAAGTAGATACAACATGATAGTTATTCGATAATTGCAATATTTTTGGAATATTGGTCGTTGCTTTGTTGCTTAAAGTAAAATCCAAAACCATGTATATATAGACAATAGTGATATTCAGCATATCATAGAATACATGTCCCATAGCAACGACATGTATTCTGCAAATCATAGGGTAGTGTATAAGGTGATTAAATCCCACCCTCTCCTGGTCAGGTAAAAAATGACTCCAACTTTTGAATTTCACTTATCATTTTTAAAGATATATATATCTTAAAGTTCGAAAACCATAAGTTTTAGTTTTCAATTCTGTTTAACAATAAGAAATGAATCATATGAACTTAATAACACCTGGAACTATGAGTGGAGCCAAAAACTAAAGGGTGAGATATAGCACAAAAAACGCATGATTTTATAAGAGGACTTTGAATGTTTATTTTCCCATGTTGATATAACCAGTGTACAATTCCAAATATAATAATTGCTATATCGATTGGGGGGATACTTAACATATGATTTCCTTAAGATCAGACAGGGTAACTATTGCATATATACATAGCTTTAATTGAAAGTACAGAGCTGTGCATTACCTTCTTCTCAAAGCATCGGTCTTTCCGCTTCAAACGGAACTTTATCACTGCAGCTTCACGACGAGAACGATCAGAATCCAAAACTTCCCTCTTGCAGTTCTGTACACCGCTTTCATTCCCGCTTTCTAAAGCATTTCCGAAATTCCTAACTCCATCGGTATTTCCACCACTTCCAATGCTTCCACTGCCTTTTACAAACTCTTGGCTACAACTACCACTCTGATATAAGTGTTCCCTCAAATCCCTTGGTTCAGATATGTCAATTGTTTGGTGTTGAAATACGAAAGGGGAGGAATGGATGTTGTGATGAAGAGAATGATCAGGAGGGATTTGAGTTGCTGTTGAATTTTCTGAATAAAACAACGGTTGCATTAAGCTCGGGTAAGGAATTGGCCCGAGATGAATCGGTAGCGGTATAAAACCAAATGGGTGGCAATGAGGATGAGGGGTAGCATGGTCATTTTCTATTTGCAGGGAAGGGAGGGTAGCATTCTCCTTGTCGATGTAATAGTCTTGGAAGAACATTGTGGTTTCACCTCCATTTGCTTGTGGAGAGAAGAGTGAATTCTTTTCATTATCATTAAGAGAGTTGCATTTCTCAGCATACTCATTACTTCTGACGCATATATTTGAAGAAACTGGCTTATGAAGTGAAGAATGGATCTTGTTATCATCATATCTGCAAAAAGAATACAAAATCGAGAGATTTATGTCAATTGTTTTAAATTAGCAGGGAGGTTACCTATTTTAGCATAAACTAATGTGTAAAAGTTTTTAAGAGAAAAAATTAATGCCAACTTGGTAAATCAGTTGATTCCAGTAAACTACAGTATCTCAAAATTCTTACCTTGTAAAGGCCGAGGCAACCGACTGTTTTAAGACATGCTTCTCTTTTAATTCTATCTGAGCAAAGCCATTGGACTCTGGTCTTCTCAAAGAAAGCTCCCATATCGGCGAAGTGTCAACTTTTGATGCATCATTTTCATAAGGAGCATTTGCAGTTTCGCACGGAACATTCTTTTGCAAAACAGCATAACTACATTGACCATTAGATATTGGCTTGACAAAGACAATCTTGTTCTGCACAGACTCATTTGGAGCATTGTTCTGACAATATGTTTTAGGATCATCACTGTTTCTCTCCATAGATCTCACAAGATCACAATTTTCCTCCCTATATGAGGAAATATCATAAGCTACATTTTGTTCTTCACTTGCATTTGCTACTGAAGCCTCTTGAATAGGCAAGGTTACATTTACCCTAATCTCTACAGGATTATCTGCAGCGAAAAAGGACGCCGTAATTAATTGCCTAAACTAAGTGCAATTGGAAGAGAAGTTGGAACAAATAAAATTGCTTACAGTCTCTTGTATCCCCACTTGCCATGATTCCCTTATCTTTATCAAAAGTGTCTGGGCCGGTTCTATCATCAACATGAGGAGGTCCTTCTTGATTTTGCATGCTTTCAATTTCTACATCTCGTTTACTACCTGAACTCTGCGCAGACCAACACGGAAAAAATTATACCACCAAACAACAAATAGCTAATAGACCAATGTCAAGTGCGTGTATATTATTAGTTCTCAAGATAAGAAATGAGAACTTTTGATCCATAAAATATATTGACGACCCGCACCGTTCAAGTTGATCTCCCAATGTTCAAAGCTATGTATGAAAAATCAAAGGATTCAGAGTCTACTAACCAATGCATCAAGTAAAATTTAAGTTGTATTATCTAAACACGTTCATTTTGCACTCAGTCGATATATGGGTCTAGGACCCAGGTAACGCACGTAATGCATAATGGAAAAAAAAAAGGAACTGTACTATACTGCTATTGTAAGCTTACCTGAGCATCACTTCTTTCATCACTGTTTTCCTCGGTCTTGGATCTGCCGCCAACATTAGCACTAATTTGATTGCTTCCAGTGGTGTTATCTGACGCATTCATAAATATATTTGACTGCATGATGAATAAAAGAATATAGCCAGTCAAGTCAATACATGAAAATGGTTGAGATTTTAATCAAAATGTAAGGAAAATAGTTTGTGGTAAGGAAAATAGTTTGCGGTTCTGAGTTCACAAGTCAGAAAAACATACACAATGTCTTCTCCAAACGTGCTGCCAAAGATTCCGCAGCTCATTTTTTCTAACTGGCTTCACAAGAAAATCTACGGCTCCCTTTAGCATGCATTTAAGTACTACGTTAACAGAGTCATGACTGGACATCACTGCAAGACACACAAAATTAAAGAATGTGCATGAGAGGGCGGGGGGCGGGGGGGGGGGGGCAAAAGGCTATGATGAATCTGATTTCAACAGTTCTGTTTAATTTGAGCCAGCGACTCATGATCCAGTTTTATATTTATGTTAAAATTTCAGTTGATTGCTTTGTCAGGAAAAAATATCAGTTCATTGCAGGATGAAAAGATATAATTGTTGTTAAATTATGGTTCAGATATTAGAATTGATTTATTTACTTGTATCAATTACTCTTGAGGAATGAAATACATGAATATAGGAACGTGGATATAAACTAACAAATATCTGAAGTAATTAATGAAGAAAGAAAGGAAAAGAGATACTCATATTTCCTCTTTTGAGTGTAATTACCCTCTTTTTGTGATTCCTGCTTCATCTCTAGGCTTCCCAAATACAAGTAGCCTAGTTACATTCATCAAATGCTACCACATTTGAGCTCCTCTTTCCAATTCCTTTCGCTTTTGTTCCAAATCAATCTCACATATATCTAGATACATCAAAACCTCATTTCATCAACTCTTATCCTACGGTTTTCATAACAAAACAACACTCGGGTTTCATCAAATTGTATATGTTTTCATGTTAAGTAAAGTCCAATGCACCCCTTTAGTGACGTAATCCATAGTTGCCAGGCTATGCTGATTGGAATTATCTCAAGATTTCGTCAAATCCTTCCAAATAACCTTCCTACAGATCAAATTAATTTCACAACCACACGGCTTTATTCTAAACTTTGGAATCAGCTACATAACTCCTATCTATAATTGTCATTTCTTTCATTAAATTAACAGCCAACATATATATTAAACCATCCATAAGTTCATCCAATGGTTCAAAATCTTGGCAAAGCCTAATCAAAGATGGCCAATTCCGTTCCCAAAAATGGCCATCCGAGTTTCTGATATCGAGATTGATACCAAGATTTTAATGTGATGTGTTAATGCGTGATTAGTTGGTGTATTGCTGGGTTATTGGTCTATTGGACATCATAAACAGCTGTCAAAAGTTCCCTCTAATTGCTAAAAGAAAAATTGGTCAAACCATTTATAGTTATTTTCCCTATTTTTTCAAATTTCATTTAGTCAAACAATAAAAATCCAATATTGCAATCCCAAGATGTTCCATACAGGCCGAAATGCCCAGTTCCGATCCCAAAAATGACCGTCAGCTACCGGTACCAATACAGATAACGATATTTATACCCGTAATGGTACTTCATGCATGTTCATTTAGGTCTATCAGCTAGCCTCTACAACAATTAACAATCAATTCAAATCAACTTACTGATGACAGGAATATTCTTGCACTCATCCTCGCCCATAATCTTCGTCAAAAGCCCGATCCCCGACAACGAAGGCATCGCCACTTCGGTGAGCACAAGATCAAAGCAGTACCTCTTCTCCGTCATCACCTCCCATGCCTTCATCCCATCCGCCGCTCCCGCTACTTCAATTTCCCCAAAATTTCAAAATTTTAATCAAATAAACAGAAACAAAAAAAACAGTCTTTTTCTTAAAAATCACAAAAATTGCCTCGGTAATTGCATTTGCGAAGCAGAGCGGTGACGATGTGGCGAGTGGAATCGTCGCTCTCGACGAGCATCACGCGCAGGGCTCGCCTCGGCAGAATGCTCTCCCACCTCATTCGGTGCTGCTCCCGCGCCGCCGCCTCCTCTCCGCCCCTCTCCGGCGATCCCTCCCCGACGACGCCTCTCTCCCCTCCTCCGCCGCTCTCCATCGAAATTGAAGAGAGAGGGACAAAGAACGAAGAAAAAATATCGAAAGTAATGGAAGCGAGAAGAAGAAGAAAGAGGCGGAAAAGAAAAGAGTGGCCAGGGGCGAATGGAGGCGTGAAAATATCTAGCGGGCGGCTGCCACGTCGGCGCAGAATCAAGCGAATCAGAGGGCGCGCGCGCACGGCCCAGACGCAAACCACATGCTTTGTGTGTGCAGATATTTTTTTGGCTAGGCTCGTGGGTCCATTTCCTGACGCGCAGTTTGAAAATGTGGCCGCTTATCATAGTTGATTTTTTCGTTGTTAGTGTGCCACGTAGTCACTTCCTATGACATGAATGGCTTGTCAGGTGATATAATGGAATGGACGTTGTTTCACGGCCTCCTAAATTGTATTTAAATATTTTGCATTTGCAATGCATGTGGTATATTTTAAACAAGATAACATAACATATATACCGATCCAACATATTGCATGAAAATTTCTAAAACTATCTATAATTTTTCCAAATTTAAATTAAATAAATGTGGATGGTCGTAATATAAGAGTTAAGGAAATTTATTAGATATACAAAATAATAAAGATATACGTGTTTATGTATAAATTTATAAAACATGTCTCTTTTCTTAAGCTTTTGAGCAACAGAGAGAATGTGTAATAAATGTGAGAGAGAGAGAGAGAGAAAAGATTGTTGGCTTTTCATTTTCCAATTTTTGGTTTTTGTGGTGGATGAGATGAAGATCTCCAATTCTCAATGAGTAATGCTTTTCCTGTCGGTGCGGTGGAATACATGTTGACTATATGAATTCTCATTGTATATAAGATGAACCATATTATCCACTATCTAGGTACTTGTATTTTATACCTCACCTTATATCCAATGGGAATCCATATAGCCTACATGGATTCAACCTTACCGGTAGCAAAAGCAAATTTTGTCGGTTTTTTATGTTTTTTTTTTCTGTTAATGATTAATGGCATCATTTAAGCTGTTCTTGATTATAATAGTGAAGAGATGTATATTTTAAATTGTAAAAAAACCAATATTCCAAAAATACAAAATGACTTCTATGTATAATAATTGGGATATTTTTCCAAAAATCTGGATTTTGCCCTTATTCTTAAATGGCAGAGTACTTTCTAAAAATTTACTTATATCTTGTGCTTGATTCTTTCTTCTCCTTCTTTGTCCTTACATCGCAAAGAGAACTCTCATGTTCGATCTCCGTTAATAAAATTAAATGCGAACGAAGGCTTGCCTGTATAAGATATACCCTTATGAGAAACTTGGCTGGTGAGCCTGGGGCTTGAGCTCTCCAAACCGACGGGTCAAGAAAGAAACAGTGTTTATTAAATAATTATAAATTCTGAAAAGAAAGTTCGCTACACCGGGCATGGATGTCGAGGTCATCAAAGAGAAAGAAACATGGCCTCAGGGTTGTCTGAATGACGTCAACTCTACTTTTTTCCGGTCTATGTAGATTGTATCCGAAACACTGAATAATATGCAACTAAACTTAAATCCCACTTGTGCCAATCTTAAAATTGAGATATCTTTCTTGTGCTCCAATTCTCGCGGCTTCTATTTACGTGGAAGCATTCTTTTTTGAAAATGCGGCCACGTGAAAGTACCCAAATGGGCAAGTTTTTTAAGAGTGAGATTGCAGTTGATTAGTCTTAATCGCGCGACGTTCCGCTTTGTTGAGAACAGCAACGTGGCATCATTAGGAGATTGTTAACTGGATTAAGGAATGATATGATATTATTGGCAAGCCACGTGTCCACGTTCTGGCCAAGACATTCGTTTATTCAGGTTTCAAATAAAAAGGACCCAAAAAAGGGCAAGGAAAAGAAAGGGCTTGACACTTAATTATTGAGTCAACAGTTATTACGGCAAAAATGGGTCTAGCTTGCTTAGACTTGAAAATTAACAAGAAAAGCTCCCTCGCTAAAAAAATCGTTGAAAAACTCTCTAAATCCAAAAGATCACGGCTTTAAGTTCTTGCAATACAACCAATCATCTTTTACTTTTTAATATTCTCATATTACCCTTAACAATTTCTGATAGATAACTGTTATATTTAGTAGGTAAACTGTTACATTTAGCAGATTAACTGCTACATTAAGTGTTACACTTATCAGATAACTGCTATATTTATCAGATACAGCAGTTTATACCAACCGCTACACTTAGCAGATAACTGCTGCATTTGTTAAATGCAGCAGTTTACCTGTTAAATGCACCAGTTGTCTGCAAGAACCTGACAAGGGTAATGTTGGAATGTTAAAAAGCAAAACATAGTTGGTTGTACTATAGGGACTTGAGCATATAACTTTTATGATTTGGTGGTTTTCACTAGATTTTTTGTATTGGGAGTATTTCTTATTGGTTTCTGGACCCAGGGACTTGGGCATTTTCCCTCTAATTTTCATATCTCAAACAACTGTTTAAGTTATTTACCAACTGAACTAGACTCGGTTGGTACCAATTTCATATCTAGTGTGATAGATTGCAAGTTCTAACCCAAAGGTTTTGATTTTAAGTAACAAAAAAGCTAAGTCACTGGGTAAAAGATTGGATGAGGCTTGTGATTTTTGTGGCTTACTACAACAAGGAGCATAATAGGTCAGAATTAGTTAAGATACTATTTATAGATTAGGTCATATCGGTTACGGCTGGAGTTTTTTCTTTGGGAAATTCTCCTTTTTTATACACGTTTTTGTGTAGATATGCAAACGAACACAAATGAACCAAGCTGACTAGGTTTGTGTTTGTAGTATATCCATATCAGATTGCTTTTTCAAATATAGTAAATTTCATTTCCGATGATTCTTTGTACTTGTATCTGTATCCATCAACAACCACCGGATATGGATATTGCAACACCTATATTAGTTTCGTATCTGATGTCTAAAGCAACAGTATTTGACCTTATCAGGCATATTCAAGTATATTCATTCCAATGTCCATTTCATATCAGTATCCATATCCACTCTTTAGCAACTACACATGATAATTTTCATTTCTGGATTGTATCGTCACCTGGATCGATACATGTATCCAGTCCGTTTACATCCTTAGCTTCTGAGCAATAATGAAAGTTTAGCAACATTTGGCGGTCACAATCGAATTTTTGTATGATTAACGTGTTATATCATTTCCGATTAAATCTATATATTTTATAAATAATTTAATATTGATTATTTTGTGTCAATGGATTTATTAAATTGGATTATTAAAAGATTCAAAATTAAAGTTATGAAGATGCGAAGGACTAAATTGCGAAGAAAAGATCATTCAAAAAATCTGCCTAAGAATTTGATATACCAGGTGTCACGACCCAAATGCGGAACGTGACTGGCACTTAAATCACTCAACGTCTAAAGGCGTAACGTAATTCAAGTAAGCAGAAAACCCAAAATTTAAACCGTAATTAAGATAAAGAGGTGAAATTCTTTTTGAAAAAAGATGTTAATTTAAATCATAAAGAGTTGTTGCAAAACATTTTTGAAAACAAGCTATCGTTAAAATTTTCGGCAGCATCTCCTTTAAAAAATTTGATCCAAACCGACACATAAGCAAATATACAAGCATCCCCACTTGGGAGCAATCTCAATGCCTACTTGGCGATACATAACCTTACAGTTAAAATATATAACATCTTAAGCGAAGAATTAAAGCAATAAAGAAAAGAAAACAATAACCACAATATAAACCCAAAAGTCGGCTCACACGAGCACAACACACAGAGTCAAATATAATACAAATCTTCCAGTCTCGTCGCTAAGTCAAATATATATGTGGTGGATGGAGTATACTAGATACAATGAACAAGTGTATAAGATAGCAGACAAAAGAATACTCGCAACCCACTTAATAAAAGATCATGCCCAAAAATAGTAGTATTAGTAGTAGTAGTAGTATTCCCCAAGCCGCGACTATACTGGAGGATCGACCCTGCAAGAAACTGTGGCATAATGGGGGTGAGTTGCCAGCTTGTGAGTAGTAAATAAAATCGTAAGTAGTGATCGCATGCATGAACAAAATATCGACAATCCTAATTATGAGGTTATAAAAATGTACAATGGTATGGATGCAATATAAATGAATGAGCAAAGTATAGTATTAGGGATGCAGCAGCTATATGAAAATGTACATGTCATAACAGTTCTAATAAGGTAAAAAAACAGAAGTACCATCGATGAATCATCATAAATCCTGTGTCAAATATCGACACTCGAAATCCCAATATCTCAGGTACCGTCACTCAGATTGGCCCTCATATCCATCTGATCATACAAGTCCGGTCGGTATCCTCCGGATATCCGTCGAGTTTCCATACTATCACCAGTAGGTAGTACTCCCAGTCAGGCTCAACGCCTTTCTATATGATTTTCTTGCCCCTGGGTACCGTACCGGGTCCTTCATATATCCGCAGACGGTGACTCTTCACTCCTCGAATCGGATATACTCATAACTCAGAACCGAGAAAACTCATGGTGGACGCCAAATATCATATTAAGAGAAAACCGCATTTTTAAACAAATCCAAGTTTTAGAAAATGTGTTGTGCGGTTTCTCAAATCTCATGAAAACAGAAATCTCATGAAACACCATCATATAAGAATATAGTGATAATGGCAAATGTACATAATATTGGCATGATGCATGCTAGTATAAAATAAGCGAAGATCTAGCTACCAATAAGGACACAGTACAATGCAAGATATTATGGCAAGTTCTACAGTGTACGTGGCATGACAATTACCAAGGGTTTGTGTGTATATGAATTTATGCACGTGCGGCATAAAACCGATTGGTAATGGTGCAAGTGTCCTAATGAAAATGTATCAATGCGTAGCAAGTAATAAAATGCGTATGATAAAGATTATGCAACATATGAATGTATATATATATAAGATTGTATAACTTAAATCTAGATATCGGGCGATCAACGCAATCCAAACGATTCCCCTGTAGATATTAAATCTGCTCACCGGAATGGCCTCGAGCTACTCGAATCCAATCACCTCCTTTCCTTTCCTTACCGCATCTGAAGTCCCCGCAACCGATTCCAGCATCAAACGAAATCTTAGCACATGATGGCTAGAATTCCAATACGACACATATATACAATACGCAAACGAACTAAACTCTCACAAGTTAACACGTGTGAACTTAGGGTACTATAAGTGTGCAACAAACACCTAAGACCATCCTTAAGGGCCATTAACCAACTGTTTACCACCGAAAAAAGAGATGAACCGGGATGAATCTTCTTGCCTGAATTTGGGGGCAGATACTATTTGGATTTATCCGTCCACCTCTTCAAAAATACCAAGTTGATTTATGGAACCATATATCGGAGATTTGAACGGATGCGGCCGTTGTAGCGTGACTTCGTCAGATTCCCCCTCGTTTTGCGAGGGTTTTTGATTGTGGGAACGCTCTTCTCTGTAGGCGCAAGCCCCTACAGTTAATTACGTTACCGCATCAAGATAACCACTTTCTCCTGCTCCGGAAGTTCACTTCGTGTCGTGTGTGTTTTTATTTGTTTTGGTTGCCCGTGGATTGAATACGGAGACTAATTTATGTTGTCGCCCGCAGGGCGTGGATTGGTCTAAATCTGTATATCTTAGATTTGGGGTTTTATTTAAGGACCGTTAATTTATTTTGAGATTAAGATCGACTTAAATGTATGTGAGCATTTGGGGCTCGATTTATGTAACAACTCCAATTTTTTGTATACCTAAATTTGAATTAAATTTGAAGTATACTTAGAGTATTAATGTTGCTGCTAACACTTTAAGTATCTATCTCTTTACAATAATTACAAGAAGGAGCTTGTAGCTCATTGGTAACACCCTGTACTGCTGAACCAAGCCACCAGAGTTCGAATCCCACATCCTACATTATTTTTAGCACATTTTTCTTTAAAATTCCTGGAAGTCCAAAAGTCCACAGGCCATAACACCCAAATAGTGACCTGAACCCAAAAATTGAACCATGCCAAAAGCCTAGTCACGAGACCCCGGACGCAACGCCGGCCGAAATCGGCCAACTCGGCCGGTGGCCGGCCGGCGCCGCCGGCCGGAGTTGGGCCGACGGCCGGGGTCCCAACATGAAAAATGTGTCTTTTGGTCTTCTGAAACTCATGGTTTACTCCAAATTATTTGATCAGTTTCTGAATTTTAAATACAACCATTTTAATGTCAATTTTAATGTTTTTTATCTAATTTTTATAATTTTTTTAAAATAAAAGAAGACCCTTCACCTACCCTACCTAGCTACCCTATAAATAGACCCCTACCCCCCTACCTTTTCATTCCAAAATCATAGAAAAACTCTCTTGAAATTTCCACAAGAAGTGTGCTTTGAATTCGAGTTTCCCGGCGAAGCCCTGACGGAATTCCGGCGACGCGTTTTGGAGCAAACGGCGACGTAATCACCCCTCGGTCTTCCCCCTAGTTCTCTATACTCTTTAGAAGAGTTTAAACCCGTAAGTCCCATCCTTTTCACCTTTCTATTTCTTAAAAATACGGATTTATGGAACCCGACGGAAATCGGAATAAACAGATTTCCGATTCGGTTTTTCTACAAAATTTCACTTGTCACCTAATCCACAATACCCTAACATATTCATGTTGACTATTAATCACCCATAAACCAATTTAAATAAAGTTTCTCACATGAAATGATAGCTTCTTTGCAAAACCGTATTCTTTTCATAAAAATACCATAGAGTTTATTTTTCTTGTTCTAATTAATTTCCTCACTCCTAAATACGTTTATCTTGATCACTAAACTTGTAGAAATCAATTTGAATGAATTTTCACACATGAAATAATAACGTTTTCAAATACCGTATTCTTGCGCTTTAATATCTTCAAGTTTAATATATCTTGTTTAACCTCTAAACTTCACAATACCTTAAAATAAGTCACGAGATAATGACCTACCTCTACACACACACAAATATAACCCTAATTGATAAACATCAAAATATAGAATACGAAAATACAGGACTTTTCACTAAAATACCATATTCTTTATAAATCTTTTCTAAAAGCTTTAAGTTGTACACAATTTTAAATGAATCTTTTAAAATGAAAGCACGATAGGTCATGGATATCGATCGTTTATCTAAACTGTCTTGTGGTGTCTAGACAAGTGTGACTAAGGCTAGTGGTTTTTAATTAGGCCCACGACTGTGGTTCCTTCCCACTTACCTGGCACTTACCTGGCCGCAATTGACGGTGAAGAGGCGATTTGAGGCTTCTAATGACTTGTCGTTTAGACCTTAAAAATAGGCTAGTTGGCTTAGGAAACCCTAACAACTAAAATACGGAAAACTATACTCTTTTACAAATAAATACCTTATATTTATAAAACCGTTTTTTTTAAATGAATGGTATTTATTAAACCTAAGCAAAGCGCCGCTACAACCCATCTTTGGGGAACCCGTTAGGGATAGTATGGTTCATCGTGCACCCGCGGGCTAGTAGTGCGAGATTCAGACCTCCGCAAGGAGCATTCGGTCTCGAAAGGTTTAAAATACGGCATTTAAGAAAAATGAGATTTTGGGAAAATAAAATAATTATTTAAAATTATTCATGTGCTAATATATATTTAAATACTATTTTATCATAAGATAAAGTTTCCACATTTTTCTAAAATTACAAGCTTAAAAGTTACATTAAAATACCCTAAGTTTCAAATAAATCAATTAATACTTTTATTAGGATATATTCACTAGAATAACACAAATAAAATCCACACTCATTATAACTATAAAGACGAATAACAAATACTTGAGGTGTATTTTGAAAACTATACAATATTACTTTTTACAATAAACCCCCTCAAGTTTTATAAATTACAATAAGGCCCCTAACAAATACAGAACTTCAAATTATCTTTCTTATAGTCTGACTCGGGTTAGAGTCTGACTATTTCTGATTTGAATATGATTCAAGTCAATCTATATTCTTTTATATTCCAACTCAAGATGAATACATGAATCCCTGAATCCAGTTAACAATCTATATAACTTGACTGAATCGTACCATGGATATTCCTTCTACATGTTTCCCAGTATTCCATTTACATGAATCTACGGTTATAACCGTTTCCTGATATCATGGTTTCGGTCAGTCAGTTAATCAATCTTACAATCAATACAATTGTACAAGATAACAATACAAACAAGACAACGCGGGGTTTAAGGGGTAGATTGGTACGGAAGGTGTTAAAGGTGGCACGAGGTGGTCAGATTAAGACACCTAACCTGAATCCCATTGCTGTTGTACCGTGGCATAACGGTTCCTTGTACTATACGTGCCTTAGTCTCTGGCAAGTGAGACTCCCCTCGTATACACTGGCATCCTTCTTCTGTACTAAGCTACAAACAACAGCGTTAACATAATATTACAACAACAGCTTACACTTTAAAAATGTATCTTCTTATTCTGTCTTCTCTACTCCCCTCTTACCTTTGGGACTTACCGAGCGATCTGTTCGCTGACGACATTCTGTTTCTCTCTTCTTTGAATATCGTCAGGTGACCTGGACCCGGCAGAAGTTGAGCCAACCTAAGAAGACTTGGAGCAATTTGCCGAAGACCCTGCAGTATAATTTCATTGTACACTTTTCTTTTCAGTACTTTCTATTTCCTGTTATGCCACTGTTTAGGCATCTTTATTTCAGCTGTATTTCCTTTCATGCATTGTACAAAGAATGTTAATAAATAAAAGTTGCTGTTCTTTTTATTTCTTGCCTCTTGTGTATTTATTTTATATTGCTTAGATACGCTTAGCGTATGTACTTCTGAGTATATACGTAGCGGATCTCGTCGCGTCTCCTTCGCTGTACACTGGGAAGAGGGGCGTGACAATTTATTTTTGTTAAGGATACATTAGTCCAATTTGAGACTAAGATACACTTAACGAGGTTTCGGGATCATTTTTATTTCAGATCCAACAAAAGAGCGTTTGGGCTCTATTGTTTTAGTTTAAGGACGTTTCGGTCCATTATCACCATTTTGGAGGTGAATATTAGTGTAAGAACGTTTAGGGACTTCTCGGCCGTTTGTTCATCTTGCACGCACGTGTATTTGTTACGTGACAGAGTGAACAATGGTGATATGGAATGTACCTAATTTGGGGTGCGGTCTGATTTGAGGTGTGCACATCAATTTGGAAGTGCACCAAAAAGTTGTTGGTTGTCGGGGCCCGCCACCTCTGTGAAGACGTTGAAGAATTACGATATATATTAGAGGTGTGGAGAGATGTACCATTAAACCAAATCCCGTATTTGAAGGGGGGAAAGGCTGTTGTAAACTTAAGAAATGTTAGTCATGTTTGGGACTAAAATTATCTTAGGAGATATAAAATGAATATCATTTGGGATATCATCAATGGGAGACTACTAGTCATTTTTGAGACTGAGGTCAGCTTGGGAAAACATGAGCAATATGGGCTCGGTTGTTTTAGTATCAAAGAGGTCTAACCTCAGGAAACTTAGCCAATTTGGGCTAAGATCGAGTCTCCAACAGTGCTAAGCACTGAGGAATACAGTGTTCACATGCGTTTTACGTGGGCACTAGATTAGTGTTAAACACTAGAGTCTTATGGCACTCACGTGACACACGTGAGGCACCCTAAATATGGGCATTGGACTAGTGTTAAACACTAGAGTTTTATGGCGCTCGTGTGACACATATGTGAGACACCCTAAATATGGGCGTTGGACTAGTGTTAAACACTAGAGTTTTATGGCGCTCACGTGACACACATGTGAGACACCCTAAATATAGGCATTGGACTTTGGGTTTTATCTCCCCCTTTTTTATAAGTGCTAAGCATTTGGCTAGAGTTCTCGTGCAAAGCACGTGGGTGTCCCCTTTTTCTTTATTGATGCTGGAGTGTTGTAGTTTCCTCTTTCTTTTACTTGTTTTCCTCTTAAATAAATCATGTGGGAAACACGTGAGGAAGTTTTGGTTATTTTCCTTGTTCGTTTGAAACACTCACATAGAAAACACGTGAGGCTTCGAAATAGTGCTAAGCACCAACGATTTGGCCTTAGAGATCTTAGATCACTGTTTTTTATAATTGAAGAACTAAGTTCTCTATATAGGGTTAAACACTAATTTTTTTAGAGGAATTAAATTCCTATATGTTCCCGTTCTTCTTTTCTTTTTTTTATATAACTTAGTTCTTTTCCCTTAAGTTTTGAATCTTGCAGAGCAAAATCTCCCCGATGAGAATTAAATTCTCAATTTTTGGGAAGATTTGTTTCTGCAAATCTCAACCAGAGAAAAGAACTAAGTCTTATATGAAGGGTTAAACCCTTAAAGAGGAAAAAGATAGGTGTTTTCTTTTTACCAAGTGTTTCAAGAAAGCAAGTCTTTTCTTTGAGAATTAAATTCTCCCGTTCCTCAGAATCTCACTGTATATTCTTTTTTAAACCTCTGGAGAGTTCTCTCTCTTCTTTCTCTTTCTCTTCTTTTTTTTGTCCCCCTTTTCTTGAGACTTAAAGTCTTGGGTTCCTTATATAGTGGAGAGAAATTTGTTTAATTTTGAGAAAATCTTTCATTGAGAGATCCCAATTGATTTAATCGGTCTCAGAACTGATTTGGGGAATTTTACTCACCGTTGGATCTTTGATCCAAGGACTTTTGTTTTTACAGAAGATATTGTTCTTGTTTTTAACAAGATTGGAGATATTCTCCCATATATAGAATAAAATTCTATCAAGCGGTGACATTTCAATCACCATTGGATTTTTAATCCAAGGGTGCTCAGTTTAACAGAGTATAATCTTTCTCTGTTTAGAAAGATATAGAAAATATTTTGGATTTTTGATCCACCAACTCTCCGTTTAACAGAAAACATTCTTCCCAATAGAATTTAATTCTATGTTTAATCACCGTTGGATCCTTGATCCAACGGTTCATCAAGTAGAATTTAATTTTACGCAAGGAGGTGTCCTCACGTGTTTAGCACGTGAGAATTAATCTGGCCCTCTTAGCTGTTTGATTGTAGTGCCTATATGCTTTGCATATAGGCGCTCATGTGTTTACCACGTGAAGATTTTTTAGCCTATCAGTAGTTTAATTGCAGTGCCTATATACCTTACATATAGCGCTCACGTGTATAACACGTGAGACTTGTTTAGCCTATCAGTAGTTTAATTGCAGCGCCTATATGCCTTACATATAGGCGCTCACATATATAACATATGAGGCTTGTTTAGCCTATCAGTGTTTTAATTACAGCGCCTATATGTCTTGCATATAGGCTCTCACGTGCATAACACATGAGGCTTGTTTAGCCTATCAGTAGTTTAATTGTAGCGCCTATTTGCTTTGCATATAGACGCTCACGTGTTTAACACGTGAGGCTTGTTTAGCCCATCTGTAGTTTAATTGCAGCGCCTATATACTTTGCATATAGGCGCTCACGTGTTTAACATGTGAGACTCGAATAGTGGGAAGTTTCTCCTTTTCTTACTCTCCCCCTTTTTTTATGAGGGAACAAATGCCCCCCAGTGTTGCTCTCACGTGGCTTGCACGTGAATGCAACGCCGTCCACTCTTACAGCCGTTGGATTTGCCTAGGGGAATGGGAAGATGAACCGCTCCCCATCATGTCTTATAAATACGGGGGCTTGGCCTTTGAGATGACCACTGTTCTTTCATCTCCTTTCTTGCTTATTTTCTTTGAGAATTTAATTCTTTTTTTCAGAGCTTAGTTCTCTGTCCGCTGAACTCTAGAGTTAAACTCTGTAAAAACTCTTTCTCTGATAAGGATTATGAGCAGAATTCATTTCTTAGGAAACCCTTTTTGTTCTTATCTTGGATTTTAAACTCATCAACTGAGCTTTGCTCCTTTTCTTGGAACGATTTCTTAGAGATCCAAACACACATTTTTAAAGCAAACCCTAGGGTCTTGAGGATCGTGAGTTCTCCTCTGATCTTTGAGTATCTCTAGAATTTAATTCCATTTTCTTCGTCTCCCCATCATGAGGGTTTCTGGGATTTAATCCCATTATTAAAGGAATTTAATTCCTTACTATAGAGCTTAGCTCTGAAAGACTCGGAGGCTTTTGGGATATTTATTCCCTGGCGTTCTTGAGCATATATATTTTTATTATTATATTTTTCTTTTTAGGGTTTTAATACCCTTTTCACAGATTTTGAATCTGTTGGGTATTTTAATATAACTCGTTTTTCGAGAATGTTAGGAGTTGTTTAAACTCCACTGTTTATTTAATGAGAATCCTTTTGGATTCTCACAATGATTATCTAGCCTCATCATTGGTGAGCCGTCATTTTGATTTCGTGGGGCCTACTGGCTTTGTAGTTAGTGGTCCCATGAAACAAACTCATATATATATATATATATATATATATATATATTTCATTAATGGGTCCACTCCCTTTTTTTAGGCATGATGGCATCACTTCCCTACTTCCCTTTCACACGCTCGGAGGTCGCTTTTCCATAGTCGCCATCAGACGAGGAAGTTGTGGCGATGATTGGGGCACATGATTAGGGCACATGATTAGGATGCTAAGAGTCTTCTCCTATGAGGAGTTTGGTATGGCCACATTATCAGGGGTCGACGTAGTTTCACATGCGAGATACCGACAGAACCCATCCATTCAATATCATTCACGGAGCGTCCGCGTGCTGCTTATGCGGTGGAGGCGGCTAATTGGACCCTCGGGGGCCGTCTTGAGCCATCAACGATAGGATACCTAATCAACCCTTGATGGCTATCGATATTTTGGGATGCTGGATATATCAGGGTGAAGCTCAACCCTGGGGGCAAGTTTATAAGATAAACTGTTCTCCGCCGAAAAGACGGGAAGAAGAACGTCTTGCTTGAATTTGGGAGCAGTTGCTATTTGGTTTTATCCATCCACCTCTCCGAAAATGCCAAGTTGATTTATGACACCATGTATCGAAAGTTTAGACGGATGCGACCGATGTAGCAGACTTCCTCAGATTCCTCCTCATTGTGAGGGGTTTTTGATTGTGGGGACGCTCTTCCCTGCAGGCGCAAGCCCCTGCAGTTAATTACGCTACCGCATTGCGGTAACCACTTTCTCCTTCTCCAGATGGTCACTTCGTGTCGTGGGTGTTTGTTTTGTTTTTGGTTGCCCGTGGATTGTATACGGAGACTAATTTATGTTGTCGCCCGTAGGGCGTAGATTAGTCCAAATCCGTATTTTCTTAGATTTGGGTTTTGGGTTGGGTTTAAGGATCGTCAATCTCATTTGAGACTAAGATCAACTTAAACGTTTGTTAAGGATACGTTAGTCTAATTTTAGACTAAGATCAACTTAACGGGATCATTTAGATCCAACAAAAGAGCGTTTGGGCTCGATTGTTTTAGTTTAGGGACATTGCGGTCCATAAGTTTAAGGACGTCGTAGTCCGTGTAGTTTAAAGACATCCTAGTCTGTAAAGTTTAAAGACATCATAGTCTATGAGTTTAAGGACCTTACAGTCCATGGTAGTTTAGAGACATCATAGTCTGTAAAGTTTAAGGACATCATAGTCCATGAGTTTAAGGACCCCACAGTCCGTGGAATGTCTGGTTGTTGGGACCCGTCACCTCTTTGAAGACGTTGAAAGATTATAACGACAAATATCAGAGGAGTGAAGAGATGTACCCTTGAACCAATATTGGTTGGGAGATCTGTAGTCCAATTTGGGACTAAGATCAAAGATTTATGAGCATATGGGCTCAATTAATCTGAATTAGAGATCTGTGGCCAACTTGGGCTCAGCTCGTTCATTTAAAATGTTAGATATTTAATTAGGCTCAGTCCTTTCTCATTTAACAATGCTGAGCATTGGTCCTGACAACTTTTTGTCTTTTATTGAATGCTGAGCACTCATTATGGCTCTGGGCTTTATCATTTAAAGAATAATTTATGTTCTCTCAGCGCACACGTGAGAAGCACGCGGCGCGCTTGGCACTGAGCGCCAGTCAATGAGCGCAGTGCGCTTCTTGTGATGTAGCGCAATGTGAGGAGCACGTGGTGCGCTTGGCGCTGTGCGTCGGACAATGAGTGCAGCGCGCTTCTTGTGAAGTAGCGCACACGTGAGGAGCACGTGGCGCGCTTGGCGCTGTGCGTTGGACAATGAGCACAGAACACTTCTTGTGAAGTAGCGCACACGTGAGGAGCACGTGGCGCGCTTGGCGCTGATCGCCAGTAAATGAGTGCATAGCGCTCTTGTTTGAAAGAGCGCACACGTGAGGAGCACGTGGTGCGCTTGGCGCTGTATGCCAGTTAATTAGCGCAGAGCGCTTCTTTAAATTTGGAGCGCTAAGGCTCTGCGGCGCTGTGCGCTAGATTTAGAGCGCTAAAGCGCTTCTTTTAATTGGAGCGCTGAGGCTCTTTATAGGTAGCTTTGCACTTTGAGAATTAAATTCTCTCTTATAAGAGACTTTGTCTCATGGATTTAAGAACAAAGTTCTTATTTTATAGGAGATATTTCAATCTCTTATGTTTTTGGTGAAAGGCTTTGCCTTTAGGAATCTGTGATCCTAAGAGAATTGAATTATTCTCCCCCTTTTTATAATGAGATGTTATGATCTCATTTGTGAAAGACGGTTTCTTATAGATCTATGATCTAGCATAAGAACTAAGTTCTTTTTCTGATGAGATGTTTTTTATCTCTCTGTTTTTTTTACCTTGAAGAAAAGTTCTTCTTCTCAGAGCTTGCACTTTTCTTTGAAAATTTTCAAAGCTTGTGTGTGTGTGTGGGGGGGGGGGTTCCTCTATCTTAGACTTGAAGTCTTGGGGCCTTTATATAGTGAAGGATGATTTATTGAATCAGTTAAGGAGATCTTTTCTCTAATTGATTTGGGGAGTTTCCCCCGTTGGATCTTTGCTCCAAGGGTTTTTGATTTACAGAAGGCAATCTTCTTGTTTTTTAACAAGATTGGGAAATTTTTCCCATAAAGAATTTATTCTGTATTTTGGTGATTTTTAATCACCATTGGATCATTGATCCAACGGTACTCTGATTTTCAGAGCATAATCTTTCCTGTTTGGAAAGATTCTGATGAATGTTTTCTTAACATAATTTTATTCTGGTCAATTGATAATTTATAATCTTCATTGGATCTTTGATCCAACGGTGGGGAACATTTATTTCCAGCGCTAGCGCTCTCGTGCTTTGCGCGTGAGCGCTGCAACAGAGTCTTTGACCCTCAGCACTGACGCTGCTAGCGCGAGCGCTCTCGTGCTTTGCACGTGAGCGCTGCAACAGAGTCTTTGACTCTTAGCACTGGCACTGCTAGTGCTAGCGCTCTCGTGCTTTGCACGTGAGCGCTGCAACAGAGTCTTTGACTCTCAGCGCTGGCGCTATTATGAAGCGCTACTTCATTTCAAATTTCAAAATTTGAACATAACTTTGCTCTGATTGGGGGAAATAAATGCCCCCCCACCGTTGCGCTCACGTGGCTCACACGTTAGTGCAGCGGTGGCAGCATCTGCGCCATTAGCTCAACTTGGAAGTTGAAACGGCTCTCAGTGCCTATAAATAGGACCCTTGGCCCTTGAGATGACCTCTGTTCATCTTCTTGCTTTTTTTTTTTGAGAATTAATTCTCCCTCAGAGCCAAGCTCTTTCCCTTAAGAAATTTCTTAAGAGTCAAAACTTTGCCCAACTTAGGTAAGAATTGAACTTTTTAACAGAGTTTTGCTCTCTTTAGATCATAGATCTAAAAATATATCTTTAGGGTTTTACCCATTAACAGAGCCATGCTCATCTTTAGATCATAGATCTAAAAACTTTAGGGTTTTTATCCAGAGCCATGCTCATCTTTTAGATCAGAGATCTTCAAGATATAATCTTTTTATTTTAGGGTGATTTTAACCTATGAACTGGAACATTGTTCATGAAGAACTTTTTGAGTTCACAGATTTTGAAGATCTCAGAATTTTTAATTCATTAAAAGCTTTACTTTAAGTTTTCTAATGGGTTATTCCATCATTTTACAGAGCATGGCTCTTCAGAATTTTTCTTGAGGAATTTTTATTCCTTTAATCATCAGAGCTGACAGATGGCACTCTGTTGTAGAGCGCTGCTCTCAATGGGAGATTTACTCCTTGGCCCGAGGGGTCCTCATTAAATGAGAATCTTTTGAGTATTTCCTCATTTAATGACAGTCTCATCAAATGATGAGACTGTTTTTATTAATGATGAACTGTCATCTAGATTGTGTGGGTCCCCTTTGGTCCCTTTCCACTACATTGCAGTGCGGTACGAATTTAAAGTCCCTAGTGACAGAACTTAAATTGTAGCATTGACGGCTAATTTTGTTTTGTTCTTTTTTCGCGCAAGTACTATGTCTTTCGACATTTCTTTCCCGTTCGTCCATTCGGAAAGCGGATTCCCCGAGGCACCTATTGACATGGAAGTGTTTGCACTGATCAAAGATCATGACCCGGAGCGAAAGAATCTTCATCTATGGGTAGATGGTACAGCCAAATCATCAAAGGTCGACGGAGCTTTTCTTGCGCGACACCTTCGGAGCCTATTTCGGCGATCCCTTATACAGATGCACCCCCGATAAACTATGCCGTGGAGGAGGTCAATTGGACTTCAGAGGGTTTCCTTCAGCCTTCTATGGCTGCAATATCCGTACAGCTGGCGGCGGCTTTGGATACTCTAGGACGGCGTATATGCCAGGGTGAGTCACGTCCTTGGGGACAGCCGTATACGATAGGCCTAATTCCTCGTCATCCAGCTGGGTATTTGCAATGGGCCCGGTATATTTTGTCGGCCAAGAAGTCGCAGTTGCTGAAGCTCGGGTTGTATCCCGCGATTTACGCTTCTCTCTTATACCTCCTGCATGGTGGGTCAAGGCATTTCTGGAGCAATGGAATATTCCGACACACACCTTCCTCCTGTTGGATCGAGAAGTCTCAATTTTTTTAGAGGAGTTTGCAGAGGTCTCCGGTTTACCTGTTAGGGGAGAACATTACGAGGAGCTGCTTCCTCCGGACGAGTACATCTTTGCCACCAAATCAGTGGTAATGGGTCTTACCCGGAGAACGCTATTCAACACCAATTCCCAAGTTTGATAAAGGTGTTGAATATCTATGAGAGCCTTTTTCTCGAATCCGGAGGCCGTGGGGTTAATTTTACAGATTTCATCGCCCGTTTTCTCCGCTCAGAAGCCCTGTCGAAGGAAGCCGCGAAATTTGCCAAACTCGACGATCCTTTTGGTTTTGGTTTGGACAAACAGCCAGCAGTGGAGGCGGCTCAGAGGAATTTCTTTCTCCCTAACACCCCGGTCGTCTCTTTCACAGAGCTTGCAGCTCCTGGGATCGACAAAGAAGCATTCTTTTTGGGGTTCCTCGGGCTATGGCTAAGCTGGTTTGTGCTTCCAATGCATCCTCGCCATATGAGGTCGTCCGTCTTTTATCCAGCTCACCGAATGGTTGCTGGGATGCAAGTGGCCGTCGGGGTCGCTGGGTTAGCCCATTTATATCACGGCGTCATCTTGGCGGCAGATACTACTGAACCAGGGGTGCAGCATGTGAAATTCTCGATGCATTATTTTATATCATGGATCGAGCTACATGTACTTGGCATTTTCGATGCCCACAAAAGGCCTTGCTTCTACGACAAGCATAACTTCCCTCGGATCATGCGGCTAGTTGACGCATCCAATGTAAATCCGACACCGCGGGAAGCTAGGGGTTTGCTCCTTCGTCCGCGCACGGTTGGAGATGGCATGACCATTACCGATAAGATTCTAGCCATCGGCATGGAATCCACAAAAACGGTGCTGCCATTGCGGGACATTTTTAAAGACGGGGCCTCTATCTTGAAAGCTCGGGAGATTCTTCATTTATACTCCATCAGGCCGGGCTTTCTCGTGTTTAGGCAAAATGATTCGGCGTTGTTCATGAGGTACAACCCGCATCATTTCGCCCAGCAACTAAGCTATAATCAGGGCGTCCCGCTTGAGGCCTTCTTGGCAGAACCGATTGTTACTGAAGAGGGTATCCGGAGCGCGTTGCACCATTTTATGCGCCTGAACACCGGCTTCAATTTCTTTATTAGTGAGCCGAATTGCGTTCCAAAAGCCCTGAACATATATATGGCGTGGTACCAGCATTCGATGGGCACCGTTATTAGAGAAGAAAAGCGATTATTGTTTGACCGCAAGGGTACCGCCCCAGCAGGTAATCTAAACATTCCTCTGAAGCGACGAACCATCGTCCATCCTCTTTTGAGAGAAGCCGCTGTGGCTGTGGTACCACGTGCTATATGTGAACTGCCCCTACCCCGTGTGCCTGAAAAAGCGGTAGCTGCGGCGTCTCCCGAGTCCGGTGTGGGTGCGGAGATTGGAACTCGTCGTCCAAAGGTGCCCACCAAGCGCAAGCTTGTGTTATCGGCTGCCGGCGCTTGTCCACAGAAGAAAAAGAAGTCAATACTTTCTGAGGACGTTGTATTTGGCCAAGAACCCCATGCTCCTTACAGCGAGGGCTTGAGCGAATACGGGACCAATGAAGGCTTATTCATGGCACCGGATGATACCGATCTCGAGTCTTCCATCGCGGTTTCAAAGAAACTAGCTCACGATGAGGCAGCACGAATCACCATCGCACAATCAGGTATCCTTCGGTCATATCTTTCGGCTGCTATTTTAATTATTATGTTTTGACTGACGCTTTCCTTTACAACAGGTATCTCCGCCGAAGAGGTCCTCACAGCTTCCCTCAAGACCTTTGAAGAGGAAGAGAGGCTTCGCGCTTCGTTGGGACTTGGTATATTTCGGCTCATTGTGCCTTCGTTCCCTTTCTCTTTATGGATAGTCTAACCCTTCATTTTCATCTTATTGTAGGGACTGCCTCGACTCAGGTTATCCTGAGTGGAGTGCCGATCCTACAAGGTGGTGCTGCAACGCTTCCAGGGCCAGCTGCCGAAGTCCCAGTTCCCTCAATATCGCCGAAAGAAGCTTCGCTTAAACAGCCGATGACGAACGCCGTAGAGGTTCCAAAGGCAGAACTTGGTTCGGACGATGACGTCTCCTTGACGGAGTTCTTGAGGAAGTCAGCTCTCGCGGCTCAGGCTGAAAGGAAGTGCAAGAGGCGTGCAGTGAAAGAACGTGATGCCGCCTTGGCTGTAGGTGCCGGCTCGAGCACTGCTTCCCTTGTCCCTATTTCTCCAGAGGGTGCTTCGGCTACCTTGTCTACCGCTCATAGACAGGTGGTACGCGCAGCTCGGGAAGCAATTGAAAAGCCGTCCTTAAGTAACGTAACACTGGGTCCTTTTATTAGAGTTTGATCTTCAAATTCTCATATATCATACCCTACAGGGCCAAGTCCTGGTGAGGAAGTGGCAGGTGAGATGACGGAAACCACCGAGCCCGAAGCGGCTACTCTTTCTCAGGAGTCCGGGACTGCTCCAATTGCTGCTCTTTCTCCTTGCGGTTCCAGACTGTTGGCTGGTATCGTGAGTGTTACGATGGCTCTCGTAGAATCAGGGGATGAAGCCATGGGCAGTGAAACCCTTCCAATAGAGGAGAGCGAAGCAGTCGCTGTGCCTAGCGATGCTCTTGTCGCGGTTTCGATCGGCGACTTATCAGGTAGATCTTGGGTCATTGTTTTCATTTTTATTCCGCAATCCCTTTCAATCCCTTCTGACGGCATTTCTTTTGTTTTTAATGCAGGTGTGGTGAGCGTTGAGGTCGTGCCACCCGAAAAAGCGTCACCGGTTGCTGCTCTGACGGTCGCCGACCCTTCGCCTTCTCTTGTGTCCTCTCAAATGCTGGAAGGTATGGGTTTGCGATTTGTTTAATTTAAATTGTGGATGTCATCTCCCTTGTACTGACTATGCATTGTCGCAACTTTACAGGAGTTCTCTTCGACCATCTTTATCAGGTGTTGAACCCATATTTCTCCTTCCAGTCGGAAGTCGCTTTGCCTACTGGTGCCGGTGAATATCTTTTGTAACCAACGTCCTTTCTTTTCTTTAACGGATGACCCTGCTGTTGCTAACTTTAAATTGATTACAACACTACAACTTGAAGGAGGGGACGAGAGAATTGTCACGCTACCAGTACTTCCAGCTCTGCCACCTGTCGTCGCCGGTATAGTAACCTTTATCGCTCTTGCATCTTCTTTATCTTTTAAGCCAATATTTGACTATGATTTATTTTGCAGCAATCACGTCGACTCCAGCTCCCTTCGAGTCTCAGATTCCCATGCCAGCAGGGCCTTTTGCTAGACGTCCTTCTTCCAGGGGTGCTGCGAATAGCCTGCGGATGTTAAGCGAGTTCGTCAAGGACCTTGACGCCGAGGCCTTTGCATCTGCTGCAGATTTTGCCGCCAAAGTTAATCTCATGTTGGCGATGCTCATGAACTTCCATAGAGAGGGCGTCGTCGAGTCTTGGGTTAACTACTGCAGGAAGATCAAGACCTGTCTCTATAAGATTGAGCTCAGGCGTCCCGTTCCAGAAATGTTGGCTTTGAATTCTCAACGGGCTGCATGGGTTGAGAAGAGCGTTCCCTTCTTCTGCCATTTTGAACAAGAAGCGACCTTGAGGCGGAAGGAACGCAAGGAGGCTTTAGGTGAATCCGTCCGGCTGCGCGCCCAAGTTGAAGCAAACGCTGCGCAATTGAGGGTTGTCTTTGACAATTTACGACAATGCATTTTGGACGGACTAGTACTAAGGCAAAAGCTAGACCTTCTGGAGCGGGTTACGCGAAATCACGAAGTTGCTCAATGGGAAATTGATGAGAAACTTTCGTCTGGCTTGCAGCAACGGGCTCGAGTCAAAGCAGAGCTGGCCGCAGCGGCTGACCATGAAAAGGAGTTGAGAGGAGCGCGCGAGCAACTGGCTGATTTATTGAAAATGCCTCCTTCTCAGTAGCTGCCTTTGTATCTATTAAGCATTTGTAATCTTTGAATAACATGTATGCATTTTTTATTCTTTTATATGATTCGTCTTGTACTTAATTGAATTCATGAATAAAAGATACACATTTTTTTATCTTCCACTATTGCTTTCTTCTCTTTGCTGTGTTGTTGCCACGTGGTTTTAGCAAGTGTGGCCTGTAGATAGTAGGTAGCTTTCCATCTTGGACTCTTTGCAGTGTAGAGATAGCTTAGGAAACAGGTTCAGGTCTGCTGCCTAAGGCTTTCCAACTTTATGAGCCGTGAGGGTCTCATAAAATTTTTCCTCCCTACGAGTCAAGAGGATCTCGTAGGTGTATTTCCTCCTTAAGAGTCGTGAGGACTCCTAAGTGCGTTTTCTATTGAGAGTCGTAAGAATCTCACAAGAGAATTTTTCCCGCTTACAAGTCATGAGGACTCATAAATGGTTGTTTCCTTCCTTGTCGATGTTCGGCTTCGGAGAGTGTGGCACGTGAATAGTATGCAAGCGCCCATCTTAGACTGACTTGTAGGGCCCAGTGCTTAGAAAATAGGTCCTTATCCCCATTGCCTAAGGCTTTTCCTTACGAGTCGAGACGAATCGAGAAGTTCTCGCAAGGACACTAATTTCCTTACGAGTCGAGAAGAATCAAGAAGTTCTCGCAAGAATGTCCTAATATCACAGTTAACCTCTGCTCTTTACGACAAAGGTCCGTTAGGGTTTGTGGTACTAGGGTTTTGTCCGTCGTACCGTCGCGTCGGCTGATGTATTCCTCATTAGGCAATCTTGCTGTTCGAGTAGCCTCGCAACTGTCGTGTCTCTGATCCCTTCAGGGGCTGGACAAGACGTCTTCAAGCAATCTTCCTAGGCGATTTGACCGTCGGAAGAGCAAGCGTTAGGAATTTTGCCATGCCGCTTTTTACTTGAGGTTAGGCTCGGTTTGGGGAGCCCTGATGAGTCATAATCACTCCGCGCTGGTGTGGGATGATCTCCGACAGTCTTTCAGGTTTTATTTGAGTTGCCGTCAAGACCCTAAAGCTAGGAATTTGGCCTTTGCTTCGTTTGCTGGCATTGCGTCTACTGTATCGAGACGAATGTCGCGGTTGTCTCTAGGTTTCCTGTGAACCGTCGAAGCTTGGAACTAGGGATTTTGCCATGGCTCCGTTGTTTTGACCTTGGGGTCAGTTGTTGATGTTGTATCTGCATCTTGCTGGAGTTGAGAAAAAATGCCGCTGTTGACACTGTGTCTGCTATAACGAGACGAATGTCGAGGTGGTCTCTAGGTTGTCTGTGAACCGTCGAGGCTTGGAACTAGGGATTTTGCCATGGATCCACTTTGCTGACGTTGCGTCTGGTGTAACGAGACGAATGTCGAGGTGGTCTCTAGGTTGTCTATGAACCGTTGAGATTTGGAACTAGGGACTTTGCCGTGGCTCCGCTTTGCTGACGTTGCGCATCCTGTAACGAGGCGAATGTCGAGATAGTCTCTAGGTTGTCTGTGAACCGTCGAGATTTGGAACTAGGGACTTTTCCATGGCTCCGCTTTGCTGACGTTGCGTCTGCTGTAACGGGACGAATGTCGAGGTGGTCTCTAGGTTGTCTGTGAACCGTCGAGATTTGGAACTAGGGACTTTGTCGTGGCTCCGCTTTCTTGTCGCGTCTGAATACTGCTGGAATGAGGAGGAACGCTGTTGTGGGTCTCCACGCTGTAGATGTGGCCGTCGAGACTTGGAACTAGGGACTCTGCGATGGCTCCGTTTTGCTGACGTTACGTCTGCTGTAACGAGACGAATGTCGATGTGGTCTCTAGGTTGTCTGTGAACCGTCAAGATTTAGATCTAGGGACTTTGCCGTGGCTCCGCTTGCTTGTCACGTCTGAATCCTGCTGAAATGAGGAGGAACGCTGTTGATGATTTCTAGGCTGTAGATGTCGCCGTTGAAATCTGGCTCTCTTTCTGATCGAGCCTGGTGGGATGATATGATTCCCTCTTTGTTTATGCCCCTGGATTGTATACAGGGATCGATATGATCTCATCTGTAGGGCAAAACTTTAATTTTATTATTTTTTTATTACTTTCCGCGGCGCTCTATCATTTCAGCTTTTTATATCGCGAAAGTCGCGATTGACCAATCATTTTGGCTATTTTCACGGTGCCCAATCATTTTGGCTATTTTCTTTTTACTCGCTGCTTTTTATTGCGTGTTGCCCAATCATTTCGGCTATTTTGTATGCATATATTTTACTTGCTGATTTTTTTGCAAGTTGCCCCCATCATTTCGGCTATTTCATATGCATTTTTGGCTCGCTGTTTTTTTATCGCGAGTATGGAACTTGGAATCTGATGCCGGTCTTAGCATCAGCATCGCTGCAACTAGAATATTGCCAGGAGCGAATCATCATTTGTCGTAAAAGGACTTAGAATTTGATACCGATGTAGGCATCAGCATCGTTACAACTGGGATATTGCTAAGAGCGAATCATCATTTGCCCTTGTCGGTTCGAACAAAGGTGGCTTAGTAAACAGGGTTAAGATCCTGTCGACTAAGGCTTTTGACTTGATGAGCCGTAAGGGCCTCATAAAGGTGTTTCTCCATACGAGTCGTGAGGATTTCGTAAGTGCATTTTCTCCTTAAAAATCATGAGAATTCTTAAGGGTATGTTCTCTTATAATTCGTAAGGATCTTATAAGAGTGTTTTCTCCTTATAAGTCGAGAGGACTTACAAGGGTCGTTCACCGTATGAGCATATCCCTAGTCGCTAGTGGGACTTTGTTAAGGAAATGTTTATTCGTGCCCGTAGATTGTATACTAGGGTCAATATTGAAACGCTTGTAGGGCAATTTTGGAGTGTATGATGGCTTAAGAACAGGTTCAGATCCCTGTATCTTAAGGCTTTTGAATCCTATGAGCCCTGAGGGTCTCAAAGGGGAATTCTCCTTACGAGTCGTGAGGATCTCGTAAGTGTAACTTATCCTTAAGAATCGTGGGGATCTCTAAGTGTGTTGCTCCTTTGTGAGTCGTGAGGATCTCACGCAGGTATTTTCTCCTTACAGAGTCGAGAGGACCTTGCAAGTGTCTTTTAATGAGATTGCGCCCTTTCGGATTTTCAAAAACTCGCCGGTAGTCCTGCTGTTTTTACTCACAGAGCCCTTTCGGGTTTTCATCCATACCCATCTCGCTTATAGACGTACCGTTTTTTTTGTTTTTTTTTGCATCAGCCTTGGGATGCTGCGGTCCGTAGTAATTTATAGACGTCTCGGTCAGGCGTAGTACTTCTTCAAGAAACGGCCGTTTATTGGCCTGAAGGGTCTTTCGCCATGCATATCCATGACCAAGTAAGCCCCACCCTGGTTGACTTTGTCTATGATGTACGGGCCTTCATAGTTCGGCTCGAATTTCCCCCGTTTGGCACGATTGGGGTTCATAGGTCTCTTGACCACTAGCACGAGTTCGCCTTTGCGGAATGTTCTCGTCCTAGTCAATCTCTCGTATGAGCGCGTCATTTTTACTTTGTAAGTATCCAAGTTTTGCTGTGCCATGAGACGGGTTTCGTCAAGGGCGTCGAGCTCCTCGAGCCGAAGATGAGAATTCTCTTCGTCCATTAGCTCGTAATGTACTGCCACTCACAGAGAGGGTAACTCTATCTCCAAGGGAAGTACTGCTTAAGTGCCGAATACCAATGCATACGGCATTGTGTTTGTGGCCGTTTTGAACGTAGTTCGATACGCCCAGAGAGCTTCATGCAGTCTCTTATGCCAGTTGATTGATCTCAAAAATATCTAGTAACCGCAATCAAGAACGGCGTCGCTTTGCAGCTAGCCGGTGAGTACGGGTCGGTCCACAGGGATGTTGTGAATTTCCTATTCGCTCAAACGAGTTAATTCCGATGGGAGCTGGATTGATTATTAAATCTAAAAACTAAATTAATCTATATCTAAATCTTGCTAGGGTTAGGTCTAGGTTAAGTTTGGAAAGTCAATAAAACTCACCGCTTTCTATACCCATATGAAGATCTAATTAGGTGTTATGGTAATTATTAATAAAAGGGATTAGAACCATTTGGGAAGATGTTTCTTCCTCTAGGTTCTTGTCCTTACTTTAGAAATCCTTACCCTAACCTCCATGAAAAACCATCACAACCGGGCCTTTATACTACGGTATCATCGCTACCTCGTGGGATAGGGTACCATAGGGAGTAGTATGTGCATGTATGCATAGAGTCCTATGAAAATATATGACGGGCAAGAAAGGGGATGAGAGATCTTCGTCTCTCAAATCTTCCCCAGATCTAACCCTAAGAAGCGAGGAGACTACTCACTCATTAGGGAATTAAAATACATTTATCTAGGGTAGAGAATAAAATATTAACTAGGGCAAGGAATTAAATTTAACTAGGGCAGGAATAGAAAATTAACCTAGGGCTGAAAATAAAGAACTTACAAAAATGATGCTCTCCAAAAGAATGCTGAAATTTATTAATGAAGGGAGGCATAGCTAATACAATGATTTAGAGTTCCTATTTATAGGGGATAGGAAACCCTAGATTACAATTGATCCGCATGTCTACATTTACCAAAAAAGCCCTAGGTTGACTAGTCAGAGCCGCAAAGATTTATGGTAAAATTTTGATCTCCCAATCGCGCAAGCCCGCCGCGGAACTGCGGCCCGAGGCCTGGTTTAGCCGCGATTCCACGGCCAAATAATGGTGTTGGCTTCTACAATTTCCTGTGACAGCTTCTGGTTCTTTGGTCTTTCTACTTCTTTGGTTCTTTTCTCCATTTTGCTTCTGGGTCTTCTCCAGATCTTCCAGTGATTACTTGTAACGGACTTTTAACCGTTCGCTTTGTAATCTTGGACCTTGCGTTGCCTTGTACATTGTGAATTGTTCTACGTCTAGGCTTGACTAAGATCCTTCTATTTGTTGGTCAAAAGTTCCACTTTTGCGTCGTCTTTTATTGTTTTCATTGTTTTAGATCCAAGAATCTGTAACCTGTAATATGTAGAAGACATACGTCAAAAGCACCTGTTTATTTATAAAACGAATAAGAATGGGGAATATAATAATGCAATATTATGGTATGAACAAATACCCCCAAACTTATCTTTTGCTCGTCTTCGAGCAAACTTATTTTTTTATTCTCTACAAAAACCTAACCGCACTTTCGCATGGAAACGCGATTGCACTGAGCATGTGCAACAAGCCATTAAACCTCTAGGTGTCCCTAGTAGGAGGAGTGTTGTCTCCTGAGGATTTTCAGCGGATACTACCCACAAAATCCTATCAATTTGGCTCATTGACTTTTATTCTCCAATTAGGTTTTCTAACAAGGAATTCTATTATTTTCGACTCGTAAATTATCCACCCATATTCTTCACACTTCCTCATCATTTAACTTAAGATTATATATGTTCTGTAGACCTACTTAGCTTTCGGCATTTCTTAAGTTTTCCTTCTAGGGTTCCATCTCCACTTAGGAATTTTTATCAACTCTATTAAAGATACAAGTTCTATTTTTCACTCCTTTCTCTCATCTAAACTCCAATCACATATCCCCACGTGTGTGTATATATCACCCCTACACTTGGAAATTCAAATCAAGCAATCGTACCCTTGTCCATTGTCCAAAGTACTTATTAGTAGGTGAATTTTTAATTGAATTTTGCTTACACATCCTTCATGCGACCGTTAATACTTCTTGAGGTACCAACGACCGATTACAAGATGTGTTTGCACTTTAAAGCGTACTTCCTAATCTTGTAACACCCAAGGCTTTTTAGCAGTGACTCCCAAACCAGTTGGTCTAAGGCACTAGGTGATGAAGTACCCTCGCTAAATATTTTTCTATTTTTACAGCCTTAAGTAATCACAAAAACCAGTGTTCATTTTTTCAATTTTTTTTCTTTATTCACTTTTTTTTCTTTTATTTTCATTGTACTAAGGACTTTAGACAAGAGCATTTCAAGGTCTCCTCTACTATTCCAAGTTTCAAGGTACGTGATTGCGCAAATTGTAGGGTATACATTTTCAGAATCTAGACTCAAACTAGGAACTATTTTTCAAACTTATACTCTAATAAAAATAACAATACTTTTCCTTTATTTCGACTTAGCCCAAGAAGTGAACCCAAAATTTGCCTATTTCTAAATAAACTACAAAAGCATATACTTTCTACCGTTAAACATTAAGGAAGGTTATTTTTAAGGTTTTTAATTTACTAAGTCTAAGATCTAGTTGTTCCTAACCAGTTAACCTTTTTATCAAACTCAAGTCAAATTAGGCCAAAATTGAATACATTTATTTTTATAATTTTTAAAATTTTCAAATTTTTATGGGTTTTCAAATAAGTATGCAAATGCAAAATGTACATATGAATGCGAAGGAAGAAGACGTACCGAGCATAGAACTTACAAAAATGATGTTCTCCAAAAGAATGCTGAAATTTATTAATGAAGGAAGGCATAGCTAATACAATGATTTAGAGTTCCTATATATAGAGGATAGGAAACCCTAGATTACAATTGAGCCGCATGTCTACATTTACCAAAATAGCCCTAGGTTGACTAGTCAGAGCCGCAAAGATTTATGGTAAAATTTTGATCTCCCAATCGCGCAAGCCCGCCACGGAACCGCGGCCCGAGGCCTGGTTTGGCCGCGGTTCCGCGGCCAAATAATGGTGTTGACTTCTACAGTTTCCCGTGACAGTTTCTGGCTCTTTGGTCTTTCTACTTCTTTGGTTCTTTTCTCCATTTTGCTTCTGGGTCTTCTCCAGATCTTTCAGTGATTACTTGTAGCGGACTTTTAACCGTTCGCTTTGTAATCTTAGACCTTGCGTTGCCTTGTACATTGTGAATTGTTCTTCGTCTAGGCTTGACTAAGATCCTTCTATTTGTTGGTCAAAAGTTCCACTTTTGTGTCGTCTTTTATTGTTTTCACTGTTTTGGATCCAAGAACCTGTAACCTGTAATATGTAGCAGACATACGCCAAAAGCACCTGTTTATTTATAAAACGAATAAGAATGAGGAATATAATAATGCAATATTATGGTATGAACACCAGTCCTTCTTATTTCGAGATACCGTCTTCTTTATGATCTTCGTCAAGGTCTTGTTGAAAGCCTTAGCTAGACCATTAGCTCGAGAATTATAGACCGAAGAGTATCTCCAGTCTATATTATGCTGCTGTGCGAAGCGGCTGATTTTATGGCCTCTGTAGGCCGGCCCGTTATCGGAGATAATCCCTCGCGGAGTGCTGAACAGATAGATGCCGTGTTTCTTGAAGAAATGGAGGATATTCACCGTTTTCACTTCTCTTAGTGGTACTGCTTCTGCCCACTTGGATAAGTAATCAGTTGTCGCCAATATGAACCGATGTCCTCTGGACGATGCCGGTGTAGGGCTCCTAGGCACTCTTGTGAAGGTTCATAAGACATCAAACATGCCCGAATAAAATTTTAGACGTGCCGAACAACCCAAAGCCGGGATCTTTGCTAGATTATTAGGGTTTAACATGCAAGTAAACATCTTTACCACTAAGTGTGAGGGATTACAACCTTTGTAGTCCGCTCCTTCGCTTCATAAGCTCCGAGTAGAAGTCCCTTCACCGCGATCCACGATCTCCCGGACTCAAGAGAGGCTCCACGACTCGAACGATCCATGCAAGCTTGTAGTGTTCCGTTTCTCCGATGATCTACGTCGAAGTTGCTATAACTCAAGCTCTCTCACTCTAAAGAGGTGAACACCCTAATCTAATGGGCTAGATTAGATGAGGATGATGGAGTAGTATTTATGCTATCTTTTTATATCAATTTCTCACAAGATATCATCACCAAAGGAATAACTAGTGAGCTTTCTCAAAGCTCATGAGAGAAGAAGATGATGGAAAAAGAGTTAATCCTTTTGTGATGAATAATGAAAAGTATATATGAATTAATAATGTAACCATAGTTTAGTATGACAAGGATAACCCTTGTAGAGAATAAACTAGAGCTAGGGTTTGGTTAGGTTAAAAAATGAGTCATGGATAAATATCAACCATAATATCTTAACCAAGACAAAAGAAATTCTTCTAGAAGGTGTAAGAAGAAGCTAACCCTAATCAAACCCTAATCTCTTTTTATCACCACTAAACATGTTTCATTATTAATCATATCATGTTACAATAATATATATCATATATATATTATATATTTGTAACAAAAGAAAATAATACAATTAATATATATCGCATATATATCAATGTATTATCCGGTGAGAAAATGAAATAATAAAGCGAGCCAATATTAGATAATGTAATATAATATATATCATATATATTATTATATATTAAATCATCGAATCAACACTTGATCCGACAATCCGGCTATATCGAATATAACCAACTAATATATCATGTACCGATTCATCGAATCAACACTTGATCCGATGATCCGGTTCATATCTAAATATCGCGAGAATATAATACGGTATCTCATATCGCATTATCCTCGGTCCTACACATATCACATATGTGCCTCTACTCCGTTTTGCCTGAGCTAAGAAACCTCTGTGTAGGACTCTAAAAAATCGTCAATACGCCGGTAGCAGGTGATGATCATATCAAACACCCACAAGCTGCAAGCGGCCAGATAAACATAACAGCCACCCAGGTATTGAGTGATCAGAAGATCAACAAGCTAGCCTGTACGTTCTCCTGTGAATCCAATCACTAACACTCCCGCACAGTCTGGTCTGTTCGTCTGATATGTCGCATATCAAGTCTAGGGGTGGTATACGTTAGACCCCAGTAACCGATAAGTCGTGTCGATGTGAGGCTCATAACAGGTCGAGAAACTACTGATAACACTTACCAGTAAATCTCTATATCATCCCTGGCCAAGGACTTCCAGTTATAGCCAATCGAACACTGCACAACATCAACTCCCCATACCGGGAGAGACGAATCCCCTCCTATCGCTCATTGCCTCCATGTGATTCGGGACTGTACCCAAAAGCCACCGTTTTGCATGCCCTCTTGGACGTGGTAAGGTGGAAATCAAAGCACAGTGGGAATCACACAAGACTCTATGACGATCTCGGGTCTACAGACTACCCTGTACCAGTGTCACCGGAGAACTGCCATCTGACGTGTGGTATATCACCATCTGGGAGTTCTTGGTGAGTCCGTCCAGTGTACCCAGTCTCCACTGAGCACCCATACACTATCTCTGATGTCAAACACCGATGGATATGGGATCATCCATCGCCCATCATATGGGTCAAGATGCGTATACGCTAGTCTACTCTGGTGTATCGATGCCCTGTCTCGATATACCCTCGACTAGGAACAGTTATAGGATGTACTCATTGACTACCATGGCCCCACTAGTATGATCTCATCATAGTCCCAGTAGTCAAGTACAAATCCTAAGGGCTTTATCAACATGTGAGAGAAGGACAGTAAACCAATACAAGTCAACATGTTAAGATAAAGGAAAACCAAATAGCATACTATCATGACGAGCAAGAATGTCCTCTCTATATATATCCAAGCATCCATTATAATATACATTATATGTACAACAATGGCCTCTAGGGCATATACATAACTAACAATCTCCCACTTGCACTAAGGCCAGCTGCTGTAGTATCTCATACCTAGCATCCCGAATAATCTCTCAAACTATATCTGGGGAATGGACTTCGTGAATGTATCCCCAGTGTTGTCCTTCGTATCTACTCTCCTGACCTCGATCTCCCGGCGATCAACTATCTCCCTGATCAGGTGATACCGCCTCAAAATATGTCTGGACTTTTGATGGGACCTGGGTTCCTTGGCCAACGCCACAACTCCATTGTTATCGCAATACAGAGGTATTGGATGTTCAATGGATGGAACCACACCAAGTTCACTAATGAACTTCTTGATCCAGACAGCCTCTTTGGCAGTATCGTTGGCAGCGATGTATTCAGCCTCCATCGTCGAGTCTGCAACGGTATCCTGTTTGGAACTCTTCCAACATACCGCCCCTCCATTGAGGGTAAAGACAAATCCCGAGTGCGACTTAGAGTCGTCCTTATCACTTTGGAAGCTCGAATCGGTAAAGGACTCCACCTGGAGTTCTCCGTTACCATACACCAAGAACATCTCTTTAGTCCTTCGTAAGTACTTGAGAATGTTCTTCACAGCTGTCCAGTGACTCTCTCCAGGATCTGCTTGATACCGACTCACTACACTTAGTGAGTATGCAACATCAGGTCTGGTACATAGCATTACATACATGATAGAGCCTACTGCCGAAGTATAGGGTATCCCTTGTATGCGAGCTCTCTCCAAATCAGTCTTGGAAGACATCTCTTTGGAGAGAGTGAGTCCAGAGATCGTGGGTTGGTTCCCACGCTTGGATTCTTCCATACTAAACCTTTTTAGTATAGTGTCAATGTATTTGGATTGGGACAATCCCAGTATCCGTTTAGATCTATCTCTATAGATCTTGATTTCCAATATGCAGGAGGCATCACCTAGATCTTTCATTGAGAATCTTTGTGATAAGAAGAGCTTGACTGATTGTAGCATAGGAATATCATTTCCTATCAAGAGTATGTCATCCACGTACAATACGAGGAAGACAACCTTACTCTCTGCTACCTTTTTATAGATACAAGGTTCATCTATATTTTTGATGAAGTCAAACTCTTTGACTACAACATCAAAACAGATGTTCCAACTCCGCGATGCTTGCTTTAACCCATAAATGGATTTAAGAAGCTTGCACACCTTTCCACTGGTCCCACTATCTACGAAGCCCTCTGGTTGAGTCATGTACACGCACTCTTCTAAATCACCGTTTAGAAAGGCGGTCTTAACATCCATTTGCCAGATTTCGTAGTCATGGTATGCAGCGATGGTAAGTAAGATCCGGATGGACTTAAGCATAGCCACTGGAGAAAAGGTTTCGTTATAATCCACACCTGGTCGTTGACGAAAACCCTTTGCTACAAGTCTAGCTTTGAAAGTCTCAACTTTTCCATCTACACCAAATTTCTTTTTAAAGATCCACTTGCTCCCAATGGGTTTTACCCCTTCAGGAGCATTTTCCAAAGTCCATACTTTGTTGGTGTACATGGATTCCATCTCAGATCGCATTGCATCCAGCCATTTCACAGAGTCCCCACTCGTGATGGCCTGCTCGAAACTAGTTAGGTCATCATCTTCCATGATGCAATCCTCGCTCCCACCATCAATGAGAAAACCGTAGTATCTCTCAGGTGGATGAGAAACCCTGCTAGATCGACGGAGAGGCTGAGGTTCGTCGGGTATTACTGAATCTTCTGGTTCCAACAAATCATCAGTTGTAGTTTGTGGTGCTGGAACCTCTTCCATCTCTACCTCTTTGCCACTAATTTCTTTTGCAAGAAATTCCTTTTCTAAAAAGGTGGCATATTGAGAAACAAACACTTTTTGTTCCTCAGTGTGGTAGAAAATATATCCTTGAGAATTCTTTGGATATCCCACAAACTTGCAAAGAACTGATCGTGCCTCGAGTTTGTCCGGATTTTGCCTTTTGACATAGGCCGGACAACCCCATATCTTAAATCTTTTAAAATATGGTCTCATTCCCCTCCATATCTCATATGGGGTTGAAGGCACTGATTTAGATGGAACTTGATTTAATAGGTATGCCGTTGTCTCAAGCGCATAACCCCAGAAGGAAATAGGTAACTCCGCTGTACTCATCATAGAGCGTACCATATCTAATAGGGTGCGATTTCTCCGCTCTGACACACCGTTGTGCTGTGGTGTATAAGGAGGAGTAAGCTGAGAGAGAATCACATTCTCTTTTAAATAATCTAGGAACTCATTGCTTAAGTATTCTCCTCCTCGATCAGATCGAAGGATCTTAATACTTTTGCCCGTTTGGTTCTCTACTTCGTGCTTATATTCTCTGAATTTCTCAAAAGCTTCAGACTTGTGTTTCATCAGGAACACATGTCCGTATCTAGAGAGATAGTCAGTGAATGTAATGAAGTAGGAAGAACCGTTCCTGGCATGCGTAGACATGGGACCGCATACATCACTATGTACAAGTCCTAAGAGTTCCGTAACTCTTTCTTCGTGTCCACTAAACGGAGCTTTGGTCATTTTTCCTTTGAAACATGAATGACAAGTATCATAAGATGATAATTCGAACGGATTCAAATATCCATCCTTATGTAACTTAGCCAGTCGTGTCGCATTGATATGACCAAGTCTACAATGCCACAAGTAGGATTCATTCATTTCTGAACTTTTCCTCTTGTGTGTGTTTTGTATATTGAAAACTGTATTTTGATTGAGAATGAATATGCCATTATGTAACGAGCCTGATGCAATCAACTTTTGATTTAGGAAGATGTTCATAACATTATCCTGTACTATAAAATTATATCCTTCTTTACTTAACAAAGAAACTGATATAATGTTGCACATCATGTTCGGTATATAATAGCACTCATTCAGAATCAGTGTATTACGACTTGGTAATACTAGGTGATATTCGCCAACTGCTTTGGCTGCAATACTTGCACCATTCCCTACTTGAACGGTATGATCACCTCTTCCTAGTTCTCTACCTTTCCGTAGCCCATGTAACAATTTACATATGTGGGATCCTGATTCGGTATCTAATACCTAGGACGTAGGGTGAAATGAGAAACAGTTCTCAATAACTAACACACCCGAAGAAGATGCATCAGCATGCATGTTCTTTTGGGCGGCGTGAGAATCCAGATATTCTCCTGTTTTCTGTTCAGTCTTATAACTTTTATAAGAAAGAACGGGACCAACGATCCCCTGCTCAGTATAATAAGCGGGTTCAGTTAATACATCCATATTATTATCTTGATTAAGTCCTGACACGGTCGCTACCTGGAGATAGAGAGAAGGAAACACTTTAGCGTATGCTCTTGCAAGATTAAATTGGTTATTATCTTATCTAATCAGGATGTCTCCCACTGTTTTTATCAAATCTTCCTTCAAACCCTAAAGGGTAAGATTAGCCGGGATTAATCACACCTTATAATTTCGTCAATCTTTCAGCCAGATCAGTGTTGGTACTTGAGGGAGGTTCCCCATGCTCTCACACAGACCTAATTAAAATAAACCTCGTCTTCCCAGAGGCATAGCCCCATTAACACCTTTCTAGACACCTACTTGATCGGCTAATTGTCCTGTGTAAAATTCTCCCAGTAGTAACTTTTACTCGCAGTGGGTATCAGGATCCATCTATCTCATAGAAGGTATGCAATCTCATTGCAAATTTTAACACTTAAAATTCCCGATAATGCTTTTGCCCCTAGCAACTCATGACCTTAACATGGTCAACAAATCATAAGCGCTAGCCAAGTTCAACCCGTCATTTCCCGATTGAATTAAACCCACTCGTACGACCCTTAACATGGTCAACAAAGTCGTACGACTACCCTAATCCAATCACATCACATGTTTTAGCAGATAAGCACTAATTAGCTACCGTACACTACGCCTTAACATGGTCAACAAACGTAGCACGAATACTAAATGGTATTTATCTGAAATGACGGAGGGCTACGCAGGTTTTTCAGAAAACCATGAGCGTAATGAACTTGATATCGTCGTAGAATCGAGTGATTTTGAAAAGGAGTGTTTTTTAGGCTTCTAGTTTCGCTAAAGAGGTCACTCCCGGTGAAGGGATCTCGGCTCTTTCCCCATCGAATAAGGTGCAGGATATATCATATATACCGCTGTGCAAAGCAAGAACTATATAAGCTGTCAAAAACTAAACCGTGAGTTTGTAGCATCTGCCAGTTTCGCTAAAGAGGTCACTCCCGGTGAAGGGATCTCAGCTCTTTCCTCATCGAATAAGGTGCATGGCATATCATATATGCCGCTATGCAAAGCAAAACTGTAGCTACCCTTTTTATAAAGTTTTGATTCTAAAACATCTTTTAGGTTTCTTTCCTTTTTATTAATCTTATTAATAAAAATCCCATCAGCTTATGCTTCCTAAGCATCATAGAAGAAACGAAAGCAGTAATATTTATATATCAGCATATATATATATAGTATAAGTATTCGTCTCAGACAGTAATATGATCTCATCACAGAACATTGCAGCAGAAGAACATATATGAAATATTGGATATACTAGGATGTCTGTGTTTTCAATACGAGCCTGTATAAAACACGGATTCCACGGTCGCGATGAATAGCCAAACCCACATCCCTAGACCCCTACGAGAGCGGCAAGTAACACTGCCAGTTCTAGGGTTAGGAGACCCGGTCTCGACTCCTCGAGATGGCCTCCCACTGGACCCTAGAACCCGGTTACTTATGCTCCCCTCCTTGGGTCTACCTAATGCGGAAAAGTAAATAATATACACCGGTGACATCAACCTCATCCCGGAAGTGCCCCAATAAAAGAATATTACATACAAATGAATTTTACATGAATGAAAATAAAAACCCTCATCTCACAAAAAAACCCCGGCTATTCAGAACACGACGATCCAATATAACATATCACAGCAACACATAATATCACATATCATCAACGTAAGTAAGTATGCATACACCGATCATCGTAGATGTATAGCAACGAAGACTGGCAATACAACTACATACTACACTTACGGTCACAGAAAAGAAATTGTAAAAACTACAATATTTGGAATCCACAATCACTTTAGACATCGTAAATCCGAAATATCACATACTTCGCATTTCATGTCTAACTATATGAATTCCACATATTGTATCACATTCCAGATAAATAGACAGTATTAAACTTTCCGAACAGATAATCAAATACCCAAAATTTCCTAAATAGCTCAACACTTGAGCGGAGTTCAAATAATCCCAGAATATGTCACAGTACCGATGATCCAGCCGTAGAAGGGTCAAGCCAACGCCTCATATGTGGCATGCCGTACTGCCCCAAACCCTAAGATTTAGAGGCAGTTCAAGACGGTCACATAATCGAGTTAAGGTTTGTTGTCTTCTAGAGGGTCCACCTCGTTACTTGCATATTTTTCCGAAAGATTCAAACCCGATAAAAATTCAACACTTGAAAGTTTTTCGTGCCGGTAAAAAGTGAGTTAATGATATCCGCTCGAACATTTTAACAGTTTATAAATATCCGGAATACAAAAAAAAATTAAATATTCCGATCGAATCAACGATTACAAAATAAACCCCAGAACACTCAACACTTGAGTCAAATTAAAAATACCCATAAAATAGAACAAACAGAACTAGAAATTACTGTGCAAAAAAATAGGTTAAATGCCACTGTACGGTCGCGGATCCGCGGCCCAAGCAAGGATTGGCCGCGGTTCCGCGGCGGTCCGTACGCTTTACCCAGTCGTTTTTCACAGTTATTCTTATAATGTCCTGCTGGTATTTTTAAGCATTTTTAATTCTGAAAAATCACAGTTTTTAAAAAATATCCAGAGAGGGGTTCATTTCATAGTTTCGGGGTTCGTTCGGAGTTTTAACTTCGTATACACGTCGCCTAATGCTCTAGCTAGGCTCTGATACCACTGTAGGGCTCCTAGGCACTCTTGTGAAGGTTCATAAGGCATCAAACATTCCCGAATAAAATTTTAGACGTGCCGAACAACCCAAAGCCGGGATCTTTGCTAGATTATTAGGGTTTAACATGCAAGTAAACATCTTTACCACTAAGTGTGAGGGATTACAACCTTTGTAGTCCGCTCCTTCGCTTCATAAGCTCCGAGTAGAAGTCCCTTCGCCGCGATCCACGATCTCCTGGACTCAAGAGAGGCTCCACGACTCGAACGATCCATGCTAGTTTGTAGTGTTCCGTTTCTCCGATGATCTACGTCGAAGTTGCTATAACTCAAGTTCTCTCACTCTAAAGAGGTGAACACCCTAATCTAATGGGCTAGATTAGATGAGGATGATGGAGTAGTATTTATGCTATCTTTTTATATCAATTTCTCACAAGATATCGTCACCAAAGGAATAACTAGTGAGCTTTCTCAAAGCTCATGAGAGAAGAAGATGATGGAAAAAGAGTTAATCCTTTTGTGATGAATAATGAAAAGTATATATGAATTAATAATGTAACCATAGTTTAGTATGACAAGGATAATCCTTGTAGAGAATAAACTAGAGCTAGGGTTTGGTTAGGTTAAAAAATGAGTCATGGATAAATATCAACCATAATATTAACTAAGACAAAAGGAATTCTTCTAGAAGGTGCAAGAAGAAGCTAACTCTAATCAAACCCTAATCTCTTTTTATCATCACTAAACATGTTTCATTATTAATCATATCATGTTACTATAATATATATCACATATATATTATATATTTGTAACAAAAGAAAATAATACAATTAATATATATCGCATATATATCAATGTATTATCGGGTGAGAAAATGAAATAATAAAGCGAGCCAATATTAGATAATGTAATACAATATATATCATATATATTATTATACATTAAATCATCGAATCAACACTTGATCCGACAATCCGGCTATATCGAATATAACCGACTAATATATCATGTACCGATTCATCGAATCAACACTTGATCCGATGATCCGGTTCATATCTAAATATCGCGAGAATATAATACGGTATCTCATATCGCATTATCCTCGGTCCTGTACATATCACATATGTTCCTCTACTCCGTTTTTCCTGAGCCAAGAAACCTCTGTGTAGGACTCTAAAGAATCGTCAATACGCCGGTAGCAGCTGATGATCATATCAAACACCCACAAGCTGCAAGCGGTCAGCTAAACGTAACAGCCACCCAGGTATTGAGCGATCAGAAGATCAACAAGCTAGTCTGTACGTTCTCCTGTGAATCCAATCAGTAACACTCCCGTACAGTCCGGTCTGTTCGTCTGATATGTCGCATATCAAGTCTAGGGGTGGTATACGTCAGACCCCAGTAACCGATAAGTCGTGTCGATGTGAGGCTCATAACAGGTCGAGAAACTATTGATAACACTTACCAGTAAATCTCTATATCAGCCCTGGCCAGGGACTTCCAGTTATAGCCAATCGAACACTGCACAACATCAACTCCCCATACCGGGAGAGACGGATCCCCTCCTATCGTTCATTGCCTCCATGTGATTCGGGACTGTACCCAAAAGCCACCATTTTGCACGCCCTCTTGGACGTGGTAAGGTGGAAATCAAAGCATTATAGGAATCACACAAGACTCTATGATGATCTCGGGTCTACAGACTACCCTGTACCAGTGTCACCGGAGAACTGCCATCTGACGTGTGGTATATCACCATCTGGGAGTTCTCGGCGAGTTCGTCTAGTGTACCCAGTCTCCACTGAGCACCAGTAGACCATCTCTGATATTAAACACCGATGGATATGGGATCATCCATCGCCTATCATATGGGTCAAGATGCGTATACGCTAGTCTACTCTGGTGTATCGATGCCCTGTCTCGATATACCCTCGACTAGGAACAGTTATAGGATGTACTCATTGACTACCATGGCCCCACTAGTATGATCTCATCATATTCCCAGTAGTCGAATACAGATCCTAAGGGCTTTATCAACATGTGAGAGAAGGACAGTAAACCAATACAAGTCAACATGTTAAGATAAAGAAAAATCAAATAGAATACTATCATGACGAGCAAGAATGTCCTCTCTATATATATCCAAGCATCCATTATAATATACATCATATGTACAACAATGGCCTCTAGGGCATATACATAACTAACAGCCGGTTCAATAGGCCCGATTATATCGGTTCCCCACATTTCGAACGGCCAGCTAGCCACCGTTGGGTGTAGCAGATTTGGATGCTGATGGATGAAGTCCCCGTGAATCTTGCACGAGTAGCACTGCTTTGCGTATTCGAGGCAGTCTTGGATCATCGTGGGCCAATAGTAGCCCATCCTTTTGATCTTCAGCTTCATCTTTGGCCCAGCTTGGTGAGAACCGCAGAGTCCGTCGTGAGTTTCTTGAACGACTCTCCTTGCTTCTTCCGGTCCAAGGCATCTTAGCCACAGAGAGTCGAATGATCTCTTATATAGAATATCATTGACGAAGGCAAAAGACAGAGCTCGTTTCATGAGTTGATGTCTTGAGGATGCATCTTCAGGTGTTCGACGGGATTTGAAGTAGTCTATAAAGATTTCTCTCCAATCCTTAACCTTTTCCTGGTCCTCCATTTGTAGGACTGTCTCTTTGGTCGCTTCGTTCTCTTCAGACGACTCCGGAGATATTTCCGCTGGTGCAAGAACCCGTCGGCTTTGCACAACGATCCTTACGTCATCGAGGTTCTCGTCAGCCAGTTCTTTAGCGAGTTTAGCTAATGCGTCCGCTTTGCTATTTTCTGTACGCGGTATGCTTTCTAGGGCGTAGGAAAGGATTTGAGTCAGTAATTTTTGCACTCTCTCGCCCTACTTTTACCAACTCTGGTTTGCACGTTTGATAGTCGCCGTTTACTTGACTAACGACCAGTTGGGAGTCTCGGTATATGAGGAGGTTTTCGATTCCCATGTCAATAGCGATCTCAAGACCCACTATCAAAGCTTTATATTCGGTTTCATTGTTTGTCCTCGGCTCTGTTAAGGAGAAGGCAAAGCGCATTATCCCTCCTTGTGGAGTCACGAAGATAAGGCCTACCCCCGTTTTGATTATAGGGGTGCTGTGCTTTCGCTTCTTCATGGAAGATGCCCCGTTGAAGTAGAGTTCCTATCGGGTATCACTCCATCCTCTCTCCCTGTCGATCGTGTCAAACGTGTGCTCGTCTGGCAATTCACAAATTAAAGGTGAGTCGGCAGGTATCGGATGCTCAGCGAGAAAGTCGGCGATGGCCTGGCCTTTCACTGCCTTGAGAGGTCGATAAGTTATCGAGAATTCCATTAAGAGTAGGGCCCATTTAGTGAGCCGCCCTGTTAGTATGGCTCTTGACATCAAATATTTGAGAGGATCCACCTTTGATATGAGATGGACCTCATGCGCCAAAGCATAGTGTCTGAGCTTCGTTATCACGAAGATCAGCGCTAGGCAGTTTTTTCAATGGAGGAGTAGTTGTTTTCTACCCCTAAGAGCACTCGACTCAAATAGTAGAGGGCTCTCTCCTTCCCTTGGTCGTTTTCTTATGCCCATAATGCGTCTAGAGAACCATCAAGGGCGGTTGTATACAGAATGAGAGGCTTTCCCTTGATCGGAGCGATTAGCACCGGAGGATTATGTAGGTATTGCTTGATTTCTTCCAGTCCGCTTTGGCATTTGCGATCCCAAACGAACGGGGTTCCCTTCTTCATCAAGTGACTATAGGGAAGACATTTGCCCGAGAGGTTAGGTATGAACCGCCGAATATATGCGAGCTTTCCTTGAAGAGACCGCAGTTGCTTTAGAGTTCTTGGCGGAGGCATTTCCATGATCGCCTTGATCTTCGACGGGCCTATTTCGATGCCTCGATGTCGTACGATGAATCTTAGGAATTTGCCTGAGAAAACTCCGAACGCGCATTTTAGAGGGTTCATCTTCAAGTTGTATTTTCGAAGACGTTGGAACACTATTTTTAGATGTTCCCAATGCTCCTCGTGCGATTTTCTTTTCACCACAAGGTCGTCGATATAGCATTCGACGACTTCATGTATGAGGTCATCAAAAATCTTCGTCATGGCCCTCTGATAGGTAGGGCCAGCGTTCTTCAGACCGAAAGGCATCACTTTGTAGCAGAATATGCCCACAGGAGTCCGGAAAGCGGTATGCTTCTGGTCTTCGGGATGCATCTTTATTTGATTGTACCCTGATGAGCCGTCGATGAAGGAGAAGACTTCATGAGTGGACGTGTTATCTATCATCAGTTCGGTAACCAGTACGGGAAAGTCATCCTTTGGGAAGGCTTTGTTGAGGTCTCGAAAGTCTACGCAGATGCGCACCGTCCTATTTCTCTTCAACAATGGGACAATGTTGGCAATCCAGTCAGGATATTGCACCTCTTGGATGAAGCCGGAATCGATTAACTTCTTGACCTCGGCGTTGATGCTCACTTCAAGTTCGAGCTGCATTCTTCTCGGCGCTTGTTTGGTCGGCTTGACATCCAGAGATATCGCCAATTTGTGCACGGCGATTTCTGAATTTAGTCCCGGCATTTCGGAGTAGTTCCATGCGAAACAGTCTTTATACTGCATAAGCACATCTCTTAGCATATCTACCTGTTCTTCGGACAGCAGCTCACTGACGAACGTAGGCCTCGGGTCGTTTGCCGTCCCTAAGTCGATTTTTCTGAGGTTATCTGCAGTAGTATGTATCCCATCTTCCAGCTCTTTTGGTGCCGGTGGAAACTCTGAGATCACTTCGTAACCATCGTTTTCAAAGCACCAGGAGAGGTCAGCCATATCCTCACGTACTCCTTCTCCTGACAGCGTTATTGCGTGACAGGTACGAGATCACTTCCAGGACGGATGTTGATCTGGCTCTACTCTCGGCATATACATTGCTTTCGGTTCATGCTTCTAAGGTGGGGTTACCCTCTAACTGCTAGATAAAGCGAATCTGCCTTGCTGATACTGGTTTTCTACCCAGTCTTTGAACGTGAAGCAGTCTTCGAGAGGATGTCTTATCGCTCGGTGATAGGAGCAATAGTCTGGATGATGAACCTCACTTGCTTGTTCGGGGTGCTTGGACTCCGGGAGGGTAATCATCTGATGTTTAATGACAAGACTGAATATCTTTCTTGTCTTGTCTTGGGGAAAAGAATATGCTCGACCCATCTTCTTTATAAGAGACGGATCCCGGCTGTTCAATTCTCGATCGCGTGATTTCTTGGACCCGCTTTGCCGCTGTCGAACGTTTTTTTTTCCGTTTTTTAGCTTGTTTCTACCTTGGCGTCGGGTCTTTTGTATGACGGGTTGGTGACGAAGAACATCGTCATTCTCCGCAGCCTGCTGAAGGAGGCGTTGCGTCCTGGCTTTCTCGTAGATAGCCATTTCGCGGCTATGGTCATCTCGGGCCTTTTGACTCGCTTCCTTTATTAGCTTGTCCATCTGTTCTTCGAATGACAGACTTGGCACTTTCATGGCGAGATCCCGTTTTGGTTCAGGGTTAGTGTCTTCTAACAGAGCATCTCCTTCTTCATCAAAGTCATGTATAACGTAGCAGCCAAGGAATCGTTCCCGTTTATTGGATTGAACATATCCAAGCCCGATCATTTCCATTCTCCCGTTGGGTAATTTTCGCTGAGTTCCAGGGATATTCCAGATCCTGTTGCAGAACTGAGCTTGTCGAGCAGTCTGTTTGAAGGGTACGCCTTGGCGCCTTAACAGCCTTTTTAATCCTTCTGTATAGTATCTGGGCAAACAGATGGGCTGGAGCCTGTTAAGCGTAGAATCGGCACCATGCCAGATTTCTTTCTCCACTTTGGTTTCCGTGGATCGATAAAAGAGGATCGCTTTTTCATCTCTTCGCCTGGGAGGGATGTAAAACGTCTGCAGTTCCTGCACACTATAGGTATCAACCGCGTCAAGGTCTTTGTAATATTTTTGCGGAACCATGGCAATTTGAAAACTCCGTTCATCGCCAGTGAAGGTTTGTATTGATGGCCGGACAAAAAATACTGCATTGACCTCATCCTCAGAGTCGCTGCCAAAGACCAGAGTAGGGGTGGACGGTCCTGGCTTGTTGCATTGGGGCGGTCCTGAATAGACTATCTCTTCCTCCTCCTCGGTATCGCTCCTGAAGACCGGAATAGTGGTGATAGCTTTCTGCTTATTCTCCGGCTTATGGCACCTTTCCATGTCTTCAAAGTCTTGTAAGAAGTACTTTGCATCTTCGACTTTCGGACTTCATTTACGGAGAATGGGTTCAGCTCCCCTGTCACAGTGTATTCAAGCCCATCTTTGAAGTACTTCATACACTGATGCTGTGTAGAAGGGATAATGTTATACTCGTGTAACCAAGGCCGGCCAAGCAAAGCGTTGTAGCAAGTCTTGGCATCAATGACGTGGAACTTGATATCAGTAACGAGCAGCCCAGAGCGTAAGTATCACAGACCCGAGCATACGTGATGACTGGGAGTCGAACCCGGAGATAGTGATTTTATCCCGAGCGAGGTGTTGATCGCTCATGCAGATTTCTTTTAGCACCCTCACATTTAGGAGATTGACAGAGGACCCATTGTCAACTAGGATCTTCCCTATCTTGATGTCATGGCAATACCCGGAGACATGCAGGGGATGGTTGTGCTCGCACGTCCCGAGGAGGAGGTCTTTCATCACTGAAAGTGACGTCAGCAGTGTGCGCTTCTTCCAGCTCGTTCTTCAACTTTTCTTCGGCAAGGAAAGCTTGAAACTGCTCGGGCTCTTGTAGTGCCTTGATCAAAGAATCTCTCACCTCTTTAGATAGCAGAAGGGCATCGAGAATGCTTATCTGCGAGGGTATCTTTCTCAGGTGTGCCAGAACGTTGTAATCCATCTTGCTTTTCTTGGGCGGGTCCTTAGCTGCTAGCTCTTCGACGACTCGATCATCGAGGACGATATCCTCAGGGATTTTTTCTTTCCCCTTATCTTTTTTGTTCGATCCCTTGTTTGTGGGTCCGAGATTCTTTTCAGGTAGCGTGGGATTGCGCAGCTGAATGTTCTCGCAGGTCTTCATCTCTTCTGTTTCAGAGATGGATTCTTTGAAGAGATGGCCGAGGGCTATTTTTTCATCAGAATCACTCCCGAAGGTGAGAACTTGCGATCCCCCGGAATCAATCAAGTGACATTCATCGGCAGCTATTTTATGCTCATCTGTCGTGCTTCTCTGTTCCCGACGAGCCTTGCGCTTCATCCGCTTGAAATGCTACCGGTGAGCAACGTATCCCTGCCACCAGTTTTTAAAGGCATTGCATTCTTCGGTAGGATGTGCAATCCTTTGATGGTATAAGCAGTAACTAGGATGTACATCCGTTTCGTCAAAGTGTATCCCACCAGGAGCGTTTCCCTTAGAGGCTGGCAGCTTCATCCCTATTGACAGGGCTTTAGCGAATCGTTTTCTCGTTTTAAGCCTGCTTTTGTCTGCTGTAGATGTGCTTCGATCTGGTTGGAGTGCTTCAACCTTTTCATTCAGTCGCCGGCGTTTGGCTTTTTCGAATATAGCTATTTTGTGTTCTTGATCATCCTTGCTTTTCTGACGAGCTTCATTCAGGAACACGTCAATCATCTTGTCTGACGGTCCTAGGAGTTTCGGTTCAGGATCTGCCCCCAGTTTCTCTGCATCAGGAGCTTCTTCATCATCTGTTGACGAATGAGAGATCACGTGGCAGTTCGCCACATAGTTCTTAGGTTCATCTGACGAGTCTTCCCTCTTATCATTGTCATCATTTCCGTCCTCAAAGATGTGGTTGAGAAACTCTTGGAGTGTGACCGGGATTCGTGCCTTCTGGTTATATTCTTCCAGCGCGTCAATATGTTTTTACAGGTCCGTGCGCTTGTCATCAGGCTTCACATGCTTTTTGGTCTTCTTCTTCTTCTTCGAAGACCTTGATGGCTGGGCATGGGTGTTTTGGTTATCGCTACCAATTCTTGGCGTCGGGCGTGGCTTCAGCATTCCCTCGATGACCTCGGGTTCCAGCGAACTTTTCCACCTGATCGCCGGGCATGTGTGAAGATTTTTCAGCATTCTTTTCGCCTTGGCTGAAAGAGAGACCTCCCATGGAGATTCTTTTATAAAAGAGCACGATGCCCCCGGTGTGTCCACCATTTTAGGAGCGTGTGGTTGTGGCGGGCTTACTTTCCAATTCTCGGACAGTGTGAATTTTCCCTGATGGTATTGGTCCTCAATCCAGCCTTTGAAAACGAAGCAATCTTCAATTGGATGGCTTACTGCTCGGTGGTAGGGGCAGTAATTAGGATTGTTGGCATCGCCTGGCTGCAGCGGACGTCTTGGATCTGGCAGATTGATTAGCCTATTGCGCACTGCCAGCTCGAAAAGTCTCCTTGTTTTATCCTAAGGAAACGAGTAAGGACATCCCAGTCTCTCCTCGAGGGATTGGCGTGGACGCACGTTGCTTTGGCGAACAACCGGTTTTACGTCGCTCGGCTGTTGTTGAGCATTGGCGACAAAGGTCGCTTTCCCTTTGCCCTTTTCATTCCGCGGTTCTGTCTTTGAAAAGGAAGGCTTATGACCCATCTGGTCTATTTGGGCCAGCTTATCAATCAAGGTCTGAAAGGTAGTCGGCTTAAAAAACATCATGAACTGGGATATGGTCGCCTGCGGATCCAGAGTATCCACGAACATGCCTACTGCAGGTGCTTCTTCAATGCGCTGTTTGCACTTCAACCATAGATTCTGCCACCGTATCGCGTACTGCACCCATGTTTCGCCCGGCTTTTCCCGGCGTTAATTAATGCTGTGATGGGGGTGCGTTCGCTGGCACTTGCGAACCTTTATGTAAACAGCAACTCCATTTCTGCAAATGTCTTAATGGAGTCATTCGGGAGCTCAGAGTACCATTCAAACGCTGTCTCCGACAAGCTGCCAACAAACTGGTGAAGCAGTAGCTTATCGTCACCTCCGGTGTTGCCGCATAGAGCCCTGAGTTGAGCCACATGTTGGTGTGGATTTCCCGTTCCCTTATATACGTGGAATTTAGGGATCGTATATCCTGGCGGATATTTATTTGATCATACCAACCAGGATAGGGTCGTCCAGTTTTAACGATTTGGCCAGCCGTTTCGCTCGCCTGATGAGCTCGTATCTGTTGAGCGATATAGTCATCCAGGGCGGCTTTAGAAATGGTCTTCTCTTTGGCTACTGAACAAGCCGGAAGAGAGTTTGATGTCTCCCCCCTATCGTCTTCAAGGATAATCGGAGGGTCTTCAGCTGGAGGATCCGGCTGTAACATCATCCCGACCATGTCTTGGAATAAAAGCGCCATTCGTTTTATGTTGGCAGCTTGTTCCACTGCCTCTTTGTCCTTCTTCTCAAGGATTCTACGGAGGAACTCAGCATCGGTTTCTTGTTCATGACGCTGCTCTGACGACGTCTCCGGGCTTTCTTTTGGCCCAGTGAGTGCGGCCATCTGTGTTAACATTTCCTGAAGCTACTGTTGTTTCTCCTGGGCCTTTGTTACGGATCTGGTGAGTGGTCGATGACCCGTAGAGATACGGCTATCCTCTTTCCCGGATGCCATATAAACAGTGTACACCACCATGCCCCCAGACTTGGGGCGTTTGGATTCAGTGCCTTTGAGCTTTGTCGCAGACATGGGAACTTTCTCCGGCCTCCTTCTATTGTGGCAGTCGAAGTTGAGGGGGCCGTTGCAGTGGGCACCCAAATAGATGGCATCTTTTGTGGCATGACAGGGTGGTCCTTCTCTTGCCGAACTTTCATCTTCTTCGGTTGGCGGGAGTAGTCTTGGTTGATCACCGAGTCTTGGACCTGTCGCCAAACTTTATGAATATTAGAGGACAGCCGCTGAGGGGGATGCCCTGGCTTCCCCTTTGTAGCGTTCTCCATAGGTGGAGGAGATCTTTTTAGCACGGCCTTCGGAGAGTTCTTGCGTACCCTCCTAAGTGGTTCAAAGTTGTTCCCAGTTGGAACAGCAGTATCAATTTCCACCATTGGAGCTGGCGGAGTCAGTCCAAAAGGAGAGCTGCCCCCAGCCTTCCTTACTCGGCGCCAGTGACAACGTCGAGCATGCCTTGTAGACGGTATTGGTTCAGCTATGAGGGTGTCTCCTTCATGCCCCCTGTCCTGGTGAAGGGTTGCCGTTGATGTCAGCCTATTGAAAACTGACATCCGTTGAGTGGGGATGGCTAACCCGTCGAAAGCAGACTCCGAGCAAGGGTAGCAGCCTTGGTGACTTCGCTCGGAATGGGAGTTGGAGCGGCCAGTCTTGCAAAGACTGATCTTTTAGCAGGAGAAGCCGCTTTGACGACTTCTTTCACTGAAGCAGGGATGTATATCCATTTCGGGATAACCCCTTCAGGTATCGCGGGCTTCTTCATGGGCCCATTGGAGTTTTGTCTTAGCTTATCAAAGACCGAGATGCTGGACTTGGACGACCCATTGGGAGGGGCCGCAGTAGTTGCAAGCCGATCAGAGACCGACTTCTTCGGAGCTTCTTGCAACAGCAGTGGGGCGTTGAAGCTCATTGGTGGGAGCATGGTCCCAAAGAACAGCCCAGTGGTGGCTTGTGTCACTTGTTCCACTGGCATCTTGAAAACGGAGGCCGCCTGAGGCCCGTAAGTCACTCCTCCAGCGAGGACAGAGTGGGAGTTGTTGCAGTTAGTGCAGTTAAAAGCCAATGACCTTCTGTTTTCTGCACGAAGCAAGTCACAAAATCTTAGTACCTCGAATCCAGGGGCAACCATAGCAAACCGCGATTCGTTCGCGAAACACGACACACGAAGTGTGGAGTGGAAAGAGGAAAAAGTCCTACCGGGTGTGCCAGAATCTGTTCTCCGCCAAAAAGATGGGAAGACGAACGTCTTGCCTGAATTTAGGAGCAGATGCTATTTGGTTTTATCGTCCGCCTCTCCGAAGATGCCAAGTTGATATATGGCACCATGTATCGAAGGTTTAGATGGATGCGGCCGATGTAGCAGACTTCGTCAGATTCCCCTCATTGTGAGGGGTTTTTGATTGTGGGGACGCTCTTCTCTACAGGCGCAAGCCCCTGCAGTTAATTACGCCACCGCATCGCGATAACCACTTTCTCCTTCTCCAGATGGTCACTTCATGTCGTGGGTGTTTGTTTTGTTTTTGGTTGCCCGTGGATTGTATATGGTGACTAATTTATGTTGTCACTCATAGGGCGTGGATTAGTTCAAATCCGTATTTTCTTAGATTTGGGTTTTGGGTTGGGTTTAAGGATCGTTAATCTTATTTGAGACTAAGATCTACTTAAACGTTTGTTAAGGATATGTTAGTCTAATTTTCGACTAAGATCAACTTAACGGGATCATTTAGATCCAACAAAAGAGCGTTTGGACTCGATTGTTTTAGTTTAGGGACATTGCGGTCCATAAGTTTAAGGACGTCGTAGTCCGTGGAGTTTAAAAGCATCCTAGTCTATAAAGTTTAAAGACATCATAGTCTATGAGTTTAAGGACCTCACAGTCCATGGTAGTTTAGAGACATCATAGTCTGTAAAGTTTAAGGACATCATAGTCCATGAGTTTAAGGACCCCATAGTCCGTGGAATGTCTGGTTGTCGGGACCCGTCACCTCTCTGAAGACGTTGAAAGATTACAACGACAAATATCAGAGGAGTGAAGAGATGTACCCTTGAAATAATATTGGTTGGGAGATCTGTTGTCCAATTTGGGACTAAGATCAAAGATTTATGAGCATATTGGCTCAATTAATCTGAATTAGAGATCTGTGGCCAACTTGGGCTCGGCTCGTTCATTTAAAATGTTAGACATTTAATTATGCTCAGTCCTTTTTCATTTAACAATGCTGAGCATTGGTCCTGGCATCTTTTTGTCTTTTATTGAATGCTGAGCACTCATTATGGCTCTGGGCTTTATCATTTAAAGAACAATTTATGTTCTCTCAGCGCACACATGAGGAGCACGCGGAGCGCTTGGCGCTGAGTGCCAGTCAATGAGCGCAGTGTGCTTCTTGTGATGTAATGCACATGTGAGGAGCATGTGGCGCCCTTGGCACTGTGCGTCGGACAATGAGCGCAGAGCGCTTCTTGTGAAGTAGCGCATACGTGAGGAGCACGTGGCACGCTTGGCGCTGTGCGTCGGACAATGAGCACAGAGCGCTTCTTGTGAAGTAGCGCACACGTGAGGAGCACGTGGTGTGCTTGGCGCTGATCGCCAGTAAATGAGTGCAGAGCGCTCTTGTTTGAAAGAGCGCACACGTGAGGAGCACGTGGTGTGCTTGGCGTTGTATGCCAGTCAATGAGCAGAGCGCTTCTTTAAATTTGGAGTGCTAAGGCTCTGCGGCGCTGTGCGCTAGTTTTGGAGCTCTAAAGCGCTTCTTTTAATTGGAGCGCTGAGGCTCTTTATAGGCAGCTTTGCGCTCTGAGAATTAAATTCTCTCTTATAAGAGATTTTGTCTCATGGATCTAAGAACAAAGTTCTTATTTTATAGGAGATATTTCAATCTCTTATGTTTTTGGTGAAAGGCTTTGCCTTTAGGGATCTGTGATCCCAAGAGAATTGAATTATTCTCCCCACTTTTTATAATGAGATGTTATGATCTCATTTGTTAAAGACAGTTATCTTATAGATCTATGATCTAGCATAAGAAATAAGTTCTTTTTCTGATGAGATATTTTTTATCTCTCTGTTTTTTTTACCTTGAAGAAAAGTTCTTCTTCTCAGAGCTTGCTCTTTTCTTTGAAATTTTTCAAAGCTTATGGGGGGGTTCCTCTATCTTAGACTTGAAGTCTTGGGGCCTTTATATAGTAAAAGCTGATTTATTGAATCAGTTAAGAAGATCTTTTCTCTAATTGATTTGGGGATGTTTCCTCCGTTGGATCTTTGATCCAAGGGCTTCTGATTTACAGAAGGCGATCTTCTTTTTTTTTTAACAAGATGGGGAAAATTTTCCCATACAGAATTTATTCTGTATTTTGGTGATTTTTAATCACCATTGGATCATTGATCCAACGGTACTCTGATTTTCAGAGCATAATCTTTCCTGTTTGGAAAGATTCCGAGGAATGTTTCCTTAACAGAATTTTATTCTGGTCAATTGATGATTTATCATCTTCATTGGATCTTTGATCCAACGGTGGGGAACATTTATTTCCAGCGCTAGTACTCTCGTGCTTTGCACGTGAGCGCTGCAACAGAGTCTTTGACCCTCAGCGCTGGCGCTGCTAGCGCGAGCGCTCTCGTGCTTTGGACGTGAGCGCTGCAACAGAGTCTTTGACTCTTAGCGCTGGCGCTGCTAGTGCTAGCGCTCTCATGCTTTGCATGTGAGCGCTGCAACAGAGTCTTTGACTCTCAGCGCTGGCGCTATTATGAAGCGCTGCTTCATTTCAAATTTCAAAATTTGAAATGAGCTTTGCTCTGATTGGGTGAAACATAAACGTTACCCCGTGCCATCCAGTGTGCTACCTTTCTTGGGCCCGATACATTCTCTCCTCCCAACACGCATGGCTGCAGAAGGTTAGGTTATACCAAGCAGTATATGCGTCACTATTCTATTATCTCGCTCCCCACGTCTGGTGGGTCAAGGCCTTCTTGAACTAATGGAATCTTCCCACGAACACGTTCTTGCTAGGGGATCATGAAGTCTCAATCTCTCTGGAGGAGTTTCGTGAAATTTCAGGGTTGCCGATCAGGGAAGAGCATTACGAAGAATTACTACTTTCTGATGAGTACATATTCGCCACGGTGCCATCTATTCTTGAGAGCTTGACGACCGAGAATGCTATGCAGCACAAGCATCCAAGTCTGATCAAAGCCTTGGGTATCTTTGAGAAACTATTCGTTGCATCAGAAGGGCAATGTGTCACGTTTGATTCTTACTTTGCTTGCTTTCTTCGTGAAGATGTCTTATCCAAGAAAGCTCCGAAATTCATGAAGGTAGAAGATCCTTCGGGATTTGGCTTGAAGAAATTGCCGGCCAAAGAAAAGGACCTGCCGCGGTTTTATATTCCGAACTCGTCAGCTGTGGCTTTTGAAGCGATCGTTGCTCCTGGAATGGATGAAGAAACTTTCTTTGTCGGTTTTATTAGTCTTTGGCTTAGCTGGTTTTCCATGCCGAAGCATCGCCGCTTCATGAGAGCCTTCGTCTTCTTCCCTGCTCATCGCAAAGCTGAAGAAGCGCGATTGGTTGTTGGTGTTAGGGGATTTTCACACCTATACCACGGGTTAAGCACTGCCGCCAACACTTCGAACCCAGGTACGGATACCGTGAATTTCTCCCTCCACCACTTCACGTCATGGATCGAGATGCACGTGTTAGGGGCGTTTGCCGCGCACCGGAGGCCTGCTTTCTATGAGTCGTATACATTCCCACAGATTATGAGACTGGTTGATGCTTCCGCTCCTGACCTGACCCAGCTAGGGGCTTTGCGAGTATTACTTAATCCGTATTCAAACGAAGGCGGGATGGTTTTTAGCGATCGAGTCCTTTCTGCTCCTGTGGGACCCTTTCAACAATTGTTTGATTTATCAAAGAATGGGGCTCCAGCTTTAAAGCCAAAAGAGATCATGCACTTATACTCAATCAGGCCAGGGTATTTTGTGTTCCGTCTTAGCGACACTACCCTTTCCATGCGGTATAATCCGCATCGCTTTGCCCAGCAGTTAGGCTACAACCAGGGCGTCCCCCTCGAAGCCTTTTTAGTTGAGCCTACTCCTTCTCTGGAGATAGCCTACGATGTTATCCATCATTTCATACGGTTGAACACGAGTTCTCTTTTCATGATCCCAGAGCCTAACTATCTTCCAAGGCCCGTGGGGCCCTTCAAAGGCTGCTATCGCTACCCGGGTCGGTCCCATCATTGCAGAGGAAAGACGGCTCTTTGAGTGTAGAGCTCCTGTTCCAGATCAAGCTGTCAGCGCCCCGTTGCGGCCACGGTCGATTGTTTGCCCTCCTCTAAGGGACAGCGTCTCAGTGCTCATTCCCAAAGTCGTACAAGTTGAATCAACCCCTCATACTGCTGGTATGCCGGTGCGTAGGAGAACCGAGACATCGACTCCTAATAAAGCACTAGACGTGGTGTCCACAAAGGCAGGTATCGAAGGCGATGTCGGGCAGCACCGAGCAAAAGCGGAAAAGGGAAGGAAGCGCCCCTTCGCTGGTGTTAGCTTAGGCTCCAAAAGGAGAAAGAAATCAGTCACCGGCCTACTCGACGCTTTACTTGAATCCGAGCCTCTTATCCTGTCACGCCCCACTTCCCGGTATACGGGCAGAGGGCGCGACGAGGCCGCTACGTATTTACTCAGAAGCAAATACGCTAAGCGTAACTAAGCAATGTAAAAGAAATATACACAAGAGACAAATGTAATGAAATATCAACTTTATTTATTAACATTCTTTCTGTGCAATGCATGGAAAAGTAAATACATGGAATAAGGCGATACCTAAACAGTGGCATAACGGAAATGGAAAATACATAATGTAAAAGAAATGTACAAGTGTAACTACAGCTCGGGATCTTCAATAAACTGGTCCATGTCTTCAGTGCTAGGCTCGATCTATGGAAGGTCCGAATCACCTGACGACATTCAAAGAAGAAGAAAGCGAAGGAATGTCGTCAGCGAACAAATCGCTCGGTATGTCCCAAAGATAAGGGAGAAGTAGAATAGACAGAGAGTAAGAGAGAGAGTGTAGTTTTTAAAGTTGTATTATATTGTTATAATGTTGTATTTAGTGTTAACGCTGTTGTTTGTAGCTTGGTACAGAAGAGGCCAGTGTATACGAGAGGAGTCTCAGTATGCCAGAGACTAAGGCTCCGTTAGAATGCTCGGAACAACGGTGATTGAATTCAGGTTAGGTGTCTTAAATATTGCAGTCTCATGCCACTTCTAACACCTTCCGTACCAATCTACCCCTTAAACCCCGCGATGTCTTGATTGTATTGTTTGTATTGTATTGAAATTGTAATGTCTTGTATTATAGATTGTACAGATGGATGACTTACTGAAACCATGATATCAGTAAATGGATGTAACTGGAGAATCATGAATGTAACTGGATAATTATGTAAATGGAAGTATATCCATGGTTCGGTTCAGTCAATACAGATTGAATAGATTGAATATATGTATTCATGAATTCATATTGAATTTTTATACTGTAGATTGTACTTGAATCATATTCAAGTCAGATTATTTGTAATGAGACTCAGTCTGAGTCAGAACAAATAGAAAAGAAATTGAATCCTGAGTTAGGTTTTGATGTTATCGGTAACCGCTGCACATGGGCGGCAGGATTTGTGTCTTTTTCAAAGATGATTACCGTGTTGATAACACCGTTTATTAAGTTGTCTACCTTAAATAAGCAAGCATCCACTTCTCCGGCTCTCTGAGACTCAAGAGATTGGTCCTGCTTAAACCTATGTTTACTAAGGTCCTTAGGGTAATTTATAGAACTTGAGGGGTTTTTATGTAAAAATAATTTTGTATAATTTACAAAATACATCTCAAGTATTTAATTTTCGTCTTTAGAGTTTTCATAGTTGTAGAATTTTATATTTGTGACATTTCTAGTGAATAAACCTATTTTTCCATAATATAGGGTATTTAATTGTAATATTGAACTTATATGGGATTTCATGGTAGTTTCATGTAAAGTGATTTTTTTGACTTAGAAAAGTTGGAATATTGATATTATAACAAAAATAGATATTTTGATAATACACATATATTTATATATTTATAAAAATAATTTTAATTTATTATTTTCTAGAAATCTCATTTTCTTAAGATATTTGTATTTTAAATCTCTCGAGACCGAATGCACTTTGCGGAGGTCTGCATCTCGCACTACTAAGCCCGATGATGTACGATAATCTGCACCATCCCGAATGGGTTCCCCAAATGGGTTGTAGCGGCGCTTTGCAAAGATTTGTAAAAATACGTAATCTTGTAGAAAACGGTTTTTATAAGTTAAAGGTAGTTTTGTGAAAAAATGGTATTTCCCGAATCTATATTTCCCAAAAGGTATTGTGCTATGTTGCATATGAGTATTGTGAAGAGATATGTCATTATCTCGTGATCTATTTAAAAGTATAGCAAGAGAAATGATGTTTTATTGTAGAAACTAAACTACATGGTATTTTAGTGAAAAAGTACGATAACAATTGAAATATACATTCTTTTGAAATGGAATTTGTTCCATATGTTTTGTTAATGATTAATAGTCAATATGTAAGAGTTTTATATGGTAGTGTTAAGGAAAAATGAATTTTACAAAGAAAACCGAATCGGAAGTCGGATTTAACTCCGATTCCGTCGGGTTTTAGAATTATGAATTTTAAGAATAGAAAATAGAAAAGGGGGGTGAGACTTACAGGATCCTAAAAATTTAAAAAGAAATTAATATTAAAAATAATGTGGGTGATGGGATTTGAACTCTGGTGCTTTGGTTCAGCAGTGCAAGGTCTTACCAATGAGCTATAAGCTCCTTCTTGCTATTAAAAAGCAAAACAAACTTATAACTTGTGCTCAGGCAAAAGTACCCCTTTCTGTATTTTTTTAAAAAATTGTAAAGAAAGTTGTACAGAAAGTTTAGGGTTGTTACATATCCAGGATGAGTCGATATTTATGTAGGAGGTGGACGACGGTCTTCTCTTCCTCGGTTCCTCTGCCGAGGAGGCTGCTCAGTTGGCCGAGGTTTTAAAGCGCTCACAAGACGAGGCTGAAAACGTCCCCTCCAGGAAAGGAGAACTTCCCGCTGTTGTATTTCATGATGTCGATCCTTCTCCAGCCATGTTATTGATAACTCCTTTGACGTTGGAGGAGGAACGTGCTTTGAAACAGCTGGTGTCGGACGTCTCCGAAGATGAAGCTGCTTTGAAAGCGGGTAGGGATCCATTTTCGATTGAGGCCCGACGAGCGCATCTGAACAGAAAAGCGCAGCAGCTCGAACAGACCATCCTTCAGGCTCCTTGGGGTATTAGTACGTATATTTTTTATCCTTTCAGCAAATAATTTGTATTACTTTCACGTCACATTATCTTTAAAAAAAATTGTAGGGCCTTCTGCAGCGGGTGTAATTTCGAGCCCAGATCGCGCCATGGACATAGGTTCTACGACTATCTCCCGTAACACCGGAGGGTGTAAAGGAGATTACTGAAGCTGCTATCCCCACTGTGGAGATCTCGGTGTTGTCTTCTGTCCCTCCAGCAGAGATTGCCACTCCGGCAATAGATTCTATGGATATTTCCGATGACGCACCTGAGGGGGTAGAAGAGATTACCCAAGCTATCATCCCTGCTTTGGAGCCCCCGGCGACAACTTCTGTTCCTTCGGCAGAGATTTCCACATCGGTGATGGATTCAATGGATATTTCCAATGACGCGCCTGAGGGTGTAGAGGAGTTTGCCGAAGCTGCCATCCCTCCGGTTCAGAGCGGGCGAAGTATCGAAGGTAATCTTATATACATATACATTTTTTTTAACGACCACTCCATATATCTGAACCTTTCTTTCTCTCAGAATTGCGGGAGTTGGCATCTTCTATTGTGGACCTTTCTCCGAGAAAAACCTTCCAGCGTTTACTCGATATGGTGACCCCGCAAGCGATACCTCCACAAAGCATAGCCCTTTCTTCTGGCCAAGGTCGGTATTCTTTTGCCTTTTTGTTTTATATTTTCACAATGATGCTGATATGCCCTTTTATTTAAACTACAGTACTGGAAGCCGACGACGAAGTCGAAATTCTTGACGGACCTGGAGAGCTCTCAAACCCGCCTTGTATTGCCGTGGGTAAGTGACGCTTTATCCTTGGCATCCTTTTACTTGTTCTATATTTGGGAAGGCAACTAACCGCATATGTATCTTCACAGCTTTGCCAGTCCTGACTCTATTAGAGTCCTAGATTTCCATGCCGCCAGGCCTTTACGCCCGGCGTGTGTCTGAAAGGATGGCAAAACAACTCTCATTGAAGATCTTCGTGCTGGTAATTCTGTCACGGCCGAAGAACTCGCAGTTGAAGCCAACACTTTCTTATATATTCTTGCCACTTATCATGACGAGACACTGCTGCGTACTTGGGTCGAGTATTACCGTTGAGTGGAGGCCCGCCTACATGGGATTGAATGCACACGTCTTCCCTCTGACATCTTATCTGTAAAGGCGAGCCTGCGTGGATGGATCGACCGATGTGCGGCCAATCTCCAGTCATGCGAGAAAAGGCTCAACCGGAAGTTTTCAGTAAGGGAGTTGGCTTCAAAGGATTTAGGGGAACTTCAAGCCCAGTCTACTGCCAAGACCACTCGTGCTTATGAAATTTGGCGGGTTCTTCAAAAGGCCATTACAGAGATGGCGACCTTTGATAAAGCCGTTATTTTTACTCGTGAGATGGTCGAGGCCCACAAGGCTACCGAGAAAGAGCTTGAGAGTCGATTTTCTTCATACCAGAACCAACAGACACACAGGCGGGGACTCGGCTCATGGCGTTGATAGAGCTCGAAGCAAAAGTCCGATGGAAAAATGACGAACTTGTTGGCCTATTGAATCGCCCACCAGCTTAGAAATTTTTTTACACCATGTATTCATTTTGATTCATGAATAAAATCATCTTGTATTCATTTTGATTTGTGACTTGACGTAAAGTAGTTTATGTACTCATTTCGGAGCTTGTAGTTTATTTACTTATTTCGGAGTCTCTAGTTTATGAACTCATTTCGGAACTTGTAGTTTATTCACTCATTTAGGAGTCTCTAGTTTATGGACTCATTTCGGAGTTTGTTTAGTTTATGGACTCATTTCGGAGCCTCTAGTTTATGGACTCATTTCGGAGTTTGTTTAGTTTACCTCCCTTGGGTTTACAGGCAAACTTATCCTAACTTATATATAGATAACCCCCGCTCTTTGCGACAGATGTCCGCTAGGTTTTATGGTACTAGGGCTTTGGTTCGTGGTACCGTCGCGTTGGCTGATGTATTTCTCGATATGCAGTCTTTAAGCTGTTGTTCAAGTAGCCCCGTGACTGCCGTGTCTCTGATCCCTTCGGGGGCTGGACAAGACGTCTTCAAGTAATCTCCTTAGGCTATATGACCGTCGGAAGAGCAAGCATTAGGAATTTGCCATGTCGCTTTTTACTTGAGGTTAGGCGTAGTTTGGAGCCTCGATGAGTCATAAACACTCCGCGCTGGTATGGGATGATCTATGATAGTCTTTTAGGCTTTATATGAGTTGCCGTCGAGACCCTGAAGCTGGGAATATGCCGTTGCTTCATTTTTGGTTTTGACGATGCCGTGCCGTTTCTTTGCTGAAATAGGGTAGACATCTGTGGGACTTCTATGCTGAATGTATTGCAGTTGAAGTCCGGAGCTAAGAATATGCCTTTACTCCAGTTTGGTTTGGCTATTTAGAGCCTTTGTTGACATTGCGTCTGCTATAACGAGAAGAATGTCGAGCTGGAGATGGAATTTTGCCGTCACTCCTTTTTTATTCAGCTATTTGGAGCCTTTATTGACATTGCGTCTGCTATAACGAGAAGGAACGTCGGGATGATCTCTAGGCTGTAGATGTTGCCGTCAAAAACTGGCCCTCCCTTTGACGGAGCCTGATGGGAAAACATGGTTCTCTTTTTCATTTGTGCCCATAGATTGTATACAGGGGCCAGTTTAGACTCACCTGCAGGGCAGATAATTTTTTTTATATTTTCATTGCCGCGATACTCTATCTTTTCAGCTTTTCATATCGCGAAAGTCGCGATTGCCTAATCATTTCGGCTATTTTTCGCAGTGCCCAATCATTTCGGCTATTTTTATATTTTTACTCACTGCTTTTTATTGCGAGTTGCCCAAAAATTTCGGCTGTTTCGTATGCATATATTTTGCTCGCTGATTTTTATTGCGAGTTGGGGAATTGGGTCCTGATACCAATTTTGGCATCAGTATCGCTGCAACTGGAATATTGCCAAGAGCAAATCATCATTTGCCTTGAGAGGACTTGGAGTTTGACACCTATTTAGGTAGCAGCATCGCTATCACTGGAATGTTGCCAGGAGCGAATCATCATTTGCCTTTGTCGATTTGAAGAATGATGGCTTAGTAAACAGGGTTAGGATCCTATCGACTAAGTCTTTTTGACTTTATGAGCCGTAAGATTCTCATAAAGGTATTTCTCCCTACGAGTCGAGAGGATCTTGTAGGTGTGATTTTCTCCTTAGGAATCATAAGGATTCCTAAGCATGTATTCTCTTATAGGTCATAAGGATCTTATAAGAGTATTTTCTCCTTATAAGTCGAAAGGACTTACAAGTGTCGTTCACCATATAAGGATATTTCGCGCCATTGGTGGAACTAGGTGAGGGAATATATTTATTTATACCTCTGGATTGTATACAAGGGCCAAATTGGGCCGCCTGTAGGGCAACTTGGAGGATATGACGGCTTAAGAACAGGTTTGGATCCCTGTAGCTTAAGGCTTTTGAATCCTATGAGCCATCGGGGTCTCATAGGGGGAGTTCTCCTTACGAGTCGAGAGGATCTCATAAGTGAAAATTTTACGAGATTGCGCCCTTTTCGGGTTTTCACAAATTCGCCGGTAGCCCTGCTGTTTTTACTCACGGCGCCCTTTCGGGTTTTCTTCTGTGCCCATTTAGCTTTTGGACATACCGTTTTTTAGCAGTGGGACTCTTGAAAGTAGTTTCGCTGCACGTGACCCATCTGTTTGTTGGTGGGACTTGGGAAGTGGCTTCATTGCTGCGGAAACTGTATAGTCAGTAGGACTTGAGTTGCAACTTCTGCTGTTGAGACTTCGATTGCAACACAGATCTCAAGGGTGGATATCGCCGTATTTGGGGCGATGCGCCATGTTTGAGGCAACGCACTAGTTTAAGGACATTTTGGTCCATTATCGCCATGTTTGAGGCGACGCGCTTGTTTAAAGACATTCCGGTCCGAAGTTTTAGTTTAAGGACATCTCGGTCCATTGTTAGTTTAGGGACATCTCGGTCCATGGACAGTTTAAGGACTTTCAGGGTTCTGACACAGGAAGATAGCGAGCGGACACAGGCGTCGTCATGTATCATTGATCTGAATCGTAACCCGTTAGGCGTAGTATCTTTTGAGGAATCGGTCATTTATTGGCCGGAAGGGTCTTTCGCCATGCATATCCATGAGCAGATAGGCCCCACCCTGGTAGACCTTGTCTATGATGTATGGGCCCTCATAGTTTGGCTCGAATTTCCACCGTTTCACACGATTGGGGATCATATGTCTTTTGACGACTAGCACGAATTCGCCTTGGCGGAATATTCTCGGCCTGGTCAATTTTTCATATGACCGTGTCATCCTTGCCTTATAAGTATCCAGGTTTTGCTATACTATAAGGCGAGTTTCGTCGAGGGCGTCGAGCTCTTCAAGCCGGAGAGGAGCGTTTTCTTTATCTGTCAGTTCGTATCGAACCGCTACTCGCAGAGAAGGGAGTTCTATTTCCAAGGGAAGTAATGCTTCCGTGCCGAATACTAACGCGTATGGGGTCGTATTCATGGCCATTTTGAATGTCGTCCGGTATGCCCAGAGGGCTTCTTGCAGCCTTTCGTGCCAGTCTTTTTTGTTTCTGGACACCGTTTTCTTTATAATTTTCGCCAAGGTCTTGTTGAAAGCTTCAGCTAGACCGTTAGCTCGGGGATTATAAATGGAAGAACATCTCCAGTCTATTTTATATTGTTCTGCGAAGCGACTGATTTTATGGCTCCTGCAGGCTGGTCCATTATCCGAGATTATCCGTCGTGGAGTGCCGAACCGGTAGATGACATGTGTCTTGAAGAAATGGAGAATATTCTCCGTCTTCACTTCCCTTAATGGTATTGCTTCTGTCCACTTAGAAAAGTAATCGGTCGTTGCTAGTATGAACTGATGTCCTTTGGATGATGCTGGTTCGATGGGCTAATTATGCCGGTTCCCCATATTTCGAACGGCCAGCTAGTTACTGTTGGATGTAGCGGATTTGGATGTTAGTGGGTGAAGTTCCCGTGAATCTGACACGAGTGACTCTGCTTCGCATATTTGAGGCAGTCCTGAATCATTGTGGTCCAATAATAACCCATTCTTTTGATCTTCAGTTTCATCTTTAGCCCAGCTTGATGAGAACCGCAGAGTCTGTCGTGAGTTTCTTGAATGACTCTCTTTGCTTCTCCTGGCCCCAAGCACCTTAGCCACAAACCGTCAAGCAATCTCTTGTATAGAGTATCATTGACGAAAGAGAAAAACAGAGCCCGTTTCATAAGCTGATGTCTTTACGACGCGTTTTCGGGCGTTCGATGGGATTTGAAGTAGTCTATGAAGACTTCCCTCCAATCCTTGATCTTTTCTTTGTTTTCTATCTGGAGGACTGCTTGTTTGGTCATTTCCTTTTCTACAGATGACTTTGTTAAATCCTCCGAAGGTATCCCTGCTGGCGCGAGAACCCGGCGGCTTTGCACGATGATCTTTACGTCATTGAGGTCTTCGTCGGCCAATTCTTTAGCTAATCTAGCCAATGCATCCGCTTTGCTGTTTTCCGCACGCGGTATACTCTCCAAGATATAGGAGGGGATTTGTGTCAGCAGTTGCTGCACTCTTTCACCATGCCTGATCAGTTCTAGCTTGCATGTCTGATAATCGCCATTTACTTGACAGACAATGAGCTGGGAGTCTCCATATATGAAGAGGTCTTGAATTCCTATGTCAACAGCGATCTCGAGACCTGTTATCAAAGCTTCATATTCAGCTTCGTTGTTAGTCCTCGGCTCCGTCAGGGAAAAGGCGTAACACAGTATCCCTCCTTGCGGAGTCACGAAGATAAGACCCACCCCAGCTTTGATTATAGGGGTATTATGCTTCCGCCTTTTCATGAATGATGCTCTATCAAAGTAGAGTTCCTATCGGGCATCATTCTCTTCTTCTTTTGCGTCAAACGCATGCCCATCCGGTAACTCATAATTTAAGGGGGAGTCGGCGGGTATCGGATACTCGGAGGGAAAGTCGGCGATGGCCTGACCCTTCACTGCTTTGAGAGGTCGATATGTTATCGAGAATTCCATCAGAAGGAGGGACCATTTGGCAAGCCTTCCTGTTAGTATAGCCCTTGACATCAAATATTTGAGAGAATCCACCTTTTATATGAGACGGGCCTCATGCGCCATGGCGTAGTGTCTGAGCTTCGTTATCGCGAAGATCAACGCCATATAATGCTTTTCGATGGGGGAGTAGTTGTTTTCCTCCCAGGAGAACCCGGCTCAAATAGTACAGAGCTCTTTCCTTTCTCTGGTCGTTCTCATGTGCCCACAGCGCACCTAGAGAACCCTCAAGGGCTGTCGTATATAGGATAAGGGGTTTTCCCTTAACCGGAGTGGCCAATACCGGCGGATTCTGTAGGTTTTGCTTAATTTTGTCTAGTGCATTTTGGCACTTATGATCCCAGACGAAAGGGGTCCCCTTCTTCATTAGATGACTGTAGGGATGGTATTTTCCGGAGAGGTTGGCTATGAACCGCCGGATATACGCGAGCTTTCCTTGGAGAGACCGCAGTTGTTTGAGAGTTCTCGGCGTGGGCATTTCCGTAATCGCCTTGATCTTCGATGGGTCTATTTCGATGTCTCGATGTCGTATGATGAATCCTAGGAATTTACCCGAAGAGACTCCAAACGCGCATTTTAGAGCATTCATCTTCAGATTATGCTTTCGAAGACGTTGGAAAACTATGTCTAGATGCTCTGCTCCTCATAAGATTTGCTCTTCACCATAAGGTCGTCAATGTGGTATTCAACAAACTCATGAATGAGGTCATCAAAGATTTTCGTCATGGCCCTCTGGTAGGTAGTGCCAGTGTTCTTCAGACTGAAAGGCATTACCTTGTAGCAGAATATGCCTAACGGAGTCCGAAAGGCGGTATGCTTTTGGTCTTCAAGATGCATTTTTATTTGATTGTACCCTGAAGATCCATCCATAAAGAAGAAGACCTCATAGGTAGACGTGTTATCTATCATCAGCTCGGTAACTGGTACTGGGAAGTCATCCTTTGGGCAAGCTTTGTTGAGCTCCCGAAAGTCTACACAGATGCGCACCGTCCCATTTTTCTTTATTACTGGAACAATGTTGGTGATCCAGTCGGGATATTGAACTTCTTGGATGAAGATGGAGTAAATTAGTTTCTTGACTTCGATGTTGATACTCATCTCGAGTTCGAGCCGCATTCTTCTTAGCGCCTGTTTGACTGGCTTGACGTCCGGCGATATAGCCAGTTTATGCACTGCTATTTTTGGATCTAGTCCTGGCATCTCGGAATAGTTCCATATGAAGCAGTCTTTATATTGCATAAGCACTTCCTTTAGTGTGGCCACCTGTTTTTTAGACAACAACTCACTGACGAACGTGAGCCTCGGCTCGTTTTTCGTCCCCAAGTCGATTTTTCTCAGGTTGTCCGCCGTAGTGTGTATCCCATATTCCAGCTCTTTTGGTGCTGGTGGAAACTCCGAGATCACCTCCTCCTCGTCCTCATTTGCGAAGCACTTAAAGAATTCATCCATATTCTCGTGCTCTCCCTCCTTTGAGAGTGTTATCATGTGGCAAGTACGAGTTCTCTTCCATTCTTGGTGTTGAGCTGGTCTTACCTTCGCGATATAGGTTCTCTTTGGCTCATGCTTTTGCGGTGGGATCACCCTCCAGCTGTCGGATAAAGCGAACCTGCCTTGTTAATATTGGTCTTCGACCCGTTCTTTAAAGGTGAAGCAGTCTTCAAGAGGATGTCTTATTGCTCGATGATAGGAGCAATAATCCGGGTGATGACCTCATTTATCTGTTCGGGGTACCGAGGGTCCGGGAGCACCATCATTTGATGCTTCATGATAAGGTTGAATATTTTCCTTGTCTTGTCTTGATGGAAAGGGTATTCCCGTCCCATCTTCTTCATAAAAGACGGATTCCAGCTGACTTTTTCTTGAATGCGTGGCTTCTTAGATCCGCTTCGCTGTTTCCGAACGTCATTCTCGTTCTTCACTTTGTTTTTTCCCCTGTTTCAGGCTTTTCTATTGTTGCGAGAACATACAGCGGACTGAGGGTGAAGGGCATCGTAATCTTCTCTTTCCACAGACTGCTGATAAAGACGCTGTGTCCTGGCCTTTTCGTAAATAACCATTTCGCGGTTGTGATCATCTTGAACCTTTTGACCGGCTTCTCTTATTAGCTTGTCAACTTGCTCTTTGAACAACGGACTTGACATTCTTATAGCGGGATTTTGCTTCGTTTCAACGTCACAGCTATCTGGAAAAGCATTCCTTTCTCCACCGGAGTTATTTATGGCATGGCAGTTATGGAATTGCCCATGTTTATTTGACCGAACATATCCAAGCCCAATCGTCTCCATCCTTCCATTGGGCATTTTTTGCTGAGTCCCGGGAACGTCCCAGATCTTGTTATAGAATTGGGCTTGTCGAACGGTTTGTTTGAAGGATACGCCTTGGCATCTTAATAGCCTTTTCAATCCCTCTGCATAATATCTGGGCAGACGGATTGGTTGAAGCCTTTCAAGCACAAGCTCGACACCATGCCAGACTTCTTTCTCCACTTTGGTCTCCGTAGATTGATAGAAGAGGATCTCCTTTTCACCTCTTCGTCTGGGAGGGACGTAGAAAGTCTGCAGCTCTTGTACGCTGTATGTATCAAGCGTATCAAGTTCTTTGTAATGTCATGGCGGAACCATGGTGATCTGTAAACTCTGATCAGCTCTAGTAACGGTTTGTGTTGACAGGCGAGTGGAGAACACGGCGTTGGTCTCGTCCTCATAGTCACTGCCAAAGACCAAAATAGGAGTAGATGGTCCGGGCCTGTTGCATTGGGGTTGCCCCGAGTAAACTATTTCCTCATCTTTCTCGGTGTCACTCCCAAAGATCGGGATGGTGACAACGGACTTCCGTTTATCTTCCGGCTTATGACATCCTTCTGTATCTTTGAAGTCTGATAGGAAGTACTTTGCGTCTTCATATTTTCGGACTTCGTTTATGGAGAATGGATTTAGCTCTCTCGTAACGGTGTACTCAATGCCGTCTTTGAAATAATTCATACACCGGTGTTGTGTAGAAGGGATGACGTTGTACTCGTGTAAACAAGGCCTGCCGAGCATAGCGTTGTAGCAAGTCTTGGCATCAATGACATGAAATTTGATGTCAGTGATGAGCAGCCCGAAGCGTAACATCAGTATTAAAGACTCGAGCGTCCGTGATGACTGTGAATCAAAACCGGACATGCCTGGAGATGCTCGCACGTTCATGCAAATCTCCCTCGGCACCTTCACATTGAGGAGGTTGACAGAAGACCCATTGCCGACAAGTATTTTTCCTATCTTGATATTGTGGCAGTACCCAGTGACGTATAATGGGCGGTTATGCTTGCACGTTCTGAGGAGGAGATCCTCATCGCTGAGTGCGATGTCAGCTGTGTGAGCCTTTGCCGGTTCGTCCTTCATCCTTTCTTCAGCTAAGAAAGCTTGGAATTGATCAGGATGTTGCAATGCCTTGATTAGAGAATCTCATGCCTCTTTGGACAGGAGGAGAGCATCCGGTATGCTTAGTTGTGAAGGCATTTTCCTCAGATGTGTTAGGACATTGTAATCCACCTTGTTTTTCCTAGGTGGGTCCTTAGCTTCGAGCTCTTTAACGACACTATCATTAAGGGTGATTTTCCCAGGGACTTTATCTTTCCCCTTGTCTCTTTTACTCAAACCTTTATTTGTAGGTCCGAGGTTCTTCTCAGGCAGCGTGCGGTTACACTGCTGAATGTTCTCGCAGTTCTTCTCCACCTCTTCTTTTTCGGAGGTGGAATTCTTGAAGAGAGAGCCGATGGTCATTTCTTCCTCAGAATCGCTTTCGAAGGTAAGAACTTGGAGTTTTTGCTTTCCCGACTGGTATCAACCATATGACAGTTACCATTCGTTTTCTCATACACACTAAGTCGAACATATTTGCTGTCGACGAGGTTCGCGTTTCATCATCTTAAAGTGTTGTTGATGGGCAACGTATCCTTGCCACCACTTCTTGAAGGCACTGCATTCCTCGGTGGGGTGGGTAACCCTCCGATGATATAGGCAGTAGTTTGGATGTATATCTGCTCCGTCAAGACACATGACCCCGGGAGTGTTTTCCACGAGAGGGGCAGCTTCATTCCCATTGACAGGGCTTTGGCGAACTGCTTCTCTGTTTTGATCCTGTTCTTGTTTGTGGCGGGTATGCTTTGTCTTGGTTGGAGTACTTTACGACTCATTCTTACCGCAGCTTCTTCATCCTAACGCTGACACTTAGCCTTTTCGTATATGACTGTTTCGCGTTCTCGGTCAACTTTGCTTTTTCGAAAGGCTTCATTTAACAACCTATCGATCGAGTCTTCTGATAGTTCCGGGGATTTTGGCGCCGATCCTGCCCCCAGTTCCTCTGCATTGTTTTTTGACACCGAGGGCGGTTCTTCGCCATTTGACGACGAATGGGAGACCATGTGTCAACTTGCTACATAGTCTTTGGTTTCTTCTAATGAGTTATTTTCCTCATCGTTGTCACTCTCTTCGTTCTCAAGAATATGCTTCAGGAACTCTTCGAGGGTGACCGGTGTCCGCGCCTTCTGGTTGTACTCCTCCAGCACATCATTGAACCTCTGTAATTCTGTGCGTTTGTCATCATACTCGGCAGGTTGCACAAGCTTCTTGGTCGTCTTCTTTTTCTTCGAAGATTTTGAAGGTTCGACTTAGGGATTTTGTCCTTTGCCGAAAGTTTTCGGTACGGGACGCAATTTCAGCATCCTTTCGATGATTTCCGGTTTAAGAGGGCTCTTCTACCTGATTGCCGGACATGCCTGGAGATCCTTCAGCATTCTTTTAGTTTTAGCTGAAAGGACGACTTCCCATGGAGTTTCTTCCACGAGCGAGCATGATGCCCCCCGCGTATCCACCTTTTTAGGAGTGTGCTTCTGTGGCGGGTTCACCTTCTAGTTCTTAGAAAGCGCGAACTTCCCTCGTTGATACTGATTCTCGACCCAGTTCTTGAAGATGTAGCAATTCTCAATTGGGTGGCTCACCATTCTGTGATAAGAGCTGTAACAACCCTAAACTTTCTGTACAATTTTTTTCAAAATTTCAGAAAGGGGTATTTTTTGCTTAAGCACAAGATATAAGTTTGTTTTGCTTTTTAATAGCAACAAGGAGGTTGTAGCTCATTGGTAAGACCTTGCACTGCTGAACTATGCCACCAGAGTTCAAATCCCATACCTTAATATTGTTTTATTTTAATATTTTTAGAATTCCAAGAGTCTACACATGCTAAACCAGTAAAACCCAACTACACATGTTAAACTAAATGTCCCAGAGGGTAGATGAGACGACGAGACACATAGGGAACACCGGACTCGGCCGAATCGGCCGACTCGGGCCGCCGCCGCCGGCCGGACTCGACCGGACCGCCGATCCCCCAACATGAAAAGTCTGCCTCTTCATCTCCCTAGTACCTCTGCACACTTAATTTCCTTGGATCAGTAACAGAGCCCCTTTAAAACCCTATTTACTCCATTTTAATACATTTTTAATATATTTTAATACAATTTTCAATTCACCCTTTCACCTACCCTAAACCCTAGCCTTACCCTATAAATACAACCCCTAGATACACACCCCTCACTCCAAAATTCTGATCAAAACTCTCAAGAAAATCCCTAAAAGTTTAGTATGCAATTGAAGTCAGCAAAAGGCGAAAGCTCCGGTGAAATTCCGACGACAACCCTAGGAACTCCCGGCGACGAAACGATGCACCGGTGCCTCCTACCGTTCCCTCTTCCTCTCTTCTAATCTTTAAACCCTTAATTCCTACCTCCCTCTTCTTTATTATTTTCTAAAAACACGTATTTCTAAATACCGACGGAATCAGAGTTAATCCGATGTCCGATTCGGTTCCTAAAAATCTCACTTTTTCTTAAATACAATCATACTAAACCATTACATGTTAACTATTAAACAATAACAAGTTATATCGAACAAGTTCCATATCAAAAGTATTTCTATTTCAATTGTTATCATACTTTTTTCACTAAAATACCATGCATTTAATTCCGACATTTAAAACATCACAATCTTGCTATACCTTTAAGTAGATCACGAGGTAATGACATACCTCCTCACACACTCATATGCAACATAGCATAATACCTTTCGGGAACATAGAATACGGGAAAACGAAACTTTACATGTGAATACCTTCAATTATTAAAAACCGTTTTCTACAAGATACGTATTTATTACAAATCTTTGCAAAGCGCCACTACAACCCATTTTGGGGAACCCGATCGGGATGGTATGGATTATCGCACATCCTCGGGCTTAGTAGTGCGAGATTCAGACCTCCGCAAGGAGCATTCAGTCTCGAAAATTTAAAATACGAATATCTTATGAAAATGAGATTTCTAGAAATATAACATATATTAAAATTATATATATATATATATATGTATGTATGTATGTATGTATGTATATGTATGTATGTATCATTAAAATATCTATTTTGTGGTAATATAAATATTCCAACTTTTCCTAAAATCACAAGAATCACCTTACATTAAAATACCATGAATTACATACAAGTTCAATATTACAATTAAATACCCTATATTATGAAAAATAGGTTTATTCATTAGAAATGTCACAAATATAAAATCTACATCTATGACAACTCTAAAGACGATAATTAAATACTTGGGGTGTATTTTGAAAATTATACAAAAGTATTTTTAGATAAAAAAGCCCTCAAGTTTTATAAATTACCCTAAAAACCCTAGTAAATATAGGTTTAAGCGGGACCAATCTCTTGAGCCTCAGAGAGCCGGAGAAGTGGGTGCTTGCCTATTTAAGGTAGACAACTTAACAAACGGTGTTATCAACACGGTAATCGTCTTTGAAAAAGACACAAATCCTGCCGCCCATGTGCAGCGGTTACCGATAACATCAAAACCTAATTCAGGACTTCAATTTCTTTTCTAATTGTTCTGACTCAGACCGAGTCTTATTATAATAATCTGACTTGAATATGATTCAAGTACAATCTACAAACCAACATGAATCCCTGAATACATATATTCAATCTATTCAATCCGTATTAAACGAACCGAACCATGGATATACTTCCATTTACATGATTCTCCAGTTACATCCATTTACTGATATCATGGTTTCGGTAAGTCATCCAATTATACAAACTATACAAACAAGACATTACAAGTTACAATACAATACAACAATACAATCAAGACATCACGGGGTTTAAGGGGTAGATTAGTACGGAAGGTGTAAGAAGTGGCACGAGACAGCAACCATAAGACGTAATTACATCCATGCTGTTGTTCCGTGGTATTATCGACGGAGTCTTGTACTTCCATTTGCCCTAGTCTCTAGAATATAGAGACTCCTCTCGTATACACTGGCATCCTTCTGTACCAAGCTACAAACAACATCGTTAACCATATAATACAACTTAAAAGCTATTTCCTCTCTCTGTCTATTCTATTTCTTCTTTATCTTTGGGACTTACCGAGCGATTGTTCGCTTACGACATTCCTTCTCTTTCTTCTTTGGAATATTGTCAGGTGATCTGGACACTCAGGAGATCGAGACTACTAGTGAAGACTTGGATCAGTTTGCCTACGACCCAGAGCTCTAGCTTCATTGTACACATTTTTATTTCAGTTCTTTTCATTTCTGTTATGCCACTGTTTAGGCATTGCTTTCATTCAGTTGTATTTACTTTTCCATGTATTGTAAAAAGAATGTGAATAAATAAAGTTGCAGTTTAATTATATCTTTTGTCTCTTGTGCATTTTTATTTATATTGCTTAGATACGCTTAGCGTATTTACTTCAGAGTAAATACGTAGCGGTCTCGTCACGTCCTATGCCCGTACACCGGGAAGCGGGGCGTGACAAGAGCAGTAGTTGGGGTTGTTGATATCGCTTGGTTGTAGTGGACGTCGTAGGTCCGGCAATGTGATAAGTTTGTTGCGCACTGCCAGCTCGAACAGTCTCCTCGTCTTGTCACGGGAAAACGAGTAAGCGCGTCCTAGCCTTTCTTCCAGGGATAAGCACGGACGCATGTTGTTTTGGCGAGCAACCGGTTTCGGGACACTCGTTTGCTGTTGAATGTTGGCAACGAAGGCCGCTTTTCCCTTACCCTTGGCATTTCGAGGGTCCATTTTTTAGGAGAAAGGCATGTGGCTCATCTGGTCCTTTTGGACCAGTTTGTTAATCAGGGCCTGGAAGGTTGTCGGCTTGAAGAACATCATGAACTGGGACACCGTCGTTTGAGGATCTAGTGTCCCGATGAACATACCCACAGCAGGAGATTCTTCGATGCGTTGTTCGCACTTCGACCATAGGTTTCGCCACCGGATCGCGTATTAAACCCAGGTTTCTCCTGATTTCACCCTGGAATTGATTAATGCCGCGATCGGGGTGTGCTCGCTTGCGCTGGCGAACTGTTGTGTGAACAGCGGTTCCATCTCTATGAATGTTTTGACGGGGTCATTTGAGAGCTCCGAGTATGTTACAACCCTAAACTTTCTGTAAATTTTTTTTCAAAAATACAGAAAGGGATACTTTTGCCTGAGCACAAGTTATAAGTTTGATTTTTTTTTGAACAGCAAGAAGGAGTTTGTAGCTCATTGGTAAGACCTTGCACTGCTGAACCAAAGCACCAAAGTTCAAATCCTATCAACCACACATTATTTTTATTTAAAATTCTTTTAATCTTTTAGAAGCCCAAGAGTCTACACGTGCATAACACGTAAACTGAAGAGTCATACATAAAACAAACGAGTCCACTGCAGTGTCAAAACGTCAGGGACACGTGGCAAGAAGATGGACCCCGACTCGGGCCAGTGGAGCGGTTGACTCGGCCGGCGCCGCCGGGTCAACTCGGCCCGATTCCACATTTTCTTTTTTCCCTTGCACCCTTTGGCCTATCCCATAACCCCTGTACTATTTAAATTCCCTGCACATTTACAGAGAAAATTAAAAAAACCCCATTTAATCCATTTTTAATACAATTTTTATCACACCCTTTCATTTACCCTAAACCCTAATTTTTTCTATAAATACCACCCCTCAAATCACCCCCCTCACTCACAAATCCCTACCCAAACTCTCAAGAAAATTCCCAAGATTTTTTGTGTGCAAGTGGAGTTAGCAAAGGGTGAAGCTCCGGCGAACTTCCGATGACGATTCGAGAAGATTCCGGCGACGAAACGACGCACCGGTGCCTCCCACTTCTACCTTTTCCTCTTATCTAAACTACAATCCTGTAAGTCCCTATTTCTCTTCTCTTCTATATTCTAAATAATATTCAAAATTAAAACCCGACGGAAGTGGAGTTAATTCAACTTCCGATTCGGTTTTTCCTTAAAAATCATAATTTTCTTAAACACGATAATACCAAACTCTCACATCATGATCATTAAACATTGAAAAAACATATTGACAAGTTTCATATCAAAATAATTTATATTTCAATTTTTATAGCACTTTTACAGAAAAATACCATATAGTAGTTTCGACATAAAACATCATCACCACTTGCTATATCTTTAGATAGTTCACAAGGTAATGACATACCTCCTCACAACACTCATATGTAACATAGCACTATGATCTTTGGGAACATAGTTTTGGGAAATTACGATTTTATACAAAACTACCTCAAACTTATAAAACTTTTTCTACAAGATATGTATTTTTAACAAATCTTTGCAATGTACCGCTACAACCCATTTCGGGGAACATGTTCAGGATGGTGCGGATTATCGCACATCCTCGGGCTTAGTAGTGCGAGATGCAGACCTCCACAAGGAGCATACGGTCTCGAAAGATTTAAAAATATAATTTTCTTTAGAAAATGTGATTTCTATTATAAATAAAACTTATATTTTTAATAAATAAATATATATGTAATTAATATCAAAATATCTATTTTTAGTATTTATAATATTCCACATTTCCAAAATTTAAGAAAAACATTCCATTTAAAAGAAAATACCATACAAATTCCAATATTACAAATAAATACCATATATTATGAAAAATATGTTTTATTCACTAGAAATGTCACATTGATAAAATATACATCAATGAAAACTTTAAAGATGATAATAAAATACTTGAGGTGTATTTTGAAAATTATACAAACTTATTTTTACATAAAACCCCCTCAAGTTATATTAAATTACAATAAGGACCCTAGTAAACATAGGTTTAAACGGGACCAGTCTCTTGAGCCTCAGGGAGCCAGAGATATGGGTGCTTGCCTATTTAAGGCATACAACTTAACAAACGGTGTTATCAACACGGTAATCGTTTTTGAAAAAGACACAAATCCTGCCGTCCATGTGCAGCGGTTACCGATAACACTAAAACCTAATTCAGGATTCAATTTCTTTTCTAATTGTCTGACTCAGACTGAGTCTCAATATAATCAATCTGACTTGAATGAGATTCAAGTATATATAACAATTCAATATGAATCCATATATCCAATTTGTTCAATCTATCAATCTATACAACTTGACTGAACTGACCCATGAATATACTTCCATCTACATGATTCTCCAGTTTCATCCATTTACTGATATCATGGTTTCGGCAAGTCATCCATCTATACAAGACAATACAATTTATAATACAATACAAACAATACAATCAAGATATCGCGGAGTTTAAGGGGTAGATTGGTATGGAAGGTGTTAGAAGTGGCATGAGACTGCAACCATAAGACATCTAACCTGAATTCAATCGCCGTTGTTCCGGGTATTATCACGGAGCCTTGTACTCTATATACCGTAGTCTCTGGTCTAGTGAGACTCCTCTCGTATACATTGGCCTCTTCTGTACCAAGCTACAAACAACAGCGTTGACACTAAATACAATATTATAACAATATAATACAACTTTAAAAGATACACACCCTCTCTGTCTATTCTACTTCTCCCTTATCTTTGGGACTTACCGAGTGATTTGTTCGCTGATGACATTCTCTTTCTTCTTCTTTGGAATGTCGTCAGGTGATTTGGACTCACTGGAGATCGAGCCCACCGGCGAGGATTTGGACTAGCTAGCTTTCGACCCGGAGCTCCAGTCACTTGTACACATTTACATTCTATATTTTCCATTTCTGTTATACCACTGTTTAGGCATTGCTTTCCATTCCATGTAATTACTTTTCAGATGTATTGTAAAAAAGAATGTTAATAAATAAAGTTGATGTTCAATTATATCCATTAACATTGTTTCTTGTGCATTTTACTTATATTGATTAGATACACTAAGCGTGTTTATTTCAGAGTAAATACGTAGCGGCCTCGTCATATCCTCTGCCTGTATACTGGGAAGCGGGGCATGACAGAGTACCATTAAAAGGCCGTATCTGATAGGCTGCCAACGAACTGGCGAAGCAACAGTTTGTCGTCGCCTCCAGTATTGCCGAATAGAGCTCTGAACTGTGATGTGCTGATGCGGATTGCCTATCCCCTTGTAAACATGGAATTTGGGGATCGTATATCCCAGCGGGTACTTGATTTTGTCATACCAGCCTGGATACGATTGCCCAGTTCGGACGGTTTGGTCGGCCGCTTCATTCGCTTGATGAGCTCGTATTTGTTGAGCTATATAATCATCAAGAGCAGCCATGAAGATTGTTTCCTCCTTGGCCACTGATAAAGCCGGAAGTGGGTTCGATGTTTCCCCTCTGTCATCCTCGATGATTGTCGGCAGATCTTCGGCTGGAGGTTCTGGCTGGATCATCATCCGAACCATGTCCTGGAACAAAAGCGCCATCTGCTTTATGTTAGCAGTGTTAGTTATGTATATGCCCTAGAGGCCATTATTGTACATGAGATGTATATTATAGTGGATGCTTGGATATATATAGAGAGGACTTTCTTGCTCGACATGATAGTATGCTATATGGTTGCTCTTTGTCTTAACATGTTGACTAGTATTGTGATACTGTCATGCTCTCACATGTTGATAAAGCCCTTAGGATATGTACTTGACTACCAGGACTATGATGGAGATCATACTAGTAGGGCCAAGGGTAGTCCACAAGTACATCCTATAATTGTTCCTAGTTGAGGGTGTATCGAGAAAGGACATCGATATTCCAGAGTAGACTAGCGTATACGCTTCTTGACCTATATGATGGGTGATGGATGATCCCACATCCATTGGTGTTTGACATCAAAGAAGGTATGCGGGTGCTCAGTAAAGACTGGGTACACTGAACGGACTCGCCGAGAACTCTTAGTTGGTATTATACCTATCGTCAGATAGCAGTTCTCTGGTGACACTGGTACATGTTAGTATGTAGACCCGAGATCGTCATAGAGTCTTGTATGATTCCTACTGTGCTTTGATTTCCACCTTACCACGTTCAAGAGAAGGTGCAAAACGGTGGCTTTTGGGTACAGTTCCGAATCACATGGAGGCAATGAGCGATAGGAAGGGATTCGTCTCTCCCGGTATTGGGGGTTGATGTTGCGCTGTGCTCGATTGGCCATAACGATAACTCTCTGGCCATGGCTGATACAGAGATTTATTGATAAGTGTTATCAGTAGTTTCTCGACCCGTTATGAGCCTTATATCGGCATGACTTATCGGTTTACTGGCTCAGGCAAAACGAAGTAGGAGCGCATATGTAATATGTACGGGGCCGAGATTAATACGAGTATGTGATACCGTATTCTATTCTCGTGATTTATTCATATCGGTCGGTTATATGTGATATAGCCGGGTTATCGAATCAAGTGTTGATTCGATAAGTTGATACAAATGATATTAGTCGGTTATATGTGATATAGCCGGATTATTAAATCAAGTGTTGATTTGATAATTTAATGTATAATTGTATATTTGATATACTAGATTATATTAACTAATATTAGCTCACTTAAACATTTCTTTTTCTCACTTGTGTTAATATAGTATATATGTGATATATAATAATGTATAGTTTATTTGTGTCATGCTTGACACACACTACATCGGTGTATGAGACTTACACCATGCTCATGATAATGTGAGGATTATTTATTTAAAATAAATCCAAATTAAATGTAAAATAGTCACATGCATGAAGCTTGTGGAAGCTTGTAGATGCATTGACTTGGTCCACTAATTTTGTTTTACTTAAGATATTTATTAACCCAACCATTCTCATTAGCCATGGTTATGTCTCTACATGAGTTAGTATATGATACAAACTCATCCATGGTTGCCATTCACTCTCTCATCCATTATTTCTTCATCTTCATCTTCCTCAAAAAATAAGCTCTCTAGCTTTTGAGAGCAGAAGAAAAAGAGTGAGAAAATTAATTCTAAATTGAGCAAAAATCCTACTTCATCTTCTACTAGATTAGCCATTTAGTTTAGGGTGTTTGCTTCACTAATCCCATATTAGTGAAGAGATAGCTTGGGTTAGTGTCTCCGCGACGTAGATCATATTCGGCCTCGAAGATTTCGTGCAAGCTCGTTCCTTTCTTCTTGAGAAGCCATGCTAGAGTCCGAAAGATCACTACTTGGAGCGAAGGGACTACTATACGGAGCTATTGAAGTGAAGGACCGGTCTACAAAGGTTGTATTCCTAGTTCACTTAGATGTAAAGTAGTTTACACTATGTTTCGTCTAAATCTTTAGTTAAGATTCTAGGGTTAGGGTTAAGTAGCATGGCAAAAATTTGAATTTGGCATGGACGATGCCTTCTGAAACCTTGCTATTGTGCTAAGTAACCCTACAGTGGTATCAGAGAAAAGCTAGAGCTTTAGGCGTTATCTATACGAAGTTAGAAGTCCAATCGAACCACGAAAACCCAATTTTGGTCCCCTCTCTGGAAATTTTTCCAAAAGTTGGATTTTTCCATGTTAAAAATACTCTAAAAATCATGCAGGTAATTCCGTGGACCCACTTGAAGAACGAGTCCCTAACTCTTCTAAGTGACCGCGAAACCGCGGCCAAAACATGGTTTTGGCGGCGGTTCCGCGGCGCCACTTGAGAGGCTTGGGACGGGCCTTCAGCCGCTGGTCCATGGGCACTGTGGTATGGTTCTGGGTACTTCTAACACTGCTCAAGTGTTGAGCTCTCTGGGAAATTTTGGAAATTCATTGATTCGATCGAAACGTTTAACATCGTCTAGCTATCTATCATTGTGATACAATATTTGGAATCCACAATAATTCGTTATATGATAACTAGTTTGAATTTTATAAATCTAGCAATCTAGTCTCAATTCATCGGTTACCACGGAATTTTGATGTGGATCAAAAGTCCGTCGCAATTACGTAGTGCACGCGGATACTCGCCGAGTAACGTTACTAGATAGCCACGCCCCACAGCCCCGACCAAGTGACTGTAGGAGAACCCCGCTGCCTAAAACATCCATTCGGGTGCTCGCGGCCACGGTGTTCTGCCTAAGTGCACTTTGTCGATGGCATTGGGGGTGCGACCGTCTACTAAAGTTTCCGACGAGCATTCGATATGTATGTCGGGAATCTTGTTGAATTGCCCGACTTGTTATTGGAAAGTGTTTTCAATGTCGAGACTAAAATGCGGGGTTTATAATTGTTAGGCATGCGATGTCTAAGGAATTCATTTGGTTAGGCATGAAATCCAAAGTATGCGATACATTGGGTTTATGATGTCTAAGGTGATTGCGGATTCCAATTGTTGTAGTTTTTCATTTTTCTTTTATGTGACCGTAAGTGTAATATGTGGTGTATCGCCGGTTTCGTTGCTATATGTCAACGACAATTAGGATACGTATATTTGCTTACGTTGATGACATGTGATGTTATGTGTTTCTGGGATATGTTATATTGGATCGTCGTGTTTTGAATAGCCGGGGGTTTTATGTGAGATGAGAGTTTTTATTTTCATTCATGTAAAATTCATTGTATGTAATATTCTTTTATTGGGGCACTTCCGGGTTGAGGATGATGTCACCATTGTTGTATATTATTTACTTTTCCGCATTAGGATAGACCCAAACCGGGTTCTAGAGTCCAGTGGGAGACTATCTCGAGGAGTCGAGTCCAGGTCATCTGCCTTCCCTCCCCTCGAGAGGTCCCAGGGGGGCGCCCAATGCCTGGGAAACCAGGAGAAAAGAAACCAGATAGAGATCGAGAAGCCCCAGCCAGACCTAGAATTGGTAGGGTTGCTTGCCGCTCTCGTAGGGGGTCTAGGGATGTGGGTTTGGCTATTCATCACGACCGTGGAATCCGTATTTTATACTGGCTTAATTTAAAACACAGAATTTCTAGTATATCCAATATTTCATATGTTATCTTCTGCTGCTGATATTCTGTGATGTGATCACTTTATATGGCTGAGACGAATGCTTTATTATTGTATATATGATATATAATAAACATTGCTTATGTTTTGCACCCGCGCTAGTCCCGACCCGCTATGTCGCTAGTTAAGTAACCTAACGGTGCATAACGGGACACTGTGGCGAATGCGGATGGCATAAGCGTACGTTGTATTTTCGTTTCTTCTGTGATGTTTAGGAAGCATAAATGATAGGACTTCATTAATGAGATTAATGAAAGAAAAGAAACCTAAAAGATATTGTAGAATCAAATTTTCAAAAAGGGTAGCTCTAGTTTTTGCTTTGCATAGCGGTATTCCTTGTAGAATATCCAACACTTTATTCGATAAGGAAAGAGCCGAGATCCCTTCACCGGGAGTGGCCTCTTTAGCGAAAGTAGCAGATGCTACAAACACTCGGTTTTGTTTTTGATTGCTTCTATAGTTCTTGCTTTGCATAATGGTATTTATGAAATATCCTGCACCTTATTCGATAAGGAAAGAGTCGAGATCCCTTCACCGGGAGTGACCATTTTAGCGAAACTAGTAAAAACCTCAAAAACACTCCTTTTCAAAATCACTTGATTCCGCAACGATATCAAGTTCATTACACAAAAGGTTTTCATAAAAACCTGTCGTAGCCCTCCGTCATTTCAGATAAGTATTATTTAGAATTCGTGCTGCGTTTGTTGACCTCTGTCAAGGCGTAGTGTGCGGTAGCTGATTAATGCTTATTTGTAAAACATATGATGCGATTGAATTAGGATAGTCGTACGACCTTGTTGACCTCTGTCAAGGGTCGTGCAGGTGGGTTTGATTCAATCATGAAATGGCGGGTTGAACTTGACTAGTGTACTATAGTTTGTTAACCTTTGTCAAGCTTATAGCACGCTAGGGGCAAAAGTATTATCGGGAATTTCAAGTGTTGAAATTTGCAATGAGATTGCATACTTTCTATGAGATAGTTGGATCCCGATACCCACTGCGACTAAGAGTTACTCCTGGGAGAGTTTTACACATCACAATTAACCGATCAAGTAGGTGTCTAGAAAGGTGTTAACGGGGTTAAGCCTATGAGATAACGAGGTTTATTTTAATTAGGTCCGTGCGAAAGCACGGGGAACCTCCCTCAAAATACCAACACTGGCCTGGCTGAAAAATTGGCGAACTTGTAAGGTATAATTAATCCCGGCTAGTCTTACCTTTTAGGGTTTGAAGAAAGATTTGATAAAAACAGTGGGAGCCATCCTGATTAGATAAGATAATAACCAATCTAATCTTGCAAAAGCATACGCTAAAGTGCTTTTTTCTCTCTCTCTCCAGGTAGCGACCATGTCAGGCCTTAATCAAGATAATAATATAGATGTATTGACCGAACCCGCTTGTTATACCGAGCTGGGGAACGTTGGTTCCGTTCTTTATTATAACTTTTATAAGACAGAACAGGAAATAGGGGAATATCCGGATTCCCACGCCACCCAAACGAAGAATAAGCTTGTTGATGCATCTTCTTCGGGTGTGTTAGTTACCGAGAACTGTTTCTCAGTTCACTCTACGTCCTGGGTATTACATACCAGATCGGGATCCCACATATATAATATGTTGCATGGGCTAAGGAAAGGTAGAGAACTGGGAGTGGATGATCATTCCGTAAAGGTAGGGAATGGTGCAGCCAAAGCAGTTGGCGAATATCACCTTGTATTACCATATGGTAATACATTGATTCTGAACGAATGCTATTACATACCAACCCTGATATGCAATCTTATATCAGTTTTTTATTAAGTAAAGAAGGATATAATTTTGTAGTACATGATAATGTTATGAATATCTTCCTGAATCAAAAGTTGATTGGATCAGGCTTGTTAAATAAATGCATATACGTTCTAAATCAAACCACAGTTCTTAATGTAAAAAACACACACAATAGGAAGAGTTCAGAAATGAACGAATCCTTCTTATGGTATTGTAGACTAGGTCATATCAATGCGACACGACTAGCTAAGTTACATAAGGATGGATATTTGAATCCATTAGAATTTTCATCTTATGACACTTGCCAATCATGTCTCAATGGCAAAATGACCAAAACTCTGTTTACTGGACATGGAGAAATAGTTACGGAACTCTTGTAACTGATACATAGTGATGTATGCGGTCCCATGTCTACACATGCCAGAGATGGTTCCTCATACTTCATTATATTCACTGACAATCTCTCAATATACGGACATGTGTTCCTGTTGAAACACAAGTCAGAAGCTTTTGAGAAATTCAAAGAATATAAGCACGAAGTCGAAAGCCAAACGGGTAAAAGTATTAAAATCCTTCGATCTGATCGAGGAGGAGAATAATTGAGCAATGAGTTCCAGGACTATCTAAAAGAGAATGGGATTCTCTCTCAGTTTACTCCTCCGTATACACCACAGCACAACGGTGTATTGGAATGGAGGAATCGCACCCTATTAAATATGGTGCGCTCTACGATGAGCACCGCTGAGTTACCTATTTCCTTTTAGGGTTATGCGCTTGAAGCAGCAACATACCTATTGAATCATGTTCCATCAAAATCTGTACCTACCACACCATATGAGATATGGAGTGAGAAAAGACCATGTCTTAAACGAGTTAAGATATGGGGTGGTCCGGCCTATGTCAAAAGGAAAAATCCGGACAAACTCGAGGCACGATCAGTTCTTTGTAAGTTTTTTGGATATTCTAAACATTCAAATGGATATCTATTCTACCACAGTGAACAACAAAAGGTGTTTGTTGCTCAACATGCCACCTTTTTAGAAATGGAATTTCTTGCAAAAGAAATTAGTGGCGAAGAGGTAGAGCTGGAAGAAGTTCCAGCAGAACAAACTATAACTGAAGATTTAGAAGAACCAGAGGATTCGATAGTTCCCAATGAATCTCGGCCTCTCCGCCGATCTAATAGGGTTCCTCATCCACCTGAGAGATACTACGATTTTCTCATTGATGGTGGGAGCGAGGATTGCATCATGGAAGATGATGACCCGAATAGCTTCGAGCAGGCCATCACGAGTGGGGACTCTGTGAAATGGCTGGATGCAATGCGATCTGAGATGGAATCCATGTAAACCAACAAAGTATGGACTTTGGAAGTTGCTCCTGAAGGGATAAAACCCATTGGGAGCAAATGGATCTTTAAGAAGAAACTTGGAGTAGATGGAAAAGTTAATACTTTCAAAGCTTGACTTGTTGCAAAAGGTTTTCGTCAACGACCAGGTGTGGATTATGATGAAACCTTTTCTCCTGTGGCTATACTTAAGTCCATCCGGATCCTACTTGCCATTGCTGCATACCATGAATACGAAATCTGGCAAATGGATGTTAAGACCGCCTTTCTAAATGGTGATTTAGAAGAGTGCGTGTACATGACTCAGCCAGAGGGCTTCATGGACAGTGGGAGCAGCGGAAAGGTGTGCAAGCTGCTTAAATCCATCTACGGGTTAAAGCAAGTATCGCGGAGTTGGAACATCTATTTTGATGCGGTAGTCAAAGAGTTTGACTTCATCAAAAAACATAGATGAACCTTGTATATACAAGAAGGTGGCAGAGAGTAAGGTTGTCTTCCTCGTATTGTACGTGGATGACATACTCTTGATAGGAAATGATATTTCTAGGCTGCACTCGGTCAAGCTCTTCTGATCACAAAGATTCTCAATGAAAGATCTAGGTGATGCCTCCTACATCTTGGGAATTAAGATCTATAGAGATAGATCTAAACAGATACTTGAATTGTCCTAATACAGGTACATTGAAACTATACTAAAGAGGTTTAGTATGGAAGAATCCAAGCGTGGGAATTTACCCACGATCTCAGGACTCACTCTCTCTAAAGAGATGTCTTCCAAAACTGATTTGGAGAGAGCTCGCATGCAAAGGATACCCTATGCTTCGGCAGTAGGCTCTATCATGTATGCGATGCTATGTACCAGACCCGATGTAGCATACTCACTAAGTGTAGTGAGTAGGTATCAAGCAGATTCAGGAGAGAGTCACTGGACAGCTGTGAAGAACATTCTCAAGTACTTGAGAAGGACTAAAGAGATGATCTTGGTGTATGGTAACGGAGAACTCCAAGTGGAGTCCTTTACCGATTCGAGCTTCCAGAGTGATAAGGACGACTCTAAGTCGGTCTCGGGATTTGTATTTACCCTCAATAGAAGGGCAGTTTGTTGGAAGAGTTCCAAACAGGAAACCGTGGTAGACTCGACGATGGAGGCTGAATACATCGCTGCCAACGATACTGCCAAAGTGGCTGTCTGGATGAAGAAGTTCATAACTGAACTTGGAGCGGTTTCGACCATTGAGCATCCAATACCTTTGTATTGCGATAACAATGGAGCAGTGGAATTGGCCAAGGAACCCAGGTCCCATCAGCGATCCAGGCATATTCTTAGGCGGTATCACCTGATCCGGGAGATAGTTGATCGCCGGGAGATCGAGGTCAGGAGAGTTGACACGATGAACAACACAGCGAATCCACTCACGAAGGCCATACCCCAGACATAATTTGAGAGACTCTTCGGGATGTTGGGTATGAGATACTAAAACAACTGGCCTTAGTGCAAGTGGGAGATTGTTAGTTATGTATATGCCCTAGAGGCCATTATTGTACATGAGATGTATATTATAGTGGATGCTTGGATATATATAGAGAGGACTTTCTTGCTCGACATGATAGTATGCTATCTGGTTGCTCCTTGTCTTAACATGTTGACTTGTATTGTGATACTGTCATGCTCTCACATGTTGATAAAGCCCTTAGGATTTGTACTTGACTACCAGAACTATGATGGAGATCATACTAGTAGGGCTAAGGGTAGTCCACAAGTACATCCTATAATTATTCCTAGTTGAGGGTGTATCGAGACAGGGCATCGATATTCCAGAGTAGACTAGCGTATACGCTTCTTGACCCATATGATGGGCGATGGATGATCCTATATCCATTGGTGTTTGACATCAAAGAAGGTATGCGGGTGGTCAGTGGAGACTGGGTACACTGAACGGACTCGCCAAGAACTCCTAGTTGGTATTATACCTATCGTCAGATAGCAGTTCTCTGGTGACACTGGTACAAGTTAGTCTGTAGACCCGAGATCGTCATAGAGTATTGTGCGATTCCTACTGTGTTTTGATTTCCACCTTACCACGTTCAAGAGAACATGCAAAACGGTGGCTTTTGGGTACAGTCCCGAATCACATGGAGGCAATGAGCGATACGAGGGGATTCGTCTCTCCCGGTATTGAGGGTTGATGTGCCTTGCTCGATTGGCCATAACGATAAGTCCCTGGCTAGGGCTGATACGGAGATTTACTGATAAGTGTTATCAGTAGTTTCTTGACCCGTTATGAGCCTTACATCGGCATGACTTATCGGTCAATGGGGTCCGACGTTTACCACCCCTAGACTAGCTATGCAACATATTAGACGAAGAGACCGGACTGTACGGTAGTGTTACTGATAGGATTTACAGGAGCTAGAGTGGGCTTGCTTGTTGATCTTCTGATCGCTCAATACCCGGGTAGCCGTTACGTCCAGCTAGTACCGCTGATGGCTTGTGGGTGCTTGATGTGATCATCACCTACTGCCGGCGTATTGACGAGTCTTTAGAGTCCTACACAGAGGTTTGCTGGCTCAGGCAAAACGAAGTAGGAGCGCATATGTAATATGTGCGGGGACGAAATTAATACGAGTATGTGATACTGTATTCTATTCTCGCGATTTATTCGTATCGGTCGGTTATATGTGATATAGCCGGGCTATCGAATCAAGTGTTGATTCGATAAGTTGATACAAATGATATTAGTCGGTTATATATGATATAGCCGGATTATTAAATCAAGTGTTGATTTGATAATTTAATGTATAATTGTATATTTGATATACTAGATTACATTAACTAATATTGGCTCACTTAAATATTTCTTTTTCTCACTTGTGTGCATATAGTATATATGTGATATATATTATTGTGCATTTTATTTGTGTCATGCTTGATGATACACACTACATGGGTGTATGAGAATTACACCATGCTCATGATAATGTGAGGATAATTTATTTAAAGTAAATCCAAATTAGATGGAAATTAGTCACAAGCATGAAGCTTGTGGAAGTGTCACGCCCCGCTTCCCATAGTACGCTAAATTGTGCGTGTGACATAGCCAACCAAGCTACCCGTGGGTAGAAAGTATCCATCCACAGTCACATTACGGTTGTAGAGATATCAAGAACAAAATGTAACAGTCTAATACATGTCCATAAGCCAAGATAACATGAGTCAAGAACAAATAAAAGTGCAGAAGCAAAAGATCCAATACAAGTAACTGGAATGTACGTCCCATAATGCGGGCTCACATCAGGAATAAACTGCAGAAAAAATAAAAGAACTAGCTACTACTGAAACCTCACAGCTCAGCCTGCTGGCTGAAGTACTCCTGCTCGGACTGCAGCAATGGTACAGAATCTGGGCCATGCAAAACCCAGACGTCAGCGCGTCATGTCATCAAGTGATAAAATAAACAGGGTAACAGGCAATGCAAGTATAAACATGAATGAAAAGCATGTGTAACAGTAATATAAATCAGGGCAGTGAAGGGTAGTGTGCAGTGAGTAAACTAAACTGTTCTATTGGGTTTTCTACTCTAAAGTCTTTGAAATCAATTTGATGAATCATCGATGTAACTCAACAGTATTCTGTGCATTCCCGGGACCACGGTCTACAGACTCTCGGGCTGAAACCGAGACGTGCTGCTAGGCACTAACAGGAAAGGAGTACAGACCAACGATGTCAGCAGCATCGTCACGAGGCGGGCCCAGCCTTTAAAACTGATCAGTATAAGCGAGCAACTGTCGAGTTACAAGTCAGGATTTCATCATTGATTTCCCCATGCCCCAAGTTATATGTGTCAAGTCAGGTATTCCGTAATCATGAACTAATGCCAACACAGGATCAGGTAAGAGCATGTTTGTCTGGATAGACAACAGGAACGGTCCGTGAGGACTACATGTCAGGTTTGTTGGTATTAGACACAAGATCAGGTAACGGGTCAATCCATGGTACAACCGGTCAAGTCAAGTCAGGGTTGTTTGCATTGGTAAATATTACGACAAATAGATACCGGCATGATAACGATAACAGTAATAATAAAACAACATGGTACAATTCATGAATTAGTGTACAACCATGTGAGGGATGACGTAATCAATCGGGTAAGATCTCTCTCTCATAACTATGTTACTTAATTGTAACATGCTTGTAATTAATTGCATGCATCTAGGTTGTAGAGTATCTCAACATAATTAGAAAGGTAACAACAAGAGATTGTAATGCACATCTTAGGAATGAACCAACTTATAATGCAATGGGTGATATTGGATATTAGCATGCATGTTTGGAATTTAACTTAACCTTTTGATTTAAGTGGTTAAATTACTAGTTAATAAATAATAATATATTTAATCAAAACAACCATCCATGGGTGCCTGCAATCAAATGCAATCAATTTCCCCCCTTCTGAACCAACTTTAAACCATACGAAAATTAGTTGCAATAATTTAGTCATTGCGTACACTAATGAAACTAATTAACTAATAATTTGGTTTTTATATCCATAACTTATCAATTGTGCTGATAGCTCAAAAGGTCTATCTCTCAAAATCAAAAGAATATTAGTCCAAAGAATCCAGACCTTCCATATGAGCTCTACTATGTATGTATATGATAAAGAGACAGAGAGAGGATCTAGAGTTATCCTGAAACTTTTACACTGTCTCATGAGAGAAGGTAAGATTATTTAATTTTGAATCTAGGGACTTAGTCATATCTGCATAACTAATGAATAGCATGTTAAAGAAAGTATTGGGATACTTGCCTCGAGGTTAAGATAACGGAAACGATGATGACACGAAGATGTAGAACACGCCGCAAAGCAAAGGTTGAAGCTTTGATGCTCGGCTAAGGGTCTCGGCCAAAACTAGGTTCGACTCAGGCAAGGGAAGAAGATTGAGGACGACGATGATCGTAATCGATCCAGTCTTCAAGGAAGAAGAAGGTGGCATCGTGGTGGGCCTTGGTCGCCGGCGAGGATGAGTCGAGGGTTGCAGGGAGATGGGTTGGCCGGCGATGAGGGTGAAGGTTTGGAAGGCAAGGGTGGCGATAGGTTCGAAGGCGAAGGTGGCAATGGAGTAGAGCGATGGGCACGAGCGAGGAGAGACAAGACGGCTAGGGTTTTCAGAGGATGGGTTGGGCTCTGTTAGAAGAACGTCGCGGAAGAAGAAAAATATATAGGGAGGAGAGAGAGAGATTGAGAGAGATAGAGAGACGAGAGAGAGAGATGCGGTAGAGAGATAGAGAGATCGAGAGGAGAGAGATCGAGAGGCGAGAGAAAGATTTGAGGAGAAAGAAAATTGTCGTTTGCAGAGAGAGAAAGAGAGAAGAGAGAGAAAAAGAAGAAGAAAAGAGAGAGGGAGAGAGAGAGAGTGGGGCCCGGCGAAGGAAAATGGAGCGCTGTGATTGGCTCGAGGAGAAATAAGGAGAAATGAGAAAAGATTTGTGGGGGTTTGATTGGTTAGGGAAACTTTAACAAATATTTTTAAAGAATGGGGAAAAATATTTTCTGGTTGTAGGATTTTAATTTCGCTGGATTAAAAAAATATTAGAAAATAGGTTTTGGCGTAATACAAAATATTTCAGAATTGCGCCCGGGTCGGGTCCAAAAATTTGGGTTTGAAATAAGAAAATTATTGGCGGGTTCCAAAAATTAAAATGAAGGATTTTATAATTAAAAAGCATACCCCCAAGAACGGACGCACGTACGTGCGCGTATCTGTCCAAACACATCTGTTTCACTGAACGGGGCGAGAACACGATGCAAGAACGCTACCACAGGGTTAGGGGTGCCGAGCAGGCCATGACAAGTATTTTTAATTTAATTTTAGATGACTTAAATTGTTACATGCAGAATATGAATCGTCGGGGTAAATTACAACTAGCAACAATCAAGCAAGATAAATGAAATAAATACCACACACTACACATATGGTAACTGAAATTTGTAGAACTGGACTCGGTTGTTTCAGGAAGCTTGTAGATGCATTGACTTGGTCCACTAATTTTGTTTTACTTAAGATATTTATTAACCCAACCATTCTCATTAGCCATGGTTATGTCTCTATATGCGTTAGTATATGATACAAACTCACCCATGGTTGCCATTCACTCTCTCATCCATTATTTCTTCATCTTCTTCTTCCTCAAGGAATAAGCTCTCTAGCTTTTGAGAGGAGAAGAAAAAGAGTGAGAAAATTAATTCTAAAATGAGCAAAAATCATACTCCATCATCCTATACTGGATTAGCCATTTAGTTTAGGGTGTTAGCTTCACTAATCCCATATTAGTGAAGAGGTAGCTTGGGTTAGTGTCTCATCGACGTAGATCATCATCGGCCTCGAAGACTTCGTGCAAGCTCATTCCTTTCTTCTTGAGAAGCCATGCTAGAGTCCAGAAGATCACTACTTGGAGCGAAGGGACTACTACACGGAGCTATTGAAGTGAAGGACTGGTCTACAAAGGTTGTATTCCTAGTTCACTTAGTTTTAAAGTAGTTTACACTATGTTTCGTCTAAATCTTTAGTTAAGATTGGTTAAGTAGCATGGAAAAAATTTAAATTTGGCATGGACGATGCCTCCCGAAACCTTGTCGTTGTGCTAAGTAACCCTACAAGCAGCTTGTTCCGTGGCCTCCTTATCCTTCTTTTCAAGCACCCTTCGCAAGAACTCTGTATCGGTTTCTTGCTCTAGGCTCCGTTCAGATGCTGACTCCGGACTTTCTTTCTATCTGGTGAGTGCTGACATTTTGATCAGCATTTCCTGGAGCTTTTGTTGTTGCTCCTGAGCTTTTGTCAACGACCGAGTTTGCGGCCGATGACCCACGGAAGCATGGCTTTCCTCTTTTCCGGAAGCCATGTAAATTGTGTGCACGATCATGCCCCCAGATCTTTGGCGTTTGGGTCCATCACCTTTGGAATTTGCCTCCGGTGGTGGGATTTTCTCTAGCCTCGTCCTTTTGTGGGAGGTTGAAGTTGAAGGAGCCGTTGTAACAGGCGCCTGTATAGAAGACGTCCCTCATAGTATAACAGAGGGACAACCTTTCTCCTGCCGAACCTTCATTTTCTTCAGTCGGCGAGAGTAGTCTTTGTTAATCACAGAATCTTGGACTTTTTGCCAGACCTGTGAATTTGGGAAGAGAACCGTAAGGGGCCTACTCCGGCTTTGCCTGCATCGTGTTTTCAGCAGGTGGGGGAGATTTCTTCAGCACCGCGGTTGGAGAGTTCTTTCGCACCCTCCTAAGCAGATCAAAACTGTTCCCGGTTGGAACATCAGCGTCAATTTCCACCATTGGATCTGGTAGGGTGAGTCTGGAGGGGGAGTTACCCCTAGCTCTTCTCACTCGGTACCAGTAGCGACGTCGAGCGTACCTTGCAAACGGGACCACCTCAGTTGTGGAAGTGGCTCCGTTGTGCCCTCTGCTTTGGTGAGGGGCTGCTGTTGGTGCCAGCCTATCGAAGACTGACGTTCTTTGAGAGGGAATGTCCAATCTTTTGAAGGCCGACTTTCTGGTAGGGAAAGCACTTTTGATGACTTCACCTGCCGGAGGAGTTGGGAGGACTATCCATTTTGGGATAGCCCCTTCAGGTATCGTGAGCCTCTTTGCGGGCCCACTTGAGCTTCGGCTCAGTATGTTGAAGACTGAGTTGGCAGACTTGGACGACCCGTGGAGAGGGGCCGTGGTGGTTGCAAGTCGATCGAAGACCGACTTCTTGGGAGATTCCTGTGGTGGCACTGGGGCAATGAAGTTTGCTGGCGGGAGCATGGTCCCGAAGAACAATCTAGTGGTGGCTTGAGTCACCTGCCCCACCGGCATTGAAAAGATGGAGGCCGCATTGGGCCCGTATGTCACTCCTCCAGTTGGGGTGAGCGGGAGTTGCTGTTGCAGTTTGTGCAGCTGGAAGCCATTGATGTTCACTTCTTCAATCTAGTATAGGATCAAGACACCAAATCTTAGTACCTCGAATCCAAAGGCAACCATAGCAAACAGCGATTTTGTTCGCGAAACACGACACACGAAGTGTGGAGTGGAAAGAGAAAAAGGCCCCTCCGGGAGTGCCAGAATCTGTTTACCGCCGAAAACAGAGACGAACCAGGATGGATCGTCTTGCCTGAATTTAGGGGCAGATGCTATTTGGATTTATCCGTCCACCTCTCCGAAAATGCCAAGTTGATTTATGGAACCGTATATCGGAGGTTTGGACAGATGCGGCCGTTGTAACATGACTTCGTCAGATTCCCCCCATTTTGCGAGGGGTTTTTGATTGTGGGGACGCTCTTCCCTACAGGCACAAGCCCCTGCAGTTAATTACGTTACCGCATCACGATAACCACTTTCTCCTGCTGTGGAAGTTCATTTCTTGTCGTGTGTGTTTTTGTTTATTTTGGTTGCCTGTGGATTGTATACGGAGACTAATTTATGTTGTCGCCCGTAGGGCGTGTATTAGACCAAATCCGTCTATCTTAGATTTGGGGTTTTATTTAAGGACCTTTAATCTATTTTGAGATTAAGATCGACTTAATTGTATATGAGCATTTGGGACTTGATTTGTTTTTATTAAGGATACTTGGTGCCAGCCTATCAAAGACTGACGTCCGCTGGGAAGGGATGGTCAACCTGTCGAAGGCAGACTTTCGAGTAGGGGAAGCAGTTTGGACGGCTTCAGCTACAGCAGGAGCTGGGATAACCTTCTCTGGTATTGCGAGCCTCTTTGTGGGCCCTTTTTAGCTTAGGCTCAGCCTGTCGAAGACTGAGGTATTAGACATGGACGACCCATTGAGAGGGGCCGTGGTAGTGATGAGCCGATCAAAGACCGACTTCTTTGGAGCTTCTTGCGGCAGCAGTGGGGTGTTGAAGCTCACTGGTGGGAGTATGGTCCCAAAGAACAGTCCAGTGGTAGCTTGAGTCACCTGTTCCACTGGCATCATAAAAACGGAGGCCGCTTGAGGCCCATAGGTCACTCCTCCAGCAAGGACGGAGTGGGAGTTATTGCCGTTGTTGCAGTTTGTGCTGTTGAAAGCCATTGATCTTCTCTTTTCTGCACGGAGCAAGATACTAAATCTTAGTACCTCGAATCCAGGGGAAAGCATAGCAAACCGCGATTCGTTCGCGAAACACGACATATGAAGTATGGTGTGGAAAGAGGAAAAGGTCCCACCAGGCGTGCCAGAATCTGTTCGCCGCCGAAAACCAGGAAGACAAACGTCTTGACTGAATTTGGGGGCAGATGCTATTTGGGTTTATCTGTCCACCTCTTTGAAGATGCCAAGTTGATTTATGGCACCATGTATCGAAGGTTTAGACGGATGCGGCCGATGTAGCAGACTTCGTCAGATTCCCCCTCATTGTGAGGGGTTTTTTGATTGTGGGAACGCTCTTCCCTGCAGGCGCAAGCCCGTGCAGTTAATTACGCTACCGCATCGCGGCAACAACTTTCTCCTTCTCCAAATGGTCACTTCATGCCGTGTGTGTTTGTTTTATTTTTAGTTGCCCGTGGATTGTATACGGAGACTAATTTATGTTGTCGCCCGTAGGGCGTGGATTAGTCCAAATCCATATTTTCTTAGATTTAGGTTTGGGTTGGGTTTAAGGATCGTTAATCCCATTTTAGACTAAGATCAATTTAAACGTTTGTTAAGGATACGTTAGTCTAATTTTAGACTAAGATCTACTTAACAGGATCATTTAGATCGAACAAAAGAGCATTTGGGCTCTATTGTTTTAGTTTAGGAACGTTGCGGTCCATTGGGTTTAAGAACATCATAGTCCGTGACAGTTTAAGGATGTCACATTCCATAAAGTTTAAAGACATCATAGTCTATGAGTTAAAGGACCCCACAGTCCATAAAGTTTAAGGAAGGACCCTACAGTCCGTAAAGTTTAAGGACATCATAGTCCAGTTTAAAGACGTCATAATCTGTGTGGTTTTGGTTCAACCGTTTGGGGATGCACCAAAAGCTATTGGTTGTTGGGACCCTCCATCTCTCTAAAGACGTTGAAGAATTACAACGACATATATCAGAGGTATGAAGAGATATACCCTTGAACCAATGTTGGTTGGGAGATCTGTAGTCAAGTTCAGTTAAAAAGTTTCATGAGCATATGGGCTCAATTAATCCAAATGAGGGATCTGTGGCCAACTTGGGCTTGGCCCACTCAATTAGAATGTTGGACATTTAATTAGGCTCGGTCTTTTTCATTTGACAATGCCGAGCATTGGTTTTGGGCTCTGACAATTTTTGCCTTTTATTGAGTGCTGAGCACTTATTATGGTTCTGGGGCTTTATTTAAAAAACAATTTATGTTCTCTTAGCGCACACGTGAGGAGCACGTGGTGCGCTTGACATTGAGCGCCAAATTTAGAGCGCAAGGTGCTTCCTGTGGGATAGCGCACACGTGAGGAGCACGTGGCGCGCTTGGCGCTGAGCGCCAGTTAATGAGTGCAGAGCGCTCTTATAATAGCACCCACGTGAGGAGTACGTAGCGCCCTTGGCGCTGAGCGCCAGTTAATGAGTGTAGAGCGTTGCACGCTGAGTGCCAGATTTGGAGCGCTGAGGCGCTTCTTTAAATCGGAGTGCTATGAGCGCTGCAGCGCTGTGTGCCAGGTTTTTTAGAGCGCTAGGGCGCTTCTTTTTAATTGAAGCGCTAAGGCTCTTTATGGTAATTTTTTATCAGTTTTGCGCTCTGTGAATTAAATTCTCGTTCATTGGAGACTCTGTCTCATAGATCTAAGAACTCAGTTCTTATCAAAAGATTTTACAATCTCTTTTGTTCTTGTGAAAGACTTCGTCTTTATTTTATAGATCTATGATCTGAAGAAAAATTAAGTTTTTCCTCTCACTTTTTATGATGAGATGCTATGGTCTCTTTCGTGAAAGACCTTGGTCTTATAGATCTATGATCTTGAAGAAGAATTAGGTTCTTCTTCATTTTTATGAGATGATTTTATCTCTCTATTTTATTTACCTTGAAGAAATGTTCTTCTTCTCAGAGCTTGCTCTTTTTTTAAAAAAAATTTCTCAAAACTTGTTGGGGGGTTCCTCTCTATAAGACTTGAAGTCTTGGGGCCTTTATATAGGGCAAGCGGATTTGTTGAATCAGTTGAAGATATCTTTTCTCTAATTGATTTTTTTCCCACCATTGGATCTTTGATCCTAGGGCTTCTCTTTTACAGAAGGCAATCTTCTTGTTTTTAACAAGATTGAGAAAATATTTCCCCATACAGAATTTATTCTGTATCTTGGTGATTTTTAATCACCATTGGATCTTTGATCCAACGGCAGGGAACATTTAGTTCCAGCGCTAGCGCTCTTGTGCTTTGCACGTGAGCGCTGCAACAGAGTCTTTGCCTCTTAGCGCTAGCGCTCTCGTGCTTTGCACGTGAGCGCTACAACAGAGTCTTTGACTCTTAGCGCTGGCGCTGCTAGCGCGAGCGCTCTCGTGCTTTGCACGTGAGCGCTGCATCAGAGTCTTTGACTCTTAGCGCTAGTACTGCTAGCACTAGCGCTCTCGTGCTTTGCACGTGAGCGCTGTAACAGAGTCTTTGACTCTTAGCGCTGGCGCTATTATGAAGTGCTGCTTCATTTCAAATTTCAAAATTTTGAACAGAGCTTTGCTCTAATTGGGGAAACAAATGCCCCCCACCGTTGCGCTCACGTGGCTTACACATGAGTGCAGCGGTGGCAACATCTGCGCCATTAGATCAACTTAGAAGTTGAAACGGCTCTCAGTGCCTATAAATAGGGCCTTTGGCCCTTGAGATGACCTCTGTTCATTTTCTTTCTTGTTTTTTTGAGAATTAATTCTCTTTCAGAGCATAGCTCTCTGTTATAAGAACTCTCTTAGAGACAGAACTCTGTCAAATTTTTGGTACGATTTGAACCCATTAACAGAGCTTTGCTCTACTTAGATCATAGATCTTTAAAGATTTTTAGGGTTTCTTAACCCGTTAATTAAAAATAGAGCTTTGCTCTCTCTAGATCATGGATCAGAAAAAGAAATCCTTTTTAGGGTTCTTTTAACTCATTAACGAAGAAATCCTAGAGTTCGCTTTAGATCTTAAAGATCCTGAAGTTTTTACTTCTGTAGAAAGCTTTGCTTTTAGGGTTTTTGATAGATTACTCCATCGTCTTCACAGAGCATTGCTCTTTAGAAATTTTGGGGGGAATTTTACTCCCTTCATCATTAATTATGATAGATGTCAAATCTGTTGCAGAGCGTTGCTCTCAAGGGAGATTTACTCCTTGGCCCAAGGGGTCCCTCATTGAATGAGAGTCCTTTTAGGATTCCCCCCTTAATTACACAAATCTGAATCTGTTGGGTATTTTAGTCCGCACTTGTTTTCTTCATGCGGATATCAAGAGTTGTCTAAATCCACGTATCTTGATCAGTCTGTCCGCTAAACTCACACTGATTTTCATTTTCAGGTGCTATGGCCGCTCATCTGCACTGCATTAACGAAATCATTTCTTATGAGGACATTCGTGTACAGGGTCGTTGTCAAAACCAGGAGTTCATAAACGCCCAATGTGCCGAAATTATGAATCGTTTCAATGCACACATCGGCCGATTACTCCCTCATCGCTCCGCTCTCTTGAAGATAATAGTGGGAGCAATTTGGGAAGCGCTTCCTGGATTTTATGAAGCCATGCCGCTTAATGCACTGGATGACGCTGAAAATAAGGTGCACTCAGTGTATCTGACGGGCCTGATTTCGAAGAAACGGCGAGATAATCTCATCGATATTCTGCATCAAGTTTTCCAGCAGACGACGATAATCGCTGCTTATCAGGGGGTGGAGGATATCAGCGAAGATCCTGACGCTTGTGATCGTGAGAGGATGCACACAAGAATGGTCAGAAAGGCCAGAAACACTTTAGACGGACTTACTTTTGAATTTCTTAATCCGTGTCACGGAATCAATGTTTTTCCTTTGTAAACATTTTAATGATGCTTTGTTTACTATTTTCATCAATGTAAGAACTTTCTGAGGTATGAGTAACAAAATTTTCCTTCCCATGCGTTTATTTTATCCTTTTTGCACATACATGAGTAGGTACGCGTCGGATGCTCAAATGAATGTAAATCAAATGTTCTCCTTATTACCTTGCATAATATATGATTGGCGTCCATAGGTTATGCCTTTTTGTTTTGACTTGGCGCAAAGCAGTTGACATACTCTTGAGCAGCACCTCGAATTCGACGGCATGTAATTTTGGCAAGCGTGGCTTTTAAATAATAAGTAACAGTTCGTCTTGGACTCTTTGCTGAGTAGCGATGGATTAGGAAACATGTTTGGATCTGCTGCCTAAGGCTTTTCAATTTATGAGCCATGAGGGTCTCATAAAAAAAATATTCTCCATACGAGTCGTGAGGATCTCATAGGTGTATTTTCTCTTTAGGAGTCGTGAGGACTCCTAAGTGTGCTTTCTCTTGAGAGTCGTAAGGATCTCACTAGAGAATTTTCCTGCTTACAAGTCGAGAGGACTCGTAAGTGGTTGTTTCCCTCCTTGTCGATGTTTATCTTCGGAGAGTGTGGCCCGTGAATAGTATGCAAGCGCCCATCTTAGACTGACTTGCAGAGCCCCAATGCTTAGGAAACAGGTTTTTAATCCCCGCTGCCTAAGGCTTTTCCCTATGAGTCGAGACGAATCGGGCAGTTCTCGCGAGGACACTAATTTCCTCACGAGTCGAGACGAATCGAGAAGTTCTTACAAGAAGGTCCTAACGTCACAGTTAACCTCTGCTCTTTATGACAGAGGTCTGTTAGGGTCTGTGGTACTAGGGTTTTGTCCGTCTTACCGTCGCGTTGGCTGATATATTCCTCGACAGGCAATCTTGCTGTTCGACTAGCCTTGCGACTGTCGTGTCTCTGATCCCTTCGGAGGCTGGACAAGACGTCTTCAAGCAATCTTCCAGGTAGTATTACCGTCGAAAGATCAAGCATTAGGGATATTCCATGTCGCTTTTTACTTGATGTTAGGCTCAGTTTGGGAGCCCCGACGAGTCATAACCACTCCGCGCTGGTGTGGGATGATCTCCGATAATCTTTCAGGTTTTATTTGAGTTGCCGTCAAGACCCTGAAGCTAGGGATTTTCCTTTGCTTCGTTTGCTGGCATTGCGTCTACTGTAACGAGACAAATGTCGCGGTTATCTCTGGGTTGCGTGTGAACCGTCAAGGCTTGTAACTAGGGATTTTGTCGTGGCTCCATTGTGTTTTAACTCCGGGTTCATTTGTTGATGTCGCGTCTGCAGCCTGCTGGAGTGAGAAGAAACGCCGCTGTTGACACTGCGTCTGCTGTAACGAGACGAATGTCGATGTGGTATCTAGGTTGTTTGTGAGCCGTCGAGACTTGGAACTAGGGATTTTGCCATGGCTCTGTTTTGTTTTAACCCTGGGGTCGTTTGTTGACGTTGCGTCTGCATCCTGTTGGAGTGAGAAGAAACGCCGCTATTGACGTTGCGTCTGCATCCTATTGGAGTGAGAAGAAACGCCGCTATTGACATTGCGTCTGTTGTAATGAGACGAATGTTGAGGTGGTCTCTAGGTTTTTTCTGAACCGTCGAGACTTGGAACTAGGGATTTTATCAAGGCTCCGTTTTGTTTTAACCCTGGGGTCGTGTAAGTCTACGGTAGCGCCCCGGCCGTCTAACAGACGCCAAATGCGGAACAAAAACTTTTAACTGGCGCTATCGTATACTATAACCCGGATCTTCCATTATTGCTAAACTAACGAACTGTAAAGAGGGTAGAAAGGTTATACCGAACGATCTGAGTCCTTCGTTCTTTAACCATCATCCCACGCTCTGTTGCGGCTGCTCCGATCTCGTCGATCTCCTCGTCCAGGTGGCACCACGTCAACGGATCTTTAAACAGGCTCTCGCCTCTGACTCGAGGCAACTCGGTCATCAAGTTTGCTAAAAGAGATGACCAAGATTGATGTAAAGAATGAGTAGAATACTTTGTCTCACTTCGTCCAAAGCCGTGGACGAACGGTTAATGAAGTTGCCACTCGAAATGAAATGGAATGAGAAATGAACTATGAAATTTCCATACATCCAAAACTTTATTCTTTTTCCAAATGAAATCAATCTCACTCTCTCACTCACAAGGGGCCGGCCATAATATAAGAGAGGGGGGTGAGTGTAGGAACCAAGTGGTGACAATAAGGATAAAAGATCAAGAAGAAAATATCTTAAGGTTAACAAGAAACATTAATGCTAAAGGATGAGTCACAATAACACATCATCAACTCATTAATGCAACAATTAATACCAAGATAAGTCACTAAGCCACCTCACCATCTAGAAGCTTCTAGAAGCATGACTCACCTTCATAAATCACCCGAATGACGGAAAGATAAATCCGCATTTAACCGAATGTCAAATACAGAAACTGGAAAATGGAAACTGGCAACTTCCAAAAGCGATCCTGAAACGAATTTCAGGACAACCCCGTAACTGTATAAAAATACCCACATTTGTATTACGACCGAATACAAATGCAACTAAGACAAAGATATTATATCTACTCAATATAATACTCGGATCCGGCTTAAACCAAAACCCACCAGTATTATCTGCCCGAAATATGACACGTGCGTAAACGCACGTACATTTTCCGAACCCTGCCATAAAACCATACGGCCTCTACAACGTTTCGCCCGAACTTGGAAAACTGTCTGTGGGGGACTCTAATGACTCGTCAGTACCCTGGCAATGGGTTTAACCACAAGCCGTCTGTGGCACTAGCTGTGCGTAACGGCTGCTCATGTACTGACCTCAAGGGAGGCCGATGAGTGAACTCATCTGGAAACCCTACTTAGCCTAACAGTGACAATGTATATACATTCCGGTCCGTTCGTCTATGAGTATCGCATATCTGCCTAGGGGGCTGTTAACGTCAGACCCCCAATAGCAGTATAAGTCGTGTCGGAGTGTAGCCTAAAAACACCCTGAGATACTACTGGAGTACCTACCAGTAAATCTCCTGCCACGGCCGTGGGCTTTGTGTAATAGCTCTCCTAGACACAGCGCGATCTCACCCCCAATACCGAGAGAGACGAATCCCCTGCCGATCCGCTCACGTGCCTCCATGTGGCTCGGGACTGTACCGAAAAACTACCTGTTTGCACGACTCCTTTGAGCCGTGGTAGGGTAGAAATCAAAGCACAGTGGGAACTCACACGAGACAAATGATGACCTCAGGTCGATGAACTAACATGTACACATGTCACCAGGGAACTGCTATCTGACGATATGTATAATACCAACTAGCAGGTTCCCGGCGAGTCCTGTCCGGTGTACTCATAACCCAATGAGCACATGTATACATCTTAGGTGATCCAACTGACGCCAGTAGCTTGTGAGATCGGCCACCGCCCCTCGTCGGGGTCTCGACTGTATACACTAGTCTACTCTGGAGTATCGATGCTCTGTTTCGAAACTCCCACGACTAGGGACCATAATTAAGGATATGCTTATAAACCATCCAACTCTCACGTATATGATCGCCATCATACTGTTGGTAGTAAAGCAAGATCCTAAGGGCTCTATCAAAGTGTAACAGTGATCAGTCACCTGAACCTGTACACGATTGATAAAGGCAAACCAGATAGCATACTATCATCTTGAGTAAGACTGTCCTACCTGTATAGGTCCTCCGCAATCATTGCAATCACGTACCTGCGATCCAATAATTGACTCTGAGGGCACTATATCCAACAATCTACCACTTGCACTTAAGGCTAATTATTGCGATGTCGACTACTCACAGCCCGTGTGAAACCGAACATCTAACTCCTCTACTAATCAATTTCACAAAGCCCGTTTGTAAAACTATTGTGTTCGAGAAATAGCCTCAGTGAGTGGATCCGCCCTGATGTTTCTTTCTATATCTCTCTTAATCTCAAGTTCGCGAAGAAAGCCATCTCCCGAATTGAGTAATACCTGTCTTAGAATATGTCTGGATATCTGATGGGACCTAGTTCATAAATGAACTCCAAATCCAAACTTCTTAGACTGTATCGATCACTGAACCTAATCAGTATCCGGCACCATGCCTCCCACAGTATCCCCTTAGACCACCTGTCCATAATACTGTCCCTCGTTTAGAGGGAAAACTATAACTCTGACAATCACTCTGTCATCTTTGTCACCTTTGAAGCCTGGAATGATAATCGTCTCCCGAAGGAGGCTGCTGTCATCAAATCCGTAGAACATGAACTTATGTTCTAAAACTGCTTCCTTATGTTTCTCCAGGATTGGATTAATACAAACTTATTGCATCTAGTGCAAAAATAACATCTGGTGTGGTACTTGACATCTCATGATTGACTCAATTGCCTAAGCAAGTGATCTGCCAATCATGCCCATCCCTCTCCCCTTTAGTCTGTAAGACACCTTTAGAGAGGGTGACTCCATCACCTGCAGGTACACCACCATGCCAGGAGTCAATTATTCTAAATACCATTAGAATACTGTCAAAGTACCTACATTGGGAAACTACCCAAATCTAGATCTAAAACTATAGATCTAAAAACCAGAATGTCAGATATTATATCCGTATCCTGTCTGGAGAAACAACTGTGTGACGACCACAGTACAACCGATTGTTGTATAGGAATTTTACTTCCTACTCTGTGTATGTCATCCAGATACCATGACATCACACCCTACTACCTTCTTAACAGATCCATCCCCTATTCTGATGAAGTCAAACCCATGACTGTCACATCAAAAATAGATGATCTATCTCCGCTATATCTGCTCTAGTCTATAAATAGACATAAGCTACTTGCCCACTAAACTTCCGCTGCTCCCACTGACTACGACAACCCTCTGGCAGAATAATATATACGTGCACTTCTAAAGCTAGTTTAGAACGACGCTATACTTAACCTCCTGCCGGGTCTCACAGTCTGGAACAACAGTAGTGTCAAGTCTGGGTAAACAAGAACATCCCTGTCACCGTCCTTGAGGCTACCGGAGTACCTCTCGGGTGTCTGAGGTTACCCACCATATCTGCGGAGTGGCTATTGGAATGTCAAACTTGATTGAATCTGTAGGTTCTATTAAATTTTCCGTAATCGTTTGCGGTTCTGGAATCACTTCCAGTTCTACCATACTCCCACTACTGTTTTCTAAAAAAAAATCCATTTTACTAAAACTGTGGCGAGTCAAGAACAATATCATTATTGATCTTCCAGATGGTAGAATATCAACCCTCGTCATAGCCAGGGTCAACCCACAAACTGCCATTACAGAAACGTGCCCTGAGTTATCCAGAGTCTGGTTTTAAGCATAAGCCGGACAACTCCCCGTACCTTAACATCGTTAAGATACGAACCATTCTATATCCAATATAGAAACTTTGGCACTTTATTTAATTGGAACCAGATTCAAATCATGCAGCTGTCTCCAGTGTATATAAACTTAATGGAAAGAGGCTAATCAGCATTACTCAACTTAGGAATCCATCCAATTATGAGTAACCTGAAAGAGAAACAAGTTTCTCAAAACCATTACTATCATCTGAATACCAATCACAAGAATCTACATCTTTGATCTCTTTGAAGAATCCCGATACTTGTGACACCTGGTTCTCTACTTTATTCTTATACCCACAACTTCTCAAAACTTAGACCTTCTATTTCTACGAAACACTTGTCTAAAAAGTAGAGAAGTCATAAGTAAACAGAATATAGTACGAGGACCTATCCCTTTGTCCTGATGGACACTTGGACAACATACAATACTCTGTATAAGTCCGCTGAGTTGAACAACTCAAAACCTGTGCGTCGTAGGTGGAAAACTGTATCCAGGCGATTTCCTCAAATATCACCAATTACAACGAATTCCGATATAATGAGGATAATTACCTAATTCCCAATAACTTACTCCCACTCATCATCTATAAAACCATACAGATATGATAATCATACCTGGTAAATACATACCCTGGAGTAAGTATCTAATTGGGAAAACAGTTTTGCTTTAACAATGCACTGAAACATGAAAATGTTTCGTAGGGGTATCCTGGTATTCATAGCAATGCCTCTTCCATAATCAAATTCATGACTTTAACCGTATATTTCTTTGCCATCTCTCCAAATCCCTTTATTTGTCTTTAGTCGTTACCTTCTATACACCATCGTTAGGCTAAATGGTCTTCTTCCTTCCTTACCCTTCGGCACCAGCCTATGGTTTGGAAGAAGACTATCCAGTAAGCATAATAGGTGTACCCTCCTCAACCAAGGAGTACTCACATCTTGAGAGAAGGTGATGATAAAAGACAACTGAATAATACCTTATTCTTTCAAAGGTGAAATAGGAGTGGCGATGAAGTACGCGGTTTGGTCGTGAATGATAACAGTCGCAATTTACTTTGCCCTCTTTCTAATCCCTTTATTTTGTCTTTACATATTACCTTCTGTACACCCTACTTAGGCTAATTGGTTTTCTTCATTCCCTACCTTTCGGCACCTGCCTATGATTTGGAAGAAGACTATCCAATAAGCGTAATAGGTGTACTCTCCTAAACCAAGGAGCCCTCGCAACCTGAGAGAAGGTGATAATAAAAGACAACTGAATAAACCAATTCTATTTCTCCTGAACCTTGATCCATCCTCGAAGAAGTCCCTCCGAGTTCGTATATAACCATACGATGGATCTATCCAATGGAAGTGGATGTCCGTAGTAATACGGGGTGTTCTGAGAAATGCAAAGGGTAAAAGAAGGAGTGGCAATGACTTATGCAACTCAGACAATCCAAAAGCCAGTATTTTAAGTAGGTTCGGTCAACTTGGTCACTGAGTCATAGTCTAGGGTCGGTCAAAGGTCGCTGCCAAAGAGAGAGAGAAAAGAAACACTCTGCGTGCACTCTAACCTAAATCAGAATGGTTATCACTTTATCTAATCAGGAAACCTCCTACTGTACTGTCAAATTCTTCTCCAAACCTAAAAGAAGAATCAATCGGGATCACCCAAAGAGTAAACCAACTCATCAGTGGGAATCGGGATCCAACTCTCATCGCATGATAACATGACGGAATCCACTCACGTTATCACACTCCAGAAGGTATGCACATGCCTGGCAAGTTTCAGTTTCTTTAGAAACTCCCGATATCATTTTTTCCCCATGCTCTTATGACCTTGGCGTTAGGTCAAAATGTCATAAGTCACATGCCAAGTTCTACCCATCATTATCTTGTCAATTTGAACCCACCCGCACATGCCCTTGGCGTTAGGTCAAAATAGCAGAACGGCTGCCCAAACCAACTCATCTATCTATGCAACAAATGAATACCCAGCAGCTACCAAACACTATGCATTGGCGTTAGGTCAAAATACATAGCTTGAATACTACTGAATACCCAACGGAGGGCTACGGCTGGTTTTTGGCGAAAAACCTTTAACGTAGTGAACTTGATATCGCTGAAGGAACCTGATAGCTTTTTATAAAAATATAGTGGCGAAAACCTTTTGCTAAAGAGGTCACTCCCGGTGAAGGGATCTCGGCTCTTTCCTCGTGGAATGAGGTGCAGGATATTCCAACTGAATACCGCTATGCAAAGCAACTTGTAATCGACTATAGTGAAGTTATTACCCTGACACAAACTTCTGCCCAAGGGGTCATTCCCGGTGAAGGGATATTGGCCCTTGCCTCGTCGAATGAGGTGCAGGATATTCACACCGAATACCGCTATGCAAAACAAAAGGAAACTTCTTTGCAATAACACCTTTTAAAACTGATCCAACAACATCTAAACAGGTTTTTCTTACTTTGCATTGATCAGAATCAATGCAGTCCCGTCAATTAATCACACCAGAAAAGAACGAAAATAAAATGTACGTATATGCCATCCGCATTCGTCACTGGGTCCCGTCATCACCCGTTAGGTTACTTAACTAACGACAGAGCGGAGACTGGACTAGCGCGGGTGTAAAACGTATACAACATCTAATAGTATATATACCAATATACAATAATTACTCCAGGCGTGACAATATGCAACATTACAGAAAAGTAATAAGCATCACAGAACAATACAGATAATCTGGGATCCCCGGGTTTCACAGAGCCGCTGCTGAAACCCGACGTTCCCCTGGTCGTATGGATAGCCTATGCAATGAAACCTAGACCCCTACGGGTACGGCAAGTTACCCGCCAAAACCTGAAGCGAGGCAGCCCCCTACAGCAAAGTGAATGGACCACCCTGCACTTCACGGAATCCGGTAACTTGGGCACCCCATCTTGGGTCAACCTGTACCCCTACGAGTGCGGCGAATAGTCTACCAATTCTAGAGTGAGGCCCCTCTGCCTCTCAAAGCCATGAGATGCGGACCCGTTACCCTCCAGAACCCGGCTATCCGTGCATCCCGTCATGGGGTAAACCTAGTACAGAAATGAAAAATATGTACAACGGGTACATCGACCTCAACCCGGTCGTGCCCCAAAAGAATATTATACAACAGGCAGTGACGGCAGTCCATATGTTGGACGCTCGCCCCGCAATATCAAATGTGAAAATAAATCCAAACAGCACTACCATTGCACACTGTTATCCACCATGACAAATCCGCAACATCACAGCACAACACAGAACATCAAAGCGAATGTCACGTTCGCAAACCCTTCTAAAACAACTATAGCAATCAGACGCAGTTTACCGATCGAATGACATTCACGGTCGGAGATATAATGTAAGTACTGTAAACTAACATGTTTAAATTTCGATCGACTAAATATCACGAAGTGGGCCCCACGTACATCTGCTGTACAGTAACAAAATCTGGGCCCAAAAGAATACTACCAAAAACCACAATTTACCATGTTAAGCACACTGAAGCAATTTGGACCACTGATCCAATATACTGGCCGCGGATGCGCGGTCGAACCCTAGGTTTGACCGCGGATCCGCGACGGTATAGTACGATCACGTGACCGAATTTTTAGGGTATGCTTAAAAAACCCTGCTCAATTTTCTGGGATCATCAAAATAATTTTTAAACCAGATTTAAAATCGACAGAAACATTGAACAGAAAAATTGTAGTTTTTGATATTCGGTCCGATCGATATTTTAAACACGTTAGCACAAGTTAGTAAAGCAAAATGGTGAGGCTCTGATACCACTGTAAGTCTACGGTAGCGCCCCGGCCGTCTAACAGACGCCAAATGCGGAACAAAAACTTTTAACTGGCGCTATCGTATACTATAACCCGGATATGTCATTATTGCTAAACTAACGAACTGTAAAGAGGCTAGAAAGGTTATACCGAACGATCCGAGTCCTTCGTTCTTTAACCATCACCCCACGCTCTGTTGCGGCTGCTCCGATCTCGTCGATCTCCGATCTCCTCGTCCAGGTGGCACCACGTCAACGGATCTTTAAACGGGCTCCCGTCTCTGACTCGAGGCAACTCGGTCATCAAGTTTGCTAAAAGAGATGACCAAGATTGATGTAGAGAATGAGTAGAATACTTTGTCTCACTTCGTCCAAAGCTATGGACGAACGGTTAATGAAGTTGCCACTCGAAATGAAATGGAATGAGAAATGAACTATGAAATTTCCATACATCCAAAACTTTATTCTTTTTCCAAATGAAATCAATCTCACTCTCTCACTCACAAGGGGCCGGCCAGAATATAAGAGAGGGGGGGTGAATGTAGGAACCAAGTGGTGACAATAAGGATAAAAGATCAAGAAGAAAATATCTTAAGGTTAACAAGAAACATTAATGCTAAAGGATGAGTCACAATAACACATCATCAACTCATTAATGCAACAATTAAAACCAAGATGAGTCACTAAGCCACCTCACCTTCTAGAAGCTTCTAGAAGCACGACTCACCCTCATGACTCACCCGAGTGACGGAAAGATAAATCCGCATTTAACCAAATGTCAAATACGGAAACTGGAAACTGGCAACTTCCAAAAGCGATCCTGAAACGAATTTCAGGACAATCCCGTAACTGTATAAAAATACCTGCATTTGTATTACGACCGAATACAAATGCAACTAAGACAAAGATATTATATCTACTCAATATAATACTCGGATCCGGCTTAAAACAAAGCCCACCAGTATTATCTGCCCGAAATATGACACGTGCGTAAACGCACGTGCATTTTCCGAACCCTGCCATAAAACCATACGGCCTCTACAACGTTTCGTCCGAACTTGGGAAACTGTCTGTAGGGGACTCTAATTACTCGTCAGTACCCTGGCAGCGGGTTTAACCACAAGCCGTCAGTGGCACTAGCTGTGCGTAACGGCTGCCTATATACTGACCTCAAAGGAGGCCGATGAGCGAACTCATCCGGAAACCCTACTGAGCCTAACAATGACAATGTATATACAGTCCAGTCCGTTCGTCTATGAGTATCGCATATCTGTCTAGGGAAATGGTAACGTCAGACCCCCAATAGCAGTATAAGTCGTGTCGGAGTATAGCCTAAAAACACCCTGAGATACTACTGGAGTACCTACCAGTAAATCTCCTGCCACAGCCGTGGGCTTTGTGTAATGGCTCTCCTAGACACAGCGCGATCTTTCCTCGTGGAATGAGGTGCAGGATATTCCAACTGAATACCGCTATGCAAAGCAACTTGTAATCGACTATAGTGAAGTTATTACCCTGACACAAACTTCTGCCCAAGGGGTCATTCCCGGTGAAGGGATATTGGCCCTTGCCTCGTCGAATGAGGTGCAGGATATTCACACCGAATACCGCTATGCAAAACAAAAGGAAACTTCTTTGCAATAACACCTTTTAAAACTGATCCAACAACATCTAAACAGGTTTTTCTTACTTTGCATTGATCAGAATCAATGCAGTCCCGTCAATTAATCACACCAGAAAAGAACGAAAATAAAATGTACGTATATGCCATCCGCATTCGTCACTGGGTCCCGTCATCACCCGTTAGGTTACTTAACTAACGACAGAGCGGAGACTGGACTAGCGCGGGTGTAAAACGTATACAACATCTAATAGTATATATACCAATATACAATAATTACTCCAGGCGTGACAATATGCAACATTACAGAAAAGTAATAAGCATCACAGAACAATACAGATAATCTGGGATCCCCGGGTTTCACAGAGCCGCTGCTGAAACCCGACGTTCCCCTGGTCGTATGGATAGCCTATGCAATGAAACCTAGACCCCTACGGGTACGGCAAGTTACCCGCCAAAACCTGAAGCGAGGCAGCCCCCTACAGCAAAGTGAATGGACCACCCTGCACTTCACGGAATCCGGTAACTTGGGCACCCCATCTTGGGTCAACCTGTACCCCTACGAGTGCGGCGAATAGTCTACCAATTCTAGAGTGAGGCCCCTCTGCCTCTCAAAGCCATGAGATGCGGACCCGTTACCCTCCAGAACCCGGCTATCCGTGCATCCCGTCATGGGGTAAACCTAGTACAGAAATGAAAAATATGTACAACGGGTACATCGACCTCAACCCGGTCGTGCCCCAAAAGAATATTATACAACAGGCAGTGACGGCAGTCCATATGTTGGACGCTCGCCCCGCAATATCAAATGTGAAAATAAATCCAAACAGCACTACCATTGCACACTGTTATCCACCATGACAAATCCGCAACATCACAGCACAACACAGAACATCAAAGCGAATGTCACGTTCGCAAACCCTTCTAAAACAACTATAGCAATCAGACGCAGTTTACCGATCGAATGACATTCACGGTCGGAGATATAATGTAAGTACTGTAAACTAACATGTTTAAATTTCGATCGACTAAATATCACGAAGTGGGCCCCACGTACATCTGCTGTACAGTAACAAAATCTGGGCCCAAAAGAATACTACCAAAAACCACAATTTACCATGTTAAGCACACTGAAGCAATTTGGACCACTGATCCAATATACTGGCCGCGGATGCGCGGTCGAACCCTAGGTTTGACCGCGGATCCGCGACGGTATAGTACGATCACGTGACCGAATTTTTAGGGTATGCTTAAAAAACCCTGCTCAATTTTCTGGGATCATCAAAATAATTTTTAAACCAGATTTAAAATCGACAGAAACATTGAACAGAAAAATTGTAGTTTTTGATATTCGGTCCGATCGATATTTTAAACACGTTAGCACAAGTTAGTAAAGCAAAATGGTGAGGCTCTGATACCACTGTAAGTCTACGGTAGCGCCCCGGCCGTCTAACAGACGCCAAATGCGGAACAAAAACTTTTAACTGGCGCTATCGTATACTATAACCCGGATATGTCATTATTGCTAAACTAACGAACTGTAAAGAGGCTAGAAAGGTTATACCGAACGATCCGAGTCCTTCGTTCTTTAACCATCACCCCACGCTCTGTTGCGGCTGCTCCGATCTCGTCGATCTCCGATCTCCTCGTCCAGGTGGCACCACGTCAACGGATCTTTAAACGGGCTCCCGTCTCTGACTCGAGGCAACTCGGTCATCAAGTTTGCTAAAAGAGATGACCAAGATTGATGTAGAGAATGAGTAGAATACTTTGTCTCACTTCGTCCAAAGCTATGGACGAACGGTTAATGAAGTTGCCACTCGAAATGAAATGGAATAAGAAATGAACTATGAAATTTCCATACATCCAAAACTTTATTCTTTTTCCAAATGAAATCAATCTCACTCTCTCACTCACAAGGGGCCGGCCAGAATATAAGAGAGGGGGGGTGAATGTAGGAACCAAGTGGTGACAATAAGGATAAAAGATCAAGAAGAAAATATCTTAAGGTTAACAAGAAACATTAATGCTAAAGGATGAGTCACAATAACACATCATCAACTCATTAATGCAACAATTAAAACCAAGATGAGTCACTAAGCCACCTCACCTTCTAGAAGCTTCTAGAAGCACGACTCACCCTCATGACTCACCCGAGTGACGGAAAGATAAATCCGCATTTAACCAAATGTCAAATACGGAAACTGGAAACTGGCAACTTCCAAAAGCGATCCTGAAACGAATTTCAGGACAATCCCGTAACTGTATAAAAATACCTGCATTTGTATTACGACCGAATACAAATGCAACTAAGACAAAGATATTATATCTACTCAATATAATACTCGGATCCGGCTTAAAACAAAGCCCACCAGTATTATCTGCCCGAAATATGACACGTGCGTAAACGCACGTGCATTTTCCGAACCCTGCCATAAAACCATACGGCCTCTACAACGTTTCGTCCGAACTTGGGAAACTGTCTGTAGGGGACTCTAATTACTCGTCAGTACCCTGGCAGCGGGTTTAACCACAAGCCGTCAGTGGCACTAGCTGTGCGTAACGGCTGCCTATATACTGACCTCAAAGGAGGCCGATGAGCGAACTCATCCGGAAACCCTACTGAGCCTAACAATGACAATGTATATACAGTCCAGTCCGTTCGTCTATGAGTATCGCATATCTGTCTAGGGAAATGGTAACGTCAGACCCCCAATAGCAGTATAAGTCGTGTCGGAGTATAGCCTAAAAACACCCTGAGATACTACTGGAGTACCTACCAGTAAATCTCCTGCCACGGCCGTGGGCTTTGTGTAATGGCTCTCCTAGACACAGCGCGATCTCACCCCCAATACCGGGAGAGACGAATCCCCTATCGATCCGCTCACGTGCCTCCATGTGGCTCGGGATTGTACCCAAAAACTACCTATTTGCACGACTCCTTTGAGCCGTGGTAGGGTAGAAATCAAAGCACGGTGGGAACTCACACGAGACAAATGATGACCTCAGGTCGATGAACTAATCTGTACACATGTCACCAGGGAACTGCTATCTAACGATATGTATAATACCAACTAGCAGGTTCCCGGCGAGTCCTATCCGGTGTACTCATAACCCAATGAGCACCTGTATATATCTTAGATGATCCAACTGACACCAGTGGCTTGTGAGAACGGCCACCGCCCCTCGTCGGGGTCTCGACTGTATACACTAGTCTACTCCAGAGTATCGATGCCCTGTCTCGAAACTCCCACGACTAGGGACTACAATTAAGGATATGCTTATAAACCACCCAACTCTCACGTATATGATCGCCATCATACTGTTGGTAGTAAAGCAAGATCCTAAGGGCTCTATCAAAGTGTAACAGTGATCAGTCACCTGAATCTGTACACGACTGATAAAGGCAAACCAGATAGCATACTATCATCTCGAGTAAGACTGTCCTACCTGTGTAGGTCCTCCGCAATCATTGCAATCACGTACCTGCGATCCAATAATTGACTCTGAGGGCACTATATCCAACAGGTCGTTTGTTGACGTCGCGTCTGCATCCTGCTGGAGTGAGAAGAAACGCAGTTAATGATCTCTAAGTTGCAGATGTGTCCATCGAGATGTAAATCCCCGTTCTCATCATAATAAAAGTTTCCTTTTCAAAATTCCAGTGATTTTCTTTTCTTTTTCCCCTCGTATTTTAATCGGTTGTTTAAGCTTAATGTTTAAACTAAAATTTTTCCAGCTCTTTTAAAATCATGGTCCAAAACCAAAATTTTAACAATAAAACCCCTAACCCAAACTATATTCAAGCCACTCACCAATCTTTTCTAAATAAAAATCCTTACAAAAAAAACCCCAGCCCGTTTCTAAATCCTCAGCCCACACACACTTTTATTAAAATCCCTTAAAAAATTTTGAGCCCGGCCCATTCCTTAAATCCCCTCAGCCCACTAAGTTTTTTTTAAAGGGATTATTTTTTACGAGCCCAGCCCATCTCCTTTCCCCACTTCCTTGGCCCGCCCGCAACTCACCCGACCCGACCCTACTCCTGTTCATCTTCCCTCCTCCTCTAACGGTAACTTCCCCCATTTCACGCGCGGGATCCCATTTCTCCGCCGTGCCTCACACCCACGCCCTCGCCCCCGTTCTCGCAACGTTACACCCACGACTTCAACCTCGTTCTCTTCCTCACACCCTCACAATCTCTCAAACTCCTCATCTCTCTCTACATCCACCGAGCCCCCCAAACTCGAGCACCCACTGCATCTTGCTCAACCTCCACCGCCGACGGCGACAACCCTCGGCAACCCTCACTCACTACTCCTCCACCAACTTTCTCCCTCTAAGACTCCACACTTCATCAACCCGACCCTGCACACCAACTCCCCTGCACACAGACCCACTTCAACCGAGCTCGGCCACCTTACACCCCTCGACGCCGGCAAACTCTCCACCACATCGCCGACCTCCCTACGACCTCCACCTCCTCAGCATCATCACCATCACAACAATCCCCTAGCTCCACTGCTTAACCTCTCCCTCTCTTCAAAATTCCAAAACCCATTTTCCAAACATCTTCCCCCTCACTGCGAGCTTCACTGTGCACGTTGCCGGAGCGACCACCGCCGACATCGTCGACCCCAGCGCACCCGGGAGATCCACAGAGCCTCCTCTACACTTCCAGCGAGCACAAGACGACTTCGGGAAACTCCAACGTCAAACCCGTGTCTCGAGCCAAGCTCGTGCGAATCGGTTTCACGGCGTACATCACGCGTTCGTGACGCCGTTGCTGCCTTACGACCTCGAGACGTTTCCAGGCAAGTGTTTACTTGCTTCATGCTAATATAGTTATGTTACAAACCTAAATCATATAGTTATTAAACTTACCGATTACCGATATATATTATGACCTATGTGTTCGATGCTAGTCTCCCATGGAAATAATTGTTTATTTTGACGGAAACCAACGTTTTCTGTTGGCCCATATGGTGATAAATATAGTTTATGAATCTCGCTGGATAATTCGATTGTTAGTGGCAAAAATTGATACCCCAAATATGCCATTAAAACTGGAATTCTTCTCGTATCTGAAAAGGAATAAAATCACCGTAAATTATATAAATATTGGAATGATACGTTAGAGGGCTTAAATCGAAGACAACTCGACGAAATTTAACCCTATGTAAAATTTTGATGATTTCTGTTCTGTAACTGCGATGAAAATTAGATCGGAGTGCGACTCTGGATTGCAGTCCAGAGCGACTCTGTTTATCGTGTGCTGTACCAAAATGTGTGTCACTGTGTTTCCTGAAGTCGTATGTTACGGAACTCTGCAGTAGATTAAAGATAATTATGTTAGCTACACAAAACAAGTGGTTCCATTACGTTTCATTCACGGTTGCTATTTTAAACTGTAAATAAAAGGGCAGAACGTATAACTGTCCAGAACAGATTCAGAAATGACACACTGACATTAAACTGTGTATAACTTTCAACGTACAGACGCGATTGAGGATCCGACTATTGCGTTGAATACTCTATTGAAAACCCTAGATTTCAATCAACTATAACATTGCTAAAATCTGAACCCAACTGGGTGCAATTCATGTCGCGAAACGGACGTTCAGTTCTGAAACTGAATTTCCAGCCGCGAGCGCTTAAAATGAAACAGCTGTATCTTGAAAACCGGAATCCCGATTGAACTGAAACAAATTTTGATGAATTTCTGACTGAGTGTTCTATTTATCTTACTTGCATCATTTTGTTGAATTGTTAACATATGAATTTATGCAATTTTTGTAAGATAATGACATGCTTATTGATTCATAATACTCATAGCTTAATGATGACATACATACATATATCATACCCCATTTGCCATGTACATAGTGTTAGTGAGTGTTAGAGTCAGTGGACATTGCATTATCGTGCGTGATGGATGTTGGTTTAGAAGTGACGAGTATACTAATGGGAAGTGAATATTCGTGACAGTGATTGATACAGTGAGCAGTGATAAAACCGTGTCATTAGTATACTTGTACACGACTGAACCAAGATCACAAATAGTGTAAACCTGGGAATAAAGGGGAAATCAAAGTGGAAAGAGAATCGTATTTAGCGGGACCGTGCTTTAGAGGATGATCATTCGAGCAGTGATATATATATTAGGTAGGATCTAGCGATCCGGCTGACAGGGTTATGTCCCGAGCATGTGGGCCGTTGTCTCGGGTATGTACGAGACTCCTGTTAAACATGATCCTCCTTCCACTAAACGATTTCAAACATGACCTAGAGACCGATAGGGACACAGAACATATTCTGCATCATATAGTGACATAATGATTACTTGCAAAGTTCTTACATTAGTATTACCTCATTTACCTGTTTCATCTTATTATAATAATATTGCTATTGTGTCGCTCTGACGACCTGAGTATGCATGCTCAGATTCCGTGGAAGGACCGGTACAGGAGACGGATCTACCCTTCGAGTTAACGGAGATATAGCTTGGTGTACTTTCTTCATTTACTGCTTTCCATAAAAGTGATCGTGAGATTGAACTTGGTTAGTAATTTTTCTTGTTATCTGTAATTTGTGAACAATGGAATTTTAATGTAATAAATTAGTGATGTGATTCCTTTACTACTGTTCTTTATTAACCGATTGCCATGTAATGCTAGAAGCCGAAGTGTGACTACGGCGGGATGATTCCTTGACCGTAGGAGCATGGCTGGCCTAGTCATCCCTCGTTTCCCGTATTTTAGGAAGCGGGGAGTGACATGGTTTAGTTGGTATCAGAGACTGTGTTTAGTATCAAGGGATAACATTAACTATACTGTATTACGTTATTCTTGTTTCACTACTCTTGATTTTCATCCTTGAATCTAATCCTATCCTTTTGAATCTTCCAGTGATATGACGTCCCCGAACGACCCCTCCTCGGACTCCAGCTCTCAGGACCGTACGGAAAGAATACTTAGTGCACTGACCACTCTCACGGAAGCTCAGGAGAGGAAGACAGATTTACTCACTGAGGGACTCAGAGCGATTACCGCCCCCGAGGGCGCTACTCCACCATCTTATCAGGCTAAGGCTGGTACCGTATCAGACTTCCGACGGTTACACCCAGCCGCATTCACAGGGCTAGCTGAACCCCTTGAGGCTGAGCAATGGCTGGTGAACATGGAGAATTTATTGACAGCCGCCAGGGTTCCAGAGGAAGATAGGGTGGACGTGATAAAGATACAATTGGAAGACGAAGCCCGTACATGGTGGTCGGTGGAAGAAAGCAGACTTGACGAGCCGATTGAATGGAGCAAGTTTAAGGAGTGCTTCCTAGATCATTATTTTCCTTCCACAGCCAAGGCAGAAATGGAGGAAAGGTTTATTCTTTTGAAGCAGAATGGACGCCCAGTGGACGTATATGCGGCAGAGTTCAACCGTCTGAGCCGCTTTGCTCCATACATGGTTAAATCAGAGGCCACCAGGGCCAGACGTTTCCTTCAGGGGTTAGATTTCGAGTTGCAGCAGTTGATTGCATCGTTGGATTTGCAGACTTTCGCACAGGTACTCAACGCGGCGAGGGTTCAGGAGCAATTGATTAACAAGTTCAGGAGACCCCCGGTCGTTCCAGCACGTACCCATGCGCCTTCTCGAGGAGCCATACCGGTTCATAGAGCAGGAACGACACAAATGAAGCGCCCGTTCGTACCACAGCATCGCCCCCAAAGACACGGCGTAGTTTGCGGCTATTGTGGCAGAGGTGGGCATACCCAGAAAGACCGTCGTCGTGCCAAGGTACAGTGCTTGATCTACAGGTCCAGTCTGCACAAGATTAACAGTTGCCTTGAGCGAGCAGAGATACAGGGAGGTTCTGGACCGCCACAGCAGAGGCCGCAGGAGCAGAGGCAACCCTTTACAGGTCGCGGTCAGGGACGGGCTTTCACCTTGACCGCCGAGCAGGCAGAGGCATCAGGAGACATGGTTACAGGTACTCTACTCGTACATTCCTTGCCAGCTAGAGTACTATTTGATTCGGGTGCATCGCATTGTTTCTTGTCTGAGCATTTCACTGATACACACTCAATACCACATGAACCACTAACCAAGGGATGGGAAATTCATACAGGTAATGGCATTATAATATCTAGTTGAGAATGTAGATTATGCCCGGTCGTAGTGTGTGGCAGGGAATTCTATGCGAATTTCCTTCTGATTGGGACAGGCAGTTACGACACAATTCTCGAGATGGATTGGATGAGCACTTTCCATGCAGTTATCGATTTTCGTGCAAGGAAGGTGATTTTCCGCATCCCCAATCACCCGGAGTTTATTTTCGAGGGCGGAAGTGAATATTTGGTGCCAGCTAAGTATAGATCCAAGCCCAAGGAACTGACAGCTATGGAGGTTGATAAGAGCCCAGTCCCAGAAATTGTTCGGGACTTTCTGGACGTGTTTCCCGAAGATCTACCAGGTCTACCACCTCCTCGAATCTTGGAGTTCTCAATCGATTTGATTCCAGGTACAGCCCCAGTATCCTGAGCCCCATACAGAATGGCGCCAGTTGAGTTGGCGGAATTGAAGAAGCAGGTTGAAGAACTATTGGAGAAGGGATTTATTCGGCCAAGCGCTTCACCGTAGGGTGCACCAGTTCTGTTAGTAAAGAAGAAAGATGGATCGCTGCGAATGTGTATAGATTATCGAGAGCTGAACAAGGTCACAATAAAGAAAAAGTACCCAATCCCGCGCATTGACGACCTATTCGATCAACTAAGTGGGGCTAAGGTGTTCTCGAAGTTGGACCTACGTTCTGGATATCATCAAATCAGAGTAGCAGCCGAGGACGTATGCAAAACGACTTTCAGGACCCGATACGGACATTACGAGTTCCTTGTGATGTCGTTCGGTGTTACCAATGCCCCAGCAATATTCATGGACTTAATGAACAGGGTGTTCGCAAAGTACTTGGACATGTTTGTCGTTGTGTTTATCGACGGCATACTTGTCTACTCGAAGACCCGGGAAGAGCACGCTGAACATTTGCGCATGGTACTACAAATTCTTCGGGAGGAGAAGCTGTATGCGAAGCTAAGCAAATGTGAATTCTGGCTCGACAAGGTTCATTTTTTGGGACATATCATTTCGGGCGAAGGCATCTCGGTGGACCCGGCAAAGATAGAATCTGTCAGAGATTGGCCAACGCCGAAGTCAGTGGCCGAGATCAGGAGTTTTCTGGGATTGGCAGGTTATTATCGGAGATTTGTCCAAGATTTCTCAAGAATCGCGGAACCATTAATTAGGCTGACACGGAAGGACGTGCCATTTACATGGACAGAGGAGTGCACTCAAGCATTTGACACACTGAAGCAGAAGTTAACCACGACACCTATACTTACAGTACCAGATGATTCCGGTGGTTTGGTGATACACAGTGATGCCTCAGGGAAGGGATTAGGTTGTGTTCTAATGCAGCATGGCCGAGTGGTTGCTTACGCCTCTCGACAACTGAGAAACCACGAGAAGAACTACCTTACGCATGACTTGGAGTTAGCTGCGGTAGTCTTTGCATTGAAGATTTGGAGGCACTATCTCTTGGGTGAGAAAGTGGAAGTGTACACAGATCACAAAAGTTTAAAGTACGTTTTCACTCAGAAGGAACTAAACATGAGGCAGCGTCGATGCCTAGAGCTGATGGCAGATTATGACTTTGACCTTCAGTATCACCCGGGGAAGGTGAATGTTGTACCAGATGCGCTCAGTCGCAAGCCAGCGGTCATGATGTTGACCGATCAGAGGAGCATTATTGAGGATTTTCAGAGACTTGAACTTGAAGTCGTTACGCCGAACGCACTCAGTCAACTTTTGCAACTACAGGTGCAATCTTCCCTGGTGGATCGCATCAAGATTGCACAAGCGGATGATCCCCGATTGCAAAAGTTCAAAGAGCAAGTGGCAGCCGGACTGAGAACTGACTTGATTATACATGATGATGGCTCTCTGAGATTTGGTAGCAGACTCTGCGTACCCAAAGGAGATGTTCGAGAAGAAGTTTTGGCTGAAGCACACAGTTCAGCTTATTCTGTGCATCCAGGAGGTACAAAAATGTATCAGGACTTAAAGCAGCACTTTTGGTAGAACGGAATGAAACGGGAAATTGCGAGGTTCGTATCCAGGTGCTTGGTATGTCAGCAGGTGAAGGTGGAACATCAGAAGACAACAGGATTGTTACAACCACTGCCGATACCTGAATGGAAGTGGGAGCACATTACCATGGATTTTGTGACGGCCTTACCACAGAGCCCTAGGGGCAATAACGCTATTTGGGTTATCGTCGATCGCCTCACAAAAGCTGCACACTTCCTACCTTTCCGAGTGGGAAAGTCGGCAGAATTACTAGCAGAAAGATATATGCAAGAGATTGTACGACTTCACGGTGTTCCAATCAGCATTGTGTCAGACCGGGACACCAGATTCTTGTCGCACTTTTGGAAGAGCCTACAGGAGAGTTTGGGTACCCGCCTTAAATTCAGCACAGCTTATCACCCGCAGACGGATGTACAATCCGAGCGTACGATTCAGACGCTCGAAGATATGTTGAGAGCCTGTATGTTGGACTTTCAGGGTTCCTGGGAGGACCATCTGCAACTAGTCGAGTTCTCTTACAACAATAGTTATCAGGCTAGTATTCAGATGGCTCCTTTTGAAGCACTATACGGGCGGAAGTGTCGATCCCCAGTATGTTGGGATGATGTGGGAGAACGAAGATTACTGGGCCCCGAACTCATTGTTCAGACAGTCGACAAGGTCCAAATGATCAGACAGCGTATCAAGGCGGCTCAGGATCGACAGAAGAGTTGGGCAGATACCAGCAGGAGGGCGCTAGAATTCGAAGTCGGAGATCACGTATTCTTGAAGATTTCCCCTACTCGTGGAGTTATCAGGTTCGGAGGTCGGGGAAAGCTTAGTCCCTGTTTTATCGGACCTTTTGAGGCGCTAGAGCGAGTGGGAGAGGTGGCCTATCGACTGGCCTTGCCTCCATCGCTAGCTGGTGTGCACAATACCTTCCACATGTCACAGTTGCGGCGTTATGTTCGGGATGAGAGCCATGTCCTGAACCATTCGGAGCTAGTTTTGGGAACTGATCTGTCATACGAGGAGCAGCCCACTACCATTCTCGACCGCAGAGAGAAAGTGCTGAAGAATAAGGTCATTCCGTTAGTCCGAGTGTCTTGGGACGGTCGTTCCCCAGAAGAATCCACCTGGGAGCGGGAGGAAGATATCCGTGATCGTTATCCACATCTCTTTGTTTAGTACATTGTTTCCTTGTATCTTTGTTAAATTTCGAGGACGAAATTTTTGTTAAGGGGGGTATGATGTAAATCCCCGTTCTCAACATAATAAAAGTTTCCTTTTCAAAATTCCAGTGATTTTCTTTTCTTTTTCCCCTCGTGTTTTAATCGGTTGTTTAAGCTTAATGTTTAAACTAAAATTTTTCCAGCTCTTTTAAAATCATGGTCCAAAACCAAAATTTTAACAATAAAACCCCAAACCCAAACTATATTCAAGCCATTCACCAATCTTTTCTAAATAAAAATCCTTACAAAAAAAAACCCTAGCCTGTTTCTAAATCCTCATCCCACACACACTTTTATTAAAATCCGTTAATAAATTTCGAGCCCTGCCCTTTCCTTAAATCCCCTCAGCCCACCAAGTTTATTTTAAAGGGATTATTTTTTACGAGCCCAGCCCATCTCCTTTCCCCACTTCCTTGGCCCGCCCGCAACTCACCCGACCCGACCCCACTCCTGTTCATCTTCCCTCCTCCTCTAACGGTAACTTCCCCCATTTCACGCGCGCGATCCCATTTCTCCGCCGCGCCTCACGCCCACGCCCTCGCCCCCGTTCTCGCAACGTTACACCCACGACTTCAACCTCGTTCTCTTCCTCACACCCTCACAATCTCTCAAACTCCTCATCTCTCTCTACATCCACCGAGCCCCCCAAACTCGAGCACCCACTGCATCTTGCTCAACCTTCACCGCCGACGGCGACAACCCTCGGCAACCCTCGCTCACTACTCCTCCACCAACTTTCTCCCTCTAAGACTCCACACTTCATCAACCCGACCCTGCACACCAACTCCCCTGCACATAGACCCACTTCAACCGAGCTCGGCCACCTTACACCCCTCGACGCCGGCGAACTCCCCACCACATCGCCAACCTCCCTACGACCTCCACCTCCTCAGCATCATCACCCTCACAACAATCCCCTAGCCCCACTGCTTAACCTCTCCCTCTCTTCAAAATTCCAAAACCCATTTTCCAAACATCTTCCCCCTCACTGCGAGCTTCACTGTGCACGTCGCCGGAGCGACCACCGCCGACATCGTCGACCCCAGCGCACCCGGGAGATCCACAGAGCCTCCTCTACACTTCCAGCGAGCACAAGACGACTCCGGGAAACTCCGACGTCAAACCCGTGTCTCGAGCCAAGCTCGCGCGAATCGGTTTCACGGCGTACATCACACGTTCGTGACGTCGTTGCTGCCTTACGACCTCGAGACGTTTCCAGGCAAGTGTTTACTTGCTTCATGCTAATATAGTTATGTTACAAACCTAAATCATATCGTTATTAAACTTACCGATTACCGATATATATTATGACCTATGTGTTCGATGCTAGTCTCCCATGGAAATAATTGTTTATTTTGACAGAAACCGACGTTTTCTGTTGGCCCATATGGTGATAAATATAGTGTATGAATCTCGCTGGAAAATACGATTGTTAGTGGCAAAAATTGATACCCCCAAATATGCCGTTAAAACTGGAATTCTTCTCGTATCTGAAAATGAATAAAATCACCGTAAATTATATAAATATTGGAATGATACGTTCGAGGGCTTAAATCGAAGCCGACTCGACGAACTTTAACCCTATGTAAAATTTTGATGATTTCTGTTCTGTAACTGCGATGAAAATTAGATCGGAGTGCGACTCTGGATTGCATTCCAGAGCGACTCTGTTTATCGTGTGCTGTACCAAAATGTGTGTCACTGTGTTTCCTGAAGTCGTATGTTCCAGAACTCTGTAGTAGATTAAAGATAATTATGTTATCTATACAAAAAAAGTGGTTCCATTCCGTTTCATTGACGGTTGCTATTTTAAAATGTAAATAAAAGGGCAGAACGTATAACTGTCCAGAACAGACTCAGAAATGACACACTGACATTAAACTGTGTGTAACTTTCAACGTACAGACGCGATTGAGGATCCGTCTGTTGCGTTGAATACTATATTGAAAACCCTAGATTTCAATCAACTATAACATCGCTAAAATCTGAATCCAACTGGGTGCAATTCATGTCGCGAAACGGATGTTCAGTTCTGAAACTGAATTTCCAGCCGTGAGCGCTTAAAATGAAACAGCTGTATCTTGAAAACCGGAATGCCGATTGAACTGAACAAATTTTTATGAATTTTTGACTGAGTGTTCTATTTATCTTACTTGCATCATTTTGTTGAATTGTTAACATATGAATTTATGCAATTTTTGTAAGATAATGACATGCTTATTGATTCATAATACTCATAGCTTAATGATGACATACATATATATATCATACCCCATTTGCCATGTACATAGTGTTAGTGAGTGTTAGAGTCAGTGTACATTGCATTATCGTGCGTGGTGGATGTTGGTTTAGAAGTGACGAGTATACTAATGGGAAGTGAATATTCGTGATAGTGATTGATACAGTGAGCAGTGATAAAACCGTGTCATTAGTATACTTGTACACGACTGAACTAAGATCACAAATAGTGTAAACCTGGGAATAAAGGGGAAATCAAAGTGGAAAGAGAATCGTATTTAGCGGGACCGTGTTTTAGAGGATGATCATTCGAGCAGTGATATATATATTAGGTAGGATCTAACGATCCGGCTGACAGGGTTATGTCCCGAGCATGTGGGCCGTTGTCTCGGGTATGTACGAGACTCCCGTTAAACATGATCATCCTTCCACTAAACGATTTCAAACATGACCTAGAGACCAATAGGGACACAGAACATATTCTGCATCATATAGTGACATAATGATTACTTGCAAAGTTCTTACATTAGTATTACCTCATTTACCTGTTTCATCTTATTATAATAATATTGTTATTGTGTCGCTCTGACGGCCTGAGTATGCATGCTCAGATTCCGCGGAAGGACCAGTACAGGAGACGGATCTACCCTTCGAGTTCACGGAGATATAGCTTGGTGTACTGTCTTCATTTACTGCTTTCCATAAAAGTGATCGTGAGATTGAACTTGGTTAGTAATTGTTCTTGTTATCTGTAATTTGTGAACAATGGAATTTTAATGTAATAAATTAGTGATGTGATTCCTTTACTACTGTGCTTTATTTACTGATTACCATGTAATGCTAGAAGCCGAAGTGTGACTACGGCGGGATGATTCCTTGACCGTAGGAGCATGACTGGCCTAGTCATCCCTCGTTTCCCGTATTTTGGGAAGCGGGGCGTGACATGGTTTAGTTGGTATCAGAGACTGTGTTTAGTATCAAGGGATAACATTAACTATACTGTATTACGTTATTCTTGTTTCACTACTCTTGATTTTCATCCTTGAATCTAATCCTATCCTTTTGAATCTTCCAGTGATATGACGTCCCCGAACGACCCCTCCTCGGACTTCAGCTCTCAGGACCGCACGGAAAGAATACTTAGTGCACTGACCACTCTCGCGGAAGCTCAGGAGAGGAAGACAGATTTACTCACTGAGGGACTCAGGGCGATTACCGCCCCGAGGGCGCTACTCCACCATCTTATCAGGCTAGGGCTGGTACCGTATCAGACTTCCGACGGTTACACCCAGCCGCATTCACAGGGCTAGCTGAACCCCTTGAGGCTGAGCAATGGCTGGTGAACATGGAGAATTTATTGACAGTCGCCAGGGTTCCAGAGGAAGATAGGTTGGACGTGATAAAGATACAATTGGAAGACGAAGCCCGTACATGGTGGTCGGTGGAAGAAAGCAGACTTGACGAGCCGATTGAATGGAGCAAGTTTAAGGAGTGCTTCCTAGATCATTATTTTCCTTCTACAGCCAAGGCAGAAATGGAGAAAAGGTTTATTCTTTTGAAGCAGAATGGACGCCCAGTGGACGTATATGCGGCAGAGTTCAACCGTCTGAGCCGCTTTGCTCCATACATGGTTAAATCAGAGGCCACCAGGGCCAGACGTTTCCTTCAGGGGTTAGATTTCGAGTTGCAGCAGTTGATTGCATCGTTGGATTTGCAGACTTTCGCACAGGTACTCAACGCGGCGAGGGTTCAGGAGCAATTGATTAACAAGTTCAGGAGACCCCCGGTCGTTCCAGCACGTACCCATGCGCCTTCTCGAGGAGCCATACCGGTTCATAGAGCAGGAACGACACAAATGAAGCGCCCGTTCGTACCACAGCATCGCCCCCAGAGACACGGCGTAGTTTGCGGCTATTGTGGCAGAGGTGGGCATACCCAGAAAGACTGTCGTCGTGCCAAGGTACAGTGCTTGATCTACAGGTCCAGTCTGCACAAGATTAACAGTTGCCCTGAGCGAGCAGAGATACAGGGAGGTTCTGGACCGCCACAGCAGAGGCCGCAGGAGCAGAGGCAACCCTTTACAGGTCGCGGTCAGGGACGGGCTTTCACCTTGACCGCCGAGCAGGCAGAGGCATCAGGAGACATGGTTACAGGTACTCTACTCGTACATTCCTTGCCAGCTAGAGTACTATTTGATTCGGCTGCATCGCATTGTTTCTTGTCTGAGCATTTCACTGATACACACTCAATACCACATGAACCACTAACCAAGGGATGGGAAATTCATACAGGTAATGGCATTATAATATCTAGTCGAGAATGTAGATTATGCCCGGTCGTAGTGTGTGGCAGGGAATTCTATGCGAATTTCCTTCTGATTGGGACAGGCAGTTACGACACAATTCTCGAGATGGATTGGATGAGCACTTTCCATGCAGTTATCGATTTTCGTGCAAGGAAGGTGATTTTCCGCATCCCCAATCACCCGGAGTTTATTTTCGAGGGCGGAAGTGAATATTTGGTGCCAGCTAAGTATAGATCCAAGCCCAAGGAACTGACAGCTATGGAGGTTGATAAGAGCCCAGTCCCAGAAATTGTTCGGGACTTTCTGGACGTGTTTCCCGAAGATCTACCAGGTCTACCACCTCCTCGAATCTTGGAGTTCTCAATCGATTTGATTCCAGGTACAGCCCCAGTATCCAGAGCCCCATACAGAATGGCGCCAGTTGAGTTGGCGGAATTGAAGAAGCCGGTTGAAGAACTATTGGAGAAGGGATTTATTCGGCCAAGCGCTTCACCGTAGGGTGCACCAGTTCTGTTAGTAAAGAAGAAAGATGGATCGCTCCGAATGTGTATAGATTATCGAGAGCTGAACAAGGTCACAATAAAGAACAAGTACCCAATCCCGCGCATTGACGACCTATTCGATCAACTAAGTGGGGCCAAGGTGTTCTCGAAGTTGGACCTACGTTCTGGATATCATCAAATCAGAGTAGCAGCCGAAGACGTATGCAAAACGGCTTTCAGGACCCGATACGGACATTACGAGTTCCTTGTGATGCCGTTCGGTGTTACCAATGCCCCAGCAATATTCATGGACTTAATGAACAGGGTGTTCGCAAAGTACTTGGACACGTTTATCGTTGTGTTTATCGACGGCATACTTGTCTACTCGAAGACCCGGGAAGAGCACGCTGAACATTTGCGCATGGTACTACAAATTCTTCGGGAGGAGAAGCTGTATGCGAAGCTAAGCAAATATGAATTCTGGCTCGACAAGGTTCATTTTTTGGGACATATCATTTCGGGCGAAGGCATCTCGGTGGACCCGGCAAAGATAGAATCTGTCAGAGATTGGCCAACGCCGAAGTCAGTGGCCGAGATCAGGAGTTTTCTGGGATTGGCAGGTTATTATCGGAGATTCGTCCAAGATTTCTCAAGAATCGCAGAACCATTAACGAGGCTGACACGGAAGGACGTGCCGTTTACATGGATAGAGGAGTGCACTCAAGCATTTGACACACCGAAGCAGAAGTTAACCCCGCCACCTATACTTACAGTACCAGATGATTCCGGTGGTTTGGTGATACACAGTGATGCCTCACGGAAGGGATTAGGTTGTGTTCTAATGCAGCATGGCCGAGTGGTTGCTTACGCCTCTCGACAACTGAGAAACCACGAGAAGAACTACCCTACGCATGACTTGGAGTTAGCTGCGGTAGTCTTTGCATTGAAGATTTGGAGGCACTATCTCTTGGGTGAGAAAGTGGAAGTGTACACAGATCACAAAAGTTTAAAGTACGTTTTCACTCAGAAGGAACTAAACATGAGGCAGCGCCGATGCCTAGAGCTGATGGCAGATTATGACTTTGACCTTCATTATCACCCGGAGAAGGTGAATGTTGTACCAGATGCGCTCAGTCGCAAGCCAGCGGTCATGATGTTGACCGATCAGGGGTCAGTATGGACTTACCTGCAGGGAAAATTTTTCATTTTTTATCTGTATTTTTTTTGTTTTCTTTCCACGATGCTCTATCATTTCAGCTTTTTGTATCGCGAAAGTCGCGATTGCCCAATCATTTCGGCTATTTTTTTTACTCGCTGCTTTTTATTGCGAGTTGCCCAATCATTTCTGCTATTTTTGTATACATATATTTTACTTGTTGATTTTGTTGCAGGTTGCCCCATCATTTCGGCTATTTTACATCCATTTTTTTTCTCGAATACGGAACTCAAGATCTGATACCAATATTAGCATCAGCATCGCTGCGACTGGAATATTTTCAGGAGCGAATCATCATTTGCCGTGAAAGGACATGGAACTTGATACCGATGTAGGCATTAGCATCGCTACAACTGGGACTTTGCTAGGAGCGAATCATCATTTGCCTTTGTCGATTTAAACAAAGATGGCTTAGCAAACATGGTTAGAATCCTGTCAACTAAGGCTTTTGACTTCATGAGCCGTAAGGGTCTCATAAAGGTGTTTCTCCCTACGAGTCGTGAGGATCTCGTAGGTGCATTTTCTCCCTAGGAATCGTGAGGATTCCTAAGTGTGTGTTCTCTTATAAGTCGTAAGGATCTTACAAAAGTGTTTTCTCCTTATAAGTTGGGAGGACTTACAAGTGTTTGTTCATCAAATGAGGGCATTCCTTGTCATTGGTGGGACTCGGCAAAGGAATGATTATTTATGCTCGTGGATTGTATACAAGGGTCAGTATTGAACCGCATATAGGGCAATCTGGGAAAGGTGATGGCTTAAGAACAGGTTCAGATCCCTGTAGCTTAAGGCTTTTGAATCTTACGAGCTGTGAGGGTCTCATAAGAGGGTTCGCCTTACGAGTCGTGAGGATCTCTAAGTGTAATTTCTCCTTAAGAATCGTGGGGATTCCTAAGTATGTCTCTCCTTTATGAGTCATAAGGATCTCACGCAGGTAGTTTTCTCCTTACAAGGTCGAGAGGACCTTGCAAGTGTCTTTTAACGAGATTGCGCCCTTTCGGGTTTTCATAAACTCTCCGGTAGCCCTGCTATTTTTACTCATGGAGACCTTTCGGGTTTTCATCCGTGCCCATTTTCCTTGCGGACGTTCCCTTTTTTTCCAGCCTTAAGATGTTGTGTTTCGTAGTAGTTTATAGACGTTTCGGCCAACAGGCAGTTTTAGGACATTTCGGTCCTTCGTTAGTTTAGGGACGTTTCGGTCCACTATTAGTTTAGGGACATTTCGGTCCGTTGTTAGTTTAAGAACGTTTCGGTCCGTTGTTAGTTTAAAGATGTTTCGGTCCGTGGCACTTTCGAGGCTAGGTCTCACTGGATAGAGTTTGGACTCAGGAAGATAGCGAGCGGACATAGGCGTCGTCATCTATTATTGACCTGAGTCGTGACTCATCAGGAATAATACTTCTTAAGAAACCGGCCGTTTATTGGCCGGAAGGGTCTTTCGCCATGCATATCGATGAGTAGGTAGGCCCCACCTTGGTAAACCTTGTCTATGATGTACGGGCCTTCATAGTTCGGCTCGAATTTCCCCCGTTTGGCACGATTGGGGATCATAGCTCTCTTGACCACTAGTACGAGTTCGCCTTGGCGGAATGTTCTCGGCCTAGCTAATCTTTCGTATGAGCGCGTCATCTTTTCTTTGTAAGCCTCCAGTTTTTGCTGCGCCATGAGCTGGGTTTCATCAAGGGCGTTGAGCTCCTCAAGCCGAAGATGAGCGTTTTCTTCATTTGTTAACTCATAATGGACTGCCACTCGTAGAGAGGGTAGCTCTATCTCCAAGGAGAGTACTGCTTCGGCGCCGAATACCAATGCATACGGCGTTGTGTTTGTGGTCGTTTTGAACGTAGTTCGATACGCCCAGAGAGCTTCCTGCAGTCTCTCGTGCCAGTCCCTTTTGTTTTTGGACACCGTCTTCTTTATGATCTTCGTCAAGGTCTTGTTGAAAGCCTCAGCCAGACCGTTAGCTCGGGGATTATAGACTGAAGAGTATCTCCAGTCTATGTTATGCTATTGTGTGAAGCGGCTGATTTTGTGGCTTCTGTAGGCTGGCCCGTTATCGGAGATAATCCGTCGCGGAGTGCCGAACCGATAAATGACGTGTGTCTTGAAGAAATGGAGAATATTCTCCATCTTCACCTCTCTCAGCGGTACTGCTTCTGCCCACTTAGAGAAATAATCGGTTGTCGCCAATATGAACCGATGTCCTCTGGATGACGCTGGTTCGATGGGCCCGATTATGTCGGTTCCCCACAGTTCGAACAGCCAGCTAGCCACCGTTGGGTGTAGCGGATTCGGATGCAGGTGGATGAAGTCCCCGTGAATTTGGCACGAGTGGCACTGCTTCGCTTATTCGAGATAGTCTTGGATTATCGTGGGCCAATAGTAGCCCATCCTTTTGATCTACAGCTTCATCTTTGGTCTGGCTTGATGAGAACCGCAGAGTCCGTTGATTGAATGGTTTTGTTTAGCTTATGCGCTTTTAAAAGATGAATCAAAGAATTTATATAACTGCAATCAAGAACGGCGTCGCTTGGTAGCTAGCCGGTGAGTACGGGTCGGTCCACTGGGATTTTGTGAATTTCCTAATCGCTCTTACGAGTTAATTCCGATGAGTGTCGGATCTTATTGATTAAATATAAAAACTAAATCTATCTAGATCTAAATCTTGCTAGGGTTAGGTTTAGGGTAGGTTTGGAAATGTAAATAAATCTCGCCGCTTTCTATACCCAAATTAAGATCTATGAGGTGTTATGGTAATTATTAATAAAGGGGATTAGATCCATTCGGGAAGGTGTTTCTTCCTCTAGGTTCTTGTCCTTCCTTAATCGATCCTTACCCTAACCTCCATGGAAAAAACGCTCAACCGGGCCTTTATACTACGGTATCACCGCTACCTCGAGGGATAGGGTGCCGTAGGGAGTGGTGTGTGCATGTATGCATGGAGTCCTATAAAAACGTGTGATGGGCAAGAAAGGGATGAGAGATCTCATCTCTCAAAAGCCTTCCCCAAAGCTAACCCTAACAAGCGAGGAGACCACTCGCTCATTAGGGAATTGAAGAACATTCTATCTATCTAATTAGGGCAAGGAATTAAAATCTATACTAAGGCAATTAAATAAAACTACTTACTTTATAGATGGCTCTTTCCAAACATTTACACAAGGCTTGTCAGATCTGAATAGATGAAATGAAAAGAGGCATCGATGCTCTCCAAAAGAAATCTAAATTTTATTAATGAAAGGAGGCATAACCTAATACAAGATTTAGGGTTCCTATTTATAGATTCATAGAAACCCTAGGTTACAATCGCGTCACATCTGCTTTTACAAAAATACCCCATAAGAAAAAAACCTAGTCAACGATTCGCCAGCGCCAATAGAATTTTGCACCGACATGGGCCTTACATGGCCGCGGATCCACGGCCAAAGCCCATGTTTGGCCGCGGATCCACGGCCAAGTAATGGGCTTGTGGGCTCATCTTCTCAGGAACAGAGAATCTTTTCCTGTTATTTTCTTCAGTATTTTTCTCAAGTTGGCTTCTAGTTCTCTTCCAGATTTCCACAGTGAATAATTGTAGTGGACTTTTACCGTTGCTTCGTGACGAAGTCTTGAACCTTGCACTGCCTTTGTTCCTTATGAAATCGTCCATTGATCTTCGTTTAGTCTTCAAACTGTAGGTAAGATAAAGATTCTCTGTTTGTTGGTCGAAGTCTCACTTTTGTATCGTCTTTTGTCTTTTTCATTGTTTTTATTCCAACAACCTGTAACCTGCAACTATGTAGCAGACATGGGTCAAAAGCACATGTTTATTTGTAAAATGACTAGGACTGGGGAATATAATAATGCAATATTATGATATGAACAAATACCCCCAAACTTATCTTTTGCTCGTCCTCGAGCAAACCTAGTTTTATTCTTAACAAAAGCCTAACCTCACTTTCGCAGGGAAACGCGATTGCACTGAGCTCGTGCAACAAGCCGTTAAACCTCTAGGTGTCCTTAGTAGGAGGAGTGTTGTCTCCTGAGGGTTTTCAGCGGATACTACCCACAAAATCCTATCAATTAGGCCCATTGACTTATATTCTCCAATTAGGTTTTCCAACAAGAAATTCTATTATCTTTGACTCATAAATTATCCATCCGTATTCTTCACGCTTCCTTATCATTTAACTTAAGATTATATATGTTCTGTAGATTTACTTAGCTTTCGGCATCTTTTAAGTTTTCCTTCTAGGGTTCCATCTCAACTTAGGAATTTTTATCATCTCTACTAAAGATACAAGTCATATTCTTCATTCCTATCTCTTATCTAAATCCCAATCACATACCCCTACGTGTGTGTGTGTATCACCCCTACACTTGGAAATTCAAATCAAGCAATCATACTCTTGTCTGTTGTCCAAAGCATTTTTTAATTGGTGAATTTTTAGATGAATTTCGCTCACACATCCTTCATGCGATCGTTAATACTTCTTGAGGTACCAACAACCGATTACAAAATGTGTATGCGCATTAAAGCGTAATTCCTAGTCTTATAACACCTAAGGCTTTAGCAGTGACTCCCAAACCAGTTGGTCTAAGGCACTAGGTGATGAAGCACCCTCGCTAAATATTTTTCTAATTTTGCAGCCTTAAGTAATCACAAAAACCAGTGTTCATTTTTTAATCTCTTTATTCACACTTGAAAAAAAAATTCTTTTTTTTTCTTTGTACTAAGGACTTTAGACAAGAGCATTTCAAGATCTCTTCTACTATTCCAAGTTTCAAGGTACGTGTTTGTGCAAATTATAGGGTATACATTTTCAGAACTTAGACTTAAGCTAGGAATTATTTTTCAAACTTATACTTTAATAAAAATATCAATACTCTTCCCTTGTTTTAACTTAGCCCAAGAAGTGAACTCAAAATTTGCCTATTTCTAAATAAACTACAAAGACATATACTTTCTACCGTTAAACTTTAAGAAAAGTTATTTTTAGGGTTTTTAATTTACTAAGTATAAGATCTAGTTGTTCCTAGCTAGTTAATCTTTTTGTCAAACTCAAGTCAATTATGGCCAAAATTGAATACTTTCATTTTTATAATTTTTAAAATTTTCAGTTTTATGGATTTTAAAATAAGTATGCAAATGCAAAAATATACACATGAATGCAAAGGAAGAAGGCTTACCGAGCATACCCCTAAACTTAACCTTGACAGTGTCCTCACTGTCATGCTACACCAAGAGGGTTGAGAATGTCAGCACTCCCCTGTTTATTTATTTATAATTTTTTTTTATTATTGTTAAAAAGAAAAAAAATAAAATAATGTACAACATGGTTCCCCCCAAACTAAACAAGGCCTTACACAGACCAAAGGTCAGCACCAACCATTCAAAAATCTTATCGTGGTAATGGTAGAGTTGGTGAAAGAATGGGGTGGAAAGAAAAGAAATGAGAAGCACACGAGACCGTGTGGAGATAGAAGCGGTATACGGTCTCGGTGGAGGAGAAGAATGGCGGAAAAGATAAAGAAGTGTAGTACGATCTTGAGGGTGTAAATCGAGTGAATAAATTAGCGCAATTTGTGATGACCGGTGTGTTAAAAGCGATTGTGCTAATCTATCAACCCGTCGAGGGGGAGTACCGCTTCTGTGCCGAATATAAGTGCATACGGCGTTGTGTTTATGGCCGTTTTGAACGTAGTTCGATACGCCCAGAGAGCTTCATGCAGTCTCTCGTGCCGGTCCTTTTTGTTTTTGGACACCGTCTTCTTTATGATTTTCGTCAAGGTCTTGTTGAAAGCCTCAGCCAGACCGTTAGCTCGGGGATTATAGACTGAAGAGTATCTCCAGTCTATGTTATGCTGTTGTGTGAAGCGGCTGATTTTGTAGCTTCTGTAGGCTGGCCCGTTATCGGAGATAATCCGTCGCGGAGTGCCGAATCGATAAATGACGTGTGTCTTGAAGAAATAGAAAATATTCTCCATCTTCACCTCTCTCAGCGGTACTGCTTCTGCCCACTTAGAGAAATAATCGGCTGTCGCTAATATGAACCGATGTCCTCTGGATGACGCTGGTTCGATGGGCCCGATTATGTCAGTTCCCCACAATTCGAATGACCAGCTAGCCACCGTTGGGTGTAGCAGATTCGGATGCTGGTGGATGAAGTCCCCATGAATTTGGAACGAGTGGCACTGCTTCGTGTATTCGAGACAGTCTTGGATTATCGTGGGCCAATAGTAGCCCATCCTTTTGATCTTCAGCTTCATCTTTGGTCTGGCTTGATGAGAACCGCAGAGTCCGTCGTGAGTTTCTTGGACGACTCTTTTTGCTTCTTCCAGCCCTAGGCATCTTATCCATAGAGAGTCGAACGATCTCTTGTATAGAGTATCATTGACGAAGGCGAAAGACAGAGCTCGTTTAATGAGCCGATGTCTCGAAGACGCATCTTCAGGTGTTTGACGGGATTTGAAGTAGTCTATAAAGACCTCTCTCCAATCCTTAGCCCTTTCCCGGTCTTTTACTTGTAGGGCCATCTTCTTGGTTGCTCCCTTTTCTTCGGACGACTCTAGAGATATTTCTGCCGGTGCAAGAACCCGACGGCTTTGCACAACGATCCTCACGTCATCGAGGTTTTCGTCAGCCAGTTCTTTAGCGAGTTTGGCTAACGCATCCGCTTTGCAATTTTCCGCACACAGTATGCTTTCCAGGGCGTACGAGAGAATTTGAGTCAGCAATTATTGCACTCTCTCACCGTACTTTACCAACTATAGTTTGCACGTTTGATAGTCGCCGTTTACTTGGCTAACGACCAGTTAGGAGTCTCCGTATATGAGGAGGTCTTCGATTCCCATGTCGACAGCGATCTCAAGACCTGCTATCAAAGCTTCATATTCGGCTTCATTGTTTGTCCTCGGCTCTGTTAAGGAAAAGGCAAAGCGCATTATCCCTCCTTATGGAGTCATGAAGATGAGGCCCACCCCAGATTTGATTATAGGGGCATTGTGCTTTCGCTTCTTCATGGAAGATGCTCCATCGAAGTAGAGTTCCCATCGGGTATCACTCCCTCCTTTCTCCTTGTCGATTGTGTCAAATGCGTGCTCGTCTGGCAATTCACATTTTAGGGGTGAATCGGCAAGTATCGGATGCTCAGCGAGGAAATCGGCGATGGCCTGGCCATTCACTGCCTTGAGGGGTCGGTATGTTATTGAGAATTCCATCAAGAGGAGGGCCCATTTCGCAAGTCGTCCCGTTAATATGGCTCTTGACATCAAATACTTGAGAGGATCTACCTTTGATATGAGATGGACCTCATGCGCCAAAGCATAGTGTCTGAGCTTCGTTACCGCGAAGATTAATGCCAGGCAGTGTTTTTCGATGGGGGAGTAGTTGTTTTCTGCCCCCAGGAGAACTTGACTCAAATAGTAGAGGGCTCTCTCCTTCCCTTGGTCGTTTTCTTGTGCCCATAGCGCGCCTAAGGAACCTTCAAGGGCTGTCGTGTACAGGATGAGAGGCTTTCCCTTGACTGGAGCACCGGCGGATTCTGCAGGTATTGCTTGATTTTGTCTAGTGCGCTCTGGCATTTACGATTCCAGACGAAAGGGGTCCCCTTTTTCATTAGATGACTGTAGGGGCGACATTGCCGGAGAGGCTGGCTATGAATCTTCGGATATATGCGAGCTTTCCTTGGAGAGACCGCAGCAGCTTGAGAGTTCTTGGCGGAGGCATTTCCATGATCGCCTTGATCCTTGACGGGTCTATTTCGATGCCCCGATGTCGTACGATGAATCCTAGGAATTTGCTGGAGGAAACTCCGAGCGCGCATTTGAGAGTGTTCATCTTCATATTGTATTTCCAAAGACATTGAAACACGATTTTCAGATGCTCCCAATGTTCCTCGTGCGATTTGCTTTTCACCACGAGGTCGTCGATATAACATTCGACAATCTCATGTATTAGGTCATTAAAGATCTTTGTCATGGCCCTCTGATAGGTGGCGCCGGCATTCTTCAGACCGAAAGGCATCACTTTATAGCAGAATTTGCCCAGAGGGGTCCGGAAAGCGGTATGCTTCTGTTCTTCAGGATGCATCTTTATTTGATTGTATCCCGTTGAGCTATCCATGAAGGAGAAGATTTTGTGAGTGTACGTGTTGTCTATTATCAACTCGGTAACCGGTACAGGAAAATCATCCTTTGGGCAAGCTTTGTTGAGGTCTCGAAAGTCCACGCAGATGCGCACTGTCTCATTTTTCTTCATCACTGGGACGATGTTGGCAATCCAGTCAGGGTACTGAACCTCTTGGATGAAGCCGGAGTCAATTAGCTTCTTGACCTCGGCGTTGATGCTCATTTCAAGTTCGAACCGCATTTTTCTCGGTGCCTGTTTGACTGGCTTAACGTCCGGAGATATCGCCAATTTGTGGACGGCTATTTCTTGATCTAAACCCGGCATCTCGGAATAGTTCCATGCGAAGCAATCTTTATATTCCATGAGCATGTCTTTTAGTGTAGCCACCTGTCCTTTAGATAGCAGCTCACTGACGAACGTTGGCCGTGGGTCATTTGCCGTCCCCAAGTCGATTTTCTTTAGGTAATCTGCAGTAGTATGTATCCCATCTTCTAGCTCTTTTGGTGACGGCGGAAACTCTGAGATCACCTCGTCATCATCATTTTCGAAGCACCAGGGGAGGTCAGCCATATCCTCGCGTACTCCTTCTCCTGAAAGCGTTATCGCGTGACAGGTGCGAAATCGCTTCCAAGACCGATGTTGATCCGGCTCTACTCTCGCTGCATACGTGGCTTTCGGTTCATGCTTCTGTGGTAGGGTTACCCTCCAACTGCTGGATAGAGCGAACCTGCCTTGCTGATACTGGTCTTCGACCCAGTTTTTGAAGGTGAAGTAGTCTTCAAGAGGATGTCCTATCGCTCGGTGATAGGAGCAATAATCCGGGTAAGAGACCTCGTCTGCTTGTTCGGGGTGTTTGGACTCCGGGAGCATAATCATTTGATGTTTCATGACAAGATCGAATATCTTCCTTGTCTTGTCTTGGGGAAAAGAATATGCTCGACCTATCTTCTTTATAAGAGACGGATCCAGGCCGCTCAATTCTCGATCGTGTGGCTTCTTGGACCCGCTTTGCCGCTGTTGAACGTTTTTTCCGTTCTTTAGCTTGTTTCTACCTCTGCGTCTGGTCTTTTCTTTGACAGGCTGGCGACGAAGAGCATCGTCATTCTTCGTAGCCTGTTGAAGGAGGCGCTGCGTTCTGACTTTCTCGTAAATGGCTATTTCGCGGCTATAGTCATCTCGGACCTTTTGACCCGCTTCCCTTATTAGCTTATCCATCTGTTCTTCAAATGACGAACTTGGCATTTTTATGGCGGGACTTCGTTTTGGTTCAACTGCAGCGTCTTCTAAAAGAGCGTCCCCTTCTTCATCGAAGTCATGTATAACGTAGCAGCCATGGAATCTCTCCCGTTTCTTGGGTTGAACATATCCAAGTCCGGTCGTTTCCATTCTCCCATTGGGCAATTTTCGCTGCGTTCCGGGGACGTTCCATATCCTTTTGTAGAACTGAGCTTGTCACGAAGTTTGCTTAAAAGGTACGCCTTAGCGTCTCAACAGCCTTTTTAATCCTTTTGTGTAGTATCTGGGCAGACGGATGGGTTGGAGCCTGTCAAGTGCAGAATCAGCACCCTGCCAGATTTCTTTCTCCACTTTGGTTTCCGTATATCGATAAAAGAGGATCGCCTTTTCATCTCTTCGCCTGGGAGGGATGTAGAACGTCTGCAGTTCTTGCACACTATAGGTATTAAGTGCGTCGAGCTCTTTGTAGTGCTGCCGCGGAACTATAGCGATTTGCAAACTCCGTTCGTCACCAGTGAAGGCTCGTATTGATGGCCGGACCGAGAACACTGCATTGACTTCATCTTCAGAGTCACTACCAAAGACCAGAATAGGGGCGGATGGTCCTGGCTTGGTGTATTGGAGTCGCCCTGAATAAACTATCTCTTCTTCCTCCTCGGTATCGCTCTCAAAGACTGGAATGGTGGTGATAGCCTTCTGCTTATTCTCTGGCTTATGGCATCTTTCCGTGTCTTCAAAGTCTGGCAGGAAGTACTTTGCGTCTTCATACTTTCGGACTTCATTTACAGAGAATGGGTTTAGTTCTCCTGTTACGGTGTACTCAAGACCATCTTTGAAATACTTCATACACTGATGTTGTGTAGAAGGGATGATGTTGTACTCGTGTAACCAAGGCCTGCCGAGCAAAGCGTTCTAGCAAGTCTTGGCATCAGTAACGTGAAACTTGATGTCAGTGAAGAGCATCCCAAAGCGTAATGTCAGTATCACAAACCCGAGCATCCGTGATGACTGGGAGTCGAAACCGGAGATGGTGATTTTATCTTGAGCGAGGTGTTGAACGCTCATGCGGATTTCTTTTAGCACCCTTACATTTAGGAGGTTGACAGAGAACCCGTTGTCAATTAGGATCTTCCCTATCTTGATGTCATGGCAATACCCGGAGACATAGAAGGGACGATTATGCTCGCACGTCCTGAGGAGGAGGTCCTCGTCGCTGAAGGTGATGTCGACTGTGTACACTTCTTCCAGCTTGTCCTTCATCTTTTCTTCGGCAAGGAAGGCTTGAAACTGCCCAGGGTCTTGTAACGCCTTGATCAACGAATCTCTCGATTCTTTAGATAGCAGAAGGGCATCGATAATGCTTAGCTGCGAGGGTATCTTCCTCAGGTGTGCCAAAACGTTGTAATCCACCTTGCTTTTCTTAGGCGGGTCCTTGGCTGCCAGCTCTTCGACGACTCGATCATTAAGGGCGATATCTTCAGGGACTTTTTCCTTCCCCTTATCTTTTTACTCGACCCTTTGTTCGTGGGTCCGAGATTCTTTTCAGGTAGCGTACGATTACGTAGCTGAATGTTCTCGCAGGTCTTTGTCTCTTCTGTTTCGGAGATGGATTCCTTGAAGAGAGGACCGAGGGCTATTTCTTCATTCGAATCGCTCCCGAAGATGAGAACTTGTGATCTCCCAGAATCAACCATGTGACAGCTGCCGGCAGTTCTTTTATGCTCATCGGTCGCGCTCCTTTGTTATCGACGTGTCTTGCGCTTCATCCACTTAAAATGCTGCCGGTGGGCAACATATCATTCCCACCAGTTTGTAAAGACATTGCATTCTTCGGTAGGATATGCAATCCTTTGATGGTATAAGCAGTAACTAGGACGTACATCCGTTTCGCCAAAGTGTATCCCACCAGGAGTGTTTCCTTTGGAGACTAGCGGCTTCATCCCCATTGACAGGGCTTTAGCGAATCGTTTCCTCGTTTTAAGCCTACTTTTGTCTGTGGTGGATGTGCTTTGATCTGGTGAAAGTGTTTTAACCTTTTCGTACAGACGCCGGCGTTTGGCTTTTTCAAATATGGACATTTCGCGCTCTCGATTAGCTTTGCTCTTTTGGCAGGCTTCGTTCAGTAGCGTGTCAATCATCTCGTCTGATGGTTCTAGGAGTTCCGGTTCGGGATCTGCCCCCAGTTTTTCTGCATCAGGAGCTTCTTTGTCATTTATCGAGTGAGAGATCATGTGGCAGCTCGCCACATAGTCTTCAGTCCCTTCTGAAGAATCGTCTCCTTCATCAGCGTCATCGGTTTCATTCTCAAGAACATGCTTAAAGAATTCATCCAACGTGATTGGGGTTCGTGCCTTCTGGTTATATTCTTCCAGTGCATCGATGTATTTCTGCAGACCTGTACGGCCGTCTTCAAGTTGGACGGGCTTCTTGGCCTTCTTCTTTTCTTTTAAAGACTTGGGAGGCTTGGCCTAAATATTTTGTTTACCTTCGCCAACTTTCAGCGTTGAGCGCGGCTTCAGCATCCCCTCAATGATCTCGGGTTCCAATGGACTTTTCCACCTGATCGCCGGGCATGCTTGGAGATCTTTCAGCATTCTTTTAGTTTTCTCTGAAAAAACTATCTCCCATGGAGCTTCTTCTGCAAAAGATCACGATGCCCCCACCGTGTCCACCTTTTTAGGAGCGTGTAGCTGGGGCGGGCTTATTTTCCAATTCTCAGACAGCGCGAATATACCCTGTTGGTATTGGTCCTCGATCCAGCCTTTGAAAACGAAGCAATCTTCGATTGAATGACTTACCGCTCGGTGGTAAGGGCAGTAATTAGGATTGTTAGCATCGCCTTGCTGCAACGGACGTCTTGGATCTGGCAAGGTGATGAGTCTGTTGCGCACCGCCAGCTCGAACAGTCTCCTGGTTTTATCCCGGGGAAATGAGTAAAGACATCCCAGTCTCTCCTCAAGGGATTGGCATGGATGCACGTTGCTTTGGAGAACAACCGGTTTTAAGTCGCACGGCTTTTGTTGAGTATTGGCGACAAAGGTCGCTTTCCCTTTGCCTTTTTCATTCCGCGGTTCTGTCTTTGAAAAGGAAGGCTTATGACCCATCTGGTCCATTTGGGCCAGCTTATCAATCAAGGTCTGAAAGGTAGTCGGCTTGAAAAACATCATGAACTGGGATATGGTCGCCTGCGGATCCAGAGTACCCACGAACATGCCTACTACAGGCGTTTCTTCGATGCGTTGGTCGCATTTCGACCATAGATTTCGCCATCGTATCGCGAACTGAACCCATGTTTCGCCTAGCTTCACCCTGGCGTTAATTAATGCCGTGATTGGGGTACGTTCGCTGGCGCTGGCGAACTTTTGTGTAAAGAGTAACTCCATTTCTGCAAACGTCTTAACAGGGTCATTCGGGAGTTCAGAGTACCATTCAAACGTTGTCTCCGATAAGCTGCCAACGAATTGGCGAAGCAGTAGCTTATCGTCACCCCCAGTATTACCGCACAAGGCTCTGAATTGAGCAACGTACTGGTGTGGATTCCCCTTCCCCTTATATACATAGAATTTAGGAATCGTATATCTCGGCGGGTACTTTATTTGGTCATACCAACCCGGATATGGTCGCCCAGTCTTAACAATTTGCCATGCCGCTTCGCTCGCCTGATGAGCTCGTATCTGCTGAGCGATATAATCATCCAGGGCGGCTTTGGAGATGGTCTCCTCCTTGGCTGCTGAACAAGCTGGAAGTGGGTTCGATGTCTCCCCTCTGTCGTCTTCAAGAATAATTGGGGGGTCTTCAGCTGGAGAATCCGACTGTATCATCATCCTGACCATATCTTGGAATAAAAGCGCCATTCGTTTTATGTTGGCCGCTTGTTCCGCGGGCTCCCTGTCTTTCTTTTCGAGGATTCTGCGGAGGAACTCAGCATCGGTTTCTTGTTCTTGACGCTGCTCCGACGACGTCTCCGGGCTTTCTTTTGGCCCAGTGAGTGCAGCCATGGCTGTCAGCATCTCTTGGAGCTCTTGTTGTTGTTGCTCCTGAGCCTTAGTAACTGATCGGGTAAGTGGTCGGTGACCTGTGGAGATACGGCTATCATCTTTCCCGGAAGCCATGTAGATGGTGTGCATTACCATGCCCCCATACTTGGGGCATTTGGATTCAGTCCCTTTGAGATTCGTCGTAGACACGAGGATTTTCTCCAGCCTTCTCCTTTTGTAGGCGGTCGAAGTTGAGGGGGCCGTTGCAGCAGGCACCCAAGTAAACGACACCTTCTGTGATACATCAAGGTGGTCCTTCTCTTGCCGAACATTCATCTTCTTCGGTCGGCAGGAGTAGTCTTGGTTGATCACCGAGTCTTGGACATGTCGCCAGACTTAGTAAATTTTGAAGGACAGCCGCTGAGGGGGCTGCTCCAGCTTTGCTTTTGTAGAGCTCTCCACAGGTGGAGAAGAACTTTTTAACATGGCAGTCGGAGAGTTCTTGCGGACCCTCCTAAGTGGTTCAAAGCTGTTACCAGTTGGAACAGCAGCATCAATTTCCACCATCGGAGCGGGTGGAGTTAGTCCGGAAAGGGAATTGCCCCTAGCTTTCCTTACTCAGCGCCAGTGGCGACGTCGAGCATGCCTTGCAGACGGTATTGATTCAGCTATGGGGGGTGTCTCCCTCATGCCCCCTATCTTGGTGAAGGGTTGTCGTTAGTGCCAGCCTATCAAAGACTGACGTCCGCTGGGAAGCGATGGTCAACCTGTCGAAGGCAGACTTTCGAGTAGGGAAAGCAGTTTGGACGGCTTCAGCTGCAACAGGAGCTGTGATAGCCTTCTCTGGTATTGCGAGCCTCTTCGTGGGCCCCTTTGAGCTTAGGCTCAGCCTGTCGAAGACTGAGGTATTAGACTTGGACGGCCCATTGAGAGGGGCCGCGGTAGTGATGAGCCGATCAAAGACCGACTTCTTCGGAGCTTCTTGCGGCGGCAGTGGGGTGTTGAAGCTCATTGGCGGGAGCATGGTCCTAAAGAACAATCCAGTGGTGGCTTGAGTCACCTGTTCCACTGGCATCGTAAAAACGGAGGCCGCTTGAGGCCTATAGGTCACTCCTCCAGCAAGGACGGAGTGGGAGTTATTGCCGTTGTTGCAGTTTGTGCAGTTGAAAGCCATTGATCTTCTCTTTTCTGCACGGAGCAAGACACCAAATCTTAGTACCTCGAATCCAGGGGCAACTATAGCAAACCACGATTCGTTCGCGAAACACGACTCACGAAGTGTGGAGTGGAAAGAGGAAAAGGTCCCACCGGACGTGCCAGAATCTGTTCACCGCCGAAAACCGGGAAGACAAATGTCTTGCCTGAATTTGGGGGCAGATGCTATTTGGGTTTATCCGTCCACCTCTCCGAGGATGCCAAGTTGATTTATGGCACCATGTATCGAAGGTTTAGACGGATGCGGCCGATATAGCAGACTTCGTCAGATTCCCCCTCATTGTGAAGGGTTTTTTTTATTGTGGGGACGCTCTTCCCTGCAGGCGTAAGCCTCTGCAGTTAATTACGCTACCGCATCGCGGCAACAACTTTCTTCTTCTTCAGATGGTCACTTCGTGTCGTGTGTGTTTGTTTTATTTTTGGTTGCCCGTGGATTGTATACAGAGACTAATTTACGTTGTCGCCCGTAGGGCGTGGATTAGTCTAAATCCGTATTTTCTTAGATTTGGGTTTGGGTTGGGTTTAAGGATCGTTAATCTCATTTGAGACTAAGATCAACTTAAACGTTTGTTAAGGATACGTTAGTCTAATTTTAGACTAAGATCTACTTAACAGGATCATTTAGATCCAACAAAAGAGCATTTGGGCTCTATTGTTTTAGTTTAGGGACGTTGAAGTCCATTGGGTTTAAGGACATCATAGTCCGTGACAGTTTAAGGACGTCACAGTCCATAAAGTTTAAAGACATCATAGTCTATGAGTTTAAGGACCCCGCAGTCCATAAAGTTTAAGGACATCATAGTCCATGAGTTTAAGGACCCCGCAGTCCGTAAAGTTTAAGGGCATCATAGTCCAGTTTAAAGACGTCATTGTCTGTATGGTTTTGGTTCAACTGTTTGGGGATGCACCAAAAGCTATTGGTTGTTGGGACCCTCCATCTCTCTGAAGACGTTGAAGAATTACAACGACATATATCAGAGGTATGAAGAGATACCCTTGAACCAATGTTGGTTGGGAGATCTGTAGTCAAGTTCAGTTAAAAAGATTCATGAGCATATGGGCTCAATTAATCCAAATGAGGGATCTATGGCCAACTTGGGCTCGGCCCACTCAATTAAAATGTTAGACATTTAATTAGGCTCAGTCCTTTTCATTTGACAATGCCGAGCATTGGTTTTGGGCTCTGACAATTTTTGTCTTTTATTGAGTGTTGAGCACTTATTATGATTCTGGGGCCTTATTTAAAGAACAATTTATGTTCTCTTAGCGCACACGTGAGGAGCACGTGGTGCTCTTGGCATTGAGCGCCAAATTTAGAGCGCTAAGGTGCTTCCTGTGAGATAGAGCACACGTGAGGAGCACGTGGCGCGCTTGGCGCTGAGCGTCAGTTAATGAGTACAAAGTGCTCTTATAATAGCGCCCACGTGAGGAGCACATGACGCGCTTGGCGCTGAGCGCCAGTTAATGAGTGTAGAGCGCTGCGCGCCAGAATTGGAGCGCTGACACGTTTTTTAAATCGGAGCGCTATGAGCGCTGCGGCGCTGTGTGCCAGTTTTTTAGAGTGCTAGGGCGCTTCTTTTTAATTGAAGCGCTAAGGCTCTTTATGGTAATTTTTTATCAGTTTTGCGCTCTGAGAATTAAATTCTCGTTCATTGGAGACTCTGTCTCATAGATCTAAGAACTCAGTTCTTATCAAAAGATTTTACAATCTCTTTTGTTCTTGTGAAAGACTTCGTCTTTATTTTATAGATTTATGATCTGAAGAAAAATTAAGTTCTTCCCCTCACTTTTTATGATGAGTTGCTATGATCTCTTTTGTAAAAGAGCTTGGTCTTATAGATCTATGATCTTGAAGAAGAATTAGGCTCTTCTTCGTTTTTATGAGATGATTTTATCTCTCTATTTTATTTACCTTGAAGAAATGTTCTTCTTCTCAGAACTTGCTCTTTTCTTTAAAAAATTTCTCAAAACTTGTGGGGGGGTTCCTCTCTTTAAGACTTGAAGTCTTGAGGCCTTTATATAGGCCAAGCTGATTTGTTGAATCGGTTGAAGAAATCTTTTCTCTAATTGATTTGGGGATGTTTCCCACCGTTGGATCTTTGATCCTAGAGCTTCTGTTTTACAGAAAACAATCTTCTTGTTTTTAACAAGATTGAGAAAATCTTTCCCCATACAGAATTTATTCTGTATCTTGGTGATTTTTAATCACCATTGGATCTTTGAACCAACGGCAGGGAACATTTAGTTCCAGCACTAGCGCTCTCGTGCTTTGCATGTAAGCGCTGCAACAGAGTCTTTGACTCTTAGTGCTAGCGCTCTCGTGCTTTATACGTGAGCGCTACAACAGAGTCTTTGACTGTTAGCGCTGGTACTGCTAGCGCTAGCGCTTTCGTGCTTTGCACGTGAACGCTGCATCAGAGTCTTTGACTCTCAGCGCTAGCGCTGACGCAACTAGCGCGAGCGCTCTCGTGCTTTGCACGTGAGCGTTGCATCAGAGTTTTTGATTCTTAGCGCTAGTGCTGCTAGCGCTAGCACTCTCGTGCTTTGCACGTGAGCGCTAGCACTCTCGTGCTTTGCACGTGAGCGCTGCAACAGAGTCTTTGACTCTTAGCACTTGCGCTATTATAAAGCGCTGCTTCATTTCAAATTTTAAAATTTTGAACAGAGCTTTGCTCTTATTGGGGAAACAGTCCAATTTGAGATTAAGATCCACTTAATGAGGTTTCAGAATCATTTTTATTTCAGATCTAACAAAAGAGAGTTTGGGCTCTATTGTTTCAGTTTAAGGACGTTTCGGTCTATTATCGCCATTTTGGAGGCGAATATTAGTTTAAGGACGTTTCGGTCCGCTATCGCCATTTTGGAGGCGAATATTAATTTAGGGACTTCTCGGTCCTTTGTTCATCTTGCGCGCACGTGTATTTATTACGTGACGAAGTGAAAAATGGTGATATGGAATGCACCCAATTTGGGTTCCGGTCTGATTTGAGGTGTGCACGTCAATTTGGAAGTGCACCAAAGAGTTGTTGGTTGTCGGGACCTGCCACCTCTCTGAAGACGTTGAAAAATTACAATGACTTATATCAGAGGTATGGAGAGATGTACCCTTAAACCAAATACCGTATTTGAGGGGTAAAAGGGCTGTTGTAGACCTAAGAAATGTTAGTCATGTTTGGGACTAAAATTATCTTAGGAGATATAAGATGAATATCATTTGAGAAATCATCAATGGGAGACCACTAGTCATTTTTGAGACTGAGGTCAGCTTAGAAAAACATGAGCAATATGGGCTCGGTTGTTTTAGTATTAAAGAGATCTAATCTCAGGAAACTTAGTCAATTTGGGCTAAGATGGAGTCTGCAACAGTGCTAAACACTGAGGAATACAGTGCTCACATGCGTTTCACGTGGGCACTAGATTAGTGTTAAACACTAGAGTTTTATGGCGCTCACGTGACACACGTGAGGCACCCCAAATATGGGCACTGGACTAGTGTTAAACACTAGAGTTTTATGGCGCTCACGTGATACACACGTGAGGCATCCCAAATATGGGCATTAGACTTTAGGTTTTATCTCCCCCCTTTTTTTATAAGTGCTAAGCACTTGGCTAGAGTTCTCGTGCAAAGCATGTGGGTGTCCACTTTTTCTTTATTGATGCTAGAGTGTTGTAGTTTCCTCTTTCTTTTACTTGTTTTTCTCTAAAACAAATCACGTGGAAAACACGTGAGGAAGTTTTGGTTATTTTCCTTGTTCGTTTGAAGCACTCACGTAGGAAACACGTAAGGCTTCGAAATAGTGCTAAGCACTAACGATTTGGCCTTGGAGATCTTGGATCACTATTTTTTTATTGAAGAACTAAGTTATTTATATAGGGTTAAACCCTAATTTTTTTAGAGGAATTAAATTCCTATATGTTCCCGCACTTCTTCTCGTATTTTTATATAACTTAGTTCTTTTTTCCCTAGGTTTTGAATCTTGCAGAGCAAAATATCCCCGATGAGAATTAAATTCTCAACTTGTGGGGAGATTTGTTTCTACAAATCTCAACCAGAGAAAAGATTTGAGTTCTTATATGAAGGGTTAAACCCTTAGAGAGGCAAAGAATAGGTGTTTTTTTTTCCAATGAAGCAAGTCTTTTCTTTGAGAATTAAATTCTCATGTTCCTCAAAAGCCCACTGTATATTCTTTTTTATACCTCTGGGGAGTTCTCTCTCTTCTTTCTCTTTTTTTTTCTCTTTCTTTTCTTTTTTTTTTGTCCCCCTTTCTTAAGACTTGAAGTCTTAGGTTCTTTATATAGTGGAGAGAAGTTTGTTTAATTCTGAGAAAATTTTTCATTGAGAGATCTCAATTGATTTAATTGGTCTCAGAACTGATTTGGGGAATTTTACCCACCGTTGGATTTTTGATCCAAGGATTTCTGTTTTTACAGAAGATATTGTTCTTGTTTTTAACAAGATTGGGGATATTCTTCCATATATAGAATAAAATTCTATCAAGCGGTGATATTTTAAGTACCGTTGGATTTTTAATCCAAGGGTGCTCAGTTTAACAGAGTATAATCTTTCTCTGTTTAGAAAGATATACAAAATATTTTGGATCTTTGATGCACTAACTCTTTGTTTAACAGAAAATATTCTTCCCAATAGAATTTAATTCTATGTTTAATCACCGTTGGATCCTTGATCCAACCGTTCATTAAGTAGAATTTAATTTTACGCAAGGATGTGTCCTCACGTGTTTAGCGCGTGGGACTTAATTTGGCCCTCTTAGCTGTTTGATTGTAGTGCCTATATGCTTTGAATATATACGCTCACGAGTTTACCATGTGAGGCTTTTTTAGCCTATCAGTAGTTTAATTGCAGCGCCTATATGCCTTGCATATAAGCGCTCACATGTATAACACATGAGGCTTGTTTAGCCTATCAGTAGTTTAATTGCAGCGCCTATATGCCCTGCATATAGGCGCTCACGTGCATAACACGTGAGGCTTGTTTAGCCTATCAGTAGTTTAATTGCAGCGCCTATTTGCTTTGCATATAGGCGCTCACGTGTTTAACACGTGAGGCTTGTTTAGCCTATCAGTAGTTTAGTTGCAGCGCCTATATACTTTGCATATAGGCGCTCGCGTGTTTAACACGTGAGACTCGAATAGTTGGGAGTTTCCCCCTTTCTTACTCTTCCCCTTTTTTTATGAGAGAACACCAACTAAACCTTAAAATGAGAGTCGAGATATCCGTATCGTACGTAAAAATATCGCCAAAAGTAATGTAAAACGCTCACAGATTTTTGTATACACAAAATTGGAAAAAATTGTGTATACCAGAGGTCTATTTAGAGTCTCAGAGAGCTCCCGACAAAAACCTACACCTTAACTCCCTAGACGAGCTGCAATTTGCGGTCATTTCCAATGAATTGGCGGCCAGGAGATGGGGGGAGGGGCTCAGGTTTTGAGGGTGCACTCAGGGTTCAATAACTGTCTCCTAGTAATCGCAATTTAATTCTGTGATCACTGGTTTAATAGCAGATTTAATTTGAAACCCTAACCTTCACTAAATACTAGTTTTGACACTAATTCAAATATTATGGTAGATTAGTGAAGTCTTGATGATTAAATAAAAGATAATTAACACTAAAATACCCTCATCTAACCTAGATTAGGTTATGGTTACCCTAAAAATTCACATAACCCCAATCTCATATCAAAACCTCTCTTTATGTTTTAGGACATTACAAAACATAAATTTTAATTTAGATTAGGAGTTGCTAAGGCAAGAGTTTGTTAAAGCATGATTAAGATTGGGTCATTACCTCTAAATTAGCTTGACAGATGTCTTAAGCTTGCAAAAAGGCCTTTAGATTAAGAATTTGGCTCTCACAAGTGTCTTGAAGCAACTAAAGTTAGGATTTTGTGAGGATTTTCCAGTGGTGGGGGGGGGATTTATGAGGTGAAGGGAAAACAAGAGGAGGATTTGAAGAAGAAAGAAAAAGGAATGAAGAAGGAGAAAGGGAGAAGGAAAGAGATGAGGAAAAGAATGGCTCAAATTAGCCATGCACCAATAATTACATCATTTATTGCACCATTAAGCCCATATCTACGTGCCTCATGCCCATTTATTTATTTTTCCTTTGTTTTATAAAAATAAAAACTTGGTTTGCTAAAAAAAAGAAGTTGTGGGGTTTATGGGTTAGGCTGCTAAATTTGCGCTTTTGTCTAAACTAATATATTACTAATCCTAGGCTAAGTGTATAAATATGTGTATTATATATTAAAAACAAATATGTATGTGTGTGTGTGTGTGTATTAACTATGTTTTATTAAATTATAATTAACTCTAATAATTATTAAGATGTTACAATCATCCCTCTTAAAGAAATTCGGAACTGAATTTAAAATCTAACCATGCGTGCTTTCAAAGAGATGGGGAAATTTCTTCCTCATCTCACTTTCGGCTTTGTTGGATATGTAACACCATTATTGTATATGTATACATATGGATGCTTGGATATATGTATGTACAGGACAATCTTGCTCGATATGATAGAATGCTATTTGGTTTGTTTTTATCTTAACATGTGCATATGTTTTACTTGTTATTACGTATCATTTATACATGTGATAAAGACCATAGGATTATTGCTTGACTACCAGCGTTGTGATGACGATCATACTTGTGGGAGCTGGGTAGTCGATAAGCACATCTTTAAAATGTCCCTAGTCGTGGGAGTATTGAGACTGGGCATCGATATTCCAGAGTAAACTGGTGTATACGTTTCTAGACCCCGATAAGGGGCGATGGTTGGTCCCACAGCCATTGGTCTTTCGCATCTAAGATCGTATACAGGTGCTCACTGGGTGTGAGTACACTGGACAGACTCGCTGAGAACTTCTAGATGGTACTATACCCATCGTCAGATAGCAGTTCTCAGGTGACATGAGTACAGGTGTCACACCCCGCTTCCCAAAATACGGAAAACGAGTGGGGACAAGGCCAACCATGCTTCTACGGTCAAGGAAATATCATGCCGTAGTCACACTTCGGCTTCTAGCATTACGTGGTAATCAGTAATCAATGCACAGGTAATGAGAAATGCAGTCACGAAATCTATCAAGATAGATAAAAAAATATACCAGATAGGGATCAAGGGAAGGATAGCGCTGGCGTGGCTGATCTGGATGTCCACGATATCCTCAAGGTGCGACAGGTCCTGATCCGAGCTAAGTCCACTTCTCACTCTAAGCATGCAAATTCGGGTCGTCAGAGCAACACAATAGCAATATATATAAATACATATGTAAACACGTGTAATAATGATGAACATGAAACAGTAAACATGGAGTGATGACACGAGCATGAAGTAACCAGTACAGGTAAACAATAAAAGCAGGTTTATCGAATCAGTATCAACGCATGTCCATGTCACTAAACCTATCAGTCTCTAAGTCTCACTGTCCAGGTCGCTAAGTCTATCGTCAGTCAAGTGTGAGCGTCAACCACGCAGGAGTATCCCCAACCTAAGGGTAGGCCCCAGGGGCAAGAGAATACAGGCCCGAAACACGCTCACTAATAATCAGTAATATCACCCATATGACTCCCAGAATCAATGTATATGCTGGCAATGGGACTCCCGAGATTCCGTTGAACTCACACTCAAACTACCCCACACCCACGGGCTGCATCAAATATCGACCATAAACCCAAATACTAGTCAGTCCATGACAAGTCTACGCGAGACTGGAGACAGGATCTCCATCAAGCATGTCTCGACTGATACCCAAGATAAATGGACAGTGTTTGACGCCTTACCTATGACACTAATATAAGTGCTCCATAACCGTCCCATTCCAGTTATAGTTACACTTATATATGTCCCATAGACGTCGACAATGCAATAAATTAACTGGTTCCGCTGATTGTGTACAAGTACGTGTCACTTTCACTATTCAATCACGCTTATATACTAATGTACTTGCCATAATCTAATCACTAATATTTATCACCGGGTATTGTAACACAATCACTAGGTTATCAATGTATGTGATCACCATTCAAATGAGGATACAACCGCTACATGATATGATGAGAATGCAATTGATTATAATATGAAAGAACATAGCAGCCAGTGTCATACCTCTTGCAAAATGTACTATAAATCACACGTGTAGAATTAAGTAAAATAATATAAAAGGGGTAAGCAGTATGATTAATTATCTATCCATAAAAATTGTTTTCGCATTAATCGGATTCCCGGTTTACTAGTTATGGTCATTTCATTTTAAGTGTTCACTGCTGAAAATCCAATTTCTGAACTGGAAGTCCTTTCGTAGCATGTTTTACTCCTAGTTGGGAGCATAATTAGGCAACGCTAATGTTCAACTAATTGTAGGGTTATGAATTAAATTTACATAACAGGAGACGGATCAACAATATTCATTGTGGTTTAGGAGTTACGATCATATTACTGACGAAGGGTGCAAACTGAAATGACAGAAAACTGCCGTATAAGTCATCCGTTTAAAACATGATTTAAATACTAAATGACACTGGATTTTAGTGAAAATGGTACCATTAGAAATATAAACCAATTTTCTACGCAGGGTTAATTGTCCCTACACACTATCACAATTAAACATTAAGGCTTCAGGGTACAAATGTAGGTCAAGGGGTAAGTTCCTGCACTGGACTGCGGTCCAAGGTCAGGTAAGTTCTTTGTTTTCAATATCCAGAGGATATATATAATAGTAAAGCTACATTCTAGGTTAAATATTATGTAGTACCCTTCGTAACGAGCCCAAGCACGCTACGATTGGATTTTTCTAGAATTAATTATGAATTTAACGGTGTCAAGTGTTCAGTAAATTGCAAGTTTCGGTATTAAGGTTAGGGCGTCACTTATGTGTGGACGTGGCATCGATTTCCCACCAAATTTCTACAGAGTGTTTGTTAGTAGTGTTAGGGTATAAATATCATGAGTTTCGCCAATTTAAGATATGTTTTGATCTAGGACTTTATATCGATCGATCTTGATTATGCACATCGGTGTATATAGTCTAATTAAGCATTCATTTTGATTTGTAAAGTAGTAGCATGTAAGCAAGCGAGGAGTTCACTTGCTTTCGGTCGCTTGATATAGAAGCGACACCGCTTGCAGACTTCATCTCGACACCCGAGACGATGCGGTGCTGGTCACAGGCGCGGCGCGGGCGCAATGCGTGGAGATCCGGTACTAGGTGCGGTGGAGACGCGGGCGTGATACGGTAGTGGGTGTGGTCTTGACTTGGTGCGTGGCAAGGCGCGACACGACACTGGGCACGGTCTTGACTTGGTGCGTGGTCCGGGAGCTGCACGAGGCATGCACTGGATCAAGCACGGTGTGGCACAGGGGCTGGCACGACGTGGCATGGGGAGTGGGTACGGTGCGCGACACGTGAGTGGGTCCGATGGTGGCGTGGTGCTGAGTACAGAGTGGGTGCTGTCGTGGTACATTGGTGGACACGGCGCGATGCGGGAGTGGGTCCGATGGTGGCACGGTGGTTCTGGGAGTGGGCACGGCGCGACGCGGGAGTGGGTTCGATGGTGGCACGGTGGTTCTAGGAGTGGGCACGGGCCTGGCACAGCGGCAACACGGACACGAGCACGGCATGTTCCTGACTGCGACGGCGGTAACTTGGCTTGGCTACCGGCGCTGGACTTGGCCGTGGCTGGAGCGGCGGTGGTGCTCAGGCGATAGGCGTCGGCTGTGGGTTGCAGAGGAGCTCGAGGCGTGCACGGTGTGATGGGGTGAGGCGAGAGGAGGAGGAGGAGGAGGAGATGGAGGCAGTTCTGGCGAGGTCAGGGAGCTCGTGGCGGAGGTCGGAGGTGCGTTGGGTCGGCGATGAGGGGAGATGGGGCTCGAGGTCTGTAGCCGAGGAGTTTGTGGAGGGGTCGGTGTCGTCGGCGGTTAGGAGGAGGCCAGTGGTGGTGCGGGGTCGTTGGGGCTCATCGTGGTTGGTGATGATGCTGACGGTGTTGTCAAGTGGTCATCGGAAGAGGAGGTTGCAAGGTGGTGTCATCGGAGGGAAGAGTTCGGGTTCGTAGGGATGCCGGTGGTGAAGTGTTGGAGATGGGCTGCCGGCGTCGAGAGGAGGTAGAGCTCTGAGTCTTCGAGAGTGAGGAGTTTGAGAGGTAGAGAAGCACGTCGGCGTCGAGGCAATGGTGGTGAGTGGCGGTGAGTTGCAGTGAGGGGAGTGAGAGAGATGAGGGAAGATGAGGGAGAGAGATCTTGCGAGGTAGTTGAGGTAGTGGGCATTGTCTTCGTGGAGCAGGCGCGAGGACGGGGTCATAGGGGAAAGAGGCGGGAAAGCAGGCGATGTAGGGAGAAGAAGAAGGGAGTGGGGTGTAACGGGTCGTGGGGGTTCGTTGGCGATCGCGAGAAGAGGGGAAGCAGTGAGGATTTGGGGAAGGTGATCTCGAGGAGTTTGCGGGCGTGGGCACGAAGAAGGAGGCGAGGAAAAAGAGCGGGAAAAGAAGCGAGGAAGAAGAATACGTGGGGGTGGAGAAGTGGGGTTCGGGTTCGGGTCGGGTTTGCTTGGGAAGGGTTTGGGCTTTGGGCCTTGGGCTAAAAGAAAAAGAGAGAAAAGAGGGGTTGGGCTGCTTGGGGTGTTAAAGTTAGGATATAGTTTTAGGTGAAAGTTTAGAGATTAGGATTTTAGGGATAATATATATAGAAAATTATATAAGAAAATTTAGGGGAAAATATTGGGAAATTATCTATTAAAATACGGTTACGGTATAAACGGAACTAGGTATTACAACAGGTTAGTCTTCAGACCTGAGACCGTCATTTATCTCATGTGAGTTCCTACTGTACTTAGATTACTACCCTACCACGGCACTAATGAGTCGTGTAATTAGGTTTTAGTTGGGTACAATTCTGAGTCACATAAAAGCAATGAGCAATTGTTGGGGATTCGTCTCTCTTGGTATGGGGAATCGATATCGCACTGTGTTCGATTGGCCAGCACCATAAGATCTTGGCAAAGGCAGTTGGGATTTACTGATAGTTAGATCAGAAGTTTCCCGGATTGGTTATGAACCATATCGGCACGAATTATCGGTTTTATTAGGGTTTGACGGTTACCATCCCTAGACCCGATATGCAATACTCTCAGACGAAGAGACCAGACAGTATGGATATTGTCATAGATAGGCTCAGTAGGGATTCAAATGAGTTTGCTCGTCGGCCTTCCTTTTCGACAGGTACCCGGGTAGCCGTTACGTACAGCTAGTGCGGCTGACGTGCTTGTGATTATGGATTTATCCAGTAACTCACTGCCAGCGTACTGTAGAATCTTTAGAGTCCCACGCAAAGGGTTTCCCTGGTTCAGGCGAAATGACTTAGTAGCCGTATTTTGATAAGTGCAGGGTTCCTGTCGAATGATTGTACTAATTACCCGGACTTTCAATCGGGATACTATAGGGTTCCGATCGAATGATTGTACTAGTTACCCGGACTTTTGATCGGACGATTGATAATACTAGCCGGCTTGGGATTGAGCCGGATTATTAAATCAGGTATTGATTTGATAATTTACGTATATATATTTCGATTTGTATATTCTAGTATTATGTTCTCTGTGTTATCCTATCTCTTTGGGTATTCGTATTTTGATACGAATACGGGTATGCATATATGGTAAAGTGTATTCCGTATTTATACGAAAATCATTCTAGAATGTGGACACCTCATTTTAGTTTTATCCATTTATTTTAAATGGAAAATGAGGTGTAAAGGTAGTGAGGTGAGAATGGTGAGAACCATGTTTGAATAGTGTTAACATATGAATTGTAAATTTATTTGTGCAAACTATTCAAGTATGGTTGCTATATTTTTATTGAAAAAATGTTTTATACAAAACCATGGTTCATGTTTTTCTCTTTCATGGATGAAATCATTCTTACCATTGTTTCTCTCTCCTCACTGGCCTTTCTTGAGCTCCTCCTCCTCCTTCTTGATCTTTCTCCCTACAATCTCATGTGTTGAGAATCAAAGATGGAAGAGAGATAGATATACACTAAGAACAACTCACTATATCCTAGAAACTCTAGATTAGCAACCTAGAGTCCTAGTTGCTCCACTAGATTTTTAGTGTGGAGCTAGAGTCATAAACCACATCCCTCGGGTGGATCATATTCGACGGAGGAAGACCGACGGTCAAGCTCAATCCAGCAGACCTCAAGGAGCTAAGGAAGAGGATAGAAGACCGAAAGACACGGATCTTGACACGCCCCGCTTCCCGGTATACGGGTAGAGGACGCGACTGGCCTTTACGTATTTACTCTGAAGTAAACATGTTAAGCGTATCTAAGCAATATAGGTAAAATGCACAAGAGACAAAAACAATAGATATAATTGAATAACAACTTTATTTATTAACATTCTTTTTACAATACATCTGAAAGTAAATACATGGAATGGAAAACAATGCCTAAACAGTGGCATAACGGAAATGGAAAGTACTGAAATGAAATGTACAAGTAACTAAAGCTCCGGGTCGAAAGCTAGCTGGTCCAAATCCTCGCTAGTGGGCTTAATCTCCAGTGAGTCCGAATCACCTGACGACATTCCGAAGAAGAAGAAAGAGAATGTCGTCAGCGAACAAATCGCTCGGTAAGTATCGTAAATAGAAAAAAATGGAATAGACAGAATAGAGAGTATATTGTTATATAATGTTTTATTATAATGTTAGCACGGTTGTTTGTAGCTTGATACAGAAGATGCCAGTGTATACGAGAGGAGTCCAACTTACACCGTTGACTTTGGTAACCCGTAGTAAAAGGCTCCGTCGATAATACCACGGAACAATGGCATGGATGTAATTACGTCTTAAGTGACCACCTCGTGCCACCTTTAACATATTCCGTACCAGTCTACCCCTTTATAACCCCGTAGTGTTTATAGTATTGATTGTACGGAATGTATTGTGTTGTATTGTCTTGTATTATAAATTGTATAGATGGGTGACTTGCCGAAACCATGTTATCAGTAGTGGAACGGATATAATGGATGATACATGTAGATGGAATATATCCATGGTTCGGTTCAGTCAATATAGATTGAATATATGGATTCATGTTGAGTTGTAGTTTATACTTGAATCATATTCAAGTCAGATTGATTATATTGAGACTCAGTCTGAGTCAGACAATTAGAAAAGAAATTGAATCCTGAATTATGTTTTGGTGCTATCGGTAACTGCTGCACATGGACGACAGGATTTGTGTCTTTTTCAAAGACAATTACCGTATTGATAACACCGTTTGTTAAGTTGTCTACCTTAAATAGGCAAGCACACATATCTCCGGCTCCTTGAGGCTCAAGAGACTGGTCCCGCTTAAACCTATGTTTACTAGGGTCCTTATTGTAATTTAGTATAACTTGAGAGGGTTTTATGTAAAAATATTTTTGTATAATTTTTAAAATACACCTCAAGTATTTTATTATTATCTTTAGAATTTTCATGGATGTATATTTTATCAATGTGACATATCTAGTGAATAAAACCTAATTTCATAATATATGGTATTTATTTGTAATATTGGAATTGTATGGTATTTTCTTGTAAATGAGATGTTTTTCTTGAATTTTGGAAATGTGGAATATTATTAATATTAAAAATAGATATTTTGATATTAATCACATATATATTTATTTATAAAAATATAAGTTTTATTTATAATAGAAATCACATTTTTTTAAAGGAAAATATATTAAAATTTTTCGAGATCATATGCTCCTTATGGAGGTCTGCATCTCACTCTACTAAGCCTGAGGATATGCGATAATCCGCACCATCCTGAATGGGTTCCCCAAATGGATTGTAGAGGCGCAATTGCAAAGATTTGTTAACACTTCTTGTAGAAAAAGATTTTAATAGTTGAAGGTGGTTATATGTAAAATCGTATTTTCCCAGATCTATGTTCCCAAATTCTATCGTGCTATGTTACATATGAGTGTTGTGAGGAGGTAGGTCATTACCTCGTGAGTTTTCTAAGATAATACGGTTTAAAAAATTCAAGTATATCGAAATGAAACATGAATGTATTTTAATGTAAAAATGGAATAAAATTTGCTGCGGTTATTATTTTGATGCCAAACTTATTCTATTATCTTCGTTAATATTTAATGGTCATGACATAAGAGTTTGGTATTATTGTGTTTAAGAAAAATAGAACTTTTTAAGAAAAAACTGAATCGGAAGTTGGATTAACTCCGCTTCCGTCGGGTTTTAGTTTTGAATATTTTTAGAATAGAGAAAAAAAGAAGAATTAGGGACTTACAGGTTATTAGACTAGAAGAGAGAAGGAGGAAGAGGTAGGAGGTGCCGGTGCGTTGTTTCGTCGTCGGAAGCTCCTCGGATCGCCGTCGGAAGTTCGTTGGAGGTTTGCCCTTTGCTAACTCCACTTGCACACAAAAGGTCTTGGGAAATTTCTTGAGTTTGGGCAGGGATTTGGGAGTGAGGGGGGTGATTTGAGGGGTGGTATTTATAGGAAAAATTAGGGTTTTAGGGTAACGAAAATGTGTATTAAAAATTTGTATTAAAATGTATTAAATGGGGGTATTTTAATTCTCTGGTTAATTGCAGAGAATTTAAATAGTGCAGGGAGAGTGGGGTAGGCCAAAGGGTGCAAGGGGTTCAAGAAAAAGTGGGATCGTACCGAGTTGACCCGGCGATGCCGGCCGAGTCAACCGAGTCGCCGTACCGAGTTGGGAGAGTCGGGGCGCGTCTTGATGTCACGTGTTCCTGACGCTTGGTCTAGCCACGTGGTCACGTTTGTTTATTCTGTAACTTACCCTATTATGTGTAGTGCACGTGTAGACTCTTAGGCTTCTAAAAAATTAAAAGAATTTAATTAAAAAATGTGTGGTTGATGGGATTTGAACTCTGGTGCTTTGGTTCAGCAATGCAAGGTCTCACCAATGAGCTACAAGCTCCTTCTTGCTGTTCAAAAGCAAATCAAATTTATAACTTGTGCTCAGACTCAAGTACCCCTTTCTGTATTTTTGAAAAAAATTTACAGAAAGTTTAGGGTTGGTACAGATCTTTTGGTAAAACAATTCTATCACAGTAGCTAAACCTCTTTGTAGCTTGCTAGTTTCATGTTTGGTTTCGATTCTAGGTAGTTGTTTCTAGCGCCAAGTTTTTAAACACCAAAAAGTTTTTGTTTCGCAACAGCCGTGGTTAGCAGCTAGGGCGCAAGGAACCCCAACATAGTATCAGAGCCATCCAAACATTAGAAACTAGTAGTAAATAATGCATTAGTTTCAAAACCGGAAAATTCCGATTTCAAAACCCACTCTCTGTTCTGAAAAAATTTTGGTCTCTAAATTTTTTTTATAAAACAAGTGTAGAGACTTACTCTAGACATGTACATGACACACGATGAAAACGTGCCCATTCCACCAAGTTTTGGATGGCCAAAACCCTAAATTTCCCATTTATTCCTTTTCACTATTCACTTCTGGTCCTTGTTTTCATCCAGTGTCTGGGGTTTTGTAAATTGGTATTTTTGGTCTTGTTTGATTTGCCCAGATTTCACTTAGTGTTGTCTTTACTTTGGAGGCAACTTGGAAAGTTTCAAAACTTGAAATTTTGCATCATTTATATCTGTGATGTGGTGTATGTGTTTTTCAAACGTCGTTTATTTGCTATATGTCATTTAGACTGGGTTGCACATACTTGCTTATACTGCTGTGATGTTGTTATCCGTGATGGTTCATTCGGATTGTCCTGATGGATAGCCCATACTGCAATGGTAGTTGTACAGTTTAGATTCATTTGTATATTCATTATTGTGGGGCAAGCGTCCGACTTGTGGACTGCCATTTCCGCTAGTTTGTATATTCTTTTATTGGGGCACAACCGGGTTGAGGTCGATGTCACCATTGTATATATGTTTTTCTTTTCTGTACTAGGATTATCCCACGGTGGAGTGCTCGAGTAGCCGGGTTCTAGAGGGTAACGGGCCCATATCTCATGGCGTTGAGACAGAAGGGGCCTTACTCTAGAATTGGTGGGCTATTCGTCGCACTCGTAGGGATTATAAGATGACCCACGGAGGGGTGCTCAAGTTACGGGGTTCTGTGAAGTGTTGGGTGGACCATTCACTTTGTTGATTGGGGTTGCCTCACTTCTGGGATTGGTGGGTAATTTGCCACACTCATAGGGGTCTTGGTTCTTCATTGCATGGGCTATCCACACGACCGGAGAACGCCGGGTTTCATTTGCGGCTCAAATGAAATCCGGGGCTCCTAGATTATCTTTTATTCTGTTTTACTTATCGATTTTCTGTGATGTTGCTTATATCATACCTAGGACGAATTATTATACATTTATATATATACTAATAGATGTTGTATATGTTTTGCACCCGCGCTAGTCCAGCCCCTACTCTGTCGTTAGTTAAGTAACCTAACGGTGCATGACGGGGCCCCGTGGCGAATGCGGATGGTATATACGTATATTGTATTTTCGTTCTTTTCTGGTGTGATAGGGTTTAATTGATGGGACTGCATTAATTTTGATTAATGCAAGAAAAAGAAACCTAAAAGATGTTGTTGGAAGAAATTTCGAAAAACTATAGTCGTATTTTTTCGCTTTGTATAGTGGTATTCATTTAAGAATATCCAGCAGCTCATTCGAGAAGGCAAGAGCCTAGATCCCTTTATGGGGAGTGACCTCTTGAGCAAAAGTTTATGTTACTGTAGATTACTCGGTTTTCTTCAAAACCATAAGTTTTCAAAAGCGGAGCCTAAATCACTACTTTTCAAAACTATTCGGTTACTTCAACGATATCAAGTTCATTACGTTAAAGGGTTTTTTGCCAAAAACCCAGCCGTAGCCTTCCGTCATTTTTCACAAGTATCACCTAGTATTCATGCTATATATGTTGGCCTACGTCAAGGCATAGTGAATGGTAGCTGGGTAATTCTTATTTGTTGCATAAATATGCGATTATTTAGGACAGTCGTACAGTTATTTTGGCCTACGTCAAGGACTTGTACAGGTGGATCTAAATTAATTCTGGACAATGATGGGTTGAACTTGATTAATGACTTATGATATGTTGGCCTACGTCAAGGTCATAAGCGTTAGGTGCAAAAACCACATTGGGAGTTTCAAATATATAGGAAACTTGCTAGTGTTGCATACCTTCTGGAGTGTGGTAACTAGAGTGGCTTCTATCTAGTTTATCATGCAATCGTAGTTGGATCCCGATTCCACTGATGAGTAGGATTACTCTTGGGAGATGTTTTTCACTTCACAACTAGCTGACCTATTAGGTGTCAAGAAAGGTGTTAACGGGGCTATGCCTCTGTGGAAACGAGGTTTATTTTAATTAGGTCCATGCGAGAGCATGAAGAACCTCCCTCGGAGTACCAACATCAACATGGCTGAACGGTTAGCGAACTTGTAAGGTGTTAATGATCCCAGCTAGTTCTCCTTTTAGGGTTTGAAGGAGAATTCGAGCAAACAGTGGTATCCATCCTGATTAGATAAACTAATAACCAATTTAATCCTGCAAGAGCGCACACTGAGTGTTTATTTTCTCTCTCTCCAGGTAGCAACAAGTTCATGCCCTAATCAAGATAATAAAATGTAAGGCTTGACCGATCCGGATTCTTATTCGGGGCTGGAGAACGTCTGTTCGGCTCTAACTTATGACAACTGTCATGAGTATGAGCAAAAGAAAGAGGATTGCATGAATTTCTTGATGACCCTAATGAAGAAAAAGCATACTATTGCGTCTCCTTCAGGTGTTCTTGTTATTGAGAATTATTTTTCGGTCAGTCTTACCTCCTGGGTACTAGATACCGGATCAGGATCTCATATCTGTAATTTATTGCAGAGACTGAGAAAAAGTAGGATGGTTGGACTTAGTGATATGTTCCTCAGAGTAGAGAATGAAAGTGTGTCTTAGCACCTCTACTAGGTTTCCACATGCATCAAGTATGCAATTTTTAAAAATCTAGAGGTCTAAGCTACACTAACCTAGAATTGAACTAGAGAATTAGGGTATATAAAGAAAGTAAACAAGTTTTACACTAAGTGAAGAGAATTACAATCTTTGTAGACCAAGTACTTCACTTCCAAAGCACCAAGTAGTAGTCCATACGCTCCAAGTAGTAGTCCCTAGAACTCTTCTTGGCTCCACTTGAAGAAAGGAACGAGCTTGCTCATGGATCTTCGAGGCTGAAGATGATCCACCTTAAAGAATCTCTAACTCAAGCCACCTCTTCACCAATTAAGGAATTAGTGAAGCAAACAACCTACACTAATGGGCTAGATGAGAGTAGCTTGATGAAGTAGGAATTTTGCTCACTTTAGAATTCTATTTCTCTTTCTCTTTTTCTTCTCAAGAAAAATCAAGAGGATGAAGATAATGAACTGTTTTTTGAAGAACTAAGGTGAAGAAAACATCACAAGTGATATTTGTAGAGAGTTAACAATGGCTAAAGATAATGGTTGGGTTATAAAATATCAAGAGTAAAACAAAAATCAGTGGAATGGGTCATGGCTTCTACATGCTTCCACAAGCATCTAAGCCATGCTCATTTTCCACTTAATTTTGAGTTACTCTTAATAAATAAATTCTCTAATTATCTTTAGTCTTGGTGTGAGTCTCATACACCCATGTCCAATGTATCATCCACCATGATACAATATATAAATACATATATTAATATATATCACATATATATTAAATGTATTTTAAAGAGAAGAAATTCTTTTAGTGAGCATAATATTAGTTAATATATATTAATATATCAAATACAAAAATATATACTAAATTATTAAATCAACACTTGATTCTATAATCCGGTTATATCATGTATAACCGACTAATATCATTTATATGTATATCATATTATCGAATCAACACTTGATTCAATAACCCGGTCATATCACATATAACCCGACAACTTTCAATATACTATATCAAATCTACACTTGATTCAATAATCCGGTCATATCACATATAATCTAACTGATATAATATATCACGAGATTAGAATACGGTATCACATACTCGTATTTAATCAAGCTCCCGCACATATCAACATATGTGCCTTACTTCGTTTCGCTTGAGCTAGGAAACCTCTGTGTGGGACTCTAAAGATTCGTCAATACGCCAACAGTAGGTAATGATCATATCAGTCACCCACAAGCCGTCAGCGGTACTAGCTGGACGTAACAGCTACCCAGGTATTGAGCGAATAGAAGATCAACAAGCAAGCTTGTCCAAACTCCCGCAAACCATATAAGCAACACTTACTGTACAGTCCGGTCTCTTCGTCTGATATGTCGCATATCAAGTCTAGGGGTGGAATCGTCAGACCCCAGTAACTTAATAAGTCATGCCGATATGTGGCCTATAACCGTTCGAGAAACTACTGATAACACTTACCAGTAAATCTCATCAGTCCTGACCAGGGACTTGCTGCTATAGCCAATCAAGCATAGCGCAACATCAACTCCCTATACCGGGAGAGACGAAACCCCTCCTATTGCTCATTGACTCCATGTGACTCGGGACTGTACCCAAAATCCACCCGTTTGCATGACTCGTTTGAGCCATGGTAGGGAGGAATTCATAGCACAGTAGGAACCACGCAAGACTCTATGACGATCTCAGGTCTATAGACTAACCTGTACCAGTGTCACCAGAGAACTGCTATCTGACGATAGGTATGGTGCCAACTAGGAGTTCTCGGCGAGTCCTGTTCGGTGTACCCATTCTCTAATGAGCACATGTGTATAATCTTTGATGTCAAACACCAATGGTTGTGGGATCAACTATCGCCCCATAAAGGGTCAAGAAACATACATGCTAGTCTACTCTGGAATATCGATGCCCTGTCTCGATATTCTCTCGACTAGTAATAGTTAAAGGATGTGCTTGTGGACTACTCAAGCCCCACTAGTCTGATCTGCATCATAGTCCTGGTAGTCAAGCCAACATCCTAAGGTCTTTATCAACATGTAACAGAGAGACAGTATAAAAATACAAGTGTACATGTTAAGATAAAGTGCAACCAGATAGCATACTATCATGTCGAGTAAGAAAGTCCTCTATATATATATATCCAAGCATCCACTATAATATACAATAATGGCCTCTAGGGCATACATATAACTAACAGGGAATGGAACACAAGTTGATACTGCTGCCGTCGGTGAATATCACCTAGTATTGCCAAGTGGCAATATTATGATTTTGAACAACTGCTACTATGTACCTTCCATGCTTTGCAACATCATATCAATTTCTTTACTTGATAAATATGAATATAATTTTGTTCTAGATAGAAATATCATGAACATTTACCTTGATAAGGTATTGGTTGCAGAAGGTACACTTTGTAATGGTATCTACGTTCTAAATCAAAACACAGTTTTTAATATACAAAACACACGTAAGAGGAAGAGTTCAGAAGTGAACGAATTCTACTTGTGGTATTGTAGACTTGGACATATCAATGAGAAAAGACTATCTAAGTTATATAAAGATGGATATTTGAATCCGTTCGAATTTTCATCTTATGAAACTTGTCAGTCTTGTCTCAAAGGAAGGATGACCAAATCTCTGTTCACCGGACACAGAGAAAGAGCAACAGAGCTCTTGGGACTCATACACAGTGATGTATGTTGTCCAATGTCTATACATGTAAGGGGTGGATTCATATACTTCATAACATTCACTGACGATCTCTCAAGGTTCGGATATGTGTATTTTATAAAATACAAATCTGAAGCTTCTGAGAAATTCAAAGAATACAGAAACGAAGTAGAGAACTACACTGGTAAAAGTATCAAGATCCTCCGATCCGATAGAGGTAGGGAGTACTTGAGTACGGAATTCCGTTACTTTCTAAAAGAGAATGGTATTCTCTCTTAACTTACTTCTCCGTATACACCACAACACAACGGTGTATCGGAGCGGAGAAATCATACTCTATTAGATATGGTTCGCTCCATGATGAGTAATGCCAAATTGCCTCTTTTTTTTCTGGGGATATGCACTTGAGACAGCGACATATCTATTGAACAGGGTTCCGACCAAATACGTGCTTACCACTCCATATAAAATATGGAGTGGTAAGAAACCATGTCTTAAATTCATTAAGATATGGGCATGTCCGGTTTATGTGAAAAAGCAAAATCCGAACAAATTGGAGGCACGTTCGGTTGTATGTAAATTTGTGGGATACCCGAAGCATTCACGGGGATATCTGTTCTACCACACCGAGGAACAGAAAGAGTTTGTTGCTCGTTACGCCACCTTTTTAGAATGGTAGTTCCTTGCAAAAGAAATAAGTAGGAGCACAGTAGAATTGGATGAAATTCTTGAACCACAAACTGTAACTGAAGATTTAGTGGAACCCCTAGATTCAGTAGTCCCAGACGAATCTCAGACACTCCGCAGATTTAGAAGAATTTCTCATCCGCCCGAGAGATACTATGGTTTTTTCATAGACGGGGATCGAGAGGATTGTATCTTGGAAGAATACGATCTTACTAGTTTCAAGCAGGAGATTACCAGGAAGGACTCTGGAAAATGGCTGGATGCTATGCAATCCGAAATGGAGTCCATGCACACCGATAAAGTTTAGACCTTGGATATTGCTCCACCTGGGGTAAAACCCGTTGGATGCAAATGGATCTACATAAAGAAGACTGGTGTAGATGTACAGGTGGAAAACTATAAGGCTAGACTTATTGCAAAAGGTTTTCGTCAAAGGCCAGGTGTGGACTATGACGAAACCTTTTCTCCAGTGGCTATGCTCAAATCCATTCGGATCCTACTTGCCATTACTGCCTTCCATGACTATGAAATCTGGCAGATGTATGTAAAAACGGCTTTTTTAAATGGAAGTTTGGAAGAGTGCGTTTATATGGATCAACCGGAGGGATTTGTAGACAGTGGGTGCAGTGGGAAGGTGTGTAAGTTGCTTAAATCCATTTATGGATTAACGCAGGCATCGTGGAGCTGGAACATCTGTTTTGATAAAATAGTCAAGGAATTTGACTTCATCAAAAACGAGAATGAGCCTTGTATATATAAGAAAATTGTAGGACGAACTGTCGTATTCCTAGTCATGTATGTGGACGATATTCTTTTGATAGAAAATGATATTCCTATGCCACAATCAGTCAAGCTGTTCTTGTCACAAAGGTTCTCCATGAAAGACCTGGGTGATGCCTCATATATTCTGGGGATTAAGATCTACAGAGATAGATCCAAGAGATTGTTGGGACTTTCACAGTCCAGGTACATTAAGTCCGTACTAAAGAGAATTATTATGAAAGATTCCAAGCGCGGAAATATACCCGCATTGCACGGAATCATTCTCTCTAAAGAGATGTCTCTCAAGACTGATGAGGAGAGGGTTCGCATGAGCATTATACCCTACACTTCGGCGGTAGGATCTATAATATATGCGATACTATATACCAGACTAGATGTAGCTTACGCACTTAGCTTGGTGAGTCGGTATCATTCAAACCCAGGAGAGAACCACTGGACTGCAGTAAAGAACATTCTTAAGTACCTGAGAAGGACTAAGGAACTGTTCCTGGTATTCGGTAATAGGGACCTCCAGGTGGAGTCCTTTACCGACTCGAGCTTCCAAAGTGACAAGGATGACATCAAATCTGTCTCGGGGTTTTGTGTTTACCATCAACGGAGGGGCGGTTTGTTGGAAGAGCTCCAAATAGGACACCATCGCAGACTCGATGATGGAGGCTGAATACATTACTGCCAATGATACCGCAAAAGAATCTGTTTGGATTAAGAAGTTCATTACTGAACTTGAGGTGGTTCCATCCATTGTTAATCCAATACCTTTATATTGTGACAACAATGGGGCTATAGCTTTAGCGAAGGAACCACGGTCCTATCAAAAATCCAAACACATCTTGGGACGGTATCACCTGATCAGGGAGATTGTTGATCGCCGGGAGATCAAGGTGCAGAAAGTGGACATAAAAGAAAAGACGACAGATCCATTTACCAAGGTCCTTCCTCAATCACAGTTCGAGAGACTATTTAAGATGTTGGGTATGCGATACGCCAACAACTGGCCCTAATGTAGACGTTAGGTACTCGATACACCAATATATGGCCTTAGTGCAAGTGGGAGATTGTTGGATATGTATACCCTAGAGGCCATTATTGTATATGTATACATGTGGATGCTTGGACATATGTATGTACAGCACAATCTTGCTCGATATGATAGTATGCTATTTGGTTTGTCTTTATCTTAACATGTGCATATGTTTTACTTGTTATTACGTATCATTTATACATATTGATAAAGCCTATAGGATTATTCCTTGACTACCGGCGTTGTGATGTCGATCATATTTGTGTGAGCTGGGTAGTCGATAAGCTATCCTTAAAATGTCCCTAGTCGTGGAAGTATCGAGACCGAGCATCGATATTCCGGAGTAGACTGGTGTATACGTTTCTAAACCCCGACGAGGGGCAATGGTCGGTCCTACAGCCATTGGTCTTTCGCACCTAAGATCGTATACAGGTGCTCACTGGGTGTAAGTACACTGGATGGACTCGCCGAGAACTTCTAGATGGTACTATTCCTATCATCAGATAGCAGTTCTCAGGTGACATGAGTACAGGTTAGTCTTCAAACCTGAGATCGTCACTTATCTCCTGTGAGTTCTCACTGTACTTAGATTACTGCTCTACCACAGATCTACTGAGTCGTGCAAACATATTTTAGTTAGGTACAGTCCCAAGCCAAATGGAGGCAGCGAGCAATTGTTGAGGATTTGTCTCTCCCGGTATAGGGAGTCGATATTGCATTGTGTTCGATTGGCCAGCACCATAAGACATTGGCCAAGGCGGTTGGGATTTACTGATAGTTAGATCAGTAGTTTCCCAGATTGGTCCTGAGCCACATCGGCATGAATTATCGGGTTATTAGGGTCTGAAGGTTATCACCCTCTAGACCCGATATGCGATACTCTCATATGAAGAGACCGGACTGTATAGAGATTGTCACAGATAGGCTCAGTAGGGATTCAGATGAGTTTGCTCGTCGGCCTTCCTTTTCGAAAGGTAACCGGGTAGCCGTTACGTACATCTAGTGCCACTGACGTGCTTGTGGTTATGGATTTATCCAGTAACTCACTGCCGGCGTACTTCCGAGTCTTTTGAGTCCCACACAGAGGGTTTTCCCGGTTCAGGCGAAATGATGTAGTAGCCGTATTTTGATACGTGAAAGGTTTCGATCGAATTATTGTACTAGTTACCCGAACTTTCGATCGGGATACGTGTAGGGTTCCGATCAAATGATTGTACTAGTTACCCGGACTTTTGATCGGACGGTTAATAAAACTAGCCAGCTTGGGATTGAGCCGGATTATTAAATTAGGTATTGATTTGATAGTTTTCGTATATATATTTCGATATGTATATTCTAGTATTATGTTCTTTGTGTTATTCTATTTCTTTAGGTATTCATATTTTGATACGAATACGGATATGTATATACGGTAGAGTGTATTCCGTATTTATACGGAAATCATTCTAGAAGGTGGACACCTCATTTTAGTTTTATCCATTTATTTTAAATGGAAAATGAGGTATAAAGGTAGTGAGATGAGAATGGTGAGAACCATACTTGAATAGTGTTGACAAATGAATTGTAAATTAATTTGTGCAAACTATTCAAGTAAGGTTGCTATATTTTTATTGAAAAAATGTTTTATACAAAACCATGGTTCGTGTTTTTCTCTCTCATGGATGAAATCATTCTCACTATTTATTTCTCTCTCCTTACTAGCCTTTCTTGAGTTCCTCATCCTTCTTGATTTTCCTCCCGACAATCTCATGTGTTGAGAATTAATAGTGGAAGAGAGATAGATATACACTAAGAACAACTCACTACATTCTAGACACTCTAGATTAGCAACCTAGAGTCTCTAGTTTTTCCACTAGATTTTTAGTGTGGAGCTAAAGCCATGAACCACATCTCTCGGGTGGATCATCTTCAACGGAGGAAGACCGGCGGAGCTCGATCCAGGAGACCTCAAGGAGGTAAGGAAGAGGATAGAAGACCAAAGGACACGGATCTTTTGGTAAAACAACTCTATCACAGTAGCTAAATCTCTTTGTAGCTTACTAGTTTCATGTTTGGTTTCGATTCTAAGTGGTTGTTTCTAGCGCCAAGTTTTTAAACAACAAAATTTTTTTGTTCCGCAACGGCCGCGGTTAGCGGCTAGGGCGCTAGGAACCCCAACAGGCTTCCCATGTGACCTCTTCGCTGTTCTGGCCACGCCACAGAACCTTCACGGACGGTAATACCTTTGACTGTAATTTCTTCACCTGCCGGTCCAGAATGACTACCGGCTGCTCGGTGAAAGAAAGATCGCACTCCAGCTGAATTGTCTGATGCTGAATCGTGTGAGAAGGGTCATGAAGGTACTTGCGAAGTATAGATACATGAAATACAAGGTGTACATCCGGGAAACTGGGCGAAATTGCTAAACGATAGGCGACGGTACCGACTCGCTCAAGAATCTCGAAGGGACCTACATATCTGGGACTAAGCTTCCCCTTCCTTCCAAACCTCATCACACCCTTCATCGGAGAGATCCGTAAGAAAACATTGTCACCCACAGCGAATTGAAGTTTGTGGCGACGATGATCAGCATATGACTTCTGCCTGTTCTGGGCTGCTCTCATCCTATCCTGGATCAACTGGATCTTCTCCGTAGTCTCTTGGACTAATTACGGTCCCCAAATCCTGCTCTCGCTGAGCTTGGTCCAACAGACCGGCGATCGACACTTTCTCCCATACAAGCCTCGAAAGGTGCCATTTGAATCGTCTCCTGAAACTATTATTGTAGGAGAACTCGATGAAGGGTAAATGACGATCCCAACTGCCATCCAAATCTAGAGCTCACGCTCGGAGCATATCTTCGAGAGTCTGAATAGTCCACTCTGACTGTCCATCAGTCTGCAGTTGGAAAGCGGTACTGAAACTCAAACGGGTACCCAAAGCATCCTGAAGTTTCTGCCAGAAACGGCTGGTAAACCGAGTGCCTCTATCGGAAACAATACATGTCGGAACGCCTTCAGCCATACAATCTCATTAATGTAGAGCTGGGCATACTGAGCAAACCCGAAAGTGGTCTTCACTGGGAGGAAGTGAGCCGCTTTCGTCAACCGATCTATGATCACCCAAATGGATTCATACTCTTGACTGGACCTAGTTAGACCCACAACGAAGTCCATAGAGATTTGTTCCCATTTCCACTCCGAAATGGACAAAGATTGTAACTCTCCCGCCAGCCTCTGATGCTCGGCCTTGATTTGCTGGCAAGTCAGGCATCTCGAAAAAAATCAGAAACATCTATTTTCATCCCTTCCTACCAGTAGAAATCTTTCAAATCATGATACAATTTAGTGGAACCCGGATGAACGTTGTACACTGACTGATGTGCCTCCTCTAAGATCTCGCGTCTCAGCCCCTCAGAATCGGGTACACATAAATGAGTCCCAAACCATAGCGCTTGCTCTCTATCGATTGCAAACTCTGAATCTATCCCTTACCGAACCTGCTCCATAATCTTAGACAAACAGGTATCGTCGGACTGTGCCTTCCTAATGCGATCAAGTAAAAGCGGATGGGCGCGGACATGAGCAAGCTATCCTCCTGTGGAAGTGAACTCAAAATATACTCCGCTATCACATAAAACCTGCCAATCCACAGAAGACTGTAGCTGGACTGCGCTTAAATGAGAAAAACTACCTCCGAGCTTCTGACTCAAAGCATCTGCTACAACATTTGCCTTGCTCGGATGATAAAGGATCTTACAATCATAGTCCTTTATGAGCCCCATCCAATAGCGCTGCCTTAAATTCAGATCCTGCTGCTAGAAAATATACTTCAGGCTCTTGTGGTCCGTAAAGATCCGGCACGACTCGCCATATAAGTAATGTCTCCAAATCTTGAGCTCAAAGACCACCACGGCCTTCTCAAGATCGTGAGTGGGATAGTTCTGCTCATGCTTCTTCAACTGCCGAGAAGTATAAGCAATTACTCTATCGTGCTGCATTAACACGCAACCTAGACTTACTCGAGAAGCATCACAATAAACAACATAACCTCCTGAGCCTGAAAGTAAAGATAGAACCGGTGCAGTCGTCAAACGAGTCTTCAACTGCTGAAAACTCTGCTCACATGCTTCAGTCCATAGAAACGGAACTCCCTTCCGGGTCAGCCCGGTCATCGGTGATGCGATACGAGAGAAATCCTGTGTAAGTCCACGTTGCCCACCCCGGTACTTGCGGGGAGGCGGAAAACGGAATAAAAATCGAATTTTTATGAACTTAGGCAACATGGACTAGACTTTGAAAGATCTTTGCTAAACAAAAACAAGATAAAGCTAACTAGAAACTAGCTAAGTGCTAGAAAATTTATACCTTGGGCTTTATGTCCTTCTCTCCTTGCTCCATGGAGTGGTGGAAGGAGGTCACCTTAGTCGTCTTCTCACGTCGAAGAAAGATCCACCCGAAAGCCTCGACCTTTGGCTTCAACTCCAAGCTAGAAGTAACTAGGGTGCAAGAAGTGCTAATCCTTGAACCCTAGATGAGAGTAGAGATTACTATGGTGTGGTTTTTCTCAAGCTCAAGTGTTTCTCAACACATAAGAGGGGAGAGCTTGAGGAAGATGAAGAACAAGAGAGAGAATGTGTATGATAGAATGAGAATAAAAATGAACCATTCTCACATATATGTGTGAATTATAAAAATTAGATAATTAGCTAGATAATTGTCATGGTTAATCAAGACTTGACCATTATCATTTTACATTAAATGAAAATTGCAAAGATCAAAGAGCATCTTTTATATGGAATGATAATGGTCAACATGTCAACTAAGGTCAACAAGTCAAGATAGGTCAAATGGTCAACAACCAAAACCATGTACAATTATTAAACTAATATCAATTAACAATAATACACACATAAGCATTAGGGTTAATAAAATGACAATAGTCATTAACTCTAATCAAAGTCCTCTCCCTCTGTCTCAAGCAACTGTGCATACGCACCCGTATTCGTGATCCGAGGAATACGAATACAATGAGATAAAACCAATCCCAAATCATATACTAGGATCCGGCTTAAACCAAAGCCCGCTAGTATAAGCTGTCCGAACAGCAAACGTGCACAAGTGCGCGGATGTGAACGAACCCTGTCGCAAAACCATGCGACCTCTACTCATTTTGCCTAAAGGCGAATAGCACTCTGTGTGGGACTCTAAAGACTCGACACTACGCTGGCAGTGGGTTTAACCACAGACCGCAAGTGGCACTAGCTGTACGTAACGGTCCCCAGGTAGATGTCGATAAGAAGACTAACGAGGTGAACCCCATCTGAACTCCTACTGAGCCTGTATGTGACAGTCTCCGTACAGTCCGGTCTGTTCGTCTGATACATCGCATGGCGAGCCTAGGGGGCGGTGAACGTCAGTCCCCTAATAGCGGTACAAGTCGTGTCGGAGTGAAGCCCAGAACACCCTGAGATAACACTGGAAACCTACCAGTATATCTCGCTTGCCCTGGCCAGGGACTACTTGTGTAATGGCTCTCCTGGACACAGCGCGATGTCAACCCCCAATATCGGGAGAGACGAATCCTGTGTAACCGTCACTGCCTCCAAGTGCTTCGGGACTGCACCCAAAAACTACCTATTTGCACGACTCCTTTGAGCTGTGGTAGGGTAGTAATCAAAGTGCAGTGGGAACACACTCGAAGCGAAATTACAGTGTCAAGTCAGCGGACTAAGCTGTACTCATGTCACCTGGGAACTGATAACTGACGATAGGTATAATACCAACCAACAGTCCCCGACGAGTCCTGTCCAGTGTACTCGTAACCTAACGAGCACCCGTATACTATCTCAAGTACGACATACTGACGGCTGTGGGACAGACCGTCTCCCACACTTGGATGAGAAGCGCATACGCTAGTCTACTCCGGAGTATCGATGCCCTGCCTCGATAGTCCAACGACCAGGGACATGTATAAGGATGTGCTTATAGATTACCCAGCTCCCACGAGTGCGAGCGCCATCACAACGCTGGTAATCAAGCAAAGATCCTAAGGGCTCTACTAATATGTATATCAGCGATATGCTAAAAGAAACACATGCACATATTGAAGTAGAGACAAACCAAGTAGCATACTACCATTTCGAGCAAGATTGTATATACAACTGTGAATATCCCAAGCTTCCATCAAGTAATATACAAACTAGTATGATACAGTAATGGCCTCTAGGGCATATACACTAACAATCTCCCACTTGCACTAAGGCCATGTACTGGCGTATCGAAGACCTATCATCTCGATCAGCCGCTCGAACTGAGTCTGGGGCAAGGCCTTGGTGAATGGATCTGCTGTGTTATCTTCTGAAGCAACCCTCCGGACCTCGATCTCCTGGCGATCCACGATCTCCCTGATCAGGTGATACCGCCTTAAGATGTGTCTGGATTTCTGATGGGACCTGGGTTCCTTCGCTAAAGCTATAGCCCCGTTGTTGTCGCAATACAGAGGTATTGGGTCAACAATGGACGGAACCACCTGAGGTTCTCTCAAGAACTTCCTCATCCAGACAGCTTCTTTTGCGGCATCAGATGCAGCGATGTATTCCGCTTCCATAGTCGAGTCAGCAACGGTTTCCTGTTTGGAGCTCTTCCAACACACCACCCCTCCATTGAGGGTAAAGACAAAACCCGACATGGACTTGGAATCATCCTTGTCACTCTGGAAGCTGGAGTCAGCAAAGGCCTCAATCTGCAGGTCTTTTCCGCCATACACCAAGAACATCTCCTTAGTCCTTCTCAGGTACTTGAGAATGTTCTTTACTGCTATCCAATGTTTCTCCCCAGGGTTTGACTGATACCTGCTTACCACACTCAGTGCATAAGCCACATCCGGTCTGGTACACAACATCGTATACACTATAGAGCCTACCGCAGAAGCGTAGGGTATAATAGACATGCGATCCCTCTCCAAATCAGTCTTGGGAGACATCTCTTTGGAGAGGGTGATCCCGTGACAAGCCGGTAGATTACCGCGCTTGGAATCTTCCATATTGAATCTCTTCAGTATGGTGTCGATGTACCTGGACTGCGAAAGTCCTAATATCCTCTTGGATCTGTCACGGTAGATCCGGATACCCAGAATGTATGAGGCATCACCCAGGTCTTTCATGGAGAACCTGTGTGACAAGAACCCCTTGACAGATTGTAGCATAGGAATGTCATTTCCTATTAAGAGAATGTCATCCACGTATAAAACGAGGAATACTACAGTTCTCGCTACAAATCTACAATAGATGCATGGTTCATCTGGATTTTTGATAAAGCCAAATTCCTTGACCGTCTCATCAAAACAGATGTTCCAACTCCGCGATACCTGCTTTAGTCCATAAATGGACTTGAGCAACTTGCACACCTTTCAGCTGCTCCCACTCTGAATGAAACCCTCTGGCTGGTCCATATAGACACACTCCTCTAAATGACCATTCAGAAAAGCTGTCTTTACGTCCATCTGCCGAATCTCATAATCGTGGAAGGCAGCAATGGCAAGAAGGATCCGAATGGATTTCAGCATAGCTACTGGAGAAAAGGTTTCTTCATAGTCCAAACCAGGTCGCTGACGAAAACCCTTTGCTACCAGTCTAGCTTTATAGGTCTCAACCTGTCTATCTACACCAATCTTCCTTTTGAAGATCCACTTGCATCCTACGGGTTTTATCCCATCTGGAGCAATGTCCAACGTCCATACTTTGTTGGTGTATATGGACTCCATTTCGGTCCGCATTGCATCCAGCCATTTTACCGAGTCGACGATCTGAATGGCTTGCTGGAAGCTAGTAGGCTCATCACAATCTATGATGCAATCCTCTCTATCCCCGTCAATTAGAAAACCGTAGTATCTCTCGGGCGGATGAGACTGCCTACTACTCCTGCGGAGTGGCGTGGGAATGTCCTGATCTTTCGAACCCTCTGGTTCAACCAAGCTTTCAGTAATAGCTCGTGGTTCTGGAATTTCTTCCAGTTCTATTACGCTCCCACTTAATTCTTTTTCTATGAACTGGTGTTCTAGAAAGTGGGCATGGCAAGAAACAAGGACTTTTTGTTCCTCTTCGCAATAGAAGTAATATCCCTTGGAGCTCTTTGGATATCCCACAAACTTGCACTGTACTGAGCGTGCCTCGAGCTTGTCCGCATGCTGCTTTTTTACAAAAGCTGGACATCCCCATGTCTTAATGTGATTAAGATAGGGTCTCTTCCCACACCACATCTGATATGGTGTAGTAGGCACAGTCTTAGTTGGAACTCGGTTCAAAAAGTATGCAGCTGATTCTAGCGCATATCCCCAGAACGATCGCGGTAACTCAGCGTTACTCATTATGGACCGTACCATATCAATAGGGTTCGATTCCGTCTCTCCGATACACCGTTATGTTGCGGAGTGTATGGAGGAGTAAGCTGAGAGAGAATTCCATTCTCTTTTAAGTAACCCAGGAACTCGGCACTCAAGTATTCACCACCTCGATCAGATCTCAGTACCTTGATACTTTTGCCTGTTTGTTTTTCTACTTCATTCTTATATTCCTGGAATTTTTCAAGAGCCTCGGATTTATGTTTCATTAAGAAGACATAACCCTACCTTGAAAAGTCATCCGTAAAAGTAATGAAGTAAGAATAACCGCTTCGTGCATGTGTAGACATTGGACCGCACACGTCGCTGTGTACGAGTCCCAAGAGCTCGCTCGCTCTTTCTCCGTGTCCAGTGAACGGAGTCTTTGTCATCTTTCCTTTGAGACAGGATTGACAAGTTGCATACGATTGATATTCAAACGGATCCAAATATCCTTCTGCATGTAACTTAGTCAACCTTCTCTCATTGATGTGACCCAGTCTACAATGCCATAAGAAAGTTTTATTTATTTCTGGAGACTTTCTTTTGTGTGTATTCTGGACATTGAAAATCTGTGGTTGGTTTAATACGTATATACCGTTGTTCAATGTACCTGACCCAATCAAAACTTGATTAAGGTGAATGTTCACTACATTACTTACAAATGCAAATTCATAACCTTCTTTAGATAATAAAGATACAGAAATGATATTACAGGTTGCATTTGGTACATAATAACAACTACGCAAAACCAAAAAGTGTCCATCCGACAATCCCAGGTGATAGTCCCCCACGGCCTCAGCATCCATGCTAGCACCGTTTGCAACTCTGAGGGTCATGTCACCTGCCTTCAAAACTCTACGCTTTCTCAACGCCTGCAAAGAATTACAGATATGAGATCCTGATCCGGTATCCAATACCCAGGATGTAGAGTTTATTGATAGACAGTTTTCAATAACATACACACCTGAAGCTGAAGCCGCAACTCGCTTCAAATCCTGTGTTCTGGCCTTCCAAGCCTTGCAATCCTGTTTCCAGTGACCACTTTTGTGACAATAGAAACATTCTTCCTTCCCCACTAGCTTCCCCGCTACCTTTGTTGCTTTTCCTTTTCCCTTCGTATCCACTTTACCGACACCGCCTCTTGGTTTGGCGGGGGCTTTCTTCTTCTTGCCCTTGGCTTTCGCCCTGGACCCAGAAGAGGAAGATCCTCCTACAAACAAAGTGGATGTCTCCCTACCCTTCTGTAGGGTGCCCTCAGCACTCCTCAACATGTTCAGAAGTTCGGAAAGTTCAACCTCCTTTCCTTGCATGTTGAAGTTAAGAATAAACTGGGCGTAAGTGGAAGGAAGGGACAGGAGAATCAAATCAGTATAGAGTTCATTCTCCAACGTGGTCCCAAGGTCCGCGAGCTCCTCTATGTAGCCAATCATCTTAAGCACGTGTTCCGCTACCGATGATCCGACGGCCAACCTTGCCGAAAATAGCTTCTTCAACACTTCGTATCTTGCGATACGAGACTGCTCTCCATACAGTTCTTTTGTATGAAGAAATATGGACTCTAGGTCCATATTCTCGTGCCTCCTCTGATGTTCGTTGTCCATCGAGGCAAGTACGAGGCACTTGGCCTTCGCGCAATCTATCTCCCATGTCTTACGGATTTCTACATCCGCGATGCTGGAGGTGGGACCTGGGACAGGGGGAGCTTTGGTGGTAAGTACATACCCCAACTTGTCGTAAGTGATTGCCATCTTGACATTCCTGAGCCAATCTTTGTAGTTTGGCCCTGTCAGTATGTTTTTATCTAGTAATAACTTAAGTCCGGTCATGTTGAATGGTCGCTGCAATTAGGAGAGAGAAAAGAAACACTTTAGCATGATGCTCTTGCAAGTTTAGAGTGGTTTTTAGTTTGTCTAAACTGGATGGCTCCCACTGTCTCTCGAATCCCTTCTCAAACCGTAAAGAAAGGATTAGTCAGGATCAATCTCACCGTACAATACTTGCTTAATCGTTCAGTCAGGCCAGTGTCGGTACTTCGAGGGAGGTTTTCCAACGCTTTCGCGAAGTTCCTTAATTAAGTAACCTCTTTTCCCTGTGGGCATAGCCCCGCTAACACCTTTCTAAACACCTACTAAGTTTATAGCATTGATCGTTAAGTGAGAGTTTTCCCGAGGAGTAGCATATACTCACAGTAGGATCGGAATCCAAATATCATCGCGTGATAAAACCGAAGGAATCCTGCCAGAATTATCACACTCTAAATGGTATGCAGCGCTAGCAAGTTTCAGTACTTATGAAACTCCCGATGTGGATTTTTGCCCCATGCTCTTATGACCTTGACTTTGGCCAAAATATCATAAGTCACATGTCAAGTTCTACCCGTCATTCTCCTGGTTAATTTGGACCCACCCGTACCTACCCTTGACTTTGGCCAAAATGGCAGCACGACTGTCCCAAACCAACGCATCTATCTATGCTGCACATGAATACCCAATAGCTACCAATCACTATGCCTTGACTTTGGCCAAAATACATAGCTTGAATACTTTTTGACCATTTATGTGGAATGACGGAGGGCTACGAATAGTTTTGGCGAAACCGTGAACGTAGTGGACTTGATATAATCGATGGAACGAGATAGCTTTTAAAAGGAGTGGTTCAAGCTCCGCGTTTAAAAGTTTAGTTTTGAAAAGAACCGAGTGGTTTTCAAAGTGTTCCAATCGACTTTTACTTGGTTTATTTTCTTGCATTAGTTCTTTTAATGCGTCCCATCATTTAATCCTACCATTACAGAAAACAACCAAAATATGACGTACGCTTATGCCATTCGCATTCGCCACGGGGCCCCGTCATCACCCGTTAGGTTACTTAACTAACGACAGAGCGGGGGCTGGGCAAGCGCGGCTGTAAAACATAAGCAACGCCTAAATAGTTATCATATATAAATATATAGCAATGATAGACATTACAGATCACAGATGAATACATTGGATATACTAGGAATACGCAATCCGTTCGAGCCTGTAACGAAAAGCGGATTACACGGTCGCGGTGAGTAGCCAAATACCCCACCCAAGACCCCTACGGGTGCGGAAAACTACCCGCCAAGTACCCGAAGCGAAGCAACCTCCCTCAACACCGTGAGTAGGCCACTCGGCACTTCGAGATACCCGGTAGTTTGTGCACCCCCTCCATGGGTCTATCCTAGGAGAAAAAACAGTAAAAAGAATTATACAATGACGGCTACAACCCCAACCCGGTTGTGCGGCCATACAAATAATAATATTACATCAATTTACATGTTACAATGAATGAAAGAAAAAGCAACACTCATCTCACATCCACCCCGGCTATTCACCCGCGACAATCCAACCCATTCATATACACAAACCATCATCAATCACAGATCACAGATATGTATAACCCCGACTAATCGACATATAGCGATTAGCCGACGTTCAATACATATAAACATCACAGATATAACCTTTTAGTCAAAGTGTATTGAAGTTCGGAAAAAAAATACGGATTTATAGGCCCCCAAAAATAAATTTCTATTCTGGAAAACCTGGGAACATATAAACCATCTTAAAAATCCCAAAACCTAGCCATAAGAAAACTGCACCAAACTCGACTCAGTGAAGAGTCAAAACGGCGGCGGTTCCGCGGCAATAGCTTGCTATTGCTGCTGAACCGCGGCGGTTTAGACGACTCACTGGACCGGGTTTGCTGTGCTTCTTAAGAAAACCCTGAGATGATTTTTGGAGTATGATAAATTTTATTTTGAACAGAAAAAATTTTAACAGAAAACTAGGGTTTTGAAAACTCGGTTTTGCGATTTTTCTGATTCGAACTTCGATACACTCTACTACCTAGCTAGTTTATGTTTAGTTAGGCTCTGATACCACTGTAAGTCCACGTTGCCCACCCCGGTACTTGCGGGGAGGCGGAAAACGGAATAAAAATCGAATTTTTATGAACTTAGGCAACATGGACTAGACTTTGAAGGATCTTTGCTAAACAAAAACAAGCTAAAGCTAACTAGAAACTAGCTAAGTGCTAGAAAGGTTATACCTTGGGCTTTATGTCCTTCTCTCCTTGCTCCTTGGAATGGTGGAAGGAGGTCACCTTAGTCGTCTTCTCACGTCGAAGAAAGATCCACCCGAAAGCCTCGACCTTTGACTTCAACTCCAAGCTAGAAGTAACTAGGGTGCAAGAAGTGCTAATCCTTGAACCCTAGATGAGAGTAGAGATTACTATGGTGTGGTTTTTCTCAAGCTCAAGTGTTTCTCAACACATGAGAGGGGAGGGCTTGAAGAAGAGGAAGAACAAGAGAGAGAATGTGTATGATAGAATGAGAATAAAAATGAACCATTCTCACATATATGTGTGAATTATAAAAATAAGATAATTAGCTAGATAATTGTCATGGTTAATCAAGACTTGACCATTATCATTTCACATTAAATGAAAATTGCAAAGATCAAAGAGCGTCTTTTATATGGAATGATAATGGTCAACATGTCAACTAAGGTCAACAAGTCAAGATAGGTCAAATGGTCAACAACCATAACCATGCACAATTATTAAACTAATATCAATTAACAATAATGTCAACTAATATCAATTTGAAAAAATCCCTGTTTTTGAAAAAAGTCCAGAGAGCATGGAAAATTGGGGTTTCGGGTTCGATCGGGTTTCTAACATCGTCTACGCATCGCCTAAGGCTCTAGCTAGGCTCTGATACCACTGTAGGGTTCCTAGGCACTCTCAAGAGGTCTCACAAGGCATCAACCATGCCATTTTCAAATTTTACGGTGCCGAGAAACTCTAATACGGATCGTTAACTAGAATTTTAGGCGAAACAAATGCGAATAGTTAACAACTTAACTATAAGAACGGAAATACAACCTTTGTAGATCCGGTCCTCCACCTCCTAGGCTCCGTGATGAAATCCCCTCGCTGTCCAAACCGTATCTTGGACTCTAGCATCGGCTTCATCGAAGAAATGGGCGGGCTTGGTCGTTGGCTTCGATGCCGGAGATGATCTACGTCGAGGCATCACAAGATCAAGCTCCCACTTCACCAAGTCATGAAACTTATGAAGAAAACACCCTATACTACTTGGCAAGAGGTAGAGGATGAAGAAATAGGAGGTGGGTACACTTTAGAATTGGATTTCTCACTCTTTTTCTCACTTTGCCATTGATGAAGGCAAGGTTTCTTTTCTTGAAGAAGAAGAAGAAGAAGATGGAGAATATGATAAGTATATCTAAAATAGGAAATAATATGATACTTATCATATTTTCAACCATAGTTAGGTGTAGAGAATGAACCAAGATTAGGTGAATGGTTAGGGTTAGGGAAAGAAACAAAATGGTCAACCATTTCAAAGCTTCATGAAGCTTCAAAGATAATCCAAAATTAGCCACCATTTTCTTTCTTCCTAAAATGAATAAATAAATAAATGAATAATTAAAAGAAGCATATGCAACCCTAACCATTGACCAACCATGGATAAAACCAAACACACAAACTAACATGTATCATCAAACATGATACAATCAAGTGCACAAAAGTACATCACATATACAACTTGTGAACTTCAAGTGAGAAAATCCATTTAAAGTGAACCAATACTAGTTAATGCAAAGTAATATATCAAATATATAATTATGCATTAAATCATTAAATCAATACTTGATTTAACGATCCGGTCATATCGCATATAACCGACTAATATCAAGTGTATCAATGTATCGAATCAACACTTGATTCGGTACCCCGGCTATATCACATATAACCGACCAATGATACAAATCGCGAGAATAGAATACAGTATCACATACTGGTATAATTCTCGGTCCCGCACATATCTCATATGCGCTCCTATTTCGTTTCGCTTGAGCCAGGAAACCTCTGTGTAGGACTCTAAACACTCGTCAATATGCCGGCAGCAGATGATGATCATATCAAACACCCACAAGCCGCAAGCGGTCTGCTAAACGTAACGGCCACCCGGGTATTGAGCGATCAGAAGATCGACGAGCAAGCCCGCTCACACTCCTGTGAATCCAACCAGTAACACTTACCGTACAGTCCGGTCTGATCGTCTGATATGTCGCATATCTCGCCTAGGGGTGGTAAACGTCAGACCCCAATAGCTCGATAAGTCGTGTCGATATGAGGTCTATAACAGTTCGAGAAACTACTGGTAACACTTACCAGTAAATCTCAGCAACCCTGGCCAGGGATTTCCGGTTATAGCCAATCGAACACAGCGCAACATCAACTCCCTATACCGGGAGAGACGAATCCCCTCCTATCGCTCATTGCCTCCATGTGACTCGGGACTGTACCCAAAAACCACCGTTTTGCACGCCCTCTTGGACATGGTAAGGTGGAAATCAAAGCACAGTGGGAACCACACAAGACTCTATGACGATCTCGGGTCAACAGACTACTCTGTACCAGTGTCACCTGAGAACTGTCATCTGACGTAAGGTATAATACCATCTGGGAGTTCTCGGCGAGTCCGTCCAGTGTACCCAGTCTCCACTGAGCACCCGTATATCATCTCTGATGTCAAACACCAATGGATATGGGATCATCCATCGCCCATCTGTATGGGTCGAGAAGGTATACGCTAGTCTACTCTGGTATATCGATGCCCCGTCTCGATACACCCACGACTAGGGACCTTGAAGGATGTACTTATGGACTACCATGTCCTCACTAGTATGATCCGCATCATAGTCCAGGTAGTCAAGTACACATCCTAAGGGCTTTACCAACATGTAACAGAGAGACAATCAGTATACACGTTAAGGTAAAGAGTAACCAGATAGCATACTATCATGTCGAGTAAGAAAGTCCTCCCTATATATGTCCCAGCATCCACTACAATATACATCCAATGTACAGTAATGGCCTCTAGGGCATACATATAACTAACAATCTTCCACTTGCACTAAGGCCATCTGATAGCAGTGGTTATAGTATCTCATACTCAACCATCCCATAAAAGTCTCTCTCTGGGAATAGGCCTTCGTGAGTGGATCCGCCGTGTCGTCCTCTGAGTCTACTCTCCTAACCTCGATCCCTTAGAGATCAACCATCTCCATGATCAGGTGATACTGCCTTAGAATATGTCTGGATCACTGATGGGACTGGCATTCCTTCGCATAAGCCACAACTCCATTGTCTCACAATGGTAGGAACGTAGTTCATCTCATGAACCAATATACACCCAAACATCCTCTTTGGTAGCATCTTAAGTAGCGATGTATCCTGCCTTTATCGTCTAGTATGCCACGGTATCTAGCTTGGAACTCTTCCAACATACCGTTCCTTTACTGAGGGTAAAGACAATGCCTGTGACTGACATTCAGTCGTCCTCATCACCCTGGAACACTTCCAGTGATTTTCCCCAGGATTGATTGATACCATCTCACTACAACTAGTGAGTATCCTAACATCCAATTTGATCTATCTCATAGATCCAAAGCTTAGGATTTAGTAGGTATCACTTTGATCCTATATGGAAAATCATTGTGATAAGCGAAGATTGATCGAGCGTAGCGTAGGAAACTATTTCCCTATCAAGAGTATGTCATCCACGTACTCTACGAGTATCACCACCATACTCCCTACTACCTTTTTGTATATACAAGGTTCATCTACCATTTTGATGATGTCAAACTCTTTGACTTACACATCAAAATAGACTTTCCAACTCCGCGATGCCTGCTTTATCCTATAAAACATCTTGCACACGTTTCCGCTGCTCCCACTGTTTACAAAGCCCTCTGGCTGTGTACTTACAGACGTTCTCTTCTAAAACATCATTTAGAAAAGCAGTCATGACACCCAACCACCAGATATCGTAATCATGGTATGTAGCCGTGGTAAGTAGGATCTGGATGGACTTAAGCATAGCTACTTGAAAAGGTTTCATCATTATCCTCACCTGGTCAATGATGCAAACTTTTAACAAGTCTAGTTTTGAAAGTCTCAACTTTTCCAAGTACACCAAGTAATCTTCTCAAGATATACTTGCTCCTGATGGGGATTTAACCCTTCAGATATAGCATCCAAAGTCCATACTTTGTTGGTGTATAAGGATTCCATCTCAGATCGCTAAGCATCCAGCCATTCTTACAGAGTCTTACTCCTGATGGCCAGCTCGAAGCTAGTTGGGTCATCATCTTATGATGCAATCCTCGCTCCCATTGTCATAGAGAAACAGAAGTATCTCTCAGGTGAGTGAGGAACCCTACTAGATCGGCGGAGAGGCTGAGGTTCATTGGTAACTATTTAATCCTTTGGTTATATCAAATCATCTGCTGTAGTTTGTATAGCTGGAACCATTCCAGTTCTACATAACAGATCTTGCCTCGAGCTTGTCCGGATTTTGTCTTTAGACATAGGCCGGTCAACCCCAAATCTTAACTAGCTTAAGACATGGGCTCTTCCCTTTCCATATCACATATGAAATGGTAGGCAACTGATTTGATTGGAACCCTATTCAATAGGTATGCAGCTTCTCAAGTGCATATCCCCAAAAGGAAAAAGGTAACTCAGTAGTACTCATCATAGAGCACACCTTATCATATAGGGTGTGATTGCCCCACCCCGATATACCATCGTGCTATGGTGTATACGGAGGAGTAATGCTGAGAGAGAATCTCATTCTCCTTTAGAATAGTCCAGGATTTCCGTGCTCAAGTATTCTCCTCCTTGATCACATCAAAGGACATAATACTTATACCCGTATTTTGGTTCTCTACTTTTAACTTATATTCTGTGAATATCTCAAAAGGTTCGGACTTGCGTTTCAACAGGAACATATGTCTGAATCTTGAGAGATCATCAGAGAATGTAATGAAGTATAAAGAACCGGTCTTGGCATGTGCAGACAGGGGACCTACATACATCAACATGTATCATCCCAAGAGTTCACTAACTCTTTCTCTACTTCCAGTAAACAGAGCTGTGGTCATCTTATCTTTGTGACATGACTGGCGAGTTTCATAAGATGTAAATTCAAACTAATTTAAATATGCATCTTTATGTAACTTAGCTAGTCGGGTCGCATTGATATGACCTAGTCTACAATACCTCAAGAAGGATTCGTTCATTTCTGAACTCTTCCTCTTGTGTGTGTTCCGTATACTAAGAACTGTAGTTTGATTTAGAACATCAATGCTTTTAGATAACGTGCCTGAACCGATCAACTTTTGATATAGGAAATGTTCAAAACATTATCCAACAATACAAAATGATATCCTTTCTTTACTAATAAAGAAACTGATATGATTTTGTATATCAGGTTCGGTATCTAATAGCATTTGTTCAGAATCAATGTATTGGTAATACAGGGTGACAGTGACCAACAGACTTGGCTGCAACACTTGCCCCGTCTTCTGTCTCATGAAATTTATCACCCGTTCTCAGTTTTTCTACTCTTTTGTAGTCCTATGTAACAGATTACATATCTGGGATCCTGATCCGGTATCATATACCAAGGATGCGGAGGATACTGAGAAACAGTTCTATATAAAGAACACACCCGAAGATGATGCATCAGCATGCACTCTCTTCGTTTGGGCGGCACGGGAATTCTGGTAATCCCCAATTTCCTGCTCGGTCTTATAACAATTATAAGTTGGAGCGGGACCAATGTTCCCCAGCTCAGTATAACAAGCGGGTTCGGTCAATAATCCGTATTATTATCTTGATTAAGGCGTGATATGGTCTCTACCTGGAGAGAGAGAAAAGAAAACACTCAGCGTGCGCTCTTGCAAGATCAGATTGGTTATTATTTTATCTAATCAGGATGGCTCCCACTGCTTTTTATCAAATCTTCCTTCAAACCCTAAAAGGAAAGACCAGCCGGGATTAATTACACACTACAAGTTCGCCAATCTTTCAGCCAGGCCAGTGTCGGTACTTTGAGGGAGGTCCCCCGTGCTTTCGCACGAACCTAATTAATGTAAACCTCGTTTTTCCAGAGGCGTAACCCCGTTAACACCTTTCTAGACACCTACTTGATCGGCTAATTGTAATGTGTAAAACTCTCCCAGGAGTAACTCTTACTCGCAGTGGGTATCGGGATCCAACTATCTCATAGAAGGTATGCAATCTCATTGCAAATCTCAACACTTGAAATTCCCGATAATTTTGCCCCTAACGTGCTATGACCTTGACGAAAGCCAACAAACCATAGCCCGCTAGTCAAGTTCAACCCGTACATTTCTTGATTGAATTAAACCCACCCGCACGACCCTTGACGAAAGCCAACAAAGCCGCACGACTACCCTAATCCAATCGCATCATATGCTAGCAGATAAGCAGCATATAGCTACCGCACACTGCACCTTGACGAAAGCCAACAAATGCAGCACGAATACTATATACAACTTATCTGAAATGACGGAGGGCTACGACAGGTTTTTCTGAAAACCTATTGCGTAATGAACTTGATATTGTTGTAGGATCGAATGAATTTTGAAATGGAGTGTTTTTGAGGCTTTTCTAGTTTTGCTAAAGGAATCACTCCCGGTGAAGGGATTGTCGGTCCTTTCCTCGTCGAATGAGGTGCAGGATATATCATATATATCACTGTGCAAAGCAAAAACACTTAAAAGCAATCAAAAGACAAACCGAGGGGTGTAGCATCTGCCAGTTATTGCTAAAGGAGTCACTCCCGGTGAAGGGATCTCGGTCCTTTCCTTATCGAATAAGGTGCAGGATATATCACATATACCGCTGTGCAAAGCAAGAACTGTAGCTACCTGTTTTCTTTTGAAATTCGATTCTACAACATCTTAGGTTTCTTTTATTTCATTAATCATATTAATGAAGTCCCATCATTTAAGTACCTAAACATCACAGATAAATACGACGTACACTTATGCCATCCGCATTCGCCTCGATGTCCCCTCGTACACCGTTAGGTTAGGTAACTAACGACAGAGCAGGGCACGGCTAGCGCGGGTGTAAAACATAAGTAACGTCTATATAATATATCATATATACTATATGTTGTATCCAGCACAGAACATCACATGATCACATCACAGATATCGCAGCAGAAGAATTATATGAAATATTGGATATACTAGGACGTCCGTGTTTTCAATACGAGCCAGTATAAAACATGGATTCCACGGTCGTGATGAATAGCCAAACCCACACCCCTAGACCCCTACGAGAGCGGCAAGCAACCCTACCAATTCTAGAGTTAGGAGACCCGGACTCGACTCCTCGAGTTGGTCTCCCACTGGACTCCAGAACCCGGTTACTTGTGCCCTCCTCCTTGGGTCTATCCTAGTGCGGAAAAGTAAATAATATACAAACGGTGACATCTTCCGTAACCTGGAAGTGCCCCAATAAAAGAATATTACATACAAGTTTTTACACGAATGAAAATGAAAAACACTCATCTCACATAAAAACCCCCGGCTATTCAAACACGACGATCCAATATAACATATCCAGCAACACAAAACATCACATGTCATCAACGTAAGTAAATATGCACATCCCAATTGTCGTTGACATATAGCAACGAAACCGGCAATATCACATATTACACTTACGGTCACAGAAAAGAAAGTGTAAAACTACAACAGTTGGAATCCGCAATCTCTTTAGACATCGCATGCCTAATCAAATGAATTACTTAGACATCACATGCCTAACAATTATAAACCCCGCATTTTAGTCTCAAAATCGAAAACACTTTTCAATATCAAGTCGGGCAATTCAACAAGATTCCCGACATCCTGATCGAATGCTCGTCGCAAACTTCAGTAGGCGGCCGCACCCCCGACACCGTCGACGAAGTGCACCAAGGCGGAACACCGCTGCCGCGAGCACCCGAACGGATGCTTTCGGCGACGGGGTTCTCCTACAGTCACTTGGTCGGGGCTATGGAGTGAGGCTGTCTATTAAGTTTACCCGGCGAGTATCCGCGTACACTACGTGATTGCGACGAAATTTTGATCACATCAAAATTCCGTAGCAACCGATCAAGTGAGACTAAACTGCTATGTTTATAACATTCATTCAGTTATCTCATAACTAGTTGTGAATTCCAATTATTGTATCACATTCCGGATATATAGAAACTGTTAAACTTTCCGATCGAACATTCGAACACCCAAGTTTTCCCAAAACAGCTCAACACATGAAATAAGTTTAAAAACTTTCATTTCGTGCCTCAGTACCAACGGTCCAGCCGTAGAAGGGTCAAGCCAACGCCTTACATGTGGCACGCCGTACTCCCCCAAACCCTAAGGTTCAAAGGGCAGTTCAAGACGGTCACATAATCGAGTTAAGGTTTGTTGTCTTCTAGAGGGACCATCGCGTTACTTGCACTACTTAGAACGTTATTAAACCACGGAAAAATCCAACACTTGGAAATTTTCCGGCAGAGGAAAAGTTGGGTATTTATATCCGGTCGAACTTTTTAACATATTCAAAAAATATCCGGAAAAACACAGACAAGATTAGACAATCCGATCGAATCACCGAAGTCCCAATACAACCCCAGAAAACTCAACATTTGAGTATAAATTAAAAGTATCCATAATACACAAGAAACACCAACAGAGACAACTGAAGAAAACTCACAGCCTGATCATCACAGACGGCCGTGGAACCGCCGCAAAAAGAGGGTCAACGCCGCGATTCCGCGGCCGTACTGTAGAATTAGACTGTCATTTTCTGCAGTTTTTCTCAGAATTTCCTGCACATTTTTCTGCATATTTTTAATTTGAAAAAATCCCTGTTTTTGAAAAAAGTCCAGAGAGCATGGAAAATTGGGGTTTCGGGTTCGATCGGGTTTCTAACATCGTCTACGCATCGCCTAAGGCTCTAGCTAGGCTCTGATACCACTGTAGGGTTCCTAGGCAATCTCAAGAGGTCTCACAAGGCATCAACCATGCCATTTTCAAATTTTACGGTGCCGAGAAACTCTAATACGGATCGTTAACTAGAATTTTAGGCGAAACAAATGCGAATAGTTAACAACTTAACTATAAGAACGGAAATACAACCTTTGTAGATCCGGTCCTCCACCTCCTAGGCTCCGTGATGAAGTCCCCTCGCTGTCCAAATCATATCTTGGACTCTAGCATCGGCTTCATCGAAGAAATGGGCGGGCTTGGTCGTCGGCTTCGATGCCGAAGATAATCTACGTCGAGGCATCACAAGATCAAGCTCCCACTTCACCAAGTTATGAAACTTGTGAAGAAAACACCCTATACTACTTGACAAGAGGTAGAGGATGAAGAAATAGGAGGTGGGTACACTTTAGAATTGGATTTCTCACTCTTTTTCTCACTTTGCCATTGATGAAGGCAAGGTTTCTTTTCTTGAAGAAGAAGAAGAAGAAGATGAAGAATATGATAAGTATATCTAAAATAGGAAATAATATGATACTTATCATATTTTCAACCATAGTTAGGTGTAGAGAATGAACCAAGATTAGGTGAATGGTTAGGGTTAGGGAAAGAAACAAAATGGTCAACCATTTCAAAGCTTCATGAAGCTTCAAAGATAATCCAAAATTAGCCACCATTTTCTTTCATCCTAAAATGAATAAATAAATAAATGAATAATTAAAAGAATCATATGCAACCCTAACCATTGACCAACCATGGATAAAACCAAACACACAAACTAACATGTATCATCAAACATGATACAATCAAGTGCACAAAAGTATATCACATATACAACTTGTGAACTTCAAGTGAGAAAATCCATTTAAAGTGAACCAATACTGGTTAATGCAAAGTAATATATCAAATATATAATTATTCATTAAATCATTAAATCAATACTTGATTTAACGATCCGGTCATATCGCATATAACCGACTAATATCAAGTGTATCAATGTATCGAATCAACACTTGATTCGGTACCCCGGCTATATCACATATAACCGACCAATGATACAAATCGCGAGAATAGAATACAGTATCACATACTGGTATAATTCTCGGTCCCGCACATATCTCATATGCGCTCCTATTTCTTTTCGCTTGAGCCAGGAAACCTCTGTGTAGGACTCTAAAGACTCGTCAATACGCCGGCAGCAGATGATGATCATATCAAACACCCACAAGCCGCAAGCGGTCTGCTAAACGTAACGGCCACCCGGGTATTGAGCGATCAGAAGATCGACGAGCAAGCCCGCTCACACTCCTGTGAATCCAACCAGTAACACTTACCGTACAGTCCGGTCTGATCGTCTGATATGTCGCATATCTCGCCTAGGGGTGGTAAACGTCAGACCCCAATAGCTCGATAAGTCGTGTCGATATGAGGTCTATAACAGTTCGAGAAACTACTGGTAACACTTACCAGTAAATCTCAGCAACCCTGGCCAGGGATTTCCGGTTATAGCCAATCGAACACAGCGCAACATCAACTCCCTATACCGGGAGAGACGAATCCCCTCCTATCGCTCATTGCCTCCATGTGACTCGGGACTGTACCTAAAAACCACCGTTTTGCACGCCCTCTTGGACGTGGTATGGTGGAAATCAAAGCACAGTGGGAACCACACAAGACTCTATGACGATCTCGGGTCAACAGACTACTCTGTACCAGTGTCACCTGAGAACTGCCATCTGACGTAAGGTATAATACCATCTGGGAGTTCTCGGCGAGTCCGTCCAGTGTACCCAGTCTCCACTGAGCACCCGTATATCATCTCTGATGTTAAACACCAATGGATATGGGATCATCCATCGCCCATCTGTATGGGTCGAGAAGGTATACGCTTGTCTACTTTGGTATATCGATGCCCCGTCTCGATACACCCACGACTAGGGACCTTGAAGGATGTACTTATGGACTACCATGTTCCCACTAGTATGATCCGCATCATAGTCCAGGTAGTCAAGTACACATCCTAAGGGCTTTACCAATATGTAACAGAGAGACAATCAGTATACACGTTAAGGTAAAGAGTAACCAGATAGCATACTATCATGTCGAGCAAGAAAGTCCTCCCTATATATGTCCCAGCATCCACTACAATATACATCCAATATACAGTAATGGCCTCTAGGGCATACATATAACTAACAATACCTTGTAGAAGCAATTCAAGAAAATTCTAAGATGGTTAAAACTTCCCAAAACGAAATCTTGATCATGCTAAAGTGTGTAGGATGAGATGAGAAACAATTTTTTTGAAGTGTTTATGATGGTTTGAGTGAGATTTGGGAGTGTTGCATGGTGGTAGAAAAGATGGAGGGAGATCAAGAAAATGGAGGAGGAAGGAGATGAAGAAATAATGAGGTGAAAGAGACGGTGCAACCATAATTCTCATTCCCTTTCTCATACACTCTTTCTCTCACCCATACTCTCTTATCCCCTTCTTCCCCTCTCTCATTTATTATTTTTCTTTTCTTTTTCTTTTTATTTGTTTTTTTATTTACATAAAATATAAAAACCATGAAAAATAAAGAAAGGAAAACAAGCAAATAACATGTTATGTACATAAGCATGGTTAACAATTTAAAATATGGTTTAGTGTAGTAATTAGCAAAGTACTAATCAAGTTTAACACTCAACTTGTATGTAAATAAATAAATATATTAATTTGTAAAATTCCCAAATCAAATAAATACTTTCATGATTAATAATTTATTTTAAATTCCAATTATTTTCCAAATATAGATATATAATCATACCATTCTACGAAAACTCAAATCTATATTCGTATAATATTCGTGAAATTTATTATTTTATTATTTAAATCCAAAAATATTATTTTATATTTTCTGAAATGTTACATGAACGCTGTTGGGGTATTGATGAGCCCGAACGACATCACCAAGAACTCGTAATGCCCATAACGCGTCCGAAAAGCAGTCTTCGGAATGTCATTATTCCGAACCCGCAACTGATGATAACCCGGCCGCAAATCAATTTTCGAAAAGTATCCCGCTCCTTGGAGCTGATCGAATAAATCATTAATGTGAGATAAATGATACATATTATGCATCGTAACTTGGTTCAGCTGACGATAATCGATACACAATCTCATATTGTTGTCCTTCTTCTTAACGAACAAGACATGAACTCTCCAATGCGACACACTTGGTCGTACAAGTCCCTTATCAAGCAAATCTTGCAATTGATCCTTGAGATCCTTAAGCTCCACCGGGACCATCCGATAAGGCGGTATAGAAATAGACCTCGTACCGGGGATCAAGTCGTTGCAGAACTCAATATCGCGCTCTGGCGGCAACCCAGGTAACTCATCAGGAAATACATCGGGGAACTCCTCACAATCAGAACCTGGTCTGACGGGACCTCTGTGGCTTCAGCATCATGAATATAAGCTAAGAATCCCCGACATCTTTTTCTCAAGAGCCGACTAGCGCAAAGGGCAGAAATCAGTCTGTGAGGGGCGGCACTGCGGTCCCCTACACAACAAGAACTGGCTCTCCCAGAAAAAAAAATTGACCGCCTTCTCACGACAGTCCACAGACATATAATAAGTGTCCAGCCAATCCATGCCAAGTAGAACGTCGAAGTCTAACATATCGAGAAAGATCAAATCAACGGAAGAATCCCTATCCCTAATACGAACGGGACATGACTGGAACACGTGTCGGGCGATGAAAGACTCTCCTACAGGACTAAGTACAACGAGAGCCTGATCTAATAAGGACAAATCTCAATCTAATCTCGGTACAAAGTGTGTGGATACATATGAGTGTGTGGAACCAGGGTCGAACAATATACGCGCATCGAAAGAACATATGGAAAGAGTACCTGTCACAACAGCATTCGATGCATGTGCATCCTGAGGAGTCAAAGCAAAAACTCTGGCATGTCCTCTACCAGCACCCTGATGCCCTCCGCCTCTGTCGCCTCGTCCCCTCTGAACAGGATCGCCATGACCATGGCCCCTCTGGGCACATGTCTGGCCCGAAGTAGCGACGGGCGGAGGAAGCAATGCTTGCGGAGGAGGAGGTGAAAGGGGTAAGGTGACCTGTAGAACTGCTGCCCCGCCCTGATGTCTCACGGTACAATGCCTGACGAGATGGTACGGACTCCCACACCGATAACATTCAGGTGACGGCTGCTGACCATGTAGGTAAGAGCTAAATAACCAGCCCCGTATTAAACTTCTGCCGCCGCCACGGCCTAGAAAGAATCCGCCGCGGCCTCTTCCTGCCATACCTCTATCAAACTTTCCAAAAACAGATAAGCTAGTACGAACCTTCTTTGGTTCCGGAACAACCGTAGTCTCGATAATACACTCCTCCACTAGAGTGGCCATGTCCATCGCCACTGCATAAGTGTCAAAGTACCGGGCACCAATAGAGAGGAACAGCTGTGTATTAAGACCTCGCACAAACCTCTTGATTCGCTTTTCCTCGGTGTCAACCAAATAAGGAGCATATCTAAATAGCTGAGTGAACTGAAGATCATACTCGGCCACGGTCATGCCAGGAATCTTGCACAAAGACTCAAAACTGCGAGCTCGAGCATCCCTGACACTCTACGGAAGGAAACGAGCAAGAAAAACCATCGAAAACTCATCCCATGTCATAGGAGGAAGACCTACGGCTCGGCCTCTCTAAACTAATTCACACCAAGTCTGGGCAAAAACTAGCAAGCTCTACCGATCTCGCATCAGAACACCTAAAGGAACAACTAATCCTGGCCATCCTGTTAAGGAACGACTAAGGATCCTCTGCTGCGTTTGTCCCAGTGAACACAAGAGGCTTCAGTCTCATGAACTCCGGAAGTGATACCTCGATAGTCCCGGGTAGCGGCAGGTACAGTTGTCTGAACAGTAGATAGTACCACGGTCCCCATATTAGGCGGAACAATATCTGACCTCTGTGCTCGGCTGGCCTCAACCAATATCCAACCATCTGATGCAAATCCTGAATACTCGCCTCCAGCCTAGCAATTCTTCCTGGAGAAGGAAGATCAACCCGGTCCTGAGGGGTAGGAATACTGCCCTGGTCGATCCTCGTCTCGGACGAGCCCGCCCTGATCTCGTCTCTGGTGGCAGCTCTTGGGACCCTCGTAGTCTTTGGCGGCATGGTGGCAGGAATAAGAAACATGAATTGGTAAGATCATAGCAACCGGAACAAAAGGATGCATAAAATCAAGGAAGGAATCACAAGACATATATCCTAAGGTCATTTAGGCGGAGTATCGTATCGTGAATATTCCGCGGAACATACACATGCTACGTTACTCTGCTTAAGTTACCTACTCCATCATACCAAGGTCATCCTAGACTCAGAAAGGTAAAACCTAATGCTCTGACACCAATTTTGTCATGATCCAAATATGGAACGTGACCGGCACTTAAATCACGCAATATCTAAAAGCGTAACGTAATTCAAGTAAGTCGAAAACCCAAAATCTAAACCGTAATTTAGGTAAAGAGGTGAAATACTTTTTGAAAAAGAGATGTTAATTTAAATCGTAAAGAGTTATTGCAAAACATTTTTGAAAACAAGTTATCGTTAAAATTTTCAGCAGCATCTCCGTTGTAAAATTTGATCCAAACCGATACATGAGCAAATATACAAGCATCCCCATTTGAGAGCAATCTCAACGCCTACTTGGCGGAATACAACCACGCAGTTAAAATATATGACGCCTTAGGCGAAGAATTAAACCAATAAAGAAAAAAAACAATAACCACAACATAAACCCAAAAGTCGGCTCACACGAGCACAACATCCAGAATCGAATATAATACAAATCTCTCGGTCTCGTCTCTAAGTAAAATATACATGTGGTAGATGGAGTATACTAGATATAATAAACAAGTGTACAAGATAGCGGACAAAAGAATACTCGCAATCTACCTAACAAAAGATCATGCCCAAAAGTAGTAATAGTATGCCCCAAGCTGCGACTATACTGGAGGATCGAACCTGTAAGAAACTGTGGCACAACGGAGGTGAGTTGCCAGCTCGTGGGTAGTAAATAATATCGTAAGTGGCAATCGCATGCATGAAAGAAACAGCGACAATCCTAATTATGAGGTTATAAAGATATACAATGGTATGATGCAACATAAATGAATGAGCGAAGTATAGTATCAGAGATATAACAGCTATATGAAAATGAACATGTCATAACAGTTCTAATAAGGTAAAAAAACAGAAGCACAATCAATAAATCATCATAAATCCTGTGTCAAATATCGACAGTCGAAATCTCAATATCTCAGGCGCCACCACTCGGATCGGCCCTTATATCCATCTAATCATATAACTCTGGTCGGTATCCTTCGGATATCCGCCAAGTTTTCATACTATCACCGGTAGGTAGTACTACCAGCCAGGCTCAATACCTTTCTATACGATCGTCTTGCCCTGGGTACCGTACCGGGTCCACCATGTATCCTCAAACGGTGACTCTTCACTCCTCGAATCGGATATACTCATAACCCAGAACCGAGAAAACTCATGGTGGACGCCAAATATCATATCAAGAGAAAACCACATTTTTAAATGAATCTAAGTTTTAGAAAATGTGTTGTGCGGTTTCTCAAATCTTATGAAAACAGAAATCCCACGAAACAACATCATATAAGAATATGATGATAATGACAAATGTACATGATATTGGCATGATGCATGCTCGTATGAAATAAGCGAAGATCTAACTACTAATAAGGATACAGTACAATGCAAGATATCGTGGCAAATTCTACAGTGTACGTGGCATGGCAATTACCAAAGGTGTGTGTACATGCGAGTTGTGCATGTGCAGTATAAAACCCATTGGTAATGGTGCAAGTTTCTTAACGAGAATGTATCAATACGTAGCAAGTAATAAAATGCGTATGATAATGATTATGCAACATATGAATGTGTGTGTGTGTGTTTGTGTAAGATTGTATAACTTGAATCTAGACATCGGGCGCTTAACGCCATTCAAACGATTCCCCCATAGATGTTAAATCTACTCACCGGAACGGCCTCGAGCTACTCGAATCCAATCACCTCCTTCCCTTTCCTTGCCGCATCCAAAGTCCCCGCAACCGATCCTAGCATCGAACAAAACCTTAGCACGTGAGGGCTTGAATTCCGATATGACACATATATACAATACTCAAATGAACTAAACTCTCATAAGTTAACACGTGTGAACTTAGGGTACTATACATGGGCAACAAACAGTTAAGACTACCCCTAAGGGGCGTTAACCAACTAAAACACGAAAATGAGAGTCGGGATATCCGTATCATATATTAAAATATCGCCAAAAGTAAGGTAAAACGCTCCCAGATTTTTGTATACACAAAATTGGAAGGGATTGCGTATACCAGAAGTCTATTTAGAGTTTTAGGGAGCTCCCAACAAAAACCTACACCCTAACTCCCTATACGAGTCGCAATTTGCGATCATTTCCAATAAATTGGCGGCCAGGAGATGGGGGAGAAGGGAGGGTTTCGAGGGTGCACTCAGAGTTCAATAACTATCTTCCAGTAATCGCATTTTAATTCTGTGATCACCGGTTTAACAACAGATTTAATTTGAAACCCTAACCTTCACTAAATACTAGTTTTGACACTAATTCAAACATTATGGTTGATTATTGAAGTCTTGATGATTAAACAAGAGATAATTAACGCTAAAGTACACTCATCTAGCATAGATTAAGTTATGGTTGCCCTAAGAATTCATATAATCCCAATCTCACATCAAAACCTCTCTTTAAGTTTTAGAACATCACAAAACAAAACTTTAATTTAGATTAGGAGTTGCTAAGACAAGAGTTTGTTAAAGCATGATAAAGGTTGGGTCATTACCTCTAGATTAGGTTGAGGGAGGTCCTAAGTTTGCAAAAAGACCTTTAGATTAAGAATTTGGCTCTCACAAGTGTCGTGAAGGAACTAAAATTAGGATTTTGTGACAATTTTATAAGGATTTTCAAGTGGATGTGTTGTTCATCGCCGGAAACAGAGACGAACTGGGATTGATCGCCTTGCCAGAATTTGGGAGGCAGATGCTATTTGGATTTATCCATCCACCTCTCCGAAGATACCAAGTTGATTTATGGCACCGTATATCGGAGGTTTGGACGAATGCAGCCGTTGTAGCAGACTTTGTCAGATTCCCCCTCGTTTGTGAGGGCTTTTTGATCGTGGGGACGTTCTTCCCTGCAGGCGTAAGCCCCTGCAGTTAATTACATTACTGCATCGCGATAACCACTTTCTCTTGCTCCGGAAGTTCACTTCTTGTCGTGTGTGTTTTTGTTTATTTAGGTTGCTTGTGGATTGTATACGGAGACTAATTTATGTCTTCGCCCATAGGGCGTGGATTAGTCTAAATCCGTATATTTTTAGATTTGGGTTTACGTTGATTTAAGGACCGTTAATCTATTTTGAGAATAAGATCGACTTCAATGTATATAAGCATTTAGGGCTCGATTTGTATTTGTTAAGGATACATTAGTCGAATTTGAGACTAATATCCACTATACAATTTTTAGGATCATTTTTATTTCAAATCCAAAACAGAACATTTGGGCTCTATTATTTTAGTTCAAGGACGTTTCGGTCCATTATTTATCTTGCGCGCACGTGTATTTGTTACGTGACGGAATGAACAATGGTGATATGGAATGCACCCAATTTGGGGTGCGGTCTGATTTGAGGTGTGCACGTCAATTTGGAAGTGCACCAAAAAGTTGTTGGTTGTCGGGACCCGCCACCTGGCTTAAGATGTTGAAGAATTACAATGACATATATCAGAGATGTGGAGAGATGTACCCTTAAAACCAAATCTCGTATTCGAGGGGAAAAGGGCTGTCATAGACCTAAGAAATATTAGTCATGTTTGAGACTAAAATTATCTTAGAAGACATAAGATGAATATCATTTAGGATATCATCAATGGAAGACCCTTAGTCATTTTTTAGACTGAGATTAGCTTGGGAAAACATGAGCAATATGGGCTCGGTTGTTTTAGTACCAAGGAGGTCTAATTCTCCGGAAACTTAGCCAAATTGGGCTAAGATTGAATCTCCAACAGTGATAAGCACTGAGGAATACAGTGCTAACGTGTGTTTCACATGGGTGCTGAATTAGAGTTAAACATTATAGTTTTATGGCGCTAACGTGACACACGTGAGGCACTGGATTAGTGTTAAACACTAGAGTTTTATGGCACTCACGTGACACACGTGAGGCACCCCAAATATGGACGCTGGACTAGTGTTAAATACTAGATTTTTATGGCGCTCACGTGACGCACCCCAAATATGGGCGCTGCCCTTTGGGTTTTATCTATCCCCTTTTTATAAGTGCTAAGCACTTGGTTGGAGTTCTCGTGCAAAGCACGTGGCTGTCTCTTTTTTTATACTGGGGTGCTTTAATCCTCACGTGGAAAACACGTGAGGCGGTTTTGATTGTTCTCTCTGTTCGTTTGAAGCACTCACGTGAGAAACACGTGAGGATTTGAAACAGTGCTAAGCACCAACGATTTGGTCTTGGAGATCTTGGATCACTGTTTTTTTATTGAAGAACTAAGTTCTTTATATAGAGTTAAACCCTAATTCTTGGAGGAATTAAATTCCTATATCTTCTCGCTCTTCTTCTCCCCCTTTCTTTTTATGTAACTTAGTTCTTTTCCCCTAGGTTTTGAATCTTGCAGAGCAAAATTTTCCCGATTAGAATTAAATTCTCAACTTGGGGGGAGATTTGCTTCTGCAAATCTCAACCAGAGGAAAGAACTGAGTTCTTATATGAAGGGTTAAATCCTTAAAGAGGCAAATGAAAAGTGTTTTCTTTTTACCTAATGTTTTAAGGAAGCAAATCTTTCCTTTGATAATTAAATTCTCCTGTTCCTCAAAAGCTCACTGTATATTTTTTTAAGCCTCTGGGGTGTTCTCTCTCACTTTATATAATGGAGAGAATTAAATCGTTCATGTGTTTAACACGTGAGGCTTTTTAGCCTATCAGTAACTTAATTGCATCGCCTATATGCCTTACATATAGATGCTCACGTGTTTAACACGTAAGGCTTGTTTAGCCTATCGGTAATTTAATTGCAGCGTTTATATGCTTTTCATATAGACGCTCACGTATTTAACACGTGAGCGTCTATATGCCTATCAGTAGTTTAATTGCAACGCCTATATGCTTTGCATATAGGCGCTCATGTATTTAACACGTGAAGCTTGTTTAGCCTATCAGTAGTTTAGTTGCAGCGCCTATATGCTCTACATATAGGCGCTCACGTGTTTAACCCGTGAGGCTTGTTTAGTCTATCAGTAGTTTAGTTGCAGCGCCTATATGCTCTACATATAGGCGATCACGTGTTTAACATGTGAGACTTGAATAGTGGGGAGTTTCCCCTTTTCTCACTCTCCCTCTTTTTATGAGGGAACAAATACCCCCATAGGGTTGCTCTCACGTGGCATGCACATGAGTGCAACGCTGTCCACTTTTACAACCGTTGGATTGCCTAGGGGAACGGGGAGATGAACCGCTCCCCATCATGTTTTATAAATGCGAGGGTTTGGCCCTTGAGATGACCACTGTTCTTTCATCTCCTTCCTTACTTATTTTCTTTGAGAATTTAATTCTCTTTTTCAGAGCTTAGTTCTCTGTCTGCAGAACTCCAGAGTTAAACTCTGTAAGAACTCTTTTTCTGGTAAGGATCATGAACGGAATTCATTTCCTAGGAACCCTTTTTGTTCTTATCTTAGATTTTAAATCCATCAACGGAGCATTGCTCTTTTTCTTGGAACGATTTTTTAGAGATACAAAAGGTCATTTTTTTTCTATAGTAAACCCTAAGGTCTTGAGGATCGTGAGTTCTCCTTTGATCTTTGAGGATCTATGGAATGTAATTCCATTTCCTCTGTTTCCCCATCGTGAGGGTTTCTGAGATTTAATTCCATTATTAAATGAATTTAATTCCATATTACAGAGCTTAGCTCTGAAAGACTCGGAGGCTTTGGGGAAATTTATTCCCTGGTGTTCTTGAGCATATATATTTTTACCATTATATATTTTTTTAGGGTTTTAATACCCTTTTCACAGATTTTGAATCTGTTGGGTATTTTAACAGAACTCGTTTTTCGAGAATGTTAGGAGTTGTATAAACTCTACTGTTTATTTAATGAGAATCCTTTTGGATTCTCACAATGATTATCTAGCCCCATCATTGGTGAGCCGTCATTTTGATTTCGTAGGGCCCACTGACTTTGTAATTAGTGGTCCCATGTAACTGATTCACACTTTTCATTAATGGGTATTCTCCTCTTTCTTTATAGATACAATGGCATCACTTCCTTACTTTCCTTACACGCGCTCAGAAGCCGTTTTTCCACAATCGCCTTCAGACGAGGAGGTTATGGCAATGATCAGGGAATATGATAGGGACAATACAAGCCTTCTCCTATGGAGGGTTTGGTACGGTCATATTATCAGGGGCCGCCGTAGTTTCACATGCGGAGATCCAGCAGAACCTATCCGCTCAATGTCATTAATAGAGCGTCCGTGTACTGCTTATGTGGAAGCGACCAATTGGACCCCCACGGGCCGGCTTGAGCCATCGACGACTGGGATATCTAATCAGCCTAGGATGGCCATCGATATTTTGGGACGCCGAATTTTCCAAGGCGAAGATCGACGACCCTGGGGGCAAGTTTATAAGGTAGGTGTTACCCCGCGCCATCCAGTGAGCTACCTTCCTTGGGCCCGATACATTCTCTCCTCCCAACATGCACGGCTACAGAAGGTTGGGTTGCACCAAGCAGTATATGTGTCACTATTCTACTATCATGGTCCCCATGTCTGGTGGGTCAAGTCCTTCTTGAACCAATGGAATCTTCCTACAAACACGTTCTTGCTAGGGGATCATGAAGTCTCGATCTCGCTGGAGGAGTTTCGTGAAATTTCAGGGTTGCCGATCAGGGGAGAGCATTACGAAGAATTACTGCCTCCTGATGAGTACATGTTCGCCACGGTGCCAGCTATGCTTGAGGGCTTGACGACCGAGAATGTTGTTCGGCACAAGCATCCAAGTCTGATCAAAGCCTTGGGTATCTTTGAGAAACTATTCGTTGCATCAGAAGGGGAAGGTGTCGCTTTTGACGCTTACATTGCTTGCTTTCTTCATGAAGATGTCTTATCCAAGAAAGCTCCGAAATTCATGAAGGTCGAAGATCCTTTCGGATTTGGCTTGAAGAAACTGCCGGCCAAAGAAGAGGTTATATTCCAAACTCATCATCCATGGTTTTTGAAGCGATCGCTGCTCCTGGGATGGATGAAGAAACTTTCTTTGTCGGCTTTATCAGTCTTTGGCTTAGCTGGTTTGCCATACCGATGCATCGCCACTTAATGAGAGCCTTCGTCTTCTACCCTACTCATCGCATAGCTGAAGGAGCGCAATTGGCTGTTGGTATTGCGGGATTGTCACACCTATACCACAGGTTAAGCACTGCCGCCAACACTTCGAACCTAGGTACGGATACCGTGAATTTCTCCCTCTACTACTTCACGTCGTGGATCGAAACACACGTGTTAGGGGCATTTGCCGCGCATCGGAGGCCTGCTTTCTATGAGTCGTATACATTCCCATGGATTATGAGACTGGTTGATGCTTCCGCTCCTGACCCGACCCAGCTAGGGGCTTTGCGAGTATTACTTAATCCGTATTCAAACGAAGGCGGGATGGTTTTTAGCGATCGAGTATTTTCTGCTCCTGCGGGACCCGTTCAACAATTGTTTGACTTATCAAAGAATGGGGTTCCATATTTAAAGCCAAAAAAGATCATGCACTTATACTCAATCAGGCCAGGATATTTGGTGTTCCGTCTTAACGACGCTACCCTCTTCATGTGATATAATCTGCATCGCTTTACCCGGCAGTTAGGCTACAACTAGGGCATCCCCCTCGAAGCCTTTTTAGTTGAGCCTACTCCTTCTCTGGAGGTAGCCTGCGATGTTATCCATCATTTCATGCCATTGAACACGGGTTCTCTTTTCATGACCCCAGAGACTGACTATCTTCCAAGGCCCGTAGGGCCCTTCAAAGGCTGGTATTGCCACCGGGTCAGTCCCATCATCGCAGAGGAAAGACGGGTGCTCTTTGAGTATAGAGCTCCTGTTCCAGATCAAGCTGCCAGTGCCCCGTTGCGGCCACGGTCGGTTGTTTGCCCTCCTCTAAAAGACAACGACTCAGTGCTCATTCCTAAAGCCGCCCAAGCTGAATCAACCCCCCGTACTACTGGTATGCCGGTGAGTACGAGAACCGAGACATCAACTCCTGATAAATCACCAGCTGTGGCATCCACAAAGGTAGATATCGAAGGTGGTGTCGGGCAGCGCCGTGCAAAAGCGCAAAAGGGGAGGAAGCGCCCCTCTACTGGTGTTAGCTCAGGCTCCAAAAGGAGAAAGAAATCAGTCACTGGCCTACTCGACGTTTTGCTTGAATTCAAGGCCCTTACCAGGATGAGCCGATATCTATGCAAAATCCGGACGACGGTCTTATCTTCCCCGGTTCATCTGCCGAGGAAGTCGCTCAGATGGCTGAGGCTTTAAAGTGCTCAAAAGACGAGGCTGAAAACGTCCCCTCCAGGAAAGGAAAACTTCCCGCTGTCGTATTTCAGGATGTCGATCCGGCTCAGGATGTTGATCCGACTCCAGCCATGTTACCGATGACTCCTTTGACGCTGGAAGAGGAACGTGCTTTGAAACAGCTGGTGTCAGACTCCTCTGAAGATGAAGCTGCTTTGAAAGCGGGTAGGGATCCATTTTCGATTGAAACCCGACGAGCACACCTGAACAGAAAAGCGCAACAACTTAAACAGACCATCCTTTAGGCTCCTTGGGGTATTGGTATGTATATTTCTTGTCCTTTTCAGCAAATAATTTGTATTACTTTCACGTCGCATTATCTTTTAAAAAAATGTTTCTAAGGCCTTCTGCAGCTGGCGTAATTTCGAGCCCAGATCGCGCTATGAATGTAGATTCTACGAATATCTCCCGTGACACACCGGAGGGTGTAAAGGAGATTACTGAAGCTGCTATCCCCGCTGTGGATCTCCCGGTGATGGTTTCTGTCCCTCCAGCAGAGACTGCCACACCGGCAATAGATTCCATAGATATTTCCAATGATGCACCTGAGGGGGTAGAAGAGATTGTTGAAGCTGTTATCCCCACCCTGGAGCCTCCAACGGCGGCTTTTGTCCCTCTATTAGAGACTGCCATGTCGGCCATCGATTTAATGAATATCTCCAGTGATGCGCCCGAGGGTGTAGAGGAGGTTGCCGAAGCTGCCATCCCTCCGGTTCATAACGGGCGAAGTATCGAAGGTAATCTTATATACATATACATTTTGTTTAACGACCCCTCCATATACCTGAACCTTTCTCTCTCTCAGAATTGCGGGAATCGGCGTCTTCCATCCTGAATCTTTCTCCGAGGAAAACCTTCCAGCGTTTGCTTGACATGGCAACCCCACAAGCGATACCCCCACAAAGCATAGTCCTTTCTTCTGGCCAAGGTCAGTATTCTTCCGCCCTTTTTGTTTTATATTTTTATAATGATACTGATATGCCCTTTATTTTAAACCCCAGTTCTGGAAGCCGACGACAAAGTCGAGATTCTTGATAGACCTGGGGATCTCTCAAACCCGCCTTGCATGACTGTGGGTAAGTGACGCTTTATCCTTGGCATCGTTCTGCTCATTCTATATTTGGAAAATGCAACTAACCACACATATGTCTTCACAGCTTTACCAGTCCTGACTCCATAAGAGTCCCGGATTTTCATGCCACCAGGCCCTTATGCCCGACGCGTGTCTGAGAGGATGGTAAAACAAAGCATTTCCGTTGTGTGTTGGTTTTTAGAAAATTATATATAGAAATCACAACCAAAAATATTTTGACCGCAATCAATAACGGTGTCGGATGTAGCGCGTTAGTAAATGTGGATCATCCACAGGGAAAGTGTAATCGTTCGTGCTTCGAATTAGATGAGTCGAAACTTTAAGGAAAAGAAAAGAAAACAATTTATGATTTATAAAATTGCATTTCAAGAAAGAGAAAATATCTAAATCTAAGAAAGCATTAAAATCAAGAATTGAGAGTTTGATGATTTTTCCAAACCAAATATCAAGACTCGAAATGAGGCTCGTAGGAATCGATCGGATCTATAGATGTGATGAAATCTAGCGATTACGTATTCTTATCCTTCGATGAATTAATACTAGATCGATGATGATCGACGAGAATTAGGGATCTCTAGTGAAACTAGGGTTTCAACATTTATCCCTTGTTCCTTCGTCGATATCATTCACATTCTAACCTCTACCAAATTCAAAAATCGATCGTGGATCCCTAATTTCGAGGGATCACAATCAAGAAAGCATCGCAACGAAACTAGGTCGTCAATTCCTCAATTTGCTAGGGTTTACAAAACTCGTAGGACTTAAGAATCGTATTAAGATTTGTTACATCATCATTCTATTGATCGTCTCGACTCCTTTACGAGCGGAATTTTACTCAAACATCACAACAAGAACCGCAATTATAAATTGAGATCGAATCATGATGCAAGAATTAAAAGAAAGCAAGATTAAAGAATTTCACCTTTTATTTATATCAACAATTTCGTTACAATCGCTCAAGAACTACAAGATGAAGAACTCGATCGTCGATTTGGCTTCGCTCGTCTCCTTGAGTCGCGGATCGACTTGGATCACTTGCTCGATTGAAGATCGGCTCCGCTCCTAAAAGGTTGAAGGATTCTTGCTTGAATGGTACTCGAGATCTTGAATTTGGTGTTGGATTAGGGTTAGGGTTTTGCACAAGTCGTGTCACTCAACTTGTGGAGAGAATGATGAATTGATCTAATAATGAACTAATGAACCCTCAATCCTTAGATCTAGGCTCCTATTTATAGACCTCCAAACCCTAGATCTAGGATTTGAATTTTGAATTTCCCTCCAAAAGTTAGTTAGAGGAAATTTGAATTTCCCTCCAAAAGTTTGTTGAGGAGAAGCTTCTAGATGTGATTAGTTACGAGGGAGCTTCTAGAAATAGTTTGTTAGGAACTTAATTAGGATTAGCTTAATTAATCATCTTTGCTGATCTGGAAGAAGTTTTGAGAGAATTCTGGAATTTGACGTATCTTGCTGAGCTGTAGGACTTGAGAGAGAGATTCTGCACTGAAAAATATGTGCTGACGTGGCACAACCGCGGCGTATCCGCGGCGCAAGCATGCTCCTGCCGCGGATCTGCGGCTCTTTATGGGCCTTAGGGCTTGGGCTCTCTGCTGCTTCTTTAGGCTGACGTTTGGGGCTTTTTATGATATGTTGAATATTGTAATTCCTTCTGTATTGCTACCAGCTCTCAGGTCTTTGAGTTGGCGTAATGTTTGATCAGCAAAATGACAATTTTGGCCTTTCTTCTGGAATTTCCTGCACAAATCTCGACACAAGTGTTGCGCAATATAGGGATGATGCGATGCCATAAAATACAGTCAATTTCCCTAGAAATGCCGGTTTTAAAGTCTAACACATGCAATCCGATATTTTACTGCTGTTTTGCTAATATGTGCAATATGAATACCGAACACTTCTGGATGAGTGCAAAAGATAGGGAAATTGCCGTGTTAAAAATGCAGTATTTTCGACTGATCAAATTCCCCCAAACTTATTTTCGATCGTCTCGAGCGAACTTTTTATTAAAAAGAGAAGGAGAAAATAAAGAAAGAGAAAAACTAACTAGCACACTTTCGTAGGCAACACGATTGCACTGAGCACGTGCAACAAGCCTTTAAACCTCTAGGTGTCCCTAGTAGGAGGAGTGTTGTCTCCTGAGGGTTTTCAGCGGATTACACCCATAAAATCCAATAATAAAAGAAAGATGATGAATATTACATTTAAAGACAAGAATTGTAAAAGAAAAGCCTTGAAAATTAGGGTTTCCAACTAAGCTAGCTTTTCGGTTGTCATGAGCCCTATCTTAATGGTCATGAAAAGATGTCAGAAATCACGTCCTCCCTCAATAAAACATCGTCTTATTCTTCATTCCTATCTTTCTTCCAAACATCGATCATATCACCCTGCGTGTGTGTAAAGGACATCCCTACACCCGGAGAATTCAATTCAAGCTATCATACTCTTGCCCATCAGCCTCAGTACTTTTTAATTAATGAATATTTAGATGTGCTCACACACTTTCATGCGACCGTTAATACTTCTTGAGGTACTAACCGACCGATCACTCATGTGTTTTCTTATTTAGTGTATTTTCCTCGTCTTGCACCACCTAAGGCATAGCAATGACTCCCAGACCAGTTGGCCTTAGGGCACTAGGTGAAGAGGCACCCTCGCTATATATTTTTTATTGCCCTTGGTGATAACAAAAACCAGTGTCCATTTTTCTCACCAGTTTATATTTTATTCATTTTTTTTATTTCCTTCATACATCGGCTTTAAGACAAGAGCATTTCAAGGTATCCACTACTATCCCGGGCTTTAAGACGTGTGTAAGTGCGAATAGCAGGGTATCAACGTTCAAAATGTTTGGCTTTCAGAATAGAAACTATTTTTCAGACTTATTTTTATCCTCAGATTAGTGACGTCTTTCATCTTACTAACCCTTGGGACAACGGCTCATAACTAGTTATTACTAGTTCGAATAAGAAAACTTCTAATTTTCTTGGTTTTCTTAAATTTTTCTAATCTCATGAATGTAATTTTTCACTATCTAATCTTTTATTATCTTATTTATTTACAAAAAATGTTTAAATATTAAAATATTTTTATATTTTGAAAATTTTAAATTTTTATGGATTTTGAAAATTTTTAAATTTTTATAAGTTTTTAAAGAAATGTTTTATGCTTAAATAATATGCAAATGATGCAAAAATAAGCACAAACCTCCCCCAAACTTGTTTTCAACAGTGTCCTCACTGTTGCCATTTGCTATATCTCGAAAAACCTGTAAGCTTGGGAGGAATTTATTAGTGGGGGCAAAATATTTAAGTGAAGATCCTCCCCCAAACTTAATTTTGGCTCATCATTTTGTAAAAAAATTTCTTTTCACGAGCCAGAAAAATGCCCCCCCCCCCAAACTTGAGTTATGCAATGTTAATCTTTTGAAAATCACATTAGGGGGTCAAAAATCATTGGTCGATGCCAAGCTTTGCAAAGACCGAATGTCAACACCAACCATTCGAAAATTTTATCAATGCAGTACTCTGGTTGGTGGAAGAAGAAGTGGGGAAAGGTTAAGTGGTGGAATAGAATGTAGATGCATCTCATTTTGGAGAGACGATGCAGTGATTGTGATGGATTACTCGCATTCTTCTTACAAGTCAGAAGAAGGGGTGGGGGTTCAATTTCATTGATTTGGAGATGATTCATCTCAACACCCGTGTCATTTAAAAATGCGAGTTCATCAGCGTAGATTTCCTCAAAAGTTCCATCAATACCCCGAAGAATAATGTCATCACAAAGTGCGGGGTGATCTTCAGACTCTAAAAGCAATTCATAATCAGTGTTAGTTGTTGACCCGGACATCTCGGTGGAAGAGTCCGTATGTGTATGATACATAGTTGGGTCAAACAACAACGTGTGAAAAGAGTCAAGATCGGTATCATGAGGATCATCAAATTCGCTGCTGTCGACATCCATTAAGTCGACAGAACAGACCTGAGCAGTAGGTTCGGAGGGTACACTTCCCAACTTGTAAATGTTCAGCTCTATTGACCTATTCCCGAAAGATAGGGTCATAGAACCATTACGACAGTTGATGATAGCGTTGGAAGTGGCCAAAAAGGGGCGACCTAAAATCACCAGAATTTGATTCCGTGGGTTCGCTACAGGCTGTGTATCAATTACAATAAAGTCCACAGGGAATATAAATTCCCTGATTTTTATTAACACATCCTCCAGTTCACCCCTAGGTTTGGTGATCGATCGGTCAGCCATCTGGAGAGTGCAAGGAGATGGTTTCAACTCTCCGATCCCTAACTGCTCATAGACTGAGAAAGGAAGCAGGTTAACACTTGCCCCAAGGTCTAGTAAAGCACGGTTAATGTGTTTTTCCCCAATAGAAATGGAAATCGTAGGATATCCAGGATCCTTACGTTTCCTCGGTAATTGTTGGGGGAAAGCCGTGTCTACAGTCTTTGCCATGAAAATTTTCTTGGGCACCTGTTTCTTCCTCTTCCTAGTGCATAAGTTCTTAAGAGTTTTCGCATAGGACGGAACTTGCTGGATGGCATATAGGAGAGGGATCTTGATGTTAACTTGTTTAAACATGTCCATAATCTTCTCCATATGTGGACTCGATGTGTTAGCCCTTAACCGATTAGGATAAGGTGCTTTAGCAATAAGCAATGGGTCCATCATAGGAGAAGGAAGTGTGTGTGGACCTGATCCCAAAATAGAAGTGGGGATCGTTTTCTGTGAACTAGAAGAGATGGGCTGAGGTGTCGAGCCTTGTGGGAAACGAAGAATAGGCTCGGAAGAAGGGTATGGGATAGAAGAACTGGGGTCAGAATTAGAAGGGTGTGTGTGAGGAAAGGTCTCAGCCGGGGTATCATCGATAGATTTTTCAGTGTCATCAATCTCTTCCCCAACGTGATTGTCAAGCACTCTTCCAGATCTCAACGTGATTGCATCCACATGATGTGAATAGCCAGGATTGGGTAAAGGTTGAGCTGGAAGTTTCCCTTTCTCTCTTGCACGCATTTCGGCTTTTAGTTATGCAATTTGTTCTTCCATCGATTTGATGTTCTCATTTTGAGAGATAATGATCTTCATCACATTCTCGACGGAAGATTGAAAACTTGCCGTCTCTTGGATGGATTGTTTCATGAAAGTAGCCAAGGTTTGTTCTAGTGCAGAGGTATTATCTGTATCGGTCAATTGCAAAGAGTTTTCATGTGGTGCAAAAGTGTTGGCCGGATTTTGGAAGTTTTGTGATTGGAAGGGGTGCTGACTCAATTGAAGTGGTTGCTGTTGTAGTGGAGGGACCCTTTGGAAATTGTTTTGGGTTGGAACCGTGTTTTGAGATTGTGATTGGTTCCAAGCAAAATTTGGGTGATTCCTCCAACCCTGATTATATGTGGAAGAAAATGGATCGTTTCTAGGTCTTTGAAATGCGACATTGGTATGCTCATGACCTTGAAACGGAGAGTTTAATGGACATTCTTCCGTCAAGTGAGAAGGATCAGAACAGCACCCACAAACAGTTTTGGGGAGCGACATTGGGTTTAGGGAGGCTGCTAAGAATGTGTTCCATAGTGTCGAGCTTCTTTTGCATTGCTGCCATCTCAGCTCGAACACCTATGGACACGTCTATTTGGTGTACGCTACCCCTACTCGATGGCTGGGTTCTAGTCTCCCATTGTAAGGGCTTTTCAGCGAACTCTTCTAAATATCTCCAAGATTCCCTATCATCCTTGGTCATAAAGGTGCCTTAACACATGTTTTCAAGGTTTTGTTTAGTGGTAGAGTTACTGCCCTCATATATGATTCGGCAAAGATCCCATCTCGGGATGCCGTGATGTGGGCATTGAACTAAAAGATCCTTGAATCGTTCAAAGCATTTTGAGAATGGTTCAGCCGGAAGCTGGGAGAATTGATATAGTTCGCTACGGATTCGAGCTGTCTTTTGCATAGGGTAGAATTTCTTAAGGAATACCGCAACGAATCCTTCCCAATTCGTGATGGAATGTGCGGTGGTGTTATACAGCCACTTCTCGGCTATATCGCACAAGGTAAATGGAAGAAGTCGTAGACGCATGGCATCCACAGAAAGTTGTGACGTACCCATCATCGCGCATACGTTTTCAAATTTGGTAATGAAAATGTAAGCGTCTTCAGTCTCGAGACCGTGGAATTTGGGTAGAAGGTTGATGTACTGGGGCTTAATCTCAAAGTTATCCCCATTGGCTGGTGGAATGGATAAGCAGGTCGAGAGAGGACCTCGCAAAGGGTAGCACCTCTCTTGGAGAGAGATGCGGGGAGGATTCTGCGCACCAACGGACGGCGGCAGAGCAGCGGTAAAGAGGTTCGATGGAGATGGATCCATCGGTGTGGGTGTGGTGGTGGCCAAAAGAAAGGTAAATGGAGAAATACCGACTTCGGAGTCGATCGAGGGGACGCGGACAAGTCGGGCACTAAAATCCCGTGTCCAGCCTATCTTGCACTAAAAGGAGTTACTATAAGTGGCGGCGTGGATTTATAATTAGGGGAAATGAAGTGAATGCGGTGTTTGTTTTGAAAAATGATACGGATTTTGAAAATATGATGCGATCACAACCAGTGCAACAAGCAACCCTAAAATCTATGGTCACCTAGGTCAAAGCTCTAGACCGCTCCTAACTTCCAAAAGACAAGTCGCAGGATAAAATTCTCCACTGCCTCTTTGTCTCTCCTGTGGCCAGGTAAGTGCCAGGTAAGCGGGAGGTTCTCCACTACGTAAGTAGTGGGCCTAATTAAGTAACCACTAGCCTTCGACACACTTCCCTTAGACACCATAAAAGAAACGCGGATAAGCAATGAATTACCCACGGCCTTCTTCTGTCCTACGTGAGCGCGACGGTCCTTAGAGTCGTCTCTAGATATTTTTTAGTTAATGAGGGTAATGAGGATGCAAGTTTGTGATTTTTGGGGCTTGGGAAGGGTAATGAACTCCCCACGTAATCTGGATTTGGCCGTGCCCCTTAATGTCCGTATTAATTATGCAAACAACCACAAAATCAAAACAAGCACAATTTATTTTGCTTTTTGCGGAGCTGCGATTTTTGCAAAGAAGCCTATAACAAATTGTTAATTGGAGCAGATGAGGAAGGAGATAAGAAAGTTAGAAAGGACCTGAGAAAATTTGGTACAGAGAAGCCTCAAGCCCACCGCGGTTCCGCCGCAATAAGCTCCTTAAGCCGCGATTCCGCCGCGGTTTTCACTGTTCCCTGCACAAAATTTTTCCAGAGAGCTCCTGATCACTTCCTTAATCCTCTGGAATTCTTCAAATAATTTTCCACGTGCACAGCAAGCTCCAGATTTCCTTGCAATTAACCACAACAACTCGTTTAGTGTTTTGCGCGAGTTTTGATCTAAAAAAATATTGATGGAATAAACTTTTCAACTCAAATTTCAAAAAATGAACAAATAGCACACGATCCCCGGCAAAACGGCGCTATTTGATTGAATGAATTTTCCGTTGTGTGTTGGTTTTTAGAAAATTATATATAGAAATCACAACCAAAAATATTTTGACCGCAATCAATAACGGTGTCGGATGTAGCGCGTTAGTAAGTGCGGATCGTCCACAGGGAAAGTGTAATCGTTCGTGCTTCGAATTAGATGAGTTGAAACTTTAAGGAAAAGAAAAGAAAACAATTCAAGATTTATAAAATTGCATTTCAAGAAAGAGAAATTATCTAAATCTAAGAAAGCATTAAAATCAAGAATTGAGAGTTTGCTGATTTTTCCAAACCAAATATCAAGACTCGAAATGAGGCTCGTAGGAATCGATCGGATCTATAGATGTAATGAAATCTAGCGATTACGTATTCTTATCCTTCGATGAATTAATACTAGATCGATGATGATCGACGAGAATTAAGGATCTCTAGTGAAACTAGGGTTTCAACATTTATCCCTTGTTCCTTCGTCGATATCATTCACATTCTAGCCTCTACCAAATTCAAGAATCGATCGTGGATCCCTAATTTCGAGCGATCACAATCAAGAAAGCATCGCAACGAAACTAGGTCGTCGATTCCTCAATTTGCTAGGGTTTACAAAACTCGTAGGACTTAAGAATCGTATTAAGATTTATTACATCATCATTCTATTGATCGTCTCGACTCCTTTACGAGCGGAGTTTTACTCAAACATCACAACAAGAACCGCAATTACAAATTGAGATCGAATCATGATGCAAGAATTAAAAGAAAGCAAGATTAAAGAATTTTACCTTTTATTTATATCAACAATTTCATTACAATCGCTCAAGAACTACAAGAGGAAGAACTCGATCGTCGATTTGGCTTCGCTCGTCTCCTTGGGTCGCGGATCGGCTTGGATCACTTGCTCGATTAAAGATCGGCTCCGCTCCTAAAAAGTTGAAGGCTTCTTGCTTGAATGGTACTCGGAATCTTGAATTTGGTGTTGGATTAGGGTTAGGGTTTCGCACAAGTCGTGTCACTCAACTTGTGGATGGAAGATGAAGAGAGAATGATGAATTGATCTAATAATGAACTAATGAACCCCTTCAACCCTTAGATCTAGGCTCCTATTTATAGACCTCCAAACCCTAGATCTAGGATTTGAATTTTGAATTTCCCTCCAAAAGTTAGTTAGAGGAGATTTGAATTTCCCTCCAAAAGTTTGTTGAGGAGAAGCTTCTAGATGTGATTAGTTAGGAGGGAGCTTCTAGAAATAGTTTGTTAGGAGCTTAATTAGGATTAGCTTAATTAATCATCTTTGCTGATCTGGAAGAAGTTTCGAGAGATTTCTGGAATTTGACGTGTCTTGCTGAGCTGTAGGACTTGAGAGAGAGATTATGCACTGAAAAATATGTGCTGACGTGGCACAACCGCGGCGGATCCGCGGCCCAAGCAGGCTCCTGCCGTGGATCCGCGACTCTTTATGGGCCTTAGGGCTTGGGCTCTCTGCTGCTTCTTTGGGCTGACGTTTGGGGCTTTTTATGATATGTTGAATATTGTAATTCCTTCTGTATTGCTACCAGCTCTCGGGCCTTTGAGTTGGCGTAATGTTTGATCAGCAAAATGATAATTTTGGCCTTTCTTCTGGAATTTCCTGCACAAATCTCGACACAAGTGTTGCGCAATATAGGGATGATGTGATGCCATAAAATACAGTCAATTTCCCTAGAAATGCCGGTTTTAAAGTCTAACACATGCAATCCGATATTTTATAGCTGTTTTGCTAATATGTGCAATATGAATACCGAACACTTCTGGATGAGTGCAAAAGATAGAGAAATTGCCGTGTTAAAAATGCAGTATTTTCGACTGATCAAGTTGCAGTCTTGGCCGTTGGAGCTTTGATTGCAATATAGATCTCAAGAGAGTATATCGCTGTATTTAGGGCGATGGGCCATGTTTGAGGCGGCGCACTAGTTTAAGGATATTTTGGTCAATTATCGCCGTGCTTGAGGCGACGCGCTAGTTTAAGGACATTCCGGTCCAATGTCGCCATTCGAGGCGAAGTTTTAGTTTAAGAACGTCTCAGTCCAATGTTAGTTTAGGGACATCTCGGTCCAATGTTGCCATTCGAGGTGAAGTTTTAGTTTAAGGACGTCTCAGTCCATTGTTAGTTTAGGGACATCTCGGTCCATGGCCAGTTTAAGGACGTAGTGGTCTATTGTTACCATTTTCGAGGCAACGGATCTTCTGGTTATTACTTTCAGGGTTCTGACTCAGGAAGATAGTGAGTGGACACAGGCGTCGTCATCTATCATTGACCTGAATCATAACCCGTTAGACATAGTATCTTTTGAGGAATCGGCCATTTATTGGCCGGAAGGGTCTTCCGCCATGCATATCCATGAGCAGGTAGGCCCCACCTTGGTAGACCTTGTCTATGATGTACGGGCTCTCATAGTTTGTCTCGAATTTCCTCCATTTTGCACAGTTGGGAATCAAAGGTCGTTTGACAACCAGCACGAGCTCTCCTTGGCGGAATGTTCTCGGCCTAGTCAGTCTTTCGTATGAGCGCGTCATCCTTGCCTTGTAGACTTCTAGGTTTTGCTGCGCCATGAGGCGGGTTTCATCAAGGGCGTCGAGCTCCTCAAGCCAAAGATGGGCATTTTCTTCATCCGTCATCTCGTATCGAACTGCTACCCGTAGAGAAGGGAGTTCTATTTCTAAAGGAAGGACTGCTTCTGTGCCGAATACCAACGTGTATGGTGTTGTATTCGTAGCCATTTTGAACGTCGTTCGGTACGCCCGGAGAGCTTCGTGCAGTCTCTCGTGCCAGTCCTTTTTTTGTTTCTGGACACCGTTTTCTTTATAATCTTCCCCAAGGTCTTGTTGAAAGCTTCAGCTAGACCGTTAGCATGAGGATTATAAACCGAAGAGTATCTCCAGTCTATTTTATGTTGTTCTGCGAAGCGGCTGATTTTATGGCACCTGTAGGCTGGCCAATTATCCGAGATTATCCGCCTTGGAGTGCCCAACCGGTAAATGCCATGTGTCTTAAAGAAATAGAGAATATTCTCCGTCTTCACCACCCTTAGTGGTACTGCTTCTGCCCACTTAGATAAGTAATCAGTCGTTTCCAGTATGAACCAGTGTCTTTTGGATGATACTGGCCCAATGGGGCCGATTATATCGGTTCCCCACATTTCGAATGGCTAGCTAGCTACCGTTGGATGTAGCGGATTTAGATGTCAGTGGATGAAGTCCCCATGAATTTGGCATGAGTGACACTGCTACGCATATTCGAGGCTGTTCTGAATCATTGTAGGTTAATAGTAACCCATTCTTTTGATCTTCAATTTCATCTTTGGCCCGGCTTGATGAGAACTGCAGAGTCCGTCGTGAGTTTCTTGAACAACTCTCCTTTCTTCTCCTGGCCCCAAGCACCTTAGCCACAAACCGTCAAGCGGTCTATTGTATAGAGTATCATTAACGAAAGTGAAAGACAGAGCCCGTTTCATGAGCTGATGTCTTGACGACGCGTTTTCGGGCGTTCGATGGGATTTGAAGCAGTCTATGAAGACTTCCCTCCAATCTTTGATCTTTTCTTCTTCTTCTATCTGGATGACTGCTTGTTTGGCCGTTTCCTTTTCTTCGGATGACTCTGTTAAATCCTCCGAAGGTATCCCTGCTGGCGCGAGAACCCGGCGGCTTTGCATGATGATCTTTACGTCATTGAGGTCTTCGTCAGTCAATTTTTTAGCCAAGCTAGCCAATGCATCTGCTTTGCTGTTTTCCGCACGCGGTATACTCTCCAAGATGTAGGATGGGATTTATGTCAGCAGTTGCTGCACCCTTTCACCATATCTGATCAGTTCTGGCTTGCATGTCTGATAGTCGCCATTTACTTGGCTGACAATGAGCTTGGAGTCTCCATATATGAGGAGGTCTTTGATTCCCATGTCAACAGCGATCTCGAGACCTGTTATCAAAGCTTTATATTCAGCTTCGTTATTAGTTCTAGGCTCCGTCAGGGAGAAAGCATAACGCGATATCCCTCCTTATGGGGTCACGAAGATAAGACCTACCCTAGCTTTGATTATGGGGGTGCTATACTTCCGCTTCTTTATGGAAGATGCTCCGTCGAAATAGAGTTCCCATCGGGCATCATTTTCTTCCTTTGCGTCGAACGCATGTTCATCCGGTAACTCAAAATTTAAGGGGGAGTCGGCGGGTATCGGATGCTCGGTGAGAAAGTCGGTGATGGCCTAGCCCTTCACTGTTTTGAGAGATCGATACGTTATCGAGAATTCCATCAGGAGGAGGGCCGATTTGGCAAGCCTTCCTGGTAGTATGGCCCTTGACATCAAATATTTGAGAGGATCCACCTTTGATATGAGATGGATCTCATGTGCCAAGGCGTAGTGTCTGAGCTTCGTTATTGAGAAGATCAGCGCCAGACAATGCTTTTCGATAGGGGAGTAGTTGTTTTCTGCCCCCAGGAGAACTCGACTCAAATAGTATAGATCTCTCTCCTTTCCCTGGTCATTCTCCTGTGCCCATAGCGCACCCAGAGAATCTTCAATGGCCGTTGTGTATAGGATAAGAGGTTTTCCCTTAACCGGAGCGGACAACACTAGCGGATTCTGTAGGTATTACTTAATTTCGTCCAGTGCATTTTTGCACTTATGATCCCAGATGAACAGGGTCCCCTTCTTCATTAGATGACTGTAGGGACGACATTTTCCGGAGAGGTTGGTTATAAACCGCCGGATATACGCGAGCTTTCCTTAGATAGACCGCAGTTGTTTGAGAGTTCTCGGCATGGGAATTTCCGTAATCGCCTTGATCTTCGATGGTATATTTCGATACCTCGGTGTCGTATGATGAATCCTAGGAATTTACCCGAAGCGACTCCAAACGCGCATTTTAGAGGATTCATTTTCAGATTATACTTCCGAAGCCGTTGGAACACTATGTCTAGATGTTCCCAATGCTCCTCATGAGATTTGCTCTTTACCACAAGGTCGTAAATATAGAATTCGACAATCTCGTGTATGAGGTCATCGAAGATCTTCGTCGTGGCCCTCTAATAGGTAGCACCAACGTCCTTCAGTCCGAAAGGCATCACCTTGTAACAGAATATGCCTAGCGGAGTCCGGAAGGCGGTGTGCTTTTGGTCTTCAGGATGCATTTTTATTTGGTTATACCCTGAAGATCCATCCATGAAGGAGAAGAACTCATGGGTAGACGTGTTATCTATCATCACCTCGGTATCTGGTACTGGGAAGTCATCCTTTGGGCAAGCTTTGTTGAGGTCCCGAAAGTATACGCAGATGTGCACCATCCCATTTTTCTTCATTACTGAAACAATGTTGGCGATCCGGTCAAGATATTGAACTTCTTGGATGAAGCCGGAGTCAGTTAGTTTCTTGACTTCGGCGTTGATACCCATCTCGAGTTCGAGCTGCATTCTTCTTGGCGCCTGTTTGACTGGCTTAACGTCCGGCGATATAGCCAGTTTATGCACCGCTATTTTTGGATCTAGTCCCGGTATCTCGAAATAGTTCCATCCGAAGCAGTCTTTATATTGCATAAGCATGTCCTTTAGTGTGGCCACCTATTTTTTATACAACAGCTCACTGACGAACGTGGACCTCGGCTCGTTTTCCGTCCTTAGGTCAATTCTTCTTAGGTTGTCCGCCGTGATATGTATCCCATCTTCCAGCTCTTTTGATGCTGGTGGAAACTCTGAGATCACCTCCTCCTCGTCCTCATTTGCGAAGCAATTGAAGAAATCATCCATATTCTCGTGCTCTCCCACCTTTGAGAGTGTAATCATGAGGCAAGTGTTGGCTATAGTGCCCTCAAGTCAATTATTGGATCGCAGGCACGCGATTGCGGTGATTGAAGGAGGACCAATACCGGGAGAACAGTCTTACTCGAGATGATAGTATATTATCTGGTTTATCTTTATTATCATGTATCTGCTTTAGGTGGCTTTACTGATCACTATTACATTATTGGGGTCGAAAATTGCACCCCGGTTGACCAAGTCAAAGTCAAGGTCAACCCCAAGCCAAGTGGGCCCAAACCCAGATCAAGCGGGCGCATGCCCAGGTCGAGTCCGAACATGAAGCGGCCGGCCCACCTCCATGCCAAGATAAAAATCATGTAATAAATAATTTTTATGTAATTTTTTATACAAAATGGGCATAAAGCCAAATTTTTGTAAGCTCGTGGCTTATGTGCAAAAAGAAATAACACATGAGCCATGGGATGGGCAATATGCCATTTTGTAAAGCCCAAGGGGCTATATGTAAATATGTAAGCCTATAAAAGGCATCATGATGATGAATAAAAGATACTTTTGCATTCCCCTAAAAACTAGGGTTCTGTGTGCCTCATACTCCTTCATCAAGGTTCTAAACCTTCTTCCCCTTTTTCAATTAAATCAAGAGTTTTACTCTTCTTTTTCCAAAACTAAATTGTTTTTCACTACAAAACCCACAAAGGGGAACTCAGATCTCCTATCAAATCTCAAAAAGAAGAGATTTTTAAAATCTCATACTTCTTGTTCTTCAAGACCCAGCCAACAGGGGAGGAAGGAGGAGACCCATCTCCAAAAATCCCATCTTGGGAAGAGCCAGGGCCAAAGGGAGAAATAAAGCAGCCCTCTTTGATCATTTCTAAACTTTTAGGAGTTTAACTCCACATATCGGGAGCACAGCTCCCAGTGGAGGGACCAAAGTCCCCTTTCTGTTTGACGCCCGGTACGCTTGCGCCCACGTGCCGAGCACGCGGCGATCCCAGCGCCCAGTGCGCTTGCGCCCACGTGCCGAGCACGTGGCGCACCCAGCGCTCTGCCCACGTGCTGAGCACGTGGCACGCCCAGTGCCCAGAGCGCTTGCGCCCACGTGCCGAGCACGTGGCACACCCAGCGTCCAGAGCGCTTGCGCCCACGTGCCGAGCACGTGGCGCGCCCAACGCCCAGTGCGCTACGCCCACCGTGCCGAGCACGTGGCGCACCCATCGCCCAGAGCGCTCATGCCCACATGCCGAGCACGTGGTGCGCCCAGCGCCCAGAGCGCTCGCGCCCAGTGCCTAGTGCGCTAGCGCTCAGCGCCTGCGTGCCATGCACGCGAGGCGCTGGCCCCCACGCAACTTTTGGATGCCCTTTCCCTTATACATACATACACACACACACACACACACACACACACACAGACACTCTACAACACTGTCCGTAAAAACTCTATGGGGCCCCCGATACATCCAAAACCCCTTCAAAACACGACATTGCACATTGAGTTCGCCTGACCAGTTTAACCCGTTAATCGGAGATTCCCTCGCTCCAAAGGCGAGGGGTAATTAACGGCAGCTTAGTCCACGGCTGCCGGAGATTCGGATCCCCACAATCAATAAACCCAGCCTACCCTAGGCAGGGGGGTCTGTAATGCGCCCGACAAGTGCGCGCGCATTCCCATCTCAAAGGGGTGACGAAAAAACCCTACAGATTCTGGCATGCCCGGTGGGACTTATCTCTCCCCCATATTTCGGGTTAAGCATTCATGCGAACTCAATCAATATACATATCGATATTTATACTAAAATAATGCCCTTTCATGCAGGTTTTTAAGCAATCACTTCTCAACGATGTCTCCAAAGATGAGCTCAGCTCTCAGCACGGCTCCCATCTCCTACACGATGAAGATGGACGCCAGGATGGTCCTCCCGGCCAGTCTTGGGAGACAATGGGAAGAGCCGCCGCTACCATTCGGCTCTATCATGTTTGTGTCAGCTAACTCCATCCCAGCTCCTCAAGCCCCGGTGACAGACAACCCGGTCTCGAAAGGCAAGAGGCCAAATGTGGTGGTCTCGAAGGCACCCCAACTCAAACGCAAGTCGGTGTTTGAATTACTTTCCTTGGCCCCAGCTGGGGGCCAAGGCCATCAACACCAACAGAGCTACAACGCGTCTCGAGCAAGCTCCAGCGGTGCCCCTAACAACTGCTCAATCGGGTGTCTTCTCTAAGCTCCTCGCTAATCGACTCATAATGGCTTCCCGGATAACGGATGCCCGCCAAGCCTTCAAAATCGAGAAGCTGAGGCAGAAAAGACTCAGGTATAGAGCCAACAAAAGGGCTAGGGCTCTCGCTAGGCTGAACTTCATGAGGTTCGAGGAACGGGGTCACCCCGCCAAAGATAAAGAGACGGCTAGATATGCGGTCCACACTGTCTACATGGTCGAACATGAAGAAACGAACCCTCCTATGCTTCACAGCTAGGGTGATGATACGATGGACACTACCCAACGTCAACTTGGTCTAAATGACGAAGAGCTCGCTCAGGCCGATAAGCCAAAAGAGCCTGGGGTTCCTGCGGAATTGAGCTCAGGCAATAAGGATGACCCGGTTGTCATAACCGGAACTACAGAACAAGCATTATTCCGATGGCTTCAGAGGCAGCTTCAGGACAGGGAAGAGAAGTTAGCTAAGGTACAGTCTAAGGTCGACGAATTGGCAAACGTCGCGGCAGATCTCGCGACCCAAGTCGCCCGATTGCAATTACAGCATAATCAAATTTTGGTTCATGAGCCAGGGATTGATACCCGGAGGCAGCCAACTGATACCCCCTTCAACCTAAGAGCGGAGCGCCTTCGTGAAAAATGGCCGCGATCAGCCTCCAGTCCATCCGATACATACACCGAAGGGGAATCGCCTCTGAAAGAGAAGCTGGATAAGGTCTATTCCTTCAGAAAGGACAAAGTCCATAAGATATTCAAGGATGCCCTAAGAAACGGTTTACAACTGCCAGAATCAAAGAGACCGCAAGAAGCGAATATGACCGACGACCCAAAATATTGCCCTATCACAGAGTGATAGGTCATGCCATTGAGGACTGCTTCATCTTCAAAGATTGGGTCGAAAAGCAATACAAGACGGGAGAGATAGAACTGTCTAAAGGCATGTTAGCAAACAGTCAAGCTACGACCGCCGATTTCATACAAATAGAGACCGGAGCCCTTCGGGAACCTGATTCTCTCAGGCATGTGACATTGTCTGAAAAGGGCGAACCAAAGACTGATCGGCCTCGAGGACCAGCATCAGTAAAGGCACCTACTCCAATGGAGAGAAAGAAGAAGGCATACTCCTTCAGGAGGGATGAAGTCCGCAAAATATTCGCGGACGCCTTGAACAACGGTCTGCAACTGCCTGTTTCGAAGAGACCACATGAAATGAATATGACCGGCAATCCCATATACTGCCCATATCATAGGATAGTGAGTCATACCATCGAAGACTGCTATATTTTCAAAGATTGGGTGGAGAACCAATACAAACTTGGGAAAGCCCTGCAGTCATCAGATGTACCGACAAGCCACAGAGCTACGGTCATCAACACAACTCCGCCAAGATCAAAGTTCAAGGAGCTGGGATAAGCAAGTCGACCACCACGTCATTAAACTGGGAACAATCGACCTCTAAGTCGTTAAACTGGAAATGTAAAATATATATATATATATATATGTAAATAAACAAAAATGTGTAAATAAAAGAAAAATAAAGAAAAGCCGAAATGATGGGACAACTCGCAATAAAAATCAGCGAGTAAAATAAAGATGAAAATAAAGCCGAAATGATGGGGCAACCGCGAATAAAAGCCGAAATGATAGGGCAATCGCGATCTTCGCGATAAGAAAAGCTGAAATGATAGAGCAATCACGGTATATAAAAAAACGGCGAATGATGAGTCGCTCCTGGTACCATATTCCGGTGCAGCGATGCAGACGCCAACCAAAATCCGATTTTTCAAAATTCCCCCGGCCCTACGGTTAGTCCCCAAATTGACTACCGTATACAATCCACGGGCTCAAATAATTCTCATCATACCCATGCCCCACCAAAATCACCAGTTACGTGGCTGGTCTCCGCCTTTGGAATCATGCTCCATTGGGAAGCCCCACTCATGTATCCTCACGATACATGAGGAGAACAAACCTTCGTGGGATCCTTACGACTCACAAAGGAAAAACACACTTGGGAGTCCCCACGACTCCTAAGGAGAAAGTACACCTACGAGATCCTTACGACTCTTAGGGAGAAATGCTTTTATGGGACCCTCACGGCTCATAAAATTGAAAAGCCTTAGGTGATAGGAATCTAAACCTGTCTTCTAAGCCATCGCTCCCTAACAGGAAAAGGCAAATGATGAATTGCTCCTGACACCTGTGCTTCAGTGTTAGCAACGCTGATGTCGGCCCCTACCCCAAAATTCCAAGCTCGCCATCCGTAGACCTCTAAGTCTTTAAACTGGAAACAGATGATCTCTAAGTCGTTAAACTGGAAACAGTAGACCTCTAAGTCTTTAAACTGGAAATAGATAACCTCTAAGTCGTTAAACTGGAAACAGCAGACCTTTAAGTCTTTAAACTGGAAACAGATGACCTCTAAGTCGTTAAACTGGAAACAGTAGAGCTCTAAGTCTTTAAACTGGAAATAGATGACCTCTAAGTCGTTAAACTGGAGACAGTAGACCTCTAAGTCGTTAAACTAGAAATAGATGACCATCACGTCGTTAAACTGGAAACAGATGACCGCTAAGTCGTTAAACTGGGCACAATAGACCCCTAAGTCTTTAAACTGGAAACAGATGACCTCTAAGTCGTTAAACTGGAAACAGTCGGCCTCTAAGTCATTAAACTGGGAACGAGGGAAATCCACTCATGTGTCCTCACGATGCATGAGGAGAACAAACCTTACGGGATCCTCACGACTCGTAAGAAAACACCTTCGTAGGATCCTTACGACTCACGAAGGAAAAACACACTTGGGAGTCCCCATGACTCCTAAGGAGAAAGTACACCTACGAGATCCTTACGACTCGTAGGGAGAAAATGCTTTTATGGGACCCTTACGGCCCATAAAATTGAAAAGCCTTAGGTGATAGGGATTTAAACCTGTCTCCTAAGCCATCGCTTCCCAATGGGCAATGGCGAATGATGAGTCGCTCATGGTACCATATTCCAGTGCAGCGATGCGGACGCCGACCAAAATCCAAATCCCCGTGGCAAATGATGAGTCGCTCCTGGTACCATATTCCAGTGCAGCGATGCAGACGCCAACCAAATTCCAAATCCCATACCCCAACGGTGAATGATGAGTTGCTCATGGTACCATATTCCAGTGCAGTGATGCAGACGCCAACAAAGTCCCAAAATTTTTCCGGCCCTACGGTCTGGATCATACATCATGCATGACCGTATACAATTCACGGGCGTAAAATGATCCCTATCTCTCCCAAGTCTCACCGGTGAGACCATATTCAAAGTCCCACTAAGAATAAAAAATAAAAAAAATAGTATGTCCACAAGCAAAATGGGCACAGATGAAACCCGAAAGGGCTCCGTGAGTAAAAACAGCAGGACTGCCGGCGAGTTTGTGAAAACCCGAAAGGGAACAAAATCGTAAAAAAGATGAAATGCACTCGCAAAGTCCTCTCGACTTTGTGAGGAGAAAATTCCCGCGTGAGATCCTTATGAATCATAAAGGAGCAACACACTTAGGAGTCCCCATGACTCATAAGGAGAAAATACACCTACGAGATCCTTTCGACTCGTAGGGAGAAAATGCTTTTATGGGACCCTTACGGCCCATAAAATTGAAAAGCCTTAGGTGATAGGGATCTAAACCTGTCTTCTAAGCCACCAATTCCCAAATCCTCCCGGGACAAATGATGAGTTGCTCCTGGCATTATTCCAATGCAGCAATGCTGATGCCAAACAAAAACCAAAATCTCTAAATCCTCTCAGAGCAAATGATGAGTTGCTCCTGGCATTATTCCAGTGCAGCAATGCAGATGCCGATAAAAAACCAATCCCCAAATCCACTCATGGCAAATGATGATTCGCTTCTGGTACCATATTCCAGTGTAGCGATATTGATGTCAACCCAGATCAAGTCAAACCAACAACCTCTGCAGCGGAATCATGCTTCGTCCCAGAATTTACCCCGGGTCGAAATCATGTTTCGCCTTGGGATATCTACCTTCCCTGTCGGAGTTATGCTTCAGCTCGGAATCAACCAGTGACCTCCCTGTCGGAATCACGCTCCGCCTCGGAATCAAGTCGATCAGCTATACTGCGTGCCGGGAACAAGTCGAACATCAGCGACACTCCGTGCCGGGGATAAGTCGAACAACAAGCAACACTCCATCCCGGGGATAAGTCGAACAACCAGAGACACTCCGTGCCGGCGAAAAGTCGATCAGTGACACTCCATGCCGGGGACAAGTCGAACATCAGCGACACTCCGTGCCGGGGACAAGTCGATCAGCGACACTCCGTGCCGGGGAAAGGTCGATCAGCGACACTCCGTGCCGAGGACAAGTCGAACATCAGCGACACTCCATGCCGGGGACAAGTCGATCAGCGACATTCCATGCCGGGGACAAGTCGAACAACCAGCGACACTCCGTGCCGGGGAAAAGTCGATCAGCGACACTCCGTGCCGGGGACAAGTCGAACATCAGCGACACTCCGTGCCGGGGACAAGTCGATCAGCGACACTCCGTGACGGGGATAAGTCGATCAGCGACACTCCATCCCGGGGACAAGTCGAACAACCAGCGACACTCCGTGCCAGGGAAAAGTCGATCAGCGACACTCCGTGCCGGGGACAAGTCGAACATCAGCGACACTACGTGCCGGGGACAAGTCGATCAGCGACATTCCGTGCCGGGGACAAGTCGAACATCAGCGACACTCTGTGCCGGGGACAAGTCAAACATCAGCGACACTCCGTGCCGGGGATAAGTTGAACATCAGAGACACTCCATGCCGGGGACAAGTCGATCAGCGACACCCCATAACGGGGAAACGTCAAGAGACATTCCATCTCAGGGACACGTCAACCAGCCGACACTCCGCCTCGGGGAAACGTCAGGAAGACACTCCGTGCCGGGGGCACGTCGGCTACCGACACTCCGTCTCGGGGATACGTCGACCAGTGACACTCCGTGCCGGGGGCACGTCTACCAAATAACTCCGGGCCAGGGAAACATCTACCACAGACACTTCGTCTCGGAGACACGTCAAGCGTCGACCGTCCATGTCATTAAAAGAGCAGTGCATCCCAAAAGTGGGAACCAAAGGAAGTCGCCTCCACGTGAAAGAAGATCCATCAATTTCATACACACGACCTACATATGCGATGTGCACTCATTGATGGGGGGCACTTTGTTGGGGTCGAAAATTGCACCCCGGTTGACCAAGTCAAAGTCAAGGTCAACTCCAAGCCAAGTAGGCCCAAGCCCAGATCAAGCGGGCCCATGCCCAGGTCGAGTCCGAACATGAAGCAGCCGGCCCTCCTCCATGCTAAGATAAAAATCATGTAATAAATAATTTTTATGTAATTTTTTATACAAAATGGACATAAAGCCAAATTTTTGTAAGCATGTGGCTTATGTGCAAAAAGAAATAACACATGAGCCATGGGATAGGCAATATGCCATTTTGTTAAGCCCAAGGGGCTATATGTAAATATGTAAGCCTATAAAAGGCAACATGATGATGAATAAAAGATATTTTTGCATTCCCCCAAAAACTAGGGTTATGTGTGCCTCCTTCTCCTTCATTAAGGTTCTAAACCTTCTTCCCCTTTTTCAATTAAATCAAGAGTTTTACTCTTCCTTTTCCAAAACTAAATAGTTTTTCACCACAAAACCCACAAAGGGAAACTTAGATCTCCTATCAGATCTCAAAAAGAAGAGATTTTTAAAATCTCATACTTCTTGTTCTTGAAGACCCAGCCAACAGGGAAGGAAGGAGGAGACCCATCTCCAAAAATCCCATCTTGGGAAGAGCCAGGGCCAAAGGGAGAAACAAAGCAGCCCTCTTTGATCATTTCTAAACTTTTAGGAGTTTAACTCCACATATCGGGAGCACAGCTCCCAGTGCAGGGACCAAAGTCCCCTTTCTGTTTGACGCCCGGAGCGCTTGCGCCCACGTACCGAGCATGCGGTGCGCTAACGCCCAGTGCGCTTACGCCCAGAGCGCCCACGCCCATGTGCCGAGCATGTGGCGCGCCCAGCACCCAGAGCACTCACGCCCACGTGCCGAGCACGTGGCGCGCCCAGCGCCCAGAGTGCTCGTGCCCAGTGCCTAGTGCGCTAGCGCTCAGCGCCTGCATACCATGCACGTGAGGCGCTGGCCCCTACGCATCCTTTGGATGCCCTTTCCCTTATACATACATACATACATACATACATACATATATGTGTGTATATATACACACACACACACACATACTCTACAATACCGTCCGTAAAAACTCTGCGGGGCCCCCGATACATCCAAAACCCCTTCAAAACACGACATTGCACATTGAGTTCGCATGACCAGTTTAACCCGTTAATCGGAGGTTCCCTCGCTCCAAAGTCGAGGGGTAATTAACGGCAGCTTAGTCCACGGCTGCCGGAGATTCGAATCCCCACAATCAATAAACCTCAACCTACCCTAGACAGGGGGAGTCTGTAATGCGCCCGACAAGCGCGCGCGCATTCCCATCTCAATGGGGTGACAAAAAACACCCTACATACATATTGATAGAGCCCATAAGATTCTTTCTTGACCACCAGCATTATGATGGTGATCATATACGTGGGATCTGGGTAGTATATAAGCACATTCTTAAATGTCCCTAATCGTGGGAGTTTCGAGACTGGGCATCGATACTCCAGATTAGACTAGTGTATACTGATCGAGACCATGACGAGGGGTGGTGGCCGGTCTCACAAGACATTGGTGTTAGTTTGTTCACCTAAGATGTATACAGGTGCTCATTGGGTTATGAGTACACCGGACGGACTCGCCGGGAACATGCTAGTTGGTATTATACCCATTGCCAGATAGCAGTTCCCTGGTGACATGCGTACAGGTTAGTCTATCGACCTGAGATCGTCATTTGTCTCGTGTGAGTTCCCACTGTGCTTTAATTACTACCCTACCACGGCTCAAAGGAGTCGTGCAAACAGGTTTTAGTTGGGTACAGTCCCAAGCCACATGGAGGGAGTGAGCGGATCGTCGAAGGATTAGTCTCTCCCGGTATTAGCGGTTGATTTCGCGGTTGTGCACGGGTGGCCATCACCAGAAATCCTTGGCCAAGGTAGTCGAGAATTACTGATCTAGGATCGGTAGTTTCTCATGTGGTGATGGGCTTCATACCGACACTAAATGTTACGTACAGACGAGTATTTAGAGTCCCACACAGAGGATTTCCCTGTTTCGGGCGAAACGATGTAGAGGCTGTATGGTTTTATGGCAGGGTTCGATCACATACATGTACTTGTCTATGGATGATGTTCGGACGGATAATACTAGTGGGTTTTGGTTTAAGCCGGATCCTAGTATTATATTTGTTGGATTATTTTCGTCTCTTTGTATTCGTATTCTTCGGAATATGGATGCGGGTATGTATATACGGTTGAGGGGTATCCTCGTAATTTATTACAAGATTACTTTTAGAAGATTACACCTCATCATGGTTTAGACCTTTTTGGATTAAAAGATTATTGACATGTAGGATGAGGTGTTTATTGCATTTTTGTGGCATGGCTAATTAGTGATCCATGGTTACTATTCTAGCATGCTTAGGGTTTTTGTTTGTTGTGAGATTATGTTGACTTGAGATATTTTTTGTTGACTAAGATATTTTGGAGACATGAACATTTATGTGATGCCTCCATTATTTCTTATCACACTCACACAACAAAAAAAAACACAAGCCATTATTGATTTTCTCCCTCTCCCTCTCTTGAGTTGCTCTCAACACCTCATCCTCATAGCATCTTCTTCTTCCTCCACCCAAACTCTCTCATGTGTTGAGAAATCTTGGGTGTCTTGAGACAAATTAATCCTTCATCACTCTCTACTTCTTCTACAGTATCTAGTGTAGCGATCTAGGTACCCTAGTTATCTCGGATATGCAATTGGAGCTCGTTACATAGACTCTCGGGTGGATCATCTTCGATGGAGGGAGACCGGAGATCAAGCTTGATCAAGGTAGCCCCTAGGAGCTTAGGATAATGGTTGAAGACCGAAGGATACGGATCTATTCGGTATAACCATTCTAACTCCTTTGCATGTTTTGTTATCTAGGACTTATGGGTCGATCCGGGTTATCGGGTTGTTCTAGGGACGGTTTTTGAAAATTTTTGTTCCGCAATAGCCACGGTTTGATGGCCGTAGGCTTACATAACCCAACATGGTATCATAGCCACTCCATAAGCCTTATTTAACTCTTTGCGACATTAGAAATCCGTCGTTTTTTGTCGTGCAAAAACTGCCGACAAACAGTTCCGAAAACTGAAAGTTTAAGATGTTTGCACACCCCGTGGGCTCATGGTTTGAACTGAGAAGCCGCGGGGTGGTGCATGGGCACCCCAGGGAATCCTTGGGGGAGACCGAATGGCTGGGCCCACTCCCCAAGACCACCACAAGGTGGTCTTGGCGGTGGGGACCTGAAACTGCCCCACCTTGGGCAGTTTCGGGTCTACCTCACCCTCTGGCCACCTCGTGGTGGTCTCGGGGGTGGGGTAGCCTCTTTAGACCCCCTGACTCAATGTTAATTTCGTGATCTAACTCCCCATGAATGTTCGAGCGCATTTCGTTTTGATTCGGACTTCCGAATTGGCTTTAAACTGTCGGTTTTTGGAACTTTAGCTCACTGTTTTTAATGGTTTTGGAAATTGGCTTAGTTTGCTAATTGCGTACGGAATTCTAATGTCGTAGTTTTTAGTACATACATTACTATTTGCGGCCGTGAATGTCATTAGAGCGGTACAACTCGTCTAACTGCTATATGCTCTTTTAGACGGGTTTGCGAACGTGACATTCAAGTTGATGTTCTGTGTTGTGCTGTGGTTGTAGTTGGATCGTCGTGGTGGATAGCCAATGGTGAAATGGTAGTACAGTTTAGTTTCATTTGTACATTTGATATTGCGGGGCGAGCGTCCGACATGTGGACTGCTGTCACTGCCTGTTTGTATATTATTTGTTTGGGGCACGACCGGGTTGAGGTCGATGTCACCCTTGTACATATTATTTTCTTTTCTGTACTAGGATTGCCCCAAGGAGGAGTGTACGGTTAACCAGGTTCTATAGGGTAACGGGTCCGCATCTCATGGCGTTGAGATGGAGGGGACCTTACTCTAGAATTGGCGGGCTATTCGTCGCACTCGTATGGGTTATAGGTTGACCCAGAGAGGGGTGCCCAAGTTACTGGATTCTGTGAAGTGTTGGGTGGCCCATTCACGTTGTTGATTGGGGTTGCCTTGCTTCTGGGATTGGAGGGTAACTTGCCGCGCTCGTAGGGGTCTAGGTTTTCATTGCACAGGCTATCCACATGACTGGGAACGTCGGGTCTCATTTGCGGCTCAAAGGAAACCCGAGGCTCCAGGATTATCCACCACTCTGTGTTATTGGCTGAGACTGTGATGTTTCTTTATATCATACCTAGGACGATTGTTATATATATTTATATATATACTAGTAGATGTTGTATATGGTTGCACCCGCGCTAGTCCATCCCCGCTCTGTCGTTAGTTAAGTAACCTAACAGGTGATGACGGGGCCCAGTGGCGAATGCGGATGGCATATACGTACATCATATTTTCGTTCTTTTTTGGTGTGATTAATTGATGAGACTGCGTTGATTCTGATCAATGCAAGGAAAACAAACCTATGATGTTGTTGGAATAATTTTCAAAAACTGTTATTACAAGAACGTTTTCTTTTGTTTTGCGCAGTGGTATTCGGTTATGAATATCCAGCACCCCATTCGATGAGGCAAGAGCCGAGATCCCTTCACCGGGAGTGACCTCTTGAGAAGAAGTTTGCGTCAGGGTAATAACTTCACTATAGTCGATTACTTTTTGCTTTGCATTGAGATATTCAGTTGGGAATATCCTGCACCTCATTCGACGAGGAAAGAGCCGAGATCCCTTCACCGGGAGTGACATCTTTAGCAAAAGTTTTCGCCACTATATATTTATAAAGCTATCCGGTTCTTTCAACGATATCAAGTTCATTACGTTAAAGGTTTTTCGCCAAAAACCATTCATAGCCCTCCATCATTTCAGACGGGTAGCACTTAGTATTCATGCTATGTTTGTTGGCCTTCGTCAAGGCATAGTGTATGGTAGCTATTTGTTACTTTTCTGTTGCATAGATAGATGCGTTGGTTTGGAACAGTCGTACTACTATGTTGGCCTTCGTCAAGGGTATGTACGGGTGGGTTCAAATTAATCTGGACAATGACGGGTAGAACTTGACATGTGACTTATGATATGTTGGCCTTCGTCAAGGTCATAAGAGCATGGGGCAATAATCCACATCGGGAGTTTCTAAAGAAACAGAAACTTGCCAGGCATGCGCATACCTTCTGGAGTGTGATAACTTGAGTGGCTTCCATCAAGTTATCATACGATGATGGTTGGATCCCGATTCCCACTGATGAGTTGGTTTACTCCTCGGGTGATTTTAGATGATCCCGACTAATTCTTCCTTTGGGTTTGGAGAGAATTCGAGGAAACAGTGGGAGCCATCCTGATTAGATAAAGTGATTAACCATTCTGATCTAGGTTAGAGTGCACGCTGAGTGTTTCTTTTCTCTCTCTCTCTTTGGCAGCGACTATGGCCCGACCCTAGACTAGAACTCATAAACCAAGTTAACCGAATCTTCTTAAAACACACTGGCTTTTGGATTGTCAGAGTTGCATACTTCATTGCCACTCCTTCTTTTATCCTTTGCTTTTCTCCGGAACATTCTGTATCACTACGAAGATCCACATTTATTGGATATGACCATCGTATAGTTACATATGAACTCGAAGAAACTTGTTTCAGATTCGAGCATAGTTTCCGGTTCTGGAGAAATTGAATAGGACCATTCAGTTGTCTTTTCCTTTTACCTTCTCTCAGGTTGTGAGGGCTCCTAGGATTAGGAGAGGGTACACCTATTGCACTTATTGGATAGTCTTCTTTTAAACCTTAGGCTAGTGCCGAAAGATGGGGAAGGAAGAAAACCAATTAGCCTAAGTGTGGTGTACAGAAGGTAATGAGTAAAGACAAATAAAGGGATTAGAAAGAGGGTAAAGTAAAATGCGACTGCTATCATTCACGATGAAACCGCGTATATCATCGCCACTCCTACTTCACCTTTGCATTTCTCCGGAACATTCCATATCACTACGAAGATCCATATTTATTGGATACGCCATCGTATAGTTACATGCGAACTCGAAGAAACTTGTTACAGTTCGAGTATGGTTTTTGGTTCAGGAGAAATAGAATAAGGATTATTCAGTTGTCTTTTCCCTTTACCTTCTCTCGGGTTGCGAGGGCTCCTAGGATTAAGAGGGTACACCTATTATGCTTTTTGGATAGTCTTCTTCCAAAGCTTAGGCTGGTGCCAAAAGGTAGGGAAAGAAGAAAACCATTTAGCCTAAGTACGATATACAGAAGGTAATGAGTAAAGACAAATAAAAGGATTGGAGAGATGGCAAGGAAATATACGGTTACTGTCATGAATCTGGATAGTGGAAGAGGTATTACTAGGAATACCCGAATACTCCTTCGAAACATTTTCATATTTCAGTTTCACTGTGAGTTGTTAATTGTAAACTGATTTCCCAATTAGATTCTTACACCAGGGTATGTATTTACCAGGTTTGATTCTCACATCTGTATGGTATTACAGATGATAAGTGGGAGTAAAATATTGGGGATTAGGTGACTATATCCTCATTATATCGGAATTCATTGTAATTGGTGATATTTGAGGAAATCACCTGAGTTTTTGCCGGACCAAAAATATTTGGTTTTGAATATCCGCAATTATGCACCAATTTCAATCTGATATATTTGTACGTTTATTTTATAAAGTGAGATATAACTTTTTTAAATTATGTCTGTGACATTTACCTATATCAGTTGATAGTTATGTAAGGAGTATTCAACAACGGTGTAATTCTTCTTAACCATAGTACAATTTTCAACCCACGACGCACAGGGTTTGAGTTATTGAACTCAGGGGACTTATTCAAAGTATTGTATGTTGTCCAGTGTCCATTAGGACAAAAGGGTTGGTACTCGTACTATATTTTGTTTACTTGTGACTTCTTTAGTTTTTAGACAAGTATTTCGTAGAAATACAAGGTCCAAGTTTTGAGAAGCTATGGGTACAAGAATAATGTAGAGAACCATATGTTGCAAGTATCGGGATTCTTCAAGGTGATCGAAGATATAGATACTTGTGTTTGGTATTCAGTTGATAGTAATGGTTTTGAGAACTTGCTTCTCTTTCAGGTTACTCATATCTGGATGCACTCCTAGTTGAGTAATGCTGATCAGCCTCTCTACATTTAGTTGACATGCACTGGAGACAGCTGCATGATTTGAATCTGGTTCCAATTAAATTAGTGCCTCTATTTCTATATTGTATATAGAATGGTTTATATCTTAACGATGTTAAGGTATATGGAGTTGTCCGGTTTATGTTTAAAACCAGACTCTGGACATACTCAAGGCACGTTTCAGTATTGGCAGTTTGTGGGTTATCCTTGGCTATGACGAGGGGTAACTTTTTTCCATCAGGAAGATCAATAGTGATATTGTTCTTGACTCGCCACAGTTTTAGCAAAATGGAATTTTTCAGAAAACGGTAGTGGGAGTATGGTAGAACTGGAAGTGATTCCAGAACCACAAACGATTACTGAAAATTTAATAGAACCTAAACATTCAATCGGGTTTGACATTCCATTAGCCACTCCACAGATATGGTGGGTAATCTCAGGCATCCGAAAGGTACTTCGGTATCCTCAAAGACGGTGACAGGGAGGTTCTTGTTTACCCAGACTTGCCATTACTGCTGTTCTAGACTATTTCGTTCGAGCTTTTCCTGGGAGTATGGCATGGGTTATTTCAGTGACCCAGCAGGAGGATGAGTATAGCGTCGTTCTAAACTAGCATTAGAAGTGCACGTGTATATAACTCTGCCAGAGGGTTGTTATAGTCAGTGGGAGCAGCGGAAGCATAGTAGACAAGTAGCTTATGTTTATTTATACACTAAAGCGGGTATAGCGGAAATAGGTCATCTATTTTTGATATGACGGTCATAGGCTTTGACTTCATCAGAATAGGAGATGGATCTGTTAAGAAGGTAGAAGGGTGTGATGTCTTGGTATTTGGATGACATGCACTTTATAGGAAGTGAAATTCTTATACTATGATCGGTTATACTGTGGTTGTCACACAGTGGTTTCTCCACATTGGATATGGATAATATATGAGGCATTCTGGTAACTAAATCTATGGTTTTAGATCTAGATTTGGGTAGTTTCCTAATATGGGTACTTTGACACTATTCTAAAGGTGTTTTAGAATGGAAGACTCCGGGCATGGTGGTGAACCTGCAGGTGATGGAGTCACCCTCTCTAAAAGTGTCTTACAGACTAAAAGGGAGAGGGATGTACATGATTGGTATATCACTTGCTTAGGCAATTGAGTCAATCATGAGATGTCAAGTACCACACCAGATCTTGTTTTTGCACTAGTTGCAATAAGTTTATATTAATCCAATCCTGGAGAAACGTTCGGAAGCGGTTTATGAACATAAGTGGATGTTCTAGGGATATGGTAATGGCAGCCTCCTTCGGAAGACGGTTATCATTCCAGGCTTCTAAGGTGACCTGGATTATAGAGTGACTGTAGAGTTATAGTTTTCCCTCTTCTGAGGGGGCAGCAGTTTGGACAGGTAGTCCAAGCAGATACTGAGAAAGGCATGGCTCAAGATACTGATTAAATTCAGTGGACGATACAGTCTAAGAAGTTTCCTGGATTTGGAGTTCATTTGTGAAATGAGTCCCATCAGATATCCAGACATATTCTAAGACAGGTATTGCTCATTTCGGGAGATGGTTTTCTCTGCAAACTTGAGATAAAGAGAGATATAGAAAGAAACATTGGAGTGGATCCACTCACTGAGGCTATTTCTCGAACGCGATAGTTTTATAATAGAGCTTTGTAAAACTGATTAGTAGAGAAGTTGGGTGTTCAGTATCACGCAGGCTGTGAGTATGCGACAGCGCAATAATTAGCCTTAAGTGCAAGTGGGAGATTGTTGGCTATAGTGCCCTCAAGTCAATTATTGGATCGCAGGCACGCGATTGCGATGATTGAAGGAGGACCTATACCGGTAGAACAGTCTTACTCGAGATGATAGTATGCTATCTAGTTTGTCTTTATCATCATGTATCTGCTTTAGGTGGCTTTACTGATCACTATTACATGTTGATAGAGCCCATAGGATTCTTGCTTGACTACCAGTATTATGATGGCGATCATATACGTCGGAGCTGGGTGGTCTATAGGCACGTCTTTAAATGACTCTAGTCGTGGGAGTTTCAAGACTGGGCATCGATACTCTAGATTAGAATAATGTATACTGATCGAGACCACGACGAGGGGCGATGGCCGGTCTCACAAGCCATTGGTATTATTTTGTTCACCTAAGATGAGTACAGGAGCTCATTGGGTTATGAATACACCGGACGGACTCGCCGGGAACATGCTAGTTGGTATTATACCTATTGTCAGATAGCAGTTTCCTGGTGACATGCGTACAGGTTAGTCTATCGACCTGAGATCATCATTTGTCTCCTGTGAGTTCCCACCGTGCTTTGATTACTACCCTACCATGACTCAAAGGAGTCATAAAAACAGGTTTTAGTTGGGTACAATCCCGAGCCATATGGAGGCAGTAAAAGAATGGTCGAGGGATTCGTTTCTCCCGGTATTGGGGGTTGATGTCACGGTTGTGCACGGATGGCCACTTGACCAAGGTAGTCAAGAATTACTGATCTAGGATCGGTAGTTTCTCAGGTGGTGATGGGCTTCATACCGACACTAAATGTTGCGTTATTAGGGGTCTGACTTTATCCACCCTCTAAGCTCGATATGCGATACTCATAGACGAACGGACCGGACTGTACGGATATTGTCACTGTCAGGCTCAGTAGGGGTTTCAGGATGAGTTTGCTCGTCGGCCTCCCTTTCGCTCAATACCTGGGTAGCCGTTACGTACAGCTAGTGCCGCTGACGTGCTTGTGGTTAAACCCACTGCCAGCGTATTGACAAGTATTTAGAGTCCCACACTAAGGGTTTTCCTATTTCGGGCGAAACGAAGTAGAGGTTGTATGGTTTTACGGCAGGGTTCGATCACATGTGTACTTGTCCACGGATGATGTTCGGACGAATAATACTAGCGGGCTTTAGTTTAAGCCGGATCCTAGTATTATATTTGTTGGATTATTTTCGTCTCTTTGTATTCGTATTCTTTGGAATACGGATACGGGTATGTATATATGGTTGAGGGGTATTCTTGTAATTTATTACAAGATTACTTTTAGAAGATTACACCTCATCATGGTTTAGACCTTTTTGGATTAAAAGGTTATTGAGGTGTAGGATGAGGTGTTTATTGCATTTTTGTGGCATGGCTAATTAGTGACCCATGGTTACTATTCTAACATGCTAAGGGTTTTTGTTTGTTGTGAGATTATATTGACTTGAGATATTTTTTGTTGACTAAGATATTTTGGAGACATAAACATTTATGTGATGGCTCCATTATTTCTTATCACACTCACTCAACAAACAAAAAAAAAACACAAGCCATTATTGATTTTCTTTCTCTCTCTTGAGTTGCTCTCAACACCTTATCCTCATGGCATCTTCTTCTTCCTCCACCCAAACCCTCCCATGTGTTGAGAAACCTTGGGTGTCTTGAGACAATTAATCCTTCATCACTCTCTACTTCTTCTATGGTATCTAGTGTAGCGATCTAGGTACCCTAGTTACCTCAGATATGAGGTTGGAGCTCGTTGCATAGACTCTCGGGTGGATCATCTTCGATGGAGGGAGACCGGAGATCAAACTTGATCAAGGAATCCCCTAGAAGCTTAGGATGATGGATGAAGACCGAAGGACACAGATCTATTCGGTATAACCATTCTAACTCCTTTACATGTTTTGTTATCTAAGGCTTGTGAGTCGATCCGGGTTATCGGGTTGTTCTAGCGCCGATTTTTGAAAATTTTTGTTCTGCAATGGCCACGGTTTGATGGCCGGGGCGCTTGCATAACCCAACATGGTATCAGAGCCACTCCATAAGCCTTCGTTAACTCTTGCATCGACGTGTTCCGATGAGTAGACTAAACATCTACTGGGGGACATTGTATGGATGTCGTATAACGCCCGTAACTAGAAATTGGTTATAATTGCTTTCTATTCATAATGTTGTATGTTTAAACATAGCAGTTCATATTTGGTATCCATAACCATAAATTGTAGTTGCTCAACACTTATTAGGACACTTGCACTATTATCAATGAGTTATGTTGCACTTGCACCTATCTACATGTTACACCACACCTCATCGATAATTAACATGCCACATACACATTAGAACTTGCTATGTTACATGTAATCTATTGCACACTGTTATGCATACTTGTTAATACAATACATATCATATCTCATTTTAAATTGCTACTACCCTACCATCACATATATGGGATTTCAAGGATTTCTATTTTGAGTTTTATACATTACTGGTCCTATTCGATGAATTTTCTTGAATGATGAGATATGTCCACCATGAGTTGTTTTTATGATTTAATCTTATTCCGAACTGAGTGGGGGATCTATACAGTTGCAGATTTTTACGTTATCCAGACTGAGTGGGGGAGTATACAGTCGGATCCATGGTGGACCCGGTCGAGACCGAGGGGCAGGAAAGCCGCATTTGAGGCGGGGAGCCTAGCGAGGACACTCAATACCGGAGATAGTTGTAAAATATGGCAAATATCTGGAGGATACCGACCGATGTTATCGATTGACAGGATCGTTCAGGGAACGATGCCTGCTAAAACAGAAGATTTGTGTCGATGTTGGACGCGGAAAATGAATCTTATTTGGAAATAACCAATATTGTGAAATATTTGATGAGATTTCAGTGTTGTGTTATACATTCATTTAGTGCATATTCATGTGTCAATGGCTATCTTACATCATGCTTACCTTGTTTGCTCTTGGCTTTATTTCGTCATGCTTACAATATCAACTGTTAGACGTTAGATTTACTCACTGAGTTGGAAACTCACCCCCGTTGTGCCTTAGTTCCTTGCAGGAAACGCGTGGACGCATAGCAGCGTTGCGAACACATTTATCAGCTTTTCTCGCTTGTCTTGCTAGGTGGGTTACCTATGTAGTAACCTTCTATTTTGGTATATGTATTTTGGATATGGTATTACTCCATCAGACCCTGTACATTTGACTTAGAACGAAGTATGCCTGTATATGTTTTGATTTGATTGAGTGAGATCGGCTAGTTGTGTAAGTTTATGCTTTCATACTTATGCAGGTGATTCTTCGCGTTCAGCGTCGTATTGTTATTGCGTGTTGATTTTCGCCGTTTGGCGTTGTTTTGCTCCCAATTAGGGACGCCGCTTATTTAAACATTATATAACTGCTTTTATTAATAATTAAAAAGAGAGGTGCTGTCGAAATTTTAAATACGAAAATCAGTTGTTTAAATTTCATTTCTTAAAAATCATTCGACATGCTACCTCATTCTTTTTACTTTAAAAACTGTAAACTTCTAAATTCCGTTAATTGGGTTTTGATCTTGGTTTTCTGGCTTACTCAGATTGTGTCGGTATCTTTAGATGCCATACAATCTAAGTGCCGGTCATGCACCAAATTCGGTCGTGACAAAATTGGTATCAAAGCTTAGGATTAATCTTACGGAAAACTGGGAGTGACTTGATGTAAATAGGCTTAAATTTCGCTATGTAGGTTGACCCTTGGTTTGATGGAGTAGGTGATTTAGGATGAGTAAAGTACCGTACATATGTTCCGCGGCATATTTACGCTACAATACTCAGCCTAAGTAACCTTTGGATGTATGTCTTGATTAATCCTTCCTTTGACTCCCTATTATTGCTGTTCCTATTCGTACACCTTATCAACTCTCATTTCTTGTCCCGGTTGCGATGGCCATGCGATCTAGGCGAGCCGCAGCTAGGGATGCAGCTCGGACAGATCCGCCCGTGACAGCGACTGACCCACAGGACATTCCGACGGCACCAGGGCATGTTGATCCTCCTCCTCCAGATAGACTGACTAGGATAGATGAGGTCATGTTGGGCTTACAGCAGATGATGGGGTAGTTGATTGAGGCCACCCGTGTTTAGAGACAGGATCAGGCATCGACGATGGTAGAGCCCGTTGTACAGCCCGTGCAGACTGTCGTACCTGTAGACTCGAGGGTCATGGAGGTATCACTTCCAGAGTTCATGAGGTTGAGTTCATGAGGTTAAGGCATCCGGTCTTTACGGGGATAGACGCAACAAAAGATCCTCAGTCATTTCTTGATAGGATGGCCAGGATCGGCAGGTCATTGAGATGTTCGGATGCGAGGTCGGTGGAGCTGACCAGTTTTTGATTGGAGGGACTTGCACAGACATGGTATGAGTCGATGGAAAGAGGGCGAGCCGCAGGTCTTCCCCCGATGTCATGGACAGAGTTTTCTGATGTTTTCCTTGCCAGATTCCTTCCACAGAGCATGAGAGATGCCAGAGCCAGCAGTTTCGAGGCGTTGCGAAAATCTGCAGATATGCCGGTGGCAGAGTATAATTTGCCGTTCACCCAGTTGTCACGCTATGCTCCATACTTAGTTCCTACGGAGGAGCTCCGGGTGAAGAGCTTTGTGAGGAGCCTGGATACACAGCTATTCCTTGCTATAGGCTCCCAGCATTTCGATACTTATACACGGGCCATGGACGCATCTATGTGAGTAGAGGAGCGTCTGAACGAGACAGCGATTGTTCCTGAGCTGAAGAGGACCAGACCTATTGGGTCAGTTACCAGGCAGTTTGGCAGAGGTCGAGGCAGACACATTCCAGGCCGCAGTTTTGGTCAAGGTTGGGCTCAGGGCCAGATGTTCAGCTCGTACCCTGAGGAGCAGAGGTCGCCACCGACAAGTTTTAGTTGTGGCGTCCAGGGCATTACGCTAGGGATTGTAGACTCCAAGGAGGGACTATATTTCCACAAGCTGCTTTACCCCCTCTACCTTCTACTTCGATGGCATTACTTCCTCCACCAGCTAATACTATGCGCCAGGCCATTGCACCGTGAGGTCGGGGTTTTGCAGGACGTATTCAGAGAGGACGAGGAGACCGAGGGAGAGGACGTCAGGATGCTGGTAGGGGCCAGGCTCGGGTTTTTACTTTGACTCCACAGGATGCCCAGGCATCCAATGCAGTTGTGACAGGTACACTTTCTGTATGTTCCTTAGATGCACACGTTTTATTTGATCTCGGTTCTACGCACTCGTACGTGTCTGCACACTTTTCACTTTCTCTGGGGAGAGATTCGTCGTTGTTAGAGTTACCGCTTGTCGTGATTACTCCTGTGGGAGATTCTTTTGTAGCCCGACACGTATTCAGGTCCTGTTCTATACGTATTGGTGATAGGGATTCGTTAATCGATTTGATTCTCCTGGATATGCTAGATTTTGATGTACTTCTCGGTATGGATTGGCTGGCCGCTTGTCATGCTTACGTTGATTTTCGGGGAAAAGCGGTCAGATTCTGTTTTCCTGGCCAGCCGAATTTTGTTGTGAAGGGAGACTACAGTGTAACTCCTGCCAACCTGATTTCTGCTCTATGTGCGGGACGGCTCTTGAAGAAGGGTTGTCGTGGTTTCTTAGCATTTATTCAAGACGAAGGAACCGCTGAGGTTCCGTTGGACCAGGTTCCGATCGTACGAAAATTTCCTGATGTGTTCCCTACTGAGTTACCAGGATTATCTCCTGAACGCGATATCGAATTTTGCATTGACTTGATTCCGGGTGCGGGGCCTATTTCTATACCGTCCCATCGGATGGCCCCGACGAAGCTGAAGGAGCTCAAGGGTCAGTTATAAGAATTGTTGATAGGGGGTTCGTTCGTCCAAGTGTATCGCCGTGGGGAGCTCATGTCCTGTTCGAAGAAGAAGGGCGTCATCATGAGATTGTGCATCGACTACAGGCAGCTGAATCGAGTTACGGTGCGAAATAGGTATCCATTACCTCGTATTGATGTAACATTTCAAAAAAATAAAATATTATTTTTGGGAATTTTTATAATTTAATATTATTTTATTGAATATTTTAATATTTCGGTATTATTAAATACAAATAAATGGGAAAAAATTTGGAGAAATTATGGAAAATTATAAATAGGGTATTTTATAGAATTATGCCATTTTTAAGTCTTTATGATTAGTTATATGCTAAATTATTGTTAATCGCGATTAAAAATCGCTAATCGGTTTTTTAGCATTTTTGTGCAAAACATGCACATATCACTTTTTTTCACACTTGTGCATTTTCTTGCCATGGTTCACTTTGGGTTTACTATTCTTGGGAGAAGGATTTTGAGAGAATAAGAAAAAGAAAAGAAAAAGAAAAGAGAAAAGAATAAAGAATGAGGTTTGGTGAGAGAGAGAGGTATGGGCATCTTTGACCAAACACTTGGCCATTTTCCTCCCCTCATTTCCCTCCCTCTCCCTCCATTGCTGCTGCTGCTCCTGCACCTCACCTCCCTCCCCTCTTCAAGCCCTCTAAACACCTCTAAAACAACTCCAAAACCCCACTCTCATTTCATTAAAAGTGTGCACAAGCTCAAGATCTACATATTGGACCAAGAAAGCAAGGATTTTGGCTACTAGGGGCAACTCAAGAAAATTCTTGAGTTGCCAAATGAGGTATTTTCTGGATCATTAACTTAGTTTTAGCATTTTCTTTACCCCCATGTTATGATTGAACCGATATTGTGTGATTTTGGTGACTTGAGGAAAAACCTAGTTAGGGTTGTGAAGAATTATGAGTTTAGTTAGGGTTGTGAAGAATTATGAGTTGTGATGGGAAATTGAGCTCAGTAGAGGCTACACCAACACCCTAGTGTATGAATTAAGACCCAAACCTGAGACTTAAGACCCGGATTACGGATTTATAAACCGATATCGGGGAATTTGTGAAATCTGTGAGGGGTATATTGAATCTGCTATCACCCGGGACATCCTAAATTAAAATTGATTGGACAGTGACATGTGCAGGCACCCAGGAAGCTACCACCAGAACCCTAGCCCCTACCTCCTATACCCGGCCGCAGATTTATCCATTCTGGCCGCAATTTGCGGCCAGACCATGGTGGATTTGCCTCGTTTTGGTTTTGGTGTTCCCTTATCTGTAGATTAGGCCCCTGGTATGTATAGATTTGTCTAATTTGACCTATGGTGAAATCTGGAGCCTATTTCCTAAGTTGCTGTTTTGGATTCGTGTTTCCGTATTCCGTATTCTTAATTCTGAATTTGTGTCTTGTGTTTTATCTCGACTATTTGGCGTTTATACGATGATATAGAGGAATTATTGATGGTTTTGAAGGCGTGCCATAGGTTCTAACCTATATACCCCTTATCGTATCGTTTTGGGATTCGTATGCCGTTTTAGTTTTGAATTGGTTTTAATGTGCATATACGACACTTTGATGTGTAGGTACCCCATGAAGACTTCGGGACGACAAGCAAACTCGTGGTGACATCGACAGATAAAGACGCAAGGTGAGTAGATTATATCTACAGGGGGAAGTCGGGTGGATGGCGTATAGCACCCCCGCAGTCCGTAGTTGGTATACCTTATGTGTTTATATATGATAGTATAGTGTCGTGGATTATTTGAGATGTGTTAGATGTGATAGGGTTAGAAGTAAGCTAGAATATTTCCTAGTTGCGAACCCTAGAATAGATTTACACCTACACGCACACCCTTGCATATTCATTATACTTGCACTGTGTTTGATGATATTGGATGACATTGGAGATGAGTCGATGATGTTGGGCATTGTGCCGCGAGATCGGTGATTTGATGTGATTCGTATTTGGGATACGATACGTGATCTCTAGCGGGCCTTGGGACGTGTGCTTGCACACGCAGTATATAGATTGGTATCGATTTGTACTAGACTTAGATCAGTACCCCAGATTATATGTTATGATGATAATGATACCTGATATCTGATGAAAGGAATGTGATATTGACCCGTACCCAGCTATTGGGATGTCGTACGACGATTTACCGTACGAGCCTATATTGATGATAGATCCGCACTCATGACTCGAGGATGTCGTACGATATATTGTATCGTACGCGATATTATTGAGGCGGGATCACCGACTAATATATCTATATATATATCGACTCAGATTTAGGTGGTTCCCATACCTCTCCCGATTGACTTGATACTTAGATCTGTAGTTTGCATAGTAGATTCTTCACTGCGGTGTTGATTATTTGATTTCCGCATATTCATGCTATTCGCATTGCTTGCGTATGTTTATTGCTATATTATTATCATGCTGTTAGGACACCAGCACCATTATCGATGATGCATATGTTCCACGTACACTATTTGTCGGCTCACACACTTCATCATCGATAATTGCCATGCCACTACACTGTAGTACTGTTGCATTCATGATATGATTCTTGCATGGCATATTGTACACTTATACTTGTACACAAACATAGATGTTTCTGACTTGATTAGAGATTTGGGAACCGCAAGATGTTCTTCAAAACTGATTCGTTTTAAAAGAGCGGTTTCCCTCGACATGTGCACATTACTATTCCATGTTGCATGACTTCTGATATGCTTACCTTTCTTTACATGTCGCATACATCATGTTTTGGTTATACGCATTGAGATATGTTGTTTCCATGATATTTCTAGATTTGGGAACCCTGGGTATTTCAAAAGAGAATATATAATTGTTTTAAAAACCCGGTTACCCTTGATATGATATTTCAGTGCGTCCACCATGTGTTTTCTCGGTGCTGAGAGCGACATGTGAAACCCGATTCGAGGAGGCGGATGAGGCCGATTGCGGGTACATGGTTGACCCGGTATGGTACCCCGAGGCGAGAACGGTTTCGCTGTGTAGTAGACGGTGAGCCTGGCAGAGGGACTACTACCTACCGGTGATTGGTTGGACCTGGCGGTTATCCAGAGGATACTGACCAGAGTCGATAGATAGATATGGGCGTACTGCCGGGGCCGAGGGCCGATTCCATAGACATAGCCCGTGGGCTGATCCGGACTGACGGAGCCCGATAGATGAGGATTTACGTGTCGATGCTAGGCACGGGTTTCATGATGTTTTCCATGATTTGATTATATCCTCATATTTACATACATGATGTTTATTGCCATTGGGTGACGGGTGGACGGGTACCACGTTTATTTTCATTGGGTGACGGGTGGACGGGGTCCACGTTTATACAGACTTGATCACATATAGACTGAATGTACTTTGATCATACTTCATGCAGACATACCTTGTACTGATGACATGTTATTACCTAAGTACTTAGCACTACATACATGTTTAGATGTTACATTGCCACCTTATCATGCTTCAGACGTACTCTTGTGGTTTATATTTTACTGATCGTATTGACCTAGGATTATGTCTTGCATTCGGTTTCTGCTTGTAGATATTTCTATTCACGAGTTGGCAACTCACCCCCGTTGTGCCACAGTTCTTGCAGGTTTTGCCGTACAGGTTCTATTGCGGTATTTCTGGCACACTGCTTCCTTACGGGTGAATTGCTTTTGGTAGGTGGATTCTTTTGCATCAAGAACCACCATTGTACTTGTATTATTCAATTTATCTAGAATTCCATCAACCAAAACTTGTATATTGTTTCATACTTAGACATTAGTGATGTATTATTCGACCTTAGAGTCGCGCTTAGTAGTATTGCGGTTTTCATGCTTATCCATTTCTTTTGGTTTTGACCCTCGCCATTCGGCGTTGTATATTATATTGCTTGTGTGGTTGTGACCGTCGATTGACGAAGAGCTAGCTCCCGCTTGGGGATGCCTTTTATCATTGCATATATATTGTTCTTGTTGTACCCCGTTCGGGACCGATATTTACAAAAGAAACTCTGCCGAAATTTTTAGAAAAGACTTTACATTTTAAAAATGCATATTCGGCTTAGTTATTTAAAAACCTTGACTTCAAACATGTTTTCCTTCACTTCTTTAAACCGGTTTTCTTTACTTACTCTTAAAATGATTTTAGATTTCTGGGCTTTTGGCTTACTTGGATCAGATGGAGTCCTATACACTTCATATGGTTCAAGGGCCAGTCATGTGCTCTTTCGGGTCGTGACAATTGATGACTTATTCGATCAGCTGCAGGGGGCTGGTTATTTCTCGAAGATCGATTTGCGGTCAGGATATCACCAATTGAGGGTTCGGAAGGATGACATTCCGAAGACTGCTTTTCGCACGCAGTACAGGCATGATGAGTTTTTGGTGATGTCGTTCGGGCTCACCAATGCCCCAGCAGTTTTCATGGATATGATGAACCGCATTTTTAGGCCGTTTCTTGATCAGTTCATTATCGTATTCATTGATGATATTCTTGTATACTCCCATAGTTGAGAGGAGCATGAGCAGCACTTGCGAATCACATTGCAAATTTTAAGGGAACACCAGCTGTTCGCTAAATTCTCTAAATGTGCTTTCTGGCTGGATAGTGTGGAATTCTTGGGTCATGTGGTTACGAGAGATGGCATATGTGTGGACCCAAAGAAGATCGAGGCAGTACAGCACTGGCCCAGGCCTGTATCAGTTACGGAGATTCGCAGCTTCTTGGGTTTGGCCGGTTACTACCGACGTTTTGTGCAGGATTTTTCTCGTATCGCTGCACCACTGACCGGGTTGACCTGGAAGGAAGTTCCATTTCTTTGGACCGAGGCATGCAAGCAAAGTTTTCAGCAGTTGAAGACTCGCTTGACGACTGCACCAGTCTTATCTTTGCCTTCAGGGTCAGGTGGCTTTATTGTTTATTACGACGCCTCTCGAGTGGGTTTAAGCTGTGTGTTGATGCGGCATGGTAAGGTCGTCGCTTATGCATCTCGGCAGTTGAAGAAGCACGAGCAGAACTATCCCACTCATGACTTAGAGATGACCGTGGTAGTCTTTGCACTCAAGATATGGAGGCATTACTTATATGGCGAATCGTGCCAAATATTCATGGACCAAAAGAGCTTAAAGTATATCTTTTAGCAGCGGGGTCTAAATTTGAGGCAGCGTCGTTGGATAGAGCACGTGAAGGATTATGACTGCGAGATTCTTTATCATCCGAGCAAAGCGAATGTTGTGGCAGATGCTTTGAGTCGGAGACCTGGAGGTAGCTTATCTTATTTGAGCACAGTGAAAAGACAGTCTTCCGCAGATTGCCAGATTATATATGACAGCCGAGTACAGTTTGAGTTTACGTCGACAGGAGGACAGCTTGCTCATATTCGCACCCGTCCACAGTTACTTGATCGCATCCGAAAGGATCAGTCCGACGATGCTCGGTTGTCAGAGATCATAGAGCAAGTTAGACAGGGTAGAGATTCAGAGTTCATGATCGATGACCATGGAGTGCTATGATTTGGGACTCGTCTTTGTGTACCAGGTTCTGAGGGGCTAAGACGTGAGATCTTAGAAGAGGCGCATCAGTCAACATATAGTGTTCATCCGGGTTCTACCAAGATGTATCATGAATTGATAGATGTCTACTGGTGGGAAGGGATGAAAAGTGATGTCACGGATTTTGTTTCGAGATACCTAATTTGCCAGAAAGTCAAGGCCGAGCGCCAAAGACCGGCAGGAGAGTTACAGCCTTTGCCCATTCCGGAGTGGAAATGGGAGCAGATCTCCATGGATTTCATTATGGGTCTTCCCAGGTCTGGCAGAGGGTATGATTCCATCTGGGTGATTGTGGATCGATTGACAAAGACGGCTCACTTTCTTCCGGTGAAGACGACTTATGGATATGCGCAGTATGCCCGGATCTATATTGATGAGATTGTGCGATTGCATGGAGTTCCGACTTGCATTGTGTCCGATAGATGCACCTAGTTTACCAGCCGACTATGGCAAAAACTTCAAGAGGCTCTAGGCACCCGATTGAGTTTCAGTACAGCTATCCACCCGCAGACCCACGGTCAGTCAGAGCGGACCATACAGACTCTTGAGGATATGCTCCGAGCTTGCATTCTAGATTTCGGTGGTAGTTGGGATCGTCACTTGCCCTTGATAGAGTTCTCCTACAATAATAGCTTTCAGGAGACGATTCAGATGGTGCCCTTCGAGGCATTGTATGGGAGGAAGTTTCGATCGCCCATTTGTTGGACAGAGTTTAGTGAGAGCAGTACATTGGGACCACAGTTAGTGCAGGAAACTACAGAAAAGATCCAGTTGATACAGGATAGGATGAGAGCGGCCCAGAGCAGGCAGAAATCTTATGCTGATCGTCGTCGACTCAAACTCGAGTTCGATGTGGGAGATCATGTGTTCCTCCGTGTCTCTTCTATGAAGGGTGTGATGTGTTTCGGTAAGAAGGGGAAGCTCAGTCCAAGATATATCGAGCCCTACGAGATTCTGGAGAAGGTGGGTGCTATAGCCTACCATTTAGCACTTCCACCAACTTTTCCCGATGTGCATCCTGTGTTCCACGTGTCTATGCTTCGCAAGTACCTTCACGATCCCTTTCACGCTATCCAGCATCAGACTCTACAGCTTGAGCAGGATTTATCCTACACTGAGCAACCGGTAGCTATTCTAGACCAGCAGGTAAAGAAACTGAGATCAAGAATACTTCCATCCGTAAAGGTTCTTTGGCGAGGACTAAATAGCGAGGAAGTCGCTTGGGAAGCCAAGGATGACATACAGAAGAAATTCCCGCATTTTTTTGAAGGTACGTGCATTTAAGTTTTAAATTCGAGGACTGAATTTTCTTAAGGGGGAATATTGTAACGCTTCGGAATATTTTAAATAATTAATTATTTTATTTATTTAATTAAAAATGTTATTTTAAAATTTTATTTTAATAATAAGACCTTTTTATACGTGGTTAAAGTGGTTAAGTAATAAAAGTGTTTAGTGGTAACATTAGTTTTAGGGAAGGGTTTTAATGAAAATGTTAGCTTCCTTGTGTTAACTAATATTATGTGAGGGTTATTATGTAAATGTGTTAGGCCATGGTTAAGACTACTTCAAACCTTATAGACACCACACCTTAGATTAAATATAATACCTACACCTCCTACTTGCATGATTTCATACCATCCTTCATGGTGACATATCCTCCTATCCTTATCATTCATTATCCTAATCTTTTTCATATTTGTTTCTGTTGATATATTATGATTGGAAACAAATTACTTAGCTTAGTAAAAATTCTAGACCTCACTTAAGAAAGAGAAAAGAAAAGAAATGCTAAGTATTTGTGTTCCTCAACTCAAACCCTCAAGTTAGGACCTTATGGACTTGTGCATTTCTTGAAGAGCCATTCAGTTGGTCTTTCAAATTGGTATAATTTCTAACCCCATAGATTTTAATTACAGTACTGTTTAGAGTAGGATGTAGAATATCGGTAAATATCGTATTTTGTTAGATTCTTGCTCTGTTTTGAATCTGCTATAATTTAGTTAATCTTTAACAAGATCATATAATACTGTAGCCTTGTAAATTGGACCTAGATTATACACTAGAAACACTAATCCATTACTTTGCAACTCGACCGACGAGATTCTAATAATTCCCGGCGTCGCCGGATTTTTTGTGGAATTGGGTGTTGAAATTTCTAGGGTAGCTCTCTGTATGTTTTTTTGGGTATCTGGTATAGTTTGATTATGTTATATATTCTGTATATAAAATCTAGAAGTAAATTTCTTGTTTTGGTTATAATTCTAAATACGATACGGATATTTCGTGTCACGATTTCTGTTTTCCCAGTTACGAACAGCATAGGGTTAGCTCAAGTTAGTCTAGGTTTTAGATAGTTCACGATATTCTCACGTAGCATGTTTAATATGAAAGCATTTTAGTTTTTCATGTCTTCGCCGTATCGGAGTTTAGCCGCTTCTTATACGAAAGTTAATTTCGATGTTAGGTTCGATCGCGGGGACTTCGGAGGCCGCAAGGAAGGGAAAGGGATTGATGATATCTGAGTATATTCGACGTGTTCCGGTGATTAGACTAAACATCTACCGGGGGACATTGTATGGATGGCGTATAACGCCCGTAACTAGAAATTGGTTATAATTGCTTTCTATTCATAGTGTTGTATGTTTAACATAGTAGTTCATATTAGGTATCCATAACCATAAATTATAGTTACTCAACACCTATCTACATGTTACACCATACCTCATCGATAATTAACATGCCACATACACATTAGAACTTGCTATGTTACATGTAATCTATTGCGCATTGTTATGCATACTTGTTAATACAATACATATCATATCTCATTTTAAATTGCTACTACCCTACCATCACATATATGGGATTTCAAGGATTTTTGTTTTGAGTTTTATACATTACTGGTCCTATTCGATGAATTTTCTTGAATGATGAGATATGTTCACCATGAGTTGTTTTTATGATTTTGTTTTATTCTGAACCGAGTGGGGGAGCTATACGGTTGCAGATTTTTACGTTATCTGGACTAAGTGGGGGAGTATACAGTCGGATCAATGGTGGACCCGGTCGAGACCGAGGGACAGGAAAGCCGCATTTGAGGCGGGGAGCCTAGCGAGGACACTCGATACCGGAGATAGTTGTAAAACACAGCGAATATCTGTAGGATACCGACCGATGTTACCAATTGACAGGATCGTTCGGAGAACGATGCCTGCTAAAATAGAAGATTTGTGTCGATGTTGGACACGGAAAATGAATCTTATTTGGAAATGACCAATATTGTGAAATATTTGATGAGATTTCAGTGTTGTGTTATACATTCATTTAGTACATATTCATGCGTCAATGGCTATCTTACATCATGCTTACCTTGTTTGCTTTTAGCTTTATTTCGGCATGTGGCCCGGGGAGTGTTTCCCATGAGAGGGGGCAGCTTCATTCCCACTAACAGGGCTTTGGCGAACCGCTTCTCTGTCTTGATCCTGCTCTTATTTGTGGCAGGTGTGCTTTGGCTTGGTTGGAGTACTTTACAACTCATCCTTACCGCAGCTTCTTCATCCTGACGCCGACGCTTAGACTTTTCGTATATGGCTGTTTCGCGTTCTCGGTCTGGTTTGCTTTTTCCAAAGGCTTCATTTAATAACCTATCGATTGGGTCTTCTGACAGTTCCGGGGATTTTAGCGCCGATCCTGCCCCCAGTTCCTCTGCGTTGTTTTCTGACGCCGAGGGAGCTTCTTCGCCATTTGACGACGAGTGGGAGACCATGTGGAAACTTGCTACATAGTCTTCGGTTTCTTCTGATGAGTTGTTTTCCTCATCGTTGTCACTCTCTTCGTTCTCAAGAATATACTTGAGAAACTCTTCGAGGGTGACCGGTGTCCGCGCCTTCTGGTTGTACTCCTCCAGCGCATCAATGTACCTATGTAAGTCTGTGAGTTTGTCGTCATATTCAGCAAGTTGCACAGGCTTCTTGGTCTTCTTCTTTTTCTTTGAAGACTTTGAAGGCTCGACTTGAGGATTTTGCCCTTTGTCGACAGTTTTCAGTACGGGACGCGGTTTCAGCATCCCTTTGATGATTTCCAGTTCAAGCGGGCTCTTCCAGTTTATTGCCAGACATGTCTGGAGATCTTTCAGCATTCTTTTAGTTTTAGTTAAAAGGACGACTTCCCATGGAGTTTTTTCCATAAGAGAGCATGATTCCCTGGCGCATCTACCTTTTTGGGAGTGTGCTTCTGTGGTGGATTCACCCTCCAGTTCTCAAACAACATGAATTTTCCCTGTTGATACTGGTCCTCAACCCTGTTCTTGAAGACATAGCAATCCTCAATTGGGTGACTCACCATTCTGTGATAAGAGCAGCAGTTGGGATTGTTGACATCGCCAGGCTGTGGTGGACGTCTTGGATCTGGCAGTGTGATGATTTTGTTACGCACTGCCAGTTCGAACAGTCTCCTCGTTTTATCACGGGGAAACGAGTAAGCCCATCCTAGCCTTTCTTCCAAGGATAGATGCGGACGCATATTGTTTTGGCGAGTAACTGGCTTCGGGTCACTCGGCTGTTGTTGAGTGTTGGCAACGAAAGCTGCTTTTTCTTTACCCTTGGCATTTCGAGGGTCCATTTTTTAGGAGGAAGACCCGTGGCCCATCTGGTCCATTTGGGCCAGCTTGTCGATCAGAGCCTAAAAGGTGGTCGGCTTGAAGAACGTCATGAACCGGGACACAGTCGCTTGAGGATCGAGGGTCCCAATGAACATGCCCACGGCAGGAGATTCTTCGATGTGTTATTCGCATTTTGACCATAGGCTCCGCCACCGGATCGCGTATTGGACCCATGTCTCTCCTGACTTCACCCTGGCATTGCTTAATGCCGTGATCGGGGTGCGCTCACTTGCGCTGGCGAACTACTGTGTGAACAGCAATTCCATTTCTGTGGATATTTTGACGGAGTCGTTTAGAAGCTCCGAGTACCATTCAAACGCTGTTTCCGACATGCTGCCAACGAACTGGCGAAGCAGCAGTTTGTCTTCGCCTCCAGTGTTGCCGCATAGAGCTCTGAACTGAGCGACGTGCTGATGGGGATTGCATGTCCCTTTGTATACATGAAACTTAGGGATCGTATATCCTGGCGGGTACTTGATTTGGTCATACCAGCCCGGATACGGTCGTCCAGTTTTGACAGTTTAGCCAGCCGCTTCACTAGCTTGATGAGCTCGTATTTGTTGAGCTATATAGTCATCGAGAGCGGCCTTGGAGATTGTTTCCTCTTTAGCCGTTGATAGAGCCGGAAGAGGGTTTGATGTTTCCCCTCTGTCATCCTCGATGATTATCGGCGAATCTTCAGCTGGAGGTTCTGGCTGGATTATCATTCCAACCATATCTTGGAACAAAAGCGCCATCTGCTTTATATTAGCATCTTGTTCCGTTGTCTCCTTGTCTTTTCTTTCTATCAACCTTTGCAGGAACTCTGTATTGGTCTCCTGCTCCTAGCGCTGTTAAGATGCCGATTCCAGGTTTTCTTTCTGCCTGGTGAGTGTTGACATTTTGATCAGCATTTCCTGGAGCTTTTGTTGTTGCTCCTGAACTTTTGTCAACGACCGAGTTTACGGCCGATGACCCACGGAAGCTTGACTTTCCTCTTTTCCGAAAGCCATGTAGACCGTGTGCACTATCATGCCCCCAGACTTGGAACGTTTGGGTGCGTCGCCTTTGGAATTTGCCATGGGCAGTGGGATTTTCTCCGGCCTTCTCCTTTTATGGGAGGTCGAAGTTGAAGGAGCCGTTGTATCATGTGCCTGTGTTGAAGACGTCCCACTATGTATGACGGAGGGATGGTCCTCCTCTTGTCGAGCCTTCATTTTCTTCAGTCGGCGAGAGCAGTCTTTGTTGATCACGGAATCTTGGATTTTCTGCCAGACCCTGTGGATTTGGGAGGACAGCCGCTGAGGGGCCTGCTCCAGCTTTGCCTGCATCATGTTTTCAGTAGGCGGGGGAGATTTCCTCAGCACCGCAGTCGGAGAATTCTTTCGCACCCTCCTAAGTAGATCAAAGTTGTTCCCGGTTGAAACAGCAGCGTCAACTTCCACCATTGGAGCTGATGGAGTAAATCCAGAAGGGGATTTTCCCCGGGCTTTCCTCACTCGGCGCCAGTGGCGACATCGAGCTTGTCTTGCAGACGAGACCACCTCAGTTGTGGAAGCGGCTCCGTCGTGCCCCCTGCTTTGGTGAGAGGTTGCTGCTGGTGTCAGCCTATCGAAGACTGACGTCCATTGAGAGGGAGTAGCCAATCTTTCGAAGGCTGCCTTCCTGGTAGAGGAAGCACTTTTGACGACTTCACCTGCCGGAAGAGTTGGGAGGACTATCCGTTTTGGGATATCCCCTTCAGGTATCGCGAGCCTCTTTGTGGGCCTACTTGAGCTTCGACTCATCCTGTTGAAAACTGAGGTGGCAGACTTGGACAACCCGTTGAGAGGGACCGTGGTGGTTGCAAGTCGATCGAAGACCAACTTCTTGGGAGCTTCCTGTGGTGGCACTGGGGCGCTGAAGCTTGCTGGCGGGAGCATGGTCCCGAAGAACAATCCAGTGGTGGCTTGAGTCACCTGCTCCACTGGCTTTGAAAAGATGGAGGCCACATTGGGCCCGTATGTCACTCCTCCAGTTGGGGTAGAGCGGGAGTTGCTGTTGCAGTTTGTGCAGCTTGAAGCCATTGATCTTTTTTTTATTTCTCTTCCAGGCGTACCAGAATCTGTTCACCGCCGGAAACAGAGTTGAACTGGGATTGATCACCTTGCCTGAATTTGGGGGGCAGATGCTATTTGGATTTATCCGTCCACCTCTCCGAAAATGCCAAGTTGATTTATAGCACCGTATATCGGAGGTTTGGACGGATGCGGCCGTTGTAGCAGACTTCGTCAGATTCCCCCTCGTTTGTGAGGGGTTTTTGATTGTGGGGACGCTCTTCCCTGCAGGTGCAAACCCTTGCAGTTAATTACGTTACCGCGTCGCGATAACCACTTTCTCCTGCTCCGGAAGTTCACTTCTTGTTGTGTGTATTTTTGTTTGTTTAGGTTGCCCGTAAATTGTATACGGAGACTAATTTATGTCGTCGTCCGTAGGGCGTGGATTAGTCCAAATCCGTATATTTTTATATTTGGTTTTGGGTTGATTTAAGGACCGTTAATCTATTTTGAAATTAAGATCAACTTAAATGTATGTGAGCATTTGGGGCTCGATTTGTGTTTGTTAAGGATACATTAATCCAATTTGAGACTAAGATCCACTTAACAATTTTTAGGATCATTTTTATTTCAGATCCAACAAAAGAACATTTTGGCTCTATTATTTTAGTTCAAAGATGTTTCGGTCCATTATTCATCTTGCGCGCACGTATATTTTATTACGTGACGGAATGAACAATGGTCATATGGAATGCACCCAATTTGGGGTGCGGTCTGATTTGAGGTGTGCACGTCAATTTGGAAGTGCACCAAAGAGTTGTTGGTTGTCGGGACCCGCCACCTCGCTAAAGACGTTGAAGAATTACAATGACATATATTAGAGGTGTGGAGAGATGTACCCTTAAAACCAAATCCCATATTTGAGGGGGAAAAGGGTTGTCGTAGACCTAAGAAATGTTAGTCATGTTTGAGACTAAAATTATCTTAGGAGACATAAGATAAATATCATTTAGGATATCATCAATGGGAGACCCCTAGTTATTTTTTAGACTGAGGTCAGCTTAGGAAAACATGAGCAATATGGGCTCGGTTGTTTTAGTACCAAAGAGGTCTAATCCTCAAGAAACTTAGCCAATTTCGGCGAAGATTGAATCTCCAACAGTGCTAAGCATTGAAGAATACAGTGCTCACGTGCGTTTCCTATGAGCGCTGGATTAGTGTTAAACGCTATAGTTTTATGGCGCTCACGTGACGCACGTGAGGTACTGGATTAGTGTTAAACATTAGAGTTGTATGGCGCTCACGTGACACACGTGGGGCACCCCAAATATGGGCGTTGGACTAGTGTTAAACACTAGAGTTTTATGACGCTCACGTGACACACGTGAAGCACCCCAAATATGGGCGCTGCCCTTTAGGTTTTATCTCCCCCCCCTTTTATAAGTGCTAAGCACTTAGTTGGAGTTCTTATGCAAAGCACATAGCTGTCTCTTTTTTTATACTGAGGTACTTTAACACTCATGTGGAAAACACGTGAGGCGGTTTTGATTGTTCTCTCTGTTCATTTGAAGCACTCACGTGGGAAACACGTGAGGCTTCGAAACGGTGCTAAGAACCAACGATTTGGCCTTGGAGATTTTAGATCACTGTTTTTTTTTTATTGAAGAGCTAAGTTTTTTATATATGGTTAAACCCTAATTTTTGGAGGAATTAAATTCCTATATCTTCCCGCTCTTCTGCTCCCCTTTTCTTTTTATGTAACTTAGTTCTTTTCCTCCAAGTTTTGAATCTTGCAGAGCAAAATCTCCCCGATGAGAATTAAATTCTCAACTTGTGGGGAGATTTGCTTCTGCAAATCTCAACCAGAGGAAAGAACTGAGTTCTTATATGAAGGGTTAAACCTTCAGAGAGGCAAATGAAAAGTGTTTTCTTTTTACCTAATATTTCAAGGAAGCAAATCTTTCCTTTGATAATTAAATTCTCCTGTTCCTCAAAAGCTCGCTGTATACTTTTTTAAGCCTCCGGGGAGTTCTCTCTCTCTCTCTCTCTCTCTCTCTCTCTGCGTCTGTCTGTCTGTGAGACTTGAAGTCTCGGGTTCTTTATATAATGGAGAGAAGTTTGTTTAATTATGAGAAAATCTTTCATTGAGAGATCCAAATTGATCTAATTGGTCTCAGAATTGATTTGGGGAATTTTACCCACCATTGGATCTTTGATCCAAGGACTTCTGTTTTTATAGAAAATATCGTTCTTGTTTTTAACAAGATTGGGGATATTCTCCCATATACATAATAAAATTCTATCAAACGGTGATATTTTAATCAACATTGGATTTTTAATTCAAGGGTGATCAATTTAACGGAGTATAATCTTTCTCTGTTTAGAAAGATACAGAAAATATTTTGGATCTTTGATCCACTAACTCACTGTTTAATAGAAAATATTCTTCCCAATAGAATTTAATTCTATGTTTAATCACCGTTGGATCCTTAATCCAACGGTTCATTAAGTAGAATTTAATTTTACATAAGGATGTGTCCTCACGTGTTTAGCACGTGGGACTTAATTTGGCCCTCTTAGCTATTTTGATTGTAGTGCTTATATGCTTTCCATATAGGCGCTCACGTGTTTACCACGTGAGGCTTTTTAGCCTATTAGTAGCTTAATTGCAGCGCCTATATGCCTTACATATAGACGCTCGCGTATTTAACACGTGAGGCTTGTTTAGCCTATCAGTAGTTTAATTGCAGCGCCTATATGCTTTGTATATAGGCACTCACGTGTTTAACATGTGAGGCTTGTTTAGCCTATCAGTAATTAGTTGCAGCGCCTATATGCTCTGCATATAGGTGTGCACGTGTTTAACACGTGAGACTCGAATAGTGAGGAGTTTCCCCCTTTCTTACTCTTCCCTTTTTTTATGAGGGAACATGTGTGTGTGGAATTTATGAGGTGGAGGGAAAACAAGAGGAGTTGAAGAAGAAAGAAAAAAGAATGAAGAAGGAGAAAGAGAGAAAGAAATAGATGAGGAAAAGAACAGCTCAAATTAGCCATGCACCAATAATTCCATCATTTACTGCAACATGAAGCCCATACCTCCATGTCCCATACTCGTTTACTTATTTTTCTTTTGTTCTATAAAAATAAAAAGTTAGTTTGCTAAAAAAAAGAAGTTGTGGGGTTTATGGGTTAGGCTACTAAACTTGTGTTTTAATCTTAACTAATATATTACTAATATTAGGCTAAGTGTATAAATATATGTATTATATATATAGACACACACACACACATTAACTATATTTTATTAAATTATAATTAACACTAATAATTATTATGATGTTACACTAGACGTCTGGTACAGACGTCTGGTGAAGGAAACTTCAAATTTCAAATCTATGTTTCTCTTAGAGACGTATGAGCAGACGTCACCTTAAGCAAATTTTTGAACTACAAACGTCTGGTACAGACATCTTGTGAAGGAAATTTTGAACTGCGGGCGTCTGGTACAGACGTCTCCTCATGGTAGTTAATGGCAGTTATTTTTAGTTTGAGTTTCAAATCGTAGGGGTTCTCTCAACCATTTTTGGCGATTGAGATGCGAATTTTCAAAAGCAACCGTTGGAAATTAACATTTACTTTTGAAGCCTGTAAATAGACTTCTATAAAGAAGAAACAAATCAATCAATTTTGATCATACAATCAACAAAGCCTAGAATTGTTCTTTCTTTGCAACTTTATGCAAACGAAGAGCAATTCCTTCACAAAGTCTTCCATACAAAATATGATTTTAGAAAATCCCTTGATTTATGTTTATTCCACTGGATACTTATTGACAGCGATATCAAAACTAAAAATTTCCTTGTGATTCATAATCAATGGGGAAATCGGACGGGCCGTGTAACACCCTATGCAATTATACAATATAATTTGGTATTTTAAATCATATTTTAAAACTCTTTTATTCTTTGCGATTGGGTTGCGAATGATTCAAATAGTAGTGGTCTTTATCTGACCCGACCCGCATATATGAAACCCGATATGGTGCGAGGTTATATCAAATATTTGCCGGTACAGTGTATCCATATGAATCGAGTACTATATATATATATATATATATATATATATATATATATATATATATATATATATATATATATATATATATATTAACCTTCACATATCTCTTTATAATACAAGATAAAAACAAATAATATCCTTTTCCTATCTAATCTTACATGGCAAATTACCCATGTTAGGTTGTTGCGCCTATATATCGCGTTCATATCCTAAGAGATAAATAGAAAAATAATTTAAGATCCTTACGAATAGTTATGTGGTTTTTATTGGGGGTATATGTATCTGTCAATAGATTGTTGCATTGTGGCTAATATTCTTGTTAGGAATATTATGCCCTAGAGGCCATTATTGTATGATATAGTGGATGCTTGAACATATATATAGAGACTTTCTTACTCAACATGATAGTATGCTATCTAGTTGCTTTTTATCTTAACATGTACACTTGTATTATTATACCGTCTCTCTAATATATGTTGATAAAACCCATAGGATGTAGGCTTGACTAGCAGGACTATGATGCAGATCATGCTAGTGGGGCTTATGTAGTCCGCAAGCACATCCTTTAACAGTTCCTAGTCGAGGGAATATTAAGACAGAGTATCGATATTCTAGCATAGACTAGTGTTACGTTTCTTGACCTTGTATGAGGTGATGGTTGATCCCACAACTATTGGTGTTTGACATCAAAGATTGTACACATGTACTTATTAGAGAATGGATACACCGAACAGGACTCGCCAAGAACTCCTAGATTGTACCATACCTATCGCCAGATAGAAGTTCTCTGGTGACACTTGTACAGGTTAATTTGTAGACCCAAGATTATCATAGTGTCTTGTGTGATTCCCACTATACTTTAATTTCCTCCCTACCACGGCTCAAAGGAGTCGTGCAAACAGGTGGATTTTAGGTACAGTCTCGAGTCATATGGAAGCAGTGAGCGATAGGAGGGGTTTTGTCTCTCCCGATATTGGGAGTTGATATTGCGCTATACTCGATTGGCTATAACTGCAAGTCTCTGGCCAGGGCTGAAGAGATTTACTTGTAAGTGTTATCAGTAGTTTCTCAAATGGTTATAGGCCACACATCGGCATGACTTATCAAGTTATTGGGGTCTGACGATTCCACTTCCAGACTTGATATGCGACATATCAGACGAAGAGACCGGACTGTACGGTAAGTGTTGATTATAGGCTCAACAGGAGTTTGGAAAAGTTTGCGTGTTGATCTTCTATTCGTTCAATACCTGGGTAGCCGTTACGTCCATCTAGTACCGCTGACGGCTTATGGGTATCTGATATGATCATTACCTACTGCTAGCATATTAACGAGTCTTTAAAGTTCCATACAGAGGTTTCCTAACTCAAGAGAAACGAAGTAGGGCACACATGGAGATATGTGCATGAGCTTGATTAAATACGAGTATATGATACCATATTCTAATCTTGCGATATTTGATATCGGTTAGGTTATATGTGATATAACCGGATTATTGAATCAAGTGTTGATTCAATGATTTGATATATATATATTTGATATTGGCCGGTTTTATATGATATGACTGGACTATTGAATCAAGTATTGATTTTAATATCCAATATTGAATATTAGTCAGTTATATATGATATAACTGGATAATTGAATCAAGTGTTGATTTGATATTTTGATATACATATATAAATGATATTAGTCGGTTATATATGATATAACCGGATTATTGAAAGTGTTGATTTAATAATTTGATATATATTTATATATTTGATATATATATACACATTAACTAATATTAGCTTACTAAAGATTTTCTTCTCTTATTATATATTTGTATATATAGAGAGAGAAAGAGAATAATGGAGGAAAGAGACCATAGGAGGGAATTTCCTCCTATGGCGTCGAAAAATTATAACATCCCTCATTTTTTCCGACGATCGACACCCATCATCTTCATCGTTATCATCTAAGATGTGGGTACACCAAATTTCATGTGATTCTATAACTTTTTCACCGTTGATTTAGCAATGTAAAAAGTTATGTTGTCGGTAAACCGTTAATTTTGAACCCGCTAAATCAATGGTGAAAAGGTTGTTGAATCACATAAAATTTGGTGTACCCACATCTTAGATGATAATGATGAAGATAATGGGTGCCGATCGTCGGAAAAAATAAGGGAGGGCGTATTTTTTCGACGTCATAGGAGGAAATTCCCTCCTATGGTCTCTTTCCTCCATTATTCTCATATATATATATATATATATATATATATATATATATATGATTTGTATCATGGTTGATGATACATAGAATATGGGTGTATGAGAATCACACATGAGAAAAGAATATTGAAATGATTTATATTTTAAGAAAAGAATAAGAAGTAGCGAATGAGTCATGGCTTTGGATGTTTGGAGAAGTATTGAGAAGCCATGACTCATATCTTATTCTTGTCATTTTCTTAGATATTTAATCATCTCAAATCTCATTCTTATCTCATGGCATATGGTTCATTCTCTCATTAAAAAAACCCATCCAAGTTCATCTCTTCTTTTGAGCTCTCTAGGGTCTTTCTTGAGTTGGTTAAAAGATAAGAGAAAATAAATCTAAGTGAGCAAATATCTTACTTCATCAACTTACACTAATCTAGCCCATTAGTTTAGGTTGTTTGCTTCACTAATACCTTGATTAGTGAAGAGTGAGCTTAAGTGAAAGAGACTTCAAGGTGAATCATCTTTGTCATCGAAGACTTTGTGCAAGCTCGATCCATCTCAAGTGGAGTCAAAAAAGAGTTCTAGGGACTACTACTTGGAGGTTTAGAAGTGAAGAACCGGTCTACAAAGGTTGTTACCCTCTTCACTTAGTTTAGAAATTGTTGGCTTGCTTAAAAACCCTAATTCTCTAGTTCGATTCTAATTTAGTATGCTTTAGACCTCTAGATTTTTAAAATTGTATACTTGATGCTCTTTGAAACCTAGTAGAGGTGCTAAGACATACTTTCAATTCTTATGTATATTCTTTATATCTAAAAACTATATTTTTGACTAGGTACGGGTAATGTCGCGTCCCGCTTCCCGGTGTACGGCGAAGTGGACGCGACGAGGTCCGCTACGTATATACTTAGAAGTACATACGCTAAGCGTATCTAAGCAATATAAAAGCAAATCACAAGAGGCAAGAGATATAGAAATAACAGCAACTTTATTAATAACATTCTTTTGTACAATGCATGAAAAGTAAATACAACTGGAATGAAAAGCGATGCCTAAACAATGGCATAACAGGAAATGAAAGTACTGAATAGAACAAGGTACAATGTCTAGAGCTCGGGGTCTTCGTGAAACTGCTCCAAGTCTTCACCGGTGGGCTCGATCTCTGCTGTGTCCAAAGCACCTGACGACATTCAAAGAAGAAAGAAATAGAATGTCGTCAGCGAACGGGTCGCTCGGTAAGTCCTAAAGATAAGGGAGAAATAGACAAAGAGTAGGAGAGAGAGTAGCTTTTAATGTTGTATTGTATTGTTGTAATAATGTATTAACGCTGCTGTTTGTAGCTTAGTACAAAAGAATGCCAGTGTATACGAGAGGGGTCTCTATATGCTAGAGACCATGGCAAACGGAATATATAGTACAAGGCTCCATTATACAACCCGGAACAACGGCAATTGGATTCATGTTAGGTGTCTTAATCTTACCGCCTCGTGCCACCTTTAACACATTCCGTACCAATCTACCCCTTAAACCCCATAGTGTTTTGATTGTATTGTAGTATTGTATTGTGTAAGTTGGATGACCGACCAAAACCATGATATCAGTAAACAGAGTGTAACTGCATAATCAGGTAAATGGAATAACGGAATAATGAATGTATATCCATGGTTTGGTTCAGTCAAGTTGTTTAGATTGTTAACTGAATTCTGGGATTCATGTATTCATATTGAGTTGGAATATTAAAGAATATAGATTGACTTGAATCATATTCAAGTCAGAAATAATCAGACTCAAACCCGAGTCAGACCAAAAGAAATATAAGTCGAAATTCTATTATTTGTTAGGGTCCTTATTGTAATTTATAAAAACTTGAGGGGGTTTTATGTAAAAAATACTTTTGTATAGTTTTCAATACACCTCAAGTATTTATTATTCGTCTTTATAGTTATAATGAGTGTGATTTTATTTTGTCTTATTTCTAGTGAAAATTACATAAATAAAGGTATTAATTTGTAATTTTTATTTATTGAAATTCATGGTATTTTAATGTAACTTTTAATCTTGTAATTTTTAGGAAAAGGTGGAAACTTTATCTTATAATAAAGTAGGTGTTTAAATGATAAATATACATATGTTTATACAAGAATAATTTTTAAAAAATATTTTATTTTCCAAAAATCTCATTTTTCTTAAATGTCGTATTTTAAATCTTTCGAGACCGAATGCTCCTTGCGGAGGTCTGAATCTCGCACTACTAAGCCCGAGGGTGCACGATAAACCGTACTATCCCTAACGAGTTCCCCAAAGGTGGGTTGTAGTGGCGCTTTGCAAAGATTTAATAAATACTAGTCATTTAGAAAACGGTTTTATAAAGATAAGGTACTTATTTGAAAAAGGGTGTAAATTTCCGTATTTTAGATTCTTGGGTTTCCTAAGTCAACTAACCTAATTCTAAATGGTCTAAATGATAAGTCATTAGAAGCCTCAAATCGCCTCTTCACCGCCAATTGTGGCTAGGTAAGTACAAATGAGAAAAGGAGGGATCCGCTCACGAATCGTGAGACGGGCCTTTTAAAGTTTCCTTTTCTCACTTGCCTAGCCTAGACACCATAAAGTCAGGTTTAGATAAACGATCGATGTCCACGACATATCGTATTTCTCCTATTAAAGATATTGGTTTAAGAATGTATTAACCTAAAACTTTTAGAAAAGGTTTTATAAAGAAAATGGTATTTTAATGTAAAATCTTGTTTTATCGTATTCTAAGTTTTCAAGGTAGCGTGTTATGATTACATATGAGTGTGTGTGGAGGTAAGTCATTACCTCGTGATCTACTTTAAGATATAGCAATGTTAAATGGTTAAATGTGATAAACTAAACATGGTGGTATTAAAGTGAAAGAATACGATATATTAAAAAGGGTATCATTTCATGTGAGAAACTTTATCCAAATTAGTTGTTATGTGATTAGTAGTTAACCTGAAGATGTTTAAGCATTATGGAATTGGTGATAAGTGAGATTTGATAGAAAACCGAATCGGAAATCAGGTTGTTCCGATTTCCGTCGGGTTTATAAGGTCGTATTATTATGAAGGAAAAGAAAGGTAGAAAAGGGGGACTTACGGGTTTGGACAACGCTAGAGTGTGAGAGGAAGGTAGTGGGTTTGCCGGTGTATCGAAACGTCGTGAAGAGGTCCTAGTACGATCGCCGGGATTCCGTCGTTGATTTCATCAGCGCTTCGCCTTTCGCTCATTTTCTCACGTACCAAGTTCTCTTGGAATTTTGGGAGAGTGGACTTAGAAAAAGTGATGAGAGGGTAGAGGGTATGGGGGTTTATATAGGGTCAGGCTACGGTTGGGGTTTTTAATAAAATATATATATATATATATATATATATAAAAATTCATTAAAACTCATTAAACCTAGGATTAAAAGGGATTTATTGGGCAATTTAAAACCGATCCAGGTATAATAAGTGTGCAGGAGGGTTGACCAAGTTAAGGAGCATCTTTTCTCTGTTGGTGACTCGGCCGTCCGGCCAAGTCCGGCCGGCGGCGCCGGACCGAGTCTGCCGAGTCACCGGCCGGTGGCGCCGAGTCGGGCCGAGTCACACCACCAGAGGCCGGGGAAACTTCGGGGGTACAATTTTGTAACGTTTTGAAAATCGTTTCGGGGAAATTTCGAAAAATCGGTAAAATAAGGGGGTTTTCTGTAAAAAGTCAAAATACAAATATCTTATTATAAAAATTAAATATACATATTCTAGCTATGTAATTGCTATTATTTGGTGTTTATTGAGCCGCTGGTGAAATTTCAAATTTTCTGAAAAAAATATTATTTTATTATTATTTAAGCCGTCACTAATACATTTAATTAGAGAAAATTACAAATTGGAATGAGTTTAAACAAATTTTGTGCATCATAAAACATTAAATAAAATTTTATCATGTGGTTTTTGGAACGAAATCATTTTCCAAAACGGTTTAGAAATTATTGAAGAAAAAAGGCTTTTTTTTAGCGTAAATGGATGTTTGGGGTATTATATTTATCATTTTTCATCACCCCACACCCGTACCCACATCCACACACTCCCATTTACTTCTCCCCTTGAAGAATTCAGCAGCCCCCATTTATTTTCCCCACTTGAATTTCAAAGGAAAAGAAATGAATGAAAAGAAAAGAAAATGGATAAATTAGTTAGACTTTTGACCTTGGTTGGACTTTGACTTTCTCCCCCCACTTTCTCTACCTCCCTCTCTCTCCTCTCCCACTCCCATTCAGCCGACCCCCCCTCCTTCCTACAGCAGCAACAGCCCCCCCCCCCCATTTCCCTTCTCTTTTCTCTTCAAACTTCATCAAAAATTGCCTCAAATCCATCAAAAAAAATCCCAAAACCCAAATCCGACTCCTATCCATTTTAGCTTAGCCCGTATAGCATGGATCTTTGTGAAAAGAGATCATTTTGGAGGGCCATGGATGCTTGTGGATTTTCAAATGTTTTTGGGTATAATTCTAAACCTTTTTGCTTAGTTTGTTACTAATTTCTTAAAGCTAATTTAGTTAAGTGTTAATTTGGTTTATGTGAGTTTAATTGCATGATTTAAGATTTCAAGTTAGGGTTTGTTGTGGAAATGAGTTATGTTTGATTGTGTATGGTTTATTGAGGTGGATTAACATATTTAGTTTTGTAGAAAACTAATCTAGTTCTTAATTACAAGTTGTTACTTGAAAAATGTCCAAATTAAGCTTTTTGTTGCAAACTAGTTTTTTTGATTTAATTCGAAATATGAGATTAAAAATATGGTTAGGGTTTTTATCATATTATTAACTTTATTAAATGTAGTTTAACACTTTAGTTCATGGAAATCCAACCTAAATTGTAGTTTGTGCATTTTTGCTATGAAATTGTTAAAAAGGGTATTTTGTAAACTAGAATATTAGGGTTTTTGGAATTTAATGAGATTAAATCCCGGAAATTGTTTCTATGACTTATTTAAGATATTTAATAAATATATTGGCTGCTACATTCATTTAAACATCATGTTTTGTACAAAAACGGTGATTTGTGCTTGCTAGATTTTCGGAAAAATGACTTTTTAAGTGAAATTGGGGTTTTGTGAGTTTTAACCTAGTTTATATTAAAATTAGTGTTCGTGAAATGTGCAAATGAGTGTGATTGGATTTTTCTCGATGGTTTGACGTTTGTACATCGACATCGAGGGTTGGTTTGACTATTCTTGCATGCGTAAGCGATAGGTTTGGACCTATACGTGATACGCGTGCCGATTTGATTTTCGTATGCCGTTTCGATTTCGAATTTAGTTTTAATGCGATATGGTGCGTTATGATATGTAGGTACCCCCATGTAGACTTCGAGACGACAAGCAAGCGCGTGGCGACGTCGGCACCGGCTAGCGAGGACCAGGTGAGTAGATTTATATTTACGGGGAGAAGTCGGGTGGATGGCGTATAGCACCCCCGCAGTATATGGTGGTGTATACGGATGCGTATACACACCAACAATTATTATATGTTATTTGGGATTAATAACGATGCTTAGGATGGATATTGGTGTGTTGGATTACTTTAGTGTTGCGAACCCTATGGTAGTGTTGCACTACACATACACACATACATACTTGCATACATTCCTATTTATATGTGCTCGTGGGATTCTTTATAGTTATGTGTTCACATGGGTATGGAACTATGTGTTCACATACGGATTTTAGGATGATACTTGGGATTGAGCTGGGTCGATGAGATTTGATTTGAGGCCGTGAGATCGGTGATATAGCAGGGTTCGTATTTGAGATACGACATGACGTTGTAGCGGGTCCTTGACATAGTGTTTCATACACGTCCATGCATACGTAGGCGGTATCAGTATGGTACTAGACGTAGATCAGTACCGCGATCATGATATTTGATAAAGAGGATACCAGGTGAATAGTATGATGAATGTGATATTGAACCGTACCCAGATTTGGGATGCCGTACGACGGATTTACGTACGAGCTATATTTTGATGATTGATCCGCACTCTTGACTTGGGGTGTCTGATTATAGATATGGTATCGGATATGATATTATTGAGGCGGGATCACCGACTATACATATACAGGTAGGTATATGTATCGACTCAGATGATAGGCGGTTTCCTTACCTGTAGTTCAGCTTGTTAGTTCAGCCGTATAGTTTAGTGTAGTTGTTAGATTAGATTAGACTCCTACCTATTTCAAAAACTAACGAATCGTGGGTATTTTAAAAGACAGCCCAAGGGATCCTACGGATATTTCAAAAGACTTATCTTTTCATAAAAACACCGTAGCCCCTATTTTCAAAACCCCATGATTCATGTTATTTCAAAAGGCACCATTTGTAGGACTTATATTAGATTAATGCAGATTAGTTATAGTTGCGTCTACTTTTCAGCTCCCGCTCTTCTTTTGTGGTCCGCTTCGCATCGCATGCTTATTTTATGTTTCATACTCCATTATTGATATCATGCTGTTAGAACACCAGCACCATTACCGATGATGCGTATGTACCACGTACACTTATTTGCCGGCTCACACACATCTTCATCGGTAATTGCCATGTCACGTACACCTTAGAAAATATTATTGCTTGACATAGCCTGTTAGCTAATAGTTAGACATGATATTAGTGTACTTGCCTTATATGTTAGTTTAGACATTGTAGTTATTACCTGCTACTTCATGCATACTGTTATTCATTGTTATGCCGCATTCATGGATTCTCATGTATATATTCACCATTTTACGTGTTATTGAGGTTTTGGATTCGGATTTCCATGAGATTTTCTGGATTTGGAGGAAAACCGCAAAAACATAAATAAACTTTTTCCTCTTTTAAAATAAAAAGTGCGGTTTTCCCATGATGTATGAGTCGTCCACCATGAGTTTGCTGATGGATTTCGAGACCCGATTCGAGGAGACGGATGAACCGTTTCGGGTACATGGTGGACCCGGTAAGGTACCCCGGGGCAAGAAGCGCGTGATGATGACGATGTGAGCCTGGCAGGGGAGCACTACCTACCGGTGATTTTACCCGACGCGTCGGATATCCGGAGGATACCGTCGTGGTCTTGAGATGGATGGTAGGGGCCGGTCTGGACTGACGGCTCCCTAGATATTGAGACTGTGATATTGAGATTTCGAGATATTGAGGTACAGAGACTGTGATACAGAGATATTGAGATACTGAGATTATGTTTTGTGCCGATGCTAGGCACTGTTTTATGCTGATTTCATTATGATACCTCATTTAAAATACAAAGGAAATCTCACTAATTTATGAAAATAGTTCTTCATTTACATGTATTCTGTTTTCATGCATTCATACCTCATTCATATGATATATTGCTACCTGAGGCACTGGCACGGGCACATGAGATTACACTCGGGTTAGATATTTACCCTAGCCTTGTTATAGGCTACATGTTATGTACATTTTTGAGGCTATATTATGATCATTGACCTAGGATTGCGTTATTTATGCGATTTCTGTGCGTAGATGTTTTTCTATTCACGAGTTGGCAACTCACCCCCGTTGTGCCCCAGTTTCTTGCAGGTTTGCCGTACAGGTTTCATTACGGCTTTGCGGGCTCAGTTTCATTCGGGTGACTTGCTAGTAGGTGGGTTTTTCTTGTATCGTACCCATCATATTACCTTGTATAATATTATTCCGTTGTATCTAGTAAATTCCATCAACCAAACATGTATTTATTTTGAGATAGAGACCGGTGATGTTATTCCTTCGACCTTAGAGTCGCGCGTTATTTTTCTGCGGTTTTCTTGTGGATTTGAGTTTCCTTTTGAATTTTGATTATCACCGTTGGCGTTGTATATTATATTGCTTGTGTGGTTGTGACCGTCGATTGACGAAGAGCTAGCTCCCGCTTGGAGATGCCTTTTTATTGATTTCGTATACTATTCATGTTGTATCCCGTTTGGGAGCCAGTATTTACAAAGGAGACTCTGCCGAAATTTTCAGTAAATTTTTGATGTTTTTAGAAACCCGCATAATTCGGCTTATGCTATTAAAACTACTTATTTTAAATCGGTTTTCCTTCACTCTACTACTTTTCTTGGTTTGGATTTCTGGGTTTTCGGTTTACTTAGATTACGTACGCCTCGAGACGTTCGTAGTTTAGGTGCCGGTCATGTTCCGTACTTTCGGGCCGTGACAAAGTTGGTATCAGAGCGTTAGGTTTTACCTTCGGAGCATAGGATAACCCTTGGTTGATGGAATAGTTGACTAAAGTAGAGTTACGTACCGTTGGTATGTTCCGCGGCATATTTACGACACGCCACTCCACTTATGAAGCCTTAGGATGTACATTTCCTTGTTCAGTATTATATTCCTTCCTGATCTAGCCTCATCGGTACCAGTTTGGTTTTGCTGCTACGGTTATGGGCAGGGAGAGCTACGGTTAGAGTTGCGGTCAGCACAAGCTCGTCACGAACGAGGACTGACCAGGGCGAAATTCCGGCGACACACGATTGCAGAGATGTGTCTTTTTACTGTGTTTCCGCGCCACGAGCGTTTGGCGAATCGCCTTTATGAGGTTACTCGGAGGTGCTGATCGACACTAGAGAATTGGGCCAATGATGGAGGCCAGCCAGATTTTGATGACCGTTGGTGTGTTGCTTACTCCTGATGATTGAGGCACGGTTCAGCATGCAGACGAGTGAGCCAGTTACTGCTGCGAACGACGAGATATCGCCCCAGATGTTGGAGCTATTGCAGTATAAGTTGTACTAAGAGATGATAGAAGGTCGCTAGTCATCGAGGATGAATGACTAGGACATGTGGATCGTTCGCCTACCCCGATGCAAGGTCATCAGATAGATTGATTCCAGCTAGAGACGACTTCACGCGGAGACGTTGGGAGTCGACAGAGACGATCGAATGTCAGAAACCTATTATTCCAAGTTTAAGGTAGTCGGAAAGACATGCAGGCAATTCTATGGTCCCTCTAGAAGAATGAAACCCTAACTCGACTTAATGACCGTGTGAAAGCCTTTAAACCTTAGGGTTTGCGGCAGTTCTGCGGCGCCATTAGTGAGGCTTGGGTTTGCCCTTCTACGGCTGGACCACCGATGCTGTGGTATGTACTCGATACTATTAAACTGTACCCAAGATGTTGAGCTCTTGGGGGATTATGAGGTTTTGACGAATCGATTGGATGGCTCGACTTAATTCGGATGCTAGGTGGTGAGATGCATTCTTGGGAGACTCCAGATACGAGGATAGTCGTTGGAGCTCAGTCCATGCGGCCACGACGAGACGAGTCCAAAGCAGACGACATTAGAGAAAAGTGGAGTAAGAGGTTCGTACAAGATCTAGATGAGATGACGTTCCACTCCGCCGACATCAGAGATGCGATGCGCATGCCGAGGCATGGTACTTGGACTTACCTTCCAGAAGGAGTCGCGATGAGTATGCAGTCGTTCCAGAGCAAGATGCAGATATAAGAAAGGACAACGACTTCCGGACAGTTGGCAGAGACGAGACATGGAAGAGACCGTGAGCAGGATTCCTTCCAGGACACTGCTGCAATGATACTTGCACCCAGGATCAGATGTGTCACGTACATTCAGAGAGCCAGAGGCCGACGCCAGTAATATGCTGTCTCACGAGTGGTCGCGATGATTGACCGGGAGATGACAAGAGGCGTGCCAGAACGGGATCATCCCCGTTAGCACACCTGACAAGGCCGATGAGCCGAGGGACTGAGAGATTTGTAATTCCCAATGAAGACCTTGACCCAGGAGTGGTCATTGTTACGCACACCAGCAGGCCAGGGTTCATGATCATCGACGAGACGTCCCATTAGTGACCACGCCAGTTGGCCCGAGATTCTTAGAGGATGCGCTTGAGCGGTACTATGCCGCCATTATTGATTTCGATGTTTTGGGTGATTTATTCGAATGATCTGATTTTGATGATTGAGGATTTATGATCTTTGCACAGTGTTGCACTTGATATCGTTTTCGTGCTTGGGTTTCACATGTTTGTGATTTTACGGTTTTAGACATTTGAGTTGATTTTGTGCGTATGTACGCATACGAATTGGTTTTTGCACTCAGTATAGTTCACATATGCTTGCAGTGCAGTGATACGCATTTTGTGCACTTAGATGCACTGGACTTCGATTTCGATTGTGATACTCGATGTTTGTTTTATGCACCTTGTGCACCTGATTTGATTTTACGCATGTTCGGCGCTTGATATTGGATTTCATGATTTCGTGCATGATGGATGCCCCTGGTTTTGGGTTTTCGCGCATGATTGAGCGCAGGTTTTGAGATACGATTTTGGTGCACACCAGATGCACTAAATCGAGATTCTTCATGCATGTTAGATGCACCTGATTTTGCTGTCAGGCACACATGTTGCCTACGACAGATGTTTCGTGCACACCCGATGCACTTAGATGTTGTTTCTGTGCGCATGTATGGCACATTCATGGATTTTGATTTCCGTGCGCACCAGACGCACGTAGCATTCATGTGCATATTTTGGGATTGATTTTGTATAGAGCAGTACGTTTTTATGATATTGCTATGTGTTTTCGTACTGAGCAGGACTAGTCAGAGGACAGTACCTGAATATATTTTTGCATGCATTGATAGTTATTGAAGGGATTTCCAAAAAGCGAGCTATAGCCTCAGTATTTACCTACGTGTCTGATATGACACGAAATATTTAAAACAAGGAGACCCTTCTAAATTGTTTCCAAAACGGCGGAACGTACATTTCAAACAAAGGTATATATATGTATATAGTTATTTTCTTATGATAGACGTCCGCCACTGTGCAGTGTTATACGCGTTGCACAGCGACTTAAAGAGATTTGGCATGCATTTCCTTCAGATACTTACAGATATAGGTTCGATAATTACATGTATAGTTTCGAGTTATGTCATATTGGTTTTGATTTGGATTTGGCATTGATGTCTTCTCCATGACTCCGATGATTGCGGGATGCTTGACGGAGTTTTGATTTGAGTTATATACTCATTTTTCAAGCGCATGCGCAGCGCTACGAATTGTTTTATGTAGTTACAATTTCGGAGCCCCGACGACTTGATGGTTTTTCTTAGATGTTTTAGTATTTGGGGGAGTTTGAATTTAAATTCGGGGACCGAATTTCTTTAAGGGGGGAAGATTGTAACGTTTTGAAAATCGTTTCGGTGAAATTTCGAAAAATCGGTAAAATAAGAGGGTTTTCTGTAAAAAGTCAAAATACAAATATCTTATTATAAAAATTAAATATACATATTCTAGCTATGTAATTGCTATTATTTGGTGTTTATTGAGCCGCTGGTGAAATTTCAAATTTTCTGAAAAAATTATTATTTTATTATTATTTAAGCCGTCACTAATACATTTAATTAGGGAAAATTACAAATTGGAATGAGTTGAAACAAATTTTGTGCATCATAAAACATTAAATAAAATTTTATCATGTGATTTTTGGAACGAAATCATTTGCCAAAACGGTTTAGAAATTATTGAAGAAAAAAGGCTTTTTTTTAGCGTAAATGGATGTTTGGGGTATTATATTTATCATTTTTCATCACCCCACACCCGTACCCACATCCACACACTCCCATTTACTTCTCCCCTTGAATAATTCAGCAGCCCCTATTTATTTTCCCCACTTGAATTTCAAAGGAAAAGAAATGAATGAAAAGAAAAGAAAATGGATAAATTAGTTAGACTTTTGACCTTGGTTGGACTTTGACTTTCTCCCCCCACTTTCTCTACCTCCCTCTCTCTCCTCTCCCACTCCCATTCAACCGACCCCCCTCCCTCCTACAGCAGCAACAGCCCCCCCCCCCCCATTTCCCTTCTCTTTTCTCTTCAAACTTCATCAAAAATTGCCTCAAATCCATCAAAAAAAATCCCAAAACCCAAATCCGACTCCTACCCATTTTAGCTTAGCCCGTATAGCATGGATCTTTGTGAAAAGAGAGCATTTTGGAGGGCCATGGATGCTTGTGGATTTTCAAATGTTTTTGGGTATAATTCTAAACCTTTTTGCTTAGTTTGTTACTAATTTCTTAAAGCTAATTTAGTTAAGTGTTAATTTGGTTTATGTGAGTTTAATTGCATGATTTAAGATTTCAAGTTAGGGCTTGTTGTGGAAATGAGTTGTGTTTGATTGTGTATGGTTTAGTGAGGTGGATTAACATATTTAGTTTTATAGAAAACTAATCTAGTTGTTAATTACAAGTTGTTACTTGAAAAATGTCCAAATTAAGCTTTTTGTTGCAAACTAGTTTTTTTGATTTAATTCGAAATATGAGATTAAAAATATGGTTAGGGTTTTTATCATATTATTAACTTTATTAAGTGTAGTTTAACACTTTAGTTCATGGAAATCCAACCTAAATTGTAGTTTGTGCATTTTTGCTATGAAATTGTTAAAAAGGGTATTTTGTAAACTAGAATATTAGGGTTTTTGGAATTTAATGAGATTAAATCCTGGAAATTGTTTCTATGACTTATTTAAGATATTTAATAAATATATTGGCTGCTACATTCATTTAAACATCATGTTTTGTACAAAAACGGTGATTTGTGCTTGCTAGATTTTCGGAAAAATGACTTTTTAAGTGAAATTGGGGTTTTTGTGAGTTTTAACCTAGTTTATATTAAAATTAGTGTTCGTGAAATGTGCAAATGAGTGTGATTGGATTTTTCTCGATGGTTTGACGTTTGTACATCGACATCGAGGGTTGGTTTGACTATTCTTGCATGCGTAGGCGATAGGTTTGGACCTATGCGTGATACGCGTGCCGATTTGATTTTCGTATACCGTTTCGATTTCGAATTTAGTTTTAATGCGATATGGTGCGTTATGATATGTAGGTACCCCCATGTAGACTTCGAGACGACAAGCAAGCGCGTGGCGACGTCGGCACCGGCTAGCGAGGACCAGGTGAGTAGATTTATATTTACGGGGAGAAGTCGGGTGGATGGCATATAGCACCCCCGCAGTCTATGGTGATGTATACGGATGTGTATACACACCAACAATTATTATATGTTATTTGGGATTAATAACGATGCTTAAGATGGATATTGGTGTGTTGGATTACTTTAGTGTTGCGAACCCTATGGTAGTGTTGCACTACATATACACACATACATACTTGCATACATTCCTATTTATATGTGCTCATGGGATTCTTTATAGTTATGTGTTCACATGGGTATGGGACTATGTGTTCACATACGGATTTTAGGATGATACTTGGGATTGAGCTGAGTCGATGAGATTTGATTTGAGGCCGTGAGATCGGTGATATAGCAGGGTTCGTATTTGAGATACGACATGACGTTGTAGCGGGTCCTTGACATAGTGTTTCATACACGTCCATGCATACGTAGGCGGTATCAGTATGGTACTAGACGTAGATCAGTACCGCGATCATGATATTTGATAAAGAGGATACCAGGTGAATAGTATGATGAATGTGATATTGACCCGTACCCAGATTTGGGATGCCGTACAACGGATTTACGTACGAGCTATATTTTGATGATTGATCCGCACTCTTGACTTGGGGTGTCTGATTATAGATATGGTATCGGATATGATATTATTGAGGCGGGATCACCGACTATACATATACAGGTAGGTATATGTATCGACTCAGATGATAGGCGGTTTTCTTACCTGTAGTTCAGCTTGTTAGTTCAGCCGTATAGTTTAGTGTAGTTGTTAGATTAGATTAGACTCCTACATATTTCAGAAACTAACGAATTGTGAGTATTTTAAAAGACAGCCCAAGGGATCCTACGGATATTTCAAAAGACTTATCTTTTCATAAAAACACCGTAGCCCCTATTTTCAAAACCCCATGATTCATGTTATTTCAAAAGGCACCATTTATAGGACTTATATTAGATTAATGCAGATTAGTTATAGTTGCGTCTACTTTTCAGCTCCCGCTCTTCTTTTGTGGTCCGCTTCGCATCGCATGCTTATTTTATGTTTCATACTCCATTATTGATATCATGCTGTTAGGACACCAGCACCATTACCGATGATGCGTATGTACCACGTACGCTTATTTGCCGGCTCACACACATCTTCATCGGTAATTGCCATGTCACGTACACCTTAGAAAATATTATTGCTTAACATAGCCTGTTAGCTAATAGTTAGACATGATATTAGTGTACTTGCCTTATATGTTAGTTTAGACATTGTAGTTATTACCTGCTACTTCATGCATACTGTTATTCATTGTTATGCCGCATTCATGGATTCTCATGTATATATTCACCATTTTACGTGTTATTGAGGTTTTGGATTCGGATTTCCATGAGATTTTCTGGATTTGGAGGAAAACCGCAAAAATATAAATAAACCTTTTCCTCTTTTAAAATAAAAAGTGCGGTTTTCCCATGATGTATAAGTCGTCCACCATGAGTTTGCTGATGGATTTCGAGACCCGATTCGAGGAGACGGATGAACCGTTTCGGGTACATGGTGGACCCGGTAAGGTATCCCGGGGCAAGAAGCGCGTGATGATGACGATGTGAGCCTGGCAGGGGAGCACTACGTACCGGTGATTTTACCCGACGCGTCGGATATCCGGAGAATACCGTCGTGGTCTTGAGATGGATGGTAGGGGCCGGTCTGGACTGACGGCGCCCTAGATATTGAGACTGTGATATTGAGATTTCGAGATATTGAGGTACAGAGACTGTGATACAGAGATATTGAGATACTGGGATTATGTTTTGTGCCGATGCTAGGCACTGTTTTATGCTGATTTCATTATGATACCTCATTTTAAAAATACAAAGGAAATCTCACTAATTTATGAAAACAGTTCTTCATTTACATGTATTCTGTTTTCATGCATTCATACCTCATTCATATGATATATTGCTACCTGAGGCACTGGCACGGGCACATGAGATTACACTCGGGTTAGATATTTACCCTAGCCTTGTTATAGGCTACATGTTATGTACATTTTTGAGGCTATATTATGATCATTGACCTAGGATTGCGTTATTTATGCGATTTCTGTGCGTAGATGTTTTTCTATTCACGAGTTGGCAACTCACCCCCGTTGTGCCCCAGTTTCTTGCAGGTTTGCCGTACAGGTTTCATTACGGCTTTGCGGGCTCAGTTTCATTCGGGTGACTTGCTAGTAGGTGGGTTTTTCTTGTATCGTACCCATCATATTACCTTGTATAATATTATTCCGTTGTATCTAGTAAATTCCATCAACCAAACATGTATTTATTTTGAGATAGAGACCGGTGATGTTATTCCTTCGACCTTAGAGTCGCGCGTTATTTTTCTGCGGCTTTTTTGTGGATTTGAGTTTCCTTTTGAATTTTGATCATCACCGTTGGCGTTGTATATTATATTGCTTGTGTGGTTGTGACCGTCGATTGACGAAGAGCTAGCTCCCGCTTGGGGATGCCTTTTTATTGATTTCATATACTATTCATGTTGTATCCCGTTTGGGAGCCAGTATTTACAAAGGAGACTCTGCCGAAATTTTCAGTAAATTTTTGATGTTTTTAGAAACCCGCATAATTCGGCTTATGCTATTAAAACTACTTATTTTAAATCGGTTTTCCTTCACTCTACTACTTTTCTTGGTTTGGATTTCTGGGTTTTCGGTTTACTTAGATTACGTACGCCTCGAGACGTTCGTAGTTTAGATGCCGGTCATGTTCCGTACTTTCGGGCCGTGACAAATTTGGTATATTTACTTTTTGTTGTCCAGTACATATTTTGGGAGTTATGGTCTTTTGACCGTTGACTTCCAAAAGAAATTAAAACAAAATAAATACAAAAATAATGTGGAGCATGGGATTTGAACTATGGTGGCTTGGTTCAGCAGTGCAAGGTGTTATCAATGAGCTACAAGCTCCTTCTTGTAATTATTGTGGGAAAATAACTACTTAAAGTGGTAACAGCAACACTAAGTACCCCAAGTACACTTTAATTTTAAAAAATTTTATGTACACTAAAAATGGAATTATTTAAAAACAAAATAATTACTTATATATATATTGTGCTCAGATTAAAATACTCCTTTATGTATTTTTAAAAATTTAAAAAAAATTGTATAGAAAAGTGTATAGGAAAATTAGGGTTGTTACATTCTACCCTCCTTAAAAAATTTCGTCCTCGAAATTTGTAAAAGGAAGGTGTAACAGTTTCAAAACAATTTGGTGATCGTGAGTGTGAAAGAATAGGGTAACGGATATGAAATGATAAAATTCAAGGAATATGAAATGGTAAGATTCAAGGAACGTGAATTGTAAAGAATGTTTTAGTTGCTGGTTCTTGTGTTATATTGCTTAGATTGTTCACGCAGACAAGAACTGCATGATAGGGATTCATACAGCTCTGACCTGCATGGGCCATCAACAAAACCTGTCACGCCCCGCTTCCCGGTGTACAGCGAAGTGGACGCGACGAGGTCCGCTACGTATATACTTAGAAGTACATACGCTAAGCGTATCTAAGCAATATAAAAGCAAATCACAAGAGGCAAAAGATATAGAAATAACAGCAACTTTATTAATAACATTCTTTTATACAATGCATGAAAAGTAAATACAACTAGAATGAAAAGCGATGCCTAAACAATGGCATAACAGGAAATGAAAGTACTGAATAGAACAAGATACAATGTCTAGAGCTCGGGGTCTTCGTGAAACTGCTCCAAGTTTTCACCGGTGGGCTTGATCTCTGCTGTGTCCAAAGCACCTGACGACATTCAAAGAATAAAGAAATAGAATGTCGTCAGCGAACGGGTCGCTCGGTAAGTCCCAAAGATAAGAGAGAAATAGACAAAGAGTGGGAGAGAGAGAGTAGCTTTTAATGTTGTATTGTATTGTTGTAATGATGTATTAACACTGTTGTTTGTAGCTTGGTACAAAAGAATGCCAGTGTATACGAGAGGGGTCTCTATATGCTAGAGACCATGGCAAACGGAATATAGTATACAAGGCTCCATTATACAATCCGGAACAACGGCAATTGGATTCATGTTAGGTGTCTTAATCTTACCGCCTCGTGCCACCTTTAACACATTCCGTACCAATCTACCCCTTAAACCCCGTAGTGTTTTGAATGTATTGTAGTGTTGTATTGTGTAAGTTGGATGACCGACCAAAACCATGATATCAGTAAACAGAGTGTAACTGCATAATCAGGTAAATGGAATAACGGAATAATGGATGTATTCCATGGTTTGGTTCAGTCAAGTTGTTTAGATTGTTAACTGAATTCTGGGATTCATGTGTTCATTTGAGTTGGAATATTAAAGAATATAGATTGACTTGAATCATATTCAAGTCAGAAATAATCAGACTCAAACCCGAGTCAGACCAAAAGAAATGTAAGTCGAAATTCTATTATTTGTTAGGGTCCTTATTGTAATTTATAAAAACTTGAGAGGGTTTTATGTAAAAATACTTTTGTATAGTTTTCAATACACCTCAAGTATTTATTATTCGTCTTTATAGTTATAATGAGTGTGATTTTATTTTGTCTTATTTCTAGTGAAAATTACATAAATAAAGGTATTAATTTGTAATTTTGATTTATTGAAATTCATGGTATTTTAATACTAGTCATTTAGAAAACGGTTTTATAAATAAACCGTACTATCCCTAACGAGTTCCCCAAAGGTGGGTTGTAGTGGCGCTTTGCAAAGATTTAATAAATACTAGTCATTTAGAAAACGGTTTTATAAAGATAAGGTATTTATTTGAAAAAGGATGTAAATTTCCGTATTTTAGATTCTACGGTTTCCTAAGTCAACTAACCTAATTCTAAATGGTCTAAACGATAAGTCATTAGAAGCCTCAAATCGCCTCTTCACCTCCAATTGTGACCAGGTAAGTACAAATGAGAAAAGGAGGGATCCGCTCACGAATCGTGAGACGGGCCTTTTAAAGTTTCCTTTTCTCACTTGCCTAGCCTAAACACCACAAAGTCAGGTTTAAATAAACGATCGATGTCCACGACATATTGTATTTCTCCTATTAAATATATTGGTTTAAGAATGTATTAACCTAAAACTTTTAGAAAAGGTTTTATAAAGAAAATGGTATTTTAATGTAAAATCTTATTTTATCGTATTCTAAGTTTTCAAGGTAGCGTGTTATGATTTTTCCTAAGCCAACTAGCTTATTACTAAATGGTCTAAACGATAAGTCATTAGAACCCTCAAATCGCCTCTTCACCGCCAATTGTGGCTAGGTAAGTACAAATGAGAAAAGGAGGGATCCGCTCACGAATCGTGAGACGGGACTTTTAAAGTTACCTTATCTCACTTGCCTAGCCTAGACACCACAAAGTCAGGTTTAGATAAACGATCGATATCCACGACATATCGTATTTCTCCTATTAAAGATATTGGTTTAAGAATGTATTAACCTAAAACTTTTAGAAAAGATTTTATAAAGAAAATGGTATTTTAATGTAAAATCTTGTTTTATCGTATTCTAAGTTTTCAAGGTAGCGTGTTATGATTACATATGAGTGAGTGTGGAGGTAAGTCATTACCTCGTGATCTACTTTAAGGTATAGCAATGTTAAAGGGTTAAATGTGATAAACTAAACATTATGGTATTAAAGTGAAAGAATACAATATATTAAAAAGGCTATCATTTCATGTGAAAAACTTTATCCAAATTAGTTGTTATGTGATTAGTAGTCAACCTGAAGATGTTTAAGCATTATGGAATTGGTGATAAGTGTGATTTGATAGAAAACCGAATCGGAAATCGGGTTGTTCTGATTTCCGTCGGGTTTATAAGGTCGTATTATTATGAAAGAAAAGAAAGGTAGAAAAGGGGGACTTACGGGTTTGGACATCGCTAGAGCGTGAGAGGAAGGTAGTGGGTTTGCCGGTGCGTCGAAACGTCGTGAAGAGGTCCTAGTACGATCGCCGGGATTCCGTCATCGATTTCGTCAGCGCTTCGCCGTTAGCTCGTTTTCTCACGTACCAAGTTCTCTTGGAATTTTGGGAGAGTGGAATTAGAAAAAGTGATGAAAGGGTAGAGGGTATGGGGGGTTTATATAGGGTTAGGCTACGGTTAGGGGTTTTAATAAAAAATATATATATATAAATATATAAAAATTCATTAAAACTCATTAAACCTAGGATTTAAAGGGATTTATTAGGCAATTTAAAACCGATCCAGGTATAATAAGTGTGCAGGAGGGTTGACCAAGTCAAGGAGCATCTTTTCTCTGTTGGTGACTCGGTCGTCCGGCCAAGTCGGCCGGCGGCACCAGACCGAGTCGGCCGAGTCGCCGGCCGGCGGCGCCGAGTCGGGCCGAGTCACACCACCAGAGGACGGGAAAACTTCGGGGGTACAATTTGGTATATTTACTTTTTGTTGTCCAGTACATATTTTGGAAGTTATGGCCTTTTGACCGTTGACTTCCAAAAGAAATTAAAACAAAATAAATACAAAAATAATATGGGGTATGGGATTTAAACTATGGTGGCTTGGTTCAGCAGTGCAAGGTGTTACCAATGAGTTACAAGCTCCTTCTTGTAATTATTGTGGGAAAATAACTATTTAAAGTGGTAACAGCAACACTAAATATCCCAAGTACACTTTAATTTTAAAACAATTTTATGTACACTAAAAATGGAATTATTTAAAAACAAAATAATTACTTATATATATTGTGCTCAGGTTAAAATACTCCTTTATGTATTTTTAAAAATTTTAAAAAATTTGTATAGAAAAGTGTATAGGAAAATTAGGGTTGTTACAGGTAATATTTGAAGTGGTCTGGTATTATCTGCAAAATCCTACAATATGTATGTGTGTATGTGTGTTATATTCCTATAACTATATATATATATATATATATATATATATATATATATATATATATATTATTTTAAACTTAAATTTAATTATTGTAACAACTCCAATTTTTGTATACATAAAATTGATTTAAATTTGAAGTATACTTGGAGTATTTAATGTTGCCGATATCACTTTAAGTATCTATTTTCCCACAATAATTACAAGAAGGAGCTTGTAGCTCATTGGTAATACCTTGCACTGCTGAACCAAGCCACCAGAGTTCGAATCCCATGCCCCACATTATTTTTAGATTATTTTTCTTTTAAAATTCTTGGAAGCCCAACAGTCCACATGCCATAACTCCCAAAAGTTGAACTGAGCATTAAAATCTAAAAATACCAGAGCCTACCCCACGAGATCCCCTACCCATTGACCCCGTGACTCAGCCGGGATCGGCCAAGTCGGCCGGCGGACCGACCGACTCGGTCCGGCGCCGCCGGCCGAACTCGGTCGGACCGCCGAGTCACCTGAACAAAAAAGTTGTCTTTTCATATTCTCAACTCCCCTGTTTACTCCATTTTAATGGATCGGTTCCCGAATGTTTAATACACCCTATTTAATACAAATTTTAATGATTTTTCTTTAATTTTTACAATTTTTTTTAAAATAAAAACCTTTCACCTTCCCTACCCTAGCCTACCCTATAAATAGACACCCCTACCCCCTACTCTCTCATTCCAAAACACTAGGTTTACTCTCTCAAAATTTTCACAAGAAGGGTGTGCTTTGAAACCGAGTTCACGGCGAAGCGCTGACGGAATTCCGGCGACGTTTTTTTGAAACAACCGGCGACGAAACAACACCTCGGCCACTCATCTAGTTCCTCTATACTCTTTAGTATAGATCGAAACCCGTAAGTCTCATTCTTCCCTTCTTTCTACTTCTCAAAAATACGAACTTATGAAACCCGACGGAAATCGGAACAAACCGATTTCCGATTCGGTTTTTCTATAAAATCTCACTTGTCACCAATTACATAATACCTAAACTTATTCATGATGACTATTAATCACATAACAATTAATTTGGACAAAGTTTCTCACATGAAATGATAGCTTTTGCAATATCGTATTCTTTTTTACATTAATGCCATAATGTTTGTTTTTCTTCTTCTAATCAATTCAATCATTCCTAAACATCTTCATCTTGACCACTAAACTTGTAAAAATCAATTTGAATAAGTTTTCACACATGAAATGATAACCTTTTTAATTTACCGTATTTTTCACTTTAATACCATGAATCACATTTAACCCCTTAACCTTAATATACATTTAAAATAGAGCACGAGGTAATGACCTACCTCCACACACACGCAAATACAACCCTAAAATGATATCATTAAAACTTAGAATACGATAAAACGAAATTTTCATTAAAATACCATAATCTTCATAAAACCATTCTTAAAGGTTTTAGATTTGTTACACTTTTAAGTAAATATTTCTTACTAAGAAAATACGATAAGTTGTGGACATCGATCGTTTATCTAAACTGACTTTGTGGTGTCTAGGCAAGTATGTCTAAGGCAAGTGGTTACTTAATTAGGGTCACTACTTGTAGTGGAGAGCCTCCCATTTACCTGGCACTTACCTGGCCGCAATTGGCGGTGAAGAGGCGATTTGAGGTTTCTAACGACTTGTCATTTAGACCATTTAGAAATAGGCTAGTTGGCTTAGGAAACCCTAGAATCTAAAATACGGAAAACTACACTTTGCAAATAAATACCTTTTATTTTATAAAACCGTTTTCTAAAAGATTAGTGTTTTACAATCTTTGCAAAGCGCCGCTACAACCCATCTTTGGGGAACCCGTTCGGGATCGTGCGGTTTATCGCGCACCCTCGGGCTAGTAGTGCGAGATTCAGACCTCCGTAAGGAGCATTCGGTCTCGAAAGTTTTAAAATACGACATCTTAAGAAAATGAGAGTTTTGAAATATAAAATATTTATTAAAATTATTTTTATAAACATATGTATATCTATCTTTTAAATACCTATTTTATTATAATATAAATTTTCCACTTTTTCTAAAAATCACAAAAGAATAAATTTTACACTAAAATACCATGAACTTCAAATAATCAATATTACAGGTAAATACCCTTATTTATAAAACTAGGATATTTTCCCTAGAAATGTCACAACATAAAATCCACCCTCATTACAACTCTAAAGACGAACAATAAATACTTGAGGTGTATTTTGAAAAGTATATAAAATTATTTTTACATAAAACCCCCTCAAGTTTATAAATTACCCTAAGGACCCTAGCAGTTATAAGACTTCGTTTCACATTTCTAATTGTCTGACTCGGGTTTGAGTCTGATTAATCTTACTTGAATATGATTCAAGTCAATCCATAATCTACAAGTTTCCAATTCAATATGAACACATGAATCCATGAATACAATTATCAGTTTATACAATCTGGCTGAACCGAACCATGGATATATTCCTTTTTCATGATTCCCAGTATTCTATTTACATGACTCTACGGTTATAACCGTTTTCTGATATCATGGTTTCGGTCAGTCAGTCAATCAATCATACAACCAACACAATTTACAAGATAACAATACAAATAAGACATCGAGGGGTTTAAGGGGTAGATTGGTACGGAAGGTGTTAAAGGTGGCACGAGGTAGTCAGATTTAACACACCTAATCTGAATCCAATTGCTGTTGTACCGTGGCATAAACGGTACCTTGTACTATACGTACCCTTAGTCTCTGGCATATAGAGACTCCCCTCGTATACACTGGTATCTTTCTATACCAAGCTACAAACAACAGCGTTGACATAACATTACAACAATAGTTTACACTTTAAAATGTATCTTCTTATTCTGTCTTTTTCTATTTTCCTCTTACCTTTGGGACTTACCGAGCGACCTGTTCGCTGACGACATTCTGTTTCTCTCTTCTTTGAATGTCGTCCGGTGATTTGGACCCGGCAGAGGTTGAGCCATCGCAAGAAGACTTGGAGCAGTTTACTGAAGACCCTGCACTGTAGTTTCATTGTACACTTTTCCTTTTTGTACTTTTCATTTTCTGTTATGCCACTGTTTAGGCATCTTTTTATTTCAATTGTATTTCCTTTCATGCATTGTACAAAGAATGTTAATAAATAAAAGTTGCTGTTCTTTTTATTCTTGTCTCTTGTGTATTTATTTTATATTGCTTAGATACGCTTAGCGTATGTACTTCTGAGTATATACGTAGCGGACCTCGTCGCGCCCACTTCGCCGTACACTGGGAAGCGGGGCGTGACAATTATTATACAAACTCTCTCTCTCTCTCTCCCGGTCCCTATCTCTCTCTCTCCCTATATATACATATATATTAATAATATAATTATTATAAAACACTCTTTCTCTCTCTCCCCCTTCTCTATCTCCCTCCTCTCGCGTCCTCCTATCGTGCCAGAACCCTAACTTGCGCCGTCCCCACCTCGTCGCCGTTCACCCTTCCTCCTCATCATCACCACCCCCTTATCACCTCCTCTTCCTCATTGTCACCTCCTCCTCCTTCCCTGAAGGCTCATCCGAGCCGATCTCGACGCCAAGAACCCACCTCTTTTCCCCTTGTCGACCTCGCCGCCTGACCCGACCACCACTCGCACCCTCCATCGCCTTTCTCTTCTCGTCAACATCACCAGAGCACCCACACCACCACCGCTTCTTCTTCTCCCCCTCCTTCTCATTGCCCGATCATCATCCAACACCTCAAGGCCACGACACCTCGCCATCGACCTCAGTCCCTAGCACCTCATCGCCGACCATCTCCCTCTTCTTCCTCGTCTACGCTAAAACCCCAAAACCTAGCAACCCCGTCGTTTTCTTCTTCTTTTCTTCTTCTTTCTTCTTCTTCTCTTCGCCGACTTCGCCGGAGTTGGTTACCGCCGACGAGCACGATCCAGACGACCCTAGTCACCATCGTCATCTACTCCAGTCGCCACGTTACGCAGTTTCTCGGTTCAGGTCAAGTACTATGTACGTGGGTTTTGCATCGTGTCGTTATTCGGTGTTCAGAATGTGATATCCGTATATTCGTCGTGAGATTTCGATCAGGCAAGTTCTAAACTTGCAACATGCTACTTTATTTATATTTATATGATTAATTGTAGTACATGTATTTTAATGTTCAGCAAATATTATCAATTTGCAGTTTTATAGCATCAGTCTGTATCCGTACCAATAATAGTTTTATCTAATTGCATGCCGGTTCACCATAACATTATTATAATTTTATATCAAATCAGTGATCTTTATCTAGATTGTCATATACCTGGTAGCAGACGTAAAATGGTTATTACAGATAGATACATATACATACTGGACATTAGTCATGTTTACCATATTTAGATATTGGTTACGGTTTTCCATCTAGTATCTATTTTGTGTAATATATATTGCCTGACTTGTACACAAGACATTACTAGACCTATTACTTATATTATTACCAATGCCGACAATTCTGACTTGTTGTCCTAATGGATGTGGCTTGTTGTCTAGATAGACAAGACCTATACCTGCTTTATCCTGTATTGGCATTAGGTAGATATCATCAATACCTGACTTGAACACAAAACCTGGAGGAAAAGGGAAAATCAATAATAAAACCTAACTTGTAACTCAACAATTCGATACTTTCCAGAGACCGATTAGTTGATACAGGCTTCAGCCCCGGAATGATGATGCTGACATCATTCATCTGTACATGATACCTTGTTTTTACTGCTTAGCGACACGTCTCGGATTCAGCCCTGAGGGTCTTGACCGTGGTCCCGGGCACGCACGGGATACTATTGAGTTATATCGACGATTCCATTAATTGATTTCAAATACTTGTAGAATAGATAACCTGGAGGCACAGATTTTAGGATACATATCACATACATATAACTCACTGTATTATACCTATGTTTATTATTTACACTCATATTTAATCATAGCATTCTATCCTGGTTATTACTATTATTTTGATATTTATGACGCACTGACGTCTGGGTTTTTCATGGCTCAGTTCCTCTGACTTTGTCGCGGGAAGATCAGGAGTATTTTAACAAGCAAACCGAGTAATTAGGAGCTAGATGATTAGTTTATTTTATTTCCATAGTTTTATTTATCAGTGTGATCCCATAAGGGACGTGTTTCAGATATTATTATTTATTGGATCTTCATTCGTTTCCGCTATATGTATTTCTTGACTTTTATTTACTGTGGCAGATGGACATGTGTTAGTTAGATTTTCTTTACTGATTCTTGATATCTGATTGACAGCCATAATGTGACTATGGAGAGATTATTCCTAACCATAGGTAGCATGGTTGGCTCTGATACGTGCTGTATTTACGTATTTTAGGAAGCGGGGCGTGACAGGGTTTGTTTGGTATCAAAGACATAGGATTTAGGGTTAGTCGGGTTTGGTTCTTTTATAGTTGGGTATTGAATCCAATACACTAACCAGCAAACCTGGAATTAAGAACATGTCCTGCCACATTACTATCTTGCCAGTCTTGAATCTTTAACTATCAATATCTTGTTTATTGAATCATGTTTACCGTCATTAATCCCCTTCAGTATCTTTGGCTTCAGAATCATGATGGATAGAAATTTGCGGTCATACCAGAGGCGTTTAGATAACGCTACATTACTTAGAGTTATACGTGGTATGTTAGAAAACCAGAAGCGTCAAACTGAGCTAAATTAACGGCAGGCCGAGGCTTTCCAAGAGGGTCTGAGGACGGTCCAGCAGTCTGTTGTTGCAGCAGCTAAGAGGGCAACAGCTCCCAGGCCAACCCAGCGTGAGGGCACCGTGTCAGACTTTAGGAAGCTCGGTCCGTCCACATTTACAGGATTGGAGGAGCCATTGGCAGCGGAGCAGTGGCTAGTTGATATAGAGAACCTGCTTGTTACCTCACAGATATCAGATGAGAAAAAGGTGGATGTAGTACGCATCCAATTGGTAGATTACGCTCGCGAGTGGTGGCTCGTAGAGGAGACCTGTCTGACCAAGCCGGTCAGTTGGGCAACTTTTTCGCGAAGTTTCTTGAAAAAGTTCTTTCCGCGGTCTGCTCAGAAGGAAATGGAAGAGAAATTCGTTAGCTTGAAGCAGAATAGCGGATCCGTTGATACACATGCGGCTGAGTGGACCCGGCTCGGTCGATTTGCGGGGCCCTTGGTTGCCAATGATGCAGATAGGGTAAGGCGATTTATGCATAGCTTGCATGTGGAGATTCAGAGATACATCATATCTCTGGGATTGACCGTCTTCTCCCAAGTTCTCAAGGCAGCTAGAGAGCAGCAGAGTTTATCAATTAAAGTAAAGGGTAATCTACAGCAAGAGGTTATAGCACGGAAGGATATGTTTACACCAAACAGAGCTCATGTACGTAGAGGCGTTCCAGTAAAAAAACGAGAGACTGTACCTATGAAGAAGCCTTTTGTATCAGATCAGAAAAAGGGTGCGATTTGTGACTTTTTCCATCTATCCGGACACACGCAGAAGGAGTGTCGAAGGAGGCTCGAACTTTGGTTAGTTTGTGGATCAGCTGACCATACCATCAGTGCATGCCCTTTGAAGCTACGATCGAGAGACGATATTCAGAAACCACCACAGAAGCAGACCTATGGGCAGAAGCTGATCACTCAGAGGCCTAATCAAGCATGGGCCTTCACCTTGACGGCCGAGGAGGCTAAGGCGTCAGACAATGTTGTTTCAGGTATCCCGCTTGTTTATAATTTTTCCGCATTAGTATTATTCGATTCTGGTGCATCCCATTGCTTTATGTCGTCCAAATTTATTAGTGCACACTCTATTCTACACACGGACTTGTTTAGTTGCTAGGACATACACACTGGAAATGGGAGAATTATATCTAGTAGCGAGTGCAAGGGTTGCTCGACTGTTATTTGCGGACGGGAGTTATTCGCGGATTTCTTGGTGATTGATACAGGCAGCTATGATGTTGTCTTGGGAATGGATTTTCTTGGTATTTTCCACGCTCACATTGATTGTAGGGCAAAGAAAGTGATTTTCTAGATTCCTGGACATCCGGAGTTCATATTTTTGGGAGGAAGCAGATCTGTCGGGCCAGTCGGATTTAGGGCTAGGCCGACTAGTGCCGTTCTTTCATCATTGGAACTAAATAAGGAAGAAGCACCAGTGGTAGTTCAGGACTTTATGGATGTGTTCGAGGACATCTCGGATTTACCGCCAAAACGAGATGTGGAGTTTGCGATTGATCTTATTCCTGGAGCAGCGCCGATTTCAAAGGCTTATTATCCAATGGCGCCGGTGGAACTGGAAGAAGTAAGGAAACAAGTTGCCGAATTACTAGAGAAGGGTTGGATTCGCAGCAGCGGTTCACCATGGGGAGCCTAGTTCTTCTAGCCAAGAAGAAGGACGGCACGCGAAGAATTTTCATTGACTATCGGGAATTAAATCGGGTGACTATTAAGAATAAATACCCAATCCCTCGCATCGGCGAATTATTCGATCAACTCGGTGGCGCGGGGGTATTCTCGAAGTTGGATTTGCGATCTGGGTATCATCAAGTTCGGGTGAAATCAGAAGACATTTGCAAGACGGCGTTCCGAACTCGATATGGGCATTACGAGTACTTAGTGATGCCATTTGGAGTTACTAACGCACCAGCAATATTTATGGACTTGATGAACTGAATCTTTTCACCATACCTGGACCAGTTCGTAGTGGTGTTTATTGATCATATTCTGGTCTATTCGAGGAATAAAGAAGAGCATGAAGAACACTTGAGAATCGTACTACAAATATTGAGACAAGAAAAGTTATATGCTAAAATGAACAAGTGCGAGTTTTGGCTCGAAGAAGTGAAGTTGTTGGGTCATGTTATATCCGGAGATGGAATTACCGTTGACCCTGAAAAGATTGCAGCTGTTTATGATTGGCCAATTCTAAAGAATGTGGGGGAAATCAGAAGTTTCCTTGGGCTTGCCGGATACTATAGAAGGTTTGTGGAGAACTTCGCTCGAATAGCAGAACCATTGACCAAGTTAATAAGAAAGGAGGTACTGTTCGTATGGACTGAAAAGTGTGCGTCAACTTTTGAAGTGTTGAAGCAAAGATTGACAACCGCTCATATCTTGACAATGCCAGATGGTTCTGGAGGACTGGTTATTCACAGCGACGCATCTGGGAAAGGCTTGGGATGTGTTCTAATGCAGTGTGGGAAGGTCATAGCATACGCGTCGAGTCAATTGAAAACTCATGAGAAGAACTACCCAGCTCATGATCTGGAGTTAGCAGCAGTGATTTTTGCTCTGAAGATTTGGAGAAACCACTTATTGGGCGAAAGGGTAGAAGTATTTACCGATCACAAGAGTCTAAAGTACGTGGTCACACAGAAAGAGCTCAACATGATGCAGCGTAGATGGTTAGAGCTGATGGCCGACTATGATCTTGATCTAAAATACCATCCGGAGAAAGTTAATGTAGTGCCGGATGCTCTAAGTCGGTTGCCAGCGATACGGATGTTGACTGCACAGAAAGAGATTACAGCTGATCTTCAGAGGTTCGAGTTGGAGATTGTACTTCCAGATTCTTCGGAACAGTTGATGCAGTTGCAAATACAGTCATTCTTGATCGATAACATTAAGGCATCACAGTTGCATGATCCAAGATTGCAGAGGTTTCGAAAACAAGCAGAAGCGGGGCATCGAACAGATTTGTTGATTCATGAAGATGGTTCGTTACGATATGGAAGTCGTTTATGTGTGCCTAAAGAAGATGTTCATAAAGAGATCATAAAGGAGGCTTACAGTTCCGCGTATTCAGTATATCCGGGAGGCACAAAGATGTATAGATATCTGCGACAACATTTCTGGTAGGAAGGCATGAAAAGGGAGATTGCTCACTATGTATCGAAGTGCTTGGTGTGTCAGCAAGTCAAGGCTGAACATCAAAGGGTAGTTGGATTGCTGCAACCACTTCCGATTCCTTAATGGAAGTGAGAACATACAGCCATGGATTTCGTGACAGCTTTACCACGGAGTCCAAAGGGCAATAACGCAGTTTGGGTGATTGTCAATCGATTGACCAAGATAGCTCATTTCATACAATTTCGTGTTGGTCAGTTGACGGAGGCTTTGGCAGAGCGGTATATGCAAAAGATTGTGAGATTGCATAAAGTACCCATGAGCATCATTTCCGATCGTGATAATCGATTTCTATCACACTTTTGGAAGAGTCTACAGTAAAGTTTAGGAACTCGCTTGAAATTTAGCACGGTCTATCATCCTCAGACAGATGGCCAGTCTGAAAGAACGATCTAAACTCTTGAAGATATGTTGAGAGCATGCATGTTATACTTCAAGGGTTCGTGGGAGAATTATTTGCACTTAGTAGAGATTTTAATAACAGTTTTCATGCGACTATACAGATGACTCCATTCGAAATATTATACGGTCGTAAGTGTCGCTCACCTGTCTTTTGGGACGATATTGGAGAAAGAAAATTATTGGGACCGGATATTATTGTGCAAACGGTGAAGAAAATTAACGTGATCCGAAATCATATTAAGGTGGCACAGGATCGACATAAAAGTTTGGCTGATACTGAACGAAGACCTTTGGAGTTCGCGGTTGGTGATCTTGTGTTCTTGAAGATATCATCGACTAGAGAAGTAATCCGATTTAGTAGTCCAGGCAAGCTAAGTCCTCGATTCGTGGGGCCTTTCGATATTATCGAGCGTGTTGGAGAGGCAGCTTATCAATTGACTTTACCACCATCTTTGGCGGGTGTTCATGACGTGTTTCATGTATCTCAACTCCGCAAGTATGTTCGAGATGAGAGCCACGTCCTAGATCACTCGGAACTGACAATAAGGGAAGATTTAACGTATGAAGAGCGACCAATGGCTATCGTGGATTGACGAGAAAAGGTTCTCAAGAATAAAGTTATCCTACTAGTACTCGTTTCGTGGGGGAATCGTTCGTATGGAGAATCTACTTAGGAACGTGAAGACGAGATTCGACAGAAGTTTCCACACCTTTTTTTTTTTATCTGCATTTTCTTGTCTTTTCCCTGTTCCGTGAATTTTGAGGACGAAGTTCTTTACTAGTTAGGTATAATATAACACCCTAAACAATTATACAATATAATTTGGTATTTTAAATCATATTTTAAAACTCTTTTATTCTTTGCGATTGAATTGCGAATGATTCAAATGGTAGTAGTCTTTATCCGACCTGACCCGCATGTGTGAAACCCAATATGATGCGAGATTATATTAAATATTTGCTAGTACAGTGTTTCCATGTGAATCGAGTACTATATATATATATATATATATATATATATATATATATTATTTTAACCTTCACATATCTCTTTATAATACAAGATAAAAAAACAAATAATGTCATTTTCCTGTCTAGCTTTACATGGAAAATTACCCATATCAGGTTGTTGCGCCTATATATCATGCTCATATCCTAAGAGATAAATAGCAAACTAATTTAAGATCCTTACGAATAGTTACGTGGTTTTTATTGGGGGTATATGTATCTATCAATAGATTGTTGCATTGTGGCTAATATTTTACGTATATTTTTTTATATCTAAAAACTATATTTTTAACTAAGTACGAGTAATATTTGAAGTTGTCTGGTATCATGTGCAAAATCCTTATATATATATATATACATATATATATATATATATATATATTATAAACTTTAATTTAATTATTATTCAAACTCACTCTCCCCCTCCCTATCTCTCTCTCTCCCAATATATATACATATATATTATTAATATAATTATTATAAAACACACACACTCTCCCCCTCCTCTCGCATCCCCCTCTCGCGCCAGAACCCTAACATGCACCGTCCCCTCCTCGTCGCCGTTCACCCCTCCTCCTCGTCATCACCACCCCCTCATCTTCTCCTCGTCACCTCCTCCTTGTCACCTGAAGGCTCATCCGAGCCTATCCCGACGCCGAGAACCCACCTCCTTTCCCCTCATCGACCTCACCGTCTGACCCAACCATCACCCGCGCCCTCCATCTCCTTCCTCTTCTAGTCAACATCACCAGAGCATCCACACTACCACCGCTTTTTCTTCATCTTCTTCTCCTTCTCGTTCCCCGGTCATCATCCAACACCTCATGTCCCCGACATCTCGCCGTCGACCTCAATCCCCAGCATCTCGTCGCCGACCATCTCCCTCTTCTTCTCCGTCCACGCTAAAACCCCAGAACCTAGCAACCTAGTCTTCTTCTTCTTCTTTTCTTCTTCTTTCTTCTTCTTCTCTTCGCCGACTTCGCCGGAGTTGGTTACCGCCGACGAGCACGATCCAGACGAGCACGATCCCAGTCACCGTCGTCATCTACTCCAGTGGCCACGTCACGCAGTTGCTTTGGTTTACCGTCTGCGAATTGAATTTAATATCCTATAGTTCACTAGTTTAATATTAAATTTCAAATTAAGTAAGAGAAAAGGGGCTTACCGTCTGCGAATTGAGGATAGACGGATAAGTCCTGCTTGCGTCAGCAAGTCTTGAGCCCTTTTGGTTTATCCCGATATAAGGTGATTGACAGGCCTGGCCCGCATGCCATCTACTCTCTTCCAAAATTAAAGGGATTTTTTATATAAAGAATCCAAAGATATGGCATCCATATAGATTTACATGCTCTTGGATTCTTTTCCGTAATAAAATAAGGTTAGAGCAAAATACACTCAACATTCAAAGACGCTTAGAAAAGCTCCAAACTCTCACACTCCACAATTGGCAGCATTTCTTTTTGGAAACTTTACTCTATCTTAATTGCAGTATTAGTACCTACTTCTTCCACATATCATGTTATCATTAGTGGAACTAAAGCTAATGATTACTCTTAAGTAAAGTAATTAAAGCTAATGATATATGCATTGTTACCTTTGATTTAGTGGTGACACTAGATTACCACGCATATGAAACCAAGGGGCGAGCCTCCTGGTTTTTAAAATTTTACAAAAGGGCTTACTTTCTATTTTTTTGTATTTTTTGGCTTGTTTAGCATGGTGTGTTACATATTTGTGCTTTTGATTAACTATTTTCACTTTTCACTTTTGACATAAATTCTACAAAGTTTTTGATGCCATCGGAATATCTTATGAAAGATTTATATGCAAAGGACTATAAAAGTATTGTATAGATTTCTTGTTTTAAAGTTGATATATTATTACTTCCTCCATAGTAGCGGCCTAAGAACCTTGATTTATATTTATTAGGAAGTAAAAAAAAAATTCTTTCAAAAATAAAGAAATAAATTACTTATTTTGGCTTAAGGAAATTTTGTCAAGAAATGAAGACACGGAGAGACGTGGGGATGTCACAGGTTAATCTTGGCATGCAAAAAATTTAAATATATATTGTTGCTAAGACTAGTTACAACTTCTTTGTTCTTGCGTATGCGTGTTCATAAAACAACCATATTTTTTTTGTACACCGTATATTAGTGTCCTACAAAGAATTAGACTTTTCATGATTCAATATATCGACTACAACTTGGCAGGATTTTCACTCGTCTTTCAGTAAGACAGGGGCGGAGCCAAAAACTTTGGCTTTGGGGTTCTAGGATTATTCATAAAAATAATATTTGTTTGCTACGAAGACAAATTTATATATCGAAAAAAATACTTAAGTTAAACTGTATTATACACTAATATAAATATTTCTTTCAATTTTCAATTATGTAATAATGTTATTTTAGTAAAATTGATATAGTGCTGATTCGAATTTGAATTTGATGGTGTGTTATGTTTATTTTAAGTATCGGTTATTGCCTTCCAAACCATTATTTGTTTAATAAAATAATTAATTCTAGGTAAATTGTCAAAAAGTCTCCGGTCATCTCGGGAGTTGTCTAAAAACCCTTGATATTTTCAAAATTGTTAGTAAGGATCCGCTGTTTAAAATCTTTATGAAAAAATTCATGGGCTGCATTTTATTTATGCTTTTATTCAACTCAACTGCTTAGATATTACAGATAACTGCTTAAATATTCCATGCAACTTTTTAGATATTATAGGTATCTAGCATAAATGCGGTTTTAGTTGGGCCCAAGGTTTTTTTAACAAGAGCAAAAGGCCCAGTTTTTTTACACAAGTTTGAAACGGTCTAGGGGCTTTTTGACAATTTACCGTTGATTTTATATTATCAAGGACTTAGTGTATTTATCAAGATTAAAAGATTCTTAATACTGATATATATTATTAAGGTTTAGAAAGGTACCACTCTCTTAATTTTATCCCAAAAATCATCCTAATTTTATCCCAAAAATTTTGGTATACAGTAAAGGCATGTTCGGTTGCAAATATTTGGACCAAATTTGAGATTTTGGGGGGAACAAAGTACCCTAACAAGTACAAATTCCTTCTAAGTTTTCAAATCCTTGTGTGTTTGTAAGAAATTGGGACTCTTTAAGATTTGCAGTAAAATTGGATTTAGAAGTTGGGGGTTTTGTGATAAAACTTCATGGATTTGGGTGCCACATCATCATTAAAATTAATAAAAAGTATGTATATATATTTTTCTTTTTTAATAATTCCTATTTTAAATCCATATTTTAACTAATCACAAACCAAATAAAGAATTGAGTATGCACGCACGAGTTGATGTCAATACTTTGCATCCAAATTTTTTTTTTGCATTTCTGTATTACAAAATAGTAAGAAATTCAATTTTTCCTGTATTTGCAACCAAACATTCTCTAAATGCAATTTTGAGGTAATCGTTGCTTTTAACCGATCAATTGAAATATTTCCTTATAAACGAGTTTGATTGCTCATTTAATTAAACACATTTGATAACAATATTGTTATATTGACAAGAGCAAATATAGCATTTTATTGATAATAAAGTTAATTAAGCTTCTGTTCGGTCAAAAATTACATCCTGGTTGACCAAATCAAATCCAAAGTCAACTCCAAGTCAAGTGGCTCAAAACTAAGCTTAGTGGGTCCATGCCCAAATCGAGCCCAAACATGAAAAGGCCGACCTTTCCCATACTAAGAAGAAAATTTTGTAATAAATAATTTTGATATAATTTTCATGCATGAATGTAAAATAAATGGACAAAAATCCAAATTTTTGTAAAATTCATGGCTCATGTGCAAAAAGAAATAAGCACATGAGGCATGCGATGAGCAAAATGCCATTTTGTAAAGCCTATGGGGCTATATGTAAACTTGTAAGCCTATATAAAGCAACATTATAATGAAATAAAAAATAATTTGATTTCTTTCAGAAAGTTAGGATTTATGCCTCCATCCCCTCTCTCTCAAGTTCTCCCTCTTTTTTTTATTTCCAATTAAATTTAGACCTTAGCTCTCTTTTTCTTAAAACCAAATAAAGTTTCACCATAAACTCTTGAAGGAGAGTTCAGATCTCCCATCAAATTTCTAAAAGTGGGATTTTTAATCTCACCTTTCTTTTTTTCCAAGATTCAGCAAAAAGAGAGGAGGAGGAGGAAGACTCATCCCCAAAAAATCCCACTATGGAAGGATTCAAGATTCAAGGAAGAAGAAAAGGGTCTCTTTTGATCATCTCCGAAGTTTTTTGAGGAGTTTAACTCCAAGACCCAAATTCTCAAAGGAGTTTAACTCCAAATTCATAATTTTTAGGAGTTTAAATCCAAATCCAAATCTTTTAGGAGTTTAGCACCTTCTTCCGCTGATATTTTTAGCGGTCGCGTGCTGCGCACATGACCCGCTAGTTTCCAGCGCCCGTGCGCCGCGCACGTGACCTGCTGGCGCAGCGCCGACGCGCCTGGCATGTGACCCGCTGGCGTCCACGCGCCTGGCACATGACCCGCTGGCGCCCAGCGTCCATACGTTGTCTCACGCGTCCTAAAGACGCTTCTCACCCCTCTTTTTTGCACACGCTCCACACTCAAAACACATCCCTTGTTAGAAAAAATTTCTAACGGGGCGCTGCCCCGTACCCCACAAGGAGGCTGCTAGCCCTCTTGACCCCCAACCAGCTATCCGGGTAGCGGGACCTTCGTAAACTCTGCGAGGCCCCCGATATGTTCAAAGCACAACACACACTGCACATTAAGTTTGTTTGACCAGTTTTATACGTCAATCGGAGATTTTCTCGCTCCAAAAACGAAGGGTAATTAACGACAGCTTAGTCCGCGGCGGCCAGAAATTTGGATCTCCGCAATTAATAAACCCCGGCCTACCCTAAGCAGGAGGAATTTGTATTACGCCCGACAAGCTGTGCGTATTCCCATCTCAATGGGGTGACAAAAAACACCCTACAGACTCTACCACGCCCGGTGAGACCTTTTCTCTCTTTCCATATTTCGGGTTAAACGTTCATGCGAACTCATTTAAATCATTATTTGTACTGAAATTATGTTTCTTTATGCATGGGGTTAACAACTTTCAACCACAATCCCAAATTCAACGACGATGTCTCCAGCAACAAAACCGCTTCATATGCATGTAACAACTTTCAACCGCAATCCCAAATTCAATGACGATGTCTCCAGCAACAAAACCGCTTCATATGCATGCTCCATCAAATGGTGTCCGAAATGATATTAAACTAAAATTTCTCAAATTTTCAAGTGATGTCCGAAATGACGTTAAACTAAGATCGACCCCTAAGTCGTTAAACTGGAAGTGTAAAAAAAGTGTAAATAAATAAATAAATAGCCGAAATAATAGGACAACTCGTAAAAAAAATCAGCGAGTAAAACTAAAAATAAAAAGCCGAAATGATAGAGCAAGCACGATCTTCGCGATTAAAAAAGTTGAAATGGTATAGCAATCCCAGAAAAAAATTCGGCTCCATAAGATCGTATCCGAAATGAGATTAAACTACAATTTCTTAAGTTTTTAAGTTCACGTCCGAAATGACTCTAAACTTCTGCCTATGTCCGAAATGACTCTAAACTACTGCTTACGTCCGAAATGATTTTAAACTAATATATATTAAATTTCCGGAAAAACAAACTTAGCTTCCGACGCGACCACCGTTGCATAGACAATCAAGGCTACCGCTAAAGTGAGTCTCTCGTCAAGCTTCGTGCAGCAGGGGGCAGGACATCGAATTCAATTCGAGTCTATCATATTCTCTTCGGTCTCCGTCAGCGTTCCTGCCGCGAAAGCTCCGACGAGCCAAATCAACAAGCCAGTCTCAAGGGGGAAAAGGCCGAACATCATAATCGCAAAGGTGCCCGAACCAAAACATGAATCGGTGTTCGAGCGGCTTTCTATCTCCACATCTAGGGGCAAAGTCATCAACTCACAGGGGTCAACAATACGCCCCAGGCCAGCCCAGGCAAGATCCATGATGACCGCAAATGCCCGTCAAGCCTTTAAAACTGAAAAGTTGAAGCAGAAATGGCTCGGAGATAGAGCCAATAAGAGGGCTAAGGTTCCTGCTAAATGGGAGTTCGTCGGATTCCAAGAACGTGGCTACCCCGTGACAAAAACCAATTCTGTCGTGAAAATCAACGACTATTTCGAACCGTTAAGATCGGCGCAGAAGCATGCTACGATCGCAAAGGTCAAAAAAACGACAATTCGAAGAATTCTGCAAAGAGGCGTGTTTAGACCCCAAAATCAAAAGCATAGCACGATCTCATTAAGCTCATGCCAAGCTCCTTTCGCCAAGTAAAATCAAAAGAAGAACTCAAACAGAGGGTACCAGCTATATCCAAAACCCCGGTCAAACCGACTGCTCCCAGTACTTGTCCTTTCCTGAAAAGAGCGGGCTACAACAATGGTCCAAAACCCAGCAAATATCTCTGCCAATGATGTGGCAATAGATGTGTACACAATCCATACAGTCTATATGGTAGAACCCGAAAAAACAATTCCTCTTACGCTTCACAACTATGATAAAGATATGGTTGCCGCTGCCCAATCTCTGCTCAGTTTAGAGGATGATAAATGCTCTACACAGACGGATAAACAAAGAGAGTCAATAGGTCCTAAAAGAATCAGATGACGGTGATAGTCCAGTCTTTGATCTCTAAGTTGTTAAACCGAGAAATTAAAAAAATGAAAGAAAAAAAAAGAAAGAAAGAAGAAGAAGAAAAAGAAAAAGAAAAAAAAAATAAATAAAGGGTCGGTCCACAAGTAAAAGGGGCACGAATGAAAACCTGAAAAGATTTCGTGAGTAAAAACAGCGAAACTACTCGCGGGCTTGTGAAAACCCGTAAGGACGCAACCTCGTTAAAAAAATCCCCCAAACGGCGAATGATGAGTCGCTCCTGATACCATATTCCAGTGTAGCGATACTGACGCCAACAAAATCCAAAACTCTAAATTCCCAAACGGCGAATGATGAGTCGCTCTTGCTACCATATTCGAGTGTAGCGATACAGATGCCAACAAAATTCAAATCTCCAAATTCCCAAACGGCGAATGGTGGGTCGCGCCTAGTACCATATTCCAGTGTTAACGATGTAGACGCCAACAAAATTCCAAATTCCTTAAAATTCTCCCATCCATAGGGCCGATCCACAAATCGACCGCTGTATACAATCCAAGAGCACAAATGATCCCTAAAATTCTTTTAGCTCTACGGTCGGTCACCAAACTGACCATCGTATACAATCCATGGGCGCAAATTATCCCCATCCCAATCAAATTCCACTACACCAGCCCTATGGCCAGTCCCCAAATTGACTATCGTATACAATCCACGGGCTCAAATAATCCTCATCACACCTATACCCCACCGCAATCACCAGTCTCGCGGCCGGTCTCTGCCCTTAGAATTATGCCCCATTTGGAAAGACCCACTCATGTGTCCTCACGATACATGAGAAGAACAAAACTTACAAGATCCCCTCGACTCATAAGAAAACATTTTCGTGGGATCCTTACGACTCATAAGGAAAAAACACACTTGAGGGTCCCCACAATTCCTAAGAAGAAAATACACCTACGAGATTCTTTCGACTTGTAGGAAGAAAATACTTTTATGGGTGTAATGACTCTGAATTTACTGTACTGAATTTTCTATTTTAATGTACAGAAATGATTTTTACAGTCTGAGTTTGGGTTATAAGTTACTTTTGTTAAATAACAGCAAGAAGCAACTTGCAGCTTACTGGTAAAACCCTTGCACTGCTGTGACGTAGCCCTTGCATTCGATTCCCATCAGATATATTATTTTTTCTGATTTTTTTTTACTTTTTAGAAGCCCAAAAGTTTGCACGTGCAATATACAGGGAAATGAAAAGTTCAGAAAATTAAACAGGCACAAAATGGAGTAAACACAGAATAATACACGTTGCACAAATCTCGAGACCACAAGCCCTAAAACGACCGGCGGATCTTCCTCTATGGCCGGCGAGGACGGTCGAGATTGCTCCAATTTACCCCAAGCTTTGCACACACACCTTTTCAGCTACCCCTAACTGCCCTGCACTGTTTGATTTCTCTGCAATCAAACAGAAACCCTTCATTTCATAATTAAATATCATTTTAATGCTTTTTAATCCACTATTTTAATTCCAAAACCCTAATTCTCCACTATAAATATCATCTCCTATTTTGACTCAGCACCATTCTGAAAATTATAGCAAAATTCTCTCAAAAAATTCCCAAGTACAAGTGGAGTAAAGAGGAGTTAGCGAGCAAGCAACTTCCGGCGAAGATCGAAGCAACATCCGGAGCTCCCGCGACGCCAAGACAACACTCTTTCTTTCCTAATCCTCTCTTTGAAACTCCTAAACCGTAAGTCTCTTCTAAATCTCTTCTTTTCTATTAAAATTCTTTTTCAAATTTTTATCGGTAAAAGTGGAGTTAATACCGGCATCTTCTTTTCTAAAACACATAACTCCATTTTCCTTTACAATTTAGTCAATCTAATTTTACTACATCATTTGTAACTTTAAACCCTAATATTTAGAATTAAATTTCATCAAAACTTTCATGTGAAACAACAATAGTAGAACTTTTTCATCAAAATACTTTGAATTTTATAAACACCTCTTTTAGTATTTGTTAAAACAATACCTTAGGATAACTTCACGGGGTAACGACCTATCCCACACGCACATTTGGTTTCATAGCACGATACTCATTGAATGTATTTTCGTTTCGAAAAATAATATTACGATAAAATACCACATAACTTTAAAAACCGGATTTCTTTTAAAGCATTATTTTCTATCCTTTGCGATTACGCAACTACAACTCTTTTTAGGGGACCCGCTAATGAATGGTGCAGATTATCGTACATCCTTGGGCTAGTAGAGCGAGATGCAGACTTCCTCACGGAGTATTCGATCTCGAAAGGATTTAAATACGGTTTTAAGAAATACGAATTTTCTAAATAAAATAAAATTATTTTTAAACTTAAAATTATATAAAATTATAAATCAATATTTTCAAAATATAATAAATCCATATTTTTCAAAAAAAATGAAAAGAATAACAAATGTTAATAAAATACCGTCAAGATACCAAAAAAGCAAGTTTCTCTTTAGGGGACCTGCTAATGAATGGTGCGGATTATCGCACATTCTTGAACTAGTAGAGCGAGATGCAGACCTTCTCACGGAGCATTCGATCTCGAAAGAATTTAAATACGGTTGTAAGAAATACGAATTTTCTAAATAAAATAAAATTATTTTTAAAATTAAAATTATATAAAATTATAAATCCATATTTTCAAAATATAATAAATCTATATTTTTCAAAAAAATGAAAACAATAACAAATGTCAATAAAATACCATCAAGATACTAAAAATGCAAGTTTTTCAATAAAATACCATGAACTTTCCAAGCTAAGTACTTATCGCTAAAATATCCCAAATACTTAAAACCCATGCTCATGACAACCTCAGATAATACCAATCACCCTCGAGATTTACTTTTTAATTATATTAAAATATTTTTTCATAAAACCTCCTTGAGTTATACAAAAACACTATTTAAGGAATTTAATAAATATAGGTTTAAGCGGGATCAATTCTCTTGAGCCCAGAGAGCCGGAGAAAGTGAGTGCTTACCTATTTAAGGTAGACAACTTAACGGAGTTATCAATGGTAATTATTTTAGAAAAAAACACAAATCCTTCCGTCCATGTGCAGTAGTTACCGATAACTCCCGAACCTAATTCAAGAGCTAAATCGGTTTATAAGTGTCTGACTCAGTCTGAGTCTAATTCAAATATGAATCCAATATCAAATATGAATACTTGATCATAAACATGAATACTTGAAATCAAATATCAATATCAAACATGTATACTTGACTTGGCTTGACCGGATCATGGTTATAATTTGACTTGACTACTTGAATACTTAATTACATCATGAACATGAATACCTAAACATTTTGTATCCATGGTTTCGGCAAGACTTGTAATTATAATTGTCACGACCCGAAAGAGCACGTGACTGGCCCTTGAACCATATGAAGTCTATAGGACCCCATCTGATCCAAGTAAGCCAAAAGCCCAGAAATCTAAAACCATTTAAAGAGTAAATAAGGAAAACTGGTTTTAAGAAGTAAAGAAATCGTGTTTCAAAAATCCAAGTTTTTAAATAACTAAGCCGAATATGTATTTTTAAAAATGGGTAACATTTCCTGAAAATTTCGGCAGAGTTTCCTTTGTAAAAACTGGCCCCGAACGGGGTACAACAAGAATAATACATAAGAAATGATAAAAGGCATCCCCAAGCGGGAGCTAGCTCTTCGTCAATCGACGGTCACAACCACGCAAACAATAATAATATACAACGCCAAAGGGCGAGGATCAAAACTCAAAAAGAACTCAAAACAGCCAGAAAACCGTAATACTACAAGCGCGACTCTAAGGTCGAAATAATACAACACTGTTTTCTAAATCTGAAACAATATACAAGTTTTGGTTGATGGAATTCTAGATACAATGAATAATACATGTACAATGGCGGTTCTGATACAAAAGAACCCACCTACCCAAGCAAGTCACCCATAAGAAAGCAGTGTGCCAGAAATGCCGCTATGGAATCTGTACGGCAAAGACCTGCAAGAACTGTGGCACAACGGGGGTGAGTTACCAACTCGTGAATAGAAAATATCTACAAGCAGAGATCGAATGCATGACCCATCCTAGGTCAATACGATCAGATATAAATAAACCTCAATATGAATAAGTCTGAAGCATGCTAAACTGGCAAGGTAATCTCTATGCATGAGTGTAGTGCCAAGTGCTCGTGCCAGTGCCTCAGGTAATAGGATATCATAAATGTGAGGTAAGATCAATGTAATCAAATCTGCATGTACGTGGATCCCATCCACTCGTCACCCAATGACAATAACCATCATGCATGTAAATATCATCAGCATATGCATGGGAATATGAGGATATAAGCCACCTGTGTCCCTCCGACACGTCAAAATCATGGAACCGGAGTGCCCAGTATCGACACTCGAAAACATCATGAAAACTGTGCCCAGCATCGGCACGTAAATCCTCATATATCGGGCTCCGTCAGTCTGGATCGGCCCACGGGCTCTGTCTGCGGTATCGGCCCTCGGCCCCGGCAGTACGCCCATATCCATCTATCGACTCTGGTCAGTATCCTCCGGATAACCGCCAGGTCCAACCAATCACCGGTAGGTACTCACCATCCTGCCAGGTTCATCGTCCACTCCACGAAAAACGTTTCTTGCCCCGGGGAACCATACCGGGTCCACCATGTACCCGCAATCGGCCCCATCCGCTTCCTCGAATCGGGTTTCACATGTTGCTCTCAGCACTGAGAAAACACATGGTGGACGCACTGAAATATCATATCAAGGGTAACCGGGTTTTAAAACAATTACACATTCTCTTTTTGAAACACCCACGGTTCCCAAAAACCAGAAATATCATGGAAACAACATATCTCAATGCGTATAATCAGAAAGCATGATGTATGCGACATGTAAAGAAATGTAAGCAACATACACTGAATGCAACAGTACTACAGTGTAGTGACATGGCAATTATCGATGATGAAGTGGGTGAGCCGGCAAACAAGTGTACGTGGAACATACGCATCATCGATAATGGTGCTGGTGTCCTAGCAGCATGACTGAAATATATCAACAATACAAGCGATGCAATGCAAATAGCATGAATATGCGGAATCGAATAATCAACGCAACAGTAAAGAACCTGCCTCAATAGATATATCATGCAATCCTTGCCTTTTGAAATAAGACGAATCAGGGCTTTTGGTAAAATAAGGGCTACGGTGTTTTAAGAAAAGATGCGTCTTTTGAAAATATCCGTATAAATCCCTTTGCCTATCTTTAAAATATCCCCGATTCGTTAGTTTTGAAATAGGTATGACTCGGGTCTAGTCTAACGCCTACTATGCGAACTACGAACCCAACAATCAAGTCAATCGGGAGGGGTATGGAAACCACCTAAATCTGAGTCGACATACACACACACACACACACACACACACACACACACACACATATATATATATATAGTCGGTGATCTCGCCTCAATAGTATCACGTAGGATATAGTATATCATATAACATTCTCGAGTCATGAGTGCGGATCTAACATCAATGTAAAGCTCGTACGGTAAATCGTCGTACGGCATCCCAATAGCTGGGTACGGGTCAATATCACATTCATCTCACCACATATCAGGTATCACTACCATCACATCACATAATCTAGGGTACAAATCTAAGTCTAGTACCATCGACACCATCTATATAAATATGAATGCAGGGTAAAACACATGCCCAAAGGCCCGCCAAAACCACCATGTCGCGTCTCAAATACAAACTCTGTCATATCGTCGAATCTCACGGCCTCGATCAAACCTCATCGACTCATCTCAATCCCGTATATGAACACATAGTCTCATACCCATGTGTAGATATACACCTCCAAATACGCACAGATAAATGAAAGAATGCATGCAAGTATATGTGTATGTGTATGTGTGGGTGTGCAACCCCTACTCTAGGGTTTCGCACTATACTAAACCAATTACATTCTTATCATCAATAATCCATTATTACCATCAATAATCCTAACAACACATAATAATTATATGTGTGTATACGTATTCGTATACATCACCACGGACTGCGGGGGTGCTATACGCCATCCACCCGACTTCTCCCCGTAGATATAAATCTACTCACATTGCTTCTCGTCTGCCAATGCCGATGTCGCTATCTTCATCTTCTTTGCCTCAACATCACGTAGGGTACCTACAAGTATATCACAACGCTAAAGCACATGAAAATCACATCGGAAACCAAAATTGCACACGCTACTCACATAGGTAAAAACCTATCGTCTCGCATGTAAACACGTTCAATATCCACTTGTCGTTGACGTCCAAACGCCACCCGACAGGAACGAAACACCAAATACCAAAATCCATGCTAAAACAAGTCGTAAACCATCCACCAACATAGGAAAATCAACCCAGATTTTACCCTAACTGGAATCAGTCAAAACTAGACATACCCAGGGTCAAAAATATAGGAAATAGGGCCATGCACAAAAATCGAGGCAATTCCCTCCTGCTCTGGCCGCAATTTGCGGGCAGAAGGAATAAATTGGCGGCCTCACTTTGGAGTTGGGGGCTAGGGTTTGGTGTGGTGGTTCCATAGTGCCTGCACTTCTCACTGTCAACTCAGTTTTATTTTTGGGGTCTCGGGATGATAGCAGATTCCTAAATACGATCACAGATTCACAGTTTTTCCCCCGACATCGTCTCATAAATCCGTATTCTGTGTTCTAGTCTCTAGTTTGATCCAATAACACATCACCACAGGGGTTCTAAGGTCACAACAAGCCTCAATTTCATCTTTAATTTCAGATGTCACATAAACCCTAACTTGAATTCTCCAAAATGCACAAAACGACACAATATCGATATGAAACTAGAATTGATGCACAAGGAAATTGAAATACTATATGAGGGTGCAGAAATTACCTCCTTTGGCAACTCAAGAAAATTCTTGAGTTGCTCAAAATCCTCCAAATCCAATCTTGCTAGGTTCAATGTGTAGCCAGTGAGTTTGGGAGCAAGTTTTGTGAAGTGGGAATGGGGTTTTGGTGAGGGAAATGAGAGGGATCTAGGGTTTCATGAAGAGGGAGAGAGAGGGGGAGAGGGAGCAGCAGCAGTTCAGCTCTTGGGGATGGGGAGAGAGAAATGAGACGGGGAAATGATGGAGGAAAGGGTCAAAAGTCAAAAGCAACCTACTCTCTGTCTCTCTCTCATCATCACTTACTTTTTCTTCTTTTCTTTTCTTTCTCACTCCAATGGTGAACCCAAAAGAACAACCATGGCAATAGAAATGTAACACAAATGTAACAAGTGTGGAAAATGATATGTGCACATTTTTGCACAAAAAAGCTAAAAATCCAATTAGCGATTCTTAATCGCGATTAGCACTAAATTAGCATATAACTAATCTTAAAGACTTTAAAATGGCATAATTCCATAAAATACCCTATTTTAGAATTTTCCATAATTTTTCCCCATTTATTTTTATTTAATTATACCAGAATATTAAAATATTCATTAAAATAATATTAAATTATAAAAATTCCCGAAAATAATATTTTATTATTTTGGAAACGTTACAATCTACCCCCCTTAAAGAAATTCGGTCCACGAATTTAAATTTAAACCCCCAAATACTAAAATATTTCTATACAAATTCCAAGTAATCGGGGTTCCGAAATCAGCAATACATAAAACGTATCATAGCGCAATGCAAGCGCACGAGTACTGAGCAGATAACCCAAAAGCAACACTCCATCAAGCATCCCGCAATCATCGGAGTCATGGTAAAGACACAAATGTCAAATCCAATACAAAACCAATATAATATAGATCAGAACTATACATGTAGACATCCAATCTATACATGTAAATAGCTGATGTAAATGCATGCCAAATCTTTTTGAGTCGCTGTGCGATGCGCGTAACACTGCACAGTGGCGGACGTTTTTCATAAAAAAATAACTATATACGTATATATATATATATCCTTTATTTAATAGGTACGTTCCGCCGTTTTGAAAACAATTTAGAAGGGTTTCCTTGTTTTTAAATGTTTCGTGTCATATCGGACACGTAGGTATATATATATCGAGACCATAGCTCGCTCTTTGGAAATCCCTTCGAACTATCAATGCATGCAAAATATATCCAGGTACTGTCCTCTGACTAGTCCTGCTCAGTATGAAAACAAATATCCAATATCATAAAAATGTACTGCTCCAAAAGGAATAAATCCCAAAAATGCACATAACACCACCCTGTGCGTCTGGTGCGCACGGAAATCAAAATCCATATATGTGCCATACAGGTGCACAAAACAACATCTAGGTGCAACGGGTGTGCACGAAGTATCTGTCATAGGCAACGTATGTGCCTGACAGCCAAAAATCGGTGCATCTGACATGCACAAAGAATCTCGATTTAGTGCATCGGGTGTGCACCAAAATCGTATCTCAAAACATGCGCCCAACATGCGCGAAAATCCAAATCGGTGCATCCATCGTGCACGAATGAAATCTAAACCCTGCGCACTCAACATGCACGGAATCACAAAATTCAATAGCAAACGTCGAACACGCGTAAGTCCAGTCGAAAGCATGGAGTGCAAGAATCACAAATATCAGGGTCAAGTCGACGATATATAGTGCGGCTCAATCAAAATCAAGTGTACCGCGATGAAAAATCTCACAACCGTGTGCATCAGCGTGCACAAATCAAATCAAAACACTAAAAGTACATGAAAACTATGTTGGAAGCGTAAATCAAATCACCGGCATAAAATAGGCATGAAATCACAATCAATACCTCAAGAATAATAACTCTGCACAAAATATGAATACCCAGTAAGTGCAACCATGGTGCAAGAAAACAAATACCATGAAACTCAGTCATCAAAACTAAATCATGCAAACAGAACGCCCAAAATACCGAAATCCAAGATGACGGATACGTGATAATCAAATCACAAAATCACAAATCATAAATCATAAATACTATCGTCGGTATAACCTCCTTCGAGTCGAGAAGGTGACGGTACATCCGATGCTAGCGGCGCAAGATATCTACTTGCCTCAAGCTCGCGGCTGGCATCCTCTGCCTCTGGTTCCTTATCTTCTGTGGATTACCAATCTCGCAATCCATCGGCTCATCGGCCCGGTCAGGTGTGTTGACAGGAACGATTCCGTTCTGGCACTTTCCTGGTCATCTCTCGGTCAATTCTCACGACCGCTCGTAAAGCAACACATCTCTGGCGCCGACCTCTGGTCCTCTGAATGCACATCATGCATCTGCTCCTGGTGCAAATCTTATTGCAGCAGTGTACTGGAAGGAATCCTACTCAAGGTCTCTTCTGATCTTTCCTAGGCCAAACTGTATAGGGCTGGTACTCTGGCATAATCTTTTCTTGCTCTCTGGACATCTGCGTCCTTAGTACAACATCTCCTCGGAAGCTGGTCACATCCCTGCGCCTCTGTATGCATATCCGACCTTTAATCTTAACGGGGTGTAGTAACAGCTCGTCTGCATCTCGCACGAACTTCTTGTCCCGCTTGCCTGTATCATCGACCATTTCGACATCGCGTCTCTATCTGCGCACTGCAATGTCCTCGGCTACGGTCCCTCCGAAGTCTCTAACACGGACTCGAAATCACGAACTCGGTATCTTCGTCACTCAGTGGGAGATATCTAGCTGATCACGTTCTCAGCGTGCGTATCGCATCTCTGATGTCAGCGGAGTGGAACGTCATCTCGTCGAAATCTCATGCGAACTCTACTCCACTCTGCTTCAATGTCGACTGATTCGGACTCATCTCATCGTGGCTACACAGACTGCGCTCCAACGGCTATGCTCGCATCTGGAGCCTCCTAAGCAGTGTCCTATCACAATATCCGAAAGATGTCGAACCATCCGATCGACTCGTCAGAACCTCATAATCCCCCAAGAGCTCAACATCTCGGGTACAGTTTAATAGTATCGAGTACATACCACAGCATCGGTGGTCCAGCCGTAGAAGGGCAAACCTAAGCCTCACTAATGGCGCCGCGGAACTGTCGCAAACCCTAAGGTTTAAAGGCTTTCACACGGTCATTATGTCGAGTTAGGGTTTCATTCTTCTAGAGGGTCCATAGAATCGCTTGCATGTCTTACCGAATACTTTAAACTTGGAAAATGGGTTCCTGACACTCGATCGTCTCAATCAACTCTCAACGAATCTGCGTGAAGTCGCCTCTAGCTGGAATCAATCTACCTGATGGCCTCGCATCGGGGTAAGCGAACGAACCACATGTCCTAATCGTTAATCCTCGGTGACTAGCGACTCACTGTCATATCTCCAAGAATATGCTCATGCTGCAGTAGCTCCAATCATCTGGGCGATATCTCATCATTTGCAGCAACAACTGGCTCATTCGTCTATACGCTAAACAACGCCTCAATCACCCTGGATAAGCGATATATCGATGGTCATCATATCCTGGCTGGCCTCTATCAGTGGCTCAATCCTCTGGTACCGATCTGCACATCCGGAAATCTCGTAAAAGCGATCAATCCAACGCTCATGGCGCGAAAACACAATAAGAAGACTCCTCAATATGCAATCGTATGTCTCTGGAATCACGCCCTGGTCAGTCCTCGTCCACGACGAGCTTATGCTGACGCAACTCGAGCCGTAGCTCACTCTGCCCGTGCAATCGCGGCAGCAAAACCATAACCAGTATCGATGAGGATAAATCATAGGAAGGAATATAATACGGTGCAAGGAAATGTACAACCCAAGGTTTCTTAAGCGGAGTGGCGTGTCGTAAGTATGCCGCGGAACATACCCACGGTACGTCACTCTACTTTAGTCACCTATTCCATCAACCAAGGGTCATCCTACGCGACGAAAGTTCGGGTCTAATACCCCCTCGACTAAGTCTAAGTTCCGTAAGGTCAAGCCTAAATGCCGTATATAGATAACGCCCTAGGCTCCACATAGTCAAACTTAGACTCGAACCAAGGTCAACCTAGCGCTTTGATACCAACTTTGTCACGACCCGAAAGAGCACGTGACTGGCCCTTGAACCATATGAAGTCTATAGGACCCCATCTGATCCAAGTAAGCCAAAAGCCCAGAAATCTAAAACCATTTAAAGAGTAAATAAGGAAAACTGGTTTTAAGAAGTAAAGAAACCGTGTTTTAAAAATCCAAGTTTTTAAATAACTAAGCCGAATATGTATTTTTAAAAATGTGTTACCTTTCCTGAAAATTTCGGCAGAGTTTCCTTTGTAAAAACTGGCCCCGAACGGGGTACAACAAGAATAATACATAAGAAATGATAAAAGACATCCCCAAGCAGGAGCTAGCTCTTCGTCAATCGACGGTCACAACCACGCAAGCAATAATAATATACAACGCCAAAGGGCGAGGATCAAAACTCAAAAAGAACTCAAAGCAGCCAGAAAACCGTAATACTACAAGCGCGACTCTAAGGTCGAAATAATACAACACTGTTTTCTAAGTCTTAAACAATATACAAGTTTTGGTTGATGGAATTCTAGATACAATGAATAATACATGTACAATGGCGGTTCTGATACAAAAGAACCCACCTACCCAAGCAAGTCACCCATAAGGAAGCAGTGTGCCAGAAATGCCGCTATGGAATCTGTACGGCAAAGACCTGCAAGAACTGTGGCACAACGGGGGTGAGTTGCCAACTCGTGAATAGAAAATATCTACAAGCAGAGATCGAATGCATGACCCATCCTAGGTCAATACGATCAGATATAAATAAACCTCAATATGAATAAGTCTGAAGCATGCTAAACTGGCAAGGTAATCTCTATGCATGAGTGTAGTGCCAAGTGCTCGTTCCAGTGCCTCAGGTAATAGCATATCATAAATGTGAGGTATGATCAATGTAATCAAATCTGCATGTACGTGGATCCCATCCACTCGTCACCCAATGACAATAACCATCATGCATGTAAATATCATCAGCATATGCATGGGAATATGAGGATATAAGCCACCTGTGTCCCTCGCGACACGTCAAAATCATGGAACCGGAGTGCCCAGCATCGACACTCGAAAACATCATGAAAACTGTGCCCAGCATCGGCACGTAAATCCTCATATATCGGGCTCCGTCAGTCTGGATCGGCCCACGGGCTCTGTGTGCGGTATCGGCCCTCGGCCCCGGCAGTACGCCCATATCCATCTATAGACTCTGGTCAGTATCCTCCGGATAACCGCCAGATCCAACCAATCACCGGTAGGTACTCGCCACCCTGCCAGGCTCATCGTCTACTCCACGAAAAACGTTTCTTGCCCCGGGGAACCATACCGGGTCCACCATATACCCGCAATCGGCCCCATCCGCCTCCTCGAATCGGGTTTCACATGTCGCTCTCAGCACCGAGAAAACACATGGTGGACGCACTGAAATATCATATCAAGGGTAACCGGGTTTTAAAACAATTACACATTCTCTTTTTGAAACACCCACGGTTCCCAAAAACCAGAAATATCATGGAAACAACATATCTCAATGCGTATAATCAGAAAGCATGATGTATGCGACATGTAAAGAAATGTAAGCAACATACACTGAATGCAACAGTACTACAGTGTAGTGACATGACAATTATCGATGATGAAGTGGGTGAGCCGGCAAACAAGTGTACGTGGAACATACGCATCATCGATAATGGTGCTGGTGTCCTAGCAGCATGACTGAAATATATCAACAATACAAGCGATGCAATGCAAATAGCATGAATATGCGGAATCGAATAATCAACGCAACAGTAAAGAACCTGCCTCAATAGATATATCATGCAATCCTTGCCTTTTGAAATAAGACGAATCAGGGCTTTTGGTAAAATAAGGGCTACGGTGTTTTAAGAAAAGATGCGTCTTTTGAAAATATCCGTATAAATCCCTTTGCCTATCTTTAAAATATCCCCGATTCGTTAGTTTTGAAATAGGTATGACTCGGGTCTAGTGTAACGCCTACTATGCGAACTACGAACCCAACAATCAAGTCAATCGGGAGGGGTATGGAAACCACCTAAATCTGAGTCGATACACACACATACATATATATATATATAGTCGGCGATCTCGCCTCAATAGTATCACGTAGGATACAGTATATCATATAACATTCTCGAGTCATGAGTGCGGATCTAACATCAATGTAAAGCTCGTACGGTAAATCGTCGTACGGCATCCCAATAGCTGGGTACGGGTCAATATCACATTCATCTCACCACATATCAGGTATCACTACCATCATATCACATAATCTAGAGTACAAATCTAACTCTAGTACCATCGACACCATCTATATAAATATGAATGCGGGGTAAAACACATGCCCAAAGGCACGCCAAAACCACTATGTCGCATCTCAAATACAAACTCTGTCATATCGCCGAATCTCATGGCCTCGATCAAACCTCATCGACTCATCTCAATCCCGTATATGAACACATAGTCCCATACCCATGTGTAGATATACACCTCCAAATACGCACAGATAAATGAAAGAATGCATGCAAGTATATGTGTATGTGTATGTGTGGGTGTGCAACCTCTACTCTAGGGTTTCGCACTATACTAAACCAATTACATTCTTATCATCAATAATCCATTATTACCATCAATAATCCTAACAACACATAATAATTATATGTGTGTATACGTATTCGTATACATCACCACGGACTGCGGGGGTGCTATACGCCATCCACCCGACTTCTCCCCGTAGATATAAATCTACTCACATTGCTTCTCGTGTGCCAATGCCGATGTCGCTATCTTCATCTTCTTTGCCTCAACATCACGTAGGGTACCTACAAGTATATCACAACACTAAAGCACATGAAAATCACATCGGAAACCAAAATAGCACACGCTACTCACATAGGTAAAAACCTATCGTCTCGCATGTAAACACGTTCAATATCCACTTGTCGTTGACGTCCAAACGCCACCCGACAGGAACGAAACACCAAATACCAAAATCCATGCTAAAACAAGTCGTAAACCATGCACCAACATAGGAAAATCAACCCAGATTTTACCCTAACTGGAATCAGTCAAAACTAGACATACCCATGGTCAAAAATATAGGAAATAGGGCCATGCACAAAAATCGAGGCAATTCCCTCCTGCTCTGGCCGCAATTTGCGGCCAGAAGGAATAAATTGGCGGCCTCACTTTGGAGTTGGGGGCTAGGGTTTGGTGTGGTGGTTCCATAGTGCCTGCACTTCTCACTGTCAACTCAGTTTTATTTTTGGGGTCTCGGGATGATAGCAGATTCCTAAATACGATCACAGATTCACAGTTTTTACCCCGACATCGTCTCATAAATCCGTATTCTGTGTTCTAGTCTCTAGTTTGATCCTATAACACATCACCACAGGGGTTCTAAGGTCACAACAAGCCTCAATTTCATCTTTAATTTCAGATCTCACATAAACCCTAACTTGAATTTTCCAAAATCCACAAAACGACACAATATCGATATGAAACTAGAATTGATGCACAAGGAAATTGAAATACTACATGAGGGTGCAGAAATTACCCCCTTTGGCAACTCAAGAAAATTCTTGAGTTGCTCAAACTCCTCCAAATCCAATCTTGCTAGGTTCAATGTGTAGCTAGTGAGTTTGGGAGCAAGTTTTGTGAAGTGGGAATAGGGTTTTGGTGAGGGAAATGAGAGGGATCTAGGGTTTCATGAAGAGGGAGAGAGAGGGGGAGAGAGAGCAGCAGCAGCTCAGCTCTTGGGGATGGGGAGAGAGAAATGAGATGGGGAAATGATGGAGGAAAGGGTCAAAAGTCAAAAGCAACCTACTCTCTGTCTCTCTCTCATCATCACTTACTTTTTCTTCTTTTCTTTTCTTTCTCACTCCAATGGTGAACCCAAAAGAACAACCATGGCAATAGAAATATAACACAAGTGTAACAAGTGTGGAAAATGATATGTGCACATTTTTACACAAAAAAGCTAAAAATCCAATTAGCGATTCTTAATCGTGATTAGCACTAAATTAGCATATAACTAATCTTAAAAACTTTAAAATGGCATAATTCCATAAAATACTCTATTTTAGAATTTTCCATAATTTTTCCCCATTTATTTGTATTTAATTATACCAGAATATTAAAATATTCATTAAAATAATATTAAATTATAAAAATTCCCGAAAATAATATTTTATTATTTTGGAAACGTTACAATAATCTATACAATACAATACGCGGGGATAAAGGGGTAGATTGGTACGGAACGTATATCGTGGCACGAGAGGTCACTTAAAAGACACTTATATGAATTCTCGTGCCGTTATCCCGTGGGTTATGACGAGGCCTTGTACTATATGTTGCTGTAGTCCACAGGATAAGATGGACTCCTCACGTATACACGAATACCTTCTTTATCAAGTTACAAACAACCACGTTATACATGTACAATTTATCAGTTCATCTCATTACTTGTTATATTTTTTTTCCTTTTTTGGGACTTACCGAGCGCTGGTTTGCTGATGACATTTTTTTCTATTTCTTTCTTTGGAATGTTCGTCAGGAGGACCGGATTCTCAGGAGATCGAGCCTAACTAGGAGGACTTGGATCAGCTAGCGGCACAGCCAGATTTCTAATTCCTTGTACTTACTTTCATTTTGTATGCCATTGTTTAGGTACTGCTTATTATCATTGTATCTTTTCCTTTCAAACATTTATATGTAAAGATGGATGTAAATTAAGCTGCTGTTATTTTATATCACTTGTAATTCTTGTACATTTTTATATATTGGTTAATTACGCTTAACGTATTTATTTCTTAGTAAATACGTTGTAGTCTGCCACGTCACCGTTTCTGTCTACTGGGAAGCGGGGCGTGACAATCGGACCCTTACGGCTTATAAAATTAAAAAGGCTTAGGTGATAAGGATCTAAACCTGTCTCCTAAGCCATCGCTCCCCAACAGGAAAAGGCAAATGATGAATTTCTCCTGGCATCTGTGCTCCAGTGTTAGCAACGCTGATGTCGACCCCAACCCCAAAATTCCAAACTTTCGATTCAATAGACCTCTAAGTCGTTAAACTGGAAACAGATGACCTCTAAGTCGTTAAATTGGGAACGAGAAAAACCCCTCACGGCAAATGATGATTCGCTCATGATACCATATTCCAGTGTAGCGATGCTGAAACCAAAACCCAAATCCCTTGTTCTCCACGGCAAATGATGATTCGCTCATGGTATCATATTCCAGTGTAGCGATACTGACGCTAAACAAAAAAAAAATCCATGTCTCAGGTTCAAATGCCCCACTGGATGATTAAGAAACTCCTAAATCAAATTAAATCAACAAGTCAACCAACGACCTCCCCGTTGGAATCAAGCTCCACCTCGAAATTAAGTCAACCAACAACCTCCCTGTCGGAATTATGTCCCGTCTCGAAATCAAGCCAACCAACAATCTCTGCGTCGGAATCACGCTTCGTTTCAGAATGTACCCGTGTCGAAATCATCCTTTACCTCGGAGTATCTGCCTTCCCTGTCAGAATTATGCTCCGCTTCGGAATTAAGTCAACCAACAATCTCTATGTCGGATTTATATTTCGTCTCAGAATATGCCCCGCGTCGGAATCATGATTTGCTCCGGAGTATCTACCTTTCCTGTCGGAATTATGTTTCGCCTTGGAATCAACATCCGTATCAGAATCATACTTCACTCCAGAGTATCTGTCTTCCCTGTCGGAATTATGTTTCGCCTTGGAATCAATATCTGCATCGGAATCATGCTTCCTCTTAGAATGTACCTTGTGTCGAAATAATGCTTCGTTTCGGAATATCTGTCTTCCCTGTCGGAATTATACTTCGCATCGGAATCACTCTCTGCATCGGAACTATACTTCGTTCAGAATGTCTACTACCGGAATCACGCTTCGTCTCAGGATACACCCGTCCCGGTCGAAATTATGCTTCGCCTCGGAACCCTGCGCCAAAACTATGTTTCATCTCAGAATATATCCCCCGTGGAATTATGCTTCGCTCTTCAGAATGATACTCCGACCCTGAAATTATGATCCCCAGAATTATGCTCCTGGAATGATACTCCATACATCGGAATTATGTTCCACACATCGGAATGATGCTCCGACCCCCGGGATTATGCTCCCGGAATGATGTTCCATCCTCGGAATGATACTCCACCTCAAAGTCAAACTTCTTACGGGACAAAATCCATCAATTTCATGCACTCAACCCATATATGCAGGATGCATTTATTGACAGGGGCACTTTGTTGGGGTTAAAAAATTACACCCCGGTTGACCAAGTTAAAATCAAAGTCAACTCAAAGTCAAGTGGGCTCAAACCCAAGCTAAGTGGGCCTATACCCAAGTTGAGCCCAACACATGAAGAGGCCGACCTTCCCCTTGCTAAGAAAAAAATTATGTAATAAATAATTTTGATGTAATTTTCATGCATGAATATGAAATAAATGGACGAAACGCTAAATTTTTGTAAAACCCATGGCTCATGTGCAAAAATAAATAAGCACATGAGGTATGAGATGGGAAAAATACCATTTTGTAAAGCCCAAGGGGCTATGTGTAAACTTGTAAGCCTATATAAGACAACATTATAATGCAATAAAAATGAATTTGATTCCTCTCAAAAAGTTAGGGTCTGTGCCTCCATCTCCTCTCTCTCAAGTTCTCCCTATTTCTTTTCATTTCCAATTAAATCAAGAGCTTAGCTCTTTTTTTTTAAAAACCAAATAAAGTTTCATCATAAAACCTTCGAACGGGAGTTCAAATCTTCCATCAAATCACTAAAAGAGAGATTTTTAATCCCACTTCCCTTTTTCTCCAAGATCCAGTAAAAAGAGAGGAGGAGGAAGAAGACCCACCCCAAAAATCCCACTTTGGGAGGATCCAAGGCTTAAGAGAGAAGAAATAGGTTCTCTTTGATCATCTCCAAAATTTTTTGAGGAGTTCAACTCCATGATCCAAATTCTCAAAAGAGTTTAACTCCAAATCCAGATGTTTTAGGAGTTTAATTTCAGAACCAAATCTTTTGGAAGTTTAACTCCAAATCCATGCTCAATTCCTGTTCAGGAGTTCAACTCCAAGCTCAAAGGCTTAGCCCCTTCTTTCGCTGGTGTTTCCAGCGGCCGCGCTCAGCGCCCACGCGTTCTTAGAACGCTTCTCACCCCTCTTTTCCCCACACGCTCCACACTCAAAATGCATCCCCCGTTAGAAAAAAATTCTAATGGGGCACTGCGCCGTAAGGGTGCTGCTAGCCCCTTGACACCCAGCCTGCTATCCGGATAGCGAGACCTCTATAAATTTTGCGGGGCTCCTGATACGTCCAAAACACTACACGCGCTGTACATTGAGTTCACATGATCAGTTTTACCCGTCAATCGGAGATTCTCCCGCTCCAAAAGCGAGGGGTAGTTAACGTCAGCTTAGTCCATGGCTGCCGGAGATTTGGATCTCCCCAATCAATAAACATCCGTCTACCGGTTCCATGGCTGCTCACCGGTTCCCCGCAGACAATAAAGAAAATTTACTAAAAGAAGACGATAAAGAAATTTGCAAATACACATAACAATACACAAAAGATGGAAAATAAATGCTACATAAAGAAATACAATTTCCAACCGCAGACACAGAGGATATAAAAGGCTAATCATTTCACTTACCAGCATCTGATTCGATTCAAATCACCTATTTTGAGCAAATCTTCCCATCGAAGCTCACTCCTTTCTTTCTCTTCACACCTTCTCTCTCATCGACGATGAGCTCCACAAGCGAGCCCCGCGACCCCAAGCCCGCCGTCGTCACCGGCTATCCCGCCGCCGTCACCGGTTACCCCACCGACCCTTACCCCGCGCCTCCGCCGCACGCCGCCCCTTACTACCGAAACCCTAACCCTAACGGCTACCACCCAAACGCTAACGTTAACCACAACGGCTACCACCCGAGCCCGAACCCTAGCCCCAGCTACAGCAGCGGCCTCTTCATCCGCCGCCTCGTCGCCGTCTCCGTCGGCGTGTTCCTCATCATCGGCGCCGTCACCTTCATCGCCTGGCTCATTCTCCGCCCCAATCTCCCTGATTTCGCTGTCTCGGGCTTCAAAGTCTCGTCTTTCAATCTCTCGTCGTCCAATTCGCTGTCGTCGGACTTCGACGTTGATATCGCTGTCCGAAACCCTAATTCCAAGATGAGCATCGCGTTCAATCAGGTCACCACCGCTGTTCTGTACGACGACGAATTGATCTCGGAGACGTCTCTGCCCCCTTTCGATCAGAAAACTGGGGACTTTACTCGATTGAATGCGAAGATGGTGGCGGTTGGGGAGTATGTGAGTGATGATGTGATGAGCGGGATTCGATTTGATCGGGGGAGAGATGGGGTTGTGAGGTTCAATTTTAGGGTCTTGTCGATTGTGAGGTTCAGGGCGGGAGCTTGGAGGACAAGGAGCCACTTTTTGAGGGTGTTTTGTGATGGGATTGAGGTTGGGTTCAAGAATGCGTCGGCGATCAGGGTCGGATGGATGGCGGGGCCGGCGAAAACTTGTCAGGTTGGGATGTAAGTTGACATTATGTAAGTAAATAAATATATCTGATTAGTTGCTAACTGATGAATTGATATTTCTTTTGATTTACGAAGAAATTGAAATGTCGGTTTCAGTATTACTGCCATTATTATCGTCTTGTGTTATGTGCCAATTATTTGTACCAAGGATTTGCCATCAAGACTAAGAGATGTTTGGCTAGCTACTATGGTTCAGTGTTGTCGTATGTAACCGTCTGATCCATAGCTATTCCAAGTTTAATTACTGTCTTGTTCCGTTCTATTCGATGGCTGCTTGATTTGAACTGTCAAGTTATATGAAATCATAGGACTGACAACAGTGGAAATCAATCTAACAATTGGTGGTGCTTTTGTCGGAAATTTTGATACAATAATTTAGAACATGTTTAACCCAACTTTATAATACTATTTTAGCCTTTGACACAATCTTTGAACTCTGTACCTGCTATTGTAAAGCGGTTTTGGTTTCAGCTTTCTTCTTTTGATACGTATTTGATACACTCTGTGTTTTGATCTCTAAAGCTAAAGAAAATAGAGTTTTGTTCTCGGGCCAGCACAGTCTGAAAACAGCCATAGAGGGAGGGGAACAAGGCTTTATGACAAATTCAGTGCAATTGTGCTAAGTTGAAAAAACTTTGCAGCGGAATATAAATCAGAGTCTATAATAATAACAATTTTACAATACAGAAAGCACAGAAAGTAAATGACATAGAGATTTGTTTATTAGGGTTCACCAACTCTGTGGTTAATTACTGCCTGAGAACTCCTGCTCAGGAAAACTCACTGTCCCAGTGACTTCTTACGATTGGAGAAACCTAAATCTTTTACCAGGCTCAGATCTTAAAACTTTTACACTTGCAGACGGTGATCACTTCGACTTTTTCGCTAAAGCTCAAGTCCGAAACCCTTTACAACGTGAAGATCAAAAACCTTCCTTACAAGATCGTACAAATAAGATTTTTAACAAATTTTTATAATACCAACCTTACAATCCTAATGATTTCAATAGGTAAATCAAGTTTCGAATTAAGGAGACAATAGATTGTGTTCTGGAAATAATAAAAACTTTTAAGAACGATTGAAAGAAGTTCTAAAAAAAAGGATTAAGAAAAGTTTAAATCAAACAAAACTTCTTCAAAAATTGGAGATCCTTCGTTTCTAATAACCAGAAAATTCTAAAACCCTGGAAGATCTATTCTTTAAAAAAGAGTATTGAAAATTTAAAAAAACGAGAGAGTGACAGAGTTTTTACAGAAAAATTAAAGAATGATGAAAACGTGAAAGAGATAAGTATTAAGTGTGTAAATTGTTGTAAAAACTCTTTGAAAATAGGTCATATTTATAGAATTTTTGATGTTGGGTGGTTAGAATAACCGTTTTCACAGTTTTGGACCGTTGGAGACAGTTTATGGCCGTTAAGATTTGAAATTCAAACTGAAAATTAAAATTTGAAAATATCCATAACTGATATAGACGTCTAGGAGGACGTCTGATGTCAGATATTTCAAATGTTTTTAAAAAAGGAATTTGTTTGAAACTCAAATTTGATAGATTTAGACATCTCTTTAAGTAAAGAGGTATCTAATATAAAAAGTTAAGATCGAAAAGAGTTTCAAATCATTGAGATCGACTCTAAACTCAAAAAAATAAAAAGTCTTTAATACGTCTGTTGTTTGACTTCTTCGTTATTTCCTTTGAACTGCATTTCAGAGTCTCTTGATGTTACTGTTGAGATGCTAGTTGCATTGTTGATTGTTCTCTTACTTGAGTAATTCCATTACTTTAGCATTTTAACTTATCTGACATGGTCAGTAACATTTGATATCTTTGAAATATGATTTTTGTAAAATAATCAAAACTAAAGAGAATGAGACACATAGGTCAACAATCTCCTCCCTTTTTTTATTTTACAAAATTTTAACTAATAAAAATTAAGATATACATAATTTCAAAAAGAAATAAAAAAATATTTATTCAAACGCCCCCCATGAGTATATGCATATTATTTCTCCTTCTTTTTGGAAATATCAAAAAGTTTAAAAGCAGGGAAGAGGAATATAAAAATTAGGGAACAAAAGAATAGTTGATAATGAACATGATAAGCAATAAATAAGAAATAATAAGATGCAAACAAATGAAGTTTGCAAATGACTACATAAGCAAGCAAGCAAAAACATAACCATTAAGGTGTCAAGCAACTATAGAGTTATCAAGCAAACACAATCAAATACCAAATAACTACATAAATCTAAAATATTACATAACTTGAAAAAAATAACTACGCGTCGTTATCCGGCTGAGAAGAAGGCTGATCGAAATCCATCGGAGAGTAGCAATAAAATGGTGGTGGTGGAGGACGAGAGAAGAGAAGAGAGGATATGAGGGTTTAGAGAAGTGAAATGAATTTATAAAAGGGGAATGGGCGTCTATGAAGAAGAGACGGAAGATCAAACAGTCACGACGTTTCATATTGAAACATTGCTGTTGCAAAATTCGACGTATGGACGTCTATAGGTCAATAGACGTCACTATAGACGTCTATTAAGACGTTCCTGCAATCATTTTTCAGATTTGCAGAGTTATTTTAATTTGGATAAGTTGATAGATTCTAGTTTTAATTTTAGGATATATTTTTGTTGGGTTTTAAGTAGATTTCAATGTATATATTTTCATACAAATATGGATTAAAATAGAAGAAATAACTCATCATTTATAATATGGGCATTACATAATAAAGAAAAAAAATGAATACAACCATGACATATGGTAAAATTAAAACAACAACAAAGTCAAACAAACATAAATACTAAAGACACCTTATGACGAACTTCTAGAACGAACGGATTCCTAAAGGCTTGGAAGATGCTTCCAGTGCTCCGCGTCTTCGTCTCCTTTTTCTTGAAGAAAACCCTTTTGACCCGGTTGAATATCTGGGTATGAATGCCATTCACTTTGATAAAGTTCCTAGTGCCCTTGCCGCCACAATCGCCGCGTTTGCGGAATGAAAAACTAATTTTTAAAACATGGCACTTGCAACCCAACATTATATCATATCCAAACACTAAACTAGCAACAAGAAAGGAGTATTAACTACTCGCTTGGTGATTGCAACCTTTGTAGTCGTATACTTCGTCTTCAAAACTCCCATCTTAAGCTCCATGAGCCGCCGGGATCGAGCTTGAGCTCCGGTAGTCGTTGTAGCATCCATTCGATCGCCTAGCGTGCTTGTAGGAACTTATGAAATTGTGATGATGTTGTTGACTCCAATTCGGTGTCCAAGATGCTTCGGATCGTGCTTACAAGCGGGTCCTTCTTTACCGAAGATGATCCATCTAAGGGAACTCTGTTCAAGCTCCAGTTTCACTTAGTGAAGCAACTAAAGACCCTAAGTTGCTAATCTAAGATGCTTAGGGATGTAGTGAGGTGTTTTAGTATTTAACTATTTCATTACACTCTTGAACAAAACTCAAAAGAACTTTTCTCCTTGTTCTCAACACACGAGAAGGAGAAGAATGAAGGAGGAGCCAATGATGAGAGAGAAGCAAGTGTAGAGAATGAATTATCAAGTGAGAGAAAATGGCTACCATTTGGTTTTGATAAAAAGATTTTCCAATAAAGAAATTCAACCATATTTGAATAGTGCATCCAAATGAATAAAATATAACCATAGCCATTCCTTTCACCACTCTTCTTTCCACCTCATCCTTCCACCTCATTTCCAATTTTCCATAAATGGAAAATACATGGAAATGTGGTGTCTTTTTAGAATGTATTTTGTATTAATACAAAATGCATTCTCCGTATATACACACCCGTATTCGTATAAAAATAACAAATACTTAAGAGATAGAAAAATACAATGAATATAATACTAGAATATATATATATATATATATATATATATATATATATATATAGAGAGAGAGAGAGAGAGAATAATGGAGGAAAGATGCCATAGGAGGGGATTTCCTCCTATGGCGTCGAAAAAATACAATCTCCATCTTGTTTTCCGACGATCGGCACCCATCATCTTCATCGTTATCATCTAAGATATGCCTTGGTCAAGGTCTTATGGTGCTGGCCAACTGAACACAGTGCGACATTGACTTCCTATGCAGGGAGAGACGAATCCATAACAATCGCTCATTACTTCCATGCAGCTCGGGACTGTACCCAACTAAAATCCGTTTGCGCGATTCAGTAGAGCCGTGGTAGGGTAGTAATCTAAGTATAATGGGAATTCACACGAGACAAATGACGATCTCAGGTCTAAGACTAACTTGAACTCATGTCACCTGAGAACTGCTATTTGACAATAGGTATAATACCATCTAGAAGTTCTCGGCGAATTCGTCCGGTGTACTTACCTCCTGTGAACACCTGTATACAATCTTAGATGTTATACACCAATTGCTGTGGGACCAATCACCGCCTCTCGTCGGGGTCTAGAAACATATACACAAGTCTACTCTGAAGTATCAATGCCCAGTCTTGATACTCTTACGACTTGGGACATTTAAGAATGTGCTTATGGACTACTCAGCCCCCACAAGTATAATCGCTATCACAACGCTGGTAGTCAAGCAACAATCTTACGGGCTTTATCAACATGTATTAACGATACATAATAACTAGTAAAACATATACACATGTTAAAATAAAAATAAACAAAATAGCATACTATCATATCGAGTAAGATTGTCCTATACATACATACCCCTAGATCCTATACAATAAAAGACTGAGGCATACATATCCAACAATCTCCCTGTTCTCGCCAAAAATTTTGGCTCAGAGCTTGCTGTTTCTTTATAAAATAAAGGGAAGTCCCCACGTGTTAAACACGTGCGCACCCACATGCAAAGCATGTAGGTGCCACTTCAGATAGGATCAAATCCTATATTGGTTTCCACGTGTTAAACACGTGAGCATCTCACGTGATATCCACGTGAGCGCACTTGCTAAGAGACGTCGGCCTCTTGGCAGTATCTCACGTGATATCCATGTGAGCGTTATGGGCAGGCGTCCCACGTGTAATGCATGTGAGTGTTCTTTTTGATAGAATTAAATTTTACGGGGGAAATATTTTCCTGATCTTTCTCAAACTAGAAAGATCCTCTTTGTTATATAGAGAGCCCTTGGATCAAAGATCCAACGGTGATTATAAATTCACCCATCGTTCATCTGATAGAATAAAATTCTATCTTAGGAAAATATTTTCCTAATCTTGTTAAATAAACATGGATGATCTCTGTAAAATAGAAAATTTTTGGACTAAAAATCCAATGGTGAATAAAATCACCGGTTGATCTTTAAGATCAATTTGATCAATCAGATCAATCAGGATATCTCAACGAGAGATTTTTTCAAACAAATTGATATTTTCTCATTTTCTATAAATAGGAGCAAAAAGATCAAATCTAAAGAGGGGGAAGACCTCCCATAAGCTTCTGTAAAAAAAAATATGCAGAAGGCTCTCCAAAAGCTTCGGAAGCAGAGAATTTAATTCTTTTCGAAAAAGAAGATCTTCCTCCTCAAACCCTAAGTAAAGAAAACAGAGAGATCAAAACATCTCCTTTACCTATTTAAGGGTTTAACCCTTCTCTAGAACTTTGTTCTTTTTTTGGATATGAGATCTACAAGATAAGTCTCCTAAAAGTTGAGAATTTAATTCCCATCGGGAAGATCAGGTCCAGGAAAGAACAATGTTGAAAAGAACATGGAAGAAAAGAATATGAAGAATATGGAGTCCATAATACTCCAAGAACTTAGTTCCCTCGTAAATCAAGAACTTAGTTCTTAAAGATCCTGATCCCAGATCTTCAAAATAGTGATCTTGGTAATCGTTAATGGTCAAAATACCATTAGCAGTGGTTTAATCTCTCTGAAAATATCAACAGAGATTAAATCTCTAAGAAGACAGCGTCTCACGTGAAACACATATGGGTGCCAAAATTCAGCGCCTCACGTGAAACACACATGAGCACTCAAAAGAAGCTAAAAGCTCAGCGCCTCACATGAAACACACGTGAGCACCCTAAGCTGAGCGCCTCACGTGCAACACACGTGAGCGCCAGAAAAGACTAGTGCTTAGCACTATTTCAGCGCCTCACGTGAAACACACGTGAGCGCTATATATCCGAGTGCTTAGCACTGGCTGAGTGGTATAAAAACCCAATCTTGGCCCCAAATTGGCTAAGTCAGTAAAGCTTGAGCTTTCTTTTTGCTTTTGAATCAACCAAGACCATATGCTCATGATTTCCAAACTGATTTTAGTCCCATATACGACTAGTGATCTCCCATCGATGATATCCCAAATGATATTCATCTCATATCTTCTAAGTTAATCTTAGTCTCATATAAGACCAACAATTTCTAGATCCACCATGATCTTTTTCCTCAAATACGGGATTTGGTTCAAGGGTACATCTTTCCACATCTCCGATATATGTCGTAATTTCTCAACGTCTTAGTCTTGTCTTCAGCGGTAAACAGATTCTGGCACGCCCGGTGGGACATTTTCCTCTTTTCACTCCACATTTTGTGTGTCATGTTTTTCCGCTATCAAATAATCACGATACATATGTTTGTAGTTGTCCTGGGGTGATGGGGCACTGAAGCTGGCGTTTCGTCTCTATGCAAAATGACGTTTGATTCCACTCACCGCAACTCTGGCTCTGTCACATCTGGTGGAGTCAAGTATGGGCCACTTGTAATCTTAAATCTCTGCAATCTGGCTCTTCAAGAAATCAATGGGCTTATATTTGGGTCGATACCCCCACCTCCTACCCTCGGTGCCTCAACGTCGAAGGAGGAAGCCCGGATGAAGTCCGTCTTCCACAGGATGAATCTTCAAGTTCCAGTTCTGCCGATAGCAATAGTCTCCATACGACTGGTATCCGCTGAAGACCAAGGTCAACACAGGAGGCAAAATATTCAAGCTCTCAAAGAAAACATAGGGCATGCTTAACAAAATCCTAAGGCTAATCAAATTCCGGCCGTAAAAAATGGTCGACATCGATATCAACATCATACAAGACAAACTGGGGATAGTTCTTCGTTCGTGTTGATTCCACCTGCTTCAACTCCGATGGCGAATGTTGTTGTTCTAACCGGGAATAGTTTTGAACTGCCACGAAGGGTTAGACAAAATTCCCTTACCGTGGTATTGAAAAAATCTCCGCAACCCGCGGAGATCCAAGGAGAGCAGAAACCAGGTCGCTCTCTAAAAGAACTTTCTTCATTTATATATAAGGTGTGGAAGCAGGTGAAGGACTCAGTTGTCATCCGTGGCTCTTCCTCTAAGCGTCAGCCAAATCCTGACAACTCCTCTTCCAAATATAAGGGGATTCATCCCAAAACGGGTCCTGATGCGCTGGCTCCTCATAAAGCAGCTTCTTACAAAATAGAGAGGCTTGATAAAGCCCAAGTGCCAGAGGCAAACTCCGAGGGTCAAAGTTCCAAATGCCCCAAGCTTGGGGGCATGATAGTTCACACAGTCCATGCGGTGAATTCTAAAGTGGAAAGTACTGCTTCTGCTAGTCACGGACCGCATACCCGGTCTCTGACAAAAGCTCAACTGCAACGTGAAAAGTTGCAGAAGATGCCTGCTCAGGTTGCAGCACTCGCTAATCCATTGCCTAAGGAAAATCCTGAGGATACACTCGAAGAAAGATTAGAGCAGGAGTCGGATATTGATTTCCTGAAGCGTGCTCTAAAAAAGAGAGATGAAGAAGCGACAGAGATGCCCGCTAAAATGAACCAGATGGCCATTCTGATCCAGAATATGGCTGGAATGATGGTCCATTCGGAACCACTGGCAGATGAAACGCCGGTAGTCGCTCTTAAAGATGAGGATGTCATTTTAAATCCTCTACAAGGTTCATCGACGGCTAAAGAGGAAATGATCCCACAAGGAAAACTGGACGCATATATCGCTCAACAAGTTAAAGCTCACTACGCCAGTGAAGCTGCAAATAGCTCGACCAAGACTAGTCGACCGTATCTGGCGTGCTACGATCAAGTACAGTACCCACCAGAGTATATACTTCCAACGTTCCATATGTACAAAGGGACCGGAAATTCTCATCAGCACATCGCACGATTTAATTCTATGTGCGGCAACACTGGAGGAAATGATATACTGCTCCTCCGACAGTTTGTCAGCAGTCTGGCGGGTATCGCCTTCGAATGGTATGTGGAACTCCCAAATGATTCCGTGAAGACCTTTGACGAGATGGAGATGTTTTTCTGTCAGAGATTCGCCAGTGCGAATAAACGCACTACTGTGGCAGCGTTGGTTAACGAAAGGGTTAGACCGAATGAGACTTGGGTTCAATATGTTACTCGATGGCGAAATCTTTGGTCAAAATGCGAGCAACGCATTGATGAAGCTCCAACTGTGGGAATGTTCCTTTGACCCAAATTCAAAGGTGTTCCTATATATGGCCCTCTTCAAGCCGACGACCTTCCAAGAGCACATAGATAAAATTGCTCGATTGGATCAGATGGGTCAAGAACCTTCCTCTTCCGATGAAGATATATGAAAAGCAAAAGGAAGATGACGTTTGTCGCCAATGCTCAACAAAGAATGAGCGGCTCCAAAGCAACCTGTCGCCAAAGTAGCGACAGCACGGGTTCTATCCTTCGAAAGATTGGGGCACGAATACTCGCTCCCCCGGAATATATGCAGTGGGCATATTGCTCATTGGCAGAAGAATCTCTACGTGAGATGGTCCTTTCTTCAAATAACAGAAAGAATATTAAGAGACCTACAAGTGGGTCCTGCAATCAAGTGGAATATTCTGCTTGAACCAAAAAATCATGGAAGGGATGTGAAATCCATATTCTACTTCGAATCAAACGTTGAGAGGATAAGCCCCCAAGTCAAGTTCATTCTTCTAAGGAAGAAGAAAACTCAGCAGAAAGAGTGACGCGATATCTCGTTCCTTCTTATATGAAGAAGATGCTCCGTCAGTGTCAGAAAGCGACATAGACGAGCAGGAGGCAGATGTCGTGTAAAGTGCTCGGTATTTCCCGCAAAACAACCCAATTGCTGTGATGGTAAAGTGAAGCAGTCCAAGAAGGTGAAGATGGTTTAAGATGTGAAGTGTTCATACAAACAAAGGATAGGCAGCAACTCCCAAGCAAACCAGCATTGGAAGGGATGATGTCACGACCCGAAATATTAGCTCGTGACCAGCACTTAAATCACGCAACGTCTAAAGGCGTAACGTAATTCAAGTAAGCTGAAACTTAGAAATCTAAACTTTTTTAAGAAAATAAAGGAGGTGAAGTTTTGAAATCAAGATATAATGAAATCAAGTTTTCTTAATGCATTGAAAAAGAACATGAAAATGCAAGTGAAATTTACTAATTTGAAAACATGTTTCGTCTTTTTAAAAAAATTGGGCAGCACTTCCTTTGCATATTTTGATCCAAAACCACAAATACATAACAAGAATAATGGCATCCCCAAGCGGGAGCTAGTTCTTCGTCAACCGGCGGATCCACAACCACGCAAGCATAAATATAAGTATACGACGTCCAACGGCGAAATTTACCACAAAAGATAAAGAAATAAGCAAGACATCAAAACCACGAGTAGCGAAAAAACCCTCGCTCTAAGTCTCGCAACCCCAAACTCACTAAGTCTCATTACTTAAACAATTACTAATTTTGATTTGATGGAGTTGACTAGATACAATATAAAATAGTAAATACAAGAGTGGGTACGATACAAATGTCCCACCTACCAAGCAAACCACCCAAAAGTAGGTATGTGCCAGCGATGCCGCTACTGATCCGTGCGGTCGACCTGCAAGAACTGTGGCACAACGGGGGTGAGTTTCCAACTCGTGAATAAAAAAACATCTACAAGTAGAAATCAAATAAACAACGACTTCTAGGTCAACTATATCATAAAGGTAATACTATGATATCTAGGGTGACCGGGTCTGTATATGTGCCAACACTAATATCAATGTCAATCAGCATGTGGATATCATCCAACAATATAATCAATGTATGTATGCATGTGGATCTCGTCCAACCATATAGCCAATGTATGTATGCATGTGGATATCATCCAACAATATAATCAATATTTGTAAATATCATAACAGCATATGCATGAAAGTATGAGGATATAAATCAACGGGTGTCTCTCGCGACACATAAAAATCATGGAACCTGGGTGTCCAACATCGACACTCGAAAATATCATGAAACCTGTGTCCAGCATCGACACGTAAATTCTCATATATCTCAGGCGCCGCACACCCTGGTCGGCCCTCATATCCATCTCTCTATTCCGGTCGGTATCCTCCGGATAACCGCCGAGTCCAAATACTATCACCGGTAGGTAGTGGTCTCTCTGTCAGGTGATTTTGTCTCAAAAACTATTTCTATTACCGCAATCAAGAACGGCGTCGCTTTGCTGCTAGCCGGTGAGTACGGGTCGGTCCACAGGGATTTTGTGAATCTCCTAATCGCACTAACGAGTTAATTCCGAAGGGTGTTCGGATTGATTATTAAATCTAAAATCTAAATCTATCTATCTACGATTATCTAGATCTAGTCTTGCTAGGGTTAGGTTTAGGGATGGTTTGGAAATGCAAGTAAATCTCAACGCTTTCTATACCCGAATGAAGATCTATGAGGAGTTATGATAATTATCAATAAAGGGGATTAGATCCATTCGGGAAGGTGTTCCTTCCTCTAGGTTCTTGTCCTTCCTTTAGAGATCCTTATCCTAACCTCCATGGAAAACGCGCGCAACCGGGCTTTTACACTACGGTATCACCGCTACCTCGAGGGATAGGGTGCCGTAGGGCGCGGTGTGTGCGTGTATGCATGGAGTCCTATTGAAAATATATAATGGGCAAGAAAGGGATGAGAGATCTCATCTCTCAAAATCCTTCCCCAAATCTAACTCTAAGCAATTTATCTACGGCAAGAAATTAAATCTACCTAGGGCAAAGAATTGAAATCTAAACTAGAGCAAGGAATTAAATCTACTTACAGATGCATCTCTCCAATCATCAACGCAGGTTTGTCAGATCTGAATTCATGAGTTGAAAAGAAATACCGATGCTCTCCATAAAGAGATCTGAATTTTATTATTAAAAGGAGGCATAAGAAAATACAATGATTAGAGTTCCTATTTATAAAGAATAGGAAACCCTAGGGTTACAATGACTCGCATGTTTACATTTACAAATATGCCCTTAGGTTGACTATTCAGCGCCGCCAAAACATTTGGTAAAAATTTCTCTAAGTACAGGCACCAGACGGCCGCGGAACCGCGGTCCCAGCCTGGGTTTGGCCGCGGTTCCGCGGGCAAAATGAAGAGTTGGCTGCTGAAACTTCTTGTGTTGGTTCCTAGCTCTCTGGTGTTCCTACTTCTTTATTTCTTTTCTCAATTTAGCTTCTAACTCTCTTCCAGATTTTCCAGTGAATATTGTTGTGGACTTTAACCGTGGCTTTGTGTCGACGTCTTGAAGCTTGCTTTGTGAACTGATCTTTATGTAAGCTTGATCAAGAGTCTTCTGTTTATTGGTCAAAATCTCACTTTTACATCGTCTTTATATCTTTTTCACTGTTTTCTGTCCAAGAACCTGTAACCTGTAACATGTAGCAGACATGCGTCAAAAGCATCTGTTTATTTATAAAACGAATAAGAATGGGGAATATAATAATACAATATTATGGTGTGAACAAATACCCCCAAACTTATCTTTTGCTCGTTCTCGAGCAAACTTATTTTTTTATTCTCGACTAAACCTAACCGCACTTTCGCAGGGAAACGCGATTGTACTGAGCTCGTGCAACAAGCCGTTAAACCTCTAGGTGTCCCTAGTAGGTGGAGTGTTGTCTCCTGAGGGTTTTCAGCGGATACTACCCACAAAATCCTATCAATTCGGCCTATCGATTTTTATTCTCCAATTAGGTTTTCTAACAAGGAATTTTATTATTTTCGACTTGCAAATTATCCATCCATATTCTTCACACTTCCTCATCATTTAACTTAAGATTATACATATCCTGTAGACTGACTTAGCTTTCGGCATCTCTTAAGTTTTCCTTCTAGGGTTCCATCTCCATTTAGGAATTTTTATCAACTCTATTAAAGATACAAGTTCTATTTTTCATCCCTTTCTCTCATCTAAACTCCAATCACATATCCCCACGTGTGTGTAAATATCACCCCTACACTTGGAAATTCAAATCAAGCAATCGTACTCTTGTCCATTGTCCCAAGAACTTATTAATTGGTGAATTTTTAAATGAATTTTGCTTACACATCCTTCATGCGACTGTTAATACTTCTTGAGGTACCAACAACCGATTACAAGATGTGTTTGCACATTAAAGCGTAATTCCTAGTCTTGCAACACCCAAGGCTTTAGCAGTGACTCCCAAACCAGTTGGTCTAAGGCACTAGGTGATGAAGCACCCTCGCTAAATATTTTTTTTATTTTTTAGCCTTAAGTAATCACAAAAAACCAGTGTTCATTTTTTTATTCTTTATTCACACTTGTATTTTTTATTTTCATTTTCTTTTTCTTCGTACTAAGGACTTTAGACAAGAGCATTTCAAGGTCTCCTCTACTATTCCAAGTTTTAAGGTGCGTGATTGTGCAAATTGTAGGGTATACATTTTCAGAATCTAGACTTAAGTTAGGAACTATTTTTCAAACTTATACTTTAATAAGAACATCAATACTTTTCCTTTGTTTCGACTTAGCCCAAGAAGTGAACCCAAAATTTGCCTATTTCTAAATAAACTACAAAAACATATACTCTCTATTGTTAAACTTTAAGGAGGGTTATTTTTAGGGTTTTTAATTTACTAAGTCTAAGATCTAGTTGTTCCTAACCAGTTAACCTATTTGTCAAACTCAAGTCAAATAAGCCAAAATTGAATATAATAATTTTTATAATTTTTCAAAATTTTTCAATTTTTATGGGTTTTCAAATAAGTATGCAAATGCAAAAATATGTACAAATGAATGCGAAAGAAGAAGACGTACCGAGCATACCCCCAAACTTGAACTTGACAGTGTCCTCACTGTCATGCTAAACCAAGAGGGTCAAAAATGCCAGCACTCCCCTGTTTATTTATTTATAATTTTTTATTTTTATTTTTTTTATAGAAAAAGAAAACAAAAATATATATACATATATACAATAAGGCTCCCCCCAAACTTAAGCTTGGCCTTACACAAGCCAAAGGTTAGCACCAACCATTCAAAAATCTTATCGTGGTAATGGTATAGTTGGTGCAATAATGGGGTGTAGAAGAAAGAAATGAGAAACACGCGAGACTGTGTGGGAAGAAGAGTGGAATATGGTCTCGGTGGAGGAGAAGAATGGCGAAAAGGAGAAAGAAGTGGAGTACGATCTTAAGGGTGTAAATCGAGTGAATAAATTAGCGCAATTTGTGATGACCGATGTGTGAAAACTGATTGTGCTAATCTATTAACTCGTCGTGCAATGAGGTCAAATCTCTCAAGATTCGCAAGAAAACATGGGTACGCCGAACTTGGTATTGGAGATGAAAGCGTAACGGTCTCTTGTACGATCGGAACAATGGGAAAGACGAAAGGAAGTAAACTAAGGATAATATCATTCTCACCGTAGTAAACTGTCTCGAACTTGAAAGATTCCATTAATGGTTCGAAACTACTGTAAGCACCCGAGTCTGATGGTTCAACTAACTCATCTGAAAATGTAAAGGACTCAAACTCGGGCGGTGAGTCATCAACATCGTCCGAAAAAGTGAAACACTCGTACGTGTTATCGGCTGTGAGAACTGTGTCAGATTCAAAGGAAAATTTTTCAAGCTCACAGTCTTCAAGCGTGATATTAGGCGTGGTCGGAACGATGGAAAGGAGGGAAGGTGATATAGGTAAAGGTTCAAGAGGATAAATTGGAAAATCAGACATATCAAACAAAAATAGTTCAACCTCAATATGATCCTCAAAACTCTCCTCAATACTATCCTTATAATTCTCCTCAAGATTCAACTCATCCATGCCATTATCATCAAAGTCAAGACGCATATGAGATTCAGGAGAAACATTTAATAACTCGGGATGATGATTTGAACATAAAATCTCAATTAAATCGACAGGTTCATCATCCGAAATATTCCCGGCGTCTATATCCTCAATCAAGTAAAAATCAATTTTCTTAGACACCTTATCAAAAGCATGGATATCTATCGATTTAGGTTCTAGATGGGAGGTGTAAAGATCGAAAGGATTAGGTGTGGTTTCACTCGAAAGGGATTCCTCATAATTTGGCAAATCAAACACTACGAAATCACACAACTCGTTTTTATTTTGAACCTGTGAATCATTTAGGACATTCGATGGAAAACTGGAGTTGTGGGCTTCAATTGGGTAAGGGTAGGTTTGATTTGGAAATTCTTTCAAATTCTCACTCTGTCCAACCGCTTCCTTATACATTGAAAAATTTGAAACTAGTGGGAAACTAGCTACCGGTTCATTAGGTTGCATAAGGGCAGCCACGGACGCTTCCACATTCCTAACCATTTTGTTTGTTGCAGCAATATAAGCTTCCAACGACTTTTCCAAACTAGACTTAGGTGGTGAGGGGGTTTCGGTAAAACATTCGAAATTGTTTGGATACGTGAAACTCCCAAAAGGCTGTGTAGAAACAGGGTCTAGTGAAGGTGGTAAGGTCGGGTAGGACTGGTAGGAAATGGGTGATTGGACAGGGGTAGGGTCAACATATGGATAACAAGGTGAATAATCGTGTGGATCCCTAGAACTAGATGAGTGGAGAGGGGTGAAAGATCGGCTGCGAGATTGAGCAATATGCTCAGCAATGGGCATCGGCTTAGGAGTGACAGAAGGACTCGAAAAAGTGGTGTCAACATATGGAGGTGATAAAGGTTGACTTGGTTGACACAAAGTGGGTTGCAAAGTCAAACTGTTTCTCCTAGACGCCTCTATTTGATCTTTCAACGATATTTTAAGTAAAGAAGGATCGTCTTTAAATTGACCGAACAAATTGACGTACGACGCAAAATTAGGTTCGGGATACCAAAGTTCGGCAAGTGATTTATTATGTGGGTACCCATGTTAGAAGAAAAGGGGAAAAGAAAGAAGGTTTGTGGTGGTGCAAGGATTTATTTGCGGCAAAAGTTTGCAAGTTTTCTAATACTAATTTTCCTTTTTCTTTTTCTTTTTCTGAAAATTGTTGCAAAAAGATTTTTAATTAAAGATATGCAACCGAAAAATATTACTTGCAATCAGTTATTATTTTAAGCATATCACAAAGAATCTTTATTTGGAAAAAAATTGTTGCAAAAAGATATTCGAGAAAAGATATGCAACAAAAAAGATTACTTGCAATCACTTTCTATTTTAAACGAGACGCACAAATCCTGCACAAGATTGTTATTTGGAAGGGGAAATATTTTTATAGCGCACAAAATCCTGCAGGAATTTTCAGAAAAGATATTTCAAAAATTACAGAGAAGAAACAGAGGGGCTTACAGAGGAAATTCCACAAGATGATGCCACCACAGAGCCGCCTTTCCGCGGTATAAACACGTTCCTGCCGCGTTTTCGCGGCAGTATGGTTAGCACGAGTCCCCAAAATTTTTGTGACGCTCTGATTCGACAAGGCGGCCGCGATTTCGCGGCCTAAGGCATGTTTTAGCCGCGGAAAGGCGGTGAGGTGGACGGTTCGAGACTCCAAAATTTTTCTGCTGTTCTGTTTTGAAAATCCTTCTTTGTTCTGATATTCTGATTTCTTTTTTGCTTTCTGAAAATTTCCAAATCCGTCTCGATTGTTCCTGCAAAATTCACAAAACAAAGTACCCTTTCCAAAAAAATAACAAATGATATATTTTTTATATTTTTGGATTTTTTTAGATTTTTATGATTTTTTAAATTTAGATTAACTCGAAATTGCAAAAAGGAAATTTCTACGCCATCCCTGGCAACGGCGCCATTTGATTTTGTCTCAAAAACTATTTCTATTACCGCAATCAAGAACGGCGTCGCTTTGCAGCTAGCCGGTGAGTACGGGTCGGTCCACAGGGATTTTGTGAATCTCCTAATCGCACTAACGAGTTAATTCCGAAGGGTGTTCGAATTGATTATTAAATCTAAAATCTAAATCTATCTATCTACGATTATCTAGATCTAGTCTTGCTAGGGTTAGGTTTAGGGATGGTTTGGAAATGCAAGTAAATCTCAACGCTTTCTATACCCGAATGAAGATCTATGAGGTGTTATGGTAATTATCAATAAAGGGGATTAGATCCATTCGGGAAGGTGTTCCTTCCTCTAGGTTCTTGTCCTTCCTTTAGAGATCCTTACCCTAACCTCCATGGAAAACGCGCGCAACTGGGCTTTTACACTACGGTATCACCGCTACCTCGAGGGATAGGGTGCCGTAGGGCGCGGTGTGTGCGTGTATGCATGGAGTCCTATTGAAAATATATAATGGGCAAGAAAGGGATGAGAGATCTCATCTATCAAAATCCTTCCCCAAATCTAACTCTAAGCAATTTATCTAAGGCAAGAAATTAAATCTACCTAGGGCAAAGAATTGAAATCTAAACTAGAGCAAGGAATTAAATCTACTTACAGATGCATCTCTCCAATCATCAACGCAGGTTTGTCAGATCTGAATTCATGAGTTGAAAAGAAACACCGATGCTCTCCATAAAGAGATCTGAATTTTATTATTAAAAGGAGGCATAAGAAAATACAATGATTAGAGTTCCTATTTATAAAGAATAGGAAACCCTAGGGTTACAATGACTCGTATGTCTACATTTACAAATATGCCCTTAGGTTGACTATTCAACGCCGCCAAAACATTTGGTAAAAATTTCTCCAAGTACGGGCACCAGACGGCCGCGGAACCGCGGTCCCAGCCTGGGTTTGGCCGCGGTTCCGTGGCCAAAATGAAGAGTTGGCTGCTGAAACTTCTTGTGTTGGTTCCTGGCTCTCTGGTGTTCCTACTTCTTTATTTCTTTTCTCAATTTAGCTTCTAACTCTCTTCCAGATTTTCCAGTGAACATTGTTGTGGACTTTAACCGTGGCTTTGTGTCGACGTCTTGAACCTTGCTTTGTGAACTGATCTTTATGTAAGCTTGATCAAGAGTCTTTTGTTTATTGGTCAAAATCTCACTTTTACATCGTCTTTATATCTTTTTCACTGTTTTCTGTTCAAGAACCTGTAATCTGTAACATGTAGCAGACATGCGTCAAAAGCACCTGTTTATTTATAAAACGAATAAGAATGGGGAATATAATAATACAATATTATGGTGTGAACATCAGGCTCACCGTCTACTGCACAGCAAATCCGTTCTCGTCCCGGGGTTCCATACCGGGTCCATTATGTACCTGCAATCGGCCTCATCCAGCTCCTCGAATCGGGTTTCATATGTCACACATCTCAGAACCGAGAAAACGCATGGTGGACGTATTGAAATATCATATCAAGAGAAACCGGGTTTTTAAAACAGTACATGCTTTCTTTTGAAATAGCCATGGTTCTCAAATCCATAAATCTCATAAAAACAACACATCTCAATGCGTATAATCATAAAGCATGATGTATGCGACATATAACAGAAATGTAAGCATATCCGTATATCATGCAATATGGAACAGTAATATGCACATATCGAGGGAAAACCGCTCTTTTAAATGGATTCAGTTTTAAAATATATCATGCGGTTCCCAAATCTCCAAAATCGAAGGCAATATCGTATAAAGGTGCATCTGTGTATGTACGCAAGTATGGACGTACAAATGTGTATGTCCGCAAGTATGGGTGTACAATATGTATGTATGCAAGTAAATTATGCAAAGAGTCATATCATGATGCAGCAACTCCTAGTGTATAGTGATATGGAAATTATCGATGATGAAGTGTGTGAGCCGGCAAATCTGTGTACGTGTAACATACGCATCATCGATAATGGTGTAAGTGTACTAGCACAGGTATATGTAATGCAATGCGAATAACATGAATGTAGCATAAGGTAAATCGTCAGCTAAAAGCTATAAGGTATACGTGTCTATATGATCGAGTCGGTGAATCTATCAATCGACATCCAGCCTTACAATATCGTGTACGGTACAATCTATCGTTCGGCATCCTCTAGTCAAGGGTATGGATTAAATATCAAGTCAAACTCATCTGCTACGGAAAATCATCGTACGATGGCATTAAAATATTAAGGATCCTATCAACCTATATGACAATGAGAGGTACAGACCTAACGTCACATACAAAAATATCACTCACGATTCACCACGATATATATATCTATAAATAAACCTATGTCCCAGGTCACATCCATAACAATCTCATATCAGGGGACCGGCAAGGTATCAATCATCTCAATCGACTCGTATCCGTATACCAACATATCATCATATCACATGTCAAATCGTATTCTCTTTTCATCATAATTATATCTCACATAAAGTCAAGTTTACATATACATTCTACGTTTACTATAAGCATAAGTATCTAATCTAACATACACACCCGAACCATACAATCAGTTTTTAAAAGGTGCGAATCGTAGTTTTGAAAGTAGGGGTTACGGTGTTTTTAAGGAAAAGATGTCGTTTGAAAATCCGTAACGTCTCTCAAGGTATCTGTTTAAAAGATGCATACGATTCTTCGGTTTGGAAATAGGTATGATTCGGATGACACAATTACGTCGGCTATCTAGTCATATAGTACCCTAAACGGCAATATCGTTAAACGTCATCCTCAAATTCCGTTATTACATATTAGTCGTATCAAAACACTTCTAACTATCCTTTAGTTTATAATATGGTTTCACTAACAATCTTTTAACTCTAATCCTAGTTTCATAATCTAGGTTTTCTTAACCATATGCTACAAATCGGTTTCCACCAAAACTTTGCGGGGGTGCTATACGCCATCCACCCGACTTCCCCCGTAGATATAGATTTACTCACTTTGATCCCTGCTTGCCAAAGTCGATGACGCCATGCTTCGTCGTCTCGGAATCCACGTGAAGGTATCTACAATAATACATATTTGCAATCGCTATTAAAATCGAATCCGGAAACCAAAACGGCACACGGATCGCCTATAGGTTAGAACTTATAGCCCACGTATGCAAAACCAACAAATTACCCCTTGTTGTTGATGTACAAACATCCAACAACCAATTACAAAATCAAATACCAAAACTTGAATTCATAAACCTCGAGAAAACCAAAACAGCAACTCATGAAAATGATCCTAAATTTTGGTTCAGGTGAAAACAGGGTGCACAAACAGTACTGGGGTGATATATAGGGTGTAAGTGAGCTACTGTAGGAACCAAGACCCTCACCGCATGGCCGGCCACACACATGGTAAATCCGACCTCCTCGGCCCCATGGCCTCCGTTTGGGTTCGTATGGTCGGGGTGGTCTCCTAGTACGCTAATTTGGTCCCTGGAGTTGTTTGCTAAACTCAGAAATTCCCCGGGTTGCTCCTGATTCACAGTAGGCTCACAAATCAACACAAAACCGACACGAAGCTAATCTAAGTTTATAATCTCTGTTCTAGGTCTAGAATTTGATCTTTAGGGTCTTGCACATCCTCACTACTGATCACAAGTCCACAAGTCACCCAAACCCTCTCTAGAATTTTCTAACTTCACAAATCACCACTAAACTAATTCTAAACTAAAACTAGAATATAAAGGAACTTAAAACTATCTAAATGGAAATGATTATACCTCATGGATGAACTCAAGAGAACCCTAGCTTCCCAAAGTTATCAAAATCCCACTTTGCTTGGTCCATGGTGTAGAGGATGAAGAGATGATCATTTTTTGTGAAAGGGGTATAGGATTTTGGCAAGGTTTTTGAGATGGATTTTGGGGTTGAAGGTGGAGGGAGATGAGGAAGAAGAAGGGGAAGAAAATGGTGGAGGAGAACAAATGAGGCAGCGCCCCCTCTCTCTCAATTATTCTCACTCTCTCTCTCCAAGCATGCTTACTTCTCATCATGATATCCCCTCTCTCTCTCCTCAAGTCATCATGGCACCTTTTTCCTTTCTTTTCTTTTCTCACCACAATAAAACCATAACATAAAACAACACAAATGAACATGTAATCAATGAAACATGTCATGGTGCACTAACCATGAAAATTGTAGAAACACGGATTTGGCTTAATCGCGATTAGCAATGCACTAATCGGGTTTTTATCCAAACTGCATATAATAAATTTTAAAAATGCCAAATTCTTTAAATATATTTTTAAATGAATAAATCATTTAAATCTCCAATTATTTCAAACTTATTGGTATATAATTATATCCTTTTTCGAAAACCCCAATTTCGCAAATCGGGCAGTTTTCGGGAAATATATTATTTTAATATTAAATTCCAAAAATAATATTTTATATTTTCTGAAATGTTACAGATGAGTTATGTAACTCCCTGACCGAATGATAAATTTTGGACCAAAATGTCCCTAAACTAGTGCATCGCCCCAAACCGGTGATATCCGAAATGTTCTTGAACTAATAACGGACCGAAATGTCTCTAAACTAACAATGGACCGTCATGTCTCTAAACTAATATATTTAGCCATACGGTGGATCCCCTTATTGATCGCCGTATACAATTCACGGGCATAAACAATTCATACTTTTCCCATGTCCTACATGATGCGGTCCTTCGAAAAAAATCAGGGCCTACAACTGATGGTGTGTTACCTTACGGGCCGCCTAAAAAAATAGTACGTCCACAAGCGAAATGTGCAGAGATGAAAACCCGAAAGGGCGCCGTGAGTAAAAACAGCAGGGCTACCGGTGAGCTTGTGAAAACCCAAGAGGGCGCGAACTCGTTAAAAGAAAAGAAAAGATGCACTTGCAAGTTCCTCACGACTTTGTATGGAGAAAGCACCTGCGTGAGATCCTTATGACTCATAAAAGAGCAACACACTTAGAAATCCACACGATTTTTAAGGAGAAAATACACTTATGAGATTCTCACGACTCGTAAGGAGAATATACCCTCTATAAGACCCTCACGGCTTATAGAATTCAAAAGGCTTAAGTTATAGGGATCGGAACGTGTTCTTAAACCACCATAACCCCATAAAGCTTTTTTATGCCGTACAAGAAGGTCAAGATTGACCCTTGTATACAATCCATGGGCATAAATAAATATATTCCCAATCAAGTCCCTACCAATGGCGAGAAATATTCTCATATGGTGAACAATCACTTATAAGTCCTCTCGACTTATAAGGAGAAAATACTCTTGTAAGATTCTTACGACTTACAAGAGAAAACACAATTAGGAGTCCCCACGATTTCTAAGGAGAAAACACACCTATGAGATCCTCACGACAAAGAAATCCCTTTATGAGACCCTTACGGCTCGTAAAGTCGAAAGCCCTGGTCGACAGGATTTTAACACTGTTTGCTAAGCCACCTTTGTCCAAATTAATGAAGGCAAATGATGATTCACTTCTGGCAACATTCCAGTTGTAGCGATAATGATGTCAAAATTGGTATCAGATTCTAAATTCTCAACTTGTAATAAAATGTAACGAGTAAAAAAAAAATAAAAAATGACATCGCCGAAATGATTGGGCAATGCGAAAAATAGCTGAAATGATTGGGCAATCGCGACTTTTGCAATATAAAAAGATGAAAAGATAGAGTATTACGGAAATAAAAAAATAAAATAAAACTTTTTCTGTCCTGCAGGTAGGTCTACACTGACCCCTGTATACAATCCATGGGTATAAATGAAAGAAAAGGGAACCATATTTTCCCACCATATTTCGTCAAAAGAAGAACCGAGTCTTGATGACACATCTACAGCCTAGAGACTAATTCAATATCTCTCTTACTCCAATGGAGACAGACGTGGTGTCGACAAGGCTCCAACGAGCCAAATCAAAACGGAGTAATGGCAAAATCTTAGCTCCAGCACGACGTTCTTTCTCAGTGCAGACGCGATGTCAATAAGGACCCAAGGGTCAAATAAAATTGGTGTGATGGCAAAATCCTAACTCCAGATCTTGATGGCAACATCTATAGGTTAGAGATCATCTCTACGTCCTTCTCATTTCGACAGGATGCAGATGCAACGTCAACAAAGCTCTAAGGAGCCAAAACAAAAATGGAGTAACGACATATTCCTAGCTCCAAATCTTAATGGCAACATCAACAGCCTAGAGATCAACTTGACGTTCTTCTTATTCCAGCAGGATGTAGACGCAACGTCATCAAAAACCAAAAGGTCAAATCAAAGCGGAGTAATGGAAAAATCCTAGCTCCAGCTCGACGTTCCTTCTCGGCATAGATACGACGTCAACAAAGACCAAAATGTCAAATAAATAAAAGTGAAAATTGGAGTGGCGGCAAAATCCTTGCTCCAGATTTCAATGGCAACATCTACAGCCTAGAGATAATCTCTACATTCCTTATTCCAGCAGGGTGCGGACGCAACGGTCAAATAAAAGTGGAGTGACGGCAAAATTCTAGCTCCAGATTTTGATTGCAATACATACAGTATAGAGGTCATTCGGATGTTTACTTTACTTCAGGGAAGAATTGGCGTGACATCATCAAAACAAAAGCGAAGTGACGGCATATTCCTAATTTCGGGTCTTGACGGCAATACATACAAAGCCTAAAGACCATTGAAGATCATCCCACCGCAGAAGGGTGCGGTTATGACTCATCAGGCTTCAAATTAAGCTTAATCTCAAGTAAAAAAGCGTCACGGCAAATACCTAACGCTTATTCTTCCGACGGTAAAGTGGATATTCCGACCTAAGAAAATTACTTGAAGACGTCTTGTCCAGCCTCCGAAGGGATCAGAGACACAACAGACGTGAGACTACTCGAGCAGCAACCTAAGAGACGTGTATATCGAGAATACATCAGCCAATGCGGCGGTACGATAGACTTAAATCTAGTACCACAAACCTAACGGACCCCTATAAAAAGGGGTTATCTATATTTCACGTTAGAATACATCTGCGAGATCCTCTTGACTCGTAGGAAGAAATATCTTTATGAGACCCTCGAGGCTTATAAAGGTGAAAAGCCTTAGGCGACGGGGATATTAACCTGTTTCCTAAGCATTGTTGCCCTAAATGTTGGTCCAAACTGACTCTTGTATACTATCCACGGGCCATATTCTCCAAAGTCGCATACCGATGAGGAGGAGATGAAGAAGCTACTTATGGGTTCTCATAACTCATAAGGAAAAAAATACCCGAGTGAGATCCTTACGACTCACGGAGGCGATGGACATTTAGGAATCCTCACGATTTCTAAGGAGAATATACACCTATGAGATCCTCACGACTCATAGAAAACCTTCTTGAGACCCTTACGGTTCATGAAGATGGACAAAGCCTTAGCCGACAGAGACCTAAACCTGTCTCTTGAGCCATCAATTCTATGGCGATGCATAATTTTGCACTACTTAACCCACGTATATACTTACATGGGTAAAGTAGTATGGGGCATTTGTTTCCACCAAAATTTTTGGCTCAGAGCTTGCTGTTCCCTTATAAAATAAAGGGAAGTATCGACGTGTTAAACACGTACGCACCCATATGCAAAGCATGTAGGTGCCGTTTCAGATAGGATCAAATCCTATATTGGTTCACATGTGTTAAACACGTGAGCGTCTCACGTGATATCAAAGCATGTAGGTGCCGCTTCAGATACGATCAAATCCTATATTGGTTCCCATGTGTTAAACACGTGAGTGTCTCACGTGATATCCATGCAAGCGCACTTGCCAAGAGATGTCAGTCTCTTGGCAGCGCCTCACGTGATATCCACGTGAGCGTTATGGGCCAGCATCCCACGTGCAATGCACGCGAGTGTTCTTTTTGATAGAATTAAATTCTATATAGAATTAAATTCTATGGGGGAAATATTTTCCTGATCTTTCTCAAACTAAAAAAATCCTCTCTGTTAAACAGAGGGCTTTTGGATCAAATATTCAACGGTGATTATAAAATCACCCATTGTTCATCTGATAGAATAAAATTCTATCTTAGGAAAATATTTTCTTAATCTAGTTAAATAAACAAGAATGATTTTCTCTGTAAACAGAGAGCTTTTGGATTAAAAATCCAACGGTGAATAAAATTCACCGGTTGATCTTTAAGATCAATTTGATCAATCAGGATCTCTCAACGAATGATTTTCTCAAAAAAATTGATGTTTTCTCTTATCCTATAAATAGGAGCAAAAAGCTCAAATCTAAAGAGGAAGGAGACCCCCATAAGTTTCTGTAAAAAAATATATAGAATGCTTTCCAAAAACTTCGATAACAGAGAATTTAATTCATTTCGAAAAAGAATATCTTTCTCCTCAAACCCCAGGTAAAGAAAACACAGAGATCAAAACATCTCCTTTACCTATCTAAGGGTTTAACCCTTCTTAAGAACTTAGGTTTTTCTCTGGATCTGAGATCCACAAGATAAGTCTTCCACAAGTTGAGAATTTAATTCTCATCGGAAAGATTTTATTCTTGAGAATCGAAGATTCAGGGAAGGACAATATTGAAAAGAACATGGAAGAAAAGAACATGAAAAAGATGGAGTCCATAATACTCCAGGAATTTAGTTCTCTCATAAATCAAGAACCTGATCCTAAATTCTCAAAATAGTGATTTTGGTAATCGTTAATGGTCAAAATACCATCAACAAAGATTTAACCTCTCTGGAAACATCAATAGAGATTAAATCTCTAAGAAGACAGCGTTTCACGTGAAACATACGTGGGCGCCAAAATTCAGCGCCTCACGTAAAACACACGTGAGCACTCAAAAGAAGTTAAAAGCTCAATGTTTCACGTGAAACACACGTGAGCTCCCTAAGTTGAGCGCTTCACTTGCAACATACGTGAGCGCCCAAACCTGAGCACCTCGCGCCTCGCTTGAAACACGTGAGCGCCAAAAAAGACTAGTATTTAGCACTATTTCGGCGCCTCACGTGAAACACACGTGAGCGCTATATATCTGAGTGCTTAGCCATGGCTGGGTAGTATAAAAATCCAATCTTAGCCCCAAATTGGCTAAGTCTTTGAAACTTGAGCTTCCTTTTTGCTTTTGAATCAACCGAGCCCATATACTCAAGATTTCCAAACTGATTTTAGTTCCATATACGACCAGTAATCTCTCATCGATGATATCCAAAATGATATTCATCTCATATCTTTTAAGTTAATTTTAGTCTCATATAAGACCAACGATTCTTAGACCCACCATGATCTTTTCCCTCGAATACGGGATTTGGTTCAAGGGTACATCTTTTCTCACCTCTGATATATGTCGTAATTCCTCAACGTTTCAGTCCAGTTTTTGGCGGTAAACACTCCCACTTGCACTAACGCCTGTTATTGGCGTATCGAGTACCCAACGCTTGGTTTAGGGCAAGTTGTTGGCGTATCGCATATCTAACATCTCAAAAAGTCGTTCGAACTGCGTTTAGGAAGGGCCTTGGTGAATGGATCCGCCGTGTTGTCTTTTGTGTTTACACTCCGGATCTTGATCTCTCGGCGATCTACAATCTCTCTGATAAGGCGATACCGCCTTAATATGTGTCTGGATCGCCGATGAGAATGTGGTTCCTTCGCTAATGCTACAGCCCCATTGTTATCGCAATACAAAGGTATTGGATCAACAATAGACGGAACCACCTCAAGCTCAGAAATGACCTTCCTCATCGAGACAACTTCTTTTGCGGCATCATTGGCAACAATGTATTCAGCCTCCATCGTCGAGTCTGATGGGTTCCTTAGCACCATCACTAGGTTTTCTAAGGCATCAAGCATGCAATTTAAAAAAATCTAGAGTGCTAAGAAACCCTTAACCAAAGATCTAACTAGAGAATTAGGCTTATTAAAACATGTAAATAACTTTATACTAAGTAAAATGGGAATACAACCTTTGTAGACTGGTCCTTCACTTCTAAAACTCCGTGTAGTAGTCCCTTTGCTCCAAGTAGTGGTTTCCCGGACTCTCCTTTGGCTCCACCAGGTGAAAAGAACGAGCTTGCTCAAGGATCTTCGAGACCGAAGATGATTTACGTCGAAGAATCTCTAACTCAAGCTACCTCTTCACTAATTGATGAACTAGTGAAGAAACAACTTATACTAATTTGGTATGGATTGGTGAAGTAGGAATTTTGCTCACTTTAGAATAATTTCTCTCTCTTTCTTTTCTTCACTCACTCAAAACTAGAGAGCAAATGGAGGAGATGAAGAAAATGATCAAGTGATCCAAGTGTAAGCTTTGGGTGAGAAAATATCTTATATAACTCATGTAGAGACTAAACGATTGCTAAAGATAATGGTTAGCTTAATAAATATCTAGAGTAAAACAAAATTAGTGGACTTTAGTCAAAACTTCTTCATGCTTCCACAAGCATCTTAGCCATGCTAATTTCTATCTAATTTTTATTTATCCCTTAATATTTAAATACATAAATTATCTCTAGTTAGGTATGAGTCTCACACACCCAAGTCCAACGTATCATCTAGCATGAAACAAAATAAATACATTAACATATATCATACACACACACACACACACACACAGATATATATATATATATATATATTAAATGTATGAAGAGAAAACATTTTCTTAAGTGAGCTAATATTAGTTAATGTATATTAATATATCAAATATATAATTACACATTAAATTATTAAATCAATACTTGATTTAATAATCCGGATGTACCGCATACAATCGACTAATATCATTTATATGCATATCACATATACATATAATATATCATTGAATCAACACTTGATTTAACAATCCGGTTATATCACATATAATATCGCGAGATTAGAATACTGTATCGCATACACGTATTAATCTCGGTCCCGCACATATCACATATGTGCCCTACTTCGTTTCTCATGAGCTAAGAAACCTCTGTGTATAACTCTAATGACTCGTCAATACGCCGGCAGTAGGTGATGATCATATCAGTCACCCAAAAGCCGTCGGCGGTACTAACTGGACGTAACGGCTATCCGGGTTTTGAGCGATCAGAAGATCAACAAGCAAGCTTGTCCATACTCCTGTGAATCCAACAGCAACACTATCGTACAGTTCGGTCTCTTCGTCTGATATGTCGTATATCGAGTCTAGGGGTGGTAAACGTCAGACCCCAGTAACTTGATAAGTCATGCCGATGTTACCAGCAAATCTCCGTATCAGCCCTGACCTGAGACTTCCTGTTATAGCCAATCGAGCACAGCGCAACATCAACCCCCAATACCGGGAGAGACGGAACCCATCCTATCGCTCATTGCCTCCATATGACTCGGGGCTGTACCCCAAAACCACCGTTTTGCACGCTCTTTTGAACGTGGTAAGGTGGAAATCAAAGCACAGTGGAAATCACACCAGACTCTATGACGATCTTGGGTCTACAGACTAACCTGTACCGGTGTCACATGAGAACTGCTATCTGATGTTAGGTATAATACCATTTAAGAGTTCTCGGCGAGTCCTGTTCAGTGTACCCAGTCTCCACTGAGCATCCGTATACCATCTTTGATGTCAAACACCAATGGATATGGGATCATCCATCGCCCATCATATGGGTCAAGAAGCGTATATGCTAGTCTACTCTGGAATATCGATGCCCTGTCTCGATACACCCTCGACTAGGAACAATTAAAGGATGAATTGTGGACTACCCTGGCCCCACTAGTATGATCTGCATCATAATCCTGGTAGTCAAGTATACATCCTAAGGGCTTTACCAATATATGAGAGCAAGACAGTATCACAATACTAGTCTATATGTTAAGATAAAGAATAACCAGATAGCATACTATCATGTCGAGCATGAAAGTACTCTCTCTATATATGTCCAAGCATCCATTATAATATACAATCATGTACAACAATGGCCTTTAGGGCATACATACAACTAACAATCTCCCACTTGCACTAAGACCAGTATTTGTAATATCTCATACCCAACATCCCGAAGAGTCTCTCAAATTGTATCTGGGGAATGGCCTTTGTGAGTGGATCCGCCGTGCTATTCTTCGTGTCAACTCTCCTGATCTCGATCTCCTGGCGATCAACTATCTCCCGGATCAGGAGATACCGCCTCAGAATATGCCTGGATCGCTGATGGGACCTGAGTTCCTTGGCCAAAACCACAGCTCCATTGTTATCACAATACAAAGGTATTGGATGCTCAATGGATGGAACCACTCCAAGTTCAGTTATGAACTTCTTCATCTAGACAGCCTCCTTGGCGGCATCGTTGGCAGCGATGTATTCAGCCTCCATCGTCGATTCTGCCACGGTATCTTACTTGGAACTCTTCCAACATACCGCCCCTCCATTGAGGGTGAAGACAAAACCTAAGACCGACTTAGAGTCGTCCTTATCACTCTGGAAGCTCGAGTCGGTAAAGGACTCTACTTGGAGTTCACCGTTACCATACACCAAGAACATTTATACACCAAGAACATTTCTTTAGTCTTTCTCAAGTACTTAAAAATGTTCTTCATAGCTGTCCAGTGGTTCTTCCCAGGATCTGATTGATACCTGCTTACAACACCTAGTGCGTACGCTACATCCGGTCGGGTACATAACATCACATACATGATAGACCCGACTGCCGAAGCATAGGGTATACCTTGCATGCGAGCCCTCTCCAAATCAGTCTTGGGGGACATCTCTTTGGAGAGAGTGATTCCTGAGATCGTGGGTAAATTCCCATGCTTGGAATCCTCCATACTAAATCTCTTTAGTATGGTGTCAATGTACCTGGATTGGGACAATCCCAGCATCCGTTTATATCTATCTTTATAGATCTTAATCCCCAGGATGTAGGAGGTATCACCCAGATCCTTCATTGAGAATCTTTGTGATAAGAAGAGCTTGACCGAGTGCAGCATAGGAACATCATTTCCTATCAAGAGTATGTTATCTACGTACAATACAAGGAAGACGACCTTACTCTCTGCCACCTTTTTGTATACATAAGGTTCATCTACGTTTTTGAAGAAGTCAAACTCTTTGACTACCACATCAAAACAGATGTTCCAACTCCGTGATACCTGTTTTAACTCGTAAATTGATTTACGCTGCTTGCACACCTTTCCGTTGCTCCCACTATCTACGAAGCCCTTTGGCTGAGTCATGTACACGCTCTTTTCTAAATCACCATTTAGAAAAGCGGTCTTGACGTCCATCTACCAGATTTCGTAGTCATGGTATGCAGCGATGGTAAGTAGGATCCGAATGGACTTAAGCATAGCCACTGGAGAAAAGTTTTCATCATAATCCACACCTGGTCGTCGACGAAAAGCTTTTGCTACAAGTCTAGTTTTGAAATACTCAACTTTTTCATCTACACCAAGTTTTTTCTTAAAAATCCACTTGCTCCCAATGGGTTTTACCCCTTCAAGAGCAACTTCCAAAGTCCATACTCTGTTGGTGTACATGGATTCCATCTTAGACCGCATTGCATCCAGCCATTTCACAGTCCCCACTTGTAATGGCCTGCTCGAAACTAGTTGGGTCATCATTTTCCATGATGCAATCTTCGCTCCCACCATCAATGAGAAAACCGTAGTATCTCTCAGGTGGATGAGGAACCCTACTAAATCGGCGGAGAGGCTGAGATTCGTCGGGAACTATCGAATCCTTTGGTTTCATTAAATCATCAGTTGTTGTTTGTATGGCTGGAACTTCTTCCAGTTCTACCTCTTTGTCACTAATTTCTTTTACAATAAATTCCTTTTCTAAAAAGGTAGCATATTGAGAAACAAACACCTTTTGTTCCTCAGCGTGGTAGAAAATATATTCTTGTGAATTCTTTGGATATCCCACAAACTTACAAAGAACTGATCGTGCCTCGAGTTTGTCCGGATTTTGCCGTTTGATATAGGCCGGACAACCCCATATCTTAACCCGTTTAAGATATGGTCTCTTTCTACTCCATATCTTATATGGAGTCTCAGGCACCGATTTTGATGGAACTTGATTCAATAGGTATGCGGCTATCTCCAGTGCATAACCCCAAAAGGAAATAGGTAACTCAGCAGTTCTCATCATAGAGTGCACCATATCTAATAGGGTGCGATTCCTCCGCTCCGATACACTGTTGTGCTGTGGTGTATACAGAGGAGTAAGCTGAGAGAGAATCCCATTCTCTTTTAGATAATCCAGGAACTCTGTGCTCAAGTATTCTCCTCCTCGATCAGATCGAAAGATTTTAATACTTTTACTCGTCTGGTTCTCAACTTCATGTTTATATTCTTTGAATTTCTCAAAAGGTTCAGACTTGTATTTCAATAGGAACACATGTCCGAATCTTGAGAGATCGTCAGTGAATGTAATAAAGTATGAGGAACCATTCCTGGCATATGTAGACATGGGGCCGCATACATAACTATGTATCAGTCCCAAGAGTTCAGTAGCTCTTTCTTCGTGTCCAGTAAACGGAGTTTTGGTTATTTTGCTTTTAAAACATGACTGGCAAATTTCATAAGATGTAAATTCAAACGAGTTTAAATATCCATCCTTATGTAACTTAGCTAGTCGTGTCGCATTGATATGACCTAGTCTACAATACCATAAGGACTCGTTCATTTCTGAACTTTTCCTCTTGTGCATGTTTTGTACATTAAGAACTGTGCCTTGATTTAAAACGTATATGCCATTACTTAACGAGTATGATCCAATCAACTTTTGATTTAGGAAAATATTCATAACATTATCCTGCAATACAAAATTATATCTTTCTTTACTTAATAATGAAACTGATATAATATTGCATATCAGGTTCGGTATGTAATAACATTCGTTTAGAATTAATGTATTAGCAGTTGGTAATACAAGGTGATATATGTCAACTGCTTTGGCTGCAACATTTGCACCATTCCCTACTCTTACAGAATGATCATCTATTCCCAGTTCTCTACCTTTCTTTAGCCCATGTAACATATTACATATGTGGGATCCCGATCCGGTATCTAATACCCAGGACGTAGAGTGTACTGAGAAACAATTCTCGGTAACAAACACACCCGAAGAAAATGTATCAACATGCTCATTTCTCGTTTGGGTGGCGTGGGAATCCAGATATTCCCCTATTTCCTTCTCGGACTTATAACAATTATAAGTTAGAACGGAGCCAACGCTCCCTAGCTCAGTATAACAAGCGGATTCGGTCAATACATCCATATTATTATCTTGATTAAGGCGTGGCATGGTCGCTACATAGAGAGAGAGAGAAGAAAACACTTTAGCGTATGCACTTGCAAGATTAAATTGGTTATTATCTTATCTAATCAGAATGGCTCCCACTGTTTTTATTAAATATTCCTTCAAATCCTAAAACGTAAGACTAGCCGGGATTAATTACACCCTACAAGTTCACTAACCGGTCAGCCAGGCCAGTGTCGGTACTTTGAGAGAGGTTCCCCGTGCTTTCGTACGGACCTAATTAAAGTAAATCTCGTTTTCCCAGAGGCATAACCCTATTGACACCTTTCTAGACACCTAATGAGTTAGCTAATTGTAAAGTGCAAAACTCTCCCAGGAGTAACACTTACTCGCAGTGGGTATTGGGATCCAACTATCTCATAAAAGATATGCAATCTCATTGCAAATTTCAACACTTAAAATTCCCAATAATATTTTGCCCGTAGCAACTTATGAGCTTAACATAGTCAACAAATCATAAACGTTAGCTAAGTTCAACCCGTCATTTCCTGATTGAATTAAACCCACCCGTACGACTTTTAACATAGTCAACAAAGCCATACGACTACCCTAATCCAATCGCATCATATGGTTGCAGATAAGCACTAATTAGTTACCGCACACTATGCCTTAACATAGTCAACAAATATAGCACGAATACTAAGTAGAATTTATCTAAAATGACGGGGGGCTACGACAGGTTTTTAAGAAAACCTTTTGCGTAATGAACTTAATATCGTTGCAGAATCTAGTGATTTGAAAAAGAGTGGTTTAAGCTCCGCTTTTAAAATCGAGTTTTTCAAAATAAACCGAGTGGGTGTAGTATCTGCTAGATTTTGCTAAAGAGGTCACTCCCGGTGAAGGGATTTAGGCTCTTTCCTCATCGAATGAGGTGCTGGATGTTCATTAAGGAACACCACTATGTAAAGCAAGAACTAGAGCTACCAGTTTTGAAAATGTGATTCCACAACATCATCGGGTTTCTTTCTTTTTTATTAATCTCATTAATGAATTCCCATCATTTATGCTTCCTAAGCATCACAGATAAAGAAACGAAAATACTTATACAACGTACGCTTATGCTATCCGTATTCGCCACGGGGTCCCGTCATGCACCGTTAGGTTAGATAACTAACGGCAGAGCGGGGGCAGGACTAGCGCGGATGCAAAATATAAGCAACGTTTATTATATATCATATATATAATATAAAGCATTCGTCTCACGCAGTTATATGATCTCATCACAGAACATTACAGCAGAAGTCAACATATGAAATATTGGATATAGTAGGAGGTTCGTGTTTTAAATTAAGCCAGTAAAAAACACGGATTCCACGGTCGTGATGAATTGCCAAACCCACATCTCTAGATCCCTACGAGAGCGGCAAGCAACCCTACTAATTATAGAGTTAGGAGACCCGGTCTCGACTTCTCGAGATGGTCTCCCACTGGACTCTAGAACCCGGTTACTTATGCTCCCCGCCTTGGGTCCATCCTAATGCAGAAAAGTAAATAATATACATCAATGGTGACATCATCCTCAACCCGGAAGTGCCCCAATAAAAAAATATTACATACAAGTTTTTACATAAATGAAAATGAAAAACTCTCATCTCACGCAAAAATCCCCGGTTATTCAAACACGACGATCCAATATAATATATCACAGCAACGCATAACATCACATGTCATCAACTTAAGTAAATATGCGTATCCCAATTGTCGTTGACATATAGTAACGAAACCGACGATACACCATATATTACACTTACGGTCGCAGAAAAGAAAGTGAAAACTACAACAATTGGAATCCGCAACCACTTTAGACATCATAAACCCGAAATATCACATATTTCGGATTTCATGCCTAACTATATGAATTCCTTAGACATCATAAAACCGGAATATCACATATTCCGAATTTCATGTCTAACATTATAAACCCGGCATTCTAGTCTCAATATTGAAAATACTTTTCAATATCCAGTCGGGCAATTCAACAAGATTCCCAACATATGATCGAATGCTCGTCGGAAATGTTAGTAGACGGCCGCACCCCTGATGCCGTCGACAAAGTGCACTTAGGCGGAACACCGCGGCCGCGAGTACCCGAATGGATGCTTTTGGCTACGGGGTTCTCCTATAGTCACTTAGTCGGGGTGATGGGGCGTGGCTATCTATTAATCTTATCCGGTGAACATTTGTGTACTATATGAGATTGCGACGGAGTTTTGATCCGAATCAAAACCCCGCAGCAACCGATCAAGTGAGATTAAATTGCTAGATTTACAAAATACTAACTAGTTTTCACAAAACTAATTATTGCGGATTCCAAATATTATATCACATATCAATATCAAACCCGAAACGATGTTAAAATTACGAATATGAAACACTCCGAATTACCACTATAGAAAAGTTAACATCACATGCAATCTTGGCAAAATCAAACAATACCTGAAACACCAAACCGCAGAGACTGGAAAACCCCAGAAAAATGAAGCCCAAAGTCCATTACAAAACCGGTCAGGCCGGTTTTTTGCTTAGTTTCACCGGTCAAAATCCGGTGGATTGGGCTCGTTTTTCTCTGGTGTTCTTATTACATCATATGTAACAATCTGCACTTATTTAAATAATTTCAGGGAACTTTTTTAAAAACGACAGAAACTAGGGTTTTGATTTCGAGGTTTCGGAGTTGTTTCGGTTTCGTAATTCTACTAATATCGTCTAATTCTCTAGTTTGGCTCTGATGCTACTGCTGGGTTCTTTAGCACTCTCACTAGGTTTTCTAAGGCATCAAGCATGCAATTTTAAAAAATCTAGAGTACTAAGAAACCCTTAACCAAGGATCAAACTAGAGAATTAGGGTTATTAAAATATGTAAATAACTTTATACTAAGTGAAATGGGAATACAACCTTTGTAGACTGGTCCTTCACTTCTAAAGTTCCGTGTAGTAGTCCCTTTGTTCCAAGTAGTGGTGTCCCGAACTCTCCTTTGGCTCCACCAGGTGAAAGGAACGAGCTTGCTTAAGGATCTTCGAGACCAAAGATGATCTACGTCGAAGAATTTCTAACTCAAGCTATCTCTTTACTAATTGATGAACTAGTGAAGAAACAACTTATACTAAATGGCTAGTTTGGTATAAATTGGTGAAGTAAGAATTTTGCTTACTTTAGAATATTTTCTCTCTCTTTCTTTTCTTTACTCACTCAAAACTAGAGAGCAAATGGAAGAGATGTATAAAATGATCAAGTGATCCAAGTGTGAACCTTGGGTGAGAAAATATCTTATATAACTCATGTAGAGACTAAACCATGGCTAAAAATAGTGGTTAGGTTAATAAATATCTAAAGTAAAACAAAATTAGTGGACTTTAGTCAAACCTTCTCATGCTTCCACAAGCATCTTAGCCATGCTAATTTCCACCTAATTTTGATTTATCCCTTAATATTTAGATACCTAAATTATCTCTAGTTAGGTATGAGTCTCACACACCCAAGTCCAATGTATCATCTAGCATGATACAAAATAAATATATTAACTTATATCATATATATATTAAATGTATAAAGAGAACATTTTCTTTAGTGAGCTAATATTAGTTAATGTATATTAATATATCAAATATATAATTACACGTTAAATTATTAAATCAACACTTGATTTAATAACCCGGCTGTATCGTATACAATCGACTAATATCATTTATATGCATATCACATATACATATAACATATCATTGAATCAACACTTGATTCAACAATCCAATTATATCACATATAACCTATATCGCGAGATTAGAATACTGTATCACATACACGTATTAATCTTGGTTCCGCACATATCACATATGTGCCCTACTTCGTTTCGCATGAGCTAGGAAACCTCTGTGTAGGACTCTAATGACTCGTCAATACGCCGACAGTAGGTGATAATCATATCAGTCATCCACAAGCCGTCAGCGGTACTAGCTGGACGTAACAGCTATCCGGATATTGAGCGATCAGAAGATCAACAAGCAAGCTTGTCCATACTCCTGTGAATCCAACAGCAACACTACCGTACAGTCCGGTCTCTTCGTCTGATATGTCGCATATCGAGTCTAGGGGTGGTAAACGTCAGACCCCAGTAACTTGATAAGTCATGCCGATGTGAGGCTCATAACGGGTCGAGAAACTATTGATAATACTTACCAGTAAATCTCCGTATCAGCCCTGACCAGCGACTTCCTGTTATAGCCAATCGAGCACAGCGCAACATCAACCCCCAATACCGGGATAGACAAAACCCCTCCTATCGCTCATTGCCTCCATGTGACTCGGGACTGTACCTAAAAACCACCGTTTTGCAAGCTCTTTTGAACATGGTAATGTGGAAATCAAAGCACAATGGGAATCATACAAGACTCTATGACGATCTCGGCTCTACAGACTAACCTGTACCAGTGTCACCTGAGAACTGCTATCTGACGTTAGGTATAATACCATCTAGGAGTTCTTGGCGAGTCCTGTTTAGTGTACCCAGTCTCCATTGAGCACCCGTATACCATCTTTGATGTCAAACACCAATAGATATGGGATCATCCATCCCCCATCATATGGGTCAAGAAGCGTATACGCTAGTCTATTCTGGAATATCAATGCCCCGTCTCGATACACACTCGACTAGGAACAATTAAAGGATGTACTTATGGACTATCCTGCCAACCGAAGAATGTTGCGTTTCGTTTGTGGCTTGAAGGAAACACTGGATTCCTAGGTATCCGTCCATTCCTATTTTGTGATGTTCATTACATGTTTGTGATGTGATTACCTGCATGTTATGTTTTCTCCTATATGCTGTAACATGATTATATGTGTGTGTGATGATATATTGATATATGCGATATATAGAGTATATATATAAATGCTATATACGTTTTGCACCTGCGCTAGCCCTGCCCCCCCTGCCGTAAGTTAAGTAATCTTACGGTGAAGTCCCGGGGTCCCATGGCGAATGCAGATGGCGTATATATGCATTCTATTTTCTTTTTATACTTTTTCTGTGATTGTGTGAAAAGATGTTAGATAATGAGATTATATATATGATGAGATTGCATTGATTCGGATTAGTGCAAAGATAATAAACCTAAAACACGTTGTATGGACCAAATATCAGATATTGTGGTGTTATAGTCGAATCTTTTTCTTTGCACAGAGGTATTCAGTTAGGAATATCCTGCATCTCATTCCACAAGGAAAGAGCATAGATCTCTTTACAGTGAATGACCTTTTTGGAAAAAAAATTGTGTTACTATAAATTTTCAAATTGTATAGCCGTAGCCTTTTGCTTTACATCGAGATATTAGGTTAGGAATATTCTGCACCTCATTCGATAAGGGAAGAGTCTTGATCCCATCACCGGGAGTTTGCTCTTAAGCAAAAGTTTATATTACTATAAATTTGCAAAACCACTCGGTTTCTTCAATGATATCAAGTTCTTTACGTTAAAGGGTTTCTTAAAAACCAGCCGTAACCCTATATCATTTTAGAAAGTAGATGTAATATTTCAGAAAATGAAAAATATTAATCAAATAAGGAATTTTATAGATATATACCGGGTATGGATTTGTGTTTTCATAGATTGGTATAATAATATACCTCTATTTTGGAAAATAATTGGAATTAAAAATGGATTATTATTTGTGAAAGTATTTATTTAATTGGGCTTTTCATAAATTAGTATATAATTATATCCATACAAGTTTAATGTTAAACTTAATTAGTATTTACCTATTTGTGCATTAAACCAAGCTTATTTGTTAAACATACTTTAAAGTGCCATGATACATTTATATGAAAGGGTTAGCATATTATTTGTGTTTTAAAATGTTGGTTTTATAATTTTCAAAAGAAAAGAAAAGAAATGAGAGAAAGAGGGAGATGAGAGTATGGTTGGGTATTATTATATTGAGTATGGACAAGACTGAAAGGGGGTTATGGTTGCTTCACCCATGCATTTCTTCATAACTGTTCCTCATATCATTTTCATCTCCTTCTTCCTCTCCTCCTCCACCTCTTCCATCATCCACTACAACCCCAAAATATTAACACAAACCCTTCAAAACACCTTAAAGCCTTCACAAAAAATGTTCATACCCTCATCCTAAACATGAAGATGTGATCAAGTCTCCACTTTGAGGCCATTTGCTAGTAGGGAACTTTCCTTGATCCTTATCTTGAGGTAAAACCCCCACTTTTAGATAAGTTTTCATAACACTTGCCTTGACAACCAGTTTAGAGCTTAAAGGTTTATGTTTCTTAAGTTTTGGAAATTCAAAAGTGAGTTTTGATAGACACAACTTGCAGTGGTGGTGTAGCAGATGCTTAATGAGTGATTACAACCTTTTTAGTGATAAGTGGGGGCATGTAAGTGATAGTATCCTCGGTGTTAATGAATTTTGAAGTTTTAAAATAAGGTTTCCATTGAGTTTTTGATGTTTGAATTGAATCTGGAGTAACTAGAGATCTCTGAAAAATGTTCAAAGGATACAGTGAGGTGTTTGGACCAGTAAAAGACTGCCCTCGAATCCCGAGCCCCCAACTCCCTACTAAAACCGTAATTTTAATCTCCTTGGCCACAATTTGCGGCCAAGTTGTAGAGTTAGGGTCTGGGGTTTGTTCTGCAGCTCACTCACTCGATAACTAAGCTTACTTTATATGCTATTTTGTAAAAATATATGGGAACATTTTGACTTGGTTTTGGCGATATTTTCCGATATTTGAAACTTGGATTTTGGATTTTTGTATCTTGACTCGGTCGTTCGACGTATGTACGTCGACGTCGGGGGGGGGGGTAATTTATCGTTTTAGCACGCGTTGCCCATAGGTTCTAACCTATGTGCGCTTCGCTCGTGATTTCGCTTTCGATGTGGATTTTTGTGCGATACGATATGGTTTCGATTGTAGGTACAATCGCGGGAACTCTCGAGACGACGAAGAAGGGCGAGGCATCCGTCGGTTTCGACTAGGGCGAGGCGTTTAGGTGAGTAGATGTATATCTATGGGAGAAGTCGGATGGATGTCGTATAACTTCCCCGCAACCGTAGTAATTAAGATATTATAGATACTAGAATCATATACCTATTGTAACCATATGCGTATATTAGCATACTTAGTAGAAGTTATATATCTAGTTTCTATTTCATAGCCATATATATATATATATATATATATATAAATATATATATATATATATATGAGTACTTATTATGCTATAAGTATATATATGACATGACAATGGATACGACATGAGTATACATAATATGATATGAGACGAGACGAGATGAGTTGATGTACGCGACTATATATCCGTACCATATTGATTGGATGATATCGTATGAAGGATATTCCGTACGTGATATGATGAGAATTGATTGTCGAACATGGCCGACATTTATTTTGACTTAAGGAGTCTTAATATTTCAAAGTGGAAATGCATGAGATATTTAGTGCCATACTTACTTTCAAAACTAACGATTCGTTAAGTACTTTTAAATGACAACGTTAAAGGTGCGCTACGACTTTTTAAATGATATTTATTTCAAAAATATCGTAGTCCCTTATTTCCAAAACAATACTTCGTGTTATTTTAAACTATAACTGTATGGCTCATACGTAGTTGGATATTTTTAGTACTTGCTCACGTTACGATTTCATTATTCTATATACGCTCGCATTTCGATTTCTTTATTTCTGAATACGTTTGCGCTTTGATTATTTACGATATATATTACGTTCATACATTTAACTCTACTTAACTTCATGTGTTAGGACATGCGCACCATTACCGATGATTCATGTTGCACTTGCACATACTCGTATGTTACACCTACACCTCATCGATAATTGCCATACCACGTACACATATAGAACTTGCCATGTCACCCGTATCGCACTATACCCCATTAGTATTATAGATTACTGTTTAGTACCCAGCACGATGTACTGTTTCGGATATTGTACTTTCTTTACCTTGCTTATACGAACATGTTTATATGAACACACTTGTCATACTATATTTCTGCCAGTATCTTAGATTGCTGCTCAATTCACATCGGCATGCATTATATTATTATTTTGTGCCTTTACATGTTATTCCATTATTGCCATGCTTTATGAGATAGTATTTTCATAGGATTTCTGAGATTTGAGAAACCGCGGATACGATTTTATAAAACTTGTGAGTATTTTAAAAATGCGGTTTTCTCTTAATGTGATATTTCGGCGTCCATCATGATTTTTCTTGATTCTGAGGTATGGGTATTATCCGAATCGAGGAGTGAGGAGTCACCGTCTGCGGATATATGGTGGGCCCGGTACGGTACCCAGAGGCAAGAAGATCATATAAAAAGACGTTGAGCCTGGCCGGGAACACTACCTACCGGTGGCAGTATGGGACTCGGTGAATATCCGGAGGATACCGATCAGAATGATATAATACAGATGGATATGAGGGCCGATCCGATGAGACGGCGCCTGAGAGAGGGCTGATCCGAGAGACGGCCCCTGAGATATGTGGATTTTACGTGTTGATGTTGGACACGAGATTTATGAGGATTTTGAGTGTCGATGTTGTTGGATATAGGTTCTCTCAATGCAATTATTGTAATTGAAGAAGCTATACGAGAGAAATTTTTTACTCGAGATGATAGTATGCTATCTGGTTTTTCTTTATCATTCATGTGAATACGTTTTACTAGTTATCATCTATCGCTAATACATAATGGTAAAGCCCGTAGGATCTTTGCTTGATTACCAGGATTATGATAGGGATCATACTAGTGGGCCCTGGGTAGTCTATAAGCACATCCTTAAAAGTCCCTAGTTGAGTGAGTATCGAGACTACGTTTCAATACTCCAGATTAGACTAGTGTATACGTTTCTTGACCCCGACCGAGATGATGGTTGATTCCATAATCGTTGGTGTTTGACATGAAAGATTGTATACATGTGCTCATTAGATGAATGAGTTATATTGGACGGACTCACTTTAGAACTCCTAGATGATATTGTACCTATCGTCAGATAGCAGTTCTCATGTGACTTGAGTACATGGTAGTCTGTAGACCTAAGATCATCATAGTGTCTTGTGTGTGTTCCCATTGTACTTTGATTACTACCTTACTACGGTTTTAAAGAGTCGTGCAAACAGGTTTTAGTTGGGTACGGTCCTAAAACACACGGAGCCAGTAAGCGATCGAAGAGATTTCGTATCTCCCGGTATAGAGAGTCGAGGTCGTGCTGCACCAGATCGACTATGACCATAAATTCTTGGTCAAGACAATTGAGATTTACTGATAAGTGTTATCAGTAGTTTCTCGGGTGGTTATGAGTTTATGATCGACACGACTTATCAGGTTAATGAGAGTCTGACGGTTTCCACCTCCCAGACCCAATATATGACACTCTAAGAAGAAAAGATCGGACTGTACGGTGTTTGTCATTGCTAGACTTTATAGGATTCAGATGAGCTTGCTCGTTAACCTTCTTTCGATCAATACTTGGGTAGCCGTTACGTGCAGCTAGTACTGCTGACGTGCTTGTGGGCTATGGATATAATCCCCACCTATTGCTAGTGTATTGTCGAGTATTTAGAGTCCTACAAAAAGGTTTCCAGGCTCAGGCGAAACGATATAGAGTGCGTATGTGAATACGTGCAGGAGCTCGATTAAACACGTGCATTTGATCCACGTAATTTAATATAACCGAATTATTAAATCAAGCGTCTAAGTGTAGTGCTTGGTGTATTGATTTTTTTTGGAAAGGGGGTGTATGCGAGTTGTATATTTCAAGAATAGGTTGGATCCAACCGGCTGCACTTTGATTTATTTAATTTATTTATGTTATTTTAAAATTTGACCAGATTTTTTTATGTGTGGTCCATATTTAAATAAACATATATTTTCACAAAAAAATTGTCCAATGCTAATTATTGTGGATGTCTCTTCACAATAATTGTGATGTAGAAAGCACCAATTCAAATGGAATGGATTCAAAATGATGTTATTGCATGGAACGGTATTAGAAATCCTTATATAGTATCATGCTTACTTGAATTTCTCTCTTTATGTATTTGTATATGATACAAATACTTATTTATTATGTATATGATACATAATAGATTGGTGTATGAGATGCACATGCAATAGTGAACAAGGGTTTTCATTTATTTGATAAATACATGTACAAGGGTTTTCATTTATTTGATAAATAAAAGAATGACTCATTTTTCTTTAGTGATGAGTGGAAGATATTTACATCTCTCTCTCATTCTTATCTAAAAAAAAGTTGATAAGCATAACTTATTCTCATCCTCTTGATTTTTACTCTTTTGGAAATTATTTCAAGAAGAGAGGAAAGGAAAATGAGAGAAAAATAGTATGCAAAATATTCTACATCACTTGCAACACTTTCCTAGAAAGTTTGTGATGAAAGTTGCTTCATGAAGACTTGATCTAGTGAAGCTACAGCTTGAATTGGGCTATCTCATGGTGGATCATCTTCGACAAGAATATCTTCATGCAAGCTCGATCCGGACTAAGTGGAGGCTAGAAGGGGGTTTTCGGATTAACCGGACACGCTACAAAGGTTGTAGCAACCCTAAACCCTGTCTCTAGTTTTCTTAGTTTGTGCAAGTATTAGTAAATGAAATGATCTTAATTGTTTTATTCGTGCTAAGTTTTATAAAATTTTGATTTTACATTCGTCGCGGTCCGCAAAACGTTGCGATCGTAGCACCGAAAAACTAACATTGGTATTAGGATCACGGTCCAATTAAAACTAAACTTGCATCCATGCAAATTTTAATATTAATTAATATTTCAGTGCAAACTTTGTTAACCATGTTAATGTGTTGTGTTAGCATGTTAATATGTTAGCATTCTTTCTTAATTGAATGTCTCTGTTTGGAGAGATGTTGCCTTTGCATTTAAATATTAATTGACATTTCCCACTCCCACCTCCATTTTTTTCCACCCAAACCTTATTTGTATGTATCGGTTTGGGGGGTTCTTTTTCAGTCCAACCCGAGTCCAATTTGTTGGGCTCGGTTGTTCCAAAATATATATATATATATATATATATATATATATATATATATATATTTTAAAAAAAATTTGAGGAGGGTGCGGGTTTGCCCGGGATGTGTGCGTGGCGGATTCGATTTTGCGGCGTCGCATACATCTCAGTGTTTTACAGCCTGGGTGTGCTTGTGTTTGTTTGAAGAATATGTTTACAGATGTTTAGTTTTTATTGGATCATAAACAAGCAAAATAGTTTCATTAAATTGTTTAATCAAATTATTTTGCATACTTGTTGATATGTGTTGTTTAACGACATCGAATTGATATTTGATCAATTCGACGGGGTTGCAGCATAGTGAGTCAGCTATGCTGGTGAGTTGGAATGCATTGGATTGTCGTGAAATGAATAGATCCCGTGCGGCATTGTGATATGATGTGTTTACATTTTCATTTCATGTCAAGCCTATTCATATTCTTTTGTTCGGGACGAGCTTCAAAATGTGGTCGCCGTTTCCGCTAAATGTATATTCTTTTCGGGGGCGTAGCGGTTCACATGTAGCCGTAGTCACCGTTTGATATATTATTATTTGTCGGGACACGATCAGGTTGCGGTCGATGTCGTCGTTGTATTAATACAGATTTAGAGATTACCCCACGGAGAAGCGCACGGGCAACCGGATCCTAAATTGTAGCGGATGACCATTTCAAGGCGTTGAGACCGGGTCACACGATTTTAGGGTTGGCGGATTGATTTCCGCGCTTGTAGGGGTATAAGATAGACCCACAGAGGAGTGCTCAAGGCACCAGATTCGAGAAAGTGTCGGGTGGCCCCACATGGTGACGATGTTGGGTTGTCTCGTTTCTTGGGTTGGCGGGCGGTTTGTCGCACTTGTAGGGGTCTGCTTTTGGCTACACACGGGCTATTCACGCGACCGGAGAATCTCATGTTTCGCTTGTGGCTCAAACGAAACGCAGGATTCCTAGATGATCCGGCTATTCCATATTCTGTGATGTTTATTGCATGTCTGCAATGTGTTTACCTGCCTGTGATGATATTTATTGCTTTCCTGTCATGCTGATTATCTGCCTGCAATGATATATATGATATATAAATAAATGATATAAAAATAAATGATATATACGTTTTGCATCTGCGCTAGCCCTACCCCGTCCTGCCGTAAGTTAAGTAACCTTACGGTAAAAATCCTGGGCCTCGTGACAAATGCTGATGGCGTATATGTGCATTCTATTTTTCTTTTCATATCATGCTTTATCTGTAATGGTGTGAGGATATGCTAGAGGATATGAGATTATCTAATTGATGGGATTGCATTAATTAGGATTAATGCAAAGAAAACTAACCTCAAATACGTTGATCGAACCAACTTTTTACAAAAGATATTATAGCCGTATTCTTTTACTTTGCATAGTGATATTCGGTTAGGAATATTCTGCACCTCATTTGATGAGAGAAGATCCTTGATCTCTTTATCGGGAGTTCGCTCTTAAGAAAAAGTTTATGTTAACATAAATTTGCAAAACCATTCGGTTCCTTTAATGATATCAAGTTCATTACGTTAAACGTTTTCTTAAAAACCAGCCGTAACCCACATTCATTTCAGGAAGTAGAGTATTTAGTATTCGTGCCGCATTTGTTGAACATAGTTAAGACGTAGTGTACTGTAGCTAACTGATATCTTTCTGCTTGCATATAAAGCGATTGGTTAGGACAGCCGTACGACTTTATTGACCATAGTTAAGGGTCGTACGTGTGAGTCTAAAACAATCACGAAATGACGGGTTGAACTTGACTAGTAATTTATGATTTGTTAAACATAGTTAAGGTCATAAGCCGTTAGGAGTAAAAATCGATATCGAGAGTTTCAAGTGTTGAAACTTGCAATGAGATTGCATACCTTTTATGGTGTGTGGTGACTTGTTGACCTTATCAAGGCTACTACTCCGTGATAGTTTGGGTCTCGATTCCCACTGTGAGTAATAGTTACCCTCGAGATATGATCCCGGCTAGTTCTCTTTTTAGGCTTTGAAGGAGAATTTGATAAAACGGTTGGAGATCAGATTAGATAAATTAATTAACCAATCTAATTTAGGATAGAGTGCATGTTGAGTGTTTCTTTTCTTTTTCTCTCTGGCAGCGACCCATGACTGATCTAAAACCAAAACTCGTAAACCAAGTTGACCGAACCTTTTAACAATCAACGATTTTGGAATGTCATAATTGCCCTATTTCATAACATAGTCGCATATTTCCTTACCCTTCCCACTTTCTCTTTTGCTTCTTCCAGAACACTCTGTATCCGATACAGAGATTCATATTGCATGGAAGGCCATCTCGTATAGTTACATACGAACTCGGAGAAAATGTTTCAGTCGAGGATGGCTGCTGGTTCTGGAGAAAGTGAATTGTATATGATATAATTTATTTGTCTCTACTCTCCACCTTATCTCAAGTTTAAGAGCTCCTTAAATAAGGAGAATATACCGGTTACATTTGTTGGATAGTCTTCTTCCAATCCTGATACAGGAGTTGAAAAGAAGGGTAAGAAGAAAACCAACCAGTATAAGTCCGGTATACAAAAAGTAAGATGGAGAGGCTTCAAAAGTGGTCGAAGTGAGCGGAATGGAAAATACAACTCTTGTTATGACCCTGGGCATTGAAAGAGGCATTAATAGGAATACCCGGCCACTTCTTGAAACAGTTTGATGTTTCATCTTTTCTATATGATTGTAATCAAAAACTGTTTTCCAATTACCTCTGACTCTTGGGTATATATCTACCGGATTAATATTCCACACCTGTAAGTTGTTATAGATGCCGAGGAGTAGAGTATTAGGAAAGGTGATTTAATCTTTAATATCAGAAATCAGAGCAATTGTTGTTAGTGAGGAAATCACCTGGTTTTGCCTATCAGCAAACTTTTGGTTTTGAATAACCGTTATAATGCACCAATTTTAAAACTCATATATCCGTCTCTTTATTTGATAAAATGGGATATAAATTTTGAAAAATATGTTATGAACATTTGTCTTTATCATTTGATGATTGGATAAGATGCATTGAATACCGGGATATATATTCTTAACCAAAAATACAGTTTTCAAATTACAATACATAGAGTATGAGTTAGTGAAATCATAGGACTTATACATAATGATGTATGTTGTCCAGTGTCCATATGGACAAGGGGTTGGTACTCATATTTCATTCCTTTTCCTATAATTTCTCTGGTTTTAGACACGCATTCTTATTGAAATGCAATGTCTAAATATTTTGAGAAGTTTATACGATATAAGAATAATGTAGAGAACCAAAACATGGAAGTATCAAGATTTTTCGAAGTGTTCGAAGATGTTGATACTTATGCTAGGTATTCCGTTATCGCGAATTTGATTCTCTCTCAGATTACTCATCCGAAAGTTCGCTCATTGATGAATAATGCTGAGTGGCCTTTTCTCATTTAGGGACGTGCACTGGAAATAGTTGCATACCAATTGAATATGCTTCCATCTAAATTAGTGCCTGTGATTCTATATATGAGATACAGAATGAGAACATATCTTAAGAGTGTTAAGGTATAGAGTTATCCAGCTTATGCTTAAAAACATAATTTGGACAAACTCAAGGCCCGTTTCAGTAATAAGCAGTTTGTGGGTTATCCCAAGTTTTAGCAAGGGTTAAACTTCTACCATTGTCGGGATCAAAAGATATTTTGTTCTCGACACGCCACCATTTTAGAAAAGAAATTTCTTGCAAAAGAAATTAGTGGGAGTATGGTAGAGCTGGAAGTGATTTTAAAACCACAAACGGTTACTGAAGATTTAGTAGAACCTAAAAATTCAATTGACCTTGACAAACCTTAGCCACTCTACAGATTTAGTAGGTAAGCTCAGCCACTTAAGAGATACTTCGGTTTTTTCGTAGACGGTGACAGGGAGGTTTGCATCATGTGATGATGACCCTACTATATCAGCAGGCCATAGGAAGTGGTGACTTCCAACTGATGGCTAGATGCTAAGTTATCCAAGTTGGACTCCATGTACTGCAACAAAGTATGAATTTTGTTGGGTGCTCCTTAAGGTGTAAAACCCACAAGGAGCAAGTAAATCTTGCGAGATCAGTGCAAATGGAAATGTATTAATCTAATAAAACTAGACTTGTAGTAAATGTTTTTCATCAAATACCCGGTGTGGATTATGGTGAAACTTTACTTCAGTGTTTGTGATGAACCCATACGGATATAACTTGCCATTGCCGTTTTTCCATGACTATGATATCTGGCATATAGACGAATATAACATTTTTCTAAATAGGGGTTTAGAATTGTACATGAATATGACTCTACCAGAGGGTTATCGTAATCAGTGGGAGATGCGGAAGATGTGCAAATAACTTAGGTCCATTTATAGACAAAAGCAGGCATAGCGGAGATGGATCAACTGTTTTGATGTCACGATCAAAGTGTTTGATTTCATCAAAATGATAGATGAACTTGGTAATTGTAAGAAGGATGTAAAGTGTACTGTCATGTTTCTCATATTGTATGTGGATGACAAACTCCTGATAGGAAGTAAAATTCCTATATTACAGTTCGGTCAAATTTTGGTTATCATAAATGCCTCTCCATATAGGATTTTGATAATATATCAACTGATTCTGGAAACTAGGTCTATATAGATAGATCTAGCAGGAGTTTTTGGAATTGTCCCAATTCAGGTAAGATGACACCATTCTAAAATGGTTTAGAATGGACGACTCATAGCGAGATAGTGTACCCGCATGTGGAAAAGCCACCTTCTCAAAAGAAATATCTTTTAGACCAATGAAGAGAGGGACTCGCATGAATGACTTTTTACTTGCTTAGGCAGTTGGGTCAATCATACAATGTCATGTACAAAGACCATATGTTGCTTTTTGCATTTGATATAATAAGCAGATATTAATCCAATTATGGTGAAACAAAGAAAACCAGTGAAAAACATATGTGGATGTTCTTGGTGTAAGGTAATGGCATCCTCCATCGGAAGGTAGTTACCGATTTTAGTTTCTTAGGTGACATGAAAGACAGAGTGTCTATCATGAGTTATAAGTTTACTCTCTTTATGGTGAGCGGTATATTGGAAAGATTTTCAAGCAGGATACTGGGGTAGTCATAACGTTGGGTGCTGATTATGAATCAGCCGTGGATACAGCCTAAGAAGTTGATGGATAAAATTGTTCATTTATGAACTTTGTCCCATCGTCTATCTAGGCAAATTGAAGGGCAAGTATCACTCAATTCGTGAGATAGTTGATCTCCACGAGATTGAGATATAAAGAGATAAAGATAGAATCATTGTTGCGGATCCAATGGAAATGCTCCACCACCATCACCACCCACTGTTGTGGATCTACTTACAGAACCAATGGTACTTCTGGTGGAAATTAAGAGCCTAGTTGAAGGACAGCAGGAGCAGGCTGCTCTCCTTCACCGAGAAATAGTTCGCACTAAGACAGCTTTGAAGGCAGCCCGTCATTATACAAAGAAGAAAGAAAGGAATCAGTCGGTCGGAGTAAAACGCCCAGTCGGTCGGATTACTGGAAGAGCCTCTTCAAGGCCGGTTTTCACAGCACCACCCTAGAAACCAGTAGGATCGTTTTCTAATAATAGTTCAAACGTTTGCCATTACTGTAAGAGGCCGGGACATCAGATAAAGGACTGCCGACGAGCTAACGGACTCTGCCTCGGTTGTGAATCGTCGACACTCTTTAGGATCATGCCCACAGTATAGAGCTCGCTCAGTCCCTACACCAAGACTGACCATACAAGCTTCCGCACTTCGTTTAGTGACCACCCTTACTACCTCAGGAACGAGCGTACCATTAGGCGCAGAGAAATGCGCCAAAACGCTTGGCTCTCAATATGCCTGCTATAGAGGCCGAAGCTACGGGTCAAGATAACACTGGTAAATGCCCTTCCATTTTCAACCATTTCAAATCCTTGCATTCTTCTAATTCTTCTTTTACTCGATATTTCCCACATAACTTAGGTATGACACTAGTAGTCCCACACGACTTTATCCTTAGCTTTCCCATGCTTGTTGCAACCTATGCCTCGAGAGAATTTCGTGAATGAAATTCTTTTAAGGAAGGTAGACTGTAACGACTCACCATTCTTGAATCTATGTCGCTTCTTTCATTAGACAATTTCTTGATTTCTTGAATTTCTAAAATTCAGGTTTGTTTCTCCTTGCATCTTTTTAGTCATCTTTTACATCTAATGTTACCTTCTTGCCGATTTGTGTACCGACTGGTGGTGCGACAACGGAACACTACTGCATTCTCGAATCCTATCTCCTTGAATCTCTTCTCATTTCTCCAATGATCATGTTTCGATGCGACAGAAACGGATGTAAACTTTTTCATCACCATCTCGATCTTTCTTGTGACTATCTTGTTTCCATATTCGATTGCACCATCTTTCTTGAGTAATTTCGAGGACATAATTGTTTTTAAAGAGGGTAGAATGTAATGATCCTGAAATCCCTGTACAATTGTAACACAGTCAATGTATAGAAAGGTGTATTTCAGCCTGATTAGGAGTTATATGTAATTCTTGTGAAATAAGTGTAAGAAACAACTTATAGCTCACTGGTTAAGACTCTCCGCTATTGTCTCTTAGCCTAAATGTTCGAATCCCAACGAAAACAATATTTTTTATTATTTATTTTTACGGCGTTTTGGAAGCCCAAAAGTTTGCACAAGTCCCACACGGAGTTACGAAAAGTTTCAGAAGAAAAGATCGACGCAAATGGACTAAATGAAGCGACTCGAGTACATGACACGAACCCCGAGGAATGAACCCAACTTTAGGCCAAGGTTTGGCTGAGTTTTGCGGCCAGGTTAACTCCAAGTGGGTCCGTGTTGGGCCCGTTCGTCCCTTGGCTTCCCGACTGTTCGTTTCAATACCCCAAATTTCCCCATTCAACCCGAGACCGCGCAGTCTTTTCATTTCTCTATTAAACCTCTTTTTAATACGTAATTTGTCACGCCCCGCTTCCCGGTATACGGCGAAGGGGACACGACTGGTCCGCTACGTATTTACTCAGAAACAAATACGTTAAGCGTAGCTAAACAATATAAAAGAAAATATACACAAGAGACAAGGTATAATAAAAACAGCAACTTTATTTATTAACTTTTTTTTGTACAATGCATGAAAAGGAAATACAACTGAAATAAAAGCAATACCTAAACAATGGCATGACAGGAAATTAAAGGTACTGAAAAGAAAATGTACAATGTCTAGAGCTCAGGGTCTTCGCTGTACTGATCCAAGTCTTCTGCAGTTGGCTCGATCTCTGACGGTTCCAAATCATCTGACGACATTCAAAGAAGAAAGAAAGAGAATGTCGTCAGCGAACAGATCGTTCGGTAAGTCCCAAAGATAAGAGGAGAAATAGAATGGACAGAGAGTAAGAGAGAGAGAGAGAGTAGCTTTTACAGTTGTATTATATTGTTATATTGTTGTATTTAGTGTTAACGCTGTTGTTTGTAGCTTGGTACAGAAAGATGCCAGTGTATACGAGAGGAGTCTCACTTGCTCCGGAGACTAAAGTATTAGGAACTCAAGGAACCGTTGGGCCACGGTACAACAGCAACGGAATACATGTTAGGTATTTTAATCTTACCGTCTCGTTCCACTTTTAACACCTTGCGTACCAATCTACCCTTTAAACTCTGTAGTGTTTTGATTGTATTGTTTGTCTTGTAAATTGTATTGATTGTATAATTGGTTGACTGACCGAAACCACGATATCAGTAAACGGATGTAACCGTAGAATCATGTAAATGGAATAACTGGAGAATCATGTAAATGGAATGTATATCCAAGGTTCGGTTCAGTCAAATTGTATAGATTGATAATTGAATTCATGAATTCAGGTTGAATTGTAATATTGAAGATTTGTAGATTGTAGATTGTAGATTGTACTTGAATCATATTCAAGTCAGATTATAATGAGACTCACTCTGAATCAGAAAAGTAAATTGATGTCCTGGTTGTTTTTGATATTATCGGTAACCGCTGCACATGAACGGCAGGATTTGTGTCTTTTTCAACGACGATTACCGTATTGATAACACCATTATTAATTTGTCTACCTTAGATAGGTAAGCACCAACTTCTCCGGCTCGCTGAGGCTCAAGAGATTGGTCCCTCTTAAACCTATATTTACTAGGGTCCTCAGGGTAATTTATAGAACTTGGGAGGATTTTATGTAAAAATACTCTTGTATAGTTTTCAAAATACACCCCAAGTATTTATTAATCGTCTTTAAAGTTGTAATGAATGTAGATTTTATATTGTGATATTTCTAGTGAAAATATCATAATTTCAGAAATAAAGGTATTTATTTGTAATATTGATTTGTATGGAATTCATGGTATTTTAGTGTAAAATTGATTCTTGTGATTTTTAGAAAAAGGTGGAATATTTATATCAAAACAAAATAGGTATTTTAATGATAAATATACATATATTTATACAAAAATAATTTTAATATATTTTTTATATTCTAAAAATCTCATTTTTTTAAGATGTCGTATTTTAAATCTTTCGAGACCGAATGCTCCTTGTGGAGGTCTGAATCTCGCACTACTAAGCCCGAGAATGTGTGATAATCCGCACCATCCCGAACGGGTTCCCCAAAATGGATTGTAGCGGCGCTTTGCAAAAATTGTATAAATACTAATACTTTAGAAAACGGTTTTATGAAGTAAGTGGTATTTATTTATAAAGATGACAATTTTCCGTATTCTATATTCTAGAGTCTCCTAAGTCAACTAGACTATTCCTAACTGGTCCAAAACGACAAGTTGTGAGATATCTCAAATCGTCTCTTCACCGCCAATTGTGGCCAGGTAAGTACAAGTGAAAAAAGGAGGGATCCACTCACGAATCACCGTGAGACGGACCTTTTAAAGTTACCTTTCTCACTTGCCTAGTCTAGACACCACAAAGTCAGATTTAGATAAACGAATGATGTCCACAACTTATCTTATTTTCATAATAAGTGGTATTTATTTAAAAAGTGTATCAATACTAAATCTTTTAGAAATGGTTTTATTAAGTAAAGGGTATTTAAATGAAAATGTTTGTTTTCTCGTATTCTAAGTTTTCGATGGTATCGTGTTAGGTTGTATATGAGTGTGTGAGTAGGTAGGTCGTTACCTCGTACTCTACTTTAAAGGTATAGCAAGTTTAATGGAGTTAAATGTAGAATTGAAACAATATGGTATTTAAGTGAAAAATACAATAAATTGAAATAGCCATCATTTCATTTGATGAAACTTGATCAATTTGGTTGATTAGTATTTAATAGTCAACATGAGGAAGTTTAAGTATGATTGTATTAGTGAGAAGTGGAATTTTATAAGAAACCGAATCGGAAATCGGATTTGTTCCGATTCCGTCGGGTTTTGTAAAACCGTATTTTTTTGATAGAAAAGATAGGTAGGAATTGGGACTTACGGGTTTTAGATCACACAAGAGAGTGAGAGAAAAGTAGAGGAATCGCCGATGTGTTGCGTCGTCGCCGGTAGTTTCTAAAACGATCGCCGGAAGTTTACCGTAGATTTCGCCGGAGCTTCGCCTCGAGCTTGTTTTCAAAGCACACAAGTTTTCTTGGAATTTTGAGAGAGTGGGCTCAGAATTTTGGGGTGAGAGGGTAGAGAGTAGGGATGGTATTTATAGGATTAGGCTAGGGTTATGTTAGGTTAAAAGTTAAAATGAAAAATGTGATAAATGTATTAAAAGTGGAGTAATTGAGCTTTTAAAAGAGTTATGGAAATGGTTTGAGACTGAAATTTTGCAGGTGCATAGGGAATATGAAAAGACACAACTTTCATGTTGGGGTCGTCGCCGGAATCGGCCGTGACTTGGCCGTGACTCGGTCGGAGGACTGAGTCGGCCGAGTCGGGGCCGATTTGGCCGATTCCCGGCGGAGTCAGGCCGTTGGGATCCCCCCGACGGTTCATCTACCCTCTGGCAATTTTACATTTTTGGGTGTAGTAGGGTTTTTGTGAGATATGCACGTGTAAACTCTTGGTATTCTAAAGGTTCAAAATAAAAACAATATTAAAAATAATGTGGGGTATGGGATTTAAACTCTGGTGCCTTGGTTCAGCAGTGCAAGGTATTACCAATGAGCTACAAGCTCTTTCTTGTAATTATGGAGCTAATTAATTACTTAAAGTAATAATAGTAAATTTAAATACCCCATGTATACATTAATTTTAAAGCAAATTTTTGTACACTAAAAATGGAGTTGTTACATTCTTTTAACTTGTAATTAAAAAGCAAAATAATTACTTATAACTTGTGCTCAGGCTAAAATACCCCTTTATGGATTTTTTGAATTTTTTTTGTAAAAACTTGTATTGGAAATTTGGGGTTGTTACATAATTTATCATAATTCTTTATACCATCTTAACCCTAATTTCTCCTATAAATACCACCGCATCCCCTAGTTCTCTCCCATTCAGAAAAACTATAGAAAAATTCTCTCAAAATTCTCTCTAAGTCCCAAGTCCAAGAGGAGTTGAGCTATTCAAGTGAAGTTGCCCAAGTGAAGTTGCGATGATCGATCAATCTTTCATACCTCTTAGTCTCAGTTCTAGCAACCGAGGCATCCTCTTTAGTCTTGATCTAGCTCAACCCGTAAGTCCTTTCTCTTCTCTCTCGACTTGTTTCATCTCCAATCTCTTAAAACGATATCGGTAAAAGTGGAGTTATCTTTCACCACTTCTTTAAAATAATTTTTTACTATCCTTGTCTTGCTAGATAAACTACGATAAACTTTTAAGTACAACCTTAAAATAGTGTTCATTTAATTATGTTTATACATGTTTAGAAATTCTTGTTAAATAGAACGTATATCGAATTTTACACAGAACTACCATGAACTTTGCATGCACCCTTTATCGCTATTTTGATATATAACTCTAGAAAATCTATGGGGTAACGACCTACCCCACTCACATACACAATGGTTTTCAGAGCATGATGTTTTGGTTATATGTTTTATTCTAAAAGAAACAATTTCATTAAAATGCCCTCGCTTTATAAACAATACGTTTTTTTAATCGCTGTTTAAAAACCTTTCTAATTAAGTCTCTACAACTCTCGTTCGGAGACCCATTTATGGATGGTGTGGGTTATTGTACGTTCTTGAGCGAGATGCAGAACTTCTCACGGAGAATTCGGTCTTGAAAAGAATATAAAATTACGATTTTAAAAAATACGACTTTTAAAACAAATTAAATCATTAGAAAATTATATAAATCATAAATCCGTATTTTTATGAAAATAAATTTTAAAAACTATATTTTTAAATGAAAGATTAAAATTACATAAAAATACCATCAAGTTTTCAAAAGTAGTATTTTTCATAAAAATTCCATAAACTCTTAAAACTAAGTTTTATCACTAAAATATCACTAGATACAAAATACGTTTTTATACCAAAATCACATTTTAATCAACTTTTATTAAAAACATATTTGAGACTTTAGGACGAATTAAAAACTCTCGAGAATTTCTAAATCACATTTTTACTAAAATACCCTAAAAATCGAAATACTAGTCTAAGTTACGTATTTTAGGTTGCAAATTGGTTTGAGTGGTATCTTCTCTTATCAGTTGTCTTGGGATTGTCGGTGACAGTGATGCATACTTGTCTCTCCCTAAATATAGATCATAAGTTTATGGTGGAAATTATCAAATGATATTCGTCTTTGAAAAAGACACAAATTCTGCCGTTCATGTGCAGCGGTAATCGATATTTTCCAAACTTAAGAAATTTACAAGAATAAATCCATTAATAGGATATTATAATCTGAACTCGAACTTGATTTGAACTCGAACTCGAATCCAAACTCTAACCTAATCTTGAACTTGAACACTTGAATTTAAACTCGAACTCAAACTATTCGAACCAACTTGACTCGACCCAGGATTGCAATTGACATGACTCGTATTCTACTTGACTTACTTGATTTCATTCTTCACATTTTGCAATATATAGTTTCGATCAAGACTTGTAACTTTAACTATAAATTTAACATATGTCGGGATAAGGGGTAGTGTAACAACTCCAATTTTTGTACACATAAAATTGATTTAAATTTGAAGTATATTTGGGGTATTTAATATTGCTGTTACCATTTTAAGTAATTATTTCACACAAATAATTACAAGAAAGAGCTTGTGGCTCATTGGTAATACCTTGCATTGCTGAACCAAGCCACCAGAGTTCAAATCCCATGTACACATTATTTTTAGATTATTTTTGTTTTAAATCCTTTGGAAGCCCAACAGTCCACACACCATAACTTCCAAAAATTGAACTACACTTTAAAAACTAAATATACCAGAGGACCCACCTGAAGACCCCCCGCCTCCTCGACCCCCGACTCGGCTGAGTCGGCCGGCGGACCGGCCGACTCGGGCCGGCGCCGCCGGCCGGACGGCCGAGTCCCCAACATGAAAGTTGGGGCTCTTCGCCTTCCTAACCCCCCTGCACACTTTAAACCTTCAGATTGGTTCCAGAATACCCATTAACACCTAATTACTCCAATTTTTAGTGAATTTTCTATATTTTTTTATTTAAAAACCCTTCACCTACCCTATCCCTAGCCTACCCTATAAATACACCCCCTCCCCTCTACCCTCTCATCCCAATATTCTAAACCCACTTTCTCAAAATTTTCCAAGAGTTGTGTACTTTGAAAACAAGCTCGCGGCGAAGCTCCGACGAAATTCCGGCGGAAATTCCGGCGACGTTTTAAGGAACTACCGGCGACGACGCAACGCATCGGCAATCCTTTTAGTTCCCCCTCACTCTAGTGTAACCGAAAACCCGAAAGTCCCTTTCTATCTATCTCTTCCCTATTCAAGAAAATACGATATTACAAACCCGACGGAATCGGAACAAATCCGATTTCCAATTCGGTTTTCTATAAATTTCACTTCTCACTAATACAATCATAATTAAACATTCTTATGTTGACTTCTAAACACTAATCAAAGAATTTGAACAAGTTTCACCGCATGAAATGATAGATTTCTCAATTTACCGTATTTTCGCTTAAATACCACAATATTTCACTCCTTCATTTAACACCATCAAACTTGCTATACATTTATAGTGAATCACGAGGTAACGACCTACCTTCTTACACACTTACATACAACCTAACACGATACCATCGAAACCTTAGAATACGAGAAAACAAGAATTTACATTTAAATACCATATACTTAATAAAACTATCTCTAAAAGATTTAGTTTTGATACACTTTTAAATAACTATCTCTTATTAGGAAAATACGATAAGTTGTGGATATCGATCGTTTATCTAAACCTGACTTTGTGGTGTCTAGGCTAGGCAAGTGAGAAAGGTAACTTTAAAAGGCCCGTCTCATGGTGATTCGTGAGCGGATCCCTCCTTTCCTTACTTGTACTTACCTGGCCACAATTGGCGGTGAAGAGGCGATTTGAGGTATCTAACAACTTGTCGTTTAGACCATTTAGAAATAGGCTAGTTGACTTAGGAAACCCTAGAATCTAAAATACGGAAAATTGACATTTTTACAAATAAATACCTTTTACTTTATAAAACCGTTTTCTAAAGAATTTAGTATTTTACAATCTTTGCAAAGCGCCGCTACAACCCATTGTGGGGAACCCGTTTAGGATGGTGCGGATTATCGCACATTCTCGGGCTTAGTAGTGCGAGATTCAGATCTCCGCAAGGAGCATTCGGTCTCGAAAGATTTAAAATACGATATCTTAAGAAAACGAGATTTCTAGAATATAAAATATTTATTAAAGTTATTTTTGTATAAATATATGTATATTTATCATTTAAAACATTTATTTTATTATGATATAAATATTCCACCTTTTTCTAAAAATCACAAGAATAAATTTTACACTAAAATAACATGAATTTCAAATAAATCAATATTACAAATAAATACCTTATTTATAAAAGTAGGATATTTCACTAGAAATGTCATAATATAAAATCCACCCTCATTAACTCTAAAGACGAATAATGAATACTTGAGATGTATTTTGAAAAGTATATAAAAGTATTTTTACATAAAACCCCCTCAAGTTTTATAAATTACCCTAAAGACCCTAGCAATTATAGGACTTCGATTTACATTTATAACTGTCTGACTCGGGTTTGAGTCTGATTAATCTGATTTGAATATGATACAAGTCAATCTACAATCTACAATATTCCAATTCAATATGAACACATGAATCCAGTTATCAATCTATACAATTTAACTGAACTGAACCATGGATATATTCCTTTTGCATGGTTCTCAGTTATTCCATTTACATAATTATACGGTTACAACCGTTTACTGATATCATGGTTTCAGTCAGTCAATCACTCATACCACTAATACAATTTACAAGATAACAATACAAATAAGATATCGCGGGGTTTAAGACGTAGATTGGTACGGAAGGTGTTAAAGGTGGCACGAGGCGGTCAGATTAAGACACCTAACCTATATTCCGTTACTGTTGTACCGTAGCTTAACGGTTCCTTGTACATTCCGTTTGCCTGGTCTCTAGCATATAGAGACCCCTCTCGTATACACCGGTATCCTTCTGTACCAATCTAAAAACAACAGCGTTAACACAACATTACAACAATAATATACAACTTTAAAAGATATCTTCTTACTCTGTCTATTCTACTTTCCTCTTATCTTTGGGACTTACCGAGCGACCTGTTCGCTGACGACATTCTATTTCTTTCTTCTTTGAATGTCGTCAGGTGGTTTGGACCCGGCAGAGATCGAGCCATCTACAGAAGACTTGGAGCAGTTTGCCGAAGATCCAGCACTGTAGTTTCATTATACACTTTTTCATTCAGTATTTTTCATTTCCTGTTATGCCACTGTTTAGGCATCTTTTTATCTCAGTTGTATTTCCTTTTCATGCATTGTATAAAAGAATGTTAATAAATAAAAGTTGCTGTTTTTATTATCCATCGTCTCTTGTGTATTTATTTTATATTGCTTAGATACGCTTAGCGTATGTACTTCTGAGTATATACGTAGCGGATCTTGTCGCGTCCCCTTCTCCGTACACTGGGAAGCAAGACGTGACGGGTTTTGTTGGTGGCCCATGCGGGTCAGAGTTGTATGGAGCACTACCACGCAGTTCTTTTCTGCGTGAACAACCTAAGCAATATAACATAAGAACCAGCAACTAAAACATTCTTTACAATTCATGTCCCTTGAATCTTACAATTTCATATTCCTTGAATCTTATCATTTCATTTGAATCTGTCCTAACCCAAATTTTTCTTCAAGGTTATGGATTCCCCGAACAACACCAGCACCAACATCAACAACACACCTCCACCTCCACTACCAGTCGTTCCTGCTGTTCCTGCGCCACCCACTGAGCAAATAGTGTTACTTGAGGCGATCCGCAGCCTTCTTGAGAGACAGCAACAACTTCTAAACCGTCCCGAGACTGACGCATGGGGGTAAAGCAATTTAGGACTTTACATCCCAAGCAGTTCTCTGGAAAAGGAAGCCCTCTTGAAGTCGAAGAATGGGCACAAAGTATAGAAGATGATCTGGCAGCAGCACAAGTGCCAGACATAGCTTGGGTCCGTGTGGCGAAACTACAGCTCATGGACAATGCTCGCAACTGATGAAAGGCGGAAGAAAGACGTCTTGCACAGCCTATTGAATGGAAGACTTTTCGCGAGAAGTTCGACGTGAAGTACTTCCCTGTGACTGCCAGGTTTGCCATGGAGCAGCAGTTCATTCATATACAACAGGGTTCGATGTGGGACAAATCAGTAGATGAGTACGACGCTGAATTCACCATGCTAAGTCCGTAAGATATGTCATAATAGTTCAATTTTTAAATATCACATACTACACAGCTAACACAATCCTTAAACAGATTCGCGGCACACTTGATACCGACGGACGAGATCAGAGCCCGTCATTTTCAACAAGGTCTGGACACGGAAATTCAGGCTGCTCTATCCCCAGGAAAATTTCTGACCCATGAGGATGCTCTGGAAGCTGCCCGCAGTTATGAGGCAGTGATAAAAGCAAGGGGCAGACCTCAGTCTGCAGGAGTCAAGCGCCCTGCCAACCAGATGGCAGGTGGAGCCTCGTCCAGACCACCTTTTGTGCCAAGACGACCCGGAGTACCGAACGACCGTCCCAGCCCAGCCCTTTGTACCTACTGCAAGGGAGCTGGACATATGATGAAAGACTGCCGGCGAGCCAACCGTCTTTACTTAATCTGCGGCTCAGCTACTCATGATATCAGGTCTTGTCCCCAAAGGCAAAACCCAGTTGCTGCACCCAAGCCAGCAAACAATTACCCACAGCGCCCAGCCATCCAAGCACCCGTTCCAAGACTTGCACTGCCTGCACCATCCAGAGGATCACAAGCTGCACCACCTCCTCGTCAGTTCCATCAAGCTCAAAGGAACGTTCCGAGGAATGCTCCTCAGGCCAGGAGGAATGTACCAGAGTGTTAGGCTTTCACGATGTCCGTGGAAGAATCTGAGGCCACTGGCCAAGTCATCACTGGTACAATCTTAGTAGCCTCACTCCCTGCAATAGCATTGTTTGATACTGGAGCATTGCACTGCTTTATGTCGCAATGGTTCGTCCGAACCCATGCGATTCCAGTCTCACCGCTTGTATCCAGCTGGAATGTTAGTTCAGGAAATGGCGTTCTAAAGGCAACCATGGGATACAGCTTGTGTCCAGTCGTCGTCTGCAGCAGAGAGTTTTATGCTGACTTTAAAGTACTGGATATACCGAACTTCGATGTGGTTCTAGGAATGGATTGGCTTGGAACTTTTTATGCTGCCATTGACTGTCGACAAAGGAAGGTGGTATTCGAGATTCCAGACCACCCGGTCTTCTATTTCAATAGCAGAGACCGTACTCTGGAGCCAAGTACCTACAAAGCAAAGCCAAGAGAAGCAGTAGTTGCAGCAGCTCAAGCGGAAGAAGAATTAAGACCAGAGGTAGTTCGAGAGTTCGACGATGTATTTCCTGACGATATATCAGGTTTGCCTCCCGATCGAGCTCTTGAATTCAGTATTGATTTAGTACCAGGAGCATAACCGGTGATCAAAGCACCTTATAGATTAAGTCCGGAAGGTTTGAAGGAAGTCCGAACACAGTTGGACGAATTATTGGCGAAAGGATGGATTCGTCCCAGCACTTTAAGTTGGGGAGCACCTGTGCTACTGGTGAAGAAGAAGGAAGGTTCATACAGAATGTGCATCGATTATAGAGCCTTGAACGAAGTCACTATGAAGAACAAGTATCCACTTCCGCGCATCGATGATTTATTCGATCAGCTAAGTGGATCTTATGTTTTCTCTAAATTGGATTTTCGTTCAGGTTATCATCAAGTGAAGGCCAAGGAAGCTGATATTCACAAAACAACTTTCAGAACTCGTTATGGACATTACGAATTTCTAGTGATGCCATTTGGAGTGACCAATGCACCAGCAATATTCATGAACCTAAAGAATCAAGTTTTCCGGGAGTACTTAGACAGGTTTGTTGTCATCTTCATCGACGACATCTAGGTGTATTCTAAGAGTCGGAAAGAGCATGCAGAGCACCTACGAATTGTCCTGGAAACTCTTCGACAACATAAGCTCTATGCCAAGTACCGCAAGTGCGAGTTTTGGCTAAAGCAAGTTGGTTTCCTTGGGCACATCGTATTAGGAGAAGGAATTTCTGTAGATCTAGCCAAAGTTTCAGCAGTTAGCAAATGGCCTACACCAAAGTCAGTGAAGGACATTCGGAGTTTCTTGGGTTTAGCTGGATATTACAGAAGGTTCATTGAAGGATTTTCGAAGATAGCAACACCCCTGACCAAGCTCACACGAAAAGATGAAGAATTTGTGTGGTCAGAAGCATGCGAACAAGATTTCATAGAACTCAAGTCAAGGTTGACATCAGCACCTATTCTCGTAATACCGGATCAATCTGGAGGATTCGAAGTGCATTGTGATGCATCCGGTAAGGGATTAGGATGTGTTCTTCATCAGCACGGTAAGGTTGTGGCTTATGCTTCAAGACAACTGAAGTCTCATGAGCGCAATTAACCGACGCATGATCAGGAGTTGGCAGCCGTCATCTTTGCTCTCAAGATTTGGCGCCATTATCTACTTGGAGAACGAGTGAACATCTACACAGATCATAAAAGTCTGAAGTACGTATTTACTCAGAAGGAGTTGAATATGCGGTAGAGAAGATGGTTAGAACTCATGGCGGACTTTGACATCAACTTGCAATATCACCTAGGGAAGGTAAACGTAGTACCTGATGCTTTTAGTCACCAACCATTAGCAATGAATCTCACCGCTCAGTGGAAGCTTCAACAAGACTTGCATCAGATGGAGATTGAGGTAGTCATGTTAGGTAATACTTTAAGTTTGATGAATCTACAAGTTCAATCAACCATTGTCAACTAGATCAAAGCAGCTCAAGCAAGTGATGCTAAGTTGCAAAGGATCAGAGAACAAGTGAAGAATGGACTCAGAACAGACTTCATCATCCATGAAGACGGATCTTTGAGATACGGTAGCAGGTTGTGTGTACCAAAAGGTCCTGTTCGGGAAGAGTTACTGAAAGAAGCTCACAGCTCTCCCTACTCAGTACATCCTGGAGGTATCAAAATATACAAAGATCTACGTCAGAATTATTGGTGGCATGGAATGAAGCGTGAAGTAGCCAGAAGTGTCGCAAAATGTTTGGTGTGTCAGCAAGTAAAGGCTGAACATCACAGGACAGCTGGACTGCTTTAACCGTTACCAATCCCAGAGTGGAAGTGGCAACACATCACGATGGATTTTGTGACTGCTCTTCCTCGCAGCACAAAGGGTAACGATGCTATATGGGTCATTGTGGATCGACTCACAAAGTCGGCTCACTTCATCCCTTTTCAAGTTGGCCAATCAACTGAGGCATTAGCAAGGAAATATATGGAGGTAATAATCTATTTAAGATTTAAACTCATCATAATGTACCATCTATGATACCCATGAACTCATACAGGAAATTGTGAGACTTCATGGAGTACCGGTCTGCATTGTCTCCGATCGTGATACCAGGTTCCGATCGCAATTTTGGCAGAGTCTGCAAGCAAACTTGGGAACAAGTCTGAACTTCAGCACGGCTTATCATCCACAAATAGATGGTTAGTCGGAACGAACTATTCAGATCTTGGAGGATATGCTCAGAGCGTGTATGCTAGACTTCAAAGGATCGTGAGAAGATCACCTGCATCTTATGGAGTTCGCATACAATAACAGCTACCAAGCAAGCATAGGAATGACACCTTTTGCAGCATTGTATGGAAGGAAGTGTCGATTACCATTAAGTTGGGACGACATCGGAGATAGGAAACTTCTTGGACCAGAGATGATAGTAGCGACCGTTGATGTGGTTCGTACAATCAGGGAAAGGATGCGCATAGCCTAAGATCGACAGAAGCACTGGGCTGATGCAAATAGACGACATTTGGAGTTCCAGCCAGGAGATCACGTATTCCTGAAGATATCTCCGAACCGCGCAGTGATCCGATTTGGAAGACGGGGTAAATTAAGTCCGAGATACATTAAACCGTTTGACATACTCGAACGAGTCGGTGAAGTGGCATACCACTTAGCACTTCCACCCTCATTGGAAGGAGTGCATAACGTGTTCCACATATCCCAACTCAGAAAGTATGTGAGTGACCCCAGCCATGTTCTTGATCATTCCGAGCTCACTATACAGCCCGTCTTGTCATGTGAGCAACAACCTGTGGAGATCCTAGACAGAAAAGTAAAGACCCTTCGGAACAAGGAAGTTAACTTGGTCCGGGTAATATGGAGGAAAGACACTCCAGGAGAATCCACTTGGGAAAGGGAAGATGAAATGCGTGCAAGATATCCTCCCCTCTTTGTAAACTAGTCCTCAAATAAAAGTTGTAAATTTCGAGGACGAAATTTTTGTAAGGACGGTAGATTGTAACAACTCCAATTTTTATACACATAAAATTGATTTAAATTTGAAGTATACTTGGGGTATTTAATATTGCTGTTACTACTTTAAGTAATTATTTCACACAAATAATTACAAGAAGGAGCTTGTGGCTCATTGGTAATACCTTGCATTGCTGAACCAAGCCACCAGAGTTCAAATCCCATGCCCCACATTATTTTTAGATTATTTTTGTTTTAAATCGTTTGGAAGCCCAACAGTCCACACACCATAACTTCCAAAAATTGAACTACACTTTAAAAACTAAATATAACATAGGACCTACCTGAAGACCCCCCCACCTCCTCGACCCCCGACTCGGCCCGACTCGGCCGGCGGACCGGCCGAGTCCTCAACATAAAAGTTGGGGCTCTTCGCCTTTCTAACCCCCCTGCACACTTTAAACTTTCAGATCGGTTCCAGAATTCCCATTAACACCTAATTACTCCAATTTTTAATGAATTTTCTATATTTATATATATATTTTTTATTTAAAAATCCTTCACCTACTCTACCCCTAGCCTACCCTATAAATACACCCCCTCCCCTCTACCCTCTCATCCCAAAATACTAAGCTCACTCTCTTAAAATTTTCCAAGAGTTGTGTACTTTGAAAACAAGCTCGCGGCGAAGCTCCGACGAAATTCCGGCGGAAATTCCGGCGACGTTTTTAGGAACTACCGGCGACGACGCAACGCATCGGCAATCCCTTTAGTTCCCCCTCACTTTAGTGTAATCGAAAACCCGTAAGTCCCTTTCTATCTCTCTCTTCCCTATTCAAGAAAATACGAAATTACAAACCCGACGGAATCGGAACAAATCCGATTTCCGATTCGGTTTTCTATAAATTTCACTTCTCACTAATACAATCATAATTAAACATTCTTATGTTGACTACTAAACACTAATCAAAGAATTTGAACAAGTTTCACCACATGAAATGATAGCTTTCTCAATTTACCGTATTTTCGCTTAAATACCACAATATTTCACTCCTTCATTTAACACCATCAAACTTGCTATACATTTATAGTAAATCACGAGGTAACGACCTACCTTCTCACACACTTACATACAACCTAACACGATACCATTGAAACCTTAGAATACGAGAAAACAAGAATTTACATTTAAATACCATATACTTAATAAAACCATCTCTAAAAGATTTAGTTTTGATACACTTTTAAATAAATACCTCTTGTTAGGAAAATACGATAAGTTGTGCATATCGGTCATTTATCTAAACCTGACTTTGTGGTGTCTAGGCTAGGAAAGTGAGAAAGGTAACTTTAAAAGGCCAGTCTCACGGTGATTCGTGAGCGGATCTCTCCTTTCCTTACTTGTACTTACCTGGCCACAATTAGCGGTGAGGAGGCGATTTGAGGCATCTAACAACTTGTCGTTTAGACCATTTAGAAATAGGCTAGTTGACTTAGGAAACCTTAGAAACTAAAATACGGAAATTGACATTTTTACAAATAAATATCTTTTACTTTAAAAAACCGTTTTCTAAAGGATTTAGTATTTTAAAATCTTTGCAAAGCGCCGCTACAATCCATTGTGGGGAACCCGTTCGGGATGGTGCGGATTATCGCACATCTTCGGGCTTAGTAGTGTGAGATTCAGACCTCCGCAAGGAGTATTCGGTCTCGAAAGATTTAAAATACGATATCTTAAGAAAATGAGATTTTTAGAATATAAAATATTTATTAAAATTATTTTTGTATAAATATATGTATATTTATCATTTAAAACATTTATTTTATTATGATATAAATATTCCACCTTTTTCTAAAAATCACAAGAATAAATTTTACACTAAAATACCATGAATTTAAAATAAATCAATATTACAGATAAATACCTTATTTATAAAAGTAAGATATTTTCACTAGAAATGTCACAATATAAAATCCACCCTCATTACATCTCTAAAGACGAATAATGAATACTTGAGGTGCATTTTGAAAAGTATATAAAAGTATTTTTACATAAAACCTCCTCAAGTTTTATAAATTACCCTAAGGACCCTAGCAATTATAGGACTTCGATTTACATTTCTAACTGTCTGACTCGGGTTTGAGTCTGATTAATCTGATTTGAATATGATACAAGTCAATCTACAATCTACAATATTCCAATTCAATATGAACACATAAATCTATGAATCCAGTTATCAATCTATACAACTTGACCGAACCGAACCATGGATATATTCCTTTAGCATGGTTCTCAGTTATTCCATTTACATGATTCTACGGTTATAACCGTTTACTGATATCATGATTTCGGTCAGTCAATCACTCATACCACCAATACAATTTAAAAGATAACAATACAAACAAGATATCGCGGGGTTTAAGGGGTAGATTGGTACGGAAGGTGTTAAAGGTGGCACGAGGTGGTCAGATTAAGACACCTAACTTATATTCTGTTGCTGTTGTACCGTGGCTTAACGGTTCCTTGTACAATCCGTTTGCTATGGTCTCTAGCATATAGAGACCCCTCTCGTATACACTGGCATCCTTCTGTACTAATCTACAAACAACAGCGTTAACACAACATTACAACAATAATATACAATTTTAAAAGATATCTTCTTACTCTATCTATTCTACTTTTCTCTTATTTTTGGGACTTACCGAGCGACCTGTTCGCTAACGATATTCTATTTCTTTCTTCTTTGAATGTCGTCAGGTGGTTTGGACCCAGCAGAGATCGAGCCATCTAAAGAAGACTTGGAGCAGTTTGCTGAAGATCCAGCACTGTAGTTTCATTGTACACTTTTCCATTCAGTACTTTTTATTTCCTGTTATGCCACTGTTTATCCATCTTTTTATCTCAGTTGTATTTCCTTTTCATGCATTGTACAAAAGAATATTAATAAATAAAAGTTGCTGTTTTTATTTGTTGGAGATAGTGCCCTTAGAGTCAATTATTGGATCACAGGCACGTGATTGCAATGATTGAGGGAGGACCTATACCGTTAGAACAGTCTTACTCAAGATGATAGTATGCTATCTGGTTTATCTTTATCATCGTGTACTGCTTTAGGTGACCTTACAGGTCACTATTGCGTGTTGATAGAGCCCTTAGGATTCTTGCTTGACAGCCAGCAGTATGATGGTGATTATATATGTGGGAGCTGGTAGTCTATAAGCACATCCTTAAAAGGTCTCTAGTCGTGGGAGTATTCGAGACAGGGCATCGATACTCCAGAGTAGACAAGTGTATACAGTCGAGACCCCGACGAGGGGCGGTGGCCGGTCTCACAAGCCACTGGTGTCAGTTGGTTCACCTAAGATGTATACAGGTGCTTATTGGGTTATGAGTACACCGGACAGGACTCGCCGGGAACATGCTAGTTGGTCTTATACCTGACGTCAGATGGCAGTTCCCTGGTGACATGTGTATAGGTTAGTTCATCGACCTGAGATCGTCATTTTTCTCGTGTGAGTTCCCACTGTACTTTGATTACTACCCTACCACGCTCAAAAGAGTTATGCAAACATGTTTTAGTTGGGTATAGTCCCGAGCCACATGGAGGCAGTGAGCGGATCTTCAGGGGTTCGTCTCTCCCGGTATTGGGGGTGAGGTCACGCTGTGTCTAGGAGAGCCCTTACACGAAGTCCTTGGCCAAGACAGGAGATTTACTGGTAGGTATTCCAGTAGTATCTCAGGGTGTTCTGGGCTACACTCCGACATGACTTGTACCGCTTTGGAGGGTCTGACTTTTACCAACCCCCTAGGCCTGCCATACGATGCTCATAGACGAACGGACCGGACTGTACGGATATTGTCACTGACAGGCGCAGTAGGGTGTCAGGATGAGTTCGCTCATCGACGTCCCTTTTGGTCAATACCTGGTAGCCCGTTACGTATGGCTAATACCTCTGAAGTGCTAGTGGTTAAATCCACAGCCAAAATATTGACGAGTCTTTAAAGTCCCCCACAGACCGCTTCTCAAGTTTCGGGCGAAACGCTGTAGATGCCGTATGGATATATGGCAGGGTTGGATCATATACGTGCGGTATTGCACGGATCGTGATCGGACGGATAATACTAGCGGGCTTTGGTTTAAACCGGATCCTAGTATTGTACAGTGTAGATTTTGTCTCATTGCATTTGTATTCGGTTGGAATACAAATGCGGGTATGTATATACAGTCGCGGGGTTTTCCTGTAATTTATTACGGGATCAGTTTTTTGAAGTTGCCAGTTTGCTTTCCGTTTCGGCCATTTTTCCTTTGTTCTTTCTTTGGCTGAAATTTGGTGGAGGGGGTTATTTGCAATTGTACAATTAACAAAGGAGAAGACTTCTTGGTTCATGATTGTTCATGATGGCTTGACTTTTGTGATGAGAGTGATGGGTTTATGAGAGTGGACTTTGTTGTGATGATGATTCTTAATCATCACCTTTCTCTCTCTCATTTCTCCTCATGAGAAAATGGCCGGCCACTATGGGGGGGCTGTCCTAATTTTTGGAGGGGAAATTACTCTCATTTGGTTGCACAAAATTCCTTTTGTTCATCTCCAAAAGCTAATATCTCATTCCTCCACCCAAAAGGCAACTTCTAGTAACCCCATGAGACCCAGTGTTCTACACTTCATCTACAGCATTTCTTGGACACGTCGACTCGTCAACTTCGTGCCTGAGTTGCCTCGATCCAGAGGTGGGAGCTCGTAAAAGAACCCGGCGATGCAGTGCCCTTCCGACGAGGAGATGAAGACCGGAGACTCCGCCGGGAGATTGGGACGACGACGAGAAGACCGAAGGACACGAATCGCTCGGTATATCTCTTTACCCCTTCTCTTGTTAGCTAGGAGTAAGTTATTGGCCCGATCCGGGTTTTATAGTGCGCGGTGGTGCCGGTTTACAAGTTTCGTAAAAGTATCGCTTCCGCATTTTGGCCTCGGATTGACGGCCGGGGCACCGCCGTGCACTTACACTGGTATCAGAGCCACGCCATTAACCTAGTCTAGCTTGCTCTAGCGAGTTTAAAGCTTCGATCGAACAAATATCCCAAAACCGCGATTTCAAGTGCATCAGTTTTCTGTCGAATTTTTTTTTGGCTCGAAATTTTTTTCAGTGCATTGCAGAAATACATGCAGGCAATTCTAAGAGTTCTGCAAAAATTTGGCGGCTTAACTTTACTGTTCCACCGTGGAACCGCGGCCAAACCCATGCATTGGCCGCGGTTCCGCGGCCATAATGACTCCTTGTAGCACCAAATTTTTACAGAGGCTCTTGAACTTGGAAATGGGGGTTTTGGTATATTCTGTTTGGGCCCAGATTTTCTTTGAGTGCTACAGTTGTGCTTGGGGCCCACTCCGGAAAATTTAGTCGATCGAAAATTTTAAACATGTTAGTTCACAGTATTTACATTATATCTGCGACCGTGAATGTCGCTTGATCGGTAAATCCTGTCTAACTGCTATAGCCCTTTTAGACGGATTTGTGAACGTGACATTCACGTTGATGTTCTGTGTTGTGCTGTGTTGTTGCGGATTGTCGTGGTGGATAGCCTGCATGCAATGTTAGTACAGTTTTGGTATTATTATGTACATTTGATATTGCGGGGCGAGCGTCCGACATGTGGACTGTCGTCACTGCCTATTTGTATATTATTCTTTTGGGGCACGACCGGGCTGAGGTCGGTGTACCCGTTGTATGTATATTTTACTTTCTGTACTAGGATTACCCTGCGGAGGGGTGTATGGATAGCCGGGTTCTAGAGGGCAACGAGCCCGCATCTCATAGCGTTGAGACGGAGGGGGCTTCACTCTAGAATTGGCGGGCTATTCGCCACACTCGTAGGGGGTACAGGTTGGCCCAAGGAGGGGTGCCCAAGTTACCGGATTCCGTGAAGTGCTGGTTGGTCCATTCACGTTGTTGAAGGGGGCTGCCTCGCTTCAGGTTTTGGCGGGTAACTTGCCGCGCCCGTAGGGGTCTAGGATTTTATTGCACAGGCTATCCACATGACCAAGGGAATGTCGGGTTTCAGTAGCGGCTCTATGAAACCCGGGGATCCCAGATATCTGTATTATTCTGTGATGCTTATTACATTTCTGTGATGTTCCATTTTATCACGCCTTGAGCGAATATTATATATTTATATATATACTAGTTGATGTTGTATATATTTTGCATCCGCGCTAGTCCAGTCCCCGCTCTGTCGTTAGTTAAGTAACCTAACGGGTAATGACGGGACCCAGTGGCGAATGCGGATGGCATATACGTACATCATTATTTTCTTTCTTTTGTGGTGTGATCAATTGATAGGACTGCATTGATTCGGATCAATGCAAGCTAAACAAACCTATTCTGATGTTGTTGGAACATTTTTCAAAAAGCTGTTATTGCAAGGACGTTCTCTTTTGTTTTGCACAGTGGTATTCGGTTATGAATATCCAGCACCTCAGTCGATGAGGCAAGGGCCGAGATCACTTCACCGGGAGTGACCCCTTGGACAGAAGTTTGCGTCAGGGAAATAATTTCACTATAGTCGATTACTTTTGCTTTGCATCGTGGTATTCAGTTGGAATATCCTGCACCTCATTCTACGGGGAAAGAGCCGAGATCCCTTCACCGGGAGTGATCTCTTTAGCAAAGGTTTTCGCCACTATATTTTTATAAAAGCTATCTGGTTCCTTCAAAGATATCAAGTTCATTACGTTAAAGGTTTTTCGCCAAAAACCATTCATAGCCCTCCATCATTTCAGACGGGTAGCACGTAGTATTCATGCTATGTTTGTTGTCCTTAGTCAAGGCATAGTGTATGGTAGCTGCTTGTTACCTTTCTGCTGCATAGATAGATGCGTTGGTTTGGGACAGTCGTACAGCCTTGTTGGCCCTAATCAAGGGCTTGTACTGGTGGGTTCAAATTAACCTGGACAATGACAGGTAGAACTTGATATGTGACTTATGATTTGTTGGCCTTAGTCAAGGTCATAAGAGCATGGGGCAAAAATCACATCGGGAGTTTTTAAAGAAACTGAAACTTGCCAGATATGCGCATACCTTCTGGAGTGTGATAGCGTGAGTGGATTCCATCATGTTAGCATGCAATGATAGTTGGATTTCGATTCCCACTGATGAGTTGGTTTACTCCTCGGGTGATCCCGACTAATTCATCTTTCAGGTTTGGAGGAGAATTTGACGGTACAGTGGGAGGTTTCCTGATTAGATAAATTGATAACCATTCTGATGTAGGTTAGAGTGCACGCTGAGTGTTTCTTTTCTCTCTCTCTTTGGCAGCGACCATGACCCGACCCTAGACTATGACTCAGTGACCAAAATTAACCGAACCTTCTTAAACACTGGCTTTTGGATTGTCAGAGTTGCAAACCTCTTTGCCACTCCTACTTTTACCCTTTTCTCCAGAACACCCCGTATTACTACGAACGTCCACTTCCATTGGATAAAACCATCGTATGGTTATATACGAACTCGAAGGAATTTATTCGAGGATGGTTTCTGGTTCTGGAGAAAACGAATAGGACTATTCAGTTGTCTTTTCCTTTTACCTTCTCTCAGGTTGCGAGTGCTCCTTGGATTAGGACAGTACACCTATTACGCAAATTGGATAGTCTTCTTCCAAACCATAGGCAGGTGCCGAACGGTAGGGAATGAAGAAAACCAATTAGCCTAAACGGTGTACAGAAGGTATTAAGTTAAGACAAATAAAGGGATTAGAAGGAGGGCAAAGTAAATTGCGACTGCTATTCACGACAAAACCAAGTATTTTATTACCACTCCCACTTCACCTTTGTATTTCTCCAGGACACTCCGTATCACTACGAAGATCCACAGTTATTTGGATATTCCATCGTATGGTTATATACGAACTCGAAAAGAACTTGTTCCAGTTCGGGGATGGATTCTGGTTCAGGAGAAATAGGAATAAGATTTATTCATGTGTCTTTTATCTTTACCTTCTCTCGCGTTACTAGTGCTCCTAGGATTAGGACAGTACACCCATTATGCTTATTGGATAGTCTTCTTCCAAACCATAGGCTGGTACCGAACGGTAGGGAAGAAAGAAAACTATTTGGCCTAAAAGGGTATGCAGAAGGTAATGACTAAAAGACATATAAAGGGATCTGGAGAGATGGCAAAGAAGTATACGGTTACAGTTGTGAATCTGATAATGGAAGAGGCATTACTAGGAATACCCGGATACCCCTATGAAACATTTCAATGTTTCAGTTTCACCGTGTACTGTTAAAAGAAGACTGATTTCCCAATTAGCCCTTGCTCCAGGGTATGTATTTACCAGGTATGAATCTCACATCTGTATGGTTTTACAGATGATGAGTGGGAGTAAGTTATTGGGAATTAGGTGATCATCCTCATTATATCGGGATTTGTTGTAATCGGTGATATTTGAGGAAGTCACCTGGGTTGTTTGCCGGACGGCAAATATTTGGTTTTGAATATCTGCTGTTATGCACCAATTTCAAATTGATATATCTGTACGTCTATTTTTATAGAGTGAGATATACCTTTTTGAAATTATGTCCATGACATTTACCTATATCAGTAGATGATTAGGTAAGGAGTATTAAACAGCGGTGTAATTCTTCTTGATCAGAAGTACAGTTTTCAACCTACGACACACAGCGAATGAGTTATTAGACTCAAGGGACTTATACAGAGTATTGTATTTTGTCCAGTGTCCATTAGGACAGAGGGGTTGGTCCTCGTACTATACTCGGTTTACTTATGACTTCTCTAGTTTTTGACAAGTGTTTCGTAGAAACACAAGGTCTAGGTTTTGAGAAGTTATAGGTATAAGAGTAAAGTAGAGAACCAGGTATTGCAAGTATCAGGATTCTTCTAGGTGATCGAAGATGTAGATACTTGTGTATGGTATTCAGTTGATAGTAATGGTTTTGAGAAACTTGTTTCTCTTTCAGGTTACTCATAATTGGATTCACTCCTAAGTTGAGTAACGCTGATCGGCCTCTTTCCATTTAGTTGACATGCACCGGAAACAGCCGCATGATTTGAATCTGGTTCAATTAAATCAGTGCCTCTGTTTCTATATTGGATATAGGATGGTTCATATCTTAACGATGTTGAGGTACGGGGAGTTGTCCGGCTTATGCTTAAAACCAGACTCTAGATAACTCAAGGCACGTTTCTGTAATGGCTGTTTGTGGGTTGACCCGGGCTATGACGAGGGTTAACTTTCTACCATCTGGAAGATCAATAGTGATATTGTTCTAGACTCGCCACAGTTTTAATAAAATGAATTTTTTCAGAAAACAGTAGTAGGAGTATGGTAGAACTGGAAGTGATTCCAAAACCGCAAACGATTATTGAAAATTTGATAAGAACCTAAAGATTCAATCTGACTTGACATTCCATTGGCCACTCCGCGGATATGGTGGGTAACCTCAGACACTCGAGAGGTACTTTGGTATGCTCAAAAACGGTGACAGGGAGGTTCTTGTTTACCCAGACTTGCCATTGCTATTTTTCCAGACTGTGAGACCCGGCAAGGGGATGAGTATAGCAACGTTCTAAACTAGCTTTAGAAGTGTACGTCTATATGACTCTGCCAAAGGTTGTCGTAGTCAGTGGGAGCAGCGGAAGCATAGTGGACAAGTGGCTTATGTCTATTTATAGACTAAAGCAGATATAGCGGAGATAGATCATCTATTTCAGATATGACAGTCATAGGTTTGACTTCATCAGAATAGGGGATGGATCTGTTAAGAAGGTAGTAGGGTATGATGTCCTGGTATTTGGATGACATACACAGAGTAGGAAATGATATTCCTATACTACGATCGGTTATATTTTGGTTGTCACACAGTGGTTTCTCCACATGGGACTTGGATATAATATCAAGACATTCTGGTTACCGGATCTATGGTTTTAGATCTAGATTTGGGTAGTTTGCCAATCAGGGTACTTAGACAGCATTGTGAAGGTGTTTTAGAAAGGACGACTCCAGGCACGGTAGTATACCTGCAGGTGATGGAGTCACCCTCTCTAAAGGTGTCTTACAGACGAAAGTGGAGAGGGATGTGCATGATTGGCAGATCACTCGCTTAGGCAATTGAGTCAACATGAGATGTCAAGCACCACACCAGATGTTGTTTATTGCAGTAGATGCAATATGTTGATATTGATCCAATGCTGGAGAAACGAACGGAAGCAGTTTTAGAACATAAGTGGATGTTCTAGGGATATGATAACAACAGCCTCATTCGGGAGACAGTTATCATTCCAGGCTTCCAAGGTGACCTGGATGACAGAGAGGCTGTCAGAGTTATAGTTTTCCCTCTGACGAGGGGCAGTATTTTGGACAGGTGGTCCAAGAGGATACTGAGGGAGGCATGGCGCAGGATACTGATTAAGTTCAGTTGACGATAAAGTCTGAGAAGTTTGGATTTGGAGTTCATTTATGAACCAGGTCCCATCAGATATCCAGACATATTCTAAGACAGATATTGCTCATTTCGGGAGATGGATTTCTCCGCGAACTTGAGATAAAGAGAGACATAGAAAGAAACATTAGAGCGGATCCACTCACTGAGGCTATTCCTCGAACGCATTAGTTTCGCAAACGGGTTTTGTGAGACTGATTAGTAGAGGAGTTGGGTGTTCGGTATCACACGGGCTGTGAGTATGCGACATCGCAATAATTAGCCTTGAGTGCAAGTGGGAGATTGTTGGAGACAGTGCCCTCAGAGTCAATTATTGGATCACAGGCACGTGATTGCAATGATTGAGGGAGAAGCTATACCGTTAGAACAGTCTTACTCAAGATGATAGTATACTATTTGGTTTATCTTTATCATCGTGTACTGCTTTAGGTGACCTTACAGGTCACTATTGCGTGTTGATAGAGCCCTTAGGATTCTTGCTTGACAGCCAGCAGTATGATGGCGAACATATATGTAGGAGCTGGTAGTCTATAAGCACATCCTTAAAAGGTCTCTAGCCGTGGGAGTATTCCAGACAGGGTATCGATACTCTAGAGTAGACTAGTGTATACAGTCGAAACCCCGGCGAGGGGCGGTGGCCGGTCTCACAAGCCACTGGTGTCAGTTGGTTCACCTAAGATGTATACAGGTGCTCATTGGGTTATGAGTACACCGGACAGGACTCGCCGGGAATATGCTAGTTGGTCTTATACCTGACGTCAGATGGCAGTTCCCTGGTGACATGTGTACAGGTTAGTTCATCGACCTAAGATCGTCATTTGTCTCGTGTGAGTTCCCACTGTACTTTGATTACTACCCTACCACGCTCAAAGGAGTTGTGCAAACAGGTTTTAGTTGGGTACAGTCCCGAGCCACATGGAGGCAGTGAGCGGATCTTCAGGGGTTCGTCTCTCCCGGTATTGGGGGTGAGGTCGCGCTGTGTCTAGGAGAGCCCTTACACGAAGTTCTTGGCCAATGCAGGAGATTTACTGGTAGGTATTCCAGTAGTATCTCAGGGTGTTCTGGGCTACACTCCGACACGACTTGTACCGCTTTTGAGGGTCTGACTTTTACCAACCCCCTAGGCCCGCCATGCGATGCTCATAGACGAACGGACCGGACTATATGGATATTGTCACTGACAGGCTCAGTAGGGTGTCAGGATGAGTTCGCTCATCGACGTCCCTTTTGATCAATACCTGGTATCCCGTTATGTATGGCTAATACCTCTGACGTGCTAGTGGTTAAATTCACAGCCAAAGTGTTGACGAGTCTTTAGAGTTCCTTACAGACCGCTTCTCAAGTTTCGAGCGAAACGCTGTAGAGGCCGTATGGATATATGGCAGGGTTCGATCATATACGTGCGGTATTGCACGGATCATGATCGGACGGATAATACTAGCGGGCTTTGGTTTAAGCCGGATCCTAGTATTGTACAGTGTAGATTTTGTCTCATTGCATTTGTATTCGGTCGGAATACAAATGCGGGTATGTATATACAGTTGCGGGGTTTTCCTGTAATTTATTATGGGATCAGTTTTTTGAAGTTGCCTGTTTCCTTTCCGTTTCGGCCATTTTTCTTTTGTTCTTTCTTTGGCTGAAATTTGGTGGAGGGGGTTATTTGCAATTGTGCAATTAACAAAGGAGAAGACCTATTGGTTCATGATTGTTCATGATGGCTTGACTTTTGTGATGAGAGTGATGGGTTTATGAGTGTGGTTTTTGTTGTGATGATGATTCTTTATCATCACCTTTCTCTCTCTCATTTTTCCTCATGAGAAAATGGCCGGCCACTATGGGGGGGCTGTCCCAATTTTTGGAGGGGAAATTACTCTCATTTGGTTGCACAAAATTCCTTTTGTTCATTTCCAAAAGCTAATATCTCATTCCTTCACCCAAAAGGCAACTTCTAGTAACCCCATGAGACCCGGTGTTCTACACTTCATCTACAGTATTTCTTGGACACGTCGACTAGCCAACTTCGTGCCTAAGTTGCCTCGATCCAGAGGTGGGAGCCCGTAAAAGAACCCGGCGATGTGGTGCCCTTCCGACGAGGAGATGAAGACCGGAGACTCCGCCGGGAGATCGGGACGACGACGAGAAGACCGAAGGACACGGATCACTCGGTATATCTCTCTACCCCTTCTCTTGTTAGCTAGGAGTAGGTTAATGGCCCGATCCGGGTTTTATAGTGCGTGGTGGTGCCGGTTTACAAGTTTCGTAAAAGTATCGTTTCCGCATTTTGGCCTCGGATTGACGGCCGGGGCGCCGCCGTGCACTTACATTATTATCCCTTATCTCTTGTGTATTTATTTTATATTGCTTAGATACGCTTAGCGTATATGCTTCTGAGTATATACGTAGCGGACCTCGTCGCGTCCCCTTCTCCGTACACTGAGAAGCGGGGCGTGACAGGTAGTATGGTAAAGAATGTATATCGTGATACGAGAGTCCACTAAAAATCACCTAACATGAATCAATGTGCTTTTGTCCCGTGGCTTCACGGGGCCTTGGACGAAACGTGTTGTTAGTCCGTGGCTTCGCGGACTACTCTCGTATATACACACATATCTTCTTTACCTAAATACAATAACACGTTAGAATAGAGTAATCAAATTTATATACATTATCATGCTTTTATATAACGCTATGCTTAAGAGATATTATCATGCTCATGTTTAAAAGACACTTTTACCTTTCTGTTACCACACTAAAAATTCATATTCTATTTATATGCCGTTCTTTATCATATTCTCATTCTTAATTCTTTTTGGGACTTACCGAGTGCCGGTTCGCTGACGGCATTCTTTTCTCTTTGTTTCTTTGGAGTGTTCGTAAGATACAGGAGAGATTGAACCAAGTGTAGAGGTTTGCGCTCAGCTCGAAATATAGACTAACTTCTAGTTTCATTCAGTAGTTTATTTTCAGTATGCTACTTGTTAGGCATTTTCATTGTACTTTTATTTTTAGTATCTTATATCAAAACTATGTGGAAGTTGAATATAAATAAAATTGGATTTTTATTTTACTTGTCAAATTTTCTTGTATGTTATATTGCTTATAAACGTTTAGCGTATTTATTGCGGGAAATGACCTTCTCGGAATAAATATATCGTGAGCTTGTCACATGCCCGTTTCCGTCTTTTTTAGGAAGCGGGGTGTGATACCAACTGTGATTCAGTCGGTATATATTCAAGTACTATATAACCTTTATGATAGTGATTTCGTAAGAAATGTTATGTAACATCTATATGTTTGGTTCTTAAATGTTGGTCAGCGTTCTTGGTCATTTGGACAGTGCTAATATTGTCATATAGTATTGAAATTTTAGAGACTATTTCCTTATAGTTTTCTAAAGTGTTTTTTATCCAAAAACTCTGAGCATAGCGGGCACTATCGGCAATATATTCTGCTTCAGCAGTAGAAAAAACCATTGATACTTGTTACTTGGAATTCCAAGATTTATCTAAAAATTGGCATGTACCGCTAGCACTCTTTCTATCTGTTTGATTTCCAGCATAGTCAATATCTAAATAACTTGTTAAGTGGAACACGTTATTCTTAGGATACCATAATTCTAGATGGATGGTACCTTTAAAATATCTAAAGTTTCTCTAATGTCTATTAAATGAGATTCTCTCGAATCGGCTTGGAATTTAGCACATAAACACACGCTATACATAATATCATGTCTACTTGTAGTTAAATATAATAAACTACCAATTATACCTCGGTAGAATCGTATATCTACCGTTTTTCCAGTTTCGTCATTGGTAAGTTTAGTTGCCATTGCCATTGGAGTATCTCGGGTCTTTACATCATCAAGCCGAACTTCTTGATAAGTTCTATAGTGTGCTTGATTTGAGTGATGAATAGTCCTTGATTTTGTTTGATTTGAAATCCAAGAAAGAAATTCAATTCTCTCATTATACTCATTTCAAATTCATCCTCCATAGACTTTGAGGACTCTTGGCAGAGCTTATTTTCTTGTGCCATGAAACACATGTTTACGACTTCTTCAGTTTCTGAGTCGCTGGAATCGGTGTCATCCCAAATTGCTTGAATTGAACGCTTTTCCGATTCCTTTTTTGATTTCCACTTATCCTTGTTTAGGATATGACACTCCGACTTGACATAGCCTTTCTTATTGCATTCAAAACAATGCTGAATTTTATTAGAATTAAATTTTTTATCAGATTTATACGTTCCTTTCTTCGATGGAAATTTCTGGACTTCAGATACTTCTTGAAGTTTCTGGCAATGTTAGCCATTTACTCATTATCGCTTTCCTCATTACTAGAAACTTCCCTAGCCTTGGACTTACTAGTAAATGTCTTTAACGTGGTTTTTTTCTTTTGATTGTCCTCCTGCTTTTGCTTTAGATCACCTAGTTCCATTCATACGTCTTCAATTTTCCTCTTAGGGAGTCGACTTTCAACGTTGTCATCTCATTTGATTTTTCGATGGCAGCGATCTTAGGTTGCCATGAGATCGTTAGGGATCTCAGCAATTTGTAACACTTTTTTTTTCTCATCGAATTTCTTTCCAAGGTTAAAAAATTCTGTAATGACATTGTTGAATCTAGAATACAGGGTCGTTGGTCTCATCGTCTCTCATATGAAACATCTCATACTCATGCATGAGATGGTTAATCTCATTCTTTTTAACTTGATTGGTTTCTTTATGGGCAGTCTGAAAAGTAGTCCAAATCTCATTGGCCGTTTGACCCAGAGATTCTATTGAATTTTTCTGAATTCAAAAAGCAATGAAGTGCATTCATTGTCTTGACATTTAATGTCATTGATCGATCTCTTGTCGGCCTCAGATAAAAGATTTGTGGTAGGAATAACAAAAGGGCTGATTAATGATATGTAAGATTTCTAAATCTATACACTGAAGGAAAAACCTAATCTTAGTTTTCTAGAATTGATAGATGGTGTCGTTGAACAGAGAAAAAAATTAGTGAAATGTTCTTCCATGTGGTTTGCCATAGGATCATATACTCAAGAAGTTAATCTTAGAAAACAGAGTAATCTTGCTCTGATACCAATTGAAAACAATCTTAGAGGGGGAGTGGATAAAGTTTTATGACAAACTCATTGCAATTGTGCTAATTTGAAAGACGTTGCAGCGGAATATAAATCAGAGTCTACAGTAATAACAATTTCATAATACAGAAAGCACAAAAAGTAAATGACAGAGATTTTTTTATTAGGGTTCACCAACTTTGTTGCTAATCTCCATCTGGGAACTCCTGCTCCGGAAAAGCCATTATCCCAGTGACTTCTTATAGGTGGATAAACCCAGATCTTTTATCAGGCTCAGATCTTAAAATTTTTACACTTGCAGGCAGTGAACACCTAGACTTTTTCGCTAAGGCTCAAGTCCGAAACCCTTTACAACGTGAAGATCATATACCTTCACTAGATCGTACAAATAAGATTTTTAACGAATTTTTACGAAACCAACTTTACAATGCTAATGAACTCAATAAATAAATCAAGTTTCAAATCAAAAGGATAATGGATTGTGTTTTGGAGATAATAAAAAACTTTTAAGAATGATTGAAAGAAGTTTTTTTAAAAAGGATTAAGAAAAGTTTAAATCAAACAAAAGTTCTTTGAAAACTAGAGATCTTAAGTTTTTAATAACTAGAAAATTCTAAAGCTCTAAAAGATTTTTCCTCTAAAAAAGAGTACTAAAAGTTTAAGAATGAGAGAGTGGCAGAGTTTTTACAAAAAGATTAAAGAATGATGAAAACGTGAAAGAAATAAGCGTTAAGTGTGTAAATTGTTGTATAAACTCTTTGAAAATATATCCTATTTATAGAATTTTGGATGTGGGACGGTTAGAATAACCGTTCTCACAGTTTTAGACCGTTGGAGGCAGTTTATGAGCGTTAGGATTTGAAATTCAAATCGAAAACTAAAATCTGAAAATAGCCATAACTGATATAGACGCCTATAGGGACGTCTGATGTCTGACATTCAGTCATTTCAAATGTTTTTTAAAAAAGGATTTGTTTGAAACTCAAATTTGATAGATTTAGATATCTCTTTAAGTTAAGATGTATCTAATATAGAAAGTTAAGATCAGAAAGAGATTCAAACAATTGAGAACGATTCTAGACTCAAAGAAAATAAAAGATCTTTAATACATCCGTTGTTTGACTTTTTTGTTATTTCTTTGAATTGCATTTTGATATTCAGAGTCTCTTGATATTACTGTTGAGATACCAGTTACATTGCTGGTTGTTCTCTTGCTTGAGTAATTTTGTTGTTTTAGCATTTTAACTTATCTGACATGGTTAGTAGCAGTTGATATCTTTGAAATATATTTTTTTTGTAAAATAATCAAAACTAAAGAGAATCTGGCGCATAGGTCAGCAAGGACTACATATGGAGTGTGCAACACCTTGTAAGAAGTAGATGTAGGGGCTACTGGCCTTTTGTCATGCAAAGTTTGGTTGCAGGTTTAGTAAAGGTCTATATTTTTTGAACCTATCGGGCTAACAAGCCGGGTTCTTTAAGCCAGGAATGGACCCTAAATTCGTAATCATCACTATTGGTTGAGGCCACATTTAAGGTGAAGCCCACGTTCATACCGAGTCGTGGTGGGCACCTAGGAAGTTTAAATCGACTTTCAAAGTGCATGTATCAACCCACCGACTCATGTTCCTAAATAAAGAGGGGAAAATGGATCGATATAAATACAATTTAACTAGGAGCGGATAAAATAGAATTAGAATATGGTTTACGTCGAAACATACTTATATTTAAATTATACAGGCAATCTAAGGATTTTGCAATGCTTTACATGGTAACTACATTATACACTTCCATCTATTTCATCAGTATACACGGTATTAAGATTGTGTGTATCAGTAACAATTTTTTTCTACAATGATATCTTTCAGACTTGAATTATATGGAAGGTTAAGATATTTGTGTCTTTGATCTCGTATGAAATTACATAGTTAAGAGTTTCAGAGCAAGTGCATGTATACAAAGTCGATGATATTATATATTTCTGACCTGAACCAAGTGCAACACTGTGCGAAGTGCCATGCAAGCATAGTGCCATGCCACTCAAGACTATAACAGGGCCCACCTCTTCAATGCGTGGAGGCCACATGAAGAAACTCGCATTGTCCAGGTGGTATGATTGATAAATGCTGCTTTCATGAAATATAAAATTAAGTTTCATATTGTGTATTACGAGTGATGTCGACCTTGTTTCTTTACCCTCGAGAAAGCTAACTCATACCATTGTTGAATTTTTGGGTGTAGCTGATTCATTGGCTCTATATGTTAAAAATGGTTGGGCAATACATAAAGATAAGCAGCATGTCACCTTGAAAGTTGTATCTTTGGGGGTAGATAAATGATGTTAAATGCATTATCAAGGTTGTAATACATCGATGATCAATTGTCATCTTGAACGAGTATGGTACTAATGATGTATAAGGGAAACCTGTTATGTATGTTCTGTTCACGGTAATGATTTCTTGTCGGCGTCTGTTATTGAGTGACAATTGGCTATCATTAATGACGATTTGGGTTATGGCCTAAATAGCAGACTTGAATGATGCTTCTGGAAAAAAATCACGAAGCTTCCTATTTTGTATTGTGTGTAGGTGCCCATATGTTTTAAATAATTAGTTTGTCCGTCTTCGAAGTTGAGAATAAAGTAGAACAAACGCATGGAATTATATATGAAAGCCAAAATATTTTGGCAGCGAATAGGGAGACAGATGGAAGAGGGGTCTCTCTCTCTCTCTCTCTCTCTCTCTCTCTATATATATATATATACATTGCAAATCAGTTCGTGCATTTTAAAGGCGGGAACTCTTGATTCATGACATATTTGAACGATCAACCCCGGGCATGTTTTTCATCATACATCGAAACCTATGTATATGAAAAATCAGAAGATTTGAAACTCTCTAACACATGCATTGGACGGCGTTTATGTTGTGATGATGCTCGATATCGGTGACTCTCCAGATGCTGACACGTAGCAGATGACGTGTCCCAGAACCTATAAGAAGGGGTCAGGAACCTCAGTTGGGATCACACCTCGGGTCCCGGTGCCGGGGAGTTTCCCGACCTTTGGTGACCTTCCAGACCTCCCTCGGCTCGCCTCCGAGCTATCATGGAACCAAGATACCTCGGCCTCCCGCTCGTGCCCGAGCCTCCCGCCGAGCTCATCTTCCTCGGTCTCATCCAGACCGACCCACAGCGCTGATCACAGGCGCTTACGCCACGGCTCCGTGAATCTCGTCATGCGCGAGATATCCGCCGCCCACGATCCCGCGTTCCATGCCATCACGATCCCCATTAACGAGCCTGTCTCGTCATTAATGCGGGATCCCGCCTATCACGCAGGCATGACGTGAGGGGCGTAACGGCCGGCGTGATTCTCACACCTGCCTGCCCATTGCTGCCACTATATAAACCCCTCTCTCAGACGATCGAGGTACGCGATTCTTTCCACTAAGCCGCTAATATGCCCAACTTGCACCACTAACTTGATCGTCGGAGGGTCCTCGGTAGTACAACCACCCTGGGACTTTCTTGCAGCTAGATCGGCTCAACCTCAAATCCAAGCCCATTGAGATCCACACGATAAAGGAGTCAACCTCCAGATCAAATTTCAGTCGTCCGCCAACATACGAAGAGATTAACGGAAGATAACATCTGAAAGAGATCTAGACCTCCATCAGTTGGCGCCGTTTGTGGGAACTCTAGTTTCACTCAACGAAAATTCATCTTCCGATCCCAACTTCATGGCGAGTGATCACCGCGATGATCCAAGCGCTAGCCTCCGTCTCCCCCACAATAGAGGCGTGAACGAATCTCCTCCCCCGAACGCCGTGGAAGATCGGACAGAACTTCACGACTCAACAGAGCAGCTTCACTGCTCAGTCCATCCTTAGCAGGCCACTTTCGGCCCCTGCCGCGCTAAGGATCGAAGCCCTTGCTAAGAGGCAACCGGGCAGCTACCCTGCTCGGTTATCCCTGGCTGGTAGTTCTCTACCCCACGACGCCAGGGATCTAAGCCTTCGCCAAGAGGCAACCGAGCAGCTACCCTACTCGGTTATCCCTGGCTTGTAGTTCCCTACCTAATGATGCCAGGGATCTAAGCCCTCACCAAGAGACAACCGAGCAACAACCCTGCTCGGCGTGTTCTCAAGGATCCAAGCCCTCGCCAAGAGGCACCGGGCAGCAACCTTGCTCGGCCTGTCCTTAGCAGGCCTCTTACCGCCCCTCCCGCGCTAAGGATCAAAGCCCTCGCCAAGAGGCATCGGGCAGCAATCCTGCTTGGCCAGTCCTTAAGGATCTAAGCCCTCGCCAAGAGGCAACCGAGCTCGCCCTTGCTTGGTTATCCCTGGTTGGTAGTTCCCTACCCCACGACACCAAGGATCTAAGCCCTCGTCAAGAATCACCGGGTAGCAACCCTGCTCGGCGCGTCCTTAAGGATCCAAGCCCTCGCCAAGAGGCACCGGGCAGCAACCCTGCTCGGCCCGTCCTTAGCAGGCTTCTTATGGCCCCTCCCGCGCTAAGGATCAAAGCCCTCGCCAAGAGGCGCCGGGCAGCAACCCTGCTCGGCCCGTCCTTAAGGATCTAAGCCCTCGCCAAGAGGCAACCGGGCTCTCCCTTGCTCGGTTATCCTTGGCTGGTAGTTCCCTATCCCACGACGCCATGGATCTAAGCCCTCGCCAAGAGGCAACCGGGCTCGCCCATGCTCGGTAATCCCTGGCCGGTAGCTCCCTACCCCACGACGCCAGGGATCTAAGCCCTCGCCAAGAGGCAACTGAGCAGCTTCATTGCTCGGTTATCCCTGGCTGGTAGTTCCCTACCCCACGACGCCAGGGATCTAAGCCCTCGCCAAGAGGCAACTGAGCAGTTTCATTGCTCGGTCCGTCCTTAGCAAGCCTCTTACGGCCCCTCCCGCGCTAAGGATCAAAGCCCTTGCCAAGAGGCAACCGGGCTCGCCCTTGCTCGGTTATCCCTGGCTGGTAGTTCCCTACCCCACGACGCCAGGGATCTAAGCCTTCGCCAAGAGGCACCGGGCAGCAACCCTGCTCGACGCGTCCTTAAGGATCCAAGCCCTCTCCAAGAGGCACCATGCAACAACCCTGCTCGGCCCGTCCTTAGCAGGCCTCTTACGGCCCCTCCCGTGCTAAAGATCAAAGCCCTCGCCAAGAGGCACCGGGCAGCAACCCTGCTCGGCCCGTCCTTAAGGATCTAAGCCTTCGCCAAGAGGAAACCGGGCTCGCCCTTGCTCGGTTATCCCTGGTTGGTAGTTCCCTACCCCATGACGCCAGGGATCTAAGCCCTCGCCAAGAGGCAACCGGGCTCGCCCCTGCTCGGTAAACCCTGGCTGGTAGCTCCCTACCCTACAACGCCAGGGATCTAAGCCCTCGCTAAGAGACAACTGAGCAGCTTCATTGCTCGGTTATCCCTGGCTGTCAGTTCCCTACCCCACGACGCCAAGGAGCTAAGCCCTCGCCAAGAGGAAACCGAGCAGTTTCATTGCTTGGTCCGTCCGTAGCAGGCCTCTTACGGCCCCTCCTGCGCTAAGGATCAAAGCCTTCCCAAAGAGGCGACCGAGTAGCTACCCTGCTCGGTCATCCCTGGCTGGTAGTTCCCTACCCCACAACGCCAGGGATCAAAGCCCTCGCCAAGAGGCATCGGGCAGTGACCCTGCTAGGTCCGTCCACGTCTAAGCGATCTCCACCTCGACTTCAGGGCCATGGAGTTACCGTACTTTCACCGGTCTTTTCACACTTGGCAAATGATTGAATTCAACTCGACGTGCAATCGCTAGACGAAATACCGATGTTCTCCGCCGAAAGACGCGACCGGGACGTTGGGACGTCAGGCCTGAATTTCGGGGGCAGATACTATTTGGTTTTATCCGTCCACCTCTCCGAAGATGCCAAGTTGATTTATGGCACCGTATATCGGAGGTTTAGACGGAAGCGTCCGTTGTAGCAGACTTCGTCAGATTCCCCCTTATTTGAGGGGTTTTTGATTGTGGGGACGCTCTTCACTGCAGGTGCAAGCCCCTGCAGTTAATTACGCTACCGCATCGTGGTAACCACTTTCTCCTTCTCCAGATGGTCACTTCGTGTCGTGTGTGTTTGTTTTATTTTTGGTTGCCCGTGGATTGTATACGGAGACTAATTTATGTTGTCGCCCGTAGGGCGTGGATTAGTCCAAATCTGTATTTTCTTAGATTTGGGTTTAAGGATCGTTAATCTCATTTGAGACTAAAATCAACTTAAACGTTTATTAAGAATACGTTAGTCTAATTTTTAGACTAGGATCAACTTAACCATTTGTTATGGATACGTTAGTCTAATTTTAGACTAAGATCTACTTAACCATTTGTTAAGAATACGTTAGTCTCATTTTAGACTAAAATCAACTTAACAGGATCATTTAGATCCAACAAAAGAGCATTTGGGCTCTATTGTTTTAGTTTAAGGACTTTGCGGTCTAGTTTAAACACATCATAGTCTGTAAAGTTTAATGACATCATAGTCCATGAGTTTAAGGACCCCACAGTCCGTGGAATGTCTGGTTGTCGGGACCCGTCACCTCTCTGAAGACGTTGAAAGATTACAACGGCAAATATCAGAGGAGTGAAAAGATGTACCCTTGAACCAATATTGGTTGGGAGATCTGTAGTCCAGTTTGGGACTAAGATCAAAGGATTGTGGGATCTATGGCCAACTTGGGCTTGGCCCATTCAGTCTAAATGTTGGACATTTAATTAAGCTCGGTCCTTTTTCATTTAATAATACTGAGTATTGGTCTTGACAACTTTTGTCTTTTATTGAATGCTGAACACTCATTATGGCTCTGGGCTTTATCATTTAAAGAACATTTTATTTTCCCTCAGCGCACAAGTGAGGAGCACGTAGTGCGCTTGGCGCTGAGCGCCAGTCAATGAGCGCAGAGCGCTTCTGTTTATGTAGCGCACACGTGAGGAGCACGTGGCGCGCTTGGCGTTGAGCGCCAGTCAATGAGCGTAGAGCGCTTCTGTTAAAGTAGCGTACACGTGAGGAGCACGTGGTACGCTTGGCGCTGTGCGTCAGACTTAGAGCACTGAGGGCTTCTGCTTGGCGCTGTGCGCCAGACTTAGAGCACTGAGGGCTTCTGTGAAATAGCGCACACGTGAGGAGCATGTAGCGCTGTGCGCCAGTTAACGAGCGCAGAGGTGCTTCTTTAAATTTGGAGTGCTAAGGCTCTGCAGCGTTATGTGCTAGATTTGGAGCACTGAGGGCTTCTGTGAAATAGCGCACACGTGAGGAGCACGTGGCGCGCTTGGCGCCGTGCGCCAGTCAACGAACGCAGAGGTGCTTCTTTAAATTTGGAGCGCTAAGGTTCTACAGCGATGCGCACTAGATTTGGAGCGCTGAGGGCTTCTTTAAAGTTGGAGTGCTAAGGCTCTTTTTAGGCAGTTCTGCGCTCTGAGAATTAAATTCTCTCTTATAAGAGATTTTGTCTCATGGATCTAAGAAAAAAATTCTTATTATATAGGAGATATTTCAATCTCTTATGTTCTTGGTAAAAGGCTTTGCCTTTATGGATCTGTGATCCTAAGAGAATTGAATTATTCTCCCCCTTTTTATAATGAGATGTTATAATCTCTTTTGTGAAAGACAATTTGTCTTAAAGATCTATGATCTGGCAAAAGAATTAAGTTTTTTTTCTGATGAGATGCTTTGATCTCTGTATTTTACCTTGAAGAAATTCTTCTTCCGATGAGAGCTTGCTCTTCTCCCTGAAATTTCTCAAAATTTATGGGGGGGGTTCCTCTATCTTTCTTCTTTCTTTTTTTTATTTTGGAAAGAAAGATCATTGGTCGTTGGGACCCACCACCTCTCCGACGACACTGAGAGATTACAGCGCCATATAACGAAAGTGTGGAGGGATGTACCCTTTGAACCATGTCCCACTTATCAGGAGGAAGAACAGACTGGAGCTTAAGCTTCTTGCTGCTGAAAAAGGTTTCTTTGCATTCGCGCCTGAGCGTCGCACGTGTTGGGCGCACGTGCGTCGCACGTGTTTGGCGTATATGTTTGTACGTAGCGCATATGGAGCTTGCGCATATGCGCATTATGGGGGGCAACTATAGCCCTAATTTGGAGCATTAAGCTCCTTTGAGGATTGAATACTCGAACGTGGTGCGCCCGTGCGTTGCACGTGGTGCGCACGTGGCGGGCGCACGTGCGTTGCATGTAGCGCACATGGCGCTTGCGCATATGCGCATTATGGGGGGAGCAAACTTCTATGGAGAACTAATCTCTTTTGAGAATTGAATTCTCCCTACGTGGTGGGCACACGTGCGTTGCACGTGGTGCGCACGTGGCGGGCACACGTGCGTTGCACGTAGCGCACATAGTGCTTGCGCATATGCGCATTATGGGGGGAGCAAGCTCCTATGGAAAAATAATCACCTTTGAGAATTGAATTCTCTCACGTGGTGCGCACGTAGCGGGCGCACGTGCGTTGCACATAGCGCACATGGCGCTTGCGCATATACGCATTATTGGGGGGAGCAAGCTCCTATGAAGAACTAATCTTCTTTGAGAATTGAATTCTCTAACTTTTCTAAGAGGTATCCCCTCTTATTTATATGGGAGTGGTCGAGAAGGGATCTCTCTTTTTCCCGATGTGGGACTAAAAATGCATTCCCCATGTAGTAGAGCATTACTTTTGATTACACGTGCGTAGCATATTTGCTCATAACTTTTGATCCCGGATGAATTATGAGGCCCATAATATATCAAATCGAAGGATTTTTCGAGACACTTTCGACACCATCAGAATTTAGCTATTTCTCATTCGGGAGTTTGTCAAAATACAGCCCGGAAAATACTGGTTCGCATTTTCTTAAGCGTATCGCTGCCATTTGATACCTTGGACTCTTTTGCGCAGAAATTTTTGGCGGGAAAAACCGACCTAAAGATGAAAGAAGTACTGTATAAGTACAATGTTTACCACAAACAAAAGGAAAACGCGCATGCAAAGAAACTCCAAAATGGATTTTCTATTCACAAAAATCAGAAGTATTTACAAAGGTATTATGGGATCCCCAGCCTTACAAAAACGCCCGAAAGACTACAAAATTTTAGCGCAAAGAAAATGATGAAGCGGGGAAGTTCTGGCCTCAGGGATGGGGCGAACCCTGATGAGCCGAGCGTCCACTTCGACCACCGGGACGGTGCCTTCAGGGTCGGCACCCGCCGCAGGAGCCTCGGCATCGGGGGCCGGGGCTACGGACTTGTCCCCCACGCTCCCACCGGGGGCTTCTTCCCCCGCGACATTTCTAGGGACGTTCCCCTACGCGTCTTCCGCACGAGGGTACTCCGCCCGGAGCTTGCCATCGGGGAACGCCGACATCTGGGCCTTAACAGCATCGAGGGCATCGTGCCAAATGACGCCAGCGGCTTGAGCAAGGTCGGCGTAGAATAGGTCTGACCCCTTGTAGGTCTCCACCGCCTCCGATGCCAGAAGCTTAGCCTTCGACGCCCGAAGCTCGGCACGCCTCGTCCCTTCCTACGCCGCCTCATTCTCCCTTCGGAGGGTGCTCGCCGTCTTCTTCAAGGTGGCGACGAGCACTTAGGAGTCTTCCAACTGTGTCTCGACGGCTCGGGCGGACTCTCAGCACCCGGCGGCCTACCGATTCGCGGCCGCCACCCGGTCTTTAAGAGCGGCAACTTTTTCCCTCGCCACCTCCAGCTCCAGCCTCGAACTCTCCTCCCGCGAGGAGAACTCGCCCGCGGCCCGCATCGCCGAGGTAATCTCCTCGTCCTCCATGTTGACGACGAGGGCGACGTGCTGGAGGACCTAAAGAAAAGAAAGAGGGTTAAAAAGAGAAGAAAGGCACCTAACCATGCGAGCAGAAATACCAAATGAAGAACCAAGTGGGGTGCGAACACTAACCTGCACGGCTTCTTGGACTATGGCTGCCATTTGAGCACGACGGGTCCCCCGAGGGATTCTGCCCCCGGCCGACCTTTCCATCTCCGAAAGCAGGCTGTCGGCGACAGAAATCCCCGAGGGCACTTCTGTTGGGGTCGAAAATTGCACCCCGGTTGACCAAGTCAAAGTCAAAGTCAACCCCAAGCCAAGTGAGCCCAAGCCCAGGTCAAGTGGGCCCATGCCCGAGTCGAGCCCAAATATGAAGCGGCCGGCCTCCTCCATGCCAACATAAAAATCATGTAATAAATAATTTTAATGTAATTTTTTATTCATGAATGGGCATAAAGCCAAATTTTTGTAAAGCCCATAGCTTATGTGCAAAAAAGAAATAGCACATGAGATATGAGATGGGCAAAATGCCATTTTGTAAAGCCCAAGGGACTATGTGTAAACATGTAAGCCTATATAAGGCAACATGATGATGAGTAAAGCAGATACTTTTCATTCCTCTAAAAAAGGTTAGGGTTTTTGTGCCTGTTTCTCCTTCCTCAAGGTTCTAAACCTTATTCTTTTTTTTGAATTAAATCAAGAGTTTTACTCTTCCTTTTCCAAAACTAAATAGTTTTACCCCACATAACTGACAAAGGGGAACTCAGATCTTCCATTAGATCTCAAAAAAGAGAGATTTTTTAAATTTCATACTTCTTGTTCTTCAAGATCCGGTCAACAGAGGAGGAAGAAGGAGACCCACTTCCAAGAACCCCATTTTGGGGAAGATCCAAGGCTCAAGGGAAAAGCCCCTTCCATCAGCTCCAAAATATCTTATGAGTTCAACTCCTCAAAAATATATATACATATATATACAAAATAATAAATATTTCCTTTCTGGAGCACATTTTCTAGTGTAGGGACCAAGTCCCTTCTGCTGCTAGCGCCCAGTGCCCGCTTGCCAGGCACATGGTGTGCTAGCGCTCTGGCGCACAGCGCCCGCGTGCCTGGCACATGGGGCACTGGCGCCTTCTCCCACGCATCTTTTGGATGCCCTTTCATTTATATATATATATAGACACACGCGCGTGCACATACCCCTGTAAAAACTCTGCGGGGCCCCCGATATATCCATAACCTCTTCAAAACAGAACACTACACATTGAGTTCGCATGACCAGTTTAATTTGTTAATCGGAGGTTCTCTCGTTCCAAAGGCGAGGGGTAATTAACGGCAGCTTAGTCCGCGGCTGCCGGAGATTCGGATCCCCACGATCAATAAACCCCCGTCTACCCTAGGCAGGGGGAATCTGTAGTACGTCCGACAAGCGCGTGCGTATTCCCATCTCAATAGGGTGACGAAAAACACCCTACAGATTTTGGCACGCCCGGTGGGACCAATCTCTCCTCCCATATTTCGGGTTAAACGTTCATGCGAACTCAATCAATATACATATCTATATTTATACTAAAATAATGTTCTCTCATGCAGGTTTTCAAGCAATACAAGGCAGGAGAGATAGAACTGTCCAAAGGCGTGTTAACAGACACTCAAGCCGCGACCGCCAATTTCATACAAACGGAGACCGAAGTTCTTCGTGAAACTGATTCTTTCAGACATCTTCCTTTATCTAAAAAGCATTGACCACCATGTCATTAAATTGGGAATAGTCGACCTCTAAGTCGTTAAACTGGGAATGTAAAAAAAAATGTGTGTAAATAAAAAATGTGTAAATAAAAAAAAGTGTAAGTAAATAAAAAATACATATAATAATAAAAAGCCGAAATGATGGGGCAACTCGCAATAAAAATCAGTGAGTAAAAATAAAAATGAAAGTAAAGCCGAAATGATGGGGCAACCGCGAATAAAAAGCCGAAATGATAGGGCAATCGCGACCTTCGCAATAAGAAAAGCTGAAATGATAGAGCAATCGCGGTAAAAAAACCGGCGAATAATGAGTCGCTCCTGGTACCATATTCCAGTGCAGCGATGCAGACGCCAACCGAATTCCAAATCCTATACCCCAAAGGCGAATGATGAGTCGCTCCCAGTACCATATTCCAGTGCAGCGATGCAGACGCCAACCAAAATCCAAATCTCCAAGTGGTGAATGATGGGTCGCTCCTGGTACCATATTCTAGTGCAGCAATGCTGACGCCAACCAAATTCCAAATCCCATACCCAAACGGTGAATGATGAGTCGCTCCTGGTTCCATATTCCAGTGCAGCGATGCAGACGCCAACAAAGTCCCGAAATTTTTCCAGCCCTACGGTCTGGATCATACATCCTGCAAAACCTATACAATCTACGGGCATAAAACGATCCAAATCTCTCCTAAGTCCTACCGACGAGACCACATTCAAAGTCCCACAGACGGTGAAGATTCAAAGAAAAAAGGGTATGTCCAAAAGCAAAATGGGCACGAATGAAAACCCGAAAGGGCTCCGTGAGTAAAAACTGACGGCGAGTTTGTGTAACCCGAAAAGGCGCAAACTCATGAAAAAGAGATGAAATGCACTCGCAAAGTCCTCTAGACTTTGTGAGGAGAAAATTCCCGCGTGAGATCCTTACGACTCACAAAAGAGCAACACACGTGGGAGTCCCCACGACTCCTAAGGAGAAAATACACCTACGGGATCCTTACGACCCGTAGGGAGAAAATGCTTTGTGAGATCGTTACGGCTCACAAAATTGAAAAGTCTTAGGTGATAGAGACCTAAAACCTGTCTCCTAAGCCATCGCTTCCTAATAAGCAAACGCAAATGATAATTCGCTCCTGGTACCATATTCCAGTGTAGCAATACTGATACCAAACAAAAACCAAAATCCCCAAATCCTCTCAAAGACAGATGATGATTCGCTCCTGGTATAATATTCCAGAGTAGAGATGCTGATGTCAACCCAAATCACAATCAACAAGTCAACTTCAACTCCGACACCGCAGAAAGCGGAGCAAGTCAGAATCCAATCTCGACACCGCAGAAAGCGGAGCAAGTCAAGATCACCCCTGACACTGCAAGAAGCAGAGCAAGTCAAATCGAGCGTTGACCGTCCATGTCATAAAAAGGGCAGTGCAGGCTTCCTACAAATTGGGAACTAAATCGCTCCGGGCCAGGAAAAAGTCTACCACGGACACTCCGCCTCGGAGACGCGTCAAGCGTCGACCGTCCATGTCGTAAAAAGCGCAGTGCAGGCTTCCTACAAATTGGGAACCAAATCGTTCCGGGATAGGGAAAAGTTTACCATGGACACTCCGCCTCGGAGACGCGTCAAGCGTCGACCGTCCATGTCGTAAAAAGGGCAGTGCAGGATTCCCAGAAATTGGGAACCAAATCGCTCTGGGCCAGAGAAAAGTCTACCACGGACACTCCGACTCAGAGACGCGTCAAACGTCGACCGTCCATGTCGTAAAAAGGGCAGTGCAGGCTTCCTACAAATCGGGAACCAAGTCGCTACGTTTCAAGCGTCGACCGTCCATGTCGTAAAAAGGGCAGTGCGGGCTTCCCACAAATTGGGAACCAAATCGCTCCGGGCCAGGGAAAAGTCTACCACGGTCACTCCGTCTCGGAGACGCGTCAGGCATAGACCGTCCATGTCTTAACAAGGGCAGTGCAGGCTTCCCACAAATCGGGAACCAAATCGCTCCGGGTCAGATGCGTCGACCGTCCATGTCGTAAAAAGGGCAGTGCAGGTTTCCCACAAATTGGGAATCAAATCGCTCCAGGCCAGGGAAAAGTCTACCACGGACACTCCGCCTTGGAGACGCGTCAAGCGTCGACCGTCCATGTCATAAAAAGGGTAGTACAGGCTTCCCACAAATCGGGAACCAAATCGCTCCGGACCAAGGAAAAGTCTACCATGGACACTCCGCCACGGAGATGCGTCAAGCGTCGACCGTCCATGTCGTAAAAAGGGCAGTGCAGGCTTCCCACAAATTGGGAACCAAATTGCTACGCGTCAAGCGTTGACCGTCCATGTCGTAAAAAGGGCAGTGCAGGCTTCCCACAAAATGGGAACTAAATCGCTCCGGGCCAGGGAAAAGTCTACCACGAACACTCCGCCTCGGAGACGCGTCAAGCGTCGACCGTCCATGTCGTAGAAAAGGCAGTGCAGGCTTCCTACAAATTGGGAACCAAATCGCTCCGGGCCAGGAAAAAGTCTACCACGGACACTCCGCCTTGGAGACGCGTCAAGCGTCGACCGTCCATGTCGTAAAAAGGGCAGTGCGGGCTTCCCACAAATTGGGAACTAAATCGCTCCGGGCCAGGGAAAAGTCTACCACGGACACTCCGTCTTGGAGACGCGTCAAGCATCGGCCGTCCATGTCGTAAAAAGGGCAGTGCATGCTTCCTACAAATTGGGAACCAAATCGCTCCGGGCCCGGAAAAAGTCTACCACGGACACTCCGTCTCGGAGACGCATCAAGCGTCGACCGTCCATGTTGTAAAAAGGGCAGTGCAGGCTTCCTATAAATTGAGAACCAAACGCTCCGGGCCAGGGAAAAGTCTACCATGGACACTCAGCCTCGGAGACGCGTCAAGCGTCGACCGTCCATGTCGTAAAAGGGGCAGTGCAGGCTTCCCACAAATCGGGAACCAAATCACTCCGGGCCAGGGAAAAGTCTACCACGGACACTCCGCCTCGGAGATGCGTCAAGCGTCGACTGTCCATGTCGTAAAAAAGGCCGCGCAGGTTTCCCACAAATCGGGAACCAAATCGCTCTGGGTCAGGGAAAAGTCTACCATGGACATTCCGGCTCGGAGACGCGTCAAGCGTCGACCGTCCATGTCGTAAAATGGGCAGTGCACCCTTCCCACAAATTGGGAACCAAATCTCTCCAGGCCAGGGAAAAGTCTACCACGAACACTCCGCCTCGGAGACGCGTCAAGCACCGACCGTCCAATTCACAAAAAGGGCAGCATCGACCATCCAAGTCGCTAAAAGGGCAGTATCAGCCGTCTAAGTCGTAAAATGGGCAGTGCAGGCTTTCCAAAAATCGGGAACCAAATCGCTCCGAGTCAGACGCGTCGACCTTCCATGTCATAAAAAGGGCAGTGCAGGCTTCCCACAAATTGGGAACCAAATCGCTCCGGGCCAGGGAAAAATCTACCACGGACACTCCTCCTCGGAGACGCGTCAAGCGTCGACCGTCCATGTCGTAAAATGGGCAGTACAGGCTTCCCACAAATCGGGAACCGAATCACTCCGGGCCAAGAAAAAGTCTACCACGGACACTCCGCCTCGGAAACGCGTCAAGCGTCGACCGTCCATGACGTAAAAAGGGCAGTGCAGGCTTCCCACAAATCGGGAACCAAATCGCTACCCATCAAGCGTCGACCGTCCATGTCGTAAAAATGGCAGTGCAGGCTTTCTATAAATTGGGAACCAAATCGCTCCGAGCCAGGGAAAAGTCTACCACGAACACTTCGCCTCGGAGACACGTCAAGCGTCGACCGTCCATGTCGTAAAAAGGGCAGTACAGGCTTCCCACAAATCAGGAATCAAATCGCTCTGGGCCAAGAAAAAGTCTACCATAGACACTCCGCCTCGGAGACGCGTCAAGCGTCGACCGTCCATGTCGTAAAAAGGGCAGTGCAGGCTTCCCACAAATCGGGAACCAAATTGCTACGCGTCAAGCGTCGACCGTCCATGTCGTAAAAAGGGCAGTGCGGGCTTCTAACAAATTGGGAACTAAATCGCTCCAGGCCAGGGAAAAGTCTACCACGGGCACTCCGCCTCGGAGACGCGTCAAGCGTCGACCGTCCAAGTCGTAAAAAGGGCAGTGCAGGCATCCTACAAATTGGGAACCAAATCGCTCCGGGTCAGGAAAAAGTCTACCACAGACACTCTGCCTCGGAGATGCGTCAAGCGTCAACCGTCCATGTCGTAAAAAGGGCAGAGCAGGCTTCTTATAAATTGGGAACCAAACGCTCCAAGCCAGGGAAAAGTCTACCACGGACACTCCGCCTCGGAGATGCGTCAAGCGTCGACCTTCCATGTCGTAAAAGGGGCAGTGCAGGCTTCCAACAAATCGGGAACCAAATTGCTCCGGGCCAGAGAAAAGTCTACCACGGACACTCCGCCTCTGAGATGCGTCAAGCGTCGACTGTCCATGTCGTAAAAAGGGCAGCGCAGTTTTCCCACAAATCGGGAACCAAATCGCTCTGGGTCAGGGAAAAGTATACCACGGACACTCCGCCTCAGAGACGCGTCAAACGTTGACCGTCCATGTCGTAAAATGGGTAGTGCAGCCTTCCCATAAATCTGGAACCAAATCGCCACGGGCCAGGGAAAGGTCTACCACGGACACTCCACCTCGGTGATGTGTCAAGCACCGACCGTCCAATTCAAAAAAAGGGCAGCACCGACCATCCAAGTTGCTAAAAGGGAAACATCAACCGTCCATGTCGTAAAAAGGGCAGTGCAGGCTTTCCAAAAATCGGGAACCAAATCTCTCCGAGTCAGATGCGTCGACCTTCCATGTCATAAAAAGGGCAGTGCTGGCTTCCCACGAATTGGGAACCAAATCGCTCCGGGCTAGGGAAAAATCTACCACGGACACTCCGCCTCGGAGACGCGTCAAGCGTCGACCGTCCATGTCGTAAAAAGGGCAGTACATGCTTCCTACAAATCGGGAACCAAATCGCTCCGGGCCAAGGAAAAGTTTACCACGGACACTCCGCCTCGGAGATGCGTCAAGCGTCGACCGTCCATGACGTAAAAAGGGCAGTGCAGGCTTCCCACAAATCGGGAACCAAATCGTTACGCATCAAGCGTCGACCGTCCATGTCGTAAAAAGGGCAGTGCAGGCTTCCTATAAATTGGGAACCAAATCGCTCCGAGCCAGGGAAAAGTCTACCACGGACACTCCGTCTCGGAGATGCGTCAAGCGTTGACCGTCCGTGTCTTAAAAAGGACAGTGCAGGCTTCCCACAAATCGGGAACCAAATCGCTCCGGGCCAGGGAAAAGTCTACCACGGACACTCCGCCTCGGAGATGCGTCAACCGTCGACCGTCCATGTCGTAAAAAGGGTAGTGCAGCCTTCCCACAAATCGGGAACCAAATCCCTCCGGATCAGGGAAAAGTCTACCACGGACACTCCGCCTTGGAGACGTGTCAAGCGTCGACCGTCCATGTCGTAAAATGGTCAGTGCAGCCTTCCCACAAATCGAGAACCAAATCGCTCCGGGCCAGGGAAAAGTCTACCACGGATACTCCGCCTCGGAGACGTGTCAAGCACTCACCGTCCAAGTCATAAAAAGGGCAGCACCGACCATCTAAGTCGCTAAAAGGGCAGCATTAACCGTCCATGTCGTAAAAAGGGCAATACAGGCTTCCCAAAAATCGAGAACCAAATCGCTCCGAGTCAGACGCGTCGACCTTCTATGTCATAAAAAGGGCAGTGTAAGCTTCCCACAAATTGGGAACCAAATCGCTCCGGGCCAGGGAAAAATCTACCACGGACACTCCGCCTCGGAGACGCGTCAAGCATCGACCGTCCATGTCATAAAAAGGGCAGTACAGGCTTCCCACAAATCGGGAACCAAATCGTTCCGGGCCAAGGAAAAGTCTACCACGGACACTCCGCTTCGGAGACGCGTCAAGCGTCGACCGTCCATGTCGTAAAAAGGGCAGTGCAGGCTTCCCACAAATCGGGAACCAAATCGCTACGCATCAAGCGTCGACCGTCCATGTCGTAAAAAGGGCAGTGCGGGCTTCCCACAAATTGGGAACCAAATTGCTCTGGGCCAAGGAAAAGTCTACCACGGACACTCCGCCTCGGAGACGCTTCAAGCGTCGACCGTCCATGTCGTAAAAAAGGCAGTGTAGACTTCCTACAAATTGGGAACCAAATCTCTCCGGGCCAGGGAAAAGTCTACTACGGACACTCCGTCTCGGAGACGCGTCAAGCGTTGACCATCCATGTCGTAAAAAGGGCAGTGCAGGCTTTCTACAAATTAGGAACCAAATCGCTCCGGGCCAGGAAAAAGTATAACACGGACACTCCGCCTCGGAGACGCGTCAAGCGTCGACCGTCCATATCGTGAAAAGGGCAGTGCAGGCTTCCAACAAATCGGGACCCAAATCGCTCCGGGCCAGGGAAAAGTCTACCACGGACACTCCGCCTAGGAGACGCGTCAAGCGTCGACCGTCCATGTCGTAAAAAGGGTAGTGCAGACTTCCCACAAATCGGGAACCAAATCGTTCCGGGCCAGGAAAAAGTCTACCACGGCACTCCGCCTCGGAGACGTGTCAAGCGTCGACCGTCCATGTTGTAAAAAGGGCAGTGCAGGCTTCCCACAAATCGGGAACCAAATCGCTCCGGGCTAGAGAAAAGTCTACCACGGACACTCCGCCTCGGAGACGCATCAAGCACCGACCGTCCAAGTCACAAAAAGGGCAACACCGACCGTCCAAGTCGCTAAAACGGCAGCATCGACCGTCCATATTATTAAAAGGGCAGAGCATCCCAAAAAGTGGGAATCAAAGCAAGTCGCCTCTACATGAAAGAAGATCCATCAATTTCATGCACACGACCCACATATGTGGTGTGAATTTATTGATGGGGGCACTTTGTTGGGGTCGAAAATTGCACCCCGGTTGACCAAGTCAATGTCAAAGTCAACCCCAAGCCAAGTGGGCCCAAGCCTAGGTCAAGTAGGCCCATGCCCGAGTCGAGCCCGAACATGAAGCGGCCGACCTCGACCATGCCAATATAAAAATCATGTAATAAATAATTTTAATGTAATTTTTTATGCATAAATGGGCATAAAGCCAAATTTTTGTAAAGCCCATGGCTTATGTGCAAAAAAGAAATAGCTCATGAGACATGAGATGGGCAAAATGCCATTTTGTAAAGCCCAAGGGGCTATGTGTAAACATGTAAGCCTATATAAGGCAACATGATAATGAATAAAGCAGATACTTTTCATTCCTCTAAAAACGTTTAGGGTTTTTGTGCCTCCTTCTCCTTCCTTAAGGTTCTAAACTTTCTTTTTTTTTTGAATTAAATCAAGAATTTTACTCTTCATTTTCGAAAACTAATTAGTTTTTCACCACAAAACCCGCAAAGGGGAATTTAGATCTTCCATTAGATCTCAAAAAGGAGAGATTTTTAAAATTTCATACTTTTTGTTCTTCAAGATCCGGCCAACAGAGGAGGAAGAAGGAGACCCGCTTCCAAGAACCCCATTTTGAGGAAGATCCAGGGCTCAAGGGAGAAGCCCCTTCCATCAGCTCCAAAATATCTTAGGAGTTCTACTCCTCAAAAATATATATACATATATATAAAAAATAATAAATATTTCCTTTCTGGAGTATAGCTTTTAGTGCAGGGACCAAATCCCTTTTGCTGCTGGCGCCCAGCGCCCGCGTGCCAGGCACGTGGGGCGCTGGCGTTCTGGCGCCCAGCGCCCGCGTGCCAGGCATGTAGGGCGCTGGCGCTCTGGCGCCCAGCGCCCGCGTGCCTGGCACGTGGGGCGCTGGCGCACTGGCGCACAGCGCCCGCGTGCCTGGCATGTGGGACGCTGGCGCCTTCTCCCACGCATCCTTTGGATGCCCTTTCCCTTATACACACACACACATACTCCACCACATTGTTCCCGTTAGAAAAAATTTCTAACGGGGCGCTGCCCCGCATCCCGCAAAGGGACTGCTAGCCCTCACCAAGAGGCATTGGACAGCAACCCTGCTCGGCCCGTCCTTAAGGATCTAAGCCCTCGCCAGGAGGCAAACGGGCTCGCCCTTGCTCGGTTATCCCTGGTTGGTAGTTCCCTACCCCACGACACCAAGGATCTAAGCCCTCGCCAAGAGGCACCGGGCAGCAACCCTGCTCGACGCGTCCTTAAGGATCCAAGCACTCGCCAAGAGGCACCGGGCAACAAGCCTGCTCGGCCCGTCCTTAGCAGGCCTCTTATGGCCCTTCCCATGCTAAGGATCGAAGCCCTTGCCAAGAGGCACTGGGCAGCAACCCTGCTCGGCCCGTCCTTAAGGATCTAAGCCTTCTCCAAGAGGCAACCGGGCTCTCCCTTGCTCGGTTATCCTTGGCTTGTAGTACCCTATCCCACGACGCCAGGGATCTAACCCCTCGCCAAGAGGCAACCGGGCTCGCCCCTGCTCGGTAATCCCTGGCCGGTAGCTCCCTACCCCACGACGTCAGGGATCTAAGCCCTTGCCAAGAGGCAACTGAGCAGTTTCATTGCTCGGTTATCCCTGGCTGGTAGTTCCCTATCCCACGACGCCAGGGATCTAAGCCCTCACCAAGAGGCAATTGAGCAGCTTCATTGCTCGGTCCGTCTTTAGCAGGCCTCTTCTGGCCCTTCCCGCACTTAGGATCAAACCCCTTGCCAAGAGGCAACCGGGCTTGCCCTTGCTCGGTTATCCCTGGCTGGTAGTTCCCTACCCCATGACACTAGGGATCTAAGCCCTCGCCAAGAGGCACCGGGCAGCAACCCTGCTCGGCGCATCCTTAAGGATCCAAGCCCTCGCCAAGAGGCACCGTGCAACAACCCTGCTCGGCCCATCCTTAGCAGGCTTCTTATGGTCCCTCCCGTGTTAAGGATCAAAGCTCTCGCCAAGAGGTATCGGGCAGCAACCCTGCTCGGCCCGTCCTTAAGGATCTAAGCCCTCGCCAAGAGGCAACCGGGCTCGCCCTTGCTCGGTTATCCCTGGCTGGTAGTTCCCTACCCCACGACGCCAGGGATCTAAGCCCTTGCCAAGAGGCAACTGGGCTCTCCCCTGCTCGGTAATCCCTGGCTGGTATCTCCCTACCCCATGACGCCAGGGATCTAAGCCCTCGCCAAGAGACAACTGAGCAGCTTCATTGCTCGGTTATCCCTGGCTGGCAGTTTCCTACCCCACGATGCCAGGGATCTAAGCCCTCGCCAAAAGAAAACCGAGCAGTTTCATTGCTAGGTCCGTCCTTAGCAGGCCTCTTACGGCCCCTCCTGCGCTAAGGATCAAAGCCTTCCCAAAAAGGCGACCGAGCAGCTACCCTGCTTGGTCATCCCTGGCTGGTAGTTCCCTACCCCCACGATGCCAGGGATCAAAGCCCTCGCCAAGAGGTATCGGGCAGTGACCCTGCTCGGTCCGTCCACGTCTAAGCGATCTCCACCTCAACTTCAGGGCTATAGAGTTACCGTCCTTTCACCGGTCTTTTCACACTTGGCAAATGATTGAATTCAACTCGACGTGCAATCGCTAGACGAAATGCCGATATTCTCCGCCGAAAGATGCGATCGGGACTTCTCCCCTCAGAAAGACGGCGCGACATGGCGTCTCTTGCCTGAAATTCGGGGCAGATGCTAATTGGTGCTATCCGTCCACCTCTCCGAAGATGCCAAGTTGATTCATGGCACCGTGTATCGAAGGTTTACACGGATGCGGCCGATGTAGCAGACTTCGTCAGATTCCCCCTCGTTTGAGGGGTTTTTGATTGTGGGGACGCTCTTCCCAGCAGGCGTAAGCCCCTGCAGTTAATTACGCTACCGCATCGCGGTAACAACTTTCTCCTTCTCCAGATGGTCACTTCGCGTTGTGTGTGTTTGTTTTGTGTTTTGTTGCCCGTGGATTGTTTATGGAGACCGAGTTATATCGTCGCCCGTAGGGCGTGGACTAGTCCAAATCCGTATTATCTTAGATTTGGGTTTGGGGGTTTGGTTTGAGGATACGTTAGCCATACTTGAGGCCAAGATCAACTCAAACGTTTGTTAAGGATACGTTAGTCCGACCTGAGACTAAGATCAACTTAACGGGATCGTTTAGATCCGACAAAAGAGCATTTAGGGGCTCTATTGTTCCAGTTTAGGGACATGGTGGTCCATTGTATGTATGGCCGTCGGGACCCGTCTCCTCTCTGACGACGTTGAAGGATTACAACGACAGATATCAGAGGAGTTCAGAGATGTACCCTTGAACCGAAGTTGATTGGGGGGATTCATAGTCCAGTCTGTTTGAAGGTTTAAGGATACGTTAGCCATATTTGAGGGTAAGATCAACTTAAACGGGATCGTTTAGATCCGACAAAAGAGAGTTTGGGCTCTATTGTTCCAGTTTAAGGACATAGTGGTCCATTGCTAGTTTAAGGACATTGCGGTCCGTGGGTAGTTTAAGGACATTGCGGTCCATGGGTAGTTTAAGGACATTGCGGTCCATGGGTAGTTTAAGGACATTGCGGTCCATTGTTAGTTTTAAGACATCTCGGTCAAGGTTAAGGACGTCGTAGTCCATGGGTTTAAGGACCCCACAGTCCATTGTTAGTTTTAAGACATCTCGGTCAAGGTTAAGGACGTCGTAGTCCATGGGTTTAAGGACCCCACAGTCCGTATTAATGTGTGGTTGTCGGGACCCGTCACCTCTCTGACGACGTTGAAGGATTACAACGACAGATGTCAGAGGAGTTCAGAGATGTACCCTTGAACCAATGAGTTTGTTGAAAGAGCAAGTGTGTTCAGTTTAAGATGATTTGAGGACTTATAGCCAATTTGGGCTAAGTCCAATTATGTTTGAAACATTGACCCTCTGCTGGTCCATTGAAGGAGAGGCTTTGCCTTTGAAACTTAGCCAATTGGGCTAAAGCTAGTGTTAAACACTAGAAACCAACAGTGTTGAACACTGGGAATAAGATTAGCAAGTTAGTGTTAAGCACGAAAAGATAATCAGTGTTAAACACTGGGAGCAGAGTTTTCGCATTAGTGTTAAACACTAAGCAAATCAGTGTTAAACACTGCAAATAGAGTTTTCCAAATTAGTGTTAAACACTAAGAAAATCAGTGTTAAACACTGAGGACAAAGTCTTCAGATTAGTGTTAAACACTAAGGAGAGAGGGGTCACATGTGGATACGTGAGAGCGCCCTGATTCCCCTTATTTTATTCTGCTGGTAAGTGTTTAACACTTTAGTTCTGGTGGCCATCACGTGCGAGCACGTGATGAAAGCCCATGCTCTGTGCGTTATAATGCTCACTAGGGGTCACGTGGTGACACGTGAGGGCGCCCTAGAGCTCTTTTCTATTCCTTGTGCTTCAGAGGTCACGTGGGTCACGTGAGGCACTGCCTCAAAGGGCATTATGTAGATCTTTGGGGGGGGTCACGTGGTGACACGTGACCCCGCTTTTATGTAGTTGTTTAGAAGATCTGTTAATCCCTTTCAGGAATTAAATTCCTCGTAGGGTTGAACCCTGACAATAATTTCAGAGGAATTAAATTCCTAGTTCCTTTTGAAGAGTTGAACTCTGAATTTCCTGTAGGAATTAAATTCCTCATATATGTGCAGAATCGAATAGGGTTGAACCCTAATAAAAGCTTTAAGGAATTAAACCCACACTCTCTGTTAGAGAATTATTCTGGGGAATAAGATTAAGGGAATTAAATTCTTGTTGTTTTAACAGAACTAAGTTCTTAACTAGGGTTAAACCCTGATTCTTTTTGTTCTGAAGGAATTAAATTCCCATAACACAGGGTCAAACCCTAATTTTATTTTGAAGGAATTAAATTCCTATAGTTCTGTGAGAATTAAATTCTCGTGCTTCCATGCCCTCTCTATGCTTTGAATCTGCATGGCAGGATCTCAACCCATTGAGAATTAAATTCTCAACTCAAGGGGAGATGTGCACTTTACAGATCCTCTACCAAAGAGAGAAGAAATATGTCCTTCTGTTTTACATCAGAGTTAAACTCTGTTGAGAATTAAATTCTCTTTCTTAATGAAACCTTCCCTTTCTTACCTAGTGTTTTCTTTTGCAGAAGATCCAAATTCCTCTCAAGTATCAAGGCTCTCTCTCTTTTCTTCCCTCTGCGTGTATATTTTTTGCGTGTCTCTTGGCTCCTATTTATAGGAGAAGCAGCCGAGTCAATTAGTTTTTTTTGACGAATCTTCATTGAGAGATTTGATTTGCATCCATCATTCGTTTTGGACCTTTGGATTATTAGGTGAATTTTATTCACCATTGGATTTCAAATCCAGGGATTCTCCTTTGTTATTTCTGTTAGATTTAAAGGGGAAATCTTTCCAAATTCGAGATTTTCCCATAGATAGATGATATTTAATCACCTCTAAATCTTTAATTTAATCGATTGCTTTTGGAAAGATTTGAGAGGTCTTTTCTCAGAATTTAATTCTGTTGACAAATGGGCTTTGAAGTTGGTCACGTGTGGCCACGTGACCCTTGGTCACGTGTGGGCACGTGACCCCCTTGGAACGAGCCTTCTTCCTTCTTTTTGCGCTCTGTTTTTTGGTTGCTGCTTAGCTATCACGTGCCACCACGTGACAACTGGTCACGTGTGAGCACGTGACCCTGACATGGAGCCTTCTTTTCGATTTAACCGGAGAATGAGTCTGATATTTTGAGTGTCACGTGCCAACACGTGACCCTGGTCACGTGGAAGCACGTGACCTCTTCTGAAGCCTTTTTCTTGATTTGCTCAAAGAGCTGTTGGGTTTTGAAGCCGCTTTTGATTGTCACGTGCCAACACGTGACCCAGGTCACGTGGGAGCACGTGACCCTTTCTGAAGCCCCTTTTCTTTGATGTATTTGGGAAACTGAATTTGCCTTGCCGATACTTTTAGGTGTCACGTGCCCACACGTGACTGCTGGTCACGTGTAAGTACGTGACCCTCTTCTGAAGCTTTTTCCATAAGCTTTTCTGATTTTAAATCAGGAAACAAATGCCCCCACAGCGTTGTTCTCACGTGTCCGCACGTGAGTGCAACGCTGTCACCTTTTGTGACCGTTGGATTCCTTTAGGGATTTGGGGAGATGAATCGTTTCAATCGCCTTCTATAAATACCCATGTCTCTTCAGAAGAGCCTTCACTTTGCTCATCTTCTTCCCTCGAGAGCTTTTTCCTTTGAGAATTTAATTCTCGTTTCCAGAGCTTAGTTCTCTGTCTCCGACATTTTCCAGAGTTTAACTCTGTTGAAGGATCCCTTTTCCTCAGGTAATAATGTTGAACGGCTGAAGCACCTTCGTTTTAAAAGAACTCTCTGGATTTTAAATCCACATTAAGGATTTCACAAAGAACCCATTTTTTTCAATTTCTTTAACCTCGATCAGTAGATCTCTTAGGGTCGGATGATCCTTGGGGAGATGATGATGGCAGTTCAATTCCATGGAATTTAATTCCATCCCAAAAACGTTTCTGGGAATTTAATTCCCTTTTCTTAATAAGGAATTTAATTCCAAAGAAGAACTCAGTTTCTTCACACGGAGGCTTCTTGGGGTTTCCTCGTCGTTCTATGATTAGTGAAGAAGAAGAGGGTTTGTAATAAATTGTCCTGATTTTTATTTCAGGTATCATAGACGCTCATTTGTATAATCTCAACGAAATCATTTCCTACGGGAATATTCATGCCCTGGGCCGCAGTCAGAATCAGGAGTTCACCAACGCTCAGTGTGCCGAGATTATGAGCCGCTTTGACGAGTACAACCATCGACTACTCCCTCGTCGCTCTTCTCTTCTAAGGCTCATCGTGCTGGCGATTTGGGAGGAGCTTCCTCTCTTCTGCGCCGGTGTGCCACTCAGGGCATTGGACGTTGCCGAGGATAAGATACATTCAGTGTATCTGATGAGTCTGATCTCGAAGAGAAGGCGCGACAACCTCATTGATCTTTTGCACTAGGCGTTTCAGCAGTCGGCCATACTTGCCACCTACCGGAGGGTTGAGGACATCCGCGAGGACCCCGACGCTTGCGATCGCGAGAGAAGACATACTCGGGCAGTTCGAAATGCTTGGAGGATCTTGGACAAGGTCAAGCTTGAGTTTCTCAATCCGTGCCCCGCGCCTGAGGTCTTGCCGTTGTAATCGTTTTATTTTCATTTTGTATGAACTCTTTTAAAGCATGAATGATAAACTTATCATGTCCTTTTGCGTTTGCGTGCCCCCTCCCTTTTTTTTGAATTTTGTCGTCCATTTTTTGTTGATGTGTGCAAGGCATTGTTTCATTTCTTAGTACACACCGAGCATGGTGCTCACGTGCTCCGCACGTGAGGGGCCTTTTATGGGGCTATTCAATTTTCCATGCCATATTTCTGTGCATGGCATTGGATGCAGAGAAGGCGCCTTGGAAATCATTCCTTTTCCTGATTTCCAATGTCTTCCCTTATTTGGGCCTTGGAAGGGTTCCATCATGCAATTTTCTCTCGCGCGCAGCATTTAATGCTCCCCTTTATAGTCTTGAGGCCATAGCCTATTTTTTCCTCACAGAGAAATTCATTCCCATATTGACGTGATTTAATTTGAGGAGTATCTGAGTGCCATGGCCTGCAACCGTCCACACGCTCGTCGACAGCCATGGGAAGTGCCTATCGAGGAGATGATCCCCCGCTTTGCTGCTCGGTTAGTGGATCCACTTCTTACCGACGACGAATGCGACTCAGCAATGTACGAACTCTCGATTCGTAGGGGGTCCCCCCTCCTGATGGGTTCCTTCTGGCTCCGGATGATTCTCACGGCCGTGCTTGCCGACATCCCTCCTCACCCGGCAGAGATGACCTTGGCGATGCTTGACGCGGCTGAAGAAAAGCTCGAGGGCTTTCATGAAGCACGCCTGATTACTCAGGCATTGAAGGATTGTTCAATTCATCTGCTGAGCCAGATAAAGGCCCGGCGAGCTATTATGTCTGCTTTCACGGACGAACACGGCGCCAATCGATGGGGAGCGACTCCTCGTGAGAACCGTCGCTTTGATGTGCTGGAGAAAGCAGAGAGAGAGATGGAGAATTTTGTCCTCTGCTTCATTAACCCCTGTGCCGTTGATCCCGTGTTTGGTGGCCTTTTCTCGCTAGCGTAGAACATTTTTAAATTAGTCTCTCATTTTCTATGTTTTGTGCCGAACTTCCATGTAGGCTTGGTACTAGTATGTATGTTTCTGCTTGTATAAATAAACTTTGTATTCTTCTCATGAGACCTTTCTTTAATTGCAAATGCTATCATCACTTTCCTGCGCATCAGACCCTTTTTGGGCATTATGAATGTTCATGCGATTGCAAATGCTATTATATATATTTTTTTTGAATACTCATATGATTGCGAATGCATGCTTGAAATATGTCGGAGATCTTTCTTGTTGCCTTTCACGTCAGGTGATGTGAGCGCGTTTTAGCTCGATTATTCCTGTCGACCGGAAGCTCATTTATACGGTCTTGTACATGTTCTGTTTCCAAGGTTGCGATCGCGAGAGCGAGCTTACGTGGCCTGATAGAGCGACACGTAGCGAACATATTGTTGTGCGAGAAAAGGGTTCGGCCGTAAATTTTCGGAGAGGGAGCTAGCATCCAAGGCGTTGAGCGAGCTTCATGCCAGCCTTACAGCCGAGGCCAACAAAGCATACGAGCTCTGGCGGGTGCTTCAGGAACCCATAAAAGAGGTGGTGGCTCTCGATAAAGCTGCCACGTTCACTTGTGATAGGGTCGAGGCTCATAAAGCCACCGAGAAAGAGCTCGAAGCTCGGCTTGCTTCGTATCAGGCTCAGCAAGCTTAGGCGGAGGTTCGTCTTCTGGAGATCTTGCGTCATGGAGCCGTGGCTCAGCAACAGAACGATGAACTGGTAAAATTACTGCACCGCCCGCCGGCTTGAGGACTTGTATCTTTTCCCCTTTTTTGTACGTACTCATGGATAAGAGTATCTTTCTTTTTTGTTT